>OX243867.1:19240000-21888750 GCA_945859645.1 Amphipoea oculea | reverse complement strand
CGGCAAAACGGCCCTGTTCAGCAATAATGCCAGACAACTAGTGCCTGACGCTGGTTTTCAACTGGACCTGACATAACATGCTCTATGCTTACCGAGAATAATACATCCCTTTTTTACTAACCTTTTTACACTACTTTATATCCCAAGACAAGAGCATGTCGGGCCATAAAACCATTGTTTTATACTCATCCTCGTACCGACGCATTCATTCTCTCGGCAGTTCTACAGTTCCTTCGTAAAAGCGAATTTTCCGTAACATTAAGCTGACCCCACGCTTGTTTTATGGGCCACAACAAATGTATTGCAATACACAAAAATAAAGAACGCCAATTGTTTATTTATATAGAGGAATGGAATTTAGTTTTCCGTTGTGGCATTGGAGAAATATGGAATGAAGTTATTAGATTACTAGACTAGCTTTTGCCTGCGACTTCGTCCGCGTGAAATTTCAGCCCCTGACCCATCGCGTTGCATCCCATCGTCCGTCGACTTTTTTTTCCTTTTGCTCTGCTTCTATGAGTTGTAGCTATCGTGATTTTAATACTATACCTTATTTATTTCTTGGTGCGCGGTGGAAATCCTCATTGACCTCCTCCATCGTGGGGTTGACAGAGGGGGCATGCTGGACTCTTACGGGCTAATACCGCCGCGGTGTTCCACCTCTGTCTATGGCCGGGGTTGCGGGATTCGCGTAATAATTCACCGCTCCCATGTTAATAACATGCCAAGTGTAATTGTACCAAATAATCGTCGCTCTAAATAAACATTAAGCTAAACGAAATTATGCGGAATTTTAACTTTGCCAGAGGTAATTATGCCAAATAAAGTTCTGCCATCTTAAAAGTATGCCATTGTAAATTCAGACATATCCATACTTACTTGTATATGTATATATAAATTCGAAAGTAACTCTGTCTGTCTGTCTGTCTGTATGTTACCTTTTCACGCCTAAACCACTGAACCGATTTAGATGAAATCTGGTATATCCCACGGGATCGAGTCTTATGCGGGTGAAACCGCGGGGCGCAGCTAGTATTTTAATATAATTATTGTTTACTAGCTGCGCTCCGCGGTTTCACCCGCATAAGTTTAGATCTCGTAGGAATATCGGGATAAAAACTATCCTATGTCCTTTTCCGGGACTCAAACTATCTCTATACCAAATTTCATCTAAATCGGTTCAGTGGTTTAGGCGTGAAGAAGTAACAAACATATCAACACACACACACACACACTCAAAAACTTTCGCCTTTATAATATTAGTGTGATAGTGTGATTCGTTTAAAGAAGATTATGCCAAGTGTGTTATGTCAAATTTTCGGAGCATCAAGATTCTGCCAGATAGAGGGAACCCATGGGTATTAGAGTTGAAGAATTGGTGTTATTGTCGTCATATGTGGTACTAGCTGACCCGACGAACTTCGTACCGCCTCTAAATTAAATAATGTGACAAAGTTCAATAGACACGTGGCGTCATCTATTATCATTATCACGTTATTGTTGTTTTCCTCGGGGACAGCACTTTTTTCGGGATGAAAGGTACCTTATGCCCGTTTCTGTGCACCTGACAACGTATATGCAAAATTTCAGGATGACCGGTTCAGTGGTTTAGGCGTGAAAAGGTAACAAACAAACAAACAAACTTACTTTCGCATTTATAATATTATAGTTAGGATTAGACTGACATAATAGCTACGATTGGCTGACGGTTTGGTTCAGTGAATCGTAGAAAAAAAGACTTTGCTGCCAGCCCTTTTAAAAAACCCTGGAAGACCAAAGCTGCGGTCTAGGGTCTTTGCAAATAAAAAAAAACTTGTTTCCAAAAAAATAAAAAAAAACAACCGACTATAAAAAACGTTGAAAAAATACGTATTATTGAAGCTTACTCAAAAACATGGCTTGGGTAGCCAAGTAAAGTTAATAAATTATATGGGACCACCCCTGAGGCATACCCTGGACATTAGAATTTTTTTTTTAAATAGAGCAACAATTACCGGAAATATCACGTAAAATACGTACAGAAAAGAAGAATACAGTCAAGTTGAGAACCTCCTCCCTTTTGAAGTCGGTTAAAAACTACCTCCACTTTACTGTAACTGCATTGTAAGGTCTTTATCTTAACTTTCAAACAGAATTCTTTGTGATAGATACCCTTAGGCAATTATATTTAACAAACTCCACAACATTCAACCATTCGAAGTAATAAAATTTTCTTTAATATTCCTAATGTCCCCCGTCTAGACGGTTGAAAGTAAAATTATAAATAATACGAAAATGTTATTCGTATGCAAATATATTTCATCACATCTCAAGTTTTAACTTTACACAAGAGGAATAGAATGCTCACAATCAGTATAATATGGGGGATAATGCTGGCTGCATGCTGGGACACTTTTAGTCACACCTAATAAAAATGATAGAATAGATATAATCATGTATAAAACATAGACCTAGTTTTTCATTAGTGAATTATGCAACGAATCAGAAAACACAAAACAATTTTGTTTAAAGACCTTTACCAAAAGATGGCTGTTGCATAAGTAAAATTCACCTAATTATGTACCTACTCCAAACTTTAATAATTAAAGTGGAGTTACTGAGGAAACAAAATAATATATATATCTTGAGGTTAAAATTTTTATTAATTATTCTAAAAGAACTTACATTGTTCACTTACGAATAAATACATAACTGTTATGGTGTAAACTGTAGTCGAAGCTATAGTTTTCTTCTTAGTGTAGGTGTAGGTGGGTTCTATGTTGACGTTTGTATTGAATGACAACACAAATCTTCCAGTTTGTAAATAGTAAAATTAAATAAATATTGTCGAACTGAATATCCAAACTAATATTATAAATGCGAAAATAACTCTGTCTGTCTGTCTGTCTTTTCTTCACGCCTAAACTACTGAACCGATTTCGATGAAATTTGGTATAGAGATAGTTTGAGTCCCGGGAAAGGACATAGGATAGTTTTTATCCCGATATTCCCACGGGATCGAAAGTTACGCGGGTGAAACCGCGGGGCGCAGCTAGTTATTGTATATTTTCAAAGTTCGCATACAAAACTAATCACAGCTCAACCAAAAATCACTACATCCACCAAAAACTCCACTCACAATTTTCAAGACACTGCAAGGCTGCTCACGTAGCCCATATAATGTTGCCCCACAGCCACGCCACACCGCTGTTGCGCCGTGTGCAGCCGGCTTAATAACGTGATGCACGAAATATGGCCGCCCAACGTTCTGCACAACTTCGCTACTCAAGAGAACAGCGTGGATATTTGCACAGTTTGGGTAGTAGAAAAGGTATTGCGTAGTTTTAGATACATAACAGCTGGGTAGGTAATGGAGTGGATTTAGAATTTGAGCAGGGATTGGTATGAAGGTAGATTGAAAAGCGTGTCTGAATAGGGAATCATTGTCAGAATTTTGGCGGGGAAGTCTACTGAAATCTACATTATTATAAAGACAAAAGAATAGTTTTTTTTGTATGTTTGTTTGTGATACTTTCATGCTAAAACAGGTGAAAGGATTGGATGAATTTTGGCATAATGGTAGACCATTACTTGGATTAGGACATAGAATACTTTTTATCACGATATTCCCACGCGAACAAGACTTATGCGGTTAAAACCACGGGGCGCAGCTAGTTGCCAATAAGACAACATCACGATGAAGAGCAAAAATGGTTATAGAACTTGAGTTGCAGACATTCTTTAAAAATAATTGAATGTTACAGTGGCGGATTTACCAACAGGCTGAGTAGGCTGGAGCCTAGGGCGGCAGATTTTAGGGGCGGCGGGGCTAATATTTTTTTTTAATGTGTTACTGAAATTAAAAAGATTAATATTTATATACCTACCATGGTTTTTTGGAAAGAATAAACAAAGTGAATGCTCAAATTTAGGCTTCTACCGTAGATTTTATCACAGTTGTTGATCTTTACAAATCTCTTTGCAAATTTTTCGTAGCTGAACGTGAATATTTTAAGTATTTTGAAGAAAAGGCGATGGAATTAAGCGTGTCGAAGCAGTATACAAAAGACATGGGACATTATTGCAAAATTTGAATAGCCTACTGGCGGCAAATGTGTAAATCCGCTACTGAATGTCTATGTAAAGTTGAAATATGTAAAAAAATAGAAGCTTTGGGGAATCTTTCTGAATTTAGGCCAACAACATCAATGTATGTACATACATTGATGTATGTACATACATTGATGCACAGGTACCTGTACTTCGAATCGTTGAGCTCCTTAAGTTCTGAGTTGAGGTGCACGAGTACTGATAAATGCGTGCACTGACTGGACAGGTCCACTCAATCTGTGTGGTTCTTTCCTCAAAATACCATTTCAAACACCAATCTACATGGTCTTCACATGATCTGACCAAGATTATGTCTGGACTTTGAAAGAGACGGTGACCTCTGAGTTTGTTTCGGCCTTTCTTCATTAGTCGACGCCAACCTCATCTTGTTTTAAAAATATGATTGACGTGTAAAAATGTTTGTACAAACCTACTTACAGAAATTAAATCATTTATCATTTAATGATTTCCGCGTCAATAACGCAGATTTCCCACAAGGTGGACCGACGACCTTGTGAAGGCCGCAGGAACCCATATGATGCGAGAAGCACAGAACGGGTCGAAGTGGAGGTGCTTGGGGGAGGCCTAGGCATTATGTCCAGCAGTGGACGTCTTTCGGCAGAAATGATGATGATGAACGCAGATTTTGCGAAAAACCGACTAGTCTAGACAAGAGTGCTCTGACCTATTGATTCCATTTTCCTTTAAAGGCACGAAATATAAAAATGAAAACAAAAACGTCTTTCTAAAATTTGTTTACCCAAGACTTCATAAGACCATGTGCCGCTATAAATGAGCTAACACACGGCTCCAATGTCGTTGCCTTGTAAAACTCTCGTGCAAACTTGTCTGAGACGGATATCGCAGCATCTTGCTACGTTATACCGGATCCTAGTACCCGATGTATAAAATGCCGGGTAAGATGCAGGTAGCAAGCCGATTATTTTTCTTACGATTTTATGTAGTAGCTCCCTTTTCAGGTTTTTCATTGCAAGATTTAGTAGTAAGGAGAATTTAGTAGTACCTACCTGCCGCGGTCGGTTCGTGGATGGGTGACCGTATATTACATAGCGAGACCCCGTCGTGCCACGGATGGTCCCGGCTGTCATTCGTAGATCTTTGACAGCCGTTACGGATAGTCAGAGGGTCTGTCAGAAATCTGACAACCAGTCTTACCAAGGGGTACCGTGTTACTCAGTAGGATCTGGGTTGTGGAGGTCAGATAGGCAGTCGCTCCATGTAAAATACTGGTATTCAGCTGCATCGGTTAGACCGGCAGCCGACCCCAACATAGTTGGGAAGAGGCTAGGCAGACTGATTGATTTACTTAATAGTTTTTTTGCTGGCGCTTTTGATTTCAGATTATCAAAAATATTCGTGAGAATTTTATTTTATTATAAAAACTAGCTGCGCCCCGCGGTTTCACCCGCGTAAATGTCGATCCCGTGGGAATATCGGGATAAAAACTATCCTATGTCCTTTCCCGGGACTCAAACTATCTCTATACGAAATTTCATCGAAATCGGTCCAGCCGTTTTCATGTTTTGTCGTGACAACGGAAAACGGGTTTCATTTTTATATTATTTTTTCAGACTACACTTTAATTAGCTGACTGCCTAAAGGTAACTAGAATAAGCAAAAAAAAAAAAATTTAAAAACTAAAACCCGACTAGGTACTGAAAAGGATGAAACAGAAAAGTACCTTCCCTTGGTCGCATGCCGCTGTACTAACATATTTATAAGCTATGGTAGCATGCGACCACGGGAAGGTACTTTCTTGTTTCGTCCTTTTCAGTAGTCGGGTTTTAGTTTCTAAACTTATATTTTCACGTTACATCACTCACTCACGTCCGGGGAATTTAGCTAGCTAATTTAATTTGTTTGACTCTATATTCGAAACCTACAAGTAGAAAAAATTAAAAATCGTCCCAACCTTACGGACTCATAATATTTCCACGCAAAAAAATCTTTAACAAAAAAGTCTACCTACTGTATAACCAAGTGAAGTATCGCGGATTTTTCTAAAACAACTCCCTGTAGGAGCTTCATTAGTTATTAATTAAGGGTAGCCGCGCGAGCGATCTGTTCATTAATTCAAAGCATCGTCTGCGGCCAGTCTTAACAATGGTTTTGGGAGGCATTCACATTGGGCAAGTTGGATGTTATTTTTTAACCGACTTTAAAAAAAAACACTCCAAAGTGAAAAATAAGTTTTATTTCGGAAGTCAGTGTCAAAAAACAAAAAGCGGAACCAACGACACCGACCTCCGATATTAAAGTTATTTTTCACTTTGGAGTGGTTTTTTTGAAGTCGGTTTTTTTTTTTGTTTAATATCAAAATAATGTAAATTAAAGGTCTCACAAAAAACAAATGCTGGAAATCTATAAAGCTGTAAATCGTATGTAAGAGGCTAACAATGCCATAAGAAAATGTGGATAGTATAATAAACATACACAGAGAAAAGGTCTCTAGAAAGTCTTCAAGAATTTAAGGCTGGTTTTATAGGGAAAAGAATCAATTCAACCCTTTGAGATCACGCCCAAAAACAAGATACTTTACTTAAGTTTAGTTAAGTTACTTTATTTGGTAACCGTACTAAAACAGTGTGTTTAGGACACAACATGGTAAATCTATTTAAATGGGAAGATAAATAACTTCTTCATCTTTTCTATTCTATGGTACTCTTTCTTATTGTTTTTTTTTTTAATATAGTTTGAGTGCAGTAGGTGACCATGTTGATTGCAGCATCAGTGGCATTTTTTAGGTCATCCAATAATCTGTTAGTTGAAATGGCTTTCAATTTTGACAGTTCAGTACCGTTCATTGCGTTATTTACGTTGTTGAGCAGACTAATTTTTCGAACATATGAAGCAAAGGATTAGCAATATCCTTCAAAATGATTGAGATTGGTAGTAAGTTACGCAATTAGGGTGCAGGTAAACGGAAGATATAACTACCTAAGTAAGTAGGTACCTACCTATATTTTTCACAAACAGTGTCCTTGATAAACACATTATTTTACTCAAGTAACCTGATAAAAGGTAAGACCAAAAGACTCCTAAACTTCAAACTGACACCAACTTCCCACAAATTCCCAAACTTAAGCTCCAACAAACTGGTGTGAACTGGTGGAATCCAGTAAAAACCGGTTAAATCCGGTGTCCGCTGCCCCTATAAGATAAAACGGAGCTCTTACTTAATCTTAAGATTTCATGACTTGTTCGTTCAGGCTTCTTCCGAGACTTGCACAAAGGCAAGCATTAAAACGGAGTTTAAACCAAGGATTACAGAAATACCTCAGGATTTTGAGTTGGGAAACTATGGAGATGTGTTGTTTTTGGAAATGAAGACAGGTTAATAATGCCGACATTAAAGTTATAGTGGAAACAAAGAAAACACTTGTATATTTGAGTTCTAAAAAGGAGCGGGCGTGCCATTTACGAGTATTTCTGCTTTAGTTTAGTTTTAAATGTTTTTGTTGGTATATTAGCGTGTGCTAGCTAACATAATATGGCAAAAATTTATTTTTTTGTGTTTCGTAAATTTACGATGTTTTCCATCACCGTTTTAACAAGTTGCCTATAGAATTCAAAACCATATACAGTGTCAACTTATTTAAAAACAAATTGAGGACCTACTTGTTGGGGAAAGGCTAATTACTACAGTATCAATTAATTCCTAAATGACACATGACATTGTAACCTATTTTATTGCTTTGCTTTTATTTTATTGCTTGTTTTTATTACTTTGACATTTATTATTTATAATTTATTATACTTGAATTTTTAATTATTATTGGTTTTATTGATTTTTCGAAATGTATTTAATGAATTTTATTTTAATTGCAATTGTAATACGTTATTTTTTAAATTTCAACACAATGTATCTATATTGTTATGAAATAAATTAGATACTTATGACTTATGACCGTTTTGAGAGCAGTGGTGATGAATTTTTTTACATGAAGTAGAGCGCCTGTCTGGGTTCGAACCTACGAGCTACGACCTATAATAACTCGTAAGTCGCGACCGTTCGGTTACTACACTGGGCCACTACTGCTCACTAGGCTACAACTGATCAAAAATTAACACAGAAGTTTCTATATTATATCTGTAATTTATATGGTGTGCATAATAAGGTGTATTCTATTCTAAAGAATTAAAACTTAAAAAAATTAATTGAAATCGTAAGTGTCTGTTATTTGTTTAAAGGTTCAATAACTTCTTCATAAAGTGTTATAAGGTGGTTATTGAATTAACAGACACTTTTACGATTTCAATACCTAGATTTTTTTAACTCCCCAAAAGAAAATCACGGTTGCCTAAACTGGGACTCGAACCAACAACACATTAAGCTCGCTTATGATATTGAAGTTACTTCTGAATACCGTATCTTAATAGCATATCTGATTTACTTCCACAATCTGAGGTAAATACCTATTAAATTGTCAAAGGAAAGCCGCTTTATAGGGAGTGTGAATAATCTCTATTAGAAATGGCTGACGTGCTGTTTTTATGGGTAATTGTCGCTTTTTATTGCAGATTATGGTATTTTCTATGGTGATGGTGTGAAGGGGAATGTATATGGAGTACATAAAATGCGTTAAATTCACAATTTTGACAATAATTATATGTTTAAAAGAGTGCGCGTTTTATTTTCCGGGATCTTTATTTGTAGAAATGAAGATAATATGTTGAAGATTTGACTTATATCAACTCAATATTAGTTAGTGGTTGTAATGGCAATCATATCATTTGGTTTTGATAGGTTTTTATGTTTTATTTATCTTTTTGATAGATCCATACTATATGTGTATACTATATTAATATTATAAATTCAAAAATAACTCTGTCTGTCTGTATGTTAGGTACCTTAATTTCACGCCTAAACCACTGAACGGATTTCGATTAAATTTTGTTAGAGAAATAGATTTAATTAAGCTAGTATTGTAATGGTCTTCCTAAGGAAGAGCGCTGATGTCTGAGATACAGATATTTTATCTAGTTCAGACACAGATGCCTTCACTATAAAACTGAGAATTTTTTTAAGTTGTCCTGTATATCTGTCTAAATGTAACGAGTTTTTGTGAGAAATAAATAAATTATTATTATTAAAAAAAAAAAAAAATTGCATCCCGGGGAAGGACATAGGACAGTTTTTTACATATTTACCTAACCTTTCGTATATCATTTTTATTCAATTTCGAGCGGCCATTGTTGTTTACATTTTTGGCAAATTTAGAAACGCCGGACTATACGTGATGATATGCAAACATAGTAGTATCTCCAAAATATTAAAAAGGCAAGATATTGTGAAAAGGCAAAAGGATTTTTCGATCATTTGCCCTAGTAGCGCGGAACGTGCGAAAACGTAATCTCGAAGGCTAGAACTATTAATATCAGTCCTTTTTTATTCCGTAGAGGGATCGGTGACCGTTCTTCTCAAAGAATAATTCGCACAAACTCTGCCCGAAAAAGGAATACCTCGAAAGTGACGTTTCGTGAATTTAAGGTCGACTAAATAAGAGGTGGGTTTCGTTACATCGACAACTTACTGATGGTTATGTTTCTTCATCCATACTATCCATCCATACTAATATTACAAATGCAAAAGTGTGTCTGCCTGTTACCTCTTCACGCATAAACCGCTGAACCAATTTAGATAAAATTCAGTATAGAGATAGGTAGTTTGAGTCCCGGGAATGGACATAGGATAGTTTTTATCCCGATATTCCCATGGAATCGCGACTTATGCTGGTATACAATAATTTACACTTACTTGGGGTTAAAGAAAACAAGCGGTGAAGGAAAACATCGTGCGGAAACCGGCATGGCCTAGAACCAAAAATTCGAAGACATGTGACATCTGCCAACACGCACTGGGCCCGCGTGGTGGATAACGGCCCACTACCTCTCACCGAGAGGAGGCCTGTGTCCCAGCAGTGGGAACATTATAGGCTGATTATGATGATGATAGCAAGAGCATCTTTGAGATATTAATTTCGTTTTTAGATATTTCAGACTTTAGAAGTAGTCGCAGCAGTGAAACGCACCCTAAAATAAGGCTACTTTTGTATTCTTGTGCCGTTTCTAACCGCAGTGGCTAATGGCACTGGTCGTCATAAGTATGTGGCCTTATCTTCACGCTTTGTCCCGAGAGGGGGGGGATGCGGTGTGAAACATTCGAACTGGGTCTTCGTTTTGGAATTTGGAAATAAAATGTTGCAAAGGAGGGTCGTTTATACAGATAGAGTCATCCACGAAGACGCGTCCCACTCTTGGTTATCGCTAGTTAATTCCGCTAGTGTTTTAGTTTTTTGATACTCACTAATTACCCTCTAATAAGTGGCATGTTTACCGTCGGAGCGTTTGAATGCTACCAGATTATATGTGCACCCAAATGTTGTATTGGGTGCACATTCGGTGAGGACATTTTCGGCCGCTGACTGTGTATCTAGTTTTTTTTAGACAAAACTAAAACACTAGCGGAATGTTACACACTTGTACTGTAAGCGATTAGGAAGAAGAGTGGGGCGCGACTTCGTAGATGGCGTTATATGCACTTTAGACTAGAATTTGTTTTTAATACTCTATGTAAATATTGTTCGCTTTATACAGACCTATAATTATTTACATTTAATTATAATCTAATTATTTATGCTTGGAGTTTCCCTACATGATCAAGTCATAAATGAACCGATGACCTTGTGAAGGCTGCAGGAATCCGCTGAATGCGGGAAGAACAGAACCGATCGAAGTGGAAGTGCTTGGTGGAGGCCTATGTCCAGCAGTGGACGTCTTTCGACTGAAATGAATAATGATGAATGACTGGTATACATTATAACGCAAAAGCCTATAAGACACAATTTGCTTATTTCGCATCATCAAAACTTTTCATTCTTGCATTTATACTCGGAAAACCACTTATGGCACCTGCTATAAAAAGTTTTGGCTGCGATTTACAAGTTGTAGGTCATATGTTCGAACCCAGACAGGCGCTTTAATTTGTATTAATTGTTTCATCACCACTGCTCTCAAAACGGTTAAGGAAAATATCGTGAGGAAACCGGCATGTCCTAGAACCAAAAACTTCGAAGACATGTGACATCTATGATCTACCAACCTGCACTGGGCCCGCGTGGTGGATTACGGCCCACTCCTTCTCATAGAGAGGAGGCCTGTGTCCCAGCAGTGGGAACATTATAAGCTGATTATGATGATAAAAAATATAACCGTCCTTCTGGCGCAGTCGGGTAAAAAGTTTAAAAACCTCTCTCAGACTTACCATTAGCACCAATGCTTGCTACACTAAAAACACAGCAATACCACTCTCCAACACCCACAAACAAATTCAGACTACCCTCATATTAACAATTAGAGTAGAAAATGATTTAGCTCTAAATACAGGCCGGTAGAATATGATTTTTGCTAAAAGCCGGCTGCTAAAAGCTAGCACACCATATTAGCTTGCGGTAACGCGTTGCCGTGGTACCAGGGAGATAGGAAACAGAAGTTCTATATGAAACCCCATGTAGCCTTTATGTTAATCCAGGGTCTCAGCTACCTCCATACAAAATTTTATCAAAATTGGTCCAGCCGTTTGAGCGTGAAGAAGTAACAAACATATAAACACACACACACACACACTCACAAACTTTCGCCTTTATAATATTACTAGCAGCGCCCCGCGGTTTCGCCCGCATAAGTTTCGATCCCGTGGGAATATTGGGATAAAAAGTATTCTATGTGTTAATCCTGGTTATAAACTATTTGTGTGCCAAAGGAGATGGCTAAAAAAAAACCCAGAATCGCCAGAAACTTCATATGCCATTTTTATAGGCATAATATGTACAACAAAAATATATAATAATATACTGCAAAAACGACGTGGTATACCTACTAGATATACAGGGTGAATTTTTCAAGTGGGCGTGGATGGCCAAATCCGAAACTATGACGACTAGCGAAAAGTACTCAAAGGAGTCGCGGGCTCGATTTTGATGAAAACTAAAACAGCATCATTGGATTTTTGGTAAATCAATATTTCTAGCCAGGAATCGAACCTGTTGATTTTGAAAAAAGAAACACTGTATTATTACACCATTCGATAGTGTCGCTAATAAGGATCGAATTCTGGGAAGTAATGACATACGTCAAACTAAAACAAAGAGCTCTTTTATAACAAAGTAAAAAAATCACGCTGTATAAAGATTATTAATAATAAAACGTATTAAAAGATGAAGGGTATATTTTTTTACATTATTTTAATATATTAACATAATTATACTAAAGAGATTGTGATAAAATAAAAGTCGAGTAATCAATGTAAGTACCTATTGAATAACATAAACACACAAAGTATAATAACTTTTATACTATATGGTTTAGGAGGCTGATTTTTTGAAACCGTACTGGGTTTACTATATTGAACCCATTTTTATACATTTCGTTGCTGGCGATTCTGGGTTTTTTGTCTATGAACTTTTAGCCATGTCCTTTCATCGAAATCTGTGCAGGAGTTTTTGCGTGAGAGAGTAACAAGCATCCATCCATCTATCCATCCATTCATTCTCACAAACTTGCGCGTTTATTATTTTAGTAGGAGTGGGAAGTAGGATATTGTGATAAGATAAGCCTTGCGGTCGATGGGCCATCCCGTCGGCAAAAATGACGAACTTCCATTAAAATTTTCATCCCCGATTTAATCCCATTAGGGGTTGGATGGGTTTTTAAAAATCTTTCCTTAGTCCTCACTTTGGTTAGAAAAGGAACTCTTGTGCAAATGATTATGTTGTGAGACTGGCTAGAAATAAACCTTCTGTATTGTCTTCGTTTGCGTTGTTAGTGCACTCACGTTGAGCTTAAAATGAGCCATCATTTTTTAATTTGGGATTCCTCTTGTATTTTTTAGCTGGACCACGAAATTGAAGTTTATTCATATTACGGCTGCAATATTTGGTAAATTGAAGGAAGTCTTCTCCACAATTCCTTCCACTTGGTTAGGCGCTAACGGTGAACAAGATATCTGGATGGATTAGTTTATTTTGGACAGTTTTTTGCAGTAGGCTTTGCAGGTCCTTGTGAAGGTTTTGTTAAAGTTTTGGTTAGCCTCTCACACGTTTGCCCGCGGACCTGTCAACCAGTGGCGTGCATTGGTTTTCAGAATAGGTAGGCACTAGGCCGGGTCTAGTCTAGGCAAACGCGGTCACTAATCAGAAAAAAAAGTGAGGTCAAAAGTGTGGTTATTTGAGTAGGTAGGCATGCCTACTTAAGGGTGACAAATTGCGAAGGTCAAACGTCATGGTACCGTACGTATTTTTAATTTTGTCATATTAACTGGAACGAGTAAAGACAATGTGCGAATAGTACGGGAGCCGAGTAAGCCGTCCAGCGACTGCCTACTGCCGCGCGTGTTTGTATGAAGATTTTTTTGAAGTGAAAACTTCTTTAGCGGCGTTGAACACTTTTTGTAATGGGTAAAAAATGTTAAACTCGCGTCAGGGCATCGCGTCAGGACACGTGACCGTCAGGAGAGATTTCCCCCCCCCCCATCTCTTTCTACGGCGGCGCCAACCAAAGTGAACCAAGTGAGACACGACAAAGATGGCCGAAGAAAATGACATTTGACGCATGGATTTGACGTACAAATGTTTGAGTTTCGTAAACAATAGTGCCTACTTCGAGGAGCCGCAGTTGTATTTAATTTATTTTGCACTTCTGTTTAACTAATTTAGTTTATTATTATATACCTACTTACAATACAAAATAGAGGCGACGAAAAATATAACGAAGCACATTATAGCAACAAGAAATACTGTGGGACATTGCTGCTTTTGTGTGAAAACAATGCTTCCGTGTCGACCACGGAAGTTTACACCCTGCAGGGAGATGCTCCAGTAGGGTGTGGCTGTGAAGCTATGCTGCAAAACATGCTCCACGTCCTATCCTGCCTTATTTGTCCTACCCAAAACATGCAGTCAAAGTGACCTCTGCGCTGCCACCGACGACAACGTGGAAGTGGCAATATTTTGAGCCATCAAGATCTAAAGTAGTCGTGCCCGCGACACGAAGAAGAAAAAGAGAAGAAATTTAACGAGTAGTTCATTAATAAAAAGCTTGTATACAAATATCAGATTATTTTTATAATACTTGTACGCACCGGGACTTACAGCTTAGTACGGCTGTTATTCCAAATGCATACAGTGTGGCTAAGTTTGTGACAATTGAGCCTGGTATCTATGGTTACCTCACCCTATGATTATAAACCTACAGCAACTACTTAACACCCTAGTTATCCTAAAACCCTAACCTATCATACAAACCTACGGGAGACCTACGGGAACAGACAAAATTTGGGTAGGAATAGGGGTTTTTGTACGTCGTGCAATGTGTACACAGGAAATAGTTTTGTCATTGCCGGTTCCACAGACTCATAGAACTGGTGATGGCTAAAGGTGTCTTGGCCATAGTGAGAGGAATTATGGAAGATGAATCAAACTCTACTCCAGCTTGATGACTAATTTATTCATTTACTAATTATTACTAATTTATGTGGAACGAATGTATGTCGCTCTTGATGCTGACGCTGGCGTATGTAACTCTTGCCTGTTCACGGCTGAACAATACTCTAAACTCTAATTTGGCTTCTAAAACTTGTGCAAGCAGAACAACATTTTTAAAATGTTTGCATTTCATTTGCCATCTGTGCCATCTCTTCTGTAGGCCGTTTCATTTTCTGCTATTCGTAGTGAAGCACTATCCTTACTAGTCCTATTGACCTGAAATACAAAACTAATGTTATAAATTCTTTCTATTCATTATCTTATTTATACTGATTTAATTAATCAGTAGCGGCATCAAAATAACAGTCATTATAATTCTTATGGCGGGTTTTTTTTTGTTACAATGAGTTTTGTACAGGCAAACGAAGTTCTTCGTAAAATTGTAAATTGGATAGGCACCTAATTCGTAAATCATGCCAGGCTGCCCCTGTTTAGCGTTAGTGCTTGTGTCAGTGTTTTTATTTTCTATTATGGAGACCTCTCCCTGACCAATTCTTCCAAAAAATCTAAGGATTAGAAGCAAAAGCAAGCATAAGTATAGATAAGAAATTGAGAATGTTTACAAAACATAACTTACTTTGAACACATTTTAGCTGTAACAGTAGGTACACACCTTATCCTCCTCCAACCAATATTCAATTCTTTGCCCTTTTTTGCAACTAGTCTCCGGTCTTAATTTCATTTATTTTAAATACAAAAAAAATATTCAAAAGTTTTTTAGTTTGACACATACAATATCAAATTCATTCATTGACATATTCATATTGTTTCCATGACGACCATGACGTTGTCGCGTCAAAACTGTTGAAACTGTAGACAATAAATTAGTTTTTCATACGTAATAATGTCTATGGACACAAATATTCGGTTCGTAGACAAATATTCTCGTATGCCGATTTAATGTGTTGGCCAATTTGTTGGATGACTTCATTATAATGGCAACATTTAGAAGTTGTAGGACATTCTAGTTATAGAACGTTTATGAATATAAAATATCGAATGTTTTAAAGGCCTATTGAGCATTTTAACTAATGAATGGTTTAAACCTTCAATAGGCTTTTTTTATGAATAAGACCGAAAGTGTTTAAAATATGGAAATTGAACAAAGTGCATCTATTAATGAAAAAAGGGACGCAGAAATATTGAAAAAAAAAAAATGAGTAATAATAATTAAATTAATAATTGATTTATTTCAACGTAAATATTCAAGTTTTCACTTCTGCCGGCACTCCCGGAGTGCAACCCGTCTTTTTTTTTTATGTTAGGTATGATAATTTAGTGAGCTTCTTAATTGTGGGGTACACACACTAAAATGTAATTGACAGACAGGCTTATGTTCATATATCGGGGTAGGCACTGCTTATATGCCTATATGCAATGCACGCCACTGCTGTCAACACTCCCCTTGTGTCGAAATAATCGAATGGACGCAGTGAAGTCATTCTTTTCACAATGACAATAGTTGTGTACACTTGGTGTACCGTTGAAGTTTCGAGCACTTTCTCTCATGTACACTTGGTGTATAGGTCACGCTTGAAGGATTAACAATAAAGCATTCCTACCTAAGTTTATCTATCGCTCATAGGTTCTGTGGATTAGCGACCTACGCTTGAGAAAAAAATCTTTGAAAGAAATATTAAAATCATGGTGACGTTATCGAAATTTTTCTAACACCATTATCAGTTTTGCAAAAATGTACCTTACTTATATAAATTGTTAACGGTGCAAAGGAGCCTGGATCTCACAACGCAAGGAGTCGTATCGCAGTCTAGCAATTCAATCTACTTGAATGTAATCTTATTTATTTATTTTTAGCCTGTGATGTCCCTGCGGATGACTGAGATGTGGTGCTGGAGACGAATGTTGAGAATACCGTGGACTGCCAAACGCACCAATGCATCGATCTTAACCCAGCTTCGAATAAAGACCCGCTTGTCGACCATGTGTCAACAACGCATTCTCTCCTATTTTGGCCACATAGTACGCAGAGGCGATGACAGTTTGTAAAAACTGATTGTGGTTAGGAACACCGAAGGCAAACGATCGCGCGGTCGTTCACCAACACGATGGACCGATCAGGTGAAGGAATCATCGTCCCCTAAATTCTACACGGTGGTAAGAGATGTGCTGGACAGAAACCGGTGGAGGCGGATCATCCGCTCCAAATGCAACTCCGAAGCTGACCACGATCCTCAGACATGAGGGACCGACTACAGAGAGATGTCCCTGCAAAGATCTTGAGCTAGTGTGGACTAATCCTTTTTGTAGGCGTAATCTTAGCTAAAAAAAGCATTCTTATCGAAACAGTCCCCAACCAATCTCATAGAGAAACAACAAAAATCCGTCATTAAAACGTATCAAGGTAAACCCGTGGCCTAGAAACTGACAGAACTGTACAAAAAAGCGCTTGAGTCGCTTTCAAAGCGTAATGCAATGTGCATAATTGTAGTGTTGTGGCGACACACGTCTGTTGTCACCGTAACCCATTTGCACCGTTCCATAAATCATAGCACGGCACTACGGATGTTGGGGACTTAGGGAAATATGGGGGAAGGGGGACGTGGTTTCAGATAGATATTATTTTGATGTGAGGTTATGACGGAGTTGTGTTGTCGACCACAGTTTTGTCTTAGCATAAGGTATATCTCATCTTTGTACAACTTTGCATTGGACACATGTCATCTTCGTTGAAGAAGAAGACCATATAATTTATAGAATGTTATTCCAATATGCCTTTTTGTCAACTATTAGGTACTCAAAGCAGGACAGTCTGAAAAATTAAGAGAGATCATATTATAAATATTAGGTTGGTCTCAACAGTTTGAATGTATCAGAGAGATACCGAAATAAGGACCGCAATCTTACAGTGCATTTATGTACAGACGCCAGCACATCAAGCTACTACATTCTGTCAAATGTCTTTAATAGATTTGCAACTTTATCGCTAAAGCCTTAGGTTCAAAGTTGATTGGGAAAATTTGACAGTTTCGGGTAGCTCGATGCGCTGGCGTCTGTACATTATTATAATAACTACTACTAAATACCTATACTGTTAACTTGTCTCACTGCTGGGCAAAAGGCTCTTACCATGGCTTATGGCGCTTGCGATCGATAAATACCTATATCCTAACTTAACTAAGCTGAATAAACATAAAAATATGACCGTCTGTCCATATTAATCCATATTAATTATATCTAGAGAATGATGAAAGGTTTAATAAATAATGCGAAAACCTGAACGGTTTTTGAAAAGTCCCAACTCTTCGCGTACACCCCGACTGGCGACAGATTTTAAAATGGATGACAACCATCGTTTCGCTTTGTCCCCTGGTGAGTGACTATGCAATTTGGCGGCACTCTTCTTCGCTGTCATTCATTTGTGGATCTGTGTCCTAACTTATGTGTCGGTGCATATGTAAGCGATAGTCGAGGTTTTTTGGTGAAACGTTGGCTCTTTGGTGAGTCTGGATAGTGATGTTACGTTCTCCCTAGGTTTTTGGATGTTATGATAACTTTTTGGTGGTTGTACAAACGTGTATTTTGTTTGGACATGTTCTGGTGGTTTTTCAAACATACAGTTTCTTGTTGATTGTCATTTGTCATTAATTTGTTGATCTGTGTCATGTGTCGTTGCGATTTTTTGGGGAAACTTTTGCTCTTTGACGATGTAGTATAGTGATGTTATGTGGTCACCTGTTATGATCACTTTTTAGTACATACACCTATAAATACTCGTATGTTTTTACTTTACTGCAGGTTTGATATAATAATTATCAAATTCTTGGTTTTGTTGAACAAGGGATTTTGTTAAAGATTTCAAGTTAGCTTGTTTGAAGGTGATAAACGCATAATTTTTTCTTTATATCGTACCATTATTACAATTATCTTCGCACAATTATTAACTTTTGAGGACATTATAAAGTCTACATTGCCAATAAAGAAAAGATAACAAAACTCGTCTACACTCGCTATTTTAGAGTTTTCAAATTACGTCTCCGCTATTTCCAAATCATTCTAAACGGATTACACAAGACCAGCACCCACTATAAATAGATACCCAGCCTAGACAAAGGGTGTTAAGCGATATCCCATGCATGGCCTGTCAGGCGACATGGCGGTATATATCTATTTATACACGAGGGTGTGAATTGACTTGTGCATCATATAACAGCTCTGGGCACCGCAGTCTGACTGCGGTAGGGAGGCGCAACATTTTCTGCATTGTTTTAGTAATAATAATTGAATTACTTATAATGTTTTGCTGTTTGATGCAAGATTATAAGGAAGCGTGAACTTAGTAGAGAAACCAGAGGGGCAATTCTCGTGATTTTAAGAACGTTCACAGTCTGATCTCAGTCTTAATTTATCATAAAAAAACCGAGTGTGCTTATGACCACACGACTGAAGTGAAACTCAAACGTATTTGGTTATAAGAGGAAGAGAGAAAGAAAATGTGCGCGCGCACTGCTTTCTCTTGCTTATATCCCCCACTCAACTCCAGTTCGCCTCGCCCGATCACACTTTTCGTAACGCTTACGTCACGCGTTCGCTAGCTTACTCCCCAAGTCAGCGTGCGTAAAGAAGTTTCACTTCAAAAATATCGAATTTCCCTACATTTTGACAAGTTTTTGACATTTGTTTGTCGCCGAGATGAGACTGCGACTAGATTTTGAACGTTATAAATTACGAGAATTGGCCATCTGATCTACTAGATCGTGTATTGAGAATATTTTCGTTTTTTGTTTGTTGGCTAGATTTATCACATGTAAAGCACGTTAAGCCGTTGGTCCCGGCCCGAAAGTCTGACAACCAGTCTTAGTAAGGGGTACCGTGTTACACATCTGGGTTGTGGAGGTTAGACAGGCAGTCGCTCCATGTAAAATACTGGTATTCAGATGCATTTGGTTAGACTGGAAGCCGACCTTAACAAAGTCGGTAAAAGGCTTGACTGATTGATGATTACGGCAACGTGCAAAGTTACAACTGTTTTCAGAAGGCGACATCAGAAAGCTAATTCTCGTAATTTAAAACGTTCAAAATCTAATCGCAGTTTCATCTCAGCGACAAAAAATGTCAAAAACGTCAAAATGTAGGGAAATTAGAGTTGTTTTTGACAGATTGAGACTGAGATCAGACTGTGAACGTTCTTAAAATTACGAGAATTGTCCCTCTGATAGCTTTCATCTGTCAAGCTCCGCTAATGAGACACAATTGTTTTTTTATTGTTTCGTCGCCAATGGGCGACGCGCGCCGCTTGACCGGTTAAAAGCTATTTTGAAAACCTTGGCTCTCGTTATTTTTTAAACGTATTAGATTTTTTTTTCTTAAACTATTGTTACACAAAAACACGATTTTAGCAATCGTTAACTTTCACATTCCCCATATTTCTTTGAGCAGATTATGTTAGCGCAATTTTCCATCTTCCCTCCATACATTTAAAGAAGAAAACTCTATACAAATAAACATACACGGTTTTATATTGAGATGTCTCAATTCGTATGATATTACCGCCTGAAGGCTTGGAGCGACGGGATTGTCGACTCTACTGCACCAGCCACGAATATTGAGTAAAGTTATTAAAATTCGTCTGGTTTTTGAGGAAAACTGCTTATAATTCTAGGTTTTATCATATTTTATTTACTTTTAAAATTGTATTTTGAGTGTAGTATAGTCAAATATTTAATATAGTAAAGTTGATATGTCAAGTAGACATGGACTTGGATTTGAGTTTTTAGGGTTCCGTACCTCAAAAGGAAACAACGGAACCCTTATACGATCACTTTGTTGTCAATCTGTCTGTCTGTCAAGACCCTTTATCTCAGGAACGCGTGGAGGTATCGAATTGAAATTAAAACCATATACTCAGATCTGCGGTCCCTTGAAGCCGTAAAAAAAATCAAACTTCTATGTTAACGTAAAAAAATATACGGCCGTGTATGCCGCAAAAAACGTATATTTCTATACTCTCAAGGGAATCTAAATTGTTCTTCTCGTTGACCTAGAATCATGAAATTTGGAAAGAAGCAAGGTCATGTAGCACAAGTAAAGGAAAAAAATCCGAAAACCGTATATTTGTAGTTACATTAAAAAAAATCCCGTGATAAACTATTTACTTACCTACTTATTATTATTAAATAAAAAATGGTTTATTCCTTCCTCCTTTTAAAACAATTTTTTCTTCAGAATTAAAATAAAATGTACATAAATAAACAATATAATATCCCAACCTACCTAAAACTAAAGAAAGAAAAAGAAAAAATAAGAGACTTTCGGGTTTGCCACGTTGTATGGCAATACTTAGCACGTGAGCACTCGGCCCGAGGGTTTCAACCCCAAACGGTTCGAAAATGTTTTATTAATTAAAAAAACCGGTCAAGTGCTAGACGGACTCGCGCACCGAAGGATCCGTACAAAAAAAAGGAACAAAATAAGAAAAAACATTTATGAAAAAAAAAATGAATGAATGATGATGAATTTTTTTTTTCTTTTACAAAGTACTTAATACATTTTCAAACTTATAAATACTTAGTAGTACCATGTTCTTAACAGATTGGCTTAAATACTTTTATAAAAGCTAGTTTAATTTACACGTTTTTAATTACCTATGAAAGGTGCGTTGGTACTGACATTATAATTTGTGGCGACATTGTTTTAAAGTCGTGCTGTTTTAATATAAAATTTATTTTTACCCAACCACGGCGAAGCAAAAAGGAGGGTTATGCTTTTTGTACCTATCCAATACAACCAAAGTAACACAAAATTGAGCAGTGGTGGCCTAGTGGTAACGGCCGTGACTTACGAGTTGTAGGTCGTAGGTTCGAACCCAGACAGGCGCTTTACTTTATGTAAATTATTTCATCACCACTGCTCTCAAAAAGTTGACGGTAAACATCGTGAGGAAACCGGCATGTCCTAGAACCAAAAATTCGAAGACGTGACATCTGCCAACCCGCACTGGGCCCGCGTGGTGGATTACGGCCCACTCCCTCTCACCGAGAGGAGGCCTGTCTCCCAGAAGTGGGAACATTATAGGCTGATTATGTTATGTAACACAAAATTAGGTTAGTGACATATTTTTATCCTTTATGTAATAATTTATGTGTTTAATACTTAGTAAATGAACGGTAATCATTACCCGACACCAGCTGCCAGAGGTAAGGTTTATAAATCTCGCTGGCTCCGTGTCTGTGTTTGTGAGTTTGTTTAGCAAATTGTGTGCCTAGCTGCTTACAGAGATAACTTTGTTTAACCACGATTTTCCATTATGTACCCACAAACAAAACTCTCAATAATCCAAATGTTATGCACCCCTGTCCCATGTCGGGGCTCACTTGACCATTCAAATTTATGGGTTGTCGCCGCCACCGGCTTACAGGCGGTGTTTAAACTATACCATTATTGATTAACATATTATTTGTCGATGAATATGTATGTTTGTAGTCGTGTTAGCTTTCTGACGTACAAAAGCCAGCACTTCAAGCTACCCGAAACGGTCAAATTTTCTCAATCAACTTTAAACCACTAAGGTTGACTGGTAGAAAATGCCTCAGGCATTAAGTCCGCCTTTATTGAGGATGATATTCTCATAGCATGTACTGTACCTATGTCTATTTCCTGTTTAGTATAATATTCTATCACTTTCAAATCAATTATTTTTCTTTAAGTACACTGTATTTTAATAATTGTTTGCTGCACCGGACGACGTCATTACGTCAGCGCCGGCTGTCGCTGAAAACCAGCGCTGGGGCTCTGTCCTGCATAGGGTCGCAGCATAATGCTGAGCGATAGCCGTTTTGCGTGGATGTGACGCATGTTTCCCCCTACCTTTTTATTTGAGTTTTTGTGTTTATGTTCTTTTTTGCGTCATTTTCACCGCAAATAAACGTATTTTCTTTCTTTCTTTGTACAGTATTTTTTTTACTTGTGCCTAAAGTTTTAGGTAAATAAATAAACTGTAGATCAATAGATTCGTAATAATGGTCCGGGTGACTTAGGCTAAAGGATATATAGGATAAAAATTGTCCAGGTGTAGCACTGGTCGCGTGTGCTTGTATACCATGTGAGTGTCGGGACAACCTACAAAAGTATAATGGCATGCACGACTTTTACCTTTACCATTTTTGATTTAATTCGGTATGATCCCTTGAACCCCCTCCACCCCCCCCCCCCCCGCAATCCCCTGCTAGCTTTTCTTTGTACCTATGTTTTGATTTCTGTCCGCAATATTTTCTTGTTTCGTACTTTTTAAATTAATTGCATTTATTTTTCCGTAGTCGGGTATTTTTTTATTTTATTCATTTACTTGCTTCTGCCCGCGACTTCGTACGCCTGAAATTTCACCCCCCCCCCCCCATTTACACTCTTAAGGGTGGAATTTTGAAAAACCCTTCTTACTCTTCATAAAGAACCACTCTCCAAATTTCATGTCTCTAGGACCAGCGGTTTAGGCTGTGCGTTGATATATCAGTCATTCAGGACTATGAATTTTATATGAAAACTGTCAAATTTCTGATATAATCACGACATTCTCTCCCCGTTTCCATTAAAAATAACTATCACACTATGACGTAATACGCAAATAAAGTGCTAAAATGTAAGGCAACTAGTTAGGGTTGCCCCGGTCCCGAGGCATCGAACTTTTAATTAGCTCCACTTTCAACTTTGTATTATTCAGGGTTGGCGCTAGCAAAAAAATAGGCAAAGTTAGAAAAAAATTATATCGATATAATTAAAACGCTGCTAAGTTTCATAGAGGCTTTTGAATTTAAAATTTTTACGTGTTTTTTGGAATAGAATTCTCTTTATTCGGCCGCGACTTACGAGGAGTAGGTCGTAGGTTCGAACCCAGACAGGCGCTATACTTTGTAAATTATTTCATCACCACTGCTCTCAAAACGGTGAAGGAAAACATCGTGAGGAAACCGGCATGTCCTAGAACCAAAAATTCGAAGACATGTGACATCTGCCAACCCGCACTGGGCCCGCGTGGTGGATTACGGCCCATTCCCTCTCACTGAGAGGAGGCCTGTGTCCCAGCAGTGGGAACATTATAGGCTGGTTATGATTATGTACTCTTTATTATGTTCACCATATAAATTACAGACATAAATATAGAAACTTTACAATGCATGCTTTGCAATACTTTCTTTCTTTTTTATATTTATTTATTTAATACTTTAAGCACATAAATGTACATAGGCGGACTTAATGCCATAGGCATTTTCTACCAGTCAAACTTTGGGTGATGCAGAGACAAACAGTGGTAGGTACAATAATGAAAATTGAGGAATAAATATTTTTTTAGTCTGTTGATAAGGGATATATTAAGTAGGTTTGGCTTTAATTACTTTAGTGTATAGTGCCGCTAATTATCATTCACACATATACACGAAATACAAATAAGCAAAAGAAATACTGTAAATGTTGAGGTAGACTTCTGCTACGCGTCCCTCTACGAGAAGTCTACGTAACTGCCTACGCTGCTACGCCACCGCTACGAATTCTGTATCTACGCCGCGCTGCCTCAGGCAACACGCTACGAGAAAGCGAACGGAAGAAATATAATTATTTCGTAGGAGGATGCTACCGCCCGTAACTGTATTTTTACAAAATGCTGTAAATCCTCAGAGAGGGTGTTTGTATCCCAGCTGTAGGAACATTACAGGCTGATTATGCTATGCTGTAAATTAATATTTTCAGCAATTTGTAAAAATACTGTTGTATTGATTTATAAGGATTTCGAAGTTGATACATATATTATGCATTTTCTTTTTGAGAAATTATTTCTTTTAATTCCTATCAAAGCAACAATGGGAAAAGCTAAACGATACAAAGAGCTCAAAATAGTATACTGAAAACATAGTGTTGCGCGCCACAATTAATGCCTGCCACTAGCGCCATCTAGTACCGTGTAGCAGAACTAGAGCTCAAGACCCTTCTAGAAATTTCGATACTAGAACTTTCTAGAACTATCGGCATCTGGTCAGTCGGGACCGGTATGCACTCGAACATTCTAGATGTTTCTACAGTAGAAGATTCTGGAACTATCTGAGGCCCTATATAAGGCCGGTACGGACCGGGACCGGGGTCAGTATTGGATAAACGATACTTGACAAGCGAATATAATCGAAGCGATCTTCAAGTGCGACTTAAGAGTGATCAGTAGTGTAATTGTGTCTTATAATTAGTGTGTTTGAGTTTTTATTAGTGTTGTTTAATTAGTATCATTTTTAGGGTTCCGTACCTTGAAAGGAAAAAACGGAACCCTTATAGGATCACTTTGTTGTCCGTCCGTCCGTCTGTCTGTCTGTCAAGACCCTTTTTCTCAGGAACGCGTGGAGGTATCAAGCTGGAATTTATATCAAATACTTACTCAAATCTACTGTCCCTTAGAGCTGTGAAAAAATCAAACTTCTAAGCCAACGCAATCAAAAGATACAGCCGTTTATGCCGCAAATTTACGACACTCGCAAGGGAATCAAAACCTACAGGGTACTTCCCGTGAACTCAGAATCTTGAAATTTGGTACGAAGCAACGTCTCATAGCACAAATAAAGGAAAAATTGCCAAAACCGTAAATTTTTAGTTACATCATATAATAAAAGTATTTTAAACAGGTTTGTACGGAACCCTCGGTGCGTGAGTCCGACTCGCATTTAGCCGGGTTTTTTTTGGTTATCAAATCGGCAGTTTCTATTGTCATAAACCCCAAGCTCGTAGAAATAGGCTTGCGTAAAAGTAAAAACTAGCAACAGCAGCTAAAGCCTGAGAGCTAATGCATCCATTAAAAGGTTGCAGATGGGGTAAGCCCCAAAAATGCTTTAAAATTCTCTTTATATCCCGACAAGGTTTATTTCGAAACATTTTTGCTAAAGTGAATCATGATATTGGTATTAAAATGTTCTGCGAAATATTGAATTTGATACCCTTGTTTCTTTTGCACGTGAGGCATGAACATTTCTGTTTTCTATTGTTTTTATATGTCGCAGCATCATACTGAGATAGGAGCCTCTTGGCTTCGCACAGGACTCTGTTTTTTTATTTTCAAAATTAAAAGTATAATCTGCATGTAATGATCCCACTGCTGGGACATCTCACCCTCTCGGTGTGAGGGTGGGGGCCGTAACCCACCACGCGGGCAAAATGCGAGTTAATAAATGTCACATGTCTTCGAATTTTGGTTATAGGATATGCCGGTTTCCTCACGATGTTTTCCTTCACCGTTTTGAGAGCAGTGGTGATGATTTAATTTACATAAAGTAAAGCGTCTGTCTGGATTCGAACCTACGACCTACAATTCGGTACTGGGCCACAACTGCTGCTGCTGTTGCTTCATATTTAAAAAAAAAATGTTTTTCTGGCGTTTTTTAAGATATTGTTTAGTTTAGTTTATGATCTTCGTGTGTGAGTCACAATAAATACTTTTTCTTTCTTTCTATCTCTACCCTACGTAGAATAGACAAACCTCGTATGTACACCCCTACCCCCCCCCCCCCCAAGACCCCACGACCCCTACCCCCCTGTTCCCCCTGCCCCCTACCCCCGATCTAGGTACCCAGGGACCCTACGTAGGTTAGTCTTTCTAAAAAAAGACAAAATGAAAAACAAAGTGAGTGACATTTCCTTTCTTCATTTTTAAAATTGCACCGCAGATATCTTGCTACAATCTATAATTTTGACTTTTGTTTCTTCCATTTATACAGTGGCCATGCTACGCGTTCTGGACGCAGGCCCCTCCAATCGCTCGCCATTTAACTCGATCATCGGCTTCTCTCATCCAGCTGCCACCAGCCATCCTGCGGAGATCTCCACCTAGCGTGAGGTCCTTCCTTATGTTTACCGATTCGCGGTCTCGACTCAAGGACACGTTTACCCATCATCATCATGTTCATCATCAAGGAACATTTAATCACACTAATATTATAAAGGCGAAAGTTTGTGAGTGTGTGTGTGTTTATATGTTTGTTACTTCTTCACGCCTAAACCACTGAACCGATTTAGATGAAATTTGGTATAGAGATAGTTTGAGTCCCGGAAAAGGACATAGGATAGTTTTTATCCCGATATTCCCACGGGATCGACATTTACGCGGGTAAAACCGCGGGGCGCAGCTAGTTGTCTATAAAGAGGACTACATGACCTAAAGCGCGGTCACTGTCGGACTGCATAGAAAAGAAAGAGATGCGCGATGACACTACGCTGCAGCGCTGGTAATTTATTGCAAGATATAAAGCAATTATCAATTTGCGAAAAATCTATTGTTTGGGCTAAAAAATTAAAACACTAGAGTTTTAGTATGTTGCTTGTAGAATAATCTGACAAAAAATCAGAATGATTGTATGTACGAGTATATTAGTATGGTTTTTATTGTAAAAAGAAAGTTTTTAGAGGTATCTTCGTGATTTTTTTCTATCGTACCAAATAAGTTGTATTACGTTTTAAACACACTATCTACCTAGCATATATCCTGAAGAATATCATATATTTTTTTTTAATTTTGTTTACTGTAGTCGATCATATACTTTTATTGTTTCTAAAAAAGTCTCTCTGTAAGCTCCTTGAACACAATTTAATTCTTAGTTTCCGAGACTTTCAAGTATCTTTATGTGACCCTAATTCATTGCTCTCGAGTGTATATACATACCTATGTTACTGTAATTAAATTACTAACAGTTACAGTACATATGTGTGTATGTGAAACAAGTAATTTAATTAATTCTCTCCTCAAGAAACCTTCCTTTACACTCACATTTTAATTACTCACCTAAGACTCGCAAGCCCTGTGCTCTTACGAAAACCCCACCTTTTTATAACAACCTTTTTACATAATAAAATCTACATGTGAGTATTCTAAACTTATACGATATTAAAGCCTCTTTGCCGGTTCTATGTTACCGAAACATTTTACGGCAAAGTTGCACTTAAATATATTAAAAATGTAATGTTAAAAGCAACACATGATAAACAGTTGTTTTATTCTTCAGTGTTTTAAGTTAAAAGGGATTTTCAGGAGGTTCTTGTTTTCATTTTGGGCTTTATAAAGTGATATTGTAAGCTTTTGATGTGTGTTTGTGTTGTACCATCATTATACAAGTTAGATTCGTGCTTCGTCAAGGAAAAGGTAAATAATAAGCTCATGTTTAAAAATACTATTAAAATCTTGGTTTTTAATTTTAAACGGTGAAGATTTATTTATTTATTTATCACAAACACTGCTACCATTACAGGAAATTCCTAATGCGGTAGCGTGGTCCTTAATTAAACTATATTAAATAATTAACTTAAATAACATAACACATATAACATTGTTTTTGTGAATTTATTCAGAGAGCATGAAAATAAATCGATCCTGTCAGCCGTGTCATTCAGTGCGTGTAAGGCGCGCGTCAAGATACTTTTATTTATTTAATACTTCAAGCATATAAATGTACAGAGGAATTTTCTACCAGTCAACCTTTGGTGATGCAGAGACAAACAGTAGTAGGTGCACTGGTGCAGTCATGAAAATTGAGGAATAAATATTTTAAATATAAAGATACGCATGAATTTATTAAAACTATAAATATAATATATGCCTAATTACATATAAGCGCAAATAAATATACATGAATCACACTAATATTATAAAGGCGAAAGTTTGTGAGTGTGTGTGTGTATGTTTATGTTTGTTACTTCTTCACGTTCAAACGGCTGGACCAATTTGGATAAAATTTTATATGGAGGTAGCTGACACCCTGGATTAACATATAGGCTACTTTTCATGCCGATATTCCCACGGAATCAACATTTACGCGGGTGAAACCGCGTGGCGCTGCTAGTATGACATAAAATCCATACCAGTCTTGCTGCAATAGGTGCATTTCGTCGTTCCTTAGTCGTTATTTTAAGTACTATTAGGACCACATCATTACTCCGTGCAGGTAATGCTAACAACGTCGCACCTCGCTCAGGTGCCAATCAAGCGTTGATGACATTAGCAATTACGACCCGGAGTTCGCGAGGCGGAGGAAAATTAGTGGCAAGACGTACCGCGGTATGTCTGAGAGAAGAAAGTTACTATATCTGAGTGGAGAGGGCTTAAAGTTAGTGTTATTTTAGAATGCAGATAGTGTAGTTTTGTGAAAATTGAACAGTGACCTTTTCTTGACAAAGGTTTACACTCTTTTTTGCAGGTTTGTTTAGTGTCGTCCTAGAAAGTACAGATTTTAGTCAATAAAAAAGCTTTTAGTATGGTGACACCTATTATAGTAAAAAAAATTGGTTTTCTGTAAAGTCAGTTTACGGACGATAATTTTACGTGATGACGTCATAAGAAAACATGCCTCTCTATCGCTTGTTCCGCGCTGTCGCTTGCACGCTCGGCTTAGGCGGAACGTAACAATGAGTCATGCTTTTTCGTGCGTGCAGCCGGCGTTCATCGATTTATAACACGTTATCATGTCATAATGGCTCTTAAATGTTTACTGGCGATCTTTTCGTAAGAACCTAGGAGGATATCATACGTACCTTAAATAACTCTAAAGCCGAATAAACTGACTAAACTAAACCAAATGAAGATTAACATAATCTTTTCTGAAAAGAAGAATGGGCGGTTTCGTCCCAAGTGTTGTAACATGTTTCTACCTATATCATATGGAAGATCTCAGTGAGTGTTATTTTTTTTTGTATGGGCATAACTCTGTATCTCGTGCAGGGAAAGTGTTATAGTAGTTTCATTTATTTAATAAAATATTAAATACAACTCAATTAATTAGTCTTTTAATGACAAAGGGACTAAAGCTATTTATAACTACCAACTACAACTCTGACCCAACACCCCCTCTATTACCCTGCGCCGCGCACTGCCATTGTTTTTTTTTTTTTATTGTAAGCGCAGGAGCAGCGAAAAATATTTTAAGAGACAGGCTATATGTTGGAAAGAGATGGTTGTCGGTTGTTGCATGGTTGTTGCAACTTTTTGTAATAAGTATATATATTTATGAGTTTTATTAAGTTTTATTTTACTAAGGTTTTTATCTTTTTTATATTCATAGCTTTTTCCTTTTTTTACATGTCAAAATAAAAGTCAGTTGTGTCAGTGATTCGTAATTTCATTGATCTATGGTGCTTCTAGATGCCATTATTTATCTAGTGGTATATATGCACTTATGCTTTCAGTTTTTTATAGCTGTGCTGTACTACCGTATTTTAAATTGTTACTCCTCTGTTTATTTACTGACGACTTATGCATTCCTAAAGGACCTCTGGTGTTTCTACGTTTGTAACTATCGACTTCGGCTTACTTTGTGGACTTGATATTGTTTTTTGATTGGTTTGTTACGATTACAAACTATGGAACATTTGTTTGTGGACTTGATATGGTTTTTTGATTGGTTTGTTACGATTACAAACTATGGAACATTTGTTTGTGGACTTGATATTGTTTTTTGATTGGTTTGTTACGATTACGAACTATGGAACATTTGTGTCACCTGTGCCCGGTCTTTGACTCGACAGCGAGTGCGACATGTAGTTTCAAGAACTATATTAGAAGCAAGACCGCGTTTTGATGAATATATTTCTACTCTAAAGAATAGAACAGGTCTGTTATGTGCTTGTTTGCTTCTGAACTATGTTTGTGCTTTTTTCACGTCGACGTCGCAATGAAACAATGAATCAATCGGTTTCTTAGAGGTAACTGGGGAGACATTATACTTCCATACTTATATTATAAATGACGACACGGTGGGCGCAGTGGCTGAGCGATCGACTACTGCGCTGCGTGTCGCGGGTTCGATTCCTGCACGGAACAGATATTTGTATTGCCTACAGGTAGTTGTTCCAGGTCTGCGATGCGGATGAATTTTTCGACGCTATATTTTAGTTTGTGTATAGTTTTAGTTAAGTTAGTTTTTAATTTTTTTATTTTCGATAGAATATAGAGACTACTTAATTAATCTATTATTATATCACAAGTACATTATATGTATGTGTACAATGTGCATTTGTTTGACGCATACTCCTACATAAGAGAATTATTCAGTGATTATTGTATCATTTTTTTTTTTGGTTTATGTATTTTCAAATGTGCGTTTATTAATAACTGACTAAAAGTAACTGTTACTGCCTGTGATTAATGTACAATTAACTATTATAAATGTAATAATTCTGTGGATATGTAACACAAAATGTAAAAAAGTATTGATTGATATTATGATTAAAGCATTATTTAGTACGCAAAATACGCGCATTGACGTGGAGTTGCGGACACCAGCCTGTATTACCTATTACCTAAAGCATTATTTAATACAATAACCTTTTTTTCACTGAAGCCCAATTACTTTTGACCTGCACGCAATTGTTATAACAACTTGGATTATTATTCATAAAAAAGCCTAAATGAACATGTTTATACTAGTCGCAACTTGTTACAAGGGTTGGGACGCAACTCATATAATAACGCCCATTCTCCTTTACAACATATTAAAACAGTCTTTCATTATTACTCTACAATGTTCCCAACGCTCTGAGACTCTGCAGGCCTCCTCTCTTCGCGCGAGAGTAGGCTATAATATATGGTCAGCGGGATTGTCCGAAAGGGTTACCGCTGCCCCGGAACATAATGGGCTAAGGAAGGAACACGGGTGGGTTTTAGTCAGTAAGAGTCTGACACTCCCTTCCGCTCCACCCAGAGCGGGAGGAGTCATTTGATGATTTCCAATCCACATAAAAAAAACCAAAGGCTATATTAGGTACACCACGCAGACGGGTTGGTAGATGTCATAGGTTTTCCAATTTTTAGGGTTCCGTTTTTTGCCATTTGGCTACGGCTACGTCTCTGTCTGTCTGTCCGTCCGTCCGTATGTCACAGCCACTTTTTTCCGAAACTATAAGAACTATACTGTTGAAACTTGGTAAGTAGATGTATTCTGTGAACCGCAGTAAGATTTTCACACAAAAATAGAAAAAAAAAACAATAAATTTTGGGATTCCCCATACTTACAACTGTCAACTAAAAAATTTTTTTTTCATCAAACCTGTACGTGTGGGGTATCTATGGATAGGTCTTCAAAAATGATATTAAGGTTTCTAATATCATTTTATTCTGAACTGAATAGTTTGCGCGAGAGACACTTCCAAAGTGGTAAAATGTGTGTCCCCCCCCCCCTCTAACTTCTAAAATAAGAGATTGATAAAATTAAAAAAATATATATAATGTACATTACCATGTAAACTTCCACCGAAAATTGGTATGAACGAGATCTAGTAAGTAGTTTTTTTTTAATACGTCATAAATCGAAAACCGCAATTTACCTTTCACAAAGTTACAACGAACTACAAGAACTTTTATATTATGTTACTTGCTGCTACGGAACCCTTCATGGGCGAGTCCGACTCGCACTTGGCCGGTTTTTGCTTCTAGGACAGTCTTTAATCAGAGGAATTGGGATTGTCCAAAATTTCTAACCATTAGATTTTATTTTATTTTTTGAAAATTTAAAGCATTTTGAGAAACAAATTTGAATATTTTGATGATGCTCAATAGTTATGTTAAAAAATATTTAATTATTGTATTACAAAGTTGATGTCAGTATCACTCAGCTGTAGTTATCACTACACCCAGTGACAGATATGAGAACATGTCTACTGAGTCACTGATCACTGCTACTGAGAGATAAATAATGCTAAGGACATTTAAGAACGTTCATAGTCTGGTCTGTCTCAATCTGTCAAAAATACCTCTAATTTCACTACATTTTTGACAAGTTTTTGACATTGATTGTCGCTGAGATGAGATTTCGACTACATATTGAACGTTTTTAATTATTGGAATTGGCCTTCAGATTTACTTTAGCATTTTCACATACAGACCATATTCATAAAATGAAAATCCATTTTATATATTCTCATCCAACCACAGTACCAAAGATTAAAAAAATATTATATTTTATTGTTCATTTATATCATCTGTTTTATTTTAAACTGGTACACAAAAATATGTAAACCCTACAAACAAATAGCCAGTAGCAAAAATGTATCAAAGGGATTTTTTTTTAAGTTTTTTTCTTACTCAAAAAGGGTAAAAACACATGTCATAAACATACGCTTCTGTGATATTGAAGCCGGTAAAAAATTAGGTCAACATTAAAAGAATATCCACTCTGTTCCTATTTTCCTGTTCTGTTTTTTTTGTCTGTTTTTATATGTTTGTACAGTCTACAAAAGAGATAAGTATGCAGGATCGTCGAATAGAGTTTGAGTTTAGTAAGAAACCGATGGATGTTCACGAATAAAATTTTATTTTATTAATAGAAAACAAACAGCTCATTTATAAAATTAAATTTCAGTCGACAACATCCATCGGTTTCTTACTAAACTTCAACAATATCCGACGATCCTGCATACTTATCTGTTTTGTTGACTGAACGTAAATGGTAAAATAAATAAATATTAAAAAAAACCTCTGATTAGTTTCTCTAGGTTCTAGTAATGCATAGTTTTGAATTTTGCGTTTCAGATTGTCTAAAGTAAAAACTTCTTTTATGGGTTACTGTGTAAAATGTTGTAATAAAATACCACTCGATATTCTTCAACTAAATGAGAAGAAATTTAAAACATGCATTAAACGCACACTATGTAGACAAGCATATTATAAGTTGGATGATTATATTGCAGATAAAAATGCTTGGCTAAATGCTGGTCCTGCTCCACAGGCACTTGAGCTCACTAGTTAAAATTTCAATATTTGGAAGAGGTGCTTCCCTTTTTCTTTTTTAGTGTTTCTGACATTACGATCTTAATATTTATTTTTATTTTATTCAATCATGTTTTAATTGTTAATGCTGCAATACTAAACACCTTTTCCTGTTTGGTATTAAAAATTTTATTCATCTCTTAAATAAATTGCAATCTATAGTTTTGTATCATTTAGAAGCATTTTTTCAATTTTGTAAATGTGAGAACCATGGATCCGTTTATTATGATTTTTATGTTGACTTGAAAGAGCATGGCAGTTGAGAATGTGTCATGCTCACTTAAATGTCTCACTGATGGTGGCGCGTGTGTTGGATCATTCGGTTCCCTACAAAATGGTTGAGCTGGATGGTGCTGATCCATGCGTCATGTTCGTGAACGGACGCCGTCGGTTGAGACTGGTCATCTCTTAACTGCCAAGGCTTATTTTTAATCTTATTTCTTGTATTGTTTCTTCATTTGTATGTTTTTTTACATTGTTCTCACATATAGAAGCAACAAGAATAATGTACCCAGGATTTTGTAATATCTTGATTTAAAAAGAGTGTCCATGGAGTTTCTTGCCCGTTCTTCTCCATAGAGATCTACGCTTTGGAATGGGCACCTAGCTTCAACTTTCTGACAAACTGACCGACTACTTAATTTTGACAATTCAAAAGTGCCTGTAATGGTTTAATTGAAATAAATGCTTTGAGTTTGAGTTTTGTCACACTGTCTCAAAAAAGTTATGTAAATAAAACAATGAAATATAAGTACTTCCTTGCGATGATATTTACATCTATCTTCTATCTATTCTATATATATAAATAGAAACAAAAGGCCTGACTTACTGACTGACTGACTGACTCATCAACGCCCAGCCCAAACCCTTAGACCTAGAAAGCTGAAATTTTACACAGTAGTTCCCTTTATAATGTAGACCAGGAATAAGGAAGGATTTTTCAAAATTCAACCCCTAAGGGAGTCAAATAGGGGATGAAAGTTTGTATGAAAGTCCCTCAGTTTTAAAGTTAGGATCTTTAAATTTTGTGTTTAGGCTGATAATTGAAAATAAATTTATACATGTCTCAGCGTTTTCGATAACTCCAATCCCAAAGGGCTAAAAAGGGGGATGAAGTTGTGTATGAAAGTCCGTCAGTTTAAAAGTTAGGATCTTCAAATTTTGTATTTAGGCTGACCATTGAAAATTAATTTATACGTGTCTCAGCGTTTTTGATAATTTCACCCCCAAAGGGGGATGAAGGAACTGACTGAGACATCAACGCACAGCCTAAACCGCTGATCCTAGGGACATGAATTTTGGCGGGTGTGTTCTTTGTGAAGAGTAGGTATCCAGTAAGAAGGGGTTTTTGGGAATTCAACCTTTAAGGGGGTGAAAAGGGGGGATTTTGTTTGTATGAAAAATCTTATTCCTTGAGTTAATAACCTTGAAACTTAGCACGAATACTTATCTAAGTAAATTACGAAGTTAAGTATTTTTCGTTTTTCTAAACTACCCCTCAAAGAGGTATTGGGGGGTGTCGAAATTTGTATAGAAGAATTTTAACGCGCTGTCCGATTAACTCGAAAATCAGTATTTATACTATGGACTAAAAATAAAGAATAACGTGTATCAGGGTTTTTCGCAAATCTACCCCTGACTGTGGGTAAAGGGGTAGTTAATTTTACAGGAGAGGATTTTACTGCGTGACTTCATTAGCTCAAAAATTGGCATAAATAATCTTTGAGTCAAGTTATAAACATATCCTAAACGATTTTTTTATAATTCCACCCATGTATGGTTGAAAAGCGGGAATACAGTTTATATGAAAAATCTTATTCATTTGGTTAATAAACTTGAAACTTGGCACGAATATTTATCTAAGTAAATTATGAAGTTTGGCATTTTTTGTTTTTATAAACTAACCCCTAAAGGGGGATTGGGGGCGTCAAAATTTGTATGGAAGAATTTTAACGCGTGGTCCGATTACCTCGAAACTCAGTATTTATATTTAAGACCAAAAACAAAGAATAACGTGTATCAGGGTTTCCCGAAAATCTACCCCTAACGGGGTGAAAAGAGGTAGTTAATTATACAGGGAAGGATTTTAATGCGTGGCTTGGTTAACTCAACAGTTAGTATAAATAATCTTTGAGTCAAGTAATGAACACATCCCAAACGATTTTTCGAAATTCCACCCCAATGGGGGTGAAAAGCGGGGATACGGTGTATATGAAAAATCTGATTTATTTGGTTAATACACATGAAACTTGGCAATATTTGGGTCAGTAAATAATAAAGATTGTCACTTTTAGTTTAAAAAAAGCCCCTTACAAAGGATTTAGGGGGTGACAAAGTTGATAGGTTAGAAAAATATGTAACCCGCTGTCGGATTAACTCGAAACTCGGTACTACTAAAACAAAAAATAAAACCTATGTGTTTTAGGGTTTTTCAAAAATCGACTTCTACCAAGGTGGAAAAGGGTAAGTAATAAAGTTTAAAGGGTGGATATTACTGCTTGCATCTATTAACTTGAAAATAGGTATGGGCCTTTGAGTCAAGTTGTGAACAAATCACGAACGATTTTTCAAAATCACCCTGTGGGGGTGAAAAGCGGGAATACACTTTCTTTGAAAAATCTGATTCCTTTGATCTATAAACTTAAAGATTGGCCCGAATACTTATTTATCTAAATAAATGATAAAGATCATTCCTACATAATATATTTTCGAAATTTTTAGAGGAAAGTACGAATTTCACGCGGACGAAGTCGCGGGCAGAAGCTAGTAAATATATAAGCTTATAGACTTAGGGCTGATTTTTGAATAGTCAGATAACTTTTATCTGAGAAATAAATATTGCAAATTTTCACAGGGTGTTCTACTCATGAATATGAACAACTTTTACTATCGGACTTCAACTCTGAAATCACGAAAAAAAAATCAGCTGTTTCATACATTTTGGTCAAGTAGGTATTTAACTTTTGTATTAAACAGCAGATTTTTTTTTCGTGATTTCAGAGTTGATCGCATAGTGGAAGTTGTTTATATTCATGGGTAGAACATCCTGTAAAAATTTGGAACCGGTAAAAAAATCATCCAGTATAATATAAAAAAAACAAGGGTAAAGAATCACAAGGCATAAAAAAATTCGTTCGCATCGCTGTCAGCGGGAAAAGTGCCCAGAAGGCTGGCAGCATTGGCACTTTGTATGGCAATGCTGACTTTGAATTCCCTACGATGTAATTGCCATAAAAAAATATCTCATAAATTCGTTCATAGGCAAAATGTTTAGTGTAACAGTTCTGTTTAAATTTTCAGTTTACGACGTAAGTTTAGTTCAGTCGTAAATCATATTATGTGACACTGTGGTTGTACCCTAACGTATTAGGGAGAATGTAGTTTTGGGGGAGGAGAGGCTGCATAGGTTTCTGCGTAAATAAGGTCTGTGGTTGTTGGCAGGCACGGTCAACTCTTGTTGAATTTTGGTGAATTTTGATCGAGCATAATCAGTCTTAACAGATGTCACATGTCTTCGAATTTTTGTTTCTAGGACATGCCGGTTTCCTCACGATGTTTTCCTTCACCGTTTTGAGAGCAGTGCTGATAAATAATATTTATTTATTTATTTAAACTTTTCGCACAAAAAGGTACAAAGGCGGACTTAATGCCTTAGGCATTCTCTACCAGTCAACCAAGGGTGGTGAAGAGATTAGATGGCCGGTGCTTTGGTTAAGGAACAATGATAAAAAAAAAAAACTTAAAATTAGGAATTCAAGGGAGAGAGATGTTGAGATGACTCTACACTATTTGCTTAGAAAATAACTCCGCAATTTCCGCTTAAATGCATACCGACTGGTGGTAACATAGCGCCTCTCTGGGTTTGAACCCACTACCTATAACTCGTAGGTTACTACTGAACCGCCTCTGCTCTACTGGGCCAACACTGCTCATAGCGAATTGAATATTTGATCTAATAAACCGTTATGTCAACATTATAAAATGAGTAAGTTTTGATAGATTTTTGCAGTATTATATTTAACCGACTTCAAAAAAAAACGAAGGTTCTCAGTTCATCGGAATCTGATGATTTTTGTAATGAAATATACGCAATACATTTAAAGTAGTTTTATTTGTTACGGAGCAATATAACAACCATCTTGACAAGTACAGAGTATAGATGCAAGAGAGAGATAGCAAGCTGCTACGTCACAATCGTTGTCTCTTTTTATTACATTGCATGTACTACGTTCCGTTCAACAGAATCTTTTATACAATTAAACCTCGATTACCTACCACTTCTTGACTCTCCACATTTTCACAATACGTTTTATATCTCAAAAACTTATGTTTGCAAGTCGAACTAATTCTCCTGTATTAACAAAAACAAACATAACTTCCTGAGTTTCCTGACCACATGTATTTGTGCTAATTTCAAAAACGACTGTTTAGTTTTACAGTTCTTGTTTCAACACAAAAGTTGTGGTGCATTAGTTTTACTTGTGCGCCCATCTAACTGACCGCTAGTGCGTTTTAAATGTAAATGTGTTGTCCCCTTTATAGCCTAAAAGCTAATACATAGGCTTCATTTAAAAAAAAATCAGCTGAATCCTATTATACATTTATGTTCGTATAACTCGTCAAAATGTAGGGAACAGCTGTTTTTTTTTGCGATTTCAAGTTTGGTCCCATAGTAAAATTTAATCATAATGATGAGTAAAATCTCCCATTGCGATTTGTCACATGTTTTCAATTTCACCCTGTTAAGCGAAACGTACTTGTTACAAAAATAAAGTATTGAGTATATAGATATTATAGGCAGTAAAAGGTAGACTGTAGATCTTCATTTGTCTTTTACCAATTCTATAAAATAATCTAATTGCAATATTATGAGGACATTCGGGTGGTCGTTTCTCCATAGAAAGGCTCTCGCCTGTTTTCTTTCTGGTTAATGCAATGATTTTTTACAGAATAATAAATATTAACTACCTGTATGTCCCTATGTTTTTCCTTTTTGAAGAGATTTGTTTTCGTTGGATCCCACTTTTGAATCCCAGTTGGATCCCACAAAACATTATTTCCTTTGGATCCCAAATTTAAAAAATGCAAGATAATTACGTTTTATTGTCGTTGAATCACAAAAAGTATTTCCGTTGGATCCCAAATGCTTAAAAATTCTGAATGCTGGTACTTTCAACAGCAAAATTGTTTACAATAAAGATACATTATTTTTATAAGAATTAGAACCCTCAAAAAATGCGGATTTATACTGCTGTCAACAGAGGCCTAGTAGGTATATAAATTTGACAACTATTAATGAAAAAAACATAGGAGCACAGTGTATATCCTTCTTAATCAGTTAATGAAATATCTTTTAAATGGGTCCAATATTGGAGGAGGAAATAGGCGAGAGCCAAACCTCGAATTAAGATTTTTTACTTAGGATTTTTCAAAAGTCTCTCCGACCACATTTCCTCTTAACAATCATAATATTATAAAGTTTGGAATAAAGCAACAATATTGCTGATCAGACAACACCGTTTACCATTGTACCAAGAGTTGCCGCGATTATTATGTAAAGGAGACAATTTGTCTTTATAACTGACACACGGTCCGTAAAGTTAATTGAATGTTACAATTTATTGTTTCCATATTTTATTTTATCGTAATGAAATAAAGAAATACTGCGAATTTATTTAGGCAAAAAAAACGCAAGTATTTTGGATCGTTATAAATGTCATATGAGGTGTCTATGGGCCAATTTATCTTTTTAATCTTTGTTTTTTTTTTTGTCACCTTTTTTGATGTTTTTTTTTAAACCTGTATTGTATCTTTTGTGGCACTGAATAAACGTTTTATCTATCTATTTAAATATTCTTAGCACTATACTACAATAAGCAGTCATTCTTTTGCAACGGCCAAATAAATGCTTTATGTTGCTTCAACACCAATGTATGGTATGCTAGAAAGTAACGTATAAATCCAGCAAGTTTTGCCACCATTACTCTCAAACAGCGGGGTTATTACGTAACACACTAGCCGTAGCAACGGCTTTCATTTTGACAGTTGAACAACATTCATTGCGTTGTTTAGCAGACAAATCTTTCGAACATATTATTATTATGAAGCAATGGATTAGCAATATCCTCCAAAATGACTGAGGCGTGTTACGCAATTAAGGAGCTAGACGAGATACTCAAAACCACAGATATAGATGGACCTAGATAACGCAAGTATCACTATCTGTATGAAAACCAATCGCGACATTTTTTGACTAGATACCTACTATGACGTCACAAACACTATTTAGTGATGGGAAAATCAAATCGATTCAAAGACGGCCTAGCGCCAGCGCTCACGCTCACCCAGCCAGCTAAGGACTGAGCGCGAAAGTGACGGCTTACGATTTTTGTACGTAAGCTGGGCACGCGAAGTAGGTATGTAGTTGCTCTTGCGTTATCTAGGTGTATCTACATATATCTGTGCTCAAAACACAATACAGTTGACATTATGAATCACACGCGCGGACACAATTAAATCTATCATGTTTCACACATGTGTAGTGTGTCTCTTCATTCAAATCATATAAATATCCCCATAAAAGTCTTCGCTCGGACGAAGGACGCTACGGCTTATGTCAGTATGTATATGAATACCATTTTCGTCGCTCACCGTACAGAAAATGCTGATGTCCAGCACCTTACTTCGGGTTAATTCAGCACCTTACATAAGTTAAATTTTTACTTGCACCTTATTATTTATCCGTCTACGTACCTATTACCAATATTTGATTGAATAACTTTAATTTCGGAAGTCGGTGTCGTTGGTTCCGCATTTTCGTTTTTTGACACCGACTTCCGAAATTAAAGTTATTTTTTCACTTTTTAGTTTTTTTTTTTTGAGATCGGTTGTTTTTTTTTGTAAAACAGTTTTTATTTTTCACTTTTTAGTTGTACCCATCCCACACAAATTCAATTAACACTAGTGCATTGAAGAATCTAAGATACCGACTAGAACACTCATTAAAATTCGCATAGAATTGCCGGAGATGCAATACATTTATGCATATAACTTCGTACAAAAGAATAATTACCTAATGTATTATATACTAAAACCTTCCTGAAAGTATGTAGATTACATTAATGATAGAATGATCAAAATCGGTTCATTAGTTTTTGAGAATATCGGGGAGATACAAACATACATACGGGTCGAATACAGAACCTCCTTTTTTGAAGTTGGTTAAAAACAATTTTTGACTGTCACATTTCCCACGTCAGGTTCAGTCGGAACCTGAAAAGCATTGCGTTAGAAACCTGCGGAAAATTTTCGCTCTTTGGCTGTACATGTTCGCCAACTTGCTCGCTAAACTCTCCAGCAGTGTGTACCACCTACCTGTCTTTAACCACCGGGATCCCTGAGTCCTGGGAGCCCGTGCTTACGACGCCGTTCATTTGTTATCATTACAAGTGACGTCACGGATTTAAGGGTTTGTTGTTAGGCCCGCTATTTCTCTTATGTATTTGTAAGCTTTGACAGTGGTAAGCAATGTTTGGGTATTTAGGTGGGTGGTTTGTGATCCCTGGTGGGTTGAGGACTTGTGTTGTTTAGGTGTTTCGTAGGTTTTGGCTGGGCCATAGTTATACGAAGAGTAGTTATGACGTGTTTGGCAGTTCTTTAAACATTTTCACTGACATATTTAAAAAAAAAGTACCTACTAGTTGGAGGTGGCTTTCTTTAGGTTCTGCATACCCTCATGGGAAGAAGGTGTAAATACAGGGTGAAATTTTAATCACCGTTTTCTTCTTAAGGGGTCATTACATAACCAGCCTATAATGTTCCTACTGCTGGGACGCAGGCCTCCTCTCAGTGAGAGGGAATGGGCCTTAATCCACCACGCGGGCCCAGTGCGGGTTGGCAGATGTCACATGCCTTCGAATTTTTGGTTCCAGGACATGCCGGTTTCCTCACGATGTTTTCCTTCACCGTTTTGAGAGCACTATACTCATCATTATGAACAACTTTTAGTATGGGACCAAACCGAAATCCTGAAAAAAAATCTGTTGTTCCCTACATTTATGTTCGCATAACTCGTCAAATTGTAGAGAACAGCTGATTTTATTTCGCAATTTTGTGTTTTCGATGGATGTTCTCGAATAAAATTTAATTTTATTAATAGGAAACAAACAGCTCATTTATAAAAAAAATTATGCGACCACATCCATCGGTTTCTTACTAAACTTCAACTATACCCGACGATCGTGCATACTTATCTCTTTTTTTGACTGTACCTATGTACAAATATGTATGTGTGTGTGTGTTATATGTATGTAACTACTAACTATTCCATTTTATCTATCGCCGACTCGCTCGATAAGTGTGCAGCTAACGAATTTGCATGCAGGCTTCTGTTTACGCATTCTGTCAGTGAATGGTTTGTTTGTTTGTTATCCCGTATGATAGCTAACATTATTTTGTGGTTAGAATAACATTGGAGAATCACGGTCTCAATTAGTTGAAAAATACATAATTATGTTCTATTTTTCTGAATTAAAAATAATAGTTATCACCCTTTCGGGTTTTAGCACCTTTGTACCTTTCGTTATTTCACGATAAATACAATGCAATGTAATCTATTTCCATTTACATTAAAAAAGTAACTAAGTGCAGTAATTTCAACAATATTACACAATAAATGACATTATTTAACCGTTATTTTTCTAATTCTATAATAAATGGAGTATAGGTACAAAATAAAAGCAATGAAAATCATTCATAATTACACTGTAGTGAAATAAAACTGGAAAAAGTAATAAAAAAGGTAGGATTTACTTTTTGTTTGGTGGATATTATTGAGAACCTGTGACCTACTCAAAATGAGGTCGTCTTCCTTGCATAAACCCAAAAAAATATTCCTGATTTTCTATATAATATGTTTTTATTACAGAATATCAGAAATATTTTAACCTAAGCAACAATTCTACTAATATTATAAAAACAAAAGTTTTTGAGTGTATTTGTATGTTTGTTAGGTACTTCTTCACGGGTCCATATTGGCTCAACTAAAGTTCTTTACCCGAAATTGTTCTTCCTAACGATTTGTAATCCGAATGATCACTCTTCCTAAAATTTTTCATCCTAAAGTTTTCATTCATACTATTTGTAGTGCTACTGGCGATGTTCATAACACTCATGTTTCCGAAAATTGTAATTAATAATATCGTTAATGTAAATATTTTAAACTCCTACTGTTTTTTATCATAACGCTTTTATCCCTAAACATAACTACCTTAATAGTTTCATGGCCTGGGAGTATATACGGGTAAGTAATATATGATATAATTACAAAACCTCTAATATTTACAAGATATAACAACTGAACCTATAATTTTATTTGATATAATGATCAGTTAATATAATAAACGATTGATATAATTTTAATGTAACTAATTTCTATAAGAATAACAGACAATTATTATAAAATCGTTTGATATACCACTCAATAGACATAAAACCTATTTAGTCTAATATGATAAACACTTCTTTTTTCATCTTATGTCATCCTATGTCGACGGAGCCCCGCTTCGCGTGGCCCCTATTTCTGTGTAAAGGGTTTAAAGTAACCTAACCAAACCGAACCTCGGGGTGCCCTTCGCTCGCCCTTGCATCCTATGTCGACGGAGACCCGCTTCGCGGGGCCCCTATTTCTGTGTAAAGGGTTTAAAGTAACCTAACCAAACCGAACCTCGGGGTGCCCTTCGCTCGCTTTTGCATCCTATGTTGACGATCTAAACAAAAAAGATATGACTTTGAATAATAGTGTAAAAGATGGTTATGTTGAGAAAATATAGGAAAACAAATAAAAGTATAATAGATGTTTATTGCTACTGACATTATGAAGTTGAATGATTCGGAATTATGAACATTAGAGACAGAGTAGTTAGGAATTGTGATTGTTAGGATGAAAAATGTTAGGAAGAACATTTTCGGATTTCCAATTATCGGAGTTGAAAATTTAGGTGAACTTTGGCGCACCCCTTCTTCACGCATAAACGGCAGAGCGGATTTGGATGAAATTTGGCACACAGATAGTTTATAACCAGGATAAACCTATACAATACTTTTCATCCCGATATGCCCACGGGATCGACACCCATGCGGGAGAAACCGTGGTGCGCAGCTAGTAAAACAATCATAATAAGTCTTCTTCTTGTTCAAAGTTGTACGGTCCTGTAACATATTTTGTACAATTCCGCAAGCTGTCTAGTGCACATCAACACCATTCTCCTACCTCATACATAAACATAGACGACTCACCATATTCATACCAACTGCAATCACACAAACACACAAGCATACAGGCGCACGAATCGCCTGCGCCTCCGATAGCTTGTTTGCACGGAGTTCGTTAATCTATCCAGTTTGCACAGGCAGCCGTCTGATCATCTTCTAATTGTATGCGAATGCCTAATGCGAAATTATGCGAAGTACTAACTCAGCGCTTATATTCGATGGTGTCTGCGTTAAATTGAACTGCAGTGTAAAGTCTGTGTTCTGTACAAACGTATTTGGCTTTGAAGATAGAGATATCGTTCGGACAGACTTTTCCTAATTGTGTTGAAGTTGGCTTGCACTGTAGCACCTAAGGCCAAACACACACGGACAGCTTGAAGCAGCCAGTATCGACTGCTTCAAGTTGCGACTGCATAGCGAACTTATAGTCTTCTACGCACACATACACGGAACCGCTCGAGCAGTCGCGACTACTTCGGGCGCTCAAATCTCAAATCGTTTATTGCAATCCATAATGTACAATTACAGGTGGTAAATAAAAATAATAGAAACAATTATGGACCCTGTCGGGCACAGCATTTTTTTAAATAAGTAAGAGAGAGAGGAAGAGTGCTTAATTAATTTTCCTTATTATAAAGTTAGAAATATTTTCTAATCTATTAACTTTGTATTTATATTTCTATTAATTCACTTATTTCATTAATATTTTATATGCAGGTCTATCTATTTATTTATTATTTATTTAATTAAGTATATTTAATATTGCTCATTTCTTGTTTCTGTGTAATTGTGCGGTCAAGCAGTCGCCAGGCATACACTGACTGCTCGAGCTGTCAATTGCTCTCGCGCAGTTACCACCGCCCGCGCTTTTCGTTCCACGATGGCAATAAAAACCGCAGAGCAGTTGATACCGACTGCTGCAGCAGCAAGCAGGCCGAAATCAATGGCAGCTGCAAGCGGTTGAATTTGACTGCATGTGCAGTCCGTGTATGGCCAGCCTAAGATACGTTATTTTTATTGAATGTTCGAAGGAAAGGGTATACAGATTGTCAGAGTTTCAGGATTATTAACATCATCACACCATAGCAGTCTTCTGCTGGATATAGGCCTCTCCAATCATAAGTCATTTAAGTCGCTTGGCTAGTCTCATCCAGCTGCTACCAACCGCTATGCGGTCGCTCCATCTAGCTGAAGGCATTCCTACCTTACGTTTGGTTTGCGATCTTCATTCAAAACACTGGAGCAGTAGCTCAGTGGTAAAGGCCCCAACTTACGAGATGTAGGTCGAGTGTTCGAATATCTCTCAAAACAGTAAAGGAAAACATCGTGAGGTAACCGGCATGTCCTAGAACCGAAAATTCGAAGACATGTGACATCTACCAACCCGCACTGGGCCCGCGTAGTAGATTACAGCCCACTCCCTCTCGAAGAGAGGAGGCCTGTGTCCCAGCAGTGGGAACATTATAGGCTGGATGATGCTACTCAAGAACACGTCTACCCCAACGGTCATCAGTTTTACGGTTAATATGACCCGTCTTTTACCACTTTGGCTTGGTTTGAGAGGTTTATTCCTGTGTCCGTTGTGTCATTGCTCGTTTTGTGGCTTTCTACTTCGGAGGTGTTATCAACAGTTTCCGTGGTGTAGCGGTTATCACATCTGCCTAACACGCAGAAGGTCCCCGGTTCGATCCCGGGCGGAAACATGGCTTTTGCTCTTTGATTATGTCATTGGGACATGTAGAACGAGCTTTTTTTAAAGATTGTGGTAACTTGTTACGTCGTCGGTTGACGTGTTCTTCGAGGTTCAGAAAAAAATCGATATGAGTTGGAGATACTATATGGGCTTGTGGCTAAGTTACAACAGCCGCACAGTCCATCGAAGGTTAAGCTACACTTTCTGCGGTCGATCCGTGGATGGGTGACCATCCGTTACAATATATCAAGACTCCTCCATGCCTCGGAAAGCATGTTAAGCCGTTGGTCCGGGCTGCCATTCATAGATTCTTTGACAGTCGTGAAGTCCTCCAGACCGTATTTCGGCCACGGCGGCCAATCTCAACGGAGACTAGCCTTCGGTGCGGGAGACGACAGCGGCAGCGGCGTTGTTACAGTCGTAAAGGGTAGTCGAAAGCCCAAAAGTCTAACTGGTTCTTACCAATGGGGTACCGTCTTACCCAGTGACTGGGTATTGGAGGACAGATAGGCAGTCGCTCCATGTACGAGTAAAATACTGATATCCAGCTGCTTTTAGTGAGACTAAAAGCAGCAGCCAACAGGGTTGATAAAAGGCTACGCAGATTGATTTTGTTGATGTAACATAATTAGGTATACTCAGAAATAAAACTTAATAATACTTTTATTCAACACTAGCTGCGCCCCGCGGTTTTACCCGCCTAAATGTCGATCCCGTGGGAATATCGGGATAAAAAGTAGTATAAATGTTAATCCAGGGTGTTAGCTACCTCACTACAAAATTTTATCAAAATTGGTCCAGCCGTTTGAGCGTGAAGAAGCAACAAACATATAAACACACACACACTCACAAACTTTCGCCTTTATAATATTATAGTGTGATAGTGTGATAAACTTCATAATTTTGTTGGTATTATCTCCCAAAATATACATAATAATATACCTAATTGTAAAATGCAATTTAAATGAATATGGGTATTGATATTCAACAAGCTGACGCAGTTTAAATAAAAAAAAATCTACGTAGATAAATAGTTTTTCTCCATCACAGTCAAATATTGAAGCTTTAAATGGTATTGTATATTTTTAGGACGGGAAAACAAATATGTGAATTCTCCTATATTTGGATAACCGGGCTGTGTTCCTACAATTCAATATCCGGTCACTGTGAATGCTGTGTTTTGTTAGCTTTGTTGTCGCTAGTGTGGCTACCGAGTGTGTGATCCCAGGTTCGGTTCTAGAGTAAAGTAAGGAGAAGAAAGCGTAGGTTTCGATGAAGTAAGTATTAGAAAGAAGAAAGAAAGAAACAAAATACGTTTACTACGTCTGTACTAATATTATATGGCCGATGGAGCCGGAATACCTAGCGTTGGAATGACTCCCACAAGGTGGACGGATAACCTAGAGAAGACCACAGGAATCCGCTGGATGCAGGAAGCACAAAACCGGTCGAAGTGGAGGTACTTGGGGGAGGCCTATGTCCAGCAGTAGACGGCGCTTTCGGCTGAAATGATGATGACTAATATTATAATCCGATCCGATTTCAAAAATTCATTCACTGATAAACTACATTACGAGTATTACCGAGTGCCATAGGATATCAGGGTGTTTGGAAGCTGAGTGCAAAGCTTTAGTAGGTATAGTATGTTTTTTTTTATTTTTTCCCAGTTAAAGTTGGTATGGTATTTTTGACTAAACGCTTGTATTTAAAAATAATAAAAAAAACATACTTCGTCTAAGACATGTATGGCTCAAAATACTCTCAATGGTGTCAACTATCACCCCCTTAAGGGTTTGCATCCAGCTTCCAAACAGGCAAGCAAGCAGGCAAGCTGGCAGCAAGGAATTCGGAGGTAGAAGCTAGTAATTTTATATTATTAATAATTTTAGTATGATCACCGATTTAAAATGTTATCTATTAGTTCTTAGTCACCTATTAACTTAGGTATAGTAGGTTTATGAAAGCTTTAGTGCTAAAATGCGTTTACGAATAACAATTTTTGACAGACGGTGGAGTTTCTTGCCCATTCTTCTCCAAACGAAAACTACCTTTTGGATGGGGCGACTAGAATCGATTCTATTTTAATGTAATTTTTGACGTTCAAAAGTGCCTTTTATGTGCCTATTTGAAATAAATGCTTTGACTTTGACTTTAACAACCAGACTGTAGCAAGCTTTTAGATGTTCGATAACTTTTTACGAATAAGACCGTAAAGGTTTAATATACCTAAAAGCCATTTTACTTATTTTCATGTCAATACCATCTATTCGCTAACTTAAAAAGAAACTTAAAAAAAGAGATCTATTAGCAATAAAAATAGACAGACATCTGTTAGACACATTATAGATAGAATTGTTTTATTCCCTTGTCCAAGTACTAAAACAGAATGGGTACGATCTAGATGCAATCAAAACACGATTAAAATCACAATAAAAATTATATCTACTCGAACTAGTCGTAAATGAGGGCCCTAAAAATTTCAAAGGCTCGCCATAAAACTTCGATTTCTTGACAAAACCATGTTATTTTAAGCATACAAAAACTCACGTAATACCAAGTATTAAGGATGATTTTTCTTTAAATAAACGTAGGTGCAGAATGTAACTTTACACTGTCTAGCAATTGAAAGTGCCAAGTTTACGAGCGAGCAGTGTAATCGATCGATGACGTGACGAGTGTACCAAGTGTAAATGTGATGGGTGTTTTAAATTCCTTGAAGTGTAATGAAAAATATTGTTGTGTTGATTCTATACATGGTGTTACTTATAAATCCTAAAGGCAAAAAGTGGAATATGTACTACGTCAAAAAAAAATGTCCATTTCTTTGCTTTGTTTTTGTTTACTTTGTTTTCTGGGATTTGCACTATCTAGAGATCATGCAGGAATAATGGAAGGATCTGAAAGGACCAACTGCAGCTTTAACTTTACGCTGGATCTACTCCTATATCCATAAAATTTCGGCTTGAACCTTCTTATTGACGGTAAAGAGAGACTACTTTTTAGCAATAGTTAAATTAATAAATCATCCGTGACATTTGATGAGCTTAACTTTAATTTTGCACACCAAAACGTAGCTGTTGTTCATTTCACTATTCAGAATACAAATGAATTTGCTTAAATAACGCAATTAACGTTCTAGTTTAACCTACGTCAACCTCTGATTATCGCTGTCACATCTGATTTCTAAAACAAACATATCAACTACATATATCCGATTACATGAGAATTAAACGGCAAATTCTGACAAACGAGGCATCGTCCAAACAATGTTTGAACAATTGTTTGTCTGACACGTCAAAGCCAACCCATGACAACCCGACGTATAGCAAATACACCAACCTGTATATAACATGCCTAAACTTTCCACTGTTGAAAATTAAACCCTATTCATGAAATTATAAGGTGTAAATTCGAATGGTTGGTCAGTAGATTTATGTTGGCCCAAGTTAGCATATCTGTAGTGGAAGTTTGCAATGCAGATTGGCCAGTTGTATGAAAATGCAAATAATGTGCGCCCATTGTACAAGGTTCGGGTCGACGCTGAAGTGATATCAATTCAATTTCTGTATGTCAATTTTGGGATATATCAAGATTTTGCTGGCGATTTTTTTGGGATAGCTCAATAAAGGTGAACTTTTTTATTATTTTTGGAAATTATTTGATCAAAATAGCAATCTTTGTGTTTTAGCTTCCTATCTTTCAGAAAAATAAGATTTATATTCAGAATAATTTTCAGACAAGTCATTCGTTCATTCGTACATTTCCTTTTTCTGCTTCTACTACATCATGTGGGTAGGTAGGTACCTACTTTGTTGAATAGTAAAATGATTTTGAATCAGTTCTCCATGGCATTTATGTACTTAATCAATAAAATGCCTAATGAAAATATCTATTTAAATAACTGCAAAAAGCCAACGTCACGCGGTGTTCCCAGGCGGTCATCCATCCAAGTACTGACCGCGCCTGATGTGGCTTAACTTCAAGAACCGGTGTATTTATCGTATATAACTTCTTACAACTCCAAGTACATTTCCTACCAAAACTGATCACAGACGTTTCCGGAGGGCGAGGCAGCTAGTCTACCATAATACTAACCTATTTTAATTTATTTATTTATTTTATTTATTTTCTCACTCAGTTCCCTTTCCCAATGAATTATTCTAAACTAGCTGCGCCCCGCGGTTTCACCCGCATAAGACTCGATCCCGTGGGAATATCGGGATAAAAACTATCCTATGTCCTTTTCCGGGACTCAAGCTATCTCTATACCAAATTTCATCAAAATTGGTCCAGCCGTTTGAGCGTGAAGAAGTAACAAACATATAAACACACACACACACTCACAAACTTTCGCCTTTATAATATTAGTGTGATTAAAAAAATAAGCAGCTCTACTGTTTCCCAGAAGAGCCATGGCCGCCACATCATCATCATTACCAGCCTATATTGTTCCCACTGCTGGGACACAGGCCTCCTCTCTTCGAGAGGGAGAGTGCTATCTACCACGCGGGCCTAGTGCTTCGAGTTTTTGGTTCTAGGACATGCCGGTTTCCTCAAAATGTTTTCCTTCACCGTTTTAAGAGAAGCAGTGATGAAATAATTTACACAAAGTAAAGCTAAAGTCTAGGTTCGAACCTACGATCGCAGGACTCGTAAGTCGCGGCCGTTACCACTGGGCCACCACTGCTCTCCACACATAGTGTCTACAATTTACCGACGAATGATGTCACTGAAACGTTTTTTATGAAAATAAGTTAGTGTGTTTTCCTAGAATACGTTTTTTGACACCGTAATACCAAACCTCGCTGTCAATTTGCCATTATTAATTCGACAGCCGTCACTGCAGCCGCTATGTGACGGCCCCGAAATAAATACCTACAAACAGCATTCTTTTTTTTTTATTGCTAAATGGGCGCGCTCTTGACTCCGATCACGCCTGATGGAAAGCGATAGATGAGGTCTATGATGGAACGAGCATGCCCAGGAAGATGCCTGTTCACTCTTGATTTGAAGGCAGACGGGTTAAATGTGGGAGGGAACACAGATGCCGGCAGAGAGTTCCACACTTTGGCTGTGCGCATAATAAAAGTGGAGGAGAAGCGCTGAGTACGATTCATCATTCAACCAGCATCAAATCACCATTACACACTCCCCGATCATAACTTTATAACGCAAACACATTTTAACCAATTCACTTAGTCATAACTTTAAAATAATTAAGCCGGTCCCCTAGGGAGTCTGGCAGAGGGAGAGGTGTTCAAACAAAACTTGCTGCGATCGAATTATTTGCAATATTAATCATATTTGGATTACGGTAAGGGCACAGTAGTTAGAGTACCTAACTGTGGTAATATTGTTGTATATGAGACGAGTTGATTGATTAATTGGAAATACTATTTATTTATTTATATTTACTTTATTGTACACCACAAAATACGAAACATGCAAAATACGTCAAATACTACAAAATTCCTATAGTCCGGCCGCGCTAAATTTGCCAAAGATGTAAACAACACAACATAAATGAAGTTTAGTAAGAAACCGATGGATATTCTCGAATTTTTTGATACCGACTTCCGAAATTAAAGTTATTTAAGTATCACGTTGTAGTGTTTTTTTTTTGAAGTAGGTTGTTTTTGTTGCATTTTTTTTTTCACTTTTTTAATAGAAAACAAACAGCTCATTTATCAAATTAAATTTCAGTCGACAACATCCATCGGTTTCTTACTAAACTTCAACTATATCCGACGATCCTGCATACTTATCTCTTTTGTTGACTGTACCACCTACCTACCTAGAGGTATACTACCCACGGATTTAATGTACCCATATTGTAAACCATTACATAAGCCAGTTTGCATTGCAGATTCCCGTTAGTGCAATGCAAATACTAATAGAAGCTCGCCAGTGTACACTGCGGGACAAAAACATGTCGTCCATGGAAAATTGAATTTCCATAGATACGCCTCTGTGACCGAGCCGGGATGGGTTTACAATGGACCCTAATTGTCTTTGTGTTTACCAAATGGTATTGTACCGAAACGTCACTTAAATTATTAGCGGGTCGATTTTGTGGTGTGAAGTGTAATATGGGTTTTGTATACGTAGTATAAAATCTTTGAAGGATAAAATCAGGAATGAAATTATCCGGAAAAGAACCGGAGTTACCGACATAGCTTGCAGAGTAAGCAAACTGAAGTGGCAGTGGACTGGCCATGTCTGACAAAGGGCTGATGGCCGGTGGAGCAGACGAGTCCTGGAGTGGAGACCGCGTACCGGCAAGCGTAGTGTGGGACGCCCCCCAGCTAGATGGACGGACGACCTAAAGAAGGTGGCTGGGGTAGACTGGATGCGGAAGGCGGAGGACAGGGTGCTGTGGCGCAGTCCCGGAGAGGCCTATGTCCAGCAGTGGACTGCGATAGGCTGAGTCGATTGATTGATTGATACGTAGTATACGTACCTTTGGTCTCGTGGTCGCAAGCGCGATTGTTGAGCGTAGGGTCCAGGGTTCGATTCCCTGGTCGTGCAAAGTGTTATTAAGTTTTTCCATTAGGAATTTCTTATTAACAGCCCGGAGTTTGGAAGTTGGCGGTGTGATACCCCCGTGCCTCGGAAAGCACGTTAAGCCGTTGGTCCTGCGCCTGATCTCTCTCCGGCAGTGTCGGATTGCCGTCCATTCGGACTATGAGAGTGAGGGAAGAGGGAGTCCACCTCTGTCTGCGCACACACTTGTGCACTATAATATCTCCCGCGCTGAAGGCTACTCTCTGTTGACATTGGCCGCCGTGGCCGAAATACTGTCTGGAGGACTTTGTATGTAGGTACAGCGTACATGCAGTAGAGTTTTTGTGGTTTTAAGTTAGGGATTTCTTAGTGACACCTCTGCGAGATGGGAGTGGGCCACAACCTGAACCGACCACAGATAACGCAAGAGCAACTACTTCGCGTGCCAAAAATCGCACCAGCTTACGTTCGAAAATCGTATGCCGCCACTTTCGCGCTCAGTCCTGCGTACTTCTGGCTGGGTGAGCGTGAGCGAGAGCGCGAGCTTGTGACGTCATAGTAGCTAGTCAAAAAGTGGCACGCTTAGTTTTCATACAGTTCGTGATACTTGCGTTATTTCTCTATCTATACCTATCTGTGGGGCCGACCCAGTACGGGTTGGTAGATGTTCCACGTCTTCGAATTTTCGGTTCTAGGACATGTCAGTTTCCTTACGATTTTCTGCTTCACTGTCTTAAAAGCAGTGTAGATGAAGTAATTTATCTTTTACTTTATAATTCTTCAATTAATCCGTAGGTTCCGCACGTAACGTTTGCTTCAGGCTTTAGTCATATCTGCCGCATCGTATTTAGCCGTAAATTCAGACGCAACAGTGACAAACAAACATACAGTGACGTCACATTTACATGTTAATAACACAACGAGTCTGATGGTACTCAGTAGTTAGAAACGCGCCCCCTTTTAGTAGCGCGGTGGAACTGAATGATGGGGGAAGTGCGAAATTAGTAGGTATAAGTTTTGCAATCAATTTAGAACAGTGATGGCCCAATAGCATCGGCCTCGACTTACGAGTTGTAGATCGTGAGTTCGAACCCAGACAGGCACTTTATTTTGTCTATTCATCACCACTGCTCTCAAAACGGTGAAGAAAAACTTCGTGAGGACATCGGCATGTACTAGAAACAAAAATTCGAAGACGTGTGACATCCACCAACCGGCACTGGGTCCGCGTGGTATAATGGCCCACTTCCTTTCGCAGAGAGGAGGCCCGTGTCCCAGCAGTGGGAACAGTATAAGCTGATTATGTTGCGATCAAATAATTGTAATAAGTAGGTAAATCGGGTGCCTCATATCTACTTATGACTGGAAAATAAATATTCCACGGCATCGAAGATCTCAGAGCTGAGTTAGTAATACATTTTGGTGTTGATGTGAGAGAGTTGGGAAGATGCAATAATATTTTAGCGTTCCTCTTGTCAGAAACAGCCAGGCTATTGTATAAACTTGTGCGGACTGGTATTCGTAGAAGATAGGTATTCACATTTAAAGACTGTATTATTTTTAAAAAATGACTAATATTATAAGGTAGCCTTACGGAGCGACTTAGTCATGTTGACTAAGCTTCTTAATAAAGAAACAAAAATAAAAATATTCCACGGCATGGAACTATCTTATGCTCTCATAAAGGTTACACCACGAACCACTTGCCAATCCTCATTGGCAAAATCACATGACAACAATTAATTTGTATATTCCCCCCACTTCGCACTTATCTCCATACGCCAGAGACCCCAACACGCAAGTACAGCAACATCGCTCATCTTATAAAAGTGAACGACGTCATTAAAACGGTTGACCGTATATACGCTAATTGGCTAATATTTTGACCATGGCATGAGCTATTCAAGCGCCGAGACTATAGTCTCGGCTCTGAGAAGGAGACGATTGTATTTGATTCGATTGTATTGATTGCTTGTGTTTAAAAACACCTTTGATGATGATGATGGGGCTCCCTTTTCCGCACTTAGACTCCCATTTGGTCCGTTGTGCGTAGGGATTCTGGCTAACAGAGCCAGCCTAGCTCCATCCAGAAGCACAGAAGCTTCCTGGGAGCTTCGCAGGCTTCACGAAGCGACCTCACTGTTCCGAGGATTTTTTGGCGTTGAGAAGCCACAGCCTCGCATTCCAGGATGACGTGGGCGGCTGATTCCTCGGCGTCAAGGCAGCCCCTAAAAACACCTTTATTTTCATCACTAGCTTCTGCCCGCGACTTCATCCGTGTAAAATTTCTTATTCCCCCAACCTAACCCGTCGCATCGCATCGCCTGCCAGCACTATTACTTCGGTTTTTTCTGACTTTAAATAATTTTTCTAGGCTCCTAAGGGTCTTAACGTGATGTTAAGTAGCCTTATAGTCTTACTCAAGAATTGAGCTATCAAATGCGACAAAAAAACATCAAATCTGACGGTCAGTTTCAGAGATTAGCGCATGCAAACAAACAAACTCTTAAGCTTATAGAATTTGCACTGCCCGCCTTATGCCAAACGCGCCAGCACGCAAGTACGACAACATTGCACATCGCATGCAAGTTAACGACGTCATTAAAACGGATGATTGCGTTACCTGTCCTGTTCAGTAACTGTACGGCGTACTGTACTGTACAGTACGCATAGTGTTAATTACCTTTATGTTTACAGGGCTAATTGTTAAGTGTTAGTGGGGTAATTTCAGCGGTGTTGGGTTACACGTTTTTCTGGGAAAATGGTGACAAAGAAATGCTTGGGTGAAAATTTTGTAATTTTTTTGTAAAGATATGATGGTAGTACACTGGGTTATCTAAGTTTTATGAAAGTCAGTAAGGTGATAATGCTTGTGGAACTGAAAACTGAAATGATGAAGAAAAGTCAAAGAAATACGGCGTTTTAATCAATATCTTTCTTTCATCTGCCTAGCCTTTTCCCAACTAAGTTAGGGTCGGCTTCGAGTCTAACCGGATGCAGCTGAATACCAGTATTTTACATGGAGCGACTGCCAATCTGACCTCCACAACCCAGTTACTGGGTAACACGTTACCTCTTGGTAAGACTGGTTGTCAGACTTTCGGGCTTCCGACGTCCCGTAACGACAGTCAAAGATCCACGAATGACAGCCGGGATCAACGGTTCAACGTGCTTTCCGAGACAAGGAGGGGTCTTGGTATGTAAATATGGTCACCCATCCACGGACCAACCGCGGCAAGCGTAGCTTAACCTGATCAATAGATCCGTGCGGCTGTTATTACTTAGCCAAAAGCCCTTCAATCAATATCTTTCTTTATATGTACTTATGTACAGCAAAATATATGATGGAGAAGGTACGAGTCTCTCGTTATCATCAGGCATATTTTGATTACTGTGGACGTACTATGGGTAGTGTTGGTTATTGCGCAATAGAAAAACTGTTTGCAGTTCAAATCAGATTAAGTATAAGTTTATGAACAAATTAGTCACAATAGCGAATCACACACTGTAGGTACACGACACAACTACAACATACGAAGCGCGAGACAGTTGAATACTGAATCTGTTGTCCGTTTGAAATCGCGATGAGAAGAGAAGAAGAGAGATCAAGAGACGTCATTACGTCAGCGCCGGCTGTCGCTGAAAACCAGCGCTGGGGCTCTGTCCTGCATAGGGTCGCAGCATAATGCTGAGCGATAGCCTTTTGCGTGGATGTGACGCATGTTTTCCCTACCTTTTTATTTTATTTTTTGTGTTTTTGTTCTTTTTGCGTCATTTTCATCGCAAATAAACGTATTTTCTTTCTTTCTTTCTAGAAGCTCCACGTTGCTCTGCAGCGCTCTCCTCGACTCCCACGAACTCAGGCTAGACTCTGTCAAGCGCCACCTGGTGCTGGCGTCCCGAATCATCAAACGAATCATCATTATGGAGCGACTGCCTACCTGACCTCCACAACCCAGTTACTGGGTAATACCCCTCCCCACCACCAAACCACCACCAGTCTTACCTCTTGGTAAGACTGGTTGTACGACTTCTGACAACCCGCAAAATCATATTCTTTTGTCACAAAGAAGCGTTGAACATTTTTCATACTATTTTCGCTCATCTGAAAACCTCATGAATTCCATTGAGTTTCCACAGTCCCATTTCCCAATTTTTTTTCCTTGGGGTAGTCCTCATGGATACCGTCAGGGAAAACGGAGGGTTCTGTCGGACTTTCTACCGACTAAAACCCCACTGTTCCTTCTAGTACCATGATTCGGGGGCCCGGAAGATACTTGTATATTCGGCGCACTCCCGACTCCCCATTCGTAAACCTGAGAATATACAGTCCCATTCGTAAACCTGAGAATACACTTAGAAAAACGTCACCCTTAGGTGTAACATCCCCTCAGTGTCTGCTTACGACGCCATAGAATATGGGATTCTATGGTGTCGTTAGGGATTAGCCACAAGGAAGGAGCCATATCCACCTGTGTTTACTAATAACCATCATATTGCACTAAACCCCGTGTCAAGTTTATATGATTATGGGAGTTTCTGCCTTCTATGGTCGTTTGTTATGGTGTGGTTATGGCCGCGCACATTGGGAAGTTATGTTTAGTATCCATGGAAGGTTGTCTGGTAATGCTAATTGTTGTGTTGTTTCTTGATAGAAATAAGGTGTTGGGTGTGACTGTCCAGGATGCGCCGAGCGCTCGGTTCAGTTGAGTAACGGAACAAACTGCGCTATACGAGGAGGCTTCTTCATGCATCCCTATTAAGGAGCTGGATGCAGGTCCACGCTGAATTGTATAATATATATATATATACATTGTTTTTTGTCGGTAACCTACTAACACTAGAAGTTAAGTAAAACAAATTAAAATAGTAATAATTAAGAAAAAAAAAATTATTATAATTATTAATTATTTTATTTTGATTTGTTTTAGTGCCGTGATAATTGATAGTGCCGTGATTTCCTATAATTTAAATACATGCGAGATCAATAATAATATTATGCCAATGACTCTGGGTTAATGCTGTGTATGTGTTTACTTGGTAAGGTTGTTAAATAAATAAATAAAATGTTACTAACCGTATGGACTCTTGTCTGAAATAAAACTATTCTATTTTATTCTAAGAACAGATAAAAAATACACAAATTTTCTCAGCAAACCGCCAAGAATGCCTCACACCACTATCGTTATAAGACATTTGACATCACTACCATACTAGGGTCAAAATGACAACATAAACCATGCCAACCCACTTATTACCACAGCCTCTCAAGTTATGACCACTGTAATGACGTGTAATATTCGGCACGCGTCGGTAATACCCGGTAATAACCGGTAATATCGGGTAATACCGGGTAATATTTTAACGGGACACTTGCGGTTGGTCGGCAATAAACCGATACCTAACAGACGCCTGCTTGAGGGGGGGCAAAGATTATGTTGTTGCGTAGATGGGACAGTTTTTTGCCCTTGGCCGGAGCTCTAAGAAAGAACCACATTCAAAGAAATAGAAGGAAAGATTAGCCATACTTCAAGAGCAAATCAAATCAAGTAAATGACGGAAGGGGTATAGCAGTGGCGTGCATTGCATATAGGCATATAAGCAGTGCCTATCTCGATAAATATCAACATAAGCCTGTCAATTACATTTCAGTGTGTGTGCCCCACAATTAAGAAACTCAATAAATTATTTTCATTTTGAACTTAGTTCCTGCCGGGGGTCCCCCGACCACACGTTTATTTTTCTAATTAGTGACCGCGTCTGCCTAGACTAGCCCCGGCCTAGTGCCTACCTATTTCTGAAAGCCAATGCACGTCATTGGGGTATAGATACTAGTTACAACCCAGAGATAACTAAAATTATTTACACGAGTTTCACTCTCGGGGGATCTTCCAGTGCACCTCTCCAGCAGATCTCTTTATGGAAAAGAAAATTAGCTATAGAAAATTAGTAATATATACTGAAAATTCTAACTGATACTTCTATTTTATATTTGACTAGCTGCGCCCCGTGGTTTCACCCGCATAAGTCTCGATCCCGTGGGAATATCGGGATAAAAAGTATCCTATATCCTTTCCAGGGACTCAAACTATCTCTGTACCCAATTTCATCTAAATCGGTTCAGCGGTTTACGCGTGAAAAGGTAACATACAGACAGACACACAGACAGAGTTACATTCGAATTTATAATATTATACAGGGTGTTACAGAAAAGGTATATCAATACAAACAGGTTGAAGAGTGTATCTGGTCTAGAGTCTCTGTACAAAATTTCAGCTCAAAAGCAGTAACTTGGAAAATGCTTAATATTTTTTATTTCGATAGTTTATTAAATTGAAATCATAAAAAACGTGCCACCGCACTACGAGAGTCATTATCCATTATCTGTAGTGTGTCTGTGCGCCTAGTACACGCACATCACGCCGCCGCGCGCTAGTGCAGCGCCGTGATGTCGAAATAAAAAAATATTAAGCATTTTCAAAGTTAATGCTTTTGAGCTGAAATTTTGTACAGAGATTCTAGACCAGATACACTCTTCAACCCGTTTGTATTGATATACCCTTTCTGTAACACCCTGTATAGTATATAGTATGGATTATTTTCGTGTAGGTATGCTTTTATTTCTTTTGGTACATAGATTTTAGTTTTTGGAAGCTTGTAAATGGCAACTGTAAGCGCTAACTGTACCTTATTTACCTAGATATTAGACTGTAAGCTTTCTGAAGAATAAAAAAATACAAGTCTCCCAATACTTCAAATTAGGCATTAAACCCTAGATTATTTAACATTTAATAACACGAGTACCATCCCATCTGAGCTCCCATAATCTGTGCCATAACCGATGTAGTCAAGAGCGTATGACGGATGGCACCGACTGCGGTTGAGCTGCGTGACAAATGCGGCCGCACTGCGACCGCGCGGCGTGACCGTGGCGTGAGGCGGACGTGTCGAAGTATCGTGACGGCTATTTGAGGGTTGAATCGATGGAATATGGATTTTGTTTTTTGATTGTATGTGGTTGAAGTTGTCTCATTTTTAACCGACTTCAAAAAAGGAGGTTCTGTATTCGACCCGTATGTATGTATGTTTGTATGTCCGCGATTTTCTTAAAAACTAATGAATCAATTTTGATAATTCTTTTACTTAAGTAATCTACATACTTTCAGGAAGGTTTTGGTATATAATACATTACGTAATTTTTCTTATGTACGAAGTTATATGCATAAATGTACAGATCTTCGGCATTTCATTGCGAATTTTGATGATTCTTCTAATCAGTGTCTTTAATTCTTCAATGCTCTAGTGTTAATTGAATTTTTGTGGGGTAGGTACATATAAAAAGTGAATATAAAAACTTTTTTATAAAGAAAAACAACCGACTTCAAAAAAAAAAAACTTCAAAGTGATAAATAACTTTAATTTCGAAAGTCGGTGCCAAAAAACGAAAATGCGAACCCAACGACACCGACTTCCGAAATTAAAGTTATTTATCACTTTAAAGTTTTTTTTTTTGAAGTCGGTTGTTTTTTAACCTTCATATCAGTCGTCGTGCCCCCAGCGCCCGGCACAGTGAATCGAAAAATAAATACCTGATAGAATACAGCGTAATTAAATAAAAAAAGCAGATTAAACGAGCTGTGGTATTTGGTCGTAAATATACGACCTTGGCGAAATGGACACGAAAATATTTGTCGGATTAATCTGGCGTAAGCAGTTAAAAGGTTAAGTGGGTGTCTTTCTTTTCTAAGCTCGGGCTCTTGGTTTCATACTGTTGTATTATCAGGTACTATTATAAATAATTAATTGTTACCAAATAAGACTCGATTTAATACAATATTTACTAACTGCATGCCTGATTCAAACTTATAATAATTCTTAATAATTTCTTTTATTTCTTAATTAATATAATATATAATGCTTTGATATTAAATAATTATGTAAAATTTGCACGCCGACATTAATGGCAGAATAAGAGATTCATAATACCTTATCTTTAAGATCTCTCTGTACCTACCTTATTTATGCAAATAAATGATTTTGATTTTGTCTTGTTTAATTGATTGCACTGTTACACAATCGGGGTCGACTTCCAGTCTAACCGGATGAAGCTAAATACCAGTATTTAACATGGAGCGACTGCCTATCTGACCTCCACAACCTGGTAAATGGGTAACACGATACCTCTTGATAAGACTGGTTGTCAGACTTTCGAGTTTCTAACTACCCGTAATGACTGTCAAAGATCTACGAGTGATAACCGGGATCAACGACTTAACTTAAAGCACGTTATGTCGTTGATCCCGGCTATCATGCACGGAGGGGTCTCAATGTGTAATGATTTTGAATGAATGTGTAATGAAAACTTCGATCGACCTATGCACAAAAATATCTATTGTTTGAATTTACTTTAGCATGTTGCTTGTAGAATAATCTGAGAAAAAATCAGAATGATTGTACAGTCACGAGCACCAATATGTCAACACTTGGCAATTTTCAATTGCGATTTTTTCGTGAAATAACGAATGCAACGTTAAAATATGACACTTAACATAAACCTATGGGTTCGAAAATACTATGTTCGTAAGAACATAAAATTTCATTCAAAAATAAAGGAGAAATTCGCCTTTGAATAAAGCCAAGTGTATACATACTTATAGACGTGACTGTACGTATTTAGTACGGTTTTTATTGTAAAAATAAAGTTTTTAGAGGTATCTTCATGATTTTTTTCTAACGTGTCAAATTAGTTGTATCATGTTTTCAACACACGTTGTAACTAGCATGTATCCTGAAGAATAACCTTTAATTTAGAAACAGTAGCATTTCCTTACACGAATCTTAAACCTGCATAAGCAGCTTATAATGTTTCCACTGCTGGGACACAGGCCTCTTCTCGGGGAGAGGTAGTGGGCCGTTATCCACCACGCGGGCCCGGTGCGGGAACGTTGGCAGATATCATATATCTTCGATTTTTTGGTTCTAGGACATGCCGGCTTCCTCGATGTTTTCCTTCACCGTTTTGAGAGCAGTGGTGATGAAGTAATTTACACAAAATAAAGCGCCTATCTGGGTTCGAACCTACGACCTACAACTCGTAAGTCGCAGCCTTTACCACTTGGCCATCACTGCTCCCCCTAACTATCGATCTTCAACCTAATATTGATTACAACTAAACACAAAATTGCAATCAGCGCCAATTCCTCTCATTCCCACATATTCCCTTCACGTTCCTAGACAATTTATCACAAACTACAAGTGCGTACCGCACGTAACATTCCATAATTACTTCTTCTCCCTTCACGAGCCGCCACGCGTCTCCTGCGCCTCAAATAATTGAATGTGAGCGAAAATTTATGGTTTTTGCACAATTTTTATAGGCTCCTGTGTTTAACGTGTCTGCTTCCAACGATTATGAACGGAGCTATGATGTTTGTCACCCCTGGCTTGTGGTAGCGTGAGGGTTGGGATATATGTGTGGAGTTTGGTGGGTGTGACGCGGTATTACTTTGGTGTGTCTGTGTAGGTAGAAGTATTGTCTGTTTTGGGAAGGTTATATTTTAGTCTGCCTGTAGTTCAGCTTTTATTTAGGGAGCCTGCGTACATCTATTTTTATTTAATGAGTGTATCATGTTTTTTATTATTATTTTGTGATAATTTTTTAATCAATCCACGTTTTGCAGAAACTTCATCGTCAATTTATAATGGTAATAGATGTACATTATCATAAAATATAATTCCATAGCACGTTCCACGTGTAAAATACCAAGAAGTTTAGTGTTATTTGAACAAGATTAGCCAAAAAAGTAATTAAAAAAAATTAAATCGTCTTCAAAAATAAATTAACTCAAAATTATGAAATAACCTTAATTTCGGAAGTCGGTGTCTTGGGATCTGTATTTTAGTTTTAGTGTTTTGCCACCGACTTCCGAAATTAAAGTTATTACATAATTTTGAGTTAATTTCTTTTTGAAGTCGATTTAATTTTTTTAAATAACTTTTATATTTCGTATTTTTTTAGTTAATGCTATAGTAAGTTATGTAAGTCGTATTGAACTGTTCATGATTCATCCTATTAATAAAAACGCTACGAGGTCTAGAACATGCAAAGCTGTTAGTCACACCAAACACTTATCACACTACACAGTAACAGCAGCTCTATATCAATCCAAAAATAGCCGTCCACCCTCGTTGCATCACATAGCGTACATTATAAAAATAGCGAGAGAAACTCAACGTTATTTATATTAAATTATGAGGGGAACACCCCTACGGAATGTGTTATATGTCGGTATGCGCACAATTGTCACTTATTTCTTAGACGATCAAATTGGAGGAAATTGTAGGCTGCAACGTCTTCCTTGTATCCTGTAGCCTTTACAATATCTTTAGAAAGAAAGAAAAGAATAGAAAATACGTTTATTTGCGGTGAAAATGACGCAAAAAAGAACATAAACACAAAAAATAAAAAAAAAGGTAGGGGGAAACATGCGTCACATCCACGCAAAACGGCTATCGCTCAGCATTATGCTGCGACCCTATGCAGGACAGAGCCCCAGCGCTGCTTTTCAGCGACAGCCGGCGCTGACGTAATGACGTCGTCCGGTGCAGCAAACAATTATTAAAAAATACAGTGTACTTAAAGAAAAATAATTGAATTTAAAAGTGAAAGAATATTATACTAAACAGGAAACAGACATAGGTACAGTACATGCTATGAGAATATCATCGTCAATAAACGTTTTACACTTTTTGTAGTGGCAACATTTCGAAGCGTCCTTATGAATTAGGCGCCGCTGCGTCCTTTGATGTAGTTATGTCGTATTGTCTCAACTGTACTGGGGTCGGCTTCCACTCTAACTGGATGTAGCTGAATACCAGTATTTTACATCAACCGACTGACCCAGTTACTGGGTAACACGATACCCCCTGGTAAGACTGGTTGTCGACTTTCAGTCTTCTGATAAGAATTATAGCCAAGAACAACGGCTTAATGTGCTTTTCGAGGCAAGGAGAGGTGTCGATATGTTACGAATGGTCACCCATCCTCAGACCATACCTCGGCAAGCGTATCTTAACCCTTAATTGGTCCGTGCGGCAGGCGTAATGATATCTTATGTATGTAATTTCTATATTATCTCTATATTTCTATATTTCAATTGCAAAAAATTACTTTAAAAACTAAAACCCGACTACTGAAAAGGATGAAACAAGAAAGTACCTTCCCGTGGCCGCATGCTACCATAGCTTATATTATCTTAGTACAGCGGCATGCGACCACGGGAAGGTACTTCCTTGTTTCATCCTTTTCATTAGTCAGGTTTTAGTTTTTAAACTTATTTTTATTTAATTATTTTGGGGTTTATTTCATTAATATTTATATTTTTGAAATGTACTAATTAAGCCCTTTAATTTGATACCCCACACGGCATGACTAAAAAATTTTTTTTTTAAACCTTGGTCAAAAATAATATGTCCGCTAGAGGGCGCCATATTCAATTTAATGTGATGTCACACAGCCTATAAGCAGCGGACGATCAAGACGCTTCCAACGATACCTCATTTGTCTAATTATGACAAGTAGGTATTTTAGAAGTTATGAGGGAACCGATGAACATACATACATACATACCGGTCAAAATCATAACCCTCCTTTTTGCTTCGCCGTAGTCTGGTAAAAACTCGACACCTTTTTACTACCACAGAATATTTTTACAAAAGATTTCAACAAGCACAAATTCACTTTCATGTTTACCTCCCCTAACATAGTGCGTACCATCTTTATCACTCAGCCCATGGCCAGAAGGGCTATAAAGGGCCCCCGACGACACTGTAAAATTTCCATAGCTTTTCCGATTTCACCGCAGTAACCTATTTCCTGAGACTAACAAAGTTTGTGAGATGAAGAAGGGAGGGGGTGTTTTAATTTTTGTTTTGTGAAAATTTGTTTCAAGTCTCTTCATCTACCTAGCCTTTTCCCAACTATGTTGTGGCTTCCAGTCTAACCGGATGCAGCTAAATACTAGTATTTTACATGGAGCGACTGCCTATCTGACCTCCAAAACCCAGTTACTGCCCCTTGGTAAACTGGTCGACAGACTTTCGGGCTTGTGACTAAAATTCTACGAATGCCAGCCGGGACCAACGGCTTAACGTTCTTTCTGAGACACGGAAGAGTCTTGGTATGCAAAGATACAGAAGATATATTGGAAATTGCCTCACCTTATAATCATGGGGATTTGACATATCTGGCCTCCTGTTTGGTATTAAAAATGTTATTCATCTCTTAAATAAATTGCAATCTATAGTTTTGTATAAAAGCATTTTTTAACCGACTTTAAAAAAGGAGGTTCTGTATTCGACCCGTATGTATGTATGTATGTATGTTTGTATGTCCGCGATTATCTCAAAAACTACTGAACCGATTTTGATAATTCTTTCATTATTGTGATCTACATACTTTCAGGAAGGTTTTAGTATATAATACATTAGGTAATTGTTCTTATGTACGAAGTTATATGCATAAATGTATCGCATCTCCGGCATTTCTATGGGAATTTTGATGATTCTTCGACTCGTGTCTTCAATACTTCAATGCACTAGTGTTAATTGAATTTGTGTGAGGTAGGTACAACTAAAAAGTGAAAAATAAAAACATTTTTACAAAAAAAACAACCAACTTCAAAAAAAAACACTACAAAGTGAAAAATAACTTTAATTTCAGAAGTCGGTGTCAAAAAACGAAAATGAGGAACCAACGACACCGACTTGCGAAATTAAAGTTATTTTTCACTTTGTATTGTTTTTTTTTGAAGTCGGTTGTTTTTTTTGTAAAAAAGTTTTTTTAATTTTGTAAATGTAAGAACCATGGATCCGTTTATTATGATTTCTTGATGTGACTTGAAAGAGCATGGCAGTTGAGAAAGTGTCATGCTCACTTAAATGTCTCACTGATGTTGGCGCGTGTGTTGGATCATTCGGTTCCCTACAAAATGGTTGAGCTGGATGGTGCAGATCCATGCGTCATGTTCGTGAACGGGCGCCGTCGGTTGAGACTGGTCATCTCTTAACTGCCAAAGCTTATTTTTAATCTTATTTCTTGTACTGTTTCTTCATTCGTGTGTTTTTTTACATTGTTCTCACATATAGAAGCAACAAGAATAATTTACCCAGGATTTTGTAATAATATCTTGATTTAAAAGAGTGTCCATGGAGTTTCTTGCCCGTTCTTCTCCATAGAGATCTACGCTTTGGAATGGGCAACTAGCTTCAACTTTCTGACTAACTGACCGACTACTTAATTTTGACAATTCAAAAGTGCCTGTAATGGTTTAATTGAAATAAATGCTTTGAGTTTGAGTTTGGCGAAAGGGTGTAGGATGTAGGTACTGTAATTACAATTACTCTGCCCACACTTTTGGGAATAAAGGTGTGATGTTAGGCCATTATAGAACAGCAACAGTTTTATGGAATGATGTTCCAGCCAATAACTAATTTGAAATTTCCAACATGCCTCGTAAAGTTGTACCTTACTACCTACGATCCAATCTATAGTAACTCGAATATAAGTTAGATCGTAAAGCTGTAAATTGTCAGTTTCCACTCAATCTCCGGGGCTATTAATTGAGTAATTTAAAACCCAATTATAATAAAGAGACGTCTTCTTAATGAATCTAGATACGGCTTTGATTTGTAAATATGCCGCTTGTTAACTAAGGGGGTAAAATACAATGATCACCAAAAAAATATATTGAACACCAAAATATGAAGTCTAAAATTACAATAGTTCTAGCTGGGTATCCCGAGGTTAGGTTTGGTTAGGTTACTTTAAACCCTTTACATAGAAATAGGAGCCCCTCGAAGCGGGGCTCCGTCGACATAAGATGCAAGAGCGAGCAAATGAGAATACAAATACCTTTACCAAGGTATTTTACAATAAAATGGAGTTTTAGTTTTGGTGATCATTTACTATTTTTGGCAGTAAAAAGTGTTTTATTGATGTTATATTTTGCTTTATCTGGTGATAAGTTAAACAAAAGCCTTAACTAAGTCCGAAATCGACCTACTTAGCTATTCACAAACATCCGATAGGCTATCGTATCGAAAATGACACATTTCGATTTGCCTTGCCTTCGACAGAAAACAGCTGTCGGAAAAATAGCAGTCATCTATTTGATTTAAACTAAAAAATTTTCGGGGTTTGGACTTGTGAACGGCGTTTTGAGGACTCCTACGATACCATGGATTGTTGACATTGATGTTCGATACGGTACGGAAGCGTATCGAATGGTTGTGAATAGCTATGCTGGCTACATAACATAGGAAGAGCTGCTGTGAGAAGGTAAAAATCCATACTAATATTATAAATTCGAAAGTAACTCTGTCTGTCTGTCTGTATGTTACCTTTTCACGCCTAAACCGCTGAACCGAGTTCGATGAAATTTGGTATAGAGATAGTTTGCGTCCCGGGAAAGGACATAAAATAGTTTTTATCCCGATATTCCCACGGGATCGAAACTTAGGCGGGTGAAACTGCGGGGCGCAGCTAGTATAACATTAAACAGTTAATTAATTCTATTATCACTAAACTTTTTAAAATACTTTGCAAATTCAACCTTTGCCAGCATTATCGACTATTTCATCGGCATATCTAAATATTTTGTTTAAATATTTGTACCTCGATAGATAGCTGATTATATGAAGATGTCTTCCCTATAATTTGTACGCTTCATGCCATGGTGAAATTTTGAGATAACTGGCGTCAAAGTTCATGTAAGTAATTTTAGTCTTCTCGAATTTCATGAATTTCCGCTTAGGCTTTATGGAGTTCTTAGTTGTTGCAAATGGGGTCAAACTTTCACGTCCTGAAAGGAATACGTCAAACTACAAGTCACTCTGTAAACGTTACAATACAGGGGTACCCAAATAAATAACTAACTCCTTTGATTCTGTTGGTAGCTTACATCAATTAAATACATAATACTATAAAGATCACCTAAAAACAAAACAAGGAGAACGGTCCGTGACAAAAAACTCTAAAATTCTCCTTATCTGACTTAAAAACAACAATAAACAGAACTGGAAACGTCGAACAAAACATTCAACAATTTGAATAATAACATTACAAAACGGCAAACAGAAACTCTGCAGGAACGTTATTACTACAAAAGTATGATTTTATCTCGATCGACGTCTCGAACGAATCGTCTCCCTAAGTGACCAAGTTTCGGTAAGTTTTCGCATAAATTATACTAGATAAGCGAAAATATTGTCTTCGGCGGCATATTTTCGGTATCTCTGATAAGTTTTCGCAAACAATTCGTAAGTTGTCAGTCTCAATATGTCACGGGTCCAGTTGTTTTGTGGAGTTTAGTGTGGTGGAACTGTTTCCGTCAGGGTTTTCGTAGATGGACGAATTTTTGGCGTAAGTTTGTCAATAGACATTAAAACTAAAGGTGACTTAGTTGCTCATAGAAGATACGGTAGCACAAGCATAATCAGCCTATAACGTTCCCACTGCTGGGACACATGCCTCCTCTCGGTAAGAGGGAGTGGGCCGTAATCCACCACGCGGGCCCAGTGCGGGTTGCTAGATGTCACATGTCTTCGAATTTTTGGTTCTAGGACATACCGGTTTCCGCACGATGTTTTCCTTCACCGTTTTGAGAGCAGTGCTGATGAAATAAATGAAATAATATACACAAAATAAAGCGCCTGTTTAGGTTCAAACCTACGACCAACAACTCGTAAGTCACGGCTATTACCACTAGGCCACCACTGCTGAAGATAGGGTACCTAAGAAAGACAATTGTGAGATAGGACACAAAGGGTAGGACGCCTTCAGAAAGGTGGAAAGATGATCTTCGCAGGGTGAATGATAGCAGCCGCTACTTACCAGATGGATGACTTAGTGAGTACTTAACCGAGGTACAAGTTGAATGGTGTGCCATTGGAGAAGCTTATAACAGGGGACTGCACTGCTGATGACGAGGAAGACAAAAATCTTCTTTTAAATTATTTTAATTCATACTAGCTGCGCCCCGAGGTTTCGGCCGCATAAGTCTCGATTCCGTAGTAATATTCGTATAAAAAGTATCCTATGTTCTAATTCAGGTTATGGTCTACCCACTGGCCAAATTTCATCCAAATTCGTTTAGCTGTTTTAGCGTAAAAGCGTTACAAATAAAAATACAAAAAATCAAATCTTTTCTCTTTATAATATTGCTTTAGTCACCTAAAGCAATACTTTACGGGGTCCGTAACCTACATGGGGACTTATGAAATATCAGAAGCCAGGCGTATGGTTCCATTTGATCAATTCCATTATTAATAGGTATGCGAAGACCTATGGTTTGGCCTTTCAACAACTACCGGGTATCTAACATCAATATCTTCTAAAAGTTATCTAAAGCAGTTTAGAAATTGCAATGTTAAATATTTCAATTTTAAAAGTGCTTCAGTTAAGTAAAAGGTAATAGTGTAATATAAAAATATATCCCTAACATAAATATCACAGGGTCATGCGTCTAACAGAGGCGACGCGACAGCACGTCATCGCGGGGCCGCGCATAAATCCAGATGCGCTCAAACCGTTTGCGCGTGAAATAGAAACCCGCGGCGTGCGGTGTTGCCCGTCACTTGCATAATAAATAATATTATTTACTGCTGCGGTTTTATTTTTGAGGGAAGGTTTTATTGAAAAAATGTTGAAAAACGTTTTCCATTTTTCGAAATACGAGTAAGTTAGGTTATTGCTTTTGTGAATACTGTAATCGGTATGATTTTTTTCTTTCGGTATACTGTAAAACCGTTTACAGTATACCAAACATATAATGTTCCCACTGCTGGGACACAGACCTCCTCTCGGTGAGAGGCACTGGACCATAATCCACCACGTGGGCCTTGGACATGACGATTTCCTCACGATGTTTTCCGTCACCGTTTTGAGAGCAGTGGTGATGAAATAAATTACACAAAGTAAAGCCTGGCTGGGTTCGAACCTACGAGCCTATCTCGTAAGTCACAGCCGTTACCACTGGACCAGTGTAATCTCCTGAATTCTCACATTTTAAAACCAAAACACTGCATTTTCGTGACTTGATTCCACGTATCCCTTCCACTATACCAACTAAAACCCCTCATCACTCTACAATACACAAAATTACTTCATTCTCACAGACCACAAAATCTACATAGAAAATAAAGCAGTAGGAATAGGAGACAAGTGAAAAACTACAACATTTCCTTGTTAAAACACACTATAACTCTGCGGGTCGGGTCTGCATTTCCGCACTAAGATGAGACCGCCGCGTCTAAGAGATTTATATGCCGCTTAAGGAAATTGACTGGAGAGCTAATACTGGAAACGTCGCGTATGTTTTATTATTAGTTTCTAGTTTCATGTTTTATATTATAATGTTTATTTGTTGGTATGTTATTATCGACACGTCCACACGTTTAAAGGGGTAATCTGACTGGGAATCGAACCCAGGATAGGTCCTGCGGGGCAATTGCGTAACACATTATCAATCGGAATCTGTTTCATTTTGACAGTTCAACAAAATTCATTGCGTTATTTACGTGTTGAGCAGACACATTTTTGGAACTTATGAAGCAACGGATTAGCAATTTGTGTCAAAATGATTCTGATTCCGATTGATAGTGTTTTACGCAATTAGGGTGCTGGATTCGATTCCCAGGCCGGACAATTTTACCGGGTTTGTTCATCAGGAATTTCTCAGTAGCAGCCCGGAGTTTACAGAAGTGCCCGTTTATTAAGAAAAAGAAAAATCAAGTCAAGTGCGAGTCGGAATCGCGCACCGAGGGTTCCGAACAAATTTGTAGGGATGTAAATAGTTTATCACGGGGTTTTTTTTGGTAATGTTACAACTTTACGGTTTTCGGATTTTTCCTTTACTTGTGCTACATGACATTGCTTCTTGCCAAATGTCATGATTCTAGGTCAACGGGAAGTACCTTATGTTTTGATTCCGGAACATAAACACCCGTATCTTTTGATTGCATTAACTTATATGTTTGATTTTTTCTCTGCTTCAAGGGATTGTTGCCCTGAGTATTTGATATTAATTTCAACTTGATAACTCCACTCGTTTCTGTATTTTACAGACGCCAGCACATCGAGCTACCCGAAACTGTCAAATTCTCCCAATTAACTTTGAACCTTATGCATTAGCGATAAAGTTGAAAATGTATTAAATAAATTTGTCAGATTGTAGTAGCTTGATGTGCTGGCGTCTGTACTTTAAAATTTGTACGGAAGCCTCGGTGTGCTAGTCTGACTCCCACTTGACCAGTTTTTTTTTACTTTTAATTCACTTGGCGACTTGTCCGCATTAGGCCACATGTCTGTGCAACACTTTGACTTTGCCTTTGCGTAGAACGGAGTTTCTATAACATAAAAAAAAAACAGTCGACTCTTCACGTGACCAGAGAGCTGGCCTATTTCTTGGCCAAAGAATTAGCATTGCCATACAATGTAGCAATGCTGCCAGCCTTTTGGGCACTATTCCTGTTGACAGCGATTCAGACGAATTCTTTGATGCCTTATAATTATTTTGTTTATTTTTTCATACAAAAAAAAACAGCTTCTACTTGTTTTTTTTTTATCACTGACGTGATGTCTACTTACATGAATACGACTTAAGAACAAACATTCCTTATCTCTATTCCCGAAGGAGACGTATGAGAACGCTGATGGGGACAAAAGATTGCATCTCAAGTGACATAGTCAGGAAGTAGATCTCTCTCGGAATGGACTTTACAATCTCTACACGATATTAAATCGTGTACATAGTATTTAAAGTCTGTATTACCAAAGCAGCTTGACCGCGGGCGTCTTCCGCGACACGCGATCGTAGCCGAAAGTATGCTGCGACGTGCGATCGGCTCCGTACGCTTGTCGTCGTATCCGATCGATTCCTTTCGGCTGCCATCCAAAAGTTTCTTTTCTTCTACTGTGTTTTATGATTATTTTCTTCTTCTAATGCAATAGCCAACAATACTACGCCAACTTCAACCATTAAAAAAAAATAGAACACGTGACTAGGCGCAAAAACGGATACGTTCCAAGCCACGTACGGAGCCGATCGTATGCGTGGACATCCTGCCGGACGCGATTGACTGTCGCCGCATCCGTCCGTATCCTTTCCGATCCGATCCGATGCGATACGAGCCGTTTGGTAGAAATTATCCTTTACATGTAAGCGCGACCACCAAATGTCACCATTATCGATATATGAATAACTATAGGATAGTTGTATGTGTGGAATACGTTCATCATTCAAAGTCTGACAACTATTCTTACCAAGAGGTATCATGTTACCCATTACCTAACTGGGATGTGGAGATCAGATAAGCAGTCGCTCCATGTACCTACAATACTGGTATCTGACAAGGCCATTTCTAATGACAAGTGCTTTGTATCTATTCTATTCTTACACTTAATATATCTATCAGCACAGAAACCTAAGAATAAGCTCTTAGTCTCCAAAATACAATTCACCCGCAGTAACAACGTTGAGTTTATATAATGTCGACCATTCTCACTGAATTGCCGTGAGACGTTGACAAACCGTTTGGGGCGAAAAAGATGTATTTTTCCTCGATAAAATTCGGGGTGACGGCTGACGATAAATTTTGCTTCGAACGCCACATTGAGGTGATTTTCGCCCTTTAATATAAGAAAACGATTTAATATGTAATTTGCTATATTTGTCAGGTTAATAAGATTTGCTTCGAGATAATATAAGATGGTGACCGATATTTGGATGGCTGGATTCATGATAGCTAAACTTAGAGATTGTAAACAAGTAACAACTTCCTATTGTAGCCATACCAATGCCTACAAGTGCGAGGCCTGTTGTTGCAAAAACTTCAGGGATTTCAGCCCATCCTTGTTGGAGTAGTTGGCCAAGAGTGCGTCTCGATGCAGTAGCAGCCATTGTAATTCACGTAAATTGATTAATTTACGGATCAAATAATCACACAGCTTTAATTAAAAACTTTTCCCGATTCGGTCGGTGGTTGACAGAGTATGTTGGTCCAGTGTTGCCAGATCCAATTTTGAAAAATCCGTAGGGCTACGCAAAAAAATCCGTAGAAGTCCGTAGATTGCCTCGACAAAAATCCGTAGATCTACAGACATTTTTTAAAGCTAACTAAACCTGACTATTTAGAGATGAACTGACCTAAGTAACAACTTAGGTTTTGGATAAACCTCGATTTATTATTATCATTGGATGGTAGATATCATCATCTGCCTGCCTTTTCCCAACTATGTTGAGGGCGGTTTCCAGTCTAACCGGGTGCAGCTGAATACCAGTATTTTACATGGAGCGACTGCCTACCTGACCTCTACAACCCAGTTACCGGGTAATACGATACCCCTTGGTTAGACAGGTTGTCAGACTTTCGGGCTTCTGACCACCCGTAACGACTGTCAAAGACCCACGAATGACAGCCGGAACCAACAGCTTAACGTACTTTCCGAGGCACGGAGGGGTCTCGGTATGTAATGATCACCCATCCACAGACCAACCGCGGCAAGCGTAGCTTAACCTGATCGATCGACCTGTGCAGCTGTTATTATTTAGCCACGGACCCCTCCGTGTCTAAATAATAACAGCCAAAAAAATATCATTTTCAGCTTGTGTTTGGTAAGTAGGTAGAGCATATGTGTCATATTTTTCAGAAAATTCATACTGCCTAAATACTCCCTAAAGTCAATGATTTATAAGACAGTGTAGAAGGCTCGTGGATCAATAATAACAGCCGCACGGCTTCAAGGTTAAGCAAAGCTTGTCGAGGTCGGTCCGTGGATGAGTGATCATTTATGACATACCGAGACCCCTCCATACCTCGGAAAGTACGTTAGGCTGTTAGTCTCGGTCGGTTGTGGAGGTTAGATAGTCGCTTTATGTAAAATACTTTTATTCAGCAGCATCCGGTTAGACTGGAAGCCGACCGTAAGATAGTTGGGAAAAGTTTAGACAGAAGATGAATTTATAGAAAGTAATTGTATTTCCCTGGGTAAACATAGCCATCTATCAAATACTTCATTGGACCTATCTGAAAGGTGGATGCTACAAAAATTCCGGTTACTTACTTTAGTACCTACTTATTTATCGTAAACACAATAATAATTCCTATGTTTCTTTCAATTTATTGATTTAAGCTGCACCCCGCGGTTTCACCTGCATGAGTCTCGATTCTCTGATAATATCATGATAAAAAATATCCCAAGTCCTAATCCAGGTCACAGTCTACCTATATGCCAAATTTCATCCAAATTCGTTCAGCCGTTTTAGTGTGAAAGCGTAACAAACAAATGTACAAAAATCTAATATTTTCTCCTTATAATATTACTAGCAGCGCCCCGCAGTTTAACCCGCATAACTTTCGATCCCGTGGGAATATCGTGATTTTTTATCCTGTATCCTATGTGTTAATCCTGGTTATAAACTACCAGTGTGCCAAATTTCATCCTAATTAGTGCAGTAGTTTGTGCGTGAAGAAGTAACAATCATACAAACACACTCACAAACTTTCGCTTTTATAATATTACTGTAATATTAGTATAGAAAATATTATACTCCAATTTCAAATCCATATACAGGGTGTAAACACACCTAGCACCCGGTTCCCCTGAAGAAACTTAACGCTGAATTAAACCACCGTTTGGCGTCCAGGGTGAATAAATTTGTGCCAATATGTTGCTGTTAAGCTCTAAATGATATTAGTTTAAATTGTTTTTAAACACTAGGACAGTTTTAACCACATGTTAGTAAGGGGAAGTCTGTAAAGGGGAGGGTTTGTGTCGTGTACAGTTATACAGTGTGGCAATTAGATTATCACATTATTTGAAACTACGTATTCACGTATTTTAAAACATACACAATTAAAATAATGAATAATAATTAACATTCTAGCCCTTTAGAACCTTTTTTTTTAACAAATTTGTGATTATTTGAAAGCAATGCCCCACGTGTCTAGTGTACCCTTATTATCAAGGGTGGTTTGTTTCGTGCCAATTTTTACGCTATTGATTTTGTGTGAAAAAGTAATTTTTCTAGTTTTATTTATTTTTAGCATTGTTTATTTTATAACAGACTAAGGTCTGATTTTTTCATCGCCAGATAAATTTTATTCGAGGAATAAAATTGACGCTTGACAGTTTTTGTATGAAATAACTGTCAAAATTTCAAAATTATTCCTCGTCAGTAATAAATAAATTATAACATTAAATGGCAAGGAACTTATTTTTCATTTCTTTTGGCATTATTTTCTTGCTGATAATCAAATACCTAGGTCTTCGAAGTAACATACCCTTATTTTTTTATTTTTAACCGACTTCAAAAAAGGACGAGGTTTTTAATTCGGGTGTTTTTTTTTTTTTTACAATTGAAACACACATTTACTTTGATTTTTCTGCCAGTTCATTTTCTTTTTCTTCTGTCGAAGATTCCAGCTATTACTTTTACCGGAGTCATTCGCCTCCAGTTGTTCATCAGCTGCAGCCGGCGCTGGCAGCGGAGCGTCGTGTAACCATGCGTTCATAACCAATCGGGACGTGTGTAATGTCTTGAGGAAGGCGACAGTTTGCGTCACCTGCGAAAGCCTGGCTTCCCTTCTCTCTCAGATTTTTCATAGTCTGTTGAGTAGGAATTTAATTTTCAAGTATTTATCCTCGTTATATCTAGCAAAGGAAACGTGACCAGAGGGCTGGGTCGTTCTTTGGCCAAAGAATTAGCATTGCCATTCAACGGGGCAATGCTGCCAGTCTTCTGGGCACGTTTCTGGATGACAGCGATGCGGACGAATACTTTCGACGCCTAAGTGTCCTTTGTTTTTTTTTTAATTTTAATTTTGATTTATTTGTATTGTAAGTTAGTTAGTCTTTTATTTTAGTATCTAGTGCATATAGTTAGTTACTTATTATGAAGCAAGAAAAAATAGTTGCATAAAAAAAAGGAAAGGAAATACATAGATAAGGTACATAACAGGAAACCTGAAAGTGGCTGAAATGAACTGAAATGTTGTGTGGAAATCGGTTGTCAAGGTATGGGCATATGATACGGAGAAATGAGGAAAATGTCGATGGCTATAAGTGTAGGGGAAGACCAGAGAAACGATGGATGGACTGTGTGAATGATAATATGGTTACAAAGAGGGTGACTATCGAGATGACGACTAATAGAGCAGTATGGAATAAAATGACATGTTGCGGCACGTCGACACCAAATAAATTGGGATAAAGGAGAATGAAAATGATCTAGCAAAGGTAATTTTTTTTTAAATCTGGAAAGTTGACTTCTTTATTAGCATAACATAGTTTTTTAAGTTACTTGTAATACTAACACGCTATGGGCCTACGATGCCTGCTAATAAAAGATATTTATTTATTTATTAGAATAGTAAACAATTCTCAGAAGTAGGTATTAGGAATATTTCCAAGACATTATTTTCTTAAACAGATAGCGGAAGAATACAAACACGTCACAAAAATAACTCTGTTAAAGTCTATCCAAAGTTATGTTTCAACTTAATATTATTTCAAGTTAAACAAATATAAACTTTATTTTAATGGTTATTAACCTTTTCAGAGCTTGGCTAAATATAAATTGCCGTGCCCCTAGCGCGCGGCTACAAATCGATAAAATCAAGATAAAATAATACCTACAATAAATAAGGAGGAGAAATCGTTGTATCGATTAAAAAATAGTAAAAAGTTTTTATCTCTATTTAATAATGTTTTAGTTGTACCACGCAGTTAATAGGAGGAAAATAGAACAAAAAATCATGCATGTTCTCTGTCGCAGAAATACGACACGAGCGGTAGGGGCACGGAAACATGTGTCGCATAAATGCGACACAAGCGGTCAAAGGGTTAATTTGATTTCAGAGTGACTAGCACTATTAAAAAAATTATAAATATGATGAAGTTGTAGCGTAAACTGAACTTTATTCGTTAGAATATAAAGTTATTTTTCCATAAACTCATATTTGTTTACATTTTTGGCAAAGAAATCGCGAATGCAGATTAAGTAAATATTTACAAAACAATTTTCATCAACCAAAACAATTGTTATAATAAGAACAAGCAAAAGAGAGGAAGGAAAATAAATAATACAATGGAAGCAAAACCTACACTGCTGGCCCAAAAATTCGGACACTACATCAGCAACATTGTCCGTACCGTATACTGTCGAGAGGACGGGCCGCAATTTCAATTTACGAGTGGCGATGCTATAAAATTGGCACGTGATCGCGTCGAGACAAATAAGTGGATATCGCTTATATGTGTATTAGTAATATTGCTAGGAAGTGTAGGGCTGAGTGTGGGGCGACACGCCATATTGGACATGGAGATGATTTGTTTGAATTCTGCGGTTTTACCCTACAAATAAAATGTATCATGATTAAAACTCAATTTCCATTGGCAATTTTAATCCTGATAATAATTCTATGTTATTAATGTCGATTATAATAAGAACTATATGTCAAAGAGAAAACTACAATCACATCCAATTTTGGGAGTAAAAAATAAAAGTTGTCAAAACTTTTTTGAGACAATTTTTCAAGATTAAGTTTAGCGAAATACGTGGTAACCCTAGCAAACAATGCAGTACGAAATTGGGTAACATATACGTATAATATATAAAAATATGTAACAATATTGTATTGGTACGTTTTCCCAAATTGTGTCCAATAATTCGTTACATAAATAAAAGACAATGATAAAGTAATAATGGGCCTACAAAAATGTTAGTGTAGTAAACTATGAAATATTATATAGAAATATTTTCCTTATAGCACTTTTATGATACTCCAAGCAATTTACTTGAAGTTGAATATACGGTCGTCTGTTAGTTTTCTTCAACAATAAACGCTTCTGTTATAATTTATTGCCTGTCACCATCTGCCAAGCCTGTTCCCATTTATTTTGGGGTCGGCTTGCGTCAAGGACAGGAAGATGATGTTGGGGTCGGCTTCCAGTCTTACCAGATGCAGCTGAATACCAGTATTTTACATGGAGCGACAGCCTATCAGTTGCTTATGACTATCTGAATTATTGATTGCTTGTAGTTACTTTATTAGTGAATATTTTTTCTGTATTGTTTTAGATCTTCATAATTATACTCGTAGTCATTGAGTTAAATAACTATATATCAATGCTCGTAGTATGATAAAAAAAATCATTAGTTTTTTTTTAGCTTTGAGATCAGACAAATTTTTATCCAGTGTATCCGGATGCTTATAGAGCGTAATCAACGCAGCCTATCGCAGTCCATTGCTGGACATAGGCCTCTCTCAGGCTGCGCCACAACACCCTGTCCTCCGCTCCTTGGGACCTTAAGAAACTTTCTTAAGGTCGTCAGTCCATATATTTGAGGGGCGTCCCGCGCTACCTTTTACGGTACGTGGTCTCCACTCCAGGACTCGTCTGCTCCACTGACCATCGGTCCTTCGACAAACTTGGCCAGTCCACTGCCACTTGAGTTCGCTTACTCTGCATGCTATATCGACTTTGATTTTTTCCGGATAATTTCATTTCTGATTTTATCCTTCAAAGAAATGCCAAGAGGTTCTTATTTCTGAAATAAATATTATCTAAAAAATGCAATGCTAGTCAAAGCAGATACTTATTTTTGAAGTACAAATATAAATAAAACATTGCCAATTTCGTGTCTCCTATTTCTCCCTTCACAAGCCTGCTGGCAGAACTACACAACTCTAAACTCAACTCACTTAATCTACACAAAATTATAATAACAATAAGTAAACACACTTCACGATCAACATATTGCACTAACACAGCTCCCAAATATCTACAACTCCATCCAATACAATACATTATACTCATAACAGCCATAAAATTGCATCTCAAACACACACTCACTGTGTAACCTCAGCTATGTAAGGGTCCTCCAAAATCCATAACTTTGTCGTGGGGTTCAAGCCCCTCTCTTGAACAATACACAAATTGCAGTTCTAATGCTCGGTACAATTTACTGCTCCTGGTCTAGGTGCACAGAGTAGTAATGTAACAGAGGCAGCGGAGTGGATTGTGTTGTTAATGGCGCCCTGGAGAGTAGGGAAATTGTTTAGGAATTGGATTGTTTCGTGATTAGTTTTTTTAAGTGAAAACTTCTTTAGGCGCGGTGGGCATTTTTTAAGATCGGGAAAAACCATTGAACTCGCGCCACTGTTACCGTAATCGACACCGCTTTGGATGTGTTCGGCTGTCCTCGGGATGTACTCGGTTCTAATGTATATCCGATATGTCAGTGCGTGTTGGCAAAGTATTCTGTTTGTGTTGTGTTTTCACTTCTGTCGTTTTTTTTATCATTGTTCCTCTCAACCAAAGCACCTGTCATCTAATCTCTTCACCACCCTTGGTTGACTGGTAGAGAATGCCTAAAGCATTAAGTCCGCCTTTGTACCTTTTTGTGCGAAAAGTTTAAATAAATAAATAATAGATGTAATACGAGAACAACTACGTAGCATTAAAAAACTTTTTTACAAAAAAAACAACCGACTTCAAAAAAAACACTACAACGTGAAAAATAACTTCAATTTCGGAAGTCGGTGTCGTTGCTTCAGCATTTTCGTTTTTTGACACCGACTTCCGAAATTAAAGTTATTTTTCACTTTGTAGTGTTTTTTTTGAAGTCGGTTGTTTTTTTTGTAAAAAAGTTTTTATTTTTCACTTTTTAGTTGTACCTACCCCACACAAATTCAATTAACACTAGTGCATTGAAGACACGACTCGAAGAATCATCAAAATTCACATAAAAATGCCGGAGATGCAGCACATTTATGCATATAACTTCGTACATAAGAATAGTTACCTAATGTATTATATACTAAAACCTTCCTGAAAGTACGTAGATCACACTCATGAAAGAATTATCAAAATCGTTTCAGTAGTTTTTGAGATAATCGCGGACATACAAACATACATACATACATACATACATACATACGGGTCGAATACAGAACCTCCTTTTTTAAAGTCGGTTAATAATTTAAAAAAATGCTAGTCTAACCAGAGGGGCAATTGTGGTAATTTTAAAAACATTCACAGTGACCCCAGTCTCTGACAGATTGATACTGGGGTCACTGTGATTGTCTTTAAAATTACGAGAATACCTCTAACTTCCCTAAATTTTTGACACTAATTGTCGCTGAGATAAGATTGTGACTAGATTTTGAACGTTTTAAATTACGGGAATTGGTTTTCAGATGTTTTTGACCTATCTTCCACATTCAAACCACTGTTACTGGGCACTTTTGATATTCTTAGTGTTGTCTAGTTATAGTGTTGTCGGCATGCATGCATCAATCGGAATCGGTTTCATTTTGACAGTTCAACAACATTCATTGCGTTATTTACGTGTTGAGCAGACAAATTTTTCGAACTTATGAAGCAATGGATTAGCAATTGGCTTCGAAATTATTCTGATTTCGATTGATAGTGTGTTACGCAATTAGGGTGCTGATTTATGAACGTAAACGAAGCAGAAGGAGAATGTATGTGCAAAAAGCCGTGAGTTTATGTATGTATGTGTCTAGTTATCACACTTTTGGAAAATCAAAGTAGTATCTGGGGTACGTAATGTACCTTTTGGATATAATTTACTTATATCAAAATTGAATACTTTCAGGAAGGTTTTGGTATATAATACATGAAGTAATTATTCTTATGTACAAAGTTATATGCATAAATTTACAGCATTTCTATGCGAATTTTGACACCGACTTCCGAAATCAAAGTTATTTATCACTTAATAATGTTTTTTTTGAAGTCGATTGTTTTTTTTGTAAAATAAATTCCTGAAGCACATATTAATATGTATTAAAAAGCGCATGATGACTCATTTTCTTTTAATTAACTACTCTGTGCCCTGACCTTGAGATAGTCCAAGAGCCCGGGTGCGAAAAGTAGCAGATGCTGTTAACGCAATTTAGATAATCGTTTGCGTAAATAAATAGCTGTCGAAACTCAATTAGGGTCCTGTAGTGAATGGGCAAGCCACTCGTTCTGTGGGAAGGCAAGTTTCCTAAACATCTGTTGTAATTTATACTTAATTTAACACCAAGATGAAGCTGTCCCGTGGTTCTGTTTGATTGTTGTAGGAACGGGTTCTTAGAATTTATAAAATACTAGCTTCTGCCTGCGACTTCGTGCGCGTGTAATTGCTTGTTTTACAATGCAATATTCTAGCTTCCCACTAATGAAAGAATTTTTGGAATAGGAGCATTAGTTCCTAAGATTAGGTATCCCTACATACTTACAAACTGACAAACTTTACCATTACATTATAATGTTGCATAAAGAATACATATTTTTTAGATTTATAGTTTTCTCTATAATTGTTATTAATGTGTAGATAGCTCACAATTCATCTTCGTTTATTTTCGAATCCACTTATAAAAGTATCTAATAAGCGAAAATAAGCACATTGAGTAACATATTACATAACATCATGCATGTAATCCCTGAAGGGGTAGGCAGAAGTCTAGCTATAGTACAGACGCCAGCACATCAAGCTACCTGAAACTGTCAAATTTTCCCAATCAACATTCAACCTTATGCTTTAGCGATAAAGTTGAAAATCTATTAAAGAAACTTGACATATTGTAGTAACTTGATGTTCTGGCGTCTGTACCTACCTACACCCACAAGTAAGATAATAATTATACACATTTTCTGGATCAATAACAATCTACCATTTAAACAACATTGCCAAGCGGTTAGTCGACTCTTCAAGTGAATAGAGGGCTGGCCTAATTCTTGGCCAAAGAATTAGCATCGCCATACAACGTGGCAATACTGCTAGCTTTTGGGGCACTGTTCCTGTAGACGACGATGCGGACGAATTTTTTGATGCCCTATGATTATTTCGCTTTGTTTTTCTGACACATACATGTAAATATTACTATTTTAAATGTTAGTTTATATGGTTAGGCGAGCCATTTATGCGGCATTGGTTGGCCCTACTTGCGCCCGTATTTAAGAAGTGAGGGAGGTAACATTGATTATTTTAATTTATTTATTATGATATTATTAATTAAATTAATCAATTATTATTTATAAAAATGTGATCGGTTATGTTATTTTAAATTATTATGTTTTAAATTAAGTATATTCCGTATTTTGTTATTTTAACTTTTTATTTCAATTTGTTTGACTTTGTATACTTACCTAGACGTTATTTAATATTTTTAATGTTGTGTTTTTACTTGTGATTTAATGGATATTTTTTGTCCGAATAAATAAATTAAATTGAATAATTTTCGTCCAACATTTTCTTACAACCAAGACCACATAAAACCCAAAACCACACATCATAGACAAAGCAGTGTTGCCAGTTGAAATATATCCAACAAACACTTAGACATGTTTTGAATTAGTTACAAACTTTGATATACTATGACAGATCGCCTCATTGCTCTTGAACTTGACCAATCGACTTGGCACATGAAAAACGAGAAAAACCAACTTAGCTTTGCTCCAAAGAATGTTTATTAACTTTTCTGGGAGTTATTTTGATTATCTGTTATGGCAATCGTAGGAAAACGGGACGTGTATGACCGTTATTATTCATATTTGGAACTTGGGAGACTTCATCAAGAAATGAGGTATTGTTGATTGTCTAGATTGGCTGGCTGCCAAATTATAAGGAAAATTGATGAAGCATAAAGAAAAGACGTTGAAATCTGTCCCAATAATGGATTAAAGTTATATTGATGACCCGAATCCTAATTGCGTAACACAATCAATCTTAATCTGAATAATTTTGAAAGATATTGCTAATTCATTGATTCATATGTTCGAAAAATGTGTCTGCTCAACAACGTAAATAACGCAATGAATGTTGTTGAACTGTCAAAATGAAACCCATTGCTACTGATAGTATGTTACGCAATTACCCCACTGTTCTATTACTATCAATGATAAGGAATATCACAGAATTCAAAGGATTTTTTAATATGTATTTTTTGAAGTTTTATTCAGGCCTGACCCCCTGAGCCCCCTCTCCACCCCTCCCCCCCTCCTTGATCCCCCGCTAGTTCGTCTTCTTTTTTAAACTATATACAGGTTGTCTGGTAATTATGGATAACCTTGAAATGGCTTATAGCAGACCTTATGGCCGTTCAGAAAAAAATACAAAACCAAATATATTATCCTAAGTAGTACCACGCCCCGGACACTCCATACAACGCTCGCAAAATAATTACCTACTACTACTACATTAAAAAATGACGTTTGTATACGTATGACTGTGTGCGTGAGGTTCTTGTGTTTGCGAGCGCTCTTGTTAAAGAACCGGAGACGAATATGCCAAAGTGCGGGGTGAGGTGCGGTAACTGATGTTAGTGCGGGGAAGGGAGTGTCCTTTCTGTACGTAGTACTTTAAGTATTCTGTGGTAGTACCTAAGACATGTTTTTTTTTTTAAAAGACTGCAAGTTTTTACCTAATTTTACATTATTGAACGCTACGACCACAAATTAATGAATTCCATCGGTTTTTTGTTGAATAGTTTATACGTCAGTGTTTAGAGGTAGAGGGATTTAAGGTACATTTACAAAGATACCATTAACAGTGGTTTATTTTAAAGCAATTCCGTTTTAAAGAAAAACCTTCTTACTTAAAACGAACATCGAAAACAATATTTTTCTCCACTCGCTTTAAATAACACCCCAAAAACACTGTTTTCTCGTTAACACAGCGTCAACACACACGCTCAATATCCCACGTCAAAAACTCGAATAAGTACTTATACGGAGTTAAATTAATTTATTTTTCCCGAACAGCAATCTATTAAGGGTACGATAAGCGGGGGCCGCGTTGAAATAAATTGATTTTATTCAAATTTCTATTAAGGCACCGGCTCGCTATGTTTCTGGAGATTGCTACGGGCCCAGTCTTGTTACTCAGGAGTTGCGAAACTTGGTGCTGTCTGGATGTGGTTTAGAAGTGAAGAAGAGTGTACTCTACTGATCTATATTTTTGAAGTGAAAACTTCTTTAGCGGCGTTGTACACTTTTTTTGTAATGGGTAAAAAATGTTAAACTCGCGTCAGGACATCGCGTCAGGACACGTGACCTGATCGAAAATTCGTAAGACGGATGGAGAGTAGACAGCCGGCGCGGCGTAGGAGAGGAAGTATCCCCCTCTCTTTCTACGGCGCGGCAAAAATGTATGCCTGCTGTTTCGTTTAGGCGGCGCAGGGCGCTTTCGGGAATGTTCGTGTGTGTTTATGTTACAGCGTGTCACGCGCATCCATGGATGGTGACAGCTGATGGCTCGACCGTCTGTGTAGTGGCCACACTGCTGTGTATTCGTAAAATTCGTGTATATAAAGTGTTTAAAATATGGAAATTGAACAAAGTGCATCTTATTAATGAAAAATATCAAAAATGCACAACGTTAGTATTCAAGTTTTCACTTCTGCCGGCACTCCCGGAGTGCAACCAGTCTTTTTTTTTATGAAAATTTCTTATGCGTGTTTGGCATTTTTTGAGATGGGAAAAAACCATTGAACTCGCGACACTGTTACTGACACCGCGCTACTTTCGGATGTGTTCGGCTGTCCTCGGGATGTACTCGGTTTTAATGTATTTCCGATATATCAGTGAGTGATGGCAAAGTATTCTGTTTGTGTTTTGTTTTTATATGACGATTAAAAAAATACACACGTAATTGTTCAAGTTTTCACTTCTGTTGGCACTCCCGGAGTACCACTGTTTTAATATTGGGCTGGCAAAATGCTGAATGATTTATATTTGTTATTGTACTGGTGCTGAAAAAACTAGTCCTAATATTATTAAAACAATTATTGGTTGTTATTAATATTTTATGTAAGTACATAAATACGGAGGTACAAACTAGAATTAGGTGTGACAGTTATGTACACACGCCAGCACATCAAGTTACTACAATCTGTCAAATTTCTTTAATAGATTTTCAACTTTATCGCAAAAGAATAAGGTTCAAAGTTGATTGGGAAAATTTGACAGTTTCGGGTAGCTTGATGTGCTGGCGTCTGTAACCCACGCCTTTTTTTTTGTTAGCCTGTTTTATTTATAATGTTGGCCCTGCGAATGATATTATATCGTCACGCCACCTTGGTCTTGGTCTATCTCGACGGCGATGTCCTGCCTCAGGCGTCCAGTGAGTGACGATCTTTGCCCATCTCTCCGGGTGCATTCGTTGGACGTGTCCGGCCCATTCCCACTTCAGCCTGGCTGTTTTGTCCCCAACATTCGCTACTTGAGTTATGCAGCGTGGTGTTTCTAACTCGATCTGTACGCTTAACACCTAACATGCTGCGCTCCATAGCCCGTTGGTAAATCTTGAGTTTGGACTTCTGTTGTTCAGTAAGTGACCAACTTTGTGCACCATGGGTTAGGACGGGCAGGATGCACATGTCGATGAGTTTCCTTTTTAAAGCCTACTGAAGATTTATTCATTATAAATAAACAGCTATTTCTAGACTTCAATAATCACAAAGAAGTAACAAACATATTATAAACACACACACTCACAAACTTTCGCCTTTATATTAGTGTGATCTACAGGGTGTAATATGAGTGTATAATGTTTTAGTAAACACTAACCAAACTCAGTCCTTTGCAGTAGAGTACCCTTAACCATTAACTGTCAGTTTCGGGAGCATCCAAAAATGCCGCATCCACTTCTTCCACCTTCACCGCAGATTCCCACTCAAAGCTTGTAATTGAAAAGTTTGCAAGGAGAGATGTAACGTGATTTATAAGACTGACAAAATGTTCGCCCGACGACCTTTTTATTCAACCAAATCTTGTTAGGTACTGTACTTAGGTACTTGGAGCGAATTGTGCAAGTTTTTTGTGTTCAGAGGATTTTTTTACTTTCCTTAAAATTTTTAATTTTGGTGGCGCAGTGGTGGCTCAGTGGTAACGGCCGCGACTTACAAGTTGTTGGTCGTGGGTTGAATCCAGACAGGTGCTATAGTTTGTGTTAATTATTTCATCACCACTGCTTTCAAAACGGTGAAAAAAAAACCGGCATGTCCCAGAAACAGAAATTCGAAGACATGTGACGTCTACCAACCCGCACCGGGCCTGCGTGGTGGTTAATTACGGTCCACTCCCTCTCACAGAGAGGAGGCCTGTGTCCCAGCAGTGGGAACATTATAGGCTGAATATGTAATATTTTCAAACACGTAAGAACCTACCTAGGTATAGTATTATTTTTTATCTTTAAGTTCTTTATATTGTTTTAGTTTTTACTGTAATACATTTCGCCACACGTGGCTAAGTAATAACAGCCGCACAGGCCGATCGATCAGGTTAAGCTACGCTTGCTGTGGTTGGTCTGTGGATGGGTGACCATCTTTACATATCGAGACCCCTCTGTGCCTCCGAAAGCACGTTAAACCGTTGGTCCCGGCTGTCATTCGTGGATCTTTGACAGTCGTTACGGGTAGTCAGAAGCCCGAAAGTCTGATAACCGGTCTTACCAAGGGGTATCGTATTACCCAGTAACTGGGTTGTGGAGGTCAGATAGGCAGTCGCTTCAAGTAAAATACTGATATTCAGCTGCATCCGGTTAGACTGGAAGTCGACCCCATCATAGTTGGGAAAAGGCTAGGCAGATGATGACATTTCGCACCGATGTAAAATAGTTGACGGCTGACAGGATCGATTTATTTTCATGAATGAATTCACAAAACAATGTATGTGTTATATTATACCTACTTTAGTTATTTAATAGATATAGTTTAAGAGGCTTACTAGAGCTAAGTGTCCTTGAAAAACGCATGCACACATATGCAAAATCGACGCAAACGCCATCTAACGACGACGCCCATCACAATTATGACATAAAGCATACATGAGATTTAGAAGTAACGGTTTTGTGAGATTACGCCCTAGTATTCTAATAGATGGCGCGGAAACGATGTGCAAATAAGTTAAAGATCTAACAAACAAATTATGTAGTTATGTGTGACAACATAATAAATTTTATTCGTTTTGAGTGTGACTTGAAAAACTTAAGGATGTGGGTGATTTTGAAATAAAACTGATTCAATGAAATTTAAAACATTTTTAACCGACTTCAAAAAAGGAGGTTGTGTATTCGACCCGTATGTATGTATGTAATGTATGTATGTGTGTATGTTTGTATATATATTTGTAGATTTTCTAAAAAACTGATGAACCAATTTTGATCATTCTTTCACTAATGTGATCTACATACTTCCAGGAAGGTTTTAGTATATTCATTAGGTAGTTATTCTATATTCATTAGGTAATTATTCTTATGTAGTATGTCCGAAGTTAATATGCATAAATGTACTGCATCTCCGGCATTTCTATGCGAATTTTGATGATTCTTCAATGCACTAGTGTTAATTGAATTTTTGTGGGGTAGGTACAATTAGAAAGAAAAAAAAAACAACCGACTTCAAAAAAAGCACTACAGCGTGATAAATAACTATAATTTTGGAAGTCGGTGTCAAAAAACGAAAATGCGAAACCAGCGACACCGACTTCCGAAATAAAAGTTATCACTTTGCAGTGTTTTTTTTCTAAAACTATGAATTTTGGAAACATCTAAGAAAGTGCAGTCATTACGCTTAAGGTACGTATTTTCGACTTCACGTACAACTGTCACAGTGACGTATGTGGACGACGTGTAGATTTGTATTCGAGAGTCCTCGGGTTCGATTCCTAAGGTTACGAAATCGAATTTTCTATTTAAATGTCATTTTGAATTTTTAAATATATCTATTAAATATTTTTATAAATAACTAAAAAAAGTCTGCAGGAGAAAGAAAGTCGAAAATATTAACACGGAAGTTAGGTATTTCTAATGCGCAAGTACCTACACGTTATCTAAGCTATTACAAAAATAAAAAAAATTCTGACCTACTGTTTTTATTAACAGACCGCGACTTATTGATAATGGGCATAATGAAATAGGTAACAGATTCATCTGAAAATTGCGATGAAAATGATCAAAAGCAAGAAATTAGATTTAAAATTGATTTTGTTTATAATAAATAGGAATCATAGTTATATATGAATGTTAGGTACCTAATCTTTGAGGCCGTTTACACATTATGCCGCAGCTGCAGCGGCACCGCCGCCGTCGCGTCGTCGCTGCATCAGTCACCCTTGGATTTGTATGAACACACGGCGCCGCGGCGGCGCGCCGCAAGGGCTCATACAAATCCAAGAGAAACCAATACAGCAGCATCGCCACAGAATATAATAGTATGGCACCGCGGGCGGCGCACAGTGGTCTGAAAATCGAGCTCCATACTCATAGAAACTTAAAGTTCGGAAATAAAAAAACAAAAATTGTAATGGGTCTAGTATACCTCCCTTTACATAATATTAACGTATGGATGGTATCAGTCGCTCCACGCGTGAGAAAAAAAAGTTTTTTATTTTTTTTGTATGGGAGAAAACACTTAATGTACATTTTTTTGAAACTGAATGGAACTGATAGGCTGGAGCTCACACGAGCTATTGTACGATACACGGCCATCAAGATGACATACAATTCATGCACTGTTCGGCGCCGCTTTGCACGTAGCAAATTTTTGAAATTTTGAATTTTCGATACGTGATTTTTCAAATCTTTGACGAGGTTAAATGAACTTGCCGATCGATTTACTTATACTATCGTTAGTTTTAGCCTGCTTATGACCTTTGTGATGACAACAATTAAAAATTATATTGATTATATACGTTTTTTTTTATTTCATTCCAAGAACTAACTCATTTAATCACCGTGATTATGGTTGAGTTATAATTATATACCAATGACATGAGCATCAACCAGCTCTAGCAGGGCCAAATGGGCCCTAGTCACAATAAAATTCTATTGTCTGTAATATTAAAGTCTGTAAAACCTAATTAAAGAATAGCGAACGATAATGAGGGTAGTTGTATAAAAATAGGACGTTTGAGCTTACTTTTATCAGTAGCTCTCAGTACTTGTGCGCGCTAACTTATTACGTTATTTTTTTTATTGTGCTGTGATGGAAGGTTGTGATACCAATTTGGACATTGTCATGTTTGTGACAAACAACAATTGTTTTTTACAGCCCAATGTTTTATTTGAAGTTTTTGAGAATACTATTGATTTGTCAGAAAATGAAAAGAGGGTATTGAAACAATTCTGTCAGACTTATGTTTGTTCGTTGAGGAACAAATGGATCTCGTGTAATCGCACGAGACGTACATACATAACAAAGTATGAGACATGGCTGCAAGAGAACATAAAATGGCCTCAGATCATGAAAGGAAAGATGACCCCTTATTTAGTGTCAGTAGAGCAGCAAACCCGTTCCAGTTCTGACTTTGTTTTAAATGAGGGTGCATCAACATCCTACACACCGGAGACGTGCAGTGTTGGAACATCAACATCAGTTGTGAGGCCGAGAAAACCATTTAAAGAGCTAAGCCCGCTACAGAAGAGAAGGAGAGCGGAAGACCTCCTAACGTATAGCACTGAAAGCCTTGCTCATGCAACCGGTTTGAAAGCACATGACAAGAATATAGCAGATATCGTTAAACTAGTCTCGGAGCAAAGAGGCTACAAGGATAAATAAATTGTTAAAGCCCAAGGAAACTGTGCCTATATATTCCGCTGATAAAGCTTTATTTATTTTGACCTCATTGAAGCTTTCGAAGTGGCAGTATATAACATTAAGATCTTGTGCAAAAGAAGAAGGAGTACCACTGTGTCCTTCTTATACTGCCATCCTTGAGGCGAAGAAGGACTGCTGCCCTCCAAAAGTTACCATTGTACATCACGGAAGGAGAGGTAAAAGTAAAGCTAAATTTTGGATAAAACTGTGCAAAGCTTGGAAAATTCCTACGTGTGGAACCTTCGCTGGATGGCAAAGAGTTAACAATTATATGCAAGTATGGCTTTGATGGTGCTTCAGGGCAAAGTTTGTATAAGCAAACTATGGCAGACGAAGACGATTCCAGTATGTTTATGTGTTCTTTTGTGCCTCTGCGCTTAGTTTGTGGCGAAGAAAAGGTATGGGAGAATCCAAAGCCATCTTCCACAATGTTCTGCTGACCAATTTATTTTAAGTTTTCAAACGAAAACAAGTCGAACATCGTGGAAGAACAGGCTCTGATTGAGGCTCAGATTGAAGCAGTATCTAATTATAACTCAACCATAATCACGGTTGTAGAATCCTGTTGATTCCGTACTTATGTTAAATATATCACTTCACTGGCTCACTACCACACCAAGCGCCATCGTATATAGCCTGCTTCACTTTGTCTGTTTCCCGCCATTCCTCGTAACTGACAGATGACATAACATAACTGACAGCAGCTACCCCGCTTGTGTGAATGAGACAGTGTTTACATATCTATTTAATAGATACACTACAACGGTGATTAAATGAGTTAAGTAGTTCTTGGAATGAAATTAAAAAAAAAACGTATAGGTACTTATAATCAACATAATTTTTAATTGTTGTCATCATAAAGGTCATAAGCAGGCTAAAAGTAACGATAGTATAAGTAAATCGATCGGCAAGTTCATTTATTCACGTCAAAGATTTGAAAAATCACATATCGAAAACACAAAATTTCAAAAATTTGCTACGTGCAAAGCAGCGCCCAACGGTGCATGAATTGTATGTCATCTTGATGGCCGTGTATGGTGCAATAGCTCGTGTGAGCTCCAGCCTATCAGTTCCATTCAGTTTCAAAAAAATGTACATTAAGTGTTTTCTTTTCTCCCATACAAAAAAAAAAACAAAAAACTTTTTTTTCTCACGCGTGGAGCGACTGATACCATCCATACGCTAATATTACGTAAAGGGAGGTATACTAGACCCATTACAATTTTTGTTTTTTTATTTCCGTACTTTAAGTTTCTATGAGTATGGAGCTCGATTTTCAGACCACTGTGCGGCGCCGTATGTTCATACAAATCCAAGGATGACTGATGCAGCGGCGCCGCGGCGGCGGCGATGCCGCTGCAGCTGCGGCACGATGTGTAAACGGCCTCAAGGATTAGGTACTCGTACCTAACATTCATACATAATTATTATGATTTCTATTTATTATAAACACAATCAATAAAAATTAAACTCTTGCTTGTGATAATTTTCATCGCAATTTTCGGATGAATCTGTGATTTCTTTATGCACATTATCAATAAGTCGCGGTCTGTTAATAAATTTAGGTTTTTTTTATTGTTACAATGGCTTAGAAAACGTGTAGGTACTTACGCATTAGATTTAGAAGTAACTTCTGTGTTGATATTTTCGACTTTCTTTCTCCTGTGAAAGATAATTACATTGTAGACGTTTTTTTAGTTATTTATAAAAATATATTTAAAAATTCAAAATACATTTAAATAAAATTAAATCGATTTCGTATCACTGGGAATCGGACCCGGGGACCCTCGAACACAAACCTGCGCGTCGTCTACATAAGCCAATGTAACGATTACGTATGTCGTCGAAAAAACTGAGCTTATGCGTAATAAGTGCATTTTCTTAAACTACCAAAATTCATAGTGAAAAAAAATATTCAGTAATAATAAAATGCTCTTACTTTGTTCGGCGTTTGTTTTATATGAACGTTTTGTAGTCCTCCTAAGGGAATGTTTCACTTTATTTCCCATATTTACAAATGATATAATTGATAGCAAATTATTACGCTATTTTAACTTAAAAGTATTTTATATTTACATGAAATAAAAATATTTACAGAAAGAAGATATGCAAATAGTAATAATAAACAATGAATGTATGTACATATAAATAATGCGGCGAAAAGAGCGACACGCCCGTATAGTATCAGGCCTCGGCCGGCATTATTCCTACACGGGGGTTTACCGTTTACGTACACATGCGCACTTATTATGTTCGGAACTATGAATATGCTATTTACAATAAAACTATTGTTTGAACTAAAAAAATAAAACACTATTATTTTGGTATGTTGCTTGTAGAATGATCTGACAAAAAATCAGAATGATTGTATGTATATTAGTATGGTTTCTATTGTAAAAAGAAAGTTTTTAGAGGTATCTTCATGATTTTTTTCTATCGTGCCAAATTAGTTGTATCATGTTTTCAAAACACTATTTATCTAAAAATTCAAAATACATTTAAATAAAATTTAAAAAGAAAGTACGATTTCGTAACCTTGGGAATCGAACCCGGGGACTCTTGAATACAAATCTACACGTCGTCCACATGCGCCGGTGTGACAGATGTACGCGGAGTCGAAAATACTTACCTTATGCAAAATGACTGCACTTTCTTAGATGTTACCAAAATTCATAGTTTTATTGCAAAAATAAAAATATTCAGTTAAAAATAAAATGCTCATACTTTTTACTTTCGTTCATATTATGTTCGGCTTTTGTTTTATATGAACGTTTTGTAGTCCTCCTAACGGAATGTTTCACTATATTTCCCATTTATTTACAAATTATTACCCTATTTTAACTTTGTTATGTTACGTGGACCACTGCCGGGAGACACAAGCAAGTGAAACGCCCGGGAGTTGGGACTCGCCGTACAATAGATGGCGCGCGCCTTGCACCCATACATAACAAACTTAAAAGTATTTTATATTTACACGAAATAAAAATATTTACGGAAAGAAGATATGCAAATAATAATAAACAATGAATTTACAAATAAAACTTAACAAAAACATAACAATCTTGACGGAAATAGTGCGGCGAAAAGAGCGACACGTCCGTATAGCATCAGGCCTCGGCCGGCAGTGTCGCTACGCGGGCGTTCACGCACACATGCGCACTTTTTATGTTCGGAACTATGAATATTCGATTTACAAAAAAACTATTGTTTTAAATAAAAACATAAAACACTATCATTTTAGTATGTTACTTGTAGAATAATCTGACAAAAAATCAGAATGATTGTATGTATATTAGTATGGTTTTTATTGTAAAACTAGCTTCTGCCCGCGACTTCGTACGCGGATCCTGTTGCTTATGCCAGCGACAACGGGGTCGTCAAAATCGAAGATCTGAAACGTCTTATGTCGAATTCTAAGAGCCCGGGGACTGGAAAACAACGGGATGCGCGAGACGATTCGAGACGTTCCAGATCTTTCATTTTTGTAAGTCAACAGGAAATGCCCATAATCCACCCCTTCAAGTTATAACCATCATCTCCATGGCAATAAATTAGAAGGTACTGCAATGCATCGTAAGATCGATGTGTTTCATAAATGCGTTGCAGGCGATTATCTTGTGTGCGTAACACTATGTCACGCCGCTCACATTCTTGATCAGCAAAAACCACTGCAACATCATTTGTTACTGGAGCATTGTATCTGCCCCGATGTCCAGTAGCGGGTCGTTTACCAACCTCAATCACAAATTTATAACTGTTGCTTTGTCCAGGGGGATAGATTCTAATGCAGATTTAAAACTGTGTAGGTACGTAGGGATTTACTTCATGCAACATACTTTGAAGCAGTGAAATCGGACTGTAACTATTTAGTAATCTGTGCTATTGTTCAATTGCGGAATGGTTGGTTTCTAATATTTGTCTGATCTTGATAATTGGATACGAAATATATTTGGAGAAACTTGGGGTCATTTTCAGGCAAAAATGAACCAATAAGGTGGTAAACTTGGCCTTGCACTTTGAATGTTGGCATAAATGGGCCTTCTGAAATCTGTTTCGCACCAAAAGATGTCATTTGAAAGGCATTATTGTACGAACGGATGTTATCCAAGAAATGTTTTGACTGTGGATGGTCACCAATTAGCAGTGATCTTAATATTTCTGGAGGATTTTGTAATACTTCAACATGTACTTTCCCACCTAAGCAACACATACCGTTTGTTTCTTTTTACCAATTTAACAGCTTCACAAAAAGTACAATTTTGAACCATATCTCCGATGGCGGAATATGTGGCGTAGTCAATCATTAGGAGTATACGTAAATGCACTCCGTTCCTTATCAACCCAAGGAAGGTCGCCATGCTCTACGGCTATATCTTGAGACACATCCGATTCTTCAGATGATATCGACATTCTGTTCAGAGAATGTCGAAGTCGATCAGAATTCAAACGTTCGTTGCGCTCTTCTTCATGCCGTACTCCAGCAATTCTTTCTCTCTCACTTTCTAACTGATATTTTGTTGTGTGCGTGTTCGGGACAACGTATGATAATCTCGATCAGCAGTTAGTCGCGCATCACGTTCATCACTCGTTTCAAAAGACCTGTTAGTAGATGTGCCAATACGTTGAGAACTCAAGCGTGATTCTGTGTCGGTAAACGTTTCCGATTCGCGAGACAATGTATGTCGCTCACGATCAGCGGACAGTCGCGCATCACGTTCCGCATTTGTCTCTAGAGACCTAGAAGCAGATACGTAGATACGCTGAGATCTCAAGCGCAGTTCTCTATCCGTGAACGTCTCCGACTCGCGAGACAATGCATAACGTTCACGATCAGCGGTCAGTCGCGCATCACGTTCCCCACTTGTCTCTAGAGACTTAGAAGTCGATGCGTAGATACTCTTGGAACTCAAGCGCAAGTCTCTACCCGTGAACGTCTCCGACTCGCGAGACAATGCATGACGTTCACGATCAGCCGTCAGTCGCGTATCATATTCTTCACTGGACTCTAGAGACCTGGACGTAGATGCGTAAATACGCTGAGAACGCAGGCGTGCTTCGCGATCCGAAGAGGTTTCCACGGAGCGAGTTGCAGCCTGATGTTCTCGAACAGCATCAAGTCTCTCCTGACGCTCTTCGGTAGATTCTTGTGATCTTATGACCCTCAATCTTTTAGCTCCTTTGGAACATTGGGAAAGATTTGACCTCTTTCTAGGCATGGTTATAGTTTTATTGTGAAGATACCTGATCAATTAAAATCTAAGTGACTGCTCCCCTGCGTTACCGGGTAGGCTACCGTGTCACGAATATAAATGGAAAAGGAAATTAAACACTCAAATAACATAAGCCCGAAGGCATATTTATTCGATAAAATAAAAATAAAAAATGGGAGTTTTGGCCAGTAGAGTCAAATTTTCAATGATATACCATCGTCATCGAAAATCACTCCTAAACTGTTACCGCCTTCACCGCGTGGAGGTACTCCCAGCTTATGTTATTTTATAATTATACAGTGAAATTAGTGATAGCTTTGATTTCCACATCAGATGTTTCTGATCTTCGATTTTTATAAGTCAACAGGAAATGCACATCAGACCGAACAACTTTTGCTAAGACGTCATTGCTATATGTGTTATAGTGTAGCTGGGCTCTTGGAGTTCCACATCAGGTGTCCCAGAACTTCAAATTTATTCTCTCAGCAGAAAATGCACATTACGTGGAACAATTTTTGCTATGGTACCATTTTTGTATCTCTTATAGTTTAGCTGGTCTGTTGCGGTTCTGCATCAGGTGTTCAAGTTTCCAAGATAAATTATAGCCTATATGTTGTCCAGACATAATACCTATACAACCACAAAAAAATCATTCAAATCCGTCCAGTAGTTCCGAAGATTAGCGTGTACAAACAAACAGACACACAGACAGAATTTTTTTTTTGGATTCGTGCCCTATTACTGTTTCTAAACCCCCCTCAATAATTTTTTTTTTAATATATTCAATGTACAGACACAGTTATTTTACTGTTTTATTATATGTATAGAAGAAAGTTTTTTAGAGGTATGTTCATGATTTTTTTCTATCGTACCAAATTAGTTGTATTGTGTTTTCAAAACACTATCTATCTAGCAAATATCCTGAAGAATATCATATATTTTTCTGATTTTGTTTACTGTAGGCGATCATATACTTTTATTGTTTCGAAAACTACCGTTTTTTTGCGTTTAGCTCGTGTAAGCCCCTTAATTAAGGACCACGCTGCCGCATTACGAATTTCCTGTAATGGTAGCAGTGTTTGTGATAAATAAAATACGAGTAATAATGAAACAAAAAAAATGTATTTGTATAAAAACCTTTTCCAAATGTAAAAGTATTAAAAGTATTTAATATCGCAATGTTTTATTTTATTTGGTGGCATTTCACGTGAATTTAGAATTAGCTTATTGTTTTAAGTCTTTATTATTATAAGTTCAATAAAATTGTTGAAGTTTCGGTTGATTTTACAATTTGAACAAAAAGGGCCAATTAAAATCACATAGGTACTTTATTATTATTTTAATATCTCTAGAGCAATCAAACGAAAACTGCTCTAAGGTCACTGACAGATGCTTAATATCAAAAACCACAGAAACGACGATAGCTTAAAAAACGAATATTTATCTCAAAGTTTGAAAACACTTTTACTAACTTTTTATAAATTACGGATTTTATCTTTTTCATTTCGATATCAGAATCAACTATATCTTAATATCTCTTGAATAATTAAAACTACATGAATCGATACAGATAAATAAAATTGAAGTGTAAGTTTGTAATCTCAAAATAACATTTTTTTACTAAATGCATATGAAAGTATATGGATAGGTATCTGCTTACAGTACTTATAACAAAAAAGCAGTTTTTAAGTTTTTTCTGTATGTCTGTCTGTCCGTTTGTACCGGCTAATCTCCGAAACTGCTGGACCGATTTTGACGGGACTTTCCCTGGCAAATAGGAACCCTCATATTTTCTCAAATAAAAGTATTAGGTATTTGAGAAAATATGAGAGTTCCGCACAAAAAAAAAATTCATGAAATCCAATTTTATTTCCGTCATACACGCAAACTTAGTCGCGGGCGCAGCTAGTTTAAAATAAAACATTAAATTATCACTTTACAGTTTTAAAATGAACAAGTTTATTTCAAAACTTGTGACCATAAATCGCTGGGTACTACTTTATTAAAATAATTTACATTATAAATTGCGTTAAAGGGCAATTTCGGGTATTATGGGACAACGATGGAAATAAACAGGATGACCGTTATTAAAATGAGGATTCATGGTGGAAACGCGATGGAATTGTTGCTATTATCATGGTAGAAGGGTTTATTTATGAACCACTGAAGAACTTGATGAAAGAAAGAAAAATAATTCATTTGGCACAAACAGTAAAAAAGAAGCATTTAAAACTAATAAAGTTGTATTAAAAACAAAAAAAAATATATATAAAAAAGAACTTATGCGAGGCCAAAAAGGTTCTTATCTCAGCGTAATGCTGCGATATTTAAAAAATGATGCTCTCTGCCAAACATTTAGAAAAAGGAAATACAGTCGCATGCGGTTGTAATTTTAACATATTAACATAACATCCCCCCATCCCCAAGCTAGATGGATGGACGACCTAAAGAAGGTGGCTGCGGTAGACTGGATGCGGAAGGCAGAGGACAGGGTGCTGTGGCGCAGTCTGGGAGAGGCCTATGTCCAGCAGTGGACTGCGATAGACTGAGTTGATTGAACATAACATCACGTTGGTTCTCAAACATGGTCTTTGACAATTCAGCAGAGGTCCACGCTCGAGGTTTACCAGATAGCTATGGAACGGAGTATTCTGGGTATTAAACTTCTGGACCGGGTTAAGAATACCACAATCCGTTCCATCACTAAAATAACAGGGGGCCCAAAAAGGCTACATTAGCAGAATTATAAAAGGATAACATTATGAATCATAATACGAGTACCAGTCGTAAAATGGTCACAAACTGACAATTCATTTTTAAACTGACAATTCATTGCGTACTATTACGCAATTCATCTGTTTGACAGTTTTGAGATTCGTAAAATGGTCCACAAAATATGAATTGCTAGTATTATGAATTGTCAGTTTGTGACCATTTTACGACTTTTATTATGATTCATAATGTTATCGTTTTATGATTCTGCCAAAGTGGCCTTTTTAGGCCCCCTGATGTCACTCGGAAAGCTGCCACGCTTAAATGGAATTGGGCTGGACACATCTGCCGCATGTCAGACGATCAGTGGGCCAAACTTAACAGTGGGTCCCGCTTAATGGCAAACGACATCGCGGCAGGCCCAGACGGAGATGGCGGGATGAGCTGGTCTCCTTTGATAAAGATTGGTCCTTGGCAGCTCTGGACAGAGAGAGCTGGAAGGAGAGTAGGGACGCCTTTGCCCAGCGGTGGGACATAAATTGCTAAAAAAAAAAACATCTCGTTGCCTCAAAGAGTTGGGCAGAGGTGTAACTATAGTACACCCATATTTCGCCAGTTATGTTTAACTAGCTTTTGCCCGCGGCTTCGCTCGCGTTAAATTCGGGGTAACACGGTTCCCCTTTCCTGATTTAGCAGGTATTTTTTGTTGGTAACAAAGAGTCTGTGTACCGATTTTTAGCTTCCTACCTTGAATATTGCGAAAAGTCCCATATAAAATTTCACACCCCCTTCTGAGGGATCAGGGGCAGATTAAAAAAAAAAATATCCACAATTTTTTTGATAGTCACAAATAGTGCGCATACCAATTTTTAGCTTTCTACCTTTGTAAATTGCGGAATGCTCCATACAAACTTCCACCCCCCATTTTAGGGGAGTGGGGGGGGTTAGAAAGAGACAAAAAGTAGCCTATGTCACTCTCCATCCCTTCAACTATCTCCACTTAAAAAATTAATTCAATTCGTCGCTCCGTTTTGCCGTGAAAGACGGACAAACAAACAGACACACACATACACTTTCACATTTATAATATTAGTATGGATTACCATGTAATAGGTCTACTGGGAAATTCCGGGTAGAAAAACCCAATAAAACTTTGCCCGACCTGTGAATCGAACCCAGGACCTCATGATCAGCAGTAGTGCTTGCGATCACAAGACCTACGAGGCAGTCGGTTGTAATTTAACCGGTTACAACCAGGGACCTGCCCACTGCCACTTAAGTTTGGCAATTATTGGGGTAAATCGATTACTTTGGTTCTCCTACGGACCTTTTCTTTTCTGATTCTATCACGTAGGGAAACTCCAAGCTTAAGCCCTCTCCATTATCCTTTGGGTGACTTTTCGCCTTCCAATGAGGTCCATGAGGACCAGTCTATACTAAATATCCATACTAATATTATAAATGCGAAAGTGTGTCTGTCTGTCTGTTACCTCTTCACGCTTAAACCGCTGAACTGATTTAGATGAAATTTAGTATAGACATAGTTTGAGTCCCGGGAAAGGAGGAAAGGACATCATATGCGGGTGAAACCGCGGGGCGCCGCTAGTTACATATAAGTTTTTATGTAGAGGGTAATCTTCGGAACTACTGATCCGATTTCGAAAATTCTTTCACTAATGAGAAGCTAGTGTCATAGGATATTTTACGTGAAAACAAGAAATTTTACGCAGACGAAGTCGCGGACGACGGTAGACTGGATGCGGAAGGCGGAGGACAGGGTGCTGTGGCGCAGTCTGTGAGAGGCCTATGTCCAGCAGTGGACTGCGATAGGCTGAGTTGATTGGTTGAAGTCGCGGGCAGAAGCTAGCGGTATCTACAACGCCACATGCGGACAACGCGTCATACTGACGTCTCGCAAAATCCTGCATCTCGCAAGCAGAGTTTACCGCGCAAATAGCATAGATACAATGGCCCGAGGCCCGACATGAATCATCGGGTAGTTGCCCGCCAGACACAACACCCGTCTGGTCGGAGCATCCTCCCTTTTCCATAGAGTATGAGTGAACTTTACACCCTGTTCCTCATACCTCTATAGGTAAATCCAAACGAAGTTCACGCAACATTTCCCAAACATAAAGAACATTCACGAAAATGACCACATTACAAATTAAACCACATTTTATTACCAAAAATATCCACCAGAGAACCTGTTGCTATCATTAATTAATTCTTAGTTAAACTCGCTCAAGAGAGAGAGGGAAAAAAATGGCGTGATGAAGGAATTACTTTTTTACGGGCCGTCGGGTCCGTAGGCCTTCGGTCCGGATCCGTAATGATTTATTGTGGACCCGAGTCTTCGGGCTCCAAATGTAGTTATCCATCATCGTTTGTACTGTGACCAAGTTTCAGATTAGTATGTTCAGGATTTTGGTGACTTCTCGGAGTTTCAATGGATTTCTTTTAAACATTGGTTCGTGGAGGGTGCAGAAATATAGATGGTTGCTTAGACTGTTTTAAGGTATCAACCTTAGTACAATGAATTAGAGCACTGGTGGCCAAGTGGTAACGGCCGCAACTTACGAGTTCTAGGTCGTAAGTTCGAACCCAGACAGGCGCTTTACTTTGAATAAATTATTATATCATCACTGCTCTCAAAACGGTGAAGGAAAACATCGTGAGGAAACCGGCATGTCCTAGAACCAAAAAGTTCGAAGACATGTGACATCTGCCAACCCGCACTGGGCCCGCGTGGTGGATTCCGGCCTACTCCCTCTCACCGAGAGGAGGCCTGTGACCCAGCAGTGGGAACATTATAGGCTGATTATGTAACCTTAGTACATTGTCATCATCATCTGCCAAGCCTTTTCCAAACTGTGTTATGGTCGTCTTCCAGTCTAACCGGATGCAGCTGAATACCAGTATTTTACATGGAGCGACTGTCTATCTGACTTCCTCAACCCAGTTACCAGCGCTGGGGCTCTGTCTTGCATAGGGTCGCAGCATAATGCTGAGCGACAGCCGGTTTACGTGGATGTGACGCATGTTTACCCCTACCTTTTTATCTTATTTTTTGTGTTTATGTTCTTTATTGCGTCATTTTCACCGCAAATAAACGTATTTTCTTTCTTTCTTTTCTTTCAGATGAGCGTATGACTGTCGAGTGGTTGCATACTTTTCGTTATTGTACAGACGCCAGCACATCAAGCTACTACAATATGTCAAATTTCATCAATAGATTTTCAACTTTATTGTTAAACTATAAGGTTCAAAGTTGATTGGGAAAATTTGACAGTTTCCAGTAGCTTGATGTGCTGGCGTCTGTACAGTCACGAGCAATAATATGTCAACACTTGGCAACTTTCAATTGCGATATTTTCGTGAAATAACGAATGCAAGGTTGAAATACGACACTTTACATAAACCTATGGGTTCGAAAATACTATGTTCGTAATAACATAAAATTTCATTAAAAAATAAAGGAGAAAATCGCCTTTGAATAAAGCCAAGTGTATACATACTTATAGACGTGCCTGTACTAAACTTATGAGTTCGTGTCTTTAACTAGGTAGTGTAATTGGCGTTGGCCGTTTTATGTTAAAATATATAAATCATAGACCTCATCCATCGCTTTCCACCAGGCGAGATCGAGGTCAAGAGCTGGCCCATTTCATAATAAAACATATAAAAAAAATTAGCGATCGGCAAATGGCCTATATTTAACCGACTTAAAAAAGGAGGTTCTGTATATACCAAATAATAATCGCGGGATAATCTTAATAATTCTCATTAACTTGGTCACACTAGTCGCGCTGTTTCCTTAATTAATATAAATTACATCATTGTTGCAATGATTAATCGTATTAACGCTTATTAACGATTAATTTATTATTATTGCAAACAATTGTTTTGTTAGGCGATAATTAAGGCGTGAATGCTGTAAGTTAATCCTATAAGAAATGATACAAAGAATTTGATGGAAGACGATATTTAACAAAAAATATATACAGGGAGACCTTTAAATAACTTGCAGGTAATGCTGCCCTTGGAGGTAAACCCAAAGAGAAATATGGAGATTAAGACCAGAGACAGAGAATCATATACTTACAAGAAAGTTGAACAAATAATTGAATGAATCAGTTTTTCCCAATGAGACACAGTTGATTTTCTATTGTTTCGTGACCCATAGGTCACGCGCGGAGCTTAACCGGTTAAAGTAATCTATAATTCACATAGCATAATTTCCCGCCTACATTTCCCGATTTCGCCTGTATTAACCTAAACTTAGGTAGAGGTGTATCCTCTACCTAAGTTGGTGGCAAGGACATCGATATGGAAACTGTAACCATGAATTCAACACATGATAACGTCACTGGAAAGGAGAATATGCTAAAGCGCCACTTGAGCCAAAATCACACTTCACACTAATATTATAAAGGCGAAAGTTTGTGAGTGTGTGTGTGTGTGTTTATATGTTTGTTACTTCTTCACGCTCAAACGGCTGGACCGATTTAGATGAAATTTGGTATAGAGATAGCTGGAGTCCCGGAAAAGGACATAGGATACTTTTTATCCCGATATTCCCACGGGATCGACATTTAAGCGGGTGAAACCGCGGGGCGCTGCTAGTGAGTTATATAATACTAGCTGCGCCCCGCGGTTTCACCCGCATAAGTTTCGATCCCGTGGTAATATCGGGATAAAAACTATCCAATGTCCTTCCCCGGGATGCAATCTATCTCTATACCAAATTTCATCGAAATCGGTTTAGCGGTTTAGGAGTGAAAAGGTAACATACAGACAGATAGAGTTACTTTCGAATTTATAATATTAGTATGGATCTTTGGATTCAACGATAGCCACAATCCACAGAGACACAAGCCACGAACACTTGAAATCTAAACAGATCGACGCATAAAAAAAAATCTAACCCAACGATTACTCATTTTGGCTCAAATGGCGCTTTAGCATATTCTCCTTTCCAGTAACGATATGATTCTAGGCGATCTTTGACAGTCGTTACGGGTAATCAGAAGCCCGAAAGTCTGACAACCAGTCTTACCAAGGGGTATTGTATTACCCAGTAACTGGGTTGTGGAGGTCAGATAGGTAGTCGCTCCATGTACAATACCTACTGGTATTCAGCTGCATCCATTTAGACTGAAGCCGACCTCAACATAGTTGGGAAAAGGCTAGGCAGATGATGATAATGATATGATTCTAGGCACACATACGTTTCGCCTGTTTTCAAAAAAAAATCTGCCGTTTCATAGACAAAATGCGGTATACCTAGTCTATCAACTCGATCAAATTGTTTTTTTTATAACCGAAGAAAAATTTCAATGCAGGGTGAGGGTTCAGTAGCTCACCGTCCGATCAGGGCCAGACCCGTGCCGGACGGCGCGTATGTGTTCCACGTGCGCCTCAAAGAGATGTCAACATAAGGAAAAGGGCCTGTTAGGGCCGAAGCCTGCCGGGGTAGCGGGATTGTCCGAAAGGGTTACCGCTACCCCGGAACATAAAAGGCTAAGGAAGGAACACGGGTGGGTTTTAGTTAGTAAGAGTCTGACACTCCCTTCCGCTTCACCCAGAGCGGGAGGGGTCATTTGATGATTTCTCATGCACAAAAAAAAAGTGTGAGGGTTCCAGAATCGTCTACAGAGTCTATGGTAACACGTTGTGCGTCAATGTCCCTATCACCCCGTATACAGGAGTATAATCTTCAACAGTTCATTATTTTGCCTTGCATCAAGTTCACTTCATCATTTCAACCGAAAGACGTCCACTACTGGACATAGGCCTCCCCCAAGCACCTCCAAGTTCACTTAGATATTAATAATCCGAAAAACATCATAATTATTACGAAGCCCATTGCGTGTTCAAAATAATTGCTTTTGATGTAGGAAAGCACCCCTTAATAAGTAAGCACGCAATGTGCGTGGATTCATGGAAATGGACGATGTGAATAAAAAGGTAACCTTTTGGTTTTAAAAGGGATAAAATAACATTTATTTGGACACAGTTCGTAAAACACAAAAACAAATAGAAAAGTGAAAATAATGGATCAAAACCTGATAGCATTAAGAATTCATTGAATTTGTCCAAAATTGTCTTTATTAAGATATGACCTTAGATAAATGAATTTATCTAAGACTAGCTGCGCCCCGCGGTTTCACCCGCATAAGTGTCGATCCCGTGAGAATATTGGGATAAAAAGTATTCTATGTATTATTCCGATGTATAAGCTATATTACTGCAAAGTTTCATCAAAATCCGTTCAGTAGTTTTTGCGTGAAAGAGTAACAAACATCTTCACAAACTTTCGCCTTTATAATATTAAGTGTGATTATTGTAGTAAGTAGGATTTATAATATTAGTAGGAATAGTAGGCTAGGAAGTAGGATTATGACTATACTATGGCTGATGACGAGAGTATGCGTTCTTGACACCTGTAACTTACATACAAACGAATACGTGTTTAGCGAATTTGATCTTTATTAGCTACTAGAATTGTCACACTGTCAGGTGTCAGGAACTCATACTCTCGACGGCCGGACTGTAAGGGCGAATTTTACCAATGAAACTGAACGCGATCAGCAGTTCAAACCGCGTTCAAGAACTGTCAATATTCCATAATAATGATGACACCTGGCAGCTCTTGAACGTGGTTTAGTCGTGTTGATCACGTTCCTTGGTGACATTCGCCCTAAGTTTGAGGCCTCAATCAACTCAGCCTATCGCAGTCCACTGCTGGACATAGGCCTCTCCCAGACTGCGCCACAGCACCCTGTCCTCCGCCTTCCGCATCCAGTCTACCCCAGCCACCTTCTTTAGGTCGTGCGTTCATCTAGCTGGGGGGCGTCCCACACTACGCTAGCCGGTACGCGGTTTCCACTCCAGGACTTGTCTGCTCCACCGGCCATCAGTCTCTCGACAGACATGGCCAGCCCACTGCCATTTCAGTTTGCTTACTCTGCAAGCTATGTCGGTAACTCCGGTTTTTTTCCAGATAAATTTCATTCCTGATTTTATTCTTCAAAGAGACTCCGAGCATAGCTCGCTCCATAGCGCGCTGAGCGACCTTGAATTTGTGGACCAGTCCGACCGTCAGTGTCCACGTTTCAGCACCGTATGTCATGAGTTTGAGTTTGAGAGTTTGAGGCCTACAACCCACTAACCCAAAACATGCTATAGTACCCACTTACCTAGGTATATAATTGTATGGCTTTCTGAGAATTTCCGTAATGCCTCTTGGCATTACGGCATTTCTTAAGGCAGTCATAAAACAACAACAATCTAATATGAAAATAAATAAAATACACTAAATATACATCCGGATATCAAACCTTACACATTAAGCAAATACCATAAACCCGTGTTATTTGTTCAGAATCGCGACTTCATCCCATGTCAAACAACAAAATACTTGCAACCACCATACATATACTGGCACCCCATAACTTCGTCAACCTTAACACAACTAAATAAGGTTAATTTTCGCTTGGGTTTTTTAGTGGTGTAGTATATGTAAAATGGTGGTTTAGATAAAAGATGTTTACAATTTGTCGTATCACGGAGGCTTGTTAGTGTGACGCGGGTTGTGACGTCATCATCGTAAGTACCAACAAACATATTGGTCGCTATTCAAATCCGGGGAGCTATTTGTGAACGTTATGAGCGGTGGTTGTACGATTGTTGTGCGACGGTTGCAGTGGCAAAAATATCAAGTTATTATGAAAATAATGAAAAATATCATGTGATTGGAAACCAGTAAAATGCCAAAGTGGTGTACCCTACAATAACGTATGGTCCTCATGACAGAGGTCAGTTATTAATTTATGGTTATACAGCAAAATTCTATCGCAAGAACTGCCCACTTATGGGCAGCATCGCAGAGTTTCCTTAGAATTTACCCTAAGGTCGATAGAATCCATACTTCCATAGATACTAATATTATAAATTCGAAAGTAACTCTGTCTGTCTGTCTGTATATTACCTTTTCATGCCGAAACCACTGAAGGGATTTCGATAAAATTTGGCAGAGAGATAGATTGCATCCCGGGGAAGGACATAGGATAGTTTTTATCCCAATATTCCCACGGGATCGCGGGTGAAACCGCGAGGCACAGCTAGTAGAGAATAAAAGAGAAAAAGGGCTACTTATAAAAAAATAGATATAATTTCCGTTCGTATATTATTAGATTCGAAATAAAATCAATGAGTTTGAACAGGCCCGAACACTTAGTTTAGAATCTGACATTTGCGTCGAAACTACACTACCTAGAACTGAGCAACCAATCATAATCAGCCTATAATGTTCCCACTGCTGGGACACAGGCTTCTCTCGGTGAGAGGGAAATGGGCCGTTATCCACCACGCAGGCCCAGTGCGGGTTGGCAGATATCACATATGTCTACGAATTTTTGGTTCTAGGACATGCCGGTTTCCTCACGATGTTTTCCTTCACCGTTTTGAGAGCAGTGGTGATGATATAATTTACACAAAGTAAAGCGCCTGTCTGGGTTCAAACCTACGACCTACAACTCGTAAGTTGTGACCGTTACCACTTGGCCACCACTGCTCTCAAAACGGAGCAACCAATAGCAGTCGCTATTTACACAATATCTCCAAGCGTATGTAAGCCGAGTTACAATTTGTGAGGTTTTCGGCTAATGATATATCATGGTGTTTATAATGGCGTAGGCTAACAAGGGGACGAGGATCAAACGGAAAACGTGCCAGATTTATTAGGGAAATTATTTCACGAGTTACAAGTAGGTCTGGTTAGCTAAATATAGGTAGTTACGTGGGAGTAAAAGTGTCATTCTGTTGCATTAGGGTCTCGAACAATACCTAATGCTCGGTGCCGATAAACAAAAACGAATCGTTTCTTACCATAAGTAAAGTCCATTTTTTATTGCAAACTGGGCATATAAATAGATTCGCAAGCTAATTTAATCTCTTAAGGGGCCTTTTACAGTCCACTAGCGCCGCCAATCGAAAAAATGTCATAACTCGTAAATAGCATCAAAAATACAAAATGTGGTCTATTATTACTGTAGAAAAGGCAATAACGTAATTTTATAACACATTGTCAACACTTGAAATATAGCTGTTTAGCTAAATCGTGCATTTGTAACAAAAACGGCCGTTTATGTTTTGAATGCACGATTTAGCTAAACAGCTATATTTCAAGTGTTGATAAGGTGTTATACAATTACGTTATTGCCTTTTCTACAGTAATAATAGACCACATTTTGTATTTTTGATTCTATTTACGAGTTATGACATTTTTTCGATTGGCGGCGCTAGTGGACTGTAAGAGGCCTCTTAAGATACCAAGACCCCTCCGTGTCTCGGAAAGCACGTTAAGCCGTTGGTTCCTGCAATAATTCGTGGATCTTTGACAGTCGTTACGGGTCGTCAGAAGCCCGGAAAGTCTGACTACCAATCTTACTGAGGGGTATCGTATTACCCAGTAACTGGGTTGTGGAGGTCAGATAGGCAGTCGCTCCATGTAAAATAGTTGTATTCAGCTGCATCCAGTTAGACTGTAAGCCGACCCCAACATAGTTGGGAAAAGGTACTACGTCAGACTAGTGGTAGAATCCCATTTCGTAATGAAATCGCTTTTCAGGAGACACAATCATATGTGCCAGTCGCTCGTCTCGCATATTCGCTAATCAAATGGACATTGTATAGAGTGGTCTAAAGCTGCAGATTAGTGACAAAGGCCGGTTTACGCTTTGATACCCTACCTTCCACGAATCTATCTCTGCCCGTCAGTATCTCTACGGCAAAATCAACAAAAACAACTCAATAAAAGAAACCTTAATTAATTACACGAGCAAATTCAAAACAAATGGCAAAAAAAAAAAACACTAACCCAAATTCTAAACGAAATAGAAAAAAAAATCTTTTCGAGCTGTAATGAAGATTCAATTAGAACCAGATTCTTTATATACTCCGAAGCGTGAATGGACCTTGCTGAAAGGACGAGGCTCGTGTAAAAATAACGTAAAACATAAATAAAAAAAAACCTACTAACAAACTTTGATTTACAACGTCTTCAACCTGGCTAGAACTTTGAAACTTGAGCTGTAGAGTCCAAATTTGAATGTGTCATAGTTTTCGGGGTGGGTGAATAAGTTTGCAGATTTGCGAGGAAGGAGGGACGCTCACAAAGGCGTCCGAGTCCATATTCATGCAAGTCCGGATGAAAAAGTTGGTACAATGCGAGTCGCGTCATTAGGGAGTGCGCGCTTGAGTGTGGCTAAGTGGCAAGTTGCTGAGCTTACCGGGTACTCTGCGCATTCGAGTTTCGAATACTTTCTTTCGTACATGGAATTTCGCATTCGAATTTGGAACGGCTTGATTTCGGGTGTTATCGGATACTTCGCACATTCGAGTATCGCCTACATTCGCCGGGAATTTCGCTTTCGAATGTTTCAACGGGTTGTATTTAGGCGACTTCTATTGCAGGAGTATAGTCGTGTGTTGTTCCTTGTTAAATGAATGGTGCCAATGCTCCAATTTGTATGAAACAATGGAATATAGCTTGATGTTCTAATGGCTTCATTCCGTTTGGATGTAGCATAGACAATAGGATGTCAGCTGTGAAATGTTGAGATTGCTGTGTGTTTATGTCATTGATATATATTATGTTACACTAGATCAGTAATTACCGCGCCAAGGCGTTGCCACTTGTCATACGGCCACAGCCTTATGCGTAGCTAACGTCACTTCAGTGCTCTGTGTGGCGCCAACCGAAGTGAACCAAGTGACACACGACAAAAATATCGCCAAAATGGGTAAATTCGTAGTGAAAGAGTGCGATTCAAGATCACAAAAACATAATAAATTAACCAGAATTATTTTCCACACGTAATTTTATTGTTTCTGTGTTTATATCAACGTAAAATAAATAAAATGCAGAATTTTGTAAATTAGGTTCAGTGTTACCATTAAAAACTTAGTTTTAGTTTCCCACATTTATGGGAGTTTTTAATTTATTGGAATAAGTGATTTTAAATATTTTTTAAATAATAACAACGTTGCAGGGTGCCTAAAGATGCAGCACGCCGTGATAAATGGGTGGAAATAATCAGATTGCTGAGAAAAGAGACTAACTGAATAAATAAAAAATATTTAAAAAGAAAATGTCTTAATTATTGTCATTAGTTATAAACTTCTAATACACATCGAATAAGAAATACATAATTCAAATATGTTATAAATAATTTGGCCTAACGTTTTTTTTGAACGTCATTTATGGCTTAAAAAGTTGGGTAAAATTTTGCATGGGTAGGCAACCCCATCCCGCCATTGCATGTTTATATTGCGGTCTTTGTCTAATCTAAGTGACGGTATTATTCTTGTGACTTGTGTAAGTGAGACAGATATATGTTTACTTTTAAATGTTTAGTGGTTTCAAAGCTACGTCGTCGCGTTTAAATAGTGGTTACACTTTTTTGACACATTTTATTGAGGTTTGCTTCTCTAGTTATTTAACTCAATGGTTTATGTAGAGTGTAGCATACTGCAAGACCTACATAAATGCACAACATTAAATCCATACTAATATTGTAAATGCGATAAAAACTCAATCTGTCTGTTTGGTACCTTTTTAGAGGCACACGGATTAATCATGGCCTATGTTAGGACGTGGGACACATTTATGTACGTTCCCGTGGAATCGGTTGCAACCTCCATGCGGGCGAAGCCACGAGCAATAAGCTAGTATAAAGTAAACATATAATAGTTTCCTGTTTAATACGAAAGTAAATAAGTAAATCTATAACTATTATTTTCAATGATTATAAACCGTATAAATTTAATGCAAGTAGGTAATATTGGGTCATTGATTGGGTCCCACTGACACGACGCACGCCATTGTGACAGGCCGAGACGAAGATGGCAGAACTAGTTTGACTTCTATCGAATGGACTGGCCAGCACTTACAAAAGAAGAATTGTGTGGAGAAGGGAGAGGGAGGCCTTTACCCTGCAGTTGGACATTACAGGCTAGTTAGATTAGGTAATTATACTATATATATTATGACGGAGAAGATATGTGTGTCTCGTTATTATCAGCCATATTTTATCTACTGTGGGCGAATACTGTGGGTATAGTGTTGGTTATTGCGCAATAGAAAAACCCTTTGCAGTTCAAATCAGAATATAATTTCACGAACAATTTTATCACACTAGCAAATCACACACTATAGGTACACGTAACAACCAGATACGGAACGCGGGACAGTTTCTGAGCACATGTTGTTCGTCCGATGTCCAAGAAGGCCGCTCCACTTCGCTGCACGCTCTCTTGTACTCCCCACGAACTCAGGCTAGACTCTGTCGAGCCACCAGATGGCGCTGGCGTTTCGAATTGTCAAACGACTGACCGGATGCGACATATATACTATATATCACACTAATCACACTAATATTATAAAGGCGAAAGTTTGTGAGTGTGTGTGTGTTTATATGTTTGTTACTTCTTCACGCTCAAACGGCCGAACCAATTTTGATAAAATTTTGTATGAAGGTAGCTGACACCCTGGATTAACATATAGGCTTCTTTTTATCCCGAAATTCCTACGGGATCGACATTTACGCGGGTAACACCGCGGGGCGCAGCTGGTATTATACATATACTTCTTATCATCCTAAACACTCTCCATTTCTCAGATTATCAAGCTTCACAACAAAAAAAAATATATATAATCATCACTTCAGCAAAATATTAAAGAGCAATTTCATCACACGTCCGTGAATTTTCAAAACGCAAAAACAGATTCCATCTTTTTTATACTTTATCTTCTTTCGCGAAAAATATTTTCGCCAGGCACCTTTCGCGTGATACCGAATCTAACAGGGGTACTAAGTACCATTGAAGTTTCGTCTCGTTTTAAAAAAGCTCTCGAACTGTTTCAAGTGCGTCGATCTTGCCTGTTTCGTTTGGCTTCGCACTCGATTCAAACGATTTCGGGACAGTGATGTGCTGTGATATCCGAAAAAGATGGTGCGGGTTTTGATAGAATTTAAATTTTTGGATATTTAATGTGTTTCTAATCTTTTTGACGCTTAATGATTACAATCTTCAGAAAATTATTTTGTAGTAGGGGTCACTGTAAATTTTTTTTTTCTAAAAATTATAATTTGTTTCGTTTCTCGAACTTCTTAGTACTTGGATATAAATTCATGTATCATCTGCCGAGCCTTTTCAAACTATGTTGGGGTCGGCTTCCAGTCTAACCGTATGCAGCTGAATACCAGTATTTTACATAGAGCGACTGCCTATCTGACCGCCACAACCCAGTTACTGGGTATTACGATACCCATTGGTAAGACTGGTTGTCAGACTGTCGGGCTTTTGACTACCCTTAGAGCAGCCGGCCTAATCTGTAAAAATTTCACCGCGAAAACTTATGTGAAGTGAGCTTGAAGTTAGCTGCCGCGTTGCTGCTGATACTACGGATTGACAGCTCAAAGTCAAAGCATTTATTTCAGATAGGCACATAAAAGGCACTTTTGAACGTCAAAAATGACCTTAAAATAGAATTGATTCTAGTCGCCACATCAACCTCACTTAACCTAACTTTTCACCGTAAGATTTATGCACAAAATAGACCAGCCGAATAACTTTGCAAATTTATCCGCAAAATTATTCACACCACATCGCGGATTTAAGACCACGACATCACTATTTACATTCAAATTCAAAGAAACACCTCTACGTGAAGATCGTTTGATGTGGCGCGCGATCGATCCTGATTTGACTGTTATCAATATCAACTTTATAGGAAAGGAATATCAAAGAAATTGGCTGAGGTGTAAACGAATAAGAGGGTTGAGGGCAACCTTGTTAAAATAATATCTATAAGAATTTATTTTTCCGATCGTAATCGTAAAATATTTTCCGTACAAGTGTGTAACGTTAAACAGGGTTGGTATAAATAAAGCTTCCTTGGCGTAGATAAAGTTAATCGAAAAAAATATTGGTACTCTGTAACGTGTAGGGGGCCCGTGGCTAAATAATAACAGCCGCACAGGTCGATCGATCAGGTTAAGCTACGCTTGCCGCGGTTGGTCTGTGGATGGGTGACCATCTTTACATACCGAGACCCCTCCGTGCCTCGGAAAGCATGTTAAGCCGTTGGTTCCGGCTGTCATTCTCAATTCTCAATTCTTTATTGCGTACCATAATGTATATAGTTGGTAGAGAAATAATTATATTAGTCACAATTATGGACCCTGTCGGGCACAGCATAGATAGTAGGAGAGAGGAGGAAGAACACTGGGTGTTTATTATGATAAATTTTAATACGTATTAGTTAAGTAAGTTATATTGTTTTTTGAATTTACGAATTATAATTATTGTTTTATAAATTATACACATTTATTTATTTAGTAAATTTGTAAAAAACATTTTTTATTTTTAAATTAATTATTCATTATTGTTTTATTTGCTTATTATTATTTTTTTTATTTATTATGTAATTAATATTTAATATCCCTAAGGCAAGTTATTTATTGGACGCTTCATATTTATTTAGAAAATTATTCTTCGTATTATGATTAGGTAGGCGTATCTTTATAGTGAGTATTTATAAAGTCTATTCAAGCTCATATTTCAAATTGATGCCATTTCAAGTTAAACTAATCTCAACTTTACTTCAATGGAGAGTAAGCTAATTTTTACATTCGTTAATTAATTTAATTTTAACATTCGTGGATCCTACACACAGACAGACAGTCGTTACAGGTACCTATTCAGAAGCACGCAATTGCCCCGCAGGTCTAAACCACCGAGCCAGTTTTGAATTAAAAACTTAACTTTCATAGTAATGCAGTTCTTTATACGAAAGTGTCAGCTTAGTCGGTGCTAAGTTTTCATTTTAGTACCTATTAAGAACTTTGTATAAATCGAAATAAAGTTCGAAATACAAATACTGGCTTGAAATAAAGTAATATTCTGTTTTGTAATAATACAATACAAAGACAATACTATGAAACAAAGATTGCAGACAATTAAAAATGAATTTCTGTCGCCTTTTTAAGGCTGAATGTACCTACCTACCTAAAAATCCTTTCGGCGAAAAAACAATATGTTAACAAAACGCCAGAAAATCTTCCACAAATTCCTCTCATGTCGTACCATAGATATGACAAAGCCGTCTTAAGCTTTTCAAGCATTTTCATCTCGGAAAAACTTGATATGGTCCCCTTGAGATGTCGAGGGGAAATCTAAATTTTATGCAAGAGAACCCGCGGGCGTGTACTAGCGAAACTAATTTACAGGGGTAAACCAAAGAATCACCGAGAGAATTTTAGATATTATTAGAATTTTTGAATAAAAGGAGTTTGGCTTTCGAAGGAAAACTTGTTAGATTGATTTTTTTTTTTATGAAGACTAGATTTAGTGCCGATTTTTATCTATACTATAATAATTCTGATGAGTTTTATTTATTTATTTTTTATTTATTTATTTATTTGCTAACATGTAAAACACTGTTTAGTAGGCATGCATTCAAATTTCATGACACAGTATTAAAACATGTACCCTGTAAGGGCACTGCAAATTTCATATATCCAGTTACATAGTATTATAATATTGATTCTAATTATTACAATTTACATTATACTAAACATTAAAAATTAAACATAATTACAAAAGTTTATTACATACTAGCTGCTGCCCGCGACGTCGTCGGCTTGAAGGCTCTACAGCACCAAAAATACCTAAGATGCCAGTGTCGCTATAGCATTATAAGTAAACAACTTTTAAAATAGCATTAAAATATAAGTTTTTTTTGCAAGCGAAGCAAGTGAAGAGAGTTATATGGGAGTCCTGCTGAGTTCAGTGTGGTGTGGGGGATGTGACTGAAGGAAATAGAGAAAACAATGCAGGAATACATTCCAGGACACAAAAGAGTAAAAATACGTACAAAGGCATCATACCTTAAAACACTTCCCTATAAACAACGTTGGTAGTTATGCTGCCAGGAGCCAAAGTGTAAAGAGAGTCAGGACTGGTGACGCGGGAGCAAGCGACGTACAGTTGTCCGTGTGAGAAGCAACTCGTCCTGAGGTCGACACCCGCTGCCCTCAGTGTCTGCCTCTATTGATGGTTATCGCGAAGCAAACACTCACGGGGAACTGTACGCGCTTGAACTGGAACGAGAAGATATGAGGTATGAGGGGAATGCGTGGTATAAATACTGCCTCGCTAACGCCACAACCCGTAAGAATTTCCGCCTCAATGGTGTGTCTGTAGAGCGAAATGACTTTAGGGTGGGTCCCGTTACACAACTTCAGAGGAGATAGGTTCCGAAGAAGCATAATCGGGACACCGACCTTCAGCTTGATGGTATGCGCTGGAAGTCCACTTGCTGACAGGGAGTTCAGAAATTCCACGGGATAATGTGTGGCGTCATCTTGCTCGACAACAGTGTTTATCGAGGTGTAGACCACTTCATTCCCCTCAATTTCCGAGAGAATGCATTCGTTAATTGCTGCGACCTGATCATTTTTGGACGTCAAAATGGCCCGCTCACACACCCAAGAATTCTGCAGGTGCAGTATACGACTGATGTCCCCGTACACACAGCAAATGAGTTCTTCTAAGCTGGATACCACTCTACCGAGAGACTCTGGAAGCACCACCTGTCCACCTCTCTCTTCTGGTAGAGTGCCTTCGCCAAGACTTAGAAGGACATTGGAGAATTCTTGAGCACGTGCATTGCCGCCGAGCCGAGCTCTCATATTAATGGTCAAGCGCAGCGTACGAACTCGTGACCACAACGAAGATAGTTTCAACGAAGCATTCACCTCGTCAGCCCTCGATCCCCGTGTCACCACGGGAAGCGTTTGCCGGAAATCGCCACTGAACAGAACAGCTGTGATACGACGCATCAAATGTTCGTTCCTGCGGATGTCCTGCAGGGTTCCGTCCACGGCCTCAACTGCCTTCCTATTGGCCATCGTACACTCATCCCATACGATCAAAGAGCAATCCTTGAGCACGTGTCCCTTATCGCTGTTACGTGACACACCACAAACAGGCGTTTCGGCGCTCTCTAAATCGATAGGAATTTTAAACATGGCATGTGCTGTCTTGCCACTCGGAAGCAGTGTGGCAGCGATTCCCGACGACGCTACAGCAATAGCAATTTTGCCTTGCCTGCTGACCTCTGCAAGTATGCAAGTGGTAACAAATGTTTTTCTTGTTCCACCAGACGCATTCCAAGAAAAACATTTGACCCTGGTTTTTTCCCAACGCTTTCAAGGACGGTGTCATAAATTTGTTTTTGCTCTGAAGAGAACAAAGCGACATGGTCATTTCGCCCGGATCGTAATTTGTCTCAGCGTTATACTCCCGATTTACACGGTCTTGATGCGGTGATGATTGGGGAGCTGGTAACCCATATTCGATCAGTGGATTGCCGCCGATAGAAATGACCCCATCTTGAAGTGAACTGAGACAGGTGTTCAGCACGCGTTCATCAGTTACTCCGACTTCGTCTCCAGTAGAAACATAACTTTTTTTTTTAATTGTCGTCCTCAACTCTGCTCAAGATTTTAAGGGTTTTGTTGGAACTTGAATTTGTCAAAACGAACTATACGATACAACTTTTATGAAGAAAATGCACATTGCCATCTATGAATTTTAAGAATAACTAACTACTAACCTCGCCAACATGATCAAATTTAAATTATTAATTTCCAAAAAGTGTCAACATGTAACTTGATTTGATTTTTATGAAATCTCATAGATGGCGCTGCTTCAAAATTTTCTTTATACTACTAAAATTCATTAAACTATGTTTTTTCTGCCCAAGTTACTTAAATGGCGTAGTTTTTATAGTGTAAAGCTAGATAATAGCATGGCTTACTGAAAAACAACATTTAAATATGCGTCGTTAGATTACACGCTGTCACAGAATGCGTAAGAAAAATAAAGATTCACAGCTCCTCCCCCATAGGTGATAGCGTAATAATATGTAGCCTATATGTTGACCCGACCTCTTAGTAATTTTCATGCAAAATTTGAAGTAAATCCATGCAGTACTTTTTGAGTTTATCCCGGACATACATACAGACAAACAGACAAACAGACAAAAATTCTAAAAACTATATTTTTGGCTTCGATATCGATTGTAGATCACGCCCCAAGTATTCTTTTAAAAAAATATTCAATGTACCGTTTTGACTTTCCTACGATTTTATTATATGTATAGATTATTTTAAAATTAATCATTAGGTAGGTACTATCAATTTGTTCATTCATTTTAGTCATATAGGTATGTAGCGGTATCTACAACGCCACATGCGAACAACACGTCATACTGACGTCACGCAAATCCTGCATCGCGCAAGCAGAGTTTACCTCGCAACTAGCATATATACAACAGCCCGACATGAATCATTGGGCAGTTGCCCGCCAGACACAACACCCGTCTGGTCGGAGGATCCTCCCTTTTCTATAGAGTATGAGTGAACTTTACACCCTGTTCCTCATACCTCTATAGGTAAATTAGTATAGTCATTTATTATTTCACATTTACGTCAAGCATATTATTACAAGGTCGATCGATTCACAATTTGTCAGTTTGTTTGTTTAAACGCGCTAAGGCACCTTAATTGCGTAACAATGATTTCGAAGGATATTTCTAATCGAGTTATTCCAGTTCGATACCCTGACCCCCCCCCCCCCCCCGCCCGCCCCTCGATTCCCTGCTAGTTCTAGTTTCGAAAATGAAACTAGCACTATCTTAAACTTTGTCTTATCCACTATCAGCTTTCTCATTCCGGTTAGATCTAGTTTTTCTTATCCATTGATTCATATGTTTGAAAAATTTGTCTGCTCAACAACGTAAATAACGCAATGAATGTTGTTGAACTGTCAAAACGAAAGCCATTGCTACTGATAGGGTGTTAAATTACCCCGCTGGTCGAATTTGACTAGGACCTTTAGGAGTCGAGCAAGAAGGAATGGAAGGAGAAAGTCAGAATATTCGCTTAGCGAACCGAATACGAAGTAATAGTGCAGGTAGGCGATGCGATGCGACAGGGTGGATTGGGGGAGCAAGAAATTTCACGCGAACGGAGTCGCGGGCAGAAGCTAGTTGTCTATACAGGTTGAAATTGAAAACATGCGACAAATCGAAATGGGAGATTATACTCATCATTATGAACAACTTTTACTATGGGACCAAAGCTGAAATCGCGAAAAAAAAAACAGCTGTTCCCTACATTTTGGCAAGTTATGCGAACATAAATATAGGGAGCAGCTGATTTTTTTTTCGCGATTTCGGTTTGGTCACATAGTAAAAGTTGTTCATAATGATGAGTATAATCTCCCATTTCGATTTGTCACATGTGTTCAATGTCACCCTTTATATGTATAAGGTGCTATAAAAATATCTGCCACGGCTTCAATGGGAGGCAAACTCAAAGCATTTATTTCAATCAAACCATTTACAGGCACTTTTGAATTGTCAAGAAGTCAGTCAGTCAGAAAATATGAAGCTAGTTGCCCATTCTAAAGCGTAGGTACCTATAGATAAGAACGGGCAAGAAACTCCATGGACACTCTTTTAAATTATATTATTACAAAAATATTAGTTACATCATTAATGTTGAATTTATAATAATAATATATGAGAACGACGTAAAAAAAATGTGCGTATAAATTTGAATTGATTTAGTTGCATGAAACCGTCCCATAGTAATAAGCTGTTACCGCACCGTCATTTCATTTCGCAAAATGTGACGAAGCGACACATCGCGCGTAGTTTTTGAACCACGTTATCCCAGAATAGAGTAAACGTTTATTGAATTACTTTATTTTCTCAAATTGATTTAACTATTCCGGGGTACAAAATTTCTTCACTACTTTAATCTATACATATTATACAAAATACTGTCACCCATTGAAGCCGTGGCAGATACTTTTATAGCACCTTATATACAGGATGAATTTTTCAAGTGGGCATGGATGGCCAAATCCGAAACTATGAGGTCTAGCGAAAAGTACTCAAAGGAGTCGCGGGCTCGATTTTGATGAAAACTAAAACTGCATCATTGGATTTTTGAAAAATCAATATTTCTAGCCAGGAATCGAACCTGTTGATTTTGAAAAAAAAAACACACACTGTATTATTACACTATTCGATAGTGTCGCTAATAAGGATCGAATTCTGGGTAGTAATGACATACAGCAAACTTAAGGAAAATGTTGAATTTTAATAAACTGCTTCTTATTTTAGAGTATTCATACAATACGTACATTACGTACCTTGTTCGGAATAATACTCAATATTTTTATTAACATACCCGCAGCGCAGTCACCTTCACAACAAAAACTTATTAATTAGCGACTGACAAAAACTTATTAATTAGCGACTGAAGAGCTAATCCCGTGCTAACAAAAAGTTCCATCTCATGGATTTTACTAATTGGTTAAGTGTGTCCATTGAGCCTAAAGTAAAAGTGCGTAATGCTGCACACCCCTACCTTATTTCAAGTTAAACAAATACCAACTTTATTTCGATGAAAATTATGTTGATTTCAGAGTGACTAGCACTATGAAGTTGTAGCGTAAACTGAAAATTATGTAGGAATTAAAGTTACTTTTCCATTAATTCATATTTGTTTACATTTTTGACAAATAAATCGCAAGTACACGGTATATAAGTGTCGATGCTATTACTCATCCTAGACTTACCTTCTGAACAGCTAATTTTGTGCCATCACAGGAACCAATAACGTAGATATACTTTGTGCAATTGCAGTGACGAATTGGCTGGATTATAATGGGAAGCTGGAAGCAAAGCACACAACCTTCCTTCAAGTAATATAAAATCCTGCCGGGGGTGCGGGATTGTCCGAAAGGGTTACCACTACCCCGGAACATAAAGGGCTAAGGAAGGAACACGGATGGGTTTTAGTCAGTAAGAGTCTGACACTCCCTTCCGCTCTACCCAGAGCGGGACGGGTCATTTGATGATTACCCATCCATAAAAAAAAAGTAATCACACTAATATTATAAAGGCGAAAGTTTGTGAGTGTCAGTGTGTGTGTGTGTGTGTTTATATTTTTGTTACTTCTTCACGCTCAAACCGCTGAACCGATTTAGATGATATTTGGTATAGAGATAGTTTGAGTCCCGGGAAAGGACATAGGCTACTTTTTATCCCAATATTCCCACGGGATTGACACTTATGCGGGTGAAACCGCGGGGCGCAGCTAGTATAAAATAAAAAACAAATATACGCCATTCGAAACCCACACTACTAAGTTAACAACAAGTACCACACCGGTCATCAAAACCGATGCCAAACCACAAACAAAATCAAGTTTCCCTTCAGAACGTGAAATTACGAAAACTGAACGATATTGCAGCAAAATACCAAAACAGAGCCACCACTCCAGAATGACGTCACTCCCTGTCAGTGACGTCATGTGCCTGCCGGCGATATTATGACGCGGGATTTCAGCCAAATACTTATGAAGTTCTGTAAAGCATAAGCACACACACATTCAAAAATCAACCTTGTAGTAAAGTTTGTAGAGTTGACTTTCAATTGAATGGCGTCCACTGCACAAATTATATTCAAATAGGAAAAATCTAGGGTTGCCATCTGCGAAATTACTGAGAATATGAGTTCTGAAGCTCTAATATTTTAATTTAAAATCGCGCGTTTTTTTTCTTGTGGAGTAAAATTTTCGTACTGGATTTTCGAACTTGATTAATCGTTTAAAGTTTTACGATTTATCAACCTACAAGTCATAAATCACAGTAATCCCTTAATTAGAAATTACCATAAATCGATTCAAGTATTGAAGAGTTCACAATGAATCTATTTCATGCTGTAATCACAGAGATTAGGGGGCCTAAAAAGGCCACTTTGGCAGAATCATAAAAGGATAACATTATGAATCATAATGAAAGTCGTAAAAAAGTCGTAAACTGAGAATTCATAATATTATTTGCGTACAATTTCATATCTCGCAGAACAGATGGCCGATGGGGCCGAAAGGTTCTGGAGTGGCGACCGCGTACCGGAAGGCGTAGCGTTGGAAGGCCTCCCACAAGGTGGACCGACGACCTTGTGAAGGCCGCAGGAACTCGTTGGATGCAAGAAGCACAAAACCGGTCGAAGTGGAGGTGCTTGGGGGAGGCCTATGTCCAGCAGTCGACGTCTTTCGGCTGAAATGATGATGATGATGACAATTTCATATCAGGCAATTCATCTGTTTGACATTTTTGTATGGAGATTCGTAAAATGGTCCACAAAATATGAATTGCTTTAATGTCAAATAATGCCAATCTTTATGACTTTGATTTTATCCCGCGTTTCTTCGTCAGCCTATGCAAAGTGTGTAAACATATTTTGTCAGCCAACATCTTCCTCGTTTCTATGGTATTAAAAGAAATCACAATTTATCTAAGATTGCTCAATTTTATTTTATGTTTATCTTCCTTCGTATTTTTCGTGTTATTAATAGAGAAGAGTAGGGTCATCACATAATTTCATCAGCAAGTTCAATAAGATAGAAAACTCAAACTCAAAGCATTTATTTCAATTAAACCATTTACAGACACTTTTAAATTGTTAAGAAGTCAGTAAGTCAGAAAATATGAAGCTAGTTGCCCATTCCAAAGCGTAGTACCTATGGAGAAGAACGGGCAAGAAACTCCATGGACACTCTTTTAAATTACATTTTTACTAAAATATTAGTTACATCATTAATGTTGAATTTATAATTATATGTGAGAACGATGTAAAAATAAAAAGAGGTACGTGTTAAAAGCGTCCAGAGTACAGCAAATAATAACAAAACAACAACAACATAGTATGTATGTGTATAAAACTTATGTATGTATTTGTGTACCTAATTTTAAGTGTTTTTTTATAATTGTTCCACTCAACCAAAGCACCGGCCATCTAATCTCTGCACCACCTTTGGTTGACTAGTAGAGAATGCCTAAGGCATTAAGTCCGCCTTTGTACCTTTTTGTGCGAAAAGTTTAAATAAAAATAAAAAAAAATATATATATATAAAAAACCACCACCTACATAATAAAGAGTATTCTATTCTATTCTAAATAAACAACAATCCAAAAAATATATAAGCCGAGGCAGCTAAGTGATGACCAGCCCCAACTGATGGCGCCCGTTCACGAACATGACGCATAAATCAGCACCATTCAGCTCAACCATTTTCATTCATCCTCTCAAGATGACAAACATCTACATTTCAGTCCATATCTTTCTATTTAAAAAGAGTGAATGAGACCAAACCTTTCTCTTCTTAAAGGCAGTTAAAAAGTTTGCACCAAACTTAATAAAGTCGAAGGTAACCCTACCAACACCAAAAGTAGGTTACCCCCGACAGGTACCAACTATTTTCAGTTAATTAGTACGATTTGCAATTTTTTTTTGCTACCTCTCAAAAAAACTGCCAAGTTTTGACTGGGAGTGAGCGATGTTGGGAATTTCGCGGCTTATTTACTTTAAAATTCTGTATATTTATTATTTAAGCAAGCTTTATTCGAGCAAGTTTCACGTTTCATGAGAACTGTTACAGCAATCAGGGTGGAATGAGCACAAAAAACGAATGCATTTCATGGATTTTCTGTGCTTATTTGCACAAATCAATGTAACAATAATAAAAAAAAAAGGAAAATAATGTACAAAAAAAGGAGCTACGTCTGCCAACAAACTGCTTTGTAGTTTGGCAGAGGTAAATGTAACGTATAAAATTATTTTTTGTGAATAAACACTCTTTAATTTTTTTTTTTTGTTTTGTATTTATGACGCAACTTTTTTACATGTTCATGCTTTTTTCAGTAGCAGCCTGGAGCCGGGATCTGTGTTCGGTTGATGTCAATAGGCTTCTCCTTCAATTACCTAACCTTCCCTTCTTTTCGCATAATGTAGGACTTTTTATATACTTTGGCATAACTATTTTGGTATAATTTGTTTTGCCATATATTTTGTTGGCATATTTATCTCGAAGGCTAATTTGTTTTGGCATAAATTTAATTCGCATAATACTAAACGACGTCAGGGGCACCCCGAGGTTTGGTTTGGTTAGGTTGCTTGAAACCCTGCGGACAGAAATAGGATCCCCGCGTAGTGGGGCTCCATCGACCTGACGTCGTTAGAAATAAAACGAGCATGCTAAATTTATGCTTTAGAATGTTATGCTTAATCATTATTATGATTAGAGAAATTATGCGTAAGCTGTTATGCGAAAATATAATTAGGAGAAACAAAAGTATGCCAAGTTATATTAGGTCTTAAAATTGTATGCAAATTAATAGGGAACCCACGATATTCTAAATATTTTACGATATTATCACTAATGTTTGGCCACATCATGAAGTAGTCGTGCGTTTAACTGTTCATATCGTCAAACGTTGAGTAATCATTGATCTGGCCAGACCACATAATAATGTGGCCAATAGACAGTGAAACATTTTATGAAACGCCACCATATCATGAAATTCTCGAGCATTTCATGAAGTTAGCAAATCTACGATATGGCCACGAGACAGGCACACCATCGGAGAATACAGGCATAAGTGCATAAAATCAAATCAAAAGTCATTTAATTAAATTAGGGTGATAATCAGCACTTTTCGAACGTCAAAATTACATAAGACAGTCCCCGAAAACGCCCACCCTTTACCACATACTTGCGGTTGACCTGGGCAGAAAAAGTGGCGCAACAAACTGTCCGGTAGCATACATAATGTTGTCTTTCAAGGTTTCACCTAAGTTCAAGATCTTTAACTAAGTAAATTACTATCGCACAAAAGTTCGGAAGTCAGCCAATGGAGGTTTATATTAAAGTAAGTAGAAAGTGTTTATTTATAAATGAAAATAAGGAAAAGCCAGCATTAACGGATTAATTAATTTACGAGATACAAACCATCAGGACCATGGCCAAGTTAAGGAAAATCCCTTCCCTTGGGTTTTGTAAAAGGTGAGTAATGGATTATATTATCAGGGAGATAAACGGAAGAAACCATCTGTGTACAGGATGCTGGGAACTCATACATTGTAACAACAGAACGAACAACCTAATTCGCCAAAATACTGGTAAAATTTTTGGTTGTGCTTTTCAAACTCAAAATCAAATTCTCGTTATCAATTAGACAAATTTCCTTTTAAAACTTCGTAGACATCTTTCTTTAATGATTACTTGAATACTTATTTAGGTCGGTACTTACCAGATAGTATCAGACTTCTTATACAGAAGACCCAATTGCTCTTTTAGGAAGACTTTTTTGTATTCCTCAAATGTAGTCTCTTTTTAACCGACTTCAAAAAAAGGAGGAGGTTCTCAATTCGACGGTATGTTTTTTTTTTTTGTATGTTTGTTACGCGATTACTCCGCCAATTGTGGACTGATTTTCAAAATTCTTTTTTTGTTCGAAAGGATATACTTCTGAAGTGGTCCCATAGTCACCAAGTCAGAATCTGATGATTGGATCCTGGAGAAATCGAAGGAACTCTTCAAATATTATAGGCACACCTATAGCGATTTGGGTATTTTTTATAGTAACTCGTGCATTTGCTCTCGGGAAGCACCATTTGGTGAAGTGGAACTGATGATGAAGACCACAAATGGCCACCGGAACTACTCAATAATATCTAAGTATTTTACGGGTTGCGATTCGATTACTTTAATATGGTTGCTAAGCAATTTATGCTCGCCATGATGTGAATGGTAATATGGAGCTGATGGTGGACCAAGAGAACTCCTCAACAATTAAATTCCCTGCATCGGGAAAAGCAATATTTTGTAAAAGGTGATGAGCAAGTTGACAATACGCTATTGTAACAGATAAATTATAAGCAGACCCACTAAAAAGCGTAAAATAAAAACTTTTTAACAAAAATACAACCGACTTCTAAAAGAAACACTACAAAGTGAAAAATAACTTTAATTTCGGAAGTCGGTGGCAAAAAACGTAAGTACAAAACCAAAGACACCGACTTCCGAAATTAAAGTTGTTTTTTGATTATATTATCTTCATAATTATAAGTGTTGGTCTGCATCAACAACCATCTGCATCGGTCGTATCCAAGGACTAGCCCAGTTATGGCCAGTTTCTTCATCAACAACTAAAGTAATCAGTCAAAGTATTGACTTTTACCTGAACTTTACTGATACTACGGCACATGTGTTTCTCCATTCAAGTAACAGCTAAAATTGTGAAGAAACAAATTTAACCGTTACTTTGACTTTTGTGACGTTACTTTGGCAGTTACTATTCATGAAGAAACTGGCCGTTAGTGTTTAAAGCTAACATCAAAACCAGATCCATTAAAAAAGCAGGTATTTAATCCTTCAACACTACCAATAACTTCCCTCCATTCTTGCAATTCATGAAAAATAAATTCCACTTATTGGGCGCACTTTAAAACCCACTAACGGCCAAGCTGGTCTGCTGGACTGTTATAACAAAGTACACTTAGTATAAAATCTAAATGAGCTGAAAACTTGCGGAATATTAAAAAGTAAGTGAAGAATAGACCGCGGCTGTGAGCAACGGAGTTAAGGAACACTGTACTGCCTTCGCTGTAGCACGGAGTAAGGGTTGGTGGAAGTGACATGAAGAATCCCTCATGTTTTAATGTTATTAAATCAAAGAGTACCTATTTATTGAAAATCCGTGTACCTAGGAGAGGATAGAACTATTCAGGAGCAGCTACGTGTATATGGCGCCACTTATATGTATATAACTCATTACCTATCTGGATAACAGCAGGGCGATTTCGTAACACATTATCATTCGGAATCGGTTTCATTTTGACAGTTCAACAACATTCATTTCGTTGTTTACGGGTTGAGCAGGCAAATTTTTCGAATTTATGAAGTAATGGATTAGCAATTTGCTTCAAAATGATTCAGATTCCGATTTATAGTATGTTAAGCAATTAGGGTGCAGAACTACCTTACAAAAAATTCTGAGTGGTTTTGAAAAAATGGTTGATATCGCATAGTTTTTATTCTGTCGGCGAATTTCTGAACAAAAATCTTGTCAGTCCTACCACTTCAGAAATGCACTGTAATATATTTTTATTGATTTATGTTCCTTTGTTAATATAGCTCCGCACGTCGCCTGTCGGAGACGAAACAATACAAAATCAATTGTGTCTCATTAGCGGAGCTTGACAGATTAATTAACTGTACGTTATTATTAGTATGTTAAGTACTTCATGTTGTTAATACATACCTACTTCATGTACTAAATATCTGCATCCATCATTACATGGCGGAATGTCTTTGCACTACAATTTTACATAATAATATCATTTTTGTACCTACCACATTTTATGCAAATTACCGTTTTTTTTTTTTATGGGACAAAAGAACTGGGATGTAGCTCTAAGAACATTGCCAACGCCAAAGGGCCATCAAATAGGCCCATCATTGTACTTAAAATACACAACTACTATGTTTCATATGTTTGTATGTCTGTAATCTTAATAATGATGTTTTTTTTTTTCGAACAAATACTCTCAAGATTTTTGTCTCCATAAGCGAGTTTGATAAAGGAAAGAGCATACGGTTGTTTACAAAGCTGCTCTTACTCAGGGTTCAATCAGGTAGCTGTTATAGTATACTTTGTAAAGAGTTTCATTGCCCGATCGATCGATCACTCGTTCGTGATGGCGCCATACAAGTAGCCAAATTCTGGGCCGAGTCCATTTAGATTGCTATCGACACGGTAAAAAGAAGAGATTGCCAGATGATCTAGTCATCATTGTGTATATTAGGAAACTTTAATTTCATTGTTAGCTTACTACATAACAGGACAACCAGGGCCGTCTTTACCCGGGGGTGCAAGGGGTGCATGGCACCCTGGCGCAGGGTCTTAGGGAGCGCAAGCCGATCAGGTCATCGCTCATTACAACCGCACCGCTCCAGCGCAGTAACGGCCCGGCACCGCCTCGGGAAAAATCCACTCGTTTGTTCAGGACTTCACGCGTTGCTTACTAGTTGGTAGCTCACCGTCTTATATTATTCTTTTCTTTTGTTGGCAGGGGAGGCGCAAGCTGATTTTTGCACCCCGGCGCCCAATATGGTTAAGACGGTTCCCTATCCATCTGCATAAAATTTTAGGACCTAACATAACTTGGCATACTTTTGTTTCTCTTAATTATATTTTCTCATAACATTATTTACGAATAACAGCTTACGCATAATTTTTTTAAGCATAATTTCTCTAATCATAATAATGATTAAGCATAACATTCTAAATTCTCGTTTTATCTCTAACGACGTCAGGACGACGGAGCCCCGCTGCGCGGGGCTCCTATTTCTGTCTGCGGGGTATAAAGGAACCTAACCAAACCGAACCTCGGGGTGCCCCTGAAGTCGTTTAGTATAATGCGAATTAAATTTATGCCAAAACACATTAGCCTTCAAGATAATTATGCCAACATAAACTGTATGCCAAAAAAAATGGCAAAGTATTATTATGACAAAACAAAATATGCCAAAATAGTTATGCCAAAGTATATTAGGAAAAAGAACATTATGCGAAAAGAAGGGATCCCGGTTAAGACGGCCCTGAGCACAACCGTTCTCTCTATATCCATGTCCTCCCTCAAACTTTAAAGGGGAGTAGTTAAAATTTTCCTTTAGAAAAAAAAAAAAACTGCTCCACCAACTCAAAACCCTCTAATGGAGGGAACCATTAAGCATTCATCGATTCCTAATTTATCTTACTTCTTTAATTGTTCTTTCTTTCCAAATCGATAAGTTACTCGAGAACTTTTTTACTCGATTACAATCGATTTGAAACTCGCAAAAATGTCGAAAGTCTTTGCGATAATAATGTCTTAGAAAATTTTTCAAGTTAGATTATCGTATTGATGGTGTGGTTTAATGACTTTTTGAAGAAAAAGAAAAATATTTTAAAGTTTGAAGGGCTTTGAGCAGTTCACAAGTTAAAAGGGTTTGGGAAAAAATACCAAGTGAGTTTGTGCCAACGATTGTGATTTTTTACTTACGAAAAATTTACAGGATGTTTTAAATCTCGTTGACTACTAGGTATATGGCAGGATGACACCTCAAAATTTTCCGTTTTTTAACCGACTTCAAAAAAGGATGTTTTGTATTCGACGCGTATGTACCTATGTACCTAAGTATGTATGTTTGTATGTCCGCGATTTTCTCAAAAACTAATTAACCGATTTTGATAATTCTTTCACTAAAGTGATCTACATACTTTCAGGAAGGTTTTAGTATAGTATAATACATTAGGTAATTGTTCTTATGTACGACGTTATATGCATAAATGTACCTACTACATCTCCGGCATTTCTATGCGAATTTTGATGATTCTTCTAGTCTGTGTCTTCAATTCTTCACTGCACTAAAGTTAATTGAATTTGTGTGGAGTAGGTACAACTAAAAAGTGAAAAAAAACTTTTTTACAAAAAAAAAACAACCGACTTAAAAAAAAAACTACAGTGATAAATAACTTTAATTTCGAAATTCGGTGTCAAAGACGAAAATGCGAACCCAACGACACCGACTTCCGAAATTAAAGTTATTTATCACTTTGTAGTTTTTTTTTTTTTTGACGTCGGTTGTTTTTCTTTAAATGTTTATTTCATCCATGCCGTTAATTGACTATAACATTCCACTTTTATTGTATATTCACTGTAACACTGTTCCACTAGACAGCCGTAATGTATAATGTATTTATTTATTTTCGCCGGAGGGTCGGCGCGTGCGACCTTTTGCTTGTCACAGCAATGCCACAGAGTGCCTCTGACACTCAAGCCATAGACATGTAATGAGTTTACGTCTAGCGTGGATTAAAAATGAATATTTTATTTTATTTGCTAATATTTTACTATGGCGGGTATAGGTAAAGAGAACTGTCTCAGATGGCGCCACAGTAACAACAGTAAGTGTAAATTTTGCCCATTATTGTTCAAACACTTTAAAAAGTCTTATAACATTAAGCACTAAAAATCACGGAGCTCCGCGCGCCTTTTTTTTTGTGGATGGGAAATCATCAAATGACTCCTCCCGCTCTGGGTGGAGCGGAAGGGAGTGTCAGACTCTTACTGACTAGAACCCACCCGTGTTCCTTCCTGAGCCCTTTATGTTCCGGGGCAGCGGTAACCCTTTCGGACAATCCCGCTGACCCGGCAGGCTTTAGCCCTAACGGGCCCCTTCCCTTATAGTGACATCTCTTTGAGGCGCGCGTGGAACACATACGGGCCTGGTCCTGATCGGACGGTGAGCTAGCTCCGCGCGCCTTGAAAGCGATTTACGAAGTGCATTAGAATCGTTTTAATAAGTAGTAGTTTTTATAAATGCACTAGAGCATTTGTTCTTGAACTTTTACAGAGGAGAAGTGTTCTTAGGGCTTCTCCAGTGTTATATACACTAACGGCCGAACCCAATTACCTACCTATCACCACTTTTGGCATACTGGAGGTAGACAAACCTATGTATCTCTGGTTTTAACGTCCCAATAATCTATATTAGTAGCGACCTCTATGATTATATTATACCTATTGGCAGATAAGATTATACTGGCTACCATCAGTAGCGATCTGTATTTAACTGAAAATAGGTTACTGGTTGTAAGTTGAATGCAAAAGATTATAAGGATCCAGATGATCCGACAGTTCAAACCTGACTGACTTGATAGTTAGGGCCAAAACACACACGCTACTTTTAGCATCGGCGATCGGCGATTTTGCAGCTGTATCGATGCTACATCGCGATTTCGCGACTTCCTGCGTTCGGACGCAGTATCGGAATCGCGCGTTTTGGCGACTGCTCCGATGCTGGCGCAGATGCCAAATCGCTGCGATCGGCATCTTAATGTGTGCGGAGTGTAGCGTTCAGCCGCTGTGTCGAGCTTCCGAAAAGCGACTGAATCGCCGCGTTTGGCGTTTTAAGTGTGCGGTGTGGGATGCTTGGTCACTGCATTTAGCTTCTAAAAAGCAGCTAAATCGCCGATCGCCGATGCTAAAAGTAGCGTGTGGGCTTTGGCCCTTAATCAGAAAAAAGAAAACCAATCTCCACAAAAACAAACAAAGGAGTCCCAAAGCAAAAGAAGACAAAATTTGACAGTGACAGTGTCCAAATGAAAATTACTACAAATTATTTGTGATTTTTTGTATTACATGGTGTTGTGTTGTTGAAATTTTATGGAAGGCTATGGGTACCCATATCCGCCACCGTTCCCGCAGATGCGACCCCCGGACGGAGAGTACCCTGATCATGGAGATGGTTTTGGCGAATACTACTCGCTTGGAATGTTGAATGAAGACCGAGACAGACCCAGGTATAAAACCTACTTGTAGTTGTAAGCGTGCCTTCTCCACAATCATATGTCTTGATGCCATTGAAGTCCTCGAAGCTTTTGCCTGAAACTTGTGGATAATGTGACAGAAAGAATTGACTTTTCTTTAACACTCAAATTGTGCATCAGCAAATTGACAAATTTCGCTGGCCACAACACCTTGTCCTCCGCCTTCCGCGTTCAGTCCGTCCCAGCAGATATCGCTGGATAATGCTGCTTTATATTGAATAGCACAAATTTTTTATTTATTTTATTTAAGTATATATACACACGTCACGTTGCAGTGTAAAACTGATTTACATCCGTTACCTCACACATCAGGTCCGGTTGAAAACCAGCGTCAGGCACTAGTTGTCTTGCATTATTGCTGAACTGGGCCTTTTTGGCGCAGCCGTGAGGCACACTTTCCTGCTAAGTACTTACGTCGAACTTTACGCTTTTTATTTGAATTTTGGTTTTTTATCAGATGTATCTGGTGTGTTGTGTGTCTTTTAGTCTGTGCTAAATAAACGTATTTTCTTTCTTTCTAATTAAATATAACTGCTAAAGAATTTATGATTAAATAGAATTACCCACATGCCCATCGATATGATCCAAAGGGCTGTTACGAAAATGTGGTATTGCTGGCTTTAGTGAAGTATTAGATATTTTTATTGTCATTCCTGAAATAACTGTTGCATTTCACCCGCGTCGGTCGAAATGGAAAAAGAATACAGATTTGTTTAGTTGAAGTTTCATAGAAATGCTATCCATTATTTTATTTCCTTTTCAGAAGTAGTAGATCAAAACAGAGAGTGAGAAAACACAGAGATACAAAACACTCCCGCTCGCGAAGCAACGGTCCACGGTTGAAGTCGCGGTCGCGGTCCAGGACGCGATCAAAGTCGCGGTCGCGGTCACGGTCAAGGACAACTTCGAGAACGCGGTCGCGGTCGCGGACGCGATCTCGGTCTAGAACACGGAGTCGCACTCGCAGCCGCACTCGTTCGATCACGCCACGTCGTCGCGAAATAAGCTATACGGAGCCCGGATTTCTTGACGCTTTTAGAGTTTTGTATCTAACACGTAAGTCCCTTTTGTCATTTGCTACTTGTTCGAAATAGTTGAAAAGACCTGATGCCGTGTTATGACGTTTTAATGCCATCATTATTCCAGTGCTGGAGAGAGAGACGAGCTATCTATAACCGATAGCACCATCCCTTTTTCTACGGCCCCTGTTTGATGAATTTAAGCATATGGTTTATTTTAGGGTTCTTAATTAACAGCACCATATAAATGGCACTATTACTCTACCTTATCCATACCAATATTATAAATGCGAAAGTGTGTCTGTCTGTCTGTTACCTCTTCACGCTTAAACCGCTGAACCGATGTAAATGAAATTTGGTATAGAGATAGTTTGAGTCCCGGGCAAGGACATGGTATACTTTTTATCCCGATATTCCCACAGTATCGAAACTTATGCGGGTGAAACCGCGGGGCGCTGCTAAGAAATGATAAATCTAATATATAAACGGCTTGACCGATTTTTATGCAATTTTGGGGGCGCTGCTAGTAAAAAAGTAAACCTCTAATAATTGGTTCACAGCAAGCAGTCACAAGAAACACCCATCAAAATTCTTGGCAACGAAAAAGCGACAGGACCGCATTCAGGAGATCCTCAAGAGTGATGGCTTCGGTTCCAAGAGATGGCTGTTCTATCCTAGGATTAAGAACCAGCCCGAGTGCACTGACGGTGCTGTTGCAGGGGTCAGGGATAATATTGATCAGAGAGTCAAGGTGAGACCTGCCACGATTAACAAAATTAGGACCTAAGAGTTGGTAGGCTTTTCGTCAAGCATCTGTCGTTATTTCAGCCTTTTTAGGGTTCCGTACCCAAAGGGTTAAAACGGGACCCTACTACTACACTATCTGTCCGTCCGTCTGTCTGTCACCAGGCTCGATCTCAAGAACCGCGATAGCTAGACAGTTGAAATTTTCACAAATTATGTATTTCTGTTGCGGCTATAATAAAAAATCATCATCATCATCATCATTTCAGCCGAAAGACGTCCACTGCTGGACATAGGCCTCCCCCAAGCACCTCCACTTCGACCGGTTTTGTGCTTCTCGCATCCAACGAGTTCCTGCGGCCTTCACAAGGTCGTCGGTCCACCTTGTGGGAGGCCTTCCAACGCTACGCCTTCCGGTACGCGGTCGCCACTCCAGAACCTTTCGGCCCCATCGGCCATCTGTTCTGCGAGCAATGTGCCCTGCCCACTGCCACTTAAGTTTGGCAATTCTTCGGGCTATGTCGGTTACCTTGGTTCTCCTGCGGATCTCTTCATTTCTGATTCGATCCCGCAGGGAAACTCCAAGCATAGCCTTCTCCATTGCCCTTTGGGTGACTTTCAGCCTTCTAATAAGGCCCATTGTGAGCGACCACGTTTCAGTGCCATATGTCATCACTGGCAACACGCACTGGTCAAAGACTTTCGTCTTGAGACACTGCGGTATGTGGGACGAGAAGATATTGCGTAGCTTCCCGAACGCTGCCCAGCCGAGTCGGATTCGACGATTGACCTCTTTCTCGAAGTTGGACCTACCTAACTGGACAGTTTGTCCTAGGTAAATATACTCGTCCACGACTTCGAGTGTAGCGTCTCCGATCTTCATGAGAGTGGGTGTTACATGGGCATTTGACATGACCTTCGTTTTGTCCATGTTCATTTTCAGACCCACTCTTTCAGAGGCTCTACTGAGGTCATCGAGCATTGTACTGAGGTCCTCCATAGTCTCAGCCATGACTACTATATCGTCGGCAAACCGAAGGTGAGTTATGTACTCGCCATTGATGTTAATGCCAGCTCCTTTCCAGTCCAGAACCTTAAAGACATCCTCCAGAGCAGCGGTGAACAGTTTCGGAGAGATAACGTCTCCCTGTCTCACACCTCGCTGCAGAAGGATAGGTTTCGAGGTCTGGTCCTGGAGTCGAACTGACATAGTGGCGTTTTCGTACAGACACTTCAGCACCTCGATGTACCGATAGTCGATCTGGCACCGTTGAAGAGACTGCAGTACAGCCCATGTCTCGATCGAATCAAAGGCTTTCTCGTAGTCCACAAACGCTAAGCAGAGAGGCAGGTTATACTCTTCGGTCTTCTGTATAACCTGTCGCAGCGTATGTATGTGGTCTACGGTGCTAAAGCCTTTACGGAATCCGGCTTGTTCGGGAGGCTGGAAGTCGTCAAACCTGCGCGCGAGACGGTTCGTGATGACTCTCGAAAACAGCTTGTAGACATGGCTCAGAAGTGAGATGGGCCTATAATTCTTAAGAAGGGCATTGTCACCCTTCTTAAAGAAAAGTATCACCACACCTCTGTTCCATGCCTGTGGTGTTTTACCCTCGAGTATGACGGAATCAAACAGCCTCTGAAGGGCCTTAAGAACGGGTTTTCCGCCGGCCTTCAGGAGCTCGGCCGTAATTCCGTCATCACCCGGTGCCTTGTTGTTTTTAAGCTGCTTCAGAGCCATCCTAATCTCGTACAGGCTGACGTCCGGGATGTCTTCGGTATAGTGTCGGGTCAATCTAGCTCTTGGGTCGTTTGCCAGATTCGTAATAAAAAATACTAAAAACAAAATAAAATAAATATTTAAGGGGGCTCCCATACAACAAACGCGATTTTTTTGCTCGATATCAATAATGGCAACAGGTAGGTACTTAAAATATTAACAAAATACTCAGTTGTATTTTTACTTTAATAATAAATAATAAAATTCAAATAAAAAAATATTTAGGGGGGCTCTCATACAACGAACGTGAATTTTTTTAATATGTAGTGTTAAATATTTCACAGTGGTACGGAACCCTTCGTGTTCGAGTCAGACTCGCACTTAGCCGGTTTTTTGGTCGTTTTCTCGTTGTCTTACTTACTGCTGTTACTGTTGTTTGCTGTTGGTGTTTTAGCTACACATAACATAGAAAAGGTACCATATTATACAAGGTGGCAGGGACACTGAGGCGCAAACGCAAATGCATGCAAATGTATTTTCTTTCTTTCTTTTTTTTAAGCTATTGCATAGCTTTCATCGCGGGCTTTGAGCGCGGCGACCGAATCAAGAAATTCCATAACGAAAATAAACCTTACACCCCCCACTCCGACCGGCACAGCGGTGCGGTGTTGAAAGCCGTGCATCGTCTAACGTCGTTTCAGTTCGGCAGACTTCGGCACGGTGTTTGTGTGCGTGCTACTATACGTATGCGTGTAGATTGTACGAAGCTCGCACGGATCGAGACGAACTTCGTAACTTGAATTAATATCAAAGAAAAAACGTGAATTAATATAAAAGAAAAAAAATATTGCATAAATATTATAATTGCATAAGTTGATAAAAAATGCTATGCAATAGCTTTACCGCGGCAGTCCCCGAGTACCACACGTATTTTTATTGCTGAATGGGCCCGCTCTTGACCTCGATCACGCTTGACGGAAAGCGATGGATGAGGTCTATGATGGAACGAGCGTGCCCAGAAGATGCCTAAGGCACTGGAACTCCCACGCATCGACGAAACACAGCAGGCTGCTTGACGCCGGACTCCAGTGGGAGGGTGGTCGCAAACCAGGCGGGCGTTAGCCCTACCACCGCAAGGGAAGAATTGGCCAGTCAAATAAGATGTTGGGTGTGACTGTCCAGGATGCGCCGAGCGCGAGCGTTCAGTTGAGTAACTGGCGGAACAAACTGCGCTACACGAGGAGGCTTCTTCATATATCCTCTCTTCTTTCTTTCTTTCAAACTCAATCAATCTGCCTGGCCTTTTCCCAACTGTGTCGGGGTCAGCTTCCAGTCTAACCAGATGCAGCTGAATACCGACGCGCAAACTGTATCCAAAAAATCACTGTTTTGTTGAAAACCCACTTTTTTGCAAAATTCTCGATGACGGTCTGACACAAAAAGAAAATAATCAGCCTGTAATGTTCCCACTGCTGGGACAAAGGCCTCCTCTCCGTGAGAGGGAGTGGGCCGTAATCTACCACGCGGGACCAGTGTGGATTGGTGGATGTCACACGTCTTCGAATTTTTAGTTCTAGGACATGTCGGTTTCCTCACGATGTTTTCCTTCACCGTTTTGAGAGCAGTGGTGATGAAATAATTTACACAAAGCAAAGTGCCTGTCTGGGTTCGAACCTACGACATGCAACTCCACTGGCCAAAAAAATGCTGCTAAAAAGAAAATACAAGCTATTAATATTATAATCCTTGTTGATCAGGTCGATGCAGATTTCTTTAGAAAATACAAAAAAAGCAAGAAGATAGACAATGACGCACCCATCAAGAAGCTGAAGCGGTGGGAACTGGTATTATATAAGAAGCTGGGCTTCTTACAAGCCGTCTGACGATGTTTCTTAGTATTTTTAGTCCAATATACTTAGATTTTTGTTCGGTAATTCGTTTATATTTGTATTTAACAATAATATTAGAAATTACAAGGAAACTTAAAAATAAAATCATCTCTAATATTTCTTGTTTCTATGCCCGTTTGTACAGACGCCAGCACATCAAGGTACCTGAAACTGTCAAATTTTCCCAATCAACTTTGAACCTTATGCTTTAGCGATAAAGTTGAAAATCTATTAAATATAATTTGACAGATTGTAGTAGCTTGATGTGCTGGCGTATGTACATTGTATAGTAAAAGTGCGCCGTGGTGCACACCCCCATCCTATTTCAAGTTAAATAAATACTTATCAACTTTATTTCAATGATGATTAAGTTGATTTCAGAGTGACTAGCACTATTGAAAAAGTTATAAAAATGTTTGAAGCGTAAACTGAACTCTATTGCGTAAAAATTAAAGTTATTTTTCCATTAATTCATAATTGCTTACATTTTTGGCAATTAAATCGCGAACGCAGATTAGCCCTGTTGATGCACAAATTCTTCTTGATTTTTTAGTCTTTTAATTTTTTAATCAACACTTGGGTTTATTATCCGACTAGGTTATGCCCGCGGCTTCACCCGCGAAGTCTGAAAATATCCCATGGTAACGTAAGAACTATTGGAAACAAAAGATCCAGGTTATAAACCATCTATGTGCCAATTTTCATCCAAATCCGTTTCATCCGTTTTTGCGTGATTGAGTTACAAACATCCAATATACAAACTTTCACATTTATAATAATACTAGCTCTGCCCCGGCGAACTTTGTACCGCTATCAGTTAATCCGAGATATAGATACAAAATATATGACATTTTGTTTTGTGATTTTTTTTTCATGTTATAGTTAATTTGCTATTCGGGGCGGAGACAAATCCAACGAATCAAAGATTATATAAATCGGATCAGCCGTTCTTGAGTTATAAATGGTGTAACTAACCCGACTTTGTTTTATTTATATAGATATAATATTGTTATTATTGCAGCAGGATTACGTTTTCTAGGCAGAAAAGCACTTTGATTCTTCTTCACGTAGGTAAGAGTTCCTGCACTATGGAGTTACGTAAGTATTTTTGTAAGCAGAATCAAATCAACTTTCCAGGGTCCTAAAATTATAAGTATGCATTTATCAACTTTAAAATCTTTCTTCAAGACTTTTCCCCTACATATGCAACCACGTAAATCTTAGTTTTTTTGTCAAAAAAACCCCACATAAATACACCATCATCAAATACATAGTTTGAGGCTCGTTTTTTCCCGTAGACACGTCAATTTTCCGCACGATAACTCCGAGATTCGGTACTAATTTAAAACTTTCGCTGTGTTTTAGACGAGCCATTAGTTCCCCCACTCAGCTTGTATTCAGTCGGATTATGGCTGAATTTATGGGCTCCTGTGACTGTTGTTTATGTGGGTAATCGACGTCTGACAACCAGTCTTACCATGGGGTAGGTATCGCATTACCCAGTAACTGGGTTGTGGAGGTCAGATTGGCAGTCGCTCCATGTAAAATGCAGTACTGGCACTGGTATTCAGCTGCATCCGGTTAGACTGAAAGCCGACCTCAACATAGTTGGGAAAAGGCTAGGCAGATGATGAAGATTCATGTTTGACAACGTGTGTCTACGTTTCCACTGATACACACTACACAACCACAACTATGTACAGACGCCAGCACATCAACCTACCCGAAACTGTCACATTTTCCCAATCAACTTTGAACCTTATGCTTTAGTGATAAAGTTGAAAATCTATTAAAGAAATTTGACAGATTGTAGTAGGTTGATGTGCTGGCCTCTGTACAACTGTGACGTGGCCCACCGCGGCGTAATGTGCTGCGATACAGTTGTACAGACGCCAGCACATCAAGCTACCCGAAACTGTCAATTTTTTCCAATCGACTTTGAACCTTATACTTTAGCCGTAAAGTTGAAAATCTATTAAAGAAATTTGACAGATTGTAGTAGCTTGATGTGCTGGCGTCTGTACATAGTCGTGAGCATAGCGTTGACAGCGTTGAGCTGAAGCAAAACTTGTCTAACATTACTATTTCAAACGTTTATGAACATACATAATTAATCGATTCAAATTGTGTTGTCAGCATACCAAAATTTATATGCCTATCGCCTGACCCTCCTCGTCTGTTGTAAAAATAATAGTTTCCGTTGATTACGCCCTTTCCGCTCAATTCCCTATTAACTTTCAATACATAACCGTCACGCAAAGTTTTTATTATTTCCTCTATAAATGTTTGTTTCGAGGGAGTGTCGACATTTCGTTCTTATTCATAATATCAACAATTAAAGCTGTTTATTTTTGTTAACGAGGCCATTTTTGTTTTCATTGAAATTAACGAGAAATGCATTAAATTAATTCGTTTCGGGATTGTCATGCTGTCGAATAAATCCTTTGAATTGGCTGTCGTAGGAAATAGTATATTTATCTTTTGTGATTATGGTATTCGTCATAGTTAAATAGTGACACGCATAGTCAGAGATTAGGAAAATTAGTTATGAATTCTGTCTCTATTCTTGTAAGTTTATTATGACGTAAAAATTCTGGGTTTCATTAATTGTATTGCGATTTCAATGATGTTTTGGACCCATTTGGATAATATGCTTGTTCTTATTTTTGAAGTGAAAACTCCTTTAGGCGCGTTGTGCATTTTCGAGATGGGAAAAAACTATTGAACTCGCGCCACTGTTACCGTAATCGACACCGCTTCGGATGTGTTCGGCTGTCCTCAGGATGTACTCGGTTTTAACGTATATCCGATATGTCAGTTTTCACTTCTGTCGGCACTCCCGGAGTGTCACTGTTTGTTTTTTTAGTAGTCAATATAAGATGAAAATACACAGCTAAGCATAATTTTCCTTCATAATCAGAAAAAAGTTTACGACGATATAATCTAGTACGTACACAATACAATATCACGGCTGCAAAAAACATGTTTGTCACCTAAAAGTGAAAATCACACAGTTAAGTGCAAAACTCTTTCAAGTATACAGTTTCACTTCACCCCTTCACAAAAAAAGTGTGGGGAAAATACACGTTTGCACACATGTGCTTTTTCCCGCGGTCTCTAGAGAAAACACGTGCACAAGGCATGCAAATATGCCACATGTCGATAAAATATAAATGGTTGGTACTGAACGCTGCTTAATATTCAGCCGCTGTTATCCCTTGATGTTTTAGTAGACGGTCTATAAAGACATTCGATAGTACAGACGCCAGCACATCAAGCTACCCAAAACTGTCAAATTTTCCCAATCAAGTGTGAACCTTATGGTTTAGCGATAAAGTTGAAAATCTATTAAAGAAATTTGACAGATTGTAATAGCTTAATATGCTGGCGTCTGTACATCTGGACTCAGTGGCGGCTCCAGGATTGTACAAGCTACATTCCTGAGGAGGGGCTTGACCCCGCTAAGGGTAGGTTTTAGCAAATTAAACACTAAATTCATTAAGGATGTTCCATCCATCCACAAACGGACAGATCACATAAACATTCATCTCACATTACTATAGATAATTCACAAAAAATCAAATAGGTATACCTAAATAAGTGGAAGTACTCGTTATAATTTTAATTCATCCCCCATATTTACTCAGGGGACTTGGGTGGTCGGGGTAACCGGGGTATTTGAGGGCAGCGGGGGGTACCGGGGTTCCTTTTTATATTTGCATTCAACTACAGAGCCCCCGACTTTCGTTTTAAAGTAATTGGTTGCATTATATTCTGATATAAATACAGTTGCGTTGCAGTTGAATTATCTAATGTTGATGATTTTCTGTGAGAGTTTTTTTTTTTTTTCTAAGTTAATGGTTTATTTAATTATGATGAGTGTGTGGGCTGGTTTTGTTAAGCAAACGATTGCGTTTTGTGATTCTGTTAAATTTATTTAAGTTGCAGAAATTCACTGTTTGTTGAAGTTAACTTTTCTACTTGTGTTAATGTATATAGTTGTAATTAGATAATAGAATAGAATTATCTGGTTGTTGACTTTGTAATTTATGAAAAATCAATCTTAGCAAACTTTTTCCAACTATATTGTGGTCAGCTTTCAGTCTAACCGGATGCAGCTGAATACCAGTATTTTACATGAAGCGACTGAGCTCCGCAATCCAGTTTTATCATACAGTTTAAAATAAAAATCTCTAACAGTCTAGGCACTGCCAGACATAGGCAAAGTTCTCCCAAAAAGTAATTGTCATGTATTATAACAACACGGAGTTAACAATACGACAATAAATTAAAATATTGGCAATACTAGTGCATAGAAGTATTTTGGAACTATCAAAAAGTCAACATTAAAAAAAAGTAACTAAATAATAGTGATGGCCCGACTACAGATTTTGTGTGTTACTAAATTATTGCATTAAGTACATCTGATTGAATTCTTGTATCCATACTGGGAACATCATATGATATACGAAGTTCAAATTAATGTCGTATCATCGTCCCCACATCAAATCACACTCAATAATAATATTATAAAGGCGAAAGTTTGTGTCTGTGTGTGTGTGTTTATATGTTTGCTACTTCTTCACGCTCAAACGGCTGGACCAATTTTGATATCATTTTGTATGGAGGCAGCTGACACCCTGGATTAATATATAGTCTACTTTTTTATCCCGATATTCCCACGGGATCTAAACTTATGCGGGTGAAACCGCGGGGCGCAGCTAGTTGTATATAATTATGTTACAAGAAAACTTGTGTACAATGTAAATTGTGTCCCCGCACTAGTATAAATGCGCACATTTAAATAAAACTCGATACTTTTATCGATATCTTTGACTATAAACCACTCAAAGATCGTATTCCATCGATCTTGTACAAACACGATTAAGGCTGACACCTCCAGCGCCGCCCAAGCCATTTCACAAACAGATTCAGTCATGATTTAAACAAAAAAATAAAATAAAAGCTCCTAGACTTGCTCCAATCAATTACGTTAACGATTTAAAGCTAACATCTGCCAAAATGTCGCAAAATGGCGTCCGATTTTGCCAAATTAATGCGTCCCAATTCTAAACCCTGCTTTGCGCTTGGATTTTAGAAAATGGATAAGAATTGACGGCATATCACATCACACTAAATTATAAAGGTGAAAGTTTGTGAGTGTGTGTGTTTATATGTTTGTTACTTCCTCACGCTCAAACGGCTGGACCAATTTTGACAAAATTTTGTATGGAGGTAGCTGGCACCCTGGATTAACATATAGGCTACTTTTTATCCCGATATTCCCACGGGATCGACATTTACGCTGGTCAAACCGCGGGGGGGCGCAGCTAGTTTAACATAACATCATAATACCACACCTGTAATCTTCGAAGGGTTAGGTAGAGGTGTAATTATAGCATAGGTACCCATATTTCGCCAGTTATGTTTAAGTCCCATGGTAATAAGGGGCGAGCCTATTACAACATCAACCGGGCACGAATTCAGACTCCGGGGTGTAACTGAAAAATTTCAGATTTAAAAGCCCAATAACCCCTGGCAGTGGCGTGTATTGCATATAGGCGTAGGTATAAGCAGTACCTACCTCGATATATCAACATAAGCCTGTCAACTACATTTTAGTGTGCCCCACAATTAAGAAAACCTATTCTGAAAACCAATGCACGCCACTGACCCTTGGCATAATATTCAGAGACGCCTATCTCCGCTGTCCACATTGTATAAAATGTTGAATTTATGTTCAGTTTCATGTAACTTCTCTTTTACCTCTAATAATCTTTTTTTTTAAACCATAACGTCATCAGACTTGACATCACAAGTTTTTATGATATACCTACATTTCGGCTTCATGTTCGCCAACGTCCATACTACGTTGAATACACCGGTTCTCGTCCGATCACCGAAGTTAAGCAACATCGGGCGCGGTCAGTACTTGGATGGGTGACCGCCTGGGAACACCGCGTGACGTTGGCTTTTTGTATGATGATTATTTTTTTCTACAACTTTTATTTGAAACTTTAAAGTAGGTGAAGTGAAAGATTAAAAATTACATTTCATAAAGTTCTATTCCAGCATTTTACAATCCCGCGATGACCCTCCGAAATGGCGCAAATAAAAACATTAGATATTTACACTTGATTAGTTTTGCGCCCTTTCGTCTCTAATGCGTTTAGTTTAATGACCCTAAAAATGGTTAAAAAGGTCCACAAGCCAGACACAAAGTGTTCGGGAAATTAACGTCCCAATTATAGGAAATGCCGCGGGATTTAATGAAAGATACCCGGAACCTTCTGAAAGTACAGAAAAATAAACTGTAAATACCTAATGATAAGAAGTACTTTCCTATTCATCATCTGCCGAGACTTTTCCCAACTATTTTTAATTATATTATTAAGTGTAGGCATTAAATTGAAAGTAAAATTACAAGGATTCAATAAAAGAACAATGAAGAATTCAATAGGCGGTCACCCATCCAAGTACTGACCGCACCCGATGTTGCTTAACTTCGGTGATTGGACAAGAACTAATGGATGTAGATGAAATGTAGGGAGATCATTTACTTATATTATTATTTTTTGCTAAACAAAATAATAATGCGCCTACAAATTTACAAATCGCAACGATGCTCACAAATTGCATTGCTATGGAGTTTTACGCAGTAAATGTTTACCTTCGATTTTCTTCTGAATTTTAACTTTGTTATAAACTACGGAGTTCCTTCTTGTGAATTTATGATCAAAGAAATTAGTTCCGTTTGAAACAATACTAGGTATATAAGATAATGCGTATGTGGGCTTTTGTGCTCCTTGAGTTATGATTACCTACGAATATAAGATACTGGATGAGGCTCAATAAATTAAAAGTATATATTAACGCCTTATACAGGGTGTCCCTGGAAGTATGGATCAAATCGAATAGGGGCGTGGGCAAGGTCATTTCCAAACTTTTTAACCCTGAGAATGTCAGTGAATTTTTTTACGGTTCTAAAGTTACGACCGATTTTAATTATTTTTTCAATCACTTCGCTTAGTGTTCAAAGAAATTAATCATAAAAAAATACTACCAGGGCTATCTAAAAAAAAAAATTGATAGCCCTGATAGTTTTCACGAATTCGATCATTCTTCTCTTTTTTTTTAAATTTTTTTTTAGTACTTTTTTTGTATACTTTTTTTTTGCTAAAACGTTTGGAAATGATCTTGCCCATCACGTCCCTATTCGATTTGATCCATACTTCCAGGGACACCCTTTATACTGATGTATACTTGTAATCCTTATCTAAATACAACTCACTATTTATTTATTAGCTGGCCAGTTCTGTCTGGATATTTCCCAGCAGTGATAAAAATTATGTTTGAAAATATTCAGAATAATTCGAGTCTCGTTCTCAAAAATACTAGAGAATTTAAGGTGAGTGAGACAGTGAGAAGTAGGTTTGTTTATGGAACTTAAAACCTATCATCAATTTTATTCTGAGTACTTCTTCCTCGATCCATTCTATAAAAATGAGCTGTCAATGACACAGGAGAACCAAGGTAACCGACATAGCCCGAAGAATTGCCAAACTTAAGTGGCAGTGGGCAGGACACATTGCTCGCAGAAGAAATGGCCAATGGGGCCGAAAGGTTCTGGAGTGGCGACCGCGTACCGGAAGACGTGGAGTTGGAAGGCCTCCCATAAGGTGGACCGACGACCTTGCGAAAGCCGCAAGAACCCGTTGGATGCGAGGAGCACAGAACTGGTCGAAGTGGAGGTGCTTGGGGGACGCCTATGTCCAGCAGTGGACGTCTTACGGCTGAAATGATGAGCTGTCATTAGTGTCAATCTCTATGGCATATGGTGAAATGACAGCTCGCTTCACCTAAGTTTTCACAGGGAGGTTTTTACAGAATAGACGTTTCCATTCCTTTTACATCTTCACCCTCCATGTGGTGGTTATTCCCTCAGGTAATTCGGATGCAGAGTAACTGGTACAACTTGGGAGCATACTGGGGGAACTATTCCGAATGTTTTGCACGCCACTTGTATACCATAATAGCCACCTCGAGGGTATAGGGGTAGTGAACCTTTCCGGTGATACCGTTTGTTGAAAAATCTTATTTATTTATACTAAGCACACAAACAGCACAGTCACTTACAATTCAAATTAAATATCATCTAAAATTAGCATTTCAGTAACAATGCAAATAACAGGTATGCATGACATCTAAATTAAAAATATTAGAGACAAAGGAGAACAATAAAAAGTGTGTCTAGTACCGTCAAACGGGGTGAATAGGGATGCAGGGGTGAATTGGGATGAAACTTTAAAAGGGATTTTAACATTGAAATGTTATAATTTGTTGCCAATAAGGACTCCAATGTGCTAACTGTATTATAATTAACGATTAAGTGCCCTTGTTGGCAACAAACTATATTATTATTATTTCATCGTTCAAATCTATTTTGAAATTTCGTCCCGATTCACCCTTGCATCCCTATTCACCCCGTTTGTTGGTAGATCTTCTAGAACACTACGAAAACAAACTAATTTGAGCTACATAGACGTGCACTCTTCACACTGTCTAAATAGGGAACGTCCGTAAAGCAAAAGTCATGGAGAAAATATCAATAGGAAAATCTGTCAAGTTGGACCTTTCATTATATTGCCTTGCCATACGTTTTAGTGAGCTATTAAATTTGGTGTTTAAGCTGAATGTAGGCAATTCAAAAATACGATGATGACGCTTACTACGTTGGCTAGACCTAAAGTTATTAAGTTAAAATGTGCATCGATGGAAACATTTATAATTTTATGGAGTAAGTATTAGTAAGTCAGAGTTATGCTTAATAAGTTGCGGTAATCACCACTTACATCACCTATCTATATTATTCCAGTATAGCTAAGGTATCCTAAGACTGCGGTGGCTGCCACATAGCGTTTGTAATCTACCGTCAAATGACGTCACTGAAACTGATTGTGATGAAACTTTGGTAACTTGTAGTGTGCGCGCCGGAGAAGGTTCCTAAGAAAAAAGTAAAATAATAATAGGGCATTGCAACGAATTAGCTAGTAAGTAATAAAGTTTTCTCTTTTCATTAGGTCCGTGTGCCAAAGGTTCACAACCCCTGACATAAGAGAATGAGTAATTCTCGATAGAGGGGTGAATACTAGAATTAAAGATTTACGCGAATTAGGGTTCCCTGAGGGTCGGGTTTGAATTCAAAGTCTTTGTTTGAATGTCTTTGTGTTTTAATTAACCGTATTATTTACGTTTTGTTTGTGTCTTCAGGGCTTAAAAGCAGGGGAGGTAATCGAGTGGACAAGTATATGCATGTACAGGCGCCAGCACAAGAACCTACCCGAAACTGAAATTTTCCCAATCAACTTTGAACTTTATACTTTAGCGATAAAGTTGAAAATCTATTACCAAAAAGTTAATAAATTTAACCAAACACAGCCATATAGTTATGAGAAACCTTAATACAAGCTCACCACCGATATGGAAAGCTTCTAGCAATGTTTTTACACTGAGAATATTTTTATAATATTTCGAAATCCCATCGAATAAAAAATACTAATGAAACAAGTAATGGGACGTTCATTATTACTTGTTTTAGATTAATACTGCTTAGGAATAAATTCATCAAAATTTTGTTAGAAAGAAGACATTTGTTTGATCTAGAATTATTCCAGTAATCCTAGTCATCAAAGAATGCCTAAAGTCTAAAACGTCTTTGTATGCTTTGATTGAAATTAAAAGAAACGATTAAAATAGCACAAATAAACCAATTCATTAAGATCCATCTGCAGAATTATTTTAAGATAATAGTACATTTTATCTAAGCCTACATCATAATAAGAAGTAATCCTGAAATAAATTATTTATTTAGAAGTAAAATAATTTATCTATTACAACCGGATTCCAAAAATTACACTACAAAGTGAAAAATAACTGTAATTTTGAAAGAATCCAAAAAATCAAAGATCATAAAAATCGGTAACAGCCGTTCTGGAGTTTTAAATGATGTAACTAACCCGACTTGGTTTTTGTATAGATATCACTGAAAAGCTTCATGAAACCTCAAACATACATTTAAAACCCTCTATAAAATATTTCAATGCAAACGAAAGACATCACACTCACCCCTCACTTAACATAAACATTTTCAAAATATGTCGACCAACATTAACAATTTTAATTCGAAATACCGCATCATACGTACCGCTTATCAAAACGTCCCTCTCCCCATTTATCATATCACCCAAAACTTGGTATTATGTGGTCCACAACAATTTAAACCAATTTAGGGATACCCATGTCTTGCCAGATAGGGGAGTTGTACACAAGTATTAAGATAGCACAGAATATTTATAGGATAGGACCATCAATCATGAAAAGTAATGACTTTGGTTATATAGTTTTGATTATTAATGGCAATGTCGATGATTATTTAAGCCTTCCGCTATTCGTGTTTTTAAGAACGTTCACGTTGTATATAATATAGTGCCATCCACAAAGACGCGGCCCACTCTTCTTACTAATCGCTAGTGGTTATCGCTAGTTAATTCCGCTAGTGTTTTAGTTTTTGTAAAACACACTAATTACCCACTAATAAGTAATTACTGTGTATCGACAAAACTAAAACACTAGCGGAATGTTGCACACTTGTACTGTAAGCGATTAGGGAGAAGATTGGGCGCGTCTTCGTGGATGGCGCTATCTGTAATCTGTCTGAATCTGTCAAAATTCCTCTAATTTCCCTAAATTTTTGGCAATCAATGCCAAAAATTTAGGGAAATTAGAGGAATTTCGATGAGATTGAGACTAAATTTTGAACGCTTTTAATCACGAGACTGGCCTACTGATTTAAAATGTTTTGGTGGAACCATCCTTGAATTTAGTGAAAAGTAAAATGTTCAGGAGGTTAATAAAATTTTAAACAATTACCCCCTTACTAATGAACGTTGTATAGCGTCTGTATAGTTACACAACGCTTTGTCTTCTTCTTTCGAAAGTAAAATTACCTACAACTGGTTACTGAAAAAGAGAAATCGTTATGTAACTATTCATCTATACTATATATACTATATAATATTATAAAGAGGTAAAATTTGTAAGTTTGTAAGTTTGTAAGTTTGTATGTAGTGGGTAATCTCTGGAACTCATAATCCAATTCTAACAATTTTTTAACTGGCAGAAAGCTACATTATTCCTGAGTGCTATAGGCTATAAATTGTTTCTATAGCATGTATATTAACCGAGCTATCACAACTTTTGTCTAGCAAGTCGGAAAAAAATACCACATAAAACAGAATTATTTGCGTGCGCTGCCTAAACAGTTGCTTAAAATTAAAAACAATGTATGGCTACCTGGTTCGTCTTCATTATTTCTACAAAAAAGTCCGCGATACCATATCTCTATCTTTTATATTTTATCTTTTATACTTCTTTTATTGCATTAAAAAAATTTTTTTTCGATATACTTACGTTTGGTTGATTATTTGAGCAACAAAATATTAATTCTTATGACAATAAATTATTTCAGTATCGCAAGAACATCATACAGATAAGATTTGCCATTTACAGTATATCAATTGGTCATACAGTTTCGGAGATTATATAAAATTACTAAAACGCAAAATGCCCCTAGCATAACTTTCATTGTGCAGACGTTTTACCTATTTGCCCATAGATGGCGTTCTGCAATTACGTCATTTTTCTGAATCGCGGTGTTAAGACTTTCCGTGGATTGATGACCCTCTGGAATTTTTATGTCCACGTTGTCGTTAGTTGGATTGGAGTTCCATACGAACGACGATTCGATTAAAATCGATTATGAGCACGGAGATTATGAGGTATCCAATAGTATCTATTAGATACCTCTCATATTCGAAAATATCGTAATTTCGTTGTACGTTTGATTTCATTGTTTTGTATGTTCGTAGTTTCGTACTTCGTTCTATCGTAATAATCGATACGAGTTATTCGATATTACGATTGTTTTGTTTTGTAAAGGCGGACGGTGTTCGAGTCGCTCTCCCTTTGTTCGTAATTGTTTTCAAGTCTGTGCGTAGTTTGTCGAGAGCATGCCTAAAAGGAAATCTCAACTGTCCCGGCAGACATCACAGACAAGAGCCGCTCGAGTACGCCGTACGGAAGAATCTGCCCCTGAAAATGAGCAGCGCCTCTCGAGAAATAGAGAAAATATTTCGCAAGCACGCGCTAGAGAATCTAGCTCCGAGCGCTCACAGGGCCTCGCTAGCCAAAATGTGAGGACGTCGCGGGCCCGTGCTCGAGAAACTAGCGCTGAACGTGCGCAACGTCTATCTGTGTTAAGGCAGCATGTCTCTGAGACAAGGGATAGGGAGACTGGCGCTGAGCGCTCGCAGCGGCTCGCTAGGCAAAATGCCATAACATCACAGGCCCGCGCTCGAGAATCCAGCGATGAACGTGCACAGCGTCTATCTGTTTTAAGGCAGCATGTCTCTGAAGCAAGGGATAGGGAGACTAGCGCTGAGCGCTCGCAGCGGCTCGCTAGGCAAAATGCCATAACATCGCAGGCCCGCGCTCGAGAATCCAGCGATGAACGTGCACAGCGTCTATCTGAGTTTCCAATAAAAACATCATTTGCCCTGACTATTAACAAGTCCCAGGGACAAACATTCTCTTTGGTTTTTTTTGGTTTTTTGGTTTTTGGTTTTTTGGTGGTGGGTATTCTGTTACCAGAAAATAAAACAACCTCAAACATTGTATATAGAGAAGCTTTAAATTAAATAGATACCTAACTTAAATAAATAAAATAAGTAAAAGGCGACCAAGGGTTAAGTTACCTTGAGCAGAAAAGAGAACTTAGGTAATCTTTGAAGTTACTGATCTGATTCCAAACAATATTTTACTAATAAAATTAAATACAGTAATATCAATCGAGTGTTATCTTATGTTAAAACAAGAAATTTTCCGCGGACGAAGTCGCGGGCAGAAGCTAGTCTGATATAATACGTTTATTAGTAAGGGGGCAAGAATAAAAAAAGTACTTAGGTAAGTAATTATTACAGAAAAGAAACAAAGTTTAACTGCATATTATATTTATCATTAGCTAACCCATCTACTCCTTCTTCGAGTCGCTGACACGACTGTATTTATATCTTGTTGGGCCGAAACTTCGCCCCTTCCACAGCATCGTCGGTGGCAGCACAGAGGTCAGCGCATCCACCCAAGAGACCCAACCCAACTCAACCAACTCATTAGCAGCCCCATAGCATATTAAGTTTTTCAGTGCTTACGTACATTAACCTGGAACAATTTTTATCTGTGAGCTGTAAAAATTACTGCGCCGAAGTCTCCGCGCACCATCTAATGTCCGGTGTTTCTAAATTTGCCAAAGATGTAAACAACAATGGCCACTCGAAATTGTATAAAATCGATATACAAGAACATTTATTTTAAATAATGTTTGTTTTCGTCTGGTTAGCTCGGAGATTTAGACGAAAACAAACATTATTTAAAATAAATGTTTTTGTATATCAATTTTATTCAAATTTCGAGCGGCCATTGTTGTTTACATCTTTGGAAAATTTAGAAACGTCGGACTATACTTACAAAGAAAATGCGATAAGTAGTATGAGTTTCAAGTAGGTAAATGATTAATTTCACTAATCCTATTACTTAACGTCTATAAACACTTCATCTTTAGCGCACAGCAGTCCACTGCTAGACATAGGCCTCTCCAATTGCAGGCCATTTAGCTTGATTCTCCCCTCACCGAGAGGAGGCCTGTGTTCCCGCAAGCGCCTACAGAAATTACAGTTTTATGTTGAGGCTACGTAGATTATAGCTAATCGCTTTAATTTTTCTTGACTTTTTCGTCCGGCTACCTACATCTCTAATATTGTCACAATAAATCTGCACTTTCACATCAAGCTACGTATTTTTTTCATTCTTCCCGTAATTAAGACCGCCCATTGTGTCACCCATTGTAAAGTTTTCTATGTATATTTATGTCTGTAATTTATATGTGGTGTACAGTCACGTCTAAAAGTATGTATACACTTGGCAATTTTCAATTGCGATTTTTTCGTGAAATAACGAATGCAACGTTGAAATACGACACTTAACATAAACTTATGGGTTCGAAAATACTATTTTCGTAATAACATAAAATTTCATTTAAAAATAAAGGAGAAAATCGCCTTTGAATAAAGCCAAGTGTATACATACTTTTAGACGTGACTGTACATAATAAAGAGTATTCTATTCTATTCTATTATACTTGGATCAATCCCGCACAGCCTGTGTCGCAGCAGTGGGAACATAATAGGCTGATTATGTAGCTCGATTCTCGGCAACTCTCATCCAGCTGCTACCAGCCACCCTGCGAAGATCGTCGCTCCACCTAGCCTGAGGGCATCCTACCTTACCTTTGCCGATTCGCGGTCACCACTCAAGAACACGTCTACCGCAACGTACAGTCAGTTACTGCAATTAGCTGACCCACCTTTGCATAAATGATTGAGATTTTTTAGAATACGAATCGATAGACTTTTATAATTCTTTTGTATTTTATTTATTTGAGCAAAGTAAATAAAATATAAAAGAATTATAAAATTCTATCGATTCGTATTCTAAAAATTATATAATTACATATGAAATTGGCGTTTTGTATGGAAGGAACAAAAAGTCGAATATTTTTTAATATAATATATTTAATTAATCAAAGTATGAACCATTGTTTTCAATGCACTTTTGCCATCTTATAGGTAGTTCATTGATCCCTTTACTAAAAAAACCAGTCGGACGGGAATCAATAAAATCTTTGAAGGCGATTTGGACTGCCCCATCGGAGTTGAATTTTTTCCCTTGCAAAAAGTTATCCAAATTGCGAAAAAAATGGTAATCTGTTGGAGCAAGGTCCGGGGAGTACGGAGGATGTCTAAGACATTCCAATTCAAGCTCTTCTAATTTGGTAGCCGTCTGTTGCGCAGTGTGTGGTCTGGCGTTGTCGTGCTTTCAAGCTTTTTAATCTTCCCAATTTGCTTCAAGTGAATTAAAACAGTTTTATCACTAACATCGAAGCCTGCAGCTAACTCGGACGTGGTTTGCGATGGGTCCGCTTCCACAATAGCCTTCAATTCTCCATTATCAACTTGGGTCTCAGGCCGTCCACGGGGCTTGTTCTGCAGGTCGAAATTTCCAGAACGAAAACGTTGGAACCAAAAACGAACTGTGTTTTCTTTTGCAACATGACCGCCATACACATCATTCACCCTTCGAGTCGTTTCCGCAGCACTAGTGCCACGGCGGAACTCGTACTCGTAAATAATGCGATATTTTAAATTTTCCATTTTGTAAAATGAGTGACGCAAACAGAAAAAACAGAAGAAAAAAAACAAATGAATGACGGTCATCGAAGCACAAATACATGAGTAAATAGCTGTACAAATTTGAATTTGGAATTCCTTACCAAAGAGGAGAAATTCGTGATTAAAGTGGCCAGTACGAAAAACGCCAATTTCATATGTAAGGACCTAATATTTATTTGAGCAAAGTAAATAAAATATAAATGAATTATAAAATTCTATCGATTCGTATTCTAAAAAATCTCAATCATTTATGCAAAGGTGGGTCAGCTAATTGCAGTCACTGACTGTACATTAACTAAAGTAACGTAAAGTACGTAAACTACATAAGTACCCACAAATAGTCCAAAAAAAAAATCGCCGACGCACTCCATCACATGATCTTCAGAAGATTCGCCCCCATATTGGATTATATGGGTAAAAAATGTATTTGTAAGCTCGCCAATTGGTGCCCGGGCCCTTAAAGTGTCCAGTGCAACTTATAGGGGCAATTCACGGCAGATAACTCATTGTCAGAAGGGGCAGCAGAGAGGTACTCGCGAGTGGCAAAAAGTTGAGTGTGATTGAGTGTGTGTGAGTGATTTAGTTTTTGTGTCATTAATTTTAGGCAGCTAATATTAGGTATTATACTAGCGGCACTGTATTAAGGCACCTGTGACTGCTTAAAAATTATAAAAATACTAGCTTCAGTGAAATTTCTTATTCCCCCCCCCCCCTCCCCCTCGCACCGCATCGCCTGCCAGCGCTAATTCTTCGTTTTCGTTTAGCGTTATTTCTGATTTTTTTTTTCTTTTTATTTGGCTCCAAGTGTCGTACAACAATAACGTTATTATGATAATAGATGGCGCCACGTGTATTGTTGTTTTCCTCGGGAACAGCACTTTTTTTTAATTTTTGGATGAAAGGTACCCTATGTCTGTTTCTGTACACCTGAAAACGTATATGCAACATTTCAGGATGATCGGTTCAGTGGCTTAGGCGTGAAAAGGTAACAAACAAACAAACTTACTTTCGCCTTTATAATATTACTAGCTGCGCCCCGCGGTTTCACCCGCATAAGTCTCGATCCCGTGGGAATATCGGGATAAAAACTATCCTTTGTCCTTCCCCGGGATGCAATCTATCTCACTGCCAAATTTTATCGAAATCCGTTCAGTGGTTTAGTTTTGAAAAGGTAACATACAGACAGAGTTACTTTCGAATTTCTAATATTATAATATAAATGTATAGTATATAGTGTGGGCAAATTCGGATATCCATGGGGCAAATATGGGACAAATAGTTAGGAAGTTAGGATAGGATTTCACGCGGACGAAGTCGCGAGCAGCAGCTAGTTTTATTTAAATGTAACAAAATAAACTTAATTTTAAGCAGTCGCAGCTTGAGGTCTTACATAATTTGAATGCCAGATGAAAGGCGTGTTTAATTTGTTTCCTTAAATGTAAAATATTGCAACACAACAATGTATTAATTTACATACATTTCAATGTTCATTAAACTTGAATAGGTACAGTCAACAAAAGAGATAAGAACCAGGGTCGTCGGATATATGCAGTTGAAGTTTAGTATGAAACCGATGGATGTTTCGAATGAAATTTAATTTCATAAATGAACTTTTTGTTTTCTGTTAAATACATCTACCGGTTTCTGGCTATTATTATTATTATAAGCCTGTATTGTCCCACTGCAGGGCAAAGGCCTCCCTTCCCTCTTTCCACGTTTCCCGGTCTACCGCGATTGTGGGCCAATCCTTTAAGAAGGAGTCCAGCTCATCCCGCCATCTCTTTCTGGGCCTGCCGCGCAGTCGTTTCCTGCCATTTGGGATCCACTGAGTGGTGACTTTTGCGTATTGCTGCTCCGACATGCGACAGATATGGCCAGCCCAGTTCCACTTTAATCCAGCAGCTGTGCGGCCAGCGTCCGCTATTTGTGTTTTGGAACGAAGTATGGAGTTCTTAATGCGGTCAGTCAGTTTGACACCTAGTATACTTCGTTCCATAGCCCGTGTCTGGCTAAACTTCAATTATATCAAACGACCCTGGTTACTTATCTCCTTTGGAGACCGTACATAATTGTTGCAGGTACTGCTATATTGCATGGCGAAGTCGGGCATATCTAAAACATTTGCGTAGGTAGGTATGAGAGTGAAATACATAAATATCTATTAAAAAAAATATATGGTGTAAAACAGAATTAAATTATTATATTAAAAATGCTTATAAAATAATTGCAAAAAGCCAACGTCACGCGGTGTTCCCAGGCGGTCACCCATCCAAGTACTGACCGCGCCCGATGTTGCTTAACTTCGGTGATCGGACGAGAACCGGTATATTCAACGTAGTATGGACGTTGGCGGATGAAGTGCTGAAATTAATGTACTCAAATATGTACATGTAGGTTGAATTTGAATTCCGACCCATTTAAAATTGTAATAGTAGGTAAGTATCATCGGTCGGACACGATAATCAGTCGGGAGCGATAATTTAATACAAGTATTGTTAATCAAAGGTCATCATTATCGCTAAGCGTAATCTTAATTTTAGTCGTTTAGTTCTGTTGGATTTTGAACTCTCGACTTATCGCCGAAAGATAAAAATTCAACAGCACGCTTTCATTTAGGTGTCGCCTAGTGTTAGTAAAAACGGGCATAACTCTATATTAGAAGTGAGTAGTGCTGCACACCCCCACCGTATTTCAAGCTAAACAAATACCAACTTTGTTTAATTAAAAATTCAGTTGATTTCAGAGTAACTAGCACTATTGAAAAAGTTATTAAAAATGTTTGAAGCTGTAGCGTAAACTGAACTTTATTGTGTAAGAATTAAAGTTATTTTTCCATTAATTCATATTTCTTTACATTTTTGGCAAATAAATCGCGATCGCAGATTAGGAATTTTAGTCTTCTAGGCAGTAGCGTGCATTGCATATAGGCATATAAGCAGTGCCTACCTCGCTATATCAACATAAGCCTGTCAATTACATTTTAGTGTGTGTACCCCACAATTAAGAAATTCACTAAATTATCATACCCAACAAAAAACAAAATCTGCATACAAACACTCCCGCACTATTCGCACATTGTCATGGGTCTTTACTCGTTCAAGTTAATACGACAAAATTAAAAATACGTAGGTACGTCTCACGCGTAATACCATGACGTTCTACCTTCGCAATTTATCACCCTTAAGTAGGCATGCCTACTCAAATAACCACCCTTTTGACCTCACTTTTTTTCTGATTAGTGACTGCGTTTGCCTAGACTAGACCCGGCCTAGTGCCTACCTATTCTGAAAACCAATGCACGCCACTGCTTCTAAGACCGACTAATAAGGAACAAAGTTTTCAAAGAACAAGCATGGCATACGTGAAATTTACGGTTATTTATCAGCCATGTGTTCCGTTCGAGTCCGGCCCCTCTCAATAAAAGACTTATCACCGCTTAGTTTTGAGTAAACCATCAATAAACGCCCCTACGAGTGGAGTGAATTGACAGAAAGAAATGGAACGGCATAATTCTGACGTTTTCGACGAATCAATCGGTTACTCCGCTGCCTGGTAGGAAATCGACAATTGTTTACCATTTAAGTTGAATTAAATAATTTTTGATTTACAGTCTGATAGTTAGATGTTTTATTGTTCATCATGGACCTTTCGACTCGTATTGAATTAGTATCTACATATTTATTTATTGACTAGCTGCGCCCCGCGGTTTCACCCGCGTATATGTCGATCCCGTGGGAATATCGGGATAAAAAGTAGCCTATACGTTAATCCAGGGTGTCAGCTACCTCCTTGCATAATTTTATCAAAATTGGTCTAGCCGTTTGAGCGTGAAGAAGTAACAAACATATAAACACACACACACACCCCCAAAAACTTTCGCATTTATAATATTAGTGTGATGTGATGTAATATATTATTATATTATATTAGTGTGATGTGATTTGGGATCTCCAACAAAGGATACACAGATATCTACAATAGAAATCACAACAGTACAAAAGGTTACTTTACATGTTTCCTTCAATTACAGGAGACCACAGCATGCACATGGCACATAATTATGACTAAGTGTAAACAGGATGAAAATAAATGGAAAAACATATCAAGACTGAGCATTCATATATCAATATATCTTCGTGAAGGAGTTCGTACAGTTCGACACATGCTGAGCTGGACTCCCATTTGGTGCAACCTTGAAACGCACACCGCACTGTGTTTCGTCGTTAATTTTATTTTAAGTATTCGTCATAGAAATTTTGTTTTGAGTGTCACTTTTATTTAGATATGTATGTTTTTCCCTTTTTTTTTGTTTTTGTATCGGCACCTTGTTTTGATATTATGTTCATGTGGGTAATTGGTTATCATCTAATGTTGTACTTTTGTGTGTTGTGCTGTCTTTTGTGTGCGCCAAATAAATAGTTTATCTATCTATCTATCTATCTACAGGTAACGCTAGGTACAGAGACGCCAGCACATCAAGCTACCCGAAACTGTCAAATTCTCCCAATCAACTTTGAACTTTACACTGTAGCAATAAAGTTGAAAATCTATTAAATAAATTTGACAGATTGTAATAGTTTGATGTGCTGGCGTCTGTACCTACAACCATACCTATGTCTACCACCAAGCAGAGTTGATGTGTTCTGGTTTGAAAGGTAGGTGTGGAATATGGATGCCTCTGGTATTGAAAGAAAAAAGAAAGAAGAAATAAAATACCTACATTTATTTAGCACATAATAAAAGGAACACAATATAATATACAGCACAAGATAATAAAAAGAAGTTTGAAGTGCAAGAAATTAGCAGGAAAGTGTGCCTCACGGCTGCGAAATTCCTGATGAAGAAAAGTCCAATAAGACACTTGATTCGAACCCACGACATCCGCAGGTTGCAATCAAAATCAAAAGTCATTTATTCAAACTAGGCTGAGAATCAGCACCTTTCGAACGTCAAAATTACAAAAGATAGTCCCCCAAAACGCACGCCCTTCACTACTTCCTAATGCTTTCGCTGGGGAGAAGAAGTGGCGCAACAAACTCCCCAGCAGCACAGCTGTCTGTTCAGTTAGAAAATACTTGATTGTATACTCTAACTTATCGACCTAGAGGCAACATTCGAACTCTGCAAATAGGTTTTGTGATAACTCCAATCAAGATCCCGTTTCAAATCTCAATTAAATAAAAGTAGTCTGTGATCATTGTGCTTGATAGGCTCAGATGCAAACAAGTTACTTAGTCAATCTAAACAAAAACTTGATTGTGGCAACAACTTTTTTTAAGCTATTGCATAGCTTTTATCGCGGGCGTGAGCGCGGCGACCGAATCAAGAAATTCCGTAACGAAAATAAACCTAACACCCCCCACTCCGACCGGCACAGCGGTGCGGCGTTGAAACTTTGAAAGCCGTGCATCGTCTAACGTCGTTTCAGTTCGGCAGACTTCGGCACGGTGTTTGTGTGCGTGCTACTATACGTATGCGTGTAGATTGTACGAAGCTCGCACGCATCGAGACGAGCGAATATCAAAGAAAACACTTGAATTAATATCAAAGAAAAAAAAATATTGCATTAATATTATAATTGCATAAGTTGATAAAAAATGCTATGCAATAGCTTTACCGCGGCAGTCCCCGAGTGCCACACGTATTTTTCAGTGCGTGTGACCAACGGGCAGGCACACGAGTTTGTTTATCAGCACAAACCGTCAAGTTATTAATAGGCAGTGGCTAGAAAAACAAAGTTTGTGAACATTCTTTTTTATTTGCCCTTTATTGTGTTGAAAAGGCGGAGTTGTTAGTTTGTTTGAAAATGTTTTGTTTTCAACTTTTAGGGTTGTTTTAGTGGAGTATGCAAGCATTTCCTTACCCAAACCATTCGTTCCACCCTCTGCAGAACTCCCACCTGGACATGAGTTGCCTTGGGTAACCTGGAAGTCTTTAAACAGACTCCGGACCCAAGTTGGCCGAAGCAAGGAAAACCTGTTCAGGTGGAGATTTATAGACGACTCCGCCTTGGAGTATAAATGTGGTGCTGTTCCACAAACAATGGGACACTTATATCGTGCCCTGCGTGTCCTGTCAGCTGCACGTTACAGGAACTGATGGACGCTGGTGATGGCGCCAAACAAGTACCCGAATTCTCGGCCGAGTACATTTAGATTGCCATCGACACGCTAAGAAGAAGTGTGGGGTATTTAAGGAAGTTGTGGTTTTCGTTAGTTTAGAAGATTTTAAGAACTAGCAGGGGATTGAGGAGGGGGGGAAGCGGAGGGGGGCTCAGAGAATCTGACCGGAATAAATCATGAATCAGCCATATATTTTTTTAAATGTGACATACTGGCATGTGAAATGCATAATGAGGATGCCTTGTCACTAGTCGTTAATTTATTTATTTATCCATTTATTTCAGGCATCAAGGCCCATAGAAAACACATAAAATACAATATTAATATAACTTAAAAATACTATAAATAAATACATCATTATAATTACACTAAGAAACTAACTAAACACGAAGTGACGGCGTCGTGTTTCGCTGACTGGTGTCATGTAGCCGGCCACGAAACCGGCGATACACAACACCCTTCGGCCAGAACTCTTCCTTAAGGAATTTCTCGAGATGGTGTGTCGGAACACGCACCACGAACGACTTGAAGTTCATGTTGTGACGCGACTCCAACTTCTCGACCCTCAAAGTCCATTAATGGTAGAAGTCCATTCCGTTTATCAATATACTAGCTTCTGCCTGCGACTTCTTCCGCGCTATTACTTCGTTTTCGCTTAGCGTTCTTTCTGACTTTTTTTCTTTTTGCTCGGCTCCTATGAGTCCTAGCGTGATCTTAAATAGCCCATCCCCTACCTCAATCATTGGCGCCGATTCCCTTGTTCACAAACTAAACTAAATTTACGTTCAGTGCATCTTTTTCTTTCTGTTTCATTAAAAAAGGACAGAAGATAAATTTTAGTTTAGTCCTGTCAAACTAAACAGCGCCTGACACTACTCCATACAAGTTTAGACGTGATTAAAAACTTGCCTACTAAAATTACGTCAATTTACGTCAGGCGCTGATTAATTTGACAGGTCTAAACAAAAATTTATCTTCTGTCCTTTTCTGAATGAAATAGATGCACTGAGCTTAAATTTAGTTTAGTTTGTGAACAACAGAATCGGCACCATTGACCTATGAAATGCAAAAGATATTAAATCCGTCTGGTGGTTTCAAAAAAAAAAAAACAAACTCTTCAGCATTATTATTAAGTAGTATCACACTAATATTATAAATGCGAAAGTTTGTGAGTGTGTGTGTATGTTTATATGTTTCTTACTTCTTCACGCTCAAACGGCGGGACCAATTTTGATAAAATTTTGCATGAAGGTAGCTGACACCCTGGATTAACATATAGGCTACTTTTTATCCCGATATTTACACGGGATCGACATTTACGCGGATGAAACCGCAGGGTGCAGCTAGTAGATTATAAAACTGATTAAGAAAGTCCATTGTATGATCATAACAAATCATTAAAATCACTTTAACAGAATATTCCTCTAAAATTTCACACACAAAATCAATGAAACCGTGTCCACACCATCCATATGCCTTATCGATATCGTTGAAAGAAGTTTATGGTCCAAACAAAAACTTCCCCTTGTCATAGACAAACACAGACGCTGCAGACTACAAGTTGCATACACTATGGTTCCCAAGAGACCACATAAAGAGCTTCCCTTAAGAGAAAATTCGGGAGAAATTTCCTCACTGTACCAACTTACCCTAGCCTCCCCTCACAAACTTACACCTACAGTTTTTATAGTCTCTATTTCTGTGAAACTAAGGTTGATTTTCCAATGATTCAGGTTTCCCATAAGTTGATGGACGGAGTACATGTTCGCTACGTCACAATAGGGGTAAGTAATTTAATTGATGACGTGTTCGATTTAGCAAAATGGATGGTGAGTCGTTTTAGAATTAAAAATGCGACGTCCCCTTCGCAGGGTGATATCTTTTGAGCATGAGAGCGTCTATTTTATTTGGGAATACGAAAGTGATGGAAAAAATCTTACAAGTGCGAGTTGAACTGGCCTGGAGAGGGTTCCGTTCATAGAAATATCTTCTTCTTCTCATGTGTTTTTTGTTGTATCTATGGTTCTGTACGATAAATAAATGTATGTGTATACCATGTTTTATACCTTTAATTTATCCTAAGAACAAACTTTATGTTGAAGGTGAAAATGACAAGTTCTCCCATACATTCTAACTGCAAATGTAAGTTTGTACCGCGTTATTTTAAGACCATAGACTTCGGTTCGATCATAGGCTTAGGTTTTTCTGCAATCTATTATCAAAGAACTATTTTCTATTTTTTTTTTTCAAAATTCTAGTTTCAGTAGTTTCGCAGATAATTTTGATGGAAGTTGGCTGTGAAGAAGAAGTATAGACAGACAAACAGATACACGAGTGATCCTATAAGGCGCTTTGCAGATGGAGCAACTATTTCAGCAACTGGCAACTGGCAACTAGGTGTTTACATACATCTCGGGCTATTGACGTTATTTTGGTAGGAAGTTGCCTCAGCTAAAGTTGCTCAATCTGCAAAGCGCCTTAGGGTTCCGTTTTTCATTCTGATGTACAGAACCCTAAAAATTGATTTACTAGGCCTGTTTCGCAATGATATGCAATGTTTATCTGCAAGATCATCATTTTCCTGCCCTTACTACAATTTATTTGGGGTCGACACAACATGTCCTTTTTCTTCCATACTTCTCTATTAGTCGGTAGTCACCTATTTTCCCCGACTCCCCGTTGCTCTCGTGGTTGCAAGCGCGACTGCTGAGTGTGGAGTCCTGGGTTCGATTCCTGCACCCTAATTGCGTAACACACTATCAATCGGAATCAGAATCATTTCGAAGCCAATTGCTAATCCATTGCTTCATAAGTTTGAAAAATTTGTCTGCTCAACACGTAAATAACGCAATGAATGTTGTTGAACTGTCAAAATGAAACCGATTTCGATTGATAAAGTGTTACGCAATCAGGGTGCCGGGTCGGGCAGTGCTATTGGGTTTTCCATATCTTAGTAACAGTCCGGAGTTTGGAAGTTGGCTGTTTAATACCTCCTCCGTGCCTCGGAAAGAACGTAAAGTCGTTGGTCCTGCGCCTGATCTCTCCCCGGTCGTGTCGGACTGCTGTCCCATCGGACTATGAGAGTAAAGGAATAGAGAGTGCACCTCCGTGTTTGCGCACACACTTGTGCACTATAATATCTCCTGCTAATCTCCGTTGAGATTGGCCACCGTGACCGAAATCGGTCGGGAGGCTATTATTATTATTAGTCACCCGCTTTCTAACCATATCATCATTCACACAGTCCATCCATCGTTTCTTTGGTCTTCCCCTACTCTTAAAGCCGTCTTCATTCATACTGAAAACTTTTGTCACGACATTTTACTTAACCAACTGTTTATCTAAAAAAAAAAATTCAGAAAAACAGAATTTGTATGAAGCTATTAGTATCTACATAAATAAATAAAATTGACGTGTCTGTTTGTAATGTCAAAATAACAGCTTTTTACAAAGTTCATATGAAAGTTATTTTGTTCTGACTAATCTCCGAAACGGCTGATCCGATTTTGACGGGACTTTTCTAGCAGATAGCTGATGTTATAATGAATAACTTAGGCTTAATTTTAGAAAATGAAAGAAAATCAAAAGGCGTTCATGTCAGGCGAACGAAGTCCTGGACAGCACCTAGTTCACCAAATAAGTTAAACAAAAACTTAACAGTGTAATGAAACCAAAATCCTACTTACAGAATATTTATAATTATTTTATCCCTGTTATTATTTCATCGCTTTACCATAAATAATTTTAATTCCAACAACAAATTATTTATTTATTTATGTTCAGTTGGTAAGTCTATTAAAACTTTATACACAAGTACAAAAAATACTGTACAAAGGCGGACTTAATGCCTGAGGCATTTTCTACCAGTCAAACTTAGGGTGATGCAGAGACAAAATGCAATGGATGGGTGATGCAGATTATTATATGGGAAATGGATAGAATAGAATACTCTTTATTATGTACACCATATAAATTACAGACAAAAATTTAGAAAACTTTGCAATGGGTGACACAATGGGCGGTCTTATCGCTAAGGGCGATATTTCTTATTCCGCATCATAGGAATCGGAATTCGGACTATTTCAGCGTAATTATTTAATTACCTTTCCAATTATAAATAAATTATTTGTAGGCTTAATATTATTTCAGCGGACGCATACCGGGAGGGCTGGTTCGAGGTGGCGCGGGGAAAGAGTTCCTAGAAGGACTTGGGGGAATCTATACCCAGCAGTGGAACAGTATACATAGGCTAAACAAAACAAAAAAAACATATTTAAGGACAACTATTTACGGAGTGACGTCACCAATAAAAAAAATATCTACGCGTCCCTAATACCGTATTGCACGCACAGTTGAAGAACACGGCGTGTGCTATAAACGTGTTCTATTTATCGGTCCCCTGGGCATAGGGACGCCCTAACTTCGTGTTCGTCACGCAACTGTTTTACAACTGGTTGTAAAAGTTACACTATGAGTCATTGGGAATTTTAAATAAGTTGAATAAATATTATGTAAAGGAGTTAATTTTCTTACTGCAAGCCAAATGGATCAGCATCAGGGAGATTGCGTAACCAACTAACAGTAATAATGGCTTTCATTTTGACAGTTCAGCAACATTCATTGCGTTATTTACGTTGTTGAGCAGACAAATTTTTCGAATATATGAAGCAATGGATTACCAATATCCTTCAAAATCATTCGAATTGTAATTGAAAGTCATCATCATCTGCCTAGCCTTTTCCTAACTATGTTGGGGTCGGCTTCCAGTCTAACCGGATGCAGCTGAGTACCAGTATTTTACATGGAGCGACTGCCTATGTGACCTCCACAACGCAGTTACTGGGTAATACGAAAAAACTCCTTGGTAAGACTGGTTGTCAAACTATCAGGCTTCTGACGACCCGTAACGACTGTCAAAGTTCCACGAATGACAGCCGGGACCAACGGCTTAACGTGCTTTCCGAGGCTAACGATGCACGATACCTCCTGATACAAACCTATTCAATAAATAAACATTACCTTGTCAATACCCGACAATCAATCATAAAGAACAAACAGCACAACGGCGATAAAAAACTGACGAAACACACGAAATTTAGGAAATTCGGTCCAAATGCCATCCGTCATGCGACCCAACCCGTTAGCTTTCGCATTATGCAGGGTTAAAAATCACTTCGCATAAATCTACGCTATCGGTCTAAATGACCCGCGGCGGTTCTGTGGGTTAAAACGTTGGATTATAGAGGCAGAAGGCTCACTTAATGCTGCGTACGATTTGCCGAGGACGCACGGACTTCGCTTAGGAAATTCTCTGTTTTTTTGTTACTGACGAAGTTCCTTACAGTACGTCGTTTTCTGCATGCTTGGCGAATGACGAACTTTACTTTGTGTAAATTTATTTCATCATCACTGCTCTCAAAATAGGAAAGGAAACCGGCATGTCCTAGAACCAAAAATTCGAAGACATCTGACATCTACGACCCCGCACTGAGCTCGCGTGGTGGATTACGGCCATCGATCACTAATTTTTAGTGATCGATGATTACGACCCACTCTCTCTCATCGAGAGGAGGCCTGTGTCCCAGCAGTGGGAACACAGATATAGATACACCTAGATAACGCAACACAACTACTTCGCGTGCCAAAAATCACACCAGCTTAATTTTGTGCGCAAAATTAGGCGTTAGTCGGGACAACTGTGTACTGATAGGCTTTCTAAGGTACGCCACCTCGGAAAGCCAACCATAAACGCATTATGCCCGTGTCTTGGTTGGTTATCGTGTAGCATCAGTAAAGTAAACCTTCTGTTGATCCCTTAACTTTAGCATGCCGCAACGTTATCTCAACTGTCAACTCTAGTTTTTCACCGCCGCTAATAGATGACGTTGTTTACAACTCAGTTGTTCCGAGTTTCGGTATTTAATCACGTTTGACGGCACATAGACGCGGTATTTCGGTTACCGTTTACGTTTCCCGATAGGGAATTACCGATAGCTTATAACTTTGATCGATTGTGAGTACCTGACAAGACCGGAGGGTGACTAAATGATAAATGCAGCGATTAATCTGGCGAGTTTGCCGAAGTTTTGGATAAATTAACGCTTTTTTTTCAAACACATTTCGTCATTGCTGATTATCTCACCGTATAAGACATTCATGTCTTGGTCCTAGTTTCTACGGAATAAATTGCAGTCGTAATTAGCATCCCATGAATGTTTCAAATTTTTGATATTATGAGACAAATTGCAATAAGGAACTACCTTACCCTCTCCGAAATGCAGATGTGATAATGTGTTTATTATTGACCAAGCGAGATTTAAAATTAATTTCATGGACACCGCATTGTTTTTTATCGATACCGGAAATATGAAATAACGTAAGGGACAAAACTAAAGTTTACAGGAGAGCAAAAATAAGATTTGTTTTTACAAAAACTGACTATAACTTTTTAACTATATGTTTTATGTAAAAAGTGTCTAGGACAAAGTTTCTTAGATTTCTTCATTCTTTTAAGCTAAAATAGCAAACATTGATTAAAACCTATAGTTTTAAAGATAGCATGTCCCTTACGTTAAATAATAATGAATACGGGTGACATACGTTAACAAAATTTGAGATGTAAATGAACAGCATTGATGTAAGGGACATTATAGGAAAGAAACAAATATTTTTTTTGATGTAAGGGACATTATATGAAATAAACATTTAGTGATTTCCAAAGTAAAGGTCTCTTCATGGTGTACTCTATATTGCTAATATGCTGTTAATAAATTTAAAAAATAGAATTTATTACATTCATGACCTACTGCGCCTATCAATATAGTTTAAACCTACTTGCTGACATAAAAGGATAAAAAATAAATGAATAAAATAGATTAAAACTTTTATTTGTACTCACTAATCCTCTTTTAAAAACGAAAATAACTCGCATAAATTATGCTAAGTACAACATAATTGCTCGATAAGCAAGAGGACTTTTTCTGGCTGATTTCATAAATTATGGCCACTGGAAAGGTCCCCAAACCATCAGTTTTTTTAATCTCCCTTTGAATGATAACATGCATGCTGTCTATTCATCCTGCGTTAACTGCTTAATAAGTTATAATTTTTACATGACCTACTTACTAAGCACAATTATATATCATACTTACCAATATTTTATCTAATGGAAGGTATGTTTTTATTAGGATTCGAATTATTCTATCTCAATCAATCAACTCAGCCTATTTCGGTCCCCTGCTGAACATAGACCTCTCCCAGGCTGCGTCACAACACCCTGTCCTCCACCTTCGGCATCCAGTCCGTTCCAGCCACCTTTTTTAGGTCGTCCGTCCATCTAGCTGGGGGGCGTCCCACACTACGCTTGCCGATACGCGGTCTCCACTCAGGACTCGGCTGCTCCACCGGCCATCGGTCCTTCGATAAACATGGCCAGCCCACTGCCACTTCAACTGAAGTGCCCCAACCCACTGTGTGTGTGGGGCTGGTGGGGTGGCAACTGTTTACTCTGCAAGCTATGTCGGTAACTCCGGTTCTTTTCCGGAAAATTTCAATCCTGATTATATCTTTCAAAGAGACTCCGAGCATAGCTCGGTCCATAGCGCGATGAGCGACCTTGAATTTGTGGACCAGCCCGACCGTCAGTGTCCACGTTTCGGCACCATATATCATGACGGGCAGAACGCACTGGTTGAAGATCTTAGTCTTCAAACACTGCGGGATAGGCGACGAGAAGACTTGACGGCTTCTTCTGTCGGCTTCTTTCTCAAAGTTGTGTCTATCGAGCTGGATTATTTGCCCTAGGTAGACTTAATCATTCACAACTTCGAGAAGCGACCCTTCGATGTAGTTTGGACTCGGCAAGACGTGCGAATTGTACATGACTTTCGTCTTCTTTCGTTTTTCTTTCTTTTTCTTTCTTGTCCAAATTCATGCCGAGGCCAACCCGCCGAGGAGCTACATTTAGGCTATGCAGCATATGGTTTAGCTGTTCCAGCGTCTTTGCCATTATGACGATGTCATCGGCAAATCGAAGATCTGAAATGTACTCGCTGTTCACGTTGATAGTCCAGTTCAATCCAGCGTCTTGAAGACGTCCTCCAACGCATTTGTAAACAATTTAGGGGATATAATATCCCCCTTTCTCACCACTCGGAGCAGTTGGATATGGCTGGTATTCTGATCCTGGATCTGGACAGTCATCGTGGCAGTGTCATACAAACATTTCAACACTTCGATGTAGCGCGCGATCGTTGCAGAGAGGCCAGAACTGCCCATATTTCGATGAAGTCGAAGGCTTTCTCGTAGTCCACAAATGCCATGCACAGCATCTGATTGTACTCCTCGGTCTTCTGTTCAATTTGCAGAACAGTATGGATGTGGTTTACAGTGCTGAAGCCTTTTCGAAAACCGGCTTGTTCTAGCGGCTGGAACTCGTCAAGTATCCTGGCAAGACGGTTTGTGACGACCTTCGAGAACAGCTTGTATACGTGGCTCAGAAGTGAGATGGGTCTATAGTTTTTCAGCAAGGATTTAAGGTTTTATTCCATCTAAATAGACCATTTTTTTAATTACTGAACTCTATTTATGACTAAACAATAATTTACCAAAAGTAGTATGAAATAATTACCTATTTATGTGATTCCTATAATGTTCATAAATTTTTTCCTGCGGGCTAGAGAAGTGAAGATAACTTTCATCACTCATGTTTACCATTTCACTAGGTACTTGTAGTTAGATCAATGAAAACGATGATGTATTACTTAAATGAAGATGTGTAATGTCACAAACAGTGTTACGAAATACTAAGTAAGGGTCACGACCGCACAGGTAAAATCAAACACAAAATCCGTATTGCTATCTAGCTCAGACATGTTGCACTGTTTTTCGTGTAACAGAGACGTATAATAATATTCGTTAAGATAAGTTTTAGATGTAAAGGACAGGCCAATTATTTTCGATGCTGACAAATTAACGTATGGGTCAATATGATTATGATAATTCAAGCCACAATTTAACGTAAGGGACATGGTATTTGCACCTACTCAGGGAACACTAACGTATAAGACCTGTTGTAAAATGTTCTCGTTTTTTTTTTTAATGTAAATACCAAATACTGTGAGTAAAGAGACTTACATTAGTTTTTATAAAAATATTAATTTAAAACGTCCTATACAGCCAGTTTTTGTAAAAAAATGGTCTCTACCTGCGGAAAATATCTAATGTAAGGGACATTTTTTTTTAGATATTGAGATTTTAAATATACCAATCGATAGAGCAAGAAATTACGAATCCAATGATATATATAACTCATTTTCGACAAAATGTCCCTTACGTTATTTCATATTTCCGGTATCGTTATTTTTTGTTGCTGAATGGGCCCGCTCTTGACCTCGATCACGCCTGATGGAAAGCGATGGATGAGGTCTATGATGGAACGAGCGTGCCCAGAATATGCCTAAGGCACTGGAACTCCCACGCATCGACGAAACACAGCAGGCTGCTTGACGCCGGACTCCTGTGGGAGGGTGGTCGCAAACCAGGCGGGCGTTAGCCATACCACCGCAAGGGAAAAATTGGCCAGTCAAATAAGGTGTTGGGTGTGACTGTCCAGGATGCGCCGAGCGCGAGCGTTCCGTTGAGTAACTGGCGGAACAAACTGCGCTACACGAGAAGGCTTCTTCATGCATCCCTTTTTTAACTTAAATATGCACGTTATATAAATGATTAATCGCAGATGTTCACTGACCGTATGACGTAAGTAATTGAAATAATCGCATCAAATACGATATAGACGGGTCATGGCCTGTTCGCTAATCTTTCCCACAAAGCCTTTTCACAGCTCAAGACGGTCCTCAAGTTCTTATTAAAGTCCAATTTAAAAAGACAAAGCTTCAAGTAGTTTTCCATTTCAAGAGTAGTCATCCAAAGAAAACGGTGCCCTCTGTCGAAGCAAATGAAAAACTAATCCTCATTTGCATCTATTAAGATTTCATTTAAAATCACAATGCTCCGATCTCGGGCCTCGGTAGACGGTAGCCATCTTCGTTTTCTGAAACAAATCGAGCCTGTCTCCCAGCGGAAGTCGGCGGCTTTAATTTCCGACTTCGGCTTCATTTTTTGCAGCCGCTTTAAAGAGATTAGACTTTTGTTGTGTCTCGTTGTGATTTAATAGGAATTGAAAAGGCTACGAAGTTGCCAATACAGCAATTAGATTTTTAAAGGCTTTGATTTGCGTTCCTTATAAAGGTTTTAAAAGAGTTTTACGAGGAACAAAAGGTATTTATAAGGCAGATGTGAGTGAAAACGGAATTAGGACGTGTTTTTTTTTTTTTTTTAGGACGTGTTTTTTTTTTTTTGTATCACTTTATTGGTGATTTGCTTCAGAAAGGCCAGGTGCTTATAGGGTTTCCATCCGTCCGGATTTGTCTGGACATGTCCGGACTTTTAGACTTTTGTCCGGACTTTGTCCGGCTCTTTAATTTGTCCGGATTTTTTGGCTTAGATGGAATACGAGTAATAATACTTATAAGTACTTAATACCAAATAAGTCTTTAGTACCTATTTATTAACTTCTCATTCATCTAAAAACAAAATATACTTCTTTATCAATAAACTTAACGAGATCAAACAATAAATCTTGTAAAATAATCAAACTTAAGTCTAGTTTCTGGTATAGGTATTAATTTATTTATCAGCGCACTTTTAACCACTAACTAAGTAGTTAAATGTTTGGATTTTGTGACTAAAATGTCCGGACTTTTATTGAAATTTCCGGCTTTTTGTTAGGACATTTCAAAGGGGTTTGAAGGTTTTGGCCCTAAAATCAAAATGGCGGCCGACCTTCGGGCCACCCTCCATACAAAAATTTTCAAACCCCTTTCTAAATGGTAACCCTAACTGCGTAGTACTCACAACCGGCGTCCGTATCTGACCATCGGGTCAGATATGGCTGTAACCGAAGCACAAGGTGTAAGATGTAAGGATCGAACCCCCATGGGAGGAAGGTGTAAGTTTATGTGTATGTTTGTACGAGTTCAGTTTTCAGTATGTTCCGATTCGGAATTTTTCGATGACAAACTGTACCGATTACGAATGATTGTCATGATAAAAATATTTAATCTGCGTTCAAGATTTATTTGCCAAAAATGTAAACAAATATGAATCAATGGAAAAATAACTTTAATTCCTACACAATAAAGTTCAGTTTACGCTAAAACTTCAAACAGTTTTATAACTTTTTCAATAGTGTTAGTCACTGAAATCAAGTTAATGGTCATTGAAATAAAGTTGATATTTGTTTAAAATGAAATAGGGTGGGGGTGTCCAGCACTTCGTACTTTTACTGTAAGTACTTACTTACTTTTTACAATGGTAATGATTTTTTTTTTTTTTTTTTGTAAAATGTTACTTAAACACAAAACTTTAAAGTTAAGACTTCATCATCATCATTTCAGCCGAAAGACGTCCACTGCTGAACATAGGCCTCCCCCAAGCACCTCCACTTCGACCGGTTTTGTGCTTCTCGCATGCAACGAGTTCCTGCGGCCTTCACAAGGCAGTCGGTCCACCTTGTAGGAGGCCTTCCAACGCTACGCCTTCCGGTACGCGGTCGCCACTCCAGAACCTTTCGGCCCCATCGGCCATCTGTTCTGCGAGCAATGTGCCCTGCCCACTGCCACTTATGTTTGGCAATTCTTCGGGCTATGTCGGTTACCTTGGTTCTCCTGCGGATCTCTTCATTCTTCAAGTTAAGACTTACAAAGACAAGAATAAAAAATTGTATAAAAATCGAAAACATAATATACTTTAGGTATAGACTTACATAATTGACTTTAACTAAAATGTTATGTATATTACATGACATTGTCGTTAAAGTCGTCGCAGCAGTTTGTGAGCGGCTGAATGTTGTAGTTACGATTGTTTGTCCAGCAGTACCCAGACAATTTCAGTTTGAAAATATGATTCCCAGGTGTGATAAAAACACGGACGGCGAGCAATGGGCAGCTCGCCGTCCGGTAAGGACCAGGCCCGGGTCGACGGCGCATTGTGTTCCATGCGCGCCTCAAAGAGATGTCAGCACTAACTGACGGGGTCTACCAGGACCGAAGCCTGCCAGGGTCGCGGGTTGTTCGAAAGAGATACCGTGGCTCCTGGCACAGGCAACTGAAGGAACACGGGTGGATTTTAGTCAGTAAAAGTCTGACACGCCCTCTCACTCCGCCCGGAGCGGGAGAAGTTATTTGATAAATTCCCACCCAAAAAAAAGGTGTGATAAAAACCAAAACAATTAAATTATCATATTGTGCCCTATGGCCTGCAGTTTGTAGTGTCCCACTGTTGCAAATGCCTTGCAAATTAATGATCTAACCTAACTATGCATAAACTAGGAGTCTCCTCAAATCTTATTACAAAACCCATTCACTATACCGACGACGTTATAAAAAACTTGATAGTTAAAACAATCAGAAGGCGTGCCATTAAATCGTCCAATTAGCTAGACCTCTATCCTCACTCCTGTTACCCTTCCTCCCTCCGCATTTAGTAGAACCTCGAGGAGGGGAAGAGGTCTACGTAGAGTGGTAAGTAGACTATAACTTTCGTCGCTCGAAGCCATCAAGATAATTGATTAATTAAAGCGCTGCAGCGTCCTCAAGCGGATTTTTCTTTTTGTTGTAAAATGGCGTTTTTATGAGAAAGTCACTTGGTAGCTTGGCGTTTGCTGCTACTTTAATTATAGCTAATTGTGGAGGTGCTATTGAGTACTATAGCTGCCTGGAAAATAAAAGGGTTTCCCAAATTTTACGCAAGAACGGTCATTTTTCATAGAAAACACTGATGAACATTTGCCATCTATTTTTTTTTGCTTCATTGTCATGCTGAAATAAAAGAATGCATCAAGTAGAACCGTTAACAATTAATAAGCAAGAAAAAAGAAAGGAAGATAAATGCCTTTATTGGCATTACAGCAACAAAAAAAAAACATTTTAGAACTAAAAATTAATTATATGCATAACTTATCACATCATTGTGTGCATTTAAGTAACAAAGTAACCGCGTTTTAAAAGAGTTGTTCCATTGCGCTCCAGGAATGCATTCCACTGCGCTCCAAAATAAAATAATATATGTAGAGTCAGCATAAAAGGCAAACCATAAGTTGTTTGTTATACACAAAAAAAAATCGGTAGTATTTTTTTTACCATGGATTCATCTCGTGTGTCTAAAATGCTCAAGGCCATTTCGCACTTTATGGCCCTAGTGTGACTGAATAAACATATGATATGCATTTTTTTCTTTTTTTTATGATATTTAATTTAATTTTTCATGCTTATAATTTATTTTTTTCTAACTTTACTCAACATTTTTTGGAGCGCAGTGGAATCAATGTATGAACATTAACATTACGAGAACAAAGGGTTTTGGAGCGCAGTGGAACAACCCGTTTAAAAGAAGATGTAGGGACAAAAATTTAAAAGAGTATACTTACTTAGTAAGGTCCGGCTGCGCTAAATTTACCACACGCCCTAACAGTACGAGTAGCAATGGTTTTCATTTTGACAGCATTCACCGCGTTGTTGAGCAAAATCCTTCAAAACGATTCAGATTGTGACTGAAAAGTTACGCAATTAATTGAACGATTAAAGAAACACTTCATTTTCAAACGATTGACAGAAATATAACTATGTTTATTTGTGGGGCAAGTGGGTCCTAATACAAAACAAAATGGACTTAATAAATGTGTTTTAAAAGAAGTCTCAGAGACAATCAGTTTATCAATATACATGAAAATAGAATGACTGTTTGACGTAAAAAATATATGTGGTTCAATGAAAATTATATGGTGTTCATAATCAATAGTAATAAATATTCCGAAAATCAGCACATCAAGCTACTACCTACAATCTATCAAAAATATCTTGTTATAAACCAAAATGAAAATGAAGTGAATTTCATGTGGCTGTATTTTTTCATCGCGTCGCTGAGGACGCGACGCCAGTTCGTTGTCACCAGGCAACGGTTGCCAGGGCTGCGCCGTAATGCATCGGCGGCGCGGCGCCCTAGGCCGCCTGCGTGACTTGACTGCGTCGGTCCCGTCACAGCTCCCGTCTTGTCATTCGAATGTCACATAGACTTTTTAGTGTTTTTATTAGTTATTTTTTTATATTGTTGTTATTTTAATTAGTTTTAATAAGTAAAATTAAATGCTTAGTGGCAGCAGCGATGTGGTGGATAACAGTGCTTGTCAACCTTCGACATCGCTGAACATCCTGGAGAGATGTCCGCTGTGTACCCAGGCACGGTTTTTTAAAGGTAAGCGGGGTTTGAATGTGCACATTGGAAAGGTGCACAGACCACCAAATGTGCACATCTCAGACTGTTGAGCACAGCACACGAAACAATAATATTCTCAATAACCTGCGTGCTGTGCTGGGGGTGAGTTTACACTCTGTTAGGCGGGGGTTATCGTGTTCTGTCTACAGGATGCGAATTAAACAGACAACAATGGAATTAACACTTATAATCAGCAACAGAAGTACACGTACACATAAATCACAATTACACAAATACACAAACAAAGGACTTACGCAGCACTAATTTACACTAAATGACTGAATTTACTAACATACTAACATACACGCGACTCTATAGGGCTCCGCTGACCGAGCGTTACTATTTATCGCGACTTGTTGCTCGCTCGATGGATTTATCTGACTCACTAATAAATTCTACAGCGGGTATATTTATACACAAGTGGCCACGCCCCCAATTCTTTGCTATGACTAGCGTGCAGGCTGCAACCTGACGAGATTCCGACAAGAACAAACTCGTTTTGATGTTTTCTTTGTTACAATTGGTGTTCAGGTTGCAACCGGTCGACATGCCACGAACAAGCATGAACTAAGTCTATATTTCGTAAATATGATGCAATAATTCTCACGATTGCATAGGACGCAGCCTATAGATAATCAGTACTTACTTACGCTAATGGTAAACAGAGCTAGGGTTATGGTGCTTCTTCTACATTCCACCCCCTGTAAAAGGGTTCAACCGGCTTACATCAATTTCCGTGGGAAGCACAATAATCTTTGCTACCGGTCGACGCAGGACCCCGTTTACTGTTTTAATATCTATAACACGGACGATTCCGTCGTTACACTCGTTACCTTGATACACAGATTGCACTACACCTTTTGTCCACGCATTTCGCTCTCTATTGTTATCGACTATCACTACCACATCACCGACACGCACATTGGGTACACTGTTTGTCCATTTCTCGCGACGTTGCAGAGTCGGTAGGTACTCCCGCAGCCAGCGGCGCCAGAACATGTCGGCGAGTGCATTCACCCGCCGCCACTGCCGGCGGGAGTCGATGTCCTCGTGGTTGCTCGACGTAATCGGCGTACTCCCGGACGCAGTGCCCAGGAGCAGATGGTTCGGCGTCAGGACCTCAGGTTGCTCGTGGTCGTCGTATACATAGCTCAGCGGGCGACTGTTCACAATTAGTTCTACCTCAGTGAGGAGGGTGTAAAGGACCTCCTCACGAGGGGCCCGCATGAAGTTGGTACCCTGGTCTGAGTACAGGTGTGCTGGTTGCCCGCGGCGCGCTATCAGGCGTCTCAGGGCCAATACCGCTGAGTCGGCGCTCAGCGTGGCGGCTAGTTCCAGGTGGACGGCGCGCGTAGCGAGGCAGGTAAATAGGGCTCCCCACCTCTTTTCGCGGCGCCGCCCTACCGCCACTTCCATTGGGCCGAAGTAGTCCACCCCTACTCGCACAAAGGCTCTTCGTGTAGTCTCTACCCTGGCGAGTGGAAGGTCACCCATCTTTGGTGGTATGGGCTTAGCTCTAGCGATGCGACAGAGTTGGCAGTTCGCGACCACGGTCTTTACTGATGTTCGTATTTTTGTAATCCAGTACTTCTCTCGTAGGTTGTTGACTACGGTCTCGTGGTTCGCATGCAAAGCCATCATGTGGTAATGTGCGATTAGGTTTCTTACTAGAGGGTGACGTCCGTCTAAAATAATCGGGTGCCTTTCTCCGAATGTGAGTTCCTCACAGGCAGTCAGACGTCCCCGTACGCGCAGCAGCCCATCGTCGGTGATCATTGGGTCCAATGACCTTATATGGCTGTCATCCGGTACAGGCAACCCTTTCAGGATGGCGGCCCGTTCTCGGTGGAAGCTGTCGTCTTGGCACAACCTCATCAGGTGGAGGTGTGCCTCTTCTAGGTCGTGTGGACGCAGCTCCGGTGTCGCTCTACGCTTGCGACATAGCTTGATGAAGATCAGCGCGCGCGCTATAGTGCGCTGCACGCGTTTCCAGGTTGAGTAGCGCTCGTACACCAGGAGTGGCCCTGCAGGGGCGACGGCTGTGTGGACCCGTTGGATGCGCTCAAGGTCAGCCTCTGCCGCCTCAGGCTCGTGACACGCTGGCCACCGCTCCTGTGGATCACACAAAAACGAGGGGCCCGACAACCACGCTGCATGGTCATCAGGCCAAGACAATCTGGTCGCCTTGTCAGCTGGGTTGTCCTCCGTGGGGACCCAGCGCCAGTTGCCTCTGGTTGACAGCCTATCTATCTCTGCTAATCTATGTGAGACGAACTTTTGAAACTCTTGTGCATCAGAATTTATCCACTTTAACACGGTCTCACTATCGGTCCAATAATACTTTTCCCTAATTGGTAACCCTAGCTCTTTTTCGGCAGTGTCTGCCAATCGGCAGGCCAGCACTGCAGCTTGAAGTTCCAGTCTTGGTACAGAAATGACCTTTTGAGGCGCTACTCGCGCTTTACCTAGCAGCATGACAGCCTCCCTTTGCCCTTTGGAATTATAACCTACTAGGTAAGCGACCGCGGCGTAAGCTAGCTCGCTAGCGTCCCCGAACACGTGTAACTCTAAGTTTTCGAGGTTCAATCCATACCACCGCGGTATCCTAATTTCGGTCAATCGATTCAAATTGCTAAGCCAAGTAAACCATATGTTGGACTCTTTTTCATGTAGGAGTTCATCCCACTGGATCCCTGATTTCCATATCCTCTGCATCAATATACGAGACTGGATGACACAGGGATAAAGGAACCCTAGCGGATCATAAATCGACATTATTGCACTTAAGAATTGTCGTTTAGTAGGTACTAGGTTGCCGTTTATTATCTCTGTTGGCAAACGTTTAAATGACAGGTCAAAACCTAGCTCGTCCTGTTTAGGTGACCATATTAAACCTAGGGTTCTTTCTACCATACCTATTCCCTTTTGTGTCTTATCGGGCGTACGTTGACTTGTACTTTCTAATACTTGTACAGCCCGTTCTACGTCCTTATGTTTGCGAGTTACTTGAGAAATGCCTATCGATTCTAACTCAAATTGTGACTTCACTAAATTATGTAAATCTGGAAGGGAAACTGTCGTGCAATTGACTGCTTCAGTACTACTGGCATTATCAAATGGCCCATGTATGACCCATCCTAGCTTAGTTAATGAGGCAACTGGCTTACCAGATCGTCCACGGCGGATGTCCTCAGGGACGAGCAGCTCCCAGTTGTCCTGCCCGACTAGCAGCAGCGGCTTGGCTCCCCTCATCTCTGCGCAACCCAAGTCGCGAAGGTGCGCGTTGTCACTGATCACTGAAGAGGTCACTGTTTGTGTAGGCAAGTTCAAGTTCACTATCGTCCTGCACTTGATATTATGGTACTGTCCATTTGGGCCTTTCAACCGCACTTGCACTACCCGCGAGGTAAGGTCCGACACACCATGACCACCCGCGGTCTTTAACATTAATGGCACACGTGGGCCCGTTAGGTTTGTAGCGAGCGAGCTGTCTATTAACGATACGGTTGCCCCGTCGTCTAACAACGCATAGCACTGATCGTTATTGCTGCCTTTATTACACACTGTCACTGGCACTATCTTCAATAACGCTGTGGCTCGCCACTCTCCTATGTTCGATACACGTTCCGATTTCACTTCCTGTTTCGGTTTGTCCTCGTGTAACAGCACGTGATGTCTGTAGTCGCACTTTTTGCACTTTTTCGCGCGACAGAACCTTTTCGTGTGTTTTACGCTTAAACAATTAAAACACACTTTTTGTTGTTTGATCAGTTCCCAGCGTTCTTGTACATTCAGCTTTTTGAACTGGTCGCAATCTTCTATGACGTGCTTTCCGTGGCACATCACGCATTCCTTCTGTGTGATAGCTTCGTCGCTCTGTGTATTCACACGATGTGTCATCTGCGGCTTGTTGGTGACTGGGCGTGCAGCGTTTGCAGGTCGAGTCCGTCCGCCGGTCTGCTGCTCCTTCGCAGGGGGCTTAGAATGTTCTGTTTCATACACAATCGGCTGTAGGTAATATGAAGTAGAGCGCGTCACGTGTATGAGAAACTGTGACAGTATTTCCAAGCTGGGTGAGATTCTCAAGTCCACCCCCTGTGAGTTGTCCAGGCCCATCGCGAAGTCACCGTACTGCGCACGTTGAACTGGTGTCAGCTTGTTCAGCAGTTCGCTTACTATTTGAGGGTTATTCAGATACCCATCTGCCTTGATATTCTTCAGCAGCGACACGCAGTTCCTTACAGTCGATGAGAATTTCCTTAATTCCTGGCCACTTTCAGACACTTTAGGTAAATCTCTCACCTTCTTTAGAGCATATTGAAGTACGACGGTCGGATGGCCGTACTCTTCTTCCAATGCGCGCATTATTTCAGTAGGGTCTCTCGAAGACCGCAACAAATCCTCCACTGAAATCTTTGCCTCCCCATGTAAAGAAGACTTCAAACGCGCTATATTCTCATGTGCTCTAAAGTTATACAAATCAGTAGTGTCCCAGTACATATTCCTGTAAGATATCCAGTCAGCTGGGTCACCGCTAAAGTGTGGTAGTTCGTAAGCCTGTCTAGGTACCGGGTGCGGGCGTGCCATGTTCGTGATCGCCTCCGCCAGCTTGTCGATCTTCCTGTCTCTATCGTTCGACGATTGTCGCCGCCTTTCTATCACGTCCACTCCGCTATTTCCGTGCCGCTGTGGGACCGACTCGAGTGTCGATACTTGAGGTCCGCTTGCGACCGGAGTGGTAAAGGTGGGATAATTGTCAGGTAGACTGAATCTGACAGCTTCGGTATGAGCTAGCGTCTGCATAGGCTCCGCATTGCATACTGGGGTTCTATGCGGACACGACACATTATTCTCGCTTAACATAGCCGGCACACGGTACATATCAGATTCAAGATTCACTTTACTTACATTTCGGTCTTGAATCCTAGATGCTTCATACGGCGCGGCGACTTCAAGTGGCGCCTGCGACGCCGTCCGCGCGCGCGACTCAGCTGACGTAAACAGTGCCGTGTCTGACTGCGACGCTTGGGGCGTTGTCTTTATCCATTCTTCAACGCGGTGCGCGGTATCCACATCTGAATTTGAGTCATTACTTTCTGCATTCGCCTCAATCTCTGCTATTTCTACCTCCATTCTTTTCTTCACCAGACTCTCCCTGATGTGCACCAGATCGCGCTCAGCTTCGTATTCGGCCCTTTTCCTTAAGAATTCGACGCCCTTGCGACTATTCTTGGACGAAACTCTGCTGCTACGCGTCGATCTTGCGACTGTCTGCCTTGATACTCCCTCTGCCGGCTTTTCACTGTAGTCGATTACTCGACCACCGGTCAGTGTTATATTGGGGGCAGCCGCGGATGTTACAGTAGGTGCTACTGATGGTGAGCCCGGTGCTGATTCGGACAGTAAGCCCGAGTCTGAGACGATGGTGGCATCCCTGCGCCGCGCGTCTGATTCTTCAGCCATTTTACGTACTTTGCTTCGCGTATTTACGGCACTTCTGACACTCATTTTTGCTGGTTAATTCGCTTATGAACGTAATCCGATTCCGAACGCTAGTTTGTAAGGCTACGCTCGGGCAATCGGTTATCCAACTTGCAAGGATCAATGTTGAACACAATCCGACTCCGAACGCTAGTTTGTAAGGCTACGCTCGGGCAATCGGTTATCCGACTTGCAAGGACCAATGTTGAACACGATCCGGCTCGAAGGACCAATTTTGAACACGATCCGGCTAGAAGGACCAATGTTGATCACGATCCGGCTAGAAGGACCAATGTTGAGCACGATCCGGCTCGAAGGACCAATGTTGAGCACAGCACACGAAACAATAATATTCTCAACAACCTGCGTGCTGTGCTGGGGGTGAGTTTACACTCTGTTAGGCGGGGGTTATCGTGTTCTGTCTACAGGATGCGAATTAAACAGACAACAATGGAATTAACACTTATAATCAGCAACAGAAGTACACGTACACATAAATCACAATTACACAAATACACAAACAAAGGACTTACGCAGCACTAATTTACACTAAATGACTGAATTTACTAACATACTAACATACACGCGACTCTATAGGGCTCCGCTGACCGAGCGTTACTATTTATCGCGACTTGTTGCTCGCTCGATGGATTTATCTGACTCACTAATAAATTCTACAGCGGGTATATTTATACACAAGTGGCCACGCCCCCAATTCTTTGCTATGACTAGCGTGCAGGCTGCAACCTGACGAGATTCCGACAAGAACAAACTCGTTTTGATGTTTTTAACCGACTTTAAAAAAGGAGGTTCTGTATTCGACCCGTATGTATGTATGTATGTATGTATGTATGTATGTATGTATGTATGTTTGTATGTCCGCGATTATCTCAAAAACTACTGAACCGATTTTTATAATTCTTTCATGAGTGTGATCTACATACTTTCAGGAAGGTTTTAGTATATAATACATTAGGTAATAATTCTTATGTACGAAGTTATATGCATAAATGTACTGCATCTCCGGCATTTCTATGTGAATTTTGATGATTCTTCGAGTCGTGTCTTCAATTCTTCAATGCACTTGTATTAATTGAATTTGTGTGGGGTAGGTACAACTAAAAAGTGAAAAATAAATACTTTTTTACAAAAAAAACAACCGACTTCAAAAAAAAACACTACAAAGTGAAAAATAACTTTAATTTCGGAAGTCGGTGTCAAAAAACGAAAATGCTGAAGCAACGACACCGACTTCCGAAATTAAAGTTATTTTTCACTTTGTAGTGTTTTTTTTTGAAGTCGGTTGTTTTTTTTGTAAAAAAGTATTTTCTTTGTTACAATTGGTGTTCAGGTTGCAACCGGTCGACATGCCACGAACAAGCATGAACTAAGTCTATATTTCGTAAATATGATGCAATAATTCTCACGATTGCATAGGACGCAGCCTATAGATAATCAGTACTTACTTACGCTAATGGTAAACAGAGCTAGGGTTATGGTGCTTCTTCTACACAGACCCTGCCTCAACAACCACTCTTACAACTCCAGCTACATCCACTTCTGACCCGTTTTGGAAAACCCTGTCCAAATTCAAAAACTCTGTTCCTGTTTTAAAGCGAGTTCCCCGTGGCGCTAGACCTCTAGTGGCGCAACATCTAGCAGGTTGCGTTCGCCTTGCCGCCCGCGAGAACTCGTTAAGTGCTTGGGAACAACTACTCACCTTTCCTTATAGAATTCTACATGTTCAAAAGAATTTGGCAACAAAAAAGACATTAACTGCACAAATTAAAGAAAACTGTAATATTTCGACTCATAATTTAGATTCTAAATTGCAGACACAGAGATATATCTCATCAAGAGGTATATCCCATCTGGTAGAAACTAAGTTAGGGGAAGGTGACATAAGCGGAGCAGCCAGGATTCTATTTAGTAGTGATGTGGTGGCACCGTGTTCTCCAGAAACACTCGCAGCTCTGGAGAGCAAACACCCTGCCGCAGCGGATGGCCTTTCTTTTCCTGACCCTCCTGATCCTGATAACCACTCCCTCACCATTACAGGTCGAGAGTTGGTCACAGCCGTTTGCTCCTTCAGGAACGGCTCCGCTGGCGGCCTTGACGGCCTGAGTCCTCAGCACCTCAAAGATCTTATTTGTTCAGGCGCCGGGGCAGCTGGTGAGTTGCTCTTGAAGGAGCTTACGGCTTTGATTAACCTTATGCTCTCCGGCAAGGTAAACGAGGCCGTCATCGACGTTCTGTACGGGGCCAATTTATGCGCCCTGCGTAAGAGGGATGGCGGCATTCGGCCCATTGCCGTGGGCACTACTTACCGCCGTATAGCAGCCAAAATTTGCTGTAAATTTTATGGTGAGGTTGTTTCGGAAAAATTTCAGCCCCTGCAGCTAGGTTACGGCTCCAAAGGGGGCTGTGAGGCTGCCGTACACGCCCTGTCGACCTACTTAAATTCTCGAAAAGGAGAGGTCATCCTGAAGGTTGACATAAAGAATGCCTTCAATTCTGTTAACAGGGACACCTTGCTGACAGAAACTAGAAAAGAAATACCTCAAATTTATAGTTTCGTTTGGCAATGTTACAGACACCCTTCTAAATTACTGTATCTGGACAACCTTTTGGAATCTGCTGTTGGCTGTCAACAAGGTGACCCCCTCGGGCCAGTGATTTTTAGTTTAGCCATTCACCCAATTATTCGACAGCTAAATTCCAAATTTAACGTTTGGTATCTCGATGATGGAACCTTGGGAGGCGATGCAGAAACTGTACTACACGACCTTCAATTTTTAAAAAATGAACTTCATTCCATTGGCCTTGATCTCAATCTTTCGAAATGTGAACTATACCTAGCGGACAGTACTGACAGACACCTGACACTTCCCAAATTTAACGCAATAGCTCCAGAAATCAAAATTATTGAAAAAAGCTCTCTTCGTCTCCTTGGGTCTCCAATCTTTGACAATGCCTTCCCCGTTTTTATTCAGGAAAAAATTCAAAATTTCAATGATGTTTCGGAAAGATTGTTCCAAATTAATATGCATTCGGCCATAACTTTAATCCGCTACTGCTGTTTCGGCCCTAAATTAACATATTTTCTTCGCGCTTCACATTTATGGAAGCACACTCACCTTTTAGACCAAATGGACCAAATTATCAGGCATACATTAACATCTATTTTAAATGTGGCCATGGACGACCGAGCTTGGGCACAAGCTACTCTTCCCATTCGTATGGGGGGCCTCGGCGTCCGCAAAATTTCTAGTATTAGTTTACCGGCTTTCATATCCTCGGTCCACGGCACTGATAAATTAATCAGGAAAATCTTAGCCTCCACACTGATTAATTCTGATGTGCCGTGTTTCACCGAGGCTATGGATGCCTGGAGACTCGCTTGCCCGAATACAGATCCACCCGACAATCCATCTTCCCAGAGACGGTGGGATGAGCCGCTCTGCAGAGTAGTACAGAACAATTTACTTGACTCGTCTGCTACTTCTGCGGAACGTGCGCGCCTGCTGGCTGTGGGTAGATGGGAGTCGGGACTTTGGCTTCATGCACTACCTTCGTCAAACATAGGCACTTTGTTCGACGACACTACTTTTCGCCTCGCTGCTTCCCTGCGACTAGGTACTCCTTGCTGTTCCCCTCATCGCTGTCACTGTGGCGTAGATGTCAACAGCCTCGGACACCACGGCCTGTCTTGCAGCCGAAGTGCGGGTCGCTTAGCGCGCCACGCGAACATTAATGATATCATCCGACGAGCTCTTGTTACCGTCGGCGTTCCAGCTGTATTAGAACCCAATGGCTTGGTACGCGACGATGGCAAGAGACCGGACGGTATGTCTCTATTTCCTTGGAAGGTGGGTAGGCCTTCAGACAGATCTCTAAGTCCTTGAAAAGCGACCTTCGCCGCTTCAATACAGATCGTATTGAGGAAGCGATAGAGCAAAATAGAGGCTCCAAGGTTTTTGCTAGAGATCTGTCTATTGGGCAGAGCCAGCTTATGAAACTGAAGACTGATGATGGCAGGATCGTATCCGCCAAACCTGAGCTGTTGAGAGAGATCGAGAGGTTCTATGGACAGTTATACACGTCAACAAGCAACCCCGTTACGAATCTGGCAAACGACCCAAGAGCTAGATTGACCCGACACTATACCGAAGACATCCCGGACGTCAGCCTGTACGAGATTAGGATGGCTCTGAAGCAGCTTAAAAACAACAAGGCACCGGGTGATGACGGAATTACGGCCGAGCTCCTGAAGGCCGGCGGAAAACCCGTTCTTAAGGCCCTTCAGAGGCTGTTTGATTCCGTCATACTCGAGGGTAAAACACCACAGGCATGGAACAGAGGTGTGGTGATACTTTTCTTTAAGAAGGGTGACAATGCCCTTCTTAAGAATTATAGGCCCATCTCACTTCTGAGCCATGTCTACAAGCTGTTTTCGAGAGTCATCACGAACCGTCTCGCGCGCAGGTTTGACGACTTCCAGCCTCCCGAACAAGCCGGATTCCGTAAAGGCTTTAGCACCGTAGACCACATACATACGCTGCGACAGGTTATACAGAAGACCGAAGAGTATAACCTGCCTCTCTGCTTAGCGTTTGTGGACTACGAGAAAGCCTTTGATTCGATCGAGACATGGGCTGTACTGCAGTCTCTTCAACGGTGCCAGATCGACTATCGGTACATCGAGGTGCTGAAGTGTCTGTACGAAAACGCCACTATGTCAGTTCGACTCCAGGACCAGACCTCGAAACCTATCCTTCTGCAGCGAGGTGTGAGACAGGGAGACGTTATCTCTCCGAAACTGTTCACCGCTGCTCTGGAGGATGTCTTTAAGGTTCTGGACTGGAAAGGAGCTGGCATTAACATCAATGGCGAGTACATAACTCACCTTCGGTTTGCCGACGATATAGTAGTCATGGCTGAGACTATGGAGGACCTCAGTACAATGCTCGATGACCTCAGTAGAGCCTCTGAAAGAGTGGGTCTGAAAATGAACATGGACAAAACGAAGGTCATGTCAAATGCCCATGTAACACCCACTCTCATGAAGATCGGAGACGCTACACTCGAAGTCGTGGACGAGTATATTTACCTAGGACAAACTGTCCAGTTAGGTAGGTCCAACTTCGAGAAAGAGGTCAATCGTCGAATCCGACTCGGCTGGGCAGCGTTCGGGAAGCTACGCAATATCTTCTCGTCCCACATACCGCAGTGTCTCAAGACGAAAGTCTTTGACCAGTGCGTGTTGCCAGTGATGACATATGGCACTGAAACGTGGTCGCTCACAATGGGCCTTATTAGAAGGCTGAAAGTCACCCAAAGGGCAATGGAGAGGGCTATGCTTGGAGTTTCCCTGCGGGATCGAATCAGAAATGAAGAGATCCGCAGGAGAACCAAGGTAACCGACATAGCCCGAAGAATTGCCAAACTTAAGTGGCAGTGGGCAGGGCACATTGCTCGCAGAACAGATGGCCGATGGGGCCGAAAGGTTCTGGAGTGGCGACCGCGTACCGGAAGGCGTAGCGTTGGAAGGCCTCCCACAAGGTGGACCGACGACCTTGTGAAGGCCGCAGGAACTCGTTGGATGCGAGAAGCACAAAACCGGTCGAAGTGGAGGTGCTTGGGGGAGGCCTATGTCCAGCAGTGGACGTCTTTCGGCTGAAATGATGATGATGATGATGGGTAGGCCTTTAGTGTGGGACGCAACTTGTGTCGATACTCTTGCGCCATCCCACCTTCCTGGATCGGTATGCTGTGCTGGCGCTGCTGCTGCGGCTGCGGAAAACCTCAAGCGGCGAAAATATAATAACCTTATCGGAAATTATATTTTCGAGCCGTTTGGGGTTGAAACCTTCGGGCCGTGGGGTCCGAGTGCTCATGGCCTTTTTAAAGAAATTTCAAAACGCCTGGTTGACACTTCCCGTGACCCAAGGGCTGGCTTCCACCCATTGTGTCACCCATTGTGTCACCCATTGTAAAGTTTTCTATATTTATATCTGTAATTTATATGGTGTACATAATAAAGAGTATTCTATTCTATTCTATTCTTTTACTTTGGCCAAAGGCTAAGCATTGCCATACAACGTGGCAATGCCGCCAGTCTCTTGGGTACATTACCAGTCGACAGCGATGCGGATGAATTTTTCGACGCTATATTTTAGTTTTTGTATAGTTTTAGTTAAGTTAGGTTTTAATTTTGTTATTTTTGTTAATTTAGAGTTATAAATATGTTAAATAATAATAGTAAGTAAATGTCAAATTAAAAATAAATCAATTAATTAAAAAAATGCTAATGTATGAACTTAAACAAAATGTATAAAAGACCAGTGTCTTTTAATGTACAGACGCCAGCACGTCAACCTACCCGAAACTGTCACATTTTCCCAATCCAATTTGAACCTTATGGTTTAGTGATAAAGTTGAAAATCGATTAAAGAAATTTGACAGATTGTAGTAGGTTGATGTGCTGGCGTCTGTATGAAAGGATCGTAGCAGGTGGCGTTTTTGCTTATCCCCATGGGATAAAGCCGTGAGTTTATGAATGTAAAGTCACTTAAACTGTACTAAACAAAATCTTTATGGAAAATAATATTATAGGTACTAAAGTCTATTCAAACTTATGTTTCAAATTAATATTATGTCAAGTTAAACAAATATCATCTTTAATGCTTTAATGGTAATTAAGTTGATTTCAGAGTGACTATAGCACCATTGAAAATGTTACAAAAATGTTCAAAGTTTTATCGTAAACTGATTTTTACGAGTATTGTGTATAGGATTTAAAGTAATTTTTCCATAAACTCATATTTGTTTACATTTTTGGCAAACAAATCGCGAATGCAGATTAGGTAAGTTGTTCAGAAATTTATTTTTACAGCAATTGAACATAACAACTGTTAGGGCTCTGACGTCATAGGGAACCCTAATTCACCGATACGTGTGTCACAAACACTGGGCTATGGCAAAACCATAAAATTTTTGCCATGTCATTGGTTATTCCTAATTTTAGTTCAGCGTTGGTACAAGCGAAGGGCGGCGGATATTTTCTTCTTCTGCCTGAAGTATTGAAGAGGTGGAAGGTCCAAGATAGCCTGCCCCACTATTTCGATTTAGTGGGGCAGATTCCACTGTAAAATTTTAGACATTCCACTTTGCCCCACCAGTGGGGCGGCCGGTGGGGCAAAGTGGAATAATCCCTCGCGAAATACCTATTTGCTTTTTCAATTTGTAGCAGGGTAATTGCGTAACACACTATCAGTACCTAGCAATAGCTTTCATGTTGACAGTTCAACAACATTAATTGCGTTATTTACGTTGTAAGAGCCTTTACGACGTACGGCATTTCATACAAACTTTCAAGCCCTTGTTTTTCGAAATGAAAGACCCGATATTAATGAAACTTCGTACGCATAGGCAGGATACAAAGGTCTAAAAAGTTTGTTAAGAACATTTCGAAAAATAGTGTTATAGCCAAATTAGACCGATTTTATTTATTTATTTATTTAATACTTCAAGCACATAAATGTACAGAGGCGGACTTAATGCCATAGGCATTTTCTACCAGTCAACCTTTGGGTGATGCAGAGACAAACAGCGGTAGGTGCAATCATGAAAATTAAGGAATAAATATTTTAAATATAAAGATACGCATAAACCTATTAAAACTATGAATATAATATATAACTAATTATATATAAATATAAGCACAAATAAAAATACATAAATCCATGACTATACTTACTAACTAACTAAAAAAAAAAAATAAGACAAGCAATGAGAAAATATTACCGTTGTGATGATACTGCCAGCTTCTTGCGAATGTGCTCGCGAACCTTAACTTTGAAGGATAATCGGTAGGTTGCCATCCTGATCTCCTGAGGGAGCGCATTCCACAGAGAGATAGACTGAACGAAGAAGGAAGAGTGAATGAAGTCTGTGCGGTGAGTGGGACATTGAAGAAGGCGATTGTGTGATGAACGAAGATTTCTATTGTGGTTGGCGCAAATGTACTGAAAATGGGGGGCTAGATAACCAGGGGAAGACGGAGAATCAAGAAATGAGAACAAGGTGGTCAGCGCCCTTAGTTCTCTACGTTGGCGTATGGGCAACCACTTTAGAAGCGACCGATGCGCAGAAACATGATCATATTTACGCAGATTGAAAACGAATCGAATGCAGTTATTGAGAAGACGGTCAAGTTTGTTGAGGAGATCTGCATTCAGGTCATAGTAGCACACATCACCATAATCGATGATAGGGAAAATAAGGGACTGCACAAGCATTGTCTTCGTACTTGATGGTAATAAATTTTTCAAACGGTACAGAGCCCGCAGCGTTCCAGTAACCTTCTGGCTCACCCTAGCGACTTGAGTCCGCCAGTTCAGGGTACAATCAATATGCAAGCCTAGGTCCTTCACGTCAGTACCAAAAGGAACGATCGTACCATTGAAGAGAACTGGTGGCAAGGTTCTACCATCTAAATTGCTAATACTACGAGAACTGCCAATGATGATCGCCTGACACTTCGTAGGGTTTACAGCTAAGCCAAATCTATCAGAAATCTAAATAGAGCAGTGGTGGCCCAGTGGTATCAGCCGCGACTTACAAGTTGTAGGTCGTAGGTTCGAACCCCGACAGGCGCTTTACTTTGTGTAAATTATTTCATCACCACTGCTCTCAAAACGGTGAAGGAAAACATCGTGAGGAAACCGGCATGTCCTAGAACCAAAAATTCGAAGACATGTGACATCCACCAACCCGCACTGGGCCCGCGTGGTCGATTACGGCCCACTCCCTCTCACAGAGAGGAGGCCTGTGTCCCAGCAGTGGGAACGTTATAGGCTGATTATGTGTATGTGTAAATCTATCAGACCAGGATTTTAAATTTTTCATAGAAAGAGAGATTTCCAGTTATTTTTTTTTTAAATAAGACATTTTGGAAAATGTTCTTTACTGTTAGACCTTTGTATCTTGCTTATGCGTACGAAAACAAGGGCTTGAAAGTTTGTATGAAATGCCGTACGTCGTAAAGAAATAAGAGTTTGACAAGTTCTAAATTTAAGTTCTGAATTCAGAAACCGAGTGAGCATCATCAGCGTGCAGCAGTCCACTGCTGGACATAGGCCTCTCCAATTACACGCCATTTAGATCGATTCTCAGTAGCTCTAATCCAGCTGCTACCAGCCGAGTAATAGTCTTCCATAAAGTTGTTATAGTATTTTTATTTCACAAAGACGACGCGCGCTTTACCTCTGGTAATCAAGTGTACAAACACGCTGTGAATATGTGCGTGTAGACGACTAGCGTCAACACACACCACACACAGACTTCCGATTTCGCCATTATTTTTATTTATCTTTATGCACAAGTAAAAACTGTACAAAGGCGGACTTAATGCCTTGGGCATTTTCTACCAGTCTACCTTAGGGTGATGCAGAGACAATACATTATCTTGGACGGTGCCAAGAGCTTCCTGCGTTTACACACAAATTCACAAGCCTGTTTGTACGGTTCCCTATCCATTTGCATAAAATTTTAAGACCTAATATAACTTGGCATACTTCTAATTGTATTTTCGCATAATATTATTTACGCATAACAGCTTACGCATAATTTTTTTAAGCATCAAACTCAAACTCAAACTCAAAGCATTTATTTCAATTAAACCATTTACAGGCACTTTTGAATTGTCAAGAAGTCAGTCAGTCAGAAAAAATGAAGCTAGTTGCCCATTCCAAAGCGTAGGTACCTATGGAGAAGAACGGGCAAGAAACTCCATGGACACTCTTTTAAATCAAAATAATGTATGCATAATTTCTTTAATCATAATGATTAAGCATAACATTCTAAAGCATAAATTTAGCATGCTCGTTTTATTTCTAACGACGTCAGGTCGACGGAGCCCCGCTGCGCGGGGCTCCTATTTCTGTCTGCAGGGTTTAAAGGAACCTAACCAAACCGAACTTTGGGGTGCCCCTGACGTCGTTTAATATTATGTGAATTAAATTTATGCGAAAACAAATTAGCCTTACAGATAATTATGCCAACATAAACCGTATGCCAAAAAAATATGGCAAAGTATTATTATGCCAAAACAAATTATGCCAAAATAGTTATGCCAAAGTATATTAGGAAAAGAACATTATGCGAAAAGAAGGGATCCCTGTTTGTACACTTGATAGCCACAAGTAAAGCGCGCCGCGCTTCGAGAGACAAAAATACTGTAAACAACATGTATGACCTAGCCCGCTGTCGCCTACATCTCGGACGGGTCCAATCGTCCTCACACCGTCTATAACTCAGTGTTCCGAGCGATTAACCGGACTCAAATGTAGTGAGAGAAGGTTAATGAAGTACGTGCGATCGGTTACAGCGTGCAGCGGTACCAAACGGTTAACTTGATTGAACCGTCATTGGTGATGTGTGTGCTGATTTTTGAGGTTAGGTTAGGTAGTCCGCGCGGCCCCCCCGGTGGGTTCCCGCATTGTCGAGGCGGGGGGGCTCAGTAGCCGTGGCTTGGACACCCACGGTGAAGCGAAGTGGAACCCGAGGAGGGGCCGCTCGTCAGGGCTTTTGCCGGTAAGCCGACGACGTAGCGGCCAACAAGTAGGTTGCGGTGCCGCTTGAGCGACATCGCAGCTGAGGTGGGCCGCGATGTCGTATCGGAGGCATCGCGGCTGAGGGTTGGAGGCCGCGGTGGGAGAGGAGTGCCGGTATTGCGGTGCGCCGCTCTCCCTACCTTCCGCGGCCTTGACGGGGTCGCCACCGTCCGATGGCGGACGCGGTGGGGCCGCAGAGGAAGAGGAGTGTTGGTATGACGTTGGCCGCTCTCCCTATCCTCTGCGGCCGAAAATTGGCAGGCGGCGGGGCCAATGACCTGATCCGTCGCAGGGGGACCAAGGGTGCCCAGACACGGGGTCGTCTGGCGCCCATGTGCTGGTTTGATCCCTGGGGTGGTCACGGCGTGCTATGTGTTCTGGTGCGCCGGTGATGGGAAATACTCCCCAGAGGAGGGTCCGGTGACGGACAGCCGCGGCGGGTTCACGGATGAGTGCTAACGCGTGCCCGTGTTCCCGCCGTAAGCGGCAGAGGAGGACACCGTGGAGTTTTAGTGGGTTGGAGTCCCACATAACTGCACTATCTCCCCGTGGTAGTGCAGAATGCATGAGCATTTCTCCACGTAAAAAAAAAAAAAAAAAAAAAAAAGGTAGTCCGCGCGGAACTAGTTGACCGCTGAGGTGGGGACAGGGGTGAGGCGGCAGTGGGCCCATACTGAAAATTTGTGGACTTAGGCAACAAAGTTCCAATATCGATGCGGTTTTTTTTTATATGACGTGTTATGATATTCCTAACAACTTTTATTCTTATAAAATTTCGTATAAAGTTGATAGTTTGTCTTGAAAAAAATTTATTAGTTTTTTTTGTATGGAGCGAATCACGTTTCATTTTTTTTCTTCAATTGTACTAATATGTTGAGTGTGTGGCGGTGAATATATGATAGCTAGGGTCATTCTCTATCCATGAAAAAAAAATCAGCGCCGGCTATCTGCGGCATCGCGAGTAATCATTCGGTAAAAAAAAAATATTTTGTATGAAATTTTTTGCCATTTAAAATAAATTCAATGTATATTTTTTGTCTCATTTGGCTGTTTTGACCTTCTTTTTAGTTAAATATATAGTTTTAATAGCGCATAGTTACATATAACTAGTAATTCTGGTAGAGATTTAGTTATTATTGCATGTTATCGGTAGCACCTGCATTGTGATTGATGACTCATTTGTTTGTGCGCTCGGCTAAGCGCATAACTAATGAGTTTTCAAAAATGCTCGTCTCTAATTGGCTGAATAATTTTCACTCACTGTTATGTCCACTACTTGAGTAATTAACACTGACTATAAATATAAAGACATTCATTAAGTCCATCTAGTTTCGCTCTTGTCGCTTATTTGTGAACACAGTGAAATACTTTTATTTTTATATTTACATTAGAACTATGGCTGGATTTTGTACCAACCTAGATCTTTTTGTGAAATTAAGAAGTGGCGGTGATCTGAAAAATCATATGTTTCTATATGAAAGTATCATTTCTGTCTTGACTACCGAAGTTTCTGAAGAAGACAAGAACCGAATCAAGGAGTTCTGTCGACTTTTTTGTGTAAATCTAAATAAAAAGTGGATAGAGTCATGTAGACATCAAAAAACTTTTATGAACCGTGAAAGTAATCGCAAGTGGTTGGAAAAAAACATCAAATGGCCTGTTTGTGACACTGTTGACCTGAGAAGTGAGATGGGCTTTTCAGACGCAGCCTTATCTGAGCCTGTGGATATAGATTCCCATGTTCCTACTCTTGCAGTATGTACTGAGGAAGCGGGAACATCTACAGAAAAGGAGCACAGAAAACCGTTCGAAGACTTAAGTAATAAGCAAAAAAAAAGACGTTCTACTTCCATAGTAGAAGAAAATTCCGAGGAAGAGTTGCAGCACTGGTACATAACAAAATTGAAAGACAACGGCAAAACGAATCTGGCAAAAGTGGTCGAATACCTTTCCAGTAATCCAGATGCGCTATCCGAAGTAGATGAGCGACTATTCAAGAAGTAGAGCTTAAGTACTGTCTCTGAAGATAAGTGTTTAGCTCTTTATACATCACTTGCGCTCTCGAAATGGAAATACTTAGCTCTTCGACAATTTCTGAAAGAAGAAAACTGTGCTGCCTTTCCATCTTATCCAAATCTTGTAAATGCCAAGAAAAGATGTTACCCACCACAAGAGAGTATGGAGATTACTGAAAAAGGAGCTCACATTAAATTGCAAGCGCTATTGGACCACACTGTGAAGAGGATTTTACTAGATATGAATTCTGTTGATAGGTCTCAAAATGAAGAACTCAAGTTAACCTGGAAATGGGGACTTGATGGTTCTTCGTCGCAGAGTAATTATAAACAGAAAACGTCAAACACAGCTACAGAGTTCGATGATTCATCAGTAGTCATGATAAGTATCGTCCCTCTTCAGCTAGTGTCTACAAGCCCATCATCTGGGAATGAAAATATAGTTTGGGAGAACCCCACACCTTGCTCAACTCTTTACTGTCGACCAGTGAAGTTTACTTTCACTTCAGAGACAGCTGATTTTATAAAGTCTGAAGAGTCTGAGATGAAAAAACAAATTGATGAACGAATATCTACACAGTTTGGAAATATTATTGTATCACATGAATTGCATATGACCATGATTGATGGAAAAGTGGCCAATATTATTGCTGAAGTACCATCATTTGCAACGTGTCCCATTTGCTTGGCAACACCGAGCGAAATGAATAATTTAGACGCTTTGGCTTCCAAACCACTTCGTGAAGAAATTTACAAACAAGGAATTTCTTCACTGCATATGAAGATTCGGTGTATGGAATGTCTTCTCCATATATCTTATAATCTGGATTTTCAGCGATGGACTGCACGAGGCGAACATAAGGCTTTGAAACAAGCTAAAAAAAATACCACGCAACAAGAATTTCGTGAGCAAACTGGAATGCTGATTGATATAGTCAAACAGGTATGTATTTAATTTTCGCTCTTTTTATGTTGTTTGTGTATTATATCTCTATATATTGTATATTACAGTATTGTTTTCCCATTTTAGGGTTTTGGAACTACAAATGACGGGAATACTGCGAGGCGCTTTTTCCAAGATTACAAAAGATCTTCCAGAATAACGGGAATTGACGAAAATCTGATTTTCAGATTTTCCGTTATTCTACAAGCCATATCATCAGGCAAAAACATTGACTGTGAAAAATTTAGAAGGTACTGTAGAGAAACAGCTGATGTGTACGTGCAACACTATTCGTGGTACTACATGCCAGTTAGTGTACATAAACATCTAATGCACGGTGCAGACATCTGTAACCACTTTGGTGTTTTGCCAATCGGTAAGTAAAAAATAAATATAGTATGATGTATTATTTGACTCGATTGCGTTTTGAAATTAAAATGTACATAACTTATTCGTTTTAGGTACCTTATCTGAAGAAGCTTCGGAAGCCCGTAATAAGGATTTCAGAAACGTCAGGGAGAGGCACACTCGGAAAACAGGGAGAATAGCAACAAACGAAGACATCCTTCATGGACTTCTAATAAGCTCTGATCCCCACATATCCTACATAAGGCCTAAAATAACGAAGAAGGTTCATAATGAGTTGTTGCCTGAAGCAATTCAGTTGTTACAGACTACTGAGCCTCCCTGTGGCAGTGAGATTATGGAGGAAGAAGAATGCCTCATAGCAGAGTCCGAAAATTTGCCAGACCCACTAGCACTTCTGGAACAAGAAATAATGTGATCCGGCTCTAGATTATTCCCACAAAAGCCCATCAGGGCTAGGAATATGACAAACAGCCCTTTTCAGGGCTACAATTACTTCACAGTTTCATATTGGTCATACGTACGATAACTTATACTATAATATACATACGCTTGATTATGTAGGTAATTATCAATGGGAAATTATATGTGCGGCAACAAAAGTTTTCTTTAGCACCTGCAACCTAGCGTCTTTTTTTATATGTGGGCGACGAGTTAATAGAACAGCTTCAATTATATTAATTAATTCATCATCTTTACTATTCCAACAGAATATCAAAAAACCAGCGTCAATTTACGAGCGTAAATTAATATGACTCCGAGCTACCGATAAATATATTTACTTCTGTTTTGATAACTCAGCGACTAATGTTGTAAGTGAGCTACTTTATATATTTTAGAGATTCAACATCTGTCTGCTAATAAAATCAAATTCCAGCCTCAAAATTAGCAATCAAAGTTGTTCATTCAACAACTAAATTAATAAATCATATTCTTTTTTCGTGAAAGTTTGCAACACAAGCGCGGGAGTGTACCTGACGCTCGTTGGGAATCAGAGGGGCGCGGCCGATAGACGACGTAGGATGCAAGAGCGAGCGAAGGGCACTCCGAGGTTCGGTTTGGTTAGGTTACTTTAAACCCTTTACACAGAAATAGGGGCCCCGCGAAGCGGGGCTCCGTCGGCATAGGATGCAAGAGCGAGCGATGGGCACCCCGAGGTTCGGTTTGGTTAGGTTACTTTAAACCCTTTACACAGAAATAGGGGCCCCGCGAAGAATGTTCATTTGGGTAGGTATAATAGTCAATTATTTATGGTAACATTATAAATAGATAGGCGAATACATGAAATTATAGCTTTCATTGACCATTATTTGATGACAATAATAAGGAAATTTTATGTTCAAATATAGTAGATTCACTCATCAATTACTTATGCTAAAGTATAAAAATAAAGGTGACTCTATGAAATTAGAGTACGTTGATATTATTTTATAGATGAAGTTGATACACTTATTAGAAGCTGGCAATGAGTAGACATATCACAAATTTAGTTGCTTAAGAATTATCACCATGTTGCGTCATATTAACAGTAGCTTGTTTTACAATATATGGTCGCTTATAAACCATTTATTAGACGCTAAAAGTTCGTCGCTGACCTATTAATTCATTAGACAACTAAATATATTTGCAGACGAGAATGACATTTTAAAGAAGCTGCCTTAATTAGCACCCATTATCAATGACTTGCCCGTACAGATTTAAATTATTTCACCTATCATTAACAAAATTAGTATAACCTGAAACTTATTACGATATTTATTCAACAATAGATAACGTGCAGTTAAAAAAATAACACAGCCAATCAAAGACGAGCATTTTTGAAAACTCATTAGTTATGCGCTTAGCCGAGCGCACAAACAAATGAGTCATCAATCACAATGCAGGTGCTACCGATAACATGCAATAATAACTAAATCTCTACCAGAATTACTAGTTATATGTAACTATGCGCTATTAAAACTATATATTTAACTAAAAAGAAGGTCAAAACAGCCAAATGAGACAAAAAATATACTTTGAATTTATTTTAAATGGCAAAAAATTTCATACAAAATATTTTTTTTTTACCGAATGATTACTCGCGATGCCGCAGATAGCCGGCGCTGATTTTTTTTTTCATGGATAGAGAATGACCCTAGCTATCATATACTCACCGCCACACACTCAACATATTAGTACGATTGAAGAAAAAAAATGAAACGTGATTCGCTCCATACAAAAAAAACTAATAAATTTTTTTCAAGACAAACTATCAACTTTAGACGAAATTTTATAAGAATAAAAGTTGTTAGGAATATCATAACACGTCATATAAAAAAAAATCGCATCGATATTGGAACTTTGTTGCCTAAGTCCACAAATTTTCAGTATGGGCCCACTGTGCGGCGGTTCGCAACGCACGTACGAATAATGCACCCCCGCCCCTCCGTCCCACCGCTCACATACCTAAGGCGCGGCCAACTAGTTCCGCGCGGACTATAGTTTTGAAGACGAAAGCATAACTTCACGCCTTGTTTACCCGAAGGGTTGGCAGTGGCGTGCATTGCATATAGGCATATAAGCAGTGCCTACCTCGCTATATCAACATAAGCCTGTCAATTACATTTAAGGGTGTGTGCCCCACAATTAAGAAACTCACTAAATTATCATACCTAAAAAAAAAAAAAAATCTTCATACAAACACGCGCGGCAGTAGGCAGTCGCCGGACGGCCTACTCGGCTCCCGTAGGTACTATTCGCACATTGTCAATTGGTCTTTACTCATTCAAGTTAATACGACAAAATTAAAAATACGTACGTCTCACGCGTAATACATACCATGGCGTTCGACCTTCTCAATTTATCACCCTTAAGTAGTGCCTACTCAAATAACCACACTTTTGACCTCACTTTTTTTCTGATTAGTGACCGCGTTTGCCTAGAGTAGACCCGGCCTAGTGCCTACCTATTCTGAAAACCAATGCACGCCACTGCTACCTGCAACATATTCTACAGGGTGTTACAGAAAGGGTATATCAATACAAACGGGTTGAAGAGTGTATCTGGTCTAGAATCTCTGTACAAAATTTCAGCTCAAAAGCAGTAACTTTGAAAATGCTTAATATTTATTTATTTCTATGTTTTATTAAATTGAAATCATAACAAACGTGTCACCGCACTACGAGGGTCATTGTCCATTATCTGTAGTGTGTCTGTGCGCCTAGTACACGCACATCACGCCGCCGCGCGCCAGTGCAGCGCCGTGATGTCGAATTAAAAAAATATTAAGCATTTTCAAAGTTAATGCTTTTGAGCTGAAATTTTGTACAGAGATTCTAGACCAGATACACTCTTCAACCCGTTTGTATTGATATACCCTTTCTGTAACACCCTGTATATTACGCCTACATTTCGGCAGTTATTTTTAAGTCCCATGTAATAGGGGGCGAGCCCATTGCAATCAACCAGGCACAAATCCTAACTCCGGGCTGCTACTGAGAAATCCTACATAGAAAATACTCAAAAAAAATTTGCCCGATGTTTAAGTCCCATGCAATAGGGGCAAGCCATTTGCCTTCAACCGTGCACAAATACACACTTTTGGCTGCTATTAAGAGCCTATACTACCTCAGCTAAAATTCACTCTTTATCTCGCTCATACGATACTGCTCGCGGACTGAGTGAGAGCGAGACAGAGTGCGGTGCTGGGCGGCAGGCAGCGCCAATAGTTTAGGTATTTGCTTTTTACAGTGAAAATAATGGTAATTATAAAAAAATAAATAACATAAGACCTGCTTTAAAGTAAGTTCAGTTAGTATGCAAAGTTTCATGATCTAATTTGAAGCATTTTTTGAATACCAGCGGTTTATTATTCGGGTTAGAGGTGACTTTGGATTTTTTTTCTATCGAGAAAATTTTATGGAATCGTGTTTTCGTCTAACATAGGACTTAGCATTAATCCTCAACTTTACCATATATTTATTTCAAAATTAATGGTGCAGTATTTTCGACATAACGGAGGATCACGCTAAGCCATTTGAGGTAGTATAGGCTCTTAAGAAATTACAACACTTTGCTCAACTTGGGAATTGAACCCAGGAGCCAGGACTTCATGCTCAGTATTAGTGACTATACTAGACCAACGAGGAAGTCAAAAGGAAGCAAAAGTGGTTTTCAAAAATCTTTACGGTTTTGCTTGCCTTTATTTTCACGTAAGCTGATGCCGTAGTAATAAAATTGGGAATAAATGGTGTGCTTGACGTACGCATGAAGACATAACAAGCCAAACATTTTCCAGTATAAACTGAATTCTCAATGTACGAAAAACCTTTAAAATGCGAGCTCAGCTTAAATTGGACCTGCTGAATATAGCTTGATATGTCGCCGTGTGCACCATTCAAGTCTAAAGTCGTTTCAAACTTATGTTTCAAATTAATATTATTTCAAGTTAAACTTTATTTTAATGGTATTAAGGATTTCAGAGTGACTAGCACTATTGAAAAAGTTACAAAAATGTTTGAAGTTGTAGCGTAAACTGAACTTTATTGTGTAGGGATTAAAGTTATTTTTCCATAAAATCATATTTATTTACATTTTTGGCAAATAAATTCCGAATGCAGATTATGTTATTTGACCAAACAACCAGCATCGCCATACAACGTGGCAATGCTGCCAGCCTTTTGGGCACTTTTCCTGTTGACAGCGGTGCGGACGAATTTTTTGATGCCCTATGATTCTTTTACTTCTTTTTTATATGTATACAGGTATTAAAACTTAATTTCATTATTAGAAAACAAACAGTTCATTTATCAAATTAAATTTCATTCAAAAATATCCATTGGTTTCTTACTAAACTTCAACTATATCCAACGACCCTGGTTATATACTTATCTCTTTTGGTGACTGTACATATTATTTTAAGTATGTTAGCTTAAATAAAAGGTGATTGGTAATTACCTAATGACCGATACCAACACATGATTGTACTCATCAAAACAAACAACTATCCCAAAGAAACGATTTTTTAAATTTATTTATTTATTTAGCGCATGACCCAATTATCCCAATAGAACCGCGCGTGCGATCTGTACGGTTGTTAAATGAATGAAAAAAAAATGGTAAAAGTGGGATATTTTTTTTGTAATATTAAAGGAATCAGTAACTAAATTAAATTACAGCTTTTGGTGTATTATTCTTGTTACGTACTCTATTGCCGTTATTGGGATCATGCGCACGGTAAATTAAAAAAAAAAAGTTTCATTGGGAAAGTAATTGTTTGTTATGATGAGAATAATCAGGTGTTTAAGTAGGTATCGATCACTAATTACAGCACCCTATAGGTATGTTATGCATCATTACCATCATCATCATTTCAGTCGAAAGACGTCCACTGCTGGACATAGGCCTCCCCCAAGCACCTCCAGTTCGACCGATTCTGTGCTTCTCGCATCCAACGGGTCCCTGCGGCGGAATGTTTCTGGAGTGGCGACCGCGTACCGGTAGACGTAGCGTTGGAAGGCCTCCCACAAGGTGGACCGACGACCTTGTAAAGGCCGCAGGAACCCGTTGTATGCATATAGAAAACAATAAAAATATTGTCTATATAATGGGTCGCTATTGTTACTACATTTTTTTTTACATTTGTATACCTGAAGGTACCTAAGAATATCCATTTCAGCATACCTACTAAAATACAAACAAGATCCATAATTAGATCCTTCCCCAACATATCAAAACAAAATTATAATGAAACAATTAAAATCCTCATAATCCTCTGTATCGAATTAAAATCGCAAATGTAAGCGCGACGTCAATTAAAACAAAAACAGTGCGACATCGCTTATTCGCCGAAAGCCGACTGACGACGGCCGAAAGCCGACGATCCGATTAGTGCGTCCAATAAACAAAGAGCATCGGCCGTTATTAATTTTCGATTGGTGCAGACGTCGCGAACGTTCCACGGTTTAAATTTGCATTTCGAATCGGGGATTATCATTGTTTGGAAGCAGAGGTGTGAAGATTATCTGTGCGGTTGATTGTGTTTAAGGGTTTAAAAACAGAAATAATGCTTTATGGTTAGAATAGAATAGACAAATAGAATAGACATTTATTTTGCAATTATGGGTAAAGTAATGATGATGTTGCGATCCGACCGATTTCGGCCAGGGCGATTGATTAAGTAATAAAAAAATAAAATAAGTTTGTTTTTTTGTTTTCGTCTAAATCTCCGAGCTAACTAGACGAAAATAAACATTAGGTACTTAAAATAAATGTTATTGTAGGTATATCGATTTTATTCAATTTTGAGCGGCCATTGTTTTACACCTTTGGCAAATTTTGAAACGCCGCGCCCCGCCCGGACCTTACATAATTTATTTTCGTGTTTCTTTTTGTAATATGTTTTTCTTTTGCTTTGTAGAAGAAATTAAAGTTTTATCTACACAACACCATATTTTCTACACTTGTCCATTTTTCAACCGCAGCGAATTTTCTCAATTCTAATTTTCTCTTTAGAAACATTCTGGTTCAAAATTACAACATTTCTGCTCTGGCTAGAAAATGGTGGTGAGCCCTGACCATGCTTCCTGCCTGACCCCGTGTGACGTAATTTCCTCTTTTATGCTTCGGTGTCACGTTTGCTTCGCTTTTATTAGCAGCAAATAAAGGGTTAAAATTGTCTCTAAAATATAGCTAATTTGATTGTGTAGGTAGGTTCATATAATTAACGTTTTAACCGCCTACGCCGGATTAATCCGACAAATATTTTCGTGTCCATTTCACCAGGGTCGTATATTTACGACCAAATACCACAACTCGTTTAATCTGCTTTTTTATTTAATTACGATGTATTCTATTAGGTATTTATTTTTCTTTTTTTTTTTAGGGCGCTGGAGGCATGACAGCTGATATGAAGTCGAGTGGTTATAAAAGGTTAAGAACTAAGGATTAGTACCTACGTGTAACTGAACGAAATAAAAATTGAATACCTACATGATTTTTTTTTTATCTACAAAATACATCAGTTTATTCTGTCAAGCTCCGCTAATGAGACACAATTTATTTTATATTGTTTCGTCGCCGATCGGCGAACCACGCCGCTTGACCGTTTAAATAAAATTAGCTTTTAATAGTATATCACTTAACATATTGTCTTTTTCTTTAATTTATTTAGAACTAGCTGCGCCCCACGGTTTCATCCGCATAAGTTTAGATCCCGTAAGAATATCGGGATAAAAACTATCCTATGTCCTTTCCTGGGACTCAAACTATCTCTATACCAAATTTCATCTAAATCGGTTCAGTGGTTTAGGCGTGAAAAGGTAACATACAGACAGACAGACAGAGCTAATTTCGAATTTATAATATTATATATAGTATGGGTAATATGGATACATGGAGCACAACAACCAGTAGAGAGAGCATCGGCACGTTTTTCTTCTAAATCAAAGTCACTAAACAACGGCGGGGGGAGAGGTAAGCTTCGCCCGCTGTGATTGGGTGATGAATTGACAACCAAATGACAACTGATTTTTTAGGGATTCCAAAAAGGAAATTAAAAAAATATCGATATAGATAATAATTTGACTTATTAGTAGTTCATGGATTGGTTTGCGATACAGAGATTACGGGTTCGATTTTGTAATAAAACCTGAAATTAGAAAAAGTCAAAAATAAAATAATCATTTATATTTGTGAATATTACTGTGCTTTTGGAAGATTCATTCTTATCTTTTAATAGAGACGATTGATATTGGGTGTTTCTTGAATCATCTGGAAGTGTCTGCAAAAAGAAATATTTTAACAAAATCGCATGACCAGCCCAAATATAAGTAACACCCTCTCAAAAAAAAAAAAAAATACCTACCAGAGCAGGTAAATACAGAGTAGGCACTGATAATCTATATAATCGGCGTTTATTGAGCTTTCAAAGCAATCTGGCGTGAAATGTCTAGAACATACAACACTACACTTTGGTGGAAAAAAATTGTCTCTATGTGTAGCTTTGATCCAAATTTCTTTCTTCTTGATGTCATCGTTGGGAAATCTGCGAATTTTAATGTATACAAAATACATTTTAGATGATAAATATCCACACCATCAAAAACTACGAAAACGCCATATGTGGCGAAAATTAAAAAAAAATGCAGTCGCCATTTCGGGTTTTCATTTTGACCTCACTATTGACTTCAGCACTCTCGAAAACTATGAAAACGAAACCCATGGCGAACATCCAAACTAATATTATAAATGCGAAAGTAACTCTGTCTGTCTGTCTGTCTTTTCTTCACGCCTAAACTACTGAACCGATTTGTGTGAAATTTGGTACAGACATAGTTTGGAACTTGAGAAAGGACATAGGATAGTTTTTATCTCGATATTCCCACGGGATCGACACTTATGCGGGTGAAACCGCGGGGCGCAGCTAGTTTAAAATAAATTGCAGCCGCCATTTTGTATTTTCGTTTTGACCACCTCACTATTGAGTTCAGCACTCCCGAAAACCATGAAAACGACACAATGACGAAAAAGGAGACGGGGATTTCTGGGCCTGATTGTAATAAGTTGAAGTATGGCTTAAAAAAAAGGTTATATTTTTCTATTTCAAAATGTGAAAAATCAACTCAATTAACAATCTGAAAAATGAGAAATCCAATAATTAAGTTAGGGTTACGGAGTAATTGGAATATCGATTCAATTATAATCGATTAACGTTACAGAGTTCACACTATTTACGAAAATGCTTTCACCAGATGATTAATTCAATTAAAATAATTAATTCTATTAGAATGAAGGTATTAAGAGTTTAAACTAATTAAATATCTACATAATTAACATAAATCAATTCACGTTTACTAATCGATTATTGTATTTTTAACCTGTGCTAACTCTGACTTGACATGCATGACATGACATTGACACTCGTTCGTATCGTCTAGAGTGCGTTTCAACAAATAGTTCCTATGTTATAATGTTGGCTCTGTCCTCCGCTAGGAATATATGTTTTTTGTGCCCATGTCTGTCAAGATAGTAGATACGGGAAGACGATTCTGCGGTTTTTTTAAGATTTATAAGGTGTCCGTGTTAGAATCATGCCCAAAACATTAAGGAGTGGTGAAGAATAAGAAGTGGTATACATCGTTGCCAACATAACGGCATAGGAACTACTTTGTGAAACGCACTTTAGTACGTGTGCGTTTTGAGTGTGTTTCCTCCCATACTTTTATTTTATTGATATTTTGCTGCCCTGCTTTCCTATGGACTTCATCTTCCTTCTTGTACGACCCTTGCCTTGCTACCATACCGGACACGGAGAATCCCGCATAAACGTTGAACTTGGACTTGTTATTTTGGAGAGAGGAACAAACATAAATAAATACAAATATACATATACGTATACTGATAAACCCATTACCCTCCAATCGATAATCGCACTTCAAAAATCGGCTGTTAATAATTACAGATTGTTACGTAACCTCACTTTTCCTAAATCACTTTTATCTCGGCTCTCAGATTGCCAAAATCTGCAAAATTTTCAGTGATTGTTTGTTAATATAGTAGCTATCAATTGACACCAATTTCATCTTTTTACATCCAGGCCCAAAATTGTATGAAAGCGTATCCGTCTCCTTTGTAAAATTTTGCAGCCGCTATCTTGGTTTCTCATTATGACTTCATTATTGACTTCTGCACATGAACGTGACCATTTCTCCCATTTTACTCCCACCGCGAGCTCCGTAAAATAACTTCTTTCCAAAAATATATATATATTATTTGAAATTATATCGATATAATCGTCACGATGCTGGGAACAGCACTATCGAGAAAAAAAGAGACAACTGCAAGTATGAAATTGAGTGCACCAGAAAGAGACAACAGCGGGAACATTCTAGAAATTAAAATATTTGAATTTAATTTTCATTTTTAATCAAAATGAATAAATGGAGTAGAAAACCACTTACCTGTGTAATGTTATCCCACCTTTTGTGTAACTTGAAGTAGTAGTACACTTTCTACGCCATTTAATTGCTCAACTAGGCATTACTTTTAGTTTTACTTGTTTTAGAAGCGGGAGCGCGTGACGTTCGTACTAAGCCTACAATTGCTGCGACTGACCAAAATCGCGCGGCATAGGCTTGATTTAGCGTATGTTTAGTGCCCGCGGTAGCGTTGTACGCGCTCTCCACTGGTTGTTGTGCTCCATGTATGGATAGTATGGATAAAGAAGACTAAGGCTGGTCGTCCACAGGTCTAATCAAAAGTAACGTGTCTCGTAACTCAAATCTCCAATGCATAGCCAGAATGTCACAGAAATAGCAATAAGTATTGTTTATTTTTTGTAGAAAAATAAAAACACTATCCCCATCCCTATTTACCCAACAGAACAGAACAATCGTACACAACGATATATATTTTATCAAAACAACGAGACATCCCCGCAGACGCGACATGATTCGCTTTATCTAACGAACGCCGGAGGCTGTGTTCCTCTCCATAATTAAATAATATGACACAAGACAGAACACGCCCCAGGAAAACGGAAAAGATTAGAAACGAAAGAACGTTGTGTTTTGTGGAAACGTTGTTGCTTTTACTAAAGGCGTCTTCACACATCACTGTACACAATTAATTTCGGTACAATAGAGAGGACCAGGATTTACGTCAAAAAAAAAAAAATTAAAAATTGTTTATTCTGCGCAAATCAGAGGCACATTATAGAAAAACAATCCGTGTAGGATTTTCCCAACTATGTTGGGGTCGGCTTCCAGTCTAACCGGATGCAGCTGAATACCAGTATTTTACACGGAGCGACTGCCTATCTGACCTCCACAACCCAGTTACTGGAGTAACAAGATACACCACGTAAGCCTGGTAGGTTGGCTTTTGACTACCCGAAATGACTGCTAAAGATCTACGAAATACGTGTGTGTTTTATAGTACTTATACAAATTAGTCAAAAGCCTGGTATTCAACAAATCAAAAAAGTTCAGCAGTTTCAGCATAAGCGTGCATTTATGTCTTTGCTGCATGAATAGACGTAATATGTACATTATCTTCAAAAAAAACTGGACTAAGGCCACTATTCTCTTCAAACCTATAGAGGTATGAGGAACAGGGTGTAAAGTTCACTCACACTCTATAGAAAAGGGAGGATCCTCCGACCAGACGGGTGTTTTGTCTGTCGGGCAACTGCTCAATGATTCATGTCGGGCCGTTGTATGTATGCTAGTTGCGCGGTAAACTCTGCTTGCGAGATGCAGGATTTGCGTGACGTCAGTATGACGCGCTGTTCGCATATGGCGTTGTAGATACCGCTACAAACTCTATAAATTCTTAATTCTTGATCTATACAAATTAATGGAAGTTTAAAGGTAAAGGATGTAGTTTTTTTGTTCAATGCCTTCTTCGTCCAATCGGTTAGGAACGAGTCCAAGTCGTCACGCCAGCATTTCTTAGGCCTGCCTCGGGGACGACGCGCGTCTTCAGGCACCCACTGTGTGAAAACTTTGGCCCAATTTAGAAAGGATTTATTTTTAAGTTTTTGTGTGATGTGAAACTCTTCATGTCGATCGTTAACTTTTCCTTTCAAATTAATACCGTGAAAATACAAACCACTTTAGTGGTTTGAACTTAACACTAAACAACTCAAGCCCGTAGGTGTAAACAAGCCACTTCATGACACATTCGTTCTAAATACAGAACATTTTCCAGCGCTCTCAATTAGAGCAATGCGTCAGCTGCAAGTCGCTGCAAGTTATAAAAATCAACAGACGGGAAATAGGTTAATGTTGGTACAGGCAGGCGACTGTTTTTGGCGTTAGGTTGGCTATTTTCTGTTATTGGGTGGGCAAACAAGGAGACGACTCACGTTATGGCAGGTGGTCACTGCCATCTATGGTCTTGCCAAGGCAACACAGTTGAGTTACCTAACCCCTTGTCCTAATATTAATCGATCGCCGCGCAAATACGCGATTGTAAACTAACACAATTAACATAATTAACACCTGTTACAAAACCAATTTATCTCGTCTGCTCAACGTCCGTATGTCACTGCAGGGATCCAGCAGAATATCAGCGTCAGGTAGGTACATTTGCCTGACACATGCTGAGCTGGACTCCCATTTGGTGCAACCTTGAGACGCACACCGCAATGTGTATGTTTCGTTGTTAATTTTATTTTAAGTATTCGTCATAGACTCGTAGTGTCACTTTTGTTTAGGTACTAGCTGCGCCCCGCGGTTTCACCCGCATAAGTCTCGATCCCGTGGGAACATCGGGATAAAAAGTATTCCATGTCCTTTCCCAGGACTCAAGCTATCAGTAAACCAAATTTCATCTAAATCGGTTCAGCGGTTTAGGCGTGAAAAGGCAGACAGAGTTACTTTCGAATTTATAATATTAGTATGGATGTATGTTTTTCCTTTTTTTTTTTGTTTTTGTATCGGCACCTTGTTGAAGTGAAACTTCTTTAGGCGCGCTTGACTTGGGGAGTAAACTGGCGAATGCGTTACGAAAACGTGTGATCGCGAGTAGGGAAGGTACGTAAAAAATAGCTGGAAATACCTCTGGTGTAAAAACCCGGTCCCGGTCGCATAAATATGCGACCGGGTTTTTACACCAGGTATTTGCTTCCAAGTACGCACACCGGGTACCGACTCAAAATACTTCCAAGACTATTAAGTATCTTATACGGCTACTCGCTCAAATACGTAGGTACTCAACCGCGTTAGTTTTCGCAAATGCGATCATGCTCCTTTTGGAACAATTTCGTATGCAAGTATTTTTTACCGACTTCACAAAAAGGAGGAGGTACTATGTTCGGCTGTTTGTATGTTTTTTTTTTGTATGTTTGTTCATCGAATACTCCGCCAATTGTCGAAGGATTTTCAAAATTCTTTTTTTGTTCCAAAGTAGATAGTTTTGAGGTGGTCCCACTGTCACCAAGTTAGGATCTGATGATGGGATCTTAGAGTAATCGAGGGCAACCTTTAAATTTTATAGGCTCACTTATTGTTTTTCGCATATTTTACGAAGTATCTTGTGTATTTGCGTATGGTTGTCACCATCTCAGGTAGCTGGTCTGATGATGGAAGTTACAACTCCTTAACAGTAAGAAGTTCCTCGAACAGGCAAGGACTGTTTTAGTCAATTGTTTTGATGTTTGATAGGGCATTTGCCACATTTGGTCTCATGATCATCAAGTCATGACCTGATGCTGCAGTCAGGATAGTCTGCAGAGTACCTAACTCCTCGACAACTAACAGCAGATATATCGTGTTAAGGCTCATTGAAAAGGGCTCGATGTGTGGATAAACGTACTGTTAATGAGGAACACCGAAGTACATAAAGACCTGATGCTGAAGCCAGGAGCATTAGAAAAAGTACCAACCTTGAAATTACAGCACCGTAGTCGTGTTTGGGCTCATTTTAAACAGGACTAAATTTTAAGTTCAATGCAATGTTGACAAGTCTGGCCTGATGCTGCAGCCAGGATTATCAGCATCTAGTCTAAAACATCAGGGCAGGATTTGATGATGGGATCCTGGAGAAATCGAAGGAACTCTTCAAATATTATAGGAACACCTATAGCGATTTGTGTATTTTTTATAGTAACTCGTGCACTTGCTCTCGGAAAGCACCATTTGGTGAAGTAGAACTGATGATGAAGACCACATCTGTGGTCTTCATCATCAGTTCCAGTTGAGTAGTTCCGGTGGCCATCTGGCCACCGGAACTACTCAATAATATCTAAGTATTTCACGGGTGCGATTCGATTACTTTAATATGGTTGCTAAGCAATTTATGCTCGTCACAATGTGAATGGTGATACGGAGCTGATGGTGGATCTGGAGAACTCCTCAACAATTAACTTCCCTGTATCGGGAAAAGCAATATTTTGTTTGTAAAAGGCGATGATCACTAGGCTATTGTAACTTAGATAAATTATAAGCAGACCCACTAAAAAGCGTGAAATAAAAACTTTTTAAGAAAAAAAAAAACCGACTTTCAAAAAAACACTACAAAGTGAAAAATATCTTTAATTTCGGAAGTCGGTGGCAAAAAACTAAAATAAAGATCCAAAGACACCGACTTCCGAAATTAAAGTTATTTTTCACTTTGTAAAGTTTTTTTTGGAAATCGGTTTTTTTTTCTTAAAAAGTTTTTTTTACTTTAATGGTTTGCAAGTATTTATTTGTAAACGCGATTTTGCTCCTTATTTATTCGAAGTCATTGATCAATTTCCTATGCAAGTAGTTTTACTTCCAACGGGGCTTTTGAATACGCGTTTGTATTTCTTATCTGTATGAAGTTATGGATCAGTTTTCTATGCAGATAGAAAATACTTGAAAGTATCTCGCTCCGTCGTGCCTCGACGCTCGAGTACGTAGGTACTCAAATAGTTCAACAACCGCGTTTGTTTTCGCAAATGCGATCATACTCCTTATCAGTAAGAGCACAGAATACTTAATAGTACTACGTACAGAAAGGACACTCCCTTCCTCGCCCTCATATCAGATACCGCACCTCACCCCGCACTTCGAGGTATTCGTCGCCGACTCTTTAGCAAGGGCGCTCGCGAACCGCAGCGCTGTATTGCTGACACACAATTATGCGATTTAAGGTGAATGGGTAGTTGTAGCCCGCGAAATTCAATTTTTCTTACGTTTTTTGCAATTTTCAGGTCAGTGTCAGGTTGTATCTTGATCAAAATATGATTTGCGACTATAATAGAGATGTATTTACAGAATTATAGTCATTAGAATCATTAATATATCTCTTTAAGTTAGATTTCTACAATCAACACTTTTCCATACGAGATTTGCTCTTAACGGTAGAAATCTAACTTAGAAAGATGTATTAATGATTCTAATTATTATAATTCTGTAAATACGTACCTGTTATTGTCGCGAATCATATTTTGATCAAGATACAACCTGACACTGACCTGAAAATTGCAAAAAACGTAAGAAAAATTGAATTTCGCGGGCTACAACTGCCCATTCACCTTAAAAGTTTTATTTGAGTTTTAATCACGATGGTTGGATATTGTGATGCTTTTCCGAATTCGTATTTACATATACTGTTTGTATGATTTCGCATTTTTAATAACATGCGATTTAATAACCCATTATTTACAGATAAGTCATTTAAACAAAACTATTTTAGTGTTTTTATTTCATTACGAACCCGACTATATAAATAAACAATTGAACTACATGGTCACTTCATAATAATGCACACGTTCGGGCAGCGCCGCCGCCGACGTCGTTCGGTTCCCCGACACAAATTGCTTTCCGCGCCATTTTTTTTTACGCTACTAGATTTCACGCACACATTTGCACGTATACAAACGTCATTTGTTTATGTAGTAGTAATAGGTAATTATTTTGCGAGCGTTGTATGGAGTGTCCGAGGTGTGGTAAGAGTCTACGGAACAATTTCGTATGCAAGTATTTTTACTTTAATGGTTTGTAAAAGTATTTATTTGTAAACGCGATTGTGCTCCTTATTTATAGGAATTCACGGATCAATTTGCTATGCAAGTACTTTTTACTTCCAACAGGGCTTTTGTTTGATTACGCGATTGTACTTCTTATTTGTATGAAGTTATGGATCAGTTTTCGATGCAGATAGAAAATACTTGAAAGTATCTCGAGCCCTGGTTTTAGGCCCTGGTTTCTTAAGGTGGACGTACTTGGAAGCCCTGGTACTCGATTTTGCAAGTACGATCCATGTCTAAGGGCTACGGGCGAAGCGAACGGGAGTTGAGTGGGGGATATAAGCAAGAGAAAGCAGTGCGCGCGCACATTTTCTTTCTCCCTTCCTCTCATAGCCAAATACGTTTGAAGTTTCACTTCAGTCGTGTGGTCATAAGCACACTCGGTTTTTTTTTTTTATATTATGTTCATGTGGGTAATTGGTTATAATCTGATGTTGTACCTTTGCGTGTTGTGCTGTCTTTTGTGTGCGCCAAATAAATGGTTTATGTATCTATCTATTGTCGCGTCAATTTGACATTCATTTGTTCTGAAAAATCTAACGTAATGCGGGGTGTACACAGGTGACTATAGTCTGTCTAATTGGCAATTCGGTTATGCCACAGGTGACTAAAATCGCAAGTTCCATTGTAGAGTAGGTTTCGACTTTAGTCGTGTGGCGACAGGTTGCGTGCGGCGGGTGACTAAAATCTAATGTGAAAATGCTCAGTCGCAGGAGATCACCCGCCGCATGAAGGTCGACATTTTGATGAATTACAAAAAAAACAACCGACTTTAAAAAAAAAGCACTACAAAGAGATAAATAACTTTAATTTCGGAAGTCGGTGTCGTTAGTTCCGCATTTTCGTATTTTGACAAAGATTTCCGAAATTAAAGTTATTTACTCAATACTCAATGATAGGTTTTGGTATGGTATGGTTTTACAGAAATGATCATTGTGAACCCTGTCGGGCACAGCATAATCTCCTTGTAGTGTTTTGTTTTGAAGTCGGTTGTTTTTTTTGTAAAAAGTTTTTATTTTTCACTTTTTAGTTGTACCTCCCCCACAGAAATTCAGTTAACACTAGTGCATTGATGAATTGAAGACACCGACTAGAAGAATCATCAAAATTCGCATAGAAATGCCGAAGATGCAGTACCTTCATGCATATAACTTCGTATATAACAATAATTACCTAATGTATTATATACTAAAACCTTCCCGAAAGTATTTAGATCACATTAGTGAAAAAATTATCAAAATTGGTTCATTCGTTTTTGAGAAAATCGCGGACATACATACATACGGGTCGAATACAGAACCTCCTTTTTTGAAGTCGGTTAAAAATGAACTAGTCACCTACATTTTTTATCAACCTCGGATAATATATGTTAAGCAACCAGCAGCACGGTGAGAATCGACCTAGTGTAAATCCCCCATTAGCGTGATGACGCTTTCGGGTTCGCCGAACAAAATGAACGCAATGATTGCATAACTTTGTATTGGCGATTACAAAGTAGGTAAGTATTAAATTCTCAGGATATTTCTTTTAACTAAAGTCCGTATGTAGATTAAATATAAATGTTGCATTAGTACCTGCTTCCCAAGTTTTAAGCTTGAAACCTGGTACCTAAGTGGTGTTTTAAGTAACATTAATAACACAACATTGTAGATAGCAAAATACGGCTGCTGTAGGTGCCCAGTACTTTAGGCAACATAGTTGTTTTATTATCTGATGCAACTTAACGCGTTGCTGAATAACTAAAGGTACATTAAGTACAACTTGTAAACTTTGAAGTGCTTGCAACAAAACTCTTAAAAATGTAACGTCATTTGTTTTTATTAAAACAGTGTTCCAAAATAGTTTTTAACAGACTTAAAAAAAAAGGAGGTTCTGTATTCGACCCGCATGTATGTATGTTTGTATGTCCGCGATTTTCTCAAAAACTAATGAAGCAATTTTGATAATTCTTTCATTAATGTGATCTAAGTACTTTCAGGAAGGTTTTAGTATATAATACGTTAGGTGATTATTCTTTCAACCTTTCAGGATTGTAAAAAGACAGAAGTCGAACCCAAGGGAATTAGAATAAGTAAACCGGCCAAATGCGAGTCTGACTTGCATACGAAGGGTTCCGTTACTACAAGGTATAAAACGCCAAAAAAAAAACGCGTTTCTTGTATGTTCTCTTTATTTTCGCGCCCCGTCGCGTGGCGCGGGTAATGGACCTAAATTCCCCGCGCGGAAGCGCGTTTTTCTTGAATCCGTATGTAAAAATCACACGCAGGGGGAACTCGTTATCTGCGCCACGTCGCGTGGCGCGTTGTGTACGATCCACCTAAGCTAGCAAACGCAAAGACGCATCCATTTCAACCACCTTCAAACTCAATTTGAACGGTAAGGGAAACAAAGATCCAACTCACAAACTCCAAAAAGGATTCGTAATCAAATTCCCTAGTTGGTATAATTGAAAATAGAGACGTCTCTGCAACGTGGTGGAGATGTTTTGAAGCCACAGAGTTGGTAGCACAGAAGTTTCATTCCGACTTTTAGTTGTACGATAAAGTACTCTATAGAAAAGGGAAGATCCTCCGACCAGACGGGTGTTGTGTCTGGCGGGCAACTGCCCGATGATTCATGTCGGGCTGTTGTATCTATGCTAGTTGTGCGGTAAACTCTGCTTGCGAGATGCAGGATATGCGTAACGTCAGTATGACGCGTTGTTCACACGTGGCGTTGTAGATACCGCTACACGTTTATGTCGTGCGATCCTAGACCTTTTTCCTATCGCAATCCCTCGTATGTTGTTCGAAGTGGATTTTCTGTAACATGTACTTTACATGAAAGCTTTTACATGTCTAATGGTTGTATCGGAACTTAAAACGGAGTTTAAGAGGAATGTACTGAATGAAGTGCAACTTTGTCGATAGGCTTGTCTCTGTTGGTGAGGAATTACGTATGGGTTGGACAATTCCCATTGAAGTGGATCCCCATGAATCCGTGGTTCGTGGAGGGTCAAGAAAGGAAAGATTATAAAAAAAACTAGCTGCGCACCGCGGTTTCACCCGCTTAAATGTCGATCCCGTGGGAATATCGGGATAAAAAGTAGCCTATATGTTAATTCAGGGTGTCAGCTACCTCCATACAAAATTTTATCAAAATTAGTCCTGCCGTTTGAGCGTGAAGAAGTAACACATATATAAACACACACATACAAACTTTCGCCTTTATAATATTAGTGTGATTAGCAATGGAGAGATTTTTGGTTATGACTATTTTCAGAATGGTACCTGTAGCGGTACCTACAACGCCACGTGCGAACAACGCGTCATACTAGCGTCACGCAAATCCTGCATCTCGCAAGCAGAGTTTACCGCGGAACTAGCATAGATACAACAGCCCGACATGAATCACCGGGCAGTTGCCCGCCAGACACAACACCCGTCTGGTCGGAGGATCTTCCCTTTTCTATAGAGTACGAGTGAACTTTACACCCTGTTCCTCATACCTCTATATACCTATCTACATTTATAAGTACTAATAATAAAGTTGAATAATTTGTTTGTATATTTCAACGCGTTAATCTCTGAAACTAACAGTCGGATTTGAAAAATTATTTTTGCATTTACGAGTATTAGCCCAATTCTTGAGGAAGGCTATATACGCTATTAAACATCACGCTAGGACCCTTAGGAGTGGAGAAAACGATGTAATAGCGCGGGCAGACGATGCGATGCGACGAGGTTGGTCGGAGGATCAAGAAATTTCATACGGACGATGTCGCAGGCAGAAGCTAGTGTAATTACAGGGTGAAATTGAACATTTTCGCGATTTCTGGTTTGGTCCCATAGTAAAAGTTGTTCATAATAACGAGTACAATCTCCCATTTCGATTTGTCGCATGTGTTCAATTTCACCCTGTATTATGTTATGCTTGTTTTTCTTCACTCGTATCGACCGAACCATTGACAGCATCAGCAGACAGATGGTAGCAGAGCTTTAATATATCGCCCCTATTGATGGGAAAAAAACTATTCTTCTTTTTTTTCTTTTTCTTTTCATTAAAAAAAAAAAAAGTTGCCCCACACTAGGAATTTCTCCTGTATTGTGAAATATATTGAACTCACGCCACTGTTACCGTAATCGGCACCGCTTCAGATGTGTTCGGCTGTCCTCGGTTTTAATGTACTTCCGATTGTCAGTGAGTTATGACAAAGTATTCTGTTTGTGTTTTGTTTTCACTTCCCGGAGTGACACAGTTTTTTTTTTAAAGTTTTTATGGTTATACATGGTGGAGATACATTACAATTAACATTTAACATTATTGGACTTGTATAATATACTTTATCCTGTACGAGCACTCAAATACGGTTAAGGTTGACTGGTAGAAAATGCCTGTGGCATTAAGTCCACCTCTGTACATTTATCTGTTTGAAGTATTAATAATTAATAAATAAATAAATAATTACAGGTAACTACAGCTTACATATTATTATCGAGTACACAAGCTCTGAATACATACCTAATTGTGAAATATTTTTCAAACTACAGTGGCAGGCGGCCTAAGTACCTATCTTCTTTATAGATTTAAGAGTTTGCAGAGCTCCGTGCCCAGACTTAATAATGAGATTTTAATAGTCCCGAATCTTCTCTGACAACGCTACCTAAATATTTCAAGCAGAAATAAACTTCTATCTTCAACATCTCAAAACTCATCTCAATGTCTATCTATATCTAATACAGCCTCCGAGTAACGTACGTTCGTTAGGAAGACACAACTCTCGCAAGCTTTTAATTCAGTTAAACCGGAAGTTGTTCCGAACGCAACTGGAAGTGACGCCTTCGTTATTTATTCGCCACTCTCTGCTCTACTGTGTCACCGTGTCGCTAACGAGATTTAAATTTTAATTCGGTTTGCACGTTTTTTTGAAGATTTTCGTTTCAGAGGTTTTTTTGGAGGATTAGAATCAGTGTCCTTTGCATGTCTCTCTCTGGAAACGAAAACCACATTGAGATCCCAACGATGTCATGCTCCCCAGCAGAACCACTTTGACTATATTATGTAAAAATTACAGGATATAATGTAGATAATGTCTATATTTTTTACGCAGTGGCGTAACTATACCATTTGGGGCCCGTGGCAAATTCAAGGGACGGGGCTCTCCCTCAATGTAAAGAAGCTCATCCAACGTTATAGCTTTTTTTTTACTAGCACTTCTCCCGCGACTTCTGCCGCGTAGATTTCATATTTTCTCCTATAAAATTTAACACCTGACTGCTTCGTTGGTCTAATAGTCGGGGACGCTACTGCTGAGCGTGAGGTCCTGTCCAAAAAATTAGACAAACATTGGGAAAAAGGTACAAAATGTTCAAAACCTGAATGATGTCCTCTGTTGCACATTTTCAAAAAAAGTTTGCATTTATAAACTTATGCTAGGATCCTCCTGTGATCATGGCCCTCTCGGACCGTGGGCCCCCTCTGGCTGGGGGCCCGAGGCATTTTGCCCCAACGCCACCCTATAGTTACGCCACTGTCCCAACGAGTTGTTTTATATACTTGTAATGCCAGGTAGGCAATCGTGCCGATTCTGTTGTTCACAAACTAAACTAAATTTAAGTTCAATGCATCTTTTTCTTTCAATTTCATTAAGAAAAGGACAGAAGATAAATTTTGTTTTAGTCCTGTCAAATTAATCAGCGTCTAAACTTGTATAGAGTAGTGTCAGGCGCTGATTAATTTGACATGACTAAACTAAAATCTTAACAATTTTTGAAGTGAAACTTCTTTACGCACGCTTGACTTGGGGAGTAAGCTGGCGAACGCGTGACATAAGCGTTTTGAAAAGTGTGATCGGGCGAGGCGAACGGGAGTTAAGTGGGGGATATAAGCAAGAGAAAGCAGTGCGCGCGCACATTTTATTTCTCTCTTCCTCTCATAGCCAAATACGTTTGAAGTTTCACTTCAGTCGTGTGGTCATAAGCACACTCGTTTTTTTTTTTTTTTTTGTCTAGACTAGAGTTTAGAGCCTACACTCATCAGAGGACATATTTTTAATAACCTAGAATAAAGTCATCCAATATATTAAAACCTTCCCAAATCCTAATCTTAGCCAAATTCCTTCCACTATCTGCCGTCGTTTATCATCGCTAAAGTCGTGGCGAGCTCGTATCGCCGTCGTGACGTCACTCGACTCATGTCCAAGTGAAAAATGACGGGTAAATATTAACAGTGTGTAGGTTTAGTAGAAATGTTGCTAAGTTAGGAGGTTATAAGTTTAGAATTATGTGTTATTTATAAGTTATAACTTACTATTTTACTAAAAGAATACGTTCTTCTTTCGTCAATGAGCTCAGTTCAAAGTCAAAGTCAAAGCATTTATTTCAAATAGGCACATAAAAGGCACTTTTGAACGTCAAAAATAGAATTGTTCCTGTCGCCCCTTCCAAAAGGTAGTTTTCGTATGGAGAAGAATGGGCAAGAAACTCCACCGTTACAATATTTTGCATGGGTACATTAATTATATAATATAGTATTATGTGAGAACGATGCACCTAAAATAAAATTACTATACCACAATAGGTAAAAGAATTAAAAACGAAACTATGACATATAAATAAATTCTCTGATAGATACGTGGTGCTCACATATTTACAAACATGGTAAAACTTAAACGATTCTAATTAAAACAAAAAAATAACAAGTAATAAGTCAGTTCGTTTTAAAACAGAATTTCCTGCCCAAAATTTTAATAGATCACTATCATCGATATTAGTTTATGTATACTAAGCCCAGAATGCAAAGCAATTAACATATTTAAAAGCGTTATCGAAAGTGTTTAATGAAACGCCTGCAATTATTAGTGCTCTTTAACTTAATAATTTCTCAAAAAACACTACAATGTAAGGCAATAATAACACCATCAAATAAAACTGAAGCATCTTACCTAACAATTTTAGAAGCACATCAATACAAGAGCGATTGTGAGCGGCCGGGTAATGTGATAAAGCTTGTCCGCGGTTGCATGCTATTGGCAATTTGCCACAATCCCGCCACCTGCACGCCTCGCAGCTTGATCGTGTGCAAACACCCTTATTTGAGGTCTTTATGTCCCATTTGCATTATGATGTGACTGATGATAATGTGGAATTGTAAGGAACGGTTGCGTATTGACTTTTGGACAGTTGAATTTGGGGGACTAACAAGGAAAAAGATAAACTAGAAATTTTCTTTGGGGTTCTGAAGTTTTCATTGAGATTTATCACAACTTGCATCAAGCTGTATGTCCCAGGACTTACTCACATCATAGCTCAAGGGATATCCATGCAGTGTTGAGGGTTTTGTCTCTTGAAAAAAGCGATTCCTTTATCTACTTGTATTTTGAGTAGTGATAATGAGGCATCAGGATATTGCCACTCTCGTCAAAATACGAGTATATTATAGTTTGCTCTTGACAGCAATACCTGTACTGCTGCAAATTACCTCTCTAGATAAATCACATCACATCACACTAATATTATAAAGGCGGAAGTTTGTGAGTGTGTGTGTGTTTATATGTTTGTTACTTCTTCACGCTTAAACGGCTGGACCAATTTTGATAAAATTTTGTATGGAGGTAACTGACATCCTGGATTAACATATAGGTTACTTTTATCCCGATATTCCTACGGGATCGAAACTTATGCAGGTGAAAACGCAGGGCGCATGTACATAATTTTAAGCTTGACGGCGCAGCAAGTGGCGGCAGGAAGTGACGTCGTCTAGATTTGTTACGAAGTTGCTGGAATCACCGAAAAGGTCTGATAAGAGTGAGACTGCAACCATCGATGCGACGTTCTGCTAGCAGAACGTCGCATCGCATGGTTGCGTGGCGGTTGTCTTCTGATGTCAGATGGGCCAGGGAAGCCGCTGTCGTACCACGTCTACGACAAACTGCTATATTGCGGCATAATCCTGATGATATTGTAGCTATAGAGGTATGAGGAACAGGTTGCAAAGTTCACAAATACTCAATAGAAAAGGGAGGATCCTCTGACCTGTGTTTGGCGGGCAACTGCCCGATGATGCATGTCGGGTTGTTGTATATATGCTAGTTGCGCGGTAAACTCTGCTTGCGAGATGCAGGATTTTGCGTGACGTCAGTATGACGCGTTGTTCGTATGTGGCGTTGTAAATACCGCTAACAAAACTGCTAAACCACTATTACGATAACCACTTCTGGTGAAGGCTGTCCTGCGCCGTTAAGCTAATTTACCTGTGTAGATAAGCAGAATGAACACTGGCATTAGCTATTTCAAAGCTATTTTCCTGACGGAATATTGGCAAATCGCCACGCAGCACCTACTTTTATATTGAGCTATTGAGTTTTGATCGCGTGTTAACATCTTTATTTTTTAGTTTTTGTGAGCTTCTCGAATTATTTAATATGATTTTTTTTTAATTAAAGGGGATACGATGGACGCGTGAATATGTATTAATAGGCCACAACGATGCCAAGAGAGGACATCAGAATATAAACCAAACAATAATTGTTCTTTATAAAAACATTAACTTTTTTTTTTTTTTTTTTTTTTTTTTTTTTTTTTTTTTTTTTTTTTGACAGGCCTGATGGTCTAGTGGTTAGTGACCCTGACTGCTATGCCGGAGGTCGTGGGTTCGATTCCCACCCAGGACAAATGTTTGTGTGATGAGCACGATCATTTGTTCTGTGTCTGGGTGTAATTTATCTATAATATGTATGTATTTAGAAATATATAAGTATGTTTATCAGTTGTCTAGTACCCATAACACAAGCTCTGCTTAGCTTGGGACTAGATGGCGTTGTGTGATAGTTGTGGAATATTATTATTGTCGGGAGTGTTCTTTTTTCTCAGCTCTAAGGCTGGTTTTAGCTACATTCACGGGCCAAAGCCAAGTAAATGCAGCCTGTGGGGAATTTTATGATGAAAGTGTACTTTCGTCCAGCTGCATGAACTTCCTAACGATTCTGCATGTGTTTAGGATGGCTGCTTTCTGCAGATTGATGTAAAGGGATTCTTCTAGATCTATTATTTTCAGGCTACTTAGGAGATGGTTGGGGATAACACCAGTCGTGGAGAGAACAACAGGAACAACATAAACTTTATCTTGTCTCCAAATTCTAATAACTTCTTCTTTAAGCTCAGCGTATTTACTTATTTTTTCAGCGATTGTTTTTTGTAGGTTATGGGTGTTGGGAACTGCAATGTCTATAAGGTAAGTGATTTTTCTTATTTTATCTTGTAGGGTTATGTCTGGTCTATTGTAATGGATGGTCTTATCTGTAAGTATGGCGCGGTCGTAATACAGTTTATGTGTGTCATTTTCTAGGATAGTTTGTGGCGCGTACTTATAGTAGGGAGTGTTAGTGTTTTGTATGAGACCGTGTTTGAGTGCTAGTTTTTGATGAATGATGTTTGCAACCTGGTTGTGCCTGTGAGTGTAGTCTGTCTGTGTGAGAGTTATGCATGCTCCTGTTATGTGTTGTATTGTTTCTGATTGAATGTGGCATCTGCGGCATTTGTCGTTTGCGATTGTTGGGTCTTTAATGATAAATTTTTTGTAGTTTTTGGTGTTGATGATTTGATCTTGTATAGCCATGATAAAACCTTCTGTTTCAGGAAAAAGGTTTCCTATTTTAAGCCACTTGTTTGATGCTAATTTGTTTATGTGGGACTGCTCTAGGTCATGAGGGTGTCTACCGTGAAGGACTTTCTTTTTCCAGTCTTCGATTTTTTGGTTTTGCGGGTCTGTGATGTTAATGTCTTGTATATTTTGTTCATTTAAGTTCAGCGGGGTGTAATTAAGATCATTTAAGGTAATAGCTTTGTGTATGTTACTCGTGCGAGATTTTGTGTAGAAAAATGTTTTTAGCCTAGTGATTTGTTTCTGCCATAGGTGGTGTATGTCGATTAGGCCTCTCCCTCCATTTTGTCTTTTGATGGTGAGTCTTTCGATCGCAGATTTAGGATGTAGGTTGTTGTGTTTTGTGAGTGTTGTGCGTGTAGTTCTTTCTAACTGTTCGATGTCAGTTTTTGACCATTTTATTACTCCGAATGAGTAGGTCAATATTGGTATGGCAAAGGTATTCAAGGCTTTTATAAGATGCTTTCCAGATAGCTGTGTTTTACAAATTGCGTTGATTCTTCTCCGATACTCTGTATTTAGTGTCTGTTTAATTGCTGTGTGGTCGAGTCCTTTAAGTTGCTTGTATCCTAAATATTTGTATAGATCTGACGGTTCCATAGCCGCTATTGTGTCGGTGTCGCTAACTGCATAGTTGCCGGGTTTTACTTTTCCTTTTATAATATGCAATGTCCTGCACTTATCTAATCCAAATTGCATATTAATATCCTGACTGAATGTTGTTGTTATTTCTATCAGAGTTTTCATTTCTTTTTCGGTTTTAGCATATAATTTAATGTCATCCATATATATGAGATGCGAGATAATAGTTTCTTCGGTATTGTTTTTAAAATTATACCCAGCCCGGCACCGATTGAGTAAGTGAGACAAGGGGTTCAGGGCGAGACAGAACCAAAGAGGGCTCAAGGAATCCCCCTGATAGATACCCTTCCTAATATGTATCTGTCGAGTTATAAGAGTGCTGAGTCGATTATTTATCTGAAGTGTAGTTTTCCAACGTGTCATTACAATGCGCAAGAAGTCTATTATTTTGGAATTAATTTTATATATTTTAAGGATTTGTATTAGCCAAGAGTGTGGGATACTATCGAAAGCTTTTTGGTAATCTATATAAGTACAGTGTAGGTTTCTATTTTTTGTGGTGGCATATGTTTATGTATAGTAGAGTCTATAACTAACTGTTCTTTGCAGCCCATGTGGCCTCTCCTGCATCCCTTCTGCTCCTCTGCTATTATATTGTGGTGCTCAATGTGTGAGTTAATTTTATTAGTTATTGCTGATGTTAGTATTTTATAAATTGTGGGTAGGCATGTGATTGGTCTGTATTGGGAAGGCTCTGATGTGTATTTAGTTTTAGGAAGCATGTAAGTTATTCCTGTGGCAATGAATTCGGGTATGTTCTGTTCTCCTAATACTATATCTGTTAAATTTTTTGCTATAGATTTGTGTAGTACCGTTAACTTTTTATACCAGAAATTTTGTATTTTATCGATACCCGGTGACTTCCAATTATGTAATCTAGATGTTAAATATGTAATTTCAGACTCTGTTATTTCTTTAAATTCCATTTCATCTATTGCACTCCATTTTGTTGCTTCTTCTGTAATCCAAGTTGCTTTATCATTGTGATGTTCCTGCTGTTCCCATATGCTAGACCAAAATGTTTCCAAGTGTTCTTTTGAGGGTGTGTCTGTGTCGTTCTCTGTAGTTGAAACAGTGTGTGGTTTCTGTACTATATTCCTATAAAATATTTTTTCATTTGTAGCAAATATGGCATTATCTTTTTTGCGCTGTTGTGCCTTTAAATATCTCCTAAGCCTATGGACTTTAAGTGCCAGTTTCTGTTTTAATGTGTCCAAAAACTCTTCAGGTTTTCTATTGTTATTTTCGTGTCTAGTGTGTGTAAAATTGTTTTTAAATATTGCTTCTACTTTTTTAACAAGTTTATGTGATCTGCTACCGTTGATGTAATGTGTTAGTCGGCCACAATCTGCTCTTAATTTTTCAATGTCCTTTTCTAGCCTCTGTTGCCATGGTTGTTTGGCAGTGTCTCTTGGTATTGTGTTTCTCGCGTGTTCAGTGATTTTATAGTTGAGTTCTTCAGAAATAACAACCGCTGTGCAATAAATAAGGGTGTGTATGTCAATCAGTTGTGTGTCATTAGATAAGAACTGTTTTAGTATATTTTCATTAAATAAATTAACCAAGCGGAAAAGGTTGGGACTATATTTGGGTTTAGGTAGTTTTGGTCGGGCTGCTGGATCCATCCCAGAGTATTGTGTTATTGTTTTTCTAAATTTGTCATGTATTTCTTGGATATACGTATCTGTGGTTAGGTTTTGATCTGCGACAACTAAGGTCTCGATATCATTTTCGAGCGTTAGGGTTAAGGATTATTATTTTCACTAAAAAAAAAACAACCGACTTCCAAAAAAGGTAGATAGGCTACAAAGTGAAAAAAAACTTTAAATTCGGAAGTCGGTGTCGTTGGGTTCGCACTTTCGTTGTTTGCCACCGACTTCCGAAATTCAAGTTATTTTTCACTTTATAGTGTCTTTTTTGAAAATCTGTTGTAGAATTTTGCAAATCGGCTTATAAATATAAGTTCTGAGGTAACAAACATAAAAAATAAACGAATTGAGAACCTCCTCCTTTTTTTGCAGTCGGTTAAAAAAGGAAATTACTATATTAGCTACTGGTACAGACGCCAGCATATCAAGCTACTACAATCTATCAAATTTCTTTAATAGATTTTCAACTTCATCGCTAAATCATAAAGTTCAAAGTTGATTGGGAAAATTTGACAGTTTCGGGTAGCTTGATGTGCCAGAGAATCCCCGTTTGAGCACCTATTTTTAGAGCACCTATTTCAAATCGTATATATTTTTTCTTCCATTGATAGGGTCTCTCCTAGGTGCTCTAAAAATAGGTGCTCAAACGGGACTACTCCGTGCTGGCGTCTGTACAATTGTTTTTCAATTAAGTCCTAAATCCGCCTTTTTTTTTTTTTTAAACAAAACAATTCGATAGTCACCACGTGTAAAATCCACCCAGCTTCAGCATGCTTATGTGGTTATAAAGAATCCCACGTACAATATTACCAAGTTACATAGAAGCATAGATACGAGTGAATAACAAAGAAAGATAAAGTATTTATTGCGACTCGTACAGGAAGATCACAAACTAAACTAAACACACTAAAAAATAAAAAATAAACAAGTTATATATAACGGAGAAGGCATGTGTGTCTCGTTATTATCAGCCATATTTCAACTACTGTGGGCGAATACTATGGGTATGTGTTGGTTATTGCGCAATAGAAAAACGGTTTGCAGTTCAAATCAGATTATAATTTCACGAACAATTTAATCACACACTATAGGTACACGATATAACCAGATACGTAACGCGGGACAGTTTCGGCTGAGCGCATGTTGTTCGTTTGATGTCCAATCTCCAAGAGGGCTCCAATCGTTCTGTCGCGCTGTCTTGTACTCCCCACGAACTCAGGCTAGACTCTGTCAAGCGCCGCCAGATGGCGCTAGCGTTCCGAATAGTCAAATTAATGACCGGTTGCGACATATAAAAAAAGTAACAAAAAGAAAAATGAAACAGAAACTCCTATACGAGGCCAAAAGGCTCCTATCTCAGCATGATGCTGCGACATTTAGAAACCAACTCGAACCAACCCATTTATAACACAACCCGGTCTTTGCTGTTCCGCAGTAAAACTATGCCTTATTTCTTCCATATGCAGAAACTCAAGCACCCTACATCAATGTACCCAAAGCAACTGTGCCAAGAGCAAACGAATCAACTCCTCGACTGAGTTAATAAAGATCCCGTAAAACTGTTCTCGTCACTTTAATTGCGAAAACTCCGAATGGTATGCGAAAACTTTCGGGGAGCTCGTGGACGCTCGGGGAAGTTCGGCTGTTTACGAATGCACTTTATTTTTGTTTTACGTATAGTTATTTAATTGCATGATGCTAGTTTTAGGGTGTGTTATAGAATGTTTCATGTTCTGCGTTTAGTGAAAATGTATTGAGAAAACGAAGAAAAAGGTTACTGTATTTTCGTCCTTCATTTTATCCCCGAAAGGTTAGGAAGAGTTGTACCTATAGTACCTACACTCACAAAACAAGCTATAGACTATGGAAATCAAAATTAAAAGTCATTTATTTAAACTAGGCAGCACTTTTCGAACGTCAAAATTACAAAAGACAGTCCCCCAAAACGCCCGCCCTTCACCACTTCCTAGTGCTTTCGCTGGGGGGAAGAAGTGGCGGAACAAACTCCCCAGCAGCACAGCTGTCTGTTCAGTTAGAAAATAATTGATTTAATATAAGACAAAGTATGCAAAGTAATTAACATTACAGGACACAGAACATTAAATTAAATTATTTGCCATAGGTTAGCTAGCCACGCCAATATACCAACAAATACAATAAACACTATACGTACTCAAGCAAAAAAAAAATTAAAATTAAAAATGTAAACAAAAAAAAACTTACTGACCAAATAAAAGCCTCCAGGTATAAAGGGCCTGACAGCTTACATATTTATGCAATGCTGGGTTCTGTTTATATAGAATGAATATACTCTCTCTTATGAATACAGCAGGGTTTTCATATATTCACTCTGTTTTCAATATAGCTCCCGATGTTCTGAAGATTCGAAATCTTCAGAAGTTTGTCTCTAAGTATGTTCTTTCCGGATTGCCTCAGAGGACGTACTTTTGTAAAGACGCCAGCACATCAAGCTACCCGAAACTGTCAAATTTTCCCAATCGACTTGACTAAAGTTGAAAATCTATTAAAGAAAGAAAAAAGAGCGCTAGAAAAAGATATATTATATTCTAGTTATTTTTAATCAATGTAGAATCGGCAAAGTATAATATTTTTACATGTTTTTTATCAATGGTTTTTTGAAAGACGTGATCATGACACTTTAAAAATTCAAGGGTATATTAAAACGGAACGTCATGTAAAGGGAATAAAACAATATCAACACATTTTTACTTTAAATTAAATTCCCTGTTCAAAAATAAAACCCCCACGCGTAACGTCGTAAAAAATTCTGAAAATAATTACTATAAGTAATATTTTGATCTTGATGCATGACACTTTTTGGTAACTACGACTTTTGGTCTAATGTACCCAGGATTTTGTAATAAGAGTGTCCATGGAGTTTCTTGCCAGTTCTTCTCCATAGAGATCTACGCTTTGGAATGGGCAACTAGCTTCAACTTTCTGACTAACTGACCGACTACTTAATTTTGACAATTCAAAAGTGCCTGTAATGGTTTAATTAAAATAAATGCTTTGAGTTTGAGTATGGTCATGATCCGTTGACAGATTGTAGTATACAGGGTGACTGGAAATTAGTGGCGGAGCCGTTAAGGGGAGGTAGTCTAGGGTTATTCCGACAGATATCACTATGAGACCTACCGTCCTTACTTAACCCTTTCCAAGATATTCCTACTTTTTGTTTAGCAGTTTTTGCATAAAATAATGACAGTAGCGGAAATTTTACAATTAATATTACTTATTTAGAATATCTTTGTTGCAAAACAAAAAAAAGTAGGCCAAAATCACTTTTTTTTAGGATTTATTACTATCTCTTTAAGTAGGAATATCTTGGAAAGGGTTAAGTAAGGACGGTAGGTCTCATAGTGATATCTGTCGGAAAAACCCTAGACTACCTCCCCTTAACGGCTCCGCCACTAATTTCCAGTCACCCTGTATAGCTTGATGTGCTGGCGCCTGTACTTGCTGGAAACGACTGCAATGAACAAGCATTTCTCGGATGCCTCGCTGGTCTACTGGTCGTAAGCGCTATTGCTGAGCATCCTTATGCTCAGCAACCAGGACCTTTCCTGGGTACGGTTTCCAGGTCGGGTGAAGTGCTATTGCGCTTTTCAATCAGAAATTTCTTAGTAGCGTCCCGGAGTCTGGATTTGTTCCCGGTTTTTGGTGATAGACTCGACGCCTATTACACACTAGCTTCTGCCTGCGACTTCGTCCGCGTGAAATTTCACTCTTTCAGGGGTCGAATTTCGAAAAACCCTTTCTTAGTGGATACCTAGTCTTCACAAAGAATACACCCTCCAAATTTCATGTCTCTAAGACCAGCGGTTTAGGCTGTGCGTTGATATAGCAGTCAGTCAGGACTTTGAATTTTATATACAGGATGGTCAAAAAGTCGTGGATTAAACGAAACAGGGAGATAAAGGAGGTCATTTCCAACGCTTTTAAAGTGAGAAATAATTTTGGTAACGCTTCAAAATTTTTGGAAAAAAATTGATTGCTCTTGAAATTTGGTACCCAGAGCCGCAATAGAACTTTTGTAGTGCTGATTGATACATTATCTAGTAATAATACAACACTGTTTGTTTTATATCACATTTTTTTTTGTCTAATTGTAAAAGAACTCGGTATGCAAAAATATTCATGACTTTTAGAGCAATTGACTTATGGCCATGCTGTAGAAAGATATTTTATTGAAAGTGATCTCCTTTATCTCTCTATTTCGTTTGATCTACGATTTTTAACCGACTTCAAAAAAAGGAGGAGGTTCTCAATTCGTCGGAATCTTTTTTTTTTTTATGTATGTACCCCGATTTCTCGAAGACGCCTGGACCGATTTGGAAAATTTTTCTTTTGTTTGAAATCGGACAAGCGGTTTTCGAAAAATCAACAAAAATCTAAAAAAATATCTACATTGTCTACATTAACGATCTTTTCGTTTACATTTTTGTGGGGTAGGTACAACTAAAAAGTGGAAAATAAAAACTTTTTTACAAAAAAAAACAACCGACGTCAAGAAAAAAACACTACAAAGTGATAAATAACTTTAATTTCGGAAGTCGGTGTTAAAAAACGAAAATGCGGAACCAACGACACCGACTTCCGAAATTAAAGTTATTTATCACTTTGTAGTGTTTTTTTTTGACGTCGGTTGTTTTTTGACCATTTATAGATAACTGGTGAAATTTGGGTGTACTAGATATAGGTACAACTCTGCTTATCCTTTCTGTGGTTACAGGCGTGTGTTATGTTTTCCATTTACGAGTATGACGTACAAAAGTCATTTTCAACCGACTAAAACATACTTTCCAATGAAAAACCTTATAAAAACATATCCACATTTACGCAGCAAAAATGACATATTACGAGATATAATTTCTAACATTTTTATTGTTATGTCCCGACCGAATAAACATAAAAGCCCAGGGTCCTGCATGTGCTATAAAACTGCAATATTATTGTCTTCTTCCTCGCATAAAATTATATGATGGGTTGCGCGGCCATTTTGAACGTACTAAACATTTTAAAAGCTTCGTCTAAAAGGCATTGAAGCTTATGTCTTGAGGTCTAAGCATGTAATATTTAATAGGATGAGCAGGTTTTTAACTGGCTTACCCTATTTGTCTGGCTCATCCCATCCCATTGCTGATTATCTTTAATATCTTTGCTGCCGTGGCTTATTACCGACTTCACAAAAAGGAGGAGGTACTATGTTCGGCTGTTTGTATGTTTTTTTTTTTTATCATCATCATTATTATTTTTATTTTGTATGTTTATTCATCGAATACTCCGCCAATTGTCGATGGATTTTCAAAATTCTTTTTTTGTTCGAAAGTAGATAGTTCTGAGGTGGTCCCATTGTCACCAAGTTAGGATCTGATGATGGGATCTTAGAGAAATCGAGGGCAACCCTCAAATTTTATAGGCTCACTTATTGTTTTTCGCATATTTTATGAAGTATCTTGTTTATTTGCGTATGGTTGTCACCATCTCAGGTAGCTGGGCTGATGATGGAAGGTACAACTCCTTAACAGTAAGAAGTTACTCAAACAGGCAAGGACTGTTTTAGTAAATTGTTTTGATGTTTGATAGGGCATTTGTCACATTTGGTCTCATGATCATCAAGTCATGACCTGATGCTGCAGTCAGGATACGCTGCAGAGTACCTAACTCCTCGACACTAACAGCAGATATATCGTGTTTAGGCTCATTGAAAAGGGCTCGATGTGTGGATAAACGTACTGTTAATGAGGAACACCGAAGTACATAGAGACCTGATGCTGAAGCCAGGAGCATCAGAAAAAGTACAAACCTTGAAATAACAGCACCGTAGTCGTGTTTGGGCTCATTTTAAACAGGACTAAATTTTAAGTTCAATGCAATGTTGACATAAGTCTGGCCTGATGCTGCAGCCAGGATTATCAGCTTCTAGTCTAAAAACATCAGGTCAGGATTTGATGATGAGATCCTGGAGAAATCGAAGGAACTCTTCAAATATTATAGGCACACCTATAGCGATTTGAGTATTTTTTATAGTAACTCGGAAAGCACCATTTGGTGAAGTGGTGCTGATGATGAAGACCACAGATGGCCACCGGAACTACTCAATAATATCTAAGTATTTCACGGGTTGCGATTCGATTACTTTAATATGGTTGCTAAGCAGTTCATGCTCGTCACAATGTGAATGGTGATATGGAGTTGATGGTGGACCTGGAGAACTCCTCAACAATTAACTTCCCTGCATCGGGAAAAGCAATATTTTGTTTGTAAAAGGCGATGATCACTGGGCTATTGTTTTGTAACTTAGATAAATTATAAGCAGACCCACTAAAAAGCGTGAAATAAAAACTTTTTAAGAAAAAAAAAAACCGACTTCCAAAAAAACACTACAAAGTGAAAAATAACTTTAATTTCGGAAGTCGGTGGCAAAAAACTAAAATACAGATCCAAAGACACCGACTTCCGAAATTAAAGTTATTTTTCACTTTTTAGTGTTTTTTTTTAATTTAATATTTGAATTGCTTTTCTTTTCATCTTTTCATTATGGACGCTTTTATCGTTCTGCATCGTTCTCACATGCATAATTTTTAACATGAATGATGTAACCAAGACTTTGTAACCATATTATTTTGATTTAAATGATTGTCCATGGAGTTGCTTGCCCGTTCTTCTCCATAGGTACTTACGCTTTGGAATGGGCAACTAGTTTTATCTTTCTGATTAGTTTCGCATTTTCATTGTTTTTCAAAGTTATTTTTAAAAAACTAACAATCTTAAAATAATAATATGTACAAGTATATAAACAGGGAGGGAAAATAATCAAAGGGCGTCAAAAAATTCGTCCGCATCACTGTCAACGGGAAACGTGCCCAAAAGGCTGGCAGCATTGCCACGTTGTATGGCAATGCTGATTCTTTGGCCAAAAAATAGGCCAGCCCTCTGGTCACGTGATGAGTCGACCAACCGCTTGGCGATGTCTTGGAATACTAAGTGGGCACTCGGGCCCCATGGCCCTAGTGTTTCAACCCCAAACGGCTCAAATATGTAAGTTCCAAAGAGATTGGAGTATTTGCGCCGTTTGAGGTTTTCCGCACCTGCAGCAGCCGCCCCAGCACAGCTTACCGTGCTTGGAAGATGGGATGGCGCAAGGGTGTCGACACACGTTGCATCCCACACCAAAGGCCTACCTACCTTCCAAGGCATTATGGTCATCCCGTCTGGTCTCTTACCATCGTCGCGTGCCAAACCATTGGGTTCTAAAACAGCTGGCACCCCAGCGGTGACAAGAGCACGACGGATGATGTCATTGATGCTGGCATGCCGTGCTATCCGGCCTGCGCTTTTACTGCAGGATAAGCCATGGTGTCCGAGGCAGTCGACACCTTCACCGCATTGGCAGCGATGCGGAGCCACGCAGGGGGCGCCCAGACGCAAACAAGTAGCGAGCCGGAAGGTGGTGTCACCCAGCAATGTGCCTATGTTGGGTGACGGTAGTGCCTGAAGCCAGAGACCCGACTCCCACTCACCCACAGCCAGTAGGCGGGCACGCTCAGCAGTATTGGTGGACGTATTAATAAGATTATTCCGTACCAACCTGCAGAGCGGCTCATCCCACTGCCTCTGGGAAGATAGGTTCGCGGGCCGATCTGTATCCGGGCAAGCCATTTTCCAGGCGTTCTCCGCGTCGGCCAGGCACGGCACTTCAGAGTCAACCAGGGAGGGGGCTAAAATCTTCCCGGTCAACTTTTCGGTGCTGTGGACAGAGGACAGGAACGCCGGTAAGCTAATACTGGTAATTTTGCGGACGCCGAGGCCACCAAAGCGGATGGGTAGTGTGGCTTGCAGCCACGCTCGGTCGTCCAAGGCCACATTTAGAATTGATGTTAAAGTGCTGCGAATAATTTGGTCAATTTTGTCCAAGAGGTGTGGCTGCTTCCATAAAGGGGAAGAGCGTAGAAAATACATAAAATTTGGGCCAAAACAACAGTATCTAATTAGGGTGAATGCCGAATGTAGATTAATTTTGGAGAGTCTGTCCGAAATGTCGTTGAACTTTTTAATTTTTTCTTCGATGAAAGGAGGAAAACTATCTTCCAAAATTGGGGAACCTAGGAGGTGCAGTGAGCTTTTTTCTAAAATTTTTATTTGTGGGGCTATTGCATTAAATTTCTCTAGGGTCAATTGTCTGTCGGTAATGTCAGAAAGGTAAATTTCGCATTTTGAGGGGTTAAGGTCCAAGCCAATAGATTTAAATTCCTGTTTGAGAAGTTGTAGGTCATTCAAAACGGTGTCTACATCACCTCCTAGCGTTCCATCATCTAGGTACCACACGTTGAATTTTGAATTTAGTTTCTGGATGATTGGATGAATAGCCAAGCTGAAAATGACAGGCCCGAGAGGGTCACCTTGTTGGCATCCTACTGCAGATTCCAAAACATTGTCCTTATATAATAATTTCTGATTGACCGATCCCTTGACAATTCAAAAGTGCCTGTAATTGGTTTAATTGAAATAAATGCTTTGAGTTTATAGTCATAATACTAGCAGCGCCCGGCGGTTTCACCGTAAGTTTCGATCCCGTGGGATTATCGGGATAGAAACCTATATCCTATGTCCTTTCCCGGGACTCAAACTATCTCTATACCAAATTACATCGAAATCGAAAAGGTAACATACATACAGACAGACAGAGTTACTAATATTAATATTAGCATGGATTGGCAGATGTGGGCGATTTTTATAGCAGATTCAGGTGGTGTTAAGATAAGAGGATAGCAACTTCTTGTCTGAATTATATTGATAACGCACTAAAATCTCTTAGCAGGTAAGTTTTGAGTGACAATTGTGAAAACTCTTTAAACCATACTCGTAAGTAGGCTAGGAGAGCAGCGATTCACCCAACAATTTGTTGCACCTACACCATGTAATTAATAATGCATACTTTGTAAGTCTTTCGAATTCTTACTCTTCTATTAATTAAATTAAATTTTATTCGAAAACATCCATCGGCTTCCTACTAAACTTCAACTATATCCGACGACCTGGTTACTTATCTCCTTTGTTGACCGTACAAAACGTACCTTTACGTTGTTATTTTAAATTCAACTTTTTATAAAACGTTTCAGAACTCTCATTACATTATTACACTTTCAAATTAAAACAAAAGTCTCCTAAGTTAACATTTAAAAATTTATTTAAATTCCAAAATTATATTTCAAAACGTCATAATGAAACGCTGAAACATATTTCATCATTAAAGTTCTAATCCTGTAATAAGGTTTCATTGCTTTAATACTTAATTTTAATTCATAATCCTCCACTGGCTTTTAATAAGAGCAAGTTATTTCAATTTAAAATAATTAAGTGTTAATGTTTGAAATTAATATTATGAGCGCAGTTTGAAATATTAACTATAGTTAGTTTAAGAAGTTAAGTTTTCTTTGTAATTGTTAGTAATTTATTTCTCTAGACCTTTTAAAGGTACAGACCTACAAAGACTTCTTAGGAATGCCTGGGTACCCATGTGAGATTTTGGTTCACTAAAACTCGGCGCCGTCCATCTTCAGGCTCCCATTGTGTATAGGCTTTTGCCCACACACATTTATCGATTACAATACAAATCTACAGTCCTCAAATCCAGCACCCTATTTTGCGTAACACAGTATCAGTTGAAATCTGAATCGTTTTGAAGCAAATTGCTAATCCATTGCTTCATAAGTTCGAAAAATGTTTCTGCACAACACGTAAATAACGCAATGCACATTGTTGTGCGTTGTTATTGAACTGTTAAAATGAAACCGATTCCGATTGATAATGTGTTACGCAATTTCCCTGCAGGTAGTCCAATGCTTACTCTAGGATGCGTATGCGGTAGGCTCTCAAATCCTTACCTATCCTTCGGGCACGTCTTCCCTACCATTACCGCGCCCCCCGGTCTATTCCTTGACATGCAATGGTCGCTGTAGCACCATGAACATGAGGCTACAGGAGCTAGTGCGAATCTTAGCGTTCATTCGATTAATCGAGTCTGGTTTAACCACGCTGGGATCGGTGCAATTCAGTCATTCATTCATTCATCCTTGACCCAGGTTCTAAAACTGTCCCTAGTCTTGCTTAATTTAGTAATATCCTTTTTTTTTACTACAAAACCTGACCAAATGACAGCACACTAGTATAGGAACAAATTGTTTCATGTCCTCGCCTAAGTTGCGGTCGTGTTCATAATGCAGACGACAAAGTTTTTATCGCCCCTTCCGCCGGTTTCCTACCGGTGAAATAGGGATACGAAGTGGCCCGAAGGTCAGCGAGGATTGCCGAAGGATTATGGAAGGTTAGACGCGTTTAAAGGGTAAGGTTATTTGTTTATTTTTTTTTTTTACTCATAAATTGTTAATAACAGCCGCAATGGATCAAAGGTTAAGCTAAGCTACGCTAGCTGAGGTTCATCCGTGGATGAGTGACCATTAATTACATATCGAGACTCTTCCGTGCCTCAGAAAGCAGGCTAATCTGGATTATTCCACTTTGCCCCACCAGCCGCCCCATTGGTGGGGCAAAGTGGAATTCCTGGCTGTCATTCGTAGATCCTTGACAGGCGTTACGGTTAGTCAGACTGAGACTGCAGTTAGACTGGAAGTCAATCCCAAAGGCAAATGATCTATTTTTTAATTATTACGTAGGTTCTCAATTCCTAGCTCAGAAAGAATAAAATTATAATTATAATAATAAATTAAAAGTAATTTTTTTATATTTTTAAATGTTTTTATATTTTTTATAAGTATTCTAATATTTAAAAATATAATTTATATGTACTTATTTATTGAATTATAGGAGATAATAATTAAATGTCCTATTAATAGTGATAGGTACCAAATGTGTAATAAAAGTTTTTGAACATTGATTTTTTTTTTTTTTTTTGATGAACATGACACGGTCGCAAAACTTTTTTCTTAGATTTTCCATTAAAACGTTCTCAACTCATCAGAGCAATTCGCGAAAACCTTACCACGTCATCACGGTCCGCAGTAAAACTTTTATTTATTCCGAAACTTGTTTCATTTTTCTTTGCGCACATTCGGAAGAATAAAGCCAGATGTACACCGCAGAAACACATAAATAACACCGCATAAAAGATGTATGAAGACAAGCCCACTTCAGGAATTATTTACTAGCGGCCGGCTTGGGAAACCTTCTTCGATTTTTTTTTTCTACCCTTTTAAACAATTCCGTGTGTCGTGTTGGATTAGGAAAGGCTAACTGAAAGCCGCACTCTTTTTAAGGTTACAGGGAAATTTCCTGCGAGTTACTGAGTCGTTAAAAAGTTGTAGCCGCTCTTAAAATGCGGAAATTGCTGCTTATTTTCGCAGTTTGAGGAGTTTGCTCCATATTTTATTTAATTACTTCCTCGAATACGATGTTGTAGTTATTCGTTTCATGTAAATATAAATCTTATTACTCTTTGAACGAAAAATTGCCATGCTTGCAGTGGGTAGGACACATTGCTCGCAGAACAGATTGCCGATGGGGCAGAAAGGTTCTGGAGTAGCGACCGGGTACTGCAAGCCGTAGCGTTGGAAGGCCAAAGTCAAAGTGAAAGATCTTTATTGTGAGACAGTGGTTACAAAGTTGTTATTGAATTATTTTGGTGTGCGTTTGCACTGCTCCACCATGTTAGGCACACAATAGTTTGAACAGTTTTTATGACCTAAGTTTATGTGATTAAATTAATAACTCGTCACGAAACTGTCGGACAAAAATTCATGTACTGTATAATATGGTCTATTTACCAAGAAGTCATTTAACCCCAAAAGGTGGCCTTCCACAAGGTGGACCGATGACCTTGTGAAGACCGCAGCAATCCGCTGTATGCGGGAAGCATAGAACCGGTCGACGTAAAGGTGCTTGGGGAGGCCTATGTCTAGCAGTGGACGTCTTTCGGCTGAAATGATGATGACTCTTTGGACGCATAAATCAGCAGTTCTAATTTGTATTAAAAGAAAAAGACGTCTCAGGAACAAATCCATGCCAGCTCGATCAAGTTAGTAAAAGCCATTAATCTTATAAAAACAAAACTAAAGTTTCTAAATCCGATCCATAAAAAAACAAATCTACATTGGAATTTAGAACAGTTACTTTCGAAGTTGGAGAAAAAAAAACACAAAAGTCCCAGAAATCTTTGTACGAAAAATTCAACTATTTCAATTAAGACTCTCGTAGCGTTCCATTTTCGAAACTTTGTTTTAAATTGCAGCGCCAGAAGTCGAGTTCCGAAGTCATTCCGAACGGTCCCATTCGACGTTCCGCCGGTAATAAGGTTCCGACACGTCCCGACCTTTTACGATCTTTAACGAAGTAATCGCTTCTGATCGGTGATAGGAAAAACTGTGCAATTATCTTATAATGCCTTCCGTAAGTCTACTTTTTTCAATGAGGAATTCATTTTTAGTAACATTTATAATAAAGTGGGGATGAGTTAGAACCAAAGTACAATAATTACGTCACTGTCTAACTTGATAAATACTTACACCTTGGCGATGATTTGAGCCTATTTCTTCATATAAACTATAATAGAGAAAAGGTTTGATTTTTTTTTAAATACTCAATACTCAATTCTTTATTGCATTCCATATGTAATGTATTACATAGATGGTATTACAAGTAAAATATCAATATTATGGACCCTGTCGGGCACAGCAACATTTTGAGAGAGGAAGACGGCTAAGTACAAATTCAATATTACCTATTATAAATTACTAGATGTGCTTAATTGGGTGTATAATTATGTAAGTATATATACTTATATATTATTAGGTTTGTTTATTTGGCATAGTATATTAGTTATTTTATGAAAGTATTGCGTAAGAATAATGTAGGTATTTTGAAATTCTTAATTAATTAATAATTCTTAGAAATATTTTCGTTATTATTTAAATTATTTTATTACTTATGTACCTATTCATATTTTCAATTATCTATATTTGTTGATTTTCTATATTATACAGGGTGTTACAGAAAGGGTATAACAATACAAACGGGTTGAAGAGTGTATCTGGTCTAGAATCTCTGTACAAAATTTCAGCTCAAAAGCATTAACTTTGAAAATGCTTAATATTTTTTTATTTCGACATCACGGCGCTGCACTGGCGCGCGGCGGCGTGATGTGCGTGTACTAGGCGCACAGACACACTACAGATAATGGATAATGACCCTCGTAGTGCGGTGACACGTTTTTTTATGTATTCAATTTAATAAACTATCGAAATAAAAAAATATTAAGCATTTTCAAAGTTACTGCTTTCGAGCTGAAATTTTGTACAGAGATTCTAGACCAGATACACTCTTCAACCTGTTTGTATTGATATACCCTTTCTGTAACACCCTGTATATTAGCTAAATTTCCTAATGTGTGGTTTATATGAGAGAGAATAATTTTATTTTGCAATCGATTTGTCATCTAAAAACTCCTTTACTGAGTAGTATGCATTGGATTCCAGAAATTGTTTCAATTTATTAATAAATATATTTGTTTTCTTTACGTCTATATATATTCTATATGTTTGGTTGTTACGCTAAAACGGCTGAATGGATTTGGATGAAATATAGCACATGGGTAGACCATGACCTAAATTAAGACTTTTTATCTCGATATTCCCACGGGATCGAGACAGCGGGTGAAACCGCAGTACGCAGCTAGTCCATACAAATATTATAAATTCGAAAGTAACTCTATCTGTCTGTCTATCTGTATGTTGCCTTTTCACGCCTAAACCGCTAAACCGATTTAGATGAAATTTGGTATAGAGATAGTTTGAGTCCCATAGGAAAAGGACATAGGATACTCTTTATCCCGATATCCACGGGATCGAGACTTATGCGGGTAAAATCGCGGGGCACAGCTAGTCTTTAATATGTTTTGGAAGTCGGTTAAAAAGTAGAGTAAAAATTACAACAGAATTCAAATTAAACAAGACAATATATCCAGTTATTTCCTTTTCATACTCACGGTTGCCCTGAAACATACATATATACATATTAATGTTGGTTTAACGACAACAGATGAACAGACAAAAAACACAACATATTTATAAAACGTATCTAAATACTCATTCTTTTTGACGGCCGACAGCTTTCGCGAAAGTTATATTTTATGCAAAAACTTATTTCATATTTCTTATTCAAAGTTTTGCGGTACAGAAAAAGTAGCGACTATCATTATAAAGTGACGTAACTGTAGGCTATACTTACATATGTCAGTGGAGAGTGTGGGTAGTTGAAAACAAACTTATTAAAAGTCCTGGGATTGATCAACGTTTAACTTTTTCTCGTGAGTTCTGGCGCAAGTAGTCGAGTTATGAAATTACTAGCTGCGCCCCGCGGTTTCACCCGCATAAGTCTCGATCCCGTGGGAATATCGAAATAAAAACTATCCTATGTCCTTTCTCAAGTTCCAAACTATGTCTGTACCAAATTTCACACAAATCGGTTCAGTAGTTTAGGCGTGAAGAAAAGACAGACAGACAGAGTTACTTTCGCATTTATAATATTAGTTTGGATGAGAGGTAGGTTGTGTTCACAGTTTTTGGGATCACACATAGAAATATATTTCTTATATCTATGGGATCATATATAATTTATTTTCTCTGAACGGCACTCTAATTGCGTAACACACTATCAAGAGTATCAACCACAATCTGAATCATTTTGAAGGATATTGCCATTGTTGGATATTGATTGAAATCGCTCTTAGCGATAAGACCGCCCATTGTATCACCCGTTGTAAAGTTTCTATATGTACGTCTGTAATTTATATGGCGTACACAAAAATAGTATTATATTCTATAATCCATTGCTTCATTATGTTCAAAAAGTTTATCTGCTCAAGAACGTATATAACGCAATGCATGTTGTTGAACTGTCAAAATGAAAATCATTGCTTTTCATTCACGTTTGAAATGATCAAATCGAATCAACTCAGCCTATCGCAGTCCACTGCTGGACATAGGCTTCTCCCAGGATGCGCCACAACACCCTGTCCTCCGCCGTCCGCATCCAATCTGTCTCATAATTGTTGCTGACGATCAGCTTCAGGAACAAAAACAAAAGAAAAACTGGTTCAGACTGGAATGAGAAAGCTTATAGTGGATAAGACAAAGTTTAAAACAGAAGACGAAGTAGCAGGGAGGAGGTGGAGGGGGGTTCAGGGATAAGACCAGAATAACTCCTTCCTTTTAAGATCTTCGGTCCATCTAACTGGTGGGAGTCTCACGCTACGCTTGCCGATAGCGGTCTCCACTCCAGGACTCGCCTGCTCCACCGGCCATCAGTCCTTCGACAGACATGGCCAGCCCACTGCCACTTCAGTTTACTTACTCTGCAAGCTATGTCGGTAATTCCGGTTCTATTTTTTTTTTCTATTCCGGATAATTTTATATCTGATTTTACCATTCAAAGAAACTCCGAGCATAGCTCGCTCCATAACGCGCTGAGCGACCTTGAAGTTGGGAACCAGCCCAACTGTCAGTGTCCACGTTTCGGCAACGGCATAGAAATGATAAAAACGCACAATGACTCATAGTATTCATTTTTCGTACAGACGCCAGCAAATCAAGCTACCCGAAACTGTCAAATTTTCCCAATCAACTTTGAACCTTATGCTTTAGCGATATAGTTGAAAATCTATTAAAGAAATTTGACAGATTGTAGTAGCTTGATGTCAAAATCAAAATCAAAAGTCATTTATTCAAACTAGGCTGAGAATCAGCACTTTTCGAACGTCAAAATTACAAAAGACAGTCCCCCAAAACGCCCGCACTTCACCACTTCCTAGTGCTTTCGCTGGGGAGAAGAAGTGGCGGAACAAACTCCCCAGCAGCACAGCTGTCTGTTCAGTTAGAAATTAATTAATTTTATACAATACTAAGTATGCAAAGTAATTAACATTACAGGACACAGAACCTTAAATTAAATTATTTGCCATAGGTTAACTAGCCACGCCAATATACCAACAAATACAATAAACACTATACGTACTCAAGCAAAAAAAAAATTAAAAATATAACCAAAAAAAAAAAACTTACTGACCAAATAAAAGCCTCCAGGTATAAAGGGCGTGACAGCTTAAATATATATGCAATGCTGGGTTCTGTTTACATAGCTGTCACTTGACGTCACAAATGATAAACTAGGACCATCGAAGTAAAATAAATAAACAAGTTATTACTACTAATAACAACAATAAAACCATGGTCAGCAAGACGACCAGTCACCACAAGCAGCACCCGTTCACGAGCATAACTGTGATGTGTGATGACGAGCAGAACTGTGATGTGCTGGCGTCTAGGTCTGTACCTACGTTTGTGCCTACTTTATAATAACGTGGAAAGTTATCCAACGAATGACTCGAATCGGAATGGAGCCAAGTCCTTTGTACGTACTTCCGAAACATTGATATTTTTCCGATTGTTTTTTGTTTCGAAGCCTTTCGAAGTTTTGCTTGCAGAGAAAAGTTCGAAGGGAAAGGGGATACATTTTTGTGATCTTGGTATCAAATGTGACCTTGGACTGTTTACATTCTCAGGAATAATGTTTTATTGAAAAGTATGGTGACATGAATGCAGTGGTAACGGCCGTGACTTACGAGTTGAAGATCGTAGGTTCGAACCCAGACCGGCGCTTTACTCTTTGTAAATTATTTCGTCACCACTCGTCTCAAAAACATCGTGACGAAACCGGCATATCCTAAAACCAATTATTCGAAGACGTGTGACATCTACCAAGCCGCACTGAGCCCGCGTGGTGGATTACGACCCACTCCCTCCCTCTCCGAGGAGGCTTGTGTCCCAGCAGTGGGAACATTATAGGCTCAGACTTATTATGATCAAATCAAAAGTCATTTATTCAAATTAGGTCAAAGTCAAAGTCAAAGTTTTTTATTTGTTAAACATAGGTGTAAAAATAGTTGTTTAAAATAAAATAGGTACAGAGATCTCTATGTTTTGCCGTTAACGGCGTACAAATATCAAGTAAGTATACGAAATTATAATCTAGTATTAAATCTTTTGTTAAAATTAAATGACAAGCTAACAGAGTTAAACTATCCTCTATCAAGTTAACAATATTGCATACAGATAATAACATTTAACATTTATAACATTAATTAATATTAACATTAACATTTATAACATTAATTCTTATGTATTAGTAGTATTAAATTTAATAATAATATATTTACAACTGAGAAACACACCAGTAAAGTAATTCTTACCGCACATATTTATCCACATATCTTGCATTATCTTCTAGGTATTCATTAATGGAATAATATGCCTTTTGTATTAGGAAATTATTTAAATATTTTTTAAAATCATTTAGCTCGGGTTTTGCTCTTATAGGCTATGGTATTTTATTATACAATCTGGGTGCCATACCTAGAAAACTTTTTGTGTAAAAAGCTGTGTTGTGTGTATTAGCGCAAATCTCATTGTTGCGACATTGTTTTAAATAGATGTACGTTTGATTTCACGAATACTGCTGTCTCATAAATATATAAACATGGTAGGGTTAGTAACTTATACTTTTTAAAAAATGGCAAGCAGCTGTCAGTTGATTTTAGCTTGAAGACAGATCGTAAACATTTTTTCTGCGCCTTGAATGCGATGAGTTTGTCAGTAGAATTTCCCCAGTATATAATTCCATAGCGTAAAGTAGATGTTACGTAGGCACTGTACGCTACTAGGACGACGGACTCATTTACAATTTTTCTTAAGTTATAAAGTGCATATGAGTATTGATTTAATTTTTTGCAGATAATTTCAATGTGAGATTTCCAAGATAGATGACTATCTAAATGCAGTCCCAAGAACCTGGCTATACTGGTGTCTGCTATTATTATATTTTCATAAATGACATTTAATTGTGATTGGTTTGTCCGTCGATAAAATGACATTATTTTTGTTTTATCTAAGTTTATTTTTAATTTATTTATTTTTAACCAATTAATTATATTTTGTAGGGAGCTGTTTATATCATTTTCATATGTTTTTATATTTTTGCATGGCACGATTACTGTGCTGTCATCGGCGAATAGAATGGCTTGATGTTCAGTGCATTTTGGTAAATCGTTTATATAGATAATGAATAGCAGGGGCCCAAGAACACTTCCTTGCGGAACTCCACATGTTGTTATTCTAGTTGAAGACATATAAGCAATGTCAATTTTTTGCTTTGGGCAAATCCTATTTATGACAGTCACTTGTTTTCTGCCAGTTAAATAAGTTTCAATCAATTTTAACATATTGCCTCTAATGCCATAGCGTTCTAACTTGCTTAATAATATATCATGGTCTACATGATCAAATGCTTTTGACATATCCATTAGTAGTGCTGCAATAGGTATTTTCTTGTCAACATTCAGAACAATTTTAGAGAATAACTCATATACTGCTTTGTTTATACTTCTATTTTTTCGAAATCCATATTGTTCTTCTGCAAGTATATTATTTGATTCAAGAAAAGAATAAAGAGAATTATAAATAACCTTTTCAAACACTTTCGATAGTACTGGAATCAAAGCAATTGGGCGGTAATTTGAGATGGTTGTTTTTTCGCCTTTTTTTCGCCTTCTAGGCTGAGAATCATCATTTTTCGAACGTCAAAATTACAAAAGACATTACATAAGGGGTGTTTCCCCATAAACGCCCGCCCTTTTGATATCGACGGTGTAGTATTAATATCTAATAACTACAAAATCATGATTTTACAGGAGGCGAAAAAAAACGTTTCATTTCTATAAATACTTTATACCTAATATTTTATTAAAAAAGCTACTTATATTAAACAAATAGTAGGAAGCGTCGTCGGCGGTTCAAGACCTTATGTTTTTGCAAATATGAGCTATTTCATATTTTACCGACGAATATACAATAAAGTGAAAACTTTTTAACAAAAAAATTAAACCTCCGAAAAAACTGAAAAGCAAAAAATAAAAACCTTTTTTATTTTACCTTAATAAATAAGTTCTTAAACTAATGCAAGTATACCTAAGTAATTTTGAGTCGGCGCCAAACAAGCAACAGAATATCGTTGCGAGTGGTCGTGCGCAGAGCGCACTTTTTGTTTTTATCGCTGAAGATTTCACGTTGCATTATTAATTTGATTTGGTGATTTCTTTAAGTTTAAGATAATTTAGTGATCTTTGTTCATTGATTGTTTGGCGCCGACTCAAAATTTCTTAGGTATACTTGCATTAGTTTAAGAACTTATTTATTAAGGTAAAATAAAAAAGGTTTTTATTTTTTGCTTTTCAGTTTTTTCGGAGGTTTAATTTTTTTGTTAAAAAGTTTTTATTTTATAATTTTTTGAGGCTATAATTTACTTATTACTGCATGCTTAATTTTTGATTACTTTTAATATGGCTACCTACCTTACTTTAGATATTAACTGTTATATAATCCAATTTTAACTATTATTTTTTGTATAGTAAAATACTTAAAAAAACAGGCTTTATATACCAACATAGATAGGCTTTTAATTTTAATTGTAACACACAGCTCAGCATTAAAATCTGTGAATGAACAACAAATCACCCCTATTTTCCCACCCTTAGGGTGGGAATTTTTTTTCCAAATTTACATGGGTCCAACTTCGAGGTATTTTCTATCCATTAAAAAAAGAATTATCAAAATCGGACTAATCTGTAAAAAGTTATGCGTGGTCATACATTACAATCAGTGAGTGAACTATCAATCATCCCCTGTTTTCCTACCCTTAGGGTTGGATTTTTTTTTCCAAATTTATATGGGACCACCTTCGGAGTATATCCTTTCTAATCAAAAAAGAATTATCAAAATCGGACTGCTCTGTAAAAAGTTATGCGTGATCATACATAAAAAAAAAAAAAAAAAAAAAAAAAAAAAAAAAAAATATACGCGTCGAATTGATAACCTCCTCCGTTTTTTCGTCGGTTAAAAATCGCTAAAAATGTTAGTTATAAGATATTGACACTTCACCGTCCATATGGTGACATAAGAAAGCTAAAGGTTGTTAAATAACTGTTTAGTTCCTAATTCCTCACCCAATCTAGCTACATTTATTTCTATTATTTATATAAAAGAAATTCGGGTTAATTACACCATTTATAAGTATAACTCAAGAACCACTGGACCGATCTTTATGACCTTTGGTTTGTTAATCCATTGCTTCATAATTATTATGTTCGAAAAATGTGTCTGCTCCACAACGTAAATGAGCAATGAATGTTGTTGAACTATCAAAATAAAACCCATTACTACTGAAAATGTGTCACGCAATTACCCCGCAGGTACTTTAATTATTTTATTAACACTGTTAATTTTTAGGGTTCCGTACCTCGAAAGGAAAAACGGAACCCTTATAGGATCACTTTGTTGTCCGTCCATCCGTCTGTCAAGACCCTTTTTCTCAGGAACGCGTGAAGGTATCAAGCTAGAATTTATATCAAATACTCAGGTCTACTGTCCCTTGGAGCTGTGAAAAAAATCAAACTTCTTAGCCAACGCAATCAAAAGATACAGCCGTTTATGCCGCCAATTTTCGACACTCGCAAGGGAATCAAAACCTACAGGGTACTTTCCGTGAACTCAGAATCCTGAAATTTGGTACGAAGCAACGTCTTATACCACAGATAAAGGAAAAATTGCCAAAACCGTAAATTTTTAGTTACATCATAATTATCATAAAAATATTTTAAGCAGGTTTGTACGGAATCCTCGATGCGCGAGTCCGACTCGCACTTGGCCGGTTTTTTAATTTCGACACTCGCAAGGGAATCAAAATCTACAGGGTACTTCCCGTGAACTCAGAATCTTGAAATTTGGTACGAAGCAACGTGTTATAGCACAGATAAAGGAAAAATTGCCAAAACCTTAAATTTTTAGTTACATCATAAATATAATAAAAATATTTTAAACAGGTTTGTACGGAACCCTCGATGCTCGAGTCTGATTCGCACTTGGCCGGTCTTTTAATTGATCAAAGTAATGAATCTGTGTAATACGTGACCTTAAAATCTGCAAGAAGGTTCGGTTGTGTGAATATTTTCTTCTTTTATTACTTAAAAGTTTGAATGTTCTTTTTTTATTATATTTTTTATCGTCTCCATGATTTTTTTTAAGATTTAATGTTCTTTTTTATTGTTTGTATTTCCTGAGCGGGCCCGAAATAAAATATTTTTCTCTTTTCTTTCTTCGTTTCTATCCTAAATATATTTAAAAAAAAATTGGTGTTTTTCTTTGTTACGCTTTCACGCTAAAACGACTGAACGGATTTAGATGAAATTTGGCATATGGTTAGACCATTACCTGAATTAGGACATAGGATAGGTACTTTTTATCCTGATATTCTCATGGGAACTAGATTTATGCGGATAAAAAAATAAACCGCGGGTCGCAGCTAGTCCATAGGTACTTAATATATAATATAATATTATCTCGATACCTTTGGGTAGAAAGGTCGTATAAACCAAAACCCGACTTTTCAGGAGAGCAGAAAAACAATTTTTTTTTTACATAAAAATTCATAACTTTTTTGTTTTTGAAGTTATAAAAAAATGATCTATGAGAAAGGTTCTTACAATTTGCAAATGAAAAAAGTTAAATCATCAAAACCTATCTATCTTCTTTAGTTTTAAAGTTAGCTTGGATTTACGCCTAAGAAGAAATCAATTCTTGGTTAATACACCCCATGAAAATGTACTTTAAAAAAACTGTATAAGTCGTATATCCATTTTTGGTAAGCTTATGGTCACATTTACTGTCGTAAAAACCCATATATGTAGTTTTTTTTTGTATTAAAAACCATTTATAATCATAGATCAATTGAATTCTGACTAATAAACAATCCTGTTACCCTAAGAATTAGTAGGAACTCAATTATTATTATTCTAATACCCAATAACTGTCGATTCAAATAAAATAAAACTACCTGAAATACGAAATCAACATTTATTACGTATTACAATACCTTCTAATCAACATTTACTATTATTTAAATAATGGTACAACATACCTAACAGGTTTAACATTTTTAAATTGAAAAAAATATTTGTAACAACTTAAACTGAAAAGTGAAATAAAAAAAAATACTTAATCATAAAAAAACAAAAATTATTCTATTAAAAGTTAACTTCTTCTAAATTAAAGTAATCAGGCATTTTAGTCATTTATAAAATTATGACTTGATCGTTTTTTTAATTTTTGTACATATTTAGATGTACTTAATTCAATAAATTATTGAATTAAGCCTTTGTACTAAGGCTTAATTACTAAGTAATTTATTGAATTGCAACTAAATAATAAAAATAAAAAAAAACAATCAAGCACTAAACGTAACTAACTTATGTACTAAAAAGTAACTTATTTATGATATTAATTTGTACCGATTCATAATTAGTTTAAAATTATTTATGAATTGTTACTATAAATTATTTTAATTATTATTATAAATCATTTTAAAACGAATTATGAATTGAGAAACACATTTTCAAAAAATAAATTTAGGTGACAAAGAATACAATCATTTAACATAGTCTTGTTTTTTTACTAAATAATATTTTGCTAACGAACGAAATGTGAAATTACGTAAATAGGAAAAGTTAAGTTATAATAATAATTGTATTATTCAATTAGCTCTTCCTCGTCTTCTTCGTCGGTTAGCGTAAGAGAGTCAGCCACATTTCCATGGGGTAAGTTTAAATAATCATGGTGGTACCATGGTTAGTAAAAAAACAAGACTATGTTAAATGATTGTATTCTTTGTCACCTAAATTTATTTTTTGAAAATGTGTTTCTCAATTCATAATTCGTTTTAAAATAATTTATAATAATAATTAAAATAATTTATAGTAACAATTCATAAATAATTTTAAACTAATTATGAATCGGTACAAATTAATATCATAAATAAGTTACTTTTTAGTACATAAGTTAGTTACGTTTAGTGCTTGATTGTTTTTTATTTTTATTTTTATTATTTAATTGCAATTTAATAAATTACTTAGTAATTAAGCCTTAGTACAAAGGCTTAATTCAATCATTTATTGAATTAAGTACATCTAAATATGTACAAAAATTAAAAAAACGAACAAGTCATAATTTTATAAATGACTAAAATGCCTGATTACTTTAATTTAGAAGAAGTTAATTTTTAATAGAATAATTTTTTTTTTATGATTAAGTAGATTTTTTTATTTCACTTTTCAGTTTAAGTTGTTATAAATATTTTTTTCAATTTAAAAATGTTAAACCTGTTAGGTATGTTGTACCATTATTGAAATAATAGTAAATGTTGATTAGAAGGTATTGTAATACTTAATAAATGTTGATTTCGTATTTCAGGTAGTTTTATTTTATTTGAATCGACCGTTATTGGGTATTAGAATAATAATAATTGAGTTCCTACTAATTCTTAGGGTAACAGGATTGTTTATTAGTCAGAATTCAATTGATCTATGATTATAAATGGTTTTTAATACAAAAAAAAAACTACATATATGGGTTTTTACGACAGTAAATGTGACCATAAGCTTACCAAAAATAGATATACGACTTATACAGTTTTTTTAAAGTACATTTTCATGGGGTGTATTAACCAGGAATTGATTTCTTCTTAGGCGTAAATCCAAGCTAACTTTAAAACTAAAGAAGATAGATAGGTTTTGATGATTTAACTTTTTTCATTTGCAAATTGTAAGAACCTTTCTCATAGATCATTTTTTTGTAACTTCAAAAACAAAAAAGTTATGAATTTTTATGTAAAAAAAAAAAATAGTTTTTCTGCTCTCCTGAAGTCGGGTTTTGGTTTATACGACCTTTCTACCCAAAGGTATCGAAGTAAACAAATGCGCCGGTATCTGTCTATCCCGCTCGCTCTTCTGCTTGTCACTGCGCGCCAAATGCGAGCCTTGTGTGTCGGTCGTAAAGTGCTTCTTGCAATGAACATGGTTTATACACCAACGTCGCGAACAGCCTTTGGATTTACGACGTCGAATTTAAACTATGTTTAGGTAATGCATTTAACACGTTAGGGCGTATAAACCATTTACAATTAACGACTATTTTTACGCCCTGAGTTAATATAAATTATGGTCATTACATCATAACAAAACTACAAAAAAAAAACATTCGGCTTTTACATTGAAAATTTACCTTTTTTAAGAGGCTATGACCGAAAATTTCTGGGTCGTATTAACCACTTTTGTGCGAATTTCTGCATTTCGTATATACAGATCGATAGAGAAAAAAATTCTGAGAAAAATGGTATATATAACTCAATTTGGCCAAAATGGTTTATACGACCTTTCTACCCAAAGGTATCGATCTATACTAATATTATAAAGAGGTAAAGTTTGTAAGTTTGTATGTTTGTAAGTTTGTATGTAGGGGGTAATCTCTGGAACTACCAGTCGGATTTGAAAAATTCTTCTTGCATTTGATTGCCCAATTCTTGAGGAAGGCTATAGGCTATGTAACATCACGCTATGACCCTTAGGAGCCGAGCAAAAAGAAAAAAAGTAAAAAAGAACGTTAAGTGATAGCGCGGGCGGGTGATGCGATACGACGGGGTGGCTCGGGGGAAACAAGAAGTTTCACGCGAACGAAGTCGCGGGCTAAAGCTAGTAATATTATAAATTCGAAAGTAACTCTGTCTGTCTGTCTGTATGTTACCTTTTCACGCCTAAACCACTGAACCGATTTAGATGAAATTTGGTATAGGGTTAGTTTAAGTCCCGGGAAAGGATATAGGATAGTTTTTATCCCGATATTCCCACGGGATCGAAACTTATGCGGGTGAAACCGCGGGGCGCAGTTAGTAATTTATAATTTTAGACGAGTCATAAAAGGCACTTCTATAACCACAAGGCTCAAGTAGTATCCCCCAATTCTTTCTCAGTTTACCAAACATTTGGAGTGGTCTGCACATGAACCAATATTTGAGGTCGATGACGGTGCAAACAGTCTTTAAAAACCGCGTCTTTGGGTGCACCGTCAAAACGATTGAATTACCTAATATTTACCTTCATGCTGTGTTCTTTAATTGGGTGAGCAGTGTTAGGTAACCATACACATATCTTCTTCTTCTTATAAAAATCAATTGCCGTTCGATAGTCTCACAAAAACTCGAAAATGGCTCAACCGATTGTGATGAAACTTTGGTAAGCTATTGTTTACGCACCGGAGAAGGTTTCTAAAGGCTAAAAGGCTTGGGTAAAGGCTGGGCAGATGCCTAGCCTTTTCCCAACTATATTGGGGTCGGCTTCCAGTCAAACCGGATGCAGCTGAATACTGGTATTTTACATGGTGCGACTGCCTATCTGACCTTCACAACCCAGTTACTGGGTAAAAACCGGTCAAGTGCGAGTAGACCTCGCGCACCGAGGGTTCCGTACAAGTTTACGGTTTTCGCAATTTTTTCTTTATCTGTGCTATAAGACGTTGCTTCGTACCAAATTTCAAGATTCTGAGTTCACGGAAAGTACCCTGTAGGTTTTGATTCCCTTGCGAGTGTCGAAAATTTGCGGCATAAACGGCTGTATCTTTTGATTGCGTTGGCTTAGAAGTTTGATTTTTTCACAGCTCCAAGGGACAGTAGACCTGAGTATTTGGTATAAATTTCAGCTTGGTACCTCCCCGCGTTTCTGAGAAAAAGGGTCTTGACAGACAGACGGACCGACCGACAACAAAGTGATCCTATAAGGGTACCGTTTTTCCTTTCGAGGTACGGAACCCTAAAAATGGGGTAAAACGATACCCCTTGGTAAGACTTGTTGTCACTTGTTAGACTTTCGGACTTCTGACGATCCGTAACGACTCTTAAAGATTCACATATGACAGCCGGGACCAAAGCCGAGGCGCGGAGGATCTTGGTATGTAAAGATATCATCATAAATGTAGGTAACATTTAATATTTTTGTTCGCCAGTAATTGCGTAACGTACCAACAGTAGGAATGGCTTTCATTTTGACAGTTCAACAACATTCATTGCGCTATTTGCGTTGTTGAACAGACAATTTTTTTGAACCTATGAAGCAATGGATTAGCAATATCCTTCAAAATGATTCAGGTTGAGATTGATTGTCACGCAATTAGGGTGCCGTGTTAGATTCCTAAAAACATTGCAAGAAATTACCAATTTATGATGATATTTTTATTGCCTAAAGAAGAAATACTTAGTCAAAAAAAAAACTCAAAACTCAAAGCATTTATTTCAATTAAACCATTTACAGGCACTTTTGAATTGTCAAGAAGTCAGTCAGTCAGAAAATATGAAGCTAGTTGCCCATTCCAAAGCGTAGGTACCTATGGAGAAGAACGGGCAAGAAACTCCATGGACACTCTTTTAAATCAAAATAATGTGGTTACAAAGTCTTGGTTACATCATTTATGGTAAAAACTATACATGTGAGAACGATGCAGAACGTTAAAAGCGTCCATAATGAAAAGATAGTCAGCCTTTAAGATCCAAGCTGAAAAATGAACATGTCTAGACATCAAACAAAGGATTACAGCCCATTCGTGGCTACTGAATTAATAATATTATAGCAAAAACCGTAAACTATTTTTTTCGGTTATCCATTCATTGCCAAAAGAAATTATAACATAAAATATAGGTACCTTATGCCTAAAAGTTAAGCCTGTCTAAAAATCTAGCTCGAGTTGGGTTTTTTTATTTTAGCATTATTTTAATAAAATTCAGGATCGTAAAGGATTCATAAAATTAAGTTGTTATAAATAGTAATGGTTGCGTGTACACTTTAAATTTTTTTTTTACTAAATTTTGAGGTTTATAAAGGAGAGTGTCCAGTAAATGCTTCGTAAGAGCGATATTTTATGTTGGATTAAAAACTAAAACAGCGTGTGCCATATGAATGACTTATATTGTCTTTCGTGTGCGTCAAATAAATGGTTTATCTATCTATCTTATCTATCTCATTATCATCTGCCTAGTCTTCTCCTGTGTTCTCCTTCTTCTCATGTTGGGGTCGGCTTCCAGTCTAACCGAATGCAGCTGAATACCAGTATTTTACACGAAGCGACTGCCCATCTGACATCCACAACACAGTTACTGGTACCCAGTAGCTCTGAGAAGCCCAACTTGTTGTCAAACTTTCGGGCTTCTGACGACCCGTAACGACTGTCAAAGATTTACGAATGGCAGCCGGGACCAACGGCTTAACGTGCTTTTCGAGGCACGGAGTGTCTTGGTATAAAGGCAAGCGCGACGCGTCAAGTTTTCACAGAAATTGTGTTACTACAGTCGCGTCGAGCCTCTCTGCGGGAGCCTTTATATTTATCAGTGATGCTATAGCTACCTATAATATTATAGAACCAATCCTGCAGTGGACAAAAGGTACCCTTGCTATTAACATTTATCTACAGAGCTGAGGACTGAGGGATTATTATTTGTTCCAGTCAGAGGTCACCTCTCGACCTTGTAACAAATTCAATAAACCTCTGATTAAAATGTTTGCATAGCGCAGATAATGTTTTTTTCTCTACAAAACGCAAAATTGAAAAATCTAGTTGAAATGATGATGAGTTTTTGGTTAATTTTATGAGAGATTTCGACTTGGCTTTTGTTTTAAAATTGGATGAGATTTTTTATTCTTGAGATTGTTTTATGATTTCAATTACTTATGTAGTTTTATGCCTAAAAACATTTAAAGGCCACAGACCACAGATATAGATACACCTAGATAACGCCAGAGAACGCAACTACTTCGCGTGCCAAAAATCGCACTAGCTTACGTTCCAAAATCGTAAGCCGCCACTTTCGCGCTCAGTCCTGTATACTGCTGGCTGGGTGAGCGTGAGCGAGAGCGCGAGCTTGTGACGTCATAGTAGGTAGTCAAAAAATGGCACGCTTGATGTTCATACAGATCGTGATACTTGCGTTATCTAGGTCTATCTATATCTGTGCCACAGACAGACGCGACGCGACGGTGCAACGCGATTCTGGTAGACCAATGTGCTTGAAGTTTTCATAGAAATTGTTCTACTGCAGTCGAGTCGCGCTGTCGCGTCGCGCCTATCTGAAGGAGCCTTAATACACTGTGGTGTCATCAACACGACGATGAAGAAGATTTCCCAATTACATACCTATCTAAGGTATGACATTTTAGGTACTCACTACCTAAAATGTCATAATATTAGTATTTATAATCATAATAACATAGTATAAAATTGCCATTAAGCCGCGGGTGAAATATTTACACTTATACGCATATTCGATATATTATGACACTGTTAAACTGCTTGTTATGTATAGAGAAAGCATGCTGTTTATACCATGGGTGTGCAGTATGTTTATATACGTCTATCAGCAATGTGTGCTCATATTGAAAAGTGCGGTACAGACTATTAAACAGTCTTAATGAAGCAACTTTCTCCATGGGACGAAAATCGTAATCACGAAAAAATAATCAGTCGTCCCATTCATTTGGGTCGAGTAGGTATTTATTTATTTATTTATTTATTGAGGGATAATAAACAGCTACAATATAAAATATGACATGTTTTTAAAAAATAGTATAACACTCCTTGTGTTAACAATATTGTGGCCCACTACAGTATCCGCATATTACATACAAAAATGCTAATAAGTGCCACTGAATGAGCAATAAAATGAATTAATAATTATTACATAATAATAAAACGAAAATAATAAGAAGAAGAACAATAAAAGACAACAGAATAACAATAAGCAAAAATAGAAATACTAAAAATATATAACTAGCTTTCATTAATATTGTCATTATTATTACACAGAAGTTTCATTACATTCCATTTGAATTTAGACCATAGGTATTGAAGTTTAGTATGTATGCTGGGGAGTTGTGCTGCTGGGAAGTTTGTTCCACCACTTCTTCTCCCCATCGAAAGCACTAGGAAGTGGTGAAGGGCCGGCGTTTTGGGGGACTGTCTTTTGTAATTTTGACGTTCGAAAAGTTCTGATTCTCAGCCTAGTTTGAATAAATGACTTTTGATTTTGATTATGGGACAGTTGATCATTTTTCATTTTTTCGCGATAACCCATGGAGAAATTGTTTCAGTTTTATGGTCTGTACTACACCCTTAAATATTTTACACATTTTTAACTGACTTCAAAAAAGGAGGTTCTGTATTCGACCCGTATGTATGTGTGTCCGCGATTTATTCAAAATCTATTGAACCAATTTTCACAATTCTTTCATTAATGGGATCTACATACTTTTCGGAGGGTTTTAGTAGATAATACATTAGGTTATTATTCTTATGTACAAAGTTATATGCATAAATGTTCTGCATCTTCAGCATTAAGGGCCATTTAGATGGAGAGAGTTTCTCGACTCGAAGATACGATTATCGAAAGAACATTAAAAAAGTCTCTTCGTGTAAACATTCACGATTGTCGCCCTGCCCCTTGGCCGACAATTGCCTCGCAATAGAATATATCTGTCTCCGTGTAAACAGAACTACAAAGCGAGAATTGTATTTCGAGTTTTTGTGCTAGTCGCTACCACGAGTGCAGTGCCCGAGAGTGCTTTAATTATATCTGCTCTTCTGAGACAATAATTAATAAAACGAAAACGGAAAAAAAGATCTTGGGTTAAAAAATGGATAGCAAGAAGTACTTTTGGAGCATAAATTTCAATGAACTTAACACTATCGGCAATACCTGAATGATTTTTGTGTCATTTTGAGAACAATATCGTAGTACCTAATCACTGAACTCGAATGGCAAATCTCGCACTCAAATCCGTTCAAACCGATTTGTACGATACTCGTATGAATTTGAAAAAATGTCATACGAGATCGTGTATAGACAAGTCGATAACTCGTAAGCAAGAATCTTCTTACTATATATTTCGTTGTCTAAACAGTCGCAGTAATTTATCGCCTAGCGATAATTGCTTACGAATCTCGTATGACATAATCGTAGGCGAGAATTTCGTTCTTGCCTGTATGTAAACATTATGATACGATAGTCTTATGGCGATTTTTGCTTGCGATAGTAGCGTACGATTTCTCGCCAAGAAACGTTCGAGAAACTCTCTCCATCTAAATGGGCCTTTACTATGCGAATTTTGATGATTCAGAAGAACGCACTACTCTAGTGCATTGAAGAATTGTATTTGTGTGGGGAAGGTACAATACACAATATACAAAAAGTGAAAAATAAACACTTTTTTAATACACTTAGAATAATTGTAAATTAAAACATTAATTATTATACGTGATCTAAAATGTACGAGGCGATTGCTTTAGAGTGGGATGATTATAGACAAATAACAATTTCATTTGAATACCACACTATTTATAATAATAGTATGTATCCCGTAGTGTTAAGAGTAAAATTTAACGTCCCAAGAAGGTCATAATTGGCGCCAAGTAAATGAATTCTATCAGTCATTATATTATCCACTTACCTACATTATACAGGGTTATTGGAAAAACACCTACAACCTCTTAAGAGGTCATTGTACTCATCATTAAGAACAACTTTTAGGTAAGTACTATGGGACAAATCCAGAAATCACGAAAAAAAAATCAGCTGTTCCCTACAATTTGACGAGATATGCGAACATAAATGTAGGGAACAGCTGATTTTTTTGCACGATTTCAGGTTTAGTCCCATAATAAAAAGTGTTCATAATGATGAGTACAATGACCTCTTAAGAGGTTGTTGGTGTTTTTCCAATAACCTTGTATACAGTATAGGTACTAGTGACCGACCCCTGCTTTGCACGGGGGCAATGTAAGTACTGAATATGTATGTGGCGACATGTCAAAACATCCCGATTTCTATGCTATAACTTAGTTAATTTATTAATAAACATACACACCTTAAATTAACTATAAATAAAAAAAAACTCATTTACGTGTATATAAACTCTCTAAATGATATTGAAAATTGCGTCATAATATCGTATGTAGTTTAGAAGAATACGGAACGGCACAGAAAGTCTAGCAAAGCGACTTAATTTTATACTATATAGGTATATGTATAGATGATATAATATAAATGATAACACGTGCTTCTTACACACTTCAAACAGGAAGTGCATCGTGTTCAAGTTGAAAGCACCGAGAGTAAACATTCTGTACCATCGAGAATTTAACCTTAAACATTTGCTTAGGCGGTTCTTATTAATAAAAAAAAATAAAAATCATTTATTTCAGACAAAAAAGTCCATAGGCAAGGGAAGGTTGTTAGTAACAAGAATTTAGCTTATAACTAATGTTAGTAATTAAATAAAAATAAAATAAAATAAAAATAAAAAGAAGAAACTAAACACACCGTCTATCTCTGCACAGTACGCTCACCGGTCTCGCAACACATGGAGCTCGGTGAACCTACTGAGCAGAGTAGTATCGGTTCTCTCGCCAAACATCTTATTGAGTTTATCTGTTACGTCTCTGCGTATATTTGACGTATAGTCCGTCGTCGTCGTTAACATTACTTAAAATAAATGTTCTTGTACCTATATCGATTTTATTCAATTTCGAGCGGCCATTGTTGTTTACATCTTTGGCAAATTTAGAAACGCCGGACCGCGACTGCACTACTAAATTATAATTATAAACTGTGAGAAATGTAACATTATGCCAAGGAAAGGTACTTTTGACAACAATTCCTACTAAATTATTTTGTTTTACTTTTATTTTAATTTACTGAGAATCTTACTAACGTAGTTTTATAAGTCTTACTAACAACAATAAGAGCCATTTGTGTTCGAATTAAATAAATAAATTTAAAAAAAAGTTGACCGGGCGGCGGGCTGACTATGCTTCTGTAGTTCTATTTACATCAATTATCTTAAATTCAATCCGACACTATCTTTTAAAGCTCATAACCGTTCAAAATTACATGAACATTATATTTGACAAAATTATGAATACGTTGGTAGTTCTCAACGCTTTCAAGTCCCCGAGTAGGGTGGCAAAGCAAGTGTCTAATTTAACTGAGACTCTCTAAGTTTGTTCATTAACTTTAACAAGATTTTGTTACGTCACCCTTTGAGACTGTGCACTACGGTAAAATATTAAGAGTAATTTTTTTTAAAGGTATATTTTAGAAGACGTAATTGCTTTCGCTACGAACGTTATTTTTTTAGTGGATCCTTTTATAGTGAGGGTTTTGTTGCCTCTTTGTTACTGGTTTTATGTGCTGGATTTCTTTTTTTAAGTGTTAGGGTATAGGAAAGGAGGAACGTTAAGTTTTTTTCTGTGTAATAGGGAACGTGTGGAAGTATTCTTTTGTACTCGTAACTGTAAAAAGTGTTGAAATATGGAGTGTTAAATAAAGCAATTTAGACGTTGAATTAAGTTCATTTAATTTGCTATTAATTTATTGACATATTATTATGGTTATTATTACAAAAAAAAATGTTTGAATATAATGTTTTCTAATTTAAATTGAATTGCATAATATTATTTTCATATATTTTTGTATCTACATAAAATACTGTTGTGAATGTTTCAGGCTGGATTATATTTGAACGTAATGTAAATTGTTATTGAATAAATAAAAAACTGAAATCAATGCCGTCATCATTTTTTTCCAGAATTTAGAGAATCGAACGTGCCGGTGATTTATACTCCACTTGACATAAGATTGGACATTTAAATAAACCTTTTTTACAGTCCGTTCAACCGATTTTGACTTTTATTGCATTGGTGGCATGACAAATGGCAGCTACAGTATACAGTTGGTATTTTAAACACGTTTTTGATTTTATTTCCATCCCTATGCCTACGGGATAGAAGTCAAAATTGGTTGTACGTACTGCAAAAACTTTATTTAAATGTCTATTCTTATTTCAAATGGAGTAGTTATACAAGATTTTTATAAAATCAATGCTTGATTTTCTTTTTAGACATTCTAATTAAAATTCAAATCTAGAAGCATGTTAAACTTTCACAGAACTTAATTTAAATCCCGAAAACTTGCTCAGCGTTAACGGGTTAAAAGTAAACAAGTTTATAAAATCCGAACCACTAATTTTACTCAAGCAAAATGTTTTTAATCTATTTATAAATTTACAAAAGGTGTAGCTGCAAAGTTTTTCTCAGTAAAAAATTAAACTCACAAAGGCAGTTCCAAACTATCGGTCGAACAATATCTTTGCGTTGGGACTCTTAAAAAATATCGAGAGCGGAAATATTTAATTGCATTATTTTACAAAAGAAGTTGGTCGGGAGACGTCCTGCAGTCGACAGACTTTGTGGACGCCACCGTAACCGCTCAAAAAATGCAAAGAAAAACTTTTATGAAAAAATAGTTTAAATTGTTAGGAGTTTAAGAGTCATGGCACGGATAATTACCGTTACATTTATAATGACCATGCTTTTGTTCGTGTATAAAGTTTGTGTGTTTGCTTCTGTGTTTTGGTTTGTTCTAAATCTGTTCAGTGATCAGCGGGGTAATTGGATAACGCAATTACACTAGCAATGGTTTTCATTTTGACAGTTCAACAACATTCATTGCGTTATTTACGTTGCTGAGCTGACAATTTTTTAGAACATATGAAGCAATGGATTGGCAATATGCTTCAAAATTATTCAAATTGTGATTGATTAGGGTGCAGTTTTTTCTGCGAACGTTTGTGAGGATGAATGGATGTTTGTTACTCTTTCACGCAAAAACTACTAAACGGATTTTGATGAAACTTTACAGTAATAAAATATATAGTAGCTTATACATCAGATTAACACATAGGATACTTTTCATCCCGATATTCCTACGGGATCGACACTTACCCGGGTGAAACCGCGGTCGCAGCTAGTAGGCATGTCGTCTCAGTTTTGTGTTGACCTGTAAACCTGCTTACTGTAATTACCTGGGCAATAAACTATTTTTCTATTTTTAATATATTGAGATTGGTAATTACTAGTTTTATGTTCAAAACAATTTTCATGATAAATAAATACTTTTCTCGCTAGCATTGGCGTTTCCAAGAAAGTAATGCTGAAACAAAGTCGAGGTCAAAGACAGATAATTTTTCATTAGATCAAAATAATCATTTTATTCCAAGAAGTAGGTATATACTACTACTACTACTGGTACTATAGGAATTAAATCAAATTCCTATTTATTTGTTCAGGATATATTTTAAGAAAGACTTTTATCCCATTTATATAGTAATTATAATCTTCGACTTATTTTATATACGTCAAACCTATGACTCTCATATGACATCTGCTTGAATACTCGAAAGGAATTTAATACAAATATAACCATCGAGTCTTGTAGAGGTGTGGCTTTCCAGCCAGGTTTGCTTTAGAGCCGACCTCTACATGAGCTACGCCCACCCTTGAATAACAGTCTGGGCATAGGTCATGACTTTTATTCACACCATTCGAATTTTCAAGCCCTATCTACCTATCCTATTGTATATTGACTTAAATCCGAGGAACAAATTTACATGATGAGGTCCGTCTCTTGCAAAAGTAAGCTTAAGTCAGGACGTACGAATCGCGAATCCAACACTACGTTAAGTGTCAAGCAAGCTAACATCTATATGTGCCAATATGCACCCATACAAACTAACGTCGTCATGCTTAAACCTCGTCGTGTCAAAACCTCGGTAAAAGGCGCGACGCGGCCTCCTAATTATTAATAATACTTGATGTGAGAGTTCACATCGACCTGGAAGAGGCTTAAGAGAATTAAACGATCTTAGCATCAGATTCTTTTAACTCCATCGGACGGGATTGAGCCAGAGGGAGGGAAAAGTTTAAGAGGCCAGGGTTCAATAAAAATCTAATATATTATGCCCGTACTCCAGAAATAAAACTTTAAACTCCTACTACGTTCTCTAAAATTCTAATATCATTAAATATCAGTCAATGCTGATAAAACTGTGTGTCCTCAGACACAAGTTGAACCAAAAGTGTCAACCAAACACACTTTGCAAGGGTTATACCCCTGTTAGCAAAGTCGGTGACAACTTATGCTGAGTGTTTGTCACCCCCCCTTCTATAGGAGTGACCACAGTTTTCACAATAACTATCCTCCTATCACTCGCGTCATTAAATACTGGAGTACGAAACATGTCCTAGGCCTACTTGTAATCACGTTGAAATCGACAATCTATTCAGGCCTCCCTTTGACCCGTTGCAGGTGTGAGGGCGCACCTCACAGCCCTCTGGGAGGTGCGGATACCTCACACGCTCCCGGCCGCGTCCGATGTATTTTCTCACAGCATATGTAACACACAAATGGACACATATTAATAAATTGTAACATATTATCCAAACAAAAATAATGCACTAAAATATGATGTTTACATTCAAGTGACATATTTACATTACATGACAAGATACATGACAATTAAAAAAAACAACAACTATTAATTAACATACTAATATGAAAAGGTTTTAATCAATTTTAAAAAGGTTTCTATCTCTAAACTTCCTTTTTCTGAATTTATATTTTAAAATCGAAAACTTCTTTATAAAATGATGCTTGTTTACAAAAAATGTTTTTATAAAATTATTAATTATTAAAAAACTTTTTTGAAATGATCTTTTAGTCTTAGTTTTTTTGAAAAATGGGATTCTTTTCTTCTTTCGTGCTTTTCTCTTATTGTTTGTAGCACATTGCAAAAAAAACTTATTTAAATTAGGGACATCTACATGACATATTATACAATTACTACGATTACGAACTATAACCTCATCCGTAGGAAAACTAAATGAGTCTATTGCTTGTACGGAGTCGTTCAACACCTCTGCATCTCCATCTCTGACTGCGTCCAAGTTCATATCATCCTCAACTAACTCATCTTTAGTCACCTTATTATTACTATTCATGTCGATGATGAAGTGATCTTTCTTCTCTATTTTGGAAAAATCGGAATGACCATTCTCTTTTATTTCGGACGAATCGATCGACACATTATCCACATCAAAATGATCAGCGGCGATGTTAATTTTATTTATTCCCACATCGCGATCATCGTGCTCATTCTGTGGCTCTGAAACATTGCTAATTACATTAATAATTGGACAGAACTGACCCGATTCGTTGTTTTCATCATTGTGTTCGCTCTCGAACACTTCTATCGGCTCCTTCTCCTCCTCTGCGAGGATGCACACCTCGCTGCTGCGCTCGACACCATCTTCTCCATCACCTTCAACTTCCACGCTGCTTTCTAGGCAGCACTGCTCGTTCTGTAGCGGGTCATCTTGTCTTCCACTAAATAATATAGAAGCATCATTATCTAAATTTACAATATTTACAACATTTTCTTGTCTGCTTTCCTCAGACCGATCTTGTGCTATATCGACTACTTGCACCTTATTAAATCTTTTGTCTCTGTGACATCTGCAAGGAAGCTCTTCCCATAACACATCACATATAGCCTCAAATGACATGTCATCCTCATATTTCCATTTATGGACTGCTAGGGCAGCACCCTCAAGATATGCCATTAATATGAGCGCCCAGTCGCTCTCACGCCATTTATTATAGGCGGCAACAACTTCAAATCGCCTAAGAAAATCTTCCAGGCATACACCGTCCGTGCCCGTAAAAACTTGAGCCATCTTACTCTTTTTATATTAAAAAATACATATATCCACTTAGCTTTTTCTCCTGGCGACGTTTCTTCGCATCTAATAAATACTCACAGTATACTTTGAGGCCTCGCTTGGCATGCAAGAGGTATATATAATATTCACTTCTATGAGTGCTGAAACAAAAACTATTTCGCAAGCTTAGCGAAAATCCGGCGACCTTAAATGGTCCTCCACCATTTATAGGAATTAAATCAAATTCCTATTTATTTGTTCAGGATATATTTTAAGAAAGACTTTTATCCCATTTATATAGTAATTATAATCTTCGACTTATTTTATATACGTCAAACCTATGACTCTCATATGACATCTGCTTGAATACTCGAAAGGAATTTAATACAAATATAACCATCGAGTCTTGTAGAGGTGTGGCTTTCCAGCCAGGTTTGCTTTAGAGCCGACCTCTACAGTACTATATGGATTTATCCGAAATAAAATATTTGAATTGAATATACGGGTTTTATTTGTAACTAACTATTTACATTAGATACTAAATTAAATGACTAACTAACTTACTATAGATCGAGGGGGGGAGGTGGAGGGGGGGGGCTCAGACGGTCAAACCGGAATAAATCACACTTCACACTAATATTATAAAGGCGAAAGTTTGTGAGTGTGTGTGTGTGTGTGTTTATATGTTTGTTACTTCTTCACGCTCAAACCGCTGAACCGATTTAGATGAAATTTTGTATAGAGATAGTTTGAGGCCCGGGAAAGGACATAGGATACTTTTTATCCCGATATTCCCACGGGATCGATACTTATGCGGGTAAAACCGCGGGGCGCAGCTAGTCATAAATAAATACAAAAAAAAAGGACACTTAAGGGCATTAGATATATTCGATCGAATACCTTTATTCCTTCCAATAGTAACGCTTCAAGTGGCGTAGCTGTCGGAGGGCTAGGCGGTGCCGTGCACCGGGGCCCCCAAACTCAGGAGGCCCCTCGGCCCCTGACCAGCAAACCTCGAACTGACCTGGCAAAAAAATTCTTCCACCTTCAGAACATAAATATAATAAATTATTTCTGTTGTGTAGGCGTCGAAGTACTCGTCCACATCGCTGGCTGTATGGTATGTACATAATTTTAATATCTCAATAAATATATAAAGGTAAGTATAGACTAGAGTATTTTGTAACAAAACATCGAGCCGCTCTAACCCTTTCAAGGACGAACAATAATCACGACCCTCGACGCTTTGTTACAACCTGATTTTGCAAACGATCGAGCGAATTCGTGTAACATTTCATCGAGCGAAGACACGAGCGCAGGCAAAATGTGCGAGGCGGAGTTAGCTGCGCAAAATAGAAAGCAATGTTATAGGTAGATGCTCACTCAGCGTGAGCATGATTTCGAGCACTATGTCGAGCATTCGCAGGAACCGTACATTACATGGAAATCGTTTTCTAAATTGAGCGTTGTATTGTACTTGCTTGTATTGTACGAAACACATGGAAATGCTCGAGAAAATGTAGTGTATCTTAAGAGTTAGGAATAATCATAGTTGATGAAATTGCAGAATCTAAATCTTCAGATCGCAATTTCGTTTGCGTTCCTTCAAGTCCCGACCGATCTATCTTCAATAAAACAGTATAGCATTTGCTCCGTCAAACTGACGGCATAGTGCTCCCGGGGGTAAGACCGACATTTGGGTCAAGAATGCATCGCCAATATGCTTAACATAGATAGACTTATAGAGGAATGCGCTCGTTTTGCTGATACCAGGGAATTATAAAGTGTATGGCGTGTTAAAAAAGAAGGTTCGGTCTACTGAGCAATGGATGGATGGGTTTACCTATACCTATGTAGTATGTACGATTGTACAGGCGCCAGCTGCACATCAAGCAACCCGAAACTGTCAAATTTTCCCAATCAACTTTGAACTTTATGTTTTAGTGATAAAGTTGAAAATCAATTAAAGAAATTTGACAGATTGTAGTAACTTGATGTGCTAGCGTCTGTACGTAAGTGGCGTATTTTTTATATTACCAACTTAATACATACACAGCGTTTACCCACAATCTTCGTCATAATTAAGTATACATAGATCTCGCATGTAAGTAACTAAATTATAGAAAAGCACGACACTATTAATTAGCGTACTTTATACAAAAAAATAATATAAATATAATGTTAAAATGGTGTGCAAAATAGTGTTTGTAAATCCTAACTAATATTATAAATGCGAAAGTAAGTTTTTTTGTTACCTCTACACGTCTAAACCACTGAACCGATCATCCTGAAGTTTTGCATAAACATTGTCAGGTATACAGAAACGGACATAGGGTACCTTCATCCCGAAAAAAGTGCTTTTCCCGAGGAAATCAACAATATCGTTATTTTGATAGTAGATGGCGCCACGTGTCTTTCGAAACTTATGCGGGTGAAACCGCGGGGCGCTGCTAGTAGTGTAATAATTATAAAAAATGTTTACCACGTTATAGCTAACGCTGTCTAAAGGGAGACAGGGACATTGATGTGCAAACTGTAACAATGAGTTCAGCAGATGATTCTAAACACCCTAGGTCTGTACCTAGGGTGTGACGCCAGCACATCAAGCTACCCAAAACTTTTCCCAATCAACTTTGAACCTTACGATTTAGACATAAAGTTGAAAGGCTATTAAAGAAATTTGACAGATTGTAGTAGCTTATGTGCTGGCGTCTATACATAGTTTAGAAATATTTCTTAGATTATCTATACTTATAATAAATCTGTAGAGAGGTCAATTCTGTACATGAAATATATTTTCAAAATAACTATCAGGGGGTGATTAGTGATCGATACTGATGCCAAAAATGCAATCAGTAAAATTTTTGTCTGTCTGTCTGTCTGTCTGTCTGTATGTTCCTTATAGAAACAAAAACTACTGGACGGATTTTAACGAAACTTGGTACAATTATTCTTCATACTCCTGGGCAGGTTATAGTATACTTTTCATCACGCTACAATCAATAGGAGCAGAGTAGTGAAGGGAAATGTTGGGAAAACGGGAGAAGTTACTCCATTTTTTAAGCTTCCGTCGCGTGTGCAGCCTTAATGGTTAAAGTTACATAGAAATCATGTATGACGAAAATATTCTACATAAAATTGTCTAAAAAATATCCCGCAACAGCATATGTCTATCTTTTATGGTTGACTCACAATAACACGTGTAACTCCTGATAGCTTAGCAGTTCGGAGCATTCTGATTATATTTGTTTACTCTTCCGTTTATAATACTCTCACTCATCCCTAATTTAAAAAAGTTAACATTATTACCTATTCAATAAAAAAAGAATCATAGAAATCGGTATAGAAACACCAAACATATACTTGAAATAAGCCATCGCGCCGTTCGCCGTCGCACGTCTGAATCATGCTATAAGGATTATTTTTGTGTAACGGTTGCCGCGCTCGACACGGGTCGCGGCGGAAGGCGGGAGGTCCGTTAGAGCGAGCTTCATTCAATATTTGGCTGTTGATGCGTTCAGAGCGTTCGACCTTATTGACAGACAATAATTGATATTGAGAAACCGTGCTTATCAGCGCGACTTTTAGTCTTTAAATAGTTTATTTGAATTTCTTTTGTTGTTATTTTGTAAAATAGGTATGAGTTGGTTTGGTAGTGTTTAAATATTCGTTCAAATTAAAAATTATTAAGCGTAGGTACTTTTATTAATTAAAGTAGGTATAGGTAGATAGTATTGCACAGGCGTTTCAGCTATATTTTCATTTCTTTTTTGTTGTGTAGACAAGGAATAAGGAAGGATTTTTTGAAATTCAACCCCTAAGGGAGTTAAATAGGGGATGAAAGTTTGCATGAAAGTCCGTCAGTTTTAAAGTTAGGATCATCAAATTTTGTGTTTAGGCTGACGACTAAAAATTAATTTATACGTGTCTCAGCGTTTTTGATAATTTCTCCCCCAAAAGAGGGATGAACGACCTGACTGAAATATCAACGCACAGTCTAAATCGCTGGTCCTTCCTAGGGACATGAATTTTGGAGGGTGTGTTCTTTGTGAAGAGTAGGTATCGAATAAGAAGGGGTTTTTGGAAATTAAACCTTTAACGGGGTGAAAAGGGGGGATTTTGTTGGTATGAAAAATCTTATTTCTTGAGTTAATAACCTTGAAACTTGGCACGAATACTTATCTAAGTAAATTATGAAGTTTGGAATTTTTCGTTTTTCTAAAATACCCCCTAAAGAGGTATTGGGGGGTGTCAAAATTTGTATGGAAGAATTATACAGATCGGACTAACTTACCTAGTGACGTCCGATCCTTAATTATGTGAAGTAATCCAATCCTCATTGAATACTATGTAGTCGCACCATTTCGTGCGCACACGTCACAATATTTAAAGATGAAATTCAAATTTTTTCATCCTAAAGAAAAACAAATGTTGTCTGTGGTCCAGTCGTTGGCGCGGTCTCCTGACATCTGTCAATCATTCTTTCAAAGCATAAGAACGGGACTTCACGATGACCTACATGGGCATCGTATAGTCCCGGCATACAGCACAACACAACTTCTAGAAGGGGTTTAATAAGGCAATCCAATATACCTAAAGTATAGGATGATTATCTAAGAAGGGTTGGGATACAATGAGGATTGGATTACTTCACATAATTAAGGATCGGACGTCACTAGGTAAGTTAGTCCGATCTGTATAATTATGCTTCGTAATCCAATCCTCATTGAATACTATGTAGATGTTCAAAGAATAAAGTTGTGTTGGTCATCATAGGTACATAAAATGAGCATTGTTCAATAATTGAACATTGTAACTTAACATGCTATTCTATGTTTGTTAGGTACTTACTAATTGTAATGCATTTCTATTAAGAATCAGTGTACCATTAAGGTAAATAGTTACCTAACTTAATTTATAATTCTCTAATTACTATTAGATTCTGGAAATATAATCAGTTTTGAATCAACTAGTTTAATTAATAATCCCATATGGCACACATCAATTTCTTATAATCAGACAATTAACATTGACATGTAATAAGTTCTATGTACAACCACTCTATAGAGCACACAGCTGGTGCAAAAGCATTAGAATCACTAATAAAAAGGTCTCTTATAAAACCGAGTAAGGGTTGAGAAATTTGTGGTCCAACCAGCATAATGACACCTTCTTCAGAGCCCTTTGAAGTAGAGGCATGTCTGTATATGTGAATTTAGAAATAATAATATCTATTCCACTCTTACTTGAAATTTGTTTTATCCATCTATTATTGGTTACAGTAGAGGTTGCATCATAAGGCTTTCTTATAGTTATAATTAATGATTTACAATTTTGTCTTATACTCTTACCTAGTAAAATCTAGATAGGACAATTTAGGGGTTGTGGCAGTACAGAAAGATAAATTATCTTTAAAAAAATGGTAGAATCAAGTTGAGTTCGGATCTACCAGGTTTTAATTATATCTGGATTTTTATGTTAATATTGTCCTCATTATAAGAAGTGTACTAATGAGTGACCAGGTTTGAATTTTGTGTGCAGTTACAAGAGCTATTATCGTTACTAATTGTTTGGTTAGAAATTCTAAACCAAGGGTTTGATTGGGAAATAAATTAATCTGTCGAACTCCGCTAATGAGACACAATTGATTTTCCATTGTCTCGTCGCCAACAGGCGACGCGCGGTGCTTGGCCGGTTAAATAATGCAAAACGATACTAGGGTCCCACTAACTTCATATTTGGGATTCTTTGGTCTTAATATAAATATATCCGTGAGAAACCTTGTCGCTCTGTCATTTTTGTGTCAATGTGGCGGCCAAAAACTACAGAATTTGCTGATTATTATATAGCTCACTCAATACCATTAGGATATCATACATCATTAAACTTAGTGGTAAAAATTATATGACTATCATGACTGAGCCTAGGGGTCAATGTCTTGTGTCTAACAGAAGAGAGTCTACTGATCTAGAGCAAAGCTAACACTATATTAATTGAGGGATCAGTCTTTCTCCTATCAGGAAAGCGTCCCTGATAATATGGCAGCAAACAGTGACTCCTGTGCATTGGGTGTCGAGATCCCATTTGACAGTGCATAGATCTACAGAACATACTTGGATCAGGGAGCCATGATATGTTGATATTTAGTATTAGACCTGATTGTAAACAGGTCAATCGGGGGCTGGCCCAGTACAGCACACCCCCCCCCCCCCCCTGCTTGCATAGGTATATCTTTAGTTAGAAGTAGGTCCCTATGTAGGGTTTCAAAGTTGTACAAGTTGCTGCAATTTTTTTTTTTTTTTTTTTTTTTTTTAAGCAACAATTGACTTGTAGGCTATATCACATCACTTCCATTTAATTTCTATGTTAGGAAGCCTAGATTCAATTTCCCATACTGTTTTCTTTGGAACTAATATAAAATGCATAAACCCGTATTTGTCATTCCTTGCACCGTTGCCAAGATTGTTAAGTCAAGCTATTCAGATGAGTAAAATGAGTACCACCCATCTTACTGACACAGGATATGGCCGTTGTGATATCTTTTCTAAGTCCTCACAGTAACTGAGTTTGCTTGCAAGTGTTTTGAGCCCCATAAATGCTGCTAATAGTTCAAGGTAAGGTAAGGAACTTTTCAACATTAACTGTCCAGTGCCTGTGGATGTTGATATCATTTAGACATGGGTCGGATTAGGTAAAAACGATACCTATTCCACCTAATCCTAGTATTTAAAAATACCTAATCCATTTACCTAATCCGAATATTTATTCAATATTGCCGCTGACCTGTTACCGATATTATCATGTGGATTGGGTACAAAATATTAGGCAGGGATTATGGATGTTACGTTTCTGAAATATTGTGGAACGGTGGATTAAACATATTTCGTTTTTTATGGGGAAACGGTATTTAAAGTCAACGTGAATGTTAGGTCAGGTTAAAGTTTATTGTAGAATTACTCTTTAAAACTACTCAAATGATATATTTTTTTTTTTTTTGCCTTTTTTAATTACAAAAATGGCAAAATTAAAACTGGTGTGCTATGTATAGAAACCTTATCATTATTTTATTAACATACATTTTAACCATATTATTACAAGAGTTTCTGATTTTTACACTTTTATTTTTAATAAAAGTCGTGAGTTTTGTTATTTTTCTTCGAGATTGGTATCATCTTAAAGTAACGCCACCTAACGACGACGTTTAGTTACGACATACACATCTCGAGCACTAACTAGTCTAGTGGTATTCTACATAGATGGCGCTGGCGCTGGTGCTGATTAAATTGAACCTTAGTTTACACATTTTAAGGTTTGGAATATCTTGTGTGTAGACTGTGCACGAATATTTTGTGCCATACCTAATCTTCGACGCTTTGGATTAGGTACGGATTCGTATCGAAAAATACCTAATCCACGTACCTGTTCCAATATTTATGCCTCACGTCTAATATCATTACATACCAGACCCCAGTCAGTTTGGGACAATATTTCGAGAACAAAATCAAATTGTTTAATTCTATTGTGGTTTGTTGAAATGTAAGGTAACCAACAATCTCTGAAAATAAATGATTTTTAATTTGTTTCTAGTTCTGTTGTATTTGTAAATCAGTGATTTTTAACCTAGTTTGGTATAAAGTTAACCATATTCATATACAGATGCAGCTACTAGAATACCTAGTAATTAGACACACTCTATTATTTATATCTCATTTCAGACTTAATATTCTTTATGGACTACAGGGTAAAGTCTATATTTTCCTGAGGAAGTGAAATGGCAAACTGGACTGAACCCAACTAATATCCTAGACATTGGCAGCACTGTCTGGGCACTCTTTTCAGTTTTAATAATAAATCCTAGATATTTAACACAGTTTGAGTATCAGACATATTTTCTAAACACTGCATATGGATCGGCAGGGCACAGAATATAATTGTCAAGATGTATGACAAAAAGCAACCCTAGTGACCTCCGGTGACAGACAACTGGCTTTATGATGTTTGTGAATACATATGGAGCGGTGCTAAGTCCAAATACGAGGCATGTAAACTGTTATAACTTATAACATATCTTGAAATAGAAACTGGGGATATCTCCTGACTAGTCCTGACATATTTTCATATAGATAATTGATATGAATTTTTTAAATCAATGTAATATTGTAGGCAAAAAACTTATATACCTAGTAACATACTACATATTAAGTTTTTATTTAATATGTATCTCCAAGCACCATGCGATTTTGGTACAATTATACCAGATAAGATTACTTATTTGACAGGAGCACATGTTTCTATAGCACCTAATGTAAGAGATTATTTCATGGGGATAGATTGCTTTCTTTCTGAATGAAGTTGTTATTCAGAGGTTTGAATTGGAAACTCAGTAAAAGGTAGCTTATAACCCTTGATCCACTCAGGTATGGTTGGATTAGTAGTAATACCATACTTCAGAGAAATATTGCAATCTACCAGTCTGTACCTGAGCTAGTGATGATGCTGGTTCTGGCAACGGTTGTTGGCATTGGATTTATCTTGAAGCTTATAGATAGCTATTCTGAATTGGTGTGTAGAATAGGTATTTTGATATTGGTGTTTACTCACATCAATTCTTGAATTTTCTCATGGCTAGGTAGGATTAAGGATCTCAGATTATTGCAATTTTCATGATAAATTAATGTCACACTCAGTCTAGCTCAGTAACTTAATGTTTCAATTTGATCCGCACTATACAAACGCTTGGGAGGCTATTAGACTGTAATGAACTTTTCCCAATGAATGTAATAGTGCGGCCACTGTAGTTCGCTGCCCCCTGATTGTGTGGTCCCATTTGATTCCACTTCCATTTACTGCTGTCACCCTTCCTTTTTAAATTTTGGTGGGTTCAATAGGCTACAAATTATGAATGTTTCATACTTCTTTTAAATGTTTAACTTCATCTCCACATTTAGTCCATTATCATAATTGACCACCGTGTGGCCAGACTGCCATGCAGTTCTACAGGTAAAGTAGCTAACTGTACCCCAGCATCTCACAAGTAGATTTTCAATACTTGAACTTAGGACTTCACGTTGGGTATGTATATCGTTCCACTCTCAGCCTCCTTTCGGCTGTATTTTAGTAGAATTGAAGTACTAACATAGCTTATATAAGTTAAATTGTATATTAACACCCTCACTGAGAGGAGGCCTGTGTCCCAGCTGTGGGAACATTATAGGCCGATTATGTGTTATGTATGTATATTAACATCTAGAATATAAAGTATTTTGGAATTAGATTATAATTAACGGCATTGAGTATGGGTATTCCCAATCCGGCTGCATTGGCTTCGGTCACATAACACACAGTCCAACTGTAGTCTTCCATGGAAGAGGGCTCCGTACTCATCTACGAAGACTAATTAGAGTTAGGTCCCAGACTGCTTAGATCTAAATCCATGGCTAACCTCACATGATAGCTCTAGGAATGCAGGAGGGATGTGTTTTTAACACTGGACGTATAGACTGGTTTATATGTGATTTTATTTGATTTAACCTGAAATAAATGGATTATTATTATAGAACATTGACTAACCTCTCGTGAGTCTGTGTGGAGTTGATGGCACAGTTGAATGTTCTCATGGTTCACCTCGCGTGAGACCACTTAGAGACGGCCAAAGATCCTCAGAACACTGAACGTATATACCATCGGCTACCATCGCGTGATAGCTCATGTGGTGTCGTTCTTATGTAAGTATACAGCACAGTTACGTTCTCATGGTTGACCTCACAGTGAAAACTAGAGACTGCTGTGTGTATTACGGCATCCTATGTCGGCCAAAGATCCTCCGAACACTGAACGTATATACCATCGGCTACCATCGCGTGGTAGCTCATGTGGTATCGTTCTTGTGTAAGTATACGGCACAGTTACGTTCTCATGGTTGACCTCACAGTGAAAACTCTAGAGACTGCTGTGCGTATAACGGCATCCCTTTAATAGGGAGCATGATTTCAATAGTCTTTGATTTCAATTGTCGACAACTGAGTTTCGATGACGGCTCCGCTTTGCTTTTTCAAGCGATTTTCCAGTTCTCGCAGGCGTACGGTCAGCTCCTACATTCCATCGTCTCGTTTTCTTCTGTTTTCCCATCTTGTTAAAACTTTTCTGAACTTTTATATACGAAAACGTGATCAGTGCGCGGCACAAAAAAGTACAATGATTGACAGATGTCAGGAGACCGCGCCAACGACTGGACCACAGACAACATTTGTTTTTCTTTAGGATGAAAAAATTTGAATTTCATCTTTAAATATTGTGACGTGTGCGCACGAAATGGTGCGACTACATAGTATTCAATGAGTATTGGATTACGAAGCATAATTTTAACGCCCTGTCCGATTAACTTGAAACTCAGTATTTATACTAAGGACTAAAAATAATTAATAACATGTATCAGGGTTTTTCGAAAATCTATCCCTGTGTGAAAAGAGGTAGTTAATTTTAAAGGGGACGATTTTACCGCGTGGCTTGATTAGCTCGAAAATTGGTATAAATAAACTGAGTCAAGTTATAAAATTCCACCCCTGTGGGGGTGAAAAGCGGGGATACAGTTTATTTAAAAAATCTGATTCCTTTGTTCTATAAACTTAAAAATTGGCCCGAATACTTATTTATCTAAATTAATTATAAAGATTATACCAACATACATTTTCGAAACTTTTAGAGGAAAGTACGAATTTCACGCGGACGAAGTCGCGGGCAGAAGCTAGTCAAAAATAAAACAGCTGTTTCATAGAAAACTGCGAAAAAAAAAATCTGATGTTTCATACATTTTGGTCAAGTAGGTATTGAACTTTTGTATAGCAGTTTTTTTTTTCGTGATTTCAGAGTTGGTCCCATAGTGAAAGTTGTTCAGTTCGATGGTCTAAAGCACCTCTTTAAGTTTGATCGGGTTAATTTGGAAACACCTTATGTAATCAGATGGAGTGTACCATTCCCATCGTATGATAAGTGATAAAAAATCATAAAAATGTGGTTAACTACAAGTTAAAGAACTACTTACTAGAAAGTACAGACGTTAAAGAGATTTTATTTTGGTGAAATAGTTGACGACATTTACATATTTGCAATGCCCTTAAAAATTTCGGATTCGTTATAATATACTCGCTGTCGTAACCGCCGCACATACATATTATTTTACATATACAGGGTGTCCCTGGAAGTATGGATCAAATCGAATAGGGGCGTGGGCAAGGTCATTTTCAAACTTTTTAACCCTGAGAATGTCAGTGAATTTTTTTACGGTTCAAAAGTTACGACCTATTTTAATTTTTTTTTCAATCACTTCGCTTAGTGTTCAAAGAAATTAATCATAAAAAAATACTATCAGGGCTATCTAAAAAAAAAAAATTGATAGCCCTGATAGTTTTCACGAATTCGATCTTTCTTCTCTTTTTTTTAGTATTTTTTTTTGCTAAAACGTTTGGAAATGACCTTGCCCACGTCCCTATTCGATTTGATCCATACTTCCAGGGACACCCTGTATATATGAAAAGATGCATGAATGTGTAAGAAACGAAGCGTGCAAGGATTGTAACATATGGCGCTCTGAACTGCAGATCTGCTAGCTAGGAATACGTCGGAATTGACAACATTTCAAACCTGACACGACCTTAAAATAAAAATACTATTTCTTTATTTTCATATCCTGAGTTCAAATATATTTTTATTTTATTTTTTTATTTCAAAATTTCTGAGAAAAAAAATAAAAATCAAAAAAAATGTGATGACGTCACATAAACGGCGGAATGAGGTAGTTACCTTTGCGCATTCCAATGTCTTTGATTGAAAACATTATATCAAACAAGACATGTCAATGTCACCTAAGAAGTGTAACTAGAAAACAACTAAAAAACTGAATTGAATTCAACAATATTTTTCCTATCAACTCGACACGCTGTTTACTGTTAATATTATCAATTTTTTATTGATATTTCGCCAATAAAATGGATCCCAATGAAAAATATACGCCAATGACGGAACCAAAACAACGACTGACAAGTGACATCTAACAGTTTTTTTGACGGGTCACAATAAAGCAAAGGTAATATCGCCATTCTACTGTCATCTGGCACTTACGTCTTTTTAGAATACACCGAATTTCAAAGTTAAAATTATGAATGAAAAGTACATAATTTCGAAAAACGAAAAACTATGGGTGCCAGCTAGATTTGAATTTACTTTTAAATAACGTAATAATACATGCAGGTTAAAAATATGAAATGTTGTCAATTGTATTTGTTATTGAAATGCAGAAATAACTAAAACAAGCCATTTTTGCTGTTTTTTTACTGAATAGACAATAAACCCACAGAATTGGGCGTACATACCTTGTAACTATTGAAATTCTGTGTCATTGCGAGATTTTAAATTGGATTTCTGCGCCCATCATCATCTGCCTAGCCTTTTCTCAACTATGTTGGGATCAGCTTCCAGTCTAACCGGATGCAGCTGAATACCAGTGTTTTACATGGAGCGACTGCCTATCTGACTTCCACAACCTAGTTACTGGGTAATACGATACCCCTTGGTAAGACTGGTTGTCAGACTTTCGGTCTTCTGACTACCCGTAACGACTGTCAAAGATTCACGGATGACAGCCGGAACATTCCGAGGCACGGAGGGGTCTCGGTATGTAAAGATGGTTACGCATCCACATACGCGTAGCTTGACCTGATCGATCGACCTGTCATCATCTGCCTAGCCTTTTCCCAACTATGTTGAGGTCGGCTTCCAGTCTAACCAATACCCCTTGGCAAGACTGGTTGTCAGAGTTTCGGGCTTCTGACTACCCGTAACGACTGTCAAAGATCCACGAATGACAGCCGGGACCAACGGCTTAACGTGCTTTCCGAGGCACGGAGGGGTCTCGGTATGTAAAGATGTTCACCCATCCACAGACCAACCGCGGCAAGCGTAGCTTAACCTGATCGATCGATCTGTGCGGCTGTTACTATTTAGGATCGACCTGTGCGGCTGTTATTATTAAGCCACGGGCCCCTAGATTACAACGCCTAATGGTATAATAAATAAATGTTCGTGAATATAATGTGTTCAAGTCTCTTTCTTTACCTTTCTTCTTTTAATGATGAAAAGCTTAAACAAAATTTTGTGATATTAGCCAGTAGAAAGCCGTAAACCATTTACATTGTTTTTTTTTTTCAAACGTTGGTACCTAACGACATGTATGTGATCGCGGATCAGACAGCACATATGTTTAAAACAATGCTTCCGTGTCTGAATTCAAACAGCGTTCTGCGTTCTAACCTAACCACAGAACCATTATCGCATCTGTCGGATACCCCAAACCACACATTTTAACCGCTATAAAATCATTGTGTATCATATATTTTTAAACTGTTTACTTTATGAACAATAAAACTTCAAAAACGATCGCAAGTGCACTGTGCAGCCAGTGTAAACCGATTTAAAAATTCGCTTTATTGAAAATTCTATCCCATCTTATGATGTTGGTTGATCAACCATGAAATATTGGTATATGGCAACCCTGTAATTATTCTCAACCGTACACACATGTCTGGATGTGCTTTTATATTTTTTCAACAAGCGAATTTCAACTTTGTGATAAGCTAGTCAGGGTTCGATTTGCCTTGTTGGGCTGTTTCAACCAAAAATTGGTCTCGGTGAATGGACAATACATCGAGGCTGCGAATTGTTCGAATATTAAAAATCATTGGAGCATTATTGAATTGCTCTTTGCTATTAATTCGATGTTGGTTTTTGGTGTGAGCGCTTAGCAATAAGCGGAAAAAGCTGGCATAGTAAGAAATCTATCAGGGAATTTGTGTAATGTTCGTAAGAAGATGGCTTTTCGGGTTGTTTATTACGTTTATCTACACCCATGCTATAAATCCTCCATAAAAGTTTCTGAAACAGCTTATTGCCAACATTAAAACAACCAGTGTCATAGTAACTATAATATCATCCAAACGAATGTTATAATGTTGTACTAAATTTCATTATGCAACTCGTTTTCAAAAAAAGAACATTGTCATGCACGCGCGTTTCACTACCACAGCGCCGTAATTTAAAAAAATAACTTATACTTAATTCGAATTCACGTGGTAACCCGCCGGCCGCCATTTTTGTTCGATATTAGTATTGCAAAAAACTGTTTGAGAACCTTTTATAGAGGACTCATATCATGGGTGTAGATAAAGTCTTGTATGCAACTGTACATAATTAGGTATTAAAACACTCATGTGTCATTATCACACTCGGCAATACCCCTTCTTATGCAACTGTTACATAATTAACTATTAAGTGGCAGTAAAGCAGTGGTCTCGACCATCCGCGCCTTATGTCAAATTTCAAACGACTAATGACTCTTCATCCAGCCTCACTATGTTTTTATCAATGACCTGCCCTGGTTCATAATTTTCTCGTTTTTTCTGCTCTCTCTGTTCCGTCACCTTATCATTCACTCCCTTTTATTTATTTTTATTTTCCTTTGGCCAACCAACAATTGTTTACACAGTAAATATTTAAAGTAACTGTACCATAATCTAGGGTTAGTGTAACAATTTCTTTCTTTCTTATATTATTAATTTCATTTATATCCCTTACAAATGTTTATAAATCATCTAGGACTCTCTGATTTCTTTATCTATGTATCTTTTCTCCTTCCATATCCATCATCACTTTTCATTACTCTCATAGTCCAGCCCGTAGATATAAGAAAGTTGTTTTTTTTAAGTGAAACTTGACTTGGGGAGTAAGCTAGCGAACGCGTGACGTAAGCGTTACGAAAAGTGTGATCGGGCGAGGCGAACGGGAGTTGAGTGGGGGATATAAGCAAGAGAAAGCAGTGCGCGCGCACATTTTCTTTCTCTCTTCCTCTCATAGCCAAATACGTTTGAAGTTTCACTTCAGCAAGCACTTCAGTCGTTTGGTCATAAGCACACTCGGTTTTTTTTACATGTCTATGGTCAGCCTCATCATCCTGTGCTCTAAAAAGGCATGAGGTTCTACATTCCAAGCCCGCTGTTACTAGCACCCCAACTGGGCATAGCTCTAGAGTTTCGCACAGAGTGGCTCCGTTTGAACGATAATGGTTTTTAAAAGGGACTGCCGGTTTGTTTTGTCAAACTTTTGCGTCGCTCTTTGTTCAACTACTATAGATTTTGGATTTCTCATCGACATCTGTTTCGAGGAATTGCAGTTATTGATTGTGTTTGGTTTTGAAAGGTTTTGATTGCGTATCATAGAAGCACTCTAAATAAAATAGGCATGTACTTAATCGAGCCTCAAATAAGTCTCATTTTGCGTTCTTAAAAATAATATTGAACAATTTAATACAATAGTCGCGCTTCTTTTTGTGAACCTCCAATAATATCGATTTTGGGTTCATAAAAATACTATAAGGTATGAACCTAGACAGACGCTTTACTTTGTGTAAATTATTTCATCACCACTGCTCTCAAAACGGTGAAAGAAAACATCGTGACGAAACCGGCATGTCCTAGAACCAAAAATTCGAAGACATATGACATCTACCAACCCGCATTGCGCCCGCGTGATGGATTACGGCCCACTCCCTCTCACCGAAAGGAGTGAACCACATTCCAGCACGGGGAACATGAGGTAAGTATATGCTGATTATTATGATGATGATTCATCGTTCAAATATTTGAGAAGGTTTTGGCAATGCCGAAACAGCCCTAGACTTCAGCCTCATAGTGTGATTTCGAAATAACTATCTCAAAATTATTCTTCACTTGCTCTTTATGGTGAGCTGACATAGACATAATACTAAGTAGACAATGTTATGGCTGTGTCCTAAAAATATGTAGTTATCATCTCCAATATACCTTAGTAAAATGCATTTTAAGAGATGAAAGTGTTAGACCCTGACATAGATATCACACTAATATTATAAAGGCGAAAGTTTGTGAGTGTGTGTGTGTGTGTATGTGTGTGTTTATATGCTTGTTACCTCTTCACGCCTAAACCACTAAACCGATTTAGATGAAATTTGGTATAGAGATAGTTTGAGTCCCGGAAAAGGGCATAGGATAGTTTTTATCCCGATATTCCCACGGGATCGACACTTATGCGGGTGAAACCGCGGGGCACAGCTAGTCCTAAATAATAATATAATAATAATATAAATGCGAAAGTAAGTTTATTTGTTTGTTACCTTTTCACGCTTAAACCACTGAACCGATCATCCTGAAATTTTGCGTATACGTTGTCAGGTGTACAGAAACGGACATAGGGTACCTTTCGTCCCTAATAAAATTGCTGTTCCCGAGGAAAACAATAACGTTGCTATGATAATAGACGGCGCGACGTATTTTTCGAATCAGGATTGAATCATAATAGAAGCTCGAAACTTACGCGGGTGAAACCGCGAGGCGCAGCTAGTATTTTATATTTCTATGGATCCTGACTAGGATATGTACATTAAAAATATTGCTTTAAGATAAATTCGAGCTGTATAATTTACATGTTAAAATTAATAGTGCTTTAGACAAAATCTTCTCTTGTAATTTTAGCTTCGACAGCCCCACAGAATTTCTTTGGATACGAAGAGCTTTAGTATTATAGTCACCTAAAGACCACTATAACTAATATCACTTTTATTACCCCTATTTGTTTAAATCCTAATCCTCCACAAAAACAAAACAGTCGCGAATCCAGCACCACCAAGAGTTATTCCTCTATTAGTCTTAAAATTAAACGTACGTTTATTTAGACACAAAACAACAGTGACTCAGTTAAATATGCACCTCTCTCGTATTCTCGTCCGAGTTTATATTTGATATTACATCATACTAACCACTTGACAGGGATGTTCAAACTTGGATACTGGTGGAATTTTAGTAAAATGGGTCCGGCGGGGTAATTGCAGCGTTACACACAGTGGCGTGCATTGCAATAGGCATATAAGCAGTGCCTACCTCGATATATAAACATAAGCCTGTCAATTATATTTTAGTGTGTGTGCCCCACAATTAAGAAACTCACTAAATTATCATACCTAACAAAAAACAAAATCTTCATACAAACACGCGCGGCAGTAGACAGTCGCCAGACGGCCTACTCGGCTCCCGTACTATTCGCACATTGTCATTGGTCTTTACTCGTTAAAGTTAATACGACAAAATTAAAAAAATGTACGTCTCACGCGTAATACCATGACGTTCGACCTTCGCATTTTATCACCCTTAAGTAGGCTTGCCTACTCGAATAACCACGCTTTTGATCTCACTTTTTTTCTGATTAGTGAACGCGTTTGCCTAGACTAGACCCGGCCTAGTGCCTACCTATTCTGAAAACCAATGTACGCCACTGGTTACACACTATCAGTAGCAAATGGCTTTCAATTTGACAATTTTTTCGAACTTACGAAGCAATGGATTAGCAATAGATTCCTTCAAAATTATTCAGATTGTATATAATTGAAAATGTGTTACGAAATTAGGGTGCAGGAACATAGCAATAGATTAGAAAATGGCCACTAGGTATCATTAAAAACAGAAGTTTGATGAGACAGGTTCTGAGTTGAGCTGCACGATTTTTGACAAATGCGTGCACTGACTGGACAGGTCCGCTCAATCTGTGTAGTTCTTTCCTCAAAAGACCATTTCAGACACCAATCTATATGGTCTTCACATGATCTGGCCAAGATTTTGTCTGGACTTTAAAAGAGACTGACCTCTGAGTTTGTTTCGGCCTTTATTCTCAGAGCAGTCAGATAGGAAACGCCGACCTCATCTAGCTTTAAAAAAATATGATTGACGTGTAAAAGTGTTTGTACAAACCTACCTACAGAAAATAAATCATTTATCAGGACAATATAGTCCTCCACCTTTTAAGTCATTATTTCTAAGGCATGAATTATACCTAACTTAATATTATAAATGCGAAAATAAGTTTATTCGTTACCTTTTCACGCCTAAACCACTGAACCTATCATCCTGAAAATTTGCATATGGTACATTGTCAGAGATACAGCAACGGACATAGGGCACCTCTCATCCCGAAAAAAAGTGCTGTTCCCGAGGAAAACAACAATAACGTTATTATGATAATAGATGGCGCCACGTGTCTTACGAAACTTATGCGGGTGAAACCGCGGGGCGTTTCTAGTCTAAAATAATCCAAAAGATTGCTAATGAACTCATGGAGGTTGGTATAGCTATTTATATGTTTTTACAAGAAAGCAGAATTTTAGAAGACCCCTAGATTCTAAACAGAAAATATTAGGTTTCACCTTCTTAAATATTTTTACATAATTATGCAGCTTTCAAAACTAATAATTCCACGAACAATTTTATTAATTGTGCTCTGCTCAAGATTCAAAAACTTAAATTTACATAATAACTCGCGCAATAATTAAAGAAAATTACACGTGTTACTTTGTAAAAGATTTAAGTACAACTTTGTTTAAGTTCTTTTATAATAAGGCACCCTTAAGAAATTCTTTACAAAGTCTAACATTTATTCACTTCTCAGATATCACGTTGTGAGCATTTTAATAAAAACACATTCAGTGCAAACCCGCAGGTGTGTGACGTGCTTTAATTGCAGCGCTCATTATTAACTTTGCGCCCGTGTGCGACGCGCCTTTACGAGATTTGGTAAATTGCACTGCGGGGTATGTCAGTATGTTGTGTCTTTATCCTTGCATGTGGGGTGAGTAGAGTCACTAGTTGCTTCATAATAAGTATTTGTTCAAAAAGAGCTATTTTATACCCGGTTTTTGAATTGAGAACCTTTAGCATAAGGTAGGTACTTAAAGTGAAAGCCCGAGAAATTCAAAATTTCTTTGCAAAAAACGAATTCGGATTACGCGGGCCAGAGTGAGTTTGACAAGGTCTCAAATTCAAATTCTCAATCCTGGAGCCGGGTGTTAGAGTATGTACAGTTCTTTCACAGTTATTTACAGCAGCAACTCAATTACAACCTTATTATAACGACGATCCGCAGGAGAACCAAGGTAACCGACATAGCCCGAAGAATTGCGAAACTTAAGTGGCAGTGGGCAGGGCACATTGCTCGCAGAACAGATGGCTGATGGGGCCGACAGGTTCTGGAGTGGCGACCGCGTACCGGAAGGCGTAGCGTTGGAAGGCCTCCACAAGGTGGACCGACGACGTTGTGAAGGCCGCAGGAACTCGTTGGATGCGAGAAGCACAAAACCGGTCGAAGTGGAGGTGCTTGGGGGAGGCCTATGTCCAGCAGTGGACGTCTTTCCTTTCCTGTTTAGTATAATATTCTATCACTTTTAACCGATCATTTTTCTTTAAGTACACTGTATTTTAATAATTGTTTGCTGCGCCGGACGACGTCATTACGTCAGCGCCGGCTGTCGCTGAAAACCAGCGCTGGGGCTCTGTCCTGCATAGGGTCGCAGCATAATGCTGAGCGATAGCCGTTTTGCGTGGATGTGACGCATGTTTCCCCCTACCTTTTTATTTAATTTTTTGTGTTTTTGTTCTTTTTGCGTCATTTTCACCGCAAATAAACGTATTTTCTTTCTTTCTTTCTTTCGGCTGAAATGATGATGATGATGATAACGACGATAAAGATCATTTTGATTTTGACAGTGATGCAAATACATAACTGTTAAAGAAAACGTGCGCAATTTACGTGCAATAAATAGCGATGGTTTCAAAATTGGTATTGAATAATTCTATGGGATGCTATTGCTACTTTTAAGTATTTTATTTCAGACGAATTCCAATAATATCCCTATTGAATATAAATTGTAAGCGTAGTTCTCAGCTTATTTTTTAGGGTTCCGTACCTCAAAAGGAAAAAACGGAACCCTTATACGATGACTTTGTTGTCCGCCTGTCTGTCTGTCAAGACCCTTTATCTCGGGAACGCGTGGAGGTATCGAGTTGAAATTTAACTATATCTCAGATCTGCGGTCCCTTGAAGCTGTGAAAAAAAATCAAATACTAAGTTATCGTAAAAAAAAGATACGGCCGTTTATGCCGCACAAAACGTATATATTTCGACACTCTTAAGGGAATCAAAATGTATAGGGTACTTCCCGTTGACCTAGAATCATGAAATTTGGCAAGAAGCAAGGTCGTGTAGCATAAGTAAATGAAAAAATCCGAAAACCGTAAATTTGTAGTTACTTTAAAAAAAACCGTGATAAACTATTTAAATACCTACAAATTGTACGGAACCCTCGGTGCGCGAGTCCGACTCGCTCTTGACCGGTTTTTTATTATTTAATTGCCATGTAATCCAAAAATAAAGTTTTGAGAAGAAGAATGAAAGTTAATACACCCAAATAATATAGATCCCACACAATCAATCATAATGTCCAAGAAATAGTTTAAATAATTGAGTAAATTACTGTGTTAAGATAATTGAAGGGAATTATCGAAATATCCCTTAAACGGATCCTGCCCCCGGGCTAACACGGTCATTATACGGGCATTTGATGAAGATGCGTCATTTTTTGGAATTTAGTGTTAAACTGACCGATTACTTAGGTCCTCACAAGTTATTAACAAGATCCCATGTTATTTATCTATTTCCTTAAAATACTCAGGAGTTTGAACTGAACAATTGATTACATTCATGTAAATTGCGTTAGTGAGTGGGCATGGCGACAGATGGCGCTAGTTGTCTCATTGTTATTGATTTCTTAGTATTTATAATCTATTTTTTTTTCTGAATAACTGCAATCAGGATGTAAAACTCACGTCCACGAATCATGAATTCATCGATATTCTCCAATATGGCATTAGACTATAAATTACCTCGTAATATTACCTATCATACTTATCACACTATCACACTAATATTATAAAGGCGAAAGTTTGTGAGTGTGTGTGTGTGTTTAGATGTTTGTTACATCTTCACGCCTAAACCACTGAACCGATTTAGATGAAATTTGGTATAGAGATAGTTAGAGTCCCGGGAAAGGACATAAGGTACTTTTTTATCCCGATATTCCCACGGGATCGAGACTTATGCGGGTAAAACCGCGGGGCGCAACTAGTCTATTAATAAGATACCTACAATTGTATTATATATTCCAACAATTGGCTCTTAATACAAAAATATAAATCTAAGTACATCTGAAAGTAACGAGTCATTTTCCAATTTATCATACTATCACACTAATATTATAAAGGCGAAAGTTTGTGAGTTTGTGTGTGTGTGTTTATATGATTGTCACTTCTTCACGCTCAAACGGCTGGACCAGTTTTAATAAAATTTTGTATGGTGGTAGCTGACACACTGGATTAACATATATACTACTTTTTATCCCGATATTCCCACGGGATCGACATTTACGCGGGTGAAACCGCGGGGCGCAGCTAGTTGTTTATAATTCCAATTTAAAACTTTATTAAGACGTTATTGTCTGAATTCAGGTCTAGACTTCTAACAAAACACTGTCTCTAAGTTGACTCCTTTGAAATTGTAAAATTACTGGCAGCCAAACAAATATCGAAATAATGGAACAATTGAAATACCTAGGTAATGACTGCGATTTGTTCAGGTTTAATAACTCTATTATCTTTGTTTTCATTAAGTATTTTAACTTTCATTAATGTTGTCTGGAAAAAGGCGAAGGATGTCAAAGCTTATATTTCTTTATACCTAATACGGTTATTTCCACTTAAAAAAAGTCAGATTCAACATCATTGAAAACGTCAAAAGAAATCCGTCAGTCATTTTAGGGTCTTGGGCTAAGTAATAACAGCCGCATGGGTCGATTATCAGGTTAAGCTACGCTTGCCGCGGTTGGTCCGTATCCGTAGATAGGTGACCATCTTCAAATACCAAGACCCCTCCGTGCCTCGGAAAGCACGTTAAGCCGTTGGTCCCAGCTGTCATTCATCGATCTTTGACAGTCGTTACGGGTCGTCAGAAGCCCGAAAATCTGACAACCAGTCTTACCAAGGGGTATCGTATTAACCAGTAACTGGGTTGTGGAGGTCAAATAGGCAGTCTCTCAATGGTAAATACTGGTATTCAGCTGCATTCGGTTAGACTGGAAGCCGACCCCAACATAGTTGGGAAAAGGCTCGGCAGATGATGAGTAATTTTAGGGTCTTGGTTGAGTAACATATTAAAAATAAAATACAGGAAGATTTTTTATCACCATCCAAATTTTTACAGGGTGTTCTACCCATGAATATGAACAACTTTCACTATGGGACCAACTCTGAAATCAAGAAAAAAAAATCAGCTGTTTCATTCATTTTGGTCAAGTAGGTATTGAACTTTTGTATTAGGTAAACAGCTGATTTTTTTTCGTGATTTCAGAGTTGGTCCCATAGTGAAAGTTGTTCATATTCATGAGTAGAACACCCTGTAAAAATTTGGATGGTGATAAAAAAATATCCCTGTATGTTGTAGGTTAAAATATAACCCCCGAAAAAAATATAACATTACACCTGTAAACCCCGAAAGGTTAGGCAGAGGTGTACCCACATTTCGCCAGTTATGTTTAAGTTGCAAGTAAAGCGGGTTGCAGACCAAGAGCTAAGCTAAGTTAGTCTAGCTTAGCTCGCTTAGCTGAGGTAATTTTTCATACTTCTGTTCATAGTTTGTGGTCTGTACACAAGTATGAAAAACTACATCAGTTATGCGAGCTAAGCTAGACCAACTTAGCTTAGCTCTTGGTCTGCAATCCAAATCCAACCTCCAGGCTGCTACTGAGGGGCCTGCGGACGGAGAGTAATGGGTAGCCCACCGTCCGATCAGGACCAGGCACGTGCTGGACGGCGCGTATGTGTTCCACGCGCGCCTCAAAGAAATGTCAGCATAAAGGAAGGGGCCCTGCTGATGTAGCGGGATTGTCCGAAAAGGTTACCGCTACCCCGGAACACAAAGGGCTAAGGAAGGAACATGGATGGGTTTTAGTCAGTAAGAGTCTTCCGCTCCAGCCAGAGCGGGAGCGGTCATTTGATGATTTCCCATCCAAAAAAAAAAAGACTGCTACTGAGAAATTCCTAAGCGAAAAACAAAATAAGGCTTCAATTACAACCTACTAAAGTTCTAAGTTAAAAATAAAAGTCAAAATTTTTTTTATCAGAAACGGCAGACGCATCCCGTTCTGCTATCCTTTGCATAAAAAAACCGGCCAAGTGCGAGTCGGACTCGCCCATGAAGGGTTCCGTAGCAGCAAGTAACATAATATAAAAGTTCTTGTAGTTCGTTGTAACTTTGTGAAAGGTAAATTGTGGTTTTCGATTTATGACGTATTAAAAAAAAACTACTTACTAGATCTCGTTCAAACCAATTTTCGGTGCAAGTTTACATGGTAATGTACATTATATATATTTTTTTAATTTTATCATTCTCTTATTTTAGAAGTTAGAGGGGGGGGGACACACATTTTACCACTTTGGAAGTGTCTCTCGCGCAAACTATTCAGTTCAGAAAAAAATGATATTAGAAACCTCAATATCATTTTTGAAGACCTATCCATAGATACCCCACACGTACAGGTTTGATGAAAAACAATTTTTTGAGTTTCAGTTGTAAGTATGGGGAACCCCAAAATTTATTGTTTTTTTTCTATTTTTGTGTGAAAATCTTACTGCGGTTCACAGAATACATCTACTTACCAAGTTTCAACAGTATAGTTCTTATAGTTTCGGAAAAAAGTGGCTGTGACATACGGACGGACGGACAGACAGACAGACAGACAGACATGACGAATCTATAAGGGTTCCGTTTTTTGCCATTTGGCTACGGAACCCTAAAAAGTCATAGCATGCAGCCAGTATTTTTTTTTACTAATGGAAGCCATCGTACACAGCCACAAATGTCAAACATAAATTCTTTAAAAACGCACATTAATAAAGTTAAAAACTATAAAAGGGATGTCGCCTGCTGTTTATACTTTTTTTTCAATTTAAAATAATTTACGTTTTGGGAACATTTCGTTATCTGTGACAGGATCGGATTGGGATCGTGTAAACGTCATTTGGTATTTAAAACTTTTTTTTGTAGACGAGTGAATTAAGTAAGTTTATTAATTAGACGTTAATTTTATGATAATCTTTTTATGCTTTGTTGCGTGTTTTCCATATTTATGAGGATTTTTTTTAAAGAATTAAGTGGTGTAGGCTTGTACCCATTTTTGTTTTTTTTATGAGCGTAATAGGTTTACTGTATAAATAATAATAGATCGCTATATCTTATAATATTAGTAGAATGTTATTTTTTTAAATAGAATTACGTCAAAAATTAAATGAATAATTCTTTTCTCATTGACTAATTTCAGCTCAGCAAAGTTTTTTTTTATTATTTGCTTTGATCAAATTAAAGAGAACTTCTATATTCCATTGTCTGATTTACCTGGAATTTAATATTTGCAAAGCCAACATTTGCATACGCAATCGCCCCTTCAATTTTAATAAAAATCGAACTCTGTATGTTTTTATTATGTAGTTACTCTAATTTGTTTTTTAATTAGATTTAAACAACTTTGTGATTCATTTATTTCTTTGTATAAACGTATTTTACTGTTTTTTATAAAAAAAAAACAATTAATTAGTTACTAACTTCTGAACCCGCAGGGCGTAGATTCAGCTTAGTTATTAGCAAAACGAAATACAAAGTAAATACGTCGAGACGCTAAAACGCATGATCAATGGTAGACATCTGAACTACGAACATAAGTAAGTAAATAAATAGATTTATTATGTATAGCTCTGATATATTATATATTGTGAGAGGACTTCATTGGTACATGCTGCGGATTTTAATCTGCAAGACAGCTGTAAGGGTTTAGTCCAAGTTACAGAAATTCGGAGTCTAGTTGAGCAGTGGTGGCCAAGTGGTAACGGCCGCGACTTACGAGTTGTAGGTCGTAGGTTCGAATCTAGACAGGCGCTTTACTTTGTATAAATTATTTCATCACCAGTGCTCTGTCGAAACCGGCATGTCCTAGAACCAATAATTCGAAGACATGTGACATCTGCCAACCCGCACTGGGCCCGCGTGGTGGATTACGGCCCACTCCCTCTCACTGAGAGGAGGCCTGTGTCCCAGCAGTGGGAACATCATAAGCTGATTATATGTTATGTTGGAGTCTAGTCTGCTGAGGCTCAGGTGCTGGGTCCATACACAAAATAAATTGTCAGCTTAGGTTTACCCGTATATCCGAGTCGCTTTAGCATTGCATTAGCGGTCATTACCCTTTCCATAAAATCTCTTGTTAGAAACCCAAACAATAAACCACGTATGGTTTTTTGTTATTGGAACATGTTTAAGATCACGTTAACGGTCTTTATTTCAGAAGGCCAATTCTCGTAATTTAAAACATTCAAAATCTAGTCGCAGTCTTATCTCGGCGGCAAACAAATGTCAAAAACTTGTCAAAATGTAGGGAAATTAGAGGTATTTTTGACAGACAGAGAATGAGATCAGACTGTGAACGATCTTAAAATTACGAGAATTGCCCCTCAGTTCTTGAAATAAAGCTTGCTATAAAATGTAAGGTGGGTCAATGACCGCTTTTGCCACGATAAAGCGATTCGTGTATAGTAAGGGCAAGTTTCTCGAACGAAAATTGTCGCAAAATGAATGAGACACATTCTAATAAGCACACGCAAACTACTATGATTGGTTGAATGAGTTATCTACAGCCAATCGCAGCATTTTATTGCAATTAGTCACATTAATTTTGCGATAATTTTCGTTCGAGAAACCAGCCCTAACCCTATGCCTCATTACTATTGGCGACCTCACAGATATTACACCTAGATAACGCAAGAGCAACTACTTCGCGTGCCAAAAATCGCATCAGCTTACGTTCGAAAATCGTAAGCCGCCACTTTCGCGCTCAGTCCTGCGTACTGCTGGCTGGGTGAGCGTGAGCGAGAGCGCGAGCTTGTGACGTCAAAAAGTGGCACACTTAGTTTTCATACAGTTCGTGATACTTGTGTTATCTAGGTCTATTTATATCTGTGGGAGACCTGTTCACTAGATGCGGCATAAATAACCTATTTTTGGATTATTTATGCCAGAAAACAACCGGGGCTTTGACTTTACGGTGTCAAAAAACGCTCTCTGGGGAAACACGCAACTCACTTTCATAAATAACGTTTCAGTACATTCGCCGTTAAATTGCGGACGCTATGTGTCGGCCGCCGCAGTCTTAGGAAACCCTAGCTTTAGCTGTGTCAGTAAGCAGTGATCCAAAGTACTCTTCAAATCGTGACATCTAGTTTCCCGCTACCTCTCATGCCTCATACAGCTCCACACAGACGCTCCTATGGCGAAAGTAGACGATAAATCTTACCATTGTCACAGGCAGATGGCGTTCGTGTCCAGGTTTTTACCGCTATAACTTTGTAACAAAGAGCGTCCGCTTTTTGTGCCACCTGTCTTTATGGACTGCTTCGGCTATTTTAGATTTTGGTTTTAGTTTTCGTCTGGTTTCTGTGCAGTTGCTGGGTTTCGTGACATAAATACTACTCTCTTTTGTTAACCGACTTCAAAAAAAGGAGGAGGTTCTCAATTCGTCGGAATCTTTTTTTTTTATGTATGTTCCCCGATTTCTCGAAGACACCTGGACCGATTTGGAAATTTTTCTTTTGTTGGAAAGGGTATACTTCCCAAATGGTTACATGAAAATTTTATCGAAATCGGACAAGCGGTTTTTGAAAAATCAACAAAAATCTAAAAATTTATCTACAGTGGCGCCGATTCCCTTGTTCACAAACTAAACTAAATTTAATTTCAGTGCATCTTTTTCTTTCTATTTCATTAAGAAAAGGACAGAAGATAAATATTAGTTTAGACCTGTCAAATTAGTCCATGCCTGACGTAAATTGACGCATTTTTAATAGCCAATTTTTTAATCACGTCTAAATTGTCTATGGAATATCTTAATTTGACAGGACTAAACTAATATTTATCTCCTGTCCTTTTCTTAATGAAATACAAAGAAAAAGATGCATTGAACTTAAATTTAGGTTAGTTTGTGAACAAGAGAATCGGCGCCATTGTCTACATTAACGATCTTTTTATTTACTTTTTCGTGGGGTAACAACTAAAAAGTGAAAAATAAAAACTTTTTTACAAAAAAAAAACAACCGAAAAAAACACTACAAAGTGATAAATAACTTTAATTTCGGAAGTCGGTGTCAACAAACGAAAATGCGGAATCAACGACACCGACTTCCGAAATTAAAGTTATTTATCACTTTGTAGTGTTTTTTTTTTAAGTCGGTTGTTTTTAATAATACATTCTACATATTGCGAAAAGTGGTAGAACTGTACTAGTGTAAAGTTAGTTTTTTGTTTATTAATAAACTTGATTAGTTACATGTTTGCCAGTGAAGGATAACATCGTGAGGAAATCGGCATCTCCTAGAACCAAAAATTCGAAGACATGTGACATCCACCGACCTGCACTGGGCCCGCGTGGTGGATTACGGCCCACTCCCTCTTAAAGAGAGGAGGCCTGTGGCCCCGCAGTGAAAACATTACAGGCTGATTATGCCTTTCTGCATTCAAGATACAACATGTCAAATGTACGAATTGACCTATTTTAAGTCCAGACGAGATGGCGGAAGGCATATATTACCATAGCAGGCAGAACAAGCACCGTAATTACGTTACACACTATCTATCACAATCTGAATCATTTTGATCGATATTGCTAATCCATTGCTTCGTACGTTCGAAAAATTTGTCTGCTCGAAAACGTAAATAACGCAATGAATGTTGTTGAACTGTCAAAATTAAACACATTGCTACTGATAGGTAGTGTTGTAGCGGTATCTACAACGCCACATGCGAACAACGCGTCATACTGACGTCACGCAAATCCTGCATCTCGCAAGCAGAGTTTACCGCGCAACTAGCATAGATAAAACGACCCGACATAAATCATCGGGCAGTTGCCCGCCAGACACAACACCCGTCTGGTTGGAGGATCCTCCCTTTTCTATGGAGGTTGAGTGAACTTTACACCCTGTTCCTCATACCTCTGTAGTGTGTTTCGCAATTAGCCTTCTGGATGAGGTTGGCAAAGGAGCGCATGCAAAGATAAGTCTATGTCCTGCAGTGGAAGGAGTAGATACTGATGATGATGAAATCCATAAATAATCTTGTCTAAAGCAATAAATTAAATAATTAAGTCATCCCAAGTATGTACTTTTAGGTACCATTGAGGAAACTTACATCTACAAGGTGTAAAGGCGGATTTAGACAGGGTAAGTATATAATAATCCTTCCATGCCGTTTTTGGCTACGGCGACCGTTTCATCATCCACCTACTGGCGTCTATCATGGGCTCTCATCTGGCTAGAAAAACCACCTTTCTTTACAAATATTCTTGCGCAGAGTGGACACATGAGAGCACGATTAACATAATTCTAATTGATTGCCGCTGGTGGTCGGGCTTTTAGTTCGTCACGCTTTGAATCCAGTTTTGAAAGCCGACGAGTCTCAAAGTCAAAAACTTTGTGTTGTACTAGTGACCTCCACTCTCCGCGGTTAGACGCAAGCTCTTCCCACTGAGATGGATCTACGTCACAACCCTTCATGTGTCGCTTAACCACATCCTTAAATCTTAGGAATTGCCCGCCAAGCTTTCGTATGCTTTCCTGAAGTTCCGAATAAGGGATGCGCGAGACATGGTAAGTAGAGGAGAGGAGGAGTGGATCAGTGGAGTCAACTGACTCCAAATTCAATTTACACTAGGTAAATATCGGGTCAGCACTGACTTGTCTCGAGTTTGGAGTCAGTTACTTACCCTGTCTAAATCAGCCTTAACAGAATTAACGCAAGTCCTGGAAGTACCTACTTTGTTCATAATTGACTAGGTACTGAATCGATTTCAGTAACTTTTGATAAGAGTATTTTTTCCAAAAATTATGTATTTTGCCATACTGACCGCAGATTGAACCAAAGAAAATTAAATCTTATTTCAAGGCAATAAGACTCAATTTTAAATGTATAGAGTAATGACGATTTTCATTATAATACCAATTAGCTTTACAAAAAATTAGTTATGGTCATTGTATTATGCTTTTAACTCAATACTCTAATTGGGGTGTATGAGGTCTTGCGTTAATTATGTTACGGCACATAGCAGATTTTGGTTTGACAATGACGATATTGTCATAAGGGCTATTCTTGCTTGCAGCGCTCGGCCGCTATAGTAACGCTTGCTAACGGATGTGGTCATCGTGTGCACGGGAGTTTGTTTTCAAATTGGGCAGATGTAAGTTTCCTCGATAGTACTTCAAAGAAAAAAGTAAAAAAAAAACATAAATATCTTCGAGACACATTCAGATTTAAGTTCGTCCATTTAAATTAATCAGTAAAACTTTAATCTTGATCTCAAATAAGATATTAATTAAGTTCCCTATCAACGGGTGGTCCAATTAGTAACTCTATAAAGTATATCCATCTCTTTCTGTCTCCTGTAAAAAGAAAAGGACAAAGCTATGGTCCTGGGGCTAAAATGCCGGTAGCTTAAGTAATTTAAAGTCGTTTGAGCCGCCATATTGGTTTTAGTACAGGTATAAATTAGTTGTTTTATCTCTGCCAGGGTATTATTATAATTAAATTAAAAGAGCAGTGGTGGCCAATGACCAAGTGGTAACGGTCGCAACTTACGAGTTGTCGTTTGTGGGTTCGAACCCTGACAGACGCTTTACTTTGTGTAAATTATTTCATCACCACTGTTCTCAATACGGTGAAGGAAAACATCGTGAGGAAACCGGCATGTCCTAGAACCAAAAATTCGAAGATGTGACATCTACCAACCCGCACTGGGCCCGCGTGATGGATTACGGCCCACTCCCTCTCACAGAGAGGAGGCCTGTGTCCCAGCAGTGGGAACATTATAGGCTGATTATGCTTCGCTCAGTTTTGATTTCAAGACTTTGATGGATAATGTGCATCTGAACTTATTAACCACACGCCTGTTACAAATAACTGACACATCGCAAGCTTTCAATAAATCAAGTTTCTGTTGTTTTTAGAGTTTCCAAAACAGCTTTTTGATAGTTTTCAGGGTTCCGTAACCAAATGGCAAAAACGAAAAACTTATAATTTCGTCAAGTCCGTCCGTCCGACGGTCTGTCTGTCCATGCGTCCGGATGTTACACAGCCTAACTTTCACCCAAAGACTCATTAATTTAATTTGCACTATATCGATAAAAATTAGAAAAGTGTTTTTTGTGCAGGGCTAAACAATCATCATCTGCCTAGCCTTTTCTCAACTATGTTGGGATCTGCTTCCAGTCTAACCGGATGCAGCTGAATACCAATATTTTACATGGAGCGACTGCCTATCTGACCTCCACAATTCAGTTACTGGGTAATACAATCGTATTAAGTCTGACAACCTGACAACCAGTGTTACCAAGGGGTATCCCTTTTTAACCGACTTCAAAAAAAGGAGGAGGTTCTCAATTCGACGGTATGTTTTTTTTTTTTTTGTATGTTTGTTACGCGATTACTCCATCAATTGTGGACCGATTTTCAAAATTATTTTTTTGTTCGAAAGGAGATACTTCTGAAGTGGTCCTATAGCCACCAAGTCAGGATCTGATGATTGGATCCTGGAGAAATCGAAGGAACTCTTCAAATATTATAGGCACATCTATAGCGATTTGGGTATTGTTTATAGTAACTCGTGCATTTGCTTTTGGAAAGCACCATTTGGTGAAGTGGACCTGATGATGAAGACCACAGATGGACACCGGAACTACTCAATAATATCTAAGTATTTCACGGGTTGCGATTCGATTACTTTAATATGGTTGCTAAGCAATTTATGCTCGCCACGATGTGAATGGTAATATGGAGCTGATGGTGGACCAGGAGAACTCCTCAACAATTAACTTCCCTGCATCGGGAAAAGCAATATTTTGTAAAAGGCGTTGAGAATGTTGACTCTGGCTATTGTAACTTAGATAAATTATAAGCAGACCCACTAAAAATCGTGAAATAAAAACTTTTTAACAAAAATACAACCGACTTCCAAAAGAAACACTACAAAGTGAAAAATAACTTTAATCTCGGAAGTCGGTGGCAAAAAACGTAAAAACAAAACCAAAAACATCGACTTCCGAAATTAAAGTTATTTTTCACTTTGTAGTGTTTCTTTTGGAAGTCGGTTGTATTTTTGTTAAAAAGTTTTTTGGTAAGACTGGTTGTCAGATTTTCAGGCTCCTGACGTCCCGTAACGACTGTCAAAGATCTACGAATGACAGCCGGGACCAACGGGGAACCCAAGTAGCAAACAATTGTCTTAAAAAGGTATTGTAGATATCTTGAAGACAAGTAGACGAATTCCAGTTGTTGTCTTGGCTAAAACTATTATGTCCCTCAAGATATCTTCTAGATACACTCCAAGAGTCAGTTAAGTAAAAGTGGGCACAGTATTTAAGAACTTGTTAAGAAAGAGTTAATACTACTGTTTAGATAAACTTTAACCCTACTTAAGAGAGTATGGTTTTGCAGAACTCTTAAACACTGTCTTCAAGATATCTTGTAGGTTGACTTAAGATAAAGAAATAGACTTAAAGATAATCTACAATACCTAATTAAAACTATCAATTTTGAAGTGCAGATATTCCATCTTGTCTTAGTGAAGTATAAATAAAAACTTATTTTGCTTTAAAGTGCTTTAAGTAATATTATTTTAGAAAACATGGTGAACTTTTACAGTATTTTAAGACTTACGAAAATGGCGGTTTAACAACATTTTTTATGTCTAGAAAAGGCTTTCTTATGTCGTTGAATGCATTGGAAATTTAAAACGCATGATCATTTCTCGTGTAAAATCTATAGATAGTGCTATAGAACAGACGGGCTTTTAAAATACTAGAAAACAAACAAAAATATGTGGTATAATAATATTGCAAATTAAAAATTTTGTGGCATTTAGGGCTGAGTACTACATTTTTTATAAATGTGTAAGTTATTACTGTAGTTAGAATGACTATGACAAAAATGTAAGTTCAATCTACTCTGGTTTTTGATGAAGTATTGTTGAAAAATGTTTTATATTTTTTTCACTTGTAGTGCAAAATGGCGTTAAATCTTATTTTTCTTAACGAAGTAAGATTTTAGACAATACTGATTTTGTAAGGCTAGTTCAGACAAAGTTAAGACAAGTTACACTTGAAGTAGTGCTAGTTAAGAGATATTATACTTAACCTTTACTAAAAACAGTATTGGTGAAGTACTATTTAATTTGTTTGGTATTAAGTGATTCTATAGTTTGATTTAGTTAAAACCAGATTACGTCTTAATGTTTTCTTAACTTGTCATTTATTGTTATTGTGTGGTTCTTGTTTATTTTGCGGTGGAAACGGGTTTATGTAAGATAGTCGAAAGAATATGATTAAATTAATATAGGTAGGTACCTCCTAATGTTTGAATTCGACGAAGCATAACAGAACACAAGGATTCAAATTCAGCGCTATAAGTAGCTTACTAATTGATATGTCGCAGGGAAATGAGGGTATCGGGGATTTCACGAAATCCCTAGGGATATCACGAAATCCCGGTAGATGTCGAATATTCTTGTTTATTACGTCTTTTTACTAAAAGTATCTAGTGATATGACAAAATACTAATATAAAATCAGAGATATGTCATTTCACTAAACTAAATGTAGTGAAATGAAGAATACTGTTGATGAATCAAGTAATAAAACAAAATTACAAATTAATTGGTGCATTTTTATTAGAAAATAAAGTTTTAATCAACTAAACATAATCTGACAATGATATCAGGTATTATACCTTTTTCTATTACCTATGTGGATTCGTTCATTAGGTACAAAAATATAAATGTAAACATTAAAAAAAAAAAATTGACTTGCGAGGCTCAACAATTAAGACAACGACTCACTCCTGATGGAAAATGGAAAATCTTGTTATTTATTTAAACAAAGCAGTGATTTGTGGCACCTTGAATTACACAAAACATTTAGCTTCTTGCAAATACATCTTTTGGTTTTGCACTGGAACTTTGATATTTCACAATTACGTTGTAGAAGTACAAATGTAGAAATTCTTCCAGCTAATGCATGGCTCGATTTTTATTCGACAGTATCCGCTTTTCTAACATTTTACTAGATTTAGTTTAGTGAAACGACATATCACTGACAATAAATTGGTATTTTGTCATATCACTAGATACTTTTAGTAAGAAGACGTAATAAACTAGAATATTCGACATCTACCGGGATTTCGTGATATCCCTAGGGATTTCGTGAAATCCCTGATATCCTCATTTCCCTGCGACAGATATATTGTTTAAGTAACTTAAACTATCCAATCCCAATGTTCTTAGAAGCCACCCAAACTCAGGAAAAATAATTAATTAATAACTTCTGTTCTGCTTATTTGATAATCTCGACTCGGCACATTGGTTAAGTTTAATTTTTTATATTTTACTAGCTTCAGCCCGCGACTTCGTTTGCGTGAAACTTCTTGTTTCCCCCAAGCCACCCCGTCGTATCGCATCACCCGCCCGCGCTATCACTTAACGTTCTTTTTGACTTTGTTTCTTTTTGCTCGGCTCCTAAGGGTCATAGCGTGCCTTCCTCAAGAATTGGGCTATCAAATGCAAGAATAATTTTTCAAATCCGACTGGTAGGTAGTTCCAGAGATTACCCCCTACTTACAAACTTACAAACAAATTTTACCTCTTTATAATATTAGTATAGATAACACGCCGATGAAAGCTAACAAATCTTTTTAATTTTTCCACTTTATCCATATTTATACTTGGTTCTGTTTGAAGAGAATGTCCCGTTAAATGTATTTTTACTCTAAGCTTACTAATTTTAGTCAAAAAGGAATAAAAATATACTCAGGAAAATCAGTTTCTAGAAATTGGAATTACAATTATCTTAATTTTATCTACAAAATCAATTTCTTCTTTGTTTGTCTAAAAAGGTACTTCAGTTATTCAATTGCGTTTTAAGTGAGCTTTCAAATATTCTGAGTATAGTAAAAAAATATTTTTAGTATTAACTGTAGGCATACTTAATACAAACTAGTTTTGAGAATACTTAACTTGGTTTTTGGTATTCCTAATTTACTTAAGTAGCGGTTGTTTAAAACGATTTAGTATTAAAGAAAGAAAAGACTTAACGAAATCCTTTTTGAATTAGCTAAATCCAACTTTAGATAAAGTATAGACATGTAAGATTTAATCACTATTCTTGTTTGCTACTTGGGAAAGCACGTTAAGCCGTTGGGTCCTGCGCCTGATCTCTCCCCAGTCGTGTCGGATTACCGTCCCATCGGACTATGAGAGTAAAGGAACAGATAGTGCGCCTGTGTTTACGCATACAATTAATGTGCACTCAGTGGCGTAACTATACCGTTTGGGGCTCGTGGCAAATTCAAGGGATGGGGCCCTCTTTCAATGTAAAGAAGCTCAACCAACATAATAGCTTTTTTTTGTACTAGCACTTCTCCCGCGCCTTCTTCCGCGTAGATTTCATATTTTCCCCTACAAAATTTAACACCTCACAACTTCGATGATCTAGTGGTCGCAAGCGCTACTGCTGAGCATGAGGTCCTGTCCAAAAAATTAGACAAACAATGGGAAAAGGGTACAAAATGCTCGAAACCTGAATGATGTCCTTTATTGCACATTTTCAAAAAAAGTTTGCATTTATAAACTTATGTTAGGATGCTCCTGTGCTCATGGCCCTCTCGGGCCGGGAGCCCCCTTTGGCTGGGGGCCTGTGGCATTTTACCCCAATGCCATCCTATAGTTACGCCACTGTGTGCACTATAATATCTCCTGCGTACCTGGCCACCGTACATAAACATAACCGTTACATACGAGCAGACACACGGAGTTTATTACCTACTCCCTATGTGTGCTCGTATGAGTTGAACATCATTGGATGGCATAGTAAATGATGTCCGTTATATTGTTGGATAAGAAATGACCCACTGCATGTCATTTCCCTGTCAATTTACACCATGAGAATCGGCCTTTGGCATGTTACCAAAAAATAATTATCCAACTACAAATACAATGTAAGTCAAAAGAGTCCAAATAATATAATTCTGGAAAATTATTTCAAGCTTTAACGTCACTTGTATTTCCAGCCAGTGGTAAGCAACATTTTTACAAAATACACAACGTAAGACGGGCGAGACCTAGTTCCCGTGAAAGCGGTAATGAACCCATTCAAAAGGTTCGCAACCCCACCTAGTTTCCCCCATTTATATTATGAGTGAAATAACTATTTCGTCGTGATTATAATGTTGTGGATAAACTTAGGTTTATTAGGATAAAAGAGTATAATGATGCACTGTTTATTATTAGAATAATTAGGATCATTTAGCTGAATGGCGCCGTCAGTTGGGACTGGTAATATCTTAGCTGCCACGGCTCATTTTAATTATTTTATTTTTGTTTCTATTTGCTGTACTCTGGAAGCTTTTAACCTGTACTTCTTTTTACATCATTCTCACATTATTGAAGGCATAATATTATGGCACTAAAAATCCACCATTTTGGTATTTTTTTTATTTTGATATACCCAATGTCACTCTCTCAGTAAATACGAATCTAACGACACCTCTCAAGCTAAAATCCATCGAGCCGTTCAGGCCGCAGAGCGTGCCAAACAATTATACATACATACATACAAACATACATAAATAATATATTTATTGCGACCCGTACAGGAAGATCATAAACTAAACACAGTAAAAAAAAAAACAATTTATATAAAAAAAGAACCACAAAGAAAAAAAATCAGGGGTTATCGTGTTACCCAGTAACTGGGGTGTGGAGGTCAGATCCATGTAAAATACTGGTATTAAGCTGCATTTACGGTTAGACTAGAAGCCAACGCCAACATAGTTGGGAAAAGGCTAGGCAGATACTGATATTGATAGTTTTACTTCTCATCACGAGCCACTCACTCACTCAAGCGGCGCGACCAAAGAAAATTTATATTCAACTAGCTGCGCCCCGCGGTTTTACCCGCGTAAATGTCGATCCCGTGGGAATATCGGGATAAAAACTATCCTATGTCCTTTTCCGGGACTCAAACTATCTCTATACCAAATTTCATCTAAATCGGTTCAGTGGTTTAGGCGTGAAGAAGTAACAAACATATAAACACACACACACACACACGCACTCACAAACTTTCGCCTTTATAATATTAGTGTGATTTCTTCTGTTTAGCCTCAAACTGACTGGGCTGACTTGCACAGTCAATAAGCTCCCGAAAATGGTCGCTAGCACAAGTTAATAAATGATTAACTAACACTGTTTATTATTGATCTTTTGCCGGTACTTTTTTGACAGAATAATTATGTGTTTCTCTTAATTACTTGACTGTACTTGATCATCAGTTGGAGCACGGGACCCGATCACAGATTCGTAGTCCCCGTGCTTCACCCAGGTGGAGAAACTAGGTGAAGCACGGGTCCGTCCCCAATTAAAGTCGTGGGGCGCGACCATGCTCGCGCAGACAGAGGGCGCCTTCCGGTTTTTCGAACAATAATAATCATTTATATGAACGCGACGATTGTGAGCTCGCGCGACTATCGCTTTTATTGGTTAGGACCCGGCCTAATGCTCTAGCATTGATTGCTTACTTGTTGACTTCTGCAAAAATGTTAAATAATAATAATATAATATATTCCACAACTATCACACAACGTCATCTAGTCCCAAGCTAAGCAGAGCTTGTGTTATGGGTACTAGACAACTGATAAACATACTTATATATTTGTAAATACATACATATTATAGATAAATTACACCCAGACACAGAACAAATGATCGTGCTCATCACACAAACATTTGTCCTGGGTGGGAATCGAACCCACGACCTCCGGCATAGCAGTCAGGGTCACTAACCACTAGACCATCAGGCCTATCAAAATGCTACTACAGTACAGTAGATTTATATCACTGACGAAAAAATCTTGGTTTTCCTTGTTTATGTTTATGCATGTTAACTAAAACAATTATTTAGGTATGCTGCAATGCAACGACCTTGCAATCCTAACTGATAAGCCCTTATCTCGCGACATCAGACGAGGTCAATTAGATTTTTGCTGAGATTTCAAACATACGTAAACCACATGTTACGTACCTGTTAACACGAAATAGATACTGTTTGTACGAAGTTTGGGGCATCTCTCCTTAGAGTATAGCTCAAATTCTACACGTGGATTCAGTTACCTTGAAAATGTTAGAAAAACTTTGCTGTAAGAAACAAAATATATAACTAAACTTCTAAAAATTCTAATTGTTCTTAGAAAAACATCAAAAAGAAACGCCCCCGGGTGGGCTCGAACCACCAACCTTTCGGTTAACAGCCGAACGCGCTAGCCAATTGCGCCACGGAGGCGATGGTGGGGCGAGCGAAATAGTCGTATGATATCTATAGCAACAATATAGGTGACTAGTAATCGTGACATCATCGCTGGGAGTCGTAAGGTTATCAACACAAGTGATTATGATTGTGTGAATAAATGTGATTCGAAATCGTGGAACATTTTTGTTAATTTTATTGAAACAAGTGTTCGAACAATAGAACGTAGTGGTTACAAATAAACTATTTGTTACACTAGTCACAAATTGAAATGCCTAAGGCATTAAGTCCGCCTTTGTACAGTTTTTACTTGTGCATAAAGTTTTAATAAATAAATAAATAAAAATAAATTGCCACCAGTACAAATTTAGAACATTATTTTCGTACCAATTTTTATTAATCAATATGTATCTATTCATAGTATTCATCCTTTTATGCAATTTACTCAACTCGAAGGAAGTATTTATTTAATGAGTTTCTATTAAATACTAGGTATCTTCTATACCTAATTTAAATAAAACAAAGTCGGTTTGGTTACACCGTTTATAACTCATTAGCTCAAGCTGAACCAATTTTTATGATCTTTGATTTGTTGGATTTGTCTCCGCCCCAAATATCAGAATAATTACATACATACATAATCAGCCTATAACGTTCCCACTGCTGGGATACAGGCCTCCTCTCTGTGAGAGGGAGTGGGCCGTAATCCACCACGCGGGCCCAGTGCGGGTTGGTCAGAATAATTATTAAAACATAACTATGATAATTAATTTTCTCATACAATTTGTGTGTAACGGCTTTTTTGATATCTCGAGAACGGATTGACTGATTTCGGGAATTTTTTTTCGTACATCGAAATTTTTTGAACACGATGTATTTTTGGACACGATAATTTCTGTCGGGTCAGTTATTTAGCTATAAAACAGTAACGTATAAAAGACGTAATTTACTTATATTAATAGTTATTTATGCAACTGTTTTATAAAAAGGGGTATTAAAACACGAATTATCACATGAGTGTTTTAATACCTACCTAATTACTCGTATGTACAATTGCATACAGGATTTTATCTACACCCATGATATGAATCCTCTATGAAAGGTTCTGAAACAGTTTTTTTGCAATACTAATATGGAACCAAAAATGGTGACGTGAATTCGAATAATACCGGTCTATAAGTTCCTGTTTTAAATTACTGCGCTGTGGTAGTGAAACGCGCTTGCATGACAATGTTCTTTTTTTGAAAACGTGTTGCATAATGAAATTTAGTACAACATAATAACACTCGTTTGGATGATATTATGGTTACTATGACACTGGTTGTTTTAATGTTGGCAATAAGCTAACTGTTTCAGATAATTTTATAGAGGATTTATAGCATGGATGTAGATAAAATCACAAATAGTTCCTCAAAACAGTGACTTTTTATACTTTATAACAACCAAAGCTGCTGACAACAGCTGTTTACTAATAATATTAATAACCAAAATATGAACGACGCGGGAGTGTCGCAACTAACCTACTAATTATAAAGTTTTAATGTGGGTAGTCAAATTTAACACCGGTGCAGCTATTAATTATGCATGTAACGTGCGTACTATTGAACGGTAATTAACTGATAATAAATTTAGATATGTCTTGGTTTTTTTAATGGGAATCCGGAATGAAATATGATGACCTAGTGACTCTTTCATCACACTAATATTATAAAGGCGGAAGTTTGTGTGTGTCTGTGTGTTTATATGTCTGTTACTTCTTCACGCTCAAATGGCTGGACCAATTTTGATAAAACTGGTATGGAGGTAGCTGACACCCTGGATTAACATAGGTTACTTTTTATCCCGATATTCCTACGGGATCGACATTTACGCGGGGTGCAGCTAGTTGGGAATAATTCTGAGAATTTTTTCAACCATGTTATTTGTCAGCATTCTGAACCTCTTTGTCTTTTGTGACTAAATATATTTTGTTTCATAACTTGTACAAAGAATTTATATTTTTATCATCATCCCCTGGCCTTTATCCCAATTTATTTGAGACTGGCGCAGCTAAATCTAAACCTAAAGTCATTTATTCAAATAAGGCTGAGAATCAGCACTTTTCGAACGTCAAAATTACATAAGACAGTCCCCCAAAACGCCCGCTCTTCACCACTTCCTAGTGCTTTCGCAGCACATCACCTTTTAGATCCTATCCCGATTTTGTTCGGGGTTAGCCGAGCATGTATCTTCTCTCTCCATTAATTTCTATTAGATGTCATCTCTGTAGTGCGACTACCTACAGACGAATCTTTTAACTAGCTTCATTTTTTCTGACTGACTGACTTCTTGACAATTCAATAGTGCCTGTAAATGGTTTAATTGAAATAAATGCTTTGAGTTTGAGTTAAAGTTATGTGGCGAGGATATAAGGAAAACAGTTTAATAAGAGAAAACGATAGAAAAAGTATATTGGTCTCTTAACATAAAAACGAATAAAATAGAATGACATTCATCAACAGTAAATATTCCTAGGCAACACTACCACAGAGTGCTAATAAGGAGTATGCATTCATCAACATCCACCCCTGTTGATGATAATGCCAGCCATCTTCTTTAGCATTTCAAGTCTGGGTCCATATAACAGTCGGTTATCTTTTAAAGTGAAGGCACGTGAACATATTCGGCAGAAGTTGGCCGTAACATCCCAGCGCTGATTTGCTGGATTCGTTTTCTCCTCTACCGATAATTTTTCCCCTCAGAGTTCATTTGGTTTATATGTATGTATGTATGTATCTGTGTATATATTGTATTTTATATTCATTTCCTAGCTAGTTATCCTGTATGTTGCACCTGCCATGTTTTGTCTCTGCATCACCCTAAGGTTGACTGGTAGAAAATGCCTCAGTCATTAAGTCCGCCTTTGTACAGTATTATTTTTTTTACTTGTGCATAAAGTTTTAATAAATAAATAAAATAATGGTTTTGTTAACATGTCCGCAATCTGTCTTGTTGCTGGCGTAATTGTCTGATTCAGTTCAAGGGTAGTATGTTTTATTACTTTGACTTTGTTCTATTGGATATATTTCTAAGATTTTTTGCAACATGTTGCTTGGTTGTGTCAGCATTCTGAACCTCTTTGCCTTTTGTGAAATTAATTTATATTTTGACTTGCACGACTTTTACAAAGATTTTACCATCACCATCATCCTTTTGCTCCTATCCTAATTTATTCGGGGTCAGTGGAGCTTGTATGTCTTCTCTTTCCATTGTTCTTTATTAGACGTCATCTCTAGGTATAATGTCGAGACTACCTACAGATGAATCTTCAGTTCAGGGGCAATTTTTTTTCCTTTATCACTATTATTGCTTGGGGCTTGTGGCTAAGTAATATCAGCCGCACGGGTCGATCGATCAGGTTAAGCTACGCTTGCCGAGGTTGGTCCGTGGATGGGTGACCATCTTTACATACCAAGATCCCTTCGTGCTTCGGAAAGCACGTTAAGCCGTTGGTCCCGGCTGTCATTCGTGGATCTTTGACAGTCGTTACGGGTCGTCAGAAGCCCGAAAATCTGACAACCAGTCAACCAGTCTTAGCAAGGGGTATCGTATTACCTACCCAGTAACTGGGTTGTGGAGGTCTGATAGGCAGTCGCTCCATGTAAAATACTGGCATTCAGCTGCATCCGGTTAGACTGGTAGCCGAACCCAACATAGTTGGGAAAAGGCTAGGCAGATGATGATGACTATTATTGTTTCTCCAACCCTCTCTGTTACTTCTTCTATTAAATCTACATGGTTTGTGTAACCTATTTCATCACCACTGCTCTCAAAACAATGAAGGAAAACATTGTCAGTAAACCGGCATGTCCTAGAATCAAAAATTCGAAGACATTGTGACATCTACCAATTTGCACTAGCCCAACTTTGTGGATTAGGTATATCCCACTCCCTCTCCATTGAGTAGGCCTGTGTCTTACACAAGAGAAGCACAATTTGCCTGGGAGAGCTTATTGTGTGCATCCCGTCTGTCGCTTAGAGATTTCATCTCACGATGACGCGTTGAGGAGGCCCGTCAGGTTTCGCCTGTCGCCCACACTAGTGATTTTGATTTAAAAGAGTGTCCATGGAGTTTCTTGCCCGTTCTTCTCTATAGGTACCTACGCTTTGGAATGGGCAACTAGCTTCATCTTTCTGACTGACCGACCCCTTGACAATTCAAAAGTGCCTATAATTGGTTTAATTGAAATAAATTATTTAATTAAATAATTAATTAATAATTAAATTGGCCCCAAACAGGCTAGCCTAGTTTGGGGCCAATGTAAAATCTCTGTATGTAATTTTTGAGTAATAAAGTTTTATTATAAATGCTTTGAGTTTGAGTGGAAATATTATAGGCTGATTATGCTTTTGGGAAGTCCCATTAGGCACGCGACTTGTACCTATTCTATAATCTATTACCTGTCTGGTGGTAGGTCTACCGAATAATTTTCCTCAACATCGCTTTTAAAAATCGGCGTACGAATTCGCCGAATCGCCATATATCAGTCTAAGATCTGACCTGAATTTATATTAGCATACCTAGTAATTAAACAATAAATCTTAATCGCCTCTCTGTGAGTCAGTTAGCACTATTTTCACTATGTCTCATACATTCTGTGTGTTCTTAGAACCATAAACGGCCAATGACTGTCCATTTTATTTATTGCTTCGTGAATGAGCCTCTAAATCATCTGTGAGTAAGCACCTTGTAAAAGATTTGCCTTGGATTTGTTGTGCTGGACTGGGCAGTCTGGACTTAAGTTATTTTTTTTTTTAAAGAGTAACCTCTGTGTTTCTTATCGGCTCTTCTTCATAGGAAACGACCAATTATGTTTTGTTTATTTTGATATTTTATAAATTACAAACTCCTTACACTTAAACAAAGCACGCAATTAGACCTCTAGAGTCTGTCTTAGCATTATGCCATGGCCTGAGATTTGATCAAGGCGCTATTAAGAGCGGTTTCACACACGTCCGATCCGATTCCGAGAAATCAATCCGAATTGGAAATTGTTCTAAAGTCTGACGGATAGATTTCGGATATAGTGCGCAACCTCTCATACAAATAGGACTATGGTCGCGTCGGAACGGCCTTCCTCGGATTCGGATCGGACGTAGTGCGGAACCGGTCTAACAGTTAAGTTATAATCGAGTTGAAGTAATGTTCTTTCAGCTTTCGTTTTATGTTTTTACTATTAATTGAGTCTCTAATGTCTACAGGTATTTGATTTTGTAAATTGGGAATTGGAACCGTGCACGTAGGTAGCTTTTGACGCTAATAAGTGACAATGTAGGTTTAAAATGATAATATTTTATTTCTAATTTAGATTTAAACGTACAACACTAATTACATTAATTACCATAAAAACAAATTATTACGCTGAAAAAAATTATGTTTATTTTATTTGAAACTAACGTAAATATATACTTAATGTTGAAATTTACAAATTAGCGTCCAGAGTACAGCGCATAGAAACAAACAAAAAAACAATCCAAAACTAAAATAATTAAAATGAGATACATCTCCATGTTTATCAGTGAAAACTTGAAAATGGCTTTCAAATGCATATTGTTTAAGAACACTGTTTAAATTAGCTGTAAGTTTCCCTAATAGAATAAAATAAAATAAACAGTGGTACCTATAAATTCCATTTAGTAATAAATTCCACCATAATAATAAATCTGATTCCCAGACGTAGGTGAATCTTTATTATCTTTTTCCGTTCTTAAATGCCTAAATGATTAGGTCACTGACGAATCCCACCTGTAATTAATTAATACTCATTTAAAATCAGACTATGATACCTACTTGCGGTAAAATGCTAATAGCAGCAATATGTCTGCTTGCAATCGAATAATAGTGAATTTATGTTTATTTATGACCAAAACCATCCATCGCTCTCCATCACGCATGATCGAGGTGAGCGGAGCCTACATTCAGCAATAAAAAAAAAGTATGTGTGAGCTCATTTCCTTAATCTGTAGACATTGCAGCATTGCCGAGAGTAATTTATAACTAGTTAATAACAAAAAATAACATCACACCAGTAGCGAAGGGTGAATTTATGGCAGAGGTAGGCCGGAGCAAAAAAAATGCCAAAAGAAAATTTCAATGATGAATTGACTATAGAGTGGTTATGTTCAGAATTTTCGAAGGGAAGCCGGTGGGAATCGAGTTGTATGGTACCTTTGCCACTGCATCACACCTATTTTTGCCTGAAAGGTTAGTCCCATGTGACAGGGGGGCGAGTCAATTGCCATCAACCAGGCACAAATCTAGACTCCGGGCTGCTACTGAGAAATTTCTGATGGAAAAAACCAATAAAACTGCCCGACCTGGGAATCTAACCTAGGACTTCGTGCTTAGCAGCTACGCTTGCAACCACTAGACCAACGAGGCAGTTATTAGATATTATAATAAGATAATCTGTTTTTCTAAACAAACTAATAAACTCATCTAATTTGCATTTGCGATTTATTTGCCAAAAATATAAACAAATATGAGTTTATGGTAAAATAACTTTAAATGCTGCATAATAAAGTTCAGTTTACTCTACAACTTCAAACATTTTCACTCTGAAATCAACTTAATTGTCATTGAAATAAAGTTGATATTTGTTTAACTTGATAAATGAAATGTCTGTTTTCTATTAATTAAATGAAGAAATAAACAAAATAATCATAGGGCATCAAAGAATTCGTCCGCATCGCTGTCAACAGGAACAGTGCCCAAAAGGCTGGCAGCATTGCCCCGTTGTATGGCAATGCTAATTCTTTGGCCAAGAAATAGGCCAGCCCTCTGGTCACGTGAAGAGTCGACTAACCGCTTGGCTTAACTTGAAAGAATATTAATTTGAAACATAAGTTTGAATATAGATTAGGTAGGATGCCCACACAGCTACGATACCTGTTCCAAATACTTAAAAAAATACCTCCTACGTTTCTTCACATCCTTAAAAATAATTATTTCCAACTTTCTTATCCTCCCTTAAACATTCCAAGCACACTTCTTACCTGTGATTTGCGCAAATCATTGTCCGTTGATTTATTTGAAACACCCACGTTGATCGTTGATTCATATTTGTGTTTATTCAAGCTCTAAGAAAGTAAGAACTGACCGACTAGACTGAAGGGTTTTGAGCCTAGAAAGGAAGTATTTATACAAGTGAATTTGTTTCTTTGAAGGATTATAAATGAAAATGATTGCAAAAGAAAATAAAATTACATATTTATTTGTTAACCAGCAGCACCCCGCGGTTTCACCCGCATAAGTGTCGATCCCATGGGAATATCGGTATAAAAACTATCCTATGTCCTTTCCCGGGACTCAAACTATCTCTATACCAAATTTCATCTAAATCGGTTCAGCGGTTTAAGCGTGAAGAGGTAACAGACAGACACACTTTCGCATTTATAACATTAGTATGGATTAAACAATATTTAACACAACTATTTACACTAGGTACTAAATTAAATAACTAACTATAAAAATAAAATACAATAACAAACGGACACTTAAGGCGTCGAAATACCTACTCGTCTGCATCGCTGTCATCCGGAAACGTGCCCAGAAGACTGGCAGCATTGCCGCGTTGAATAGAAAATGCTAATTCTTTGGTCAAAGCATGGTTGGTTTGGTCTGGTTACGTGAAGTGTCCACCAGTCGACGAGAAATTTTCTTAAAAACGACACGCACTCGGGTCCCATGACCCGAGCGTTTCGACCCTAAATGGCTCAAAATACTATTATATTTTTTGTTGTGGCTAAATAATAACAGCCGCACAGGTCGATCGATCAGGTTAAGCTACGCTTGCCGCGGTTGGTCCGTGGATGGGTGACCATCTTCACATACCAAGACCCCTCCGTGCCTCGAAAAGCACGTTAAACCGTTGGTCCCGGCTGTCATTCGTGGATCTTTGACAGTCGTTACGTTCGTATGAAAAGATGGTCACCCAGCTACAGAGCGACCGCGGCAAGCAAGCTTCCATAGTGATCCGCACATCACTGCTGACCGTGGTGCCTACACACGGCGAATAAACCGTCGGTTTTCACTGCAAAAAAAAAAACGTTAATGTCTGCAAAGGGTCCAAAGCTACTAAATAAAAACTCCTTACCCATTTCACCGATCGAATTATATCTCAATTTAAACTCTCTTTAATATTTTAACGTATAGTCTTAACTAAATCGAAATCAAATTATCGCGTGACCCACCCTACATAAGTTCTCTTTGACGATTAGTGCAGGATCATTACACACATTCATTTTTTTAATTTATGTAAACGTTAATAGTTGCCAGTCACTTTATTAGAACACATCGCCTGCCCGCGTTAATACCTATTTCGTTTTCGCTTAACGTTCTTTCTGAATCTTTTTCTTTTTTCTCGGTTTCTAAAGGTCTTAGCGTGATGTTAAATAGCCTATAGCCTTCCTCAAGAATTGGACTACCAAATGCAAAAAGATTTTTTCAAATCCGACTGGTAGTTCCGGAGATTAGCGTGTTCAAACTAACTATTCAGCTTTATTATTAGTATAAGAAAGATATAAAACCTCTTTTATAAACTTCAGCCCATCAATCTTACCAATTCTTAGGTAAAACGCAAAAACATGTTCAAACAAATATTGCAAATTGAGCAAGAAGGTATGCAATCAAACCGTCTCCAAACTTGGATTGCTCCCAACTTAGCTGAGTTATAGTCAGCCTCCGTTGGTCCCCAATAAAGTAGTTGGAATCCCTCTCAAATCCGTTCACTCCAGACCTCTATGATTTTCCAGTTTTTGACGTTTCCATACAAGTTTATGAAGCTCTAACCTACGTAATGCATGAGCTGGATTTCAATTTGACTTGCAGTTACTCGTACTTCGAGTTTTGGAAGTTCTAAGTTCTGTTTCGATTACCATTTTAGATTTTGTGATTCGACGACCAATTTAAAAACAGTTAGGAAAAATTCTTGGTGTAATGCTGAGTTCCTGGGCTCGTGAACAGTTTGATCAGAAAGTACGACAAAATGTTTGAACGCAAGTTCAGTGTTTTCATATACCGTTTTTTGAAACGGATCTAACGTAACTAAAATAGACACGAAACCTTAATAACCAATGTTATTAAAAATGCTTTAATTTTAACAAATTAATGCGTTAAAGTTATATTTAACTTGTTTAAATATTTGTATGCCAGTCTATGGCGAAACATGTAAGATTATCACTTTATTTATAAGACCTTAATGTACAGACGCCAGCACATCAAGCTACTCGAAACTGTCAAATTTTCCCAATCAAACTTGAACCTTATAATGTAGCGATAAAGTTGAAAATCTATTGAAGAAATTTGACAGATTGTAGTAGCTTGATGTTCTGGCGTCTGTACCATGTTTTAAAGCAAATAAATATATTCTATTCTAACGCTAGTTAATACTAGATAGTCTACAAATTGTTTTGTCTAAGCGAAGATCAGTGAGGAGTGTGTTAGTGTATCGCTGACTGCCATGCATGAGGTCCTGGGTTCTTTATCTAGGTGGGTAGGTATCTAAAGTGTTAGACGAATAAAATATAAAACTGTAACTGTTGTACCTACTTACGCATCCCTAATCACATTGTCACACTAATATTATAAGGGCGAAAGTTTGTGAGTGTGACTGTGTGGGGGTGTGTTTATATGTTTGTTACTTCTTCACGCTCAAACGGCTAAACCAATTTGTATGGGGGTAGCTGACACCCTGGGTTAACATATAGGCTACTTTTTATCCCGATATTCCCACGGGATCGAGCCTTATGCGGGTGAAACCGCGGGGCGCAGCTAGTATCAAATAAAGCACATACACATTGAACAATGTTGTAACTCATCTATAGGTACTAATATTATAAATTGGCAAATTTTGTGAGTTTTTATGTAGGGGTAATCTTCGGAACTCCTGATCCGTAAGCTGCAGTATTACCGAGTGTCATAGGATATATATACATACCTACATAATCAGCCTATAATGTTCCCACTACTGGAACACAGGCCTCCTCTCAGTGAGAGGGAGTGAGTTAGTGGGCCGTAATCCACCACGCGGGCCCAGTGCGGGTAGTGCGGGGCAGGATCGCCTTTTTCCACATAATTCTGTATTTTGCGAGTGCCGGCCAGACCTTTGGGTAGGAGTCAAGCTCCGCCGCCATCTTCGTCTCAGCCTCAATGACGTCATTCAAGTTAAATAGCGGATGCTATGTGGCAGCCACCGCAGTTTCAGGAAACCCTAGCTTAACACACACTAACGCAATTTCGTATAAAAAAAAAAAAAACAAAACAGCCGTATCACACGAAAATACGTATAAAATCCTAAACCCATAACATAGACACACCAAAGAGGGCCACTATAACAACAAAGCATCCGTCACTCGATTAAGGCCATTCTTTCCTCAGACGTCCGATAAAATAAATATGAACAATAATAAAAAAGAGGAAATATATTATGGCCTCGTTTTAGGCCCATCGCGTTATGACAGGTGACGGGGCCTAAAGCCGAAAAACGGCCAGTCATCGCCAAATGATTATCGGCCTCTTTGGATGTCAGATCACTTTTCGTTATTGGCCGCGATTGAAAAAGGAATTTCTTTTTAACTTTTTTTCTTATTTTTTTTTTGGAGGGATTTTTGTTAAAGTTGGCAGGGTTGTTTGTGATTTTGGTTGAATTTAAAAATAACCAGTTTTTGACGTGTGGTTAAAATGAGATGACGCTTCCACAAAAACAGTTAAAGTGTCATCATCTGCTGCCTTTCCCAACTACACACATCAACACGGTCTAGGGATATTTCATACTCAATTAAATAACTCGAAAAGTACTAGCCGCATTGGAATCTTTTATACACCGATTTGTTTGTAATTTATCTCAGACTAATTCCAAATTTAAATTTTTGAAAATTCTTTTGTTTCGGTGGCAAAAAATGTCTTGATGTATAGGAGAGGGAATTTTCATTTGTGCGAAATTTAGAAAACAATACGAATTACGTTTAGTTACAGTTTTTTTTCATTTTTAAACGAAAGATAAAGTTAAAATTGAGGTATTGTAGCCATGCAACGCCGACATTTGACGAGGGCGGAGATGTTACGAGCTGTGGGAATGCTGGAAGCTGGATCTGTTCAGCGTAATGTTGCTGAGGCCATAGAGACCCATCAAAATGTAATTTCAAGATTGTGGACACGCTATCGTGCCACAGGTGAAGTAGCGGAGAGGCACCGGGGGCCAAGTCGCATCACTACTCCCAGACAAGACCGATTTTTGCAAATTACTGCGCGAGCACAACCACATGCAACGGCGACTCAATTGGTCCAAAGGCTGCGAGTGGAACACCAAGTGCTTGTGAGTGACCAAACTGTAAGAAGGCGACTGCATGAAAGCAATCTACGCTCTCGTAGACCACTCCGGGTCCCACCTTTACGGAGAGGCAATCGTGGACGACGATTAGAATGGGTTCGGAACTACGTGGACTGGGGCCGTGAGCAATGGTCCAATGTGCTGTTCACGGATGAATCCAGGTTCGGCTTCCATCCAGATTCACGAAGGACGCGTGTTTGGCGAGTTCCTGGACGATGGAGCCGTCTCCAGAACCCTCAGGAAGTTCACCCATACCAAGGAGGAACAATTATGGTTTGGGCAGGAATTCGTCTTGGAGGACGGACGGATCTCGTTTGGGTGCGGGGCAATATGACGGCAGAACGATACGTCCAACAGGTGCTGGGGCCCGTAATCTTGCCCCACAGAACACAAATGGGGCAAGATTTCCTGCTCATGCACGACAATGCCCGGGCACACACGGCGAGAACGGTAGCAGCTTGGTTACATACACATAATGTTAGGGCCTTAGACTGGCCTGCTCAATCGCCAGATCTAAATCCCATTGAGCATGCGTGGGATATGCTGCAAAGAAGAGCTCTGAAGGAAGTTCCTGAAAATCTGGCTACAGAAGATCAATTTTTTGCGCACCTCAGAAGGACATGGGACAATATTCCGCAGCAAGACATTGACAACGTTGTTCTGAGCATGCCGAATCGTTGCCGATGTGTTATGAACATCATGGGCGCTTTCTCAGACTACTAACTTCAAGTTTATAAACACAAATTAAATGATTTTTCTATTTTTTTCAGTTTTTACTCACAAATTAAAAGTTCATTCATATACGATTTCCGTCTATGCTTCATTTTTTTTCCATAAAATCCTGAAATTTTAATCTAAGTACCTTAACCATTATTAAAAAATGGTAGAATATTAAATAACGTATCTTTTAAATATATACATGTCATATAAATAATTAACACATTGATAGTAATTCGCTTTTTTAAAAATATCCCTAGACCGTGTTGATGTGTGTATGTTGGGGTCGGATTCCAGTCGTGAGTACCAGTATTTTACATGGAGCGACTGTCTATCTGACCTCCAAAACCCAGTTACTGGATACGGTATCCTTTGGTAAGACTGGTCGTCAGACTGCACGTAACGACTGTCAAAGATCTATAAATGACAGCCGGTACCAAATGCTTATCGTGCTATCCGAGGCACGGAAGGGTCTCGGTATGTTATGGTTGGTCACCCATCCACGGATCGACCTCGGCAACCGTTACTTACCCTTGTACATCGATCCGTGTGGCTGTTTTATTAAGCCTAGATTATTAAGCCACGAGCCGAAGGACATTAATCGTAATATTCTTGATAATTCCAAATTAGTTTCTGCGCAATATTCATAAATCAAACCAAGTTGAAATTAGTACAAAGCAAAACATTTTAGTTAATGATCATAACTGATTGAAACAAAATGATTACGCTTAATTAAAACCCGCCATAAGGCAACCTTTCAAAATTTTCTTTTGTGAGCTCGATTTACACCTCAAGAAAACGTTATTAAAGCACCTTGCTGAATGCGATAAAACCTTTATAGAACCCCCCATTGTCCTGCCGACCCCCTAAATCTTTAGAGGCGTAATAGAAAATATTGTTCGCAAAATTAAGCCATTCTCTGTTAAAAGGATAATTTTGAGAAGTTTTCGTTGTTATATTAAAATTAATGATTTTTAGCGTCATGAAATTAAAAATTGCAGCCAGTTAGAATTGATAGGGTTCAACTTTTTTTTTTGTAAAAGAAGTTTAGATGAAACTTGTAATTAAGTATAGTTTGAAGCTAGATTTTTTTTTTAAATTGTAAGCTTAAGAGGTTTTCGTACATTTTTGATGCAAATTTTATTCATTTTAGTTTTATGTTTTAGTAAAACTTTGAATCTTTAGTCTCCGAGTATTTATGACTTGAACTTACAAACATTTTTAAACTCATTTACATGTTGCAAACTTTTTATTTGCATTTTTTTAATAAATTAAACATGATAAGATATTGTCGAAGTACCGGCGAGTAGAGTACGTCGAAATTGACTCATGTCGGAGTACCATTGTTGTCGAAGAAGCGTGTCATCGAAGTCGCATCGTTTCCTAGTTAAGTCATGTCGAAGAAACGCTTTGTCGGCGTACAGTAGTGTCAGACTTAAGGTATTTCGAACTAAAGTATTGTCAGAGGGCTGGCCTATTTTTAGCCCAAAGAATAAGCATTGCCATCCAACGTGGCAATGCTGCCAGCCTTTTGGGCACTTATCCCATTAACAGCGATGCGGACGAATTTTTTGATGCCCAATGAGCTCGTTTTTTTTTTATTTTTATTTGTATATAGTATATATATGTTTTAGTTTGTGTGTACATATGTAAATAATTATAACCAAATAAAAAAAAATAATAATAATAAAACAAGTATTGTCGAAATGAAGACGTGTCGGAGTTCCATATTGTCAAAATAAAGTCTTGTCGTATTACGGTTTACAGAAATTCAGTTGGTAAGTCGTAAAATCTGTTTAACTAAAATGGGTAGAGGTGTCCCTCTATATGTACACCTGGGAGGGTGTACTTTTACCCCCTAAATTAAATCTTTAACTAAATGGCATAGGTACTACTTACTTAAAGATTTAATTTACTATCGCTCCATGTAGAATACTAGTGTTCAGCTGCATCCGGTTAGACTTGAAGCCGACCCCAAAATAGTTGGGAAAAGGCTAGGCAGATGACGAGGTTTTCTCAAGAATTGGGCCATAAAATGCAAGGAGATCTTTTCAAATCCGACGGGTAGAAACAAACGAAGCTTTATTATTAGTTTAGATAAAAAGAACCTACTTCAGAAAAAAAAAAAACTACAAAATGATAAATAACTTTAAATTCGGAAGTCGGTGTCGTTGGTACCGCATTTTCGTTTTTTGACACCGACTTCCGAAATTAAAGGTATTTATCATGATGTAGTGTTTTTTTTTTGAAGTCGGTTTTTTTTTTGTAAAAAAGTTTTTATTTTTCACTTTTTAGTTGTAATCTACCTCACACAAATTCAATTAACACTTGTGCATTGAAAAATTAACACCGACTAGAAGAATCATCAAAATTCGCATAGAAATGCCGGACATGCAGTACATTTATGCATATAACTTCGTACATAAGAATAATTACCAAATGTGTTATATACTAAAACCTCCCTGAAAGTATGTAGATCACATGTGTGAAAGAATTATCAAAATTGGTTCGTTAGTTTTTGAGAAAATCGCTGACATACAAACATACATACATACGTACGGGTCGAATACAGAACCTCCTTTTTTGAAGTCGGTTAAAAATAATTATTAATTCCTGAAAACTCAAACATTCAGACTACTAAAACATAGCTAAAAAGATTTTCCCTTCAATGAAAATTCAGAAGTTACATTTGAAGTATTCCAGTGAACTTGGGTCCTCCGTACGATTCCGTGCGATTCGGTACGGATAGTTCGGACGATCCTTATTGGAAAACTTTTCGCTTTCCGATGTTATCCGAACGAATCAGATATTATTATAATAGTAATCGTTTCTCTTGAACGTACTTTGATTTTCATTCAATATTGTCCTTAGATGTTCGTGTTTCTGTTAGACCAGTGAATCTCTTGATTTTTTAAGTACTTAAGCTAAGCTTAAGCTTATGATGTATTATCATAATTAGGGGCTCGTTCAATCAGGTTAAGCTACGCTTGCTGCGGTCGGTTCGTGGATGGGTGACTATCTTTACATACCGAGACTCCTCCGTGCCTCAGAAAGCATTTTAAACTGTTGGTCACGGCGGTCATTCTTGGATTTTTGACAGTCGTTACGGGTCGTCAGCCCTCAACTCTGATAACCAGTCTTACCAAGGGGTATCGTGTTACACAATAACTGGGTTGTGGAGGTTAGATAGGCAATCGCTCCATGTAAAATACTGGTATTCAGCTGCATCCGGTTAAACTATAGAAACCGACCCAAACACAGTTGGAACAAGACTAGGCAGATTGATCGATTTATTATACGTACCTAGGTCAATTTTCAATTATTTATGTCACTACTTTTTTCATAAGACAGCTATCAAAGTGCTGAGAGCGGCTGTCGAGTGTCTTTGACCTCTATATCAATAGATCAACTGCTGGATGGAACAGGTGCATTTCAAGTTCCAATGTCTGTAACAAACTCGACGATATTTGATCTAAGTAAACGATAAGAATATCTATATAGATAAACAATGATAGTTGCATGAGGTTGCATTTTTTTGCCGACACACTACTTTCGTTGGACATGTCAAATTATTTTGATCAATAAATCAAATGATTTTATTTTTAGAGCAGTCAGTTTTTTTTTGGTTACATAGGTATTGTAGATTTTTTGAATTATGCACTTTAGGTACGGTCAGTAACAAAAGTAGATTAACACTGTCATTTTTACATGTTGCTAAATTGACAACAATTTTTTTCAATAAACTGCTTTTTGCTTTTCACATAGGTAATAGCAAAGAAAAATAATATATATTCTAAAAATTGTACTTCTGCTGCAATTTCGAACAAATATTTTGCTCAATAACTAAGATTAAATAAAAAAATGTAATTAAAAAACCCGACTGCGGTAAAAAACTTAAGTAAAAAAAAAACTGAAAAGCTAAAAACAAGCTCATTTTAAATAAAATAAAATTTGGAAGCAGGCGGGATCTATACCATTTTTTTTTATATTTTCAAATTCAAATGGGTCCCGCCTGCTTCCAACTTTTATTTAATTTTGTTCTGTTTTGACGAGTTATGCGAACATAAATGTAGGGAACAGCAGATTTTTTTTTCGCAACTTCAGGTTTTGTCCCATAGTAAAAGTTGTTCATAATGACGAGTACTTGGTAATCCTCCCATTTCGATGAGTCACATGTTTCCAATTTCACCCTGTATTTTCATTTTCAAACAAAGAAGTCGAAACAATGGATTTCTTTTTAATTAATAGACAATTTGAGAACATTTGTGATTCACAATAACAATTGATAGGTTTACATAAGTGTATGTTGGTGTTGTTTGTTATCTCAGGGCAACATTATTCATGTTTCATTCAAGACCATTAAAATAAATGCAAATAAATGTGACGTTGGCACCTACGTTTTCGTGACCTAATGTGCCCACCCCCACAGCTAAACAGGCTGAAGATAAATGATATTAAAATGATGAAAGTCACTGTCGTGTGACATCTTGATGTTCCGAGACGGGGTGGGTTGACATTTTGTTTTAATAGGGTTCCGTTTGATTAATTTATTCGCGTCCGCGTGGATAAATGAATATAGGACGCTTGCACATGATAAGGAAAGCTATTTAAAGATTCAAGGACAAAATATATACTTACGTAAGCTCATACTAAAAAATAATCATGAAATAGTTTCTGCGGGGTAGTTGCGTAACACACTAAGCTTTCATTTTGACAGTTCAACAACATTCATTGCGTTATTTACGTTGTGGAGCAAAATTTTTTTTCGAACTTAAGAATCAATGGATTTGCAATATCCTCCAAAATTATTCAGATCGTGATTGATAGTGTGTTATGCAATTAGGGTCTAACAAAATAAATTGTTTTTAATTGTTGTATCATCCGTGCTTAGATGCTCTACATTATTTATTAAAACAAAATTAATTTGGGTTATTTAAAAATATTTTTTTTTCTGTTAAAAATAGGTATACCAAAACCTTATTTTCTTCATTAGTTTAAGTTAACGATTAACTTTTATCCAAATAAATTTCAAAGTTCAATCAGGTGGTAATTTTATGTAGGTAAGGGAGGTCGAAGATACGGTCTCTATTTTGATTCTGCTTCATCATTATGTTTTCATTAGAGATCTGATCTCTTTGGTGGTTTGGTTTGGTTCTGATTTCTGGTGTTTTTGTCAAAATAGAACAATATTTATTCATCTCTAGTTGTTTTTGAAAGGAAACAGATCAAAACAATGCTGTGAACTATACTTAGGTACTTAGGTACTATATGCCTACAGTGCTCCACAATATTTATTAGAAATAAATATCATAATAATATATAATGTATATTTTTAATTTTTTTATATTTATTTTATATTCTAATATTTAAAAATATAATTTATATGTAAATAGATAAACAAATGAAATAATATATTGTAATATCACTACTATGCACAGTTATGCACTATCCTTTTCAAAATATGCTAACTCTGAGCCTAATTTGAATAAATGACTTTTGATTTTGATTTTTATTAGTCCACTCCTGGACATAGACCATCAGGCCACAACACCCTGTCTTCCGCCTTCTACATCCAGTCTATTCCAGCCACCTTTATAAGGTCGTCAGTGCATCTAACTAGGGGCGTCCCACACTAAGTTTGCCGATACGCGGTCTCCACTCCAGGACTCGTCTGCTCCACCGGCCGTCGGTCCTTCTACAAACATAGCTAGCCCACTGCCACTAACTGCTAGAATTAAATCTTGTTCAATAGCCCTAATGACTATAAAAGTAATTTAGATAACAACAAAAAAAAACTGATCTAGTGCGAGTCGGACTTGCGTACCGAGGGTTCCGTACAAAGTAGGTACGTTAATAGTTTATCAGGGACTTTTTTTGTAATTCGGTTTTTGGATTTTTTCCTTTACTTGTGCTACATGACATTGCTTCTTGCCAAATTTCATGAGTCTAGGTCAACGGGAAGTACAGTCACGAGCACCAATATGTCAACACTTGGCAATTTTCAATTGCGATTTTTTCGTCAAATAACGAATGCAACGTTGAAATACGACACTTAACATAAACCTATGGGTTCGAAAATACTATGTTCGTAATAACATAAAATTTCATTCAAAAATAAAGGAGAAAATCGCCTTTGAATAAAGCCAAGTGTATACATACTTATAGACGTGACTGTACCCTATAGGTTTTGATTCCCTTGCGAGTCTCACAATATGCGGCATAAACGGAACATAAACACCCGTATTTTTTGATTGCATTGACTTAAAAATTTGATTTTTTTACTGCTTCAAGGGGTTGCAGCCTAGAGTATTTGACATTAATTTCAACTTGATAACTCCACGCGTTCCTGAGAAAAAGAGTCTTGACAGATGAACATACAGACGGACAACCAAGTGATCTTATAAGGTTTCCATTTTTCCTTTTGAGGTACGGAACCCTAAAAATGCAAATGTTATTCTAACTCATTACAAAATCATGCTAAGAAAAATACTAAAAAAATATTTCCATGTCATATCCTACATGACTTTTGAAACCCTTCAAAATGAGTTGTATTAGATCCCCTATAAGATAAAAAATGAGATACAGTTACTGATAAGGTCTTATACCCTACTGGACCCACTTAATTGACTCCGTGAGTAATCAAATTCTTTTAACTTTGTAGATGACTACTTGATTGGGAGCTATAACATTTGTTTTTTGATTAAAATTATTTGGTTAGGGTGACGGGGGTGGAGTGTGTCCCTATTGTAGGTAGGTACTTGATAATGGTAATGGTTTTCATTTGTTTTAATTAAGGGAGTTGTATTTTGTGCATTTTGAAATATTATAAGGCGTTATCTACATGGTGTGTTTGATACCTTACCGCGTGGAATCGGGTTTTTTAAATTAATGACGATGATGATGTCTACAAACCTGAAATGATATATTTTTTCAACATCAATTTCAACTCTTTTCTTCTTTAGAGTTCAACCAAAAAACTCAAACTTTAGGTAACTAAAATTAATTAAAAATCATTTGTTTATTCAACGTATAGTCTAATTATTAGCTTATTGGTTGAGTTACACCTTACCTTACACAAACAACCTATTTAGGTACACTAGGTATGTACTGTAGAGACCTCCTTGCGAGACAGGCCGCTAATATTTGAAGGCGTATTCCATTCGAACGTTTAAGCATGTGTCATGGAGAGTCGTAGTTTTGACGTATAAGAAATAAGATGGAATAATTATATATGTATGATGAAAGACTCCTGAATAATATCCTATGAAAGTCTAATGGGAGTTTCTTTCCAGTCAAATAGTTCCCATCTGTAGTCAACCTCAGTAGAGTCAGCAAGACTCTCTATAGTACTATATTAAATGACTAACTAACTATACAAATAAATTAAAAAAAAAAAAACAAAATGACTCTTCATGAAATACCTACGTTGTTATACGAAAGAATATTTAGCTACTAGCTAGGTACTACCGTTTTCCCAAAAACAATGTTAATTTCTAAGGCTACCAATTATGAAGAGAGAATAAATTACATTTAACTATTTATATAATTTTTTTCAATTAAAAAAAAATCTATTTATTTCTAACAACTGGTCATGGGAACATTTTACATCACATAGCGCTCAATCTTGGAATACAAAATAAGATTATGTGCACTATTAACTAATTTTAGAGCTCACTTAAATAACGTTAAGCTCAAACTCAAAGCATTTATATCAATTAAACCAACCAAGAGGGGTGGAGGGGAGGGTTTCAAGAACCTTTTATTAATATTTATGTACACACAAACTAAAATACATATACTATATACAAATAAAAATAAAAAAAGACGAGCTCGTTGGGCATCAAAAAATTCGTCCGCATCGCTGTCAATGGGATAAGGGCCCAAAAGGCTGGCAGCATTACCACTTTGGATGGCAATGCTTATTCTTTGGGCCAAAAATAGGCCAGCCCTCTGGTGGCGAAGAGTCAACCAAACGCTTGGCGATATCTCGAAATATTCGATGAGCACTCGGACCCCAAGGCCCTAGAGTTTCCCTATTTATATTTATTTTGATGGCAACATAATGCAGGAAATGCTATATAATACCCTATAGTCCCCACATAAGTCGGTATTTCAAAGGTATCACCAACACCGTATCTCAGCCACCCCAGAGCATCTTTTAATAAAACAAACACTGCGAAGTGGTAAATAAACGACATCCCCATTGTTGCTCGGCCATGCCACAATGTGACTTAAGCGCTTGATGCTGCATAATCCCCAATGAAAGCAGGCTTCCTACTCCGCTCTTTATTTTATTTGATACGGATTGCGCTGTAAATGTTCAAGCGCTGTATGCTGTATTTTGATTTGACTTAGAATATTTGGAACCAATAAGGTTGATTTCTGAGGTTTTATTTGTGAAGGATCTTTGGATTTGTTCTAAGACTTTTCTGAGCTGGTTTTGTTCGAATGTATTTCTTGTTCTGGATGAATATGGAAAGTTTCTTGGAACGAAATAGCTTGGAGCGATTTTCTTTTTGGGTCAGTCGTCTTTTACTATAAATCCTAAATCATTTGTGTGACGTCAACTTTCAGTGCTTGGCCAGACAGGAAGCGCGGGCGCGGGGTGGGCGCAGTGCGGCGTACTCAAACATAAGAACTTCATTTGAGCGTCCATACCCATAGCGGGCACGTGGGTGCGGTGAGCGGCGCGGGCTGCTTGGCGCGGGGAGTGCGCGGGCAACTCTCACGCCATAGCTCGTTCATACAAGTGACCGCAGAGAGTGCGCGGGCGGCCAGTGCGGGGACCGGGGTTCTCAAACTAGTTTGAGCTTTTTTTTCTAGTAAAAATAAATAAATCTTCTTCATCCATATTATATTTTGACAAACACTGGACACGACAACACGCAGACCCAAGAAGCTTTAAATAGATGAAAGTGGAGGCAACACTCTAAATACCAAAGTGAAGACTACTGTGGTCGGACACTCTCTTTCTAAATACATACGTATGGCAAAGAAAACCACATATCACTGTTTCGTTCTTATGTGTGTATTTAGAAAGAGAGTGTCCAAACACAGTCGTCTTCATTTAGGTATTTAGAGTGTTGTCTCCACTTTTATCTCTATGTTTCTTGACGCAGAACGCAGCCGCGTTCGACTGTGGATAGGCAGACCGTGCGCGTTCCCGCACCCACGCCGCTTCTCGCCCCGCGCTGTCAGTCTGGCCAAGCACTGAGTATCACCGGTTAAACTGCTGCATATGGTGGCTCAACCTGTGACTTCAGAGATGACGGTTAATAATATAGGGTCAAAGCAAATTACCTAGCGAAACTCTGCAGACGTGATGGGTATCGATATAAAAACGATAAAAACAGGCTGAAATGTTGCGCCGACCCCAAAATTGGGATAAGGACATGAGGATTATGGTGATACGCTGGAGAAGTGCTCAGCTTGGGCCCAACAGCGCTGTGCCCTCGTCGCGACACTTGGTGCGGGTGATCTCTCACTTCCGGTCGTGGTTCAGTCCATGGTCGGAAGCGAAAACGCGTGAGATGTTGTGGCCCCTTTTTGCGAGGAGATGATGCATGCAAAGGAGGGGGCGGAGAGGGAGAGAGAGCATACTTCTCATTCCACCCGCACCAGAAGAGCAGCCGGGCGTCGAAGGCCGCTTAAATCGATTCAAAGACGCCGCCGCGTGCGGCACCCGTCTTTTCCCACCCCCGGTGCTTACCGCCAGCACTCATGCTCACCCAGCCAGCAGTACTCAGGACTGAGCGCGAAAGTGGCGGCTTACGATTTTTGTACGTAAGCTGGGCACGCGAAGTAATTGCTCTTGTAGCATCTACCAACCCGCAATAGGCCCGCGTGGTAGATTACAGGCAACTCTCTCTCACAGATAGGAGGCCTGTGTCCTGGAAGTGCTTATAGGCTGATTATTCTATGCCTATGCTAAGGGAAGGCACATACCCAGGTTGTTTTGGTGAAAGTCCTATTGGAAAACCCCAGTAACACCTTTCTTTTTACCTTTCTCTCAACTTCAATCTTAAACCCTCGGGCCATGGGGTACAAGTGCTCATGGTCTTTTTAAGGAAATTTCAAAACGGTTGGTTGACACTTCCCGTGACCCAAGAGCTGGCTTTTACCTTGGCCAAAGGCTAAGCATTGCCATACAACGTGGCAATGCCGCCAGTCTCTTGGGTACATTACCAGTCGACAGCGATGCGGATGAATTTTTTGACGCTGTATTTCGTTATTTTTGTTAATCCTAAATAACGTTTTTAAATGGGTAACCATATTGTAAAACTCTAAAACTTCGTTCTTCCACCAAGTACTTATTCCTGTAAGGAAGTTAGCGACCCCTCGTGCAATAAATCATTATAAATTATTTCCAATATTAATGCGTACTAAGTTGGCGTGTTTAGCTTGCGACGTGCTAAGCAAACGTGTTTGTGTTGTGTAATAAGTGTTGTTAGTTGTTACTTGTTTGTAAAGCGATATGGGCTCTTCCTCTTTAATGTTTTTATTGGGTGTTTCGTTTTATTTTATTTATTTCTCCATTTAATTCAGGCATCAAGGCCCATATAATACAATACAATATTAATATAACTTAAAAATACTATAAATACATACCACATTACAATTACACTAAAAACTAACGCACACGAAGGATCTGCGTCGTGTTTCGCTGACTGGTGTCATGTAACCGGCCTCGAAACCGGCGGTACGTAACACCCTTCGGCCAGAACTCTTCCTTGAGAAACTTCTCGAGATGATGTGTCTGAACACGCACCACGAACGACTTGAAGTTCGTGTTGTGACGCCACTCCAACTTCTCGACCCTCAAATTCCAGTTGGTCTTCATACATATGTACTCCACGATCTCTTCAACCTTCGTGGAGTGGTGCAGTCTGGACACGTACAGCTGCGTCGTCGGGATTGCTTTATAAACACAAGTACACTTAGACTCATAGTAAAGCGCCTGCCTGGATTCGAATCCACGACCTGCAACTTGTAAGTTGGGGCCGTTACCTGAACTACCACCACTGCTCTCAAAACGGTGAAGGAAAACGTCGCGAGAAAACTGTCATGTCCTAGAACCAAAAATTCGAAGACATGTGACCTACCACGTGTCTACCAACATGCACTGGGCCCACGTAGTAGATTACGGCCCATTCCCTTTAGAAGAGAGGAGGCCTGTGTCCCAGCAATGGGAACATTATAGGCTGATTACGATTATGATGACATTTACCTGTCGTTCATTCTATTAAATAAAAAAAAGTGGAAAGTAAAAAAAAAAGTTGTTTTTTTTATTAAACTAATCAATCACACAACACCCTGTCCTTCCTCCGCCTTCCGCTTTGCTTTCTTGTTTTTTTAGGGTTCCGTACCAAAATGGTAAAAAGGAACCCTTATGGTGCGACTCAGTCTGTCTGTCTGTCTGTCCGTGCAGCTTTAGAATGAAATAGAAAATAATGAACTTATGCTTTGCTCATTCCGTTGCTGCTTTTTTTCAGAATTTCTAATATTCTTCAGTTTGATTCGTACCGTATTTTAACATAAAGAAGAGATTTATACTAAGTGAGCAACAACATAAAAATGTAAATGATTAATGGCGTAAAATGACTGCGAATCATCTTTCATTGCTGCTTTCTCCGTGACAGAAGGGGCGTGATGATTGGCATTTATGAATATTAATATATTTCAATGTTGATCGAAATCTCTATTGTGTTAGAATAATATGTGTGTGAGTATTATCTATTATTTTATAGAGGTATGAGGAACAGGGTGTGAAGTTATGGATTATGATATATATTTATATACAAGGTTATTGGAAAACCACCAACAACCTCTTAAGAGGTCATTGTACTCATCATTATGAACAACTTGTACTATAGGACCAAACCTGAAATCGCGTAAAAAAAAATCAGCTGTTCCCTACATTTATGCTCGTATAACTCGTCAAATTTATTTATTTATTTATTAAAACTTTATGCACAAGTAAAAAAAAAATAATACTGTACAAAGGCGGACTTAATGCGTCAAATTGTAGGGACCGGCTGATTTTTGTTTGGACATACGATACTTTTTATCCACCGTACGCAAAATTCGCGCTTGGGCGTAGATTTGCGGCTGGTGTCCGCAAATCCACGTCCAAGCGCGAATTTTGTGTCCCGTCATACTACTACTTCTACATCAATAGCAGATATACCGTATCGCAGCTATACAATACTAAATTATGCTCACACGCGGTTGATCACAGTTCTAACCTAACCTAACCCATTTGGTTAGGGTGCCTTGGCTTAGTTACTGCGACCAATTCGGCTCGCGCGTGATATGTCACTAACTTCCAACCTAAACTATAATTGAATATCGTCAGGCCGTTAGTTGAATGGCCACCGTTTAGTTAAAAGGCTAGGGGTTTAACAAAACGGCTAATTAAACCAGTTGATTGAGACATATACATCTATCGGCTCATAAAAAATACTCAACCATTATATATTCACCTAAAACGAAACTGATAATGACCTCAGTTATTTCAAAAGCCGTATATCATAAAGCTGGTATTGTACAAGGACTATCAAATGATAGAGGCTGCTCTCCATTGTGCCGAAATGTCCGCGCACTACATAGTTATTGCTCGTCAAAACCCACAATAGTGCTTGTGGAGCTATGGCCTTATTCTGATTGCGTTTATTCGTTGGGTGTTACTCACATATTATTATATAATTAATGTACTTACCCATGCAAAATATTGTAAAACATTTTAAAAGAGTCACGGTGGAGTTTCTTGCCCATTCTTCTCCACACGAAAACTTCATTTTGGAAGGGGCGACTAGAATCAATTCTATTTTAAGGTAATTTTTGACGTTCAAAAGTGCCTTTTATGTGCCTATTTGAAATAAATGCTTTGACTTTGTTAGTTATAAATGGGGTTAAATATAATGACCACCAAAAAAAGTATACTATACTAAACACCAAAAAATTAAGCCTAAAATTACAATAGTTCTAGCGGGGCTCCCCAAGGTTAGATTTGGTTAGGTTACTTTAAGCCCTTTACACAAAAATAGGAGCCCCGCTAAGCGCGCTCCGTCGAGATAGGATGCAAGAGCGATCCGAGCAAATGAGAATACAAATACCTTTACCAAGGTATTTTACAATAAACTTGAGTTTTAGTTTTGGTGATCATTTACTATTTTTGGCAGTAAAAAGTGTTTTTTTTATGTTATATTTTACTTTATCTGGCGATAAGTTAAACATAAGCCGTTATTAATTAAGTTCTGATTGAGCGACACTATTACTGACAAATGTGGTCCATTTTTACTTAGAAAAGCGTTAAGTGCGGGTTTAGGTCACACGAGCTATAAAATAGTATACTATACGTGTGATATAACCAGTCTATTAATGGACGGTGCTTAGCAATTACTTTCACGGCGTGCAATAATGGACTGCTTAAGTCACACGTATCATAATGTATTATGATGTTTAATTTTTAACGTTTCGATAAAATATAAATCTCCCATCAATTTCCCAGAATACGGCTTTAGGTTTCTGTTTAGGATCTGGCCCATGTCCGGCGTGTTAGCCCGAGGCATCGCTTTTGCGGACAACGCTGTGTCGCCGGCGCACATAATACAATACAGCTTAAAGGAATTTGTGTCGTCGATAACGATCGATAAAATGTCCGACGTTAACATCACGTTGTTAGGATTGTTTGGATTTAGAATATTTGATTTATTAGCTTCGGCTCGGATATATTTTGCATTGATTTGTGGGTTGTGGTGGGTCTAAAAGCCAACAGTCTGAGCTTGGGTTTATAATTTGAGGTGTTATATGCCTCACACAAAGTCTGACAACCAGTCTTACCGAGGGGTATTTGTATTACCCAGTAACTGGGTTGTGGAAGTCAGATAGGCAGTCGCTCCATGTAAAAACTGGAACTCAGCTGCATCCGGTTAGACTGGAAGCCAACCCAAACATAGTTGGGAAAAGGCTAAGCAGATGATGAGCTACTGTTGCCATCCATTTACCACTGTTAATTTCACAATTTACATTACAAAAGACAGTTAATTTACTTTACATTTCAATTCACAATTTGGCGTAAACAATTATTTCAAACTTTACAAAATAAGAAACCATTCATCAAAAACAAAATCCGGTGGAAAGTGTTCAAAAGTTAAAATTAAAGTTACAACTAACGAAAAAAGAGAACTTGATAATTTCCCGGTAAACGACTTTGGAGCAACAGTGAGTTTTTTGTTTGTCCGTTTGTGTATACCGGAAAATAGATTAAAATGGCCCCGAGCTGAAAGGAGCTACGTTGTGAAGGCATGCAGATTAAAAACAGAGGAAAAAACTTGTATTTTTTTAACAGAACAAAGGTACACAATCTGGTAGAGCGCCTTTTAGGTTTGAATCATAGGCTTCGTTTATCCTTTGAAACGTATAATGAATGCAGTTTTTGTTATTTCGGCAAAAGAGCTGTATTTGAGAAATTAAAAAACTTGGAAGAATTACTTAATGAGAAGCATTATTGTGTGTAAACATTTTCTACGGTCTACGTTTAACGTAATGAAAACACCAAACCTATTCCAACTTTAACGGAAAACTGACTGCTTTGCTGATTTCTGCTTCTCATTTCCACAAACTGTAAACCACTTGTAGTCACGAACTGTTTTTCTGCATCAACATAAAAAAACCATCCAAGAAAAATCATTCAACCCGTCGGGCATCGATTTCACCACAGATGCTACCAAATTATCCACCGAGGTCAAACAGGCCATCGATTTCGCACCATCGCAGGGTTAACACGGGGTTAACCGAAACGCTACGTGGGAACGGTTTAACCGATCTTATTCTCACGACACTAAGGCAATGCATTCATTTGCATTGGCCCGGGCAACAATAATATCGGCCGATCTCCACAGTACACTGTTTTAAGAGTTATTCAAATTAAGCAACGGTTTCTGGTTTAGCTCTAAAAGGATGCCTGGATCTAGAGCGAGGGGGTAATGAATTCGTGTCTGGGTTGGTGAAAGGACAATGCTTGGTGTATAGACCGCACATGCCAAGCGTAACGTATGATTCAGTGACATATATTTAGCGGTTTCATTAGTCAGAATAAAAAAACACTCCGGGAGTGCCGACAGAAGTGAAAACAAAACACAAACAGAATACGTACTTTGCCATCACTCACTGCCATTTTACATTAAACTCAAACTAAAAGCATTTATTTCAATTAAACCAATTACAGGCACTTTTGAATTGTCAAGGGGTCGGTCAGTCAGAAAGATGAAGCTAGTTGCCCATTCCAAAGAGTAGGTACCTATGGAGAAGAACGGACAAGAAACTCCATGGACACTCTTTTAAATCAAAATAATATGGTTACAAAGTCTTGGTTACATCATTCATGTTAAAAATTATACATGTGAGAACGATGCAGAACATTAAAATCGTCCATAATGAGAAGATGAGAAAAAAAAAACAATTCAAATATTAAATTAAAATAAAATAAGCCATGGCAGCAAAGAGATGACCAGTCCCTACTGACGGCGCTCGTTCACGAACATGACGCATGTATTAGCACCATTCAGCTCAACCATTTTGAAGGGAGCTAAATGATCCAACACATGCGCCACCATCAGCGAGACATACAGATAAAACCGAGTACATCCCGAGGATAGGCGAACACATCCGAAGCGGTGTCGATTACGGTAACAGTGGCGCGAATTCAATGGTTTTTTCCCATCCTAAAAAAAACCTCAACGCGCTCAAAGAAGTTTTTACTCCAAAAATAAATGTTTAATAAAAAAAACTAGGTCTCCTGTTATCTTGATCCAATCGTAAGATATGCTGTGATAGCAAAGAGGAAAGATTTTACTTGATACTTGTCAATTGCCAAAAAATTAGAAAACAAAAAAGTGCAACAAATTAAAAACATCTTAAAAGCCTACTTTACCGTGGGGAAGTTTGGAATGGAGAAGGTCTGCGTGTAGGTTTTTTTTTTTTTTTTTTTTTTTTTTATCCTTTAATGTTCTCACATATTATTATAGAAGCAACAAGATTAATGTACCCAGGATTTTTGTAATATCTTGATTTAAAAGAGTGTCCATGAAGTTTCTTGCCCGTTCTTCTCCATAGAGAGCTACGTTTTGGAATGGGCAACTAGCTTCAACTTTATGATTAACTGACCGACTATTTAATTTTAACAATTCAAAAGTGACTGTACATGGTTTAATTGATATAAATGCTTCGAGTTTAACGTCATTTAAGTGAGCTAACTCTAAAGTTCTTATTTTGTATTCCAAGATTGAGCGCTATATGATGTAAAATGTTCCATGACAAGTTGTTTGAAATAAATAGATTTAAATTTAATTTATTTTTTTATTTTTTAATTTTCATGCCGATATAAGTAGGTAGACGTAGAGGGGATCATGGCAAAGCAAACAGCTGCACGGGTCGATCGATCAGGTTAAGCTACGCTTGCCGCGGTTGGTCCGTGGATGGGTGACCATCTTTATATACCGAGCTCCTTGCCTCGGAAAGCACATTAAGCCGTTGGTCCCGGCTGTCATTCGTGGATCTTTGACAGTCATTACAGGTCGTCAGAAACCCGAAAGTCTGACAACCAGTCTTACCAAGGGGTTTCGTGTTACCCAGTAACTGGGTTGTGGAGGTCAGATAGATATCCGCTCCACGTAAAATTCTGGTATTCAGCTGCATCTTGTAAGACTGGAAGACACTAAGAATAGTTGGGAAAAGGCTAGGCAGATGATGATAAGTAAGTTGGTAGGAACTGTGCCAGAGGAGACCGATCTCCGGTATTCTAGCTTAAGTAGCAAATATTTATTTTTCAGACATAGAAACAAAAAAAAAACTATTTTAAAAAAAAAAGAAAACAACCGACTTAAAAAAAGCAGTACAAAGTGATAAATAACTTTAATTTCGGAAGTCGGTGTCGTTGGTTCTGCATTTTCGTTTTTTGACACCGACTTCCGAAATAAAAGTTATTTATCACGTTGCAGTGTTTTTTTTGAAGTCGATTGTTTTTTTTTTTGTAAAAAAGTTTTTATTTTTCAGTTTTTAGTTGTACCTACCCCACACAAATTAAATTAACACTAGTGCACTGAAGAATTGAAGACACCGACTAGAAAATCGCGGACATACAAACATACATACATACGGGTCGAATACAGAACCTCCTTTTTTGAAGTCGTTTAAAAACTACAAAAGGATTGTAGGCTTTTCCCTAAAACAGAGTCATCTATGTATTACTTTCTATTCTTCATGTTAAAAAATCAAACTCGGCAACTGTCATCAGCAAGTGAACCGGGTCCGGGCCGACATTTGGTATTCATCCCGCGGGCACGGCCGCGTCACCTTGCGCAATAGCGTGGATGCGACAAAGACAAGATTTATTGAGCACAGTCGAAGATGGGACAACGATATCATGTGGGGATATTCAGTTGGGAAAAATGTTTTATGAATTATAATTTTTGGTTGCGACGTATCTGTGGAGAACCATCCTTACCATAGAAATGTAAAAAACAGAAAATTTTTAAAAACAAACTTCTTTCATATATCTATGATCCCTACTAAAGTAGGTAAAAGTGCGCAGTGTTGCGCACCCCTATACCCTATTTCAAGTTAAACAAATTCCAGCCGCCGCCGCCAGCGGCGCCAAACAAGCAACTTAATATCGTTGCGAGTGGTCGGCGGAGAGCGCATTTTTTGTTTGGAATGTTATATTTATCGCTAGAGATTTCACGTTGAATTATTAATTTGATTTGGTTAAGTATTTCTTTAAATTTAAGGTAATTTAGTGATCATTGTTCATTGATTGTTTGGCTCCGACTCAAAATTTCTTAGATATACTTGCATTAGTTTAAGAACTTATTTATTAAGGTAAAATAAAAAAAAGGTTTTTATTTTTTGCTTTTCAGTTTTTTCGGAGGTTTAATTTTTCTGTTAAAAAGTTTTTATTTTATAATTTTTGGAGGCTATAATTTACTAATTACTACATGCTTAATTTTTGATTACTTTTAAAATAGCTACCTACCTTACTTTAGATATTAACTGTTATATAATCATACTTTAATTATTCTTTTTTGTATAATAAAATACTTAATAAAACAGGCTTTATATACCAACATAGATAGGCCTTTTATTTTAATTGTAATACACAGCTCAGCATTAAAATCTGTGAATGAACAATAAATCACCCCTATTTTCCCGTTTATTGCCCGTGGTCCGACCGCGTAGTTCTACTAGTAGGACCACGGGCATTTTTCTTTTCGGTGGTTCTATCAATCGTACCATGGGCAAATCAAGTTCTATCAGTAGTACTAAGGGCAACTTTGTTTACCCGTGGTTCTATTAAGTGAGTAAACTTCTTTGCATGTAAACCTTGGAGTTACTAAATACCAAAATAAATGTTGGACATGCATTGGATAAGCTGCGATGATATATATTCGTCCACGTTTACTTACTCTTTGTCTAAAATCTTTTTTTTAGTTAAACCAGCTAACTCTTTTACTCTCACATTTTTAATCTCACATTTACACGTCCGTCCATCAATGCCTCTTTTGCTGGCTGCTGCAGTAATGTAGGTACTATTTTCTTTTTAGTGCAATAGGTAGCTACAAAAACATTTTTAATCACTATTATTTTTTAGTCTTGTTACCAAAAGGCTAAAAAATAAAAATAATAGTTAACAGGTATAAGTACTACGTAAGTAGTACCATGGGCAAAAACATTTATCTTAGTCCTACTCGACCAGTAGAACCAGTGCCAATAAAATATGATAATTTTATAACGATAGTCCGATTGATAGAACCACCGAAAAGAAAAATGCCCGTGGTCCTACTAGTAGAACTACGCAGTCGAACCACGGGCAATAAACGTATTTTCCCACCCTTAGGGTAGGATTTTTTTTTCCAAATTTACCTGGGACCAATTTCGAGGTATGTCCTATCCAATAAAAAAAGAATTGTTAAAATCGGACTACTCTGTAAAAAATTATGCGTGGTCATACATTACAATCAGTGAGTGAACAATCAATCATCCTCTGTTTTCCTACCCTTAGGGTTGGATCTTTTCTTTCCAAATTTACATGGGACCAACTTCGAGGTATGTCCTATCCAATAAAAAAAGAATGATTAAAATCGGACTAATCTGTAAAAAGTTATGCGTGGTCATACATTACAATCAGTGAGTGAACAATCAATCATCCCCTGTTTTCCTACCCTTAGGGTTGGATTTTTTTTTTTCAAATTTATATGGGACCAACTTTGGGGTATATCCTTTCTAATAAAAAAAGAATTATCAAAATCGGACTGCTCTGTAAAAAGTTATGCGTGATCACACATAAAAAAAAGAAAAAAATATACGCGTCGAATTGATAACCTCCTCCGTTTTTTCGTCGGTTAAAAAAGTTATAAAAATGTTTGAAGTTGTAGCGTAAACTGAACTTTATTGTATAGGAATTAAAGTTATTTTTCCATTAATTCATATTTGTTTACATTTTTGGCAAATAAATCGTGAATGCAGATTACATTCATACATAAACTCACGCCTTCTTCCTGTGGGGGCAAGCAGAAACTATGGATCCTTACATACTCCTTTTGTTTCGCTTACATCATCCCTAGTAATTATTAGAAAGAGAAACTTATGTCCGCTTGTACCACAAAGCACTAAATGAGTTTAAAACTAAACATATATTATTAAAAACATCATTCTGTCTCTGTCACCTTCAAACTATTGACAGAAATAGAACGATGTCTTATATGTTTTTTCGGTAAACCTATTTAGTTACTTGTCATGCAAGCAGGCCTTTAACTATAACAGAATCTCTTCGACAAAAAATTTCAAATCAAACTCTGAAAGTCGGAACAGATCACGAAAACCTTAAAATCAGATAAAGTTATTCAAAAGATTAGAAATAAAATTAAAATCGAAACTCAAAAGGAAGTTTTTACCCAACGCCACATCTCTCCCTTGGAATCTGTTTTCATCGCGGCTCTTGATAACTTTGCGCCCTGAGGGCCAGGAAAGCCCTACGAAGTTCTTACGAAATTATTTGAACAAGACTTCCTACCCTACTTTCTAAAGCGACCGAACTATAACAGACCCACACACAAAACTGGCCTCTAGGGACTTGGAGTTAAAGTTTTCCCCTATGATGAATTACATATGATTGATAAAGACGACTTTCACGTGAACAGGTTTAAGAATGGAAATAAAATAGTAGGTTGAATTGCCAGTGCTTACTGTGACGGTGAAATGTGTTAGACAAATACAAAATATAAAGTGGAGGTTGAGACTTTTGTTTTCTGATACTGTTCTTGCTTAAAATAAAATCTAGCTAACAGAATAAGCAAGCTAAAGTGGCAATGAGCCGGTCATATTAGCCGTAGAACCAATGACCGTTGGGGTAGACGTGTCCTTGAGTGGAGACCGCGAATCGGTAAATGTAAGGGGGGACGCCCTCAGGCTAGGTGGAGCGATGATCTTCGCAGGATGGCTGGTAGAAGTTGGATGAGAGTTGTCGAAAATCGAGTTGAATGACGTGCAATTGGAGCGGCATATGTCCAGCAGTGGACTGCTATAGGCTGATGTTGATAAAATAAAATTAAACCAGTGGTACTACCGTAGGTATAATCGCTTACAATGACGGTCGACCACTTTTCACCCTTATGCCCTTGGTAATAAGGTTAAAAAGTGTTCCACCGCCATTGTCCGCGTTGGTACGTTATTACGTAGGTATTTCTTCGTTCTTCTTTATTATTGTTTCATGATTTCTAAGTCTAGCTTGTATTGTGTGGTCCATTGAATTTAAAATGCTACAGCAATTTTTATTATCTATCTATCTTCTATACCAATAACAAAGCTGAAGAGTTTGTTTGAACATGCTAATCTCTGGAATTATGGGTCGGATTTGGAAAAAAATTATGCATTTCTTAGCCCAATTCTTGAGGAAGGCTATAGGTTATTGAACACCACGCTAGGACACTTAGGAGTCGAGCAAGAAGAAAGAAAATCGAAAAGAACGCTAAGCGAAAACGAAGTAATAGCGTGGGCTGGCGATGCGATGCGATGGGTGGTCGGAGAACAAGAAATTTCACGCGGATGAAGACGCGAGAAGAAGCTATGTTTTATATAATGTTCTACTTTATAAGACTAGTATGTAGAATAGTAGTTTTTAATATTTAAGAGTCATCATCATCATCATTTTAGTCGAAAGACGTCCACTGCTGGACATAGGCCTCCCCCAAGCACCTCCACTTCTACCGGTTTTGTGCTAAAGACCGGTTTGTGTTTAAGAGCATGCCAAAGTAATTAACATCTAAAAATACTCTTCACAATCTAACTAAAATATTCACAGCAAAAATTGTCATCTATTCTAACACGAGAAATACGACGACAATTTCAAATTATTTCACGTACACGTCGTTTATAAAATTCATTTGATTCAAGATTAAACTCAAGTGAGGGACGATATCATGTAATTGTACCTCATATTATATTACGTTGGACGTGTTGCTCTGGGAGATTGTCAAACGTGAGCTTTTTTAGGTGCCGACGAGATTAAAGGGAGGAATCTTGATAGTGTAGACGTAGTGGCTATAGATGCTGTCATGTGATGGTGTTTTGCTTTGGAGTTATGAAGAAGTAGGTGGTGGGTGATTTTATCGTATTAGTACTCATACCTACTCAGTTTTCCACTCACGTATAATTTTCTTGATAATGCCATATTATATTACATAGGCTACATGGGCTACATTGAAACTATTTTTAATATCATTTTAAAAAACACTAACACTAAATTTTTGTTGTGACAATGCGCATCTTTTGGCTTAGAGTACCGAATAAATTACTACTTCTAGACTAAACCTACCACCTAATCCATGAATAACAAAATCAGTTCAGCATAAACAACACTCATCTCCTCATTACTATTAATATATTCCATCTAATCATACAGAAACATTCAATGATCATTGAGGTAAGAAATCCTAATTTCCATACCTCTATTACAACCCAAAATATATCATAACACTAATATACAACACCAATTACAAACGCCCAAACATGGTTTAACTAAACATCTGATTATCGCTTAACCTTTCGATAACGCTGAACATAAACAAAAAAGGACATACAAAAACCTCAGTAACAAATTCATTACGGGCGCAACACGATACCAATTCCATTCACAGCTGGGCTATAACGAGGCTATTTACGTGCGTATATGTAAAAAGTCCCACCGTACGGTCCGGAGTCCCGCAGGGTTCTCTTCTCAGACCCCTGTTTTTTAATGTGAAAATATGGAGTAATGACACATAATAAAATTCCTTTTAGACCGGACACGGGCTCGTCGGTTTTATAAATTGGTCTAAAATTTTAAGCGTGCACTCCATTCTTTTTTATTGTATGTGATTTGTACGTTTTATTTAAGCGTGTTCTTGAATGAGTTGGAGCAGGATTTTCTTCATTTTGAAAAATTACTGGCAATTAATGTTTTGCGATTTAAAGTCAAGATTCTTTGTGATTTTAGGAATAAAATGAATTGCTATGCGATCCTTTTTAACCTTTAAAAGCTAGGTCATAGCAAAGTTAAAATGAAAATTAGATGTTAGTAATGCATTGTTGTTACTATTTAATTAAGAAATAACAATGTTTTATGATACTATTACTAGCTAATGAAGCTTAAAATAACAATAGTGATGGTTATTAAAATAGATGCAACAATGGGTAGTTTTTGGGAGCTAATCACGCAAATAGATAGAGAAATATGAATGATGCCCCTCCTTTGTCGTGTCTGCTCCCATGTGGTGTTAATTAGGCGTTGGACATAAAAACACCGGTAGTATGCGTGTGTGTACTGATACTAGGAATATTATTTCGTGCCAATAATGTATCATCTCGAGTTAGTTTTAATTTTCTCTGTTATATTGAAAAGACAAAAGAAACGTTACTTTATTAATATTCACATACGCATGTCAAAGATGATATATTTGAAATGTTGTTACATTCTCTTTTTAATAATTCCAAAATAAAAAATATTTTTGAGAATATGTAGAAACTCATATTAAAAAGATAGATATAAAGCAAAAAGATTTTTATATTGGTATCAAATTCGTTGCTGTAATGTTCAGACCAAAATATATGTCCAAGTGATTTATCGTTCTTACAATATAATGTACTTAAGTAAAATGTTTTAGTAAAAGAAAATATTAGTCAACGAAATAAAATTGTTTTGGAGAAAGTTTTTAAATAAATTAAGTGGCTGATATTTCGGTAAAAGCTTAACCATATTATAATTTATGCATGAAGAAAGAGATATATATTTATGAATGTAGTTATTTAAAATAAGACATTTTGTTAATATTTAAAGGCTCTCCTAGTAATGTTAAATAAAGTGTTCCTGATGTAATTAATAGAGAAGCACCTGTAGTAATCTAATGGCTGATTTTTCATAAAGCGAAATTTAAGTGGCGCGAATAGATACGAATAAAGTTAGGAACGTTGACTATACTTGTATATATCGATTATACATAGTATGACTACTGACTGAGACTGAATGAACATCGCAGGTTTTTCTATATATCAAAGGGTAATACTTAACTGATCCTCTAAAAACTCATTGAACGACCAATTACAGACCCTTTTTAAATTAATGATACTCTAAAAACTTTTTGCACTTCTAATGACACACTTTTTTAAATAATTTAGCCTATTTTTATTTTTCTAGCTTTTTCTCTCAGTAAGCCAGGGTACCAAAATAGGAATATTTGAGGTCCAGAAAAAGGGGCGCAATCATTATAATTATGAGTGTTCAATAATATTTTTAGGAGCGCAAAATGCTAATTATTAGAGGTTCGATTAAATACATGCCTTAAACAAAATTGTCTGTACTCCGCACTCTCAGTAGTCAGCCATACTTGTCAACATCTCAAATTAGATACCGACAAATAGCGGAGATACCCTGTCTTACTAATTAGCGCTGCAGTGTTGATTAACACGAATAATACACTGTATAGTTTTTGACAAAGGCTTTCGTGTCTTTGTCTTTTATTTTATTAAGGAGATGGCTCAAATATTTGTACTTCGAGGGGTATTTTGAAGGAGTCGGTTTTGGTAAATAGTTCATTAGATATTGTTATTGTATTTGGAATGCATCGCTTTAATTGGTTGGTACTTAATAAATAATAAAAAATAAACGATCCGTGATCGCCCTGGATCGAAAGAGCTGAAAGTCATGAGGAGAGGCCTTTGCCCAGCTGTGGGATGATGCAGGCTAATAGTAACAACTTAATAGATAGAAGTTTTTTTTTTAATTTATTTCAGGAAACTTCGTTTTATAAGCATTAATACGAGATAATATTGTATCTACCGGATTTACTGACATAGCTTGCTGAGCAAGCAAACTGAAGTGGCAGTGGGCTGGCCATGTCTGTCGAAGGATGGCCGGTAGAGCAGACAAGTCCTGGAGTGGAGACCGCGTATCGACAAGCGTAGTGTGGTACGTCCCCCAGATAGACGAACGCACGACCTAAAGAAGGTGGCTAGGGTTGACTGGATGCTGAAGGCGGAGGACAGGGTGCTGTGGCGCAGTCTGGGAGAGGCCTATGTCCAGCAGTGGACTGCGATACGCTAAGTTGATTGATTGAACATTGTATCTACAGTGCACACTCTGCAACACAGGACTACAGATGAACTGTGTGAAATATAATATGGCTAGAAAGTGAATGACTACCGAAATGATGACCAACAGAGAAGTATGGAAGGATAAGATATATCTTAAAGAAATAGGGCTAAGGACAAGAGAATGATAACGATGAACGATGACATATACCAACGCGGCCGTTGACGCGTGATCACTTAAAAAAAATTTCGTCTAAATCCTGCGGTGGCGCCAAGCCACGTCCCCTTAAAGTTTTCGCCTATTAGGAAAGCGATAACGCAATTAGTTGCAACCTGCACTGCGCAGCTTAGTGACGCATCATGTGAGCCCTTTTATTAATTTTACGGATGAAATATTTGACCTTGGTGCGGGGCTAGAGAGTGCTTCTATTATTTGATTGCAAGCAAAAATTAATTTAGTGATGGTCAGGTGAAAATGTCCGCGATAGTACCTAATACTTACAAGATATCCAAGCTTCATTTACGGAATACAGTTTTTTTTTTTATATTTGATATATCTACCATTTTGTCACATAGCACCCACTCGAAATAAATCAAAGCTGTCTTTAAAGCAGGAACCGCTTGTCACCCAAGTTATCTGTCTCAACCATTTTAATTAGCTGGCAAAGGGTTTACTATGCGACGACTTAATACGTTGACTGGACTGCTGTCTGCTTGTAACTACGTGATTAATGATGTTGATGATACAGTAGTGTCGGATGCATGTGATGTTGATGTAATTGTAGCGGTTAGAACAATCAATGATGTCTCTAGAATTGAAGATTTGGGTGAAACATGAAACGTTTATTTTCTCTTGACTGTACTTACCTGTCAAAAAGAGTAACCTAAGCCAGAGATTAAAACAGAAGAAGAACTAGCAGGGGATCGAGGAGGAGGGGGTGGAGAGGGGGCTCAGTGGATGAGATCGGAATAAATCTGAAAAATTATAGAAAATTTACTTGACATAAATGAAGGTAAGATGCATGATATAAATAAAAATATTGCAAAGGCCATAAAGGGCAAATAGGGACAGTGCAGTAAAAATGCCAAGACCATCAATTACTAATGTGCCTGAATGTAGTTTAATCGGCTCTTTCGGCAACTGAGGTCGCTTGAACTTATACCGCGGAATGAAACGAAACGAAACCACGCACAACGGACCAAAGGGAGTCTAAGTGCGGAAAAGGTAGCCCCATCATCATACCACGTAATGAGTTAACCTAATGAATGTTTTGATTCGGGCAACTGATCCCATTGATACATTTTATGATTTGTACAGACACAAAAAAAGTGTTATACGAAAACCGTAATTTTAAGTTTTACTTTTTTGAATAAAACTGGGCCTTAAGTTGTGATAAGGGTGATATTCCTTTCCTGAAGATAAGCTTTATCATAAACTCGTTCCTTTACCTGACTACCAGATCTGAATACGTTGCAACCAGTCTTCCAAATAATTATAATCCTTAAGTAGCTCCCTGCTCCGCCCATAGGAAGAGGGGGAGTGGGATTCTAAGAAGGAAGTCAAACGTTGAAAGATTAACCTAGCCACGCCTTGAAATGTTGACAATACAATGAATGGTATATATTTGATGATGAGGAAGACGTTTTTGATATTCAAGCATCTAGATACACAATATTTTGATGATATAAAAATCATTATACATAATTTGTGAGCTGCACCCTAATTGCGTAACACACTATCAATCAGAATCTGAATCATTTTGAAGCAAATTGCTAATCGATTGCTTCATAAGTTCGAAAAATTTTCCTGCTCAACACGTAAATAACGCAATGAATGTTGTTGATCTGTCAAAATGAAACCGATTCCGATTGATAATGTGTTACGCAATTGCCCCGCTGATTCAGACTCGTTATATCAACAAATATTGTGAAGGTACGCACGACGACATATCAAGTCATACAGTTCCAGTACTTATAAGCTTTTCATTGTTCGAAAAATAAGTTTAAAAACTAAAACCCGACTTCTGAAAAGGATGAAACAAGAAAGTACCTTCCCGTGGTCGCATACCGCTGTATTAACATATTATAAGCTAATGGTAGCATGCGACCACCGGAAGGTACTTTCTTGTTTCATCCTTTTCAGAAGTCGGGTTTTAGTTTTTAAACTTATTTTTTATTTCATTATTTTGTGGCTTATGTCAGTAATATTTATATTTTTGAAATGTGCTAACTAAGCCCTTTCATTTGATACCCAACAGGGCATGAAATAAAATAAAAAAATTTTAGGTCAAGACTTTTTGTCCGCTAGAGGGCGCCATATTCAATTTATTGTGACGTCACATAGCCTATAACCAGCGGACAATCAAGGCGCTTCCAACGGTACCTCATTTGTCTAATTATTACAAGAAGTTTAGAAGTTATGAGGGAACAGATGAACATACATACATACCGGTCAAAATCATAACCCTCCTTTTGCTTCGCCGTAGTGCGAGGTCAGTTAAAACTGGAAATGTATAGCTTAATGCGTGGTCGTGTGTACCTTAGAATTTTACAAAGAGGAAAGTGTAAATTAGTAAAGCAGCTGAGAAATAAACAGGCATTGCCTTATTAAAGATCTGGTCACCAACAGATGTTTGTGACTGCTCTAGAACTTCGATATGATATTAAAACCAATTTGATTGTTGATGTTTCTAGTGTGAAATCTTTAGAATATACAAAGTGAGGGTAAAGTCTGTTCTAAATTAAAGTACATAGTCATACCCTGAAAGATAATGCGTCTATTTTATTACTAGATAAAAGAAACTAGAAAGAATACTTGTTGGACTCAAATGTCATATTTATGGAAATACCCGCATACCTCAAAATTTAGAGGTCACGTATATACTGTTATAAATAAATTTATCACTTCCCTTTATCCCTTTCGCCGTATTTTACTAATCAGTAGATAAATCCAAGCATTCCTAATTTTAGAAGGGGACACGGTTTGCTCCTGGCGCCCCGTTGTGCACCGCGCCTTATTTACGGCACATCACTCTCCTACCAGATGCATATCTGTGAATAAATTAAGCCGCGGACACATCGGCGGGATGACTTTTTAATGTGGAACTGATTGTCAGTGGAGTGTATAGAGGGGTGCGATACCCCTGCTTGAAACGGGTTCAATCTTCTAGATTACAGTATATTATAGTAACAATAGTTTATAGAATCCATGACGATATCTACGCATTATGTTGCCATTTTAAATATTATATTTATATAACTGGTGCAGCACACAATGATATTTTATCATTGTATGCTGCATTGGTTGACGTCATCACGTCAACGCCGATTGTTGCTGAAAACCAGCGCTGAGGCTCTGTATAGAATAGGGTCGCAGCATTATGCTGAGCAATGGCCGTTTTGCGAGAATCTGACGCATGGTTTTCCCCCAACATGTTCGTCATGTTTACCGCAAATAAACGTATTTTCTTTCTTTTCTTTCATACACATTAAGATTTTCATTATGTGGTAACAACATCTCTATACCACTCCCGCTATCGTCTGCCATCCGCCATAGTTAGTCATAGACTATCAATATCGTGTTAACCGAAGAGGTATGATAATACACCATGTATTAACAGCCGCCATCATTTGTAACCCACATAAGCACCACAAAAAATACATAATGAGAGTTATCGATACAGGAATCGAGTTGGATTAATTTTTTGTTGAAGTTCAAATTGATATCGGAATCAAGGTGTAGTAATGGAAAAAGTAAAGATTTGTTTATTTGTTAAGAAATGTAGCGATGGAATGATTTATTTGTCATAGGATCGATTAGGACTATTTAATAAGAAGCTGGTTTTTATAGGGTAAATATCGAACAGTCATGGACTGTCTATGTTCATCTTTGGGTGAAATAAGAAATGCAAAACAAGATACAAAGGTTTTTCTGTAACCACCACCACCACTTTGTAACCATATTATTTTGATTAAAAAGAGTGTCCATGGAGTTTCTTGCCCGTTCTTCTCCATAGGTACCTACGCTTTGGAATGGGCAACTAGCTTCATCTTTCTGACTGACCGACTCCTTGACAATTCAAAAGTGCCTGTAATTGGTTTAATTGAAATAAATAGTTTGAGTTTGAGTTTTTGAGTTTATGTCAAGTAAATTCTTTGTGGTGCGAGATTGTCCGAAAGGGTTACAGCTACGGAACATAAAGGGCTAAGGAAGGAACACTGGTGGGTTTTAGTCAGTAAGAATCTGACACTCCCTTCCGCTCCACCCAGAGCGGGAGGGGTCATTTGGTGATTACCCATCCACAAAAAAAAGTACATTCTTTGTAAAATAACGCGGTCAATCCTATACCAGCTAACTTTTTTTTCCCGTCTGGTCAAAAACAGGGTATAAAAGGTGAACGGTGTAGAAGCCTACGGCACAGAAATCAACAAAAATAACAAGATTAAAAACTAACTTAACTAAAACTATACAAAAACTAAAATATAGCGTCGAAAAATTCATCCGCATCGCTGTCGACTGGTAATGTACCCAAGAGACTGGCGGCATTGCCACGTTGTATGGCAATGCTTAGCCTTTGGCCAAGGTAAAAGCCAGCCCTTGGGTCACGGGAAGTGTCAACCAGCCGTTTTGAAATTTCTGTAAAAAGACCATGAGCACTCGGACCCCACGGCCCGAGGGTTTCAACCCCAAACGGCTCGAAAATATAATTTCCGATAAGGTTATTATATTTTCGCCGCTTGAGGTTTTCCGCAGCCGCAGCAGCAGCGCCAGCACAGCATGCCGATCCAGGAAGGTGGGATGGCGCAAGAGTATCGACACAAGTTGCGTCCCACACTAAAGGCCTACCCACCTTCCAAGGAAATAGAGACATACCGTCCGGTCTCTTGCCGTCGTCGCGTACCAAGCCATTGGGTTCTAATACAGCTGGAACGCCGACGGTAACAAGAGCTCGTCGGATGATGTCATTAATGTTCGCGTGGCGCGCTAAGCGACCCGCACTTCGGCTGCAAGACAGGCCGTGGTGTCCGAGGCTGTTGACATCTTCGCCACAGTGACAGCGATGAGGGGAACAGCAAGGAGTGCCTAGTCGCAGGGAAGCAGCGAGGCGAAAAGTAGTGTCGTCGAACAAAGTGCCTATGTTCGACGAAGGTAGTGCATGAAGCCAAAGTCCCGACTCCCATCTACCCACAGCCAGCAGGCGCGCACGTTCCGCAGAAGTAGCAGACGAGTCAAGTAAATTGTTCTGTACTACTCTGCAGAGCGGCTCATCCCACCGTCTCTGGGAAGATGGATTGTCAGGTGGATCTGTATTCGGGCAAGCGAGTCTCCAGGCATCCATAGCCTCGGTGAAACACGGCACATCAGAATTAATCAGTGTGGAGGCTAAGATTTTCCTGATTAATTTATCAGTGCCGTGGACCGAGGATATGAAAGCCGGTAAACTAATACTAGAAATTTTGCGGACGCCGAGGCCCCCCATACGAATGGGAAGAGTAGCTTGTGCCCAAGCTCGGTCGTCCATGGCCACATTTAAAATAGATGTTAATGTATGCCTGATAATTTGGTCCATTTGGTCTAAAAGGTGAGTGTGCTTCCATAAATGTGAAGCGCGAAGAAAATATGTTAATTTAGGGCCGAAACAGCAGTAGCGGATTAAAGTTATGGCCGAATGCATATTAATTTCTAACAATCTTTCCGAAACGTCATTGAAATTTTGAATTTTTTCCTGAATAAAACCGGGAAAGGAATTGTCAAAGATTGGAGACCCAAGAAGACGAAGAGAGCTTTTTTCAATAATTTTGATTTCTGGAGCTATTGCGTTAAATTTGGGAAGTGTCAAGTGTCTGTCAGTACTGTCCGCTAGGTATAGTTCACATTTCGAAAGATTGAGATCAAGGCCAATGGAATGAAGTTCATTTTTTAAAAATTGAAGGTCGTGTAGTACAGTTTCTGCATCGCCTCCCAAGGTTAGTTAGTTAGAAATCTCTATTTCTTTCACAAAAAAAAAAAAACTAATAATTCGACAAATAATATAAAAACTCAACTTAAAGGCATCGAAGAGTGCCTTTTAGTTCCTCCTTCCTCTGAGTAATGTATATCGAACATCGGTCAGGCAGGGGCTATAGTTTTTCCATAGTCCTAGATAACCAGTTCACTTTAGCCACCAAAACCCATAATCCAATATTTTTAATTAACCGACTTCAAAAAAGGAGGTTCTGTATTCGACCAGTATGTACGAGTATGTATGTATGTGATTTTCTCAAAAATGAATCAACCAATTTTAATAATTCTTTCACTATTGTAATGTACGTACTTTCAGGAAGGTTTTAGTATATAATACATTATGTAATTGTTATTATGTACGAAGTTATATGCACAAATGTACTGCATCTTCGGCTATTCTATGCGAATTTGGATGATTCTTCTAGTCGGTGTCTTTAATTCTTCAATGCACTAGTGTTCATTGAATTTGTGTGGGGTAGGTACAGCTAAAAAGTGAAAAAAAAACCTTTTTTACAATAAAAAAACAACCGACTTAAAAATAAAACTACTAAGTGATAAATAACTTTAATTTCGGAAGGCGGTGTCAAAAAAACGAAAATGCGGAACCAACGACACCGACTTGCAACCCATTGAATTAAAATCCATAATCCAATTTTTTTTTTCCATGTCTTGCAATAGTCCTACACCAACCGGGGGTTGCACTTGCATAGTGCGAACAGGGATAATCGTCGGCTGTTGAAAACGTCTAACGGGCCTCTGCGAGTTGTCTTCGGCACCTTGTACGCCTTCCAAAAGTCCGGGACTACAGGGTCCGGAGATATTATGTCAAAGACTCTTTCAATAACAATAATGCGGCTGTCTTCTTACATCAGAGAAACAAAAATTCACTGTAAAGTTGTATTTTGATGTTCTTTTGTTACAATGTTCTTGAATATATTAGAATATTTCTATTTGATAACTCCCTAACATAACTTCTACAGTCATTACTATTCCGCATACATTCTAGTACAATACTGACTTCAACATTACAACCACACAACAGACAACAGAATATATTCAACATACTCAGTCGTTACAGTTTTTTATTGCCACCATAAAGCTCTAAGGACGGTTTACGTTTTCATACCACGGAGTAGATAACAGAACAGAGACGAAGTTCGTACTATCGCGCTTTGACCAGTCCCCAGCTATGAATATCGTGCATCAAGTTTTATGAGGATATCACACTATCATTATATCTATGTGTGATAATAATATATGAGTCATATGTGAGCTTCGGTATATCTCATATGAATGAATGACTGAAAGGAACCGATCCCAGCGTGGTTTAACCAGACTCGATTAATAGAATGAACCTCAAGATTTGCACAAGCCCCTGTATTTAACGGTGCTATACAGGGTGTTACAGAAAGGGTATATCAATACAAACGGGTTGAAGAGTATATCTGATCTAGAATCTCTGTACAAAATTTCAGCTCAAAAGCAGTAACTTTGAAAATGCTTAATATTTTTTTATTTCGACATCACGACGCTGCACTGGCGCGCGGCGGCGTGATGTGCGTGTACTAGGCGCACAGACACACTACAGATAATGGATAATGACCCTCGTAGTGCGGTGACACGTTTGTTATGATTTCAATTTAATAAACTATCGAAATAAAAATATATTAAGCATTTTCAAAGTTACTGCTTTTGAACTGAAATTTTGTAACACCCTGTAGAGACCATTGCATTTATCAAGAAGTAGACTGTAATGGTAGGGAAATATGATATGATCCTAGATGTGTAGTAGTTTAATATACTTCTTAGAAAAAGTAATTCGGCTTTGTAATAGAAAGTAGTGTCTTTGTTACTAATTTATCTCTTTCTAAAGCATGATGTGTCAAAATTAAAAATGTGTAGCAAGTATTCATGTGTGTCTGACCTCTCCATTACATCTCGCTTGCTCGGGTATAAGACCTCTTGCTCAGTCTTTAGAAGCTTCGTCTCTGTAACGTTATCTACTCCATGCACTCCCAACACAACATTGACGCTAACACTGTGACTTTGTAACTTGTTACACATAAAGTTACATTGTGACCATGTTAATGACTTTACGCTCTTTAAAGGTGTTATGAAAAGATTGCTGACGACGCTTTTATTGGGGATTAACGTGTAATAGGGTTTTAAGATCTTCGACCCTTTTTATGGTTGTCATTCATGTTGACTATGTCAACCATTCTACTGATGTACTTTGTGCTAAGTTTATGGATTTTGGACCGATGTTGCTCTCTTTATTAGCGCATAATATTGTGGCCTTATATTAGATGTACAGTCAGCAACAAAAGTCGATTAACACTGTCATTTTTACATGTTATCAAATTGACAACAATTTTATTCAATAAACTGCTTTTTAGCTTTTCACATAATAGCAAAGAGTTTATATTCTATTTTTTTTTTCTTCTGCTGCTATTTTGTACAATTATTTTGCTCAATAACTAGGATTAAAAAAACTGAGGTGTTAATCAACTTTTGTTGCTGACCGTACCTACGTACTTGTAATAAATTAAAACAGTTTGTGGGAACAAGAAGTTGAAATGTTCTTAGTAATATATCCTCCAGACCGAACTTCGGCAATGGCGGCTAATCTCAGCGAAGACTTGCCACCGACGCGGGAGATATTATAGTGCTCAAGTTTATGCGCAGGCGCAGGTGCACTCTATCTTCTCTCACTTTCATAGACCGATGGGACGGCAATCCGACACTACCGGAGATAGACCAGGTGCAGTGCCAACAGTTTTACATCCTTTCCGAGGCTCGGAAGTGTTACACCGCCAACTTCCAAACGATGGTAATGTTACAGAGAAATTCCCGAAAACTCTTTCGCCCGACCTGGGACTCGAACCCAGGGCCCGACGCTCAGCAGGCGCGCTTGTGACCACGAGACCAACGGGCAGATAAATGTTCTTATGGTATAATGCGCGCCACGATAGATGAGACTTGACACACCACGTGGTTTGACATGCGCAGTACATGATTTTAGGTCTCTTTAACGGTATGAGGTCTGAGCGCAGGACGGAAGCGGGCGTCATAGGGGTGGCGGAAAGAGCGCGGGATGGGGGGGGGGGTCAGGTCTCATCTTTCGTGGCTCTAACTATAACAAGTTGGTTGATGAGCATGGCCTCTCTCTCAATGCACATTGTGCATAGTAAAGGTTTTATCGGTAAATATCAGAATATATCTACTACTTCATTTAGTTACGATTGATGCATACCGAAGTTCGCTACCAAACGCTCCACCGTTCTAAAGGGTGAAATTGAATTCATGGGCATCCTTTTAAGAGGTCATTGTAATCATCATTATGAACAACTTTTACTATGGGACCAAACCTGAAATCGCAAAAAAAATATCGGCTCTTCGCTACATTTTGACGATTTATCACACTAATCACACTAATATTATAAAGGCGAAAGTTTGTGAGTGTGTGTGTGTGTGTGTTTATATGTTTGTTACTTCTTCACGCTCAAACGGCTGGATCAATTTTGATAACATTTTGTATGGAGGGAGCTGACACCCTGGGTTAACATATAGGCTACTTTTTATTCCGATATTCCCACGGGATCGACATTTACGCGGGTGAAACCGCGGGGCGCAGCTAGTGTGAACATAAATGCAAGGAACAGCTGATTTTTTTTCTCCATTTTAGGTTTAGTACCATAGTAAAAGTTGTTCATAATGATGAGTACAATGACCCATTAAAAGGATGCCCATGAATTTAATTTCACCCTGTATATTCCAACATGCTCCACATTCTCATCCATTAAAACAGTCAAAAAAGTTTGAACTACCCTCAAACTATATCGAGTACACATATCGCATCGTATCGCTCCGATTCGTTACCGTTCGTACAGTACACTTGATAGCAATTAAATTTTTCACTCAATCCCCAGTATCCAAAGGATTTTTTTCACTACTATTGAATGCGTGGACAAATATAAAGCAATTGGTTGAAAAGCCATTCCGCTACGGAACAAGGGAGAGAGTATTTCGTTTCGTTGAAAACATTCGATTTTGTACGGCAAATGTGATTTTTAGTAAAAATTGCACGTGAACGGAATAATGGTATCATTGTTAAATTGATTTTGTGTTGTTACGTTGTTTTAAATTGTGTGTGTTTTATGTTTTGTTGATTGTAGCGAAAATTATTTTGGACGAGATTCGGGAGTATAATTTTTTTTGCTCGTTTGACGTTTGATTTGATTATTAAGATCGCTTCATTAGCCTTGAGTTTGTTTTTTCGTTTTGTTTGCACTCATTTGGATTATCTGCCCATAATTTAGAAAGAATGAAAGAAAGAAAGAAAAATGTTTATTTGAATGAAAAATGTTTGTTTGATTTTACATATCTCGGGACCATGGGTCCTTTGGAAGGCGTACGAGGGGCCGAAGCCAACCCGAAGAGGCCCCTTACGAAATTTTAATGAAATGTGGCACCAACAGACGATTATCCCTGTATGCACTATGCAAGTGCACCAGTGCAAATTATTAAAAAATTTTATTATAATTATTATTTAGATTTCTGTTCACTCAATGATCAATTCGTCGCTCGCATGACTAAAAGTCCTATCTCATTTTTAAATTTTTTTTAGCTGATTTGAGTTACGACAACAATTTTTTTTTATTCGTGATTCTTTAGATTTTTCACTAACCGTCGTACCTCTATGTTATTTGGATCTCAAAATATAAACACTTTGAAAGGCAACAAAATGTAAAGAATCACGGGTAGTTAAATGTAATTGTCCTAACTCAAATTTGTTAAAAAATGAGATACTTAGAATATGATTTGTGACGTCATTAACCTCATTTATATTTCTTAACCTACTCTTTTTCTTAAAATTTTCAACAACACGATCTTGAATAAATAAAACAGATATAAACCTACCAAACACTAGACACAAATTGAAACCTTACACATCCCAACCACATTAGAAATTCAAAACACAATATAACTAAAGTCGTGGCCAACGACTCAATTAAACACAGTTGTCCCGTGTGCGTCCGCCCTAACCGCTGCCATTCGTCCGAAACGGATGGCTCCCTTGGGTCGGGATCTATTTGCGCAGTGTACGCTGCCCTTGTCGTGAGACAGCTCTGACATCAACCCAAATATAGTTTGTGTTTATTTTTGTATAATAGGTATACCTATGTAATGCACGCGATGTGTTGCTGTATTTTTTTATTAATGGGTTTCGTAGCTTTTATACAAGATAACGTGTTTCGAAGGAAAAAATTTAGAAATTTTTCACACTTGGGCCATAATAATTGTTTTATGTGACGTGAGTGTTGTGTAGTCATTTGCATGTCCAAAAGAATACTCTTAATTTGTGAACTGCAAAATAGCAAACATTGTTCATGGATATCAAGAATTAGTAACTGCATGTAAATTAGCTCCTTTACAAGATGCTGTGTTGCAGAATACGTTTATTGCCCGTGGTCCGACCGCGTAGTTCTACTAGTAGGACCACGGGAATTTTTCTTTTCGGTGGTTCTATCAATCGGACCATGGGCAAATCAAGTTCTATCAGTAGTACTAAGGGCAACTTTGTTTACCCGTGGTTCTATTAAACTTCTTTGCATGTAAAACTTGGAGTTACTAAATACCAAAATAAATGTTGGACATGCTTTGGATAAGCTGCGATGATATATATTCGTCCACGTTTACTTACTCTTTGTCAAAAATTTTTTTTTTTTAGTTAAACCAGCTAACTCTTTTACTCTCACATTTTTAATCTCACATTTACACGTCCGTCCATCAATGCCTCTTTTGCTGGGCAGTAATGTACTATTTTCTTTTTAGTGCAATAGGTAGCTACAAAAACATTTTTTAATAACTATTATTTTTTAGTCTTTTGTTACCAAAAGGCTAAAAAATAAAAATAATAGTTATCCCGAGATTTACTTGTGACAATACGGGTGTAGATACTACCCAATAAATTATTATTGGGTAGTATCTACACCCGTATTTTTTTTTTGTTTTAACATATCTCAGGACCATGGGGTCCCGGTCCTTTGGAAGGCGTTCGAGGGGCCGAAGCCAACTCTCAGAGGCCGTTAGACGTTTTCAATGAAATAAGGCTCCAACCGACGACTGTCCCTAAATTCGCACTATGCAAAAAAAACTACAGGGTGTCCCTGGAAGTATGAATAAAATCGAATAGGGGCGTGGGCGAGGTCATTTCTAAACTTTACACCCTGAGAATGTCAGTGAATTTTTTTACGGTTCAAAAGTTATGACCAAGTTTTGTTATTTTCAATGACTTCGCAATTTCGCATAATGTTTAAAAAAGACTATCAGGGCTATCTAAAAAAATAAATTGATAGCCCTGACAGTTTTTTTTAATCATTATTTTACTAATAAAAGTGTGTTAAAATGTAAAAAAACCTTATTCAATAAATTTTATTTTTACTTACACGTATTTTTTTTTTCCTTTGTAAAATAATGAAGGTAATACGGGCTGGTGTCCGCAACTCCACGTCAATGCGCGTATTTTGCGTAGCAAAATAATGTAACAGGTATAAGTACTACGTAAGTAGTACCATGGGCAAAAATATTTATCTTAGTTCTACTCGACCAGTAGAACCAGTGCCAATAAAATATGATAATTTTATAACGATGGTCCGATTGATAGAACCACCGAAAATAAAAATGCCCGTGGTCCTACTAGTAGAACTACGCGGTCGAACCACGGGCAATAAACGGCAGAATAGGTACTGTTAAAAAATATTTAGCAAGTATCCCAAAAATCAATGAGCGGAGCAGTGGTGGCCCAGTGGTAATTATAATAAGAGTTGTAGGTCGTGGGTTCGAACCAACGCTGGCACTTTACTTTGTGTAAATTATTTCATCACCACTGCTCTCAACCGGTATAGCCTAGAACCAAAAATTTGAAGACATGTGACATCTACCAACCCGCATTGGGCCCGCGTGGTGGATTATGACCCACTCCCTCTCACAGATAGGAGGCCTGTGACCGAGCAGTGGGAACACTATACGCTGATTATGCTAAATAGCAAACATTCTATAGTCAAGTTTCTAAAGCCAAAGATGTAAACAACAATGGCCGCTCGAAATTGAATAAAATCGATATACGAGAACATTTATTTTAAGTAGGTAATGTTTGTTTTCGTCTAAATCTCCGAGCGAACTAGATGAAAATAAACATTACTACAACATTAACATTACTTAAAATAAATGTTCTTGTATATCGATTTTATTCAATTTCGAGTAGCCATTATTGTTTACATCTTTGGAAAATTTAGCGCGGCTGGACCTTACTGTATTACAGGATAGATACTGTTAAAAAATCTGCAAGTATCCCAAAATATAAGCAACCATTTATCCCTTCAAAGAGAGTTCAAAACGGCAGTAAAGTCCCATGAATCTATAACCAAAATCCACTTTTACCATAACATCATAACCTGGTTTCCTAAAGGTCGCGAAGGATTGCTCCCAGGAGTGCCACTCTATTTACGCAGGGTCGGCTGCCCTCAGTCCCCGTCGTGAGAAAACTGACGTAAAGCCAAACAGTTTGTGGAATTTGTTAGACTGAAACGTTGCGTGGGAGTTTGGTTTAAAAAAAAAAACTAGAGACCAGAGAGTGCTTTACATGGTTTTTACGACTTTAAAACATCGAAATTCTTTATTATATTGTGTTTAATATGAATGCATTGTACCCATAAATGTTTTGGAATGAATTCTCTAAATTATGGATGTCCTACTTCACATCATGGTCTGCCCTTGTACCAAATTTCATCCAAATCCGTTACACCGTTTTATCGTCATGACGTAAAAAACAAATAAACTTATTGTATAAACACACTATGCCTATGCCGCAAGTACGCAACCGAAATTCGGCATGATTACGCCTGCAATGCTATATGAATTACTAACGACACATGTATGCCGTAATTACGTTACGTTATATCATACAGTAAAATCAGCCGCGGAACTTCGGTCGCGTACCTTCGGCATAGTGTTTGGACACTTAATTTTGCATTTATAATATTAGTTACTATACAGAGTGAAATGGAATTCATGGGCACCCTTTTAAGCGGTCATTGTATTCATCATTACGAACAACTTATACTATGGGACCAAACCTGAAAACGCGAAAAACAATCAGCTCTTCCCTACATTTTGACGAGTTATGTGAACATAAATGCAAGGAACAGCTGATTTTTTTTCGCGATTTTAGGTTTAGTCCCATAGTAAAAGTTGTTCATAATGATGAGTACAATGACCCCTTAAAAGGATGCCCATGGATTTAATTTCACCCTGTATAAGTAAATAAACGAGGGGCCCGTGGCTAAATCGCGCGAGCACCCGTGCCGCTCCCCCCCCTACGCTGCCAGTCTGGCCAAGCACTCAGAGGGACAATTCCCGAAGAATTCGCATTTTAATCCCAGTCTCAATCTGTCGAAACAGTTCTTAAGTTTTTGACATTGATTGTTGCCGAGATTAGATTACAATTAATTTGCCTTCAGATTCTATGCTAGTTATTAAAGTAGTTATCTAAGTAAGAAAATGGTCGTTGAAGAAGAATCAAACTGAAATTAATGAAATTCTGAGGGACCTTGTAAAACAAGTAAGATAGATACTTGCATCATCATCATCTGCCTAACCTTTTCCCAACTATGTTGGGGTCGGCTTCCAGTCTAACCGGATGCAGCTGAATACCAGCATTTTACATGGAGCGACTGCCTATCTGACCTCCACAACCCAGTTACTGGGTAATACGATACCCCTTGGTAAGACTGGTTGTCAGACTCTCGGGCTTCTGACTACCCGTAACGACTGTCAAAGATCCACGAATGACAGCCGGGACCAACCGACGGCTTAACGGGCTTTCCGAGGCACGGAGGGGTCTTGGTATGTAAAGATGGTCACCCATCCATGGAGTAACCGCGGTAAGCGTAGCTTAACCTGATCGATCGATACGTGCAGCTGTTATTACTTAGCCAAAAGCCCCTCAAGTAGATACTTACATAAAAATCAGAAACCTTCACAGACCATCAAAATACGTACCAAACTTTTTTTTAAGGTCTTTCCGAGAAATAATTTAACACTTTATTTTAACGAACAAAAAATGGTGAGAACGATTCTTATTATTGTTTGTAATTAATTATTACAAATAGCATTACCTAATTTGATAAATCCCCGATGTGAGTTGGCGTGGCTGTTATATACGATTGTCATTTCATTTCCAACCAATTATTATGTAGGAAATTAATTAATTCTGATATGCGACGCCATTTCGGTTTGGACAATTGATGGGATCCAATGTATGTTGCTGGTGAACGGTGCTTTTAATGAGTAGAATCAATTTAATTGGAATATTATAATTGCTATTGCTGCCGATTCCCTTGTTCACAAACTAAATTTAGGTTCAGTGCATCTTTTTCTTTCTCTTTCATTAAGAAAAGGACAGAAGATAAATTTCAGTTTAGTCCTGTCAAATTAATCAGCGCCTGACACTACTCCCTATAAGTTTAGACGTGATTAAAAACTTGCCTACTAAAATTACGTTAATTTACGTCAAGCACTGATTTGACAGATTTGATTGATTTGATTTCTATGTTTGTTACTTCTTCACGCAGAAACGGCTGAACAGATTTGGATTAAGTTTGGCACACAGATAGTTTATAACTAGGATTAACACATAGGCTAGTTTTTATCCCGATATTCTCACGGGATCCCAACTTATGCGGGTGAAACTGTGGGGCGGTGCTAGTAACATACATCCCACTAATATTATAAACGCGAACGTTTGTGAGGATGGATGGATGGATGTTTGTTACTCTTTCACGCAAAAACTACTGAACGGATTTTGATGAAACTTTACAGTAATGTAGCTTATACACCAGAACAACACATAGGGCACTTTTTATCCCAATATTCCTACGGAATTGAGGCTTATGCGGGTGAAACCGCGGGCGCTGCTAGTACATAATAAAAATATCACGAGTAGTACAACTGTTTATGAAGGAGCTTGTCTGTCGAAGTACCTACCTACTACCACCGTACCAATTTCTGTTGCCAAGCGTTGTTGGTGTATTTCGGGAGTAGAGCAATTTTTTTTTTATAACCGACGAAATATTTAAACTATGAATCCATAGTAACAGGATTACGTCGATTTGGGATGCCACCCTGTATACAACACCAACATTACAAAAAAAAAACTTCCAATGTTGTATTACTTCAATAACAAAGGTCAACTCAATTAGAGTTCATCATAAAACAGTGTCGTTGTCCGGCGTCCCTACTGGTAGCGATAAACGGAAAAAAAAACCAACTATCCCAATCAGTGCGGATCAGTAGGGATATATGGAGCACAAGTTTCCATATCGACACCTCCATGCAATAACATCGTAACTCACTTTTTGTGATTTTAATGGAGAGCGATTTTAAAGTTTGAAAAATTATAGCAAACTCAAAACACCCAGTACAATTTTTGAAGCTGGCTCTATTTTATATAGTTTAGGCGGACTATAAATAGGTATGGTTAAGTTGTAAAAGAAAAATTGTTTTCATGGGTTTTCATGACTTACGTGAAAAACGAAACAGTGAAATAACATAATACTTTGACGTTGGTTTATTTTAGAAACGAAAGGGAATAGAATTACAATGATAGTACCTACAGAAAAAATGCATTATTTTTTTTACATAACAATGCCGTTGTAACTCAATTTTTGGAAAAAAGTGAGTTACGATGTTATTGCATGGAGGTGTCGATATATCCCTACTGGTAGTGATAATTGGAAAAAATCTCCAAGTATCCCTACCAGTGGAGATATATCAGTAAGGATATAAGGAACAGGGGCAATAGACGATCTTATCGCTAAAAGCGACAGCTTCGCTACTTGAAAAAATATCCACCAAAAACCTCACACAAAACAATTACAATTTTATATCTACAATAATTTACTGTAAATTACGCGGTACGGCAGTACGAAAGTACAGGACCAGGAATATGAGCGAACACTTATCTCGCGGACGATGCGTGAATGTTAAATAGACATTTTCGCCTTTCTTTCGGGATTACATTTTATATTGGTCGTAAGGTGCTCAGGAGTTTTATGCTTTGAGTCGTGGAAGTGGCTAGTACGTGGCCATGGCTTTACAAACCTTAATATAAAGTTTACGTGAAGCGAAATTTTTACTAGCTAGGTGGGACAGGTTGTTCTTTTAAATGGGCAGTTCATGTTGGACAGTTAGTGACCGTTTGGCTCTTTGTACAGACGCCAGAACATCGAGCTACCCGAAAGTGTCAAATTTTCCCAGTCAAATTTGAACCTTATGATTTAGTGATAAAGTTGAAAATCTATTAAAGAAATTTGACAGATTGTAGTAGCTTGATGTGCTGGCGTTTGTACACGGCACGGTTTCTTTACGGTACAGCGTATAAACCGCGTTGCATCAAGCTACCCGAAACTGTCAAATTTTCCCAATCAAATTTGAACCTTATGCTTTAGCGATAAAGTTGAAAATCTATCATTTGACAGATTGTAGTAGCTTGATGTGCTGGCGTCTTTACACGGCAATAATTTTTACGGTACAGCGTATAAACCGCGCTGCATCAAGCTACCCGAAACTATCAAATTTTCCCAATCAACTTTGAACCTTATGTTTTAGCGATAAAGTTGAAAATCTATTAAAGAAATTTGACAGATGGTAGTAGCTTGATGTGCTGGCATCTGTACACGGCACGGTTTCTTTACGGTACAGCGTATAAACCGCGCTGCATCAAGATACCCGAAACTATCAAATTTTCCCAATCAACTTTGAACCTTATGTTTTAGCGATAAAGTTGAAAATCTATTAAAGAAATTTGACAGATTGTAGTAGCTTGATGTGCTGGCGTCTGTACACGGCACGGTTTCTTTAAGGTACGGCGTATAAACCAAGCCGTAAAAAATGCGTCTGTCAATAAGCTTCAGTGATCCGTACAACACTGACGACCGTGCCTACCGTGCGCATAAACCGCGCCGTAGAAAAAACGTGTCTGGCAACAAGCTTCTTGAATAAACCGTATTTTTTCATGGCATGAAGAACGTGTGTGTACAAAGGGCCTAAGGAAACCTGACAATCTGTTCTGTAAAAATCTCACCGAAAAAACTTAGCTTAAAGTGAGATGTCATTGCACCTGATACTAAAGATTGTCACCAATGACAGCTCACTTCATATCATTCTCACTTCTCATGCTCTAAAAGTTTGTCGTATGTTGTGCGTAGGCGACATAAAGTCGCTTTTTATGCTCTAGTGCATAAAGTTTTTTTTTTCTAAGACTAAGATAATCAGGCCCCAGCCACACGCACAATAAAACATCTCAGATTAAAGTCGTTATTTTATTTCATTTGCTTTAATTTATATCACTTCCGTATTTACTATCGTTAATTTAATAAAACCAGATAAAACAGTAGTCATTTATTATTTAAAAATGCAAATAAATGTTTTTATGACTTGGCAGTAGGAAGTATTCAAGTCAAGAATATCTTGAAAATTAAAAAAAAAAACTTTTTAAATTTCGTGGCGGGAATTAGCTATTCTCTTTTTCAATGTCGCAACATTTTTGAACAGTGAAAATACTGTTACATACTTTATGCAAGTTTCATTTTCTCGCAATCCAATTGAAAAGTAGAGTGTAGTGTAACTTGCGCATAAACGAGCCATTATACGCCTCGACTTAACTATCCATAAATAAAAGATATAAACGTCTCAGGGTAAAATGGCTTCTTTTATGCACTAGTTGTACAATCTACTATTTCCACGGTGAGATTTTTATAGAGCAGATCGGTTGGATTATGTATGGTTGGACGCCCATCAGCTAGATGGACCGACGAGGACAGACTGGATGTGGAAGGCGGAGGACTAGGTATTGTAGCGCAGCGTGGGAGAGGCCTATGTCCAGCTGTGGACTGCGATGGGCTGAGTTGATGATGTTCTTAGATATTTTAATACCACAAGCGCAGAGTAAGCATGGTCGTGATGAAAGCTCGTGAAGTCCTCACTTAAAAAACCCTTTGCGTTATAAATACCTTCATCCTGCTGTTTTTTTTCGTATCTAAGTACCTAACTTTCCCAAGGGTTAAGGGTTAAACGCAATTATAGGCGCCACACGCCACAATTACGAAATATATGGAATACCAAAAAAACCCTTTTCAGTCCCCTCTCGCATGACGTTATTATAGTCCTCAATTCTTTGTATTCCAGTCTGTCACATAAAAATTTAATACTAATTTAAAAAGCAAACAGTGACGACCCTTAGGAACAATGTTCACCATACTTCGAAAGGGGTTGGTATTATTTCTGCCGGTCAATTTAAATTTTATATCACCCCTGATTAGGTGGTGTACTTGGCGATGTGTTGGAATTAATTGTCAAAGGAAGTTTTTTTATCATAAACTAGCTGCGCCCCGCGGTGTCACCCGCATATGTCTATCCCGTGGGAATAAGAAAGAGAGAAAGAAAGAAAATACGTTTATTTGCGGTGAACATGACGCAAAAAATAACATAAACATAAAAGAAAATAAAAAAGAGGAAAGGGAAACATGCGTCACATCCACGCAAAACGGCTATCGCTCAGCATAATGCTGCGACCCTATGCAAGACAGAGCCCCAGCGCTGGTTTTCAGCGACAGCCGGCGCTGACGTAATGACGTCGTCCGGTGCAGCAAACAATATAGGGTAAAGTATGCTATGTACTAATCCAGGTCATGGTCTACCATTGTGCCATCCATATCGATACCTTAATTGGCAAACCAGCCAACTACAAATTTCGTCAAAAATATTTTTTGATTTGATTTGAGTCTACAAAAAATATTATACAGTTTTAAGTGTCTCCTGAAAAATTTGCCCATATGGAGTTGGCTGGTTTGCCAATTAAGGTATCGATATCCGTTTTGACGTGAAAGCATAACAAACAAAGGTACAAAAAAAATCAAAACTTTTTTTACGTTCATATTCAAATCAGCTTGCCAACCTCGCAAATTGAGGGCTAACTTCTTTCTCTTTATGAAACTAGGTTCTACACGCGATGTTGTCTACTTGAAATAGCTCGTTTTAACACAAAGTATATCTTATGTTATGACACTCGACAGTACTGTAGCTTCCCTTTAGTGGAAGAATTTTTGGAATCGGATCACTACTTAGTTCCGAAGACAAACTCACAAATTCCAAACTGGAATATTAATATAGATGACCAGCTTTCAATATTACAGAACGACCATCTATATAATATACTTGCTGCGCCCCGCGGTTTCACCCACATACGTGTCGATCCCGTGAGAATATCGGGATAAAAAGTAGCCTATATGTTAATCCAGGGTGTCAGCTACCTCCATACAAAATTTTATCAAAATTGGTCCAGCCGTTTGAGCGTAAAGAAGTAACAAACATATAAACACACTCACAAACTTTCGCTTTTATAATAAAATTCAAAGTCCTGACTGACTGATATATCAATGCACAGCCTAAACCGCTGATCCTAGATACATGAAATTTGAAGGGCGTGTTCTTTGTGAAGAGTAGGTATCCAGTAAGAAAGGGTTTTCCGAAATTCCACCCCTAAGAGGATGAATGGGGATGAAATCGCGGGCAGAAGCTAGTTATTTACAAACTCAAAAGAACCCACTACTACTGTCCTCTAACATGACAATCCTACTTGAAAAGATCCAGCAACTTTTCTAAATAGCAACTGGAACAAAGACTCCAATGAGCAAAAACCATGTAATTGTCCCGCCTCGCCATTGCAATTAAACTTTTTGTCTCTCCCGCTGTGACTATTGTCGCCCATCTTCAGTTGAATGATTAAAAAAGTTTCAAGCGCTGAAGAAAGCGTGGAACACTGTTTATGTTGGGTCTTTTAAAAGTGTGGGTGTTGGAGTTGCTAGTTGAGAAATTAACTCATTTTTAGGGTTCCGTACCTCGAAAGGAAAAAACAGAACCCTTATAGGGTCACTTTGCTGTCCGTCCGTCTGTCTGTCTGTCAAGACCCTTTTTCTCAAGAACGTGTGGAGGTATCGAGCTGGAATTTATATCAAATACTCAGGTCTACTGTCCCTTGGAGCTGTGAAAAAATCAAACTTCTAAGTCAACGCAATCAAAAGATACAGCCGCCGTTTATACCGCAAATTTCCGCAAATTTTCGACACTCGCGAGGGAATCAAAACCTACAGAGTACTTCCCGTGAACTCAGAATCTTGAAATTTGGTACGAAGCAACGTTTTATAGCACAGATAAAGAAAAAATTGCGAAAACCGTAAATTTTTAGTTACATCATATAATAAATATATTTTAATTAGGTTTGTACGGAACCCTCGGTGCTCGAGTCCGATTCGCACTTGGCCAATTTTTTTTTTATAGAGTCAGTGCAAATGGAGTTTGATTATGAAGAAATTGTTTAGTAATTAAATTGGTTAGCTTTAATATACTCAAATTGATACAGAATGATTCGATACAATGCTTTTCTTAGAGATTCTGATTTCAAAGTCGCATGAGACAGAATATGCAATTTTACAATTATTTTTCAAAAATATAAATGATATCAACCGACTTTCATTGCTGACAGTACGGCAGTTTTTATACGGCCACCGTTAACGGGATGTCAAAGACAACGGGATGACGGTAACGAATTACCGTTTTTTTTTTTTTTGTTAGCCTATACTGTCCCACTGCTGGGCAATGGTCTCCCCCAAATCCTTCCAGGAACTCTTTTCCTGCGACACCTTGAACCAGCCCTCGTGGTACGCGTCCAGGTCATCTCGCCATCTCTTTCTGGGTCAGCCTCGGCGGCGCCGTCCAAATTAGCGACACCTATTTACTATGGCCGTGTGTCCATCGCACGTCCGTCACCCGAGCGCCGGAATCTCTACCCCCGAATTTTCGAGAGTTCGTCGCGAGATCGCGATCGCTCGAACACGTGTTTTCTTAATTTGATGTTGTGCAAACCAAGATAACACTCGATTTGCGTAATGGATGCATGATAAGCTTCTCATTTTGCGATGGTCAGTGATGTTATAGCATTAATTAATTAACCTAAAACAGATTTGATGTCGCTGCGAAACCCAAAGAATAATAAACTCTATAAAAACTCCTTGAACGAAAATGCTTTTAATTAAGGGCAGATTTTTCCAACGCCAGATAATGTAATCGAAGGAATGATTTTTAATTTTTGACAGTTTTTTCACACGAAAATGGTCAGATGTCAATTTTATTCCACAAATAAAAATTATCTGTCGATTACAAAATCAGCCCTTAGATAAATAAAATATCCTATACCTACTAATAAGATAGGATAGATAACAAAGATTCAAAACTCAAAATATACTTAGGTAGGTACTTCTGTACGTACTTTTTTTACAAAAAAAACCTAGTTCTAATGAAGTCGTTTAAAAAAGAGAAGTCCGTGCATTTAAAATCTCTTAGCAAAGCTAGAATCCACGTTGAATGCTGAATACACATTGAAGAATAAGTGGAGCGAGCTCCCAAGGAAGTACCTGGACCTTTACATAAATCAATATTTCAAGTTAATTTAAAATACTGCTAACGGACCCGCACTGAATCGAAAGCTTACCCGTTTAATGTAGCGTTGACGTAAAAACTTTGCTTTTCAACCGAGGAAAAACGTAGAGGTTATGGATTAAATAAGTTCTTTTTAAGATAATATGATGATCTTAAAAGAGTTTTCTTGTCTTTTGGATCAGAATTGCTAGTTGCTAAATTGATGTTCAAATCACAAATCAATTTTTGAAAGCATAGGTACATACTTTTCGTATGTAGAGGTATTTTTGGCAATCTCATGGGTCCAAATCATTTGAAGTGATCTATTGTCATCATTATGGCATAATTACAATGAAGAAACGTATAAATATGTAGGTATTAATCTATAGTGGAAGGACCACTATAGGTTCGCAGGAGAACCAAGGTAACCGACGTAACCCGAAGAATTGCCAAACTTAAGTGGCAGTGGGCAGGGCACATTGCTCGCGGAACAGATCACATCATCGATATAATTTTGTTTTTTACTTAATCCATTGTTGCTATTTTATTTATTAATGTTTTGTTCTTGTTTCTAATTAATTTTTCTATTCTCAATACGAGTAAAAAATCCTATTAAAACATATATTTTAGAAGCTATTTTTTATGTAAGTAAGTGCTGTGTACGTCTATAATTGACAAATTCACCATAACTCAATGCGTATGTTATTTTTTTTATTTATTATGTCAATGTTTCTAGTGAATAAGTCGTTGGTGTACATTACAAATAAAAAAAATAAAAAAAAACAGATGGCCGATGGGGCCGAAAGGTTCTGGAGTGGCGACTGCGTACCGGAAGACCTAGCGTTGGAAGGCCTCCCACAAGGTGGACCGACAACCTTGTGAAGGCCGCAGGAACCCGTTGGATGCGAGAAGCACAGAACCGGTCGAAGTGGAGGTGCTTGGGGGAGGCCTATGCCCAGCAGTGGACGTCTTTCGGCTGAAATGATGAATTTATAGTACAACCGACGAGAGACACCTGTCAGTTTCATACAAACGAATACGTGTTTTGCGAATTTGATCTTTATTAGCAACTAGAATGGTCGCACTGACAGGTATCAGGAACGCATTTTCTTGGCGGCGGCGGCTGGACTGTAATAAACAAGAGAACAGTACAACGAAGAATTTTAAACAAATCAAGTCAATAAACTTCAATCAATCAATCAACTCAGCCTATCGCAGTCCACTGCTGGACATAGGCCTCTCCCAGACTGCGCCACAGCACTCTGTCCTCTGCCTTCCGCATCCAGTCTACCCCAGCCACCTTCTAAAGGTCGTCCGTCCATCTAGCTGGAGGGCGTCCCACATAACTATTTAGTAATCTGTGCCCACACTACGCTTGCCGGTACGCGGTCTCCACTCCAGGACTCGTCTGCTCCACCGGCCATCCTTCGACAAACATGGCCAGCCTACTGCCACTTCAGTTTGCTTACTCTGCAAGCTATGTCGGTAACTCCGGTTCTAATTAATTATCATTAAACTTCCGAACCCTAAACGGCAGAGAAAAAAAAACTATATTTTTTTTTTAAATAAAGAATAGTTTCTTCTGTCGCTACTTATACAGGTGAAGTCACGACGTAATTCAATTTTATCATAGTGATATTAAGTGTCACGACACCTCGACACTCGTTCTATTCACAGCACGTCCACCGTATCTGAAACTTTTCTTCTTAACGTTTTTTAAGTAAATGAAGGCATAATATGGCGCCAAAAATCCGCCATTTTGGTTTTTTTTTATTTTGATATCCCCAGTGTCACTCTCACATTAAATACGAATCTAACGACACCTCTCAAGCTAAAATTCATAGAGCCATTCAGGCCGCAGAGCGTGCCAAACAATGATTATACATACATACATACTCTCGAAAATCATAACCCTCCTTCTGTCGCAGTCGGGTAAAAAGAAGAGGTTTTAGTAAAAAAATTGTAAAATTTCTGAAACTAATGTGCTTTGATATACATAAATTAGGGATTCTGAAATATAATTCTTGGTTCCAGATGTTGCTAGATGGATCACTGTAATTTGTTAGTGTGAACAAAAATATTGCAAACCACAGCTTTTATAATATTATAATTCAAGTTTTTGTTTACCAGAATTTCTGTAAAGCTTTGTAATTTTGGATTAAAATATTTTTTCACACTAAGTTTTACTCGCGGCTTCGCTCGCGTCTTTGTCGGAAATTATTCCTCGGGAATGTGCTACCGGGACAAAAAGTATGATTACTAAAAAAAACTGTGTTACTCCTCATAACACCAGCTATCTGCCAGTGAAAGGTACGTCAAAATCGGTCCACCCGTTTCGGAGATTAGCTGGAACAAACAGACAGAAAGTCAGGCAAAAATTCTAAAAAAATGTTATTTTGGTATATGTACCTACCGTGTATACCTACATCTATATGCATTTAGTAAAAAGCGGTTATTTTAATATTACAAACAGACATTCCAATTTTATTTATTTCTATAGATGTGTAGATTAGAACTCTTCAATCATGGGCCTGTCAAGTTTTTTTAATCATAATATTTTTCTTCATAGGTCAAAATGACCTATGAGAAAAAATGTGATTAAAAAAAACTGTGTATTTATTTAAATATATACATTTAAAACGATTTACCTACCCTTTTTTTCTTTATTATAAAGTATCACAGGTGATGGTACTTTATTCACATTATAATCTAGCCTATTATTAGCTAATAAGTAATTTAAATATAACTTAAACTGATAAGGAACTATAATATTAAGAAATCGTCCAATAACGTCTTTCTTATTAACTATCTTAAGGGGAAGACACTTGATTCTCGTGAAACCTACCTGAAACTAAAAAAATACAACATAAAAAGAAACGAGCGGTCATTGACCCGCTACTGCAGCCTCGCTTTTTAATTTGTGCTATGAATGTTAAAACGTAGTTACGTTTCCCTCGCAAACGATACAAATAAAAAAGTACGGAGAGGAGCAATATACGAGTAATTAAATTAATTAAAGTAGACACGTCTGATGGACGCGTAGTGTGTCCTTTTCTTGTTTTAAGACGTCATTTTATTTAATTGCTGGGGTCTTTTTGACCCAAGACCGCGGGGGGTGGGTTTTGATACGTAATTGGTTGTCAAAGGAAGATTTTTATCTGCTAATGTAATTAGATTTTATGTTTTTTACTATTTATTGTACGACGTGGACGAGTACTTGTGCGTCTAAATATCCTTTTGTTTTTGTACTTTTTTATACAGTTAGTTTGTTTTTTAACTTTGTAGGTATCTAGTGTGAACAGTTTGTTACCTATTTCAATTTGCCATTTATTTTACAGACGCCAGCATATCAAGCTACTAGAATCTGTCAAAGGACATGGACAAAAAAGTACATTCCAAGTACACATACATAGTAAATAATATTGTATATTAAAAATAGAAAAATGAATTAATACGTTGTTTTTAACCTCTCTGAACTCGCCAGTGTTTATTTCAAAATATTTAGTAATGCATGATGAAATCAAAGTACCGTTTGTCAACTTCCGCCATAGTGGACCATAGAGAAAGATAAATATATTAATGGGCGTTCCATACCATGTATACCTACTACTTGTAGACATGTGACGTGGACGACAAAATGCTCATATTAGGAACATTTTATTCTTACGAAACTATCTTCATTGGTATTTGTTGCATTTAATAAAATTATCTTTTCATAATATTGAAGCGTAAGATAGCTTTTTTATATTTCACACACAAAAAAAATCTTAAAACGGAACGCGTTTACTTATTTGACAATGACAATGTGCGTTGTCTATGTCGAATGTCAATGTAATGAAAATAATGAAATAATCACAAAGTACTTTTTGATTGGAATTTAATGTTATTGCATATAATCTTCATTGCGTAACTACTGTGTTTATGTTTTTGCGAATATTCCTATTTGTCCCCTGCTTATTCCTACGGACTGATACCTTCTACCACTCAATTACCTTGCTATTAACACTGGACTCTGATTTGCATTGCGTTTCGGATTTGTTTTGTGGATCAATATGAGGTGCATCAACTGCGGAATAGCCATGCAAAGGTTGCAGAGGCATCTCATATCCTCGCTTTCTGCACACCATCAAACAAGAGTTTCGCGTTGGATAACCAATGCTCAAACCGAGGAAGCTGTCTGTTGGAAGCTATTTTAGGGTACTATTGTAGTTGCCTTGTAGGAAACAGGACCGTTAGTTGTTGTTGTCACGTTCTGACAATTATCTGGTACCTTGGTTGGGCAAGACACCAAAACAATATCCAAGTTCCAGCTGGATTTTTAGACAACATATTATTAACAATTCAAGAATATTAAAACAATCCAACAAAAGGCTAATCTTTCTTGAAAACCATAATTACAATTGTAAAACAATAATATATAAATATGCTTGTATTTTTTAACATGTCTGGTTATGTTTAAAGCAGCTATTTATGTAATTACTAAAGCCCTATACTTCCACTTAATCCAGGTTACTGTATTTGTGAAATAAAAATTCTCTATTTTATACAAGCTGGTTGATTGACCTCACTTGGTATCTTCATTAACACTATCGCTGCAATTTATGTTATTTAGGTAGACATTTAAGATATAATAATTATAATATAGGTAGCAAAATATTTTTATTATTTCCTCTAATAAATAAATAATTATTTTTACTCTTTTGCTTTATTTTGTGCTTCTCTTTTTTATAGTATATTGAACTACCTATTTAAAAAAATATAAGGGTAATCTGTAAAAATGTACTTTAAAGAAAACCATTAATTTCGAATATACTTTGTTAATTGTTATTATGACTGCCTCGTTGGTCTAGTGGTCGCAAACGCTACTGCTGAGCATGAGGTCCTGAGTTCGATTCCCAGGTCGAACAAAGAGATATAAACCCCATATCTCTCTCTTAATTTTTTCATCAGGAATTTCTCAGTAATAGCCCGGAGTCTGGACTTGTGCGCTTAATGGCAATCAGCTCGCCCATGGGACTCAAAATACCTGGTGAAATGTGGTTGTACTACACCTCTGACCAACCCTTCGAGGAATATATAGGCGCGATGTTATGTTATGTTTGTTATTATTGTCACATTTTTTGAGACTATCACCCAGTTTCATAAAAATGTTAATCAATATGCAGTTTAAAATCCTTCATTTAGGTGGCTATCACTTTGTTTAAATGCTTAATAATATTAAAACCATATCAGTTATACGTAATAATATAATTCACAACTGTTCGCTATTTTAAAGCGCCTTTAAGTGTTTTAATAGCAAAATTATAATCTATGCACCTTATTGCTAGCGATCTGATTAAAAGGTTTAATGAAACTGTTTTTTGTCTAGTTTGTTGTACTGACAAGTTCTCTGAGTTTTTTATTTGTAGCAATTTAATGAGCAAATATTCACGAATATAAAACACCAAAAATCATAGGTGTACAATAAATTCGATAACTATGCCGACGTCCTTACAAAAACTGGCCATGTCCTTTATTTAATAGATTTTCAACTTTATCGCTAAAACATGAGGTTCAAAGTTGATTGGGAAAATTTGACAGTTTCGGGTAGCTTGATGTGCTGGCGTCTGAACATGTTAGCTTGGAGATGTAGGGATAGGAGCAGAGCATCATGTTTTAGTGTAAAAGAATTTGATTTATAACTTTAAAAAAAATATATTGTAAAACAACTGGCCAAATACGATGCAAACAAATAGTCGACAAAGCCACCTTGAATAATAGACGCACATACACACACATAACATTTTTTTTTCATATGAAACTTTCCATTTAAAAAAACTCATCGAAGCAATATGACAGCAGTGGTGGCCCACTGGTATCGGCCGCGACTTACGAGTTTTAGGTCGTAGGTTCGAACCCAGACAGGCGCTTTACTTTGTGTAAATTATTTCATCACCACTGCTCTCAAAACGGTGAAGGAAAACATCGTGAGGAACCCGGCATGTCCTAGAACCAAAAATTCGAAGACATGTGACATCTACCAACCTGCACTGGGCTCGCGTGGTGGATTACTGCCCACTCCCTCTCACAGAGAGGAGACCTGTGTCCCAGCAGTGGGAACATTATAGGCTGATTATGTATACAATATAAACCACACATTTTTCTTAAACCAACAACACTGCAACAGATTGTCTCCAAGAGTTTATAAAGCAATTTAGTAAAATAAAACAGTCTTGCAACGAATGGTTGCACAATGGCTCATAATTTGCCATTTCTGCTGTCCCCCTTGTAATATTTCACGCTTCTCGATCAGGGTACAATTTGCGGTTTTAAATCATTCGTAACTGAACAGATGCGTTTGCGCACCTGTCGCAGTGAGAGGGTTAGTACGAATGGCAGATGACTGTGTTTAGCATTGTACGAATTCAGAACTAAATTAACATCGCTTCTTAATGTGTAATATTAACAGTTTAGGTATTATTTCTATTGCTGAATGGGCACGCTCTTGACCTCGATCACTCCTGATGGAAAGCGATGGATGAGGTCTATGATGGAACGAGCGTACCCAGAAGATGCCTGAGGCACTGGAACTCCCACGCATCGACGAAACACAGCAGGCTGCTTGACGCCGGACTCCGGCGGGAAGTCTCATACCAGGCGGGCGTTTAGCCGTACCACCGCAAGGGAAGAATTGGCCAGTCAAATAAACACCTTATTTGACTGGCCAATTCTGTTTTAATAAAAATAATTAAAAAAAAAACAAAGCTACTTATACGTATTTTCAACTTAATGGATCCACAAGCACAACATTTAGATTTTTTGAACAATGAACACCGCCATCTCGATCAACCATCCTTCAAAATTTTATGTTTATTGTATTTGCATTTTATTATATTTATTATATTAGCGGGGGTACCACGGACCAAATAATTTGCCCATGGTACCACTTTGTCCCCCTTGGGGGTACCACGGGCAAAAATATTTGTTCGTGGTACCCCAAAGGAGACTAGACTGGGGGACCACGGGTAAAAATTTTTTTTCGTGGTACCCCAAGGGGGACTAGACTAGACCACGGGCAAGTACCGAAACTAACCCTCCTTTAGAGCAAGGTCTCTCTCTAGCCACGACATTCCTATCCGATGTACAGACGCCAGCACATCAAGCTATCCGAAACTGTCAAATTTTCCCAATCAACCTTGAACCTCATGTTTTAGCGATAAAGTTGAAAATCTATTAAATAAAGGACATGGCCAGTTTTTGTAAGGACGTCGGCATAGTTATCGAATTTATTGTACACCTATGATTTTTGGTGTTTTATATTCGTGAATATTTGCTCATTAAATTGCTACAAATAAAAAACTCAGAGAACTTGTCAGTACAACAAACTAGACAAAAAACAGTTTCATTAAACCTTTTAATCAGATTGTAGTAGCTTGATGTGCTGGCGTCTGTACATACCAGCACCCTAAACTTTAAACGCTAGCCATCTGTCCTTCGCAAAAAAACGTCACCGACCGCTTTTCGTTTCACCGCCGCCGCGCCGTCTAATTTGCATGAATATCGGTCTCCTTTATAATCGGCTCTCTTTAAATGAGTTATTTTCGGTTTTTGTGGTCCAAATTACAGCTTCTGTGGTCTGAAATCTGTTTTGTTTCGAAAGCTGAAATAATATGTGGCTGTGTGTAATATAAAGTGGGAGGAGAATCACTTTTGTTGTGAATGTCAATTTTATGTCGTAATTATCGTGTTTTTTTTTTCGTCTTTGTATACATATGAGGAGACAAGTATTCAGAAATAATATTTAATATTATGGGGCTTTAATAATGTAATTTTTATTTGAGGAGGAAATGATTGTCATAATTTATGTCCTTTGGAAATAATTTTTTGTACAAAATTTTTAATACCTACTTAAAATTCTGCGGGGTGATTGACACACAATGTCAATGTCTCTATACCTATATTGAATCAGTTTGTTAGCTTCAACACCACTTCTTTATGTAATCCCAGCCTTATACAAATTTATCACTCTGCAATAGTGGAAAAACTGAGCATAATGAAATACTCGTAGTTCTTTTGACTCTTTTTGATTTAGTTTTTGAGATACCAAATTTTTTTGCTTTTCTCCAAATTCATTGTGACCAATGATAATAACAGCCTATAATTTTAAAACCAGCCTACAATTTTAAAGAGGTTCAATATAACCGTAAACCAGTAGATACCATACACACATAAAGATGCAGTTGAGGTTTTTAGAGTTGGCAAGTTGTTTTTTTTTTTAAATGAATTAGACCACGGAACTCTCAAAAGGTGCTGTGGTCCAACTATTTTTAAAGTTGGACAACTGCCCCTAGTAAAGACCCATGGTCCAACTAGTTGGACAGAGCAGTTGGACCACTGCCCCGGACTGGATTATACTGTGGTGCAGGGCTACTGGCGATATCTCCGTACTGTTGGCTGCAAGTGATTATAGTTTACTAACAGGTGGCCTGAAGAAAGCAAGGGTTTTGAGAAATTCCACCCCAAGAGGGTATTTAGGGGTGGGTGAAATTTCACGCAGACGAAATCCCAACTTACGGTTCGTAGGTCGTGGGTTCAAACCCAGGCAGGCGCGAGGCGCTTTACTTTCTGTAATTTATTTCATCACCTTTGCTCTCAAAAACGATGAAGGAAAACATCATGTCTTAGGACCAAAAATTCGAAGACATCTACAAACACGCGTTGAGCCCGTGTGGTGGATTACGGCCCACTCTTTCTCACAGAGAGGAGGCCTGTGTCTAAGCAATGGGAATGTTATAAGCTGATTTTGCAGTAAATAAATTGTAGGAAAAAAAGGGACCGAAATCCTGGGGTATTCCCCGAAACGCACCAACTTTGAAACGCACCAATTGTATTCCTCGAAAAAAAATTTTAATAAAAATAACAATATTATAATGTCCTTGAATCATCAACGATGAAACATAGTGAAACAGAGAAGAGCATAAAGGATTCGTAATAAATGATATCGGTAGTCGTTTCATTTGGTGCGTTTCAAAGTTGGTGCGTTTCGAGGAATACCCCGAAATCCTCTGTTACCTCATGATCTATCACTATTTCAGGGACTCTTTTATATTATTTCCCAGAAAATAATTCCCAATGAAATTCCTATTAATGTAAGTATAAACTATCTTCCTCACCAAAATATACCTCCAAATATAACTTAAACCGTCCAAATAGCTCACGACCTCATGACAGCGATCACCTACTTACGGAATACCCTTGCTTCCACAAAATCACATTTTATTCACTACAGTAACGGTTCTCCTGAGCTCGATAATGTACGCCTAAGGTTGGGACGACTCTCCCAGGATTTCGGATGACCATAAACTAGTACTGGTTGTGGGGGATTTGAAGTGGAGCTATTTATTGCGTACTGAGGATAAAAAGTGTGTCAGTGCTCTTGGAGCTGTAGATGGTGCTAGGTACTTTGCCATGTTTTTATGTAATTCGATGCATATTCTTTTTAAAGTGTGAGGCGCACACTATTATTGTTAGAACGTTATTTTTAATTTTTTATTTTTCAAATTCAAATTCATTTTGTGAACATAGGGTACACCGTTGCCAGCCCTTCACGAATTTTGCACGGTCAGAGAGACTTTTGAAAAAGCCTGAGTAAAAAGTCATAATTCGAGGTTTGGCTCTCGCCTATTTCCTTCTTCAATATTGGACCAATTTAAAAGGTATTTCATAAACTCAATAAGAAAACATAGGAAAACATGTTCTAGAACAACATACAAGTAGTAAATATTTATTATTCTGTAAAAAATCATTGCTTTATGGTCATTACCCAGAAAGAAGAGAATGGAGAAAAGACCACCCGCAGTTCCTTACGTTACGTTATAGTTAAATCATTCTAAAATCGCCAACCCGTCTTGAGCAAGCATGATAATCAAATACTCGGCCTTTGCCCTACAGTCAGTCAATAACAGTCTGGAATATACTATTATAGAAAAATACTGAACTTCAACTTGCATCTAATTTCGACCACCCCAACTATCCCCAAAATTACCCACCATTAATAGCCCTGAATAGCCCAATGTCTTTCATAGCCCTAAAATTTAACAAAGCAAAGCTTTAGTCCGAACGTTTAGTGTTGCAGTCAATTTCATTTATTGTTTAATGATTATATTGCCCTGATTCGTGGTGTTATGTGGTCCTTATCGATTTTTATTGCTAAGTTTTACGATTTTATTTGAACTATCGTTTTATTTGAAAGGGTGGAGACATGCAATGGTTGATTTAGTTTCTTGACATTTATAGTTTTTACAACCCTTATGTAAGTCAAAGTCAAAGCATTTATTTCAAATAGGCACATAAAAGGCACTTTTGAACGTCAAAAATTATCCTAAAATAGAATTGATTCTAGTCGCCCATTCCAAAAGGTAGTTTTCGTATGGAGAAGAACAGGCAAGAAACTCCACCGTTACTCTTTTAAAATGTATAGGTACAATATTTTGCATGGGTACATTAATTATATAATAACATGTGAGGACGATGCACCTACAATAAAATTACTATACCACAATAGGTAAAAGAATTAAAAACGAAACCATGACATATAAATTAATTATCCGATAGATACATGGTGCTCACATATTTACAAACATGGTACAAGCAAAACGATTTTAATAAAAAAACAAAATACAAGTAATAAGTCAGGGTGTTAGTAATAAATGTAAAAAAAAGAATAAAAAAATTTACAATTAAATTAGCAACCAGTTTGATTTTGTCTAGACTCTAGATTGTCTTATGGAGCAGGACCAGCATGTTTCCAAGCGTTCTTATCTTGGATATAATCTTCTAATTTATAGTATGCTTGTTTACAAAGTGTACGTTTAATGTGAGTTTTAAATTTTCTTTCATTTAATTGCAATATATCACAAGGTATTTTATTGTAACATTTAACACAGTACCCCATAAAAGATGTATGTATTTTGGCTAATCTGAAAAATGGTTGATGTATTTTATCTTTATTTCTTGCATTGCTTCATCTTTAAGCACTTGTTCTATCGCCTGCGATAAACGAGAAGCCAGTAGAGCTAGCAACTAAAAGTTGGCGAGCAGCGAGTGCGCGACACGATGAACATTTTCTCGCTGGTATGCATTTGTACAGACGCCAGCACATCAAGCTACCCGAAACTGTCAAATTTTCCCAATCAACCTTGAACCTAATGCTTTTGCGATAAAGTTGAAAATCTATTAAATAAATTTGACAGATTGTAGTAGCTTGATGTGCTGGCGTCTGTACCAAAAGTGAGTCTCTCAGCGAGTGTTCTACAAGCCAAGCGAGCGTCGCTGAGCGAGTAAGTACCTACTGTCTTTGATAGCTCTTGTCGCTGCGACAAACGAGTACTCTATAATAAAACGAGTAAACTAATCACCATCTTCATTTCAGCCGAAGGACGTCCACTGCTGGACATAGGCCTCCCCCAAGCACCTCCACTTCGACCGGTTTTGTGCTTCTCGCATCCAACGGGTTCCTGCGGCCTTCACAAGGTCGTCGGTCTATCTTGTAGGAGGCCTACCAACGCTACGTCTTCCGGTACGCGGTCACCACTCCAGAACTTTTCGGCCCCATCGGCCATCTGTTCTGCGAGCAATGTGCCCTGCCCACTGCCACTAAGTTTGGCAATTCTTCGGGATTTTTCGGTTACCTTGGTTCTCCTGCGGATCTGGTGTAAACAGTCAGCGATCAATGATTACTATTTTACTTACAATCCACGAATCTACGAGACAATTATAGCATACTTGTCCAACCGTTTATCAATATCTTAACCAGTTTAATTATAAACTTAAACATACCCCACGAGTTTAACAATTTTCAAACCAAATATCTACACGCAATACCTACTTCGATTTAAAAAATGCTAACGTAAATCATTCGCTAATAATAACTGACGGGCATTGTATTGCGTAGTGGCGCGTAGACGACACGCCTATGGGAATTAGCCCTTAAGGATCGCCGCAGGACTTAAGAGGGAGACTAAATTTATAAGTGGAATTGTTTATTTATTTAACTATTTATGTATTCACATATAAACAGCCAAGGCGAAAAAATAGAAAAATTCGTACAAAGGCGATAATTGACGTAAATGTGTAACATTGACATTTCTTTTCATGTTTCAATTTGATGAAGGCACTGACCTGTTGTTTAATAGAGGTCAGTGGTGGTAAAGGGTACAAATGTTGGTTAAATTATAGAGGTGGGAATCATTTTCCATCAATACTCATTCAGTTAATTTGTTAACCCATACTTACAACCGTTATCCGGAAAAGAACCGGAGGTATACCGACATAGCTTGCAGAGGATGCAACCTGAAGTGGCTGTGATGACTGGGCCAGACTGCGGGGGACAGGGTGTTATGGCGAAACCTGGGAGAGAGGCCCATCTCCAGCGGTAGACTATGATAGGTTGAGTTGATATTTAACAAACAAATATTATGACAACGTAAGTCTTCTTAAGAATGCTTGGGGTATCGTGGACTGAGTTTCGCTCCAACACCTCTATACGCCAAGAACTGAAAATCAAAAAGCGTCTACCTGTTACGGTTCAAGCGCGCATCCTCAAATACTTCGGACATGTTCTCGAGGCGTGGGGGAGACTCTATTGAACGCCTTGTCGTGCAAGGTAGAGTGGAGGGCACTAGACCACGCGGACGCTCACCCATGAGATAAACTGACCAAAATTCGCAGAGGATGATCCCTTGTGTGAGTGCACGAAAAATTCCAGAAATCGGAATAGGTGGCGAGAAATCGTGAGGCGAATCACATCAGCCCCTAGACAAGAAACTACATGAGGACCACGACCGCTCTGACAAGAGTGCTACGAAGAAGAAGAAGCGTTCCTGCACACGATGCCGTCACCGCGCCGTCGCCGCGCCGACGCCGCACAATTACACTGTAGATACGAGTCGCGCGAAGCCCGCCACCGCGCCGCCGCCGCGCCGCCTCCGCACGCGTTCCCTCTCCGTTCCGACAGGTATCTACAGTGTAACTGCGCGGCGTCGGCGCGGCGACGGCGCGGTGACGGCATCGTGTGCAGGAACGCGAAGTCTTCACGTGCTTCCCCTTAAAATACAACACTTTGTGCCACAGTCAACCTTCTGTAACCGTCTATTTATGGCACACGAATTAGGGTAATTACCAATAATTGTCTTTTAGCCCAGTGGGAGCGACCGACCGCAATTGACGTCGCTTTTTTTTTTTTGCTACATTCTCCACGATAATTTCTGATAATTGGGATGGGACGATAATTATACAGATACCCTTAGAGTAATTGGTAAAATGATACGTTAGAATTTTTTTGCAATTTTATTGCTTACTTCTAGGTAAGTAAGTTTTTCTGGGAATTGTAATTATTAAAGGACGTGGAAAAATTAAATTGTGTTGTTGTGAATGAAAGACCTCCTTTATTGCTCTATTACCTCTTCTTCCTAGAATCAAAAATTCGAAGACATGCGATATCTACCAACCCCCACTGGGCCCGCGTGGTGGATTATGGCCCACTCCCTCTCACTGAGAGGAGGCCTGTGTCCCAGCAGTGGGAACATTATACTTAGGCTGATTATACTTATCCTCAATTACCAGAAAGCTATTTTGATATTTTCTATTTAGATTATTTGGCATCCATGACACATTAAAGACAGTCTGCATCCTGATTTGAACCGGTGACATATAACAAACGTCCACCCACACCATCTGCTTATCCTCCCTTACCTTGTAGGGTTGACGTTTGAAAGATCTTTGTGTTCCTATATAATAAGGACTAAAAGAACGCGGCTATTACTAAAATACGTATTTTGGAATAAATATGAAATGATTCACTTTTCTCTCAAAAACATTCTTTTTGTGAACTGCTGTCTATGTAGTTTTCTTGACAAAGACCAAAGACCGAAATATGCTATTACACCATTAAGGGCCAAAGCACACACGCTACTTTTTGCATCGGCGATCGGCGATTCAGCTGCTTTTTAGAAGCTCGGCGATTCAGTCGCTTTTTGGAAGCTTGATACAGCGGCTGAACGCTACACTCCGCACATATTCGGATGCCGGTCGCAGCGATTTGGCATTTGCGCCAGCATCGGATCAGTCGCTAAAACGCGCGCTTCCGATACCACGTCTGAACGCAGAGAGTCGCCAAAACGCGATGCAGCATCGGAGCAGTCGCTAAAACGCGCGATTCAGATACCGCTTCCGAACGCAGAGATTCGCCAAAACGCGATGCAGCATCGATACAGCCGCAAAATCGCCGATCGCCGATGCAAAAAGTAGCGTGTGTGCTTTGGCTCTAAGATTATCTATTACGAGTTTTTTTTTTAATTGGTTCTTTTATATTTTGTGAAGATGAGAACGTTATACGACTGTAGATTTGTAGACCCGTTTTCTTGTTAGTACACTTTTTGAAAAGTCTACACTGTCCTCCCATACTTGTTAACACTGTAATTTGAAAACATTGTAATAGCCAATTAATTCTAAAAGAATAAGCGTGGATTTTCTTGCCGGGTCGTCTCCATAGGAAACGACCAATTAGAACCGTGCACCTAGCTTCTGACGTTTCATAAGTGCCCATGTAGGCTACATATTAGTAATCTGTGCATGTAGGTTTATGTGAAATAAAATATTTTGATTTTTAAAACAGAAGTTGTTATTTCATTGTATTTATCTACACCCATGCTATTAATCTTCTATAAAAGTTTCTGAAACAGTTAGCTTATTGCCAATATTAAAACAACCACTGTCATAGATAGATAGATAGATAAACCATTTATTTGGCGCACACAAAAGACAGCACACACACAAAAGTACAACATTAGATGAAACCAATTACCCACATGAACATAATATAAAAACAAGGTGCTGATACAAAAACAAAAAAAGGAAAAACATACATATCTAAATAAAAGTGACACTATGAGTCTATGACGAATATTTAAAATAAAATTAGCAACGAAACACAGTGCGGTGTGCGTCTCAAGGTTGCACCAAATGGGAGTCCAGCTCAGCATGTGCCAGGCAAATGTACCTGACGCTGATATTCTGCTGGATCCCTGCAGTGACATACGGACGTTGAGCAGACGAGATAAATTGGTGTTGTGACAGGTGTTAAGTGCAGACAGAAGTTTTGTAAGTATACCCGACACGTCATAGTAACCATAATATCATCCAAACGAGTGTTAATTTCATTATGCAACTCGTTTTCAAAAAAAGAACCTTGTCATGCACGCGCGTTTCACTACCACAGCGCAGTAATTTAAAAAAGGAACCCATAGGTTATTCGAATTCACGTGGTATCCCGCCGGCCACCATTTATGTTCCATATTAGTATTGCAAAAAAAACTGTTTCAGAACCTTTTATAGAGGATTCATATCATGGGTGTAGATAAAGTTTTGTATGCAACTGTACATAATTAGGTGTAAGAACACTCATGTATTCCTTCATTTATGGCTGATTCCTATAAATTACGGACTCTTCGGGTCTTCTCTTTACTAATAATGAAGCAAAGACCTCATAGTTTCGCATAGTAAACCCTCCCATTTGGAAGTAGCTATTACAGGTAATAGCTTAAAAATCTTCTTCTAGTTCCAGTTTGTTTCGTTTTCGTACCGAGCATTATAGGGACCACAGCATGCACAAAAAAGTTGATAAGAAAGTTAAAACATTAATAATACCTAGTTAATTAATTATCAGATTCGCGTAATTTCTGTAGGAATGGATATTAGGCACGATAAAACCATAGATAAACAAACAATTTATCCATAAACTAGACCACACACAACCACAATCGATCATCCAAAATGAGAACTCCGCCCGCAAAGATGAATCGCCGTTCATAATTCCAATTTCGAACGCTGATAAACACAAAATGGCCGCTCGCAACCGGCATTTATTAACCCTACCAGATCCCGTGTCCGCCGTGATAAATACGGGGTGCTTCCCTTAACTTTTACCCGTGACTCATTATGGCATTTAAATAATTCGTGCCAGAGTTGGTTTTGATTTATGATACCGCTCGTGACACGGGTTTAATCTGTGCGTTCAACTTCTATGACAGTTGTGTGCGTGAGTTTATCTTGATCGCAAATGCGCTTGAAGGGTTGGTTTTTGTCGCGTGTTACGTGTATTTAATAAATAAGAAATCACAGTAAACCAGTTAAGTGCAGAGTGCAAAGTGTTACTTATTAGTGGTTCATCCCGGTGTCAGAAAAACCGGTCAAGGGCGAGTTGGACTCGCGCACCGAGGGTTCCGTACAAATTTGTAGGTATGTATGTAAATAGTTTCAAAATTGATTTTTTCTTTGTAATGTGACTACAAATATATGGTTTTCGGATTTTTCTTTTACTTGTGCTACATGACATTGCTTCTTACCTTTCATGATTCTAGGTGAACGGGAAGTACCTATCCTATAGATTTTGATTCCGGAACATATACGCCCGTATCTTTTGATTGCGTTGACTTAGATAGAAGTTTGAATTTTTCACTGCTCAAGGAATTACAGCCTTAAGTATTTGATATTAATTTCAACTTGATAACTCTACGCGTTCCTGAGAAAAACGGTCTTGACTTACGGACAGACAGACGGACAACAAAGTGAACGAACGGAACCCTTATAAGAATAAGGGTTCCGTTTTTCGTTTTGAATGCGAGGATGCGAGTTTTACCCCCGACTTGTTATTTTTTGTGTTTGTCTTTTTTCTCTGCGTCTTGTTTACCGCAAATAAACATATTCTCTTCTTACTTTCTATCTTTTGTATAACTTTCAATAACCTAAAACGAATCCAGAAACTTACAAGAGATGCAAGAAAAACACAGAACTCGGAACCAAACTCTCAAAGAAATCACCTCTCATCCCTACTCCATAAGAACTTCCTAACCCCAGCACCTGTTCCCATTGCCAGCCGAACATAAGCATCCACCTCACGTCCCACAAGATGTGTGGTGTAGCACACCTAGCCCCCGCGACACTATTTTTACCTAACAGTTGGTGGTACATCGGTATGTCCTGAATCTATTCGCAACGGGGATGCGATCGTGCGCTATGGACATGGAAAGGGGTGGAGTAGATGCGGTATATTTTAAAGTTCGATTATTTAATAAAATTTTGGAGACAATCTAACACTAAAATATATATGTAACGGAGAAGGCATGTGTGTCTCGTTATTATCAGCCATATTTCAACTACTGTGGGCGAACTATGGGTATGTGTTGGTTATTAGTATTACGCAATAGAAAAACGGTTTGCAGTTCAAATCAGATTATAATTTCACGAACAATTTAATCACACTAGCAAATCACACACTATAGGTACACGATACAACCAGATACGGAACGCGGGACAGTTTCTGAGCGCATGTTGTTCGTATGATGTCCGATGTCCAAGAGGCTCCACATTGTTCTGTCGCGCTGTCGTCAACCCCACACGAACTCAGGCTAGACTCTGTCAAGCGCCGCCAGATGGCGCTGGTGTTCCGAATAGTCAAACGAATGACCGGTTGCGACATATGTAATACTAGCTCTATCTGTCTTGCGTAGGGTCGCAGCATAATGCTGAGCGATAGCCGTTTTGCGTGGATGTGACGCATATTTACCCCTATATTTTTTATTTTATGTGTTTTTGCGTCATTTTCACCGCAAATAAACGTATTTTCTTTCTTTCTAGCTTTTGCTCCCGGCTTCGCTCGCGTTAATTGGAATGTGACAATCAATTAGGGTTGTACTCGGGTTGTAATAATTCAATCATGATTCGAAAGACACGTGGCGACATCTATTATCATAATAACGTTATTGTTGTTTTCCTCGGGAACAGCACTTTTTTTTGGGATGAAAGGTATCCTATATCCGTTTCTGTACACCTGACAATGTATATGCCAAATTTCAGGATTATCGGTTCAGTGATTTAGGCGTGAAAAGGTAACAAACAAACTTACTTTCGCATTTATAATATGAGTTAGTATTATGTACAATATTGTAAAGGGAAAAAAAATTAAAGAACTCATTGAGCATCAAAAAATTCGTCCACATCGCTGTCAGTGGAAAAAGTGCCCAAAAGGCTGGCAGCTTTGCCACGTTGGATGACAATACTGATTCTTTGACCTAAACATAGGCCAGCCCACGTGAAGAGCCGGCCAACCGCTTGGCGGTGTCCCGAAATACTCGATGAGCACTTAAATTGTTTCAGACTGGAATGTGCATGGCAGGATAACTCCGAGTTTTATTTTTACTGGTAAAGGCAATGGCGAAAATTCGATTCACTCATAAATGCAAACTCTCATGCAGGTAGATTTGTAGCTCATGGAGCCAGAATTATTCTATGGCATGGTTAAATACTTACTATCGCTTTATTTGTGCATAATGCTGCAAAGAGCCAAAGATTTTATACGAAGTCAGGAGCTCGACCTATGTGCTCGACCTATCATCGAATTTGTTGCTTTCTTCTTTTCTTTGAGGACTAATTAGACCATCGTTACTCTGTTGGTCTAACTGAATGCATGTATATAAAGAATACTATTACCTACCTTATCTTACCTTCTATACCTTTATTATTCAAGTTACTACCCCATAGGTCTCGTGGTTGCAAGCGTGACTGCTGAACGTGGGGTCTTGGGTTTGATTCCCGGGTCGGACAAAGTGTTCTTAGGTTTTCGATTAGAAATTTCTTAGTCCGGAGTTTGGAAGTTGGCGGTTTAATACCCCCGTGCCTCGGAAAGCACGTAAAGTCGTTGGTCCTGCACCTGATCTCTCCCTGGTCGTGTCGGATTGTCGTCCCATCGGACTATGAGAGTAAAGGAACAGAGAGTGCACCCGTGTTTACGCACACACTTGTGCACTATAACATCTCCTGCGTACCTGGCTAATCTCCGTTGAGATTAACCACTGTAACCAATATCGGTTGGGAGGCTATTATTATTCTCCTTTATTTCATTGTATACATATAAATTATATTTTTAAATATTAGGATATAAAAAATATATAAAAACATTTAAAAATATAAAAAATATTTGCCCACTGGTATCGGGAACAGGGTCCAAGCTACCGGCGGTCAGGGCTCCAGAGAGAGGAACCTCCTAACAATGCGGGCCGTGTCCAGAAGTACAGCTTTCTGAATCAGGCCCTTGATCCAGCTGCCCAACAAGAGCCTCCTTAGGTGTTGGTCGAGGCTCTTGGCTATCTATTATTATTATTTTATTCAAGTTTACTTATATTTATATGCGTGTGTTTCTGTGACAAATAAACCTAGTTTTCTTTCTTTCTTTTCTTTACCTTATTAAATTCCCTTTATGCCATATAATCAATTGGCAAAAATCTTCATACATCTGGTAACAACAACACATTGTCACCTCCACGGTTTCGGCGCGCACTCGGTTGCACTCCAAAGGACTGCGGCGAGACGTGACCGCCATGTCTATTGCACTTATTTACCCGATACTTCTCGATTCCGCTTCTCGATTATCGATGTTTGGCGAAAGTGGGCGTGGTGCAGCACTAAAGATTGGTTTTGCAGGTTATGTTTTGGTTGAGTTATTGGTCGATTTTGGTGACAAATTGAAGCTGCAATCTTGACTTTGATGGATAGTCAACTAAAGGGATTAAGGAGGAAAATCGGTATTAAAAGTACAGACGCCAGCACATCAAGCTACCAGAAACTGTAAAATTTTCCCAATCAACTTTGAACCTTACGCTTTAGCGATGATGAAGGCAATTTAATAACAGACGAAGAATATCTATGCTAAGATATATGTGATAACTATCTGCGCCCCGCAGTTTCACCCGCATAAGTTTAGATCCCGTGGGAATATCGTTACCAAAAGTTGCCTATATGTAAATCCAGGGTGTCAGCTACCTCCGTACAAAATTTTATCAAAATTGGTCCGGCCGTTTGAGCGTAAAGAAGTAACAAACATATAAATACACACAAACTTTCGCCTTTATAATATTAGTGTGATTGTGAAGAGAGAGCAGAATCATGTACAATGAATCTATGGTTACAGTTTAAGCATAAGTACGTAATAGAAAAAGTTAAATAAACCCCTTTCAACATCATCATCATCATTTTCAGCCAAAAGACGTCCACTGCTGGACATAGGCCTCCCCCAAGCACCTCCACTTCGACCGGTTCTGTGCTTCTTGCATCCAACGGGTTCCTGAGGCCTTCACAAGGTCGTCAGTCCACCTTGCGCGAGGCCTTCCAACGCTACGTCTTCCGGTACGCCCCCCCCCCAGCCCTTAACAATAACAGATTTATAAGACCTAGGACCATCTCATTATTTTAACAATTACCTTCAGTAAGAAACTTTACTACAAGATCTTTCCAACAGCCATGCGGGTGTAAATTGGCTCATTAACTTCATGAGTTATCAAACGATCAAGTCGTGTGAAACATTTTTAGTACAGTACAGCCATTTATTGGCACTTTTATTCCTCTAATGAATATTGGGGCTACAATCCTGCAATACCTATTAACTATAAAAATTATATAAAAGAGTTTTAGGAGACACTATAGTCTCAAGTTAATCGCTCCTCTAAAAGTAATATTACAGAATATATAATAGTACTAGACGTAATATTCAATAGATTTTATTTTTATAGTGCGTAATTCAAAAAACTTTTTCACATAAAAGCAAGGTGGCGCTGGAATAACGCACGAAGTTTGTGTGTTTAAAAAAAAAATTGTTCACAAGCTGTGAACAGATAAATTTGCCTGACACACACAAAACTTTGTGGGGAGCATTTAAAATTTTATTTCACCATAAACTTTATAACGCCGCCTAACCAAACAGAACTCTAAATAAATTTATAAATCAAACACCCGACAATCGAACGGGTTGGGTTTAAAAAAAAAATAAAGTCCTCAGAAAAAATATTCGTGAAGCGGTTCGAACTGGTTTGTAACCCTCAAGCGGTGGGCTTATTGAGATATCAAATAAAAAATCAGCAGTCTCGGGCGGCTAACAAGACCCCCTTCAACAATGCTCCTTGATTTAGCTCAAGTTTATTGTGCAACTTTATTTATACCTCTGTGTTTCCCTACTAGACGCTATCCGATATTACCCTTCCCAAATCCTTACACCCCAACTCAAAACCACAATCAATCCAAATTCAACTCTAACTTTTTCAAAATACAGTCCACATTTCCTGGACTATGTAACAAGACTTACGTCACAATTTCGGAAACCTAAAATTTACCAACGCATTTTATTAAGAATCGTGAATGTGTATGTCGGGTTGTGTGCGGTTTGATTGGAAATATGCTTATGGTTGTTTCGGTGGGCGGCCATTGGATTACGTCTGCAGTGGCTGATTGCAGCTGAACATCGTTTAAGGAGTCTCTTTGAGGCACGGTACGGGGAACGTTTGAGAGTTCAGGGGAACCGACGCTTCATTATTTTATATTTATTAATATTTATGATCAAATTGTATGAGGATTTCCGAAGTTGTATGCTGCGGAGATGGTACGTGAATTTGGTGTAATGATATTTAAGCCAAGTTTATTTTTATTGTTTATGTTTTGTTTACAATAGTAAAATACACCTCTGAAGCTTTTACCTCGACAACAACCACAATAACTAGAGGTCGAACTTCTTAAGACATTGTCTATTTTTACCCGACTTATGATTTTGACCGGTATGTATGTATGTATGTTTATCTGTTCCCTCATAACTTCTAAACTTCTTGTCATAATTGGACAAAATTTGTCCAATTATGACAAGAAGTTTAGAAGTTACGATACCTCATTTAATGACGTATCGTTAGAAGCGTCTTGATCGTCCGCTGGTTATAGGCTAGTGACGTCACAATAAATTGAATATGGTGCCCTCTAGCGGGCATGAAGACGTGATCTAAAAAAAAAAATTATCATGCCATGTTGGGTATCTAATGAAAGGGATTAATTAGCACATTTCAAAAATATAAATATTACTGAAATAAACCCCAAAGTAATTAAATAAAAAATAGGTTTAAAAACTAAAACCCGACTACTGAAAAGGATGAAACAAGAAAGTACCTTCCCGTGGTCGCATGCCGCTGTACTAACATATTATAAGCTATGGTAGTATGCGACCACGGGAAGGTACTTTCTTGTTTCATCCTTTTCAGTAGTCGGGTTTTAGTTTTTAAACTTATTTTTTTGATTTCATATGTATGTGAATCATTGTTAACTGAGCTGACGATTCGAGATCCAACTTTTTATGAATATAAACAGTTTGCTTGCATAAAGCTTTAGTTTCTTATTATAACGTCTTACTATAATGGTCGTCACGAAAATCTGTCATATTCCCTAATATTTGACATTAATCCTGCCAACACGAACAGGATCCTGACAGTTATTGCGGATAGGCTGGTCACGCTTTACTTCCAGCACTGAGTATCATTAGAAAAAAGTAATTATAATGTTTATTTTTTTAACTAAGTACGAACACTAGTTCCATAAGTTTTAGGGCTGATTTTTTTTTTTCAATTGACGTCTGACAGATTTTGTATGGAAGAACTGTCAAAAATTCAAAATTATCCGCCGGATATAATTATGTGGCGTTGGAAAAAGCAGCCCTTACTGAACTAACGTTCTATGGAATTCAGAGTCTGAATTAAAAAGATTTAAGTAATTTTGTTAAATATTTGGATTTATTTATTAACCGGTCAAGCGGCGCGGCGCCGATCGGCGACGAAACAATAGAAAATCAATTGTGTCTCATTTGCGGCGCTTGACAAATTAAGGTGTCAAAGTGACCGCGTCCGTTCACCGCATTATTATGATTTAAATTATATTTTTATTTTCATCTGTGTCTCGGTTCCATATCACCGTTAATCAATGGTGTCCCTCAATCAAAGTGATACAGTGGACGGCAGAATGAAATCAAATTAACTGCTTTTATGACATTTAAAAGCAACGACTCGCGAAGGGTTATCACGTGACGATTTTTACCGTATTTTTATTATTTACTAGCTGCGCCCCGCGGTTTCACCCGCATAAGTGTCGATCCCGTGGGGATATCAAGATAAAAAGTAGCCTATATGTTAATCCAGGGTGTCAGCTACCTCCATACAAAATTTTATCAAAATTAGTCCAGCCGTTTGAGCGTGAAGAAGTAACAAACATATAAACACACACACATTCACAAACTTTCGCCTTTATAATATTAATACTGTGATGTGATAGTGTGATTAGTGTGATGATTACACTGAAGTGATAAATTATTTATTTTCTGTAAGTAGGTTTGTACAAACACTTTTACACGTCAATCATATTTTTTAAAGCTAGATAAGGGCGGCGTTTCCTATCTGACTACTCTGAGAAGAAAGGCCGAAACAAACTCAGTGGTCACAGTCTCTTTTAAAGTCCAGACAAAATCTTGGCCAGATCATGTGAAGACCATGAATAAACATTTAAGACGTTGAGTAGACGTTTTGGTGGCAATTTAATGTTATTTAGTATAATTGTATAAATGTCATAGGGACGTTTACTCGACGGCATTAGGGCCCATTTTATTCAACTTAAGGCGCTAAGAGTTTCGTGTAACAGTCCTATAATTACCTATTTTAGTCGCATAGTAGTCATATATACGTCGATGATTTGACTACTTGTCACACAATATGACTTTTATATAATGTAATCGCTGTGTTATTGTCATTTAAAGGTGATGCTTACGAATTATATTATAAAAGATTAATTTAATTTGGCAGTGTTTTTGACAGCTGTATTAATATTGCATTTTTCTGTTATTTGAGGTGATAAAACCATTTCATCAGTTGTAAACCATTGCGCAATCAAGTTTACTGATAAATGTGAGGTAAGTTTGTAACAAATTTTTTATGCGCTTTTAAAATTTGAATGTTTTTACATATTTTTATTAATAATTTATTAAGTGACTGCATTATATGACAAGTATATAACTTCCCGACCTATAAACTGCGTGTTCATTGTAAATGTGTACCTATTTTATACGCCATGAAAGTTAATTTAGGGATCAATAATAAAATTATAAACGCCTGGCTAACTCAGTTCAAAACATTTACATTTTAGAACAGAAGGATTTGCGTGACATATAACTTAGTTAAGTCTAAATAATACTTTTGTTTTAGGTAGACCCCACAATGATCTATAATTATGCAGATGTTGATAAGTTTGTATCAAAGAATACTGCGAGACGAGGAATATTAAAATCAATAGACCACTTTTTATAATGGTCTTTGAAGTCATCGATTTTGGTTGAAGTGTCTTCTTTATCAACATTATCTTCATTTTCGGAGGATGAACACTCAACTTCGGAAAATGAACAAGAGTCCTGAACCTTGGCAAACATTTTGGTTAAATTGATTGGTTAAATGGGAAAATTTGTATGGACCCCATCCCCAGCAGTGTAGTACTATGGGCCATGTGTGAAAAAATCGATGTTATTCTGAATAACAAATACTGAAAGAAAGTATGAAATAATGAATGTGGCAAAAAAATGTTTTTCTTAATTATTTTATATTAGACTGCTCTGTATGGTTACTATTTTATGATTTTTATCATGTTCATAGATTTTAAAAATAACAAAGTAAGTAATCATAAGATATTACAAATGAATCTGTATACGTATGGTTCAGTATAATAATCATTATGGTTGTAGAAATGAATGCTTCTAAAAATTATATTTATTATTTATGTTAATACTATTTTAAATACAAAATAATCATAGAGGTTAAGTAATCGTAGGAGCTTGCGAGTTAGATATCGTATGTTCCTAGACTAAACAATACGATATCTTCCTCTTTAAATACAGGAAAAGGCATATCGATGGAATCGTCAGTTAATGTCACGAATGACGCTCGCTGTCGATTAATATTTTGTTCCGTTACACAGCTTCCTAAGCTGTTAGGAACATGCTCCACGAAATTGGCAGCGTTAAAGCGTCTCTAAACGAGTTCAGAAGAGCTCCACCTATACGAAAGTCAATAAATAGGTTCGGAAGGCTTTTATCAAAAATTTGATTTCTGAATTTTTTAAAGTGTCTCTTGAACCAACCGTTGACGACTTCAATGACCCATCGTACAATTGTTAATTTTCCTGGATTTAAGGTTAGTAGGTACTATTATTTATTCTGTGGCTTTAGTGTAGGTAGACTGGCGCGATTCTCAGTCGCAATGATTGTTTATTTTAAGCATGTATTGTGTGCTCAAAAATATATCTTAATAAAAATTATTTATTGTGTTTCTCTTTGTGGATGAATAACTTTTTTCCCTTATTATTTACACATTTACTGTCATACAATAAAATGATGTATTTTTTACGCTCTTTTATTTTATATATGAGAAAAAGTGCTACAAGGGTGGGGACGTTTTTTCCCAATGTTCAGCATTTAAATGTGATACGGAACCCTTCTCATTTTTCTCACTCTCAGCTTGACCTCTATTACTTTGTATTAAATTACGTGCTTGAAGCGCTTTAATATGAATATTAATTATATAGCGGTCGTATTATCATGTTTGTGATACTTTAGGATGTATACAGGTTTCACTCGTAATACTTATTCGACTTATATATAATGGTTACAAATACTATGTGTAAACAATTATCATCCGTTTAGCAGATGTTTAAAAGGTAATTATATGACCAAATTGACAGTATTATGACATTTATACTACGAAAACGTTTACACGACGAAAAGTTGTATAAGTAAGTTTTATAGATGTCATCGTAGACGCTATTATATGACGATTGTATAAAAATGTAGAAATAACGTCTACATGACATTATTATACGACAAAAAATGTATATGACTATTCGGACACATAATGCACCAGTATATGACGAAGAGTTTAAAAAAATACTGTAAAATAACTTTAGTACGACTCAAGGTCATATAAATGTTTGATTATATGACAAAAATGTTTGCTGACTTCTTAGGCGGCGTTTCGGTAATTGGACGAGAATTGAGATTGAAATTTTAAGGACGCGTCACGTTTCTCAAGAAAGATACCTATAACTCTCTGCCTCTCACACTAAATCTCACTTATTCATAATTTTTTAAGAAGTTTCACTTTTATCACGTGTACGGTGCTGCACGCGCTTTTTAAAAGCATAGGTACTGTCTAATTCCTTGGTTGTAAACTGAACTTCATTTTTATGTACTTAGCTATTGACTGCAGTATCTGTTTATTTTCTACCTTTTGAGGTTCGAAAAGTGATTTATTTGAATAACTGAATGTATATTTCGCTTACTGGCAATCAATGTTCCTGCATTACCTTCTTTACGACGTAAACTGGTGTTGTTTTATTTCCAATTTACAGTTTATAATTCACTTGCTGCAAAATCCTTTCTGGCGATTTTACACAAACATATTTTATTTATATCGATAGCCAGCCCTAAGCTCTACAACTTTTTGCAAACAACACTGGCTGTATCTGTACTCTATACTGTCACTAACAAAAGTGCTCACCGGCTCTGTGTCTATTATTAATTAAAAACCAAAAACGTTCCAGTTAAGCCCGCGAGTGTACCAAAATCGAATCAAAGGAGTAATTCGAATGGAATCGCTGAATGAATTGATCGAATCGGCGGTAGTGCAACACTGTTTACACGCAACCTATTTTAAACCTTAACTAACAGTGTTAAAGTTTAATTTTGAAATGTTGTTTTCCAATGCGAATTTGGTAGTTGTTGTAAAGAATTTTGAACTTTATCTTGGTGTGGTAGAGTATAGTTTCTTTGTTTGCGTGTGTTGTAAATTTTGATGTAGCAAATGCAGTTACGTGTGTAAAAGAGTCGTGTTCGCAGGATTGTCGTTCGATATAATTCGGTTAAGAGATGTTTTAGAGATGTCGATGTATTTTTTGATTGCCAAATATCCGTTCACTTTTATGTTTTGTTGTTTTACTACGTTTTCATGCCAAACTGGATAACGCATCTCAAGTAGGTAGAAACGGAATATCCATATTAAACGCTACAAAGATCAATAATTGCTATAGTGAATCAAACATTGGCCTAAAAATATTGATATCTCATAGAGGGTTTGTCTTGTAGCTTGTCGCGGTTGTTCCGTGGATGGGTGACCATCTTCACATACCAAGACCCCTCCGTGCCTCAGATAGCAAGTCAAGCCGTTGGTCCCGACTATCATTCGTGGATCTTTGACAGTCGTTACGGGTCGTCAGTAGCCCGAAAGTCTGACAACCCAGTCTTACCAAGGGGTATCGTATTACCCAGTAACTGGGTTGTGGAGGTCAGACAGGCAGTCGCTCCATGTAAAATACTGATATTCAGCTGCATTCGGTTAGACTGGTAGCTGACCCCAACATACTTGGGAAAAGTTTTGGCAGATCACAGGTGATGATAGGGTTTGTCTAGTGGCGGTACCAAAGAAAAACTTTTATGCTCGAAAAATGGCAAAATATAATAATTTAGTTTTCCTTTTAAAATCACTTATTAGTTAGCTTATCCATCTCAATCTGATGCTATTCCAAAGGAACGCGTTAAAAACTCAAATCACCCATGAGTTGCCAACAGCACTATAGTAAAATTACGCGGCGCTGCACACCCCCACCCTATTTCATGTTAAACAAATATCAATTTTATTTCAATGACAATTAAGATGATTTCAGAGTGACTAACACTAATGAAAAAGTTATAAAAATCTTTGAATTTGTAGCGTAAACTGAACTTTATTGTGTAGGAATTGAAGTTATTTTTCAATTAATTCATATTTGTTTACATTTTTGGTAAATAAATTGCAAACGCAGATTATAAGTATATCCATGGTGGTCTGCACCCTTATTGCGTCACACTTTTACCCATAATCTGAATAATTTTGAAGGATATTGCTAATCCATTGCTTCATATGTTCGTAAAATGTGTCTTCTCAACAACGTAAATAACGCAATGAATGTTGTTAAACTGTCAAAATGAGAGCCATTGCTACTGATAATATGTTACGCGATTACCCTGCAGGTCCCTCTATCAATCCTTAGCAAATACTTCTGTCCAAAAAATCCTTTGTTTTTTTTTACCCAACGTTATCATGGTATGTGTTCAGTTTTCGATTGGTATTCATGAACAGCAAATCTGTGAAGATACGTTCGGAATCTTATTTCGGCTTCGGATTTTTGTATAAAAATCCGCGAGATCCGAGGAAATATTATGCGCATCTCTATAGTTTTGTCTTTTTATTGTTTTTGGGGGAGATTGGTGTTACCCGAAAGTGGATACACTCCAGTGTAAATATGATAAGAATGTGTGAAAGAAATTGTGTGTAGTTTGTTCGTTTGTTTGTTTGTTTGTTCTTGAGCAATTGCATCTCTTTAAAGTGAGAGTGAACAGGCTTCTTCTGGGTAAGCTCGCTCCATCGTCGACTTTGTCTCTGTCACCTTTGACCTAGACTAGAGTCAACAGCAAGCCCATTTCAAAACAAAAAAAAATATATATATAAATATTCTAAATGGAAATACTTCGGAATTCTTGCTGATATTAATCTTGACTCACTGAAAATACGTTTTTTTCTTTACTCTGCCCATCATTTACTCCATTTACCAAGTGATCAAAAACTCAAAGCATTTATTTCATTAAACCATTTTCAGGCACTTTTTAACTGTCAAAAAGCTGGTCAGTTAGACAGAAATAATGAAGCTAGTTGCCCATTCCAAAGCTTCAATCCTTTAAGAAAGAAAGAAGAAAGAAAGAAAGAAGAAAGAAAGAAAGAAGAAAGAAAGAAAGAAAGAAAATACATTTATTTAGCACAGACTAAAGGACACACAATACACTAGATACATCAGATAAAAAAAAAATCTACATCTTTTTAATAAAATAAGCGATAGACATAACTTTAACACAAGAAATAAAGATAAAATACATCAACCATTTTTCAGATTAGCCAAAGTACATACATCTTTTATGGGGTACTGTGTCAAATGTTACAATAAAATACCTTGTGATATATTGCAATTAAATGAAAGAAAATTTAAAACTCACATTAAACGTACACTTTGTAAACAAGCATACTATAAATTAGAAGATTATATCCAAGATAAGAACGCTTGGAAACATGCTGGTCCTGCTCCATAGGACAATCTAGAGTCTAGACAAAATCAAACTGGTTGCTAATTTAATTGTAATTTTTTTTTATTAGTTTTTACATTCATTACTCACACCCTGACTTATTACTTGTATTTATTTTTTTTTTATAAAAATCGTTTTGCTTGTACCATGTTTGTAAATATGTGAGCACCATGTATCTATCAGATAATTAATTTATATGTCATGGTTTCGTTTTTAATTCTTTTACCTATTGTGGTATAGTAATTTTATTTTAGGTGCATCGTCCTCACATGTTATTATATAATTAATGTACCCATGCAAAATATTGTACCTAAAACATTTTAAAAGAGTAACGGTGGAGTTTCTTGCCCATTCTTCTCCATACGAAAACTACCTTTTGGAATGGGCGACTAGAATCAATTCTATTTTAAGATCATTTTTGACGTTCAAAAGTGCCTTTTTTGTGCCTATTTGAAATAAATGCTTTGACTTTGACTTTGAAAAAAACAAAACAAAGATCAAATAAAAAGCGTAAAGTCCGATGTAAGTAATTAGCAGGAAAGTGCATTAGCAGGACAACTAGTGCCTGACGCTGGTAGAAGTAAGAAGAAGAACGAGCAAGAAACTCCAAGTCACTCTTTTAAATCATTATATTAAAAATCCTGGAATGTACCCAGATTTTTAATATAATGTCAATCTCAAGCAGGTAAAACACAGTTTCTCTAACATTGTTAAACATCACAGATCAACACCAAGAGACATTCTTTACGTACCTACCTCAATTACATTTATGTCCGCACTAGCTGCGCCCCGCAGTTTCACCCGCATAAATGTCAATCCCGTGGGAATATCGGGATAAAAAGTAGCCTATATGTTAATCCAGGGTGTCAGCTACCTCCAAACAAAATTTTATCAAAATTGGTCTAGCCGTTTGAGCGTGAAGAAGTAACAAACATATAAACACACACACGCACACACAAACTTTCGCCTTTATAACCTGTGATAACTCGTCAAAATGTAGGGAACAGCTAATTTTTTTTCGCGATTTTAGGTTTGGTCCCATAGTAAAAGTTGTTCATAATGATGAGTACAATCTCCCATTTCGATTTGTCACATGTTTTCAAGTTCAACCTGTAGATAACTTGTTTTCCGAGCGCATACAACCCGAATCTCTTCAAAATGAGAGTGAACAGGCTTCTTCTGGGTAAGCTCGCTCCATCGTCGACTTTGTCTCTGTCACCTTTGACCTAGACTAGAGTCAAGAGCAAGACCATTTCAAATATTAAAAAAAATACAGTCGAATTGATAACCTCCTCCTTTTTTTGAAGTCGGTTAAAAAAAAGATATCGTTGAATACAATTTTCTTTTCGAAATCAGGCCAAACATGACTATAATTTGTGTGTTATACAAAGTTACCCCACTAACCGAAAATCAAGTTTTAACGATAATAAAGTGTTGTGAAGTAGAAAATTCGTTCTATACAGCTTGGTCTTACGATTAACATGGATCGCATTCTGGAACTAAGTTGCTTATCGCCAGAACAAGTTTATACAAGTTGTCAGCAACATCCCAGTTGAAACTTGTTTCGGTACCCACTTCGTACAATTAACATTTAAAAGATTAATTACATTGGATAAAGAGGATAAGTATAACGTGATTTAGTTTCTATACAGGGTTATTGGAAAAACACCAACAACGTCTTCAGAGGTTATTGTAGTCACCATTATGATGAATGACTTTTACTATGAGACCAAACCTGAAATCGCGAAAAAAAAAATCAGCTGTTTCCTACATTTATGTTCGTATAACTCGTAAAAATGTAGGGAACAGCTGATTTTTTTTCGCGATTTCAGGTTTGGTCCCATAGTAAAAAGTGTTCATAATGATGAGTACAACGACCTCTTAAGAGGTTATTGGTGTTTTTTCAATAAACCTGTATAAATAAAAATAATACAGCCAGCATGATAATCTGAGGGGCAATTCTCATAATTCTAAAAAATAACGTTCACAGTCTGATCTCAGTCTCAACCTATCACAAAGACTGGGTCGAGAGTTGCTGCGAGCATTGCCTTCTCCAACATCCTCGTCTACTCACTATCCAACTCAACTTGTCGTACAAGTTGTCCGGTCCTGTAAGCATTCCTTGAAGGGGTAGCCAGGAATGTATCGTACCAACCCCCATATTTTACCAGGTTAAAGTCTCATGTTATCACACCCATCATCATCTGCCGAGCCTTTTCCCAACTATGTTGGGGCCGACTTCCAGTATAACCGGATGCAGCTGAATACCAGTATTTTACATGGAACGACTGCCGATCTAACATCCACAACCCAGTTACTGGGTAATACGATACCCCTTGGTAAGACTGGTTGTCAGATTTTCGGGTTTTTGACGACCCGTAATAACTGTCAAAGATCCACGAATGGCAGCCGGGACCAACGGCTTAACGTGCTTTCCGAGGCACGGAGGAGTCTTGGTATATAAAGATGGTCACCCATCCACAGACCAACCGCGGCAAGGGTAGCTTAACCTGGTCAAACCCGTGCGGCTGATATTACTCAGCCACAAGCCCATGGATACAAATACTGACTCCTGACTGCTAAGAAATTCGTAAAGGAAAACCTATTATACATTTTCCCTATCATTACTACAGTAAAGGCGTGACTCTCCCACAAAAGTGTTTCCTTATTCCGGCCTACCTAATCCTGAACTCGCTAAACCTTCGGGGTGGTCTCCCATCCATTTTTTCCGGAACATATTTGGGTTATACAGCAGCGTTAGTTGGTTGTATGAATAGCGTGAAGATGTATTTCATGGAGCAGGAAACGAGGCATGTTCCTGCCACACCGTGCCGCCCACAAGATTTGGTGTGTTCCGCTTTGGACTGGGAATAGAAAATTAGAAAAAAATATAAACATTACTCTCGTAATTTTTATTAACTGATATTAATTATTGCAGATTAAAACTTTCTGCACAAGTAAAAAAAATACTGTACAAAGGCGGACTTAATGCCTGAGGCATTTTCTACCAGTCAACCTTAGGGTGATGCAAAGACAAAACATGGCAGGTGCAACATACAGGATAACTAGCTAGGATATAACTATAAAATACAAAAATATCATAGATACATACATACATACATATAAACCAAATTAACTCTCAGGGGAAAAATGATCGTTAGAGGAGAAAACGAATCCAGCAAATCAGCGCTGGGATGTTACGGTCAACTTCTGCCGAATATGTTCACGTCACGTGCCTTCACTTAAAAAGATAACCGACTATTTGCCGTCCTGATGTTCAGAGGGAGCGCATTCCATAGAAAGACCGCCTGGACAAAGAAAGAAGAATGAATGAAACCAGAACTGTGAGAAGGACATCGTAGAAGGCGATTGTTGGTGGAACGAAGATTTTTAGCATGGGCAGAGCATAAATATTGAATTTGGGAAGTAAAGTAAGAAGGAGCAGTGGGTTTGTCAAGAATAGAGAACAACGTAGTCAGCGCCCTCAACTCTCTGCGCTGGCGAATGGGTAAGCATTTTAAAAGCCAAAGATATTCGTAGCTGACTGTACTATTGTTACAGCAAGCAGACAGACATTTCAATTCTGTTAGTCTAAGAATGATGATGATCTGAATATTTTATAATGGAACAGCAAACAGATTTATCCGTAACTTGAGAAAACGCGTCTGGCACTAATCTCCGCGCCCTAAACGTACAACACCAAAGAATCTTGGTGCGGCAAGCTTTTAAATATTTCCCCGTCCTTGATTTATCGCCCGCCTTATAAAAGCCTCCCGCAGGGCGATATAGCCTTCCACAGCGAGCTTTTCGGCGTTTTTTGCTTTAATAAAAATCGCGTCTTCAGTCTGCTACAGGAGAATTTTAATTTTTCTTTCTAATATTCTTGTTAGGACATTTTCATTTGGAATCGTCCAGTGTGAAATTAAGGAGGAACGACGATAACGGTTGTAAGTGGAATATATCATTTTGTGAGTGATTTAGTAAAATTGGTGCTTTTGTTTTGAAATTATAGTAAGATAATTATAGTAATTATTTTTTTGGTTAAGCTGCGCTTGCCGCGGTTGGTCTGTGGATGGGTGACTATCTTTACTTACCGAGACCGTGCCTTGGAAATCACGTTAAGCCTTTGGTCCCGGCTGTCATTCGTGGATCATTGAGAGTCGTTACGGTCGTTACGCCCGGAAATCTGACAACCAGTCTGTACCAAGTGGTATCGTATTACCCAGTAACTGGGTTGTGGAGGTCAGATAGGCAGTCGTTCCATGTAAAATACTAGCAGCACAAAAGCTGCATCCGGTTAGACTGGAAGACGACCCCAACATAGTTGGGAAAAGGCTAGGCAGATGATTATAGTAATTATTATTCTAAGGGCTGATTTTACAACATCGGCCGTGCTATTCTGTAAAAATGTCACCGTGAAAACTTAGGTGAAGTGAGCTTAATGTGAGCTGTCATTTTACCTGATGCTAGGGATTGACACAATTGACAGCTCACTTTAAGCTCACTTCATCTAAGTTATCACGGTGAGATTTATACAGAATAGAGCGGCAGATAATTTTAACAGAGGACTAATTTTGAATTTTTGACAGTTCTTCCATACAAAATCTGTCAGATGTCAATTTTATTCCACGAATAAAAATTGTCTGTCGATTGAAAAATCAGCCCTAAGAAATGAATCTTAGCTTTATAGCTATCAAATTAATCTTCTTCATCTAAGTTTTTGTCTTCTTAGGCCCGCTCGTAAACAACTCTATATTACAAATCTATATTTGCGACTGTCTTATTCTAAGAGTATCCAACGCAGCATTTTTTTTTTTTTTTGGCTTCATCTTTCAGTGCTTTAAGTAGTAGATCAAGGGCCTGCGGACGGAGAGTAATGGGTAGCTCACCGTCCGATCAGGACCAGGCCCGTGCCGGACGGCGCGTACGTGTTCCACGCGCGCCTCAAAGTGATGTCAGCAAATAGGAAGGGGCCTGCCAGGGCCGAAGCCTGCCGGGGTTGCGGGATTGTCCGAAAGGGTTACCGCTACCCCGGAACATAAAGGGCTAAGGAAGGAACACGGATGGGTTTTAGTCAGTAAGAGTCTGACACTCCCTTCCGCTCCACCCAGAGCGGGAGGGGTCATTTGATGATTTCCCATCCATAAAAAAAGGCCCGCTCGTAACGCTTAATAAATGAGTCTTTGGTCATTTAAAACATATTCTGTCTCTGTCATCTTCAAACGATTAGTTTAACGATTATACTTTTAGCTCTAAACATATTTAGTGATTTGGAGTGGAAAAAATATACTTGTCACACAAGAAGATCACAATTTTTTTTTTAGAAGATATATTTTTTACAAAATATATCTTTATTAAGAGTAGTCAAATGTTGTTTACGTTTTTTCTCAAGCCAAACTGAATAGGGTATAGTTTTAAATCAAATCCAAAAGCTGCCCAGTTTAAACTACCCACTACTTGCACCATACAAACATTAATGAGTACCATTAAAATAGACTGTAAGAGAGCAAAGACAAAGAGTTGTCGCAATATAGCTGTCGTCTGAGAACGACCCTCGTCTTATGCTACACTATTAATCACGGTCAGTATTAGGATTACTAGGAGCTTAGAGGTTTTGGATGTGGTAGTTTTATTTATTTACTAGCTGCTCCCCGCGGTTTCACCCGCATAAGTGTCGATCCCGTGGCAATATCGGGATAAAAAGTAGCCTATATTTTAATCCAGAGTGTCAGCTACCTCAATACAAAACTTTATCAAAATTGGTCCAGCCGTTTGAGCGTGAAGAAGTAACAAACATATAAACACACACCCCCACACTCACAAACTTTCGCCTTTATAATATTAGTGTGATTTATTTAATACTTCAAGCACATACATGTACAGAGGCGGACTTAATGCCATAGGCATTTACTACCAGTCAACCTTTGGGTGATGCAGAGACAAACAGGTGGTAGGCGCAATCATGGAAATTGAGGAATAAATATTTTAAATATAAAGATACGCATAAACCTATTAAGACTATGAATATAATATATAACTAATTATCTACATATAAATATAAGTATAAATAAATATATGTAGGTATATACATGAATATACTTACTAACGAACTAAAAAGAAATAAGACAAACAATGAGAAAATATTACCGTTGTGATTATACTGCCAGCTTCTTGCGAATGTGCGGTGACTTTGATGTTCTGCGTGGTAATTCCGTAATACTAGCAGTAACTAGCAGTAGCAATGGCTTTAATTTTGACAGTTTAGCAAAATTCATTTGGCACGTTATTTACGTTGTTGAGCATGCCGGTAAATTCGAATATAATTATGAAGCAATGGATTAGCAATATCAAGAGGATTCAGATCGTCATTGATATTGTGTTACGCATTTAGAGTACCTACTCGTAAAAATAAATATTGTATGAGTGGGGATAATAATATAAAAAGTGGGCTGGTCACGCCACTCGTGAATATTAGGCAAGGTATCTTACGTCGTATTACTACATACAGCTAAGAAAATATAGTATTTCGAACAAAAATAAAATATAATTTATGCCATAAATAAAATCCATATTTATTATGTTTTAAAATTATAAACTCTGCTGTGGATTTAAAAAAAAAAAAGTTAAAAATCTAGTCGCAATCTCATCTCAGCGACAATTAAAAAACCTGTCAAAATTGTAGAGAAATTAGAAGTATTTTTGACAGATTGAGACTGAGATCAGACCGTGAACCTTCTAAAAATTACGAGAATTGCTCCTCAGAATTGATCACAAAAATAGTGATCGGTTTGCGTTTTTCGAAAACCGTACAATTACATTACCTGACAGTTCTGGAACCATTAGAATAATGTTTCAAATATAAGCACCAAATTAACCGGTCCAGCGGCGCGGTTCGCCGATCGGCGACGAAACAATAGAAAATCAAGGGTGTCTCATTAGCGGAGCTTGACAGATTAAAGCCAGGTAAGGTGCAGTTGGGTATAATAAATTATAGATCACAAGAATAATTAACAAAAGGTAAAAAACACGAGTTAACCAACAATAATAGTGGCCTAGCAACCGGGTTGCCAGATCTGTTGCCAACATCTGGCGTTCATTTTCCCATGACGCATCCACGCTTCAATTTCATTATTGACTCCACGTCAAATACAAACTTAAGTGCACTTAAACACTTATTTAACTTAACACTCTGTGAATTATGAGTCGTCTACACATTTATTGAAATCGAGACATTTGTAACTTGCCTAATCCTATTTTGGTTTACGACTAAATAATCGCACTTGAAGTCGTATGTGTGAAATGTGTAATTGGGGTTTTCTATTTATGCCAAAACATTTATAACACCCACAATATTTTAATTATTCACTTAATCACGGCAAATAATTCAAGCAAGATATAAGGAGAAATACGTTACTAACACGAAGTGTAGCCATTCTTTGTGTAAGTAAGGTTGAGGCCAAACGAGCGTAATTTTTTGAGTTATTTATTTATATATACTTTATTGTACACCACAAAAATACAGAGTTGTGAGTCGCTTATTTTGAGTATAGCAATTTACGATCAACTGAAATTCGGTTAGGCTGCCAGACGGACGGACGAAACTTCGGTCGCATTCTGTAACATAACTGACGCTTGCCTCGCTAACCTCCCTCACCCCGGGCGCAATTCGGTTGAAATAACGCGCGTGAGTCAAAGTCAAAGTCAAAGTCAAAGCATTTATTTCAAATAGGCACATAAAAGGCACTTTTGAACGTCAAAAATTATCTTAAAATAGAATTGATTCTAGTCGCCCATTCCAAAAGGTAGTTTTCGTATGGAGAAGAACGGGCAAGAAACTCCACCGTTACTCTTTTAAAATGTTTAGGTACAATATTTTGCATGGGTACATTAATTATATAATAACATGTGAGGACGATGCACCTACAATAAAATTACTATACCACAATAGGTAAAAGAATTAAAAACGAAACCATGACATATAAATTAATTATCTGATAGATACATGGTGCTCACATATTTACAAACATGGTACAAGCAAAACGATTTTAATTAAAAAACAAAATACAAGTAATAAGTCAGGGTGTGAGTAATAAATGTAAAAAAAAGAATAAAAAAATTTACAATTAAATTAGCAACCAGTTTGATTTTGTCTAGACTCTAGATTGTCCTATGGAGCAGGACCAGCATGTTTCCAAGCGTTCTTATCTTGGATATAATCTTCTAATTTATAGTATGCTTGTTTACAAAGTGTATGTTTAATGTGAGTTTTAAATTTTCTTTCATTTAATTGCAATATATCACAAGGTATTTTATTGTAACATTTAACACAGTACCCCATAAAAGATGTATGTACTTTGGCTAATCTGAAAAATGGTTGATGTATTTTATCTTTATTTCTTGTATTAAAGTTATGTCTATCGCTTATTTTATTAAAAAGATGTAGATTTTTTCTTACATACATAATATTTTCATAAATGAATTGGCAAGGTACCGTCATAATATTAATCCTTTTAAATAGTTCCCTGAGAGATTCGCGGCGACGTAGATTATAAATGGCTCTGACAGCTCTCTTTTGCAAAATAAAGATGGATTCAATGTCAGCAGCTCGACCCCATAGTAAAATGCCGTACGACATAATGCTGTGAAAGTAGCTAAAATAGACTAAACGCGCGGTTTCTACATCTGTTAACTGTCTTATCTTCCTAACAGCATAAGCGGCCGAGCTAAGCCGCCCCGCAAGAGATGTTATGTGAGGTCCCCATTGTAATTTCTCGTCTAGCGTGATTCCCAGGAAAACCGTTTGATCAACAAATTCTAGTTTTTCTCCATTCAGTATGATGTCACATTCGCTACTTCTAACATTTGGTAATTTAAATCTAATGCATTTGGTTTTCTTTTCATTTAGTACCAAATTATTTACCGTAAACCAATCTTGGACCTGAAGAATAGAGTTATTCACGTCGTCAAGATTTTGTGCCCGTCTGTCTATCTTAAAGATCAATGATGTGTCATCTGCAAATAACACCATCTTCGGTTGATTTTGAAGTAATTGTGGTAAATCATTAATGTAAACTAAAAAGAGGAATGGACCCAATATCGAACCTTGAGGAACGCCCATTGCCATTTCAGACCCCAATGAGTTTACGCCGTTTACTTGAACTTTAAGCTTTCTATCTTTTAGATACGACTTTAGTAAATCAAGAGCTAAATTCCTAATCCCATAGTGCTCAAGTTTCAGCAGAAGTGTCTCATGGTTGACGCAATCGAACGCCTTTGAGAGGTCGCAAAAGATTCCAATGGCATCTTGTGCTTCTTCCCAGGCGTTCAAAATGTTCTTTATTAGGGTGACACCGGCGTCAGTGGTACAACGCCCTTTGGTGAAACCGTACTGTTGTTCATGAAAGATGGAATTTTTATTAAAGTGGCGTAACATTTGATTGAGCATCAACTTTTCAAACACCTTACTGAGAACTGGCAGAATTGACACAGGCCTATAATTGTTGGGTTCTTTACTATCACCGGCTTTGAATAAAGGAACTACTTTACTGTGTTTCATGAGATCCGGAAAGACTCCTTGGTCTATACTGATGTTAAATATGAAAGCTAAATAGGGCGCAATCGTTTCAATGATAGATCTACAAACTTTTACAGACATTCCCCAGAGATCTTCTGTTGATTTAATTTTAAGATCTTTAAAAGCTTTTATAACAGCCTGGGGGTTCGTATGTTGAAAACTAAACTCCGAGGGGCATGCCTTAACATTCTTTCTAAGTAAATCAGCAGAACGCGCGGGTGAGGAATTTAAAGCTTCAGTAGTTTTAATGGGAATATTAGCAAAAAAGTTTTCAAATTCCTGAGCAATTTCTACATCTGAGTTTATGGGGCCATGTGCAGTTTCTAAATTAAATTCAGTATTACGCTTTTTTTTCCTACCTGTTTCATTATTTATTATTTGCCAGGTAGTTTTTATTTTATCATCGGCTGATTTTATTTTATTGCTAATATAACAGAGTCAGCACACAACTCATTTTGCGTCGCCGTATGGTACAAACAAGACTTTAGTATGAAACCGATTGCAGCGTAAATTCCGCGACTCATTTTACGCGACTCACAGCTCAAAAAATTACGCTCGTTTTTCCTCAGCCTAAAGGATACTGCTAACAGGCGCGACGGCGCGACGTGATTCTGGTAGAACAATTGCCAAAAATTTTTCATAGTAATTGTTCTACTAGAGTCGCGTCGTGTCGCGTGTCGCGTCACGTCTGAGCCTTTACATACTATATCTAATATCGTTCGACAAGTCAAAAAAGAGATTCAGGATTTCATTGAACATCTACTAGTTTAACCGGTCAAGCGGCGCGGTTCGCCGATCGGCGACGAAACAATAGAAAATCAATTGTGTCTCATTATCGGAGCTTGACAGATTAAACTTAATTAATGGATACCTATGGGCTGATAATAATGCTGGCTTCTGGAATACAGGTACAGTCAGAGTCTCACATTTTTCTGTAACCTGTTTTTATGGCTATAAACATTTTTTATTGGGTATTTGTTATTCTGCTGTTCTCTTTTAAAAATCAAATTGAGGGAGGATTGTGTAGCCAATGTTGCATAGCTTAAATATATAATTTTTGTAAATCAATTTCGACATAAAATGTATAAAAAAAATCTAAATGTAAAACAACGTTGGTAAAAAATTTGTAAAAGTTTAGGTGTGTGACAATGTTGGTAAAAAAAATATTAGGAAAAAAATTTTTTTACAAAAAAAAAAAAACAACAGACTTAAAAAAAAAACAAAGTTTTTATTTTCCACTTTTTAGTTGTGCCTACCCCACGCAAATTCAATTTACACTAGTACATTGAAGAATTGAAGACCGACTAGAAGAATCATCAAAATTCGCATAGAAATGCAGGAGATGCAGTACATTTATGCATATAACTTCGTATATAAGAATAATTACCTAATTTATTACATACTAAAACCTTCCTGAAAGTATTTAGATCATATTAATGAAAGAATTATCAAAATCGGTTCATTAGTTTTTGAGAAAATCGTGGACATACAAACATACATACGGGTCGAATACAGAACCTCCTTTTTTGAAGTCGGTTAAAAAAAGAAGAATTTGGAGAGTTTATCAAATTCAAGACATTGTTTTAGGATAAAATTTAAAAACGAATACCGCGAATTTTAATCTGATTGCAATCGGGTTTTAGGCTCGTTGGAACAGATTTTAAAAAGAATTCCTTAAAAAATATAATTATTAACTAAGTTATCCTGAGATAAAAAAGGTTAGGAGTTTAAGTGTTTTCAACAATAAATAAATGGTATTAGATCGTAGTTTCCTGGACACAAGCGATGTTCAGCAGCCAACATCTAAACCTAGCTATATAAACATATTATCATCATCATCATGGCACTGAAACGTGGTCGCTCACAATGGCCCTTATAGAAGGCTAAAAGTCACCTAAAAGGCAATGGGGATGCTTGGAGTTTTCCTACGCGATAAAATCAGAAATGAAAGGATCCGCAGGAGGACCAAGGTAACCGATATAGCCCGAAGGATTGCCAAACTTAAGATGAATGCGTAGTTGTAGTCATAATATGATTCGCGACTATAACCGGTACGTATTTACAGAATTATAATAAATAGAATCATTAATATATCTTTCTAAGTTAGATTTCTACCGTTAAGAACAAATCTCGTATGGAAAACGGTTTATGGTAGAAATCTAACGTAAAGAGATATATTAATGATTCTAATGACTATGATTCTGTAAATACATGTCTATTATAGTCGCGAATCATATTTGGTTCAAGATACAACCTGACACTGATCTGCAAATTGCAAAAAACGTAAGAAAATTTAAATTTCGCGGTCTACCATGTCACATTCACCTTAAGTGGCAGTGGGCAGGGTACATTTCTCAGAACAGATGCCCGATGGGCCGGAAGGTTCTGGAGTGGCGACCGTGTACCGTACCGTAAACTAATTAGTCTCCTCTGCACCATTGCTGGTGCAGGTCAAAGGTGCATACGACAAAAGTATGGAGAAATAGTTGTATTAATATTCATGGTGCAAACGAAACTAATTTGTCTCCTCTGCACCATTGATGGTCCATACAGTACAACGGGGATGGAAGGCCTCCCAAAAGGTGGACCGATTACCTGATAAAGACTGTAAACTATCTCAATTAAAACGTGGTTGACTTAGTCGAAACAAGAAACATCTATCGAAACTATAAACTAGGTACAGTTCACACAGTAATTGATATGGGATAATACCACAGGAACCTGTATGTCCCGTTTTCAGGAAACCATGAGCAATACCTACACAGGTTTACTGTACCAAACAACGTACGTCGGCGAAGCCTGTTTACGGCATTGTTAAGGCGAGCCATTCACGATGCGACCGTGTCTTGTGGTCTAAGATCAACCGCATAATGGCGCCGCCAGACAACATGTTCAGGCTTGTACAATTAGATAATCTGACACAACAAGGTAATGTAAGTAGGTATTTGTGTGTTACGAAATCAAGGTATTAATGTTAAATCAAGCGTATGGTGCAGAGGCTCTAGGAGGTGATGATTAATTAAATCAACATTGGAAAAATCTATTGTTTTAACCCCCTTAGCCCTTCGTATGCTTAAACGTGGATCCACGCGAGACACAATGGCGTTTTTATTTTGTTTGTAATTACGGCATTCAACAGGTTAAGAGCGGTTACGACATACGGCATTTCATACAAACTTTCAAGCCCTTGTTTTTCGAAATGAATGAACTGATTTAAATGAAACTTCGTACGGATAAGCAGGATACGAAGGTCTAAAAAGTTAGTAAAGAACATTTTCGAAATGTCTTATTCAAAAAAAGATATCTGGAAATCTCTGTTTCGATGGAAAAAAAAAATTTAAATCGGTCTAATTTGGCTGTAACATTATTTTTCGAAAATGTTCTTAATTAACTTTTTAGACCTATATCCTGCTTATGCGTACCTTATGCTTTAGCGATAAAGTTAAAATCTATAAAAGAAAATTGACAGTTTGTAGTAGCTTGATGTGCTGGCGTCTGTACAGTAAAGTATATCACACTAATATAATATTATAAAGGCAAAAGTTTGTGAGTGTATGTATTTATATGTTTGTTACTTCTTCACGCTCAAACGGCTGGACCAATTTTGATAAAATTTTGTATGGAGGTAGCTGACATCCTGTATTAACATATATGCTACTTTTTATCCCGATATTCTTACGGGACCGACACTTACGCGGGTAAAACCGCGGGGCGCAGCTAGTTAAAAATAAATACTGACGCGTTGTCAACTAGTTTGTGATTGGTTGCAGCTTTTAATGATGTACACTTTTCTGCTTATTTTTTTTTATTTTTTTATATCGGACTTTATACTTTTTTATTTACCCCCTTATTCATAATCCTATTTTATCTCTATTTTAGCTAAAATAGGTTTATAGAACGTTTGTCTTTATCTGTCACGTTGTCATTTCTGTGTGTAAGAAAGAGACAAACCCCATTTTAACTAAAATAGGTTTGATAAGTTTTATGAATAAGGGGGTTAATGTTTACTTTTTGTTTTGCTTTTATTTGATGTATGTATCTGATGTATTGTGTGTCTTTGAGCCTGTGCTAAATAAATGTATTTTCTTTCTTTCTTTAAACGTATTTCCTCCAATTAAAACGCGTCGCATCACGCATAGGCTATCCAGCTGAATATTTCATAAACCTTTGAATTTCTAAAGGGAAACTTTGATAGTTGCTTTGTATTTATGAAGGGTATTATTACGCTTTCATTAAAATTTTGTTCACATGGAAGTTTGTGCGTAATGGAGACTTCGAGCGCTGTTAGTGCCGCCATGTGACTTGTTCTGTGCATATTTGATGCTAATGTTCATTTTCACACTAGTGACTCGCTTTCCCTATTGAGATTAACTTCAATTATGGCTATAATGACGGAAAATTAACTATGAAATGTGTGTTATCCTTGCTTAGTTTCCGACTTTGCTAATCATTCTTGAAAAATAATAACAGAACATGACGTACTATGAAGAGGTTAGCTGGGTTAAGCGGGTCCAGGAGCGCCCCCCATACATCAGGACCCGAGGACATCAGGTTCCACGCGCGCCCCTCTAAGACGTCGCGGGGGGAGTCAAACACCTCACTCCTGACCCGAGGAGGCCCGCAGTGGCGGGCACCAGTCGGGGGTTGCGGAATGATCGTACGTTCCCACGACCCCTGGCGTAGGTGTGAGATGAAACACCGGGGTGGTTTTTAGTCAGTAAGTCTGACAGACCCCTCCGCCCGCCCCAGGGCGGAGGACATCCATGAGGATTTTCCACCCACCATCTGCCTAACCTTTTCCCAACTATGTTGGGGTCGGTTTCCAGTCTAACTGGATGCAGCTGAATACCAGTATTTTACATGGAGCGACTGCCTGTCAGACCTCCACAACCCAGTTACTGGGTAATACGATACCCCTTGGTAAGACTGGTTGTCAGTTTTTCGGGCTTCTGACGACCCGTAACGACTGTCAAAAATCCACGAATGACAGCCGGGACCAACGGCTTAACGTGCTTTCCGAGGCACGGAGGGATCTTGATATGTACAGATGGTCACCCATCCACGGAGCAACCGCGGCAAGCGTAGCTTAACCTGATCGATGGACTCGTGCGGCTGATATTACTAAGCCACAAGCCCCGATGAGGATTTTCCACCCCGGAACAAAAAAAAAAAGTGTTAGCTTGGTGGTGAGGTTATGGTTGGGTGGGTAGGTTCAGTAGATGCATTCTCATATCCTTAGTTAAAGGGGACTGAAGATTTTTATAAGGGGCCTATCATACTTACAGTTTTCTACATCAATGCAAACAGGAAACGTGGCGTTTTGTGGGGTTTGGTCTTATTGTTTTCTGTTTACATTAATATTATCTATCGATTTATATAGACATGATGCGTGGCCGCCATTTAAAAAAAAACCGATTGTGCTTATGGCCACACGACTGAAGTGAAACTTTAAACGTATTTGGCTATGAGAGGAAGAGAGAAAGAAAATGTGCGCGCGCACTGCTTTCTCTTGCTTATATCCCCCACTCAACTCCCGTTCGCCTCGCCCGATCACACTTTTCGTAACGCTTACGTCACGCGTTTGCCAGCTTACTCCTCAAGTCAAGCGTGCGTAAAGAAGTTTCACTTCAAAAAAAAACCATATGGTGGACAGTAAGTTATGGCAAGGTCCTTCAACGCCCTTGTAAAGCCCAAAAATAAACGGGAAAAAATCCAGGAACCGGGCTGCTATGGAGAAACAGATGAAAAAGCGCAATAACACTATGCCCAAACTGAGAATCGAAACTATGATAATATTCTTTCTATCTATATGAACAACTCACAAAATCGCCACCGAAAAGAAAGAAAACCAAACAGAAAATTAATGGAAACCATAAAACTCATAGCTATCCAAATGACGTCATAACCCCCACAATTTTCGGAAGTCACACCCAAACAATTAAAACCGATATTGGATCGTAAATAACGATTCTTAAAGTCTATTATAAAATGGTTTTAGATCGTAAAAATGTTTGAAGAAGTTGTGAAAAATTAAAATTGAATGATTTAGGGGTTAATTAGTGAGTGGGGTTAATTTATGTACGTCTTTGAAGAGCCGAAGGCGTCGTGAGTGGGCCAAGTGTCCTGGTACAAAAGATAAATGTATAAACTATACTCTGGTGCTCAAAGTTCGGGTGGTTGCCTCTTGAACAGTTGAGTGTTGTTCGAAGTTAACAGGGGTCTATGTTTTGTGTTGTAATAAGGATTTTTTTTTTGCAGAATTTTTTATTCAGTCATGCATTTATTCATATTCATATATTTATTTGCATTCCATGTTGTAGAGGTGTTACAAGGGCTTAAAGTTAATGTACAATTATTATGGTGCTAAGGTAAAATTAACCGGTCAAGTACCGCGCGTCGCCTATTGGCGACGAAACAATAGAAAATCAATTATGTCTCATTAGGGGAGCTCGACAGAGAGAATGCTCGTAATTTTAAGAACGTTCACAGTCTGATCTCAGTCTCAATCTGTCAAAAATACCTCACATTTCCCTACATTTTAAATAAGTTTTTGACATTGATTGTCGCTAAAATGAGATTGTGACTAGATTTTGAACGTTTTTAATCATTATTGAATTTAAAACCAACCTAAAAATTCACTTTTGAACATGGCTCTTAAGATTCCGCAAATAACAAAATATCAGTTCTTAGACTATAAAATCAGAGAGCAGTGGGGGCCCAGTGGTAATGGCCGCGACTAACGAGTTTGTAAGTCGTGGGTTCGAACCCAGACAGGCGCTTTACTTTGTGTAAATTATTTCATCACCACTGCTCTCAAAACGGTGAAGGAAAACATCGTGAGGAAACTTAAGAACTGTTCTAGACCCAAAAACTCAAAGATATGACTGTAACATCTACAAACCCGCACTGGGCCCGCGTGGTACATTATGGCCCACTCCATCTCGGCCTGTATCACAGCAGTTAGAACATTATAGGCTAATTATGAGGCCATAAAATCCAACCTTAACTTCCAAAAACACCAATTTGAGCACCATAGCCCAACTAGACAAGGATAAATTGACGTCAAAACACTATGATGGAAAGGGACAGATGATAGCGGTGTCTCAGTGTTTATCGGTACTGGCACGGTGCAGATTAGGCCTAAGGCAGACAGGAGCGAAGCTTAAATTAGATCACGTCCTATGGTATATGTAAACGGGGTAAGTAACGATAAAATATTACTTTATTCTCTGTTATATTTTGGTATTCGGTAAGAATGAGGTTATGAGGTTGTGAAATGTTTACGTGTGGGATAAAGTGTTTATTTTTTCATGGGTTTTCCGGCGGATTTTAATGGGTGCTTTGTTTTCGCTTGGGGCTGTCTCTGTGATGTCTTTTGAGCTTCTACTTAAAGATGAGGAGGTACCAGAATATTTTTGCTAAGACTTTAACGAAATATTTTAACGACTGTCAAATCGCAGAGACTATACTCCATTTGTTTAGGTAATTAAATAAAGGTAAACAAAAAAAACCACGTGCCGTGGTTAACCAACTAAACGTAATACCAGTCTATTCAGTTGTCATGCTACGTCACAGTTGTACTCTTCAATTTAGCAACGTTATAATTCGTTAATAATGTTGCTAAATTGAAGAGTACAACTGTGACATAGCATGACAAGTGAAGTGAGTGATATTACGTTTAGTCGGCTAACTAAGTCACGTGGTTTTTTTGTTTACCTTTATTTAATTACCTAAACAAATGGAGTATAGAATCGTAGAATTCGTTTCGTTATTTGTTATCGAAAATGCTATTCAGCTAGCAAACTGGTAACGGATCTGACTGCTTAGATCACAGGACATACAATTCTTTGTACGTTTCTTGAGCGAGGAAATCGTTGATAGTCGCCTCCTCGTTGACGATGGGGCAGGTCCGCAGGTGCCTAATCCTTTCCAAACTATGTATGTACTCGTATGTCGGCTTCCAATCTTAGATGCCGTAGAATATCAATATTTTAGACGAAGCACACAATTCAATTTAGTACGGAGTACCACTACCACAGATATAGATAGACCTAGATAACGCAAGTATCACGATCTGTATGAAAACCAAGCTTGCCATTTTTTTGACTACCTACTATGACGTCACAATCACTATTTAGTGATGGAAAAATCAAATAGATTCAAAAACTCGCCCCACCCCGGGGCCTAGCGCCAGCGCTCATGCTCACCCAGCCAGCAGTACACAGGACTGAGCGCGAAAGTGGCGGCTTACGATTTTTGTACGTAAGCTGGTGCGATTTTTGGCACGCGAAGTAGTTGCTCTTGCTTTATCTAGGTGTATCTATATCTGTGACTACTACGTTATAGTTAGACGGGTCGTTGGACTTTCAGGCCTCTGAGAGCCTTTAACGACTGTTATAGATATTCGTGTGCAGGAACATTGATTTAACGTGCTCTTAGAGATACTGGTTCCGGGTTACTTCATACGTCATATGAAGAATATTCAGTCATGGTTAGTCGTAAGGAAGGCTAGTAATAGATATGGGTACCTATAGTACAGATAACAAATTGCTTTCATGCTTTAAGGTGGAAGTTACAGGGTAGCCCACGAAATGCGAATTTTCTTACGTTTTTTTTGCTATTTGCAGGTCAGTTGTTTGTTGAGCTAAATATGATTCGCGGCCGTACCAAATATTTATTTATGGAATTATAATTAGGTATAAAAATCTCCATCTATAAAATTGAATGACTATATCATAAAATCATGACATTTAACGACCATTTTTAGTCACGACCTTTTTCTCATTAATACTGAGTTATTTGTTGTTATTACACTGAAAGAAATAAGCAGTAAATAAAAATGAAAAAATATTGATCTGAACTGCTTTCAACAGTTCCATATGAGCCTAACGTTCAAAACAGTATTTTGTACTAATCCGAAAAGAGTTAAAGCTTGAGGCAAAATGTTACCGTCATGACACTAAACTTTAACGTTTTAAGAAGCTAAAGGTCATAAATTAACTATTTTAATCATTTGGTGATATCGTTCAAATCATTAAAATTTACTTACATTACAGTAATGGTGGTTTTCCTTTTATTTTTTTGTATTTTTCAGTAAATTATTCAATCATTAAAAGTTACTGTTTTGTCTTTTACAGTCTTATTAATAAAAATCATCTATTCCAAAGATCATCTTACGTTACACTTGGACTAGTTAATCCCAGTGTAACGGAGTATTAACAAAGCACTAAGACTGATATTAATAAACATGGAGTAACCTTGTAGTAACAATACATTCCTTACACCGATATTAGTGTGAATGCTATGGCAACCCAGTCAATTTAAAAGTAAAAAGAGTGAGCTATTGAATGAACAAAGAATGATACTTAGACGTCTCGTGAAGTTGTCTGTCAAATTGACATAATCATTGACTTTTCGTCTGTGCCGTTTTAATAACAAAAGGTTTTTAAAAAGTTAATTTTGTGTGTCCGAAGATAATTAAATTAATCCGAAACCTAAACTTGATACAGTAAAAAAATGAGCCAAAAGCGCAATCGTTCCATAAACTGGGATGAAGAAGAAAAGGTAATTCTCATGTTGATTTTGAAAAGACCACGCATGTTGCGTGTTATTTTATTTATTTGCGGTTCTCTGATTATTTTTAATATTTTCTTGTTATTCCAGCAATTATTCAGGACAGTCTTGAAAGATTACGCGCATATAATAGAAAATAAAAGCCTAGACACAAATACAAATAAAAATAAAACCAAAGCTTGGGAAGAATTGATGGTATAAAGCCACCTCTTGCATCACCAGCTAGATTATTTTTCACCATATCAATTATTATCATTACAGCAGTATGTTTAGAAAACCTGTACTTTTTTTTTAATTCACCTTCTTGAAGTTCTTCCAGGGGATTTCTACGTATTTTATAATGTTTTACGCTCCTCATCAATGGCATGAGGTTTTCAACCTCAGTAATATCATCTAGCACCCTCAAATCCTCAATAAAATAATCAATATCCATCTTTTCGCTAACCAAACAACACATTCAACAACAAAACATTAACGCGCGCAAAGCAGCAAAAATGAAGTAAACTCAATTGAGGTTTGTAGGTTATGAATGCCGTCAAATGGCAAATACACATTTGTTCTATGCTTACTCACTCCTTAAACTAGGTAGCGCGAAGGATTAACTTTTACGACGAGAGTAGATTCAGATTAGCTTACTCCTTCCTTGCTCCATGTTTATTAATACTGAATTTGATTACTCTTAACTTGAGCTTAGGAGTAAAGTTATTCTTGTTCTAGTCTGTGTTTATTAATAAGACTGTTACTGTTTTACAAACATTTCTTCTTATGGTATAAAGTCAGTAAGTCGTAATAAAATTGCTGTGGTGAGTAAGAAAATATTTTTTCAGTGCAGGCGTAGGTCTTGCCTTTATATATAAATATGACTTAATTAATACGGACAAGGACAAAATATCAGCCGTCTCAAGTCACGTACGCGGGTTCGGTTCCCGTATCGGGGACAAATTGATGAGACATTGCTAGGATTACAATTGAGTAAATAAAGTTGTCTCCTCCCTTTGCGCTTTAAAGTTTCTTACTTCACCCTCGTTTTGCCGTATGGACGTGAGCAGAAGTCTAAGTGACTTCAACGTCAAGAACCGCTAGACTTCAAACAGTAGGGCTTGGCAGATTGGAGTTGTTTGTCAGGATATTGTAACAGAAAATGATGTAGGGAGAGGTCGAGATAGCTATAACTGTAATGTCCTTATATTATTTAGGGCGACTGTCCCGTTGATCTAGCGGTAACAAGCGCAAATACGGCTCGCTATTCTTACTTAAGGTGGCACTAGTCGATATTTTTTGTATACAAATTTCGGGAGGGTATTACTCCACTGTTTGAAATTGTGCATCCAAAGAAGAACGGTCATTTGTGACTCAGACCCGACACGAAAGAGACATATCTCAGTTTTTTTGTTAGTTAAAATATAGCTAAAATATATATATTTTATATTCCTAATCAATGGCGAACACCAAAATATTGCCTTGTGTTTTTTTTCAGGCGATATACAATTTTCTTTTAATACCTATTTACCTAAAAAATTCGTAATTGTATGTAATCCAATGACGATACAACAATTTAGAAAAAAAAATAACCGACTTCAAAAAAAAAAACACTACAAAGCTGCAAAGTGATAAATAACTTTAATTTCGGAAGTCGGTGTCGTTGGTTCCGCATTTTCGTTTTTAGACACCGACTTCCGAAATTAAAGTTATTTATCACTTTGCAGCTTTGTAGTGTTTTTTTATTTTAAGTCGGTTGTTTTTTGTAAAAACGTTTTTATTTTTTACTTTTTAGTTGTACCTACCCCACACAAATCAATGAACGCTAGTGCATTGAAGAATTGAAGACACTGACTAGAATAATCGTCGAAATGCCGGAGATGTAGTACATTTATGCATATAACTCCGAACATAAGAATAATTGCCTAATGCATTATATACTAAAACCTTCCTGAAAGTACATTACGAGTACATTAGTAAGTAGATTACATTAGTGAAAGAATTATCAAAATTGATTCATTAGTTTTTGAGAAAATCGCGGACATACAAACATACATACATACATACGGGTCGAATACAGAACCTCCTTTTTTAAGTCGGTTAAAAAACGCACAGATCTCAACACAGAAAGCCAATTTTATTTTATATTTTTTTAATGACATCTCGCAGTTTAACTTTGAGGTTATCGTCTGCTTAACCGGGCTTGCCTGTGGATGCCTCAATAAATTAAGGCCTCCAGCTGTCTATTTTTGTATTTTTACCTAAATTGGCGTCATTTTAAATGGACATTAATTGCTATTCATTAAAAAAAAATATTTTAAAATATTTTGCCTTACCAAAATCAAATGGCAATATATGGGTGATAGCCACTGATATTCAGAATAGTGTTAATTTATTTCTGTTATATTTAATATAACAAAATAAGTGAGATGCGTTTCTTTTGTGTCGGGCCTGGGTAAATTTTCTATGGGACGTGACCCTTCTTCTTTAAACATGATATCGTTTTGTCTTATTATTCATTTTGTCAATACAGAAACAGAATCGTAAAATAAGAAGCCATTAAAAAGTTATGAGCTAACAAGATTGGTTTTTCTTGCTATTTTTAACGTAACTTTGGGTGTAACTAAGTAATAAAAGAACTGTAAAATCTTCAAAACAAAGTCAGCACCGACAAAGCTCAGTTATCGAAGAGTTCAATAAATTTTATTTTTAATTGATTTATGCAGCGGTTTTTTCATAAAACTCGATTTTCCAAAGAACTTTTCGATTTTTTTTACGCGCCTTTCAGTTCCGAACGTTGTTTGTGTGCAAGAGAACTAGACGTTGTGCATGTAGACTAACGTTTAACTGCTCATCACAGATACTATCTCTGAACACGATGCCAGGTGAGACAGCGTGCTTTTTGGCCATGCCCACCAGTGAGTTCGAGTTCGCGACTAGTTCCACCTTAACAATACCTGGCAAAATTTTTGTGTTCTACACATCTCTGTCTACGCGTAATACAGGAATGATGTTTTTAGCTAAGAAGAAGAAAGAAGAAGAAGAAGTTAGAAGAAGTAATTGGTAGACTAACCTTCTCCACACTATATCCCACCATCAGTCTCAATATACAGTTTGCTAGCTTCAAAATCTGAGTATAGATCACTATCTATACTGGATGGCACTCCATTCACGAAGAAGCCCCCTACTCTTCTTACTAATCGCTAGTGGTTATCGCTAGTTAATTCCGCTAGAAATTTAGTTTTTCGATAAACACTAATTACCCACTAATAAGTAATTACTGTGTATCGACAAAACTAAAACACTAGCGGAATGTTGCACACTTGTACTGTAAGCGATTATGAAGAAGAGTGGGGAGCGTCTTCGTGGATGGCGCTATTTGTAGTTGACACTAGCATAATTCTCATCAGCATGATGAGGCTAAGACTGCAGGTGAGCAAGACGTTCAAGAAAACTGCATTATGCCTCCATTTCATCTTAATTATAACAGCCATCAGTCATAAAATTCTCCTCGAGATGGCTACTAAGAAAAATAATCTGTCATAAATTAACGAAGCCATTTTAGCCTTGTAGCTAAATTCCCGAGTTAGCTTATCTACAGCCCCGGGCATTTTATGCTACTACGAAATTATGACATTTTACGATGCTTTGTGTTTTATAGACCTTGTGTTTTTAGTAGGTAGTTATCTAATTTTGCTTGAGTGGTGTGATCGAACTTGGAAAATCATGTTTCTTCTGTCGTTTGGCTGGGGCTTTATGAGAACAGCTGTAAGGATTTTGGTGAGAGTATGAATAAGCTTGCTGTATACCTATATAGGTCTTAATTGAAAAAAAAAACCGGTCAAGTGCGAGTCGGAGTCGCGCACCGAGGGCTCCGTACTAAGTAAATAGTTTTAAATTATTTATTTTGTAATCTGTCAAGCTCCGCTAATGAGACACAATTGATTTTCTATTGTTTGGTCACCGATCGGTGTCCCGCGGTCCTTGAGCGGTAATGTAACTACAAAACAGTTTTCGGAATTATTCCTTCACTTGTGCTACATGTCATTGCTTCTTGCCAAATTTTATGATTCTAAGTCAACAGATTTTGATTTCAGGTCAGCCAAATTGTTGTTGGGTTTTCCAATAGGGTATTTCAGTAGACGCGATCGAGTTTGAATTATTTATTTATTTATTTACAGTTTTCGCAGACAAAAAAGGTACGAAGGCGGACTCGATGCCTTAGGCTCTACTAGTCAACCAAGGGTGGTGAAACGATTAGATGGATGGATGGATGGATTCGGACATGATTGATGGTAATAGGCTCGAGGGTATCACATAAGACCTAAACCTAACTCTAGAAATGTGGATGGTAACTTACAGCACTGCCTAATCTTTCGCAGAATACAGGCTTCAAGTTTGTGCCTTAATACGGTTCACTATTATTTTAATACAATACCAGGCCACAAACATCAGCAAGAAGTTTGTATCTTCACTCATAATACTTGGCATTTCACCCATCTTGACAGCTATGACAGATTAGGAAGCCATCGCCGCAGGCTACCTCGCTGTTGAGTGTCAGTTGTTTTGCTGGGTTGAAGATATCGCACCCTGTCATATGAAGGATGACTTCTGTTTGTTTACTTAATAGATACAACTAAATGGTAAATGTTGTTTGAATTTATGTGTTTTACAGTAAAATGAGAGCTCTTTAAATGATCAGTGGTTTTGATACTAGATTGTTTCAGGACTATTCGATTGATCTGAAAAAGATTTTCAGATTGGATTCGATTTTTTTTTTCGGTTTTCTCACTACTCGATGTTGACCCATGTCGATTATTTATATTATGATTTATTTTGACGGAAAATACCGGCTGGTCACTGCCGAGAGTATAATAGAAAAAAATATGTGACAAAAGAAAAAGTTTATGTGAAGTTAATAAGCCTTTTAAGGGGATAACATGACCTAAACGCAAAAAACGCAAGCACTGAAAGTATATGATCGACTGCAGTAAACAAAATAAGAAAAATATTATGATATTCTGCAGGATATATGCTAAGTAGATAGTGTGTTGAAAACATAATACAACTAATTTGATACGATAGAAAAAAACCATGATGATAAAACAGTTCTTTTTACAATAAAAACCATACTAATATACATACGATACAATCATTCTGATTTTTTGTATAATACAACTAATTTGATACGATAGAAAAAAAACATGAAGATAAAACAGTTCTTTTTACAATAAAAACCATACTAATATACATACGATACAATCATTCTGATTTTTTGTGAGATTATTTTACAACCAGCATACTAAAGCAATTTTTTAGTCCAAACAATACATTAATTATTTGTAAATAGATAATTGCTTCATATTTTGCAATAAATTACTAGCGTTGTGTAATCGCGCTTCTCTTTCTTTTCTATGCAGTCCGACAGTGACCGCGCTTTAGGTCATGTAGTCCTCTTAACTTGTTAATTTTCCATGAATTAAAAAAATTTCAACGAAACAAGCCTGCTTTTATAGATAACTCATAGCGAACTTGTATACGTCTAGGACATATATGAACAACCCACAAGACCCACTATTTCCTCCATCAATTTCATCCTTAAATAATACGTGAACCAATACAGCGTCTCCTTATTTATTTCGTATCATTTTTCGTCACAGACGCAATAGACAGAAAATGTAAGAAATATCGCTTTTGCCTCATACAATATCTTATTCACATTCGTGTGTCATACGGGCTATTTCTCCGTGACATGTCTCGTCCAGATTTATGTATTTTCCTACGTGTAGACGTCACTGTTTTTCAGTGTATTTGTTTGTGATATTTATGTACAAATTGGGTTTTAGACAAGTGAAGAGGAGGAGAGAAAGAGAGCAGTGGTGGCCAAGTGGTAAAGGCCGCGACTTACGAGGTGTAGGTCGTAGGTTCGAACCCGCTTTACTTTGTGTAAATTATTATTTCATCACCACTGCTCTCAAAACGGTGAAGGAAATCATCGTGAGGAAACCGGCGTGGGCCATAGTCCACCACGCGGGCCCAGTGCGGGTTGGCAGATGTCACATGTCTTATAATTTTTGGTTCTAGGACATGCCGGTTTCCTTACGATATTTGTTGTTAAATTTTTCTTACGATAGGAAAAAGTGGGACTAGGGTATAACATAAATAGCGAAATGTTGTACATCTCTGCCTCCTGCTTTTGGGAAATAGAAGGCGTGACGTTAAACTATATTTTATATTATGGAGTCTCATAAATTATAGGCCAAATAAAACACTCATAATAGTTATTTATGCAACTGTTTTACTACCTAATTATGTACAGTTGCATATGTTACCGGCCAAACCCGATTTCAGGACAAACTAGTTTAGCCTAGGCTAAACTAGTTCCGTCGACATAGGATGCAAGGGCGAGCGAAGGGCACCCCGAGGTTCGGTTTGGTTAGGTTACTTTAAACCCTTTACACAGAAATAGGGGCCCCGCGAAGCGGGGCTCCGTCGACATAAGATCCAAGGGCGAGCGAAGGGCACCCCCTATCGCGTATAGGAAGAACTAGTTTAGCCTAGGCTAAACTAGTTTGTCCTGAAATCGGGTTTGGCCGGTAACACATACAAGACTACCTACACCCATGATATGAATCCTGTTTTTTGCAATACTAATATCGAACAAAAATGGCGGCCGGCGGGATACGACGTGAATTCGAATAACCTATAAGTTCTTTTTTTAAATTACGGCACTGTGGTAGTGAAGCGCGCGTGGATGACAATGTTCTTTTTTCGAAAACGAGTTGCATAATGGTACAACATTAACAGTCGTTTGGATGATATTATGGTTACTATGACACTGGTTGTTTTAATGTTGGCAATAAGCTGTTTCAGAAACTTTTATAGAGGATTTATAGCATGGGTGTAGATAAAACTACTTATACACGGTAAACTCCAAAAACATATAGTAAAATGGTCTCCAAGCAGTGCTAGGATTTTCTCGTTCGTGTCGCTGCAAGCCGCACCAAATTTTGTAGGAGCCACCAAAGGATAAGTTATGAGGCTCGGATCTCGAGACATATGAGACATGTCTCTGAAGAATTTAATATCTAACGTTGGCCGTACATACCGAGTATCGATTCTATGAAATTTGAGATGTACGAGGACTTTCGAAGTGTTTTAAAAGAAGTTTGTAGTTTTGGTTGAAAAAGTTTTAGAAGAAAATAGGTGCGTTTATTTGCGGCAAACGTGACGCAGAGAAAAGTCACAAAAAAGAACAAATTGGGGGAAAATATGCGACACATCCACGCAAAACGGCCATAGGTAGGTAGAAGGTTTAGGTAAAGTATTAAAGTACTGTAGGTACCTTATGCTAACTACTTAGTTTTCCTCGAAGACTATTTAATTTGCAAAATATTTTCAATGATTTATTCAACTAAGGGGACTACAGGACCTAAACGCCTAAAAGCATATGATCGACTACAGTAAATAAAATCAGAAAAATATATGATATTCTTCAGGATATATGCTAGGCAGATAATGTGGTAAAAACATAATACAACTAATTTAATTACGATAGAAAAAAATATGAAGATATCTCTAGAAACATTCTTTTCACAATAAAAACCATAGGTACTTATGTATACATACAATCATTCTAATTTTTTTTTTCAGAATATTCTACAAGCATTCTAATTTAGTATGTTACTAAAGCACTAGTGTTTTAATTTTTTAGTCCAAACAATAGATTTTTTGTAAATAGGTAATTGCTTCATATTTTGCAAGAAATCGTTTATTTTCGTTGGATCCCTCTTTTGAATCCCATTTTTATGGTATTAACGACGGATCTCGTTTGCTGTTTCCGTTGAATCCCATGTTATAACAACATGACTGTGTACATTTCAGAAGAAAAGTGATTTACCTTTATCAAAAACTAGATTAGTATAATAATTTAAAAAAAATGTTAGGTTAGGTTATAACTAAGAACCCTACGCACGAGCCGAGCGAGCGAAGCGAGCGGTGCCGCGGGAGCGGCCGGCGAGTGCCAGAAACGACTAGATTATATAGAAAATGAATTGCTTGTGAAATAAATAGTATACGAAACATTGGTTGTAAACAAAAAATTTGTCAATGGAGTTTTGGTGAAACATTAGTGAACCCCTCATTTTATTATAAACAATTTTGTTGTTGAAAGTACCCGCATTCAGATTCTTTTTAAGCAATCGGGATCCAACGGAAATACTTTTCGGGAATCAGAACGACAATAAAACGTAATTATCTTGCATTTTTTTAAATTCCGGATCCAACGGAAATACATAATAATGTTTTGCGGGATCCAACGCCAAAAATATTAAACTGGGATTCAAAAGCGGGATCCAACGAAAATAAATCCAATAAATTACCAGCGTTGTGTCATCGCGCTTCTCTTTCTTTTCTATGCAGTCCGTCAGTGACCGCGTTTAAGGTCATGTAGTCCTCTTAAACAGATACTTCAACAATGATGTTACTTTACCTTGATTAATACCACTAAAATAGGTACAAAAAGCGGCCAAGTGCTAGTCGGAAAATCAATTGTGTCTCATTAGCGGACCTTGACAGATTAATAGACTATCGAGAACTGTAATATAAAACCACCTTCTTCTATAAGATGATGAATACAAAAACGCAAAAGGACCCCCCTTTTCCCCTCAATAACCAAACCACAAAGCCACCATCTCCCATTTCGTTTATTACTTTTTTCTCACCAATTATTTCGAAGATCTAAACCACTTCAGACATGCAAATCCCTCTGTATGTAATAAATGGCTGGTTGTATTTTATTCGGAACGGTAGTCGTAAATCTGGTGGACCTTGATTGGAACCTCGAAGGTGCATTAGGATAAGATACCATACACATTTGTTAGGTATCGACAAGAGGAACTGATTAAAATCACCTGTTTTGTGGCTTTGTAAGATAAAAGTACGGTGGAAAGATATAGTAACCGTGGTTCCGTCTACTGAAGTGTACGTATGAATGTGTTTAAAAAAAAAAACCGTTGTTCATCTTAGACACTACAAAATGTCATTGTATCATAACGTCATATTATTATCACGCCTGTAATTCACGATAACCCTTTGTCGATATAGGCAGAGGTGTATTCATAGCACACTTACATTTCGCGAGTTAAAAGTGTCAATCAATCAATCAATAGTCTTTATTTGTAAACATAGGTTCCAACAGTGTGCAAGATGTTACAATTTTTATATTATAGTTTCTCTGTGTTTTGCCATTTGGCGTACAAATATACATTTATGGGCGGCTTTTGTCAATCAGGTATCTTCATTTATAATAATTCAGTAGTATCAATGTCAATTTGTGTGTTTTTTTATTTCATTTTAAGAGTGTGTATATAAAAAAAAACTGTTCAAGAGCGATTCGGACTCGCGCACCGAGGGTACAAATTTGTAGGTATATAAATAGTTTATCACGGGTTTTTTTTTAATGTAAATAAAAATTTACGGTTTTCGGATTTTTTCCTTTATTTGTGTTACATGACCTTACATGATCATGATTGATTCTAGGTCAACTGGAACGTCAAAATATACGTTTTTTGTGGCATAAACGGCCGCATCTTTTTTTAATGTTAACTTAGAAGTTTGTTTTTTTCACGGATTTATGGGACTGCAGACCTGAGTATATGGTTTTAATTTCAACTCAATACCTCCACGGGTTTCCGAGATAAAGGGTCTTGACAGACAGACGGACGGGCGGACAACAAAGTGATCCTATAAGGGTTCTGTTTTTCCTATTGAGGTACGGAACCCTAAAAACGATTATTGGACCGAAGTTCTTTAACTCGGGTTGCGGTAGGATTAAACTAGTAGAAATCATTACAACAAAAAAGCGTTATTCGACTTTGTATTACCTATATAAAATAGGAAGAGACAAAAAGTTTTAATGGATGAAAAGGAAAATTCAAGATGGCAGCTGCGAAAATGTTCAAATTTTTCATCATGGGTGTCGTTTTCTTGGTTTTCGAGGGTGCTGAAACCGATAGTGAGGTCAAAATTTGACAGGCCTGATGGTCTAGTGGTTAGTGACCCTGACTGCTATGCCGGAGGTCGTGGGTTCGATTCCCACCCAGGACAAATGTTTGTGTGATGAGCACGATCATTTGTTCTGTGTCTGGGTGTAATTTATCTATAATATGTATGTATTTAGAAATATATAAGTATGTTTATCAGTTGTCTAGTACCCATAACACAAGCTCTGCTTAGCTTGGGACTAGATGGCGTTGTGTGATAGTTGTGGAATATTGTGTGTGGAATATAATATAGCACCCCAAATCCGCCATTTTACTTTGTTCTTTGTTTGTTTTTAAAATGAAAATCCAAGACGGCGACAACATTATGAGAGGTTCTAAAATTTTATACTAGATATTTAAAAACGCGTAGGTATTATATGTTCACACTTTCTTCCTCTCTCTCTGTCTCTTACTATTGTATTGGAGTGTCTGTGCTTGCGAGTACCGTGTAAGAAACTTAGTTCCTGACGGGGATCCCCCGACCGCATGCTTTTTTTGAGGCATGATACCAAGATGCCATAGGAATTTTGAAAATTAAATGAGTGCTTGTGGAAAATGAAAAAAATAAATAAATGAGTGCTTGTCAGTCGAAGCTTGACAATTTAAATGAGTAAAACAAACATTTTTAAAAAACAATGATGGTTAGGTAACACACAATTCAAAATACACCAATAATATCCCATTAAAATACAATCGAACCACGAAATCCGTCCATTAACTAGCTCAAGCGAGAACCCAAACTGATGTACATCAGTTAGGAAAACTTTTTTCGGCGCCATTCTTTCGCGGTTCTTTTTCTTTCTTTCTTTCTTTTGAACGGCTGGTGACAGGCCACTAATGGAACGATACTACGGATCCGTTCCGTACTTACGTTCAGAAATGAAATAGTGTGGTTCTTTTGTTTAGCCATTTTTTGTACTCCTTCGAAAGTAGTTTTTGTTTACTGGTTTTTATTGGTGAATAATGGAATGACGGTAGTAAGGAAGTTTTTGGTGTGGTGTATTTTAATTAATAGATATTATTTGTATGTACAGTAATAAGGGCCCGTCGCTAATTATTAACAGCCGCACAGGCCGATCGATCAGGTTAAGCTATGCTTGCCGCGGTTGGTCTGTGGATGGGTGACCATCTTTACATACCGAGACCCCACCGTGCCTCGAAAAGCACGTTAAGCCGTTGGTCCCGGCTGTCATTCGTGGATCTTTGACAGTCGTTACGGATAGTCTGACAACCAGTCTTACCAAGTGGTATCGTATTACCCAGTAATTGGGTTGTGGAGGTCAGATAGGCAATCGCTCCATGTAAAATACTGGTATTCAGCTGCATCCGGTTAGACTGGAAGCCGACCCCAACATAGTTGGGAAAAGGCTAGGTAGATTATGATGATTTATATGTACAGTAAGCAGTGGTGGCCCAGTGGTAGCAGTCGCGACTGACGAACGAGTTAGAAGTCGTGGGTTCGAACCAAGACAAGCGCTTTCATCATCATCATCATCAGCCTATAATGTTCCCACTGCTGGGACACAGGCCTCCTCTCTGTGAGAGGGAGTGGGCCGTAATCCACCACGCGGGCCCAGTGCGGGTTGGTTGGACAAGCGCTTTACTTTGTGTAAATTATTTCATCACCATTGCTCTTAAAACGGTGAACCTATAACGGTGGTCCTAGAACCAAAAAATTCGAAGACATGTGACATCTACCAACGCGCAATGGGCCCGCGTGGTGGATTACGGCCTACTCCCTCTCACCAAGAAGAGGCCTGTGTCCCAACAGTGGGAATATTATAGGCTGATTATGTTGTGTGTAAAGCGGGACTAGGGTATAACATAAATGGCAAAATGTTGTACATCTCAGCCTCTCACAGAGAGGAGGCCTGTGTCCCAGCCTGTGGTCCCAGCAGTGGGAACGTTATAGGCTGGTTATGATTACTTATTTGTATGTACCATGTCACGTGCATTACCGAAAATAAAATAGCACTTTTTTTTTTTCAAATTCAAATAGGTATGTTTCGCTTAACACATGTGTTACACAAACAATTTAATAAAATGTGAATATTGGCAAGTTTCAAAATATAAAATCTAATCAAATTACAATAAATAGTATCATATTTAAATATGTGATTTACTACCTTTTAATTAAACAAATTAAAAAAAAAAAGACGGGTTGCACTCCGGGAGTGCCGGCAGAAGTGAAAACTTGAATATTAACGTTGAAATAAATCAATTATTAATTTAATTAATATTACTCATTTTTTTTCAATATTTCTGCGTCACTTTTTTCATTAATAGATGCACTTTGTTCAATTTCCATATTTTAAACACTTTCGGTCTTATTCATAAAAAAAGCCTATTGAAGGTTTAAACCATTCATTAGTTAAAATGCTCAATAGACCTTTAAAACATTCGATAAAATGTATTCATAAACGCTTCATAAACGTTCTACAACTAGAATGTCCTACAACTTCTAAATGTTGCCATTATAATGAAGTCATCCAACAAATTGGCCAACGAGAATATCTGTCTACGAACCGAATATTTGTGTCCATAGACATTATTACGTATGAAAAACTAATTTATTGTCTACAGTTTCAACAGTTTTGACGTCATGGAAACAATATGAATATGTCAATGAATGAATTTGATATTGTATGTAACAAACTAAAAAACTTTTGAATATTTTTTTTTGTATTTAAAATAAATGAAATTAAGACCGGAGACTAGTTGCAATAAAGGGCGAAGAATTGAATATTGGTTGGAGTAGGATAAGGTGTGTACCTACTGTTACAGCTAAAATGTGTTCAAAGTAAGTTATGTTTTGTAAACATTCTCAATTTCTTATACTTATGCTTGCTTTTGCTTCTAATCCTTAGATTTTTTGGAAGAATTGGTCAGGGAGAGGTCTCCATAATAGAAAATAAAAACACTGACACAAGCACTAACGCTAAACAGGGGCAGCCTGGCATGATTTACGAATTAGGTGCCTATCCAATTTACAATTTTACGAAGAACTTCGTTTGCCTGTACAAAACTCATTGTAACAAAAAAAAAAAAAACCCGCCATAAGAATAATAATGACTGTTATTTTGATGCCGCTACTGATTAATTAAATCAGTATAAATAAGATAATGAAGAGAAAGAATTTATAACATTAGTTTTGTATTTCAGGTCAATAGGACTAGTAAAAATGGTGCTTCACTACGAATAGCAGAAAATGAAACGGCCTACAGAAGAGATGGCACAGATGGCAAATGAAAAGCAAACATTTTAAAAATGTTGTTCTGCTTGCACAAGTTTTAGAAGCCAAATTAGAGTTTAGAGTATTGTTCAGCCGTGAACAGGCAAGAGTTACATACGCCAGCGTCAGCATCAAGAGCGACATACATTCGTTCCACATAAATTAGTAATTAGTAAATAAATAAATTAGTCATCAAGCTGGAGTAGAGTTTGATTCATCTTCCATAATTCCTCTCACTATGGCCAAGACACCTTTAGCCATCACCAGTGCTATGAGTCTGTGGGACCGGCAATGACAAAACTATTTCCTGTGTACACATTCCACGACGTACACAAACCCCTATTCCTACCCAAATTCTGTCTGTTCCCGTAGGTCTCCCGTAGGCTTGTATGATAGGTTAGGGTGTTAGGATAACTAGGGTGTTAAGTAGTTGCTGTAGGTTTATAATCAGTAGGGTGAGGTAACCATAGATACCAGGCTCAATTGTTACAAACTTAGCCACACTGTATGCATTTGTGGAATAACAGCCGTACTAAGCTGTAAGTCCCGGTGCGTACATCATCATCATCATCATCAGCCTATAATGTTCCCACTACTGGAACACAGGCCTCCTCTCTGTGAGAGGGAGTGGGCCGTTATCCACCACGCGGGCCCAGTGCGGGTTGGTAGATGTCACATGTCTTTGAATTTTTGATTCTAGGACATGCCGGTTTCCTCACGATGTTTTCCTTCACCGTTTTGAGAGCAGTGGTGATGAAATAATTTTACACAAAGTAAAGCGCCTGTCTGGGTTCGAACCTACGACCTACAACTTGTAAGTCGCGGCCGATACCACTGGGCCACCACTGCTCTCAACAAGTGCGTACAAGTATTATAAAAATAAACTGATATTTGTATACAAGCTTTTTATTAATGAACTACTCCCTAAATTTCTTCTCTTTTACTTTAGATCTTGTTGGCTCAAAATATTGCCACTTCCACGTTGTCGTCGGTGGCAGCGCAGAGGTCACTTTGACTGCATGTTTTGGGTAGGACAAATAAGGCAGGATAGGACGTGGAGCATGTTTTGCAACATAGCTTCACAGCCACACCCTACTGGAGCATCTCCCTGCAGGGTGTAAACTTCCGTGGTCGACACGGAAGCATTGTTTTCACACAAAAGCAGCAATGTCCCACAGTATTTCTTGTTACTATAATGTGCTTCGTTATATTTTTCGTCGCTTCTATTTTGTATTGTAGGTAGGTATATAATAATAAACTAAATTGGTTAAACAGAAGTTCAAAATAAATTAAATACAACTGCGGCTCCTCGAAGTACTATTGTTTACGAAACTGACTTTTCAAACATTTGTACGTCAAATGTCATTTTCTTCGGCCATCTTTGTCGTGTCTCACTTGGTTCACTTCGGTTGGCGCCGCCGTAGAAAGAGATGGGGGGGGGGGGGAATCTCTCCTGACGGTCACGTGTCCTGACGCGATGCCCTGGCGCGAGTTTAACATTTTTTACCCATTACAAAAAGTGTTCAACGCCGCTAAAGAAGTTTTCACTTCAAAAATTTAAATGTAGGTTGAAGATAAAGAGTTTGTAAAAGAACATGTTTTATCGATCCATTTATTCAAAATCTTCTAAAGACAATAATTGTCTTTTCGAATTATTCGATCAACAACAAAAACAAAGATGGCCCCCAAACTATCACTAACTAACGAGCAACACGTAACGAAATGCGTGATAACTGAAATAATAGTGAAAACATTTCGTTCAAATAAACCACGTTCAAACAACACAACTTTACCGAATATCAAACCCGAGTTCAAACCAGTAACAACTTTACCTTCCAGCATCCGGTAAACAAAAAACAAACCATCATTTCAGCACTTTTCATTTCTGCAATTTGCAACTGCAAGACCGTACAGCCAGTCTATGCCCGCCCGCCCTACAGTGCGCACGTTGGGCGGGGACGTACTTAACGTAACGTGTAACGTCAACGTTTACGTTTTGACCGGAGTTTAGGAATTGACGAGTGTTGTGCTGTGTGTGAACTGGTTGTGAGGAGATTTTGAATGTATGTACCTTGTAGCTACTTGAATTTTAAGTAGATATTTGGTTTAGTTTGTTTGTTATTTATTGGATTATGTTTATAACTTATTGGTCTAAATAAGTGAGATTCAATGGTCGTTAAAGATAAATAAAGCGTAGCAGTGTCGGATGTCTGAAAATTAAAACAATGTTTGAAATGATGAAAAATTTAGTTAGGGAAAATTTAGAAGATCCTAGTGAATTTATCACTAAAAAAACAAAGTTTAAACTTGTCGTAAAAACATCGCAACAACAATTCGCACTAAGCGTTTTCGAACATCCTTTATAATGCGCACAGAAAAAGAGTGGAACTCTCTACCTGCGTCTGTTTTTCCGAGCGCATACAACCCGAATCTCTTCAAAGTGAGAGTGGACAGGCTTCTTTTGGGTAAGCTCACTCCATCGTTGACTTTGTCTCTGTCACCATTAACCTAGACTAGAGCCAAGAGCAAGCCCATTTCAAATAATAAAAAAAAAAACATCGACACCGGCATGACAATTTTTATCAGATCTAAACCGACTTTAAACTCATTACAAAGAAAAGTTTATTGTACCGTTTTCACATTAAATTAATATTTATATCACGGATAATTTTATTTTACTTTGTAAAGTATTTTTATTATACTTAATTATTGTGAATGTGAGGACTATGTGGGTCATTTCTTTTTTCCTTCTTAGTTAGTTTTAATCATGATCTAACAGTTTGAGTAATTTACGCGGCCTACCCAAATGTCCTTTCTTTGGTACTGTTCGTCGAATTGTTGAGCTCCTCAAGTTCTGAGTTGAGCTACACGATTTTTGACAAATGCGTGCACTGACTGGACAGGTCCGCTCAATCTGTGTGGTTCTTTCCTCAAAAGATCATTTCAGACACCAATCTATATGGTCTTCACATGATCTGACCAAGATTTTGTCTGGACTTTAAAAGAGACTGTGACCTCTGAGTTTGTTTCGGCCTTTCTTATCAGAGTAGTCAGATAGGAAACGCCGACCTCATCTAGCTTTAAAAAATATGATTGACGTGTAAAAGTGTTTGTACAATCCTACTTACAGAAAATAAATCATTTATCATTTTATCATTTAGGACCTGTTCAAGATATTTAGCAGGTACAATGGTCATGGAAGTATCATGAGTAGAAAAGAGATATTTTTAGAGAAAATGGTTTTAGAATTCTCTTGAACTGTAGAGGACTTAATATTCTGTTCAGATAACTTCCCACGCAAGGCGATGTCAATGACCTTGTGAAAACTGCTCGGCCACTTAAAATAGAGTTAATGTACATCACGTACATCAATTGTACATAGTAGAACTTCTTTTTCTTTTTAAGCTGAATGGTTCTCTGACTGATTTGTAATCAATTTAGCACTTTTTATTTTAAAAAAATGCAAAAATGCTTAATATTTTTTTATTTCGATAGTTTATTAAATTGAAATCATAACAAACGTGCCACCGCACTACGAGGGTCATTATTCATTATTTGTAGTGTGTCTGTGCGCCTAGTACACGCACATCACGCTGCCGCGCGCCAGTGCAGCGCCGTGATGTCGAAATAAAAAATATTAAGCATTTTCAAAGTTAATGCTTTTGAGCTGAAATTTTGTACAGAGATTCTAGACCAGATACACTCTTCAACCCGTTTGTATTGATATACCCTTTCCGTAACACCCTGTATATTCATTGAACTTTTTTCTTAAAATAAAATCTGCTTAGGTACTTTTTTTCGTTAGCTTATATTGTGTCCCAATGCTGGGCAAAAGTCTCCCCTATTTCCTCCCAAACCTCCCCGTCTTGTGCGATCTCTGGCCATGTTGGCCCTGCAAACCTTATTAGATTATATAGTAAAGCGCCTGTCTGGGTTTGAACCTACGGCCTACAACTCGTAAGTCGCAGCCGTTACCACTGGGCTGCCACTGCTACCAACCTACACATAATATTAAGACATAAATAAAATTCTTACTTTTCTTTCAGATTTTTCTTAGATTCATGTTGAATATTTTTTAGAAATATCAAGCAAGACCGCAAAGTATACTTAAACGCAATTTATTTTAGGTACAGATGAATGCGTAAGTTACTCTTTGTATTCAGATTTTTTGAATACCTATCTATAAATTCTTGCTAAGTGTACCTCAAAGGTTTATGTTGTCTACACTACGGAGCCATTATCCAAAATTATTCAGAAGAAATTTTTTGAATAAGTCATTCAAAAAATCCATTGATCTATGTGCTGTTAAAAGTATTGAAGTATTTTGTGTACGATAAATAAACGTTTACGAAAATACATTATGGAAAAAAAAGATTATTATTATTGTATATTATTTAATTAAATTATTATTATTATAGGTCAATTAATTATTATGAATTGTTACTGACACTAGTTTGTAAGCTTGTAATTATTGTACTAACAAATATGGACGGAATGAATCTAATATTATTATTATACTGTCCGCAAATCTTTTCATTTAGGCAGATTAGAGAACCTTTTGAGGAAAGGGGAAAGGAAAACAATAATCCAAATCCAAACTTCCAAACTAATATTATAAATGCGAAAGTAACTCTGTCTGTCTGTCTGTCTTTTCTTCACGCCTAAGCCACTGAACCGATTTAGATGAAATTGGGTATAGAGATAGTTTGAGTCCCGGGAAAGGACATAGGATAGTTTTTATCCCGATATTCCCACGGGATCGAAACTTATGCGGGTGAAACCGCGGGGCGCAGCTAGTACTTTAATAAAACGTCAAAATTGGCACTCGTATCAAAATTAAAACGCAAACCGTTTGATGTCAAACAAAATTGATTCTGTTTTAATCAAAATTTCATTATTGTTAATTAGTCACTAATTTTGAGTGTTTACACAATCCGGCACTAGATGGCAGGGCATCAATGATGGCATTTAATTAATTTCAATTTTATTAAATGCTTCCGTAAATTGTTTGAAATTTTGAAGTGCTTTATTTTATTTTGTTTATGTTTAAATGTTACTTTGAACATTGGATAATATTTCTCCGTAGGCAGTTTTTATAAATATAAGTTCTAGTTGCGCCCCGCGGTTTAACCCGGATAAGTGCCGATCCCGTAGGAATATCGGGATAAAAAGTATTCTATGTATTAATCCAGGGTATCAGCTACCTCCATACCAAATTTTATCTAAATTGGTCCAGCCGTTAGTGCGTGAAGAAGTAACAAACACACACACAAACTTTCGCCTTATTAGTGTGATAACTGATAAGTGTGATTAAAAAAATGTTTCGGGCTATTGAGAGTTTTATAGTTTTGTTGTTTGTTGATTTATTATAAAACTATAAACTTCTAGCACTTGTGACATCTTAACAAACTACCAAACTTATTCTTGTAAGAATAATTTGTTAGCGAAACGCTATAAACAATTTATCTTGATAAATCAATCAAGTAATCGCAGTAGTTTACGCGCGTTTAATAAATAATTTGTCACAATCGTTTTCGTTCGAGAAACTGGTCCTAGGAATCGGTAATCAGTATCAGCCCCCTTATTCACAAACACTCGATATACTTCCGTATCGTATTGAACCACAGATATCTGTGTATTGAACATTAATCATTATTATCGTAGGAGTCTTTTCTCATGCTGTTCACAAGTCCAAAACCCGAAAATTTTGTCAGTTTAAATCAAATAGACGCCCGCTATTCTTCCAACAGCTATTTGCTGTTGAGGGGAAGTCAAATCAAGTTATCGAAATGTCAGGTTTTCGATACGATAGCCCGTCGTATGTTTGTGAATCAGGGCTCTGGTCTTATGTTCGATTTCTAAACGATGAAACAGCAAAAGCATAATCAACATGTTCCCACTGCTGGGATATAGGCCTCCTTTCGGTGAGAGGGCTGTAATCCACAACGCAGGCCCAGTGCGGATAGCCAGATCTCATATGTCTCCAAATTTTTTGGTTCTAGGACATACCGGTTTTCTCACGATGTTTCCCTTCACTATTTTGAGAGCAATGGTGATGAAATTATTTACACAAAATAAAGCGTCTGCCTGAGGTCGAACCCACGACCTTATACTCTTAAGTCCGCCATTACCACTGGGCCTTCACAAAACAGCAATACTCAGTGGATTTTATTGTTACACAATGTGCAACAAAACGCAATAGCAGTGGCGTGCATTGCATATAGGCATATAAGCAGTGCCTACCTAGATATATCAACATAAGCCTGTCAATTACATTTTAGTGTGTGTGCCCCACAATTAAGAAACCTAATAAATGATCATACCTAACAAAAAACAAAATCTTTCATACAAACACGCGCGGCAGTAGGAAGTCGCCAGACGGCCTACTCGGCTCCCGTACTATTTGCACATTGTCATTGATATTTACTCGTTCAAGTTAATACGACAAAATTAAAAATACGTACGTCTTACGCGTAATACCATGACGTTCGACCTTCGCAATTTATCACCCTTAAGTAGGCATGCCTACTCAAATAACCACACTTTTGACCTCACTTTTTTTCTGATTAGAGACCGCGTTTGCCTAGACTAGACCCGGCCTAGTGCCTACCTATTCTGAAAACCAATGCACGCCACTGCGCAAGAGGCACTACTATAACGTGATTGGCTAAACCTACTTCTCTGCCCATCCTTCAAGAATAACTAGGCTAGTATTACAACAACTTTGAACATGTCTTGACCTATATAACGAAGTACGTGATATAGATAATGAAGGAAGTGCGATAATCCCGCGCTGAGTCAGTAGGTAACCTAATTAGATGAAGCCTTTAAAATACCGGTAATTAAGAAACTAGTGGGAAGTTAGTACTACTTAGACTTGGATAGGAATTTACAGGAATTAGTCTTTTGATCATACATAGACAAGCGGCATAGGTTTAGTAATAGGGTCTAGATCCTATAGAGTCTGGGCCCCATGGCTTGGGCTCCATAGTCTGGGCCCAGATTATGGGCCCATTGGGGAATACAGATCTGATAGTTATTATTTTTTCGTCGTTTTTTTTTTTTATTATGTTGTTTCTGGTGTACTATAAGTAAATAAATAAATATTATACCTGCTGATTTTTTTTCCGTCTGTACAAAAACAGGGTATAAAAGGTGAACGGAGTAGAAACGGACGGAACGGATGGATGAACGGTGTAGCCTGTCACAGAAAAGTCTTTTATTTTTTTCACAAAAAAAAAAAAACAAATAAATGGAGAAATAATATTATAAAAATCAACTTAAAGGCAGTTCTCTTTCTCTACGCGCGGAAATTATCCATGAATCCATAGCGACATTCAATCCTTTGTTTAAAGCCATCGACCGGCTTCAATCAAAGGATTGAGTGTTTTTTTTTTTGTTAAAAAAATAGAAATTTTTTGAGCCGTTCATGTTTATATCCTGTTTTGTCCAGACGGTGAAAAAAAGTTAGCCGGTTTAGTGTTTATTCTGAAACCCTTATTAAAAATGAAACCTTCATACCTGCTATAAAATATCCCATTGACACACATCCTCGCTAAAACCAAGTTTGTACAAAATCGACAGCATAAGTTAACAACGGGTTTTATCAGATAACCTGCATATCTGTCTGTCCAGTAAACCAATTACCAACGCCAATGTCCAATGATTGGCCCCACGAGTCTCGTTTGCACTTCCACTGGCCATCCGAATTTCTGACCGAGGAAACGTTATGAGTTTTTCATGGAAATTTCAACCTATATGGAACATTATTTTTGCGAGAAAAAATGGATTAAAACATTTGATAATTCTATTAAGGGAACTACAGGACCTAAACGCAAAAAACGCAAGTTTTAAAATGCCTAAAAGTATATGATCGACTACAGTAAACAAAATCAGAAAAATATATGATATTCTTTACGCTACAATTATTGCTCACTCTTTGCCAACTAACTACCGAACTAACTTACGAAAACTACCTTTTGGAAGGGGCGACTAGAATCAATTCTATTTTAATGTAAATTTTGACGTTCAAAAGTGCCTTTTATGTGCCTATTTGAAATGAATGCTTTGACTTTGACTTTGCCATTTCGTAACCGGAATCTTCATACCTTCAGTCACAATCTGAATCATTTTGAAAGATATTGCTAATCCATTGCTTCATATGTTCGAAAAATTGGTCTGTTCAACAACGTAAATAACGCAATGAATGTTGTTGAACTGTCAAAATTAAAGCCTTTGCTACTGTGAGTGTGTTACACAGTTACCCAACTGGTCTAATTGGCATTTATTGAAAATAAATCTTTAAAATTTATTTTTTTCAGAGTGGCTGAAGCAGAGAAAGAGAGCAATTTATATATTGGTAAGTGCTTTTAATTTATCTTTTTCTATTTTTACCTTTTAAACCAATTTGTCATGTCTACGTCATAAGAATCCTTGTTTCGACTAGAAATAAATAACATAATCAGCCTATAATGTTCCCACTGCTGGGACACAGGCAGTGGCGTAACTATAGGGTGGCATTGGGGCAAAATGCCACGGGCCCCCAGCTAGAGGGGGCCCCCGGCCCGAGAGGGCTATGAGCACAGGGGAATCCTAACATAAGAACAGAAGCAGTCAGGTGTTTGTAGGGGAAAACATGAAATGTACGCGGAAGAAGTCGCGGGAGAAGTGCTAATAAAAAAAAAACTAACGTTGGTTGAGCTTCTTTGCATTGAGAGAGGGCCCCATTCCTTGAATTTGCCACGGGCCCCAAACGGTATAGTTATGCCACTGGACACAGGCCTCTTCTCGGTGAGAGGGAGTGGGCCGTAATCTACCACGCAGGCCCAGTGTTGGTTGGCAGATGTCACATGTCTTCGAATTTTTGGTTCTAGGACATGCCGGTTTCCTCATCATGTTTTCCTTCACCGTTTTGAGAGCAGTGGTGATGAAATAATTTATACAAAATAAAGCGCCTGTCTGGTAAAAATAAATAAGTAGGTAAGTATAGTAAAAAACCGTTATTTAGACTTTTTTATACCCACGAAAAAATATTTATTGGAAACACAAAAAGGTTTATTCAAGGCTGCGTCTGACTTTTCACTAATTGATGTTAAAACTAAAATGGATGGAAACGACATTTTTTTTTACCTAAAAAATATTGTGAAAAACGGAATCTCATGAAAAAATATTATTTATAAAATGGCGTTCAGAGACATCGTTATGAAAAACCAAGTCTTTACGCTACGTATTGAGTTTCATCATTATTAATGTAAATAATACTGTGCTAGTGACCTAATTGGAAGTTCCTTGTAAATAATTATAATAACTTTATCAGCAATTATATTTTCGGGCCGCTCTTGGTTTTGCTTATCTTTTGAAGATATTCCGATAGGTTGTTGTTTGATACTTCCTAATCTACTTTTCCGTTGGTCTCGTGGAAGTGAAGAATGGGTATTTTAATCAAATACTTCAAAAAGAGGGTCTTTTATTTATTTATTTATTCAATACTTCAAGCATATAAACGTACAGAGGCGGACTTAATGCCATAGGCATTTTCTACCAGTACCTTTGGGTGATGCAGAGACAAACAGTGGTAGGTGCAATCATGAAAATTGAGGATTAAATATTTTAAATATAAAGATACGCATAAACCTATTAAAACTATGAATATATATATAACTAATTACGTATAAATATAAGTACAAATAAATATACATAAATGCATGAATATACATAATAACTAACTAAAAAGAAATAAGACAAACAATGAGAAAATATTACCGTTGTGATGATAGGTACTGCCAGCTTCCTGCGAATGTGCTCGCGAGCCTTAACTTTAAAGTCTTTGTCTATGATCACCTGATAGAAATGAAAACTTACGACTGGAGCCTAGTAAACGCGATTCAGCGTCACCAGCGATGGAGCTGAGTATACCCGATTTAGCGTCACCGACCCAAGCGTGACCGTTCAGTTTCGTTCACTCTTCAAAAAGAGCGCAGAGCACGCCTAAAAATGTTTTACTTAAAAAAATGTAAAAAAGATGATCATTCAAAAATCGAAACTCGTTATTGCCTTATATTATCTGTAACCTATAAAAAAAGTAACCCAATTCGAAGGAACAAACCGCAGTATTCAGCACCACGTCACAGGATACATGCACCAGTTGTTGTCATGAACCGTCGAATTGGCACGCCGTGTCACACGTCAAACGTGATGTACGAGCCGAATAAAATATAGGCAGAGGGCGTGACGGAAAAGGTGACGTCATTCGTCAATGAACTGTCACTTTTTTGTGGCCGATACCCTAGTTGTTCCATTTTCGAAATTGTTTTGTAAACTGAATACTTTTTCGTTATATTTTCGTACAGTGTTCGTGTTATTGGTGAGGTGTATTTTTTTTTTTGTTGATAAATTGACGCACAGGCTGGTTGACGTTGACATTTTAACTTTTTAAAATGTAATTATGATATTGTGCTGTGTGGATATAAGTATAAAGGGGTTATCATAAATATATAAACAATAGCAATTCAGTCAGTATCGAAACGGCAAAACCTACAAACCTAAAATAACGGCTTCCTAGAAAATGCTGCTGTCATGAAAATTATAACAGTGGCAAAGATCATTAGATACGCCCTACCGTGTCAAAACACAGTCACATTTCTGTATAACATACAATAACGCATAACGCAGTGAATTGACTTGATTGTCATGGCAACGCTATTGAATAATGTGTGAGCTCACTCTTCTCAGTATGGACCACTGACCTGTATTATATATGTTTAATAGAGGTTAGTGGTATGGACACATTTTCGCGTGGCTAAGTACGGTGAGGGCAAATCCAGCGATTTAAATTTTTGGGCAGTGGGGTTTAACTTTATGGTGCCAAAACGCTATCTTGGAAAACACACCGACTTAAGCAGTCTCAAACTCAAACTCAAAGCATTTATTTCTATTAAACCAATTACTGGCACTTTTGAATTGTCAAGGGGTCGGTCAGTCAGAAAGATGAAGCTAGTTGCTCATTCCAAAGCGTAGGTACCTATGGAGAGGAACGGGTAAGAAACTCCATGGACATTCTTTTAGATCAAAATAATGTGGTTACAAAGTCTTGGTTACATCATTCATGTTAAAAATTATACATGTATGTGAGAACGATGCAGAACGTTAAAAGCGTCCATAATGAAAAGATAGAAAAAAGAACATTTCAAATAATAAATTAAAATAAGCCATTGCAGCAAAGAGATGACCAGTCCCCGACCCACCGACACAGCGGATTTATTTCAAAAGAAGAGTGAAAGAACACTATCTCTCCACCCTATCATAGTTGTGTATGTATTTGTAATTATTTTATTTACATTCTTTTTTTTTATTTCTTTATTAATAAGGGGTTTTTGTCCACACGGATACGTCAACCCCATTGTACCTTATACTCTATTTACACAAAACTAACTATACATCTAAAATTACACTATACCATCACCACTATACATACATCCTACTATGAAAATAGAAAAGATAATTACTGCCTGGACTTCTGAATTAGGCCACGAATTATACGTTTAGTCCTTTCTGATTTAGGGTATGCCAAAATATTTTGGATAAGTCCAAAATCCCACATATTCAGTATGTATGTATGTATGAAGTATGTATGTTTATTTGTATCTATGTAAGTATATTCTCGTATTATTTGTTTAGTTTTGTTAAGTGAATTGTTTTTAGATTTTATGTATTTTTTTTTGTCTCCTTTACACACTTACACACTGTCTACATCTCTCTATTTCTTGTCCTATCGCAGGTATGCTGGAAGAGATTTCTTATGAAATAAGCATCACCTTTGTACCTATTTTTCTGTACTGTTTTTTTTTTTGTCTTTTCTTGTTTTTTTTTTTGTTCTTGTTTATTCACGTTCAAATTGAAAACAGGCGACAAATTGAAATGGGAGATTGTACTCATCATTGTGAACAACTTTTACTATGGGACCAAACCTGAAATCGCGAAAAAAAACAGCTATTCCCTACATTTTGACGAGTTATGCAAACATAAATATAGGGAACAGCTGAATTTTTTTTCGCGATTTCAGGTTTGGGCCCATAGTAAAAGTTGTACATGATGATGAGTACAATCTCCTATTTCAATTTGTCGCATGTTTTCCATTTCACCCTGTATATGTGTGTACATAAATGGTAAAATAAATAAATAATCATGTTGGCGACTTGTACCCGCGCGTTTCGGCGGGTTTGGTGTGTAGACTGCTTTACTTTATAAATAAAGTTTCAGTATACCTGTAAATTGCGGACGCTTTGTGGGTGGTCACCGCTCTCCAAGGATACCATAGCTGTCGACGAAGTTCATAACAGCTCAGTTCAAAATATTTTCCCTTAACCCGTTTCTGCTGTACGGGGTATAAAATATCCCCAACCATAATAAAACGCTAACCCAACGACTTTAATCTCGGTGATAAAAAATTTACAGATATATTTACAGGCTTCACGCGGGCCGTCGTCGAAATGGCCGTATGAAAAATTATTGTTCCTCATTAATAATTAGGGGAGCAATTTTTATTACTTAATTATAAGCATAAACTTGGCGCTTGGCTCACGTAAATTACTGTTAAATATCCTGCCTGTTTAGCCTTTTTCCAATTATCTACATATTATGTTGGGGTCAGCTTCCAGTCCAACTAGTTTCAAGAATTGTGCAGTTGAATTTTCTATCACAAAGTCAGATATTACTGTTCTAAATATAGGCTGAGGGGCTTTTCGCTAAGTAATAACAACCGCACGGGTCGATCGATCAGGTTAAGCTACGCTTGCCGCGGTTGCTCCATGGATGGGTGACCATCTTTACATACAAAGACCCCTCCGTGCGTCGGAATGCACGTTAAGCCCGGTTGTCATTCGTGGATCTTTGACAGTCGTTACGGGTCGTCAGAAGCCCGAAAGTCTGACAACCAGTCTTACCAAGGGGTTTTCAGTATCACCCAGTAAATGGGTTGTGGAGGTCAGATAGGCACTCGCTCCATGTAAAGTACTGGTACTCAGCTGCATCCGGTTAGACTGGAACCCGACCCCAACATAGTTGGGAAAAGGCTACGCAAATGATGATTTAGAACCGTAATAGGAAATGATAGAGAAACGGACGGACGGCGTAGGCTTGGTAATAAAGTCCCGTTTTCACCCCTTGGGCTCGAAACCACTAAAAACTAAATTAAACTGCAGCAAAGACACATCAATGCAAGAAATGACAAAGTTCCCCCGAATCCCCCAGTCTTCCCCCTACAGCCCCGATACATAAATAGTAACTACCAAAGTATTGCAAGGGTTAATTTTATTACTTTGCCCTAACTATAACTCCGTTCCCATGTTAGGTAAACTTAATTCGATGTTTGTAATTGCTTTATCCCGTATCGAGGCTTGTATTACCGTGTATCTGTTTGTATCAATTTCTTAATTGGACCTACTTATGCAAGACGGAACCAATCCACACACGTGCCAAAATCGAGATCAAAATGATCTGATACATTGTCAGATCATTTTGATCTTTACAGGGTCGATAGAAGGTGCATTTTGGAAGCTTTCTGTTTACTTATCTCGATTTTGGCATATGTGTGTATTGGTTCCGTCTTGCATAAGCAGGTCCAATTATGCATACGTCTGGTGTTCTGTGACGGAAGTTTGCAAGGGAGGCCACTGTTCCATGTTAGTTTTAATTAAATTACTAGCTGCGCCCCGCGGTTTCACCTGCATAAGTTTCGATCCCCTGGGAATATCGGGATAAAAAGTAGCCTATATGTTAATCCAGGGTGTCATCTACCTCCATACAAACTTTTATCAAAATTGGTCCAGCCGTTTGAGCGTGAAGAAGTAACAAACATATAAACACACACACTTACACTCTCACAAACTTTCGCCTTTATAATATTAGTGTGATCATAAATAGACCGTTCATGAAAACATCTTCCTTTTATTCTAATGCTCAAAGTCCAATCAAATAACAAAAGACAGTGACGTATCCACGTCAAACAAAAGTGACAAGCAACATTGTTTCGCAACTTGTTTTCACCACGAATACGATGCTTAAATCATTACAACTTAATCCGCAAAAGTTAATCCAAACACCAATTTAAACAGCCACGTTAATCAACTCGTCTACTTTCTGAAAAAAATAATCTAAAAATAACCCTATTAAACCGTTATGAAAGCACGCTTCAATTACCGTTCTAGCATTCGCAGGGTTAACTAAGACACACTCGAATATCGACTTAATTTATATAGTTATAAGGTGTAATGTTGTGTGGATGTTTAGTGTAAAAAGGGGTAAGTAATGAGTCACTTTAGTTTCAAATTGACTCGGTGGGGAGCGCAATGGTAACGTTCCCCATTTGTTTTTAAAAATGAACGAAAATTTTGATTGGATTTTTTGATTAATTAGTTGCGGGGCGATGTTTTCATATGAGGATGCGGTGGTTGCAGTGTTAATTAATAATTTAATTTTTCAGGTGTATTTTTCTTCGTCCATTTATTATTACTTCATTAATATGTATTATTAATTTTTTATAGTTTCAGTAGGTAGGTTTTAATTAAAAAAGATCCAAATATAAACAACATCGAAGACTATCTTTGAGTTAAATTATAACTCGAAGTTAGACTTTGATGTTGATATTCTTGAAAATAGCAATAGATCGGGATTAAGAAATTTACTACCAAAATTATTCTAATACTATAAAATCAGGGACAATACAAAAAGTGTGTCACGCAGACAGTTTTTCGACCACTTTATTAAATAGGCTTATCTATCCATACTAATCCATACTAATATTATAAATTCGAAAGTAACTCCGTCTGTCTGTCTGTCTGCATGTTACCTTTTCACGCCTAAACCGCTGAACCGATTTAGATAAAATTTGGTATGGAGATAGTTGGAATTGTAAGAAAGGATATATAATAGTTTTTATCCCCGTAATTATCCCTTAAGGGTATAAAAAGGGGGGTGGAGATTTGTAAAGAGTTTTAATAAAAAAGGACTATAATACTTTTATCGCCGGTGAAACCGCTGGGCACAGCTAGTCTGTCATAAGTCAATATCTATGATGAATGTGGCAAGAGTGCAAGAGTCGTATCGAGCAGCAGCGCAGAAATAATTTGCCTTTTCAAACTGAACAGAACAGGTCACGGCAGACCACTGTAGAAGGTAGCGAGAGTAGCTGGATATAGGTTCCGTTAAAACTGGAAGGAGGACGCACGGGGGCCAGGCCCAGGAGTGGGAGAGCTGAGCATAGGATAGTAAAAAAAAAAACATCTAGGGTCGGGGGACCTCCGGCAGGAACGAAGTTTGAAATGAAAAATTCGAAACGGCGGCATCGAAAATGAGAAAATATAGAAAAATTTGAAAACATGGCAAAAAATTAAAATATTCGTAGCCGCCATCTTAGATTTTCAGTTTGACCTCACTATCAGCTTTAGCACCCTCGAAAACCATGAAAACAATACCCCTGACGAAAAATTTGAAAATTTTCGCAACCGCCATCTTGGAGTTTTATTTTGACCTTACTTTTGGCTTTCCCACTCTCGAAAACCATGAAAACTACCTCTCCCTCTCTCTCTCTGACTCTTTCTATTACTTATAGGTAATGAAAAGTCGCATGGAGGGGGCATGACGCTTTTTCTTTACGTGACGATCTCTCCCAGTTTGCTCCTACCGCAAGCTCCGTTAGTAAACTTCGTTCCAAAAAAAATGAACTGCATTTCAGCATAAAAGGGCAAACAAAACCTACTTTTTCTCCACTACTACCAATCAGCATTGCAAAAACACAACACTAATTCTATTTTCAACAACCCCCTTAATTACTTCCACTGCTAAACAAACACCATGCACTCAAACCCCACGTAGGCTACTCATTCAAAATCCAATCCTTCCATTAACCAACATATTTACAATGAGCAACCAAAACAAAAGAGGCCCACTTAAACGTACCTCGCGGACCCCGTTAAACTTGTCGATTTAAAGGGTCCAGCAACCAGAATAATTTTCGGAAAATCTACATAAGATAATACAAAGGTCCAATGTGAATGATAACGGAAACCGTCTATTTCCTATTAGTGGGGGGGACTGGGCCGCAAAATTTTGAAACGGACCAATTTGCATGTTAACACCGGGTTCGACAATGCGATAATTGAATAGTAGGAAACTCGGGTTTTGAATGTAATCTATTCTCGTGTTCCGATCCTTCGTCTGTTTTAAATTTGTTCAGGGTTCTGTATAGATGTGTAGGGAATGGAGGGATACCTCTCGATGCCTCGGGCAGTGGAGTACCGCTACAGTATGTACATCGCCAGTGATGAGGTTTCTATTCCGTTTCAGATAAAAATACTGAGCCCATTTTGCGTGTTACATTTTGTAAGTTCTTGTCTTGGATGGTTGTAATATTTCTTGTTTATAGCCGAACTGTATATTTTTGTCGTGTTTACAAAGGCTCACTTATTTTGTTACTTAGTTTTCACTTATCTTCCTCATCAAATATATGAACAACTTCTTACTGACCACGCAAAATGATAATTTAGGTAATCAAAATCTCTCTTGGATTTAATTACAAATCTCTTGGGCTCGCTTGCACTACAAATCACTTAATACTTTTAGTGCTTAAACAATTCAAGTCATCGTTTTATTTCTGTCAAGCGTTTGAAGGTGAACACTTGTCTGTGTGGTAAACATAATTATGTAGATGTTTTGAATAATTTTAGCGCTAAATGCGTTTAGTGATAATTGGTGCAAGCAGGCTTTAGAGCAACAATTTTAAACAGTATGCTCCACGTTTGCTCAGATGGTTTGGTTATGTATTTGGAAAGGTGACAAAAAAGGTATTTACGAGGCAGATATGAGAGGAAAGGCCCTAGAAGGACATATAGTGACCTTATTGGTGATGTACTTCAGTTACATACATTCACACACACTCTCCTACATTCTTGAGTTGCACTCCCTTCTCCTCCTTTTTACCATAAATTTATGTTTAGGAAAAAATACATTCTATATATAAGCAAGATACTTACGGAAGTATAAACACAAACATGGCAAATTGACACACTTCACAAGTTTTGTGTATTTTTTATGATACCTTATAGCTGATCACTGTCTCTTAAGATACAGGTCACCCTAGTTTAAGAGGCAGGGCTCACCCAATTCATGTACAGACTTTGTGGTTACAGCATAATTATGTACCTAGTACCTGTATTTATTCTTATGCCAACCAGTTGTAATCCATTTTTTTTACCTAGTTCTAACCATAACAACTACATAATGTATTTTCTCGTCGGTAACTTATTTGAAATAAATAAAAATTTATTAAATTTATTATTTTTACTTCAGAATGGTCAGGAGCGTAGTACTCGCAACCGGCGGCGTGCGTATATGACCAGATGTATTAACTTAAATGAAGCAAAAGAAGTATGTAAGGATCGTAACATGTGGCGTTCTGCAGCGTGAATTTTAATCATCATCTTACAAACCCCTTAATATTACCTGGGCCTGAAACTCCTGACAAACCTGCCAAAGCTTTTCATAATACTTGCATCACAATAAGCAAATTCAGCTCTGCTTATAGGCAGATGTTAGTCGTGTAACATTAGTTTCATTTAAACATTACATTTGGTTGAATTATTACCAAATAAAAGCAGATTAGCATGAATGGTAAACGCTAAACCCTGTATTAGTTCCAAATATTCCATTGGCTAAAACAATAATTATTCGTGTACGGTTTAGGCAACGTTTCTGTAATTCGATCATTGATGGTATTATTTATCCTATTAGCATTTATACTGCTAATCTAGCTGAAGATAATGATTGTGTTAGCAGCACTTTATGGCTGTATAATGTTTTTCAGCTATGCTTTTGATAACATTTTTTATTTCACGGATTGGATAGGTTCCATATGGAAAGTTGTTCAGTAAGACTATTGCAAGTACCATACCAACAACCTGTATAGACACTGGAATGATGCAAAGACTTAGGGTATGAATATAGGTTGTAACTCTCTCTAAACAGGCAGACCCTCATTTCGTCAGTTATGTTTAGCTTCATGTCAGTAAGGGGCGAGCATATTGCTATCAACCGGCCACAAATCCAATGAGAAATTCCTAATAGAAAAACCAATCACCTGGTGACCAAACCCCTGGGTTTATCTGCGATCAGAGCTCCAGAGCTGTGGTGTTAGGCTTTACTGGTGCTCAGCAGACGGGCATACATACATAATCAGCTGATAATGTTCCCACAGCTGGGACGCAGGCCTCCTCTCGGTAAGAGGGAATGGGCCGTAATCTACCACGCGGGCCCAATGCGGATTGGTAGATATCACATGTCTTCGAATTTTTAGTTCTAGGACATGCCGGTTTCCTCACGATGTTTTCCGTCACCGTTTTGAGAGCAGACGGGCTTGAGACTTCTAAAGTCTCATCTAGTCCCCTAAAATCGTACGTAGAAAATTCTTCAAGAAAGACTTCAGCAAAAAAATAACCTTTCCACATAATCTGCCATAATCAAAGTGAAAACACGTAAACTCAAAATATACTTCTCCAAGTTTGGACGTGTCGAGGAATGTTCACAAGCTGCGCCCTGATTTATTGGCGTTCGCAGACTTCGAGGGAGGGAGGCGGCTAGGAGAGGAAGCAATGTAGCTGGAATTCATTATAAGAAAGCATTTTGGACCACGGATGTGTTTGTATGGTGGTGGGCAGACTGTTGGTTGTTTTAAGACTAGGGACCTTTGAAAATTAGGTGCTTTGGGCCGTATTACGATGAATGCCATCGTGATTCCTGTGCGAAAATGGGATGGTGCTATAGAGGTATGAGGAACAGGGTGTAAAGTTCACTCATACTCTATAGAAAAGGGAGGATCCTCCGACCAGACGGGTGTTGTGTCTAGCGGGCAACTGCCTAATGATTCATGTCGGGTCGTTGTATCTATGCTAGTTGCGCGGTAAACTCTGCTTGCGAGATGCAGGATTTGCGTGACGTCAGTATGACGATTTTTTTTATTTTTATTAAAATCGTTTTGCTTGTACCATGTTTGTAAATATGTGAGCACCATGTATCTATCAGATAATTAATTTATATGTCATGGTTTCGTTTTTAATTCTTTTACCTATTGTGGTATAGTAATTTTATTTTAGGTGCATCGTCCTCACATGTTATTTTATAATTAATGTACAGTAGGCTGCAAAAGTGCATGGGTAGTACAGAAACAAAATCGTATGAAGCGAGAAATGACGCCATCTAGCGTAAAACCAGTTAACGACTAACAAAATTGACTTATGCTGTTATTAGATGGCGTTGCTTTGCTTTATATGATAAAATATTTTTGCAGTTTCTTTTTGTCTCTTATAACATTCAAACAATTTATAATTAATAGTTTCTTTTAAAGAAAATTGATCCTAATTATTAACCTACTATGTTAAAATTGAATATCAATTTATAAGTAGGTAGGTATCTGATTTTCTAAGTTTTAGTTTTCAAACTTGAGAGGGTAGGTTAAATATGGATTTATAAATATTGGTAGGTGGTATGAATAATACTTAGATCGAAGATTTATGACAGCTCAATTGATCGTTCGCTAAGTTCATTTCGATTACCTCGTTCGAGTGCCTTTTGTTCAGTTTTTATTTATGATCAGGCGGATTACTTATTTTACCAAAACGAGCACGAGTTATAATATTGATTTCGTTACAAGAGCTCAAATAATTGCTTTGAATAATCAAGCCAAAAACTTGTCAGAAATAGCCAGAGACCGGTGTAAACGTAAGTAGTTTTATTTTTACACTTTTATATTAAAAACTGCATTATTTTTTTTGTTACTATACTACATAATAATCATTATTGGGTATTATATATTTCTGTTTTATTGTTGCAGAGAAAAACAGTTGTTCTTTGAGTACGACGATTTGAAGAGGAGGGTTCTTTGAAACACCATCAAAGAACTGGTAGACCACGACTTATAAAACACATTGCAGCATCAAACCATGATAAGGCAGTATGAAGAAAATGGATTTCTGCCGCCGAACCACTATGCTGGTTTATTTGACACAAGTTTTGACACGGAGCCGCGTCAAAACTTGTGCCGCGGAGGCATGCTGTGAAACCCTTGCTCACGGAAAACCATAAAAGGGCAAGATTACAGTTCACTTTGGATCACATAAACTTCGATTGGAGTAATGTCATCTTTACAGATGAAAAAACTTTTAAGTCCAGTGAACACGGACGCTTAAGTTTGTGGCGTCGAAATAATACGCGATACACAAGTGGTTACGTAGCTACGAGCTAAATAATTATACTTAGATAATATTATTTATATTGACTGGAGACCTGGTTATGTGTGTATAAACTATAACTTACGTATTTTTAATAATTTAAAAAGTTATGAACACTTTAAGTTTAAACAACATAGTTTTTAGTTTTTTATGTTGCCTACTAACCATTTGATATGTTTTTGTGCAATTTTGTAGTTATTAGCCTACTTATTTAGTATCCATTTAATCTGTTTGACCTTTGTAATAAAATAACCTGGTCTCCTGTTTGTTTTTATTGAGGTTACATAAGCTTCAATCCTCTTTCCGATTTTGGAAACGAATACTTAAGCTATCGCCTCAATAACTTCATAATATTATAATGTTATACCTATAATATTTAATAAACTGACTATTAAATTTGAATAATAAACTGTAAGAAATAAACCTCTATGATTTTTTATAGTGCCTTTTTGTGCGAGCTCACAAGGCGAGCCTGTTTACCTGCGATGAATCTGCTCATTTTTCCTGTTGCTAAGTAACTACCTACCAATTCGAATATTAAATTAATTATTAAAATACCCACTCGTTAGCTTAATAAATATATTCCTATCGGTTTCTATTATTATTTTTATCATTTAAGCTACGTATGCTGGTAATTGTAATGTAATAATTAGATAAATGTATTAGCCTTGTAATTCCTTCGTTTCTTCCTAACTCCTTACTTACGTTTCGTAAATTAGTCATAGTTGTGAAGAAACCGCAACGCCATCTAGTTTATTTTCGAAAACTTGAATTCAAACGTTCACGGGAAAATAGACACTAAGGTACCCATGCAATTTTGCTGGCGACTGTACCTATGCAAAATATTGCAAAACATTTTAAAAGAGTAACGGTGGAGTTTCTTGCCCATTCTTCTCCATACGAAAACTACCTTTTGGAATGGGCGACTAGAATCAATTCTATTTTAAGATAATTTTTGACGTTCAAAAGCGCCTTTTATGTGCCTATTTGAAATAAATGCTTTGACTTTGACGCGTTGTTGGCATGTGGCGTTGTAGATACCGCTACAGTGCTATCGGTCGGTTATAGCTCCATCTCTCTCTTACACTGGAATCATGATTTCATTAAACCGTCATAACAAGCCAAGTTATTCGTGACAAAGAAGCCATTAATACCTATAGAATGAACTTCCTAGACTTTACATTCTTAACTTCCTTCACACGAGCGAGTACGAGTAGTAGTCTAGTGACAACTCTTTCACTGTACCTGTGTTCTTAGCGCATTTCTCCGTCAGTTTAGCAACGTTGTGAGGCACGCCATCGATTATACAGGTGGAAGTGACTGGCCAGCAGTGCGCGGGTGTGGTCCAAGATGCTAGATTCAAGCGATTACGTCTACATTAGACTTATCTACTTTTGATCTTCTTTATAAATGAAGAAGTTCTGTGCCTTAAATCTATTCGTAACTAGCTGATCCAGTTAGTCCAGCTTCTATCTGGTCCTACAGATGTTGTCCTGATCAAATTTCAATAATGCATACAAAAAAAGACCTTCAGTTTTTCTCGGATTTGAAGATTTTCCGGAAAAGTTTTCTATTTTCCAATTCCTGTACTTAAAAACAAAGCAAAGGATAAAAGAAAGAAGATAAGCAGTATTTAATTCTCCAGTTTGCAAATTTTTAAAGCGGCATATCTCTTCTGTTGAGATGCCCTAAATTTGTAACAAAAACATACCTAAGTACCTACTATTTATTTCATTTATCCATTTATTTCAGGCATCAAAGCCCATATAAACACATAGAATACTATATAATAATATAACTTTAAAATACTATAAATACATACAACATTATAATTACACTAAAAACTAACGCACACGAAGGATCTGCGTCGTGTTTCGCTGACTGGTGTAATGCAGCCGGCCACAAAACCGGCGGTACACAACACCCTTCGGCCAGAACTCTTCCTTGAGGAAGTTCTCGTGATGATGTGTCGAAACACGCCCCAGGAACGACTTGAAGTTCGTGTTGTGACGCGACTCCAACTTCTTGACTCTCAAAGTCCAGTTGGTCTTCACATGCATGTACTCCACGATCTCCTCAACCTTCACTTTTATAACAAGTAAAACTAAACGAAATTGTAAGAATGCATCAGCGTTGAGTTTTAGAAACTAGTACACAAAAGTTAGCAAATAATATCAAAAGAAAAACTGTAACTACGAGTAACATGCTCGTTAAAACTTCACAGTATTTTCAATACTGACAGTTAAAACATATTACAGTCCTTACAAGAATGTTTTTTGTTTTCTTCAATTCTATGTACGTACGCGCGACGACATATATCATGCTACATATATATATGTCGGAGACGGTTGTCAATTACATCTGAAAGTAGTCAACAGAATTTGTTATGATTTGTTTTCTTATTATTATTTTAAGAGATTTTACTATCAATTGTCTGATAAATCGGAACATAATTTATTGAGTACTCAATGTACGCGCTAATTGATTTTAGCAACTTATTTTGATATTATAATTTGATTTGAATTGCAAACGGTTTTTCTATTGCGCAATAACCAACACTACACACAGTACGCCCACAATCTATACAGGATGTTACAGAAAGGGTATATCAATACAAACAGGTTGAAGAGTGTATCTGGTCTAGAGTCTCTGTACAAAATTTCAGCTCAAAAGCAGTAACATTGAAAATGCTTAATATTTTTTTATTTCGATAGTTTATTAAATTGAAATCATAAAAAACGTGTCAACGCACTACGAGGGTCATTATCCATTATCTGTAGTGTGTCTGTGCGCCTAGTACACGCACATCACGCCGCCGCGCGCCAGTGCAGCGCCGTGATGTCGAAATAAAAAAATATTAAGCATTTTCAAAGTTAATGCTTTTGAGCTGAAATTTTGTACAGAGATTCTAGACCAGATACACTCTTCAACCCGTTTGTATTGATATACCCTTTCTGTAACACCCTGTATATATAAAAATGAAACCCGTTTTCCGTTGTCACGACATAACATGAAAACGGCTGGACCGATTTCGATGAAATTTGGTATAGAGATAGTTTGAGTCCCGGGAAAGGACATAGAATAGTTTTTATCCCGATATTCCCACGGGATCGACATTTACGCGGGTGAAACCGCGGGGCGCAGCTAGTAGTTAATAAAATATGCCTGATGATAACGAGACGTTAAAAACCTATTCCTGATCCGACATATATTTCCACTAGAAGCTGACTTCTCATCGTACGAAAATCCTATACTCAGCTTAAACTGGAAATGTGAAATGTATGTACAGAGGCCAGCACATCAAGCTACTACAATCTGTCAAATTTCTTTAATAGATTTTCAAATTTATCGCTAAAGCATAAGGTTCAAAGTTGATTGGGAAAATTTGACAGTTTCGGGTAGCTTGATGTGCTGGCGTCTGTACATAAAAGATAAGCTTAAATAGGTTTCGCCGGAAAAATCCTAAATATTAAACGATGTTTTCAGAAGCTGCATGCCCATCCTAAAATATTAAATCTTGAGACCCTTCTGCATATAACAAGCATTTAAGATAAGAATAATTTCATTGATAAGTTCACATACAAAGACATTAAATTATTTGTACCTATCTTAAATCTATTTGTTCACATAAATTACATAAAAGTTACATCATTACAAAGTTACATATTAATATTATATATTATTATTTAGATGTGGGTAGTCTGCTATACTGAATTAAGTTTGGGCAATTCGTATCTGTAGAATGCATCACGATATTCACGATAGATGGGCTAGATGGTCGGTCGTTTCTCCATAGAAACGCTCTCGTCTGTTTTCTTTCTGGTTAATGACCATAAAGCAATGATTTAAAATTAAAATAACTACTTGTATGTCCCTATGTTTTTCATTTTGATGATACATTATTTTTACAAGCACTAGAACCCTCAAAAAATGCCGAAGAAAAACTTCGAAGCAAAATTCAAAGATCCGCACTCGGCCCGCGTGGAGAGCAGGCCTTTTTTATGGATGGGAAATCATCTAATGACCCCTCCCGCTCAGGGTGAAGCGGAAGGGAGTGTCAGACTCGGTTACTAAAACCTATCCGTGTTCCTTTCTTAGCCCTTTATGTTCCAGGGTAGCGGTAACCCTATTGGACAATCCCGCACCCCCGGCAGGCTTCGGCCCTGGCAGGCCCCTTCCTTTATGATGATATCTCTTTGAGGCGCGCGTGGAACACGTACGCGCCGTCCGGCACGGGCCTGGTCCTGATCGGACGGTGAGCTACCCATAACTCTCCGTCCGCAGGCCCACGCCTACGGTGGCCGAGAGTCGTCACGCGGCTCCCGACGCCCGGAGCGTCTCCCGCGGCGGCTGGGACGTGAGGCTCTCTCCCTAAGCCATCCCGCCACCTCCTTCGCTAGCATGACTGCTTCGCAGAAGGAGGTGACTGCCTCCCATTCCCTCTCGCCCCGGGCCATGGCTTGAATCAGGGCCGGACGCGAGAAGTTGCCGCCGCTGCCGATCGCCTCTACGAGGACACTGCGGTGCTCCGCCCAAGCGGGGCAGACCTCCACCGTATGCTCCACCATGTCCTCTGGGCGATCCTCACAATGGTATCGAGAGAAGCCTGTGTTCCAGCAGTGTGTACACTATAGGCTGATTATGCAAAGACATTCACTCAGAGATATGAACTTCTTGCGCAATACTGAGACAGTATACCAAGCCAGGTTGATGAACCTATTTTTATTAAACTATTCATATCCTGCCACAGAACAAACAAATAATAAATAAACATCCTTCCACATTCATATCGACTTTACTTAGTAAAGTGTATTCAAATGTTTCTCAGCAAACAAAGTGTTGCCAGTATTTCTCTGTCGCAAACATTGATGGAAAGTATTCGCGACCGCGTCTAGGAGGTTTGTTTTGTAACTATTGTCTGTGACGGTACCGTACGTGTATTCTTTAACTAGGCACTCAAGTAAGGTGCCTACTCATGAAAGGATTCCTTTGTAATTTGACTAAACTAATGATGTAGTATACTGAGGGTCTTGTCATACGATTTTGTTCTTTAAGGGCCAAAGCACACATGCTACTTTTTGCATCCGCGATCGGCGATTTTGCGGCTGTATCGATGCTGCATCGCGTTTTGGCGACTCTCTGCGTTCGGACGCTGTATCGGAATCGCGCGTTTCAGCGACTGCTCCGATGCTGGCGCAAATGCCAAATCGCTGCGACCGGCATCTGAATGTGTGCGGAGTGTAGCGTTCAGCCGTTGTATCGAGCTTCCGAAAAGCGACTGAATCGCCGCGTTTGGCGTTTTCAAATGTGCGGTGTGGAATGTTTGGTCGCTGCATTTAGCTTCTAAAAAGCAGCTGAATCGCCGATCGCCGATGCAAAAAGTAGCGTGTGTGCTTTGGCCCTAAGGGGATACGATTTTGTTTTTTCTGCATAGAAAAGAAAGAGAAGCGCGATGACACAATGCTGGTAATTTATTGCAAAATATAAAGCAATTATCTTTTTACAAAAAATCTGTTGTTGTGCAAAGTGTTATTAGTTTTTTCCATCTGGAATTTCTCAGTAGCAGCCCGGAGTATGGATTTGTGGGAACAACCGGATAAACCGGGAGGTTTATCGCATTAGGCTCGCCCCCTATTACATGGGACTTAAGAGGACTACATGACCTAAAGCGCGGTCTTTGTCGCCTGTCGGATTGCATAGAAAAGAACACTGCAGACCCACCGTACCATTGGCCGTACCCCTGGTGGTACGGTGGGACTTTTAAAGTTAAACGATGAAAGAGAAGCGCGATGACACAACCCTGGTAATTTATTGCAAAATTTGAAGCAATTATCTATTTACAAAAAATCTATTGTTTGGACGAAAAAATTAAAAAACTAGTGCTTTAGTATGTTGCTTGTAGAATAATCTGACAAAAAATCATAATGATTGTATGCATATTAGTATGGTTTTTATTGTAAAAAGAAAGTTTTTAGAGGTATGTTCATGATTTTTTTCTATCGTACCAAATAAGTTGTATTATATTTTCAACACACTGTCTACCTAGCATATATCCTGAAGAATATCATATATTTTTTTGATTTTTTTTACTGTAGTCGATCATATACTTTTATTGTTTCTAAAACTTGCGTTTTTTGCGTTTAGGTCCTATAAAGCCCCTTAAAGACAACTGGCGATTTGTGTGTCTACTATATGTCCACCTCTCTCACAAATCCCCATCCATTTCTTGTATCATAAAAAAAAAAAAACATTTAAACAACCGTATCTATCGCGTCCAACAAATCGCGGAACAATATCTACACATACATAAACTAGATAGAGGTGCGGAATCCTAGCACGTCCTTCTACCTGCTCTATGGTAGAGTATAAAAGTCAGTACGTAGAGGGGTCGACGCGCATAATTCTCTCTGGAAGACAAACTACCCCTGTTTAAGGGGAAGCTGTTTTTTGGCTATGGGAAAAGTCTTGGGAATTATTATGGGAAAATTGTTTAATATTGATACTGTTATTCTTCCAGTCTAACTGGATGCAGCTGAATACCAGTATTTTATATGAAGTGACTGCGTATCTGACCAATGATACCCTATACTCTTGGTAATACTGGTTGTCAGACTTCCGGGCTTCTGACGACCTGTAACAACTGTCAAAAATCCATGATAAACAGCCGGGACCAACTGCTTAAAGTGCTTTCCGAGGCTCTTATATCTTTCATAGGTCAGTTATTTTTGAAGTGAAAACTTCTTTAGGCGAATTGCGTATTCGGCTGTCCTCGGGATGTACTCGGTTTTAATGTATTTCCGATATGTCAGTGAGTGATGGCAAAGAATTCTGTTTGTGTTTTGTTTATGTGACGATTCAGAAAATACACAAATGTAATTGTTCAAGTTTTCACTTCTGTTGGCACTCCCGGAGTGTCACTTTTTTTTTCAAGAGAGCTTCTCCTTAAGTGAAGAATTTTACCACTTCTAAACTATTCCTTGATAAGGGACTGTGCAGGCTGATTAATTTCATTACACACACTACAAAGCCGTCAACAGATCGCTCCGTGTAATATTAATTGAAGTTCTCCAGGATTCTCCAATATTCCCCAATGTTCTCCACCAAAATTAATAAAGACTGGGACGAAAATAGATTTTCTCGGAAAGTATATAGATTCGTAATTGGTCGTGTTATTTTTGGAAGCTGTCTGTGATTTAATTAGATTTTTGTGACCGAATTGCTAAATTGACTACCGAAATAACTTTTATTAACTAACAAGTTTTTCTTCATAAGAAAAGTTTTTCTAAGAATTGATCTTTAAGACTTTATATTACCCCGTTTGGTTACAAGCGCAATATATACCTTCGTCGCGTCGGTTGGGCAATATATAGGTACTTTTGAGTTTATCCACTAGGACATTTTCAGTAGTGGCCCGGTGTCCACATTTAGGTATTTCCGTTTAATGGCAACAGGATCTCCCTTTAATATAGGCCTTACAACTACGTAGCAAGTTTTTTTTTGCTAAGAAATATTTTTCGAGGCAGACCAAGGCGCCTGTGGTGCGATGATAATTATGGCCGGATGGAGGAGTACTAATTGAACAAGAAATTGTTTATTTTATTTTATATTATTCAATGCATAAAAAAGCCGTTTGGAGATTTTATTGAATAAGCCATGAGCACTCGGACCCCACGGCCGGAGGGCCCCAAACGGCATGCATAAAATAAATTTATTTATTTGTTAAAATGCATGATTCAATTAGGAATGAGGAATGAGATATAAATATTTTATGATAATATTGTAATTAACGTTAAAAGTTTTGGAAATAAAAGGCTTACCTAAATAAATAAAATTAGTAATTCCACGTTAAAACAATGAGGTAGGAAAATCTTTACAAAACAACTATTTAGATAGACTTTCTTTGTTCAGTATTCGGTGATCGTCGGTGCTCATTCGCGCGAACCCCGGGGGAGTGCTATATCACTGCAAGCCCTGCAGGACCGCCGCTCATTAACATTTAAATTAATTAATTTCATTTTAATATCCACGGTGTTCCCAAGTTACATATTGCTCAACAGAGTACTTTTTTAATACGGAGTTTATTTTTTTTTTCCTTTAGTTGATGTGCAGTAATTTTTTTTTAATGTAACGATTTTGTTTTTTAAATATAAAATTTTAAAAATTTTGCAGTGTAATCTGCCCCACTAAATCGAAATAGTGGGGCAGATTCCACTGCAAAATTTTTGACATTCCACTTTGCCCCACCTGTGGGGCGGCCGGTGGGGCAAAGTGGAATAATCCATATTGGCACATTTTGAATTTTATGCATTGAAGTTAAAAAAAACAACCGACTTAAAAAAAATACACTACAAAGTGATAAATTCGGAAGTCAGTGTCAAAAAACGAAAATGCGGAACCAACGACACCGACTTCCTATGTAGTGCTTTTTTTTAAGTCGGTTGTTTTTTTTTTGTAAAAATGTTTTTTATTTTTCTCTTTTTACTTGTACCTACCCCACAAAAATTCAATTAACACTAGTGCATTGAAGAATTGATGACACCGACTAGGAGAATCATCAAAATTCGCGTAGAAATGCCGGAGATGCACTACGTTTATGCATGTAACTTCGTACATAAGAATAATTACCAAATGTAATATATACTGAAACCTTCCTGAAAGTATTAGGTCACATTAATGAAAGAATTATTAAAATTGCTTTATTAGTTTTTGAGAAAATGGCGGACATACATACATACGGGTCGAATACAAAACCTCCTTTTTTGTTTGAAGTCGGTTAAAAAAAGTACACGTTTTATAATATTTAACTCTTATCACTTATGTGCGCTAGTGTCCTTTTTTCTGTGAACTAATAAGCCAAAAAAATTTTTGGTTAAAAAATGTATGTTGACAGGGATTCCTTTCAACACACATTTTTATCTTCCTTACATCACAGTCGAATCCAATTTACCATCAACTCCCATATCTGACCTTATCTTAATAAAAATATACGCAAGCAATGAGACCACAATCCGGAAAATTATTGGCATAAATAAGAAGTTCATCTCAAATAATTTTAGGGCTTATGCTAATTCGGATGAAGATACCAAAACTTTAGCGAATAAAATGGATGAAATATAATAATTTAAGCTTCATTCGCCAATAAAGGAGGAAAGATAGGACTTTGTTTTACTTCTTTAATTTTAATGGAAATTATAATAAAATAGCGGCCCGCCCCAGCTTTGCACGGGTGCATTTTTTTTTCGAATTTCCGAAAATTTCTTTCACACCAATCTTGCAGTGGCGTGCATTGGTTTTCAGAATAGGAAGGCACTAGGCCGGGTCTAGTCTAGGCGAACGCGGTCACTAATCTAATAAAAATGATAAAAATGAGGTCAAAAATGCGGTTATTTGAGTAGGCATGCCTACTTAAGGGTGATAAATTGCGAAGGTCAAGCGTCATGGTATTACGCGTGAGACGTACGTATTTTTAATTTTGTCGTATTAAATTGAACGAGTAAAGACCAATGACAATGTGCGAATAGTACGGGAGCCGAGTAGGTCGTCCGGCGACTGCCTACTGCCGCGCGTGTTTGTATGAAGATTTTGTTTTTTGTTAGGTATTGTGGGGCACATACACTAAAATGTGATTGACAGTCTCATGTTGATATATCGAGGTAGGCACTGCTTATATGCCTATATGCAATGCACGCCACTGCAATCTTGTCCTGACAATACCGAATACAACAAAAAAATAATTATCCGATTTGGTGCAGTCGGTCGGAAGTTATGCGCGTACATACATTTCGGCGATTCATTTTTATTTATATACATAGATAGATAGATTAGGAGGAACCTTTATCTAAGCAGTAGGTGCACGTAGCTCGTAGTTAGAAGCCCGAAAGTCTGACAACAGTGTTACCAAAGGGTACAATTGAATAGAATAGAATACTCTTTACCGTGGAATGGGGTAAGTTTGATTCACGGGGTAACTTTGATAAAAACTTTATATTTTAAAAAAACAGGAATTGTTTAATTTCTGAACGCAACCGAAAGATTTCGTCTTTTGCGTTGGCAGCACCGAATGTCACTCTTTGACATTGCCCAGCGCTTGGGCAATTTAGGGGTTAAAATAACATCAAGGGATAAGATTGAATTTATTTTAACCCCTTAAAATAGTTTAAACACAATACTCACAGTTTTTTATGAAAATCTCCGGTAGCGATCTATTTGTACGTGCAGCGCTTAGGCTGTGTTATAGAGGTCAACTGCCCCGTTGGTCTTGTGGTCGCAAGCGCGACTGCTGAGCGTGGGGTCCTGTGTTCGACTCTCAGTAACAGCTAGTAACTTGGAAAATGGCGGTATGATACCCGTGCCTCGGAAAGCACGGTGCTGCGCCTGATCTCTCTCTGGTCGTGTCGGATTGCCGTCCCATCGGACTATGAGAGTGAGGGAAGAGTGAGTGCATCTGTGTCTGCGCACACACTTGTGCACTGTAATATGTCCCGCATAGATGGCTATATAGTCGACATCGAAATTGGCTGCCTTGGCCGAAATTCGGTCTGGAGGACTATTTTTAGAGGTCAGAAAGGCAGTCGGTATATGTAAACTGTACTAAATATTCAGTTGCAACAGGTTAAACTGGAAGCCGACCCCAACATAGTTCGGAAAAGGCTGGGCAGGTGATGACCTATTTCAAAGCAGCCTGGAGCTTCTAACAGTTGTAGTGATTAATCTTCGAACTAAGATAACGAGGCTCCAGGCAATCTTTTACCAAATTATAATATAGGAGATGGAGCTGACAGTAATTGAGATATTGTGTGTGACAGTGAAATATTAAGGGCTTAGGGACTCGGAAGTCATGAAGATAGACGAAATAATTATTCGGGGAAGGAGTATTAAAGGTTGTTTCTTGTAATTCCCGCGGACTAGTTGTTGGTAGATTGTTTCTTACGATAGTATTTTTGGGAATGAAACGAAGAAGGTACTTATGGCTAAGTAATAACAGCCGCACGGGTCGATCGATCAGGTTAAGCTGCGCTTGCCGCGGTTGGTCCTTGAATGGGTGACCATTTTTACATACCAAGACACCTCTGTGTCTCGGAAAGCACGTTAAGCCGTTGGTCCCGGCTGTCATTCGTAGATCTTTGACAGTCGTTACCAGTTGTCAGAACCCCGAAAGTCTGACAACCAGTCTTACCAAGGGGTATCGTATTACCCAGTATTTGGGTTGTGGACGTCAGATAGGCATTCGCTCCATGTAAAATACTGGTATTCAGCTGCATCCAGTTAGACTGGAAACCGACCCCAACATAGTTGGGAAAAGGCTAGGCAGATGAGTGTTTTTGGGAATAGTGCTAGTGAGTAAGAAGGTACATTTTGGTTTCCTAGAAGAGCGATGGTCGCGACATGGTGTTAGAAATTTACCGACGAACGACGTCACTAAAATGTTATTTATGAAAGTAAAATGTTGTGTTTTCTAAGCTTTTTTTGACACCTTAAAGTCAAACCCCGCTGCCATTATTTTCATAACTTTCATTCATTCATAGGAATTCGCAGCCTAATCGTAATGTCGAGAAGTAAACGGATTTGTTTTGGAGCGAGCGTTTTATCTGAAAACCAAGTGCATTTTCTCAAGCATTTCCAATAGCCAATTTATTTTGTAATCTTTACCTTAAGACGTTACAGTGTTTAAAACGTGCTAAAAATAATGCTCTACTTTATTCAGGTAATGACGCAAAAACTTGTTATTTCAGTAAAAACTTGAACTTTAAAACACAAAGCAGTTGTCAAATAGACACAGTCTAAACAAGACCAGTTAATTAGATCTCCGAAGTTCCTATTATAAAACGCATAGAATCACAAACGGAGATCTAATAACACTGGTGCCAACGAACTTGAAGATACCATCGTCTTTAGAATATGCAAACAATGAACACTCGAGAAACCCGTTCGATAAACTGAAACCTCTCCCGTTTAGAATACACTGCTGATTAAATAGCATCGCTTGAATTATACCTATAATAAAACGCGCAATGTATTTAAACTAGGATGAATGAATATACGAGATAATGATCAGTGATTATACGTGGTGGAGGGTGCAATTGTAAATTTTAAATAATTGGACAATAGTGTGAAATGGCGTGTCGCAGCCACTAAAGGAAGTCACGCGGTGATTTCATTACGGCTGAAGCATTATTTGGCCCATCTACTCTTGTATAATGCGATATTTTGAACGGTTTGTTAAACAGCGAAGGCACGAAAGGAAGCAGAGTAAAAGTTTATATTTCTGTGAATTAAAATGACCACTGAATTCATTGTTATGTTATTGCGCTGCATGTAAATTCTACCCAATTGTGGCAAATGCATTGTGATCTCTAGAGAATAAAGCATTAAGTTCTAAAATTTTCTCCATTGAGAAAAGTTTTTTAATCCTTCACCGTTATGCATTGATACAAGTGTGGCTCTATGAATGCCACACTTGCATCAATGCATAACGGTGGTAATGCATAATGCATCTGGCATTTTAAACTCGTCTGACATTTCTAGAATCTGACATTAGTCGACTATACCGTATTTTCATTATAAGTACTACTGAAGGCCATAATTCTCGTAATTTAAAACGTTCAAAATCTAGTCGCAGTCTCATCTCAGCGACAAACAAATGTCAAAAACTTGTCAAAATGTAGGGATATTAGAGGTATTTTGACAGATTGAGACTGAGATCAGACTGTGAACGTTCATAAAATTACGAGTATAACCCCTCTGAACTGTTAGCTTTCTTTTATTTATATAATTACCTTTATTTATTTATATAAAGTTATCTAGCAAGATACACCAACGTAATATTTACGAGGATAGTAACAATAGGTAAAATTTATGAATCTTCAATACTTTAAATACATCACTTATAGGCATATACAACACTCATAATAAAAGGTACTACAACTATTCGATTATTTTTTTTAAAGAAATAAACTTGAAGAAATCTCTTGCCAGCATCTTACGTCAATTTCCCAATCGTTTGTGCCTGCAGCAAAGGTCATAAGTGGTACTATCCACTTCATCTTTTCGATCAAGAGATTCAATTCAATACAGAAAACTATTTGATTGTGTTTGGTTACATAAACGTTTGGCTAGACGTAAGAATTCATACAATAGATCAAGATGACTTTTATTTGATAAATATTGTATTTTGTCCATTCTGTGGGATTAAGACACCCATCACAAGCATACCTATAACTTACCGGGGCTGCCTCAATTTTGTGTTGTAGAACAATTTGTATGAGAAACAATAAAAACTTCCTTTTTTTATTTTCTTTATTAAGAATATTGTGATTGTTTAATAGTTGATTACAAGATTCTAAAGTACTTGGTTGAAAACAAATCGCTTCCAATTCGCTGTCATGATGGGCGCGAGTCATAACGGTGAGTTGTGATCGATGTTCTGGTGCATCCATAATAGTGAATGTCGCGCGGGCGCATGGTCTAATCAGTGGTTAAAAGTCCAGACATTTGGTCAGATCATGTGAAGACCATGTAGATTGATCTTTTTCTGCTCTCAAAACGGTGAAGGAAAACATCGTGAGGAAACCGGCATGTCCTAGGATCAAAAATTCTAAGACATGTAACATATACCAACCCGCACTGGGCCCGCGTGGTGAATTGCAGCCCACTCCCTCTCACAGAGAGGAAGCCTGTGTCCCAGCAGTGGGAACATTTTAAGCTGATTATGTTTATGCTCAAACCAAACCAAACCAAACCCAAACTAAAGTGGAATTGAGCAGGCCACATCTGCCGCATGTCGCAACAGAATTGGGCAAAAGTAGCCACTGACTGGATTCCGAATAACAGGAACCGTCGACGCGGTAGGCCCAGAAAGAGATGGCGTGACGAATTGGACGCCTATCTAAAGGATTGGCCAGATGTAGCAAGAGACAGGAGAATATGGAAAGACGGAAGGGAGGCATTTGCCCTGCAGTGGTACATAACAGGCTCATAATAATAATAATAATGTGAGAATCTCGTGAAAACTGAGAAAGATAAACAAATTAAGTATCTTGACTTGGCTCACGAGGTTGTCGACATGTGGGATGTGGACTCAGCGATCATTGTGTCGATAGTCGTTACAGCCAATGGATTGATAGCCAAGAGCCTCGAGCAACACCTAAGGAGGCTCTCGTTGGGCAGCTGGATCAAGGGCTTGATTCAGAGAGCTGTACTTCTGAACACGGCCCGTTTTGTTAGGAGGCTCCTCTCTCTGGAGCCCTGACCGCCGGTAGCTTGGACCCTGTTCCCGATACCGATGGGCTACTATTTTTTATATTTTTAAATGTTTTTTTATATTCTAATATTTAAAAATTTCAGCCGAAAGACGTCCACTGCTGGACATAGGCATTATATAAAATATAATTTATATGTATATAGTGAAATAAAGGAGATAATAATGTTTATGCTAATGGTCTTTTAAGGAAAGAACCATACAGATTGAGTGGACCTGTCCAGTGTGGACCATAATTCGGCCGGTCTCGCTAGTTAGATAAGTAATGCTACCACCGTTCCAGTTTACGTATGCAAGTACGTTCGTCGTTCATACCCGGTACATCGATTTTCCTATAGCGCAATTCCATGAGGGGCCTATAATTTGCTAGGGCGTAACACAAAGCCAATTGACCCACTTCTGAAAGTACCTACTTCAACGTACTTGCTGGTAATATTTCGCGTTTTTACATACAAGTGGAACGTGAGGAGTATCGCGAGTACCTACTTGCTTAGGTTTGTTTTTTAATTTCAGAGAAATGGTGAAGCGTTTTGTGCCTACCATCTACACTTCCCTCGTAACTAATATCCATACTTATCCATACTAATATTATAAATTCGAAAGTAACTCATCTGTCTGTCTGTATGTTACCTTTTCACGCCTAAAACCACCGAACCGATTTAGATGAAATTTGGTATAGATGTTACCGGCCAAACCCGATTTCAGGACAAACTAGTTTGGCCTAGGCTAAACTAGTTCCGTCGACATAGGATGCAAGGGTGAGCGAAGGGCACCCCGAGGTTCGGTTTGGTTAGGTTACTTTAAACCCTTTACACAGAAATAGGGGCCCGCGAAGCGGGGCTCCGTCGACATAAGATCCAAGGGCGAGCGAAGGGCACCCCCTATCGCGTATAGGAAGAACTAGTTTAGCCTAGGCTAAACTAGTTTGTCCTGAGATCGGGTTTGGCCGGTAACATAGAGATAGTTTGAGTTCCAGGAAAGGACATAGGATAACAAACAAACTTACTTTAGCATTTAATCCATACTAATAATATTATAAATTCGAATGTAACTGTCTGTCTGTCTGTATAATACATTTTCGCTCCTAAACCACTGATCGGATTTAGATGGCGAGGATATAGATGTCATTCTGGGTAAGGACATACCCAGGATACTTTTCGTGTCAGTAGGACAGACGCCAGCACATCAAGCTACCCGAAACTGTCAAATTTTCCCAATCAACTTTGAACCTTATAATTCAGTCATAAACTTGAAAATCTATTAAAGAAATTTGACAGATTGTAGTAGCTTCATGTGCTAGCGTCTGTACATTTCTGTACGATAATTTCCGATGTTAAATTTGTTTACGAAAATAGACACAGGAAATTGTTTTCCCCAAAGATAATTACTTGGGATTGGTTCGAAGACGAAATGAGTTATATCGAAATACGACATATTTCAAGCTAAAATATTCTTTCATCATGTTTGTAAAAGAAACTATTGAAGAAATAGCCTTCCCCATCGAGAATACAGGCGTGCTGATAAGTGTATTATCTGATATTTTACCACAACGACGCCGACGTCACCACGAGGCATTCCTATAATACCTCAACAGACGTGCGTCCTCAGCCACGTCTCCTGACGCACTAAACCCGCCCGATGACATTAATGACCATTGAGCCTACCCAGCCATGTCTTCTCATGTGACGGGTGACGCGCACTGACAGCTGCATCGGAAACCAGCTGGTGAATAGTCTGGGGAGCATAGACGTAAGGGCCATAATTGTGTGAGGTGAGTGACTCGTTGTCGATAGGTGTGATGTGATTGGTCACAGTTTGCGATTTGAAAGAAGAATGGGTTGATAGATGCCGTTATAATAAATAGGTAAGGTCTGTGTCTCAGCAGCGGGTATTTGAATTAAGAATTTGAGATAAGTTTCAAGTTATGGAACAACAAACCGAATGTCCATACTTAACAAAGTTCAAATTCCATTACAACCAGAATCATGTTAGGACCTTTCTGTTACAAATGGTCACTCAAAAATCAACTTAGATTGTACATATTTCAATAGATTTAGGGCTGATTTTTCAACCGACAGATAATTTTTATTCGTGGAATAAAATTTACGTCTGACAGTTTTTGTATGGAAGAACTGTCAAAAATTCAAAATTATTCCTCCGATAAAATTATCTGGCGTTGGAAAAATCAGCCCTAAGCCCTAATAGATATAGAGTAATTATATGATCTTATGAATACTGCTAGCTTGTCATGACTTCATGAGTTAATAGTTAGGCATTGAATTAAAATCAAAACATAGCTAAAATTTTGATTTTAATCATTGTAATTTTTTTTTGTGGGATAGACTGGGCCGTAATCCACCCCGCCGGCTCGGTAAGAGTTAGTGAATGTCATATGTTTTTAAAGTTTTGATTCTGGGACGTACCATTATCAGCCTTTGGTGTTCCAAACTATTGGGATTCAGGCTTCCTCTAAGAGAGAGGGAGTGGGTCGTAATCCACCACGCGGGTCCAGTGAAAGCTGTGACCTACTGTCATCGTCCTCACATATTATTACATAATTAATGTACCTATGCAAAATATTGTAAAACATTTTAGAAGAGTAACGGTGGAGCTTCTTGCCCATTCTTCTCCATACGAAAACTACCTTTTGGAAGGGGCGACTCGAATCAATTCTATTTTAATGTAATTTTTGACGTTCAAAAGTGCGTTTTATGTGCCTATTTGAAATAAATGCTTTGACTTTTGACTTTGCCTTTCTCACCATTCCTGCAGCGTTTTGCACAAAACAGTTATCGTCTGACCTACAAAACCTCCACAAGCATGTCACTGAATAGCCGTTCTTCGTATTACAGTAATTTTCTAAAGTCAAATATTTCGATAACGACCATACCCTATAGGTATCGTGAAAGCTTGCCCGTAGATCAAACAGACATCGTGTAATCATTGCTCGTAGTAAATTATAGGTGCGGGTTCGAACCGGTTGCGCAATTTATTTCAGTATTGTTGTGGTTTTTGTATTATGTAAAGAGTACTATGTATAGGCTCGCTCCCATGTAATAGGGTTGTTACATGGGACTTAACTCTAAAATACCCCAATTTTTTTTTCGCGGTGGAAATCCTCATGGACTTCCTCTATCGTGGGGGTGACAGAGGGGCATGCCGGACTCTTACCGGCTAAAACCACCGCGGTGTTCCACCTCTACCTATGGCCAGGGGTGCGGGATTCACATAAGCATTCACCGCTCCCCCGACAGGCCTCGGCCTCGGCCTGCTGCAGTCCACTGCTGGACATAGGTCTCTCCCATTCAGCTCGGTTCTCGGCAACTTTCATCCAGCTGCTACCAGCCATCCTGCGAAGATCGTCGCTCCACCTAGCCTGAGGGCGTCCCACCTTACGTTTGCCGATTCACGGTCTCCACTCAAGAACACGTCTACCCCAACAGTCATCGGTTCTACGGCTAATATGGCTCGTCCATTGCCTGTTCAGCTTGCTTATTCTCCGAGCTATGTCGACAACTTTGGTTCTCTGCCGGATCGCCTTATAAACCCGGGCGATAATATTGTACAATATACGTTTTAGAAAGAGACAGTCACTGTGGCATGAGTGACAGAGATGCTGGTCTACAAATATGAACTTTATTTTAAATTCGATACGAGCTAGAACAGTTTACCTAGAACGAGCCTGCACAGTTTTGGGCCAATAGTCTTTATTATGTTTCCGACTACGTCATTGTCAACGTTTTGATTGAAAATGACAGTTCGCAAAGGTGACATGCGCCCGCTTCGTGGAAAAGCAATTTGTTTGTTGACCATATCGCTGCTTGACCGTACCTATAATTCATTTGAAAGTACACAAATGTTGACACCCTGCTTCAATATGTAGTTATAGCCATTTCAAACCACAACTGTCAAATGAATAGTTCCGTTTTGAGTATACAAAGAACTGAAGTTGGTACACTGAAAAAAAAAAAGTAGTTGCCACAGTCAAGATTTTGTTAAGATTGACTAAGTAACTTGTTTGCATCTGAGCCTATCAAGCACAATGATCACAGCTTTTATTTGATTGAGATTTGAAACGGGATCTTTATTGGAGTTATCACAAAACCTATTTGCAGCAATCAAGTTGATCAAGTTGCTTGATTGACACAACTAACTTACTTTGTTGTTTTAACTCTTTTACAATGATGTCATGTTAAGGGTAATCAAGAAACTCGTTTGAGCGTTCAATTATTTGAACTAGTACATATTGCTGCAATCATGTCGTGACGATCAACTTAACTAATATTTTGATTAATCTAAACAAGATATCTTCAATCAAGCTAAAAAATCACTTGATTGGAGTGCATTTTTTTCAGTGTACAATTCAACTTGCTTAGAACTAACTTCCTAGATTTAACACTCTTAACTACTTGCTGCCTTCACACAATTGAGCGAGTACAAGTAGTGATATCTCTTTTACTGTACCTGTGTAATCGTGTTCTTAGCGCATTTCTCCGTCAGTTTAGCAACGTTGTGAGGCACGCCACCGACTATACAGGTGGAAGTCACTGGCCAGCGGTGCGCGGGTGTGGTCCAAGATGCTAGATTCAAGCGATTACATTAGACTTACGAGTATGAGAGTATCTACTTTTAATCTTCTTTATAAATGAAGAAGTTCTGTGCCTTAATAAAACCTCATCGCACAGCCTGGAATTTGAGTCATCATGAATGGAGAGATGAGCACGTGATGCAGAGGAACGGGGAAAATGTTGCGAGGAATTTTGGGATGCATGAAGAAGCCTCCTCGTGTAGCCATCGTATAGCGCAGTTGGTTCCGCCAGTTACTCAACTGAAGCGAGCGCTCGGCGCATCCTGGACAGTCACGCCCAACACCTTATTTTACTGGCCAATTCTTCCCTTGTGGTGGTACCCGCCTGGTTTGCGACCACCCTCCCACCGGAGTCCGGCGTCAAGCAGCCTGCGAAGTTTCGTCGATGCGTGGGAGTTCCAGTGTTTTAGGCATCTTCTGGGCATGCTCGTTCCATGATGGACCTCATCCATCGCTTTCTATCAGGCGTGATCGAGGTCAAGAGCTGTATGGGCCCTACAGCAATAAAAAAAATAAAGTTTCGTGTATGAATGTGGATGGCTATAAGAGTGAAAGACGATATGGTTAGAAAGAGGGTGACTATTGATATGGCTAACACCTGCCTGATGAAATTTGGTACAGAGATAGTTTGAGTCCCAGGGAAGGACATAGGATAGTTTTTTCCCGATATTCTCACGGGATATCTGGATAAAAGCGGGTAAAACCGTGGGGTGCAGCTAGTCTACTATAATTTGAAAAGTTCACTGCTACAACATTTTGAACTAATACCTAACATTTTGGCGACTAAAATAATATATTAATGAATAACATATTTTTATTTCGTTTTTGCTACCTATACAAGAAACTCATAAGACACCTTTTATCTATAAATTATTGTTTCTCGCAAGAAGTCTTTGTCCGAAAATAAAAATACAAAGTACAGTATGTACATCCGTACTTTATGTAGGAAGGCGAGTTGCACTGGCATGAATCGACAATAGAAGCGGAAAGTAGCCGACCAAAGGCGAACGCAGGTGTACAAGACACTAGCTTACAGCGGGTAAATATATTCATTTGCGACCCTGCGAAATCCTATGACCGACCTCCTTCCTGCTTTTCTGCTACAACGATGCCGATTCTGTTGTTCACAAATTAAACTAAAAAGTTTAGTGGATATTTTTCTTTCTATTTCATTAAGAAAAGGACAGAAGACAATTTTTTGTCAAATTAATCAACGCCTGACTTAAATTGACGTAATTTTAGTTGGCAAGTTTTTAATCACGTCTAAACTTGTATGGAGTAGTGTCAGGCGCTGATTAATTTGACAGGACTAAACTAAAAAATTGTCTTCTGTCCTTTTCTTTATGAAATAGAAAGAAAAAGATGCACTGAACTTAAATTTACTTCAGTTTGTGAACAAGGGAATCGGCGCCATTATCAAACAGCCAGTAAAAACAAACGCATTGAAATCGGTGAGAGTAGTGGTGGTCCAGTAGAAATGGCCGCGATTTACGAGTTGTAGGTCGTAGGTTCGAACCCAGACATGCACTTTACTTTGTGTTAATTATTTCATCACCACTGCTCTCAAAACGATAAAGGCAGACATCGTGAGGAATCCGGGATGTCCTAGAACCAATCATTCAATGACATGTGACGTCTACCAACCCGCACTGGGCCCGCGTGGTGGATTACGGCCCACTCTCTCTCTCAGCAGTATCCCACCAGTGGCAACATTAAAGGGTGATTATGATTGAAATCGGTCCATCCATTTGAAAGCACGATGCCACAGACACAAACCAAGTATACAGAAAGATTTTTTTATCACCATCCACATTTTTACAGGGTGTTCTATCCATGAATATGAACAACTTTCACTATGGGACCAACTCTGAAATCACGAAAAAAAAAAACAGCTGTTTCATACATTTTGGTCAAGTAGGTACTTATTGAACGTTTGTATGAAACAGCTGATGTTTTTTTAGTGATTTCAGAGTTGGTCCCATAGTGAAAGTTGCTCATATTCATGGGTAGAACACGCTGTAAAAATTTGGATGGTGATAAAAAAATCTTCCTGTATAATATTCCACTTTTTTCTTCGAAAAAATTAAATAATAAAAACAAGCTCTACTCGCCTACCTTGCACCAAACATCCAAGTAGCCTCCGGACTCCAAGATAACCATTTAGCAGTTGCAACGAACCTGCCTATTTTGCCTCTAGACTCTCCATTGTTTTCTCGCTAAAATAATAACCCGGTAAAAATTGCTCGCGCATGCTTCGAGCTTAAAAAACGAGGACTTTATGAAACGAATTATGAATTAAGTGAATGTTCTCTTGAAATTGAATGTGTTGTTTATTTAAATTTAATGTTTCAGTTTTGAAGCTTTATTTTGCTGTGTAATTGTTTTGTTTAATAACATTGTTTATCTACACCCATGCTATAAATCCTTTTTCTCAGTCATGCTTGGAAATTTGAGCATTATTTTGACAACCTTCTTCGAGATAAATCGAAATTGCTATACTGGCCAAATACATGCGAGCAGCGGCCGGCTAAAGTTGTATGAAAATCTATATCTGTCGTGTTATGCGGCCAAATAAATAAATAAATTACGTAGTAAACTCATATCTGTCGTGTTATTTAAAAATTGAACGATCTTTTTCTCCGAAACATAGCAACCAAGGAGGTAACTTATCAAAGGTTTTATTTAAATTTCAAACTGGCATGCAAACAAAATCTATTTATTGAAAAAAAAAATTGAACACTTTAACGCGGGAAAAATTATTGATGTTCGTTGTTTTGAAACGAACGTTGTTGATTTTAAAACGTGATTGTATTTGACAAAAAAGTTCTGCCTAGGTACTACTTAGTTTTAATTTCCACGCATTATTTGAGAAAAGTACTATACAAGCCTTGGCCACAACTAGGCATTGATGGACTTACGTATGTGTTCGTCCATCAATGCCTCTTTTGCTGGCCGCTGCAGTAATGTACTATTTTTTTTTTAAGAGACTACGACCGCTGGCAAATTAATGTTTTCAGATATCGATACTTATAAGTTTACACAAAAAAAAAACTGATATTACAAGTAAATACACTAACAGCGGTCGATGACCCCACAAAAAAAATCAAATGAATTTATTTTTTGTGTTATATCGATATCCATCACGTTTGCTTGTGTGGCGGGCTTGTGGCTAAGTAATAACAGTCGCACGGGTCGATCGATCGGGTTAAGCTACGCTTGCCGCGGTTGGTCCGTGGATCGGGGACCATTTTCACATACAAGACCCCTCCATGCCTCAGAAAGTCCGGCTGTCATTCGTGTTTCTTTGACAGTCGTTACCGGTCGTCAGAAGCCCGAAAATCAGGCAACCAGTCTTACCAAGGGGCATCGTATTACCCAGTAACTGGGTTATGGTGGTCAGATAGGCAGTCGTGCCATGTAAAATACCGGTATTTAGCTGCATCCGTTTAGACTGGAAGCCGATCCTAACATAGTTGAGAAAAGGCTAGGCTGATGATGTTGACCCATCACGTTTGTGGAGTTTTGTTAGCTAAATAATTAGTATCCTGTAGAATGTCACTTTTTCTGTGCCCTCAGGTGAATAAAATTATAAAAAACCAGAGTTCTCTAATCCATACTATAATATTACAAATGCGAAAGTGAGTCTGTCTGTCTGTTACCTCTTCACGCTCAAACCGCTGGACCAATTTTGATGAAATTTGGTATAGAGATAGCTTGAGTCCCGGAAAAGGACATAGGATAGTTTTTATCCCAATATTCCCACGGGATCGAGACTTATGCGGGTAAAACCGCGGGGCGCAGCTAGTAATATTATAAATGTGAAAGTGAGTCTGTCTGTCTGTTACCTCTTCACGCTCAAACCGCTAAACCGATTTAGATGAAATTTGGTATAGAGATAGTTTGAGTCCCGTGAAAGGACATAGGATAGTTTTTGTCCCGATATTCTTACGGCATCGAAACTTATGCGGGTGAAACCGCGGGGCACTGCTAGTTATACAATAATAAAACGCCATTAATTAGTTATCGGATCAAGGTTCTGGAATAAAAAACCGAGTGTGCTTGTGACCACACGACTGAAGTGAAACTTCAAACGTATTTGGCGATGAGAGGAAGAGAGAAAGAAAATGTGCGCGCGCACTGGGTTCTGTTGCTTATATCCCCCACTCAACTCCCGTTCGCCTCGCCCGATTACACTTTTCGTAACGCGTTCGCCAGCTTACTCCCCAAGTCAAGCGTGCGTAAAGAAGTTTTACTTCAAAAATTAACAAAACACCATCTATTTGAGTTCTATAAGAAACAAAAAGGTAACCTCACAATAATCTCGACGCGACGTCTCGCCGTGAACTTTGCAAAGCCAAGCATAATTCTAAGCGGGGCCATCGTAACGCAAGGCACACAATTGAAGTCAATAACTCTATCTACAACTCTGCCCAACTATCTTGAACTCCGAGCTCACAAAGCCAGCATCGAATACAGTACAAGCATTCTGTGTTCTAGTTCCCGAAACGATTTATTAGCCTAAGTATTCGTGATGTTTTCTCTTTTGTAACTGGTAATGGTGGTTTTAGGAGCAATTCTGGAGCTTCCGACTTGAATTCTGATGTGGCGGCGGCCAAGGCTCGGAAACCGGTTGAAATTCTTAACCGGTTATGGTCATTGACCCCAAACCGAAATAGTTTTAGGTTTAAGGTTGCACTTTACCGGTTTTTACCGGTTTATGCGGCTAACCGGTTTTTCATAAATTTTGGTTTTGATAGTGAAAATTAACCGGTTAAAACCAAGTTAGAACCCCCCCCCGGCCCCCGCCAATCTCGCGGGCACGGTCTGGACGTTGCGATGTCAACTCATTGTCACTAGAACTTGTTAGAAGCGTTAAAAAAGTAGACGAAAAAAATTTACGAATTACGGAATTAACCGGTTAATTTGGGTGTCAAACCCGTTTGAGCTTTGTAACCGGTAACCTTTATCTTTTGGGTTACATAAGAACAGTTCACTTGTTTAACCGGTTAATGAAGGAACGATATATTTACCGGTATTTAATCGAAATTAACCGCTCTTTTTAAACCGGTTCAGAGCCCTGGCGGCGGCAAATTAAGTCCGAATCCGGTTCAGAGTTTGATCCCAGAGCCCTGATTCACAACCAATACGACAGGCTATCGTATCGCAAACCTGACATTTCGATAACCTGATTTGACTTCCCCTCAACAGCCAGCAAATAGCTGTTGGAAGAATAGCGGGCGTCTATTTGATTTAAACTGACAAAATTTTCGGGTTTTGGACTTGTGAACAGCATTGAGAAGACTCCTACGATAACGATGATTAATGTTCGATACGATACGGAAGCATATCGAGTGTTTGTGAATAAGGGGGCTGGTCGGGTAATGTTTAAGAGTTTTTTGATTAGCTAGTAATTTTGTTACATTTTGCGGTAACAATCCTAAGTTTGAATTTGTAACCGATTAATGACAACAGTGGTAGGGCAGTGGGGCCCAGTGGCAAAGGCCGCAATTTACGACTTGTAGGTCGTGAGTTCGCATCCAAGCAGGCACCTAACTTTGTGTAAATTATTTCATCACTACTGCTCTCAAAACAGTGAAGAAAAACATCGTGAGGAAACCGGCATGTCTTAGAAGCGAAAATTCGAGGACATGTGACATCTACCAACCCGCACTGGGCCCTCTCCTTTTCACAGAGAAGAGGCCAGTGTCCCAGCAGTGGGAATATTAGAGGCTGATTATTTTTGCCATTGCTTATTGTATCATTTTATAGTAATATCTAAATACAACAGTAGACAGGCTGTTACGGAAAGGGTATATAAATACAAACGGGTTGAAGAGTGTATCTGGTCTAGAATCTCTGTACAAAATTTCAGCTCAAAAGCATTAACTTTGAAAATGCTTAATATTTTTTATTTCGACATCACGGCGCTGCACTGACGCGCGGCAGCGTGATGTGCGTGTACTAGGCGCAAAGACACACTACAGATAATGGATTATGACCCTCGTAGTGGGGTGACACGTTTGTTATTATTTCAATTTAATAAACTATCGATATAAAAAAATATTAAGCATTTTCATAGTTACTGCTATTGAGCTGAAATTTTGTACAGAGATTCTAGACCAGATACACTCTTCAACCCGTTTGTATTGATATACCCTTTCCGTAACAACCTGTACACTCAAACTCAAAAAAAAAAACATATTTTCGCTAGCCTTATACTTAATCGACGGAATCTCTCAACATCGAGATTCTGGAATGTGACGTAAAAGACCAACGCCATCTAGTTACATAAATCGAACTAAATTTCTTAAAACATACTTTTGTTGCACAAAATTGAATGCGAACACAAGGTATGATGATGATGTTTATGTAACATAGTTCTAATTAAGTATGTAAAAGGCTAACCAGATAATGATGATGACTTAACACCTTCGGCGCCATGTGCATCTTTTTGTCACACAGTGTCTGGAACATAGAGGGGCTTGTGGCTAAGTAATATCGGCCGCACGGGTCGATCGATCAGGTTAAGCTACGCTTGCCGCGGTTGGTCCGTGGATGGGTGACCATCTTTACATAACAAGACCCCTCCGTGCCTCGGAAAGCACGTTAAGCCGTTAGTCCCGGCTGTCATTCGTGAATCTTTGACAGTCGTTACGGGTCGTCAGAAGCCCGAAAACCTGACAACCAGTCTTACCAAGGGATATCGTATTACCCAGTAACTGGGTTGTGGAGGTCAGACAGGCAGTCACTCCATGTAAAATACTGGTATTCAGCTGCATCCGGTTAGACTGGAAGCCGACCCCAACATAGTTGGGAAAAGGATAGGCAGATGATGAGTGTCTGGAACATTGTGTATCCAAAAGTATACACATATTTCTACTGAGTAAATGCGCTGTGTATCCTTTAGGAACACTTTTTCTATACATGTATTACGCAAAAATTAAAGCCCTGGCCTGACGCATTTTTTCGGTATAAATGGTCTGGGAATCGGTACAAAAAGCAAATTAGTACAAAAACTTGAAAGAACGACCACTTAGGGTCTGGCACTGAGGATGTTAATAGTAATATCTGCATCAAACCACATTCCTATCCATCTTCATCCTGGCCTGTTCTTCAATCGATTTCTAGTCTTAAGTGTTCTAGTCTCCCAACAATTTATTAACAGCAACATCTCGTGAGCACTTGTTTAGAGATCTATGTTCCAAGTTGGGCTAGCCTCAGGAATATGTCGAAGTTTCTAGCACCTATCGGACACGGTTCGTGAACTACGAAGTGCGGAGTGGTTAGATAAAGGCTTTGATCAAATAAAATGGACAGGACTGCTCAGAAATAGTTTGCTGCATTGGTTTAAGAGGAGTTCTCTTTATTGTGAAGAGATAGTGGTTTTAGAATAAAGGATTTTTTTGCTTCGAAGGGAACCACTATGAGGTGAAATTGCTGTGATCTTCAATGTCACAAGGCAAAATCTCGTAGTTAAAAACGTTCATAATCTAGTCAGAATCTCATCTTAGCGACAATGTTAAAAACTTGTCAAAAATGTAGAGGTTTTACAGGTATTTTTGACAGATTTTGCTCATCTGAATTAATTACATCTTCTACTTGTCTACCACTTCACACAAGATAAACACTCACTCACACATCGTTCCACAACATGACTCAACAACTTCTGCATAATTATAGGTAGGTATTTTTATTTTTATTACTTTTTTCTTTTATTTGTGTTATGCACGTTGTTTAACTCTTACATAGTTTTATTTTTTCTTGTGCATATTGTTTAACTTCGACTCTTGCACGGTATCTCTGTAAAAGCTAATTCTAGCCGTGGAAGGGGCCTGGTGACCTGTAACACAGGTTTTTCCCAAAAACCTATATCAGGCACCAGTCTCTCACAAAGGTGGAATAGGTATAGCTGAGACATTCTTTGTAATATTAACTTTAATTCGGCTTTGTGAAGAGAGAATAAAATAATGATAAATTATTATATTATTATTATATTTTCAACAGATTGAACTGCGATCAGACTGTGAACGTTCTTAAAATTACAGGAATTGTCTCTCTTGTGAAATTGCTTGATCTTCAATGTCAGGTTGTTGTCCTCATTATACTAGTAATTAGCGTGACAACTATCCATTCTGTGGGTCTGTGCAGTCAAATTTTGAGTTGAAATATGCGTGAACAAACAAACATGCACGCTAAATTCTGAACTCTATTTTAGCCGTGGTTTAAGCCATTATCAATATATCAATGAAAAATTGATCGAGTCTTTTGGTTCTTTTGACCTCGGCTTTCCGCCCGTTTTTCCATGGGGAAATCGTCGTGGAACCGAGAGAAGAAGAAAGGGGAGGCCTATATCGCCCAGAATCATCCAATGCTGGGTAGCAGTGGGTCATTGCGGGCTGAAATGGTGGTGATGATAATGAATCGTCATGGGTACCCTCAGTCTTCGGAGAACACAGCTTTCTGCTCTAAAAAATCTTCTTAAGGAACAACAACAACAACTCAGCCTATCGCAGTCCACTGCTGGACATAGACCTCTCCCAGACTGCGCCACAGCACCCTGTCCTCCGCTTTCCGCATCCAGTCGACCCCAGCCACCTTCTTTAGGTCGTCCGTCCTTAAGGAACAGCTCTACGATATTTATTTTTTAAATGTCGCAGCATCATGCTGAGATAGGAGCCTTTTGGCCTCGTATAGGAGTTTCTGTTTCATGTTTCTTTTTGATACTTTTTTTTATATAACTTGGTTTTTTGTTTTTTACTGTGTTTAGTTTAGTTTGTGATCTTCCTGTACAAGTCGCAATAAATACTTTTTCTTTCTTTCATTCTCTATAATCTAGCCATCTATTATTCCAAACACCCGCTAACTATTACAGCGCATTCAAAATCTCACAGGCGTTCGTGAGTTCTGCCTAGATATAGGTCCAAAGACTTTGGTCTAACATCGTCGGCTGCTTTTGAAAGCGGGAGCACAACCCCTGTATTTAGTTATTTAAACTTGGGTAGTTCGGAGTTTGCCCGTCTTTGCTTTAGGAACGGATATAGCTCTGTGTTCTATTCGTCTAGTTAGCTACGGTAGGTTTTTTATAATGTTACATTTTCAGTCATTGTCAAAAAAGTAATGAAGGTAGATTTTCTAATACGGACATAATTGAATTGTAATTTATTTATTTATTGATTTAAACTTTTCGCAAAAAAAAGTAAAAAGGCGGACTTAATGCCTTAGGCATTCTCTACCAGTTAACCAAGGGTGGTGGTAATTCATGATTGAATTGCAATTCAATCATGTTAACTGAACAACATTTGCGGGAAAAAGTCGTGAGACATAAAGTTGAAACCTTTTAAATACAAATGAATATGTTACTAATTCCCTTTAGTGAGTGAGAAATCAATCTGAACTGGGTTTGTTTACATTTTCATCTGATACTTCTGGTACATACTATAGGTACCTATATTTTACGGGCGGAAGCGACACAGGCGTTAAGATGAGAGATGACGGTGGCTGTGTCGTAATTCATGCAATCTCGATTTATGGGTAGTGTCGGGTGACGTATGCGGTCTTGAGATGCGTGGTCTAAGGGTAGGCAGTGATGCAAGTGTCTCTAAATGTTAGTTTCTTGGTTAACCATTTAGTTACAGGTTGGACAGCGATTTTGTAGGCAGTTGTTATTTTAGTCAGCCAATCAGACAGCAGTTTAAAAAAATACTGATAGATTGCCAATTTATGTGAGTTTGATCATCAGTCAGTCATTTTTTTCAGATACGCTAGATACGTTCTGTATGCCAATTCCCGAAATTAAAATGTAGCAGTATGTAAAAAAAATTCAAAAATATAGGGAAATCAGTGGTATTTTTGACAGATTGAATCTGAAATCAGACTGTGCTTAAAATTACGAGAATTGCCCCCCTGGTCGAACGTAAAATAAAGTATCTGAAGAGGGAAAATATATTATAAGCAATAACAAAACGAAATAAAAGGAAGTCGAGATAAAAATAAGACAATTTAATATTAAATAGGTAATAAAAGAGGACTGAGAAAATTTGAAGAAACAAGAACGAAATGTTAATATTGAAGCAATTGTAGCGATTATTAAGAATGTAAACGTAAATTAAGAAGCGCGCGGCCGTTGACCTGGATTACAATTTTTTAAATTAATTTTGCACACTTTGTCTAGGGAATACTAAATAGATGGACGCGGATGTACAGTCAGGGAACAAAGTAGAAACACGCTGTAAATTCACCGTGTTTTACTATTTTTGATGACGGCTCAAGAATAGTAACAACAAATCTAAATCTTAGAAAGAAAGAAACAGTTTTTTTTTATTTTTTAAAGAGTTTTAAAATATTTTTTTTGTAATGTAACTACAAAGGTGTTTGCAGATTTTTGTATGGAGGGTGGCCCTAACGTCGGCCGCCATTTTGATTTTTTTCCAGAATCGCGGTGCACAACTAAAGTTACCTAAATATTTAGATAGAGAACACTAATACAAACAAAAAATGTAATATTACATAATATCCCAAAGCGTCCTGAGTTTCTGAGTTATTCACCGAAATATAAGTCGAAAACTGATTCTTTAATTTCTTCAAAGTTCAGTTTTCGACTTGTATTTCAAGGTGTTTTTTCATCGATTTAAATCGATTATGACCTGAGTCAATACAATATTGTCGCTTCTGATCCTTAATTGGCTTTTAAGAGCCAGAATCCACTCGAAGACACGAAAACAATTGAATTTATTTTGTCTGCATCTAGATCGATAATAATTTGCAAGGCAGGAATAAAATAGTTGGCTACCTACTATTGTAATTGCATTGTAGGAAAACGAACACTTGGATGTTGCTCCCATGTGATGTGTATTATAATGGTACATGACATGGGCGCGACACCAAGAATATCCTATTCAGCCTCTCGCTGCCTTCTTGGATGATATTATTTTACCGAATATTAATTCACTAGCTGGTCTATTTCATGTTTACCTACAAAACTATCATTTTAATTCAACACATTTATCTCATATTTTTATGTTCCGATTGATTTAAAAAGTTTTTAATGAACAAAATAAATGATTAGTATTATAATATTTCTTTTCTTTCTCTGTCTGATTGAGATTAACATTTGCAGTTACTAAAAATTCGTTACAGCAATTGTTAATTTTTATCTTTGAATATCTCAGAAACGTGATGCTTTTTGATGTTATGTTATATCACGTTTTGTTTGTATAATTAATGTCCCCTATCCAAATATATGCCATTTATTGTGAACCGCGATTTTGAAAAAATATCAAAATGGCGGCTGATGTTAGGGCCAAAACCTTCAAACCCCTTTACGGTTTTCGGATTTTTACCTTTACTTGTGCCACTAAGGAATTTTCCTTAATATGACACCCAAGATATAGGCTCGCCTAGTTTGGAGCCCACTTGTTTTTAGTTCTTTATAATTAGTTATGTAAATTATTGTGGAATCACACATCCACAATAATTTATTACATTTTCCCTGTTACCTCATAATTACTATTGCTAAAATATTGTTAATAGCTTCAGCCCGCGACTTCGTTCGCGTGAAACTTCTTGTTTCCCCCGAGCCACCCCGTCGTATCGCATCACCTGCCCGCGCTATCACTTAACGTTCTTTTTTACTTTTTGTTCTTTTTGCTCGGCTCCTAAGGGTCATAGCGTGATGTTAACTAGCCTATAGCCTTCTTCAAGAATTGGGCTATCGAATGCAAGAAGAATTTTTCAAATCCGACTGGTAGTTCCATAGATTTCCCCCTACATACAAACTTACAAACAAATTTTACCTCTTTATAATATTAGTATAGAAGAGGCACAAAATAATAAAATAAATACTTACCATAGACATAGGTAGTATTTGTCAATCGAGTAAACTCTCTCTAGCGTGTTTTGGTTTTATTATGGGCGGGATACACACGTCAGTAACATGCCGTATCTATGTGAGACCGCAGGCCGCGTACCTGTGTGCCTGTCACCCCCAGCTAGCCAATATTGTAACCTCGGCTTTAAATATGTAAAAAAATATCGCAGGCATTCACTAAAGAGGACTAAATTACGTGAACAGTTTGTTTTTCTATCGTAAATACGTACGTGTGACTTTGTAAGATCCTATAAGCAAAGCAAAACCTTTTCTGAAAATCATCATACTTAATAAGGTCATAATTATTTTATTTTATACTAGTTGTTGCCCGCGAATTTGTCTGCGATCCAGGATGAACAATAGCCTATTGCATGTCCTTACCCAGGTCATGGTCTATCTGTCTGCCAAATTTCATTCAAATCGGTCCAGCCGTTTTTGCGTGATTGAGTAACAAACAAACAAACTGTCGTATTTATAATATTACTACTCCTACTATGTACCTTACTTACTTTATATAACCTTTATCTAAATTTCAACTTTATTAATGCTCATTATCCATTGCTGGCTGGTCCATAAATTCAAGGTCGCTCAGTGAACTATGGAACGGGGTATGCTTGGAGTCTCTCTGAGGGATCGAATCCGCATCGAGGTGATCTGGCAGAGAACCAAAGTTGTCGACATAGCTCACAGAATAAGCCAGATGAAGTGGCAATGGGCCGGCCATATTAGCCGTAGAATCGACGACCGTTGGGGTAGACATGTTCTTGAGTGGAGACCGTGAAACGGCTTGAGTGGAGACAGTGGACTGCTATAGGCTGATGATGATGATGAATGCTCATTATACAACAAATTAAGTACTGCACGGACTGCCACTAAAACTCCTAGCGATTACACTTTTTTTTTCTAAATTATTAGTCTATTAGTCTCTTTGAAGGATAAAATCAGGAATGAAATTATCCGGAAAAGAACCGGAGTTACCGACATAGCTTGCAGAGTAAGCAAACTGAAGTGGCAGTGGGCTGGCCATGTCTGTCGAAGGACCGATGGACGGTGGAGCAGACGAGTCCTGGAGTGGAGACCGCGCACCGGCAAGCGTAGTGTGGGACGCCGCCCAACTAGATGGATGGACGACCTAAAGAAGGTGGCTGGGGTAGACTGGATGCGGAAGGCGAAGGACAGGGTCACAGGGTGCTGTGGCGCAGTCTGGGAGTCAGTGGACTGCGATAGGCTGAGTTGATTAGTCTACCGATACTAACTGTATTAGTCTACAGATGGCCGATGGGGCCGAAAGGTTCTGGAGTGGCGACTGCGTACCGGAAGACGTAGCGTTGGGAGGCCTCTTACAAGGTGGACGGACGACCTTGTAAAGGCCGCAGGAACCCGTTGGATGCGAGAAGCACAGAACCGGTCGAAGTGGGGGTGCTTGGGGGAGGCCTATGTCCAGCAGTGGACGTCTTTTGGCTGAAATGATGATCATGATAATGATGATGATTAGTCTACCTGAGGACAGCGATGTGGATTATATTATTACTAAAATTATTTTTAGTTGTAAGTTCTTATTCTACAGGGTGTTACGGAAAGGGTATAATATCAATACAAACGGGTTGAAAAGTGTATCTGGTCTAGAGTCTCTGTACAAAATTTCAGCTCAAAAGCATTAACTTTGAAAATGCTTAATATTTTTTTATTTCGACATCACGGCGCTGCACTGGCGCGCGGCGGCGTGATGTGCGTGTACTAGGCGCACAGACACACTACAGATAATGGATAATGACCCTCGTAGTGCGGTGACACGTTTGTTATGATTTCAATTTAATAAACTATCGAAATAAAAAATACTAAGCATTTTCAAAGTTACTGCTTTTGAGCTGAAATTTTGTACAGAGATTCTAGACCAGATACACTCCTCAACCCGTTTGTATTGATATACCCTTTCTGTAACACCCTGTATAACGGTTTGCTTGTTCCTTTCAATAAAAAAAAGCATTTTCAGCTCCTTTTATGTATTTTAGGGGTACTCAAGATAAACAAATCGACAGTAACAGGTGACGTTCTGTAGTACACTACCAACCCCCTTGGGACAAAAGCGTGAGCTTATGAAAGTAGTATTGTACTGTGGTTCTTTCGTGAAAATTTTATAATAATAAAAGAGGACTAAAATGTTGTCTATGGTTGTATGTTGTTTTATTTCTAGAAAATAATAATATTATACAGGGTCCCATTAAAATAGATGGTCATATTTTAACACAGCGCTCAGTACCTACGTCTAACCAAAGATATCCAAGCAAAAAAAAAAAACATTGATTAAAGTGATTTTATTTTGACCTAAAATTATAAATACATTAGTGTATTTTCGTTAGTTAATTACTTTTCTTGTAAGTATCCGATGCGTGTTTCTTATATATTTTTTTACCACCGTCCTTATTTTGGTGGTCTGAATGATTTCTAAATGTTTGTCCATCTATTTTAATGGGACCTTATATCATATTATATATATACCTAAACAACAGGGTGGGAGAAACGTAACGTACCTACTTTTACTGCCATCGGTTTTAGCCGAGAGAGCGTGAACTCGGACCGATCGACTGTTATATTTTGACTGATATGTTTTGATCTTAAACTAAACATTTTTTATGCTGCCATCTCCTACTCGTTTCTCCCTCTTCCTCCGCCCCTCCTTTCGCTCTCCCTTCGCCCCTCCCTCCGCCTCTTCCTACTAACCCTCATCTTCACCAGCGGGTGCTTCAGTTTCGCCAGCTGGGTCACTATCTCCAACAGTCGTGTCTCCACCAGATTGCGCACCATCTGCAACAGTCGTGTCCCCGCCAGTTTCGGCACCATTTGCAACAGTCGTTTCTTCGCCAGCTCCGACACCGGCAGTCTCACCACCGCCAGGTTCGCCTGTGACAGTTGTTTCATTTCCAATCGTGGTATTCCCAGCCCCATCACCGCCAGTTATAGCATCTCCATCTTCTGTTGCTGTCTCATTGGCAGCTTTCTCTGTTGAATTGACAGAAGTACAATTATAATTAGAAGACAAGAAGTACTATTGTCATATTCACTAGTACTATTACCAAAGTCATTACCATCGCCTTTATCTTCGTAATCCGTCATATTTGCTGTAATATCTTCTTCAATGGCATTGATTTTGTGCCAGTCTTCCTCCGCAGCTCTTACTGTGAATATGCATGTAGACACGCATTCATACTCGTCTTTAAACATATTAACGTTAGGGCGACAGCCACGCCAGATACCAACTTCACATCTTGATCCTGTTTTCCAGTAATATAAGACTGGTTGAGGTGATTTCCCGCAGTCGTTCCAATTAAAGTCTGCGAAGCATTGTGGGGGAGGAACTGGGGAAAATATTGAAATCAATACACATAAAAACAAAAGTGCTGACTGACTCATCAACACTCAGCCCAAACCGAAAGCTGAAATTTTAAACGGTGGTTCCTTTCATGATGTAGATAAGGAATAAGGCCGGATTTGGGGTTTGCGGAGGTGAAGTAGTGTTACTTTACTTTTTTACCAGTATGTTTGAACGCTTGTCTTATCCGTTAATCAATGGGGGTATTGTTATAGACAGGGTTAATGATGAGGATGAAACTTTTCTAAGAAAAATGTGTCTTAAACACGGAAAATAATAATAAAATTAAATTTCTTTTAACATTCAAGTGCAACTTACTCGTGGAAACAAGTCCTGCATAAGTAGCAATCCTTAGGATCGTCGCGAACGCTGCCATCTCAACGTTTCGGTACAAAATAAGTACATTTTTGATTAAATAACGCTTCGTTAAGATAAAGCGTTAATTGCTTTGCGCTCGATTGAAAAATAATGTAAATTTTCGTATATTTGTACTGTAATTTCCTATTGCATCATACTTTTTGTCATAATGTTCATTTTCTTCATTATTTCTTTTGTCACATAATTGTTTAAAAACAGGAAAATTGTGTATCCATACTAATATTATAAATTCGAAAGTAACTCTGTCTGTCCGTCTCTCTGTCTCTCTGTCTGTATGTAACCTTTTCACGCCTAAACCGCTAAACCGATTTAGACGAAATTTGGTATAGAGATAGTTTGAGTCCCGGGAAACGACATAGGATACTTTTTACCCCGATATTCCCACGGGATCGAGACTTATGCGGGTGAAACCGCGGGGCGCAGCTAATACCATAATAAATTGTCAGTATATTCACTGTCACCCTTTGACAGCTGTATGAATATGGCAAAATGACATACCTAGTGTGCCAATATGATAAATAATTAATTTCCATGACCGGTATTTATGTTATTATTATATCCTATACTAGCAGCGCCCCGGGGTTTCACCCCCAATAATGTCGATCCCGTGGGAATTTTGGGATAAAAAGTATCCTATGTCTTATTTTGATGTATAAGCTACATTACTGTACAGTTTCATCAAAATCCGTTCTGTAGTTTTTGCGTGAAGGAGTAACAAACATCCATCCATCCATAGTAAGATCCAAGGTCCCATTAAAATAGATGGACAAACTTTTAGAAATCATTCAGACCACCAAAATAAGAACGACGGTAAAAAATATATACGAAAAATGCATTAGACATTTACAAAAAAAAAAAAACAGCTAACGTAAATACACTAATGTGCCGGCAATTTCACTTTCCAACGGTTGCTTATACCTATCCATATCTTGGACAGGAAGATTAAAATTTCCATGTACATTGTTTCATAAGCAGAGGGTATCTGCAGCATCTGTCTTTTGACAAGGGTTCAGGGACAGGAGCGCTTACGGAAGCCGTTGTCCTATTTTTGTAATATGTAAATTGTATCATAGTAGCTCTAGTATTGGATTTGCTATCCTTTCTCAATGTTTCACCGCCTTTTTTTCCAGTACCTTTCCTTCCTTTCATCGTTACTAAAAATGTACGTTAGTAACAGTTTTTATTTATTGTTTAACCATTTACCTTAATTAACAAAAATAACAAAATTGAAACCTAACTTAACTAAAACTATACAAAAACTAAAATATAGCGTCGAAAAATTCATCACCATCTCACCTTCCTGAATCGGCATGCTGTGCGGGCGCTGCTGCTGCGGCTGCGGAATACCTCAAGCGGCGAAAATATAATAACCTTATCGGAAATTATATTTTCGAGCCGTTTGGGGTTGAAACCCTCGGGCCTTGGGGTCCGAGTGCTCATGGTCTTTTTAAGGAAATTTCAAAACGGCTGGTTGACACTTCCCGTGACCCAAGGGCTGGCTTTTACCTTGGCCAAAGGCTAAGCATTGCCATACAACGTGGCAATGCCGCCAGTCTCTTGGGTACATTACCAGTCGACGGCGATGCGGATGAATTTTGCGACGCTATATTTTAGTTTTTGTATAGTTTTAGTTAAGTTAGGTTTTAATTTCGTTAGTAACTAATTTATTACAAAAATGAAACAACCAACTTCAAAATTACCTGAGATAAGCGAAAACAAATTAAAATTTTCTTTACTTCCGTCGACTTTTGTATTTAAACCCAATGCAAGAAGAGGCTTGTAGGTATATGGGCCTTCTTGTCCTTTTGTGTTATCTACACCCTAAGCATCTAAGCACGCCTAAAGCGGATAGAGTGATTTTGATCTGGTAGTTGTTAATAGATGGCAGCTGCATCCAATTAGACTGGAAGCCGACTCCAATATTGTAGGAAAAAAGTAATTAAAAAAATTAAAAAAGCCGACTGTAACCTTATACTAAAACTAACTAAAAAGCTAAAAACAAGCCCATTTTAAATTAAATAAAAGTTGGAAGCAGGCGGGGCCCATACCATTAAAGTTTCAAACTCAAATGGGTCCCGCCTGCTTGCAACTTTTATTTAATTTAAAATGGGCTTGTTTTTAGCTTTTCAGTTAGTTTTAGTATTAGGTTGCAGTTGGGTTTTTTAATTTTCTTAATTACTTTTTTTTATTTCCAGCTTTTTAGTTTACAAATGTGAACGATTTCGCAGACGATTTAGTTCTTGGTACGTGTTTTTTACGATTTGTCACTTTGAATTACTTTTTACCATATAAGTTGTATATATTTTTGTAATCACCTTTTAAAATCCTTTATTTTGATGCCCCTATAGGTTTTGAGAAAAAAAAAATTTTGAAGGCATAATATGGCGCCAATAATTCGCCATTATGTTTTTTTTTTATTTTGATATACCCAGTGTCACTCTCACAATAAATACAATTAATCTAACGACACCTCTCAAGATAAAATCCATCGAGCCGTTCAGGCCGCAGAGCGTGCCAAACAATTATACATACAAACATACATACATACATACTCTCGAAAAACATAACCCTCCTTCTGGCGCAGTCGGGTAAAAAGTCTAGGCAGATGATGAGTTGTTAATAGAAGACTTGTTTAATCCAGGTTTTTCTAAGCTATTTAGTCAAAATCTATCTAGCAGGATTGAAAATCGACATCACTTTTCCTAATTGAAACCTAGCACATAGAGGAACGAAGACTCTCTGTTGGTCCGACGAAAACATCAGGAGGTTTAAGCATCTCTCGCCAAAGATCGCATCTTTCTCAATGGTCGTTAACAGCAATTTTATTGGACCCACGCATTCAAGGAATTTTGAGCCACCGAATTTTATACAGATCCATAACACTGACTCCCCTAGTCCACTATGTCCCTGAAACCTGAATTTGAAGCCTGTTTATACAACCTGTTTTTTATATCCCATAACTCTAGGGTTTCTATAAGTCAAAATAATGCAAAAAGTCCTAGAATATGTGGTCCAAAAATGCATAGTTTCGAAGATGTCATGTATCTAAGTTTCATTGATAAATACGAGTACCTAATTAATTTTCATTCAAACCAATCATTCATATTTAAAGCTTAGAAAATGCGACGTTGTCATGATCGTGACTTTGTCGAATTATTTTGTATGAACAATGAAAACAAACAAAATTTTAATTGAAAAATAATTCATATGCCAGTTGATTCTTTGATATGGTGGTTCATACCCTAGAGGTTATAGGATATAAAAAAACACATTGTATATCTTTGTGTCGTTTCGAGTTAACCCTTCTAACAGCTAACGGTTAATGTCCAGCCCGAAGTGTTTTCGTCGACCTTTTATAGAAAGTTTCACGACAAATGCGAAGGGTTACTTCGGGGGCTAGGCTTCCCCTCCTGCCTCCATTTCCCTTGCTGGAGTTGTTAGTTAGTCGGCGCTTCTTTTTCGCGTCATGTGGAAACTGGAAATATTCCGGTTGTCCACGAACTTATACCTGATATGGCATGAAGGAGTATAGTAATCATGAAAATAAAAATGTTTTAGTATGGGATCAACTATGAAATATGAAAAAAAAAGCTGTTCCATACATTTTGATCGAGTTTGTAGATATCAGACAATATTAGCGTATGTTTTAACTGCAAGTAGAACTGTGATTTTTATGTGAATTTCTTTATTGTTTGATTTTTCTGCGGTCTGTACGGAAATAAACAATAATATGACGGATTTTTTTTTCATGAAAATAGAGCTGTGGCGAGTTTAAACATACTTTTTTTCGCGGTGAATTTATTTGTGGCGAATGTACAATAACCCTTGTACGTTTGTATGAAACAGCTGATATTTTTTGCTTATTTCTGATTTGGCCTCTTAGTATAAAAGGTGAAGCGTAAGTAGATTGCGTTTGATCGACGTTTAAAGGTAAAAGTATAATTATTTTTTTAATACTGAAAATGCGTTTTTACTAACACTAAATAAATAAAGAATAAATGATTTTCAGCGCTCGGCTCAGCGCCAAAAGTAGAAAATTCAACAGCAGGCTTTTATTTAGGCATTTATTTACGTGTCGTCTAGTGACGGGCATGAGACTACTTTCGAAGGACCTGCTCGTGTCATGTTGGATGGCAAAAGTAGAATCCGAGTGAGGAAATAGGTCATAAAGATAAGAAAAATGGTTAAAAAACTATTACTGATATATTAAATAACATAATCAGCCTATAATGTTCCCACTGCTGGGACACAGGCCTCCTCTTTGTGAGAGGGAGTGGGCCGTAATCCACCACGCGGGCCCATTGCGGGTTGGTAGATGTCACATGTCTTCGAATTTTTGGTTCTAGGACATGTCGGTTTCCTCACGATGTTTTCCTTCACCGTTTTGAGAGCAGTGGTGATGAAATAATTTACACAAAGTAAAGCGCCTGTCTGGGTTCGAACCTACGACCAACAACTCGTAAGTCGCGGTTGTTACCACTGGGGCCACCCCTGCTCCGTTAATTAATTAAATATTAGTTTCCAATTTTATTATAGCTTACGAGCTTGCTAATCTTCACATTAGTAGTTTCTCTAGGATTCTAATTGCCGCTAGTCGAATCTTAAGGCCGTTTGTGCACCTCCACGTCAACGGGACGGATGATGGCGCCGAAGTATCGATACATACATTTACTCCATAGTAAATGTATGTATCGCTACTTCATTTCTACATCCATCCGCGTGGTGTACGTTACCCCAGCAAGAAAGTGTCTCCTAGAGTTATAGGAGTAGAACGTATAATGTGTGCCCTATCTGCTGTAAATGTGCCCCAACATAAAAAATGTGTGCCCCCTGTCGTTTTGGAAAAAAACGGAAAAAACGATTCTTGCTGGGGTAACATTTTTCTAGCAGGAAAATTCTAAACGAATGATCGGAGAGAGAAAAATTGTGCATGGCCAGAGAGCATATATGTGTGCCAAAATGTGCCCCCAAAAATAAAATCTGTGCCCCTTCAGGTTTTCGAGATATTGCATTTCCTGCTGGAGTAACGTTTTGATGAATCGTATATCTCTACAACCATTGCATGTGCCCCTGTAGAATAAACATACACGAGTAGCTCTTAATGTGTGCCCCTTTGTGCCCCAATTAGATTTAAGAAAATATTTATAGTTTTCAAGTTATCGCGGTTTTATGAAAACCCGAAAAAACATCGCTGCGCCTAAATTAGACAAGGCACAAGTTCGCTGAAAACTGTATTCGGTCCTTCTTGACGCTAATAATAACCATACAAAGTTTCAAAACTGTTCATGCATGCGTTTTTGAATAATCTCGCTAAAAGTCAAAACGATGGTGTCATAACTTTGACGGTAAAATACAAGGAACCGGCTCAATCCCAGATGTGTAGGTGTAAACCAAAATCATGTGCCTTTAGTCAGAAATATATGGTGAAAATATTCAGCTTGAAATGTTTCGCATTAAGTAAATATAAACAAAAAACCAAAATATGTAAGCAACGGCTGGTTATCCGACGAAATTTGAATGACTACTAAAAAGCGACGGATTCATACATATCGATGACCTTCTTTATTGGACGTATTATACCTAAGCTGTTGTCCGTACAGCCGCGTTCAAAAGTTTTGGGGGCTAATTAAAAAATATATTAAATGCACCTTGTGATTATAATAAATGAAACAGCTTGTTGATGTGGAAATTATTATTTTTATTCCCTTAATTTTAATTCTTTAAGTAATTATTGCATCAAATCACAGATCAAAGTTCCTACCTATAAATATTAGAAATTATTTGCACTTTGTGTAGTCATTGTTATTTTAATCACAGATCAGTTTTTCATCTAAGTCTAACATATAATTAGTAAATTCGCATCACAAAAAATCACAGATCGGTATTAAGTATAAGTATAATATTGTGTAAAAAAAATATTAAATTTTAATTGGCCCAAAACTCGAAATTGAAATTTTGATATTATCTTTACGTTTTTTTCCTGAATCTATTAAATTTACACTATTTTTATAGGATGTAAGTTTGTATATTATATCCGTGGATATAAAATTTTGTGCTCAATTTTTTCCAGAAGTACTCTAGCAATTAAGTTGAAAATACAGTTGTGATAAAATTTTGCCCTGAATAAATAGATATATTCCGCCTGATCGGTCCGCCAGAACTTTTTTAGATACATATATTCTATAGATCAACAAAACTATTACTTACATTATCTAGTTAGAAGTTTATGCAACTTGCCAATAGGCAAAATGCCACTCCTCCCTGCTTGGTGTTTATATTATTGTTGTTATAGCTGCCATAGAACATTCTGTAAAAATCTAATCAAGTATTTAGCTATTTCGGCTAAAAAGATACAGCCCTGTGACTGTGACATGTTGAGTGTTGAACTGTTGACGGATTGTGGTCGAGTCTTAGTTTTGGGGACATGAATTCTTGTCACGAATTATTTTTTTACATTGTAACTAGAAGTTATATTTCATCAACCTAGCACAAGAAGAGAATTAAATACGTATTAAACAAAAAAGAAAACAAATTACTGAATCGATTTTGATGAAATTTCTATTGGACCAATCGGAAAGTATGTATATCCTTTCAGATGAAAACAAAACAAACATGATTTAGAACATTTTTTGTTAAAAAATAAATAAGTATATAAAGTAATGAAAAAAATCCAAGTACTTGATAAGTGTACAAGTATTTTTAAATAAGTCAAAACAATGCCATTAAATACTTACCACCGCAGATCGTGCCATAAAATTCAACACCCCTACAACCACATAATTGTTATAAAATGCTTAATACGCCACTTTCAACCAACTTAAAAAAAAAGTAAACAAACAGTATCAGTGCAACTGCGTGACTCAACGTAACAGTTGGTAACAGTGTCCTTGGCGTCATAACATAACTGCAACTGTTTACCAATACCAAGAAAAAATCCAAACGCACTTCCCAGTCAATAAACACTTCGTACCTATTATTCATAATAGAGCGACGTTACACGTAACTGTCTCTGTCACACTAACACCGTACGCGTACTAGCTGTCTCACTTTCTCCAAGCTAGACAAAGCGACTCCTTGCGACACGACGTCAGCGGATGCCGCGGGGCCAGAGATATATGCAGCGGTGTGGGGAGGCGAAAAAAGGGAATCTTCTATTAAGTAAGGTGAATGCTCCAACCAGCCCTCAAAATTCAATTTTTTTCTGTTTTTTTTTGTTCCTACGCCTTTATGAACTTGTAGGGTTGTATTGGTGATTTCGATGATTATAATTCTGTAACTACATACGTCTTACAGCCGCGAATAATATTTTAATCAACATACAACCTAGCACTGGCCTGCAAATTGCAAAAAACGCAAGAAATTTTGAATTTTGCGGGCTGGTTGGAGCATCCCCCTTAATGATGAAAAACTTACTGTTAATTTATCTAACCTACGGCTTATCAATAAATATATATATATATAAAGACAAGTACGGGCTTTTTATTTATATACAAAAAAGAGCTACCTCTTTTTAGTAGTAGGTATTCATCACACATTTCATTTTTTTTTTAAACATTGGGACCAATCAAATTTTGGGTCAAAGACCTGGCAAATATCTGGATGTATTTCTTTCGTTCACACATAAATTACTGGATGTATTTAATGAAATTTTGAATCGAAAGATAGCTTACCTTGGAATAGCACTTAGGCTACTATTTATAATGTACTTAATCATGTGTAAGGTCATAGAAACAGCTAGTTGAATATAATCCAATAACAACTTTATTTTATTACTTATTACTTTTCTACGTCAGTGTACTCAGGCACAACACGTGTGAACCGGTTAGTGAGTAAAGTAAAGAAGATCATCGATATGTATGAATCCATCGCTTTTTAGTAGTCATTCAAATTTGGTCGGATAACCAGCCGTTGCTTACATATTTTGGTTTTTTGTTTATATTTACTTAATGCGAAACATTCCAAGCTGAATATTTTCACCATATATTTCTGACTAAAGGCACATGATTTTGGTTTACACCTACAAATCTCGGATTGAGCCGGTTCCTTGTATTTTGCCGTCAAAGTTATGACACCATCGTTTTGACTTTTAGCGAGATTATTCAAAAACGCATGCATGAACAGTTTTGAAACTTTGTATGGTTATTATTAGCGTCAAGAAGGACCGAATACAGTTTTCAGCGAACTTGTGCCTTGTCTAATTTAGGCGCTGCGATGTTTTTTCGGGTTTTCATAAAACCGCGATAACTTGAAAACTATAAATATTTTCTTAAATCTAATTGGGGCACAAAGGGGCACACATTAAGAGCTACTCGTGTATGTTTATTCTACAGGGGCACATGCAATGGTTGTAGAGATATACGATTCATCAAAACGTTACTCCAGCAGGAAATGCAATATCTCGAAAACCTGAGGGGGCACAGATTTTATTTTTGGGGGCACATTTTGGCACACATATAAGCTCTCTGGCCATGCACAATTTTTCTCTCTCCGATCATTCGTTTAGAATTTTCCTGCTAGAAAAACGTTACCCCAGCAAGAATCGTTTTTTCCGTTTTTTTCCAAAACGACAGGGGGCACACATTTTTTATGTTGGGGCACATTTACAGCAGATAGGGCACACATTATACGTTCTACTCCTATAACTCTAGGAGACACTTTCTTGCTGGGGTAACGTACACATCCGCGTGTTCACCGTACGCCGTTACCAAGACGTGACGCTCGATTCGAATAATTTGTTTCTCATTGACGTCCCGTTGACGTTGTGCGGTGGATAAACAGTGTAAGTCTAAAAACTCAACCTTTTTTTTTGATCTCGAAATTCGATCAATTCTCGTAATTTTAAGAACGTTCACAGTCTGATCTCAGTCTCAATCATTCAAGTTACCCCTGAAGGCCAATTCTCGTAATTAAAAACGTTCAAAATCTAGTCGCAGTCTCATCTTGGCGACAAACAAATGTCAAAAACTTGTCAAAATGTATGGAAATCAGAGGTATTTTTGACAGATTGAGACTGAGATCAGACTGAGAACGTTCATAAAATTACGAGAATTACTCCTCTGATTTCCCTACATTTTTGACAAGTTTTTGACATTGATTGTCGCTGAGATGAGATTGCGACTAGATTTTGAACGTTTTCAATTACAGGAATAGGCCTTCAGATTCAAAGTTTCGGCTTTGGTCATCTTATCCATTTGATAAGATAATACCACCAGATAGATGCCAGGGATTTCCACTTCTAACAGCTCACTTCATCTAAGATTAAGTTTTCACGGTGTGATTCTTACAGAATAGACCGACAGGTCAGAATCAGACTTCACTTTTCGCAAACATTAACCTGCTACAAGATTGCGTGGTAAGCCCCCTTCATCGTGCACTAGGACAAGATCCATAACCCCGTTAAAAATAACCGACATGATACGTCCAATAACATCATAAACAACTACTTACGTTATAAATATTACATGGAACTATCTCCCTTGGCAACAAAGAGGTCCCGCGGGCTCTGTACACAAAGTAACAATAGTTATAAATAATGTTGTGCGATAGACATCTCGAGGAAACAACACTGTCGATAAGTGCGTTTAGTGTCCACGACTTCCCCTGTCGGATCGGTATCGTGAGGCGAAAAAATCTTATAATGTGCGAGTTGGACGCCATCCCACCAAAACTATAAAGACACGATCACTACGCATAATACAGGTTGAAATTGAAAACATGCGACAAATCGAAATGGGAGATTATACTCATCATTATGAACAACTTTTACTATGGGAGCAAACCTGAAATAGCGAAAAAAAAAAAAATCAGCTGTTCCTTACAATTTGGCGAGTTATGCGAACATAAATGTAGGGAACAGCTGATATTGAGAGGCGATGAAAGTTTGGAAAAACTGATTGTGGTTGGGAACACCGAAGGCAAACGATCGCGCGGTCGTTCACCAACACGATGGACCGATCAGGTGAAGGAATCATCGTCCTCTAAATTCTACACGGTGGTAAGGGATGCGCTGGACAGAAACCGGTGGAGGCGGATCATCCGCTCCAGATGCAACTCCGAAGTTGACCACGATCCTCAGACATGAGGGACCGACTACAGAGAGAGAGAAACCCATGTCGCACTAGATAAGAATTAAAAGGTCACTACCTATTAATTCTAACTATGAAGAATTTTGCTGATGTCGAATTTTAAATTACCTGATAAAGTATTTCGCACGCTCAAAAACTGCAAAGATGAATGGCAAATTACTCATCTACCCACCATTTCGTCGACATTCTTCGACTTCCTTAGCTCTCAAAGCAATATTTACGACCGCGAAACATTACCACTATTTATGGCCAAAAAAAGAAATCGATGAAAAAGTGACTAATATTTAATACCTATATATAATTCACGTGTAACTAACCTCTAGTTTGCATTTAACCATAAATCTCTATCAGTCTGATAAATTAGGGTTAAAAGATGTTTTATTTATCGCGAAAGAATTATTGGTGTCTGAGTCATTGATTAACATTAAGTTGGGTTCCGTAGCACGAAAATAAGCAGATTTTTCGTGTATAGAGAGTAGCAGGGGCATCGATACTGATATCATGGATTCAGTATATAGAATAGAATACTCTTTATTATCTACAACATAATTCTGAACATCCATGCGTTGAAAGTTTTCGTCAGTTATGAAAAAGAAATGGCGGTTCCGTACATTTAGACCGCTTAGGAAATGCACTTTTCTATGAAACAGCAATTTATTTTTTTTATCACTGACGAAAATTTTCTAGAATCTGCCAGGGTCAGGGTCTGTCAGGGTTGTTCGAAAGAGTTACCGTGGCCCCTGGCACAGGCAACTGAAGGAACACGGTGGGATTTAGTCAGTAAAAGTCTGACATGCCCTCCCGCTCCGCCCAGAGCGGGAGATATTATTTGATGATTTCCCACACAAAAAAAGAGGTTCTAGAATCATGTGCTGTGTTCATGGTTACACTTTACGCGTCAATGTATGGCCACCCTGTAGATATCATATTGTGTATGTCCATGACTGTACCTGTCTGTCAAGATTTTTGAAGACAAAACTTCTTTAAGCGAGTTGTTCATTTTTTGAGACGGGAAAAAACCATTGAACTCGCGACACTGTAACCGACACCGCGCTACATTCGGATGTGTTCGGCTGTCCTCGGGATGTACTCGGTTTAAATGTACTTCCGATATGTCAGTGAGTGATGGCAAAGTATGTTTTGTTTATATGACGATTAAAAAAATACACACATAATTGTTCAAGTTTTCACTTTTGTCGGCACTCCCGGAGTGCCACAATTTTTTTTTCACAGAACGGTTATGACAATCTTATCCAAACATTCACAGCCGGGTGTCCAGCGTTATAGTCTCCACAATTTTTTATAATACATATATCAATAATCCAATAACAATTATGGTTTATTTCAGAAATCCCCACTAGTTAAATAAACTCAACCTAGTGGGGAAAAAATAACTCATAATATTATAACCGATTCCAAATAAAATAACACTTTATTATTTTACAACGATATTAAATTTAATTTTCATAAAAGAGTCGTTCATATTTGTGCCGCACAGTTAACAAAAGTTCCCAGAACAGGAAAAAGTTAAATAGAAAATTATATGTAGTTTGTCAAATGGAAACGCCTCGAGCCCAATAATTACAGTTCGATGTCTGTTTTTACCGTATCACAGGTTGAAATGTCCTGTTTTATTGTAATGCATGTATTTCCGGTTTAAAGGTATGGCTCCACTTTAGTAAAAAGTGGAGTAGGTACTTTTAATTTTAATTTTTTCTTGTTTATCTAAGTGTTTTCCTTAAGAGGAAATGCGGTCGCAGAGACTTTTGAAAAAGCCTAAGTAATAAGTAAAAATTCAAGGTTTGGCTCTCGCCTATTTCCTTCTCCAATATTGGACCAGTATTAAAGATATTTCATAAACTGAATAAGAAGGATATATCCTGTGTCCCTGTTTTTATTTTTTCGTTAATAGTTGTCAAATTTGTACACCAGGCAGAGGCCTAGTATACAAATTTGAAAAAATGCTCAAATTTACCGCTATCAACAGCGGTAATTTTGAGCATTTTTTGAGGATTCTAGTGCTTATAAAAATAATTTATCATCAAAAAGGAAAACATAGTGACATACAAGTAGTTAATATTTATTATTCTGTGTGTCTGATCATTGCTTTATTAAGCAGAAAGAAAACAGGCGAGAGCGTTGCTATGTAAAAACGACCACCCGCATTTCCTCTTAAGATTGCCGGCTGAAAATAGCGACATTTCAAAAATCTTTGAATACGTCATCGTTTCAACCGAAAGACGTCCACTGCTGGACATAGGCCTCCCCCAAGCACGTCCACTTCGACCGGTTCTGTGCTTCTCGCATTCAACGAGTTCCTGCGGCCTTCACAAGGTCATCGGTCCACCTTGTGGGAGGCCTCCCAACGCTACGTCTTCCAATACGCGAACGCCACTCCAGAACCTTTCGGCCCCATCGGCCATCTGTTCTGCGAGCAATGTGCCCTGCACACTGCCACTTAAGTTTGGCAATTCTTCGGACTATGTCGGTTACCTTGGTTCTCCTGCGGATCTCTTCATTTCTGATTCGATCACGCAGAGAAACTTCAAGCATAGCCCTCTCCATTGCCCTTTGGGTGACTTTCAGCCTTCTAATAAGGTATAATATATAATAGGTATAATACTTACTTAAGTATACTTATTTAAATCATTGTTATTTAAGCCCTCTCTTTCTTGAGCCAATCTCCACGCTCCTGTGCCAGGCACATCCAGGTTTTGCCCGCGATGGCAACAATGTCGTCCGCCCATCTCGCCGCCGTATGACCGACATCTCGTCTTCCAGTCCTGGGACGCCTCTGTTACAGCCTTACTCCACCAGCCATCGCTGCGCCTTGCCAGGTATCCTGCCCAACTCCATTTGAGTTCCATAATACGCTTTCCGATATCGAAGCCCTTCATACGTCTTCGTATCTCAACAATTGGAACTCGGTATATTAGCCTGATGCCAAGCATGGACAGCTCCATGGCTCTCTGTGCAATACCCTTCTTTTTACTTAGGGGGTTAAAGAATAAAGGAGTGTTTTCTTTGAGCATTTACATCAATAGAATAGAATAAAATAAAAACTTTTCCTCCAGGGACCGTCTTTAATTTCCACCCTGTATTTAAATGGTTATCCTCTGTCACTGTAACCCTACCCCACTCGACTCGAAGTCGACTTTGTGATTAAGTTGTCCTGCCCGACAGATCAGTTAATCACATGTACGTACAATTGAAGCGACTTTTAATTCTAAATGAATGCCAAGTCAACATTTATTATGCTGAAGGCGGAATTATTATTAACTAGAGTCAACTCGATCGAGGTAGCTGATGGCTGGTGGTGGTGTGGTGGTGGGTGGTGGATTTTTTAATAATAGTGCGTCAACATTTTTTCTGCAAACAAACCAAAAGAGATAATATTTATTTATAGATTTAATACTTCAAGCACATAAATGTACATAGCCGGATTTAATGCCATAGGCATTTTCTACCAGTCAACCTTTGGGTGATGCAGAGACAAACAGTAGTAGGTAGGTGCAATAATGAAAATTGAGGAATAAATATTTTAAATATAAAGATTAGCATAAACCTATTAAAACTATGAATATACAGGGTCAAATTAAATTCATGGGCATTCTTTTAAAGGGTCATTGTAATCATCATTATGAACAACTTTTACTATGGGACCAAACACGAAATCGCGAAAAAAAAAAAAAGACGGGTTGCACTCCGGGAGTGCCGGCAGAGGTGAAAACTTGAATATTAACGTTGAAATAAATCAATTATTCATCATTTCAGCCGAAAGTCGTCCACTGCTGGACATAGGCCTCAATCAATTATTAATTTTATTAATATAACTCATTTTTTTTTTTCACTATTTCTGCGTCACTTTTTTCATTAATAAATAAATGCTCTTTGTTCAATTTCCATATTTTAAACACTTTATATACACGAATTTTACGAATACACAGCAGTGTGGCTACTACACAGACGGTCGAGCCATCAGCTGTCCATCCATCCATCCATCCACTTCCACTTCCACTTCGACTTCGACTTCCACTTCGACTTCGACTTCCACTTCGACTTCCACTTCGACTTCCACTTCGACTTCCACTTCCACTTCGACTTCCACTTCCACTTCGACTTCGACTTCCACTTCCACTTCGACTTCGACTTCGACTTCCACTTCCACTTCCACTTCCTCTTCCACTTCCACTTCCATCACCATCCATCCATCCATCCATCTATCCATCCATCCATTGTGTCCGTGTGTCACTTCACTTCGGTTGGCGCCGCCGTAGAAAGAGAGGGGGGGGAAATCTCTCCTGACGGTCACGTGTCCTGACGCGATGTCCTGACGCGAGTTTAACATTTTTTACCCATTACTAAAAGTATGCAACGCCGCTAAAGAAGTTTACACTTCAAAAACAGCTCTTCCTTACATTTTGTCGAGTTATGTGAACATAAATGCAAGGAACAGCTGATTTTTTGGGCACATTGCTCGCAGAACAGATGACCGATGGGGCCGAAAGGTTCTGGAGTGGCGACCGCGTACCGGAAGGCGTAGCGTTGGAGGTCCTCCCACAAGGTGGACCGACGACCTTGTGAAGGCCGCAGGAACTCGTTGGATGCGAGAAGCACAAAACCGGTCGAAGTGGAGGTGCTTGGGGGAGGCCTATGTCCAGCAGTGGACGTCTTTCGGCTGAAATGGTGATGATGATGATGAATTTAATTTCATCCTGTATACCTAATTACATATAATTATAAGCACAAATAAATATACATAAATACATGAATATACTTACTAAAAATAAACACATACCAACTTAGATTCCGCGAAACATAGTTTTTCACTTTCTTTGTGTTGTTATTAGATAGTGTAGTAGCAACATTCGCAAACTCTGTAACAACAAAACAATGGCTCAAGAGATTGTCTGCTTCTCCGGCTCTTCCGAGAGCCACACTTTTACAGGTATCTCTGAAAACTTCAGTTCCTCCTTTTGTTATAATTCGTGTAGTATTGCAATAGTTTGGATGTTTTATCGGTCATTGCTGGCGGAACTTTGGCGGTATTCTTTTGTTCTAAACAGGAGATATCTTGAACGAATAGCTTGATATTTGCATAGGAGATTTGTTGTATCTTTGCGGGAGTGGAAGAATTTTTCGTAGGACTTTTTCACTACCCTTTTAAAATTTGTTTTGTATAGTGAATTAAGCATAATTTAAGAATGTCGACGCTGTAAATTTTCTAAGCAATTGACTGCTGTTTATCTGATTTCGGCAACGCTTTGGGATGTTATATCTTTCCTATCTCAAAACAGATACTTTTCTATTTCATACAGATCGTGATACTTGCGTTATCTAGTTCTATCGGGGAAATTGAATTCATGGGCATCCTTGTAAGGGGTCGTTGTACTCACCATTATGAACAACTTTTACTATGGGACCAAACCTGAAATCGCGAAAAAGAAATCAGCTCTTCCCTACATTTTGACGAGTTATGTGAACATAAATGCAAGGAACAGATGATTTTTTTTTTTCGCGATTTTAGGTTTAGTCCCATAGTAAAAGTCGTTCATAATGATGAGTACAATAACCCCTTAAAAGGATGCCCATGAATTTAATTTCGCCCTGTATATGTGTGTGTAGTTTATTTTATCCCAAAAACTGATCTAACCTTCGTAGAATTAATGAGTAGGTATAATTTTAAGAGAAAGTCCGCGTTGTATTTTACTCTAAAGTAACTAAAACAATAGGTATCCACATCGACCCAATTTTTAGCTGCTGTTATCTTATTCAAATAGAACAAACAACAAAAATAAAGCAAAAACAGTATTTACAAAAAATCGTGAACAAGCAAAACGTTTCTGTAAAAGCAAATTGTTGTTTTTTAACTAAACCGATTCGAATCGGTTTAACGTGCACAGATTTTTTCGATAGCAAATGCTTCGTCAATAAATACAACTGAAAAAGTTTTTGATGACAAACTGTGGCATTCTTTCGGGTTTATTTCTTTACAAATTACAAGTTTTGTTAAACGTTAGATATTTTGTATAGTATAAACCAACCCCCTCCCCCTAAACTCACGCCCTAAAAAAAATCAGCTGTTCCTTGCATTTTTGTTCACATAACTCTTCAAAATGTAGGGAACAGCTGATTTTTTTTCGCGATTTCAGGTTTGGTCCCATAGTAAATGTTGTTCATAATGATGAGTACAATGACCCCTTAAAAGGATGCCCGTGAATTTAATTTCATCCTGTATAATCAAAGTTTTACTGACTGAACAGATAGATGTGCTGCTGGGGAGTTAATTGCGCCACTTCTTCTTCCCAGCGAAAGCACTAGGTAGTGGTGAGGGGCGGGCGATTTAGGGGTTTGTCTTTTTAATTTTGACGTTCGAAAAGTGCTGATTCTCAGCGTAAATGAATTTTGTTTTAAGACAACGCTGGGTCTAGAGCAGTGGTGGCCCAGTGGTATCAGCCGCGACTTACAAGTTGTAGGTCGTAGGTTCGAACCCCGACAGGCGCTTTACTTTGTGTAAATTATTTCATCACCACTGCTCTCAAAACGGTGAAGGAAAACATCGTGAGGAAACCGGCAAGTCCTAGAACCAAAAATTCGAAGACATGTGACATCCACCAACCCGCACTGGGCCCGCGTGGTGGATTACAGCCCACTCCCTCTCACAGAGAGGAGGCCTGTGTCCCAGCAGTGGGAACGTTATAGGCTGATTATGTGTATGTGTGGGTCTAGAGGCATGACATGTTGCAGGAGAATTCCTTGTGTAACGAACGGTACCAAGGAAAGATTTTTGAAAATTCATCTCCTATAGGGGTTCGTTATGTTTTCCGATGACAATAGAATACTCTTTATTATGTACAGACGCCAGCACATCAAGTTACTACAATCTGTCAAATTTCTTTAATAGATTTACAACTTTATCCCAAAATCATAAGGATCAAAGTTGATTGGGAAAATTTGACAGTTTCGGGTAGCTTGATGTGCTGGCGTCTGTACAGGTACACCATATAAATTACTGACATAAATGTAGAAACTTTACAACGGGTGACACAATGGGCAGTCTTACCGCTAAGAGCAAAAAAAAAAAAAAAAAAAAGAAGAAATCCCATCGAGCACAGGGCACGCGGTTACCTCTTAAATATTCGCTCCATAATAAAATCAAAACATTAACTAGCTGAGCAGAATTAATCGAAACATTAAAAAAACGCAATGGCTTAAAAACACCAACGTTTCCTCTTTGAGATTCCGGTAATTGTCATTTAATTACCGAGTTAGGGGTGGGGGGCATAAAAAAATAAAGCTTACAGCCTCTTAATGGCCACCAATTTTCCGGTCTGTGGTTCCGAAACCGTTTTTGTCTGAAACATTGTTTTAGCGAGCATTCGTTAAAAAGTGAAAATAAAAATATTTTTTTGGCCACGCGAAAAACATTTTGCGACCACTGCGCTGGAAAGATTTATACAAAAAATAAATATATTTATTTTCGTTTTTGTGTAACAATTTTTGTTGCTGTCGTCCTACAAAACTAATACTCGTAAATATTTTTCAGCAAATTAGTTGTTAATAGCAAGCTTTTATCATAAAGCTCTTTTCAAAACTTTTGGCTGATCATCACCAACATAAATGTTGCACATCAAGCTACCCGAAACTGTCAAGTTTAAAAATTTCCCAATCATTTTTGAACCTTAATCTTTAGTGATAAAGTTGAAAATCTATTACTAATATTATAAAGGCGAAAGTTTGTGAGTGTGTGTGTGTGTGTGTGTTTATATGTTTGTTACTTCTTCACGCTCAAACGGCTGGACCAATTTTGATGAAATTTGGTATAGAGATAGCTTGAGTCCCGGAAAAGGACATAGGATACTTTTTATCCCGATATTCTCACGGGATCGAGACTTATGCGGGTGAAACCGCGGGGCGCAGCTAGTTTATCATAAAGCTCTTTTCGAAACTTTTGGCTGATCATCACCAACATAAATGTTGCATATCAAGCTACCCGACACTGTCAACTTTCAAATTTTGTCAATCATTTTTTAACCTTATTCTTTATTGATAAAGTTGAAAATCTATTAAAGAAATTTGACAGATTGTAGCAACGTGATGTGCTGGCGTCTGTACATATCATCTCAGCTCAGCTTTTCAATTTATCGGTAAGAACAAATAACAAAATCCAATCCAATTTCACATCTACTTAAGAATCACATAAATCTATACGACCTTTAAAACTACCTACGTATAAAAATATAGAACAAAATTAAAAGTAAGTACTGCATAAAGCTTCTCTTAAAATTAAAACATTTGAGTACAATTTAATGGCCTGTTTGGATGGCTCACAATCGGTTTGAATTGCGCAATAAAATAGAAGCGATATTTAAAACTATGTGCAGTATTATCTCATTTTATGAGTATTTTTTAAATATTCTTGCACATAGTAAGTAAAAGATTGGCGCCGATTCCCTTGCTCACAAACTAAGCTAAATTTAAGTTCTGTGCATCTCATTCTTTCTATTTCATTAAGAAAAGGACAGAACATAAATATTCAAATTAGTCAGCGCCTGACATAAATTGACGTATTTTTAGTAGCCAATTTTTTAATCACGTCTAAACTTGTCTATGGAATATCTTGATTTGACAGGACTAAACAAATATTTATCTAACGGGACAGCTTCCGGAACTGACCAAGTGGTAATCGAGCTTTACAAAGCAATGCCCCAAATAATACAAAAACCCGTCACCAAACACATGAACAAAGCTTAGACACTGAACAAAGTACCCGACACGTGGCTGAAGACAGTACAGGTACCAATTCCAAAAAAACAATAACCCTAAAGATGTGAATGAATATCGCCGCATATCGGTTTGCAATACGGGTTACAGAATTTACGCCTCCTACGTACTTAAAAAACTAGATGAGATAATAACGGAATTAGGCAACTACCAAACGGCCTTTTTAAACAACAGATCAACAGACGACCCCTAAAATGGTCTTAGACGAAGAACGAAGAAAAAATACCGGGAATGAATAGTAGAGAAACCTCTGACGATAACATTGAAAACAGCAACATCTAACACAACGCAGCAGAGCAACGACATACAAAAGAACCGAGAAAGCAGTAGAACCCCGCCAAGACTCAAAGATGAAGCTCGACCTGAACCAACCTGGCGGCAAGGTCGTTAAAAGATCCCATCCATAGATATAATTACCCATCTCTCCACTAGTCCAATGCTTGATCTAGGATGCATATCCGGTAGGCTCTTAAATCCTTACCTATCCTTCGGGCACGTCTTCCCTACCATTACCGCGCCCCCCGGTCTATTCCTTGATATGCAATGGTCGCTGTAGCACCATGAACATGAGGCTACAGGAGCTAGTGCGAATCTTGGGGTTCATTCGATTAATCAAGTCTGGTTTAACCATGCTGGGATCGGTGCAATTCATTCATTCATTCATTCTGTCCTTTTCTTAATGAAATAGAAAGAAAAAGATGCACTAAACTTAAACTTAGTTAAGTTTGTGAACAACAGAATCGGCGCCACTGCCTCGTTGGTATAGTGCTCACAAGCGGTACCTACTGCTGAATATGAGGTCCTGGATTCGATTCCCGGGTTGAGTAAAGTATTATTGGGTTTTTCAATCTGGAATTTCTCAACGGCTGCCCGGAGTATGGATTTATACCCGGTTGATGGCAATAGGCTCGCCCCGTGCGTCATGGGCAAACTCAAACTCAAAGCATTTATTTCTATTAAACCAATTACAGGCACTTTTGAATTGTCAAGGTGTCGGTCAGTCAGAAGGATGAAGCTAGTTGCCCATTCCAAAGCGTAGGTACCTATGGAGAAGAACGGGCAAGAAACTCCATGGACACTCTTTTAAACATAACTGCTAGGCGTTAAACATAACTGGCGAAATTTGGGTATACTATAGTTTTTATCCCATCATCTGATGAAAAGGTAATCCTTAAGGTAGGTAGGGTAAAATGATACTTACTCTTCTAGGAAAAGACGCATGAAGTTATAGTAATGGGTAAAAATAGCCTGAATACAAGGTCCCATTAAAATAGATGGACAAATTTTAACGCAGCGCTCAGTACGTCTAACTAAATATATCCAAGCAAAAAAAAACACTGATTAAAGTGACCTAAAATAATAAATTGCCGGCACATTAGTGTATTTTCGTTACTTTTTTTTTTTCTTGTAAAGTATCTAATGCGTCTTTCTTAATTTTTTTTTTTACCATCTTCCTTATTTTGGTAGTCTGAATGATTTCTAAAAGTTTGTCCACCTATTTTAATGGGCCCTTATATGTATAATCATTTGGGTGCCATTTGGTGTGAAAGTGTGATAGATCGCACAAGGTACAAAATCGCTTTTGTATTCCACTGGGATGTCAATTTCCTCAAGGTCTAGAAATAATAAAAAAACCGATCAAGTGCGAGTCGGACTCGCGCACCGAGGGTTCCGTATAAATTTCTAGGTACTTACGTAAACAGCTTGTCACGGTTTTTTTTTTGTAATGTGACTACACATTTACGGTTTTCGGATTTTTTCCTTTATTTGTGCTACATGACATTGCTCCTTGACAAACATGATTCTAGCTCAACGGGAAGTACCGGGTTTTGATTCCGGAACATAAATTGCTTGTTTTAACCCTAACTCTGCGTCTGATGGGTCGGAATACAAAATAATAAATTGAAAATGTAAATCGTGGACAGATGTTTGTAGGAGTTGCTGGGTTCACTTTTAAGCTTTTAACTTTGAGAAATGATTACTTTTGACGTAAATTGTGATGTTGTCTACCACGTAAATTGATTTGACGGTTTGTCAAAGATTTGCTTTATTGTTAAGGTCCGTTTTTACCCGACTACAGCGAAGCAAAAAGGAGGGTTATGATTTTGACCGGTCTGTATGTATGTACTCGTATGTTCATCTGTTCCCTGATAACTTCTAAACTACCTACTTGTCATAATTGGACAAATGAGGTATCCTTGGAAGCGTCATGATCGTCTGTTGGCTATGTGACGTCACATTCAATTGAATAGGGCGCCCTCTAGCGGACATAAAGTCATGATCAAAAATATCTGGGTGCGAACCTACGTCCAACAACTCGTAAGTCGCGGCCGTTACTATAGGGCCGAAATAAATCTGCTTATTAAAATCTATCAGATTTGAAATCAATCTTGGTTAAAATCTAGTTTTAAATTGAGATTCGAGTCATCTTTCAAAACGAAATAAAACTCCAAAAAGAAAAAATACTTAAACCACAAATCGTTGTTTGTAAAAATACACGTAAATGTAAACACGTACCTACTTCAAGTACCTACCCTTACGTGTGAAACAATATGGCGTCCTCAGTGACGTCAGAGACGAGCGCTAGAGCTAATGAGAGGTAAGCAGACAAAGCACTGTAACACAAAACTTGGCGAGTGTTTACAAATGAGACACTTGTAGTTTTTCAAGGAAAACAGAGAAATGTTTCAGGTCTTACAAAGTACTGAGCAACAAAGTTTATTCACCTGTGATTTAAAGAAAAAGAAAGCTATATAAATAGGTTGGAAACTGAATATCGACGGCGAAATGCCAATGCCTCCTAACTGACATTTTTCGAGAAATTCACTTTTTTATCGCTTTGAATTTAAAGGCGTTATTCGCATGTTTTAGTGAGATCTCGTAAGTGTATTTTTAGTTGCAACACCAACAGCATTACATTATAAAAACATTTTTACAAAAAAATACAACCGACTTCAAAAAAACACTACAAAGTGAAAAATAACTAATTTCGGAAGTCGGTGTCAAAAAACGAAAATGCAGAACCAACGACACCGACTTCCGAAATTAAAGTTATTTTTCACTTTGTAGTGTTTTTTTGAAGTCGGTTGTATTTTTTTGTAAAAATGTTTTTATTTTTCACTTTTTAGTTGTACCTACCCCACACAAATTCAATAACACTAGTGCACTAAAGAATTGAAGACACCGACTAGAAGAATCATCAAAATTCGCATAGAAATGCCTGAGATGCAGTACATTTATGCATACAACTTCGTACATAAGAATTATTACCTGATGTATTATATACTAAAACCTTCCTGAAAGTATGTTAATCACACTAATAAAAGAATTATTAAAATCGGTTCAGTAGTTTTTGAGATAATCGCGGACATACAAACATACATACATACGGGTCGAATACAGAACCTCCTTTTTTAAAGTCGGTTAAAAATGTGGAAATACCTCCCAACTAAACCCACGTGTCTATTTTTGAACATTTTTTTCAGATTGTGTAAATTTTTGACTTTGTCAGTTAAGTGTTATTTATACTTCGCCGTCGATATATGTAGGGTTTTATACAAGGTTAATGGTAAAACACTAACGACCTTGCAGGACTGGATTACTAACGTCATAAACAACAACTTTTGTTCTATGACTTTTTACAAAACATAATACATTTACCAAAAACAAACCTTTCAGATTTCGTTGTTCTATCTAACCCCCGCTCATGTGCCTCCGCTGCATTGTACTAGACACGGCAGTTTGTTTACCTAACTAGCGCTTTCTATTGCTTCGCGTAGAGTTCGTAACAGAAAATCGAATATTTCAATTAGTTTTTTTTTTAATAATTATAAAACTATTTATTTCAAAAATTAAATATTTACATAATATAAGCTAACATATAAACTATAATAATATGTACAATTATATGAAAAAATAAACAAAATAATCATAGGGCATCAAAGGCTGCTGCAGGTGCAGAAAACCTCAAACGGCGAAAATATTGCAACCTGATTGGGAGTTATATGTTCGAGCCGTTTGGGGTTGAAACACTAGGGCCATGGGGTCCGAGTGCCCACTTGGTCTTTCGAGATATCGCCAAGCAGTTAGTCGACTCTTCACGTGACCAGTGGGCTGGCCTATTTCTTGGCCAAAGAATTAGCATTGCCATACAACGTGGCAATGCTGCCAGCCTTTTGGGTACTGTTCCTGTTTTCAATTAGTTGAATTGGAATATTTTTGTTTTTGTATGAAAGTCTGATGAATTAAAATCTGACGACTTAAAACGGGAATGTACTGACGTGACGGTATAAAAAGTATCTTATGTGTTAATCCAGGCTAAAGCCATGCGTGTGCCTTTCATCCACATCCGTTCAGCCGTTTTTGCGTTTTTGAGTAACAAACATCCAAACACATACTTTCACACTTATAATTTATAGGATGTGATTAATTATTAAACAGGGTTGCCATTTAGTAACCAGTATACGTTACAGGGGTAAGTCTATCCGTTCTACTGCACAACTTTTCTAACGAAATCTATATCCGATTCGAAAGAACCTTATTATACACGGTGTCCCTGGAAGTATGGATCAAATCGAATAGGGGCGTGAGTAAGGTCATTTCCAAACTTTTTAACCCTGAGAATGTCAGTGAATTTTTTTACGGTTCAAAAGTTATGACCGATTTTAATTTTTTTTTTTCAATCACTTAGCTTAGTGTTTAAAGAAGATAATCATAAAAAAATACTATCAGGGCTATCTAAAAAAAAATTAATTGATAGCCCTGATAGTTTTCACGAATTCGATCTTTCTTCTCTTTTTTTTTAGTTTCATTTTTGTATTTTTTTTAGTTTTTTTTTTTTGCTAAAACCTTTGGAAATGACCTTGCCCACGTCCCTATTCGATTTGATCCATACTTCCAGGTACACCCTGTACATGCATTGTCTACTGTATATACAGGAATTTGATTTTTGAAGTGAAAACTTCTTTAGGGGCGTTGGACAATTTTTGAGATGAGAAAAAGCCATTGAATTCGCGCCACTGTTACCGTAACCGACACCGCTTTGGATGTGTTCAGCTGTCCTCGGGATGTACTCGGTTTTAATGTATATCCGATATGTCAGTGAGTGATGGCAAAGTATTCTGTTTGTGTTTTGTTTTCACTTCTGTCGGCACTCCCGGAGTGCCACTTTTTATTGTTTTCACGATTCGGATATCTATTTCATAGCGTACGTTGGTTAGTAAGACGGGTAGAATCACCTCCTAGACGGATTCAGATGACTAAATCACCATTCTGTATACATGTCGCAGACCACTGGCTTTATTTAAATTAGCCGTTTAGATAACCGCCCGGGTTTTGGAACTAGATACTTAGTGCTCGCCTCGCTTCGCTCTCTCGGCTCGCACGCGGTTCATCACAGTTCTAACCTAACCCATTTGGTCAAGGTACCCTGGCTTCTTTAGTTACTGCGACCAAATTCGGCTCGCGCGTGATTGGTTACAGTTCCAACCTAAACTATAATTAACACGTTAACAGTGCAGCTACTAAATGTGAGAGGAGCCCCTCACGTGCAAACACGTTCTTTTTTTATAGTTTATTGTTCACACGTGTATGCAAAAAAAAGGCTTCAAATTTGTATGGAGTCGTGACCCAAATGTGGTGCACGCACGTGTCAGAGTGACCTCACAGTGACCCACATGTGGTGCACGCACAGGGAACGTGTTAAATATCATTCAGGCCGTTAGTTGAACGGCCGCTGCTTAGTTAAAAGGCTAGGCGGTTAACTAAACGGCCATAAAAACCAGTCGGCTGCGATTGCTGTGACATACACACAGAAAACAAAAACAAAAAAGACACAAAAGCAGCAACGCTATCCAACTATTTCAGCATACATCGCTTCCTTATTGCGAGGGGGTTGGCCAGGGAGCTATGAATTTGCCATATGGATCTGATAAATCCAGCTCACAATGTAAGGCGTCCGTGACCAGCTGGAAACGATAGGATTAACAATATGCAATAAACTGTACGAGGAATTGATTCAAATTCTAGATTGTGGCATCTGTTCCGCTTTGGATTACGTGTTAGGATTAAGTTAGGTATGCTACCTAGTTTAAGGTGATATGTTGAAAAAAATGTGGTTTTTCTCTTTCGTGTAACTTTTTAAGTATGTGGATTAGTGATTTAACATTTTGGTATATGTTTTTTGACTCTTTGGTCTAGTATCGTGTAAAAGGAATACACGATTCAATGAATTTTTCTCGATACAAAATATTTTTGAAGTGAAACTTCTTTACGCACGCTTGACTTGGGGAGTAAGCTGGCGAACGCGTGACGTAAGCGTTACGAAAAGTGTGATCGGGCGAGGCGAACGGGAGTTAAGTGGGGGATATAAGCAAGAGAAAGCAGTGCGCGCGCACATTTTCTTTACATCCTCTCATAGCCAAATACGTTTGAAGTTTCACTTCAGTCGTGTGGTCATAAGCACACTCGGTTTTTTTTTTTACTTTTTTCGACATCATAGCGTAACTCTTAAGAGTTATTCAATGGAATTTACTATAAAACATAGAGAATTATCATATCAAAGTTTACTCAAATTAGTTTTTCATTTATTTTGTTAAAAAAAGGAGTAAATTCGTTTTGGCATATACGTTGTTTTATTCCGAGCGCACGTACATTATAGCCATCACTCTTCTTTTGCGTTTCAAAAGTAATTGCATCACCTTCGCTCGCTTAGTAGGTTTCGAGGATTTTAGATTTTCAAGGTAGCGCCTTAAGCAGTTGGTCTGTCCGTTTGGTTGTTGCTAAGTCATGATGATAATCTTCTGCATTTTAGCTTATGTTCGTATTTAAAGTTAAGTGGAAAAGCATCTTAGGATATCTCAGGGGCAGGTAATAACAGTTCTTCAGACCTAATTTCGGCCATGACGCAGAATATAATTTAAGTATCGTGCACCAGCGTGTGCACAGACACAGGTGCACGCTCTTTCCTCATTCTCATAGTCCGATGGGGTGGCACGTAATCCGACACGGCCGGAGAGAGATCAGGCGCAGGTCCAACGGCTTAACGTGCTTTCTTAGATACGGGGGTATCACACCGGCAACTTCCAAACTCCGGGCTGTTACTAAGAAAATTATATTTTATGGAAAAACCCACTGGGAATCGAAGCCACAGGACCCCACGCTTGCAAACACGACACCAACGGGGCAGTCAAACAGCAGGGCGGGACAGGGGTAGGTAAACATTAACCAAAATAATTTAAATCCATACTAATATTATAAATTCAAAATTAACTCTGTCTATCTCTCTGTCTGGCTGTCTGTCTGTATGTTACCTTTTCACGCCTAAACCACTGAACCGATTTAGATGAAATTTAGTACAGAGATAGTTTGAGTCCCGGGAAAGGACATAGGATAGTTTTTATCCCGGTATTCCCACGGGATCAAAACTTATGCGGGTGAAACTGCGAGGTGCAGCTAGTATAGTTACAAAAAGGAGGGGAAATAATCAAAAGGCATCAAAAAATTCGTCCGCATCGCATCGCTGTCAACAGGAAACGTGCCCAAAAGGCTGGCAGCATTGTCACGTTGTATGGCAATGCTGATTCTTTGGCCAAAAATAGGCCAGCCCTAAAAAAAAATAAGCAATAATAACCGAAATAATACCAATCAATTCTTGTTGTTCACACTTCAGTGTTAAGCCAGCAATGTAGCGGAGTGGGCTGCCTCATTCTTGTAAGTTTTTGTCTTTCCGAAGGTAAGATGCTGGTCTAAGATCACAACCAGACGTCTCAAAAGCGATTTATTCCGTTCTAATACCAAGAAGTAATACTGGCCACTGCTATTTGTTTCAACTCATATTTATTTTCTACTAGCTGCACCACGCGGTTTCATCCGCATAAGTCTCGATCCCGTGGGAATATCGGGATAAAAAGTATCCTATGTTCTTTCCCGGGACTCAAACTATCTCTATATAAAATTTCATCTAAATCGGTTCAGCGGTTTAGGCGTGAAAAGGTAACATACAGACAGACAGACAAAGTTAATTTCTTCGAATTTGTGACATTCAATTATTTACTTCGTTTTTTAAACAAACAATATTCCTTTCGTGCATTCAGCCAGCACGCTTCTGCTGAGTACCATCGGCTTGCCGAACATGTTGAGCTGTCTGGATTCTTCTCCGTTTCATCACTCAACCAAAACAAACAGGTAACTTAAGATTATTTACTTCCCTGAAAATAGACCTCCGTTTTTAGAAGCTCACTCCATCGTCGACATTGTCTCTGTCACCTTTGACCTAGGCTAGAGCCAAGAGCAAGCGAATTTCAAATTTAAAAAAAAACCGAGTGTGCTTATGACCACACGACTGAAGTGAAACTTCAAACGTATTTGGCTATGAGAGGAAGAGAGAAAGAAAATGTGCGCGCGCACTGCTTTCTCTTGCCTATATCCCCCACTCAACTCCCGTTCGCCTCGCCCGTAGCCCTTAGACATGGGTCGTACTTGCAAAATCGAGTACCAGGGCTTCCAAGTACGTCCACCTTAAGAAACCAGGGCCTAAAACCAGGGCTCGAGATACTTTCAAGTATTTTCTATCTGCATCGAAAACTGATCCATAACTTCATACAAATAAGAAGTACAATCGCGTAATCAAACAAAAGCCCTGTTGGAAGTAAAAAGTACTTGCATAGGAAATTGATCCGTGAATTCCTATAAATAAGGAGCACAATCGCGTTTACAAATAAATACTTTTACAAACCATTAAAGTAAAAATACTTGCATACGAAATTGTTCCGTAGACTCTTACCACACCTCGGACACTCCATACAACGCTCGCAAAATAATTACCTATTACTACTACATAAACAAATGACGTTTGTATACGTGCAAATGTATGCGTTAAATCTAGTAGCGTAAAAAAAAATGGCGCGGAAAGCAATTTGTGTCGGGGAACCGAACGACGTCGGCGGCGGCGCTGTCCGAACGTGTGCATTATTATGAAGTGACCATGTAGTTCAATTGTTTATTTATATAGTCGGGTTCGTAATGAAATAAAAACACTAAAATAGTTTAGTTTAAATGACTTATCTGTAAATAATATGTTATTAAATCGCATGTTATTAAAAATGCGAAATCATACAAACAGTATATGTAAATACGAATTCGGAAAAGCATCACAATGTCCAACCATCGTGATTAAAACTCAAATAAAACTTTTAAATCGCATAATTGTGTGTCAGCAATACAGCGCTGCGGTTCGCGAGCGCCCTTGCTAAAGAGTCGGCGACGAATACTTCGAAGTGCGGGGTGAGGTGCGGTATCTGATATGAGGGCGAGGAAGGTAGTGTCCTTTCTGTACGTAGTACTATTAAGTATTCTGTGCTCTTACTGATAAGGAGTATGATCGCATTTGCGAAAACAAACGCGGTTGTTGAACTATTTGAGTACCTACGTACTCGAGCGTCGAGGCCCGACGGAGCGAGATACTTTCAAGTATTTTCTATCTGCATAGAAAACTGATCCATAACTTCATACAGATAAGAAATACAAACGCGTATTCAAAAGCCCCGTTGGAAGTAAAACTACTTGCATAGGAAATTGATCAATGACTTCGAATAAATAAGGAGCAAAATCGCGTTTACAAATAAATACTTGCAAGCTATTAAAGTAAAAAAAAACTTTTTAAGAAAAAAAAAACCGACTTCGAAAAAAAATTTTCCAAAGTGAAAAATAACTTTAATTTCGGAAGTCGGTGTCTTTGGATCTTTATTTTAGTTTTTTGCCACCGACTTCCGAAATTAAAGATATTTTTCACATTGTAGTGTTTTTTTGAAAGTCGGTTTTTTTTTTTCTTAAAAAGTTTTTATTTCACGCTTTTTAGTGGGTCTGCTTATAATTTATCTAAGTTACAATAGCCTAGTGATCATCGCCTTTTACAAACAAAATATTGCTTTTCCCGATACAGGGAAGTTAATTGTTGAGGAGTTCTCCAGATCCACCATCAGCTCCGTATCACCATTCACATTGTGACGAGCATAAATTGCTTAGCAACCATATTAAAGTTATTTATTTATTTATTTATTTTTATTTTATTTATTTATTAAAATCTCCCTTATCACTATCATTACAGGTGTATACCTAATGCGATAGCGTGGTCTTACAATTATCTTAAGTACTTACAATTTAAAACTATGACAAAAGTAAAAACTATTAGTACTTATAATTATATCAAAAAAATAATATTGTTTCCTAAATAAAATATAGTACAGTATAAAACAAAATAACAAAATAAAAACAACAACATCTTATAGCCTACTCTAATCTACATTATAACATAAAAGGAACATCAGTATTTTTGCGAGTTCACTCAAATGGCATGTAAATACATCGATCTTCACGTGAAGATCGTTAATAACCCGAATTGCGCGGGTCAATGGTGTTTTGGCGAGAAGGTTGGTCCTGGCTACCGGCACAGCCAGCAGTGGCGGGCGGCGCCGCCTCCACACGTAGCGGTCTGGTACACATACACTCAGGCGCTGTAGTACTCCTGGGTTATGCTCAATGCCACGAAGTAACCTAACCAGATACACGACAAGCGTGAATTCCCGTCGTACCCTCAGTTGGTTGTAACCGACCATACCGAGCACAAACAGAGTGGGGTACATCAACGGGTAAAATGGATATACCCCATATAGTTTCTTGTACAAGTGGCGCGTAAACTTGTTCTGTACTCGTTCCAGCATAACTGAGTACTTAGCCTCATGCGGAGCCCATATGACACCACTATGTTCCAGATGACTCCTGACAAGTGCGTCATACAGGACTCTGACTGTTGCGATGTTAGTGAAGTGTCTTGTCTGTCGCAAAACAAATCCTAAGTTTCTAAAGGCCCTTTTACAGATCCCCGTAATATGATTGCGAAACGATAGTTCGGGAGTGACGATAACCCCCAAATCCCGCACCTCAGAGACTCGTTTCATAGGCGCGGCGCCCACCACGTACTCGTGCACTAGAGGGGCGCGCGCGCGCGTAAAACTCATCACCGAGCACTTTGACACGTTAAAGGAAAGCCCGTTGTCCTGACTCCATTCTACTACCTTATGTATATCCTCCTGCAATCGTTCGCAATCGGATTCATTATTAACCTCGAGCAGCAACTTGAGGTCATCCGCAAATAACAAACAAGAGCTATGTTTGATGACTGCCGGCAAATCGTTTATCATTATAATGAATTCGAGAGGCCCCAAATTGCTGCCTTGGCTCACACCAGACCAGGTGCAATATGGGTCTGATTCACACCCATTATAATCTACGTACTGCTGTCTATCTTGCAAATAACTGGCGAAGAAGTGCAATAGATGCGGTGTGCAGCCGATTTCTGCGAGCTTCTTTAGTAAGATGTCATTGTCGACGGTGTCAAAAGCTTTCTTAAAATCAAAATAAGCAGCATCAACCTGCACACCAGCATCTACGGCCGGCACCACCTGCGCCATAAAGTTCAACAGATTGGTGGCAGTGCTGCGCGCCGGCCGGAAGCCGTGCTGCGCGTCAGCCAGTTGTCCGCGCACCTGCTCCAGCATGCAGCGCTGGATAGCAGACTCGAACACCTTGGCCGGCGTCGACAGCACGGCCACCGGTCTATAACCAGTTATGTCCGCTCCCGCCTTTGACCCGCGTCATCTTCGAAGTAATCGAATCACAACCCGTGAAATACTTAGATATTATTGAGTAGTTCCGGTGGCCATCTGTGGTCTTCATCATCAGTTCCACATCACCAAATAGTGCTTTCCGAGAGCAAATGCACGAGTTACTATAAAAAATACCCAAATCGCTATAGGTGTGCCTATAATATTTGAAGAGTTCCTTCGATTTCTCCAGGATCCCATCATCAAATCCTGCCCTGATGTTTTTAGACTAGATGCTGATAATCCTGGCTGCAGCATCAGGCCAGACTTGTCAACATTGCATTGAACTTAAAGTTTAGTCCTGTTTAAAATGAGCCCAAACACGACTACGGTGCTGTAATTTCAAGGTTGGTACTTTTTCTAATGCTCCTGGCTTCAGCATCAGGTCTTTATGTACTTCGGTGTTCCTCATTAACAGTACGTTTATCCACACATCGAGCCCTTTTCAATGAGCCTTAACACGATATATCTGGTGTTAGTTGTCGAGGAGTTAGGTACTCTGCAGACTATCCTGACTGCAGCATCAGGTCATGACTTGATGATCATGAGACCAAATGTGGCAAATGCCCTATCAAACATCAAAACAATTGACTAAAACAGTCCTTGCCTGTTCGAGTAACTTCTTACTGTTAAGGAGTTGTAACTTCCATCATCAGCCCAGCTACCTGAGATGGTGACAACCATACGCGAATACACAAGATACTTCGTAAAATATGCGAAAAACAATAAGTGAGCCTATAAAATTTAAAGGTTGCCCTCGATTACTCTAAGATCCCATCATCAGATCCTAACTTGGTGACAGTGGGACCACCTCAAAACTATCTACTTTGGAACAAAAAAAGAATTTTGAAAATCCGTCGACAATTGGCGGAGTATTCGATGAACAAACATACAAAAAAAAAAACATACAAACAGTCGAACATAGTACCTCCTCCTTTTTGTGAAGTCGGTAAAAAATACTTGCATACGAAATTGTTCCAAAAGGAGCATGATCGCATTTGCGAAAACTAACGCGGTTGAGTACCTACGTATTTGAGCGAGTAGCCGTATAAGATACTTAATAGTCTTGCAAGTATTTTGAGTCGGTACCCGGTGTGCGTACTTGGAAGCAAATACCTGGTGTAAAAACCCGGTCGCATATTTATGCGACCGGGACCGGGTTTTTACACCAGGTATTTCCAGCTATTTTTTACGTACCTTCCCTACTCGCGATCACACGTTTTCGTAACGCATTCGCCAGTTTACTCCCCAAGTCAAGCGCGCCTAAAGAAGTTTCACTTCAAAAAAATTAAAATAAAAACCCTTGGTACCCTTGGCACCCCTAAGCCTCCGCTGTCCGTCCATCTGTTTGTCAGCGGGCTGTATCTCATGAACCGTAATAGGTAGACAGTGGAAATTTTCACAGACTGTGTATTTCTATTGCCACTATAACAACAAACAAGGAAAATAAAATAAAGTTAAAAATTAAAGGGCCCTTCGTGCGCAACTCCGACTCGCACTTCGCCGGTTTTTTGCGATCACCAATCTATCTGTCAAAGCAAGTTATTCAGACCACTAATTAGAGCAATATCCGCTCTAGTGGAAGGCAAGACGATTAGCTGATAGGTACATTAATGTTCCTCTCATTCTCGACAAGGAAAAATATGTATCTATTAGACAATCCATTCACGACAAGATTAGAGCCAAACAATCTATCGTCGGCAATCAACTGAGTTGCAAATGCGTCACCGTTACACCACAAACTGTTTTGCATCTATCAAAACTTAATACAATCCTTATTTTTATTGTTATAGTGCTGTAAATTCAATGAAACCAATTTTTCTAACTGTAATCATAACTTGGTTGTGCAATAATCAGAAAACAAATGAAAGTCTCCTAAGTTAAAAATTCAGCGTTCTTATATCAAATTACATACGGACGGAATTCTTATGGTTAAGAGTTTTACGAATGCATGTAAATGTATGTCTGTTCGTTTGTCCCTAGGGCGAATTAATAGTCGAGTGTTCATAGTGCATGCTTCGAAATAAGACTATCGGGATAGAAAATGTAAATTTCTGTAAGTTTATGCACCGCTGCGTAGGAACTGCCGCGGGCGAACGCTAGCTTGATTACGCTGTGAATTTTCTGAAGCCGTCTAGTATTTTGTAGAACTAAATTACTATTCATGATATGATTACTAAGAAGCAAGAAAGTACAGGAAAACTTGAGCTAAAAGAAAGATATACCAAATTACAAACATGTTAAGACATATCGGTTTCTGTAATATGCAACTGTTTGTTTTCCCTAAAGAAATAAAATAAAATACAACTACTTAGAACATTTAGTTTATTATTATATCTAACTAGCAGCGTCCCGCTGTTTCACCCGCGTAAGTTTCGATCCCGTGGGAATATCGGGATAAAACTATCCTATGTCCTTTCCCGGGAGTCAAACTATCTCTATACCAAATTTCATCAAAATCGGTTCAGCGGTTTAGGCGTGAAAAGGTAACATACAGACAGACAGACACTAGACAGGCAGACAGAGTTACTTTCGAATTTATAATATTAGTATGGATCTAATGTCACGGCTGTATCTTGCAATAATGATTGACCACTAGAAACATTTATGGTTCCAGCCGTCGGGCGATCGAGCTAGCCTTACACAACACAAGGTACAGATTTTGGTCACATCAGACGGCTCCGACGATAGAACTGACCATGTGATCATGTGACTTGACTTTATATGATAATTCGGAAATAATTGAGGACCTTGCAGCAAAAGAGAGGCAAGTCAAATTTTAAGAAATGTGCCTCGTACATGCATCAAACGATAGTCCTAATTTTTGTTGAAATTGTAGGTGAAAAAAACAGTCACGGCAAAAATTTGGATCTGCCTTCCTTTTGCTGCAAGGTCCTCAATTATAATCCATACTAATATTATAAATTCGAAAGTAACTCTGTCTGTCTGTCTGTATGTTACCTTTTCACGCCCAAACCACTGAACCGTTTTAGATTAAATTTGGTATAGAGATAGTTTGAGTCCCGAGGAAGGGCATAGGATAGTTTTTATCCCGATATTCCCACGGGATCTACACTTATGCGGGTAAAACCGCAGGGCGCAGCTAGTTGATAATATATTCGCTTTCTCAAAAAAATCCAAACAATAACATTCTACAGTGTTTAAACACGATGGGAATTGTTTAATGAAGAAATAAATGAAATTAAAGGAAATGTAGCCTTTAGAAAGAAAGCCACCTCAGGCTATATGGATAATACATCAATATTAAAATTATACTAGTAGACCTATATCATTGCGCTGAGCACAAAGCGGCTCTACCAGTCCTGCCTTCGCAGGAAACAGGAGATATCACACATCCTCCGTTTGAAACTTGTTACACCTAGCACTACTTGCATACGACTGCTTATAATTAAATGAATACGGATATTAAGGACAATTTAATTACAAAGGCACATCTTCTGATCCAACGGCAATTTAGAAAAAAAAAGGTTAGGATTTTGGTTCCGCATTTTCGTTTTTTGACACCGACTTCCGAAATCAAAGTTATTTATCACTTTGTAGTGTTTTTTTTTTGAAGTCGGTTGTTTTTTTTTTTTGTAAAAAAGTTTGTATTTGTCACTTTTTAGTTATAACTGCCCCACACAAATTCAATTAACACTAGTGCATTGATGAATTGAAGACACCGACTAGAAGAATCATCAAAATTCGCATAGAAATGCCGGACACGCAGTACATTTATGCATGTAACTTCGTACATAAGAATAATTACCTAATGTTTTATATACTTCAACCTTCCTGAAAGTATGTAGATCACATTAATGAAAGAATTATCAAAATCGATTCATTAGTTTTTGAGAAAATCGCGGACATACAAACATACATACATAAGTACATACATACGGGTCGAATACAGAACCTCCTTTTTTGAATTCGGTTAAAAAAAGGTTAGGATTTTGCATAAGCATTCTATGATGGATGTTGTCGACAAACGTAATGGACGTCGTCGCTCAACTAGATAGACCGGCGACCTTAAAAATTGACTGGGATAGACTGGATTTAGAAGACGGAGAACCGGGTGTTGAGGTACCACTTGGGAGAGGACTACGTCCAGCAGTGGACTGCTATAGGCTGAGTTGACTGATGAATAAAAGAATGATATGAAAAAAAACCGAGTGTGCTTATGACCACACGACTGAAGTGAAACTTCAAACGTATTTGGCTATGAGAGGAAGAGAGAAAGAAAATGTGCGCGCGCACTGCTTTCTCTTGCTTATATCCCCCACTCAACTCCCGTTCGCCTCGCCCGATCACACTTTTCGTAACGCTTACGTCACGCGTTCGCCAGCTTACTCCCCAAGTCAAGAGTGCGTAAAGAAGTTTCACTTCAAAAAGTTTGGACAACAGCTGCACTGTTCCAGAGGTTTTCTTGGAGTAAATAAATAAGTGGCAGGACCTCAATAGGTACCCTCTAAACCCTCCCAAACTCATGCAGTCTCGTAGTTCATAAAATATCCCTGTATGGCCTAACACTGTCTCCTAAGATACAGGATTACCTAGTTTAGGAGACAGGGTTACATAACCTGTGTAGATTTATGTAGTGATACCATGCTATTTTGTACATCTGTTTTTGTGTATCATGAATCTTGTGTGTTTCGTAATAAAGATTATTATTATTATTATTATTATTATTATTAGTTCCACCTATAGACGTACTGTACAAGTTTTATTCTAACTATAAAATTCACTGAGAAAACGATAGCCCGAGCGACAGAAACGAAAGAACCGTACGATTGTGAAAACGAGTGAGAATCGAATGAGAGTAAAATGAGAATCATGTGAGAATTACGTGACTTATTTGAAGCTTCTATAAGTATGAATTATGTAATTGTATTAACTTTATTTATTTATAGTGATGTGGGGAAGGATATGAACAACTTTTCGTCCTTCAGAATGTACAAATTTCACCGAAATAAACTTCATTTTATAAGTAAAAAGAACATTGTCACTCTGTGGCCGAGATCTCTTATTGTTACTTGGAAATATCCTAAGTACCGTCCCATCTTTATCATGTACATGTAGTTTGACAATAATGCGACAGTGACTCCAACAACGCTTAACCAAAGAACGTTGTATGTTTAACGTCAGAAACCACAGTATTTTTTTAAGTACAAAACTCTCACACATTTGAAATAACGTAAACCCGTAGTAACACTTCAGCAATACGTTAGAAATATCATCATTTCCCCTCTAAACTAGCTGTTAAGAGCTCCCCACACCTGCAATACGGTCTCTCGTGAGAATACCGCTTATACAAGTAAATTTAAGAACTTCTGTCTATACCGCTACATTTTTAGACTGAAATAAGTTCTTTATTGAGAACTGGGAGGCGTTATTTTCTGTATTTCCTGAAGATACTTTACAAATACTTTTTTGTAGTTTATCATCTGCCTAGCCTTTCCTTACTATGTTGGGGTCGGCTTCCAGTCTAACCGGATGCAGCTGAATACCAGTACTTTACACGGAGCGACTGCCTATCTGACCTCCATAACCCAGTTACTGGGTAATACGATACCCCTTGGTAAGACTGGTTGTCAGATTTTCGGGCTACTGACTACCAGTAGGTAACGACTTTCAAAGATCCACGAATGACAGCCGGGACCATCGGCTTAACGTGCTTTCCGAAGCATGGAGCGGTCTCGGTATGTAAAGATGGTCACCCACCCACAGACTATCCGCGGCAAGCGTAAATTATGAACATTCTTTATAAATTATGAACATTCTTTATTATGTAAGAAGTGGAGCAGTGGTAACGGCCGCGACTTACGAGTTGTAGATCGTGGGTTCGAACTCTGATAGTCGCTTTACTTAGTGTAAATTAATTCAACAAAAATAAACCAGCATAAATCCGCACTGGGTCCGCGTGGTGGATTACGGCCCACGCTCCCATGATGTAAGAGGTAAGTACTTACCTACTTTTAGTTAAATAGCCTCCTTGAGTGGCTATACAGGAAGATTTTTTTATCACCATCCAAATTTTTACGGGTTGTTCTACCCATGAATATGAACAACTTTCACTATGGGACCAACTCTGAAATCACGAAAAAAAATCAGCTGTTTCATACAAAAGTTCAATACCTACTTGACCAAAATGTATGAAACAGCTGATTTTTATTTTTTTTATTTCGATAGTTTATTAAATTGAAATCATAACAAACGTTTCACCGCACTACGAGGGTCATTATCCATTATCTGTAGTGTGTCTGTGCGCCTAGTGCACGCACATCACGCCGCCGCGCGCCAGTGCAGCGCCGTGATGTCGAAATAAAAAAATATTAAGCATTTTCAAAGTTAATGCTGTTGAGCTGAAATTTTGTACAGAGATTCTAGACCAGATACACTCTTCAACCCGTTTGTATTGATATACCCTTTCCGTAACACCCTGTATAGGGTTAAAGCAAGGCTTATGAGCAACCCTTATTATTAGGATTACACTTAGTAAGTATAAGTGGGAGGGCTTTTTGGACTGCCATCTCGGACCAGGAGCTTCAGTATAATTAAGATAGAACTTTACTTATATTATCTAAACTAATTCTGCAGCTGCTGATGAATTTCTGTCCAACACTTTACCCGATCCGGAGATCAAACCCAGATCCTCATGCTCGAAAATCGCGCTTGCGACTACCAGACCAATGAAGCAATACTATTTAAAACACGAAAAAAACAGTATAAAATACTTTAACAGCCAACATCGACAATAACATACCAATTTCAGCGGCGGCTGACGTACTTTGCCAAGTTTCAAATACGTACAAAAAGTGTAATTTGCGACCTGCCAAACCACAGTAACCATCGCCAGCAGCTGCCGCTTCGCCAATTCTTTTGTGTGAATGTACCAGTGTATTAAACTTCAGTATTAAGTTTTGTACAACTTTCTGGAGTAATCGAGACGCTGGAAATATAGTGAGGAGCTTGTATCGATGAAATGTTGTAGATAATACAGGGTGTCCCTGGAAGTGTGGATCTAATGGAATAGGGGCGTGGGCAAGGTCATTTCCAAACTTTTTAACCCTGAGAATGTCAGTGAATTTTTTTACGGTTCAAAAGTTATGACTGATTTTTTGAAGTGAAAACTTCTTTAGCGGCGTTGAACACTTTTTGTACTGGGGAAAAAATGTTAAACTCGCGTCAGGGCATCGCGTCAGGACACGTGACCGTCAGGAGAGATTTCCCCCCCCCCCCACCCCTTTTTCTACGGCGGCGCCAACCGAAGTGAACCAAGTGAGACACGATAATGGATGGGTGGATGGATAGATGGATGGACGGACGGACGGACGGACGGTGACGGTGACGGTGACGGTGACGGTGACGGTGACGGTGTCGGTGACGGTGACGGTGACGGTGACGGTGTCGGTACGGTGACGGTGACGGTGATGGTGACGGTGACGGTGACGGTGTCGGTGACGGTGACGGTGACGGTGACGGTGACGGTGTCGGGGACGGTGTCGGTGACGGTGACGGTGTCGGTGACGGTGACGGTGACGGCGACGGTGACGGTGTCGGTGACGGTGACGGTGTCGGTGACGGTGTCGGCGACGGTGACGGTGACGGTAACGGTGACGGTGACGGTGACGGTGTGACGGTGATGACGGTGACGGAGACGGTGACTGTGTCGGTGACGGTGACGGTGACGGTGTCGGTGACGGAGTCGGTGACGGTGACGGCGACGGTGACGGTGACGGTGTGACGGTGATGACGGTGACGGTGACGGTGACGGTGATGGTGATGGAGACGGTGACGGTAACGGTGTCGGTGTCGGTGACGGTGACGGTGACGGTGACGGTGTCGATGACGGTGACGGCGACGGTGACGGTGACGGTGACGGTGACGGTGACGGTGACGGTGACGGTGACGGTGACGGTGACAGTGACGGCGACGGTGACGGTGACGGTGACGGTGACGGTGACGGTGACGGTGACGGTGACGGTGACGGTGACGGTGACGGTGACGGTGACGGTGACGGTGACGGTGACGGTGACGGTAACGGTGACGGTGACGGTGACGGTGACGGTGACGGTGACGGTGACGGTGACGGTGACGGTGACGGTGACGGTGACGGTGACGGTAACGGTGACGGTGATGGTGGACGTGGATGTGGATGGATGGATAGACAGCTGATGGCTCGACCGTCTGTGTAGCTACACTGCTGTGTATTCGTAAAATTCGTGAATATAAAGTGTTTCAAATATGGAAATTAAACAAAGTGCATCGATTTATAAAAAAAGTGACGCAGAAATAGTGGAAAAAAATTAGTTATATTAATTCAATTCATAATTGATTTATTTCAACGTTAATATTCATGTTTTCACTTCTGCCGGCACTCCCGGAGTGCAACCCGTCTTTTTTTTTTCAATCACTTCGCTTAGTGCTCAAAGAAAATAATCATAAAAAAATACTATCAGGGCTATCTAAAAAAATAAATTGATAGCCCTGATAGTTTTCAGGACTTCGATTTTTCTTCTCATTTTTTTTTAGTTTTTTTTTTGCTAAAACGTTTGGAAATGACCTTGCCCACGTCCCTATTCAATTTGATCCATACTTCCAGGGACACCCTGTATAGTTTCGTTTTACTGCGTCAAATGTCTTCTTGGTTTTGTGGACGCAAGTTCGGCTGATGAGCATGGAGGACTTGGTTCGACTCTCAAAGGTAGCGCAATCACATTAAGGATTTCTTAGTGGTAGTCCGGACTGGTACTTGCCATAACTGGCAAAATGAGGGTTTACAGTTCTCTACCCACCTCTTCAGATAATTCTGGTGTGATGTTAGTTTAGCCGTTTTTAGTACTTAAAGGATGCTAGCGGAACCCTATTACTAAATCTCCGCTGTCTGTCCGTCCGTCTGTCAGTGGGCTCTATCTCATGTACCGTAATAGGTACAGATGGCGCCATCTACGAAGACGCGCCCCACTCTTCTTCCTAATCGCTTACAGTACAAGTGTGCAACATTCCACTAGTATTTTAGTTTCGTCGATACACAGTAATTACTTATTAGTGGGTAATTAGTGTGTATCAAAAAACTAAAACACTGGCGGAATTAACTAGCGATAACCACTACCGATTAGTAAGAAGAGTGGGGAGCTTCTTCGTGGCTGGCACTGTCTATAGACAGCTGAAGCTTTTACAGAGTATTTCTATTCCCATTATAACAACAAAAATAAAATAAAGCTAATAAAATTTAAAGGGGGTTTCCATACAAGAAACGTGTTTTTTCGGCATTTTTTGCCACGTGGAACGGAACCCTTCAGTGCGAGTCCGACTCGCACTTGGCCGGTTTTTTGAGCAGTGTTGTAACAGTCATTTCAGAGCTCGTTCGGACAAATGACAACTGTAATACTGTGCTGGCTCAGTACCTTTTTTACCACCAATCAGCGTTGCTGTATTTCATTTTGAAGGGTTTAGGAGCCAGTGTAATAAAAAGAACTTGAGAAATTAAAGGTTTTGTTTTTGGGATGGCAACACACCTGCGAGAGCACAGTGGAAACGGCCGCGAATTACGAGTTGTAGGTCGTGGGTTCGAACCCAGACAGGCGCTTTACTTTGTGTAAATTATTTCATCACCACTGCTCTCAAAACGCCAAAGGAAAATATCGTGAGAAAACCGGCATGTCCTAAAAAATTCGAAGACATGTGACATCTACCAACCTGCACTGGGCCCACGTGGTGGATTTCGGCCCACTCCCTCTCACAGAGAGGAGGCTTGTGTCCCAGCAGTGGGGTTATAGACTGATTATGCTATATGCTAACACATCTGTGATAAATCTAGGCTTGCAAGGCATCAGTCATTTAAAACTGCAGCGTCGTTTGAAAAGTCACTATGGCTAATGATTTAGGTAACAAACATATTATCTTTTTTACATTATCCAAAAAAGTGTAGCGGTATCTACAATGCCACGTGCAAACTACGCGTTATACTGACGTCACTCAAAATCCTGCATCTCGCAAGCAGAGTTTACCGCGCAACAAGCATAAATACAACGGCCCGACATGAATCATCGGGCACAACACCCGTCGGGTCGGAGGATCCTCCCTTTTCTATGGAGGATGAGTGAACTTTACACCCTGTCCTCATACTTCTATAGTAGAAATTAATGAGAAAAGCAAGACCGCAAAGTGTACACGTGCCGAAAATGATGACGTAGGCTACCTAAATGTTGCTACTTTTACGTTAATTAGCAATGATTAATGTTTTACGGTTATAACTTATAACCAGTGATCGGAATAGGCTGAGTATATTTACCTAAACTCCGGAGAACAGAGACAGAAAGTGGAGACTTCCTTACGACGACATTTTTTTTCCCGGAATTCGCGAAAAATCTTAAATAAGTTGTAAATAAGCTTTATTTAAGACTAGCTGCGCCCCGCGCTTTCACCCGCATAAGTGCCGATCCCGTGGGAATATCAAGATAAAAAGTATCCTATGTCCTTTCCCAGGACTCAAACTATCTCTGTACCAAATTTCATCTAAATCGGTTTAGCGGTTTAGGCGTGAAAAGGTAACATACAGACAGACAGACAGAGTTACATTCGAATTTATAATATCCATTTATTCAAACTAGGCTGAGAATCAGCACTTTTCTAACGTCAAAATTACAAAAGACAGTCCCCCAAAACGCCCGCCCTTCGCCACTTCCTAGTGCTTTCGCTGGGTAAGAAGTGGCGCAACAAACTCCCCAGCAGCACAGCTGTCTGTTTCACATATATTATCATTCACATATATATAGAGAATATTTTTGTTACATTAAGGGCTGATTTCACCGAAGTCAGATATCTTTTAATCCGTGGAATAAAATTGACGTGTGACAGTTCTAGTATGGAAAACAGTTAAAAATTCAAAATTTTTATTCAGGATAAGACTAATTCTAGTTGTAAAAGTTTGGTGGGATTCGCCCTAAATGATATAAAGTAAAATGCAGTTACGATAAAACTGAACGAAAAACGGAAAAACGTTTCCCCGCGGGCAAATTCTTGTCGTTCGTCAAAGTGGTGGCCCCAGGTACACCGGTAGTGATATTAAATCCAAGATCTTGAAATCCGCTTAGCCAAGCATCTCTACCGTGCCGCATTGGCCAGTCATTAAACACTAAATTCCTTTCCAACTGTTGTGGCCATCGTTTTGAGAAACAAAGACATTTTGGACAGGATAAATGGGACATTATAGTGACCTTATTCGTCATGTTCTTTGTAATGGTGCCCAAGACACAGGCTGTGCCTAGTTTGGGACCAACAATAATACTTAATAATAATATAATAATATTCCACAACTATCACACAACGCCATCTAGTCCCAAGCTAAGCAGAGCTTGTGTTATGGGTACTAGACAACTGATAAAACATACTTATATATTTCTAAATACATACATATTATAGATAAATTACACCCAGACACAGAACAAATGATCGTGCTCATCACACAAACATTTGTCCTGGGTGGGAATCGAACCCACGACCTCCGGCATAGCAGTCAGGGTCACTAACCACTAGACCATCAGGCCTGTACCTAATACTGTACCTAATAATACCTCGATATTGTAATTTTAAAATATGGAATAAACGATTTTACTTTACTTTACTTTACTTTAGAAAGGTCAGGCGCGTAGTACTCCAACCGGCACGGCGTGTATGACCAGCTGGGTAATTGCGTTACACACAATAGCAATGGGTTTCATTTTGACAGTACAACAACATTCATTGCGTTATTTACGTTGTTGAGCAGTCACATTTTTCGAACATAAGAAGCAATGGATTAGCAATATCCTTCAAAATGATTCAGATTGAGATTCACCTTCAATCACAATCTGAATGATTTTGAAGGATTTTGCTAATCCAAATTATATTGCTTCTTAAAATATGTTAGAAAAAATACGGAACCCTTTTAAGATCACTCGTGTGTCTGTCCGTCCGTCTGTCACAGCCAATTTGCTCCGAATCTAATGGACCGATTAAGTTGAAATATGGTACACATATGAATCTCTGTGACCCAAACACACACGTGTAACGTAAGTAAATGAATTTTGAATACGGGGGTCATTTTTGTGGGGCAAATAGAAAATTTAAAAAGAAAAGTTTCGCAATCTGTACCGTGTGACATATCAAATAAAAGGGCTTACTGTGAGAATCTCAAATATATTTTTTTCATAATTTTAAAGTAACTTTTACTAAAATTATTTAAGAAAACAGACGAAAATCCCCTTATCTCCGAAACCACTGAGCCTAAAATTTAGAAAAAAAAAATACAGAAATAGTTCTATACCTATAGATTACAGGAAAACCTATAAGAAGTCTGTGGTCTTAAAACAACATGATAAATCTCTCAATATTTTGCGTACAAAGTTACATTTTCAGTTGGAATGTTTGGGAGAGCATGTTTTTCAACTACAATGTTAAGTTTGTTCTTGGGATAAATTCATTCCAACTACGGAACCCTTCATTGTGCGTTGTCCGACACGCACTTGGCCGTTTTTTTTATTAATAATAATAGATCGTATAGTAAACATTGAATACTAATATAACGAACCCTTTTACAATATATACAACACAGAGTCGAATCAGTTCCGGAAAATTGTCCTCTGAATTCGCAACTCGGGGCCCCTGTACGCAGGCCTCCCCTGCCACAGAGGCCCTTTGAGCCGGGCTCTCGGATGCACTGAATACCCACTACCCACCTTGAGACTCCTTAAAACGCTCTTACAGCAAAGCTTTAAGTAATAAACTTTGAGTAAAAGGCATTTCTGTACCGCTATGTTATGAGAGCGAAAACTTCCGGTTGCTAAAATTTTATCGCATTAAAGTTACGGCTTTTTAAAAATGAAACAATCCTATGTCTGAGGTTGTTTTTTTGAGAGGAAAAAGTTTTTTGGTGGTTCGTTTCGTTACTTTGATTAGTTAAACTGAGTTTACGATCTTACATTTAGTCAAGTCTTTGCTATAATATTTTGGTTTAATCCAAGTTGAAATTATATTAGTACCTACTGAATTTCGTACCTTTTGTCCATTTTGCTAGTCTAATTTAAGCGTTGAGCGCTTCTGGCTAATTCTTTGAATTTGCGCGGATGGATTATGTGAGGTTATGCACAGTACAATTACCTATTGTTAGAAATCCATTTGCTATACGTGATGGCGAAACTCATCAACTTTAGTATAGGTAGGTATAACATATTATTTTTATTTATTTATTAAGTTACACTAACAGCTTCTATATAAATATAATATATCTTATAAGTACTTTATATCACAAAAATCTCGGTCTTACACAGTCGCCACCGGTTTATCAGCAATCTCAGAAATAAGTGATCACACATAATAATAACAAAACTAAAGGCTAGAACTTAAAAACTATGGCAAAATACTTCTTAAACTTAATATTAAAAATAAAAAGATGAACAACATTGCAATTTTGCCCACTCAATCCATACTAATATTAAAAATTCGAAAGTAACTCTGTCTGTATGTTACCTTTTCACGCCTAAACCAATGAACCAATTTAGATGAAGTTTGGTATAGAAATAGTTTGAGTCCCGGGAATGGACATAGGATAGTTTTCATCCTGATATTCCCACGGGATCAACACTTATGCGGGTGAAACCGCGGGGCGCAGCTAGTATAATACAAATGGAAATGAGATCATAATGGAAATTATAGCTTCTAAAAACAAATTATAAAAAGGTGAAGGATTTCCAAATTATACTACCATAAAAAAATATCTGATTGTGTTTTTCGGGACTTTAGTATCTCGGCTTTAAAGACTTTTATGGAGTCATGGTACAGATCGACGTCTGGTTCAAATTTTATCAAAGAATTCATCTCTCTACTGAGTCTGTATAGTGATGAGTTTACTCCAATTTTTGTCTTGGATGCTCGAGTGTGGAATACATCACTTTACACCCTGTAACTGATCTGGCATTTTGTATGGAACTTTTAGTCCAATACGCTCAACTAATTTGTTACAGTCTAATTTACTATATTTTAATTTAATTTTATATTAATATTTACATAATTTAAAAAGCTAACAGTCTTAAAATAATAATATGTACAAGTATATAAAAAGGGAGGCGAAATAATCAAAGGGCATCAAAAAATTCCTCCGCATCACTGTCAACAGGAATCGTGCCCAAAAGGCTGGCAGCATTGCCACGTTGTATGGCAATGCTGATTCTTTGGCCAAAAACTAGGCCAGCCCTCTGGTCACGTGAAGAGTTGGCCAACCGCTTGGCGATGTCTCGAAATACTAAGTGGGCACTCGGGCCCCATGGCCCTAGTGTTTCAACCGCATAATTATTATTATTATTGACTAATTTGTAAAGGAACATTAGATCCTCTGTCAATGAACGGTCGCGCAAAGAATCCATACCGTAGCATCGAACACGTTGTTTATATGGACACCGGGGAGATATTTTACCGAAGTTATACGCTAGCTGGGTGTTTCGTGAAGGCCCTCTGACTGCTTTCATCTTTTTGTGAGTGCACAACATAGTGCGGGTTCCACACTACGCTCGCAAACTCAAGGTGGCTCCGAACTAAGGCATTATATAACACTGTTTTAGTTCTAACCAGCTTGAAGCCTTTAGTGAAATCCAAGTGGATTTGCTGATTTTGTGACGATGCTATCGATATGACTTCTGAAGTTAACTTTGTAACTTAATATTTAACATAATTAATGCAAGACACCCGAACGAGAGTATTGAGTAAAAGCATATTTAAAATAACCAAAACTTATTTTTTTAAAGCTAACTATTATTATTAAGAAAATTGTGTTGATCCTAGCATTACTTTATGCATTTAAAATTGATTTTTATTGTCTTGTAATAAGATTTCATTTTCTTTAGCTCGAGCGGCGGTCAGTATGGCAAAATACATAATTAAAAAAAACAGGCCAAGTGCGTGTCGGACTCGCGCACCGAGAGTTCCGTACAAACCTGTTTAAAATATTTTTATAATATGATGTAACTAAAAATTTACGGTTTTCGCAATTTTTCCTTTATCTGTGCTATAAGACGTTGCTTCGTACCAAATTTCAAGATTCGGAGTTCACGGGAAGTACCCTGTAGGTTTTGATTTCCTTGCGAGTGTCGAAAATTTGCGGCATAAACGACTGTATCTTTTGATTGCGTTGGCTTAGAAGTTTGATTTTTTTCACAGCTCCAAAGCACAGTAGACCTGAGTATTTGATATAAATTCCAGCTTGATACCTCCACGCGTTCCTGAGAAAAAGGGTCTTAACAGACAGACGGACGGATGGACAACAAAGTGATCCTATAAGGGTTCCGTTTTTTCCTTTCGAAGTACGGAACCCTAAAAAACCTCTATTAAAAGTTACTGAAATCGATTCAGTGGTCAATTATGAACAAACTTCTTTTAAGACTTGCGTTTATTCTGTTACACCTTTTTATACAACAAAACACTGTTACAAAACTTACGGAACCATATACGAACCTCAGAAAACAATATATTTCTCACGAAACACAATATACTTCATTGTCACCGCTTCGACATGACGTATCACCCTGATAAACAGCAAATTGAGTATTGTTTGGTAACTGTTTGAAACCATTCCAGGGATACCACCGTTATACTAATACAAGCTGTGCCCCGCGGTTTCACCCGCATAAGTTTCAATCCCGTGGTAATATCGGGATAAAAACTATCCTATGTCCTTTCCCGGGACTCAAACTATCTCTATACCAAATTTCATCTAAATCGGTTCAGCGGTTTAAGCGTGAAGAGGTAACAAATAGACAGACTACAGACAGACACACTTTCGCGTTTATAATATTACTAGCTGCGCCTCGCGGTTTTATCCGCATAAGTCTCGATCCCGTGGGAATATCGGGATAAAAAGTACCCTATGTCCTTTTCCGGGACTCAAGCTATCTGTATACCAAATTTCATCAAAATTGGTCCAGCCGTTTGAGCGTGAAGAAGTAACAAACATATAAACACACACACACACTCACAAACTTTCGCCTTTATAACATTAGTGTGATATGTAATATGGATTATTCTATTGATGCAGCAGCAATTAAAGATTTGTAGTATTACCAAATGATTTTTATGTGGACAAATATATGTTTAGCTGATTTCAAAAGCCCTTTTTTGCTAAATCATCATCACACTATTATAAAGGCCAAAGTTGGTGACTGTGTACGTGTTTATATGTTTGTTACTTCTTCACGCTCAAACGGCTGAACCAATTTTGATAATATTTTGTATGGAGGTAGCTGATACCCTGGATTAACATATAGGCTATCTTTTAACCCGATATTCCCACGCGATCGTAACTTATGCGGGTGAAACCGCGGGGCGCAGCAAGTATTCTATATTTTGATAGTAACTTTTTCATGAAATATGAAAAAAAAAAGCTTGAAATGTCACCACTACTGGGACACAGACCTCCTTTCTGTGAGAGGGAGTAAGAAGACATCGCCAACGGGAGCCCAGTGCGGGTTGGTACATGTCACATGTCATCGATTTTTTGGTTGTAGGACATTCTGGTTACCTCACGATGTTTTCCTTTAGCGTTTTGAGAGCAGTGATGGTGAATTTACACAAAGTAAAGCGCCAACCTGTGTTCAAACCCACGACCTACAATTCGTAAGTACCTCTACCCCTGTGCCACCTTTGCTCGCAAGAAAGAAAAGCTTGACAATATCACAACAGCTGTCAAAGCCTAAAAACTGGGGGCCTAAAAAGCCCACTTTGGCAGAATCAGAGAAGGATAACATTATGAATCATAATAAAAGTCGTAAAATGGTCACAAACTGATAATTCATAATATTATTTGACATTAAAGCAATTCATATTTTGTGGACCATTTTAGGAATCTCCATACAAAACTGTCAAACAGATGAATTGCGTGATATGAAATTGTACGCAAATTAGGCCCCCTGTAATGAATACAAAATAATGTAATTGCATTCAAAACAAAAGTCATGAAGATAAAGCAGAGACATCCAAGAACTGCCGTAAATAACAAACAGAGCAGGCGCGTGAAAGTTTTTGAAAATAAAATAAATGCAAATAGCACTAAACAGCTAGTAATGCCAACAATTAGATTTTGTACAGACATGTCCTGGGGGCTCGTGGCTAAATAATAACAGCCGCACGTGTAGGTTAAGCAACACTAGCCGCGGTCGGTGCGTGGATGGGTAACCATCTTTACATATCGAGACCCCTCCGTGCCGCTGTTGGTCCCGGCTCTCATTCGTGGATCTTTGACAGTGGTTACGGTTAGTCAGAAGCCCGAAAGTCTGACAATTAGTCTTACCAAGGGATACGGTGTTTCCCAGTGACTGGGTTGTGGAGGTCAGATAGGCAATCGCTCCATGTAAAATACTGGTATTCAGCTGCCGGTTAGACTGGAAGCCGACCCCAACATAATTGGGAAAAGGCTAGGCAGATGATGATAATGTTTGCTCAGCAGTCACCTGCCAGCTTTTTGCAGACATTTTGACCAGTAAACCCGAACCCCACCATCTTAAAAATAATATCAAAAAGTGAACGGAGCATGGCGACCCTAACTCCACCTCATCTGAAAAACAAAAAGGACTCAGATAAACTTGTTAATTTATAACTAAGAAACTTGTGGAAGAAAAAAAGTTGCTACAATGGACTGACGTTTGTTTCCCTTTGTCATTATTTATGCATATAATAAAATATAGAACATTATTACACTGTTTATTTAGTAAGAATTCTCTCAGTGGAAGGCGAGAAAATATTATGGACTGGCTGGCCCGACGGAAATTATCCTATCCGCAAAGAAATCCCATAGGAAATCGCACTTTCACATTTTTACCAAATTTACCAATTTTCCAAGCTGCTTTTCTAGTATTTCTTTACCTAAAAGCCTTATTCGGACTATTACGAAAAATAAATAAACAAGTCGGTCTCGCCGTTCTCAATTGCATTATGCTGAGATAGAAAAAAGCATTTTTGGCCCCGCACGGGTCATTTTTGGTTTTTTTTTTTTTTTTTTGTGGTCGTTTTTAATAATATATAATTTTGTTAGTTTTAAATGCTCCTTTTTTACTTTTTGTATTTCCTTTGCGTGTTCCAAATAAAATATTTTTCTTTAAGTAAAGTGCTTACCAACGAACATATACCTATAGCATACGAAGAATAGTCACAGTAATTTTAGAAGAGTGCATGTTTTCTAACTCCTGAGGCCTTTTCATACTCGTGTCTTTCTATCCAGTTAAAATACGTCAATAAATTTTGATTTTGAATAAGTGATCTTATAAGGGTACCGTTTTTCGTTTTAGGTCCGGAACCCCGAAAAACAAATAAAATACAAGTCTTTATCACCATATTTATCTTCAAACGATAAAAAATGCGTGTCTCTCTAATTGAGAACAAAATAAAAAATTGTGTTTTTTATGGAGCCACCCTTGCGACCCGTGGCAGGTAGGTAACGGTCGAACGATTTAGAATTAAAACGCGCTAATTTGTCTAACATTTGGTTACGGCCGGTTTTTGTTGTCTACGGATTGTTCGAAGGCAGGTTAATATTAGGGATGCTAATAACTGTTATTATACGTGACTGATGTTTAAATTGGGTGCTTTAGGGACCCCTACTTTTATTTATGTGGATTTGATTAAAAGGTTTTTTTTTTATGTTTATTGCTGTGTTCAAGGGTTTTTGATCGGTGCATTTCTCTGGTTTTATAAATTCAGGGATATTAATTGTTAAGTAAATTATTTACTAACTTAATTTTTTTTTTTTATATTTAAATCACAATAGTATGAAAAGGCCACGGCAAATTGACGTAGGATGTCATTTTGTTTAACAATAAACTTCCCTGACTGTAAGTATATACTTATTATGCTTCGTAATCCAATCCTCATTGAATACTATGTAGTCGCACCATTTCGTGCGCACACGTCACAATATTTAAAGATGAAATTCAAATTTTTTCATCCTAAAGAAAAACAAATGTTGTCTGTGGTCCAGTCGTTGGCGCGGTCTCCTGACATCTGTCAATCATTGTACTTTTTTGTGCCGCGCAATGATCACGTTTTCGTATATAAAAGTTCAGAAAAGTTTTAACAAGATGGGGAAAACAGAAGAAAACGAGACGATGGAATGTAGGAGCTGACCGTACGCCTGCGAGAACTGGAAAATCGCTTGAAAAAGCAAAGCGGAGCCGTCATCGAAACTCAGTTGTCGGCAATTGAAATCAAAGACTATTGAAATCATGCTCCCTATTAAAGGGATGCCGTTATACGCACAGCAGTTTCTAGAGTTTTCACTGTGAGGTCAACCATGAGAACGTAACTGTGCCGTATACTTACACAAGAACGATACCACATAAGCTACCACGCGATGGTAGCCGATGGTATATACGTTCAGTGTTCGGAGGATCTTTGGCCGACATAGGATGCCGTAATACACACAGCAGTCTCTAGTTTTCACTGTGAGGTCAACCATGAGAACGTAACTGTGCTGTATACTTACATAAGAACGACACCACTTGAGCTATCACGCGATGGTAGCCGATGGTATATACGTTCAGTGTTCTGAGGATCTTTGGCCGTCTCTAAGTGTTCTCACGCGAGGTGAACCATGAGAACATTCAACTGTGCCATCAACTCCACACAGACTCACGAGAGGTTAGTCAATGTTCTATAATAATAATCCATTTATTTCAGGTTAAATCAAATAAAATCAGATATAAACCAGTCTATACGTCCAGTGTTAAAAACACATCCCTCCTGCATTCCTAGAGCTATCACGTGAGGTTAGCCATGGATTTAGATCTAAGCAGTCTGGGACCTAACTCTAATTAGTCTTCGTAGATGAGTACGGAGCCCTCTTCCATGGAAGACTACAGTTGGACTGTGTGTTATGTGACCGAAGCCAACGCAGCCGGATTGGGAATACCCATACTCAATGCCGTTAATTATAATCTAATTCCAAAATACTTTATATTCTAGATGTTAATATACATACATAACACATAATCGGCCTATAATGTTCCCACTGCTGGGACACAGGCCTCCTCTCAGTGAGGGTGTTAATATACAATTTAACTTATATAAGGTATGTTAGTACTTCAATTCTACTAAAATACAGCCGAAAGGAGGCTGAGAGTGGAACAATATACATACCCAACGTGAAGTCCTAAGTTCAAGTATTGAAAATCTACTTGTGAGATGCTGGGGTACAGTTAGCTACTTTACCTGTAGAACTGCATGGCAGTCTGGCCACACGGTGGTCAATTATGATAATGGACTAAATTTGGAGATGAAGTTAAACATTTAAAAGAAGTATGAAACATTCATAATTTGTAGCCTATTGAACCCACCAAAATTTAAAAAGGAAGGGTGACAGCAGTAAATGGAAGTGGAATCAAATGGGACCACACAATCAGGGGGCAGCGAACTACAGTGGCCGCACTATTACATTCATTGGGAAAAGTTCATAACAGTCTAATAGCCTCCCAAGCGTTTGTATAGTGCGGATCAAATTGAAACATTAAGTTACTGAGCTAGACTGAGTGTGACATTAATTTATCATGAAAATTGCAATAATCTGAGATCCTTAATCCTACCTAGCCATGAGGAAATTCAAGAATTGATGTGAGTAAACACCAATATCAAAATACCTATTCTACACACCAATTCAGAATAGCTATCTATAAGCTTCAAGATAAATCCAATGCCAACAACCGTTGCCAGAACCAGCATCATCACTAGCTCAGGTACAGACTGGTAGATTGCAATATTTCTCTGAAGTATGGTATTACTACTAATCCAACCATACCTGAGTGGATCAAGGGTTATAAACTACCTTTTACTGAGTTTCCAATTCAAACCTCTGAATAACAACTTCATTCAGAAAGAAAGCAATCTATCCCCATGGAATAATCTCTTACATTAGGTGCTATAGAAACATGTGCTCCTGTCAAATAAGTAATTTTATCTGGTATAATTGTACCAAAATCGCATGGTGCTTGGAGATACATATTAAATAAAAACTTAATATGTAGTATGTTACTAGGTATATAAGTTTTTTGCCTACAATATTACATTGATCTAAAAAATTCATATCAATTATCTATATGAAAATATGTCAGGAGATATCCCCAGTTTCTATTTCAAAATATGTTATAAGTTATAACTGTTTACATGCCTCGTATTTGGACTTAGCACCGCTCCATATGTATTCACAAACATCATAAAGCCAGTTGTCTGTCACCGGAGGTCACTAGGGTTGCTTTTTGTCATACATCTTGACAATTATATTCTGTGCCCTGCCGATCCATATGCAGTGTTTAGAAAATATGTCTGATACTCAAACTGTGTTAAATATCTAGGATTTATTATTAAAACTGAAAAGAGTGCCCAGACAGTGCTGCCAATGCCTAGGATATTAGTTGGGTTCAGTCCAGTTTGCCATTTCACTTCCTCAGGAAAATATAGACTTTACCCTGTAGTCCATAAAGAATATTAAGTCTGAAATGAGATATAAATAATAGAGTGTGTCTAATTACTAGGTATTCTAGTAGATGCATCTGTATATGAATATGGTTAACTTTATACCAAACTAGGTTAAAAATCACTGATTTACAAATACAACAGAACTAGAAACAAATTAAAAATAATTTATTTGCAGAGATTGTTGGTTACCTTACATTTCAACAAACCACAATAGAATTAAACAATTTGATTTTGTTCTCGAAATATTGTCCCAAACTGACTGGGGTCTGGTATGTAATGATATCAACATCCACAGGCACTGGACAGTTAATGTTGAAAAGTTCCTTACCTTACCTTGAACTATTAGCAGCATTTATGGGGCTCAAAACATTTGCAAGCAAACTCAGTTACTGTGAGGACTTAGAAAAGATATCACAACGACCATATCCTGTGTCAGTAAGATGGGTGGTACTCATTTTACTCATCTGAATAGCTTGGCTTAACAATCTTGGCAACGGTGCAAGGAATGACAAATACGGGTTTATGCATTTTATATTAGTTCCAAAGAAAACAGTATGGAAAATTGAATCTAGGCTTCCTAACATAGAAATTAAATGGAGTGATGTGATATAGCCTACAAGTCAATTGTTGCTAAAAAAAAAAAAAAAAAAAAATGCAGCAACTTGTACAACTATGAAACCCTACATAGGGACCAACTTCTAAGTAAAGATATACCTATGCAAGCAGGGGGGGGGGGGGGTGTGCTGTACTGGGCCAGCCCCCGATTGACCTGTTTACAATCAGGTCTAATACTAAATATCAACATATCATGGCTCCCTGATCCAAGTATGTTCTGTAGATCTATTCACTGTCAAATGGGATCTCGACACCCAATGCACAGGAGTCACTGTTTGCTGCCATATTATCAGGGACGCTTTCCTGATAGGAGAAAGACTGATCCCTCAATTAATATAGTGTTAGCTTTGCTCTAGATCAGTAGACTCTCTTCTGTTAGACACAAGACATTGACCCCTAGGCTCAGTCATGATAGTCATATAATTTTTACCACTAAGTCTAATGATGTATGATATCCTAATGGTATTGAGTGAGCTATATAATAATCAGCAAATTCTGTAGTTTTTGGCCGCCACATTGACACAAAAATGACAGAGCGACAAGGTTTCTCACGGATATATTTATATTAAGACCAAAGAATCCCAAATATGAAGTTAGTGGGACCCTAGTATCGTTTTGCATTATTTAACCGGCCAAGCACCGCGCGTCGCCTGTTGGCGACGAGACAATGGAAAATCAATTGTGTCTCATTAGCGGAGTTCGACAGATTAATTTATTTCCCAAACAAACCCTTGGTTTAGAATTTCTAACCAAACAATTAGTAACGATAATTAGCTCTTGTAACTGCACACAAAATTCAAACCTGGTCACTCATTAGTACACTTCTTATAATGAGGACAATATTAACATAAAAATCCAGATATAATTAAAACCTGGTAGATCCGAACTCAACTTGATTCTACCATTTTTTAAAGATAATTTATCTTTCTGTACTGCCACAACCCCTAAATTGTCCTATCTAGATTTTACTAGGTAAGAGTATAAGACAAAATTGTAAATAATTAATTATAACTATAAGAAAGCCTTATGATACAACCTCCACTGTAACCAATAATAGATGGATAAAACAAATTTCAAGTAAGAGTGGAATAGATATTATTATTTCTAAATTCACATATACAGACATGCCTCTACTTCAAAGGGCTCTGAAGAAGGTGTCATTATGCTGGTTGGACCACAAATTTCTCAACCCTTACTCGGTTTTATAAGAGACCTTTTTATTAGTGATTCTAATGCTTTTGCACCAGCTGTGTGCTCTATAGAGTGGTTGTACATAGAACTTATTACATGTCAATGTTAATTGTTTGATTATAAGAAATTGATGTGTGCCATATGGAATTATTAATTAAACTAGTTGATTCAAAACTGATTATATTTCCAGAATCTAATAGTAATTAGATAATTATAAATTAAGTTAGGTAACTATTTACCTTAATGGTACACTGATTCTTAATAAAAATGCATTTCAATTAGTAAGTACCTAACAAACATAGAATAGCATGTTAAGTTACAATGTTCAATTATTGAACAATGCTCATTTTATGTACCTATGATGACCAACACAACTTTATTCTTTGAACATCTACATAGTATTCAATGAGGATTGGATTACGAAGCATAATTATACAGATCGGACTAACTTACCTAGTGACGTCCGATCCTTAATTATGTGAAGTAATCCAATCCTCATTGTATCCCAACCCTTCCCAGATAATCATCCTATACTTTAGGTATATTGGATTGCCTTATTAAACCCCTTCTAGAAGTTGTGTTGTGCTGTATGCCGGGACTATACGATGCCCATGTAGGTCATCGTGAAGTCCCGTTCTTATGCTTTGAAAGAATGATTGACAGATGTCAGGAGACCGCGCCAACGACTGGACCACAGACAACATTTGTTTTTCTTTAGGATGAAAAAATTTGAATTTCATCTTTAAATATTGTGACGTGTGCGCACGAAATGGTGCGACTACATAGTATTCAATGAGGATTGGATTACTTCACATAATTAAGGATCGGACGTCACTAGGTAAGTTAGTCCGATCTGTATAATTCTAATTCAAAAGTGCCACCAAAAATTAACTTTTATCACACTAATAATGAAGGCGAAAGTTTGTGAATGTGTTTGTTTGTATGTTTGTTACTTCTTCACGCACAAACGACTGGACCAATTTTGATAACATTTAGTATGGAGGTAGCTGGCACCCTGGATTAACACATAGGATGCATTTTAACCAAATATTCACACATCACCCTAATTGCGTAACACACTATCAATCGGAATATGAATCATTTTGAAGCAAATTGCTAATCTATTGCTTAATAAGTTCGAAAAATTTGTCTGCTCAACACGTAAATAACGCAATGAATGTTGTGTTTTTGTGTGCAATGTTGTTGTTGTTGTTGTTACTGTCAAAATGAAACCGATTCCTATTGATAATGTGTTACGCAATTGCCCCGCAGGTTCGAAACTTATGTGAGTAAAACCGCGCGGCGCAGCTAGTAATATAAATCGTATAGACTCTGATCCACAAAAACGCAGAGATAATTGAAAAATGTCTGGCATTATTATTATGGTAACTACCGCAGGAATGTATATGTCGTCTTTGTACAAAATACCTGTAAGATCTGGGCTCCGAAATGGGCGAGTTGATATACAGGGTTTTTTTATTTTTTTTATTTGAAATGGGCTTGCTCTTGACTCTAGCCTAGGTCAAAGGTGACAGAGACAAAGTCCACGATGGAGCGAGCTTACCCAGAAGAAGCCTGTTCACTCTCACTTTAAAGAGATTCGGGTATTAGTAAAACACCAACAACCTCTTAAGAGGTCATTGTACTCATCATTATGAACCACTTTTACTATGGGACCAAACCTGAAATCGCGATAATAAAAATCGGACTACTCTGTAAAAAGTTATGCGTGCTCATACATTACAATCAGTGAGTGAACAATCAATCTTCCCCTGTTTTCCTACCCTTAGGGTTGGATTTTTTTTTCCAAATTTATATGGGACCAACTTCGGGGTATATCCTTTCCAATAGAAAAAGAATTATCAAAATCGGACTGCTCTGTAAAAAGTTATGCGTGATCATACATAAAAAAAAAAAAAAAAAATATACGCGTCGAATTGATAACCTCCTCCGTTTTTTCGTCGGTTAAAAATCAGCTGTTCCCCACATTTTGACGAGTTATACGAACATAAATGAAGGGAATAACTGATTTTATTTCACGATTTCTGTTTTGCTCCATAGTATATTATATACTATGGGACCAAATACATATATCAGACTTCACACTAATATTATAAAGGCGAAAGTTTGTGAGTGAGTGTGTGTGTGTGTGTGTGAGTGTGTTTATATGTTTGTTACTTCTTCACGCTCAAACGGCTGGATCAATGTTCATAAAATTTTGTATGGAGGTAGCTGACACCCTGGATTAACATATAGGCTACTTTTTATCCCGATATTCCCACGGGATCGACATTCACGCGGGTGAAACCGCGGGCCCGCAGCTAGTAGTATATAAATTATACACATTTTTTTTTCTGGCTTGTAATATGTACCAACACGCCTAACTGTACAACCAAAAACTGAGCGTTTTACGTTTGGGCAGCGCCCTAAAACATAACTAGCGAAATGTAAGCGAATTATTAGCCTCTGTCGTGTCTACCCCATCGGGAATAAAGGCGTGAATGCCATACATAAATTACCAATAACATTTTAGACAGTAACATGCGATATGTTATGGCCCCAACCGAAAAGTGTGTCACTCACAGACGCAAAGCCTTTCTGCAAGATTACTTTCTGCGATATCAAGATACTGCGTACAAACAGCAAGAGGGTAGGGCTGCCACTTCCACGCAACACTGTTATTATTTTGGAAGCAGGAACAGGAAGAGTGATGGGATAAAAAAGAAAAGAGAGAGAGAGAAAAAACAATTAATTAAAATGGGTTTTCTGAGGACTTTTACTTGACTGATACTTATATAACAAAAAACTTAGTTGCATAACTAGTGCGTACCTTTAAAAAAAAACCGGTCAAGTGCGAGTTTGACTCGCGGACCGAGGGCTCCGTACACATTTTTAGGTACCTATGTAAATAGTTTTGAAATTATTATAGTTTGTAATGTAGCTACAAGTTTACGGTTTTCCGATTTTTTCCTTTACTTGTGCTACATGTCATTGCTCCTTGCCTTTCATGGTTCTACGTCAACGGGAAGTGCCATATAGGTTTTGATACCGGAACATAAATAAAATATAATAATAATAATAATATTCCACAACTATCACACACCATCTAGTCCCAAACTAAGCAGAGCTTGTGTTATGGGTACTAGACAACTAATAAACATACTTATATATTTCTAAATACATACATATTATAGATAAATTACACCCAGACACAGAACAAATGATCGTGCTCATCACACAAACATTTGTCCATCACATAAATGCCCGTATCTTTTGATTGCGTTGTCTTAGATTAGTTTGATTTTTTTTACTGCTTCAATCAAGGGATTGAAGCCTTGAGCATTTGATATTCATTTCAACTTGATAACTCCATGCGTTCCCTAGATAAAGTGTCTTGACAGACAGACGGACACCAAAATGATCCTATAAGGGTTATGTTTTTTTTTCCTTTTGAGTTACGGAACCCTAAAAAAATTACCAGACATTAGGTACTACATGTGATGACTTATTACATTTCAGACCATTAGGCTTAGACTGTGTCTTGTCTATCTGTCATAATTGTTTAACATGCAGAGGATACTCAATTAATCAAGTCAGCCGATAGCATTTCATTGCTGGACATAGGCCTCTCCCAAGTTGCCACAACAACTTGCTCGTTGGAGGAGTCTTTGGTCAACTGGACCCACTCAAACTGGACCCGCGGGTCCAGAGCAATGGTGGCGCTTTACTTTTAATAAATTATTTCGTCACCTCGGCTCTCAAAACGGCGAAGGAAAACATATATTGAGGAAACCGGCATGTCGTAGACCTAAAAATTCGAAGATACTTATGTGAAATTTTTCAACCTACACTGGGCCTACGTGGCGGATTACAGCCAATCTCTTTTGAAGAGAGGAGGCCTGTGTCTCAGCAGTTAGAAAATTATAGGCCGATTATGCTACCTAGTTATCCACCTTCTGCAACCAGTATGTCCCAGGTCCCAGCCACCTTTTCAAAAGCAGATTGTCACCGCTATGTTGGTAGCCCTGCATCTAAGGTATATGATGAACTCATCATATACCTTAGATGCATATAACGGATAAACGGATTTTAACGTTGAAATAACATTATAGTTTGTTGTCAATAAGGGCACGTAATCGTTAATTAAATTACAGTAAACACATTAGGGTCCTTTTTGGCCACAATATATATTATTTTAATGTTAAAATCCCTTTTAAAGTTTGTCCCGATTCACCCCTGCATCCCTATTCACCCCGTTTGACGGTAGTTCAGTTTTCCGGTACTAAAATTGAGCCTTTTACGTCGAAAAGACATTCTAACTAGAATATCTTATATAAGAATTTAGTATCTATATAAATAGCCTATCCCTAAGTCACAGGTTTACCAGACAGGGTTCCCAAAATAAAGCTACCTTTTCCAACTAAACGTAGGTACCTATTATAACTAAGCTTTTTGTCTTTTTTTATTTATAACCTGTTAGAAAAGTAATTTGGTTGAAAGAAAACCATTTTTTCCTACCACTTCCACAAGAAAAATCTAGTTTGGAAAAACATAGACGAACGTTCACTTTAGGCATCCAGTATTTTGCTTAGTTACGGCAACCTTCAACTACTAAGATATTTCAAATATCCCACAAGGCAAAGTGGCATAATCCTTTCCAATGAAGCAGGGTTGCCACAAGCAAAAACGTGTCGGAATATTGTTACTGCTAATAGAAGCTTCAAGGGCAACTCGTTAAGGGAGCTCTGAAGGGTGTGGAAACACCTGAGTCCCTAAAGTGACTGTATTGAAAAAACAATGATCTGAGAGGGAATTTTAGTATGTATAGGATCTAATATTTAAGTGAATTGTTATATGTTTATAACAATTTAAAATTATACATACGTAGTAGGAATTCGGAACAGTATACTTCGTTGAAAAACACAAATCGCAGACGTGGGGAACACAGCCGCTTAACTAAAGTGGAATTGGGCAGGCCACATCTGCCGCATGTTGCAACAGAATTGGGCAAAAGTAGCCACTGACTAGATTCCGAATAACAGGAATCGGCGACGCGGTAAGTCCAGAAAGTGATGGCGTGACGAATTGGACGCCTATTTAAAGGATTGGTCAGATGTAGCAAGAGACAGGAGAAAATGGAAAGACGGAAGGGAGGCCTGTGCCCTGCAGTGGGACATAATAGGCTCAAAAAAAACCCCGTAGTTGGTTTAAATTGTAAGCAGTCGCTCCGTGTAAAACACTGCTGTATCCGGTTAGACTGGGAGCTGATCCGAAAATAGTTCGATAAGCTAGGCAGATGATGATGAGGTGTATATATGGTAAATGGAGAATAAAAAATGTACAATATTGTTTCAGCAACACGGTTCTATGTTGCGGGTAATATGGAATGTTGCATTGTCGCTAGCAACATGCAGCCTTGTAAAAACAAGTTGAGAAACTGATGAGAATGATAAATGATACATGAATTTCTGTAAATTCGTTTTAAAACTCACTTAAACACGTAAGTGTGCAATGTCTTAGAATTAGATGAGGTCAGCGTTTACTATCTACTCTATGAAGAAAAACTATAACAAACTCAACTCTTATGTTCTCCAGAATGGTAGGTATAAGGGTAGATGCATCGAAAACAACTTTCGATAAAAAGAAAGAAAGAAGAAAGAAAGAAAATACATTTGTTTAGCACAGACTAAAAGACACACAATACACCAGATTCATACATCAAATAAAAACAAAAAGTAAACATTAAATAAAAAAAAGTTATAAAGTCCGATGTAAAAAAAAAAATAAGCAGGAAAGTGTGCCTCACGGCTGCGCTAAAAAAGGGCCAGTTCAGCAAAAATGCCAGACAACTAGTGCCTGACGCTGGTTTTCAACTGGACCTGGTGTGTGAAGTGACGGATGTAAATCAGTTTTATACTGCAACGTGACGTGTGTATGCATACTTAAATAAAAATAAAATAATTTTTTGTCAGATAAAACAGTAACGAATATGTATAAGTAGTGTGTATATTGAAAAAATTGCAAAAAAAGAACAAATACTGATAAATAAATAAGTGAGAAACGTTACTCCCTACCTATAAGAGTTAGCAAAGAACTAGTTTGTAGGAGAGCAACCTGTTAGACGGACGTACAGGTAGCCGATCTGATAACCCAAAGGACCGTGTAGGTCAGATCGGATATTCGGGTGACGCTGCCTGACCGGACAAACAACCACATAACCGAACTATTGCATCGGTACCTATTGCCCAGATGTAGCAATATTGACATTTCACCACTATCTCACCTGATAGTGGTGGTAGGCTATGATGCAGTCGACGATGTGCACGCGTATCTAAAAGTGACGTTTCACTATTGACTTTAAGGCAGGTGACCCGCGATACGCACGCACTATCGAATGACTCTTTCGTGAAATGTTAATCAATAGAATTATGTGTACTTAGAGGATTGTGTTGATGATTTTAATAATGATTATATTTCTGTAAACATACTTGTCACGTTCGCGAATCATATTTTGTTGAACATACAACCTGACACTGACCCGCAAATTGCAAAAAAAGGTAAGAAAATTTGAATTTCGCGGAATACCTAGCGCATCCCCCTTAAGACCCAGAAGAGGACCTAGACAATGATATCGACGACGGTGAAGTATCAATATCTAATAACTAACATTTTAGCGATTTTCACTTTGTTGCATATTCGTAGGTAAAATATGAAATAGCTCATATTTGCAAAGACTTGGTCTTGAATCGACGACGACATTTCCTACTATTTGTTTATATTAATGTAAGTATTATTAAAATATCAAAAACTATAGAAATGAAACGTTTTTTTCGCCTCCTGTAAAATCATGATTTTGTAGTTATTAGATATTGATACTACACCGTCGATATATGGAGGCAATCACTTTTAAAACATTTCGCATTTCTTGAACGAATTTCAGCAGAATTGAAATAAGCTTTTCGCTAGCCATTACATTTTTGACTTTTCCAGCATAGTTATCGCTGATAGAATGTCACTTTTCTAGGCCCTTACATAGCTCCATGAGAGGTGGCCTGCGGTCGGCGCACTTGGGGCGTCCGTCGTCCAAGCAGACAGGCCCGAGTTGGCGCTGCAGTGTTCCACGCGCGCCACTCGAGAGTGAGTGCGGCCGTTATAGGAATGGGCACACGGGGAGGTGGGACCCGCTGAGTAACAGCGGATCGAGGCCTGTCGGGGGAGCGGTGAATGCTTATGCGAATCCCGCAACCTCGGCCATAGGTAGAGGTGGAACACCGCGGTGGTTTTAGCCGGTAAGAGTCCGGCATGCCCCTCTGTCACCCCCACGATAGACGAAGTCTCCCACGATAGAGAAAAAAAAAATACGTGTGGCACTCGGGGACTGCCGCGGTAAAGCTATTGCATAGCATTTTTTATCAACATATGCAATTATAATATTTATGCAATCAATTATTTTATTTATTTAGTCTACACGCATACGTCTTGTCGCACGCACACAAACACCGTGCCGAACTCTGCCGAACTGAAACGACGTTAGACGATGCACGGCTTTCAACGCAGCACTGCTGTGCCGGTCGGAGTGGGGGGTGTTAGGTTTATTTTCGTTACGGAATTTCTTGATTCGGTCGCCGCGCTTAAAGCCCGCGATAAAAGCTATGCAATAGCTTTAAAAAAAGGCCCTTACATACTTAGCTATCGGGTAACAGACTCCGGCAAGGAGCGTACTAAGTGTAGGTAATAAACGTATTCCTTTCATTTTTATACGAATTTTCGCATTTCAATAAGAACCAAACAGCGAGCCATAAAAGACTGCTGACACATCCACGCTAGATTACGTTCCACGGCGAAAATTTAGAAGTTTAATGACATCATTTTTCGTCACCCCGAGCCTGGTTTATCGGCTTATTAAAGCAAAACGCGGCTATTAAATAAATATCGCGCCATCTACGGTCGGCCGTGCCTTAATATCGTACAGGATGATTATCATGGGGATGGTTTGTTGGTGAAAATGCGCATTTTTATGGTGTTTACTTTTAGAAGGATTAAGGTTTTATGGCAAGAACGCTGCCAGGCTCAAATGGGATTGGGCGGGTCACATCAGCCGCATGCAGGATGACCGCGGCTGAGCAAAAGTATCCACACAATGGGTGCCTGAAGATGGACGGCGCCACCGAGGTCACTTGTCGGGAAGAATACTCGCCGAGAGAGTCATGCTTGGTACAGACGCCAGCACATCAAGCTACCCAAAACTGTCAAATTTTCCCAATCAAGTTTGAACCTTATGTTTTAGCGATAAAGTTGAAAATCTATTAAAGAAATTTGACAGATTGTAGTAGCTTGATGTGCTGGCGTCTGTATATTCGCATATCAGCGAGTAATCGCTTGCCGCCGCCGTATCGCACTTGATGCTCGTTGCTCGCCAACTCGTTTTAAATTGCTAGCTTCTACTCGGTGTCTTATGTCCGTGTAGTTTCTTGCCCGTTCTTCTCCATATGTACCTACAACGTTTTGGAATGGGCCACTAGCTTCATCTTTCTGACTGACCGACCCCTTGACAGTTTAAAAGTGCCTGTAATTGGTTTATCCATACTAATATTATAAATGCGAAAGTGTGTCTGTCTGTTACTATGGTCTGTTACCTCTTCACGCTTAAACCGCTGAACCGATTTAGATGAAATTCGGCATAGAGATAGAGTCCCGGGAAAGGACATAGTATAGTTTTTATCCCGATATTCCCACGGGATCGTCACTTATGCGGGTGAAACCGCGGGGCGCTGCTAGTTTGAAATAAATGCTTTGAGTTTGAGTTGATTTTATGGAACAAAACATCGTTCAAAGATTAGTCATTGCAGTATAATTTCGTCAATAATGTGCATACCATACCTGTGTCTACTTCTTCGGAGCAATGTAACATTTTTCTAAAAGGCCGCATATCCCTAAAAACAATTAATTTAAACAAGCTGCGCCCCGTGGTTTCACCCACGTAAATGTCGATCCTGTAGGAATATCGGGATAAAAAGTATCCTATGTCCTTTCCCGGGACTCAAACTATCTCTATATCAAATTTCATCTAAATCGGTTCAGCGGTTTAGGCGTGAAAAGGTAACATAGAGACAGACAGAGTTACTTTCGAATTTATAATACATATTATAGTATGGATTCAGTCTTCTCAGTCTAAATATCTAAAACACACTCGCTACATTTCCCCACAAAACCTCTGCCAAACTAGCACACTTTTAACGACACTTAGAGAACTAAGTTAAATGAACCAATTAGGCATTCAGGCGAGCGGTGACGAAGGTTGCGTTACTTGCGCATGAGGTGCCGCCGATTGTAAGGAAATTACCTATAAATCATTCTCCTGAATCGGGTCTGAGCTAGACGGTTTGACACTAGAATAACAAGGTTACCGTTATTATACAGGGTGTTACGGAAAGGGTATATCAATACACACGGGTTGAAGAGTGTATCTGGTCAAGAATCTCTGTACAAAATTTCAGCTCAAAAGCAGTAACTTTGAAAATGCTTAATATTTTTTTATTTCAATAGTTTATTAAATTGAAATCATAACAAACGTGTCACCGCACTACGAGGGTCATTTTCCATTATCTGTAGTGTGTCTGTGCGCCTAGTACAAGCACATCACGCCGCCGCGCGCCAGTGCAGAGCCGTGATGTCGAAATAAAAAAATATTAAGCATTTTCAAAGTTAATGCTTTTGAGCTGAAATTTTGTACAGAGATTCTAGACCAGATACACTCTTCAACCCGTTTGTATTGATATACCCTTTCCGTAACACCCTGTATATAGGTACATATTTTCGCAACTATTGAAGATTTGATCGTTTTCCCCTCTTCTTCTTCTTCTTTGTCTTGATGGTTCAACATCACATAAGTATATAGGTGTAGCATTAATTCAGACCTGGAGTCGTATTATGACATTTTAATGCTATTATGATGATAATAGGTGACCATCTTTACATACCAAGACCCCTCCGTGCCTCGGAAAGTACGTTAAGCTGTTGGTCCCGGCTGTCATTCGTGGAACTTTTACAGTCGGTTACTGGTCGTCAGGAGCCCGAAAGTCTGACAACCAGTCTTACCAAGAGGTATCGTATTACCCAGTAACTGGGTTGTGGAGGTCAGGTAGGCAGTCGCTCTATTTAAAATACTGGTATTCAGTTGCACCCGGTTAGGCTGGAAGCCGTTCCCAACAAGGCCATCCACGGACCAACCGCGGCAAGCGTAGCTTAACCTGATCGATCGACCCGTGCGACTGTTATTACTTAGCCACAAGTCCCTAACATAACAAAACCCTTTACAATGTAAAATGAATTAATTATTTCGCCATCTCAATTTAAATAGACTGTCCTAATCCCAGAACATGGCTTATAAAGGCATTAGATATTAACAATGTTCCTTCCAGGTCATAAGGCTAAAAGCATCGTTAGACCTCTGTCTCTGCAGACCCCTTTAATTGTGGAACTATAGCTATTTACATTATTATTAGTGGATAGTACCTATCTTCCTTGCTAGATGCGGTTAGTAATAGGACTCTTTTTTCACTGTTATAAATTACGTGGTGATGTGGTACCAAAATATATGTTGTGAAATATTTTTACTAGAGATAAAATTAATTTTAGAAACAAATGAATTAACTAGCAGTCAATATAGCTATTTTATTTTCTGTAAGATTTATTTTTAAAATCCATACTTAATATTATAAATTCGAAAGTAACTCTGTCTGTCTGTATGTTACTTTTCACGCCTAAACCGCTGAACCGATTTAGATGAAATTTGGTATATAGTTTGAGTCCCGGGAAAGGACGTAGGATACTTTTTGTCCCCCCGATATTTCCAAGGAATTGAGACTTATGCGGGTGAAACCGCAGGGCGCAGCTAGTTTTTATATATAACTAGCTGCGCCCCGCGGTTTCACCCGCATAAGTGTCGATCCCGTGGAAATATTGGGATAAAAAGTAGCCTATATGTTATTTCAGTTTGTCAAAATTGGTCCAGCCGTTTGAGCGTGAAGAAGTAACAAACATATAAACACACACACTCACAAACTTTCGCCTTTATAATATTAGTGTGATTAATTTTAGAAACAAATTAAAAAACTGGCAGTCAATATAGCTATTTTATTTTCTTTAAGATTTATTTTTTAAATTTATAAGCATATACGTTGTTTTAAATCCAATTTATTATTGCAGCTTATGTAAAGTTCTAGAATCTGGATGCGGAAACAAAAGAACCGGTCGATGTGGATGTGCTCGGGGGAGGCATATGTCCAGCAGTGGACGTCTTTTGTCTGAAATGATGATGTTGTAAAGTACTCATAATAGGTATTGTTAGGGAGTTAAATCAAATAGAACTAAAATGAAATCTTTCAGGAATTTTTATTACCTGTTCATTTAGGGTACTGTGTTTCATCTTCGCTTGGTAAGAGAATCGCAACATAATTAGAATTAAAGGACATGGACAAAAAAGTACATTCCAAGTACACATACATAGTAAATAATATTGTATATTAAAAATAGAAAAATGAATTAATACGTTGTTTTTAACCTCTCTGAACTCGTCAGTGTTTATTTCAAAATATTTAGTAATGCATGATGAAATCAAAGTACCGTTTGTCAACTTCCGCCATAGTGGACCATAGAGAAAGATAAATATATTAATGGGCGTTCCATACCATGTATACTACTTGTAGACATGTGACGTGGACGACAAAATGCTCATATTAGGAACATTTTATTCTTACGAAACTATCTTCATTGGTATTTGTTGCATTTAATAAAATTATCTTTTCATAATATTGAAGCGTAAGATAGCTTTTTTTATATTTCACACACAAAAAAAATCTTAAAACGGAACGCGTTTACTTATTTGACAATGACAATGTGCGTTGTCTATGTCGAATGTCAATGTAATGAAAATAATGAAATAATCACAAAGTACTTTTTGATTGGAATTTAATGTTATTGCATATAATCTTCATTGCGTACCTACTGTGTTTATGTTTTTGCGAATATTCCTATTTGTCCCCTGCTTATTCCTACGGACTGATACCTTCTACCACTCAATTACCTTGCTATTAACACTGGACTCTGATTTGCATTGCGTTTCGGATTTGTTTTGTGGATCAATATGAGGTGCATCAACTGCGGAATAGCCATGCAAAGGTTGCAGAGGCATCTCATATCCTCGCTTTCTGCACACCATCAAACAAGAGTTTCGCGTTGGATAACCAATGCTCAAACCGAGGAAGCTGTCTGTTGGAAGCTATTTTAGGGTACTATTGTAGTTGCCTTGTAGGAAACAGGACCGTTAGTTGTTGTTGTCACGTTCTGACAATTATCTGGTACCTTGGTTGGGCAAGACACCAAAACAATATCCAAGTTCCAGCTGGATTTTTAGACAACATATTATTAACAATTCAAGAATATTAAAACAATCTAACAAAAGGCTAATCTTTCTTGAAAACCATAATTACAATTGTAAAACAATAATATATAAATATGCTTGTATTTTCTAACATGTCTGGTTATGTTTAAAGCAGCTATTTATGTAATTACTAAAGCCCTATACTTCCACTTAATCCAGGTTACTGTATTTGTGAAATAAAAATTCTCTATTTTATACAAGCTGGTTGATTGACCTCACTCGGTATCTTCATTAACACTATCGCTGCAATTTATGTTATTTAGGTAGACATTTAAGATATAATAATTATAATATAGGTAGCAAAATATTTTTATTATTTCCTCTAATAAATAAATAATTATTTTTACTCTTTTGCTTTATTTTGTGCTTCTCTTTTTTATAGTATATTGAACTACCTATTTAAAAAAATATAAGGGTAATCTGTAAAAATGTACTTTAAAGAAAACCATTAATTTCGAATATACTTTGTTAATTGTTATTATGACTGCCTCGTTGGTCTAGTGGTCGCAAACGCTACTGCTGAGCATGAGGTCCTGAGTTCGATTCCCAGGTCGAACAAAGAGATATAAACCCCATATCTCTCTCTTAATTTTTTCATCAGGAATTTCTCAGTAATAGCCCGGAGTCTGGACTTGTGCGCTTAATGGCAATCAGCTCGCCCATGGGACTCAAAATACCTGGTGAAATGTGGTTGTACTACACCTCTGACCAACCCTTCGAGGAATATATAGGCGCGATGTTATGTTATGTTTGTTATTATTGTCACATTTTTTGAGACTATCACCCAGTTTCATAAAAATGTTAATCAATATGCAGTTTAAAATCCTTCATTTAGGTGGCTATCACTTTGTTTAAATGCTTAATAATATTAAAACCATATCAGTTATACGTAATAATATAATTCACAACTGTTCGCTATTTTAAAGCGCCTTTAAGTGTTTTAATAGCAAAATTATAATCTATGCACCTTATTGCTAGCGATCTGATTAAAAGGTTTAATGAAACTGTTTTTTGTCTAGTTTGTTGTACTGACAAGTTCTCTGAGTTTTTTACTTGTAGCAATTTAATGAGCAAATATTCACGAATATAAAACACCAAAAATCATAGGTGTACAATAAATTCGATAACTATGCCGACGTCCTTACAAAAACTGGCCATGTCCTTTGGTATAACATTGTAATTACTATTATTGAGGGCCCCGTGGTTAAATGATAACTGCCGCACAGGTCGATTGATCAGGTTAAGCTACGCTTGCCGCGGTTGGTCTGCGGATGGGTGACCATCTTTACATTTCGAGACCCCTCCGTGCCTCGGAAAGCACGTTAAGCCGTTGGTCCCGGCTGTCATTCATGGATCTTTGACAGTCGTTACGGGACGTCAGAAGCCCGAAAGTCTGATAACCAGTCTCACCAAGGGGTATCGTTTTACCCAATAACTGGGTTGTGGAGGTCAGATAGGCAGTCGCTCCACGTAAAATACTGGTATTCAGCTGCGTCCGATCAGACTGGAAGCCGACCCCAACATAGTTGGGAAAAGCACTAGGCAGATGATGATTGTAATAGTAATTCAAAGTCAAATCACCATTAACTTATCACCATCTCACTAACTATCACCGAATCCCCATTAGCGAAACTGCCTCTAAAATGTGACGATGCATAATGAACGTGAGGTCGATTTGACCCCATAACCGTTCCATGCTTAATGACGGGTACAAATGACCGGCCAAGTATAAAACATTTAACTAATCTGAGGTCTGTTCACTATTGTCTTTTGTCAAGCGAATGAGGAAAATACTGTATGTAGCATAACATTTTATTGTCTGTAATTATAGTGTCCCTAATATTACTCGTTTCTGTAAAGCTAGTCAACACTGAACTAGCATACTATTTTTTTTTTATGAATTCAGTAATTTTGCAATCTGTGTTAACATAATAAGCCATTCAGATGTGGTATCTTGATGTATGTCTTAATATAGTCTTTTCGGCATAGGATGAGTTCCCTGACAGTTAATTTTTTTCCGTGGCACGCATACTACTTTAGACGAATAAAAAATAAACTGGCAAAAAAATTAAAAAAGAAATGATAAAAAAAATATTGCCTTTCGTAAATTACCTACTAAGTAAATTATTGTAGTTATAATTAACTGTTAATAAATTAAGTAAATAAAATAAAAAAGTATAAATCTTAAAAATGTCTAATGCGTTGAACGGAACATCGGCCAATAGAGATTGCCACTACTTAATACACTAATCGACAAAAAAATAGATGAATCGGAGCGGCCATTTTGTTTCACCCGCGTTATGTCAGGTTTTTGCTCTGCTCCCGTGATGTTATGTAGCCTATGTCTTATTATGATGTATAAGCTATATTACTGTAAAGTTTCATCAAAATCCGTACAGTACTTTATGCGTGAAAGAGTAAAAAACGTCCACACACACACATACTAACTTTCATATTTATAATATTAGTAGGAAGTAGGATAACCAGTTTATTAAAAAAATATTTTGAAAATCTAAAATCGATAATCTGATTCCATTTTCTTTGCCAACTGAATCGATATAATAAAAAAAACGATTATATTTCGTTAGGTCACGTCACTACAATTGTCAGACAAGAACTGTCAGGGAACTCATCTTATGGCGAAAAGACTATAGCGGTAGGAACTCCTATGAATCCCTTTCATCTGGTGTCACCGAATCTTACGATAAGTGTAGGGACACTATGCCGTTTCAATCGGGAATGTATAGCATTATATAAGCATACTAATTTTAAACTTACGCTTGCCGCGGTTTGTCCGTGGTTGGGTGACCATCTTCACGTACCAAGACCCCTCCGTGCCTCGAAAAGCACGTTAAGCCGTTTGTCCCGGTTGTCATTCGTGGATCTTTGACAGTAGTTACGGGTAGTCAGAAACCCGAAAGACTGACAACCTGCCTTACCAAGAAGTATCGTATTATCCAATAACTGGGTTGTGGAGGTCAGATAGGCAGTCGGTCCATGTAAAATACTGATGTTCAGCTGCATCCGGTTAGACTGGAAGCCGACCCTAACATAGTTGGGAAAAAGGCTAGGCAGGTGATGATGAGTAGCCTAGGGACACCAAAATTCAACCTAGAAAAACTCATTAAATGCATAATAACGACGAATAACAAACATTCCACTTATATTGTCAAAAATTTCTTAGACACTGGGCTATCACAGCTTAATAATATTTAATTTTAACAGTTCTGTCACAGTTCAAAGTCAAAAAGGAAGGTCAAACTTCTAAAATTACGAAACAAAACACAATTCGTGATCACCGAATGATGTCATATTGTCAAAATGAATGTTAATATCATTGTTCGACTTCCTTTAGCAGTATTAGCATAGTGTTAAGGTAGGACTTGATTTTACGATAGTTTCTATTAGCCGTAGTAATAGACAAGCCGATTGATTTCTTTACATAGATAAGATTCAAGATTCAAGATTCAAGATTCAAGATTATTTATTTGTCAAAACATGAGTACACATACAGAGCATGCAAGTTGTTGAGATAAATTATAATTTCGGACCAGTCATGTTTGGCCTTAGTGGCGTACAAATATTTAAATGTCAGTGACTATTTAATTGATAAATTATTTCATAAGAACAAAGCAAACAAGAAAAAATACAATATTTTATGGTCAAAATTACGTAAAAGTTATTATATGTCAATTTAAATCAATAAAGAAAAAAAAAAAAAATACAATACATGGCTAAAATTATTAAATGTCAAAAGAGAAAAAATACAATATGATCAAAATTACGTAATAAATATTAAATATCAACTCAAAACATTGGTCACAGCATTAATAGTTTGCTTTAAATTCAGATTATGTCAAAGATGCACTGATAACATGGGTTCTACATGGCATTAAATGTTGTCATTGAGAAATTCTGAAATACTGTAGTATGCTTTCCCTTCTAGTAGTATTTTTAATTTATTTTTTAACTGACGGACATCAAGCTCCTTCCAAGTATTTGGGAGTTTATTGAAAATTTTTGGGGCCATACAGAAAACACTTTTGTGCATCAATATTGTTCTAGATCTATGTAGACAGAGAATACTGTAATCACGTCTACTATGGCTGCGATCGACCACTTCTGATTGACGTGGAAATAAATGTCGATTAGATTTAACAAACATTACCATATCTAAAATATAAAGGCAAGGCAGAGTCAGTATTTTATATTTTTTAAAATAGGGTTTAGAGCTTTCAGTTGACTGTAATTTAAACATGGTCCTGATGCACCTTTTTTGGGCTTTAAAGGGTATGTCCTTGTCGGTTGAGTTGCCCCAGAAGATGATTCCATATCTTAGGTGTGATGAAACTAAACCATGATAAGCCGTGAGTAATGATTCAGTGTTAAGCACCGGAACCAGTTTGAACAGTGCGTAACAGGAATTACTAATTTTTTTACTTAGTTCCTCTATGTGTGCTTTCCAGTTAAGCTTTTTGTCAATCGTCACCCCAAGGAATTTAGTATCGTTAACTTCTGTAATAGTTCTATTATTATACTGAACGTTAAGATCAGTCATCGTAGATAAACGTTGACTGAAGTGCATTACATTAGTTTTATTAAGATTAATTTTTAGATTATTATTATTCATCCAATTTACTATTGATGTCAGAGAATTATTGATGTCATTATTATAGCTATCTTTCGAATTACATTGAATTGTAATAGTGCTATCGTCAGCAAATAGTGTAACTGGTTGGTTTAAATGTTTAGGTAAGTCATTTATATATACTATGAATAGTGGGGGACCTAGCACACTACCCTGGGGAACTCCATACTTAACTACTTGTTCGTGTGAATGAAATATTTCTTCACGTTTAGTATTAGCATTTATCGTAGATATTTCCGTAACCTGTTTTCTGTTATTAAGATATGTTTCTATTAATTTTAGGACATTGCCTCTTATGCCGTATGCCTCCAACTTATTTATTAGTATATCATGCCTGACGTAATCAAACGCCTGCGTCATGTCACAGAATATGGTGCAGACAGGATTGGTTCTATCAACATTTTCCATAACTTTATGTAGGAAGTCATAAATAGCCATATCTATAGTTCGGTTTTCTCTGAATCCTTTTTGTTCATTTACTAGTATATTGTGTTTTTCTAAGTAACCACTTAATTCTTTGTACATATACTTTTCAAAAATTTTGGAAAAAATACTAATTATAGAAATAGGTCTGTAAAATTCCATGGATTCTCTATTTTCTTTTTTAAATATAGGTTTCACAATGGATTTTTTTAAAGCATCAGGGAATATGCCAGTACTTATACTTAAGTTAATCAGATGGCTTAAATGCGTACAAATTTCTGAAGCAACTAACTTAACTATTTTTGTTGAAATACCGTCATGACCCACACTGTTCGTATTTTTCAATAGTTTAATTATTCTGAACACGTCCTGTGGTAAACAAGGGGGCATAAAAAATGATTTTTCTCTATTTGAAATTTTTGATGTGACATTATATCCTGACTCAACAAGTGGGACTACTTTTTCAACAAAGTAGTTATTAAATTCGTTGGCTATTTTCTGGGGATCTGTTATAGTGTCACTGTTTACTTTTATTTTTGTGATAGGATTTCGAGGTATGTTATGCTTTGAGTTATTGATAATTTTCCAACTGGTTTTGGATTTATTGTTTGATTTTTTTATTTTGTAATTATTTTGAGCATATTGCGTTAGTTTCATAATCTTTTTAAATAATTTAGAATACCTTGTCAAGTTATATTTATTAGCTCCATTTGGGTTACGTCTGTATTGCCATAAAAGTTGTCGCTTCTTTTTGCTGCACATTTTGATACCACGTGATACCCATTTTGATTTTTTTGCCGTATGTATGGTTACAGATACTTCGGGAAAGCATAGATTGTAGAACAGCGAAAATGTTTCTATAAAACTATTGTAAGCTAGGTTAGGGTCACTTGTTTCATATATTTCAGAGAATGATAACATATGCAAGCAATTTTGAAATTTTGAAATATATTCAGATTTATAATCGCGCCTATTCATACGCCAGTATTTTAGAGTGCAACAGTTTTTGACGGGTATTTTTATTAATTGCGCCGTGTGGTCGGAAAGCGCGAATTCAAGTACTTCTACTTTACAGGTTTTTTTAAAGTTATGCACAATATTATCAATACATGTTTGACTCTTAATTCTAGTGGGCTGATTAACAGATAATCTTAAATTGTAGTTTAGCAAGAGGCATTCAAAGTCTAACGTTTGGTAAGATTTTTTTAAGATATTTACATTAAAATCTCCTGCTATCACAATATTTTGAAAATATTTATTTGTGAGCACTCGTAAAAATATTTGAAGTTTTTCCATGAACAAATTGAAATTATTAACGTTTGGAACTCTATAAATACAAGCTATTACAATCTTATAGCTGATTAATTCTATAGCACAACATTCAAAAACACCGGTTTCTGACATTTTCGTAATTTGTTTCAATTCTTTATATTGAAGTCCGTTTCTTACAAGTATGCATGCGCCACCTCTTTTACTTTCTTCTCTAGTGTAGCACGCCGCAAGCTGATAACTAGGTATATTTAGATACTGTTCATAGCCCTTCATAATAAAATGTTCAGTAATGCATAGTATGTCCACACATGAATTTATATCTGCTAACTCTTCTAGGCACACTGTTATTGCATCTGATTTTGATAACAATCCTGCAATATTTTGATGCATTATGTGTAAATATTTAGTTACGAAAAAAACTTGTTGATTGCTCATTAATGGTGTCATTTTTATTATTATCCGCAGAAACTTCGTCATAAATGGCAAATGCATTGCTGTCAGTTTCACTAAAGTTATTCATGTATTTGATGTCATTGATAAGAGCTTTTATATCCTCAAAAATTGTTCTCATTGCAGTGTTATTTATTAAGCCCGATGTTTTGCGAAACATACTATAGTCACATTTAAGGTTTCGATTTGATTCTAGGTAGTAAGCATGTTCATGGGTCAGTAGATCCAAGTAGAGTAAATTGTTAAATGTTTCAACCCTCCAGTTGTATATGCTATTGTGGTTTCCATATGCATATGTAGGGAAGCATAAAATTAAGTTTGTATGTTTTATTTTGCTTAGGGCATCTCTAATGTAGACAATAATTTTATGATAGTCATTTGTTACTTTAAAATCTTCTGGTCCTATTAGTATTATACAATAGTCATCAATTGTGAAGTCAGAGAGTTTTGAATCAATTCCATTGAGAAGTTGTTCTATTCCTACTCTCGGTGTTAGATAGTGACATATTTCATCTTGATCTTCTAATAATGCATTCGATAAGAGTGGTGTTTTAATAGTATGTAATGTAGGCATTGATAGATGTTTGCGGATTGCTTCCGTGATATTATGTTGTGAATTTGTAATAGGTAGGACTAGCGATCTGCCCCTGTTTCGGACGTTTTTACGACTTGACAACCCATCTAGATTTCTTTTTATTTTATGTACGTACCTTTAATATCAATTATATAATACATGTAAACTTTCAAGAATAAATAGGTAATCTAAATTATGGCGTATAGCTATACAAATAAATATAAAAACAAAAGGACACTTAGGCGTCGAAGTACTCGTCTCACTTCCAAATTAAATAATAATATAGCAGGATCAGCCTAATCCCACTGCTGCAATTCCCACTGCTGGGACACAGGCCTTCTCTCTTCGAGAGACAGTGGACTGTAATCCACCACGTGGATCCAGTGCGGGTTGGTAGATGTCACGTGACTTTGTTTATGGTTCTAGGACATGTGCCGATTTCCTCACGACGTTTTTCTTCACCGTTTTTGCATAATCACGATTAATCAGCCTATAACTACTATTATTCTGTGCTATAACGTTCCCACTGCTGGGACACAAGCTTCCTCTGTGTGTGTGTGTGTGTGTGTGTGTGTGTGTGTGTGTGTGTGTGTGTGTGTGTGTGTGTGTGTGTGTGTGTGTGTGTTGGTTTGAGAGTAGTGGTGACGAAATTATTTACACTAAGTAAAGCGCTTGCCTAGCCGGGTTTCACGACCTACAACTCATACGTCAGAAGTCGGGGCCGTTACCATGGAGCCAGCACTGCTCTCAATAATAATATATTTGGTACGAAAAATGCAGGTTAAAGCAAATTAGTTATTTCTTTTGTATAATAAACAATGTTGAAGTACACCATTCATAATAGCATCAGATTTCAATTTACACAATGCTGCTAAGTTTAAATGATTTAATGCTGATTACAATTTAATTTGAAACTTACGATATAAGTTTTATGAATTAATTTTGAATCTAAAACACACTAATTTACGGACAAAAATGTGCAAGTTTATTACTGCATTCGGTAAAATGTCACCAGTTATATTATGGACCTTATAGGAAAACACATAATGAACACGCTTTTAATATTGTATGCATTTTAACAGCAAATAATATTGTGGTAATTACAATGGTGCGTCCGGTGACTCAAAGTACAATATAAGTAACATGATTCTTTTTTCGCACGATGCAAAGGTATTTTTGTGAGGTCGCTTATTAACAGAGAGAAAGTTTTTGCCATAATCATATTAAAATTTTACAGTATTGTGGATTAAAACATGGCTCCAAAAATATTTCATGAAATTAAAGAAAAAATGGCGTGTATGTCTTTTTAAGCCAAAATTTTCTGGCTTTGAGAAAACAACGGTTACTGCTAGGACATAAAGACGCTGTCATGTCAAATCATTACCATGAAAGTACGGTTGGCTGTACCGTGTAGGTACAGACGCCAGCACATCAAGCTACTACAAATCTGTCAAATTTCTTCAATAGATTTTCAACTTTATCGCTAAACTATAAGGTTCAAAGTTGATTGAGAAAATTTGACAGTTTCGGGTAGCTTGATGTGCTGGCGTCTATATTTAACAGCTTTTAACTAACTACCTTTGATTTTCCATCGTCCCGTTGCTCGCCCTCCTATTACTTGGAACTCAATCATAACAGGAGAATTGTAACTGTCTGCCTAACCCTATGGAGTAAACTGGCGTAGTGATAAATGTATGTTTTGTGATCTTGAATAGTCTTGCTTAAGGTGACTAGATGACCTAAAGCGCGGTCACTGTCGGACTGCATAGAAAAGAAAGAGAAGCGCGACGACACAACACTGGTAATTTATTGCAAAATATGAAGCAATTACGAGTATTATCTATTTACAAAAAATATATATTGTTTTCAGAATCAGAATGATTGTATGTATGGTTTTGATTTTAAAAAGAAAGTTCTTATAGGTATCTTCATGATTTTTTTCTATCGTATCAAATTAGTTGTGTTCAATGTTTTCAACACACTATCTACCTGGCATATATTTATTTATTTAATACTTCAAGCACACATCGTGACCCATTAGTAGATAGGTCAGAATTGAGTTACAGTTTTTTTTTAACTCAGATCTCATCAATAGTTAATCATAGACGTTTAAAATACAAGCATTCATGATTAATAAATAGTCAAATCAAATCAGTTTTAATTTTATGCGTCAACAAGTAGCATAAGTCCTCATAGCAAGATCTTCTTTTGCGATGTCCTAAAAATCTTCTTTTTTGAGTTAAGTCAGTATTCCATTAAGCATGAGATATATGTATAGAGGCAGACTTAATGCCATAGGCATTTTCTACCAGTCAACCTTTGGGTGATGCAGAGACAAACAGTGGTGGTGCAATCATGAAAATTGAGGAATAAATATTTTAAATATAAAGATACGCATAAACCTATTAAAACTATGAATATAACTAATATAACTAATCTGAAGAATATCATATGTTTTCCTGATTTTGTTTATTGTAGTCGATCATATCCTTTAGTGCTTCTAAAACTTGCGTTATTTGCGTTTAGGTCCTGTAATATCCCCTTAATATTACTATCCGACACCTCTACTGAACCCTCTACAAAATCTCCGTGACGTACCTACTACATACTTCATACCTCGCCTCAAAAACTCGACCTCGGAATTCAGATCATTCTCTCCTGGGAACGCGAGACGGCACGGTACCCTATCAAAACCGTACGTGTTCCCGTACGGGGCCAGACAGCTCGTAACAAATAGCTTCTCTGTGACTATTGCCCGCTGTAAAATATTGTGGCGTATGACAGCTAGAAGTAATACTGATCTGGGAATCAGAGACCTGAGTGGTTGGGTGAATGACCTTGAGAAATGACTGCATATAGTACAGGCATCATACTTTGTAATTCCTATATAATTTCTAAGATTTATACTTTATTTACCTTAGGTATAGGTGATACAGGGTTATTGGAAAAACACCAACAACCCCATAAGAGGTCATTGTACTCATCATTGTGAACAACTTTTACTTTGGGACCAAAACTAAAATCGCGAAAAAAAATCAACAGTTCTGTACATTTCGACGAGTTGTACGAGCCGAACATAAATGTAGGGAACAGCTGATTTTTTTTTTTCGCTATTTCAGGTTTGGTCTCATAGTAAAAGTTGTTCACAATGATGAGTTCAATGACCTTTTATGAGGTTGTTGGTGTTTTTCCAATAACCCTGTATACAGGAAGATTTTTTTTATCACCATCCAAATTTTTACAGGATGTTCTACTTATGAATATGAACAACTTTCACTATGGGACCAACTCTGAAATCACGAAAAAAAAATCAGCTGTTTCATACATTTTGCTCAAGTAGGTATTGAACTTTTGTATGAAACAGCTGATGTTTTTTTCGTGATTTCAGAGTTGGTCCCATAGTGAAAGTTGTTCATATTCATGAGTAGAACACCCTGTAAAAATTTGGATGGTGATAAAAAAATCTTACTGTAGGTATATATTTTTGAATAAATATATTTTATATATTTTAAACCTTATCCAACCTCATTGCTCAGCTAACGTCTTCTACGATCTGAGGTTAAAGTAATCAAATAGCTGATCAGTCTAACCAGCTCAAGCCAGAATTTTACTCAAGCCAAAACCCTCACTATATTTCGCACACCCATCCATCAAGCAACATGATAGGTATCTAACTCCAATATCAAAGCATCGCCCGCCATGCAACATGCAACGCGCAACGCTCGCTACAATTTATTGGCAACGTAAACACGTTGCAGGTTAAATTCCAAAATATATATAACTTTCAATCAACGTCTCACGTGCACCCATCAGGCTGAACTTTAAAAATTTTGAAATATTACACTGCTCTGCGAATTGGCAGGCGGTTCGAGGTACAGAAATTCGCGGAAAGGAAGGAGAAGGTGGAATCTTTTTATTGTTACCTTGATTTTTTTCACTTTTGTGCTTTAAACCAAATGCACAAATGTCACCATGGATTCTGCACGTAATTCTGGACTGAAAATTTTCAAAGTCAAAGATCTTTATTGTGAGATAATGGTTACAAAGTTGTTATTGAATTATTGTGGTGTGCGTTTGCACTGCTCCACCATGTTAGGCACACAATAGTTTCTTAGTCTGTTTAAAAAAAAATGCTGTTTCATATACATTTTTATCACGTAGATTACGTAGAAATTTTGTATGAAAAAGCTGTTTTTATGGTTCGGAAAAACGGAACCGCTATAAGATCACTTTGTTGTCCGTCTGTCTGTCCGTCGGTCAAGGCCCTTTTTGTCAGGAAAGCGTGGAGTTATCAAGTTGAAATTAATATCAAATACTCAGGGCTGCAATGCCTTGAAGCAGTGAAAAAATCAAACTTCTTAATCAACGCAATCAAAAGATACGGGCGATTATGTTCCGGAATCAAAACCTATAGGGTACTTCCCGTTGACCTAGAATCATGAAATTTGACAAGAAGCAAGAACTAAATTTAAAATTCCGAAAACTACCAAAAAAGGTAACCGATTGTGAAACTTATGTCAACTATAAGTTGATTAGCGCAGGAACTAAGTGATAATTTCCACAGCTGCACCAACAGGCATACAGCAATTTGAAAAACGAACATAGAATCAGCCATTTCTATCCCGCTCTTTCTCTTACATCTTCCACCAAACCGTAAACCCGTTGCGGGAATCTCTCATATCGGGCCGAAGCATCGATGGACTCGGATCATCCCGGGGTTTATGAGCGTCCGAGGATATAGAACGAAAAAACCCGAAAATATTCGGGAAATAATATCGGGAAATACGAGCCGTAACCGATGAATTAAACCCGCGATGGTATGGACGTCGAAAGTGTGTTTTTATTTTTATTTGGACTTACTTATGTTCATTTTCAGTAGGTCAGGGTGGAACTTGGTAAACTGTTAATGTGCTTGATTAAAGTATTGTAGGTAATTAGCTTAAGAAATAAAATTATCGGTTTAGCGAAGGAGTGGGAAATAGGGTTCCTCCTAAGGGTGAAACAAAGCTATTAAAAAATTACTCAATTAATTATTTTTTTCGCAAGCTGCAATGTTTTCACCCTTGATTGACGGATTTTTTTTTAGAAATACTATTTTGCTGGTTTTTTCGTTTCTACTGCATTAAATCAATTTTTCAAAAGTACAGAATTAATCTCCATTAAATTATCTATACAATGGTATATAAATTAAATAGGTTCTGTGTACTTTACAATAGAAACAGTTGCAGAAAGGAGGCAAAAAAAATTTTTCGATCGTAAAGCACTCTCTAATGGTTTGCATTATGAGTCGTGCAAAATATTACAAGATTTTCAAGAACCAAGCAACAGTTTAGAAAGTCACGTTTGCTGATGCGTATTGTTCCTCGCCATCACAAATTCAGTCTTTTCAATAACTCTTTTGAAGAAAAGAACACGTACAGTCTCACTAACAAATCTTTATTGTTTTTTCCAGGTACAGTCAGCATACCAGTCATCCGTTCCACATTAAGGTCAGCAAAAAAGGTCAGAAATGCAAATTCTTCTTTTTTAGTACTGTTTCAAAAGGTTTTGGACACATAAAGATAATATTTTGCATGCGTTTCGTCACTAAGGTTTACAAGGGCAATATCGTAAGGACATAAATGTCAATGGCAGAGTTGTAAAAAGACCATTTGATACAGTATGTGGTTTTTAGTATTCGTCAGAATTGTTCTTTTTCGCTTACGTAATTTTTTTTTGTAAAATTGTGAGAGAAAAAGTAAAAGTAAAGTAGTTAAATTGTTTACTTCATAATTCAAAATTACAATATGGAGGTATCGTTGGTCCTAAACTAGGCACAGCCTGTGTCTTCGGCACCATTACAATGGTACAATATTTTGATAACTTTATACGAAATAGGTATAATTAAAGTTGGTATAATTAAAGTTGAGATTGGCTACAGTTAGGCTAGTTAGCCACAACGGGACTACAAGAGTGGCACCAATATAGCAAAATAATGGATCTTGATAATCGGTTTTCTTAAAGAATTATAGGACTTTGTCGCTTAATCACTTTATCAACTGAAATATTTTATAAGCAATGTACGTATTTATAGTTTTTTGCGATAATGGACTCTATAGCCCGTTTTCATTAACACTACCCGTCACCTAAATGAATGCCAAAATAAAGGGGTGCTGTTGGAAAAACTACTGATATACTATGTTCAAATTATAGGCGATGACGCTGGCACCCTAAACACAACGTTTATTCTAAGGTGCCAACCCTAGTGGCACACTAGTGGGGCAGAATCCAACAAGATTTTAAAGTAGTGGAATCTGCCCCACTATTTCAATTTAGTGAGGCAGATTCCACTGCAAAATTTTAGGCATTCCACTTTGCCCCACCAGTGGGGCCGGTGGGGCAAAGTGGAATAATCCGAATAATGACCGTTAAATCTTACTTTGGGTGCCAGAGTTCATCGAAGTCACTCTTTTCCTTTGTTGTAAAGCTGCATAATGTTTATACTAAAGTTAATAAAGAAACTTTTTTTTTTTTCTTTTTTTTTTACATTCGGCGCTGAACCGAACCATGAGAATCCAACATCGCGCTTTCATTTAGATGTCGCCTAGTGTTAGTGAAATCGGGTATTAGACGCTTAGCCACCTTTGCACTGAAACATTTCATTACATAAAGCTAAGTATTTATAGTTGGAGAATTCTATCTCAACCATTGATGCTTATAAAAAATAATCTTCAACCCATTTTCGCGCAGTACCTACTAGACAGAATAAAAACTGCTCCATTTTCATTATTCCCGCAACAAACAACGTTATTCAGATAAACAATTTCATTGCGAAATGTTCAGTTTTTCCGGTTGAGCGTCGTTTTTTACAGAGAGCCTACAATATTCGCACTTTTTCATACAAACGTAATAGCAATTCAATTCGGCTCGCGAAAAAACTTCGTTTTAAGTTGCATAAAAATCGAGTTTTGGCTTTTATGTCCCCGGGTCGGTGTAATTGGGGCAATGTTGTGTAGTTTTGTGTTTTGTTCTTTTTTATAGTTGGTATGTGAGTACCTAGGGGATTCTGCAATATAGTAAATGGCCCAGATTTACCCGCGACTGGGATAGTTGAATAGTGTTCCTTGTCATTCAAGCGTATTGTTGTGCAGATAGGTACGTAGGCGTGTCAATGTATTCACATATCATATAGTGTGGCGATCAGCTTATCACATTAATTGAAACCACGCATTCTACATTACGTATATTAAACATACACAATTACAATAATTTATAGAGGTATGAGGAACAGGGTGTAAAGTTCACTCATACTCTACAGAAAAGGGAGGATCCTCCGACCAGACGGGTGTTGCGTCTGGCGGGCAACTGCCCAATGAGTCACGTCCAGCCGTTGTATCTATGCTAGTTGCGCGGTAAACTCTGCTTGCGAGATGCAGGATTTGCGTGACGTCAGTATGACGCGTTGTTCGCATGTGGCGTTGTAGATACCGCTACAAATTAATAACAATTAATATTTTTGCGACCTTTTTTCGTTATACCTAGGCCCTTACTAATAAACGTTGTATAGCGTCTGTATAGCTACACAACGCTTTGTATTCTTCTTTCGAAAGTCAAATTACTGACGACTGAAAGAGAGAAATCGGTGTGTAACTATTCATATGATATAATACGTTTATTAGTCCCTTACTAATTAGGTTAGTATTTAACAACATTAAACTTAATTTGTGATTATTTGGTAAAATAAAGATACCATAGAGTTTGTGTTGAATTGTTGATACCATCTCCCCGTGCGTGTCTAGTGCCTAATTGCCAAGGGTGGTTAATTTCCTGCCAATTTTACGCTATATATTTTGTGTGAAAAATTCAGTTGTTTGTTAATTTAGTAAAATTGTTTACTTATTTTATTATTTTAACGGCCTGATGACAACTTGTAATAACCGCTGTACTATTTAATGTTATAACCTAATCGCCACATTGTATAAATAAAATAATGCATCAGACTTATAAATACCTATGCATTAGTTCCGTTAAGATATAACAATTATATCGACGAGCCAAACATTATACGCACAAAAAATGTGTTAAAATACTGAATAAATGTTGTAAAGCCTTATGCGTCAAGTTTTCTTACGTTTTATGTAAATTACAGGTAAGTGTCAGGTTGTATGATGAACAAAACCTGCCTGGCTTCGAACTCACGACCTCATAAGTCGAGGCTGTTACCACTGGGCCTGCTCGAGCCTTTATACACAGTAGTATGTCTCCATTGCCAACTGTACCTACTCATGAGTACCATAGGAACACTGTAGCACAGAATACTTAATAGTACTACGTACAGAAAGGACACTCCCTTCCCCGCGCTCATATCAGATACCGCACCTCACCCCGCACTTCGAGGTATTCGTCGCCGACTCTTTAGCAAGGGCCCTCGCAAACCGCAGCGCTGCTGTAGGTACTGCTGACACGAACCCACAATTTTGCGATTTAAAAGTTTTATTTGAGTTTTAATCACGATGGTTGGATATTGTGATGCTTTTCCGAATTCGTATTTACATAAACTGTTTGTAAGATTTCGCATTTTTAATACCATGAGATTTATTAACCGATTATTTACAGATAAGTCATTTAAACTAAACTACTTTATTGTTTTTATTTCATTACGAACCCGACTATATAAATAAACAAGTGAACTAAAAGGTCACTTCATAATAATGCACACGTTCGGGCAGCGCCGTCGTCGTTCGGTTCCCCGACACAAATCGCTTTCCGTGCCATTTTTAACGCTACGCACTACAGCCAACCCTACTAGATTTCACGCACACATTTGCACGTATAGAAACGTCATTTGTTTATGTAGTAGTAATTGGTGATTATTTTGCGAGCGTTGTATGGAGTGTCCGGGGTGTGACTGTACTCCAATAACTAAGGATACACGGTGAGGTATGAGCGTTAGAAGTTCGGTACTCGCCCACAGCGCAGCGAATGTGAACACATTCCTCTGTGTTAGCAGACTGCTATATGAGTACAACATGCCAGCTAGATGAGTAGGGGAACTTCCAAGACTTGTTGAGATGTACTACAATAATCACACTATCACAGTAATATTATAAAGGCGAAAGTTTGTGAGTGTGTTTGTATGTTTGATACTCCTTCACCCACAAACGGCTGGACCAATTCTGATAAAATTTGGTATGGAGGTAGCTGACACCCTGGATTAACACATAGAATACTTTTTATCCCGATATTCCTACGGGATCGAAACTTATGCGGGTGAAACCACGGGGCGCTTCTAGTAATATTATAAACGCGAATGTTTTTGAGGACGGATGGATGCATGGATGTACGTTACTCTTTTACGCAAAAACTACTAAATTGATTTCGATGAAACTTTACAGTAATGTAGCTTATACATTAGAATAACACATAGGATACTTTTTATCTCGATATTCCTACGGGATCGACACTTATGCGGGTGAACCCGCGGGGCGCTGCTAGTATTATGTATGATTGATATTTTCTTTTGTAGTGTTCTTCAATGGCACTGCTGTAGGTAGTCTTATGAAATATAGCACTTCCGATCAATTTATAACAACCATGAGAGAATAAACAAATCGTCATAATAATATTTTCTTACCGGAGAATCCTCCAAATCTACGAGACTACGTCAAGATAATATTTGTCAACGTAAACATAAAACGGAAACAGACCGCCCTTATTACGTCCAAATAGAGTTTAAATTACAACAAATAATCAAATAACAACACTGTGCAACTGTGTCGAGCAATTGACACCTCAAAAGGCCATGGGATTCGGCCATGCAAGAAACCAGCGTAACTTTGCAGCCGCCAAACTGATCGATGACACTTATATCAGGGTGACAAGGTTGATATCTCAGTGGGTTTTGAGTTAGTAGTGTAATGTGTATGTTGGCCGGTATCTGCATGAATTTAACTTTGACAAGTTAAACCTCCTCAGTTGATACATGGAGTGGGTTCACAAGTAGACCTGACCCACTTAGCTAGGAATGCCGGTGGGAAATTTTAGTGTTTAAATTAAGAAGCAAGATATTCCTACTGTGTTTGTGACTTGGCTGAGGATACTGACAATTCTTAGAACCATAGGAGAACACAAAACAGAGGGAGAGGTTCTTAGAACATAGTCTAGGAATTAATGGTTAACGTATTTACTACACTGTATAACAAGAACAGTGGTGGCCAAGTGGTAACAGCCGCGACTTTTGAGTTGTAGGTCATAGGTTCGAATCCAGACAGGCGCTTTACTTTGTGTAAATTATTTCATCACCACTGCTCTCAAAACGGTGAAGGAAAACATCTTGAGGAAACCGGCATGTTCTAGAACCAAATATTTGAAGACATGTGACATCTGCCAACCCGCACTGGGCCCGCGTGGTGGATTACGGCCCACTCCCTCTCGCTAAGAGGAGGCCTGTGTCCCAGCAATGGGAACATTATAGGCTGTTTATGTTAGTTATGTATGTGTGTATAACAAAGCTACTTCTAATAATCCAGTAAATTGCATATACTTGCCTGAACTGTTCTTGAGTCAATATTTATGGTCTTATTCAGGGACCATAAATATACTCAAGAAAAGTTCAGTCAAAAAACTACGCCAAATGAAAATAAAATCGGTTTTATACAGGTCATCATCATCAACTGCCTAGCCTTTTCTCAACTGTGTTGGGTTCGGCTTTGTTTCGTACTGGTGCTAGTAGCGCCCCGCGGTTTCACCCGCATAAGTGTCGAACTAGTGGGAATATCAGGATAAAAAAAAAGTTTAAAAACTACAACCCGACTACTGAAAAGGATGAAACGAGAAAGTACCTTTCCGTGGTCGCATGCCGCTGTACTAAATAAGCTATGGCAGCATGCGACCACGGGAAGGTACTTTCTTGTTTCATCCTTTTCAGTAGTCGGGTTTTAGTTTTTAAACTTTTTTTTTATTTATTTATTATGGGTTTTATTTCATTAACCTCTCGTCTGTCGGAACGTAGATCTACGCGAGACACAATGGCTTTTTAATTTTGTCTGTAATTACGACATTCAATGGGTTAAGACTTATATTTTTGAAATGTGCTAATTATTTTTTTTTATGATATATTTATCCTATGTGTTAGTCTCTATTACTGTAAAGTTTCATCAAAATCCGTTCAGTAGTTTTTGCGTGAAAGAGTAACAAACGTCTATCCATCCATCCAACCTCACATTAATTATAAATTATATGGTTATACAGGTACATACCAAAAAAACCCTAATAACACGATGCAAGTTTCTTACCTGAGGCGCTTGGCTAAATATTAATTGCCGTGCCCCTAGCGCGCGGCTACAAATCGATAAAATACACAAAAATAAGGAAATACAATAAATAAGGAAGAGCAATAGTTGTATCGATTAAAAAATGGTCAAAAAGTTTTTATCTCTATTTAATAATGGTTTTAGTTGTACCACGCAGTTAATAGGACGAAAATAGAACGAAAAAATCGTGCATGTTCTCTGTCGCAGAAATACGACACGAGCGGTAGGGGCACGGAAACATGTGTCATAAATGCGACACAAGCGGTCAAAAGGTTAAAGCAACAAAATGACTAGCATAGTCTAAATACTGCATAGACTCATCTCATCTGCCTAGCCTTTTTCCCAAATATGTTGGAATCGGCTTCCAGTCTAACCGGATGCAGCTAGCACCAGTATTTTACATGGAGTGACTGCCTATCTGACCTCCACAACCCAGTTACTGGGTAATACGATACCCCTTGGTAAGACTGGTTGTCAGATTTGCGGGCTTCTGACTACCCGTAACGACTGTCAAAGATCCACAAATGACGGCCGGGCGGGACCAAAGGCTTAACGTGCTTTACGAGGCACGGAGGGGTCTTAGTATGTAAAGATGGTCACCCATCCACAGACCTACCGCGGCAAGCGTAGCTTAACCTGATCGATCGACCTGTGAGGCTGTTTTTTTGAAGTGAAACTTCTTTACGCACGCTTGACTTGGGGAGTAAGCTGGCGAACGCGTGACGTAAGCGTTACGAAAAGTGTGATTGGGCGAGGCGAACGGGAGTTGAGTGGGGGATATAAGCAAGAGAAAGCAGTGCGCGCGCACATTTTCTTTCTCTCTTCCTCTCATAGCCAAATACGTTTGAAGTTTCACTTCAGTCGTGTGGTCATAAGCACACTCGGTTTTTTTCTTTGTCTGTGGGTTCTAACCTACATAATACTTATTAATAATCCTGTAAACTCTCAACTTCCATAGCTTTATAAACCCCTGACTTAAAACTTAAAACCGTCCAATAAGCGGTCTCGGTAGTTTCCTTGAAAAACTTAAATTGGCTGTTAGTTGCTTTTTATCTTTCGAAGTTAAAACGTACGTTAAAGCCGGCCACGATCAGTTACGAAGCAGTCGTTCAAGTTGATGGTAGTATTTGCCGAATTGGATAAGCTTGTTGATCAGTATTTGTTTGTTTATTTTTTTTTGCAAAGTTTTCAATATCACACTATTTATACATATTCGTTACTGTTTAATCTAACAAATTTTTTGTTTTATTTTTGTTTAAGTATGCATACACACGTCACGTTGTAGTATAAAACTGATTTACATACGTCACTTTGAAAACCAGCGTCAGGCACTAGTTGTCTGGCATTTTTGCTGAACTGGCCCTTTTTTAGCACAGCTGAGAGTATGTCATGCTCACTCAAATGTCTCGCTAATGGTGGCGCATGTGTTGGATCATTTAGCTCCCTTCAAAATGGTTGAGCTGAACGGTGCTAATACATGCGTCATGTTCGTGAACGGGCGCCGTCAGTAGGGACTGGTCATCTCTTTGCTGCCATGGCTTATTTTATTTTAATTTAATATTTTAACTGTTGTTTTTTCTCATCTTTTCATTATGGACGCTTTTAACGTTCTGCATCGTTCTCACACGTATAATTTTTAACATGAATGATGTAACCAAGACTTTGTAACCATATTATTTTGATTTAAAAGAGTGTCCATGGAGTTTCTTGCCCGTTCTTCTCCATAGGTACCTACGCTTTGGAATGGGCAACTAGCTTCATCTTTCTGATTGACCGACCCCTTGACAATTCAAAAGTGCCTGTAATTGGTTTAATTGAAATAAATGCTATGAGTTTGAGTTTGAGCTGTAAGGCACACTTTCCTGCTTATTTTTTTTTACATCGGACTTTATACTTTTTTCATTTAATCTTTACTTTTTGTTTTTATTTGATGTATGAATCTGGTGTATTGTGTGTCTTTTAGTGTGTGCTAAATAAATGTATTTTTCTTTCTTTCTTTTCTTTCTTGATTCGTCTTGAACGAGATCTACCTCTATTTACAGCCAAATTCTTTAAGACAGAATCAAATTTCCAACTGGAATTTCTCAGTTGCGCTGCGGTGCTATCTCAATGTTTCCTAGAAGATTTGAGAATTGTACAACTTCTTTATGCATGAGGATTGTTGCACTATTGCACTTACATTTTTGCATGTTACTTTTAGCATACAACCTGTGTACTCAATCGTTGGTGAACCAATAAATAAAAAAGAAATAAAACAAAGATAAGTGACCGCATTTAACGGTCGTAGTGACAATGTTCTGAAAATGATGACAAATCTATACCAATATTATAAAGAGGTAAAATTTGTTTGTAAGTTTGTATGTAGGGGGTAATCTCAGGAACTACCAGTCGGATTTGAAAAATTCTTCTTGCATTTGATAGCCCAATTCTTGAGGAAGGCTATTTAAAATCACGCTATGACCCTTAGGAGCCGAGCAAAAAAAAAATCAAAAATAACGTTAAGTGATAGCGCGGGCGGGTGATGCGATACGACGGGGTGGCTCGGGGGAAACAAGAAGTTTCACGCGAACGAAGTCGCGGGCTGAAGCTAGTATTTAAATGAAATGATGAAGTAATATTATTTTATCGGTAACGGCCGCGACTTATGAGTTGTAGGTCGTAGGTTCGAAACCAGACCGGCATGTAAATAATTTCATCACCACTGCTCTCAAAACGGTGAAGGAAAACATCGTGAGGAAACCGGCATGTCCTAGAACCAAAAAAAAAATCGAAGACATGTGACATCTACCAACCCGCACTGGACCCGAGTGATGGATTACGGCTCACTTCCTCTTACAGAGAAGTCTGTGTCCCAGCAGTGGGCACATTATAGGTTGATTATGCTTAAACAAACCTATGTTTGCTTACACCTCATAAAAAGATACGAAATTACGTTTTATTCCTACTTTTCTAGCTATCCCTTGAGGGAGTAATTGTTTATGTACAATATAGGGCTGATTTCTCAAAAGCAAACGTTTTGGATCGAGTATGAGCCGATTCTTTATGTTTTGCGTGAATGACGATTTTATTGAAACCAAGTCACACGTTTTAATTGCACGGAACATTAACGACACATTTCAGTACCGCCTGTGACTCGTTCAAAGAGAATCCAGTAAAGTATTAAAATTGAAGCGATTCCCAATTAAATCTCTGGCTAGACTACAAAAGAATTCCCTTCAGTTAATTCACCATACAATTAAAACACATGACCAGCCATAATATAGTGCAGAAGCAAATTTAATGAAATATGAAAACGCCGATTGCGGCTGGAACATATTTAAATCGATTCTCCCATAATAATTCGCGTTGCTGATATAAATCCGATGTGCCATTTAACTGGAGACCGCACTTGTTTGAGATTTCAATTAATATTGTTTACCAATGCTGTTTGTGTATAGAAATTATGTGTTTATTTTGGTGTGGCGTTCGTACTTATACACATGATTAACGGCTATGCATAGTGCAGACGACCATGACACCTCTTTCCAAAGTGTATTTTTTTATGGATGCGAGAAGCACAAAACCGGTCGAAGTGGAGGTGTTTGGTGGATGCCTATGTCCAGCAGTGGACGTCTTTCGGCTGAAATGATGATGATGATTTTTTGTTATAAATAAGGAGAAAATGGGCCTGCCGCAGAAGCAGTAGAGCTCTTTGCAAATTATCTAGTACAGAAAAGTAGGTACTGCCACATTCTGCCACCAAGCAGGGTTGCCGTGCTGTTTGTAAAAACCCAATAACACTTTGCCCAAACCTGGAATCGAACCCAGAATCTCACGCTCAGCAGTCGCGCATGCGACCACGAGACCAACGCAGCAGTCTTTTCATTTTGGTGTCTCCGGTCATGTCGGATTGCCGTCCCATCGGACTATGAGAGTGAGGGAAGAGGGAGTGCACCTTTGTCTGCGCGCACACTTGTGCACTATAACATCTCCAGCGCCGAAGTCAACTCTCCGTTGAGATTGGTTGCCGTGGCCGAAATACGGTCTGGAGGACTTTATTTTATTTATATATCACATAATATCTACGAAACACAACTTCCGTAGGTACACAGGTTCATTGCCGAAGTGGGAACACGTACTTCATCTGACCCTGCCGGTATATCTGGCGAAACTTGGCGCTGTTCGGTTATGACAAGCGAATTTATATCCTCTACCATTTTAAATGGACTTATTTCGAATTTCAAATAGACTTGAAGTTTGTACGAATTGTGAATTATTGGGGTTCGACGTGGTTCGGGGGAGTTGAAGGTTTGTTTTCGAAGCTTATTTTTGAAAGTTAGACAGTAAGATCAAGGTTAGCTTGTTAATGATGTAAAATATGGAAAGGAGGGAGGACCAAGGACACCTATACTTGGTCCTCTTTTAAAAAAAAACGAAATACATACCTACCTATTTGTTTTTTTTTTTTAACCTGCTCTAAATATTGTGATTGCTTTTTATTTGTTTCTAGTTTTATGTGGATTATAAAAAGCTCAACATACACAATCTCAATTTTCTGCGCAAAATTAAATCTAAGCCAAAATTAATGCTGTTTATATTTATATTTTACTAATTTAAGTAGATAATTCGTTAATTGCTCACACAAAGTTGTCCTCAGCACTATACTTTGACAATTATTTTTACCCACAGATATAATTACAGGCCTTTCACATTGGTAAAGTACTTAGCTATAATTTGGACATCTAATTAATTAACGGCTACAATAAGCACGCTCATTATAGCTTTTTCATAACTTTGAGCTATTCAATTAAATTAGTTTATTTACTCATTTAGAAAGACAGAAAATCTCTACTATTGAAACATTTTGGATCTATTTATTTAACCATTTATGTATACACATGACAAGTAGAAGAAAAACTCTCAAAACGGTTAAGGAAAACATCGTGAGGTAACCGGCATGTCCTAGAACCAAAAATTCGAAGACATATGACATCTACCAACCCGCACTTGGCCCGCGTGGTGGATTACGGCTCACTCCCTCTCACAAAGAGGAGGCCTATGTCCTAGCAGTGGGAACATTATAGGCTGATTATGTATGACAAGAAGAAAAGAACATAAATATAACCTCTCTCGCACAAATCCAATACATTATTTTTATTTTATTATTATACTTCCTATTTCAAGTATCCTCAGACTCATAATGAGTTAAGCATACAAGCCATGCAAGGATCTTTGGCACTCGAATGACTTAAACAGGAGTGCTATTGGTAAACAATTGTGACATGAAAAAAAAAAAGTGGCACTCCGGGAGTACCGACAGAAGTGAAAACTACGTGTGTATCTATCTCTACAATTACGTGTGTATTTTTTTAATCGTCATATAAACTAAACACATCCGAATGTAGCGAGGTGTCGGTTACGGTAACAGTGTCGCGAGTTCAATGTTTTTTTTCCATCTCAAAAAACGCCCAACGCGTCTAAAGAAGTTTTCACTTCAAAAACAATATGGCGGTGTTAGTTCGCGCCAAAATATTCTTGCCTACAAATCACACGTAAAAAATCTTGCGAAGACCGCTCAAATCGAAACCAAATCTCTAAAACACGCACTCGATTTCAGACCGAGAATCTAAAAAAAGCAACATCGTATAAGCATATAAGTTTATAAATTCAATCGCGAATCCAAAGCCAGACGATCATGCAGGTGCTCTAGGAAATGAAAAGCAAACTGCGGGGCACATCTCATTATCACAACCTAATCCTGCAGACGAGAGTGTAAAATATTCATTTATTCGAGGCACAGATCTCACAGAAATAGATACGTCAGAATTCAATTTGAAGTTGATCGATTCTGAAGTTTTCAATTGGATAGTTTTGGCTAATCGATTACCTAGTTGCATTCCAGTTGGATGGAAGTAGGAAAATTGAATTTGCATGTTTAGACTCTTGGATTGAATTTTCTCATTTTCTTGTGACATATTTATTTATTTTATTTTTAGGAAAACTTACAGCTAAACAGATACAGTAAGTAAAAGATCAAATAAAATATGGCCAATTACAAGTTTCCACGTGTAGCAAAAAAATAATTAAAATGAAAAAATATGTAGTAACTGAAGATACTATCCATACTAATAATATTATAAATTCGAAAGTAACTCTGTCTGTCTGTCTGTATGTTGCCTTTTCACGCCTAAACCACTGAACCGATTTAGATGAAATTTGGTATAGAGATAGCTTGAGTCCCGGGAAAGGACATTGGATACTTTTTATCCCGATATTCCAACGGGATCGAGACTTATGCGGGTGAAACCGCGGGGCGCAGCTAGTGTATACATATTTGAATAGACAGTATTCATGAATTTTATTATTTTTGTTAAGGTCAAAGCGCAGTTGTACCCCACGAAATTCAATTTTTCTTACGTTTTTTGCAATTTTCAGGTCAGTGTCAGGTTGTATCTTGATCAAAATATGATTCTCGACTACAACAGGTACGTATTTACATAATTATTATCATTAGAATCATTAATACATCTTTCTTAAGTTAGATTTGTTCCATAAGAACAAATCTCTTATGGAAATGTGCTTATGGAACAAATCTAACTTAAAGAGATATATTAATGACTAGCTGCGCCCCGCGGTTTCACCCGCATAAGTCTCGATCCCGTGGGAATATCGGGATCAAAAGTATCCTATGTCCTTTCCCGGGGCTTAAACTATCTTTATACCAAATTTCATCTAAATCGGTTCAGCGGTTTAGGCTTGAAAAGGTAACAGACAGACAGACAGAGTTACTTTTGAATTTATAATTTTAGTATGGAAGTATGGATTCTAATGACTATAATTCTGTAAATACATGTCTATTATAGTCGCAAATCATATTTTGATCAAGATACAACCTGACACTGACTTGCAAATTGCAAAAAACGTAAGAAAATTTGAATTTCGCGGTCTACCACTGCGCATTCACCTCAAAATAACATATTATACTAGCCTCTGTCCGTGACTTCGTCCGCGTGAAATTTCACCCTCCCCCATTCACCCTCTTAGGGGTGGAATTTCGAAAAACCCTTTCTTAGTGGATACTTACTCTTCACAAAAGACACACCCTCCAGATTTCATGTCTCTAGGACCAGCGGTTTAGGCTGTGCGTTGATATGTCAGTCAGTCAGGACTTTGAATTTTATATACAGGGTTATTGGAAAAACACCAACAACCGCTTAAGAGGTCATTGTACTCATGATTATGAACAACTTTTAATATGGGACCATACCTGAAATCGCGAAAAAAAATCAGCTGTTCCCTACATTTTGATGAGTTACCTATACGAACATAAATGTAGGGAACAGCTGATTTTTTTGTTGATGTTTTTCCAATAACCCTGTATACAGGGTGTTACAGAAAGGGTATATCAATACAAATGGGTTGAAGAGTGTATCTGGTCTAGAATCTCTGTACAAAATTTCAGCTCAAAAGCATTAACTTTGAAAATGCTTAATATTTTTTTATTTCGACATCACGGCGCTGCACTGGCACGCGGCGGCGTGATGTGCGTGTACTAGGCGCACAGACACACTACAGATAATGGATAATGACCCTCGTAGTGCGGTGACACGTTTGTTATGATTTCAATTTAATAAACTATCGAAATAAAAAAATATTAAGCATTTTCAAAGTTACTGTTTTTGAGCTGAAATTTTGTACAGAGATTCTACACCAGATACACTCTTCAACCCGTTTGTATTGATATACCCTTTCTGTAACGCCCTGTATAGATGTCATAGCATCACGCTTGTATTTCACAATGGGTTAGGGAGAGAAATACCTATACCGGTATGTGTGTGTGGCAGACGCCAGCACATCAACCTACTACAATCTGTCAAATTTCTTTAATAGATTTTCAACTTTATCACTATAATATAAGGTTCCAAGTTGATTGGGAAAATTTCACAGTTTCGGGTAGGTTGTTATGCTGACGTCTGTACATTTCGCCAGTTATGTTTTACTGTTGTGTTGTTGTTATTATTATATTGAGAAAACATACAAAAAAGTACGTCTTTGTATGTTTTCTCATCATAATAATATCTAAACATTGATTTGTGACCTATTACAGAGACACGCAGCTTCCTTTTCCGAATTCAAAGCCTACCTCTATTATCATCGTAACATTCCCTAAGAAATAAAAAGGCGTACATAAAAAGAAATAGACTTGTAAAGTTCCAACGGCTTCGCGCTACCTACAACATTATCACTGAAATCCGCGACAAAGACTTCAAGACTGCAGCGCTCGATAGCGCATAAAGTTTAATTACAATTTCACCGCAATTAATACTAGTGCGATTCAATAATAGAAACTTCCTATGTTGCTTCGAAACTCCCTCTGCAATTTATAAATCTTTGGTGAATTCAACTTCTCAGGTCTGGGGGTACTGGGAACTGGGATCAATTGTATTGCTAATGAAGATGTGATTCTCCGACGTTTTATGCACAAATTGAAAATGTACAGATTCGCTTACTGGCAACTCGATTAGTAAGATTAATTGAACTGGATTATTCGACTTGTCTGGACCTTTCTATTTAATTTTCTAGATTTTATGACTTGATTTATAATACGTTTGCATTAATTACTTTATTTTCTTTGCAGTATTCTTTGAGTGTTTATGTGAATGTTGAGTTGATAAGTTGTGATGAATTTAGAGAAGTATTATACAGGGTGAAATTAAATTCATGGGCATCCTTTTAAGGGGTCATTGTGCTCATCATTACGAACCACTTTTGCTATGGGATTAAACATAAAATCGCGAAATAAAATCAGCTGTTCCTTGCATTTATGTTCAGTCACGTCTAAAAGTACCTATGTATACACTTGGCAATTTTCAATTGCGATTTTTTCGTGAAATAACTAATGCAACGTTGAAATACGACACTTAACAAAAACCTAACAAAAAAAAACGAAAAAACTTAAAAAAAAAACGAAAAAACTAAAAAAACTATTCTATTCTATTTTTTTCGAAAATACTATTTTCGTAATAACATAAAATTTCATTCAAAAATAAAGGAGAAAATCGCCTTTGAATAAAGCCAAGTGTATACATACTTTTAGACGTGACTGTTCACATAACTCGTCAAAATGTACGGAAGAGCTGATTTTTTTTCGCGATATCAGGTTCATAGTATAAGTTGATCATAATGATGATTACAAATACCCCTTAAAAGAATACCCTTGAATTCAATTTCACCCTGTAGTTTTCGAGCGTTCCTATAAGTTATTAAGATACAATGACGACACAAAATAACGTGTAACAGTCTGCCGCTTTCGATTCCAAAGCTGGGTACTTCCTAGTTCCAAAGCTAGAACTTAGAAAATAATACCGTTTACTACACAACAAGGAAAATATAAACAGTTTCATAACAGCACTATCAATCTAAGTTTAAAACAAGAAATCGTAGCTCACGACTATCAAGTATTCCCCGGGGCGACCGACGGAATTAGTTTCGATGTTGCATAAATCTCATAGTTTTGTGTCTAGCAGTTTTCGAGATGTGGTGTCGTGATGAACAAATGCGCGACTTCAAGGGACGATGCAGGGCGTTATTGGGGCTACACGATCGCCACGGGCTTGAGCGAGAGATGGGGAACGGTATCCATTGTGCGAGGATAAAATATAGTGATCTATTGAAAACAGGTGTTACTAAAGCTTACGATGCATCTACATATATTACCCGTAAAGGAATCTCACCTATAGATGCCTAGCTAGGTAGGTAGGTATACAGTATAGAGGTATGAGGAACCGGATGTAAAGTTCACTCATCCTCCATAGAAAAGGGAGGATCCTCCGACCAGACGGATGTTGTGGCTGGCGGGCAACTGCCCGATGATTCATTTTGAGCCGTTGTATATGCAAGTTATGGGACTAATCCTAAAATCGCGAAAAATAATCAGCTGTTCCTTGCATTTATGTTCACATAACTCGTCAAAATGTAGGGAAGAGCTGATTTTTTTTCGTGTTTTCGGGTTTGGTCCCATAGTAAAAGTTGTTCATAATGATGATTACAATGACCCCTTAAAAGGATGCCCATGAATTAAATTTCATCCTGCATAAAAAAGTAACAAAAAGAAAAAATGAAACAGAAAGTCCTATACAAGGCCAAAAGGCCTATCTCAGCATGATGCTGCTGCACGATCGAGCGTCTTCTCATTCACTCATTCCTGTGTCTATGTCTCAAACTTAATTTGTACTTTATACCGTACGTCATTGGACACACTCCCTTCCCATAGTGGGTAGCGTCACATCGCGTTGTCGCCGGCGGCGGAACCCGCGTCCTGGGGCCGGCACGCCTGCCCTATGCAAATATGCGACCCCTAAATTGATGATAATCCTGCCCGTACAATATTGTGACCTTTCGCTTTGGATGTGGGGAAAAACCTAAGTTAGGTCATTTTGATTTCTAGATTAGATTTTGTATGGATTTTATATTCGATGGCACTGTGAAAAAGTTACTGTTTTCTTACGATTAGTAAACTGAAAATTGTATTGCTTTTCATAATGTTTTCGTGGATCAGGCTTTAGCTTTTCAAATACTAAGTATACAACGTGTTCTTCACGATATCCATAAACTTTGTCAAACGCTTCTATAGCTTTTACAAATTAAATCTAACAAAGGAAGTAGTACTTAAAAAGGCTTCATTACACAGACATTTGTATTTTCATTTAGGGAAATTTAATTGAGCTATGCGGTAAGAAAGGGTCTTAACTCAATTTTGACAAGTTGCAACCCGCCAAATCTTATGAATGAAAATACGTCATCGTTGCCAATTCGGATAAAGAGGCATGCATCTCGGACGATTTACGTCAAGGTGTTTAGTTTATATGAAAATTAACAAAAAATAAGTATTAATTAATGTGTCCATAATGAAAAATGCATATTTCCATAGTCTGAACATCTGGTCGAAGTTTATGTATATCGTCCGGAATACGGTGTATAGATTTCAGTACCTAGTTTTAAAGTGGTAAAAATAATATGTTGTCATTTCTTCACAACAGCTTAGGCGAAGAGACTGAGCCATAATAATTATGGCTCAGTTTACCTAAGATAACACACACACACATAATCAGCCTATAACGTTCCCACTGCTGGGACACAGGCCTCCTCTCTGTGAGAGGGAGTGGGCCGTAATCCACCACGCGGGCCCAGTGCGGGTTGGTGGATGTCACATGTCTTCGAATTTTTGGTTCTAGGACATGCCGGTTTCCTCACGATGTTTTCCTTCACCGTTTTGAGAGCAGTAGTAAGGAAATAATTTACACAAAGTAAAGCGCCTGTCGGGGTTCGACACCTACCGACGGGGTTCGGTACCTAAGATAACCTAAACTATAATTATTATAGTTTAGGTTATTTTAGGTAATCTTATATTGTGTTAGAGACCTATTATTCTTTATTTATTTATAATACTGGTTTTGTACAGATAATGTCAGCACATCAAGCTACTATAATCTGTCGAATTTCTTTAATAGATTTTCAACTTTATCGCTAAAGCCTAAGGCTCAAAGTTGATTGGGAAAATTTGACAGTTTCGGGTAGCTTGATGTGCTGGCATCTGTACTTGAATCCTGTCAGGGCACTGCAAAATACAATATTGGTTTGCTGTTGAGTTAGTGAACATTAACAAAAATGGAATCAAAACTTATTATTACATAATCTTTTCATAATCTTTTAGAGAATCGGATCATACAAAATGGAAAGGAATATCAATAACGTTTCATTTTGTACCGTGTATTTAAGTACAGACGCCAGCTCATCAACCTACCCGAAACTGTCAAATTTTCTCAATCAACTTTGAACCTTATTTTTTAAGCAATAAAGTTGAAAATCTGTTAAAGAAAAATGACACATTGTACTAGGTTGAAGTGCTGACGTCGGTACCTACCTATGTTGTCATTTTTTAACTTACTTTACAGTTTTAAAACTCTGCTTAGACTAAGTCTAACGAGCTAAAATGTCTTGTGTTTTATAAAAAACTTTTTTTCAAAAAAAAAAACAACCGACTTCAAAAAAAACACTACAAAGTGAAAAATTATTTTTATTTTTTTAAAGTCTGTGGTTTTTTTTTGTAAAAAAGTTTTTATTTTTAACTTTTTAGTTGTGCCTACCCCACACAAATTAAATTAACACTAGTGCATTGAAGAATTGAAGACTACTACTAGAAGAATCATGAAAATTCGCACAGAAATGCCGGAGATATAGTACTTTTATGCATATAACTTCGTACATAAGAAAAAGTACCTAATGTATTATATACTAAAACCTTCCTGAAAGTATGTAAATCACATTAATGAAAGAATTATCAAAATCGGTTTGTTGTGCGTGTTATTAGGGTCCAGAAATGATATGCTTTGGTTTATACTGAATACTATGGAAGTTTAATAAATGTTCACAATTACACGGTTATATTATATTATTATTACAATAAATAGGACGTGGCTGGGCGGAGGTAAGTAAGCGACTGGCGAGCCTGGCTCTGACGTCTCTTTACGATATCAAAAATGCGAATCAGCAAATCGCCTCGCTAGTGTCGCTACATCACACCCCCCCTTTCTCCAAAAATTTTATTAACTTAAATACAAATTTTTCATATACACTGGTTTTTTACTTGTACGACATCACTTACACAATTCAATATGTCGCGTAATATTCCTTACACGCTATCTTAATCTTTAAATACGCAAAATCCTGATACATTTGCGGTCTCCAGTTGTCTGGGCCGTCTTTATAAGATATATATAAACATCAAAATATTTAAGGGTAGTTGTCATAACGTCCGCTCTGCAATATTTAATAAACACCACTAGGGGCCGGCAGCTTCCGTTATGACAGCGCCAGTCTAATAAATACGAATAATCACAATAGGTAGCCACATAAGCTTTACCATGAAACGATACCAGCACTGATGCAACCGTAAATAGTTTACAATAACAAATACATTGTTCGCTTGTTACGTCACCGAACACTTACTGAATAACCCACAAAATAACCTAGATGATTCTTGCACAATTCACTTTTCGCACACTATTTACGCGTAACCTGCAACGGTTGCCGGATTACCCGTGTTTCTGGGCATTGCCGCTGCCCCAGTCAGTGACGTCACCTCCTGTCTCAGCCATCCTCTCAGTTGGCCCATGCAGCCCCTTTTTATAGCGTAACATAGCATAATTCCCAATGTTACCGCGATAATGATTAGTATTATTCCAAAATAATTCAGTTTGTGTTCTAATTGTTGTCCAGCTGCTACCTGGGCTTGGGCTATTGATATATATTCCTTATGTTGTGATTGACACATGTTTATAATTCTGTATGCTCTTTGCTTGTATGGACTACTGTATTTAGTGAATTGTACAAGGTGTTCTTACAGTTGCGATATAGATACTTAAACTAATTTTGCTAGTTGAGCAAAAATCGCACGGGCTTCTTGACCACTCGGCCCGAGCGCGTGGTCATAGCCATAGGCGGTAGCGAGTTTTGCTCAACCTGCTGTTTCGGTAATGCCTCACTGTTGCTATTATTTCCTAAACTTTCTGGTATCGTATCTTCGTTAATAATATACGCTGGTTTTAATCTGTCGATGGACACGGTTGATTGACGATCGCCTATTTGTATGTCAAATGTCTTTTCGTTTCTGCTAATAACTTGGTGTGGGCCACTATACGGCGGTGTCAATGGCTTTCTTACCATGTCGTTCCTAATAAATACATGTGTACAGGTGCTCAAATCCTTATGAACGAATATTTTTCGCGAACCGCTATCCGCTCGTGACTGTGGCCGCATGTTGTTTATAATATTCCTAAGCTTGCTTACAAATGTCGGTAAAAGTCCAATTTGCGTTTTTTCTGCCTCGTGATAAAAGTCGCCCGGTAAACGCAACGTGTGTCCTAAAACCAATTCTGCTGAACTTACATTTTGATCGCTTTTGCAGACTGCACGAAGTCCCAACAATACCGTAGGTAATTCGTCAACCCATGATCTATTTTCTAATAGCCTAGCCTTTATTGCTGCCTTAAGTGAGCGATGCATTCTTTCTACCATACCATTCCCCTGTGGGTGGTATGCTGTTGTACGTATTTTCTTTATACCTAACATATTCATCAAACTGCTGAAAATCTCGCTCTCGAACTGTCTACCTTGATCGCTGGTTAAAGTTTTTGGACACCCAAATCTACATATCCATCCTTCATAGACCGCCTTAGCTACCGTGTCAGCAGTAATGTCTGAGACTGGAAATGCCTCCGGCCACCGTGTAAATCTGTCTATGATGGTGACGCAGTATCGATAACCTTCTTGTGTAGTCGGTAGTGGCCCTACTATGTCAACGTGTATGTGTTCGAATCGTTCTGTTATCGGAAATGTACCTAATTTTGAAACTGTGTGTCTGTGTACCTTTGCTTTCTGACATTGAATACACGCTCTCGCCCATGTGGCGATGTCCTTATTCATGTCCGGCCAAAAATAACGTGTTGTGATCATCCTTCGCGTGGCCCTAACACCTGGATGGCTTATGTTATGGATTTTGTCGAAAACTGTTTTTCTAAACTGTAATGGGATGTATGGCCTTACCTGGTTTTTTATTATATTACAATAGATTTTTCTTTTACATAATGGTGATTGAATCTGTTCTAGAACAATGTTGCCTCGCGAATTTGCTAACATGTGCGACATTTGAGGGTCTGTTTCCTGTGCTCGCGCGATTTCGTCGTAATCGATGTTTGTGTTACAAACTATGGACTCTACCCGTGATAGCGCGTCAGCAACCGCATTCTTGGCGCCGGTGACGTATTGTATGTCGCTCGTGAATTCGCTGATGTACAATAACTGCCGTGTGCGCATGGATGTTTCTCGATCCGTACCTATTTTAGTAAACGCGTATGTTAAAGGCCTATGATCGGTATAGATGGTTAATTCCCGACCTTCTACCATGTTCCTGAAATGAACAATTGCCAAATAAACTGCTGTTAGCTCGCGATCGTATGTGCTGTATTTTTGTTGTGCTGCTGATAGCCGTTTTGAAAAATATCCTAGCGGTTTCCACTTTCCGTTTGTTTCTTGTTGTAACACCGCGCCCACGCAAGTGTTCGATGCATCACACATTAATGCTAATTTGCCTGATTCGCCCGGGTATGCTAGTGTAATGGCGCTTTTTAGGCTTGCCTTACACTGCTCGAACGCAGCCAATGCTGTATCGGTCCACTCTATTTTCGACTTGTCCTTCTTTTTGGCTCCGTGCAAATATTTATTTAACTCCGCCTGGCTTTCGGCCGCCCCTTTTAAATGTGACCTATAAAAATTTACCATACCCAGAAACCGTCGCAATTGTTCGATCGTTTCCGGCCGCGGATAATTTTGTATAGCCTCAACCTTATTCTGTAGTGGCTTAATTCCGTCCCTATTTACGCTGTAGCCTAAAAATTCTATTTCGGTTTTTCCTAAATCACATTTCGCTAAATTGATTGTTATTCCGTACTGCTCGAACCTACTGAAAATTAGTTTTAAGTGTTTTTTGAAAAGTCGTTCGTTGGTGCTAGCTATGACAAGGTCATCGATATAATTGAATAAATATGAGCTTTCTTGGCCGTCCTTGAGATATTCTATGTTTTGCAACACTGTGTTATTCATAAATCTTTGGAACGTTTGCGCTGCGTTTCGCAAACCAAACGTCATTCGCGGAAATTCGAATAGCCCGAACGGAGTAATGATTGCCGTCTTTTCGATATCTTGCGGTGCTACACTAATATTATGGTAGGCCCTGTTTATGTCTATTTTCCCGAAAATTGTCTTACCTGCTAAACCATATGTGAAATCCTGCAGTCTTGGTATGGGGTACCTGTCTGGCTTCGTGATCGCGTTGAGTGCACGATAGTCACCACAGGGTCTGATCTGTCCGTCCTTCTTTGGCACGACGTGTAGAGCGCTCGCCCAAGGACTGCTGGATGGTCTGCAAATACCTAACTCTTGCATTAACTTAAACTCCTCCTGTACTAATTTATATCTATGCGGTGGTAATGGCCTAGCGCGCGTGAAAACTGGTGGGCCTGTTGTCTCTATATGGTGGTAAACATTGTGACTAGATGGCTCTGTGTAAGATACTGGTTTTGTTATGCCCGGGAATTCTTTTAGTATTTCTCGGTATGGGTTATCTAACTGTATGCTTGAAACCGACGGTTCCGTATACTTTACGACGGATGCTTCCCTACTTATTTTAGTACAACCGTCAATCAACCGCTTTTTATGTAAATCTACTATAAGTTGGTGCGCCTCTAGGAAATCTGCCCCTAATATAGGTTGTTTTACGTCACAAATAATGAATGTCCATTTAAAACTCCTTCTTAAACCTAAGTTAAGCTCTATGTTAGTTACCCCATAAGTTTTTATTTCAGTGTTATTCGCCGCGAACAGCTTATACGAACACTCACGTTTGACCTTGGTGGCTCTCACTCTTCCCACTGGTATCACTGATACGTTAGCTCCTGTGTCCACTAGATATACAATTCCGCTTCTTAAATCTCGCACGCAGAGCCGGTGGTTTCCCGCGGTACAATCTCCCACCGATGATGACTGCACCGCCCCTAGTTTCCCGCGCCCTGCTGCTTCCTGGACCAATTGCACGGTGACTCGCACGTTCGCGCGTTTTCCCGGTAACGAAAATGGTGTCTGCATAGCCAATCCGAGGAACTAGGTGTGCGTCGCGGTCTCGACTGACTTCTGGGCCTGTAGCCCCTCGGCTGCCAACGCCGCCCCCTCTGATCTTGTAATGAATTTCCGTCTCGTTTCCTTATGTCATCTATTTCTCCGCGTAACTCCTTCATTTCCACCGTTAATGCGCTGAGCTGCTTCACCAACTCCGTTTTCGTGTCGCCTGTCACCTCCGATGTGCTCGGTGATATTGACGCAACCTCACCGGTACCTATGTTCTCCATGACTCTGTCTGCCGTTGCTGCAAGGTCCTCAAGCTTCGTGTCTCTGGTCACTGCCAGGACCGCCCGCACGCCTGGGGGTAATCGGTTCAGCCACAACCTTTTTAGTGGCTCGTCTGTCACGTTGCAATTCTTAGCTAGGGCCGCCATCGCTCTACATAGCTGCGATGGTTTCTGTGTTCCCAGGTCCGTCTCTCCCATTAGCCTCTGGAATTGCTTGTCCGCACTCTCTTCATAAATCGCCAATAAACGTTTTTTCAATGCTGCGTACTTGCCTGACTCTGGCGGGGCTTCGATTATATCGGTAACTTGCCGCACTGTGTCTTGGGTCAACCTGGCGATTGCTATGTCGAACAACTGCGCGTCTCCCAGCTTTTGTGGTGCCAATATAGCCTCGAACTGACAGAACCATGATTTCGGCAAATCTGTCCAAAAATCTGGTATCCTTGTCTGCACCGATACCGCTGCCACTCCGGGTGTCGTTGAAGTCATCTTGACCAAGTTAGAGTCTATTCACCGTTACTTGCACACACGCAGTTTCTTAACACGCCCTTGCCACGCCGTCACTGAGTCGCTTACGTCGCATAAAACAAAACACTAAACTATTTCCTCAAACGTTCGGGGTCACCACTTGTTGTGCGTGTTATTAGGGTCCAGAAATGATATGCTTTGGTTTATACTGAATACTATGGAAGTTTAATAAATGTTCACAATTACACGGTTATATTATATTATTATTACAATAAATAGGACGTGGCTGGGCGGAGGTAAGTAAGCGACTGGCGAGCCTGGCTCTGACGTCTCTTTACGATATCAAAAATGCGAATCAGCAAATCGCCTCGCTAGTGTCGCTACAGGTTCATTAGTTTTTGAGAAAATCGCGGACATACAAACATACATACATACGGGTCGAATACAGAACCTCCTTTTTTGAAGTCGGTTAATAACATCGTGAGCACACCACCCAAGGAGTCTTGTGGTCTTGTCGACCAAGATGTCATGTAACATAGGAACGACATGTCCAATATGGTCATGTTCATGTCATGATGTACTGTTTAGTTATAACTCGGGCCTCCATTTATGAAGATTTAATAATACCTACATAGTTTATCTTGCGAATATCATAAAATAATTTTCAGGGTTTCCACTTTGACATCAAGTTAATTGTAACCTTTATACGAATACTTTGACGGCTTTGATACTCTGACATTCTATGATACTTTGGCATCCTAAATAAATTGTGTCTTTATGATAGATTATTTTAACCGACATAACTCAAATTCTAATTTTAGTTAGTTATTTTTTATGCAATTAATAATGTTAATGCTAACCTAATAATCTCTGTCCTGTAATAAATATATGTATAAAATATTTACACGCCACACTTGGCAGAATGTGACAATACCATTGACTTAAAACCATTATAATGTACCATATTCTGACAAATAAAATTATTATGAATGACTTGGATAGGAATAGATAGAGCCCCACTATGTACTACAACGTAAGTATGTGTGTGTGTGTGTACGTGTAAGTATGTATACATTTTTAGCCAATCTTCTTCTTAGCGTGCGGATGGCAATCTAAATTGACTCGGCCCAGAATTCGGCTACTTGTCTGGTACCATCACCAGCATCCATCAGTTCCTGTAACATGCAGCTGACAGACACGCAGGACACGATATCAAATATCCCATCGTTTGTGGAACAGCACCACATTTACACCAAGTCGGAGTCGTCTATGAATCTCCAGCTGAACAGGTTTCTAACTAATAAAGGCAGACAAAACAAATCAGTGAAATAATTAATCATATCAATTACAATAATCATATTTGAAAAATTTGATCAGATATTGCAAAAAGTTTAAACTTTGTACAGGTAAAAAACTACAAAAGAAAGAAACCTACATCTATAGGTACTAATATTATAAAGAGGTAAAATTTGTTTGTAAGTTTGTATGTAGGGGGTAATCTCTAAAACTACCAGTCGGATTTGAAAAATTCTTCTTGCATTTGATAGCTCAATTCTTGAGGAAGGCTATAGGCTGTTTAACGTCACGCTATGGCCCTTAGAAGCCGAGCAAAAGCGCTATGGGGAAACGAAGTGATAGAGCAGGAGACGCGGGCAAGTGATGCAATACGACAAGATGGGTCGAGGGAATAAGAAATTTCACGCGAACGAAGTCGCGGGCAGAAGCTAGTTTTTATTTTAATAAAGAGAAAAATAAAACCGCCTATATAAGTTAATGTAAACCCGTAACCTCCTTTAGAGTTTAGACCGTTTCAAACAAAGACTATTATGGTTTCAAACAGCTTACAATGTAAAGAAAACCTTGCACATACCTTCATAAAAGCTAGAATGTACGAGTAGTTTATGTAGCAGTAATAACTCAACTAAGTAAATCTTGTTAACTTGAAGACTTGCGTTTTGAAATGTTTAAGGGGTAGGTAACATAATTGCAGACGTACAGTAATTAAGTTTCTAAATTAAACGTTTATACTTGAGTAGAAGTTATTACAAATTTATGATTTACGGATTTTTTCCTCTATTTTTGCTATATGAAACTGCTTCTTGCCAAATTTCATGATTGTAGGTCAACGAGAAGTGCCCTATAGGTTTTGATTCCCTTGCGAGATGTCAAAATATGCGACATAAACGGAACATAAATGCCCGTATCTTTTGATTGCGTTGACTTAAATGTTTGATTTTTTCACTTCTTCAAGGCATTGCAGCCCTGAGTATTTGATAATCATTTCAACATGATTACTCCAAGCTTTCCTGAGAAAAAGGGTCTTGACAGACAGAGACGGACAACGAAGTGATTTTCTTATAAGGTTTCCGTTTTTCCTTGTCTAATCCTCATTTCGACACGAAGGCATTCCCTTTAAACAATTGCGTTTTAAAACCCTCCACACGGCAGTGTAAACTCGTACTAAACCGGATTACCTCACGATTATAACTTCTAATAATTTGAACTGAAGTATACCACGAAAGTTTCCTTATGAGATTGATTAGAACAATGGCCTCTTTATTCCTTGGCGCAGGTCTAAAGTGTATTGGTTTAAAGTTTCCAGCAGTTACCGTTGTGTGTAGAGTTTTGCTATATTTCATACAGAGCCGACTCCTGTGTGGATTTCATATTGTGTTGATGCTTCAGGCAGGGAGTTAAATACTACAACCTCTTTGTTTTATGTCCATCCTTTATCTATACCAAAATTGTCATCATCATAGTTTTGGGATGCTTGAAGAAGCTTCCTCGTGTTCCGCCAGTTACTGAACTGAACCGAGCGCTCGGCGCATCCTGGACAGTCACACCCAACACCTTATTTGACTGGCCAATTCTTCCCTTGCGGTGGTAGGGCTAACGCTCGCCTGGTTTGCGACCACCCCCCACCGGAGTCTAAGATATCCAAGCAAAAAAAAACACTCATTAAAGTGATTTTCTTTTGACCTAAAATAATACATTGCCGGCACATTAGTGTGTTTTCGTTAGTGGATTATTAATTATCTTGTAAGTATCTAATGCGTTTTTTTAATATATCCTTATTTTGGTGGTTTGAATGATTTCTAAAAGTTTGTCCCATCTATTTTAATGGGACTTTATAATTATAACTAAGCGATGAGTAAATCCATTGGACACTAGAATATACAATGAAAACAATGCACTCCAATCAAGTGAATTTTTAGCTTGATTGACGATATCTTGTTTAAATTAATCAAAATCTTAGTTAAGTTGATCATCACGACATGCGACATGACTGCAGCAATACCAGTTCAAATGATTGAACGCTCAAACAAGTTTCTTGATTACCCTTAACATGACATGATTGTAGAAGAGTTAAAACAACAAAGTAAGTTAGTTGTGTCAATCAAGCATTTTGATTACTTCAATAAAGATCATTGAAACTTTAACATGTAGATTTGACTTGATAGCATCTATCATTGTAATTAATTAATTGTATTAATCATACAACTTGATGTATGAAATTCTAAGCCAGTTTCCAATCCAATGCTGTATTTTCAATTCACATAATCGTATAAATGCATTCTACATATTTGCGTTCCATTTTCCCATTCATCCTCAATAATTTTCTAGCCAACTAAACTTCCTTAGCAGAAACGATTCAATGGCTTAACGTACGCCGTATAACTAATATTACAAGAAATGTAAATGTACTACCGCTCGCACAATCTGTTCCAAGCCCAACCGCTTCAGACGGGAAAGAAGCCCAATGATTCATACAAAATGTATGAAGGGAATTCACGCGATTTTTCCGTTTCAATCCGACCCGATTGCGAACGGGGCGAGTAGTGGCCATGTGTAAATTCCTTTCCCGTATGTGATTCTCGATTTTTGGCAAATAATTTCGTAGGTTAACCATTCTGGGGAGGTTCTACAAACATTTGACATAGGCAACTAGCTTCATACATCTTACTGACCGACTGTTTGATAGTTCAAAATTGCCTGTAATTGGTTTAATTGAAAGAAATGGTTTTAGTTTGAATTTTGAATGATGTTCTAATGAAATTCTTTAGAAGTCAGCTGCAAAAACTCGCAACATCAACTTAACGTACCTATCTAATTAAGGTAGCTATCTCAAATCTGTATTTCTTATCTCTAGCCAATCAAATCGTCAGAAATAAATCAGTCACTTCAATTTAATCTCCTACTAGATAATACCTTTTGCCATTAAGTACTTTAGTTCGGTAAATCGGCAAATCAATGCCATTCTTTTCATGTTCTCAGGTAGCCATTTTTTGTTCGACGACAATTCTATCTTTTGTCGTACCAGTCAGTCCCGGTTTTATAACACGCTTTGAATTAGTCAAAAGAGTATCAGCAGATATATTATCAGGGTATTAGGGAATGGCTTTCACACTGTTCGTTTTAATGATAAGGAAGGTGTAAATGTCTAAACAGGGTTGTCTATTGTTGATGATAAAAGTTTGATGAAAGTAATTATTCAGTTCAATTCAATTGGTAGGTATTATCTTAATTGTTGATGGATTGGAAATGATAATCTGATTTCTTTCAAATAACATAATTTAATTGGTATTTAAAAGTAATTATTGATACGTCGATAAGTGAATAAAAGAAGAAAGAAAGAAAATACGTTTATTTGCGTTGAACATAACGCAAAAAAGAACATACACATAAAGAAAATAAAATAAAAAAGAAGGTAAGGGATACATGCGTCACATCCACGCAAAACGGCTATCGCTCAGCATTATGCTGCGACCCTATGCAAAACAGAGCCCCAGCGCTGGTTTTCAGCGACAGCCGGCGCTGACGTAATGACGTCGTCCGATGCAGCACACAATTATTAGACACTGTACCGGCACAGCGCGGGGCGGGTATCTTAGTTCTTACTGTTCTACTGAGGCCCAGTTTTCTCTCTCTCTCTTTTGAGAGTGCTATTCCCCACACCCCTGTGCCAGCCTTATCCAGGTTCTACCAGCGATGGTAACAATGTCGTCCGCCCATCTCGCCGCCGGACGACCAACTTTTCGTCTTTCAGTCCTTGGACACCACTCGGTCCCTGTCATGATGACAGTGTCATCGAACGAACGTCGAGAACTAATACATGACTAATACTAACGTGAAAATAACTTTCTTCATTTATTACGTAAGACGATTTGAGCGGAGAGGGGGTCCAAACAACTCTTATTTTTTCCGTCATAGGAAAGGAGGAAAGTTCTAGATTGTTCTTACGTGAAGCAAATACTATAATTTAATTTTTTTCTGTAAAACAACGAATCATAAATTGAAACGTTGCTTTTTATAAGACAAACCAATGCGTTTTTATAGTTTCGCTACTTTTTACTGCAATTTTGGTAGATCTATTTTAAGATTGAATGAGTTGAGGGGAGTCCATTCAAGTCTTATTTTTTCTTACGTAGGAGCGTCAGGAAGTAGTCAAAAATTGTTATACTTAGTCAATTAACAGTCCCTTAACACTATATAGAACTTTAGCATATATTTATGTTTCCATTTGTGCGTATTATTAGGTAAATATTTTAAACTATTCGCTAAAGCTAAGACCATCACCACCTTCTTCACTTATGGTGACAGGAGACAGAACAGCTTCTTCATCGACTTTTAATTTCAAACAAATAGATTTTTAAACCAGTCAATTCTGTTTAGATTGAGTTTTCCGTCTACAAACCGGAACACGCACGACAGATAAGTGCAACTAATTAAACAAGAAGGGGGGCCACGTGTAAACTTCCTGATAACAGCACATCCTTATCAATAGCTAAGTTCTTAAATCGAAGTCTATTTTGTACACGTGTTCCTTTGTGTTAGAAAGAGGATGAGGCTGAACGGCACCATTGTTCCATGCAGGTAGACAGGTAAGGAAGCCTGTTTGTTCGAACTTCTAATGCCTTTTTTTTTTTGTTGCTTGGAAACGGAACGGCCGCGGCGTTTCGTAGGATTCGTGTTCGGGAATTCCCGACTTTGATTTCGAATTTCTGGGATGTGGATTGTTTTGATATGTTTATAGAATTGATTTAAGATTCCTAATCTGCTTGTATAACTGGAATCAGACATGTTAGCATAATCAGCTTATAATATTCCCACTGCTGGGACACAGGCTTCTTCTTTCTGTGACAGGGAGTGGGCCATAATCCACCACGCGGGCCCAGTGCACAGCGGGCAGTCAGAAATATTACTGATAGAAAATTAATTCTGTCAAATTAGATAGATTAGGTGCTATCATTTTCCACACGTAAGCATAATTTTATAAGACAATCGATGATGACCGATGATGATTTTCATAATAGACGAGGTGATTGCAAATTATTATTATTTGAAGACAATAATCACTCAATCTAAGGCTTTGTTTTTGAAACACTTTGTATTTTGACCTGACAACCACAACAATATTGCTTATCTCATGTACTCACAGTTGCAAAGGATAAACAACAAAGGAATGCGACAAAGGTGTTAAAATTTGCACATTTACAGCCAAAAGTTCAATGTTATCGTTGTTTATGGTTACGGCCACAGATAATAAAAAAAACAGTTACTTTTGGCAATAGTTTAAACTGTGGGAGCATTTATTTAACTTTGTCTCAGAATGTCTTGTCTACCATAAGAAAGAAAACAATTTGTTGATTTAAATGAGTTATGCCCCCTCTCCCTTTTTCTACTTGAAAACCCTCTTGATCATCATCTACAATAGCCTTTTCCCAACTATGTTGGGGTCGGCTTCCAGTCTAACCTGATGCAGCTGAGTACTAGTATTTTACACTGAACGACTGCCTATCTGACCTCCATAACCCAGTTCCTGGGTAATACGATACCCCTTGGTAAAATTGGTTGTCAGACTTTCGGGCATCTGACGACCCGTAACTACTGCCAAACATCCAAGAATGACAGCCGGGACCAACGATTTAACGTGCTTTCCGAGGCTCAGAGGGGTCTTGATATGTAATGATTTTCACCCATCTATGGATCAACCGCGGCAAGCGTTGCTTAACTCGATCGATCGATCAGTGCTGCTGTTATTATTTAGCCACGGACCCCTCGACGAAAGTGAGCACTAAGGAAGGTTTTACAAAAAGTAATTTCGAAAGTTTGTTTGGAAGTTCATGCTGTTTGCCGATAGGTAATCTCATCAAAAATTGACACCAGCCGAGGATTGAGGATATGGCTTATTCCCAGGCGCTCCATAATTTTATGCCCGGCGGCTCCAAAATAAAAAAGCAATTTATTATTATAAAATAATATCTTTCCCATGAGCTCCAAAAAATGTAAAGTACAAAATGCAAAAAGAATACTTATTTACAATAAAATGAATTAACTTTTAGCCCATCACATAGCTTATCAATAATTAAAAATTTACACCGCCTGACGATCGAGATTATACCATAGGCATAGAATCCACTCTTCACAATGATTTTCCACCTTTAAAGCGCAATCACTTACTTAGAATATAGCATACACGCTTAAAAAGAGAGCCTGACATTACCCCCATATAAATTGAAGTATGAAAGGAATGACGTAATCACGCAAGATGGCGCCCTACATAGCGATAATGAGAGCATTCAAGCACTGCCGCCATTAATGTCACATTCTTGCTACAAAAGAAACTTTTGCGCGTATTTACTCTTATTTGTATACGAAGGTTTTGAAATAAGATGAACTCTGAACTCCTTTAAAAATCAATCTGCCTAGACTTTTCCCAATATGTTGGGGTCAGCTTCCAGTCTAACCGGATGCAGCTGAATATCAGTATTTTAAATTAAACGACTGCCTATCTGACCTCCACAACCCAGTTACTGGGTAACAAGATAGAATAGAATAGAATACTCTTATTATGTACACCATATAAATACATGACAGCCGGAACCAACGGCTTAACGTGCCTTTCGAGGCACGGAGGGATCTTGATGGATGGTCACCCATCCACGAACTGACCGCGGCAAACGTAGCTTTACCTTCGACCTGTGCTGTTATCATTTAGCCACGAGCCTCATAACTCCGTTAGAAGAAGCCATGCTTATAATGTCCGATACAAAAGATCCAAATCACACTAGTATTACCTATAAAGGCGAAAGTTTGTGAGTGTGTGTGTGTGTTTATATGTTTGTTACTTCTTCACGCTCAAACGGCTAGACAAATTTCGATAAAATTTTGTATGGAGTTAGCTGACACCCTGGATTAACATATATGCTACTTTTTATACCGATATTCCCCCGGGATCGAAACTTATGCGGGTGAAACCGCGGGGCGCAGCTAGTACGGATATATTTGCGTTTACTTTCCAATTATGACCCTTTGAAAGGACAAAACAAATATTCTCAGGTAATGTTACCTGTGAATGAAGAGCGGACCCATTCAGCAATAATAAAAAAAAAGAATACTTGGGTAATGAGACAAAAACTAGAATCTATTGTTGCTCGACTATTGATGCGAGGAGGACCACGCTCATCAATAACTTAGAGAATGAAATAGCTACATTTTTTAGAGCATTGCAAAAAGCATTTCTTCTTTTATATTAAGGGAACTGCATGGCCTAAAGCGCGGTCACTGTCGGATTGCATAGAAAAGAAAGAGAAGCGCGATGACACAACACTGGTAATTTATTGCAAAATATGAAGCAATTATCTATTTACAAAAAATCTACTGTTTGAACTAAAAAATTAGAACACTAGTGCTTTAGTATGTTGCTTATATTATCTGACAAAAAATCAGAATGTAGTTTTTAGAGGATACCTCTATCGTATCAAATTAGTTGTATTATGTTTTCAATACACTATCTGCCTAGCATATATCCTGAAGAATATTATATATATTTAAGATTTTGTTTACTGTAGTCGATTTCATACTTTTATTGCTCGAAAGTAACTCTGTCTGTGTTTATGTTACCCTTTCACGCCTAAACCACTGAACGGATTTCGATAAAAATTGGCAGAGAGATAGAGTGCATGCCGGGGAAGGACATAGGATAGTTTTTATCCCGATATTCCCTTGGGATCGACACTTATGCGGGTGAAACCGCGGGACGCAGCTAGTAAAAAATAAATAAAATATTTTACATCCAAACTAATAGGTATTATAAATGCGAAAGTAACTCTGTCTGTCTGTCTTTTCTTCACGCCTAAACTACTGAACCGATTTGTGTGAAATTTGGTACAGACATAGTTTGGAACTTGAGAAAGGACATAGGATAGTTTTTATCCCGATATTCCCACGGGATCGACACTTATGCGGGTGAAACCGCGGGGCGCAGCTAGTTTGGAAATAAAAAAACCTAAAAAACCCGACTGCGGTAAAAAATTGAAGTTAAAAAAAAATGAGAAGCTAAAAATAAAGCCCGTTTTAAATTAAACAAAAGTTGGAAGCAGACGGGACCCATTCCGTTTTTATATTTTCAAACTCAAATGTTATTTTATATTTTTTTATTTCGTGTTTTTTTTATTTCTTATTCTTTGATGAAATTAGTGCATTGTAGGTAAGTCGCATACTTTGAGCAAGAAAATTTTGAAATAGGCAAAATGGCTTTTATTTTTCATAAACATCATCACTAACAGCTTCGAAGCCTTCTGGAAAAGATATTTGCTTCCATTCAACCCAGGAAACTGGGTCTTCGTCAATCAGCCGCAGCAAAATATTCTTTCCCGACACCGCAACCTACTAAATTATGTATGTTAAGATACCACGTCGCATGAATAACCTAAATACGACTATTTGCATAGTAATACATATGTACCTACTAGGAATACATGCGGAATCATTACTCATACATAATTATTATCTCTGTGTCAGTTTGTGTACCTATATCTTTATGTAAATGGCCCTGATGCTTGTTAGTAGGCATCGTTTAATCATTTCCTGTAAATAGATATATGGGATTATGATTGACGTGAGTTGAAGATGCTGAAAAATCGGTCAAGTGTGAGTTGGACTCGCGCACTAAGCGTAGGATCTGTAAAGCAGGAACAAAAAACGCCGTTAAACAAACAAACAATCAAAAATCATTTATTCAAATTAGGCTGATCAGCACTTTTCCAACGTCGAAACTATATAAGACAGTCCCCCAAAACGCCCGCCTTTCACCACTTCCTAGTGCTTTCGCTGGGAAGAAGTGGCGCAACAAACTCCCCAGCAGCACAGCTGTCTGTTCAATTAGAAAATCAATATTTCTGGTATGGAGAACCCCTCATTTTTTTAAATGTTCGCCATGAGTGCTGTAGTAGTTTGTATTCACACTGGACGATGAAAGATAAACAACAATTGACAGTCATATAGCTCAAAGCGATTTCTACCAGACGACTTTAGAATGCAGATGGACAGAAAATTACAGTTAAAGAAAGAAGGGTGGTTCATTCTTGAAGCTACGTTAGATTTCTAAAGCAAAGAAAACTAAAAAAAAGAGTTTAAAAACTAAAACTCGACTACTGAAAAGGAAGAATGTATTTTTTTGTTATATATTTTCTGGTGTACAACAAAGTACATTTTGTTTTCTGTATCGCTATATCTGAAGCTAATTTTTATTTTGCAATAATGCAAGTATCAAGCAGTATAATGAAAAAAACTAAAACCCGACTAGGTACTGAAAAGGATGAAACGAGAAAGTACCTTCCCGTGGTCGCATGCCACATAGCTTTGTATATTAGTACAGCGGCATGCGACCACGGGAAGGTACCTACTTGTTTCATCCTTTTCAGTAGTCGGGTTTTATAGTTTTTAAACTTATTTTTTAATTAATTATTTTGGGGCTTGTAATATTTATATTTTTGAAATATGCTAATTAAACCCCTTCATTTGATACCCAACACGGCATGATTAAAAAAAAAAATCTTTTAGGTCATGACTTTATGTCCGCTAGAGGGTGCCATATTCAATTTATTGTGATGTCACATAGCTTATAACCAGCGGACGATTAAGACGCTTCTAACAATACCTCATTTGTCTTATTATGACAAGCAGTTTAGAAGTTATGAGGGAACAGATGAACATACATACATACATACCGGTCAAAATCTTAACCCTCCTTTTTGCTTCGCCGTAGATAGAGTGTATAATGCGAAAATTCAATTCTTCAGGAACAACCAAAAAAAAAAATTGTACCTGACCAAACAAAACCACGTCTAAACTTCCCTATGAAACCACAAACCACCACTACGTGACGATGGGAAGAGGCCAGATGGAATGACCATAATGCCTTGGAAGTTGGGTAGGCCTTTGGTGTGGGATGCAACCTGTGTCGACACCCTCGCGCCATCCCATCTCCCTAGCACGGCGGGCGGTGCTGAGGCGGCTGCTGCAGGAGCAGAAAACCTCAAACGGCGCAAATATAACAACCTTATTGGGAGCTATATGTTTGAGCCGTTTGGAGTTGAAACTCTAGGGCCTTGGGGTCCGAGTGCTCATCGAATATTTCGCGATATCGCCAAGCGTTTGGTTGACTCTTGGCGTGACCAGAGGACTGGCCTATTTTTAGCCCAAAGAATAAGCATTGCCATCCAACGTGGCAATGCTGCCAGCCTTTTGGGCACTTATCCCATTGACAGCGATGCGGACGAATTTTTTGATGCCCAATGAGCTCCTGTCTTTTTTTTTATTATTTGTATAATATAGTATGTATATATTTTAGTTTGTGTGTACATATGTAAGTAATTATAACTACAAAATGAATAGCTCTGAAGAAGAACAACATAAATCATACATAGCCTGGTACTTTCCACTACACTTCGGTACTTTCAACTACAGGTAGGTACCGATAACCAGTTTAATGAACAATTCCGCATTGTTCTGGTTGCAAGTTGTTTGTTCGTTAGTGCTTTGTGCAATCTAGGTAGGTAAGGTACTCTGGTTCATTATCTGATTACAGAATGTCAACGTTTATAAAGAGCTGAAAAGTGGTTGTGTTGGAAAAGCTACTTTGGCACGTCAAAAATCATTTGTGATGGTATACTAATGGGGTTCGTGCAATATGTTTATTATTATTAGCCTGTGACGTCCCACTGCAGGGCAAAGGTCTCCCTAATCTCTCATGAGAGAGTAGGGGTTTAGACAAATTAACCCACCGCGCTTGTCTAGTGCGAGCTGGTGGGTGTACAGTGGACCGCCTGACTGGGTCCGTGGGCGCCGCCTTTGACGTGCTAGATGTTCATATGTGCAATATGTTTGTTCCTTCCATATTTACCTGTAAACCACCTTATCATCATTCACTGTTCTCATTATCATTTTCCATCATCATCACTCTCCATCTTTCCTTTGATCTTCTGGTTTATCTGTTGTAATAGACATAATTATTAAGGTAAATGAAATTCTTCGTAGCAAAAATGTTTTAGTTATTACCCGAAGTATGCACAGTCAAAAAAAAAGATTAGTATGCAGGATCGTCGGATATAGTTAAAGTTTAGTAAAAAACCGATGGATGTTCTCGAAAAAAAATTTAATTTTATTAATAGAAAACAAACAGCTCATTTATCAAATTAAATTTCAATCGACAACATCCATCGGTTTCTTCAATCAACTCAGCCTATCGCAGTCCACTGCTGGACATAGGCCTCTCCCAGACTGCGCCACAGCACCCTGTCCTCCGCCTTCCGCATCCAGTCGACCCCAGCCACCTTCTTTAGGTCGTCCGTCCATCTAGCGGGGGGGCGTCCTACACTGCGCTTGCCGGTACGCGGTCTCCACTCCAGGACTCGCCTGCTCCACCGGCCATCAGTCCTTCGACAGACATGGCCAGCCCACTGCCACTTCAGTTTGCTTACTCTGCAAGCTATGTCGGTAACTCCGGTTCTTTTCCGGATAATTTCATTCCTGATTTTATCCTTCAAAGAGACTCCGAGCATAGCTCGCTCCATAGCGCGCTGAGCGACTTTGAATTTGTGGACCAGCCCGACCGTCAGTGTCCATGTTTCAGCACCGTATGTCATGACGGGCAGGACGCACTGGTTGAAGACCTTAGTCTTCAAACACTGCGGGATAGGCGACGAGAAGACTTGACGGAGTTTTCCAAATGCTGCCCAACCCAACCGGATCCTTCTGTCAGCTTCCTTCTCAAAGTTGTGTCTACCGAGCTGGATGACTTGCCCTAGGTAGACCGGTTTCTTACTAAACTTCAACTATATCCGACGATCCTGCATACTTATCTCTTTTTTTTTACTGTATTTTTTCAATATTGTATAACGTACAGACTGATTAGTGTATGTAATGCGTCTGTTTTATGAAGCATAAACCTTACATTTCAACTCAATAACAACATCAATGTTTCCCAAATCTCCCAATCTCCACACATTTTTACTTCACGAAAACTGTCGAACATAACAGACAAGTGGACAACTTAACAGCAAAACAGAATAAGTTTCGGACATCTAATCGCAGAGAGAGATCAACAAGCACTTCATCATTCCAAGATCTTTCATAACAACACTGAAACGCGAGTTTCCTTCAGGCATACTTAAAAAAATACAAATAATAGACGCAAAATCGCGGCGGCCTAATGGATTCCCCGAATGAGGTTCCATGTTTTATTTTCGCATATTTTTAGCTATAGTAATCCAAAGTGAAATGGGTTTTGTGTTTCTGTAAAGAATGGTCGAATATTTTTTGTGAGCACTATGGGAACCGATGCTAATCCTAGTATGCTAAAAATTTAAGGATTACGTTCTTTCCTATGTTACGTTGGTAGTAAGATAAACCAATTCGCAATATCCCCACTACGAATATCCAACAAACCGGGTAAGCTAAAGAGCCGGAAGAGCCTTATTCCTTGTACTCAGGTCATCCAAGACCAACCGCCAAAGAGAAACAGAGAAAAAAAAAGACACACACACACACACACCCTAAAACACAGGCACACCCCACTCAGACACACCCCACACCCCCACATAGACACACACACAGAGAGAGGAATAGAGTTGTGGGGAAAAAAATCACCAGCCACCACGCCGTTCTTCCAGCCCCAGGAGGACCTAACACCCGGACGTGACCTGCAGTGACCTATATGGTGAGCAGTCAATCTACTGCGGACCCAAGTAGGCCGCCGAAAGCACAATCTAGCGAAATGGAGAATTATTGACCAACCCGACATCCAATGCGAAAGAGGTGCTCCTGACTAAACCTTGTATCATATGTTAGATTGTCCAAGAAGTCCATACACCTGCACTGAGGACATAAAAACGCCACGGATGCCGCGATTTTTTTTTTTTTTTTTTACTGGGTCTAAACTCATCCAACTTAGTAAAATATCATTACTTTTGCTTTTGACTCGAAAATATGAAAAAGGATAATATTCTATGAAACAATACTTGTATTTACAATTAATATTGTTGCCGTGAGGATTAAAATAACAATTAATTTACAGAAGGATTACGGATAAAGCATCCTGCAAAATAGGTGCATAAGAAAAATTTGAGCACTCAGTAAAAGGAAGAACAATGTAAAAAGCCTTTAAAAGATGATAATCTCTCAAATTCCCAAAGCAAAATTGACAAACTACTTAAGCAACAAGAAATAATAAAAGAAGTAGTTAAACATAAACTAAGTAGCTCTTTACAATTTCAACTCACTGTTTTATCTAGAAGCCGTAGTGGGAATTGAGTAAAGATGGAGGAATAAAAAATAAATTTAAAACCTCAATCTGCGTTTCTAAGAAAGTGTAAGCATTTAAAAGCTGCTGCAATATGCAATAAATCGTATATTTTTTATGGCTTCCGCTGTTTTCCACGTATTAGGTAATATCCACTTACAAACATACGTATTATGAGCAACGATAACGTATTACCTTTCAAAGTAATTGCTTCTACCTTAATAAAAACACCTCATTATATTTCTCCTACATATTAATAGATGTATAGGTATACTTGGAATTATTTCAGACCCTGATTTCTCGAAAAACAACGATAACACAGCTTAGTGGCAAAATAAAGCAAATCGAAATTCCACCATAAATCCATTTCGCACGGAAAAGAATTCGAGAGAGCTTTAAAATGTAAAAGAAGCTAACAACGTTCCGTCAGATCGAATAAAATGAAATCTATAAAACTTTAGGAAATCCTCTCAATGGTAATTGTCTTGAAGGCATCTCCAGCCATCTCGCCGGCACGTCCTTGAAGTGGACTGTCCTGTACAAAGGACGACAAATTAATAGCATGCTAAAGATGCGCTGGAACTTAGTCGAATCCTTTCTTAAACTCCGAATGAGCGAAATGTACTATTGAAATAAATTTTCACAAGGGAACCAAGAACAGAATGAAATTGTGCGATTCTCTTTTTTGAGAATAAAACTGGTGTCTCGTTGCTCTTTTGTGGAGACTACACACGGCAGTTTAGTGTGGCGGACATAAAGCTCTGGTCAGTGGTAATTGAAAACTTTATTACCTAGTTCAATCATCAGTTTACTCGGCCCATCAATTTGCTACTGAACATGCGATTCCTAAAATGGAAGATAATGGCTGCAGTTACATTGCCTTGGAATTGGTTTAGCGACCGTAGACCCCGTCTTTGCACTTAGGGGTATTTGATCTGGGATGTTAAACAACCTGAGACCTTAAGGATTCACATACTACTTTTCTGACTCCTAAGACATAGGCACCTACACCTAGTTTGGGAGTCAGAGTGTAAAAAATATTGTGACCTAGTTATAAGTCTTTATGTTCTTAGTCTTTGGATATAGTAATTTATTTATTTATTTGGATCGCCAACCGAGGCTACACAGTCACATACATAGCAACATGAAGAGGGACAAATAAAAGTGTGCGCCTCCAATTATAGGCGACCACATCTTTCACTTAACATCTAGGTATAAGTTTGACAAGGACGAACACATTAAAATAAATCACAATACAATACACGAAAACAATAGAAAAAAAGACGGGTTGCACTCCGGGAGTGCCGGCAGAAGTGAAAACTTGAATATTAACGTTGAAAAAAATCAATTATTAATTTAATTAATATTACTCATTTTTTTTTCAATATTTCTGCGTCCCTTTTTTCATTAATAGATGCACTTTGTTCAATTTCCATATTTTAAACACTTTCGGTCTTATTCATAAAAAAAGCCTATTGAAGGTTTAAACCATTCATTAGTTAAAATGCTCAATAGGCCTTTAAAACATTCGATAAAATTTTGTATTCATAAACGTTCTATAACTAGAATGTCCTACAACTTCTAAATGTTGCCATTATAATGAAGTCATCCAACAAATTGGCCAACACATTAAATCGGCATACGAAAATATCTGTCTACGAACCGAATATTTGTGTCCATAGACATTATTACGTATGAAAAACTAATTTATTGTCTACAGTTTCAACAGTTTTGACGCGACAACGTCATGGTCGTCATGGAAACAATATGAATATGTCAATGAATGAATTTGATATTTTATGTGTCCAAAGACATTAAAATTTTATATCTCTTTGTATGTGTCAAACTAAAAAACTTTTGAATATTTTTTTTGTATTTAAAATAAATGAAATTAAGACCGGAGACTAGTTGCAATAAAGGGCAAAGAATTGAATATTGGTTGGAGGAGGATAAGGTGTGTACCTACTGTTACAGCTAAAATGTGTTCAAAGTAAGTTATGTTTTGTAAACATTCTCAATTTCTTATACTTATGCTTGCTTTTGCTTCTAATCCTTAGATTTTTTGGAAGAATTGGTCAGGGAGAGGTCTCCATAATAGAAAATAAAAACACTGACACAAGCACTAACGCTAAACAGGGGCAGCCTGGCATGATTTACAAATTAGGTGCCTATCCAATTTACAATTTTACGAAGAACTTCGTTTGCCTGTACAAAACTCATTGTAACAAAAAAAAAACCCGCCATAAGAATTATAATGACTGTTATTTTGATGCCGCTACTGATTAATTAAATCAGTATAAATAAGATAATGAAGAGAAAGAATTTATAACATTAGTTTTGTATTTCAGGTCAATAGGACTAGTAAGGATGGTGCTTCACTACGAATAGCAGAAAATGAAACGGCCTACAGAAGAGATGGCACAGATGGCAAATGAAAAGCAAACATTTTAAAAATGTTGTTCTGCTTGCACAAGTTTTAGAAGCCAAATTAGAGTTTAGAGTATTGTTCAGCCGTAAACAGGCAAGAGTTACATACGCCAGCGTCAGCATCAAGAGCGACATACATTCGTTCCACATAAATTAGTAATTAGTAAATGAATAAATTAGTCATCAAGCTGGAGTAGAGTTTGATTCATCTTCCATAATTCCTCTCACTATGGCCAAGACACCTTTAGCCATCACCAGTTCTATGAGTCTGTGGGACCGGCAATGACAAAACTATTTCCTGTGTACACATTGCACGACGTACACAAACCCCTATTCCTACCCAAATTCTGTCTGTTCCCGTAGGTCTCCCGTAGGTTTGTATGATAGGTTAGGGTGTTAGGATAACTAGGGTGTTAAGTAGTTGCTGTAGGTTTATAATCAGTAGGGTGAGGTAACCATAGATACCAGGCTCAATTGTTACAAACTTAGCCACACTGTATGCATTTGGAATAACAGCCGTACTAAGCTGTAAGTCCCGGTGCGTACAAGTATTATAAAAATAAACTGATATTTGTATACAAGCTTTTTATTAATGAACTACTCGCTAAATTTCTTCTCTTTTTCTTCTTCGTGTCGCGGGCACGACTACTTTAGATCTTGTGGGCTCAAAATATTGCCACTTCCACGTTGTCGTCGGTGGCAGCGCAGAGGTCACTTTGACTGCATGTTTTGGGTAGGACAAATAAGGCAGGATAGGACGTGGAGCATGTTTTGCAACATAGCTTCACAGCCACACCCTACTGGAGCATCTCCCTGCAGGGTGTAAACTTCCGTGGTCGACACGGAAGCATTGTTTTCACACAAAAGCAGCAATGTCCCACAGTCAGTATTTCTTGTTGCTATAATGTGCTTCGTTATATTTTTCGTCGCTTCTATTTTGTATTGTAGGTAGGTAGGTATATAATAATAAACTAAATTAGTTAAACAGAAGTGCAAAATAAATTAAATACAAGTGCGGCTCCTCGAAGTACCTACTATTGTTTACGAAACTCAAACATTTGTACGTCAAATGTCATTTTCTTCGGCCATCTTTGTCGTGTCTCACTTGGTTCACTTTGGTTGGCGCCGCCGTAGAAAGAGATGGGGGGGGGGAATCTCTCCTGACGGTCACGTGTCCTGACGTGATACCCTGACGCGAGTTTAACATTTTTTACCCATTACAAAAAGTGTTCAACGCCGCTAAAGAAGTTTTCACTTCAAAAAAACAAAATTAAAAGCTAAAGCAAAACAGTACAGGTACAAAATAAAATAATACAAACTAATTTTAAACAAGTTCAAATAAAATAAACGAAAATGAAAGAATAACCCTAGATGAACAGAAATAAAAAATATGTTTACTTGGATACTAGGACTTTTAGGTCTAAATAAGAAAGAACATAAGAAGAAGGTCGTAATGTGTTGACTTTTGGTGAAATAAAGAATGTAATTATTTATTTTTCTACCTACTGTATACTTATTGAACATATTATTTAGATCTTGAAATTAAATTGACTACTGTGCCTGCAGATGAGCGAGGATCCTCTGCAAGGATAGCATGTAAAATCATATGTCCGTAATTGTGTACCTACTTTTCTAGCAGAGAAGAACAGCGGGCAGTAGCAATGGGTTTCATTTTGACAGTTCAACAACATACATTGCGTTATTGAAGTTGTGGAGCAGACAGATTTTACGAACATATGAAGCAATGGATTAGCTATTTCAAAATTATTCAGATTGAGATTGATAGTGTGTTACGCAATTAGGTAGAGAAGATAGAGATTTGTCAAGAAAAATGCTGACTATTCAATTCGCGAAGACAGCGATCAGTAACGTCCACGTTTCAATCAATCAACTCAGCCTATTGCAGTCCACTGCTGAACATAGGCCTCTCTTCCGCATCCAGTCCATCCCAGCCAGGTTCTTTAGGTCGTCCGTTCATCTAGCAGAGGGGCGTCCCACACTACGCTTGCCGATACGCGGTCTCCTCTCCTCCAGCGGCCATCGGTCTTTCGACGAACATGGCCAGCCCACCGCCACTTCAATTTGCTTACTCTGCAAGCTATGTCGGTAACTCCGGTTCTCCACACGTAAGCTATTGCCCATTAAACTCTTAACCGAGATGATCATGGAAATATGTATAAAGAGCAGTCATGAATTGGGAGGTCAACATTCAGTGGTGAACTGACGTTGATAACAAAGAATGTTGCTGCGGCGCCTGCGGCCATTTTAATAGCGCAGTGCTACAATATTTTACGCACATTAGTCACAAAGGTTATAAATACATTTTCTCGTTACGCAGCATACTCTAACAATTGTTACTGGAGTACTGGCGCCGTGCCACGGAAATTATTGAGTAGTTTGTGTTTAAAATTAATTTATTATGTTTTCTCTACCTTTGTTGGCAATATGCAAAGTTAAATAAATGAGTACAAACATATGGGTCTGTTTCATTAAAGACTAGCTTCTGCCAGCGATTTTGTTCGCGTAAAATTTCTTGTTCCTCCGACCCAACGCGTCGCATCGCATCGTCTGCCCGCACTACAGGGTGAAATTGAACACATGCGACAAATTGAAATGGGAGATTGTACTCATCATTATGAACAACTTTTACTATGGGACCGAACCTGAAATCGCGAAAAAAAAATCAGCTGTTCCCTACATTTATGTTCGCATAATTCGTCAAAATGTAGGGAGCAGCTGATTTTTTTTTCGCGATTTCAGGTTTGGTTCCATAGTAAAAGTTGTTCATAATGATGAGTACAATCTCCCATTTCGATTTGTCGCATGTGTTCAATTTCATCCTGTATAACTTCGTTTTCGCTTAGCGTTCTTTCTTAATTTTTTTTTTTTTTTTTGTTCGACTCCTAAGGATGCAGGCGTGCGTGATGCTACGTAGCCTGTAACCTTCCTCAAGGATGGGGCTATCAAATGTAAAAATATTTTAGTTCCTGAGACTAGTACAACTGAATACTTAAAGTACTACGTACAGAAAGGCCACTCCCTTCCCCGCACTAACATCAGTTACCGCACCTCACCCCGCACTTCGGCGTATTCGTCGCAGTTCTTTAACAAGAGCGCTCGCAAACACAAGTACCTCACGCACACATTCATTCGTACAAACGTCATTTTTTAATGTAGTAGTAGTAGGTAATTATTTTGCGAGCGTTGTATGGAGTGTCCGGGGTGTGCTAGTACGTTCAAACAAACAAACTCCTTAGCTTTATAGCTTAGTATATAGATAAGTAAGTCCCCTACACCAGCCAATCTAATCTGTAAAATCTCACCGTAAAAACTTAGGTGAAGTGAGTTTTAATTGAACTGTCAATAGTGTCATTCCACGTGATGCTAGACCAGCGGGGCAATTGTGTAACACATTATCAATCGGAATCGGTTTCATTTTGACAGTTCAACAACATTTATTGCGTTATTTACGTGTTGAGCGGACAAATTTTTCGAACTTATGAAGCAATGGATTAGAAATTGGCTTCAAAATGATTCTGATTCCGATTGATAGTGTGTTACGCAATTAGGGTGCAGGTGGAATGAAAGCTCACTTGAAACTCGCTTCACCTTAGTTGTTTACGCGGTGTGATTATTGCAGAATACATCATCAGATATATTCTAAAGAATGGTAAAGTATATTGTTTGAAAGGCCTAGGTCATATTATAAAAGTGGGCCTATATGGAACTGTAACAGTTTATATACCGTTAACAAAACTAGATTCAGATTCGAATGGAAATACATATATGACATCATTTCGATAACGTTATAGGTAAGTACAGACTTGCTTTGATAAAGAATATCAATGAAGTAAATCCTGTAATCGATAAGGCTTCAATTCCCAGTAAAGTCACTATCGGAGACTCGGAGTCCTTTATCGATAGCAGAGCAATATCGGCATAGCTATACTCTTTTTGAACAATATCTACATTTAATAGTAAGTATGCTCAAGAGATCGTTAAATGTTCATCGTTCTGGTTCACCGAACTCTCAGTCGGTATATCTCATGCATAATAGCGGTTTTCTCATCTCGATATTCATCTGCCTTCCTTTTATATCAGCGTTCTGTTTCGATTTTACGAGTTCCGTCCGAGAGCCGCGCGGCGTCAATGAGCGGGATGTAAACCGTTCGGGTATCTATCAAAAATTAGAGCCAGAGAATATTGAACTTTATGGTGAAGCAGCAGAGATTGTTGTGACAAGTTGAGGGGTAATTCTAAGTTGGTCGATCGACAATAAGTCTTGTTTTGGCATTAAACCGCGATTTTGACTCAAAAGGGTCGCTGAATGGTTGGTTCCCTTTGATTTTGACATCCGGTGCACGTGAACGATTATTTCTTCGTAGCCTTTAAATAGCAATAAAAATATTGAATTTTCAAATGCAGGGAGCGAGATTAATATCGTCTGGGTTATTGTCTTGAAGGGTCTTTCGATTTATAGAAAGGTTATTTTTTATTTCTTAATGTATTTCGTTTGTTTGCTCCCGAAGATTGATCGTGTTTCAAACGAGGAAGCTATTTTGGGTTTCAATTGCTTATAACAAACTTGATACGTAATATCAAGTTTGTTTAAATAAAGCTATTAAACTATGTAATTGGAAAGCAAATTGATTCACAGAAAAGTTTTACCATTGTTGCCACCGCGTGTCAGTTAACGAGAATTTTTAACGGTAAACGGCACAAAATTACTATGGCGAGCATCAATCATTTACAGCGATGGTCAATTATAAACACATAGTAATCAATGATTTATAATGGCAGAAACATTATAGTTTCCATTCACTGAGTGTTCAATTAAAACATACCCATACATCAACGACGAGACTATTAAGCAAGAATGTTTAATAGATGATGAAGGTGGTGAAAAGGATAGAAGTTATGATTGTGACACTAGTAACTTTCAATTATCAAGGGCTCAAAACATTCACCAGCAATGATACAAATTACTCACAGATAAACATTTGCAGAAAACACTAGAACCAATAACAATCAACACAAATTATTCCACGAAATCTGAAGCATTTGGTATAAGAAATCAATTGGCATTCCTGTACGGGCCAAACATTTGCCCGCAACAAATAATCTAGCCGCAGGCTAAACTAAGAACAACAGTCGGAAACACAATGCTGAGGTCCAAACTGTAACAATTTGTCAGATTTATATCAGAACGTCACGCCTTTGCCTGGAGTCACAAAACTTACAGCCAAGTGCATTCACAGTTCACTGGTAAAAGCTTTAAACATAAAGCTTTAAATAGTAACATACATATGTATGTTACTATTTATCAGGAACAGATCTGCTTCTGAACTGAATAGGCTTTTGTCCTATGTATGTCACTGCCAAATGATTAACGGAACCAGTGGCATGCATTGGTTTTTAGAATAGGTAGGCACTATAGGTCTAGTCTAGGCAGACGCGGTCACTAATCAGAAAAAAAAAGTGTGGTCGGGGGACCCCCGGCAGGAACTAATTTCAAAATGAAAATAATGTTGCGAGTTTCTTGTGAGGCACACACACTAAAATGTAATTGACAGGCTTATGTTTATACAGGGTGAAATTGAACACATGCGACAAATCGAAATGGGAGATTGTACTCGTCATTATGAACAACTTTTACTATGGGACCAAACCTGAAATCGCGAAAAAAAATCAGCTGTTCCCTACATTTATGTTCGCATAACTCGCCAAAATGTAGGGAACAGCTGATTTTTTTTTCGCGATTTCAGGTTTGGTCCCATAGTAAAAGTTCTTCATAATGATGAGTATAATCTCCCATTTCGGTTTGTCGCATGTGTTCAATTTCACCCTGTATATCGAGGTAGGCACTGCTTATATGCTTATATGCAATGCACGCCACTGAACGGAACCTAGTTCGTCCAAATCATTATTGAATTGTACCTTAGTTAAAAGAAAAGAACTATACTATCTTTTGCTGCTTATACACGAGTGGAAATTATTTTAACCAACTTAAAAAAGAGCTTCTGTTTGGCGGTTTTTTTTTTCAGCACGAACGTTTAATCAGTTGCCGCTTCCAAATTCTAGGAATGTTAAACACCCACATTCCAAAATTTCTCTTTCACCCGTTGAATAGAAACAACAAAATAATTAGCATATCAAATCGATCACCGCTTCGTTCCAAAAGACATTTTTTGTTGTAACAAATGTTTTAGGAATAATCGAAAAAGTAAAAACAATACAAGTTCTTTAGCTCGGAGCAAAAGTAAAAGCAATCGAACTAGCCTAGAAAGAAATTGAAAGAGAAAGTATATTACACGAGCGAACAGAAATTGTTCTCTTTGATTAAAATACTTTTACAGTAACAGTGAGCGAAGACTCCTTATCAATCGGAACGAGTATGTAAAAAAAGATGGCTGAAAACCGGTCGAGTACTATTGGAAGTCGCATTCAAATGGAATTGTTCAGTGATAGAAAAATGTTGTAGTTACTGAAGAGATTTTTAGAGGTTTTATGATAACGAGTATCCTCTACCTTTACGGATACTTTTACCAAAATCACTATCAAAATAAAGGGGTATCCAGTTGGTCAATGATTAAGAGGACTTCATGAAATAAAGCGCGGTCTTTGTCGGACTGCATAGAAAAGAAAGAGAAGCGCGATGACACAACGCTGGTAATTTATTGCAAAATATGAAGCAATTATCTATTTACGAAAAATCTATTAATCTTTGGACTAAAAAATTAATACACTAGAGTTTTAGTATGTTGCTTGTAGAATAATCAGACAAAAAATCATAATGATTTTATGTATATATGAATATGGTTTTTATTGTAAATAGAAAGTTTTTAGAGGTATCTTCATGATTTTTTTTTATCGTACCAAATAAGTTGTATTATTTTTTCAACACACTATCTACCTAGCATATATCCTGAAGAATATCATATATTTTACTAGTAGTAGTCGATCATATACTTTTATTGTTTCTAAAACTTGCGTTTTTTTGCGTTTAGATCCTGTAAGCCCCTTAAATTATATTTCTCCTAACCGATTGATTAACCGACCTAACCTTCAGAAATAAGTACTCACCTTAGTTTGATTCATACATCCCGTTATTACTCAACTATACTCATTACAACACATTAACCCTTTGAACGCCACGGTCGTGTATAGCCGACAAATGAAAACGTGCCCAACACGCCACCATCGTCTATAGACGACAAGAAAACGACATTTTTTTAAAACAAAATAAAATATACTAAATTAAGTTTTCTGTGTTTCTTTTTCCTATTATTTAAAACTACATTAAAGTTGCCTGGCGTCAGGGGTACGGCGGGCGATACGTTTATACTCTGGCGTTCAAAGGGTTAACTCCGCAAGCTTATAATTAGCAATACGATATTTCGTAAGTAATTCATGCCACAAGATCAACCCACTTGTAATTTAAAGAGCAACATTAAAAGATTAATTTCCTTTAATTCGTATGAAATCAATCAAGTTACATTAACCGATAAAGTTTAACCAGTAACACGGACTTGCGCTTAATGATAATCAAAACCGCTGTCCTAGATACGTCACTGGCTTTCTGAATCAACTTATTTATTACAAACAAGCGTTTGGTCAATCAGCAAGTGGTTATTGTAAAAAATCTGTAGGGAAATATCACTTTTATGTTTTGTACAGTAGAGTTTATTTTCTGTTACGTTTATATTGACGACATCATGATCTGTGGGGGCACACAAAAGCATCTTTCAGATGTAGCATTATTATTGATCTTTATCTCGGTATACGGGGCCCAACAATTCGACATGCATTATTTATGCTCGAAGGGAGACCGTTTATTGAAATCGTATGACACAAATGTAAGTATGACGCTTTCCTCGCTATCGCCACTGATCTAAACATTTCCGTAATGTCCCATTAAAATGTTCTGAACTACGATGCGGGCCATGGATATGTAGGCAAATTGTTCTTTGTTTGAGAGTGCTTCATTTTCAATTTTATAATTTAACCTCTGTTTTTACTGTTCCGTTGAATTGTTTTATGGGTGTAACAGTAAAACCAGTAATTAAAAAAAATATCGTATTCCAAGAATGTGACTTTTATCGTACTTGGTTAATAAGAGATATATCGTTATTATTATAATACTAGATGCGCCCCACAGTTTCACCCGCGTAAATGTCGATCCCGTGGGAATATCGGGATAAAAGGTAGCCTATATGTTACTCCAGGGTGTCAGCTACCTCCATGCAAAATTTTATCAAAATTGGTCCAACCGTTTGAGCGTGAAGAAGTAACAAACATATAAACACACACACACACACTCACAAACTTTCGCATTTATTATATTAGTGTGATTATTGTGATAGTGTGATGTGATGTGATATTGTTTAATTTTAAAGTTACCACATTTTTCCAAAACAAATAAATGTTCTTTCCTAGAAAAAATTCAGACCATGTTTTGTGACAAAAGAGCAAACAGCAAGTGATTCGTTCAACAATAAAATGTATTAACTTTTAAAAAGTTTATCAAAAACATCTTTAATAAAGCCAATCAAAGGGAATGGAGCCATTGAGCCGTGTTCTTTCTATTCAGCGTCGGATTTACTTAAGGATAGGTAGAAGCTTAAAATTAAAATTCAACTAACAACTGTAAAGGACTATTAGTAGTTTTATATGAAATAATGGAGAAAAAGTATTTATAGCAATGTTATAGGTCACTCTACGATTGGCGTTATGCCAAAAATATAATAATGAAATTATACTTTTTGCAATTCATGTTTTAGGTTCAAATACAAACCCAATTATTTTATATATGCTGTTCATAATAAAGAGTATTCTATTCAATTTTAACTTTACCAAGAGATTCTGTAATACATCGAACCGTAAACACGGACTACATCAGCTGCATAACATCTCACACAAAATGTATGGGTCAGCTCAGAAAAATGGGTCACGTCATGCTCGCATACGATAAACGAAGTGCTCACAAAATATAATATATACCATCGTAGTCTTTGAATTTAATACTGTAACTTGATAAGACTTCATATTGATATCATCTTAAGCTGTACTTAGCAGGAGATATGTACGAGAAGTAATTTCAGAGGGATGGGTCAAAACTATATGTAGTATATATTTCAAATTTTTGCTAATTCTGGGAGAGAAGGACGGTTAATTTTGGTTCTGGTGTAATATCCTTGTAGCACATCAGACGTACGCTTGGTGTCTGGATGCTAACGCATCTGCAATGCTTCTGCTGTTGCACATCTCCATAGATGGAGGTATCACTAACCATAAGATGAACAGTCCACTCGTTTTCCACCCAGTAACATAAAAAAACAGATAGTCAGAAAACCCAATTATCAAGGATGACTCATCATACGAAACGATCTCTCAAAAATAAAGCCGTCCCGGCCAGAAATTCAAACAGAAACTGTTGTAAAAGAACAAATCGCTCCAAGTTGTGTGTTTGGCATAATAATTTCATCGAACGATAACCTGGGGATTCGTAGTGCCGCGAAAAATGAACGTTTTTATGGTGAACGCGAATTAACTTGTTACGGATATAGGGATGTGAGATCTGATACAGATTGTTATGATATATTTTTGATGGTACGTATAAAAGTTAACATAAAGGTCTATGCTGATACAGCGATCTCTTTTATCGCGTCTTTGGTGGATGACGTTGTTAGTTTGAATGTTTTGCCATTTACTGTTATGGTTACTCGGTCGTGAAACAACAAAGGTTTATAATTGGTTCTTTTGAAAGCGACCTTTATCATTATTTATTTGGATATCGTCAAACGGTTGAATATAGTCATTCATTGTAATATTAGGTTTCTTATTCGCTTTTGTGTGGTCGCTTAAATTGCAATTCATGGATTGCCGACGTCTTACTCATAGTTGAGAACTCAAAATATGCCAGCACTATCTTCATCTTAGCTTCACTGAATATTCATATCAAAATTACTAGTTCTATAGCTATTAAAGCTTGCACTCGCGCAGTTTGAGATTAACTCTGGATAGTGAACCGGAGCAAAAACCTGATTCGGTCGTTATTATGTGCATTCTGCTCAATATGTTCTTAGTAAAATCTGCGTTTAATATCATTCGTGTTGAGTGAATCAGATGCTGGTAAGTTGTTAGTGACTCATCCGGGCTCATCAAAAGTGTAGAAAGAAGTGCATTAGCAAATAATTGCACGGCCCTTCCAAAAAATTGCAGCGTCTTTTCATGATTGTTTTTAGATGACTCAAAAGAAACAAAAATTCCTACCAAAAGCAACAGCGTTGATTTAATAATTTTTTTTTTGTGTTCAAAGATTTTCGCCTCGGGATTCCGCAATCTCTTTCGTATTAGCAGAAATTGTGAGCCATATTATTTACTTTTTTCTTTAGCTTTAGTACGAAATTATTTGTTTACACAGGCAACATAATATGTACATAGCACCTACACAATTCCGAGTCGTATTTGATTTGTGCGAACGCCAATCCTCGATACAGGGATTTGTAGTGTGAAGCGATTACTGACCAAACGATCCTTTCGACCAAACAAAAAAAAAGATTTCATCAAAAACCTAGCCACGATTTCTGATATAAATCGAAAAGCAAATGTGTTGTGTTTGTAAATATAATATGACGTGAACAACAATGGCGGCCAATAAATCACTCACGGTGCTGTGGACACAATCGCGATCGGAAGATGCCGGAACTACACTGATGAATTCCAAACCTCACCACCGCTATGCCATTGTTGGGAGTTGGGAAAATATAATAGTCTACACGAGGTGTCTGGATCACGCAAATTTTAGTACCGCAGTGTGTGGTTTTGTTATTGTATATGGGAGAGCTGGAACCAAACGGACAGAGATAGTGCACAGGAATATGGTGAAATGCAAGCGTATCCGACAGAAATATCAAAAGGTAGAGTGAAATGGAGGAGACTGACGAGGTAAACAAAGTCCAACTAATAGTGTAGGGGAAAGAGAGAAAGGTTCTCAACACTATTCAAAAAATGTTTTCCAGGTTAAAATTGGTTCTAAAATTACCCATCCATTTGTAACTTGACCTATTTAGCATTTCGGTTGTCATCATCTCTCATTATAATTTGAAGTAGCATATGCATATTGCGATTAAAGTGTTTAATTGATGAATGTACAATTTACCATCAACAAATGATTTAAACTTTACTATTAGCATAATCAGCCGCACTCAAAACAATAACCAGGATATAATGGACATATTATTATAGCATATTGTCAACTGCAATTCCCTATTGAAGTAATTCAAACCATTATTTCAGCTCGGTAGTTCAGCGTCGTTGAACCTGAAATCCCTTTCACGGTCGATGACAAACAATATGGTACCCAAATTCATCCTGACCTAACCTAATCTAAATGTAACTAACCTGACCAAATTTACACAAGACGTTTATAAATTTCTATTCTAGTCTAGACCAGTGTGTCAATAGTACCTACTAAATTGATATTGGCTTAATTTTGGTAATGTTTAATTGTTTGAATTCTGTTGATAGTTCTTCTCGTCGAGTAATTCTAAAGATGTCTAAGATCGAATCAATTTCATTCATGTTTTAATTACGTCTATCTATTTCGTGGTTTTCGTCTACGTTTGAATTCAAAGGAAGCTCTTCCTCATGTTCATCATGCGGCAAAGTCATGAGTTGAACAGAATTATTTTTATTTTTGTCTACTTGCAATTCTTCATTACATAAACTGCTTCACAATCCTAATCCACTTCATTCCTGCCTTCCTTTAATTTTCTTCTTCTCATACCATCTTCCTTTAAGTAACTAGTCTGCATTATCCCAGTCCATATCATCCGTAATCCCAGTATTGTGGTCCAACAGAGATGAATCTGTAAGCCATTTCACGCTCGGTGACAAATTGCCACTGTACCTTTTATTGAAACGTGCATAATAAAAATTGGTTGAGTGCGGCCGCTCGCAATCTTGATGTGGACATATCCGGTGAACAAAAAAGTTTTGTGGACAATGGAGGAAGGATGGATGTAATAAATTAATCATAAAATATGGACAAAAGTTTATTGATGGGGGCTAAATTTTTATTGTTGAGCTGCAGAGTAGTTTTGACTATGCGTAATAGTTTTCGTTATAAAAACATACAAGCATATAAATAATGTTCAGAACGCGTCTGTTAATTTGGGATATCAAGTTTTATAAATGTTCGGATTAGTAGAGTGTCGCATCTGTCTAGTACCTATGATCTGTGTGAGTCTCATTCTAAAACACGATATGCCAATGGTTATGCCAATGGTGATGCCGAGTCTGATGTCTAGCACCCTAATTGCGTAACACACATCTGAATCATTTTCAAGGATATTGCTAATCCATTGCTTCATATGTTCGAAAAATTTGTCAGCTCAACAACGTAAATAACGCAATGAATGTGGTTGAACTGTCAAAAGTAAAGCCATTGCTACTGATAATGTGTTACGCAATTACCCCGCAGGTAAGGTACTCTTAACAATTAAACATATTCCAATACTGGTTGTATTGGATTATCTATTCCTTTAGTGTAACAATTTTTGCTATTTTATTCAACCATACATCATTCCAAACTCTAACATTTTTATAGTCTTCGATACATCAAAGTGAACAAAAGACTTCAGAAAAATAAAAAATACAAATATTCGATTACTAAAAAAAAGGTAAGCAAGAATAACACGCGATCATTTCTCACTTTCGTATCATGATACTACTTTACACGACCATACATCAAAACGACGTACTTACAAATATTGATAAATGAATCGTGAAAAATAAATAACGGCTCACTTGTCAAGTTGATTCAAGACAAGAGTTTCACTGATATTGTAAGAACATTATCATATTTTTATGATGTTTACTTGTTTTTGGCCATTGGTTTAAATGGCTGCTCATTTGTTTCGTTTGGTAAGGAAGATGCAGTTTTGGACAACTCAAGTCAACATGTTCAGAATTTATTTTGTGGCCACCATGTTGTTTTTGTTGATATACATTTTGTTGTTCATTTTTATTCTTATAGATTGTTTCGTTAATTTTCTTTTCTGTATCTTTATGAAGTTCGTCTTTTAGCAAGGAATAATCATCAAACCTTCCATTTTGTCAGTACTACATGACCTAGTATCCGTGCCGCTTGCAGTACTGCTTACTCCATAATCTTACGTAGCCAGTAAAACCAGGCCGACCGTAAAATATGACTTCGGGCAAATATCGTTTCTCAACATCCAGTGTAAAATTGCAATTTTCAGACGATATCTATTTCGATACCACTGCAGAAAATAAGCTCATTTAAATGAAATAAGAACTAGATACTAATAAACAACCCGATGACATAAATATTATTATTTATTCTACAACTCTATTACCACAACCGTTGGGTTTAAAATTATTGTTGATACCCACGAAAGTTGTAAGCTTTCAACAACTGCAGCTCCAAATAAATACCGCTTTGATGTCATCCCGCCTTTATTAACAAAGAGTCCCTTCGAATAGGTAGTCAATGGGCTTTCCGTTAGCAGGTAAGGAGACACCCAAGTCGGCAAACCAGTTAAATTCAAACGTCTCCAATTGTTTGCCGCTGGACTATACTTAAGTACAGAAAAAGGACCAATTTCAAAGCCAAATAAAACCAAAAACAGCAGCAGCGTGATTAATAACACTTATTTCGGGCTATGAGAGGGTTTGCCAGGATCACGCCGCCGCCGACTCGGATGCGCCCTATGCGTTCGCTCAAGCTAGACGGCCATTCGTTCATCGCTCGTCTCCCGTACCATTCCCTCAGTCGGTCGACCGCCTGCGTCGCGAGCGGACGTATTGTGCGCTACGAATTCCTCTCCACACGTAATCGTCGTAATAACCAACAAAAAATAAAATAAACTGTGACTGGTCTGTGTTCACGTAACGTTCTCTCGTAAAGGGAAATACGGCTTTAGCTAACTGGATACACGTCGGTTTTACAACGTTTATTGTTTTTAGTTGGCAAGTGCAAAATGTGATGTTATGTGTGCTCAACGAGCGTACCGTCCTGTGTAACGTTGCCTCAAAGTGAACTACCTACGTGGATGTAATGTGCTTTTAAAATTGGAAACTCATAATCTCCGTACTTCGCAACCGGATTTTTTAATTGAGGTTGGTAAAAACATTCAAGCAACACTATTACTTACGCACCGCTAAGTTCAGATAAGATTATAGTGTAGGTGTTTGTGCAAAGAGTGACTAATAAAGTCAAGGTGAGGTACACATACACGAATTCGTTGTAATATCTAATGTACATTTTGGTAAATATCGGCGCGAATCAACGGAACCGAATACAGAATAAGATTAGACCGGTTTTGGGAACATTCAAACTCACAGAGCAAATAAGCTGGACGATGATACAAATGATTTCGGAGAAATGAGGAAATGTAAAAATTGCTTTGGGCAAACTGAATGAAACGATGTTGAGAGACAACAAAGAAAAATCTCGCAAAGAATTGATATCGCGCTCCATTTCACAAATGAAGGTCAATTACATCGTGGACTGCTCATCGAAATGGTCAATAAGAATTGGAATATGAAATAAATAACGATATACATTCTGATTTCCACCGTTTTGGCTCAGACCCAACCATAAGATGGCAGATCTTGATAGCAAGTGGACTAGAGTATTATACTTACCACATCCTTGCTTAAGAATTTGCTAATAATAAGATCACCATTATTGCATCGTCAAGAATCCAAAATTGTTAAGCTTCCTCTTTTGTATTTTGGGTACCCGTATTAATTACATTCTCTTTTATCTCAAGTAATTTAAATAAAATTGTTGGCCATTTCACTTTACGAAGAAAATAAGATTTTCGACAAAGATAAACTTTGCTAAATTTATTTTTGTTTCTTCTTTATAAACAGCGATATCGTTAGCAATGTGATTACTTTTATCGATGTTTGATACTGTAGCATTTATCTTGTCAGTTTTATTTTTCTTTTCTCCAAGCTTAGCTACAATATCATTTTCTGTTTATTTGAACTCTCAATCTTCTGGATGATTATTTATGAAACGTTTAGTCAATCATAGACTAGTATTTCTGTCGTCGAGTATCGATGTGTGGAGCGTATTTGATAAACCAAACAATCGGAACCGTTTCTCCAAAAGAGTTTATCTGTCTACGTTTAGTAGAAAATATTGTGTAAACACATGTAATAGTACACCGGTTCGTTCGTATGTTTGTTTATCATACTGTTTCTAAGAACGCAGTGTCAATGTGACCGAGCGGCGTATTCATTAACTGAAACGCGATAAATGTAAACATGCCACACTTGCGCAATTGTAATCTTAGGCCTCGTTTGAGACAGGATTATAAATGTGTGTATTGTGGTGTGTGTTATGATGAATAATGTATTTCAATGCTGTTTGATATGTGAAGAAAATATTAAGACAAATAGGTTTCGCAAGTATAAATAAAACTGTAAACGAGTTGTTTTTTATTGCACTTTGAAAAATCACGCACAACACTCATTTTTATATAGTTGTAGCGAATTCTTATTATTCGCTCTAATTTATTCGCATTGGTTTAAGAAACCTTATTTTGAATTTATTTCATCTACTGACTTTGCGAGTCATATTAGATTTCGTTTCAAAATGGCGAGTTGAATTATTTTCTTAAAAATAAGCAACAAAGATAGGTATTAAAAAACAAATAAAAAGAACTCACGCGTCCTCCATAAAAAGTTGAGGTATTGTTTGAGAGTTTAATCAATTTTACCGTTGCCTGCCCAAAGTGCTCATAAGAATTTAAGAAGATTTAATAAAACCATGAGATTTTTTTATTAGGAGATTTTAGAAGACTTAAATTTTTGGTCTTTGAATTTTCATTTGGTGTTAAATTCATAATCCATGTTTATAATCCAAAAAGTTTCTCTCAACGGGGATCAGAAAGGGTTGTGAATTAATATTCGAATTTCTTAGTAAAAAATGCTTTGATATTTTCAAAGCTCATTGACATTGTGCATTGTGATCAACGTCAATGCTACGGACATATTTAGCGGGCTTTGACTTTTTCTTAAATTCAACGCCAAGTTAATTAAGATTTTATTGGAGTTTGTATAAATCTTTTTTTTTTAAGCTGGCTTTAACAATACCAAAAAACAATACCAATATTAAAAATTATCTCCAGTCTGTTAGGTACCTATGTTGCTAACTGAAATTTGTTCCTTCGAAACTGTAGTATTATTACCCTAATTAACATTTGTATCAAGCAATGAACAACAAGAACACAAAAGCAATATACCAACCCACATAGTTAGATATACAAACCAGCCTAGAATCTAGAGTCTAGTCTTCGGGTGACCCAAATACAATTACACAATTACCACGTTTGTGCATTTGCAGAATCCATTCAATTTCTAGTTGGAGGACAAACAAGCTAATGGCAACTTGGGTGCAGTTTTGTTCTGACATCCAAACTAATATTACCTATAAATGCGAAAGTAACTCTGTCTGTCTGTCTGTCTTTTCTTCACGCCTAAACTACTCAACCGATTTGTGTGAAATTTGGTACAGACATAGTTTGGAACTTGAGAAAGGACATAGGATAGTTTTTATCCCGATATTCCCACGGGATCGAAACTTACGCGGGTGAAACCGCGGGGCGCAGCTAGTACTACATAAATACGTAATAACGTCCGTATTCTGAATGCCCAAATTCCTTCACCGGTATGCAGTCACATGCAACACTATTGGCATTTACATGGATTTCAAAGTCCGTTTTGATACTACCGAAAATTTGGTTATTGTGAAATACAATAATACTGCCATACCAGGGATTAATAAAAACAAGGACACAATTAGAAAAAACCAGTCAAGTGCGAGGTTATGCATACACATGTAGATTTTTTTTTGTAATGTAATTACTACCGTTTTCGGTGTTTTTCCTTTACTTGTGCAGTAATTGTGCTACATGACATTGCTTCTTGCCAAATTTCATGACTCTAGACCAACGAGTACCCTATACGTTTTGATTCTGGAACATAAACGCCCGTATCTTTTGATTGCGTCGACTTAGAAGTTTGATTTTTTCACAGCTTCAAGGGATTGCAGCCCTGAGTATTTGATGTTAATTTCAACTTGATAACTCCACGCGTTCCTGAGAAAAGGGTCTTGACCGATGGATAGACAGATGGACAACGAAGTGATCTTGTAAGGGTTCCGTTTTTCCTTTTGAGGTACGGAACCTAAAAAATAACATAACATAGCATCACGCCTGTATTTCCCGAGGGGTTAAGCAGAGGTACGCCAGTTAGTTCAAGGTCCATGTAATACACGGTGAGCCTATTGCCAATAACCCAGGCACAAATCAGGACTCAGGGCTGCTACTTGGAAATTCCTAATGAAAAACCCAATAACACTTTGCCCGACATGGGAATCGAACCAAGAACTTCACTCAGCAGTGGCGCTTGCGACCACTAGACCAAATAGATGAACTTCCATCTAGCTAGTAGATCGTGCTGAAGGCTATTCGAACAGGTTGAGGATAAGCGAGTGGAAAAATAATCTAAAATATTCCAAGATGTTTGATACATCTAAATCACATCATTATATCTCACAAATTTTAGTTTTCGAGAAAAATCTTTCTTTTCGCAATTTCGCTTTTACCGAAACCTTGTATTTTTTATAAAAAAAGTATCGTAAATCTCTTTGATAGTAGGTACGCAATAATAGATGGTATCAAATTGTTTCCTAGAAATTCTGACGCGACCCGTGAGAGTACCTACCCCAAGAGCAAGTTTTACAAAGACCTATGAAGTAGGTATATGTTATATTATATCTATTGCCAACATTATTATTCTTGTATCTATCATCGTCTACATCTTTCTAATGAATAACCAATGTTATTTATAAAGCTTTACTATTAACAGCCGACACCTTTTTGTTTTGTTTTCAGTTTTCCAGAAGACTGAATCATTATCATTATCAAGTGCCTTACTCAGAATTGAGTCAGCTCTACCAAGCACAATATTTTTGACAGACATTGTGAATTTGTGAATGGTTTCGATCAAATAGTAGGTCGATTAACGACTTTAGATTTTCTATGGAAACTTGATTTGATACGATATGGACAAACAAGAAAGTTGATCTGAGCAATGATATTCCCTGTTCATATTTGGCAAAAATTCTTTTGAAGCCATAAAAATGATTCACAAGCAAATAATTATACTCTGTGGAACTTGTGTCGGTTTGGTTTCGGATATCAGCAATTGCTTTGGCTTTACGAATGATAAACTTTGTTTTGGAGATTATTTCTGCTACGCTGATAAAATAAATCCTTGTTTAAACATTACTGACTCATACTAAGCGCCGAAAGCTGAAAATCCAAAATTTCACTTTTATTTAGGCAATCAAAAGTAATTTATTCAAACTAGACTAGAATCAGATCTATTTGAACGACAAAATAAACTTAAGACAGTCCCCCAAAACGCCCGTCCTTACGTACTATCTAGTGCTTTAGCTGGGAAGAAGAAGTGGCGCAAGAACCTCCCCAGCACCACAGCTGTCGGTTAAGTTAGAAAGAAAAGATTAATTTGATTTAAAAAAAAAAACAGCCAAGTCCGAGTCGGACTCGCACACGAATGGTTCCGTACCACCGTTATATTACTGTAATATTTAACATTTTCAAACAACATTCAATAACCCACCATAATTTATTTAATTTTAATTATTTATTTTTAAAGTGAATATACAACTAAGTACCTATTCTGTAAATATTTCAAGCGTCTACCTGTTGCCGTTATTAGTATCGAGTAAAAAACGGCAAAAAAATCACGTCTGTTGTATGGGAGCCCCCTTAAATATTTATTTTATTCTGTTTTTAGTATTTGTTGTTATAGCGGCAACAGAAATACATCATCTGTGAAATTTACAACTGTTTAGCTATCACGGTTCATGAGATACAGCCTGGTGACAGACAGACAGACACGGACAGTGGAGTCTTAGTAATAGGGTCCCATTTTTACCCTTTGGGTACGGAACCCTAAAACCGGGCATGATTATCATATTTTCTATACCTACGTGTGTTTATAAAGTTTATTTTGCATGTCTCAACCGTTTGTGTCAAAAACATAAAAATTACTACAGACTTGAACATAAGTTGTTCAAGGTTGTGTTACATCTACTCATAAATTATGCGCGACGTGTACTCTGCACGGATTACACAACGTCTTCATTACTGTTATCATTATACAAATGTATTTTTTTATGTTCAATTACTTGTTCTTGTTAAAATAATCTTGTAGACTTTTTCTTCCGTTTTTCAGATATTTTATTTGGGATATCTACCTAAGGCTGTATTTTTGGTTCGATAATACGATTTATAAGCCAATTTCAACTAATTTAATGTCGACGCGTGAAATTTCACCCTCCCCCCCCATTCACCCTCTTAGGGGTGGAATTTCGAAAAATCCTTTCTTAGTGCACCCCTAGACCTCATAAGGAACCTATGTGCCAAATTTGGAATCTCTAGACCCAGCGGTTTGGGCTGTGCGTTGATATGTCAGTCAGTTTCTTCCTTTAAGACATATATTTAGGTAATATTATATAATTCTTCTGTACTTGTGTATATCACTGAACTCTTACCAAACGGCTGGACCGCTTTTGATGAATTTTTTTTAGTGTGTTTAAGAGGGACCCTGGATAGTTTAGATTCACAATTGGGCCCGTCTGACGGGACCGCTTGTTATACATAATATTATTCATAAATTCTACGAGCCTAAATTCGTTGGAGATGATTCTAGGAACAATTAAAACGTGAAAAACTTACTTCGTAAAGAAACAGTTGATTTTGCTAATCCAAACAGGTTCCATCTTGGAATAATTACAGTGAAGACTAAAACTATTATTACAAAAGATAAACTTAGTAGATAAGATATAAAACTGCCGCTCTATCCATTAATAAGACAATGACTGAAGTCTTTGAGTGCACTCCGCATTAATTTGACTCGTATCAAAGTTACTAAAATGTTTATGTTAGTTTAAAGTTGACTTAAAGAGACGCTGACTTAACAAGATTCTCTGGAATCTAAGTTTTTATTGCATTTACAGTTTCCATTTATCCCGTCTGTAATCTTAACTACATTTTAGAGTTAATCAGATTTTGAGTTAATTAGATTACTTTCTGATTGAATATGGTAGAGAATAGAGATATCATTGACTTCAACAAAATGATTTTTTTTGCGGATGTAACAAAATATAATTAACTATTTTTTTTTTGTTTTTATCTGGTGTATGATGTATGTATCTGGTGTATTGTGTGTCTTTTAGTCTGTGCTAAATAAATGTATTTTCTTTCTTTTCTCTTCCCGCGACTTTGTCTGCGTGTCTTTTTCCGCCGACCCACCCCGGCCATTACCTGCTCTTTCTAGTTCTTTCTGACCTATTTTCTTTAATGAGCGTAATGTTAACTAACCTATTCCTCAAGAATTGGGCTATCAAATGTAGAATTTTTCAAATCTGACCGGTAGTTCCAGAGATTAGCACGTTCAAACAAACAAAAAGACAAACTAACTCTTCAGCCTTATTATTATTATAAATATAGAAGTATATGTAGATGTCTGACCAATAATTGCTCTTAGATAACCTACTGAACTGTATGTTCCGAAACCAAAGCAGGTCATCTCAGGTCAATGTGAATAAAATGTTAGTCCATTTTTGAAGTGAAAATTTCTTAAGCCGCGTTGGGCATTTTTTGAGATGGGAAAAAACCATTGAACTCGCGCTAATGTCACCGTAACCGACACCGCTTCGGATGTGTTCGGCTATCCTCGGGATGTACCTACTCAGTTTTAATGTATATCCGATATGTCAGTGAGTGATGCCAAAGTAGGTATTCTGTTTGTGTTTTGTTTTCACTTCTTTCGGCACTCCCGGAGTGCCACAAAGGCAAAATGTACTAATTCAACCACACGTGAGAGTTGAGACCTACGGAACGGTTTTGACTTATACTTATGACATTAAAACTTTATAGGCACAACCTTGACTCATAATGTGAGAATGTTTAAGAGGAATATTAACTTCGAGTTCAGTATAGATCGAGATAAAAGTTATGTTTGAAGGATCGGACTTTATTTATGGAGTAGGATTAGCGGTATTATCTATATAGAATATGGTTGTCGTTATTAGAACAGTAATAGTGATTAATTATCAAATAAGGAAAAAACAGTGACACTCCGGGAGTGCCGACAGAAGTGAAAACAAAACACAAACAGAATACTTTTACTTTGCCATCACTCACTGACATATGAGATATACATTAAAACCGAGTACATCCCGAGGACAGCCGAACACATCCGAAGCGGTGTCGGTTACCATCGACGCGAAAAGAAGATGACGCTTATCAAATGCTGATATCATTAAGCTAGTATTAAGCATTGAAAGATACTAATATAACCTAAAAATACTCTTAACAAGAAATAGAAGAACGTATAGTAACTAACATTGAACACATTAATCTTTACTTTAAAATACGTTCGGATAAGTAAAAATAGATGCATTTGTAAACAGTAACGTATTTTTAGTCCTCCGATTCAAAACAGAGCAACGCAAGACGATGACATTGAACAGAAGTATCGCGGAAGGAGTCGAAAGCAACTTCCAAACTTTACAGCATCCCTAGGGATCCAAGATGAAATATTACTCAATCGGACCTCAGTGAATATAGCATAATTGAGTTTGAAGTTAAAATACATGTGGTTGGTTCGTGGAATATCGATCTTGGGAGATCTCAGATGTTTCGAAATCGGTGAAAGATTTTTATCAGTGAAAATTATTTCAGACGACTTTACCTAGAGAACACATGGGACATTTCAGCTTTTTATCTCTGGTATTGCAGATGTCTTTAGGCAACGGTGGCTACTTTGTACGTCATCAGGCGGGGCAACAACACAAAAAAAAACCTGAAAAAAAAAAACAACAACAACAAAAAACAACAAAAAGTAAACAACAACAACACAAAAAAACAACAACAACAAATCTAAAAATTAAAAAAGAGTTAAGAAAGCTTTTTGTTAGGAATTTTGGATTAGATATTAAAAGTCTGAAAGTATCCTCAGACAAAAATTATTAGATTTATCGTTTATGAATATGGTACTAGCAATACTTTTTCTATTTTATTTATAGATCAGCTTATGTCCGCGACTTCGTCCGCGTGAAATTTCACCCTCAAAAAAAAAAAAAAAACCCTTTCTTAGTGGATACCTACTCTTCACAAAGAACACACTCTCCAAATTTCATGTCTCTAGGACCAGCGGTTTAGGCTGTGCGTTGATTATATCAGTCAGTCAGGACTTTGAATTTTATTTATACCGGGTGAAATTGAACACATGCGACAAATCAAAATGGGAGATTGTACTCGTCGTATTTCGGGTTTGGTCTCATAGTAAAAGTTGTTCATAATGATGAGTATAATCTCCCATTTCGATTTGTCGCATGTGTTCAATTTCACCCTGTATAGATTCCAATTAGACTTTCTCAACATTGCATATTGTATTGGACACTATAGCATTTGACTTAATAACGTCACCAAAGCCTTAATACATGCACTATGTATTGACTCGTCATCATCTGCTTGAAGTGACTATGCATGCACATTGCACAGTTTTTGTTTTTATACTGAACTAGCAGCACCCCGAGGTTTCACCCGCATAGGTCTCGATCCCGTGGGAATATCGTGATAAAAAGTATCCTTTGTGTTAATCCAGGGTGTCAGCGACCTCTATACAAAATTTTATCAAAATTGGTCCAGCCGTTTGTGCGTGAAGAAGTAACAAACATACAAATACACTCACAAACTGTCGCCTTTATAATATTAGTGCGATTTAAGGACTGCATTTTTTCATGACGCTGTTTTTTCTCATGTTCATTAAAAATTAAATACATGCTTTATAAGCCCTTATTCATTCCCCCCACTTATTATAACCGACGGTTTCTCTTCCATCTATTATTAGCTTCATTACAGCAATAACGTGGCTATAAAAAAATAACGAGCGAATATGAACATGTTTCTCACACAGTATGCGATAGGTTAGGGCCGCATCCAATTCATGTCTGACTGATAGGAAAATGTATCGATATTTTAAAGGAAGATGAATTAATGATATAACTATATTAGGTGCTATAAAAATATCTGCAACGGCTTCAATGGGAGACAGTATTCTGTATACAGGGATTTTTTTTTATCACCATCCAAATTTTTACAGGGTGTTCTACCCATGAGTATGAACAACTTTCACTATAGGACCAACTCCGAAATCACGAAAAAAAAAATCAACTGTTTCATATATTTTGGTCAAGTAGGTATTAAACTTTTGTATGAAACAGCAGATTTTTTTTTCGTGATTTCAGATGTGGTCCCATAGTGAAAGTTGTTCATATTTATGGGTAGAACACCCTGTAAAAATTTGGATGGTGATAAAAAATATCCCTGTATAGATTACAATAGTAAAGATACACATTATTGATCTTATGTCATACATTTTTTCATACAAAAAAATGTGCGTATTAATTTGAATTGATTTAGTTGCATGAAACCATTCCATAGCATTTAGCTGTTGCCGCACCGTCATTTCATTTCGCAAAATGTGACGAAGCGACACATCGCGCGTAGTTTGTGAACCACGTTATGCAGAATAGAGTAAATGTTTATTTAATTACTTTATTTTGTACAATTGATTTAACTATTCCGGGGTAAAAAATTTCTTCACTACTGTAATATAAAAAATACTGTCTCCCATTGAAGCCGTGGCAGATATTTTATAGCACCTTATATAATATAACGAAAGGCATTGCGATCGATTCTCATTTTATGTGTGTTTCGCAATAACGCTGCCAGTTTCTGAAGTATTCTCCGGAGTAGGTCTATTCGATAGCGTTATTGGCTCGATATCTTAAGGCGAATGCGTAGTTGTAGCCCGCAAAATTCAATTTTTCAATTTAAAGGGGTTTGAAGGTTTTGGCCCTAAAATCAGCCGCCATTTTGATTTTTTTTCAGAATCGCGGTGCACAACAAAAGTTATATATTTAGATAGAGGACACTTATACAAACAAAAAATGTAATTAACATAATATCCTAAAGCGTCAGGTTTCGGAGTTATTCAACGAAATATAAGTCGAAAACAACTAGGATTTTTTGTTGTTTTTTTCCTTGAGGTAAGCATATTGAACTAATGAGGTAATAGAAACGTTATGAAACCTTTATGGAGAAGAAACAAATGAAGAATAGACATTTTTTAAATAAATAATTAAACACGGCAATTTATAGTTCGTTTTTTTAATCCCAGAGACTAATCTGACAAGTGTAATGTCAAACTTCTATACTAAAAAAAACGAAGACACAAAAGACTTAAACGTCAGATTAGTCTCTGGGATTAAAAAAAGGAACAATAAATTGCCGTGTTTAATTATTTATTTAAAAAATACCTATTCTTCATTTGTTTCTTCTCCATAAAGGTTTTATAACGTTTCTATTACCTCAATAGTTCAATATGCTTACCTGTAGGGAAAAAAACAAAAAAATCCTTGTTGTTTTCGACTTATATTTTGGTGAATAACTCCGAAACCTGACGCTTTAGGATATTATGTTACATAACATTTTTTATTTGTATAAGTGTCCTCTATCTTAATATATAACTTTTGTTGTGCACCGCGATTCTGAAAAAAAATCAAAATGGCGGCCGACCTTAGGGCCACCCTCCATACAAAAATCTTCAAACCCCTTTCGCGGTCTACCAGTTCACATTCACCTTAATACCTTTCGTTTCTGAACATTTTTCCTTGATTACTTCGTCGAATCAATATCTATTTAGAGTTGCAGCAACTAGAAATTAATAAGTGCCGAGTAGAATTAATATAAATAATTAAAGGTCAAAAGATTGACAAACTAAAATTTTGTCGATCGTCAAACGTTTGTGGTTTAACAAACTTGACTGCTGGCATTAAAAATTTGTAAACATTTAAATATACTTGCGAGGGCCAGTATTGATCACCTGTTATGCAAATTATTATTATAAAGCCTCGAAAGAATTTGTTTATTCATTGTGAATTAATTATAGCCTATAATTGAAATAGATTTTTTATTGACTTTGTGTGTGAAGTTTTATAGTTAGTTTTAGTAGTTTCGTTGAATGAATTTAAAATGGCTTCTTTAGAGCAAAATAGCCTGAATGGTTTTATTGTTAAGTCGTAAAACACTGAATAATGCATTATTGTTTAATTAATTTACTTTTTTCTGATGATAAAACAAGCCAAAAGACTTTTTTTTGTAGGTATAATAAATCTTCAAATTTATTTTTAATATTGACGTTTTGTTTAAAAACACTACAAACTTTTTGAGTAACCTTTAATTTGAAGTAGGACGTTATTTTGACAAAACACTATCTCTCCTAATCTATGACCAACAAAAAAACTGAAGGTGCATTTATTATCTCCTTCAAGTGGTTACTACAAACTTAGGACACAATCTCTAGTAGAGATAGATATCGCAGTGTTTGTAAAGGCAAGATGCGGTACCTAACTTTCGGTTTTCGAATATTATCTCAGCATATACCTCCTAAATACAGATTATTCAGTAATCTAGCTAGGAGAGCAACGATTCACCCAATAGTTCGTTGTACCTACACCATAGAATTAATAATGTCCTCATGTACTACAAAACCATTATGTACCTTAATAAAAAAAATGAAAAAAATAAAATTATTTATATCAGAACAGTATAGTTAGTTCAATATCTCTGATGGGATATTGAAAGTCATACACAATCTTAATAAAAAAAATGAGTTGCCCGATATGTAACCTAATATAGCCGTCACAATTTTTCAATATTGTCGTATGCTGGCGGGGCAATTGCGTGACACATTATCAATCGGAATCGGTTTCATTTTGACAGTTCAACAACATTCATTGCGTTATTTACGTGTTGAGCAGAAAGAAAATTTTAATTTGACAAAATCAGTGACACTGATATAATCTTGTCCTGTCACACGATTATGTGTTAGATTTGCTAGTAGTGTAAAATATGGTTTGCCAGCTGCCCCGCTAAATGTTACTCATGATTGCAATCTTGAAACTTAATACATTGTTTGATAAGCATTGCCCTAAGTGCTATCTACGCCGTCGCGTCGGTGTCGCTTTCAACTGTTTACCCTGGGAACGGAAAGCATGGGCAATATTAACTAAATACACACATCAAAAGTGTCTAGGGATCAAGCATTTTTATGCGGATTTCTTGAGATTGAGATGTGGCTTTGTAATAAATTTATGATTTTATAAATTTATATGGATCCTTTTTGGTGCATTTCATAATTTGAATCAGGAACTGTGAATCAAATTCGAGTAAAAGATGAAAATCAGCTGTCAATATTTTCCCTATAAAAACATACAACGCATTGAAGACATTATTAGTGCTACTGTTTCCCTACTACTGATTAAAACCAACGTTATTATGGAGCGGCGACGTCATTTAAGCAGGGAAGAAATGCTCAGAGCCGTGGGAATGATAGAAGCTGGTTCCCGACAACGTACTGTGGCTTTAGCTCTGAATACAAGTCAGAGTGTTATCAGTCGACTTTGGACACGTTACCGAAGCACTGGTACCGTGGCTGAGCGCCATGGAGGACGGTATCGCTGCACCACACGGAGACAAGACCGATACATTCAAATCTTAACTCGAAGAGCTCCAACAATAACCGCCATGATGTTAGCCGTGAGGCTTCATCACTCTTCAGGGAACTTAATTAGCGACCAAACAGTCAGAAACCGCTTGCATGAAGTGAACCTTCATTCCCGAAGACCGCTACGGGTACCACCTATAGCAATGCACAATCGTAGGATTCGATATCAATGGGCTCTTGAACACAGAAATTGGGCAGAAGGACAATGGCGTTTCGTGTGCTTTTCTGATGAGTCTCGTTTTGGTATGAGACCGGATACAAGACGTATACGACACTGGAGAACCCCTGGACGCCAACAGCGATTAAAATCCTGCCAGGAAGTCCATCCTTATAGTGGTGGAACCATCATGGTATGGGCGGGTATTTGGATCGGCGGAAGAACTGAGTTGATTTGGATCAGAGGCAACCTCAACGCTCAAATTTATGCTGAGACGATTGTATCAGACGTCATCGTTCCTCTACAAGTGCAAATCGGTCCCTTATTTCAGTTAATGCATGATAATGCACGACCGCACACCGCAAGAGTTGTAAGACAGACTCTCGCCGCAGCTAACATCAATGTCCTGCCCTGGCCTGCTCAGTCGCCAGACTTGAACCCGATTGAGCGTGCATGGGATATGCTACAGAGAAGAGCTCTGCCGAATATGGAGGGTATCCAGTCGCAAGAAGACCTTTTTTTGTTGTTGCAACGAACATGGGCGGCCATTCCACAGCGTGATTTGGATGAACTCATTTTGAGTATGCCAAACCGATGTTCTTGTGTTGTTAGTGCTCGCGGTAGAAACACGGATTATTAATTGTTTAATTTACCCAATAAAATTTTAAAGAAAACTGTTATTTCAGTCTTTTTTTCGAACTTTTGTGTTAGTGGTTCAAATGTCAAAAATCCCTTTATTAGGAAAATGGCAAATTTCTTTATTAATGCAAAGGTGACTTGGTTTATCGTTACTGTGACAAACGAAAACACTTTATTTGATGAATCCTTAAAGAAAATTTTAATTAATATCAATCAGGAGAAAAGTTATTGCAAAGTCAAAGTCAAAGTCAAAGCATTTATTTCAAATAGGCACATAAAAGGCACTTTTGAACGTCAAAAAATATCTTAAAATAGAATTGATTCTAGTCGCCCATTCCAAAAGGTAGTTTTCGTATGGAGAAGAATGGGCAAGAAACTCCACCGTTACTCTTTTAAAATGTTTTAGGTACAATATTTTGCATGGGTACATTAATTAAATAATAACATGTGAGGACGATGCACCTAAAATAAAATTACTATACCACAGGTAAAAGAATTAAAAACGAAACCATGACATATAAATTAATTATCTGATAGACACATGGTGCTCACATATTTACAAACATGGTACAAGCAAAACAATTTTAATAAAAAAAAATACAAGTAATAAGTCAGGGTGTGAGTAATGAATGACAAAACGAATAAAAAAAAAATAACAATTAAATTAGCAACCAGTTTGATTTTGTCTAGACTCTAGATTGTCCTATGGAGCAGGACCAGCATGTTTCCAAGCGTTCTTATCTTGGATATAATCTTCTAATTTATAGTATGCTTGTTTACAAAGTGTACGTTTAATGTGAGTTTTAAATTTTCTTTCATTTAATTCCAATATATCACAAGGTATTTTATTGTAACATTTGACACAGTACCCCATAAAAGATGTATGTACTTTGGCTAATCTGAAAAATGGTTGATGTATTTTATCTTTATTTCTTGTATTAAAGTTATGTCTATCGCTTATTTTATTAAAAAGATGTAGATTTTTTCTTACATACATAATGTTTTCATAAATGAATTGGCAAGGTACCGTCATAATATTAATCCTTTTAAATAGTTCCCTGAGAGATTCGCGGCGACGTAGATTATAAATGGCTCTGACAGCTCTCTTTTGCAAAATAAAGATGGATTCAATGTCAGCAGCTCGACCCCATAGTAAAATGCCGTACGGCATAATGCTGTGAAAGTAGCTAAAATACACTAAACGCGCGGTTTCTACATCTGTTAACTGTCTTATCTTCCTAACAGCATTGCAAAAATATATGTTGATCCCTAGACACTTTTGATGTGTGTATATGGCAGCAGAAAAATACGCGAAAAAAACCTAATTGTGATTGAAAAATGCACTAAAGCAAATACTTAATTTAACTTCTAATGATGCACACTTCTTTTTAATAAATGAGCCTTTATTTGACTAGGGATAAAAAACAGATGGTGGATGAATTATTTCGAAAACAAACGTTACAAAATATAATATATGTTTTATTGAGTGTATAAATTATCAATAAAAAATGTGTACGGACCATAATTTAAATACAGGAAATGGTCACAAAAAACGCTGTGGGTACGGAACCGTGTAACATACGGCTACCTTTACTAATGTTTTTTTAACAATCGTTAATATTTATAAAAAATAAAACATTTTATTACAATGTTTATCGATGCTAACAGTCTAACGGCAGGTGTTCAAGAAAAACATTAAAACCACAACAGAGACTTCAAATTGAGCGTCACGAGAGATCATAGACTTACTTTTTTCTTTTTTAGGGTTCCGTGTCCAAAAGGTGCAAACGGGACTCTATTGCTAAGGCTCCCGCTGTCCGTGCGTCCGGCACTCCGTCCGTCTTTTACGGGGCTGCATCTTTGAACCGTAATAGGTAGACACTTGAAATCAGTGTGTGTGTGCTATAATGGCCGCTACAACAACAAATAATAAAGAGTTAAAAATTAAAATTTGAAACTTTCTTTTTCCATACAAGAAACGAGAAAATATGTAATTTTCGTTCGCGGTTTATATGCCAAAAATGTAAACAAATATGAATTAATGGAAAAATAACTTTAGTTCTTACATAATAAAGTTCAGTTTACGCTACAACTTCAAACATTTTTATAACTTTTTCAATAGTGCTAGTCACTCTGAAATCAACTTTATTATCATTGAAATAAAGTTGATATTTGTTTAACTTGAAATAGGGTGGGGGTGTGCAGCACAGCGCACTTTTACTATAGAGTTAAATATTGTACGGTGGTAGGGAACCCTTCGTTTTCAAGTCCGACTCGCACTTGTTTTTTTTTTCTTTTTTTTGTCTTGTTCTGTTTTTTATAGGTTTTTTGTATTAACACGTGCTAGGTGAGGGTAAACATTGGCGGCCATGGGTTCAAACTTGAAAGGTGTTTTCAAATACAGCTGACGGTAACAGCGGCTTGAAGCATACGAGCGACTGTTTGAAAACATTGAAATAATGGGAATGCTCTTAGCGTGTTTAACTTGCTTTTTAAGGGTTTTTGGAAAAAAAAAGAAGAGAAGCGGCTTTGGTTAAAGGGAGGTCTTGAACATTTAGTACATTTTAAGAGATATTATCGTTTTCTGTAAACTTTTTACTTTTTATTAATTTTCAAACAAGATAATATTTAAGTACTTACATGATATAGGTACCTAAAGATATCCGTCTTAAAATAAAAATACATGTACTTCCAAATATTCAGTAAACTAAAGATATTTAGTTGTTATTAAACTCAAAGAAGTGCTTAACCGCTCAAGGACCGCGGGTTACCGATCGGTGACCAAACAATAGAAAATCAATTGTGTCTCATTAGCGGAGCTTGACAGAAGTTTGCCCAAGTAGAACAAAAAATAATGTTTTTAGAAGCACAATCAAATGTAGTAAAAATTAAATAAAATGCGTAAAAAAATTACGATCGCAGGGAGGTAATATAAAAACATCTATAAAAATGAATTTACCTTACTTTATGAACACTTTCCAATCCCAAAATGTCGCTCCGAACGAATGACTCGCTGCTGACGTCATCGATTACCTCTGAACACACCCTAATCTATTTCATGCTCAATTTATTACTTACCGATACACGACGGTAGCCTAACAAACAAATTAACAGTCCGTAACTAAACACACGTAACATAATTATTAAAAAAACATAATATTACCATTGTAAAACATGGTTGAATCATTTTTAACGCTTCATTTGCTGCGCGCGCTTTTTCAACAGTAATGGCGGCCAGACAGCTGTCATGGCGGTGTCAGTTCTAAATTTAAAATAAACATCGTTTTTATTATAAGTTTTATGAGTTGTTTAGGTTAGGTTTTAATGTTATTAGTTCAAATGTCGTTCTGTATTTGAATAGTAGAGAACTTTTAGGTAGCCTGTACAGAAGAATTTAATAAAATTGTTCCTTTTTTTTTCCTATCAAGAAATTATTTATGCCTAGGCGCGAATTTCACCAAATTATTATACCTACAATAAGTCTTATCTTGGGAATAAGTTTTGAATTTTTTACAGTTTTTCCATACCAGAACTGTCAGAAGTCAATTTTATTCCACGGATAAAAGATATCTTACTTTGGTAAAATCAGCCCTAAGCCAGTAATGGACCGATTTAATAGAGTATTGTTTTTAATACAAGCTTTTACTTACCATCCTTACTTTTTTATAGCCCATTGCCTCAGACCATATGACAAATCCAATTCTGCAAAAACTTAAATCATGATCGCTTTTGAAATCCCTTCAGCATTTCTTTAGCGACACACATACGCTTTACACATCACTCAGATAGCACTAAAAACGTCATTTAGGCTGCTGTAACATAAAAAACTTTCTCTCTGGGGCCGTTCGATACCTATCAGAGGGATTCGGAGCTTCAACTGTCATTATGTCGAGGATATCTCTTTGGAAACCACGTATCTCAAGATTTAGTAAGACTGATGTTTTTTACATATGTCATTGTTTATTTGTCAAGTTGTGCCCGCGACTTCGTTCGCGTGGCTGGCGGAAAACAAAAATCTGTCTCTTTACTTATTCTTTTTCTATACTAATATTATTATATTTATAAAGAGGTAAAATTTGTTTGTAAGTTTGTATGTAGGGGGTAATCTCTGGAACTACCAGTCGGATTTGAAAAATTCTTCTTGCATTTGATAGCCCAATTCTTGAGGAAGGCTATAGGCTATTTAACGTCACGCTATGACCCTTAGGAGCCGAGAAAAAGCGCTATGGGGAAACGAAGTGATAGAGCAGGAGACACGGGCAAGTGATGCAATACGACGAGATGGGTCGAGGGATTAGGAAATTTCATGCGGGCGAAGCCTCGGGCACCAGTTATCTTAAATAAAAGTAGCCGAAGTTACTCGTTGTAATATCAGCTATATAGGTACCAGTGAAAGTCCCGTCAAAATCGGTCCAAGCGTCGGTGACGGCATTATTAAACAAGTTCTCAAAAAATGGAGAGGTTATCAATTCACCCCATCACCTAAAACAGTCACCTTCAAACCAACTTTAAAAATACATCTACCAACTTAACGATTCACATCCTTGCTTCCAAAGTTCCAATCAATGGCACAAAGAGACCCGTTAAATGTCACACCTCAATCATGTCTTCATGCCAAACACACCTGCAGGGTACCTCCGTCTCTCTCTTTACCATAGTGTGAGACAGAGAGGGGTGGCGTTAAGAGTAATGTCACATGAATACGCTAATTCATAGAACTGATTGATGTAAATATCAGTTATTAGATACTGAAGTACTTGTGTTAGGTAATCTTTATGTTGGGTGTTAGATTGTAAATGCATTGGAAATTGCTTCGGGTAAGTAACATGTCGACACTACGCAGATGCATCATCAATCATGTATATGTGTTTCTATAGATATTTGTTACTAACAATAAGTACTAAGTACCAAATACAAAAGTCTAATCGCGCACTGAATCTTTAAAGGCTCCCACAGACAGACGCGTCGCAAATCTAGGAGTACAATCATTTTCGATGAAATTTTTATATATGTAGAATTTGTTCTTCTAGAGTCGCTTTGCGTTTGTCTATGGGAGCCTTATGTTAATAGTTTTGTTGGTCACTTTATTGTTATTGCTGAAGACGTTTTTTGCCATTGCCACCATTTGCTGATTTGCTTTGTCACAAAATGTATAATTATCAACAAATTCCAACATCATGTAGGTAACTACATATTTAGCACGGTATTGCAATTAACTTATTGCAGGATTTGCATGATTACTGCTTAGTTACACTTTAGTAATTGCACAAGATCAACAATATACATAATCCAACCGAGACTTACCCGAATTACTTATAATACACACCACTGTTAAATTTTGCAGTCCCCAAACTTATAAAAGAATAAAAGATAGAACGCCAACAAACTTACAATACGCACACCTTACATTCTCACGCCAAAAATTCACGGCAAAAGAAATACCTACTTGAGAAAACTCTTTAACTCCACATGTGGAAGAACAAGGAGCAAAAGTAGGTACTAATCGAAGTCGGGCCATGCAAATATCGGGCACACGTTGCGACAACTTATCAATATGGTGCGCGTGACCTGGATTATAAAAGAATATGGCGGAAAAAATGGCGCGAATCGAGGTGTGACCTTGCTTCCCTTGGAAAGGGCGGGAGTTTTGGATAAAGTGAGCGTTTTGTTTGTGGCCATTGATATGAGAGAGAAAAGTAGGTAGTGTCATAAACAATTTTGTAGGTATAGTAGAATGCCTTGTGACCCTGCTGATTTTTATTTTCTGTTTTTGAAGTGAAACTTCTTTACGCACGCTTGACTTGGGGAGTATGCTGGCGAACGCGTGACGTAAGCGTTACGAAAAGTGTGATCGGGCGAGGCGAACGGGAGTTGAGTGGGGGATATAAGCAAGAGAAAGCAGTGCACGCGCACATTTTCTTTCTCTCTTTCTTTCATAGCCAAATACGTTTGAAGTTTCACTTCAGTCGTGTGGTCATAAGCACACTTGGTTTTTTTTTTTGCAAGTATACTCTTCTGCAGTAGCTTTTGGAGAATTAAAATAACACCTTTCGTAGTACAGCCAGAATATCATACTTATTCCATAGATGACGTTTTTTTTTTTAATTCCTTCTTTTAATAAACTGATCGACAGATATTTACTGAATCTCAATTTATTAAAATCGATTTCATTTATCGACAAAAGTGTACTCCTTATAAAGAATGATATCACTCACAAAGCACATAACAAAAACAAATTAACTGTATTATTCATTGAGTAATAATCTAAGAATTAAAAGACCGAGTGGAATGAGGACAAGATTTGCATAAGGACCGCATGACATTAAAATTCATTACAATAAGTTCCTTAAGTTCATTCACTAGGACACGCAGTAATTACATTCATTCATGAATGAAAGAACACGTTCTTTTCCCCCTGTTTTTTCCTGCATTTTATAGACGACAAGCCGAGTATATTTTATACCATATTGTAGGATTTTATCATAATCATATTCAGCCCAGAAGTCCAGTGTTCCCACTGCTGGGACACCGACCTCTTCTCGGTGAGAAGATGTGGGCCGTTATCTAAGACGCGGGCCCAGTGCGGGTTAGTATGGTATATAATGTAACATGTCTTCGAATTTTTCGTTCTAAGACATGCCCGTTTCTTCATGATGTTTTCCTTTACCGTTTAAAGTTTTGTAAGGAATAAGGAATAATTAAAGGAATTGTAAGGAAGGAATTGTAAGGAATAAGGAAAAAGGATTTTTTTTTTTTCCGGGTAGGTGTAAAAAGAAGACAGACGTTGCTCTAGTATTGATTTTTTATTAAAAATAGTAATTTACAGTATTTTCACTAGTTTTTTATATAATATCAGTGTATAGCGTATACACAACGGGTACTCACGTTTGCAGCACGCTTATGTGACTTAAGTAATAATTTTACACCACCTGCCAGCTCATCACTTCACAACACAACTTTCACTTTACCGAACACAAGTGGACAATTATTATAACAATGTCTCAATTGCATGAGATAATATCGGCACAGAAGACCCTAGAGGATAGCTTTACCCGGAAGATGAGTGAGTTGGAGGCGCAGATACAGTGTGCAGGTCCTGCCAAGGATACCGTAGCGAGGGTAGCCGAAGAGTTTCGCACCTTCAGGGAGCTGATCTTCAGCATGCTGAGTCTGCTGAGAAGGCAGATCAGCGAGTGTGCTAGACAGGTCGACGGGTTGGAGACCAGGCATCGGCGGAAGGCACTCATTTTCCAGGGCATAGCAGAGGTTGATGGGGAAGTCAGCAGCGCAGTGATCCAGGAGGTGATAAGCGAGAAGCTGTCCCTAAAAACTATCACTGCATCCTCCATAAAAGTTTGCCATAGACTTGGCCTAGCCAAAAAGGATCACCATAGGCCCATCCTAGTCAAGTTCTCGAGCTATGACGACAGGTCTGCGGTCTGGAGAGCGAAGACGGGACTGAAGGGGTCATCTATCTCTGTCAAGGAGTTTTTGACTAAGACCCGACAATCCATCTTTGGGAAGGCGCGGCTTCACTTTTCTATGCGGTCGTGTTGGACTCAGGACGGTGTCATCGTTGTTAAAGCCCCCGATGGAAGCAAACATAAAGTGACATCATTTGAGGAACTGAGTCCGCTGCTGGTGAAGTATCCCCGGGTTCAAACGTCTGGAGATAGCCTGAAAAACAAGACGCGTTAGTTATGGTATCTTTCTGAATTTTTTTATACACTATAGTATTTACGCATTAGACACCCATTAAGTTATTTAGATTTCCTTACCTTAATGTTTGCTATCTTCGTGTTGTTTGTTATTGAACCTTGTTTACTTTTGTTTCGTATTCTTGCACAGTAGTAAAGTATTTGTATCTGTTCTCTTTCTCCTCGCAATTCTCTGAGTTGACAATAATTCATGTAAGTAACGCATACTGTAGGTTTTTTACCCTCAACCGGATTTATTTTTCTCACTTTTTGTTTTGCCTTTGCATGTTTCTTATGTCATTGTCAACTATTGTCAATATATTGTCGACTCGTTTGTCAATCAAAGTAAACGTCATACTCATAAGTGGCATTCTTGTAAGTTTGGATACGTTCACGAAAAATCATTTGAATGCTTAATGGGTGCGTTCGGAATAATTTAAATTAGCGGAAGAATTCCTTTATCACTACTATGTATTTTGTATGGATGTAACTTTTATTTTTGTTTTTCTTCGTATTGTGTTCACTGTCTGTAATTAATAATGATGATGTTAGCTGGCGGGTGGTGCAGAGATGCAAACGTCCTACCAGTGTTTCGTGTAGGTCTCTGTTTTAGTATACTCGTATATTTAAATTCATTTAGTATCTATATCTGTTTTTATTGTATTTATATATATTTTTATCCATGACAACATCTGATAGCGAATCTTTTTTTTCTGCCAACGAATCTACTGCCTCTTCTGGTGATGATAGTTTTTGTTCTGTTACGGAAAACCTTGGTGAACTTTTGCGTCTAAGTTTCAGCAATAATATTGGCCGGCTGTTTAACGTCTGTCATATAAATGCTCAAAGCATTCCAAGCCACTACAATGAGTTGTATGAAACTTTTTCGAACAACAACGTCCATGCCGTCCTGATTTCAGAAACTTGGCTGAAACCTGAACTTTTGTCCACCTCTTACTTTCTCCCAGGATTCGTTCTTTTGCGGAATGACCGAGTCGGTAGGAGAGGGGGTGGTGTAGCTATATACCTTCGTGCTGATCTTCCTTTCAAAATTCTCTCTACTTCTTCCTGTAATACATCGGCTGAGTTTCTTTTTCTAGAGGTCTGTGTCAAAGGAGCTAAAACCGTTCTTGGTGTTGTGTATTGTCCTCCCGCACTTGATTACTTCACTGAGTTCGAATCGGTCTTAGAATCTTTAGGTTCGGAGTACGCACATCACATAGTCTTGGGGGATTTCAACACCAATCTCCTTGCCCACAACTCCCATCGATCCCGTAAACTATTAAATCTGGTCGAGTCAGCTAGTCTGCATGTGCTGCCTCTCCAACCAACTCATCATAACACTGCCGGTGATGATACTTGGCTCGACTTGATCCTCACCTCAAATCCTTCCCTAGTCTCCTCACATGGTCAATTTGACGCTCCTGGTTTTTCCCATCACGACCTTATTTTCCTGTCTTATGTCCTTAAATCTCCTAAACCCAAACCTACGTTCCAGTACAGGCGTGCCTTTGCGCGGATGAATTGTGAGAAGCTTGCACAAGATGCTTCTAATATTGACTGGACACCCCTGGAGGAAGCCACTACAGTTGACGATAAAGTTACAATTTTTAACAATGCTGTAGTTAAGCTGTACGACATCCACGCTCCTATCAGGCGAGTCAAGTTAAAGCGCCCACCTGCGCCATGGATGAACGTGGGAGTTCGGATGGCGATGCGACGAAGGGACCGCGCGTTTCGGAAGTTTAAAAGGGATCGGTCGGATGATAATTGGACCCTCTTCAAAACTGCTCGCAATCGTTGTAATCAGATGATACGCAACGCTAAACGTCGCCATATTCTTGATAACATCACTTCTGCTTCTCCCGCTGATATCTGGAAATTCCTTGGAACTCTAGGTATCGGCAAATCGCGGCATTCAGACCTTCCTAACGCATTTGGCTTGGACGATCTAAATCGGCATTTCTCCACTGTTACTACCCTTGATTATCCAACCAAATGTCAAACCCTTGACTTCCTTGCTGGTCTGACGCGACCCAATATTACCCCCTTTGCCTTCACCCCAGTCGACCCGGGAGAGATCAAAAAGATTATCCTGTCCATAAAATCCAAGGCCGTTGGTTGTGATAACATCAGTCGACACATGATCGTGACAGCGGTTGATCAGCTCCTTCCTGCAATTTCCCATATAGTTAACTTCTCCCTTAACTCTGGTGTTTTCCCTTCCCTGTGGAGGAAAGCCCATGTTCGACCACTACCTAAAATCCCTAATCCCACTCTTCTCAGTCACTTTCGTCCAATTTCCATCCTTCCCTTTTTATCCAAAGTACTCGAGGCCTGTGTACATAAACAATTTTCCAACTTCATTCACAAAAACTCCCTCATCAGTCCATTCCAATCCGGGTTCAGGCCCGGGCACAGTACTGTTTCTGCTCTCCTCAAAGTGACTGACGATATAAGGCGAGGAATGGAAGACACTAAGGTGACGGTTTTAGTGTTGATCGATTTTTCTAATGCTTTCAATACCGTCAGTCACGAAGTCCTTTTATCCATCCTCTCCTATCGCATGGTCTCTCACGAGGTTCTGGAATGGTTTTCTTCCTATCTTCGAGGGCGTCAGCAATCAGTTCTCGCTGGTGATTCTAGCTCCAGCTGGTGTGATCTTGAAACTGACGTCCCTCAAGGCGGCATTTTATCTCCACTTTTGTTCTCTATCTTTATAGATCTCATAACTTCTGAGCTTCAGTGTGCGTATCACCTTTACGCTGACGACTTACAGCTCTACTGTCAGGCAGGTGTTGACAGCTTATCCGGTGCGATCGAGGAGCTAAATCGGGCTTTACGAGTCGTCAAAAATTGGTCTGATCGCTTTGGGGTGGCGGTTAACCCAACCAAATGTCAGGCTATCATTGTAGGGAGCCCCTATAGCTTGAGGAGGCTGAATGGTTCAACAGTGCCACCGGTTACCTTTGATGGCACAGTGATTCCGTTTAGCTCTGACGTCAAGGATCTGGGTTTGCATATTGACACTTGCCTTGACTGGCGTAAGCAGGTCGCGATTGTGAGCAAGAAGGTCACTGGAACGTTGCGGTCGCTCTATCGGTTGAAGAATATTCTCCCATCACACATTAAGGCAATGCTTGTACAGTCCCTTATCTTCCCCATAATTGACTATGGTGATGTGTGCTACTATGACCTGAATGCAGATCTCCTCAATAAACTTGACCGACTTCTTAATAGCTGCATTCGATTCGTTTTCAATCTTCGCAAGTATGATCATGTATCCGCACATCGAGCGCTTTTAAAGTGGTTACCTATCCGGCAGCGCAGAGCGTTGAGGGCTTTGACTACCCTGTTTTCTCTTCTTCACAATCCCGCTTCTCCTTCTTATCTGACTTCTCTTTGTCAATATTTATGTTCTGCACACAGCAAGAATCTTCGGTCCGAGAATAATCGTCTTCTTCGTTGTCCTTCTCATCGATCTGGTTTTATAAAGTCGTCTTTCTTTGTCCAGGCGGTTTTCCTTTGGAATGCGCTCCCTCAGAATATCAGGACGGTAACCAATCGGTTCACGTTTAAAGTGAAAGCTCGGGAACACATACACAAGAAGTTGGCAGATTCGTCTCAAAATTAAGTTGTTGTAGGGTTTCTTATTTATGTCTCATAACTATGTCTATATATATATATATTGTTGTACATATGTATGTATATATGTATTTATTATTATATCTATTCTTATATCTTAGTTATAAATATTTTCTTATCTTTTCTTTCTGTTATTGCACCTACTGTGTATTGTCTCTGCATCACCCTAAGGTAGACTGGTAGAAAATGCCTAAGGCATTAAGTCCGCCTTTGTACAGTTTTTACTTGTGCATAAAGTTTTAATAAATAAATAAAATAATAATGTTGTTTTGTGTCGAAAGATTTTAGGAGGCCAATCCTGGAAATGGTTTTCTTGCGTGTGAAGCGGTAATCTTGTTCTGTGTTGAATCATTGAATGAATGCTTTAGTGAAATGTATTCTATGTTGATTTTTGAGTGACCATACTGACCATTTGTCAAAAACGTCTCAATAAGTTTTTGGTTGCAATGGAAATTGAACTTTGTTAAGTATGACAATCAGTTTGTAGTTCCATAACTTGAAAATGATCTCAAATTCGTGGCACCAATATATCCGAAAGCCTGATTAAGATGGAAATAACTGAGTGAAACTTCAAACAAAGCTCCTTACGAAATACACCTTGACTAGGTATACTTACTCGGAAAATTTAATGACAATATATGAGATAATAATCTAGCTTTTAGCAACGTTAAAAGCGACAATGAAGTTACCAATACTAGTTTGTAACAGTTATTTTTAGGGTTCCGTACCCAAAGGGTAAAAACGGGATCTGTCTGTCTGTCAGGCTGTATCTCATGAACCGTGATAGCTAGACAGTTGAAATTTTCAAAGATGATGTATTTCTGTTGCCGCTATAACAACAAATACTAAAAAGAGAATAAAATAAATATTTAAGGGGGGCTCCCATACAACTAACGTGATTTTTTGCCGTTATTTGCTCGATATTAGTTAATAACGCAACAGGTAGACGCTTGAAATATTCACAGAATATTTAGTTGCATATTCACTTTAAAAATAAATAATTAAATTAAAATAAATATTTAAAGGAGGCTCTCATACAACAGACGTGATTTCAGCCGTTTTTTTTTCCTTTCGATACGGAACCTTTCGTTTGCGAGTCCGACTCGCACTTGGCCGGTTTTTTACTTCGAAGAACTTTTTTACCCCATCTTTACTTAATATTATAATGAGGTGCATGAGTTTGTATGTACAGACGCCAGCACATCAACCTACCCGAAACTGTCAAATTTTCCCAATCAACTTTGAACCTTATGTTTTGATAATAAAGTTGAAAATCTATTAAAGAAATTTGACAGATTGTAGTAGGTTGATGTGCTGGCGTCTGTACGTAGGGATCTTCGGAACTTCTGATCCGAAAGCGAAAATCTTTCACTAACGGGTAACTATTTTATTCCGGAGTACCCAAGGATGTTTTTTGTGATAACGACAATCTTCAGGAAAACGAAATCGCTAGCAGAAGCTAACTAAACTTAATAATATAAAGAGAAAAGATTTCATATTTTTTGTTTGTTTTTTTGTTACGCTGTCACACTAAAACTGCTGAGCAGATTTAGATGAAATTTGGCACATCGGTAGACCATGACCTGGATTGGAACATAGTACATATACTTACTATCCCGATATTCCCATCGTGATTTATGCTGATGAAACCGCGAGGCGCAGCTAGTGAATGATAAAAATGAAAATACTTAGAAGTCTCTTATATAATCTATACGCACTGATACCTACAATATTATTCGATCAATATCTCCCCAAATAGATATAACTTACGTAAGTCGCTGGCTTCCAAACCTTCATAACTCGACAATGACGTATAAAAATATCTATTGGCTCGAAAGTGTCGAATCTCCCCCGACTGGAGCTTATAATTTCAATCGAGTATTGGAAAAGGATACGGCTGAGAGGCTCAGAAGCCGTATTTACTCCCCTATTTCCCCTATTTCTCGACATTCAAGTAATGTTGTCAGTAAAAGGATTAAACGCTCCCTTTTTACTGATGGGTGAAGGTCTATTTCTTTGTACGGTTGACATGTTCGTAAATATACGTAAAGGGCTTGTGGTTGAGTAATAACAGCCGCACGGGTCGATCGATCGGGTTAAGCTACACTTGCCGCGGTTGACCCGTGGATGGGTGACCATCTTTCCATACCAAGACCCCCTTCATGCCTCTGTAAGCACGTTAAGCCGTTGGTCCCGGTTGTGAATCGTGGATCTTTGACAGCAGAAGGCCGAAAGTGTGATAACCAGTCTTACCAAGGGGTATCGTATTACTCAGTTACTGGGTTCTGGAGGTCAAAAAGGCAGTCGCTCCATGTAAAATACCAGGATTCAGTTGCATCCGGTTAGACTTGAAGCTGACCAAAAAATTCAGATGATAAAGATGTTACCATTTTGTTGCATTCGCATGTGTTGGAAAATACCTAAAATGTCAAAGGATTAATTTTAAAGGATTATGTGGTTTTTGTTGAAATTGACTAAAATTTTAATTCTGCAACGGAAAAATAATAATCCTCAAAAAACTTGATCAATGATGAAACTCTAGTTTCTAAAAAAGATTGCCGAAAGACCAAAAATGATGAAAAGAAGTATACATTTGAATACAGGCTAGCCTTATTTAAAGCTACGAAGTACAAAACAGTACATCAACACGTTATCCACGTATATCCGTCTAAGTGCGATAACTGTCGAATAATAATTAGCTTCCTAATTACTTTTAATAAAACAGCTCTTAATTAATATTCCATTCGTATAATTAGCTCCCTTAATCTATGAAAGAGAGAATCGCATTTAAACTGTCAACCTTTTATCGTTTCTTTTCTTAAAGTTGCTTGACAGATTTGGGTAATGACGGTAGTTGAAAGCCTTGTTTCGAATTCTAAATATTAAATTTTACTTAGTTTTGAATGAGATTAAATATATTTGATTTTGTTAATAATAACAGGACTTATAAGTAAAAGCTGACGGTGAATTTAGATGTATTTCTTTGAAAATTGAGAAAATTAAATTCGAAGAATATAGCTTGGGAAGCCTACGTATTATTTTCGCTTTTCTGCGAAACACTTGGACCTAATATTGGAAGACCATTGCTGTCAAAGTTTTAAATCGTTAGATTTGCTCTCACACCGTACTAAGTCGCGCGAAGAAGTGTCGATACTGAGAAGAGTGAAACCACACAATAAAAATGGTTTGATGACAATCACTCAACTCAAGTTCTCTGCGACATTTGTGTGTCAACACGAAGCAGAAATGCCACCATCTTCAGATGCGTCAGGGCGAATCTAAGATTTGAATCTTTGAAGCAATCGAAGATTATAGAGAAGGTACACAAAATCTATTCTATATAGGTAATTAAAACACTATCAAAAACAATAATAAATGACCTCTTTTAAGACCTCAAACCAGATTTTACAATTAACTCAACTAACCTGTCATTTGCAAGTGACACTAGCTTACTGATAACTAAAACAAATTACTTATTATATCGTCTGCCCAAAGATTTACATTTATAGATACAAAACCACTATTAAAACTGTCATCCGAAACAGACTCACACAACTGACAGCATGATGAATGTATACGATAGAACCCAAAATATAATTAACATAATTATTTCTATAGTTTTATTACTGGCGCAGTTAAATTTTAATTAGAACTGGTCTTATATCTGATTCGTTAGTCCGAGTTGGGTAATAAGTATTAAGGCCTTTTCCGGTGGGAGTTTGCGGCTGCCATGATCCCAGGTCGAGGTGTTATTTCAAGTGAGGTTTTATGGCGGGTTATGGCGAAAGAGTCAAAGATTAATGTGTTTAGAGTTAAAGCAGTAAAAAACATGTCTTTTATTATGAAGTATTTTAAGAGAGGCATATAAAGACAAGACATAGTCGGTGAAGGCAAGTGATCATGACAATCCGTTTAATGGAAACTAGCTTCTGCCCGAAGCTTCGCTTGCGTGGATATCGGACATAATCCCGCGACAAAAAGTAGCCTATGTCCTTCCCCAGGATGCTATCTATCTCCTTGCGAAATTTTATCGAAATCCGTTCAGTGGTTTAGGCGTGAAAAAGTAACATACAGACGGAGTTACTTTCGCATTTATAATCATAGTATGGATGTCTTATTATCAGTTTTAAAAATAATTAAACCAAACCCAATTATATTTGGTTTTCAAACCAAAAAAGCGCCGGAATGAACACCAACTTAAGGTACAAGTTTGTAGCCGACTGCAGACGACAGCAGCAGGCGACATGTTGCCGCGACACTACTGGTTTCTAAGTATTTCGATGAAATGCTTTCCGACACGTCGTCTGCCACATCATCATCATCTTTTCAGCCGAAAGACGCCCACTGCTGGACATAGGCCTCCCCCAAGCACCTCCACATCGACCGGTTTTGTGCTTCTCGCATCCAACGGGTTCCTGCTCCCTTCACAAGGTCGTCGGTCCACCTTGTGGGAGGCCTTCCAACGCTAGGTCTTCCGGTACGCGGTCGCCACTCCAGAACCTTTCGACCCCATCGGCCATCTTTTCTGCGAGCATTGTGCCCTGCCCACTGTCACTTAAGTTTAGCGATTCTTCGTATTTCATAGAAATAGATAGAAACAAGTAGTATCGCGGTGACATGTCGCCTGCTGCTGTCGTTTGCAGCCGGCTACAAACTTGCACCTTTAGGCAGTAACCTGACGATTCCATAATATTCTCTTTTCCCTATCTCTGGCTTACCACGGAAAATTTTACTCCCCAACTCGCTATGAAAATTAATTTGAAAGTATCAAACTATCTTTTAATCGCAAAGTTGAAAGTCACTTCTAATAAAACGACGGTTCTGATGAAGATTAATTTACTGAAGAAATTTTAACATCGATTTTAGGAGCTTTAATAATTACAGGTTTAATGAAATTAAGGATTCTGTGGACTTTAGCTTAGTCAAGATTATGGGGCAGATTTTCAAATTAAATTGGCTATTCTTTAGGCGGGTCGCAAATCCGTAATCTTTAGCGATGTTTAATTTAGGAAAGGGATATTAAATAAATACTTCCTTCGATTCTTGTCTGACAATATTTTGAATACGCAAAGTAAGGCGATTCCATTTGAAATTGCATATCTAGTAGACAATTGCGTTGTGTGTGCTGCATCTATACACATTATACTTATTAGCAATGGGTCAAATAATTGCGCTAATACATAATCAGCGTATAATGCTCCCACTGCTGGGACACAGGCCTCCTCTCTGTAAGAGGGAGTGGGCCGTAATCTACCACGCGGGCCCAGTGCGGGTTGGTAGACTTGGTAGATGTCACACATCGTCGTATTTTTGGTGGGTTTCCTCACGATGTTTTCCTTCACCGTTTTGAGAGCAGTGGTAATGAAATAATTTACACAAAGTAAAGCTGGGTTCGAACCTACGACCTACAACTCTTTAAGTCGCGGCCGTTACCTCTATGCCACCACTGTTCTGCTATACTACTACTTTCGTTTATACTTTACATCAAATCGTTCGCGAAGATGGATGTACAGACGCCAGCACATCAAGCTACCCGAAACTGTCGAATTTTCCCAATCAACTTTGAACCGTATGACTTAGCAATAAAGTTGAAAATCTATTAAAGAAATTTGACAGATTGTAGTAGCTTGATGTGCTGGCGTCTATGCCTTTCCAAGTGTCCATTCTCCGTCTAGTTAGCTATCGTAAAAAAATTGTCTTAACTCCACCTGCCATCCTCCGAACATTTATTAAACTTCCTCTGTCGAATGAAAAGTCATTTACACCGGTTGAATTCTTAATCATACGCATTCAACATTCCCGATTGTATTATAAAATAATAATTTAGTAGCCGGACTTCGGGAAAAGATAAAAGTTGATTATGATATACCGTCTGATAAACTTTTAATTAAGTTTACACCCAGTTCCAGAATAATGTTTATTCATTTCAACAATTAATTATTACGTAACGTTAAAAGCTTTGAAAGCTTCTGTTTTTACATTAGTGTTAATTTTTTATATGGGCCTCTCTTTATCTATATTAAATTCTTTTACATTTTTGTTTCTATTAAGTCGTGGAATTTAATTCAATTTGATATCTTATGAAAACGTTTCATTCTCGAAATTAAATTACGTTATTATCATTGGAATTGTTTCTCTCTTAATAAACTGCTGCTGCAATCTTTATTTCGTTTAGAAGTATTTTTATGAATGTATATTGATTAAAAACACAAAATAATCTGGTAGGCAATCCAATATTTACATATTACAATTTTAATATTAAATTCACTTAACCAAATCCTAATCGGTAAAAAAAACATGTCCGCATCAAACGGTCAATTAAAAAAAACGTTCGAAATCCGTTAAGAAAACAAAACATTCCATTCCAAATTCAAAAAGGAGTGAACAAAGAGCTGTCACTCAAACGTAGAATGGACACGCCCAGGGAAGGTTCAATCAGAGGCCTCTTACTTCGTAATTACTCATGATTCTTGGTCAGTTCCGGCGTAATGACAGGGTACGATTTGATGATGCATTCTCTACGGTCATAGAATAAAAAGAGATGACGTAAGTGTATGATTAGAATGATAGTATTCATTACGTTTTAATTTAGTTCGGTCATCGTCGGCATTTCTTCGTATCATGGCGGAAGAACACGAAGCATTCCGAGCTTAATGTACTTTAGATAGTTTATAATATTCTCTTTAAAGTACGCTCCTTTTGCTTTTCTCATAATGAAACACTCGTCTTCCTAGGAGCGAATTATTTTTCAAAAACGTCTTTAAGTATTAACTGAGTTACTTCAAGTTACATTAAATCTACAGAGATGCAGTTTTCTTGTTGATTCGAGAAAGTACTTCGTGTATTTGTTTTTTTATAAAAGTCGTAAAGTACTCTAGCGTACTGGGGTCTATTAAAACTTTGATATTGAAAATTAAATGCGAAAATTGGATTCAAAGGCGCGATACTGCTAATTGTTGTAATTGGCTTACTTCAATTAGTACAGAATTACCCTCCTCACTGCATAAATGGCAATGATTCATACAGTGCTAAATTTAGCACCTCTGCGCTCTTGATCTATCTATGCGTCAGCGGAGGAAGCGATAATTCGTAGGTAGTAGGTATACTGCATTGGCGGTTTAATTTCTAAACTTGTAAACAAATATGTGTTTATGGAAAAACAACTTAAATACCTACACATTAAGTTCAGTTTGCGCTTTAATTTCAAACATTTCGTAACTTTTCAATAGTTGTAGTACTTGTAGTCATTCTGAATTTTACTTAATTTTCATTTTCACAAAGTTGATATTCGTTTGACAGGAAGTAACTTCAATTGGAAACAAGGTTTTGAAAGGACTGTAAGTATATACAAACGTACGAATCTGTGTTAATCGCGTTGTGAGCGGTACAATGCCGGCCGCGGCGGGGAGCGCCGCATCGTGATTCAATATTTAATTGAATGTGGAACGCACATGGCGAGGTTAACGACCAAGTTGCTTGACCGATGGTTAGTGATAAGATAAAGTAGATATATTTAGTTGAAACTCCCCATTGTTGCAAATACTGTGTCGTTGGCTTTCGATGTTGCAAGGTAGTGTTTTGAATATAATTTACAAGCATTGCATGATACAATCATTACAAGACACCAAATAAAAACATGACGTAAGTAAGTACCTGATTAATAATTATTTTAACATTTAAATTAGGTAACATAACGTTCTGTTATCCGATTGAAACATCTTTACAAACATAATAATTAACGACTGGTTTGATCAACGATTTAAATAACGTTAAATATTTTTACCATGAGGGGCACGTTACTGATATACTTTGAAGTTCGAGAAACATAACATCACACTTGAATAAATAAAAAATTAGCCTATAATAAGTAATTTAAATTCAATAAACCCATTCAAATTAAACCCTACCTAAGCTACTGCACATCTATATCGTTATGTAAATTATCGTAATTTGTACGTCATTATTAACCCTCCCGTGCGCGAGTGGTCTCGGAGACCCATTGCAATATTCGACGCAGAATCTGTCACACTGACGTAGACGCGTCAGCTGCTGCGACACAATACTGTGATCCAATTTTAACGTACATCTGCCGCAAATGTCAAAGCTTATAGAATAATCGCAATTTTGCTGACTTGCTGTTTGATTATACTTTGACTAGCTGCGCCCCGCGGTTTCACCCGCATATGTGTCGATCCCGTGGGAATATCGGGATAAAAACTATCCTATGTCCTTCCCCGGGACTCAAACTATATCTATACCAAATTTCATCTAAATCGGTTCAGTAGTTTAGGCGTGAAGAAAAGACAGACAGACAGACAGAGTTACTTTCGCATTTATAATATTAGTTTGGATTTTTGGTTAAAATATTTTGTGTTGTAAAAGTCAGTTTTTTGTTTGGAATTTATATTAGGTTTGGTTTTGAAATCCGTTCTTCCATACTAATATTATAATTATGCGAAAGTAACTATCTGTTTGTTACCTTTTCACGCCTTAACGGCTTTCGATGAAATTTGGCACACAGACAGGTAGACCTGGATTAGGACATAACATGATTTTTTCGAGGTCAAGAACGACTCAGCAATAAAAAAAAGAATAATAAAAATAAAACAATTATACGAAAAAAAGCCGTACCTATGAAAAATAAAAGGTTCGTTAGAACTCTATTTTTGTGACAGTTTTAGTACAAGCAGCCACGAACAAAAGGATTTCCAATAAAAATTAGGATGCTCTAGTTCATTTTCGTTTTGTTACTCATAAAACAAAGGTTCTGTTAATTGGGAGACCATGTTTTTCTAAATAAACATGTAGCGCTTTAGCGTGGAGGGTTGCCAAAACGGATTTTAATTTCATCCAAAAAAAGCAAAGCAAAAATATTCGAACGAAAATCGAGACTTTTTAAGGCCAGCGCTTTGAATTAACGAACGCCGGAGTAAAGCGAAAACAACACCATAGATGGACGGAATAGATACTCCTTTTGCATTTTTGCACTCAAGTATAGCTGCTACTTTTATCGCAAGTACCTATTTGCGATAAAAGTAACTCACAAGTGCACACGACGACGCAGCGAATAATTTTAATAAATGCAGAGTAGAACTCGAAAGTCACCCTTTTCATAATCTAGTAAAAAGCACTACCAGAAAATCACCTTTTCAAATATTTAAAAAATGTCTTTCATCCATTATGACTTTCTATTATGCCTCACACTGCTATCGCTCCCCCAGGGCTAAGGCCTACTGTCCTAACACGCCGGGTGTCCCAAAAATGGCGACAAAATCTAACGCGCGTGAATAATTTTCTGACACAAATGCAACCGTTGTTGACTTTACTCTCCCTATTATTACTTTTTACGGTTTAACAAGCTCGTATTTTTACTTATCTCGTTGTGTGAATTGTTATTATACATTTTTTTTTCTACAAAGGGTGGCAACCCTAGTTTCGTATCGGTAAGGCTGATGCTATTGTGGTCGCTTATATCAACGACGTATATTGTGACGCTTTCAAACGCGAAACTTTTTTATTAGATGTCTTTTTTTTATAACTTTGTGTAGTTTTTATGAGTTTGATGAGCGATGCCGGCCCGAAAATTTAGAGGCGATCGTCGCGGTCATAATACCCGAAAAAGTTTTGACGAGCGCTAAAAAGATGTGTACAATATTTTTATCGCGAATCGTGAAGTTTTTTTGTAATTAACGCTATCTGTTTCAAACTCCACGAGCAAACGATTCAATTTGCGCCTAATTGGGCACTATTTGATTTGCTTTACAGCCCAGTTACAAAATAAATGAATCTTCATTGCAGCATGATTAAAACAACGCTAAAATAACATAATTATTTGCATTTAAAATTAGATCAACACATATTTACTTTACCACTTTGCCTTTGAAAACTGAACGCAACACGAATTCTATTAAATATAAATCAACATTAATTATAAGCCAGTATTGAGACTGGGACCGGCCGCCTAGCAGTTACCTATACAAAAATAATTATATCAAAACACGCTGGAACTACAACAGCTGACAACACAGCCTATCCGATCAACCCGTACGATGCAGCCTAAACAGAAAACAATAGAACGACCTTTCAATAATAGAACATTGGATATAAACACGATACCAATTACCTACGGTATGTTACGTCGATACTGGAAATTTCAAATTGATATCGAATTATATTAAAAGTTTATTAGATGTTCCGCTCGGGTTTTGATTGTGATTTTTGTTTGCGTTGGTGTCGAATAATTGGTTTCGATTTTTGTAATGTTACCAACACGGGAAGTAAATGTTTGTCATTTGTTGATACGATCTGAATATCTGATGGTAGGAACAGAAAATTGTTTTATTGTAATTTTGATAATGTGTGGTTTTGGTAATAGTAAATTAAGTAAATTACAAAATAATTTGACGTAGGTATAATATATAGGAGTATTTGGTAAACATTTTCTCGTAAAAGTAAATTCACTTCAAAATAGAATGCTTTGAAAACATCGTCCTATTACTAACGTCAGAAACATTGATCTAGTAGCTTTCAATAGATACGAGCGGCAGTCACAAAATTCACGGAATTTTCATCGTACGACAAACTGTCAGAATTGCTAACGTGAAAGCAATATTCGTTCGGTTTTTTTAAGCACTGTAACGGAACTATTAACCTATGTCAAGCCAAGCACAAAGCGTCGGTTCGAGTGACCACGTTTTAACAACAATTTCAACGTACAAAGACCAATTACGATACCACGGGTCGATCAAACGGGTATCGGTGAAAAATGGGTATCGTTTCGACCGGCGAGCAGCGGAAGGGTTGGTCCGTTTGAGAGAAATTTTGCCGCCTGATCGATGTTGCGCGGAAATTAAATGATGATGTGGACATAAATAGCAGATTATTGGTGGTTCCGTTTGATTTTTGATATGGTCAAGTATGTATTTCGTCAATAAATGAGATTTAAATTCTTTATTTCTTTGTGTGCGTCGCGTCAAAGCGATGAGATCGAGTGGAATGTTTTTTGAACTGATAATTATAATATTTTATGTAGGTACTTTTATAAAATTACATATCTCAAAAAAACACGCATAGCACTAGGTAATATTTTCAGCAAGTTCAAACTCAAAGCATTTATATCAATTTAACCATGTACAGGCGCTTTTGATAGATAGATAGGTAAAACGTTTATTTAGTGCAACAAAAGACAATACAGACTAAAAAAATATCAAAAAAGGTGAGAAAAAAAAACAAAGATTAAAAAGATAAATTGACCCATAGACACCTCATATGACATTTATAACATCACTACTGGTCGGTGTGTGTCTCATGGTTGCACCAAATAAGAGTCCAGCTCAGCATATGCCAGGTACCTACAATACCTGACGCTGGTATTCTGCTGCATCCCGTTAGTCACACACGGATGTCGAGAAGACACATCTGAGTTTCAACAAAATGGTACCTACATAGTGCGGCGCGTATATTATAAAGGTGGTAAGTACCCACATCTTAATCGACTTGCTTTTGAATTATCAAAAATTAAATAGTCAGTTAATCAGAAAGTTGAAGCTAGTTGCCCATTCCAAAACGTAGATCTCTATGGAGAACGGTTCCTGTAAACATAAAAAATATCTAACTAAATAAAACCGAGTACGAAAAACATCTCGTATAATATTCTACTAATAATAACCACTTGGATTGTGAAATCAAAGACATTTTCCAGGTACTTGTGGTTGTATGTAGTGAGGTACTTCCAACTTATTATTAGATATTCGCAAAATATTCCGATCACGAAACTGTACTCCAGGAGAGTAAATTTAATTTATTCTACTCCACCCGTTACCGTTTTTCATAACGTGATATATAAAGAATTCCAATTTTATCGTCGAAATTGTTATTTTCTACATATTAGCTGTGTTATTTTATCGCTTTTTCTCATTTTATTTAGGACCTGTAATAACACTTATTTAGGAAATATCGGGTTATAATAATGTACGTACAAAAATTCTGGAAAATGGCAATCTGATTTTGGTCTAAAACGCATTTTTGACATGAAAAGACAGCCTTGTTGACTCTGTCAATCACTTTTAGGAGGCTATTCAATGTTATTTTGTCTTTCTATCCTACTAATATACTTAATGAAAGTTTGTGAAGATGTTTAAATGTTTGTTACTCAATTACGCATAAACCATTGAACAGATTTGGATGAAAATTGGCACATAGATAGACCATTTCCTGGATTAACACATAGGATACTTTTTATCCCGGTAGTACGTTCCCGTGGGATAATTTCAGATTCCCACGCGGGCAAAGCCGCCGGCAACAGCTAGTAACCTATAAATTAATAACTTACCAAGTCAAAAAACTTCCTTAAACTTATGTAAAGTACTAGGTAAGTTTTTCAAAATACTATCGTGGGTAAGTTAAACTTGGTTCAAATAATCGCATCTAAACCCGACACCTAGTATTACTTACTAATACAAAAAGAATATCTGTAAAAAGCAGCAATTGAAGTGGAAATTCCAGTAAGAGAGGAAATAAAAATAGAATAAAGAAAGAATGCCGACTGTTTATCATCTAGCATAAGTTGCAACAACATTTTACGGCAGGAGCGCTTTCTTTCGATCCGAGATGTTTGCAATCTTTCACAAGTTTTGCTGTGGTTCTATTTTTAAATCCAGCGTGTTTTGTGTCTATGGTAGGTATAGCTCCTACAAGATTTTGTAAACAAAGATCGTTATGACACAGACAAAATAGAATATTAAGTTAAATAAAATACATGTTGTATAAACAACATAATTATCGTGCTTAACCATAACTAGAAATAAATTCTTATTTAGATGCTTATATCAAACGACCGCAAAGGTTGGACAAAAAGGTTGGTCCCTCTCAAGTAAAAATAAAATGGCATAAAATGATTACATCGACGTCTTTGATCCGTTTATTATGTGAAGCATTATCTATATACTAATAATAAAACTGAAGAGTTTGTCTGCTTTTTTGGTTGAATATCTAGAACTATCGGTCGGATTAAAAAAAAAATCTTTATGCATTTGATAGCCCAATTCTTGAGGTAGGTTGTAGGCTATTTAACATCACGCCAAGGCCCTTAGGGGCCGAGCAAACATAAACAATTAAAACGAAGTAATTGCGCGGGCAAACGATGCAATATGACGGGGTGGGTCGGGGAACATGAAATAACATGCGGACAATGTCGCGGGCAGAAGTTACATTCTATAAAACAGGAAATCTCCAGTGATAACCTTTACTTGATACATAGGAAAGTTAACGCAACACTCTTGAACTTGCTGGCCCCAATTTCCCTCCACGATACAAATTAATGAAGTAAATAATAACACAACAGATTGCAATTGACACATATTCCACGTCCTATATACGTCTGATATCACATTTGTCACTCGATCCATTTGTCGTAAATAACAAGGAATAACTACTTGACATAGAGCGAGACATACAATAGACAAGTCAATGCAAATTAAATTTAAAAAAAAAATATGTGTTTGTGCGTCTCTGTCTATCTTCCGTACAAAACATCCTATCCTATTCTCACTTAATCATTCATCATTCGTAATGTTGCTTGCCTGACGGTCTTTTACAGACTGTACCTACTTCGGAGAGTGTGCGCAGGAGCTCCACGACCTGATCCCACCATCGCCCTTTTACCACCGGACCACCAGACGTACTGCAGCGTACCATCCGCACGTGGTTGATATCCCGATGAGTCGTACTCAGCGCTTCTCCTCCACTTTTATTATGGGCACAGCCAAAGTGTGGAACTCTCTGCCGGCATCTGTGTTCCCTCCCACATTTAACCCGTCTGCCTTCAAATCAAGAGTGAACAGGCATCTTCTGGGCACGCTCGTTCCATCATAGACCTCATCTATCGCATTCCATCAGGCGTGATTGGGTCAAGAGCGCGCCCATTTAGCAATAATAAAAATAAAACTTTTTAGAACGTAACGTACGTGTTTTTGGATGAGTTTCAGTACTGCGATCTGAGAGGCAATTCCCATATTTTTTTTATGACATTCGCATTCTAATGGCAGTTTCAATCTGCCAAGAAAGCCTCTAATTTAAGACCACGTTGAGATGAGATTGCGATATGTATTTTAACGTTTTTTTAAGAATGAGAATTGGCCCTCTGGTAACCAACGTGTCCACTAACCATTGAAATAAGCTTATAGTCAGCCTATCGTGTTCCCACTGGTGGGACACAGGCATCCTCTCGGTAAGGGGAAGTGGGCCGTCATCCACCACGCAAGCCCAGTGCGGATTGGTAGATAAGATGTCGCGTATCTTCGAATTTTTGGTTCTAGGACATGCCGGTTTCCTCTCGATGTTATCCTTCACCGTTCTACTAAAATAAGCTCATACGGCCTCTATGTTAGTTGTAACTCTGTGTAAATAACTGGAAGAATCTCAACTCATCGCTAATTATTAGAGCGGCCATCTGTCGACTAACTTATGATCGATATTGAGGGGCGCCGATTGTGATTGTGAATCGAGTTTATTTGATTTACGATTTTTTTTGTTGTTCGTTCTTGCGTGCGAAGGGTAAGCTGAGCTTTAAATGAGAATTGGTGTTTCAATTAATTTTAAAAGATTTGGGTAGCTAGTGTTTAGGCAAACGCTTTACAGAACCTATGCATAAAAACCAAACATACTTGACAGTTCTCGCAGAAATTGAGGTAACATTACTCAAAATAAATGATTTCGAAAAATACCAACAAGCCGGAATCTTCACAAAAAGGAAGGAAGGACTCAACGGCGCAAAATTCCTAATAACACCCAAAATTAATCTCGTTAGGTACGTGCGGATTACTGCGGATAAAACCTGTTATAACAGGATCTAACCAGTTATTGGAGGATGGCGTAAATTTTACGTGTACCAATAACGTGTTGCGAAGTGCATGTGACATAAGCCGTGTTCGCCTAAATTGGACACTATGCCAGCATCAGGCTTCGGATTGGTGATAAAAATTGAGTTTTACATAGGTCCCTTATGCAGTTTTGACTATGGAACATTGTTGGTTTAAATGCAGCCATTTCTTTCGTAGAAAATACTTTGTTTGGGGACATGTTGTTTTAAATCACCCAGTTCCAATGTAAAAAAACGGTACTAGAAAAGTTTTTTTTTTACTTTCTGCTTCATTATCTAAAGCACATTAATATGAGATATTATTACCATAATCACTTTTCTGTTAAAAAAACTTTTTAGCCTATATTGTGTCCCACTCCTGGGCATGGGTCTCCTCTTTTTCCTTCAAAACCTCCTTGTCTTGTGCGATTTCTGGCTATGTTGACCCTGCAAACCTTATTAGATCGTCACATCACCTTTACCGTGGTCTACCTCAACTACGATGTCCTCCCCAGGCGTCTAGTGAGTGACGATCTTTGCCCATCTCTCCGGGTGCAGTCGCGCGATTTTATGGACCTCAAACTAGGCAAATTTCGCAACTTCCATTTATAACTTGATTGACCTTATATATTTAACTAGCTTCAGCCCGCGACTTCGTCTGCGTGAAATTTCACCCTCCCCCAATCACCCTCTTAGGGGTGGAATTTCGAAAAACCCTTTCTTAGTGGATACCTATTCTTCACAAAGAACACACCCCCCAAATTTTATGTCTCTGGTTTAGGCTGTGCGTTGATATATCAGTCAGTCAGTCAGGACTTTGAATTGTAATAAATAAAATAATTATAATTATAATTGTAATAGATAAATCTCACAAAAGCCTTTACAAAAGCTCCAGAATGTTTGATCTAACAAAATTTAACCAAACATAAAGGCTATGAAGAATTAAATAAACAATTTCCCTGAAAAATTTATGCACAGTGCTTTCTGCTCGCGTTGCATGTATACACTTGCATACAATGCAACACAAAGCTGCCTGTAAAGCAGTATTATCGGCATTTTATAGAGAATGCATTGCCTTTGAGCACGACTAGGAGGGTTTTATTTAAAGTAACTTAGTTGTTAGAATCGTCGCTTTTTGACGCCGAAACTGTCGACTTTTGTTTCGTTTTGTGAGCTTATAATGGAGTTAGTGTAGTAGATATTATTTGATAGAGAGTTTGTTCGGAGAGTTTGCGTTTGTTTTTTTTTCTACTGGGCGTTTGTTTGATGATTTATTAAGTAGCTGTTTTGTTTAGTTTGTTATTGCAAGACTTAATTATTGGTCCGAAACTATTTTTCATTATAATGTACTTGCATTATTGCAAGTTAAAAATTAGCCTCAGATATACAGGGTGAAATTGAATTCATGGGCATCCTTTTAAAGGGTCATTGTAATCATCGTTATGAACAACTTTTACTATGGGACTAAACCTAAATCGCAAAAAAAAATCAGCTCTTCCTTACATTCTGACGCGATATATGAACATAAATGCAAGGAACAGCAGATTTTTTTTTTTGCGATTTTAGGTTTAGTCCCATAGTAAAAGTACTTAGTTCATAATGATGAGTACAATGACTCCTTAAAAGGATGCCCAATAATTTCATCCTGTAGTGATACAGAAAACAAAATGTAATTTGTTGTACACCAGAAAATATATTTATAACAAAAAAATACATTTATCACTACAAAACGTACAATGGGCGGCCTTTTCACTTCCAGCGATCTCTTCTAGGCAACCATGGAATGGACAGTTATTGCGTGGACATAAAAATCTTCCTATAGTATCTGACTCATTTTCTTCTAGAGCAGATCTCCATTGACTGAGACCGAAATAACTCATTTATTTATCACCTCTTGCAACATTAAAATGATAATATTCAAATAAAAGCAATCTAATGACGCATCATTATCGCTTCATCAAAGCACACACTATGTCTACATACGACAATATTTAACGGTCGTATCTAACTGGCACAAATCGTAGACGTCGTCGACCGATATGTCCCGATAACTTCCGATAACGTCCGATAACTGACGATATCGGTGGGCACACAATGAGTGCCAGTGTTGCGAAAGTTTACGTTACTAAAAGTGCTGTTTTATCTACTGGTGCTAGGGTACTTCGAAAAGCTTGATTGATAAGCCTGTTTGAATTCCTAGCGTCAGTTTAGTGAGTTGATGCTCGTAATCGTTTCTGGTTTATGAATCACTAGCTGCGCCCCGCGGTTTCACCCGCTTAAATGTCGATCCCGTGGGAATATCGGGATAAGAAGTATCCTATGTCCTTTCCGGGACTCAAGCTATCTCTATACCAAATTTCATCTAAATCGGTCCAGCCGTTTGAGCGTGAAAAAGTAACAAACACACACACACACACTCACAAACTTTCGCCTTTATAATATTAGTGTGATTAGTCAACAACAATTTAATTTTCTTGAAATGTGTCATCATGAGCCCTAAGGTATAGACGCCAGCACATCAAGCTACCCGAAACTGTCAAATTTTCCCAATCAACTTTGAATCTTATACTATAGCGATAAAGTTGAAAATCTATTAAAGAAATTTGACAGATTGTAGTAGCTTGATGTGCTGGCGTCTGTACAACAAATGTTGCTGGTAATTTAGACAGCTGACGATACAAATTAAAAGTATAGTAACGTTATTCGATGGTAGATAAAATCTTTATATTATACCTAAAAATAGACGCTATATACACACATCAAAAGTGTCTAGGGATCAAGCATTTTTATGCGGATTTCTTGAGATTGAGATGTGGCTTTGTAATAAATTTATGATTTTATAAATTTATATGGATCCTTTTTGGTGCATTTCATAATTTGAATCAGGAACTGTGAATCAAATTCGAGTAAAAGATGAAAATCAGCTGTCAATATTTTCCCTATAAAAACATACAACGCATTGAAGACATTATTAGTGCTACTGTTTCCCTACTACTGATTAAAACCAACGTTATTATGGAGCGGCGACGTCATTTAAGCAGGGAAGAAATGCTCAGAGCCGTGGGAATGATAGAAGCTGGTTCCCGGCAACGTACTGTGGCTTTAGCTCTGAATACAAGTCAGAGTGTTATCAGTCGACTTTGGACACGTTACCGAAGCACTGGTACCGTGGCTGAGCGCCATGGAGGACGGTATCGCTGCACCACACGGAGACAAGACCGATACATTCAAATCTTAACTCGAAGAGCTCCAACAATAACCGCCATGATGTTAGCCGTGAGGCTTCATCACTCTTCAGGGAACTTAATTAGCGACCAAACAGTCAGAAACCGCTTGCATGAAGTGAACCTTCATTCCCGAAGACCGCTACGGGTACCACCTATAGCAATGCACAATCGTAGGATTCGATATCAATGGGCTCTTGAACACAGAAATTGGGCAGAAGAACAATGGCGTTTCGTGTGCTTTTCTGATGAGTCTCGTTTTGGTATGAGACCGGATACAAGACGTATACGACACTGGAGAACCCCTGGACGCCAACAGCGATTAAAATCCTGCCAGGAAGTCCATCCTTATAGTGGTGGAACCATCATGGTATGGGCGGGTATTTGGATCGGCGGAAGAACTGAGTTGATTTGGATCAGAGGCAACCTCAACGCTCAAATTTATGCTGAGACGATTGTATCAGACGTCATCGTTCCTCTACAAGTGCAAATCGGTCCCTTAATGCACGACCGCACACCGCAAGAGTTGTAAGACAGACTCTCGCCGCAGCTAACATCAATGTCCTGCCCTGGCCTGCTCAGTCGCCAGACTTGAACCCGATTGAGCATGCATGGGATATGCTACAGAGAAGAGCTCTGCCGAATATGGAGGGTATCCAGTCGCAAGAAGACCTTTTTTTGTTGTTGCAACGAACATGGGCGGCCATTCCACAGCGTGATTTGGATGAACTCATTTTGAGTATGCCAAACCGATGTTCTTGTGTTGTTAGTGTTCGCGGTAGGAACACGGATTATTAATTGTTTAAGTTACCCAATAAAATTTTAAAGAAAACTGTTATTTCAGTCTTTTTTCGAACTTTTGTGTTAGTGGTTCAAATGTCAAAAATCCCTTTATTAGGAAAATGGCAAATTTCTTTATTGATGCAAAGGTGACTTGGTTTATCGTTACTGTGACAAACGAAAACACTTTATTTGATGAATCCTTAAAGAAAATTTTAATTAATATCAATCAGGAGAAAAGTTATTGCAAAAATATATGTTGATCCCTAGACACTTTTGATGTGTGTATCTTTCCAATTTCTTCGTTTTTCCCTAAATACAAAAGGATTTCATTAGAACACTAATATTCTGCCCAAATTCCCAAAACACATCTTTATTTATCAAAAAGTATATTTATATTCATAACAGACAGACAATCTGACGGCACTTATCTTGAAAATTTCTCCTTTAATAAAATGTTAAGGTGAATACACTTAGGGGCCCTTATTATAATAGTTAATGATATTATCTTGGGGATGCGAGGCGAATCACAATAAGCAATTAAGAACGTGAGAATAACAAGATACAGAATGCTAACTCCCAACTTGCGATAAGATATTCAGAATTGTCGGCACGAAGGTATCTTGTTTTCTGTGAATCTTATGGTTCGGTGGACTCACAATTAAGTTCAGCGATGCTTAGGAATAAGGTAGTCTAAGTTCCACGAACTATCGATATTCTATCAAGTTTTGGTTAGGTAGGTACTCTTCCACCCGGTTATTGTTATCAAATTCTACTTTAGCATTATTTAAGTTGATTTCTTGGTCGCCTCAAGTAAGAGTTTGTAGCGGTATCTACAACGCCACATGCGAACAACGCATCATACTGACGTCATGCAAATCCTGCATCTCGCAAGCAGAGTTTACCGCGCAACTAGCATAGATACGACAGCCCGATATGAATCATCGGGCAGTTGCCCGCCAGACACAACACCCGTCTGGTCGGAGGATCCTCCTTTTTCTGTGGAGTATGAGTGAACTATACACCCTGTTCCTCATACCTCTTTAAGTTCTAGTTTCCAACCTCAAATTCTCAACTCAGAAACCGGGCGTTAGTTTTTGCTCCTAATATTAGCATGTATTACCTGTATACCAACATCTTTTACAATAGTCATTTCGCTAAGATTTCCATACTAGTATCCCATCACCCAGCGACTGCTCATCGTCTTGGCTAAGTCGATCACAGGCAGTTTTTGATGATCCATTATTAAGTTCACGCTGATCGCTCCTAAGTCGTCATGAATCGAACAGAGTGTAACCTCTGTGCTCTATTTACTCTGTGGTAACAATTACGCAATTATCTATATGAATATTATGTTTTATTTTTATTTCGTGTGAAGCCGTTAATTAGAGAGTGTGTAGGACGTGAATTATTTGCTTTGTTGTACTGACATTTAGGTTGTATGCTCTACGAAAGACGAAAATGTTTGCTAACTCATTCACGTTAGCAAATATATCTAGCTTCATCTTGATCAGAAACTTTCGTCTCTCGATTGGAAGCTCTAGAGATATACTACTACTCAGTTTAAGACGAATTTTCTAATAAAAGCTAAAGCTGCCTAAGTTGGGTTAGACTGAATCCGTTTTATTGCAAAACGAGTTCTTACTTTAGTCCAAAAAACCAGTTATTGTATTTTAAACTTTATACGGAGAACGTTAAAGTTCTTACCTATTACAAAATTGACAACTTAGACTGGGTTTGCCGTCAATTTTTATATCTACTTAATTTGAACTTAAAGTTTGTCGATTTAAACCAGCACCCTAATTGCGTAACACACTATCAATCGGAACCTGAATCATTTTGAAGCAAATTGCTAATCCATTGCTTCATAAGTTCGAAAAATTTGTCTGCTTAACACGTAAATAACGCAATGGATGTTGTTGAACTGTCAAAATGAAACCGATTCCGATTGATAATGTGTTACGCAATTGCCCCGCAGGGTCTAAATATAAACATTGTTCTGAAATAAGTCTGAAAATGTCTTAATTTCTTTATAAACAGCAAAATACACAATAGTTAATTAATACACTACTATGTATTTACTTGTGAAGGCCGCAGAAATCCGCTGCAAGCAGGAAGCACAGAACAGCATCCTAATAAAATTGCGTAACACACTATCAATCTCAATCGATTTGAAGTATATTGCTAATCCATTGCTTCATATGTTCGAAAAATGATTATGCTCTGCAACATAAATAATGCAATGAATGTTGTTGAACTGTCAAAATGAAACCCATTGCTACTGATAAGTAGTATGTTAACGCAATTGCTCCGCTGGTCGAAGTGGCGGTACTTGGTCAGGCTCATGTCCAGCATACGACGTCTTTTGGCTGAAATGATGATGATGAAGATTCAACTATTCACACTAGGAACTAAATTAACTTAGGCTTATATCTCACTGGGACACCATGGTTGCCCTGCCAGCAAAATATATAAAGCTATATGGTGGGTACTAGGCGTTCAATTGGATGCGCAACCAACCATACATTTTTTAGCAGTGTGACCATTTTTGCACCGCTATTGGTGTCCTAGTGAGATAGGGCCCTTAAGACTAGGTTTAGACAAAATATACATTTCAACTATTAATATTTCCAACCTCTCTATCAAAATCTCTGAAAATATTACTAACCAACTGCTGCCCGCGACTTCGTCCGCGTGAAATCCTTTTTTTTTTTTCAAAAATAAAAGTAGCCTAAGTAACTCCTTATTACATCAGCTACAACGACCATGGTCGTTGAGCTATCTGCCAGTGAAAGTCCAGTCAAAATCGGTCCAGCCGTTTCAGAGATTAGCCGGAAGAAACAAACAGACAGTAAAAAATCATAAAAAAATATATTTTGGTATATGTAGGTACCTACCGTGTATGCATCCATATGCATTTAGTAAAATGCGGTTATTTTAATATTACAAACCTACACTCTAATTTTATTTATTTGTATAGATTTCTCTCTGAATACTCCATCATAAAACTTCCTAAAACTACAATTTACTGCTTTCAAAACAAATTCTAAACAAAGCAGCTAGTGTAAGCGAAGTTCTTTTTATTTGTGCATCCGATTCACACGGAACCGTATCCCGAGTTATTCCTAACGCCTTGCTAATGTAAACCAGCTTTATCTCGACTGTCGAAAGCACTGAGTTTACTTACCTTTGTAAGATTTGTATCTGTATTTATTATCTAGGTTTGAGTAAATATGTCAGTTTTTTTTGCCTTGTTGCGTTGTGTGGGAGTGTTTCGTAATTCTATCATGTCGCACGAAGTACCGTCAGCAGGGGTGAACAAAACTTTAAAAGGGATTTTAACATTAAAATAATATAGTTTGTGGCCAAAAAGGACCCTAATGTGTGTACTGTAATTTAATTAACGATTACGTGCCCTTATTGACAACAAACTATATTATTTCAACGTTAAAATCCATTTTAAAGTTTCGTCCCGATTCACCCCTGCATCCCTATTCACCCCGTTTGTGGGTAACTGAGAATAATTTGAGGCCTTGGTAAAAAGTTGTAACCTGTAAGGAAGGTAGCGGCTGACGATTGCTAAAACTAGATACTGAACCAAAAAAGAAGAAAGAAAATTGTTTATTTTGCGAAAACAAAACGCACATTACATAAAAGAAGACATAAAATACACATAATTATACAAAGTAACCAAACGTCTCGACAAACAAAAAAAAGTTAAACAAATAAACATTTAAAGTTTGACAGTGAGGGCAGGTCACAATTTAATGGTTCCAGGGCAGGAACGTAATATAGTTTTGTTGATCGTCATTCCTTGATAGATCGAAATTCTTAGGAGCCTTAGCTAGGCTTGTTCCGGATGATTAATATCTAATATTCTTTTGTTTTACTCAAAGTAATTGAGAAATGTCGATCGTAAGCATCCCTGCGATGCTTTCTACAAGTTCGATTGTATAATATTCATGCATGTTAATTTGAATATTCAAATATCAAATTCAAAATAAAAAGTGTAAAAATTAAATCCACGCAAGCGCTTATATCTTTCAAACTATCACTATTATCAAATTATCATAGTTTATATGAAATAAACACCGAAACGCATTACCCCCCTCGGTCGCAGTCGGGTTCCTTCGGATATCATCGTAATCAAAACCCGATACGTTTCATAACACGTTAAAAATGGCCGTTTAACGCAGCATTAAATAAAAATGTGCGTTATTATAGATAATAAGTTGTAATTTATAACTTAAACGTGTGTATGGACTATGGAGAAATTATGGAAAGGTATGAGAAGTATCTAGTTATTATATAAGGTTGTCCACTCCATAAAATCTAGTAACTTCACATTTATCGGAAACTATTTTTGACTTAAACAACTAATACTTACATTCAAAAATATTTCAAGAAATCCTTTTCATTTTAGATGCCCTCTAAATCCATCAAAATTAGATCGGTTTTTGAATGGAATAATAATCAAAATAGGATGAAACAGAAAACTCCTGTTTCCTAAAACAGGATTAGGATTACAAGACTCCTCTTAAAATCTGCTCTTAAGAACTAATGACCAACCTGCGAATTAGTATCAGTTAAAGTCTTGATAGCAAAAACTCGACATCTAGTAAAGACTGATCATGTTTAAACATTCTTTATTAGCCTATAAAAGATAAATCAACGACTAACCACTGATCAAAAGCCAAACTATTTCAATAAAACTGTCAAATTAAACCATTGTTTAAACTGCCATCCCTACAAGTGTAGAGAGGTGACACCTATTGCCTTAACGCAGTGAAATTTCTCCAATTAGTGTGTTTCCAATCAAATTAATAGCCCATAGAGGTTACAATGAACGTTCGTTGTCCGGTTTTCGACCATAAATTAGATTTTACCGTGAATGTTGTTACGTAGCTACTAATACAACGCTTTGTAAAGACATTCTATGGGGATATTTGTCAAGATAAGGTCGGTTTACTGTTGCGACATGGTGTGTGTGAAAGTGAAATTTAATGTTCTTGAATATAATGAAATATGTGCTACCAAACAAAATAAAATAAAATAGGAATGTGAGATAGGATGTCTTACCGCTCTAGGCGATTTCAGGCAGATCTAGGATTATAAGATGAAGAATATTTTCATAAAAATAGAGATAAATACGGAAATACGTAAGAGTAAAATTTATTTACCACAAATATGTAAGCTTTAACATTTCTTCATAAAGCTGAGAAAGAGCTTTTAAATCCTCAACATAAAAACGTAAGCGTTTTACATCTTTCGCCATCATTTCTCCATGAAATCTCCTCCGACATTAACTCACACATAACCTCAAAAATCAGTACGTAGATATAGCTAATTATGTAAATCCTACGACAAAAGAAGATAACAGCTCATTCATTAGACCATTTATAAACCTATTCATGTCTTCCATAAGCCGACACTACTGACTTCTCGATAAAAAGTCACAATTTATATCCAAAAGTAATTTGGGAACTGTGTTAAAAGGGAAAGCATGGTGCTGGTTTCAAGACATGTACGTCAAAGAGGTGGAGTCAGTCATGATGAGTGTGGCATAGAGGTATAGAGGATTAAGGTGATAACATGGTTTATGGTTGATTGGTTATGGGTTTTTGATTAGGCAGTTTTGTAAATGCCATAGTAGTCGAGGATTATATTGGTTTTTAAGTTGTGGGAAATTTATACGAAGCCGTTGATGAGGTAGACCTTAAAGATGACAAAATAACAGTTAACTATAATAATCAATGGGACATGGGCAAGTTTCCCACGGGCAAACACACTTAGATGTTACCAGCTTTAAACATAGTTTTCTCTAAGTTAGCTAGAATACTGAGATAAGTATAATAAACGGTGAAGGAAAACATCGTGAGGAAACCGGCATGTCCTTGAACCAAAAATTCGAAGACATGTGACATGTGCCAACCAGCATAGGGCCCGCGTGGTGGATTACGGCCCACTCCCTCTCACCGAGAGGCGGCCTGTGTCCCAGCAGTGGGAACATTATAGGCTGATTATGATAAACGTTGTGGATATAAAAAACCAGAAAAAAACAAAAATGTAGGTAACCATAACATACTAGCGGCGAACTTCGTATTGCCTCAGAATCATAAATACAAAATGTATAAGAAAAGTACTTAATTATCTTCATTATTTTCTTTTTGGTAAATTTTTCCCATATTTCAATAGTTATTTTGCTATTCGGGGTGGAGATAAATCCAACAAATCAAAGATCATAAAAATCGGTCTAGCCTCTCTTGAGTTATAAGGTATATAAATAAAACGAAGTAACGTAGTAAACGTCGTTTTATTTTTATTTATATACCTAGATATAATAAAATCCAGAAATAGTCTGAAAAGCATCTTTCCCAAAAACTCATTAAAATCTAGCACACGGTTTGAAGTCTGCAAGATCAACATAAAGGCCAAACAGACGAAACATTCTTCAGCTTATGACGTCACATCACAGCAAATAGTTGTAAGAAATAAGTTAAAAGCAGAATTGAAATTTCGAGTAGGTAACTACGAGGTTGGCGGGAACGGTTAAGTAACACATCACGAAATATTCATACAAGGAAGGAACATCTTAAGATTCCGAGTATGCAAATATTACTTTGCCAACGCTTGGGGTGCGGTATGAATTTGAAGAGGAGAGCGATTTTGAAGGAAATATTCGTATGAGTATCCTGTTCCACAAGATAGATCGATAGATAGACGAATGTTATTTGGTGCACACAAAAGACAGCACAACATACAAAATTACGATGAAATTGTTACTAATTACGTGAGAATTAGGAAGGTGCCAATATAAATACAAAAAAAGAAAAAAAACAAAACAGATGATATAACATTTTAGGCTTTGACACACTTTAAAATAATGAAATAACGAACATGATCCAGAGTACGGTGTGCATATCGAGGTTGCACTAAATGGGAGTCCAGCTCAGCATGTGTCAGGCAATTATAAGCTCAAGCAACCTAAGGAAGGTAAATTGCTAGATAGTGGTATATCGATGGAAAAGATATGTCCTTAATTTCGAATCACAGACAGGACGAGCTTTTCGTTTCGCGGTTCAAGTAAAAATATCAATGCTATTCAATGCATTTATTGAACACGGTTTTACCCGCATAAGTCTCGATCCCGTGGTAATATCGGGATAAAAAGTACCCTATGTCCTTTCCCAGGACTCAAGCTATCTTTCTACCAAATTTCATCAAAATTAGTCCAGTCGTTTGAGCGTGAAGAAGTAACAAACATATAAACACACACACACACTCACAAACTTTCGCCTTTATCATATTAAGTAAGGAAAGTAAATTGCTACACAGTGGTATATCGGAGAAAAAGATACGTCTTTAATTACGAATCACAGACAGGACGAACTTTTAGTTTCGCGGTACAAGTAAAAATATCAATGCTATTCAATGCATTTATTCAACAACAATTTGCCTAAATTTTCTACGCTTTCTCGCTTTTTCCCATGCATTCTCAGTCACTTCGAAAGAAAATCTTGCTGGACCCTACATTAAGTGTCAGGAATAGAATAGAATATATTTATATTACACTAGCTGTTTCCCGCGACTTAGTCTGCCATACAAGATGAAAAGTAGCCCATATCCCTCTCCACGTCATGGTCTACCTTTGTGCTAAATTTCATCCAAATCCGTTCAGCCGTTTTAGCGTGAAAGCATAACAAACAAGCATACAAAAATCTATTCATTTCTGTTTATACATATATTAGTTTGGATAAAATGTAGTACATGAAAGGTGTTAAATACACACAATATATTTTGCTAATTTACTCCATCTTGCAAAAAGTACCTTAAAAGGACAAGACAAGATTGAGAATTAAACAAGCTCAATTACCCGCCTCAGCTTATGAACTGTCTAACAAGGCGACTATGCCTTCCACCAGTTTATATACGAGTATATATTCAGCAAGAACTCCGGCTGCGTTTAGTGCGGCGACAATGCCAAGTCGTTATTACAAATTATTGCTCTTTTTACTTATGTTACCATACGGTTTTATATTCTTAAGTGTCGCGATTCACTGCTTTTCTTCTTGAAAGCAAGTAAAATGATGAAAAAGTATGAGTTAACGTTCCTGAAAATATTGCTGTAACAACCTTCTGTCTCCATCATCAGATCGAGTTCCAGACACCATCGGTCCCTCTTTCTCTTTCTGATTTAAGATAGTGGAGTCTTCCTCTCTCTTTCCCCTCTTCTCTTCTCTGCTATGTCCTCGACTTTATTCATCCATACTCCATACTAATATTATAAATTCGAAAGTAAGTCTGTCTTGTCTGTATGTTAGCTTTTCACACCTAAACCACTGAAACGATTTAGATGAAATTTGGTATAGATATAATTTGTGTCCCGGAAAAGGACATAGGATAGTTTTTATCCCGATATTCCCACGGGATCGAAACTTATGCGGGTGAAACCGTGGGGCGCAGCCAGTGAAAAATAAAGTTGTTTACGTTTACATTTTGCATTTCATTCTTTTTTTCAATCAAACGCTTTTCATGATAGCCTGGTACGAGGAGAAGGACATGTACTTCTTCTTTATAACGATCAATTTAGTGGTTAAGGCATGAAAAGGTAACAGGCAAACAAACAGCGTTACTTTCGCATTTATAATATTTGTTTCAATTTAGCGCCTTTTTCATCTAACTACAGGGTGAAATTGAATTCATAGGCATCCTTTTAAGGGGTCATTGTTCTCATCATTATGAACAACTTTTACTATGGGACCAAGCCTGATATCGCGAAAAAAAAATCAACTCTTCCCTACATTTTGACGAGTTATGTGAACATAAATGCAAGGAACAGCTGATTCTTTTTCGCGATTTTAGGTTTAGTCCCATAGTAAAAGTTGTTCATAATGATGAGTACAATGACCCCTTAAAAGGATGCCCATGAATTTAGTTTTACCCTGTATAAGAAAGCGCCCACAGCCCTATCCATAAGACGTTGTCTGAAAATCGATAGGCGATGGTCTTGAGCTGAAATCCAACACGTTTGAACTGCGCTGAACCCACTGACTTGTGGTACACGTATTCAGTTGAGTTCAAGTGGATAACAAGAGTCTTAGCACCTACCCAATATGCTTCACTTCACACAATACATTAACAGACCGGTTACGTGTTGAAAATGAAATATATTCGTATACAGGGTGAAATTGAATTCATGGGCATTCTTTTAAAGGGTCATTGTAATCATCATTATGAACAACTTTTACTATGGGACTAAACCTAAAATCGCGAAAAATAATTTGCTGTTCCTTGCATTTATGTTCACATAACTCGACAAAATGTAAGGAACAGCTGATTTTTTCAGCTGATTTTATAACTTCTAGTCTTCCTTCTATATTCTATGGGAAGAAATCGTGAGTTTATGTTTTGTTATGTCTAACCTCAAGATATAAACAGTTTCTTCCTTCATATACATCCCTTCCTATACCAATACACCGCAGATACTCACAGCCCTAACAAAAACCAACAGTCAATAAAATAAAATTACCATAGCCGTCCCTAATCTCAAAACAACCCAGAAAAACAAAGCGTATAGGTGTTTAATACCGTCCATAACCGTCTTATATCCACAGCCTATGGGCTATGGCCATAAGGCATGGTAGAATGAAGCTATAAAGGGCCTGTGGTAGCGAAACGGTAGATGCATGCGGTTTATGGTGATTGCACGTCAAAATACAATAGCCTCTTATTGTTTATAGAGGACTTGGTACCGGGGTTAGAGTGGCTGGATGTGGCTGTAGGGTTTTTGTATGTGCGTACTTTTAACATGCACTGAGAAGGCACTTTTAGTGAGCTTTGGCTGATGTAAAAACAGGACGGCAGGAAAAAAAATTTTTTAACGTTTAAAACAATGCGAAACAGTTTCTGGAATTAAACTTTAAGTGCGCGAAATTAAAGACTTCAATACTCAAAAGCACTCGTGAACGTTTTACATGTTCCACAGGTTAAAAAAATAATAATTTTAAATCTATTAATTAACAATAGAAGAACATAACCTACTCAAAGCGTAAGCTATGTACCTACTTACAAAACAGGGCTCCTAACTAGGAGCCAAAAATAAAAATTGCTTTTCGTTCAACTGAACGAAAAGCATTAACCAGTAAGGAGGATTTTCAAAAAAATAAAATTAAAAACTAAAACCCGACTACTGAAAAGGATGAAACAAGAAAGTACCTTTCCGTGGTCGCATGCCGCTGTACTAACATATTATAAGCTATGGTAGCATGCGACCACGGGAAGGTACTTGCTTGTTTCATCCTTTTCAGTAGTCGGGTTTTAGGTTTTAACCGCTAGACGGCGCCATATTCAATTTAATGTGACGTCATATAGCCTATAACCAGCGGACGATCAAGACGCTTCTAACGATACCTCATTTGTCCAATTATGACAAGTAGTTTAGAAGTTATGAGAGAACAGATGAACATACATACATACGGACATACATACATACATACCGGTCAAAATCATAACCCTCCTTTTTGCTTCGCCATAGTAGGGTAAAAACAGATCCTAATCCCCACAATAATCCTACAAACACGGAAGTTAAAACAACACGATATCGATTTAGCAGAACCGTAACGTTTTCGCGTCATACATCAAGACGAATACAGTTCACCATAATAGTAAGTCGAGAGTAATCTCCCGCCATTATCTGAATCCCTTTTTGATAAAACTCGAAGATACATAGCCTACGCCATTTAAGAAATGGTCCACAAATGCTAGTGAAAGTTTTATTTCAAAAGGATAAGATCGGCTGATAAACGTTACGAATTGAACAGAGTTTTTATTATATTTGAGATAACAGTTATGTTTTATACAAAGTAAGTATACTTAACTTGATAACTGTCTTGAAAGTGTTACATAATTATTTACTTTGAGTGATAAACTAAAACATCTCTCCATTTTCCGACAAGTTTGTTTAGGTATTTTGCGACTAAGTAGTTTGTTCAATCACTTTTAATTTATTCCGGCGCTTTCTGAAAAATAAAGTTTGTAGGGACGGCCTAAGGCTCCCGCAGACGCTGCGACGCGATTCTGGTAGAACAAATTCCACGATTTTTTTGAAGTGAAACTTCTTTACGCAAGCTTGACTTGGGGAGTAAGCTGGCGAACGCGTTACGAAAAGTGTGATCGGGAGAGGCGAACGGGAGTTGAGTGGGGGATATAAGCAAGAGAAAGCAGTGCGCGCTCACATTTTCTTTCTCTCTTCCTCTCATAGCCAAATACGTTTGAAGTTTCACTTCAGTCGTGTGGTCATAAGCACACTCGGTTTTTTTTTTAATTTAAATCTGCGGGAGCCTTTAAGTTACAATTGAAATTAACTATATTCTACTCATTTACAATACTAGACAGAAATAAATTAGGTACTGTTAAGCTTTTATCGATGACAATCATCCATTCTTAAAAGAACTCGCTTGAAAAAAAAAGACGGGTTGCACTCCGGGAGTGCCGGCAGAAGTGAAAACTTGAATATTATCGTTGAAATAAATCAATTATTAATTGAATTAATATAACTCATTTTTTTTTCACTATTTTTGCGTCCCTTTTTTCATTAATAGATGCACTTTGTTCAATTTCCATATTTTAAACACTTTATATACACGAATGTTACGAATACACAGCAGTGTGTCCACGTCCACTTCCACTTCGACTTCGACTTCCACTTCCACTTCGACTTCCACTTCGACTTCGACTTCGACTTCGACTTCGACTTCCACTTCCACTTCCACTTCCACTCTTCCACTTCCACTTCCACTTCCACTCCATCCATCCATCCATCCATCCATCCATCCATCCATCCATCCATCCATCCATTGTCGTGTGTCACTTGGTTCACTTCGGTTGGCGCCGCCGTAGAAAGAGAGGGGGGGGGGGGGGGAATCTCTCCTGACGGTCACGTGTCCTGACGCGAGTTTAACATTTTTTACCCATTACAAAAAAGTGTGCAACGCCGCTAAAGAAGTTTTCACTTCAAAAAATTGCTCCTACTACCCGCACAAAGACCTACCCAGCCAACCCAATACCCAACTTTTGAACCCTTCATTTAAATCGTTCCAAATTTAATTTTCTCTCTCGGCCGCCATTTCCATTCAGCCAGTATCTCGGGCGATACTTTCGTGTTATTCTCGATATCATTGGGCTTGGGCCACATCGGCATGTACGTCACGTCGCAACCCTCGCCCGCTAACGACGCAGGTTTATCAACTACGCTGGACACAGAAAGAGTTACTCGTGAGGGTTAAATGTGGAGGTAAAAAGTTATAAAATGTTTTTGCTGTTGAGGTTTTTGTGGTAAAGGAGTAGATAAAGTTTCACTAGATCTGTAGTTGGACGATGATGGCAGTGATAATGAAGGCTAGCCGCTCGTAGTCTAGTTTATCATTAAAAAAAAAAACAACCGACTTCAAAAAAAAAAACACTACAAAGTGATTAATAACTTCAATTTCGGAAGTCGGTGTCGTTGGTTCAGCATTTTCGTTTCTTGACACCGACTTCCGAAATTAAAGTTATTAATCACTTTGTAGTGTTTTTTTTTTTGAAGTCGGTTGTTTTTTTTTTTTTTGTAAAAAAGTTTTTATTTTTACTTTTTAGTTGTACCTACCCCGCACAAATTCAATTAACACTAGTGCACTGAAGAATTGAAGACACCGACTAGAAGAATCATCAAAATTCGCATAGAAATGCCGGAGATGCAGTAAATCTATGCATTTAACTTCGTACATAAGAATAATTACCTAATGTATTACATACTAAAACCTTCCTGAAAGTATGTAGATCACTTTAAGAAAAAAAAAAATTATCAACATCGGTTCATTAGATTTTTGAGAAAATCGCGGACATACATACATACCTACGGGTCGAATACAGAACCTCCTTTTTTGAAGTCGGTTAAAAACAGTTTTGTAATAACATAAAATCAATAAAAAAGCTATCTAACTCAAAACCTTAGCTTAAAAACAATCCAGTCTCTTCCACAACGATATATACAAAGTAACAAAAAAAAAAAAAAGAAAACGTAATTTTTCATTCGCAACACGAACCACACGACCATCTTTTATTGACTAGTGGCGTAACCCGACGCCACACGTCTACGCGAATCTCCACGGAGCGTATGAAATCTGCGGCGTAGAATGTAATATTACACTTTGGCAATGATGTGAAATATGGAGACGCCCCAAGATGCCCCAAGGCCCAGCGGTGTCAATTGTACCTACGTACGTATGCAACTGAATAAAAATGGAACGCACGATTGAAGGGGGATTACAGCCTAGAGAGGGATGGTGTATTTTATGTTAAGACAATCATGTCATATTACTCTTTATCATAACTAAAATTGAGTTTAAGGTGGACTACATGACCTAAAGCGCGGTCACTGTCGGACTGCATAGAAAAGAATGAGAAGCGGCGCGATGACACAACGCTGGTAATTTATTGCACAATATGAAGCATTTATCTATTGACAAAAAATCTATTGATTAGACAAAAAAATTAAGACACCATTACGTTAATATGTTGCTTGTAGAATAATCTGACAAAAAATCAGAATGATTGCATGTTTATTAGTATGGTTTTTAATCGACAAAAGGAACTTTTAGAGGTAACTTCGTGATTTTGTTCTATCGTATCCAATTAGTTGTATTATGTTTTCAACACACTATCTAACTAGCATATATCCTGAAGAATATCATATTTTTTTTCTGATTTGGTTTACTGTAGTCGATCTTAAACTTTTAGGCATTATTGCGTTTTTTGCGTTGCGTCCCTTTAAATAGCTTTATGTTCTTCAGCCAAGATATGTGAAATTATAGCAGTCCACACTAAAGACAGCCTTCTGCTACAATGTTAATATTTCTGTCGAACTAGTTGTTACCCGGGCCATCGTCTGAGATCCAGGATGAAAAAATGTCCATACCCAGGTCATGGTCTATCTGTGTGCCTTTCATTTAAATCAGTCCAACCGTTTTTGCATGACTGAATAACAAACAAACAAACTTACTTTCGCATTTATAATATTATAGTTAAGTAACGATTGAACATTGAAAGCCACAGATATACAGGGTGTTACGGAAAGGGTATATAAATACAAACGGGTTGAAGAGTGTATCTGGTCTAGAATCTCTGTACAAAATTTGAGCTCAAAAGCATTAACTTTGAAAATGCTTAATATTTTTTTTTATTTCGACATCACGGCGCTGCACTGGCGCGCGGCGGCGTGATGTGCGTGTACTAGGCGCACAGACACACTACAGATAATGGATAATGACCCTCGTAGTGCGGTGACACGTTTGTTATGATTTCAATTTAATAAACTATCGAAATTACAAAATATTAAGCATTTTCAAAGTAACTGCTTTTGAGCTGAAATTTTGTACAGAGATTCTAGACCAGATACACTCTTCAAGCCGTTTGTATTGATATACCCTTTCCGTAACACCCTGTAGATACACCTACATAACGCAAGAGCAACTACTTCGCGTACCCAGCTTACGTACAAAAATCGTAAGCCGCCACTTTCACGCTCAGTCCTGAGTACTGCTGGCTGAGTGAGCGTGAGCGCTGGCGCTGGAGCTAGGCCCCGGGGGTGGGACGAGACGGGTGCCGCACGCGGCGGCGTCTTTAAATCGATTTGATTTTCCCATCACTAAATAGTGCTTGTGACGTCATAGTAGGTAGTCAAAAAATGGCACGCTTGGTTTTCATACAGATCGTGATACTTGCGTTATCTAGGTCTATCTATATCTGTGTTGAAAGCATTGTTTTTAGGCGAAAAGAATCAAGAGCAGGTCATTGATAAGACATGTTCATTATGCGAAAAGATTAGATATAAATCTAATCTATTCGCATGATGAACACAAAGGCATGATATGGAATATTGTGTTGACAGAACCCGGTTTCTTTAAGCAACCTAGTTTCTCAAAAGAAAAAACGGAACCCTTTTATAGGATCACTTTGTAGTTCGTCTGCCTGTCTGTCAAGATCCTTTATCTCAGGAACGCGTGGAGGTATCGAGTTGAAATTAAAACCATATACTCAGGTCTACAGACCCTTGAAGCTGTGAAAAAATCAAGCTTCTAAGTTAACTTAAAAAAAGATACGGCCGTTTATGCAACAAAAAACGTATATTTCGACACTCTCAAGGGAACCAATATTTATAGAGTATTTCCCGTTGACTTAGAATCATGAAATTTGGCAAGAAGCAAGGTCATGTAGCACAAATAAAGGAAAAAATCCGAAAACCGTAAATTTGAAGTTACATTAAAAAAAAAACATAAGTATTAACTATAAGTAACTATTTACATACCTACAAATTTGTATGGAACCCTCAGTGCGCGGGTTCGACTCGCACTTGACCGGTTTTTTTTCAAGCATTCGTCGATAGCTACGGAATAGTAAGAATAGTTAGCAAAAAGTCTCGCTAATAATACTTGCAAAACTGCAAATCTCCCAAAAGGTGGACCGACGACCTTGTGAAGGCCGCAGGAACTCGTTGGATGCGAGAAGCACAAAACCGGTCGAAGTGAAGGTGCTTGGGGGAGGCCTATGTACAGCAGTGGACGTCTTGCGGCTGAAATGATAATGATAATGGTTGAGCTGGATGGTGCTGATCCATGCGTCATGTTCGTGAACGGACGCCGTCGGTTGAGACTGGTCATCTCTTAACTGCCAAGGCTTATTTTTAATCTTATTTCTTGTATTGTTTCTTCATTTGTGTGTTTTTTTTACATTGTTCTCACATATAGAAGCAACAAGAATAATGTACCCAGGATTTTGTAATATCTTGACTTAAAAAGAGTGTCCATGGAGTTTCTTGCCCGTTCTTCTCCATAGAGATCTACGCTTTGGAATGGGCAACTAGCTTCAACTTTCTGACCAACTGACCGACTACTTAATTTTGACAATTCAAAAGTGCCTGTAATGGTTTAATTGAAATAAATGCTTTGAGTTTGAGTTTGAATGATGATGAAAACTGCCTTTCAGTCAACGGGGCATAGGTTCATGTTGCATTTAAATCATTATCGTAATTAATTTATCTCAGTCGCCTCTGTTTCTCTAAACTACCTACTCTATGTCCATTCAGGACTACATGAAAGCGACGCTCGGTTCGCTTCTCTCGTCGCGTCCCTTCTGACATTCTGAACTATGTCTATATTATAAATTTATAACTAGGAAGTACTGAAACTATTCCGTGTTATCCTAGCGACAAGTTGGAGTCTACGGTCTACTTAGTTATAATAATATTGCTTGTATTCAAGTCAGAACAAGGGTATTCAGGGAATTATATTGTAGCTTCAGTTAACACTAAGACGAATAGGAGGTATATACCTTTATACCTCGACCAGCTAATGGAAACCAGATCAATAGAATTCTATTTCGAATGCTATTTTGATTATTTCTATTTGTGTAAATAACTAGCTGTGGCCCGCGACATTCAAGATGAAAAGTAGCCTATAACCTTACTTAGGTAATGGTCTATCTGTGTGTCAAATGATAACATTAAAAAGTGGTCTATGAACCAATAGCGATACTGTTACGACATTTCTGTGGGGATACCTCAACTATACCCCTGTGCAAAGTGGCAACAAAATCTGACCCGGCAGTTTTGAGAAATATAATATTTTAGAATACATAATTCCATGATAACATTAAAAAGTGGTCTATTAACCAATAGCGATACTGTTACGATATTTCTGTGGGGATACCTCAACTATACCCTTGTGCAAAGTGGCATCAAAATCTGACCCGGCAGTTTTGAGAAATATAATATTTTAGAATACATAATTTCATGATAACATTTTTATTTTAAAAACGTTTTAAAGGGTATTTCTGACTTTACAATACTTAATTAATGTGTTTCTGTCCTAGATTTTAGTATTTGTTTCGATTTTAACCGACTTCAAATCCGTTGCGAAGTTTTAAAGATCTAAGCATACATAGGGACAGACAGCGGGAAGCGACTTTGTTTTATACTATGTAGTGATGTATTAAAAGTTTTTTTTACATACACCCTTTTTTCCGCTGCTACAAATAGAGTTCCTTCTTATTTTAAGACGTATCCTTCCTACATAAATATTTAAAAAATGCCTAAAAATCGGTAAGTACAAAAAAAAAGTTGAGGGGACAAGTGACTTTGCTTAGTAGAGAAACACATTAATAAAGTCAGAAATACCCGTTCAAACCTGGCGGTGACAATGGAAACACTTGGTAAAGTATACTCTTTCAAACAAAAAAAGAATTTTCTAAATCAGTCAAGCCGTCTTCGAGAAATCGGTGAATATAAATATTAAAAATGTAAAAAAACATTCCGACGAACTGAGAACCTCCTTCCTTTTTTGAAGTCGGTTAAAAACGAAAAAAAGAACTGAAATTCAGCACTATCGAGGTGGTAAGTGTCTTTGTTTAGCAGAAAACCACATTAATTAAGTAGTATAATGACAGAAATACCCGTTAAAACGTTTTTAAAATATAAAAATGTAGCAAGAAATGTGAATTTTAAAATTATTATTTTTCTCAAAACTGCCGGGTTAGATTTTGATGCCCCTTTGCACAAGGGTATAGTTGAGGTATTCCCTCAGAAATACTTCTACAGTATCGCTATTGGATCATAGACCACTTCCCATACAAATTTTAACAGTCTCCTTTCATCCAAATCCGTTCAGCAGTTTTAGCGTGAAAGCATAACAAACAAACAAACAAACTCACTTTCTCATTCATATGATAATATATTATAATATTTAAAGATATAATATATAAACATAATTAATCCTAACTATAATTAACTAACTATAATTAATCCTACTATGGTACTTGATACTTCATCACAATACAATGCAAAGGTTTATATTTTTTCCTAAATTCGCTTCGATACACAAAACTAAACTGCATCACGTCTGCACTTATTCCGTGTTTACTCTATGCAAACAATGAAAGCGGAGTGTGGCCGGGTATCGGCGCCAGTGTGTCCCTGCTGACGCCCCGTATCGCGTTACTTGAAGCGAGGTGACGCTCATGCCTCGGTTTGCACGCATCTGTGATGGTTTGTAAACGAATTTCTGTAACGGGATATTTGGTGTGATGAACACAATTGAATGACGCACAAAGGTCATTTTAAACCTCAAAAATGCTCGTACGCGAGAAGTACCAAACACCTAGCGTACGAACATTTTTGAGGTTTAAAATTTCGTGCGGACTTAGGGACCACGTTTTAAAATGTGAGTTTTAGGAGGAGCGCAACAATTCTTGGGTTTTATCGCAGTGGTCGGTGCCAACTTTTAAAAGACAAAGCGCTTAGATTTTTCTTGCCAAACAGCTGGGTCTTTAAATATACTCGATCTAGATTTAGGTAAGAAGAATATTAACGGTCACAGGTTCATTCCTGAAATTATGTATTACCATTAAACAGCGATGTATTTACTGCGTTTTCACGCGAAACTACATTCACCAACAACTGAACAACAAATCATGAATTACAGGATTCATTTCAATATATCAGAGTCCAAAAACGGGCCCAATTTCGCTACCAATCACCAGTAACAATTTACCTATCTCGTGTCCCAGGCCAAACGGCTCTCCAATAAAACATAGCCGCACATAGCCGGTACTAAATCTGCCACAAAGTACCACTGTTTATTCGCTCAAACTGAATAGAGTACAGTTCCGTTTCAAAAGTTCAGTGGGCCTCTCTGAGAGTCTTTCGCGTAAATGGAGGCCTATTTTTAGTTACAAGCTCTTTGGTGAGTGGGAGCGAGAAGAGTTGGTCTTATAGTAGAGGGCCTTAAGTTCGGTTTTAAGGTCAAGAAATGTAAATTATTCTTTCAGAAAAAAAAACCGGTATATTTTCATTTTTATTATTGCTGAATAGGGCTGCCCTTGAACTGATCACGCCTTATGGAAAATTATGGATGAGGTCTATGAATGATTATTATATCATTTATAAATGTACGTACTGTAATCGTGCCCAGCGCTGCGGATCTAGACGGCGTCTTAATTAATTTTAGCAAAACGATCGTTTTTTTAGAAACAATCACCAATCGCCATTCGAAATCTGCTTTTGTGTTCAACAGATAATTGCATAATACACTATTAATTTCAATCTGAATCATTTTGAAGAATATCGCTAATCCATAGCTTCATATGTTCGAAAAATTTGTCTGCTCAACAACGTTAATATCGCAATGAATGTTGTTGTACTGTCAAAATGAAAGCCATTGCTTTTGTTAGTGTCTTACGCTATGACCCCGCAGAGTAATTTTCTTGCCAGTCTATGCAGGCTGGCAAGAAAATTACTACTACTAATTACTCTTTAGGTAAATATTTCTGTAAAAGTTATCCTTATATCATGCGATATAAGGATAAGTTTTATATAAATATTTACCTACAGTATCTACTGGATGTGGCGAGGGTACTATGGCGCCTGTATTAAGTCCTGAATATATTTAATATGATGAAATCTTGCATATATCATGACATGGCGTAAATAGAAATACTCTTATTAAAATAAAATCTTAACACTGTTTTTAGATGACTGCAGTTGTAAAGCAAGTCTACTGATCCTTTGAGAACCGCGGGCGAGGCGGTCATGCTGTGCGTGATGTAATATATTATAAGTCATAAGTTTAAAGCGTTAAATTACATTCGTTACTTACTACACACACACACAAAAATTTTATTCTCTATAAAAACTTTTGTGTGTGTGTGTGTGACATCAAAAAGTAGGTTTATAAAGGTTATTCGCGGTAACATAGCTCATTAAAATCTCAACATTAAAATGTACCTACATCTTTTTTTTTTTAATAAATCATTAGGTAGGTACTTTGCAAAAAAAAAATGCTAGTTCTTTTGCAAAGTTTGCATTAGCAGTCGAATCAAAGCTTATCCTAACAATAGTTTGGGATAACCCTACGCTGAAAAAGTGTACAAAAGCCAGTGTCGCTCCCTCTCAACGCTCACACCATCCAATATTTTGACCCGCGCACGCGAGTGCCTGAAAGCCTCTCTTTGCACGACCGAGGAGGGCTATACAACTTTTTTTATATAAAGAACTGTGTTTGAATAGAAAACCCACTTATTTTGCCCTAAGCAAAGTCTGAATATCGACTAATGTATGAATGTCTGTCGCTTGCAGGTACGTCCCGTTTCGAGAATGTTCGTAAGTACTTGTTGATGCTTTCTTATATTTTGTTGTTTAATTAAGTTGTATTTGTAGTTTTTAGTGTTTTTGTAACTTTCAGTGTTCAATGCAATTATGTACAGACGCTAGCACATTAATAAGCTACTACAATCTGTCAAATTTCTTTAATAGATTTTCAACTTTATCGCTACAGCATAAGGTTCAAAGTAGATTGGGAAAATTTGATAGTTTCGGGTAGCTTGCTGGCGTCTGTACTTATCTACGATACTGATTGCGTTTAGCTGAACGTGTGCAATCAAGCATACAAATAAATAAAAGAAAGAAAATACATTGATTTTAATTTTATTTTTGCATAATTACGATTTTTTTTACTTAAACTTTACCCACGTCATAGCTAAGTCTTGAACAATGTGTTTCTTATGTTAAGATGAGCGTTCTTAGCTGCGACAGTTATTAGCTTTCTTAGTTTCCATTGTAATAAGTATGTCAATTTGTTTTTATTCTAAATAGTTTTTTTTAACTTTTACTTTTTGAAGCGAAAACTTCTTTAGGCGCGTTGGGAATTTTTTGAGATGGGAAAAAACTATTACACTCGCGCCACTGTTACCGTAATCGACACCGCTTCGGATGTGTTCGGCTGTCCTCGGGATGTACTGTCAGTGAGTGATGGCAAAGTATTCGGTTTGTATTTTGTTTCCACTTCTGTCGGCACTCCCGAAGTGCCACTGTTTTTTTTTAGCACAATAAAAATAACACAAAGTTATTCTTTAACCAAAAAATGAGATTATATTTTTGACACAAGCTGCACGTTACTTTCTAGTAAAAGACTTAGCTTCCTCTACCATATTGTGAGCACATACGACTAGAAGATAACATACTATGCCTGCACGCCGTACACTAGACTTCTTAGCGACAACCGGCTCCTTGTAACGCATTCGAGTTTCTCTCCAAACATCGTATAAGCTGCCACAGCATGAGTTACTGCAGTATAGCAGTACTGCCCTCGTAACAGCAAATGCAGTACTTGCAAAATGGCGGTTTCGAGAAAAACACGTTTAAGTGTTTTTTTTTTTTCAAATTTTTTCAATTTCATCATGTTCCAGCCATAGAAAAAAAAATAAAAAAAAATTCTACGTATAGCTTGAAGTCTCCCCATGTCATTTTTGACAAAAATGGAAAATCGTAAAAATGTCGATTACTGCATTTGCTAGGGCACGAGGGCAGAGTCGTTTCCGAAACCCAGTGCTTGTATGCAATCTTTATAAAATATTGGTCTTCTGTTAACAATATTTAGTTATTTGGGGTCTGCAAGTCTCAACCAAAGGACACAGTAATAAAAAAAGGTTATTTTACGTGTGCTCCTTCAATTACAGAAGACCACATCATGCACATCATCTGCCTAGCCTTTTCCCAACTGTGTTGGGGTCGGCTTCCAGTCTAACCGGATGCAGCTGAATACCAGTATTTTACATGGAGCGACTGCCTATCTGACCTCCACAACCCAGCTACTGGGTAATACGATACCCCTTGGTAAGACTGGTTGTCAGACTTTCGGGCTTCTGACTACCCGTAACGACTGTCAAAGATCGACAAATGACAGCCGGGACCAACGGCTTAACGTGCTTTCCGAGGCACGGAGGGGTCCAGTATGTAAAGATGGTCACCCATCCACAGACCAACCGCGGCAAGCATAGCTTAACCTGATCGATCGACCTGTGCGGCTGTTATTATTTAGCCACGGGCCCCTCTGACCACATCATGCACATTGATAAATTTAAAAATAGAGAAAATAAATTATGAATCATCATCATCATCATCGGCCTATAGCAGTCCACTGTTGGACATAGGCCTCTTCTATTGTACGCCATTCAACTCGATTTTCGGCAACTCTCATCCAAATAATGAATGATGAAATTAGGAAATTTCAGAAAAAGAAGGATAGATTAATGAAGATGAAAATATTTCACATAAAGAAACTTTTCTACAACAGACTGATAGACACCTCAGTTGTTCCTATTTGATCCAATCCTATCAATGCACTCTAACCTCCTTACTAATAAACGTATTATATCAGATGAATAGTTACACACCGATTTCTCTCTTTCAGTCGTCAGTAATTTGATTTTCGAAAGAAGAACACAAAACGATGTGTAACTATACAGACGCTATACAACGTTTATTAGTAAGGGGGTAAGTAGATAACCGAGACAGCATTGATTGAATTGGATTATAAATAGTAAAATGTTTAATTTCCTACAAGCATTTTGTATCTCTCACAATCACAACAATTGAGATTAGCACAATAGGGTAGATATTACACTCAATTTTGAAAAGTGCCTCAATTAGATTCTATAGTGCTAATGAACCACTAAAAATTTCACAAAATTGTTATTCAATCGTTAAGTGCCATAAAAATGCACTTTAATTTTGCATTTTCAAATTTCGCGCGTAATTTGACGAAAACGCTGGACGCAGTGGACGCCATATTGCTCTGTGGTCATGACGTCAGTTGGCTGGGTAAATAAATGTAAGTAGTTAATTGATAAATAAAAATAAAAGTTGACAGTTGACACTTCTAAGTTTACATAGCCGTATGACGTAATAACATGGCGACTACTATATTTTAATGGTGTTATGAAACAGATTAAAAAAGCTGAAACCTTTGAATTGAATTTTAAAATTTAGTTTGCTATTTTATGAACTAAAAGTAACGTTTTCCGACTGCTTTTTGCCTAAGCTATCTCAATAATATATTTTTAGATTTTTTCTCATATAGAGTAAAATACCCTATTCCATTGATAGATCAAACTAAGCCACCTAAATATATTTGTAATACAAAGTGGGTTTAAGTCAAAATTGCACCGGGTTCTATCTAACCCTAGATTGTAATACCATTACCGTGTACCTACCTGTTGGATCATAGGCATTTATTTTAGTATAGATATGTATGAGGTAGCTTCCCTTTCCACCTGTTATAATCTCTCGATCCACCTACGCCCACAGAAAGGGATACGTGTAGGCCCTTTCTTAGCCAGGACTTACGTAAGTAATTGACTTTCCCAACTACACTATTAAATTTAACTGTAACTACTCGTATTTAACTTTTCATCCCAAACCATCTGAATTAATACAATTCAAATTAAATGTAATCGCTCCAAAATCCAATCCAATTTCTCAGAATAACCAAAGGGGGTTTAGTGTTGAACGGTTTAGGCTTTATTGTAGTTCAGTTTAATAGTGAAACGCTTAATTTGGTTTTAGAAATAACCTTTTTCACATAATTATATAAGATGAGTTTATTAGGGGCTTGTGTCTATGTAATCGGCACAGCAGCCTAATTGCGGAACGCCAAATCGTCAAATGATTCTGATCAGTTGGCTTCATTTCTATTCACAATTGGCTTCATTTTACGATTTTCGAATTGCGAAACTCTAGTCTATTATGAAACCAATTATGAACGTTAAGGCCCTGCGCAGAAACTAGAGTTTCGCAATTCGAAAATCGTAAAATGAAGCCAATTGTGATAGAAATGAAGCCAACTGATCAGAATCATTTGACGATTTGGCGTTCCGCAATTAGGCTGCAGGTCGATCGATCAGGTTAGGTCGAAGCTACTGGGTTACTGGGTAATACGAAACCCCTTGGTAAGACTGGTTGTCAGGCTTTCGGGCTTCTGACCACCCGTAACGACTGTCAAAGATCCACGAATGACAGTCGAGATCAACGGTTTAGCGTGCTTTCCGAGGCACGGAGGGGTCTTGATGTGTAAAGATGGTCACCAATCCACGGACCAACTGCGGCAAGCGTAGCTTAACCAGCCACAAGCCCCTCCAATAAATTCAATTACAGGCTGTATGTTGATTAAAATATGATTCGCAGCTGTAACAAATATGGCTTTACAGAATTATAATAAGTAGATTCAGCAATACAACATAAGTTAGAATTGGCCGCAAATGTATGATTTCATGAAATAGTATTTTATGAATTTAGAGAGATGTATTGATGGTTTTTATGATTATAATTCTATAAATAAATATTTGTTACGGCCGCTAAACATATTTAGATCAAGATACAACCAGAGGGGCAATTCTCATAATTTTAAGAACGTTCACAGTCTGATCTCAGTCTCAATCTGTCAAAATTACCTCTAATTTCCCTACATTTTGACAAGTTTTTGACATTTGTTTGTCGCCGAGATGAGACTGCGACTAGATTTTGAACAATTTAAATGACTAGAACTAGCCTTCTGATACTGACCTGCAAGTTGCACAAAACGTAAGAAAATTTTAATTTCGGGGCTGCGCTGACGCTTTCGCCTTAAGCAAAGTTAGTCGTAATTTACTCGTGTCTTAGCTATAGTCGAGAAATGCCTTTGCCTTAAAATGCCTTAAGCAAATTAAGTTACAAAACCGTTTCTTGTACTACAAGTCCGTAATTGTTCAGGAATACTGAAGGCAAACGGACGTCTTCTAATTAGAAGTTATACCTACCTACTGTTAATTAAGATAATGTACAGAAGCCAGCACATCAAGCTACCCGAAACTGTCAAATTTTCCCAATCAACTTTGAACCTTATGCTTTAGCGATAAAGTTGAAAACCTATTAAAGAAATTTGACAGATTGTAGTAGCTTGATGTGCTAGCGTCTGTACCATTGATATCACTACGGGAAACATGAGATTGTATTGCATAGATGACTCCTGATAAAATCCAAGATAATAAGCTGGTCTATTATATGAAGTGTCCCTATGTTACTTGAGACGTAATTAGCAATAGACGACAGATAGAAGACCCTATCAAAACTACTTTAATTAGAAAACCTATGTCAAACTGCCATTAGCCACGTCAATTTTAAATTCAAGCCAGAAAAGACTCAAGAAAGAAAGAAAGAAAAAATATATTTAATTTGGGACAGGAAATACAAACAGTAAAAAAAGATCATTTAAAACTAACAAAATTTATAAAATAAAAAGACCTGCACACTAATTGCGTAACACACTATCAATCGGAATCAGAATAATTTTGAAGCAAATTGCTAATCCATTGCTTCATAAGTTCGAAAAATTTGTCTGCTCAACACGTAAATAACGCAATGAATGTTGTTGAACTGTCAAAATGAAACCGATTCCGATTGATAATGTGTTACGCAATTGCCCCGCTGTACGAGGCCAAAAAAGGCTCCCTTCTCAGTATCAGCTACTAAATCAGATCAAATCCCAAAAATCTGAATATTCCATTTAAATAAAAAATTACGTTGGACAGACTTTCATCACTGTCACCCCCTCCGAACGTAACCTCTCACAAGTGGTGTCATCAGTCACCATCCATCACTGTGAGGAAATTATATTGAAGATTAATAAGCTATTAAAGATGGCGCTTCCAGTCGTGACTTGTGACCTCTTTGGTTTTGGAATGGCAATCGATAGATCTGTGACGTGTTTTGACGAGTTCATTTGTTATTGTGACTGTATGAAAGTTATGTGTACTTTTTTATAGGTGAAAAAAAAATTACTAGGCAAAGAAAAAAGAAAATACATTTATTTAGCACAGACTAAAAGACACACAATACACCAGATACATACATCAAATAAAAACAAAAAGTAAAGATTAAATAAAAAAAAGTATAAATTCCGATGCAGAAAAAAAATAAGCAAGAAAGTGTGCCTCACGGCTGCGCTAAAAAAGGGCCAGTTCAGCAAAAATACCAGACAACTAGTGCCTGACGCTGGTTTTCAACTGGACCTGGTGTGTGAGGAAGAATCGTTATTCTTCTCTTTGTCTTCTAATGTCTCAATGCTTGACAAAGGTTTCCCTAATACTTTTCCATTAATCTTTGTCTGCTTGGAGCATTGTGATTACATAAAATTTGCACTGATTAACGTTCAAAGATGAGAGCTAAGTTTGGCAAAAAAATGTTAACTTTTGAAGGAGCACAATTATATGACAAAATACCCTCATGTATAAAAAAGTTGCACTCATTCAATGCATTCATAACTTAGTTAGCTGCTTATTTAATCACAAATAACACCCTTCCTAAAAGCTGAATCCATTGGATGGGTGTATCATAATATTGCTACCGTGACGTCTGTGACGAACTTTACATAATTTATATTTTAAGCATTGTTTTCATGACTTTTTGAGAATAACCATCGCCCTTTTACCACCGGACAACCAGACGTACTGCAGCGTACCATCCGCACTTGGTTGATATCCCGATGAGTCGTACTCAGCGCTTCTCCTCCACTTTTATTATGCGCACAGCCAAAGTGTGGAACTCTCATTGTCGTGTTCCCTCCCACATTTAACCCGTCTGCCTTTAAATCAAGAGTGAACAGGCATCTTCTGGGTACGCTCGTTCTATCATAGACCTCATCTATCGCTTTCCATCAGGCGTGATCGGGGTCAAGAGCGCGCCCATTTAGCAATAAAAAAAAAGAATAAATATCTTTAAACCTAAATGTAGGTTTTTTAAAGCGAAATACCCGATTAAAATATCTGCTGAACACAAAAATGTGGCCTTTCAAACTTTGCCCAACAAGACGTTTAACCGGTATTATAACGAAACGTAGCTTAATTTCCGACCAAAAAAAATCCACACACTAATTGCCGGATTTGCTTTTAAACTTTAAACAAATCCTACGCAACGTAAACCGAACTTTCACAATTCAACTTTGGCATTAAATATACAAAACTCCCGTTTAATTTCTACAAAGGAAATTGTACCTTAAAGTGAATGTAATAAGATTGGTTTATACTGTAAAAGCGGGTTTGCTGAATGAAACCCTTGTTTTGACAACTCATTATTGGTATGCTCCTAATTGGGCAGTTCGTTTCGTACTCGGCTATCGGCTTGATACGACCGAATTCGGTACGCACTCCGACTGTTTGTGTTTGCCAAAGATATTTTCGCGTTTGTACAGCTGATTGCGTGCGATGAGGTCACCCCGCGAATCCAAATTGGATGATGTTAAATTCGATTTTAAACCTAGACTTACCGAATTTATGGGCGAAAGAAAACATTCAATGAATTATTCGGAACTGCTTTGTTCGCTAAGCTGATTTACTTATCTTGCTATTTCCGTGATTCATTAACATTAATTAAGGACGGATTATTTACGGTTTCAAATTAATTCAAACTGCAGCAAAATCACATTAGATATTACTCTAAAAACCAAACACAAATCCCTAAACAACTGCAATTTCAATTTCATTCCGAGAAATCACACGAATTAATTCACATCACAACACCGTATTCCATCCGACATTCCACTTATTTACTTCCACGTAACGTATTAAAATTTTACCCAAAACAACAATGGCTGCGTAAAATAAATCGCGTACCCTTGACTGCCTTACGCGGGCGGGCGCCGCTTAATTTTGTCAAACAGACCTCTACATTTTGACGTATACATACGACACGCGCGTAGAATAACGAATTGTGACGTTCGCTGAATAACTGATTAGGAACCAACCGCACCTGTTGTTACTTTTATTGTACGCGCTGTTTTTTGTTCATTAAATGTTTGTATTGTAACATGTGGTCTGATTGGAGCTGGTGAAATTGTGGGAGGAGACAGAGGGAGCAGAAATTATAGGAAGTATGAGAGAAAGCTTATCAATGACGAATGAGCAGTGGTGGCCCAGTGGTAACAGCTGCGACTTATGAGTTGCAGGTCGTAGGTTCGAACCCAGACAGGCGCTTTACTTTGTGTAAATTATTTCATCACCACTGCTCTCAAACGGTGAAGGAAAACATCGTGAGGAAACCGGCATGTTCTAGGACCAAAAATTCGATGACATGTGGCATCTACCAATCCGCACTGGGCCCGCGTAGTGGATTACGGCCCACTCCCTCTTACTGAGAGGAGGCCTGTGTCCCAGCAGTGGGAACATTATAGGCTGATTATGTTGTATGTTGTTATGAATGACGAAAAGTTTCGAAGGACCAAAATTTGAAGAGACATAAACACAAATTGTGTAAGAGCAGTTACCAGTTCACCGCCTTTACGGGTTAAATACATCTGAATGAACATAAACCGTATCTGGTTTTTAAAGGATAGAATGGGTAGATGAAAGAAGCGTATTATACCAAGTCAAAGATGCTAAATAAATTAAATGGACTTGAAGGACCTACATAAATCCTCAAGAATTTACACAAAAATATGACTAAAGTGACAAAACAATAAAACATACAAACATAACGGCAAATTAATCAAAAGACAAAACAATCGTTTTTTTCACATCATCAAACCCAAACTCAAAGCATTTATTTCAATGAAACCATTTGCAGGCATTTTTAAACTGTCAAAATTAAAGTCCGAAAGTTGAAGCTAGTTGCCCATTCCAAAACGTAGATCTCTATGGAGAAGAACGGGCAAGAAACTCCATGGCCACTCTTTTTAATCAAGATATTACAAAATCCTGGGTGCATTATTCTTTTTGCTTCTATATGTGAGAAAAAACGATCATCGAACATTAAAACGATATCACCCATATCGCAGGCCGAACGCATGGGGCACAAAACAATGGTAAACGAACCAAGTTTCGCAAACAATTTATTCCACACATAACCATTCCGAAAATTATGTAAATCTCCACGACTAACAAATGGATGTAAACATTGAAAATGTTGACGGCAATAATTGCGACACGATTATTCAATTTGACGTTTTGCAATCAGCGGGCACAAACGAGCAAACACTCGTAATCAAACATGCCCGAATCGATTATCAACTCGATTCAATTCGACCGATAACGCGGATGTCCAATTCGATACGAATTTATATCGTTCAGTCGTGTAATGATTGTATTTTATGATCGATACTGTTTGTATCGATATGCGATGTTTAGATAGTTGATGTGATGACAATATGTTAGTAAAATGCGGTAATGGCAAGCGGATGATTGGTATTACTTAAACAGTCATAGCGTCAACTAACCCCAACAGTTTAATCGAAATAATAATAGCCTCCCGATTTCGGTCACGGTGGCCAATCTCAACGAAGACTAGCCAGGTACGCAGGAGTTATTAGTGCACAAGTGTGTGCGCAAACACAGGTGCACTCTCTGTTCCTTTATAAAGAATAATAAAAAAGCCTTTATTTCCCTTTACCCTTAAAATAACGTTATAAATGTAGGTACATATATTTTGTTTCTTGGTTAGTAGTTTTACTTATAATATATGTTAGTATGTTCTTTGGGATTTGGGCCCCTCCACGGGTGAAGGCCTCCTCCAATTTCTTCCATTTGTCCCTGTCATTTGCAATATTCTGCCAATCGTTTCCTGCTGTATGTCGGCCTACTCTTCTGTTACCATCTGGCCCTTTCCACTCTGTAGTTTTACTCTCATCGAACTATTGCTATGCTAAGTAACAAAGTCTAAAGAAAACAAAATATTTATTATTTACAGTTTCAAATTCATATAAACTTCCGAAAATTTACTAACTCCGCCTAGATTACCCATTTCCTTTACCCAAAATACTTTAAACAACCAACAAGAGAATCAAACTTCCAAAGCGAAATTAATGTCGAACATTATAATAATAAATGCGACTCGCAGGATTTAGAACAGAGGCAGAGTAACAAAAAGCATATAATATAACTTATATATAAAGCAGATAGTAAAACAAGTTCCACTATTAATCCCGGGAGTGTGGCTGTAGTGATGTGCAACGGTACGGGACTGTGGATGCAAAGACCAAGTTATGAAGTGTTCCGAGATGTTCCAGTTTGAATATAGCTGTGAATAAGAATTAGTGAGGCAACTGCTTTTAATGTTTGACAAGTGTTTCTGTTAATGTTTTATTTAAAGCTTGGTAAATATCTCTTGTTTGGGAATTTAATATAACCACGAACTTGGTTTCCTTAATCACACTAATATTATAAATGCGAAAGTTTGTGTGTGTGTGTGTGTGTTTATATGTTTGTTACTTTTTCACGCTCAAACCGCTGAACCGATTTAGATGAAATTTGGTATAGAGATAGTTTGATTCCCGGGAAAGGACATAGGCTACTTTTTATCCCGATATCCCACGGGATCGAATATTACGCGGGTGAAACCGCGGGGCGCAGCTAGTGTTTAATAAAACGATGTTTGCGATTCTATTACATAATTTTTTTTTTAAATAACTGTTTGAATCTTAGAAAAAGATCTCTAATAGACTCAAACATTCATAATTAATAAAAATTACTGTCGCGCCGGCATTCAAACAAAAAATATATGTGAAGACATTTTCGTGATTGTAATATTAAACTTTCACGACATAACATAGTTTAATATAGTCTCTAACGGCAGCTACATCTCTAAAACACGAGTCTTTTCCCTTGAGCCTCGTAACTTACTCTCCTTTTATGACACTATAGAATATTTTAAGTGCATTAAAGCGTCCGAAACGTAACAGGGGCTTAGAGGCGGGGAAGAAGAGAATCTGAATTGATGATATAGATTAAAGGTTGACAGCCTTAGACAATGGTTGATCTCTTTAAAGCAAGGAGATGGAAATAGAATCATATATCTCATCTATCACCGCTTGCAAACGGCAATTCGATTTTGACAGTCATGTTCTATTTGATATCGAGTCGATTGATAGGCATTGATTTGCTATGCTTTGTCTAACGTTGTCCATTTTTTTGTTTAATTTAACATCATCTGGCTGCTTAATTACCTATTGATTTCAAAGGGAATACAGTTTTTGAGGACTCTTTAGTACACAGTAGTTGGAAAATATGTGATAGAATGAAAAATAATATATCAGAACAAAAGCTAAAAATATATATCACAAACAATTTAGATTTCACAACATGAAGCACAGGAAAATATGGCAAAGATATTTTACATCAAAGCAACATAACTCCCTACACATTAATATTCAAATGCCAACGCCAAACATTTAGCGTTTCACGTTATACCCAAAATACATTTCCTAAGGAGGACGGGGAACCTAAATGATCCCCCTATTGTGCGGAACACAAATCGTCGATGCAGATTACAAAAGACCCTAGGGAGTGAACAGTTGCTCCGAGGAAAGCCCTCCGATCTCATTGTGATGAGCTCTTTGTCTTATTGGATAAGGTTCAAGTGATGAATGACAGCGAAGGTATCACAGTAAACGATCCTTTTATTGAGGAAAAAGAAACGTTAGAATTTGTTGATGACAAACATAAAGACGTTCAATTACTTTAAAAGGCTGAGGATGGATTAGCTGTCGAAGATGTAGGAATTAGGTCGGTTGTTCGTTATTTGGACAAATGATACGGAATTGACGGTGGCAGTATTGTATTTGTCTGACTTGCTGTTTCATTTACTCGTCTGCACTGTTTATCCTAGGCGTTCCTTTTGTTATTTTTTTATTGCTAAATGGGCGCGCTCTTGACCCCGATCACGCCTGATGGAAAGCGATAGATGAGGTCTATGATGGAACGAGCGTGCCCAGAAGATGCCTGTTCACTCTGGATTTGAAGGCAGACGGGTTAAATGTGGGAGGGAACACAGATGCCGGCAGAGAGTTCCACACTTTGGCTGTGCGCATAATAAAAGTGGAAACAAAAAAATCTTAAAATCTTTATTTCTGTTTTGTTAAATCATGAATCCGTAACTAATATAAGGTTAGTTGTCTAATTAACCCTGTCAAAATAGGAATTTTAATGTAAACCCTACTCAAAGTAAAGCTCCTGAAAATTTTAGAAAAACTTCGTAATCTGCAGAATCCCAGCTTGAACGTTTTGAGCTTAGACTAACATTATCCTAAACCGCTTTATCTCATTGTTTGATTTATAGTTAGCAACTTTACAGAGCTGTTCAGTTGCTAAACAAATTGAATCTACCCAAGTTTTGAACGCATTATCTATTACCTCAGTTGCATTGTTTTTGGTATTTTTTTCATTTCAGGAATATTGACCCTCGAGGGGTTTGTTGTTAACCCGTCGTTAAATTTAACGTTTTTCTAGATAAAACGTTAAATTTATTCAGCGAAGTATTTACAGTCAAAAGTTTAAGATATTTTTATTACTCTTTCTTTTACTGGTTTCTAAAAGTTTTCGTAAGTATGACGAAAACCATTTCATTATGTTATTTTGCCAAAGCTTTTGTTCTATGTTATACAAAACAGTCGAGTTTAGGGTCTATTTACAGACTTTTAATGAGGGCAGAAAAGTAAAAATAAGAGATCCATTAATTTGGGCTTCTCCTCTGACTTTATTTACACGAGTTTTGTCATATTTACAAAGAGGGCTATTTTGTGATCTGAATAGCAATAATTATGCTTCGTTACTCTGTAGATTGAAATATCTTCTCCTTGTTATCTTTTTATGTCAGTAGGTTTCAATAAAAATAAAACCGACATTTTCAGCTTCTTGTTCAGAGTAACAAAGCCCTAATTAAAGACTTAAATAAATACCAAAATTCATTATTTAGAAATCGTGAAAGCTTGCTGTAATTATTGAAACATACGCTTCGGCCGTCAAGGAAACCGGGGTTTCGTTACTGGTTTCCATATGAAAACATTTGTGGAAGTTATTTTACGTAACAATGTTGTTTATTCCTGTAATGTTTGATATTTCTGTATCATTGTTATTTCTACTTAAACAATTTTCTATTTATACCACTTGTTGGAATTTCTTTAAGTTGCCGACGATCGTCGGTGACCCAGAAAGGCAAGCTCGATGCATCTAGTCTTAATGTTCAAAGATGCAGATGACCTGATAGAAGGTTGTTTGAATAAAACTGTATCTAGCGAGTATGATGCTTTCGTCAGTAATATAATATTTACATAAATATTGATGGAAATAGCTTTCATTAAGAATTAGTTGAGGATGTCGATACTAACACACGATAAAACCATGATGCTGGAGAGATGAAAAAGGTTGAAATAGTCGATAACATAGAGATGAATTTAAATTAAAAGTTCCGATTACTAGGAAGAAAAAGAATTGAACCAGACAAAGACACAATAAATAACACAGAAAAGTAGTCTTATAGTATAGTAGTAACTTGCAGTTGTACTAAGTTCCAACTATGCCTTGAGAGCACATACATCACCACAGATATAGATACACCTAGATAACGCAAGAGCAACTACTTCGCGTGCCAAAAATCGCACTAGCTTACGTTCAAAAATCGTAAGCCGCCACTTTCGCGCTCAGTCCTGTGTACTGACGAGAGCGCGAGCTTGTGACGTCATAGAAAAAAAACGCACGCTTGATTTTCATACATTTCGTGATACTTTCGTTATCTAGGTCTATCTATATCTGTCTGTACTATTCACGAAAACCAGTAGTTATAAATTATAATTATTCTAAGAATACAAAATTGCGGTTACCTAGTTAAACCAATTTCCTTTGCGAGACGGATGCGTCTCATTCTCAGGGACAAATTAACTCACACGGTTCTGTTAATAGGATAATATCATGCTTCATACAGTGCAAGCTTTATTGAATGACTGCCCACTTAATTGTGGACTTGCTTTGTCACTATTGCGTTAGGCTTTAATTCTTTATCATGATAGGGGAAATTTATTTAAATACTTAATTACATAGCAATTGGGGCTTCGTCGGATAAGGCGTGTATAATTTTAGGGTTGCATTTTGTCACCAATTTAGAAAAAAATGTGCCGTTTCTTTTTTCTGTCTAAGAGTCTTAAAGGCAACTATTACTTATCGTAACTAAAACGTGCTGGTAGGAAGCCACAGTTTATTTCACATTCAATAGCAAAATCAAAAGGTGACAAGTGTCAAACCTGACCGGTAATACTAGAATTTAGAATACAATTAATGTCCCGAAAAAAGGTGATATGCAGCACTGGAATGAGTTCGATTCGCAACAGCAACGAGGATTTATTGACGTTGTTTTTGGTCTTTGTTGTATCATGGAAGTTAGGACCAATATGTATTTAGATCATCATAATTCTTCTGTCTTTATCCCAGTTTATTTGAGGTCGCCGACGCCAACATAATTGTCTTTTTCTTTCATACCTCCCAGTCTAGTCTACTTCTTTTTAATCGTCAACTCGGTAGTCAGCCTTTCCAACCATATCACCACACAGTCCGTCCATCGTTTCTTTGGTCTTCCCCTACTTATACCCATCGACTTTGACAATCAAAACTTTTACTAGATATAAATTTCAATTTAGATATGATTTTAAATTCCGCATATGTAACGTTTGATATACATTAAGATATACTTAGTATTCTTGGAGTTATGTATGATTTAGATTAGTAGACTGAGGCTACAGCTTGATTTTTATTTTGAATCATACTTCGGTAACCACTCCAGTAAAATCTAGGTAGAACTTGGCGACATCCTTTAAAAATCAATTCTATTTTCTTGAAAAGCTTCCATGGTAGGTCTATATGAAACTTTAAAGTACCAAACACCAATTTATTTTCGCCAGACGGAGGTAGGTACACTTCTGCGGAAAAGCTTTTCGGCTCAGAAAAATGTTGAAAAATTTCTCAACGTTGTATTCTTACTTCAGCCAGTCTTTGTAAATAATTCATAGGTATTGCTCGCACGACCACAATGTAGTATATTTTAGAATTAATAGTATGTACTTTTAGTTTGCAATAAAGCGGGCATTGCGAAATAATGAGTCTTTATACAAAAAATTATAAACTTTTTATTTATTTTTTAGTATGAAACTTTTATAAATATGTCATATTAGGTGAACTAAAGGGTTTTCATAATCTTCGTCAACTACTGTTTATTCCTTATCTTCCTTTTTGACAACCTTTTTTTTACTACCATTGTAGGTAGGTAATATCTCTGTCCCATAAACTATGCAGTTCCGTTTTATAATGTCTCTATAGATATCATCAACATACATAAACCAATCCATAAATGGAATTCCAAACACAGACCTCGACAAACCAATGACACTGATTTCATAAACATTTACTACTCCATAAACCTAACCGCTTCGTTCAATAAACTGACACGATTAACCACAGACGAAGCCGTAAACGGACCTAGTGTAGTTCAACGTTAGAAACTAATAAAAGTTGACGTGTCTAACCATCTGAAAGATCATCACATGTGCGACAAATGAGCGGCCATTTTTTATTTAGTTTCTCGCGTCGTAAAGGGCATTGAACGGAAATGTTAGAAATTGAACAAGCCTTGAGAAAACTTGTCGTATTTTTTGTCGTGAAAAGATAATCAATTAGAAGATAAAAACATTACCTCGAGTACTAATTGGAGATTTGTATTAACATTTTGATCTAGTGACCGCGATTTCCGATCGAGAGTATTTGAGAGACCTTGAGTGGATCTAATTGGGATGGCAACTGCGACGTAATTGCGTAACAGACTAACAGTGGCAATAGATTTCCTTTTGACAGTTCAACAATATTCATTGCTTTATTTACATTGTTGAGCAGAAATTGTTTTCGAACATATGAAGCAATGATTTAGCAATATCCTTCAAAATATTTCAGATGTGATTGATAGTGTGTTCCACAATTAAGGTGCTGAATTGGTATCGATCATATTCGGAATTTAAATTGAAATCGATTGGAATCTACAAAGTGGAGACAACAATACAACAATAAATGAAAACACTGCCAGTACTAATGCATAAGAGTATTTTGGAACTTCTTTATTTTGGAAGCTTCCAAATTAACAAAAGTATTTTTTTTAAACAAACAATAGTAGGGAAGGGCCGAAATCTTTGAATAACTATAGTGACTAAACTATTGGATATATTTGATTGAATTTTCGTATGCAGACTGGGAACATCCATACTAATATTATAAATGCAAAAGTGTGTCTGTCTGTTAGCTCTTCACGCTTAAACCGCTGAACCGATTTAGATGAAATTAGGTATAGAGATAGTTTGAGTCCCAGGAAAGGACGTAAAATAGTTTTAAACTCAATATTCCCACGGGATCGAAACTTATGCGGGTGAGACCGCGGGGCGCTGCTAGTCATTAGATATACGCAGTTTAATTTATTGTTGTATTGTCGTCTCCACCTTGTATAATTGTTTTGAATTTCAATTGTTTCTGGAAATTGGCGACAGTCTTTGTTTTAAAACAGTACCTAATTTAACCATAAGAAGACATAACTAAGGCGATTCGCACAATGCACCGCATCACGCAGCGGGGCGCAGATAACGCACACACGCGCGTGTACACACGCGCGTGATTTTTTACATACAAATTCAATAAAAACGCACTCACGCGCGTGGTATTTGGCTCCGTTTCCCGCACACCGCTGCGTGAAACGCAGCAATGTGAAAATCGTCTTTACTTCATCTTCTTTGCGGATTACGGCAGCAATACCTACAACCCAGCAAAGCTGCTTCATAGGTCTAGTGGTCGCAAACGCTACTACTGAGCAAACACAAACACAACACACACTGACAGTGTTATTGGATTTTTTTATTAACCGACTTCTAAAAAAGGAGGAGGTTCTCAATTCCAATGTTTGTATGTTTTTTTTTTTTTTTATGTTTGTTCGCGCATAACTCCGTCGCTTGCCAACCGATTTGAAAAATTATTTTTTTGTTGGAAAGGGTATAGTTCCCAAATGGTCCCATGAAAATTTTATCGAAATCGGACAAGCGGTTTTTGAAAAATCAACAAAAATCTAAAAATTTATCTACATCGTCCACATTAACGATTTTTTTTTGTTTACTTTTTTGTGGGGTAGGTACAACTAAAAAGTGAAAAATAAAAACTTTTTTACAAAAAAAAAAACAACCGACTTCAAAAAAAACACTACAAAGCGATAAATAACTTTAATTTCGGAAGTCGGTGTCAAAAAACGAAAATGCGGAACCAACGACACCGACTTCCGAAATTAAAGTTATTTATCACTTTGTAGTGTTTTTTTTTGAAGTCGGTTGTTTTTTTTTTGTAAAAAAGTTTTTTCTATCTAAAATTTCTCAGCAGCACGGAGTCTGGATTTATGCACGGTTTATGGCAATAGGCTTGCCCCCTATTAAATGGCACTTAAACATAATTGGCGAATTGTGAGTGTACTAATAGGTACACAGTCCTCGATATGACTTTAAATTGTCGTGCATTTAGTATTGAACTAAATGTAGAACGCCACCTGTAGGCTATGGGATAAATACACCCAAATAGGCTCGGATGGAACAGTCGATATTAGTGCAGGATATCAACTCAGGGCGGCGGCTGATGAACATCTAGCACGTCAAAGGCGGCGCCCACGGACCCAGTCAGGCGGTCCACTGTACACCCACCGACTCGCACTAGACAAGCGCGGTGGGTTAATTTGTCTAAACCCCTACTCTCTCATGAGAGAGTAGGGAAGCCTTTGCCCTGCAGTGGGACGTCACAGATTAATAATAATATTAATAGGTACACCTCTGCCCAGCCCTTCAGTTAAACAAAGCGTGATGTTATGAAGCTACCTTCCCAAAATCTACAACCAAAAGAGATATAGAGACATTTAATATCGTTTCAAGTCCAACTTTCCCCATTTCTCTCGCAGTTCTCACCAGATTATCATCTTCAACTTGATCTCGAATGTCGTAATAAGGTAATTTCGAATTGTGACCGTTAAAAAACGAATAAATCTCTAATGTGCTGTGAACACGATTTCGAGGTTTTGAGATGACGGTGACACAATGATGAAATGTCAAAGATGACGGCTTTGTCAATTAGAAAGTTACCGCAGCTTTTTATGAAGCTTAATGATATGTTTTTTTTTTTTCATTTTTGTATCGTTTATTTGTGGTTAGTTAAATTAGGGTGGTATTGTTTAACTTTGGGTAAGAAATATCACAAAATTTTTAATATTTTTTGCATTTCTGCTTTTCATTTTGCGTCCATTGTCGGGGCTTGTGTCGATCGATCAGGTTAAGCTACGCTTGCCGCGGTTGGTCCGTGGGTGACCATCTTTATACAGGATGAAATTGAACACATGCGACAAATCGAAATGGGAGATTGTACTCATCATTATGAACAACTTTTACTATGGGACCAAAGCGGAAATCGCGAAAAAAAATCAGCTGTTCCCTACCTACATTTATGTTCGCAATAACTCGTCAAAATGTAGGGAGCAGCTGATTTTTTTTTCGCGATTTCAGGTTTGGTCCCATAGTAAAAGTTGTTCATAATGATGAGTACAATCTCCCATTTCGATTTGTCGCATGTGTTCAATTTCATCCTGTATACCAAGACCCCTCCGTGCCTCTGGAAACACGTTAAACCGTTAGTCCCGGCTGTCATTCGTGGATCTTTGACAGTCGTTACGAGTCGTCAGAAGTCCGAAAACCTGACTACCAGTCTTACCAAGAGGTATCGTATTACTCAGTAACTGGGTTGTGGAGGTCAGATAGGCAGTCGCTCCATGTGAAATACTGGTACCTACCTATTCAGCTGCATCCGGTTAGACTGGAAGCCGATCCCAACATAGTTGGGAAAAGGCTAGGCAGATGATGATGTCTAACTGGCGAAATGTGGGTGTACTATTAGATGCTCCTCTGTCTAGCCCTTCTGGGATTACAGGCGTGATTTTATGTTTAAGCTAAGCTATTCTAATCACACTAATATTATAAAGACGAAAGTTTGTGTGTGTGTGTTTATATGTTTGTTACTTCCTCACGCTCAAACGGCTGGACCAATTTTGTTAAAATTTTGTATGGAGATAGCTGACACCCTGAATTAACACATAGGCTACTTTTTATCCTAATGTTCCCACGGGATCGACACTTACGCGGGTGAAACCGCGGGGCGCAGCTAGTACTACATACTTTGAACCCTTTCACCACTATCTTCATCTAAAACTACAAGTCTTATAAGTGTACGTTGGCATTCCCTTCCAATCATTAACTAATTCTTTTCACTAAACAATATGGTTTGAACTAAGATTAAGTATGCATTGTTCCATTCGAATGTGAATTCCCTATCTGTTTGAACACCAATCAACGTCGAAGCAATTCGGCTATTGTCGTTTCCAACTATCAATTCAAGCGTTTAGCGCCACGAGGCGTGTAAACGTCTTATAACAACGTGGCGCGAACAAAAGCGTTATTTAATGCCATTATAATTCTCTTGTGAGAGTGTGGGCGATGATGGTATCACATGGTGATAAGTGGCCGAGTCGTCACACTCCCACCATTTCTATGTTAAATTACTTCATAGTTGTAATTGTCTGATAGATTTAAGAGGCTATTTATTTATACAGGAAGATTTTTTGGTCACCATCCAAATTTTTACAGGGTGTTCTACCCATGAATGAACAACTTTCACTATGGGACCAACTCTGAAATCACGAAAAAAAAATCAGCTGTTTCATACAAAAGTTCAATACCTACTTGACCAAAATATATGAAACAACAGATTTTTTTTTCGTGTTTTCAGAGTTGGTCCCATATTGAAAGTTGTTCATAGGTATTCATGGGTAGAACACCCTGTAAAAATTTTCATGGTGATCAAAAAATCTTCCTGTAGGTATAAGGTGTTTCAAAATTAACCCTAAAAACTTTAGGAGGTGCTTCCGGTGGTGCGACCATCGAACTGAACTACTTTCACAATGGGACCCACCTGGACATGAGTTACCTTGGGTAACCTTGAAGTCTTTAAACAGACTCCGGACCCAGGTTGGCCGAAGCAAGGAAAACTTGTTCAGGTGGAGATTTATAGACGACTCCGTCTTGGAGTGTAAATGTGGTGCTGTTCCACAAACGATGGGACTCTTAATATCGTGACGCTAGTGCTGGCGCCAAACAAGTAGCCGAATTCTGGGCCGAGTACATTAGACTGCTATCGACACGCTAAGAAGAAGAAGACTCTGAAACCACGAACCAAAAAATCTGCTGTTTCATACATTTTGGTCAAGTAGGTATTGAACTTTTGTTAAACAGCTAATTTTTTTTGTGATTTCTGTGTTGGTCCCATAGTGAAAGTTGTTCAGTTCGTTGGTCTACAGCACCTCTTAAAGTTTGTAGGTTAATTTTGAAACACCTTATACCTATTTACTTTATTGTACCCAGAAAATACATTTAACAATACAAAACATACAATGGGCGGCCTTATCGCTTTCTGCTATCTCTTCCAGGCAACCTAAAAGCAAACCCAGTAATGGACAGTGATTGTGTGCACATAAAAATGAGGGTGTCATTGGTGCAAAATTATTTTAGATACAATCTATACTTCTATACTAATATTATAAAGAGGTAAAGTTTGTAAGTTTGTATGTAGGGGGTAATCTCTGGAACTACCAGTCGGATTTGAAAAATTCTTCTTGCATTTGATAGCCCAATTCTTGAGGAAGGCTATAGGCTATGTAACATCACGCTATGACCCTTAGGAGCCGAGCAAAAAGAAAAAAAGTAAAAAAGAACGTTAAGTGATAGCGCGGGCGGGTGATGCGATACGACGGGATGGCTCGGGGGAAACAAGAAGTTTCACGCGAACGAAGTCGCGGGCTGAAGCTAGTAGCTTATAAAGCAATGTTTGACCTAAGCCACGCTTTTCTGTGATTTAAGTAAATAGTCCATTTTTATACAGAAGAGTGTGACTTACAGCTCGTGTGACCTAAACCCGCACTGATTCATCCATCCATACTAATAAATTATTAATTCAAAAGTATCTCATGTCTATCTGTATGTTACCTTTTCACGCCTAAACCGCTGAACCGATTTAGATGAAATTTGGTATAGAGATAGTTTGAGTAGTAGTAGATATTCCCACGGGTTCGAGACTTATGCGGGTGAAACCGCGGGGCGCAGCTAGTACACTATATTCCTGTAACTTAAATCACAAAATCATGTTATAAAACCTGTAACGTCAAATTGTGGTCGGATCTCAATCCCAAGCTACGTAAATAATATATAAAATAACAACATTAACTGATTACTTACCTTGCTCCCCCCGAAATCCGTCTCCAGCAAATAAAATCAAAACTCAATGCCTACACAAATTCTCAAATTCATTTCACTCGAACGAAAACCTCCGCTTTTTCGGGTCAAAAACGCGAGGTGGGCCGATAAACCCCTTTAAAGCATTCGGAAAGCGAAAATCGTAGTTGAAACCAAATATTCAGTGTAAAATCTTTAAAGGTTTTAATTATACTAAGTGGTAGGAGCGAAGGGAGACCGACATCAATCTATTTAATGTGGGAGATACTACCTGCTCGGTGCAAAAACGATGTATCCGTCTACCACACCATTCATTACGGGGCTAACGAGAGTTTGGGAACGATATTTCGGAGTTGGGACGTCGATAAAACGCAAACTAGTTGCAATTGTCGGTTTGCACTTTGGCACCGCGATGTTTCCCGTGTTCCGCGCCAATGGTAACCGTCAACAGAGCAATTGGCATGCCAAGTTGTTCTGCTTATGCAGGAGTTTTAATATGAGTGATGAAAATGTTTTTACCCTAAAAAAACAACCTATTTCTTCCACTTGTTTTCGGTAAAAAAAAAAACACTAGGTATGAAAATGACGCCCATTTCCACAGGGGGTTCCACATAAACGGAAATTATTCATTTAGTAAAATATAAGGATGTTTAATGCTACAGATATTCTTATCCCAGTTTTCAATTTTACAGCACTCTCTTCGATTCATTAAACAAGCTTTAAACGAAACACCAAATAATTTAAGGAACATGATTCCTCAACTTACTTAACCAACATATCAACCATATTCCAGTCTAAAACTTCAAGTGCGAAAATGATAAATGCAAATCGTAAATATGAACAAGCGCTAAAACATTAAGTGCTTCATAATTAATGAATTCGTTCGAGCAACTCTTACTTATGATTAGCATGTACTTGCATACTAATTGCATTGCCCAAAGCGCCGAGAGCCCGAACAAGATAGACTTTCCCAACCGTATCGCTAATGACATTCCCCATTGCCGCTTTTGTTACAGCACCATCGAATTAAACACAACATGTAATGCAACGTAGTATAAATAATTATGAATTGAAAGAGGTAACCCCCTAAATAGGGCGGTCAATGCGCCCTCACGCGCTCTCAAGACGTTACCCGACAGATTTAAAAAGTGTCTCCTCCTGTATCCCCCGTCAAATTAAGTAGACTTTTTATGTTGGCCGGATGAATTTTAAATTAGATTAAGCCCCAAGCCGATCGTGACGGCGCAAAGAGCATGAATGATGACTTAAAATATACGTACATTGTATGAAATGTATATCAAATACCGACCAAATTAGCTTGAGCTGTCAAGGCTTTGATTCTCATTGAAGGTTAGTTTTTGGTGACCTGGTCGTCAGATAGTTACACAATCATTATGGAATTGAAGCAATGTATATTTTCCGGTGATATAATTGTGTGTTTGTGTGTGGGGTCCCGTTAGGCGCATCGCTGCAACGGTACGTCCATTTCAAACGGATTTCCTGGGTTCAATTCTCAGGCAAGTGTGGAATTTTTAGCGCTCCGGTAGACTAGCGACTGTTTTTGTTTAGAAGAAGATGGGAATTTAACTTGAGATAATATCGTATTGCTATGTTGAGCTATTACAGTGGTTGATTTCTTGCTGCGAAGCCGATCGATCTGTCTTTCATGTTGAGTAGTTGACTTGACTGGGAAACTTTTTCTTGTGGCTTGCTACAAGACCCCGCTACGTTATGGGAAGCTGCTGAAATACCTTATAGATCACTAGCTGCGCCCCGCGGTTTCACCCGCATAAGTTTCGATCCTGTGGGAATATCGGAATAAAAACTGTCCTATGTCCTTTCCCGGGACTCAAACTATCTCCATACCAAATTTCATCAAAATCGGTTCAGCGGTTTAGGCGTAAAAAGGTAACATACAGACAGACAGACAAACAGAGTTACATTCGAATTTATAATATTACTAGCTGCGCCCCGCGGTTTCACCCGCATAAGTTTCGATCCTGTGGGAATATCGGGATAAAAACTGTCCTATGTCCTTTCCCGGGACTCAAACTATCTCTATACCAAATTTCATCTAAATCGGTTCAGCGGTTTAGGCGTGAAAAGGTAAGATAGAGTTGCCTACTTTCGAATTTATAATATTAGTATGGCTGTCCTGTTAAGATGTTGATAATCTACGTGACACGTAGAACAGAATAGAAAAGCTTTTGTTCTTGTAAGACATCAATATAACTCAGACTTGAAGCATTAATTTCAATAAAAACCATTTACAGGCACTTTTGAACTGTCAAGGTATCGGTCAGTCAGAAAGATGAAGCTTGTTGCCCACTCCAAAGAGTAGTAGGTATACCTATAGAGAAGAACAGGCAAGAAACACCATGGACACTCTTTTAAATTATGTATAATATGTTACAAAAACATTAGTAAAATCAATCCAAAAATAATAATAGAAGAAGTAAAGAGGAAAATATAACAACGAAACATACAAGGAAGAAACCAATAAAAACTAGTTAATAATTGTACATATTATTTTAGTTTGTATGTTAGCTTATATAATGTAAATAAATAAATAGAAAAAAAAACCGAGTGTGCGTATGACCACACGACTGAAGTGAAACTTCAAACGTATTTGGCTATGAGAGGAAGAGAGAAAGAAAATGTGCGCGCGCACTACGTTCTCTTGCTTATATCCCCCACTCAACTCCCGTTCGCCTCACCCGATCACACTTTTCGTAACGCTTACGTCATGCGTTCGCCAGCTTACTCCCCAAGTCAAGAGAGTGCGTAAAGAAATTTCACTTGAAAAAAAAAAGTTAGTAATTACTGAACAAGGTTTAGGTTTGAATGTGTCATGGTATGACAACCGCCACGGCAAGACAAAGTCTTCAGTGCCTAAAGGCACAGACGTGAGGCGTATTGATGTCTTATATAAACACGTCAAAACAAAGAAAACACATTCTCTCAAGATACTTCAAAGAACATCAATACAAGCATTCGTTAACCTCCAAAAACCATTTTTTTTATCTTGTTCAGCTATCCATCACGTCTCCAGAGTATAGGTACCTAATTCAATTTAGCCCTGTATTGATAGGTCAATGTTCCAGAATGACGTCATACAAAGAGATTCTACTTCAGAACAATGTACAGACAGCGTCAGAGAAAAGGAACCGCCCCAAGACTTCTTGATGTCATTAACAAAGGGGGTTCCTTTTCTCTGAAGCTGACTGTACAGTCACGAGCAATAATATGTCGACACTTGGCAACTTTCAATTGCGATTTTTTTGTGAAATAACGAATGCAACGTTAAAATACGACACTACATAAACCTGTGGGTTCGAAAATACTATGTTGGTAATAACATAAAATTTCATTCAAAAATAAAGGAGAAAATCGCCTTTGAATAAAGCCAAGTGTATACATACTTATAGACGTGACTGTACGTAAGAGCATAAGAGTAGGTGTCTATCTCTCTATAATACTTTATACAACATACTTTTAACCCCACAAACTTCACCAATGAAATGGAATAGGAGCTAAAAATTCGCTCCAATGGCTCGAGCTCAGTTTGGATAAGTTCCAAATTGTGTGACAATGATGCAGTTAGAGCGCTGTCAAAAATGGCTCGACTTTAATAAAAATGTCGAGCCAAACCTCTGGGGTTAGTTTATGATGAACATTGATGTTATTGTTTGAAATGTCGATGTTGGATTCAGTAGTGTCTGTATTTGTATCTTCAATTGACTTATTTAAAGTAGGTATTTTAGCCAAAAACTCCTTTTAAAAGTTGGGTATTAGTTATTGCCTAAAATCTATACTACTCGTATAATATTCATCATCAGCCTATAATGTTCCCACTGCTGGGACACAGGCCTCCTCTCTGTGAGAGGGAGTGGGCCGTAATCCACCACGCGGGCCCAGTGCGGGTTGGTAGATGTCACATGTCTTTGAATTTTTGGTTCTAGGACATGCCGGTTTCCTCACGATGTTTTCCTTCACCGTTTTGAGAGCAATGGTGATGAAATAATTTACACAAAGTAAAGCGCCTGTCTGGGTTCGAACCTACAACCTACAACTCGTAAGTCGCGGCCGATACCACTGGGCCGCCACTGCTCTCGTCGTATAATATTATAAATGCAAAATGTGTCTGTCTGTTACCTCTTCACGCTTAAATCACTAAATCGATTTAAATGAAATTTGGTATAAAGATACTTTGAGTCCCAGGAAAGGACATAGGATAGTTTTGATCCCGATATTCACACGGGATCGAAACTTATGCGGGTGAAACCGCGGAGCGCTCTATCTATATGTATAAAATTCAAAGTCCTGACTGACTGACTGATATATCAACGCACAGCCTAAGCTGGTCCTAGAGACATGAAATTCGGAGGGTGTGTTCTTTGTGATAAATGATTTATTTTCTGTAAGCAGGTTTGTACAAACACTTTTACACGTCAATCATATTTTTTTAAGCTAGATGAGGTCGGCGTTTCCTATACTGACTACTCTGAGAAAAAAGGCCGAAACAAACTCAGAGGTCACAGTCTCTTTTAAGAGTATACCTACTCCTCATGATTTTGTCTGGACTTTCCACTAAGAGAGGGTTTTTTGAAAGTCCACCCCTAAGAGGGTGAATGGGGGGAGGGTGAATTAACACGCGGACGAAGTCGCGGGCAGAAGCTAGTATAATATGAAATGCTAAACAGCAGCTTTATCGAATCATTTGCTGTCGCTTTAGATGATTTGTAAAAGTGTGCTTGCCGACTTTTGTCGCTGACAGTCTACACCTACTCATACATTCTTAAATCTACCTGAAAGTGCAGACTTCTAAAGAACACTACTCAAAAAGTACCACTCCAAAACTTTGTTTAGGAGTGTTGGTAGTTCGATCCACGTGTACCAAGTATCGGGGTCAAAATATGCACCAGCAGTAACAGGTTAGTGCCCTACAAATGCCAGGCTGACCCGTTTTACCCCTGTTGACATTTATACCGCGAAGGGACCGTCAGGTGCCAAGCTCTATAATTAAATGAGGGGTTAACATGAATATTAATACTACCATAGTCCGTAGGTGTCACTTGGGACAATTCTTTTTTTGTTTAATAGTATAGTTCTATGTGAAACTAAATATCGTAAGTATGTCAGTTTGTAAAGATAACTCGGCAATCAAACAGAATTTAAATGTTATTATTTCTCGTTCGCACGCATGACGGAAAACGTTTTAATTTTTTTCGTGCGGAACCCTAATTCTTTTTCTAAAATAAAACTGAAATAAAATAACTGTACCAACTCTCAAGAATTGTGCAATTTAAGTTGACCGTGTGCACCTTAAGTGTCTTCACCACAGATTGGCATACTCATAGCTACTCGTATAACAACATAATCGTCTCCAATGATACATGAAACAAACCACGATAGCGCTCATATCGCTTAATTTTCTCCATTAAGACCCGTATCACAGATTAAGCGCATCCGCAGCGATGTCTTTGTGGAGCGATTGTAGGAATACAGATACTCATCGCTCATGGAAGGAAGCAATTAACTGTTTTGTTGATGGCGAAGAAAATAACAGTGATAAATGGTACTGAAAAGTGGAGGAAATAATGGGAACTTTATTTTAGAAAATGTCTACAACCAAAACAAAGGTTATGGACAAAAAGTTTACAGACCTAGAAAATTACATTAAACAATTCAGCCTAAATGTGGTACCAACCTGAAAACACTTTCTAAAAAATTCCACAAATAGTACTTACCTGCTTTTCTTTAGGTAATGATCACAATAAAAAGTTGTTGGCAAAGGTACAATCATTATATCTATGGGTACAATGCTAAAAGCATCATTAACTTAGCAAATAGAATCGTATTTTTTAACGCGTAATTAAACCATAAACGTCCAAACAAAGTACATATTCCTATTTACAAGTTCAGGCATGAATTAACACCAGAACTCTGCCTACGTAGCTCGTAGTTAGCATAGTGTGAAGATGAACCACCTAGTTCTCTCACACATAAAGTTAGCCCATTCAGAGTTCCCGTCACCCGTAGTTATATTAAAACATAACTAAACTAACTTCTGTATTAATGTTTTAGTATAATTAAAAGTAGTTGGGTTAGTACGCTAGGGTAGACTTTTGTGGTCGAAAATAAGGCCTACAAAAAGGGGCATGTCAGCAAAGTTAGTTTGCTAATTGAAGACAACTACATACATTTGAGGTAGACTAAAACAGAAAATAAATAAAAAAGAATGGTTGGTTGTAAGCTTGAGGGGCTTGTGGCTAAGTAATAACAGCCGCACGGGTCGATCGATCAGGTTAAGTACGCTTGCCGCGGTTCGTTCGTGGATGGGTGACCATCTTTACATACCGACACCCCTCCGTGCCTCGGAAAACACGTTAAGCTGTTGGTCCCGGCTGTCATTCGTGGATCTTTGACAGTCAGAAAATCTGACAACCAGTCTTACTAAGGGATATTGTATTACCCAGAAACTGAGTTGTGGAGGTCAGATAGGCAGTCGCTCCATGTTAAATATTGGTATTCAGCTGCATCCGGTTAGACTGGAAGCCGACCCCAACTTAGTTGGGAAAAGGCTAGGCAGATGATGATGGTTGCTTGTAAGCTTAGCGACCGATTACGTAATACCACGATACGCTCCAAAACAGGAATCGCCATGATATACATCAAGATGGGCCAGAGTCGTCACGCAGTAGGTGCCAGAAGTTGGGCGTCGTCGCCAACGGAGGTCAAGGAAACGCTGGCGTGATGACTTAGATGCGTTTATGGGAAATTGGCCGGAAAAGACAAAACACAAGGAACAGTGGTAAGTTATGGGGGAGACCTTTTCCCAGCATAATAAGGGATAATACAAGTTGATGAAAAAAAAAGGTTACTTGTAAAGGTGTAACTTGGGGGATACCTTACAGTCGCTAATCATCTTCATCATCAGCCCATAGCAGTCCACTGCTCGTCGCTCCACCAGGCCTGAGGGTGTCCTACCTTACGTTTACCGATTCGCGGTCTCCACTCAAAAACACGTCTACTCCAACGGATCAATTCTACGGCTAACATGGCCGGCCCATTGCCAGTTCAGCTTGCTTATTCTGTGAGCTATGTCGACAACTTTGGTTCTCTGCCGGATCACCTCGTTGCGGATTCGATAATAAAAGATAAAAGACGAAAAAAGAAAAAAGAAAAAAAAATAATAAAAGATGATAAAGATGATCTCACTAACTAAACTAGAAAATCTAAAAAGAAAAGATAAAAGAAAAACAAAATGAAAACTCTAAGTAAGCGTGTTAATGATTCTAGAAAAAGCTAAATTAAAACAACAGAACCCGGAGTTTTGTACAGAGGATAAGAAAATGTCCCGGGAGCACGATATCTACACCACGCTCCAATTGGAAGAAGAGTAAGCAGGGGCGATTAAATTAAATGGTTACGAGGGTGTTAAGAAAATGTACAGCGAGTAAATAGTTAAAAGTAGAAAAGAAAACTAGAAAAGGTCTCATTTCAGAATAGATAAAAAATCTAGTTTGCGGAAGAAACTGTTGAAACTGGGGTCTCTGGTGTTTGATTTTCAATTGATCCCAATTATTTATTTATTTATATATACTTTATTGTACACCACAAAAATACATAACATGAAATAAACACATCAAACACTACAAAATATACAATGAACTGGACGAAAGTTTAAATTATGGCAAAAGACAGATACCTATACTTTATATGTTTACAGAAACATGGATATACAGTCGTAGATGATTAGCTTCATACTAAAAACAACCTTTAAAAATTCGGAATAAAATTGATATTGCAATAGCAATATTTTATGAACTCAATTATTCAGCCGTTTGAGAGCATGTGTGATGTTGATGACTGATGAGTGTTACTTATTTAATTTGCTATATGTGCCTGCGCCACGTGTTGGCCTAACCTTGAGACTGTCCAACTTCGTTTTACTATCGAATCTGTCCTTATGCTAACAAAGGCTTGTTTCATATACTAGCGTCTTATTTTTTTATGACCATTGGGACTTGGGACTGCTTTCAGCAAAATCCACTAGGCTGATATAAGCTAAAACATGACCAAAGTTGAAGGGAGTTAGTATAATTTTGCCATGAGTTTACTTTTCAGCATTTGGACCAAAATCCCTAGCGTTAGTTAAAGTCAAACAGGATTGCGTTTAAAAATTAAAACCTTACTTCGGACCAAAAATCTTAAAATGTTAATTCTAAATTGCCAATCAAGCGTCCTGTACAAATTTTGTACAGGATCCCGAATAAATACCCAAATCCCGGCGGCCCCGGGATCGGACACGGGACTAATGTCGCGGGCAGCCGGACAAATAGAGCGCTGGATTAGCAACGCCCTGATTAACTAAGCCTGATGTCAGCCTGTTTTGTTATGCACCCCTAGTACTTTCAAGAGATTGGACAGTATTCCCAACAAACAAAAAATGCTCTTGTAGTGGCTTACATTGCCAAAAATAATATTCTTATAGGAGCCGCATTATCGCTAATAAGGGTGCGTTTGGGCACAATTTATAAAGACAATAACCTTATACCCCCCTTATAGTTGCTTTATTGTCCGCTTTTTTTCCTTATACGTGTTATATTATGACAAGGAACAAGGAAGTTCAACTTATAAGAAACATATAAATAGCCTTAATACGGGCGTTAACCCTTATACTTGTTTTATTATGGTCCGATACATGGGAGTTAAACTCATTACGTTAAATCAAAGGCTCTTAATAACCCGTAGCCCTTATAGCCGTCTGTTTATGATTATACAATAAGTCTTTTTGTTAGTGATTTACATTTTTGCAACAGTTTGACGAAGAAAAAGGAAAGTGAACGGTAAGTTATTATTTTATGTAGTTTATTTACCTGATTTATGTGCTCGTTTATAGTGAAAAGTGTATGGAAATTCAAATGCATGATAAAATGTGGTACGCTGTGTGTTGTAGAATCAACCCGCCCTTGAATTTAAGCTGTTTTTGGGCTACAAACGTTATTAATTATTTAGTCATGTTATAAACAGTGCTATTAAAAGAGCAAAACATTTTGCACATCGTCTACAAGGAGTCTATGAAAGTGAAGACTTTATAATGGCATTAATTGTTGCTTATACTATCGCCATTTTACATGTCGTTAGGGTTCCTTCCTTCGACACGAACAAAACCGTACCGAGCTAGTCTTGTATGTATAAAAAAAATTTGATGCTGGAAGAGATCTCTTTATAGGAATACATAATAAGCTCGCTTTTGTGCACTAATTTTAAATTTGAAAGATAATTATAATTTGTAAGTACACAATAAAGAATAGAATTATATATAATATGTTTGTCCGCAGATATTGCAATGGTAGTATACATATTGGCAGATATTGACAAATTTCTACAAAGGAAAGATCTTAATTTTCATAATATGCGATGGCCATGGAAGTGGACACATTTTATCCTAAGAAAGGAATGTTTTAATTGTACATATCCGGCCCTTTCTGGTTTACCTTTACACTTTGTGATAGGTCGTGAAAACATAAAAGTTTTGCAACAATTTACTTTCATTTTGTGCCAAAATTGTAAAAAGTATTTAATTTACGACCACTTTATTGAAGATGAATGCGAATATTGTAATCCTTCATTAATTGTTAATAACAAATCTCAATAAAAAAATACGATCATTATTACTAGGTAAGTGTAAGTAGGTGAATATTTATTTATGTTTAGTAGCTTGCACATAGATAATATATAGTCTTTGAGCTTGCACTTTGTGCAAAACCAGTTGAGATATATCCATCTCTTTCCCCCACATCTACGGCACGAAATCGGCCACTCTTCGGCAATCGGCATGCGGGCATGCGTTTGTTTAGTGTCGCTCACGAGCTCGCGCCAGATGGGCGTATGCAAACGCGTAAGCAATCTTGTCTTGATCGTGTGCTATGCTAAATAGGTATTTCTTTCGATTCTTAGGTTATTTATCCCAATAAAAAGTGCAACGAAAATAATGTGTATTGTACTATATGTACAGTAAAGTTTATGAGGCGAGGCGGATTTTTAACTATCTGCCAATAGTTAGTACTTATTACAGTGAGCAAAAAAACATTGCATCAAGCCACGTGTATAACTACGAGACAGGTAGTGTTGTTTTATGTTTTTCATTCTATTTTATGCTTTTTTTTTTCAGATTCTTTAACAATGCCATACAAAATTGTAAAGACGTTTGAAAAGGGGAACTCAAAACTATCAGCAGTACCAAGTGATTGGGAAAAAGATGGCGTTCTGCACTGGCCCAGATATAACGAAAACAAATTAAGAAGAGTTGAAAATTCGTATCCTGAAAATAACTGGCGAAAAATTAATTGCAAAGTGAAGAGATCTAATTTGATTACTTTTTTTGAAGCGGAACAGGAAATAGACAATATGTGTAATAAGTCTGAAACAGAAACAGACACTGAGCAACATTATGTGACAAACCAAAAAGAAATGACGTATAATCAACTTGTTCAAGATTGCATGATGGTAAGTACCTAAACTTTCACAGAAATACAGATATTTGAATGATGAATTTAAATTTCTGATTTCGAGTCTGGATGTCTTTACGTACGTGTTTGTGTTTGTTCTTCAACTCTCATCAATCCTTTCATACATGTTCGTCGGTTTAAATAAAGACCAGGTCAAGAGTACCCTTCTTGACCTGGCCTTTATTTAGAACGTCTTGGATCGCCTAGGCTTTCCCCTTCCAACGATCCCGCTCAATCTCTTCTTGTAGATTTCTTTCGTAAGTCTACATCCCCAAACCATCTCACCATTTCTTTCTCAATTTTACCCACTACATCTTCCTTTATTCCACAACTTTGTTTTATCATGCTATTTCTAATTAGGTCACTCACTTTTAGACCAATCATACACCTTAACGCTCTCATTTCTAATGCATGTACCTATTCTAAATTCATGCACCTTCTGCCATAGCCAACTTTCACTGCTGTACATTAGTGTTGGCACTAACACGCCGCTATGCTACTACGCAAAATTTTCACAACCATGTGATTACTTTCTACTGCGATTTTTAACTCGTTGGTATGTATTTTTCTTGCAGTATGAAAATATTTCGTTAGGAGCATTGAATAAAACAGTCGGAGCAGTTGAAATGGCGGAAAATGATGTATTGTGTCAACCTTTTCAAGCAAGAAATTCAGCAAGCTCACTGATAGCTCAATCTTCAGCTATCAATACATATTCCAAAGATCAACAAAATGTGACTCAACCTGATGAAGCAACAAATTTAGAACACACACTATTAGTAATTCAACCTTCAGCAACTAGTACTGATTCCAACGCTCAACAAAATGTGACTGCCGAAATACAAATTGATAATGCCACCTCCTTCAATTTAATGGTTTTGGCAAAATTAGAAACTTTGCAAGAAAATTACAAAACTCTTACCGAAAGAATTACTGAAAATATCAAAGCTCAACAAGATGAAAGGAAATTTATCAATGAAAGCGTACAGTCTATTTTGCTCGGCTTATCCAATATTAGTGTTCAGTTTGAACATGTAGTAAATCAGTTCAGCCGTGCGGAAAATTATGAACAAAAAGAAAACATACAAACTATTACAAGTGAACACGAGCTAAACAATTTTGAAAAGGTATTGGAAAATCCAGATATAGAAGAAAAATGGAAACATAAATTTTCAATTATTTGTGGGAAAGGAAAAGGTCGAGGAGTAAATAACGCTTATGCATTGGTCGATTCAATGTTTAGCAGATGTTTTTTACTCCAGTGTAGCTGGTCTGGAGGATCTCGAACTTCTGAACAAAAGATTTGCTTTAAAAGCCACACTAAAATCATAAATTTCTTTTTTGATATTATACATGAGTCGGATAGTTCATTTTCCTTATTAGACTGTCACAAATTCTTCAAAAATATTCTGAAAAACTCACGTCAGCGCAACGAAAGCAAACAAGAACGAACATCTAGAACCAAAAATCGACCAAAAATAAAAGAAAAGCGTAAGAACTTGTGTATCGAAACACAGCCATCTTTACCCAACACCGGAACTTCTGCACCAGAAAACAGCTCAGAGGTATCATTATCAGCTGTTGGGACGTCTGGCTCTAGTTCAGAAAACCGCTCAGAGCCAGTTGTTGAAATGTCTGGCCTAGACAAAGGTGATAATGATCCGATGCCATCTGCATTCGTTGCAGGAATACCCATTAAGCCACTTGAAACATCTGTTTAAGGTGAATTCTCCAGGGTGACCCGTGAAATTTAAATTTTAGTATGTATTTTGCTATTTGCAGCTCAGTATTGGATATTTTGGTCATAAAAAGCACATAGGCGACACTCACATGTATGTTTTACACAACTTTATTCATCAAAACTATCGATATATCTCTCTAACTTAGTCTAAATGCAAAATGTGCCATTTTACTACAAACTTCACGATTGACATCAATTTTAACTTATAGTGTTATATAGTTTTAATGGATATAATTATATAAATACATACATGTGAATGTCGCCTATGTGTTTTGTTATTACCGAAATATCCGATACTGAGCTGCAAATTGCAAGAAACGTTCGAAAATTTGAATTTCGCGCGCTACCCTGGAGCATCCACTATAAAGAACCTTTTATATTTACTAAGACTATTACCATTATTAGCTAGTCTTTAATAATACCTAAAACTAAAATGATCAAAGACTTATTGTAGTTGTTAGTTTATTCTACTTACAGACATTTATTTTTTAATTCTATTTTTAATTTTATACATCGATGGTTGCGAGTAATAAAGCTACAATTGCAAAATAATCATACTGATAACGTTATTCCCTGCAACCATCGATATTTATATGTACCAAAAGTGTTTCATAATGTAACAATTTTATGACTGATTAATAGGTCAGAGAAACCTAATCAAAGGTTAGTGTTAAATATATTGCTAAGTTACTATAGCTTGACCGCCGCAAAGTCGACCATCCCGAGGTCGCGCGGGACGCGGGAGCTGGAGCGCTCGACCAATCAATCAATCTATCGACGACGGCAGCACACAGGCGGCTAGTTTGATTAGTCGAGCGCTCCCGCTCCCGCGTCCCGCACAGCCTCGGGATGGTCGACTTTGCGGCGGTCAAGCTATAGCTTTATTTAAAGTAATAAGTAAGTAAAGTAGTAAGTGTATAGTTTGATTTTGTACTGATTTCTTAAATACTATATTGTGTTCAAAGCACAACGGAAGAGGGTATTTTACTTGTAAACACTGAATCAACCTGTCTATTGATGATAGTTGATCATGTTCCTACTAGTATATAAGTAAAATTATATTCTAATTACTATGTAACAACATGCTAAGTTACCTTCTCTACTGTTTTATTATTAAACTAGCTGTTTCCCGCGTTATTGTCTGTTAATTGCTAAGATTTTTTATATCAAATTGTAGTTTGAAAGACTGATGATTGAAATTCTGTCTTAAGTAAGACTCAAAAAACGAGTTTTGATAATAAAAGACCAAGAGATAGCTCCCAAATCAGGCATCATCCGCAGGTTATGTTCAAACATCGATTTTTTTGTGAACCCATCAACTGTTTCGCGGGATAACTGAGAGAGCATTGTGGCTAGTCCTTAAACCAACAAATACAAAATTAGCCTTCCTTTAGATAATTCCCGATTGGAGAGCCACTCTTCCTCTGGATTTTGAAATACAGCGGCATGATAGCCTATAAAAAAAATATGACCAATAAAAATACGTGATTTTCAAAGTAGTTGTTTTATTTTACAAAGTATGGATTAATGGTGTAAAATACATCACCGAATTATATTCTACATTTAACAGTTTACATTTAATGTCAGTACATGAAAAGTCATGTATATTTTCTGACTTACTAGAGATGTAATCTTCACATTTATAAATATTAATTAATGAAGACTTTAAGGGGTAGTCAAAGGCGTCAACTAAATTATCCATGAGGTATCCTTCTAGTCGTATATCTTCAGTTTCATTCATGTGTATTCCTGTTATTTCTATAACTTGTTCGTCTGTTGTTAAACACCATTTATCGTGTTTTTGGGAAGATAAAATAAAAGATTCAAAATGAAGTACCAATATAGATCCATTTTTGGTGTTGCACTGTTTTGCAAACGGATATTTCATTTTATTTTTACTGGAAGTCTCAATCTTGACTTCACTTCTTTCGTGTAACCTACGAGCTACTTGTGCTAGAGGCTTATTTCCCTGTCTCAACATATGTTTGATAATTTGGAGTTTATTCTCGAAAGGGTAAGCATTAAAACTTTGTAAAGTACCAAATTTTCGGACCTCATCAACGAGGTGTGATAAATTATGCACATTACTTGTAATATGATCCTTTCCATAATATTTTGCATAATTTTTTATAAATGAATTTAATAGCGCCTGTGCTAGACGTAAAAACTTAAAATGATTTTCATTAGAACAAATTGTGATGGCACAGAATAAACAAAGGAAGTGTTTGTATGCGTCAGAATCTAAAACATGCTTCAATATTACCCAACTCAGGTATAATAAAAAAGTGCGGTATTCAGAAGCTTTCCAATGTGATAGAACATCAACAGTTCGAACAGATCTGTGTATTTCTTTTGGTAATTTAATACTTACTAAAAACGCGTTCACTTTTTCGATATCACGATGACACCACTTAGTCCGTTTATTGATAAAATTTCCATCTCGCCATCCCATGAATAAACGTTTCATAACTCCGAGGTCTATAAGATGCAGTGAATCGCCAACCGGAAAATTTTCGATCATATCAATTTTCAATTCAAGTAGAGGTGAATCAACTTTATGATGTAGTCCATATTTCCTATTGCGAAAGTCATCATCGTTTCTTACAGGACAATCTATTTTCGAGAATATTACTGTATGTGACAAATGTGAATAATCACCAACCACAGTGCATTTTAAACATCCGTGCTTACTGTTGAAATTAGAAACTCCTGCAAAAAAAAAACGAAAAGTATAATTATGAATGTCATCCACTTATAAATAGTAGGTATAATGTTTGTTTATATTTCAGATACAAATAAAATTCAGTTATAAGTACATCACCTTTTACAAAAGCCCTCGCGGGTGAATCGCATATAAATGCTCTTATACTAACTTCAATCGTCTCTTGCTCTCCAGTTAAAGTGGTAATTGTGAAACCATTCTCAATTTGCTTCATTTCATTGACAAAAGGATTTAAATATAAGTTTAAATCAGCAGGTTTTGATTTCCCTTCATATATTCCCACCACGATAGGTGATATATTTTTAATTTCAGTAATGTTGCACAGTATTGGCCAGAGTTGATGATTCGAGCTTTTATGTATCGGTAAACCATCGATATTTAAATTCAAGGTTATTTTCTTGGGCACTTTATAGTTTTGTAAGGTTTTTCGTAATTGTGTAAGTAATCCATTATGCCAATAATGTCCAGTACCAATTTCAGTAATGCATATTTCCAGTTTATTTGTTTTGAGCAATGTACGCGCATCCAATGGCATTATTTTGTTTGGCATTACATGATGTAAAATTTTTAATAAGTCACTTAAAGCGATATGGGAAATGTTGAATTTTACTGCCCATTCTCTAATATCACTACGAATATCAATATTCTTCAACTCTTCATTTATAAATATGTCTATATCACTATCACTATCGCTACAATTATATTCTTTCTCACTAGTTTCCTTTTCATTCTCATTTTCTATAAAATAATCTTCTACGGAACCACTGGCTGATTCCGTGGTATCGGCTTGGTAATTTTGTAGCATCATAGGAGTAGAGGTGGTGGGTGTAATGCTGGCAAACATGTTTTCGTAGACCTTTTTTACTTTTCTTCTGTAACCACCACTCCTTTTAAACTTCTTCCATTGTTTTGAATCCATTTTCTAAATGTAAAATTCGCTCCGTAAAATTCACACAATCTGCTGTACTTTCAAAATGACGAATGAAGTAATGTAAAGCATTTTAATGTAACCATATAGAGAAAAATATATTTATTATTACTGTATAAGGGAATATGGATTGCTTTCATCCTTGTCAAGATCGTATAAAAAGTTAGAATTCGTTTTTTTATAGACGTTATATCAAATGCTCCTATAAGTTAAAAAGCATCATAGTTACCCTGTGCATTACTTTTCTAAGAATAATTGACCATATTAAAAGCCTTTATATGGCTTTGAATATTATACGGCTAAAAAGCAGTGTAATTAGCCTCTATAAGAAGACCACATTTTAAACCCTTATTGTAGCCGTATTAATTGGATTTATTAACGTTTACCCAGCCAAATTATAAGAATAAAGGTAATATTACCTAAATCTTCTAATAATGTGCCATTATAAGGAACATTGACATAATAAATGCTCTTTTATAATAAGTATAAGAGATTAGTCCTTATAGACTTAACTTTATAAGCTTAATTTGTTTGTTGGGTTTTCCTGCGTATGTCCGTTTTGTCTCATCAAAATGACGTCACGCATATGTAATAGGAACCATTTAAGGAAAATAACAAAAAAAAAGCAGCTTTAGTAGCATGCGTCCATTGACCTTTGTAAAATATTCTGAATGTTAATCCCGCAAACCGAAGCGCCACAACAAAGTTGGCGATCCCGGATGGATCCCCAATCCCGTGGGGCGGACCGGACACTGGAGTAATGTCGTGGGTAGCCGGACAAATAGGATGTTGGATTAGCAACGCCTTGATTAACTAAGCTATGTCCGCCTGTTTTGTTATGCACCCCTGGTATTTCGCGAGATTGCATGTTTTTCTATATCTCTATAATTAAGGCTGTTGTTTTCGTCTACGAGGCTCTACGGGCCTCTAAGGTGAGGGAGAGTCAAAGCCAAGCATGAATATTCAAAAGCATGACATTTAAGCAAAAGTCATTGAGGTTATTTTTTGCTCAATAGCCTTGACTTTTCACTCTTTTTCTCGATTGTTCCAAACAGTTCCAAGTTTTGAGACGTAATTTATTAATTTATAGTACTAAAATGTTAAATACTATAAGCTCCACTAACTGTTCAAAGACTTCAAAGTGTACTTTATTCTCAGTCCACAAGAACCACAAAATTATTAATAAAACAACTACCAACCTGAACATTATCACTTTCATCAACAAAGTACAATCTCGCTTGTTCACCTGGTGGTTTATTGCATAATATGGGGTATAAGTAAGCGGCGCGCGCGACCCTGCATAATGCTGCATAATGCTGTCCGCGATGCATTAACATTTGCGTTGGCTCAAGTAATGACACGCGATGCTTCTGTAATTAACGTAGGCGACGCGTGTGGTCTGAGGTTTGAGGAAAATTAGCTTTTATTCCAGGATGAAAACTAGGTTTTCAGAAAAAAAATATGTACTGGTTTTTTGTGGACTTGGTAACTGTTATTCATACTTAGATTGGATAAAAGATGATGGCCTGGAAGGAAGCAAACTTTAAGATGATTGCTATAATATAGACACGGTCTGACCTCGTAGCTGTTATTAGAATTAAGAACTATTTATGTACGTAGAAGAGTCAGAGAAAATGCGGCATTTTTTAAAATACAATATACATACAAAGACGTTGTCCTGCCCAAACAGCGTCCCCTACCGTTCCAATTGCGAGTCTAAACCATCCAGGAACCTACTCAAACACACAATTTTTTGTATCAAATTCTGTCTAGACGTTTGGGATGAGTTCAGTGACATGCACACGTATAGAAGAATTATTATATTACAAATATAAAGAGACGTATGGAACAAAAATACGTACCGCTAGTGGCTCAAATAAACGAGTTTAAGTTTGGAAGATGATGACATCACATATTGTAGAAAACATAAATCTCACTTTATTACCTAATCGTTCATACCTAGGCACTAAATATGTTCTACACGTACGATATGAAGATAGATCAGTAACATAAACAAAGCCTCAGCTAATTACAAAATCGTGTGCAACATACAACTTCGTTCTATGACATTCCATGTCCTCTAAAGCTTAGCAACTCCAATGATATCATCGTAATAATGATATCATTAATTTATCTCCGAGTCAACACTTCAAGAGCGCTTTGTCACCTCCTTATTGCGAAACACATTACACTTTTTTAATGTGTTCTCGGGTGATACAACGCACATTAAATTGTTAATGCACGCATTAAAAAGTTAATGCGTTCATTGAAGTTTTAAATGCGTTCACACGTGCCCAGAAAAGTGGAAAAAATTAATCACTTAGATAACATTTTCTATGATATTATTTTTAAGTGATTTTACTCAACTATATTAGTATTTGTTTTTTAGGTATTTTTTATTTATTAACTCATCATCACTATTTATGTACACACAAACTAATATATATACTATAAACAAATAAAAATAAAAAAAGACAGGAGCTCGTTGGCCATCAAAAAATTCGTCCGCATCGCTGTCAATGGGATAAGTGCTCAGAAGGCTGGCAGCATTACCTCGTTGGATGGCAATACTTATTCTTTCTTATTCTTATTCTTTAGCTAGTATTTAATTTAGAGGAGCTGGGGAGTCGTGTTACCTTGTAACTAGGCTCGGGAGGTCATATAGGCAGTCGCTCCATGTAAAAAAGATATTCAGCTGCATCTAGTTAAACTGGAAGCCGACCCTAAATTGTTGGAAAAAATCTTGACAGATCATGAATGTGATTTATGGAATCAATAAGGAAATTAAAGGCTTTTTTAGCGAATTTGATGATTTGAAACGGTTTTGTAATTAAGTGACGAGTGATATAAATCAAAATTGATCCACAGTATGGCTGCACCAAAAATTCTAAGACATGTGACATCTGCCAACCCGCACTAGGCCCGCGTGGTAGATTACGGTCCACTTCCTCTCACCGAGAGGAGGCCTGTGTCCCAGCAGTGGGAACATTATAGGCTGATTATGTATGGCTGCATTCAATAATGCGAAAATAACAAAACGTACCTACTTAATATTAATTACTATTGTAATTAACATAGTCCTGCACAGCTCGTAGGCATTTTGCACATGTTAATCGTAAAATGTTTTCCACATTGTGAGTAGTAAAATGTTAATGACATGTTATTAAAGTTGTTATTAACATTGAACATTGTAACAGAGTTCATTTTATTTACCACATATGACTAGTTGTTGCCTGGGACTGTTCCTACATAAAGTTCAACCTCCAACAATGCTAGATGGGGAGTTGAGTTTTGAAAGATTTTTTCTACGTTTAGGTTAGCCCACGAAATTCATTTTGCAATGTGAAGGTCAGGGTCAGGCTATGTCGAACAAAATATAATTCGCGACCGTAAAATGTATATATACCTTTTTACAGAATCATAATCATTAAAATCATAAATACAACCCTCGACGTTCATATAATACTATTGAATGACTATTTCCATGAAATATCAAAATTTGAATTTCGTGTGCTACCCTGTCGCTGAACGTTCGCAACGTCGCAAAAAGCTGTCAAAACCGAACTTTAGCGAACATGTTTTTTAAATCCAATATTTGTCTTCATTAGTTTAACAGTCAGTCAGTAGATATATTCCTTGAGCTGTTCTACAAATGTGTACCTATATCTTACACTAGCTTCTACCCGCAGCTTTGTTCGCGTGGAAGTCGTAATCACCACAATCACACTAATATTATAAAGGCGAAAGTTTATGAGTGTGTGTGCGTGTGTGTGTTTATATGTTTGTTACTTCTTCACGCCCAAACGCCTGGACTAATTTTGATAAAATTTTGTACGGAGGTAGCTGACACCCTGGATAAAGATATAGGCTACTTTTTATCCCGCTATTCCCACGGGATTGACACTTACGCGGGTGAAACCGCGGGGCGCAGCTAGTATACTACAAATAAATACATGTTACTCGCTGATAGTGTAGCTATTCTATATTTTTTGAGTTTTACAATTACAAACAAACATACAACAAACAAAAATATGTTCTCTTTATTATAATATTAGTTTAGGTAAGTTACATAAATACCTATAAACAAAAAGTCTCTCAAAAAAATAACATTAATTTGAAAAATTAATTTATTTATCTTATTTGGTCAACATTATTTTGTTTTTGCCAATCAATCCTTTCAAGGCGTTCCTGTCCTGCTTACTTTTTTACCTACACAATAAGGTGATTAATAGCAATCTTTTGTCTTGCCAGCGTGGGTAGCACATACTTAGGACCACGATTGAATAAGTTCCTACAGAAGTTCCATAAAATGGCAAATAGAAAACACAAATTCAAACACTGGATAAATGAAAACATCGTTTAAAAAACTGTAGAAGTAAAAACTCAAGTTGCCCTCCCTTTACATAATCAGCCTATAATGTTCCCACTGCTGGGACACAGGCCTCCTCTCTGTGAGAGGGAGCGGGCCGTAATCTACCACGCGGGCCCAGTGCAGGTTGGTAGATGTCACATGTCTTCGAATTTTTGGTTCTAAGACATGCCGATTTCCTCACGATGTTTTCCTTCACCGTTTTGAGAGCTGTGGTGATGACATAATTTACACAAAGTACTAAAGCGCCTGTCTGGATTCGAACCTACGACCTACAACTCGTAAGTCGCGACTGTTACCACTGGGCCACCACTGCTCTCACTGCCCTCCCTTTATTTTATCAAAAAGACTAACTGCGCCACGCGGTTTCATCCGCGTAAACGATCCCGTGGGATATCGGGCTAAAAAGTATCCTATGTGTGAATCCTGGTTATAAAGTATCTGTGTGCCAAATTTCATCCAAATCCGTTTAGGAGTTTTTGCGTGAAAGAGTAACAGGTTAAGCTACGCTTGCCGCGGTTGGTTTGTAGATGGGTGATCATCTTTACATACCGAGACCCCTCCGTGCCTCGGAAAGCACGTTAAGCCGTTGGTTCCGGCTGTCATTCGTGGATCTTTGACAGTCGTTACGGGTAGTCAGAAGCCCGAAAGTCTGACAACCTGTCTTGCAAAGGTGTATCGTATTACCCAGTAACTGGGTTGTGGAGGTCAGATATGCAGTCGCTCCATGTAAAATACTGGTATTCAGCTGCATCCGACCCCAACATAGTTGGGAAAAGGCTAGGCAGATGATGATGGATTGGTCCTTCTGATTTATTTTTAAGTGGTACACTTAGAGCAGCCCGTATACATACCTACTGCTTTGTTTACTTGGGAGCCGATGATGTCACCCGACGTCGTATAGACTTATAGACAAACAGTATTCTAGACCGACTTGGTTGATACTTAACGAAGATTTATGTGGTTTAAAGAGTATTGCAAGGAATTTATAATGAAGGGTATGATGATGTGTTCATGAGAAACAAATACATACTACTTAGATAATGTCTTGCACACACACTGGGTGATAAAAAAAATTAAAACAAAATCATAACTGTTCATAATTTTATGCAGTGTTTGTTATTGCCTTTTGTACCTTTTGATTATCTATGGATTAAGGACCTGATACTATTTATCTCTCATCATCATCTGCGTTGCCTTTTCCCAACTATGTTGGGGTCGGCTTCCAGTCTAACCGGATGCAGCTAAATACCAGTATTTTACATGGAGCGACTGCCTATCTGACCTCCACAACCCAGTTACTGGGTAATACGATACCCCTTGGTAATATTGGACTGGTTGTCAGACTTTCGGACTTCTGAATACCCGTAACGACTGTGAAAGATCCAGGAATGACAGCCGGGACCAACGGCTTAACGTGCTTTCAGAGGCCATCCACATACCAACCGCGGCAAGCGTAGCTTAACCCGATCGATCGACCTGTGCGGCTGTTTTTATTTAGCTACGGGCCCCTCGACGACTATTTAGGTATCTCTATGTTTTCATATACTTGTTGATTTTGAAATGTGAAATTATTTTTGTTTTCTAACGAATTGTTTTGAATTGTTACAGAATTTGCGGGGATGACAGTAGCCCTACTTAGAAAATTTTTCTGGTAAGTTTTCTGATATAAATTTTATACTGGCCAGTTGGGTCGGATAGCTTTGTAACGAAGCTATTTCAAGGTATTTTACAAGGCAGGTGCGAGTGGAAACGCCGGGGGGGCCCTTAAAGGACATATAAAAGAAAGAAAGAAAGAAAAAGTATTTATTGCGACTCGTACAGGAAGATCACAAACTATACACAGTAAAAAAAAAAAAAAAACAAGTTATATAAAAAAAAAGTAACAAAAATAAAAATGAAACAGAAAGTCCTACACGAGGCCAAAAGGCTCCTATCTCAGCATGATGCTGCAACATTTAAAAAAGAAAATGTAATGTGTGTGTGTATAACGACTTTATAGGTGATGTTCTTCAGAAAGATGAGGTGCGTTGAACTCGCAACCGGCGTGCGTGTATGGACAGATGTATGAACGTTATCGAAGCAAAAGAAGTATGTAAGGATCGTAGTAGGTGGCGATATGTAGTTTCTACCTACCCTCATGGAAAGAAGGCGTAAGTTTATGATGTACCTACTAGCTGCGCCCCGCGGTTTCACCCGCATAAGTCTCGATCCCGTGGGAATATCGGGATAAAAAGTATCCTATGTCCTTTCCCGGGACTCAAACTATATCTATACCAAATTTCATCTAAATCGGTTCAGCGGTTTAGACGTGAAAACGTAACATACAGACCGACAGACAGACAGAGTTACTTTCGAATTTATAATATTAATAAGTATGGGTGTATGTCAACGACTATCATAAGGTGCGTCAACGCTAGACAAGCCGACCACGAGCGAGAACGTGCCGAGCACGAATTCGTGTAGTGTGGACCGACTTACGAGCCTCGAACGAGCGCGCTTCGAGCATTTGGTTCGTGCTCGACTGTGCTCCGCCAATTGTCGGTTTTTTGACGAACACAAAGGGATTTGCATCACGCAAACTTCGTTCGAGGACAGTAATCGTTGTAGGTTCGTTGTACAGACAGCGTCAGTGAAAAGGAGCCACCCCAAGACTTCTTGATATAATTACCAAAGGGGGTTCCTTTTCTCTGAAGCTGACTGTACGTCCACACTTGAAGTCGCGAACACAATACTCGGCTCGCGCTCGGCTCGTCTAGCGTGGATGCACCTTTAGATATTGAAGCATTTAGTTCAGAAAGATCGACCCTAGCTCAGAGGAGAGACGCCCCAACACCAATTAGGTTATCAAGACTAAGTAAATGTGTGTCAAAATCGTTGCAACACACTTAGTTCCGACTTCCTAACTTCAAGTAAGCAGACAAGCAACTAGGTCACACGATAAAGAACCCTATCGCACAGAATACGTTCCACTTTACCCCTATTTAAACTAGAACGCCTATAATAGGGTAACAGGGTGCATAATCTTTACAAAATCTCGTACGGTGCACATAAAACGATAGTCGAGACATTTCTCGTTATCTCGCGTTCGTTCGACGCAAACGATTCGGAAAATCGAACGGAGCCGGCCCGTGTCGACTTCCATTACCGGTATTAGAGTGTCGAACGTTCGTCGCGATCGCTATCGACTGCGCGCGATAGCCCGCGTTCGATCGCGGTCCCGAGATATTTATGCGAAGATTGACGCGCGTCTGATGTGATTTGAATGTTCAAATCCTGTGGGGGAAATATTTTTATGAAGATATTTTTTCTAAAAAAAAAAGTTTTTAGACGAAGGTTTAAATTACGTAACTATAACTATGTTTATTTAACTACATAAACCTATGGAGTATAGAGCTGACGTCAATCGTTGACCGCGAATAATTTAATGTAATTGGTTGTCAATGAATCAGTATTTCTAGAAGTATTTTATTGTGAGGTACCTATAGTCATAATAGGTAGGTAATAATAATGTTGGTATATACGCAGTTCAGAATTTCATAACTACCGTACTCAATCTATATGTGATTTTTTTATGGTATACATAGATATTACTAACTATTTACACTAAGTAATTATTAAATGACTAACTATACAATTATATACAAATACAAAAGGACACTTAGCCGTCGAAGTACTTGTCCGCATCGCTGTCATCCGGAAACGCGCCCAGAAGACTGGCAGCATTGCCACGTTGAATGGCAATGCTAATTCTTTGGCCCAAGAACAACCCAGGCACCCAGGCAGGTCACGTAAAGTGTCGACCAGTCGGCGAGAAATTTCCTTAAAAAGGAGACGCGCACCCGGGCCCTATGACCCGAGCGACAAATACAATAAGTGACAAATTTCATTCACCTCAACTTTTCGGGCCTTTGATGAATTCGTTTAGAAAGAAAGAAAGAAAAAGTACTTATTGCGACTCGTACAGGAAGATCACAAACTAAACCAAACACAGTAAAAAATAAAAAACCAAGTTATATAAAAAAAAAAGTAACAAAAGAAAATTGAAACAGAAAATCCTATACGAGGGCAAAAGGCTCCTATCTCAGCATGATGTTTCTATTGGATAGGTACTATAACAGCCAAAAACATTTGAAAAACTGTAATACAATTTAAACCACATTTCTTTTACAGAAATAAACAAAAGAACAAATTACACTCCGTCAGATAACTCAATAATTTCTGGACGAAATATCACAGGGAAAAAAGTCCCCTGTCCGGAAACATTTCTCGATGCACAACGAATTGTGTAAGGGTAAGGATGGTAGATTCTGCGATACCAGGGTAAACACCCTCAAAGTTGTTAAACAGGGGGATGCATATCGCTTCGAAGGAAACAATAGGAAATACTGAATTTGGTATTTCGCTTCCTGTCCTCTGGGAATTCGGAATCGTATTCCGATTCCATTTTGCAATGTCAAAAAGTTTCCGGAATTATTCCGGTCGGCTAGTTTTTATTTTTCGTCCGTAATGTTTTTTGATCGGTTTGTGTACCTTGTGATTTTATTGTCCGTGATAGCACAATGAAATAGGATAAGTGAAAAAAAATACAAAGAAATATTTATTAATCGATTTCTTTATGATTTTTTTTATATATCGCGACACTCTCTGCTTCAACTTTTAATAGTGTCAAATTGTTAATGACATGTTTTATCTTTCTCCATATTCTACACTTGAGTTAAACATATCAAGAATCTTTTACAAGACCAGTAAGTAAAATATAATTTCATCAATCAATAACACACATCACACACACACATAATCAGCCTATAATGTTCCCACTGCTGGGACACAGGCCTCCTCTCGCTGAGAGGGAATGGGCCGTAATCCACCACGCGGGCCCAGTGCGGGTTGGCAATCAATAACAAATAAACGTAATACAAATGAATCACCATTCACCAGGTAGGTAGGTAGGTATAGGTATTTCCGCTGACCATACACTACATATTATCACACTAATATTATAAAGGCGAAAGTTTATGAGTGTGTGTGCGTGTGTGTGTTTATATGTTTGTTACTTCTTCACTCTCAAACGGCTGGACCAATTTTGATAAAATTTTGTATGGAGGTAGCTGACACCCAGGATTAACATATAGGCCGCTTTTTATCCCGTTATTCTCATGGGATCGGAACTTAAGCGGGTGAAACCGCGGGGCGCAGCTAGTTATATATAATTTTTCACCTACGAGTACGTACAGTCAGTATTATTGACATGATAATTAATTAGTTATTTGAGCAAAGTAAATAAAATATTTATAAAAGAATGATAAAATTCTATCGATTCGTATTCTAAAAAATCTCAACCATTTATGCAAAGGTGGGTCAGCTAATTGCTATAACTGACTTTACCTAAAGCTTTGCTTAACCAACTATGACCAAACATTAGCAAGACTGACGTGAATATTCGCCACAAATACCTCGTTATTTAGGTCGACAGATAAACGGACAGAATAAACAGAGACACACTTAGTGTAACCAAGTACCATAGAATAAGAAATGTGTAGAAGCGCTGAATTTTCAATGCCTACATTTTTGGGGCTTGCATCTTGGGATCGCAGTATGGTTAAAACATGCATAGAGAAGGCTGCTGCCCATTCTCCGGTAAGTCCTTTAGTCGCCTTAAACAAGTCTTGTATACTTACCTATACAGGATGCAATTAAATTCATGGGCATCCTTTTAAGAGGTCATTTTACTCATCATTATAAACAACTCTTACTATGGGACCAAACCTGAAATTGCGAAATAAAAAAAAAATCAGCCGTTCCATACATTTTGACGAGTTATGCGAACATAAATGTAGGGAACAGCTGATTTTTTTTCGCGATTTCAGGTTTTGTCCCATAGTAAAAGTTGTTCATAATGATGAGTACTATGAACCCTTAAAAGGATACCCATGAATTCAATTTCACCCTGTATACATTTCCGACTGGAAGCCTAATTTGTATAGGCTTTTCATACAATGAAAGGACTGCTTATACTGGAAATGTATAGCATATGTCGTCGTACGTACTATCGCAGCCTTTTCCGCCTGATCACTTAAAAAAAATTTCGCCTAAATCCTGCAGCGGCGCCAAATCACGCCCTCTTAAAGTTTTCGCCTATGAGGAAAGCGATAACGCATTTAGTTGCAACCTACACAGCACAGCTTAGTGACGCATCACGTGTACTCCTTTTGTGAATTTAACGGACGAACTATTTGACCTTGGCCCGCTTACTAGAGAGCGCTTCTATTTTGTGAATACAAGCAAAAATGAACTTAGTGCTGGTCAGGCGGGAGTGTCCGCGATAGTAACAATAACAACGATACAAAAGTCTAGAGCGAAAAAAAAACAGGTCAATAAAATTTCAACAGTGTAGTTGTACCTACACATCACTGTCCAGGAATGTCCAGTTAATATCTAATCTATCAATCCATATATTAGATACTAGCTTCTGCCCGCGACTTTGTCCTGGTGAAATTTCGGCCCATCGCGTCGCATCCCATCGCACGTCCATGCTTTACTTAGCGTTCTTTCTGACTTTTAGTCCTTTTGCTAGGCTCCTAAGGGTTGTAGCGTGATATTATCCTTCCTCAAAACTTGGGCTATCAAATCCAAAAATAATTTTTCAGACCCGACTGTCAGTTCTAGAGATTAACGCGTTCAAACAAACAAACTCGTCAGCTTTCTGTTTATGTCATCATCCTACCTTTTCAATGGTCTACCTCTCTTTCTTTGGCCGATCTTAGGGTACCACTGGGTACCTACTATTTAAACTAGCTATGTAACCATTTTGATCCATTTGTCCATCCCTCTTATCGCATCAAGTAAAATTATTAATACACAATGCCCAATGGTTGAATATCCCCTCCTGTCAATTTCTCACACACCCAAACCAGGGCTCCGAAACCTTTCCACAGATAGTTAAAGAACAATAGTAGTATTGTCTTGTCTATCCGGATTCAATCACCGGGCCCTTTGTTTAGCCACTCGATGACAAATTCGGATAGCTCGTGACATCGAGCTTTTTAATATTTATGGCACGGGATTGTTTACCTGCCCTATTTTGTTAGCTAGGATGTGAATTTTTGAACTATTTGTTGCAGTCTATTTGGTGTGCACTTTTTAGGTTATGTGTTCGCGAAATCGCGATCTTTGACTCGCAATTCTTCTGACCAAATGCAAAATTGTTCACTTTTCACACTAAGGTACTGGTATCTTCTTGCATTTATTTACGGAATCACTACGATACACACTTGATTTCCACTATTTGTCGCGTAAAACAATTATTTTTTGCGGGAGCCGACTGACGTACAGTCAACAGCAAAAGTAGAGGATGATTGAGTTTATAACTTTTGGAGTCAAAACTGATCACGAATATATGGCAGCTGTACTAGTAGTAAATGGTTGGTATAATTTACAATTACATACTTTTGAATCACTTCGACGCCACACAGTTCTGACACGAACTCCGTTCATTAGTATTGAATTTCTGATTTTCGTCATCTACTTTTGCTGTTGACTGTACGTGTTTACGCTTCTAACACCGGAACCGGAAAAAAAATTATGTATATACTTATGTCTGATAAAGGCTATAAATAAAATATTGCAGTCAGTGTTAGAAAAAATGCAGAGTATGGATTTCTTCATGCCAAAGAGTTGTAGAGTGGTGTTGTTATTTAATAGTGCTAGTACCAAACTGTAAGTCAGGGTGTTGCCAATAATATATTGGTCCTTGTTCCAGTCACGAATTTGAACAAAGCCTTTGACTGCCGTAATTAGTTGGTACTCTGCGGACATTCCTTTGTCATCTCTAAACAGTAGCTGGAATGGACTAAGTTGAAATAGCTTTTATCCTGACTTCTGAAGCATGAGAACAGCTCTTAAAGCATAGTAAATTACAATGTCTGATTATAAATTCTTTTAATTCTCGTCATCAAAATCATCATCGTGCAGACTGCACCTTTATAAAAACATTGTTTCTTGAATCGTACAATACAAATAAAATGACAATGCACAGTATCAATAAAAACATTTATTTTTAAATGTTGCGGTCGCGTGTTTGTTTTAAACGTGACAAAATATTTTTCAAGTAGGTAGTATCTTGTTAACCAATTATTTTGTTTCTTATAAATAAACCAATTATATTAAAGAAAGAAAAAACTGAACAGTGAATGCAATCTGATTTTATTCGGGTAAAAAACAAGACGTCTTAATAAGCTCCACATGCTGTAACGAAACGCGAAACTCTTTTTATAAACGTCAACTTGACGTTTGACATTCCGAATCGAGAACTCGACTGAACAAAAACTCGTATTCGATGTCTCGTTACGTGTTAAAGAGAATTTATTACGCAACCCCCGTCCATTGATCGCGAGTTTCTTCGCGCGAAGTTAACATGAATTAAATGGCATTTTGTGTTGCGAAAAAATAATCGATCATTATTCGATACTCGATTCAATCTTGGACATTTTCCTGAGTAAGTACGACAGGTGTCATTTAAAGTCGAATGTGCCACTTGAGGATTTGTAATCGTTAATTATTTTGGGTAACTACTGAGCACGGTATGTTAATTGAATTAATATACAGTGTTGTCGAAACGTATCACGCAATATGTCGTCACCGAAGGAAGTACGATGATGACAGAGTACTGTACCTTCGATTCCAGGTAGGTAACATTTTGTAAGGCAAATTCAGTTGCCAGGGAACCAAAATCTACATAAACTAAAGCTGCCTTGAGGATAACCCTATAATTTCTCCTGTCCAATGTTGAGGTAAATTAAATTTGTAATACCAGGGTAGCTAAAGATTGTGTCTTTGGTAATTCTATACTTTCTTTGCTTTATTATACCTGCTGCCACTTAGGTCTGTTATTAAAATCATTTTGAGTCTCAAACATACCTAACTAAGTCCGTAATTAAGCACTTTAGAATACTTTAGTGAAAGTTTTCGCACCTTTTCTAGGGTTTAAATTACGCACTTTACTTTTTACATTAAAAGCTAAATGCTGCTTAAACAGTTCAAAATAAAAACAAACACAACAGCCGCCATCTTTGTCCATAAATTAAACTAATCTGACAGTGGGCTGATCAGTCATAGTGTCAGAGTTACGTCGCCATTGCGCCTGCGCCTCGCGTGCTGACTATCATCGCTTGCGATCACCGGCCTATCGCACGCGAGCCTCCCCTGTGAAATGTTCCTTTTATATTTTATTTTATATCCTTCGGGTTTACAAGCAGGTCACACGGACGAACTTTTTTTTTTTAAATTTTTACTATGGCCATTACTTTTTTTCTAACCGTAACCTCAACGGTCAAGAATTAGCATCGGAGTGTGAGTAATAAAGTTACTAGTCATTTAAATTACTCATACACGCAAACTAGCGTTAGAGAAAAATAATACCTATTAATAAAATGATTCACGATGTATAGCGTTTATAACTTACCTATGTCATACTTCTTCGTTTTAGCCATTAAATGCGCATTATTCTTATAAAATGCGCAGTTGCAATTCTTAGAAGTCTTAACAGACTTGGCAATAAGTGCTTCTCAATCGTGTTCCACTTTGTAAAAGCATATCCAAAGAAAAAAATACAGGTCGCCCATAAACTGGAAGCCCAACAAACATTTTACTGCAAATACTTTGAACTTTTTATTTTGCAAATTCTTTCCAGCAAGTTCAAACAAGTGAATTACTTTAGTAAAATAGTACGTTTCACTCACCCCACTTTACGCTTGCATTGTCGCGTACCCGCCAATTTTTGTTGGAGGCCCCCTACTTTGAAAAGTCGAAGGGCCGAGTCCTTCGACTTTCTTTGTGTGGGTACGGGTAGTGAGTTAGCAAAAATTTTCCACAAAATAATTTCGTTCTGTAAAACAATTGACTATTCTACATTAATCAAATAATTTTGCTGATGAATAATTCAACATTATTTTCGTGACTGAAAATTGTTTTACTACTTTATTGTTTGTTTGATAAAAGTTGTACAAATGTGTTAAATGGTTAATCAATTAACATATGTATATTTTGTATACACCCACGTTTAAACTTAATAAAACAATTCGAAAATTAACATTACCCAAATAAAGGTGTACCTAATTAGAATTGATTCTGCATTACCTTTTATACATTAACTAGGTACTACACCGCGCATAAATAACTTTGACAAGGCTCGCTATGATTTGATTTTATGACAAACTAGCATCTGCCCGTGACTTCGTCCGCGTGAAATTTCTTGTTTCCCCAACACCTCGCATTGCATCGACTTCCCGCGCTATAACTTTGTTGCTTAGCGTTATTTTTTCTTTTTACTCAGCTCCTAAAGGATCTAGCGTGATGTTAAGTACCTATAGCCTTTCCCAAGAATTGGGCTATCAAATGCAAACATATTTTTTTTCAAATATGGCTGTTAGTTCCAGAGATCAAAAATATAAAAAGTTCAAACAACCAAAAAAAAAATTATTTCTATTTTATTACCTGTAGTTTAGGTATACTTAGGCTTATTTATTTAAAGACGCAAATAATACGGAAAACGTTTATCTTTGTCTTAGGGCTGATTTTTCCAAAGCCAGATAATTTTATCGGAGGTATAATTTTGAATTTTTGACAGTTCTTCCATACAAAAACTGTCAAGACGTCAATTTTATTCCAGGAATAAAAATTATCTGTTGATTAAAAATCAGCCCCTATACGAAAAAGGCCTCCCGTTTTTCCGAAAAAAAATTTCCAATATATCCCAAAAACTCATGGTAAGGGTGAATTAAGAAGTCAAGTCACGAGCTCCCAACTTCTTTCGGTGTTCGTATCACCCTCGCCTAGTTACTTCTGAAGGGGCACTGCTGCTACCCGTAACATCGATAAATGCCTAATACATTGTTGCTTGTGAGTGAAAACTTTTTTGTTTCACCAAAAATAAACGGCAACAGATATCGAAAAATGGGTTTCGTTTTTATGGTCGAGTTGGTTTCCGGCATGGGTAGGTTGAAAATTGTGTGTCGACTGTTCTTCAGCTTGTATAAGTTTTGTGGGTCAAGTGATTGAGTTGGGTTTATATGGGGTTTAGGGCAAGCCCTGTCACTCGTGCCGTATTGTAGTTTAACCCGACCTCCTGTAAACCGGAAGTCGCGGTTAGTGCAATTTAAATAAACATACATCCAGTATAATTATTTTCAGATAATTTCGAAGAGCTTTCCCGTGTTAACATTTCAATAGTAATTTTATCTTTTATTGGGCTGAACCTTGTGCTTTTGCTTCTTAAAAAGCCTCTTACTAGCCTTTAGATGTCTGTAATTAATTAAAGATATCTTCCGTAAAACCTAATGCATTGCCGGCTTATTTACTTTTTAACTTCGATACAAGTATAATCTCTATTCAGGTAGATTTCTACTTTGATGTGGAAGTTAAGTTAGCCTCATTAATATACAGGGTCCCATTAAAATAGATGGACAAATTTTAACACAGCGCTCGGTACGTCTAATGAAAGATATTCAAGCAAAAAAACACTGATTACAGTGATTTTATTTTGACCTAAAATAATAAATTGCCGGCACATTAGTGTATTTTCGTTAGCTGATTTTTTTTTGTGTCTAATGCGTTTTTCTTATATATTTTTTTTTACCATCGTCCTTATTTTGGTGGTCTGAATGATTTCTAAAAGTGTGTCCATCTATTTTAATGGGATTCTATATACTTAACTAATACTACATAGATGATTGAAGTCAGAAATCGTACTACCTATATAATAAATGTAGAATTTTAAAGAGCTCTTGATACTAATTGCTTAACATTGCATGCTGTAGTCTCCTATAAGTGAAGGACCTACTTACTATCTGTTGTTATCCTTTATTTTATGTGTCACGTGTTGTGTTCATCTTTAATTGGAAATCCTAAATCAAAAAATGAACATTAAAGTTTAATATCTAAGACTAAAGAAACAAGATACAAACAATTTGTGAAAATCAATAACTACATCTATACATACAAATAAATAAAATTGAAGGGTATGTTTGTAATGTCAAAATAACAGGGGAGCAATTCTCGTAATTTTAACAACGTTCACAGTCTGATCTCAGTCTCAATCTGTCAAAAATACCTGTAATTGTGACAAGTTTTTGACATTTGTTTGTCGCCGAGATGAGACTGCGACTAGATTTTGAACGTTTTAAATTACGAGAATTGGCCCTCAGGTTTTTACTAAATGCATAATACGAAAGCATCTATGGTACAACAAAAATACATTTCTTAAAAAAATTTTCTTGTCTGTTTGTTCCGGGTTTTCTCCGAAACGGGTGGACCGATCTTGATAAAATTTGGTATGGGGATAATTTGAACCCTAGGAAAGAACATAGGCTTTTTACTCAACATACCACAACATAGTAGGTAGACAATAAAAACCACAATCAAGGCCAAACCGAAGCCCACAAAGTAAATAATAGGTAGCAGTATACAAAAACCACAATAATATTATAGGTAGCATTTGAAAACCAATAACCACAGTGAACCGCCCACCAATCACAGACAAAACAATCCTTTACACAGAGATATTTTAGACTCAATGATGATTTATGATACTTTCGGTTTTGAACTTCAAAGTTAGTTGAATGAGCTTTTTTAACAAAGGGAAGGAAGCCTTAGATCAACTCCTATCGATGTCACGGAGGTAGAGCTAGTTACATAATATAACATAAGACATAACATAATCAGCCTATAATGTTCCCACTGCTGGGACATAGGCCTCCTCTCGGTAAGAGGGAGTGGTCCGTAATCCACCACGCGGGCCCGCCCAGTGCGGGTTGGCAGATGTCACACATAATATATGTTTACACAGGTGATGCATTTTCAAAGGGAATCAAAGAACTTTTTGTATTTTTTTTTTTATAATTTTTGTTTGTTATTTCTGATTGGATTTTTGTTGGAACATCATTAATTAGAGTAGGTATTAAATAAGCGTTCGTTCGTTTCCCGTAATAGTTCTTGTATTTCGGTACCACCAGTTTTGATTGATATGAAGCAATGGATTAGCAATATCCTTCGAAATGATTTAGATTGATTGTGTGTTACGCAATTAGAATGCAGGCACTCCATATTACAATATCTTTGATTTAATAATAATCGCCTGTCGAGGACGCTCATTACAGAACCAATGACACGTAGGAAACGCCAAGAGCAATAAGGCAGAAAACCTATTATGATTAATATGTTAGCGTCGACGTGTGCTCTCCGCGATTCACTAATGAAGAATGCCCCCACTCCGCGCCGTCGCCTGCTTATATACCTCCCCCACCCGCGACCCGTGTGATTGATGACGTAGCCACAACGTCACAGCTATCCTGCGGCCTATACGAGTGATGTGGGTGCGATCATTTATTTAATAACAGCTGTTGTGTAAATGTATAAAAGATGATCGTTTTTGGGTCAGTAGGAGAAATATTAATATAGAATCCGATATTGTGTTGCTGATTTTTCCAGGTTTTATTTGTGATATTAAACGTCATCTCGGTAATATTAATGTTGGTTTAGTAGATATAGGACCTATTCGTAAAATTGGCTTAGGGCGAAAACAAGGACCTGTTCTCGGAATGGCTTATTCTTTAAAGGACTTGTTCTCATAATACCTCATTCTGCAAAAGACTCGTTCGTATAATACCATAGTCGTGTAATGACCTATTCTCGGAAGGACTCATTTTTTTAAATACCTGCCTGCTTTAACTTTAACACCAAACAATTTCACATTAATCTTAAATGTGGAGCTACGAATAAAAGAAAAGCGAAATTAAAAAATGTTTTCGCTTCTTCATTAACAGTACTTAAACATTTTTTTTTTAAATCCCCTTCTTCCGTTTTTTCGGAAATGAGAGTTGGAACAGCATCAAACGGGAAATGAAAATAATTGTTTTTCTCCCCTTGTAAATTGCTTCAGACGCACGGCAGGTAAACTCTATCAGTCATTTGAGAAAGTAATTAAGAGCCGAAATAACAGAATTAACAGCAAACTACAATTTAGAAGAAATTACAACTACAAAGTGAGCGATATTTATATTACCTACTTACGAAGGAAGCTGCTAAAATACCTTATAGATCACTGGCTACGCCGCGCGGTTTCACCTGCATATGTCTCGATCCCGTGGAAATATCGGGATAAAAAGTATCCTATGTCCTTTCCCGGGACTCAAGCTATCTCTATACCAAATTTCATCTAAATCGGTTCAGCGGTTTAGGCGTTAAAGGTAACATACAGACAGACACAGTTACTTTCGAATTCATAATATTAAAGACGTATGGATTATCTTTCTTACTAACCTTCACAACCCAGTTACTGGGTATTACGATAATAATACGTCGGTGTACGGTAATACCCCTTGGTAAGACTGGTTGTCAGATAGGCAGTCGGACGTGAAGGACATAATGTCCTGGAATGTCTTCGTTTCACGCTAAGTCTGCGAACCAGACGTTTGTTGTTAGGACGAGGTTATACGGAAGCTAATTGAATTTTAAATCATTCTCTTTATTAACACTGGCCAAGGCACTGGCGAAATCTTCCATCATCTGGCTAACAATGGGAGCTTCAGAAAAAATGGGAATCGAAAATGACTGGCGAAACAAAATTAATTTTGTAGGAGTTTTGATTTGTTGAGACTTGATACTTTAAGGTGAGCCTAGGTCATTGACACCACTATAGGCAAAAGTATTAGAAAGCAATCATCGTACCTACTGAGCGATTCCCATTCTTCGAACCACGGTTATAATGATCTATTCCCATCCAATACCAAGAGCTAATACCATTTGGTATTAGTTTATTTCCGACTTTATTTACTATTCCCAACGAGTACCACATTTTAAAACCAATACCAAAACAAGTTTGAAGAAATTAGGTACAGTCAGGTTCAGTACAATTAAAATGCTTTGAGTGATTTTAAGTAATGTTTAATCAAGATTAGGGTTTGAATAATAATAATAATAAGTTTTTATTAGCACAATACAAATCACATATTGATTTTTTCTTTTATTTTGTCATTTTTAGAGATTTAGAGATATTAGATACTTTTATTTTATTATTCCAAGTCCAACAATTATAATATTATATACAAACAATCAAGTAGTAGCAATTTTTAGTACTTATTAATTAACTGTGATACTTACCTAGTATATAAAAGTATAGAGCGATGCTCGAGTATAAAATATCACAGACAATCGACTTATATATGGTGATGATTTAATTGCGTATCTCAATAATAAATCACGTAAAAATTTGGCAAAAAACCGAATACGAATAGTTAAAGTACTGAAAATCTAAATAAATTATAAAATATCACAAATAATCAACTTTCAATAATAATAAAATATATGATTAATTTATTTTATTATTATTAAAAGATAAAATATGATTCATTTGAACTACTTATTTGTTAGTTTGGAAAGTTTTAGACTTTTAGCATTACAAAAAAATGTATAGCTGAAAATGGGCAAAGTTTATTCCCGTAAAAACATTTTCCTAGAAGATTTTATAACTGTAATCTATAACAATCTTCTTTATTTCACTAAAAATATAATTTATATGTATACAGGGTGTTACGGAAAGGGTATATCAATACAAACGGGTTGAAGAGTGTATCTGGTCTAGAATCTCTGTACAAAATTTCAGCTCAAAAGCATTAACTTTGAAAATGCTTAATATTTTTTTATTTCGACATCACGGCGCTGCACTGGCGCGCGGCGGCGTGATGTGCGTGTACTAGGCGCACAGACACTCTACAGATAATGGATAATGACCCTCGTAGTGCGGTGACACGTGTGTTATGATTTCAATTTATTAAACTATCGAAATAAAAAAAATATTAAGCATTTTCAAAGCTTTTGAGCTGAAATTTTGTACAGAGATTCTAGACCAGATACACTCTTCAACCCATTTGTATTGATATACCCTTTCCGTAACACCCTGTATAGTGAAATAAAGAAGATAAAATATATGATTAATTTATTTTATTATTATTAAAAGATAAAATATGATTCATTTGAACTACTTTTTTGTTAGTTTGGAAAGTTTTAGACTTTTAGCATTCAATTACGATAGTATAGTATGTAAATGTTAGAAAATAAAATAAAACTTTGTGTAGCTGAGTGTACAAAAAGTCACGTTTTGGTATTCGTTAGTAATAGATTTTTTATTAAAAAAAATGTGGTACTCGTTGGGAATAGAAAATAAATTCGGAAATAAACTAATACCAAATGGTATTAGCTCTTGGTATTGGATGGGAATAGATCGTTATAATTATCCAAAATGTTTCGCAAAGAATGTCACCTTCCAACATTATTAATAATAATAGGTACTATAGGAACTAGCTCATATGGGAGTGCTTTTGTTTAATGAAACTCCTAAAATATTAATTTCATGAGATATAGGTATTTTGAGACTTTTCCATAACACGAAAAAACTAGCACTCCCTATCTGACACGTCAAACCTAATATCATTATTTTACGTCTGCTTTAATGTTCGAACAGCAGATGCCGTCAATTATGACCAGCCTGCATTATAAAAGGTAATGCTACATAGACAGCCTCTACAGTACACCTATTGATCGATATTTACGAATGGAAAAAGCAGGAAATGGTGTTTACTTGATCAAGAACATGTCTGCAAAACATCAGTCCTAGAATGATAGCCCAATTTTCTTTACACGAACTGTGTCATTCGAAATTGAAAACGCAACTGTTCCAAACAGTAGGTACTACCAACCAAACAAAAATCAAACTAGAACACTAAATTCCAACGCTACCAACATTAGCAACAAAAGGACGCACCTTAACCGTCCGAACGCGACTGTCGCTTTGATTAATAAGCCCTGTTGACATTTTAATTAACCCTGCTAAAAGTCGAACCATGCTTTGTTTCAGCTGAATAGGGACGCGAAATGCCCCCGAGAATACACTAGGTGTGTGAAAAGCCTTTTATTTTACGCAACGCTCGATAATTTAGTGGCGTTTCGGTATAATTAGGTTTCCTCGTGAACTTTGGTGTTGAGATTAGGCTACATGATATACTTTAGGCACAAAATAGACCGTTATTCAAATCTTAATGGTCAATAAAATTTTGGCAAATTGCGATTTCAGAAGGTCTATTCCCGTAATAACGTTCGAAATCTAGCCGCAATCGCATCTCAACGACAATCAATGTCAAAAAAGATTAATTAGAGTTATTTTTGACAGATTGAGACAGACTGCGAATGTTCTTAAAAATACGAGAATTACAGTCTGATCGATTAAAAGTTTGACAGCTGATAGTGTTGTGAACACTATCGATAAATAAATCGATGTGAAAATAAAATACCAAGTTAGTTAAAGAGCTGAATAATAAATCCCTATCGATTGTCTATACAGGATGTAAGAGTAGCATAATATCGCATAGCCGCATACATTAGAAACGTGCAAAGTCCAGTTGAAATCTGTGGTCAGTTGGTCATCTCATTAGAATAGAAATTAGAAATCTTTCTCATTTCTAGCCCTTTGTTTATAACCTAAGCATTTATCATTTTCTGGACTGATTTAAGGTACTAGAAAACGTTGTGAGTTAGCCAATCAGTTTTGCACAGTTTGCCTAGATTAGCAAATAAAATGTCTGGTTCGTCACGGTGCTTCAATTATTCGCAACGATTGCTCACTATTTCGTTTCATACTAAGTATAATGGACGTTCCCAACTTGTACGAGGTAGACTCACAATATTTTCCATTTATTCAAAAATAATTTTCCATGCCGAGAATTCTAGAACAGTTAATTTAAACTCGAAAGCTTACTTCATAATAAAGCCACAATTGAAACAAAAAAGGTCTACTTTTAATAACGCACGACCAACAATGTAAGCAAAGAAGAAAGTTAATTTTGCGCGGAGAAAAATATCGCAGGACAAACATGGCGGCTGGCAGCGCTGCAGCGGCTGCATAGTGTAGCACGCACGCGATTTTACAGTAATTTACATTTTTACGAGCCGGACGCTTGTTTTTTTTTTTTGCGACGAAACAAAGGAATCGCTGACCACAGTCCGCAGGCCAGACTTAGCGGACTTTATTAAATCTCGATTGTATCCAGTTTATTTTTAAGGGTCATGCGTGTTTTTGATAATTTTGTAACTGAGCTTCGAATATTTTGCTCTTATTTTTTTTTATTTAAAATTGTTTGTGTAAATATTTCATCTGCTGTTTATAAAATTATTGAACGATGTGAATAAACACTTCATTCTGTTTTCAGTCCACGTTCGAATCATAAAAAAGTCCGTCTATGAAAATATAAATAAAAATGCCTTTCTCATACACACCTGTTTTACTTTATCCAATTTCGTTGTCTATTGTCTAGAAAATGTTCCAGTATCAAATAAATCTGTCACTGTCAGTGCCAAAATGGTCTATACTAAATAAAATTACCTTTATTGCTAAAAGGATTTTCAATTTCGGTGTTATTTCTAGTACCTGGCTCGGAAGTTTTCGAGGTTATCAATCGACATTATTATCGAGATAGCTCTAATTCCCATTTGATTTGGCACACTAGCTTTATGTGGATTCGCATATTTATTTAACCAGCAATTTTGAACTCAAACTGCTCGAGTATAGAGTTAAAAATCCAGTCCAATGTATGGTATGTATAAATCTTGCCAGCCCGCATTGCAATTTAATGACAACTCAGATCGAGTCAGACGGTAAAAAATTGTCGCGTCTGCGGTGATGTCATATTAGATTTATAACAAAAATACGTCCTAGACATTTATGGACAGACAGGTCGATGAACAAAAACAGTTGTGTTTACTCTAAGGGTAATATTTCAAGCCTATTTTCATCGAATACACTAAATGATTTATTTCGTCTAGCAATGAAATACTATTATACGCTCAACCCATTAACGTCGAAAATATAATAGGCAAAAAGTTCAATATCATAAAATATGGAGGCCTATTATATAATAAAGCAACACGAATTCCTATAAACAAAACTAAACGAGACAAAGTCTCATAACTCAAAATGAATTGTGGTCATTTAACACGCGAACGGATCGCAAACTATTCGAATACTAAGCTATAACGGATAGCAAGATCGAATCGATGTTCAATTCGATCGCAATCACTAGGGAACAGCACTAATCCAATGACATCATCGCCAGGTGGGCGGCTCTAGACAATTTAAATTTAAAAATGGAAGCGTTTGTTCGAATGATTTTCTAAATTCGATTGTCTGGCTTCCTTTTTCGAAGTGGCAATAAAAAGTTTATTTCGTCAACGTTTTGAGAATTTTTATACAAGAATGTGATTTAGTTAAAATGTTTTAATTTGAATACAGCCTGACGATGTCGTTTATTTTTAGTGTTATATTATAATGTTGGAATGACAATAAAATCTTGAGCATTATAAATAAATAACTGGGAAAGTCCATATTTGCCCGGTTCTCATCTCATCTTACGCGGGATTTCGAAGTCTTAATACCAACCCGGAAACAAAAAAAATGAAACTTTGCCAAGATCTTACTTAGCAAATGAATGGGAAATTGATTGTCACTAAAGAAAATAATTGCTGCTTATCTTGCAAGATAACCACACCATAAAAAAAAAAACAATTTCCTTCCACAAATTCAAGATTCGACATTCAAAATTCAAAACAAACAAAACACGCGCCAAAAATTCCTCCGCCATGATTCACGAACTGCTAAACTCCAGTAAATCTCCCAGCAATTGACTTGAAACTTACTACCAGCATTACAATTCTCAGTTTATGCGTTATATTTCTAAGAAGAACGTGTGCAGTTCGCTTAATGGTACAAACAAAGGTGCATTGCCTATCGGGTCACGTTGCACTCGGAGTAAACGTTAAGAGTATGACGTCATAGGAACGGTTCGTATACTTGTGCTTGGGTATGTGAAAATATACCAGTGTTTAGAGACTTGAATCTTGCTTCCATTTTCGTTTTACTCAGCGCTTCTGAAACTTGTAAAATCCACAATGAAGTGCATACCTACTGCAGTAGGTTATTAGACTAAGTTTGTATGACAATTAAGAGTGATTGAACTTGCTAAAAACGAGTAAATCTAAGTGCCAGAATTATTATGGAACCGATTAAGCTTGCCTTATATTTTGATTTTAAAGAGTTTCCGTGGAGTTTCCTGCCTTTTTTTCTATAGGAAAACGCTTGCAACGCTTCATATTTGTGACTAACCGACCCCCTTCACGATTCCAAAGTGACTGTAATTAGTTTAATTGAAATAAATGTTCTGAGTTTGAGTTTTAGTAAATACAAAAATCACGTAAATCAACCAAGAGATCTCGGAAAAATCGTTGTAAAATTAAAAAAAAAAACGACCAGTACCTTCCTATCTACAAACAGTCCTCGTTTTTTGGCGTCGCTTAAAAAGAAGATGCTATATTTCACTCATCCTTGCACCAGAATTAGAATGACCCACATCCAGCTGCAACCACAACAAAACATCGCAAAAAGAAACATCAGCATCCAAAGAAATCGTCATTAAATCCCTTATGTTTTATTCTGTGATCAACATGTAAATTGAAGCATGTATATCCTCTTAATCAGCTCCATATTCATGAGTTTCCCGTATACATTTATGTAAGTATGGTGCTCGCCATTTTTTCCCTAACAAGGCAAGGAAAACTCCGAGCGATTTAACTTTCAGAATGTTTGTTTGGCAGGTTGCATTAAATTAAATAGCATTCTATTAAGTTTTTTCTGTCAATGTTAACTTTTTTCTGTAAAATATTTTTCATAGGGCCATTAAAGGCCATTAAATTAATCTATTACTTCATATGTTCGAAAAATGTGTTTGCTCAACAACGTAAATAACGCAATGAATGTTGTTCAACTGTCAAAATGAAACCCATTGCTACTGATAGTGTGTTACGCAATTATCCTGCTGGCCTGTTCTCAACTATGTTGGGGTCAGCTTCCAGTCTAACCGGATGCAGCTGAATACTAATATTTTACATGGAGCGACTGCCTATATAAAAATACAGGGTCCCGTAAGTGGACAAATTTTTAACACAGCGCTCAGTACGTCTAACCAAAGATATACAACCAAAAAAAAACACTGATTTTCGTTAGCTGATAATTTTTCTTGTAAAGTATCTAATGCGTTTTTCTTATATATTTTTTTACCATCGTCCTTATTTTGGTGGTCTGAATGATTTCTAAAAGTTTGTTCATCTATTTTAATGGGACCTTATACATGGTGTTACAGAAAGGGTATATCAATACAAACGGATTGAAGAGTGTTTCTGGTCTAGAATCTCTGTACAAAATTTCAGCTCAAAAGCAGTAACTTTGAAAATGCTTAATATTTTTTATTTCGATAGTTTATTAAATTGAAATCATAACAAACGTGTCACCGCACTACGAGGGTCATTATCCATTATCTGTAGTGTGTCTGTGCGCCTAGTACACGCACATCACGCCGCCGCGCGCCAGTGCAGCGCCGTGATGTCGAAATAAAAAAATATGAAGCATTTTCAAAGTTAATGCTTTTGAGCTGAAATTTTGTACAGAGATTCTAGACCAGATACACTCTTCAACCCGTTTGTATTGATATACCCTTTCCGTAACAGCCTGTATAAAGAATAGTTCATATTCTTTTGAAAAACTTGCACATATAAAGGAGAACAAACACTACATTAATCAAAAGACTTTATGAATGTAACACAAAAGAGACTTTCAGAACTCATCAATAAAATATCTTCACAGTTCTATTAATTTACCTTCTCCGTCCCTTTAGCCTCCGAAACATTAGGTATGTCGTACGAAACCAATAGCAAATTACCTATATTCAGTTTCCTGCACAACTATCTTGTTGCTACGTCTTTGGCTTGTTTCCTTCCTTCTTCAATGCCTCAAAGAGGAATCTGTGGTCTAAGTGATAAGCGGAAAGGAGAAGTGCATTTTGTCGAAGCAAATTATACAGGCTGATTTTATTGGTCCCAAATTTTTACAGGGTGTTCTACCCATGAATATGAATAACTTTCACTAATGGGACCAACTCTGAAATCACGGAAAAAAATCAGCTGTTTCATACATTTTGGTCAAGTAGGTATTGAACTTTTGTATTAATTAAACAGCAGATTTTTTTTTCGTGATTTCAGAGTTGGTCCCATAGTGAAAGTTGTTTATATTCATGTGTAGAATAACCCTGTAAAAATTTGGAACCCGTAAAAAAAATCATCCGGTATACTTTAACCTGGGATTAGCATTTTTACCCCGGACATAAGTCTGAGAGCAATCTGAACATAGGCTATAAAGCAATCTGAACATAGGTTAGAGAGCAATCTCAACATCATAATCATAGTTTAGGCTAGAAAGCAAGATATGATCATAGAGAAAGAAGCCGTTATCATCGCACTTGGCAAAAGAAATGGCGAGCACAATATTTTATTAGTGCCTTAACATGATATCGATTGAACTTTGTATCCCTTGGTAATTATTGTGACTGCTGCAAACGTTCGTAGTCATTATTATAATGGCCATCAAGTCTCGCAGGTAACTTACCGTTTTCCTTAGAAATGATCGGTGCAATATTACATATTATTCTTAGAAACATTGCGTCAGACGTTATTCATTCAAGCACCGTTTAAAATTACGCACCCCATTATACGTACAATTATTGCAGCTATGTGCGCCATTAAACTGTTCATATAGTCATTAAAACTATGCTCGCATCTTGGCATAATGGCCGTCCCAGCACATGACCCTAATTCCAATACATTTTCAAAAGAAAATACATTCAAATGTGGATTATCCTACTTCAGCCGCTGACAGCCAAAATATCACTTCCACAATGCACCATAAACACAATAAAGGGTGGTATTATCAAAATAACAATGAGAAAAATTCTCCACATTTTTAATTATCCAGAACGCATGGCTGTATAAATCTTCCCAAAGCGCCCGCTAACGCAACCGCTCGTAAATTAAACGCTCACAAAGATTGTTCTAGAAAAGTACGAAATAACGCGATTAAGCGAATGAAAGGGCCGAAATGAACAAAGCAAATGTGATTACCGCGTTGCCAGCTAAAAGAAATAGGTAATATTTCTTTTGTGGATTTGCTGTTAGCTGTTTTTTTTTAATTCGCCCTCTGGCTATCCGTTTTCCTTTATCCTATTCCTTTATTCATTGATAGCCGCAGACAATGGCGGTTTTAATCAAAATGGCCGATGGAAATTTAGAAATACAGTTTTCGTTAAGATACATACATACTTGATTCAATTTAATCTATGAGAAAATTAATGCTCCGTAATCTCGGTTGAAAATAATCCTCTTACATAAGCCTCGTTATTAAAAGATACTTACTTCTAAGCGGTAAAGGATACGTATTAGAAATAATATGAATGTTTCTGGGAAGCAGTCACATCATACCACCGTAAATTGTCCACCAATCCTACCTAACAAGATTATGATTATGGGCAATATCCCCCAAAGACTGTTCATTGTCCCAAACCAAGAGTTCAACGTCCAGCAATGGTCAGTTACTGACAAAATTAAGTAGAATATACTGTAGAATTCACTAACAGGACAGTAAAGACTCCGCAGCGCTTAATGCACTAGGTCCAAGCCACATAAAAGAAGAAACCTAGTATCTAAAGTAATACGCACGCCGAAGTCGTAAAACTTTCATTACTACTAAAGAATGACAATCCGACGAAGGACTTCAGTAAAAGCATCAATGAAAAGGGTTCTAAACGAAGTTCTTCAAAAAGAGTAACATTTTTGATTGCGTAGCTGATGAATGAAATATGAATACTGTTCGTGCTACAAATTCTAAACTCCAATAATGGTTGATTACTCTAGAGTGCGTAATCCCGGAGAGGGTTCGAAGTCCCCTGAATAATATTTTATTGAAGGAAAATCAATATTGTATTTTGTACTCCCTAAAGCAATTTAAATTATTAAGATTATGCGGCGTTTGAGGGACTTTGACTCAGTTTAGTGTTCAAAGATCGTCAATCATTCCATCGCAGACTTGGTCCCTTAATGCATCAAAGAACATGTCGGAACAAAATGATATTATGATGTTTTGCCACAAAAATACCGACAGTGACAGCTTTAGTCACTTGCTTCAACGATTAAAGTAGTTATCTTGCAGAAGCTCTAGTTAGTTTGTCTAATATTTTACAAACTACTTCTACAGTTGCTTGGACAGCTTAAAATTAAGACAGAATTCAACCAGCAAGACTCAATACAACTAAACATAACATTTTCTCCCGTTCTGCCTACTAGCTCATCTAAACCAACCATGAACTAATATGACAAAGCCTCAAACTATGTTCGTTACAGTCGACGAGACGACGCGACGACGCGACGTGCCACAGGGAACTGACAAATTGTCGTCTGCCAAGTTGACAGCGCCCCTCGCGGATATTGCCGTAACTGAAGCAAACATGGGGGGAAAGTTTATATTTAATCTGAGACTTGGGAGTGTCACAAAAAGCGCAATCCAACTTCGGCTTGGCTCGTCGTTTTTGTTTTTAGAATGGCGCTTGTCTCGGATTGGCATAGGAGAAATAAGTGTTTCTGTAAAAGGGAGAGTTTTTCGAGGCACGTATTGCGAATATTGTTTTGGATATATCGAGGAATTTTTTGGCGTAGACTTGAAAATTGGCACAAAGTATTGAAAGCCTAATATACCGAGGAGACAAAAAGGGTTACACATGATGATGACATAGAAAAGTTGTTGCAATGTGCAGTCTTACAAAGATACGTTGAACCATAACTCGAATTGAGGTCATTATTTTTACCCACATTCATTATTCATAACAGACCAGGATAATTAACGGGCTCTACTTAACTTTCCAACAGCGATACACCGATCCTCGCCAAAAATAGCCAACTAAACTGAAGTACTAACTCAAAACCATGTCGAACGCTTCCACGGCTGCGCTAATTATTTTTAATCGTCTCCAACTTTGCATATCTCCAGCGTTTTTGTCCCAGATAGGGTTAAACGCCGTACTAAGCTACTCTGGCGACCGAACCTTATCGCTAAACTCTAAATTGTCTTCCAAGGGCCCAAACGACAGTGGAAGTGGAATGACATCTGATAGTACAGGCCCCCCCAACCCTGATATTGAGATTTGCATAAAATGAGGTCCTCTTCATAGTTGGTTGAAAATGTAAAGTAAATAAGACGCGTTTTATTAAGAGTTCCAGAGCTAAGTAATTGTACGACAGCCTGGGAGGTTGTTAGTTAGAGTTGGTTGAAGCAAGAAATTCGGGATTTTCTAGAATATACGGAATGTGTAATTTAACGGGCAATATTGTAAATCTTCGACGCTAAGCTACTGCCTTTTAAAAGCAGGTTCTCAATATTTCACGTCGTTGAATACGAAACAGATTTTAATCATGGATGTTTACTACGCGACTTGAAACTGTTTATTGTGACCCATTTTCTTTGAACACTGACATTTCTAAAGCTATGGTTAGGTACAGAACTAACATACCGTTTTTAACACCAAATACCACCAAAATTAAGTCACACAAACCCAGAAGACATATTTAAATTTCATGTCAGTTAATGAAATAACCATAAAAAAAAACATAAAATAGAAACGAATAATAATTGCACAGAAAAAAGTGCTCGCTATATTCCGAAATCTTCAAAAACAATCTCGGAATGTAATAAGCGGGGCAGAGGCGACGATAAATTCATTACAGCACTCCTCGCAAAAATATTATTCTCGGCCACATCTGGTCACGCTAATGTTAATATAATTGTATGTATAACTATAATAATATGTGCCGTAATTGCATATATAACTTAGGGAGATAAGGCCTTTTGGAGTTACGGCGGTCGTGAGTTATGTTAGTTGTTATAACTACTGTTAGCATGAAATGTTGCTACATTTTCGGTAATTTTGTTATTGTCAGTCTGAGTTTCATTATAAGGTCTTGGATAGTCCTTTATGCTTGTTATATCAAACTCCTATTGAAACTTCTAGATACTGTTATGCTTGTTATTGTGTAAGCAAAAACAATTACTGTTGATGCTAACATAAGAATGGAATCCGAAAAAGACTGAGTAAGAAAAGAAAGAAAGAAAATACGTATATTTGCAGTGAAAATGACGCAAAAAAGAACATGAACACAAAAAATAAAATAAAAAGGTAGGGGGAATCATGCGTCACACCTACGCGAAACGGCTATCGCTCAGCATTATGCTGCGACCCTATGCAAGACAGAGCCCAACGCTGGTTTTCAGCGACAGCCGGCGCTGACGTAATGACGTCGTCCGGTGCAGCAAACAATTAGTACTGGTACAGTGCACTTAAAAAAAAATTGAATTTAAAAGACAAAACATTTTGGAACGGCGTTTCAGTAGCCTACATTTCGAAACGGGCAACTTTGATTCCGGGCAAGACAAGCAAAACGTAGAATCAACATCCACCCCAAAAAGCAGGAGTTCATCACACGAAACTCCAGCAAAAAGAACGTGACTGACGCAACACAGGCCAATCAGCATGCGAGTAATTAAAACTTCAGCAGAACTAGTGGAGGGGAAACTCGTGCCACCTCCGAATGCATAAACTTATACTAATTAGTGAGGAATTCTTTCGCAGTAACGCCCCGCCAAGATTTGGAACTTTGTACCAACTTCCACGGCCCGAGTGTCTCAGCTTTTAATTGGGAATCTTCAGGAATTCGCTTTGTCAAGGAATTCTCTTCGAACAAACTGTGACTCGGTTGATAATTCGTAAGTTTGCCTTCTCGTTGAACAATGGTAAACACCTCTAATTCGGCATAACGGAAACTCGTAAAACGGTAAGTTAATGTTGCGGATACTTCGGCCTGAGCTCTGCAAATAACATGACACGTGCCAAAAAAGTCTTCTACTTTATGACCTGCTTCGGGACCCACGAGCAAAATAACAGAAAATTGGCACATTAACAATGCCTGTTTATTATACTCGGAATATGTCGTAACGAACATGTATTCGGAACTATGTGTTCGAGAACCAATAATTGGGAACGGAAGCGCGTTTACGTGGAAATAATACGCAAAGGAAAGGCACACAAGACGAAGTTACGGCACGTCGACGGCACGGAGCCGGCGCGAGGCAGGCGCGTTAATTAAGCAAGAATTTACTGTATTCAAACGCAAACTTTAAGTCAAACCCACCAAACTTGGGCACCGAATTTGTTTTCGCGTGTACGTACGTATCTTCATTAACTTTGCGAGTGGAAACTTATTACGTATATTTGACTGGGGACGCATTAGTGCTGCGGTGCCACTACACACTCCTAATCCGGCCAATGTTCGAATTTCAACTAATTTCCAGACGCATAAGGCACCCGAATCCGACCCAATTATAAAGCCGGGTCGACTCAAATTTGGACCAATTAGATGAGCCAACGAGCTGTGTCGCACTCGGGAGCTGTTTTGTCGGCAATATAATTTATTAGGGCGGCTCAAAGTCGAAGGCTTTAACCCTTAAAGACTCGAGTCAAATTTGATTACGGACGTTTTAAACGTGTCCCCTCTGCCGCACTCGAAGTTTTAAACGAATAGTCTGAGTTAGCGGCCGGGCGGACACAATGATTGAGATAAAATGCACGACGGCGTATGGGTCTGGCTCTGGGTACAAAAATGGTCTTTTTTGGCATATCAGTCGTCCCACGGTGCGATGCTGTTAATCTCATATCGAGAGTGAGACAAACGAGTATAATATAAACGGTGCGTGTTGATGTGAATTGTCAAAGCATTTGTATCAATTTCCACCCTGATATTGTCATATCCGTTTCCTGAAGGGTGCGTCAGTTAAGAAAGTTTATGTCACTGGCAATGTTTTTGACATGACACGAATGAACCATAAGGAAGGAATGTTCTAAAGAAAATATCCTCGCTAAAAGAATATTAAAACAGTAAATCTCCTTAATAATACGGTTTTCATATTTATATTTACGTTTGTGACGGTTAGAAACAAAGTATTTCTGTAAAAACTCTCCCTAAAAGACATTCTTTGTTATCAATTAAATTCTTTCGGTGTACTTTTTGTCTTGATTATTTTCTTAGAGGCTCGTTGTAACGAGGCAGCCACTGGAACAAAGCAACTTGATCGTTTATTTAAACTGCAAGAAACTAGATTCTATTTTAAAATCAGAAATTTTTAAAAGCTGGTCCTAAATCCAGCTTTTTTGATGTAGTCTAAACATGAACATGGTAATGAGGCGCTTTCGCAAAAGTTCTTCTACGAAGCTTGTTTATAAAGTACAATTTTCGTACTATATGTTTTACTTACTCTTTTTGCATTTATTTTTCACTAGCTGCGCCCCGCGGTTTCACCCGCATAAGACTCGATCCCGTGAGAATATCGGGATAAAAAGTACCCTATCTGTTAATCCAGGGTGTCAGCTACCCCCATACAAAATTTTATCAAAATTGGTCCAGCCGTTTGAGCGTGAAGAAGTAACAAACATATAAACACACCCCCACACACACACACACTCACACAAACTCTCGCCTTTATAATATTAGTGTGAAGTGTGACGTAATAAATCTCTGTATTTATTCTACTCATCAATCTATAGACCCACTCGTCTTCTCTAACGGTCATCGGTCCTTCGACGTGCGTGCAGACAGCAAAATACCACTTCACCTTTCCGGTCCTACAAGAAAATTCCAACATACATTATGACATGCACTACACAAAATAAACAACTTATTCCACGACAGAAAAGCCCAACAGCAACTAAAAAATGGAATAAGAAGACGACATTTAACCCCCCACTGAACGAGCCCCTACGAAGATCGGGAGGGACATCGAAAAGGCCAAAAAAGCCTCAAACTCAATAGTCTTACCTTCCCGAAGTTGCCGAGGGCCAATTAAACGTTTTGAAATTGATTCAGCGAAATTCACGGGTCTTTGTAAACGTTCTATTGACATTAGGCATCGCTCGATCGTCGTTTGATGTCACGTCTTCGGTCCAAAATGCTGTTTTATTTTCGTGTTTTTCTTCGTGATTTTCTATCTCGGAGTCATTATTAAAGGCAACAAACAAATGAGCGTATAAACAGTCTCTGTTAAACAAGTTGTTTTTGTCTCGGAATTGAGTTAAATTGCTTTTCTATCATGATTTGAGGGTAGAAAAATGTTGGATATATTTTCCTTGAAAACGTAAATGAAGTGATGGGCTAAAACCTATAAAATATGCCAAGTCATCTAGGTATTTAATATTGTATAAAATCACTTGGTATCCATTATGTTGAGAAAAATATTCTGAAGTCTAAAATGAAGAGGGAAGGTTTCACTCACCTTGATTTATTTTAACCTAGTACACTAATCTACAAACCCAAGTCCCCAACTTTCGTGCCACATCACTTCTAAACTACGATTAATTAAAGAACTGTATGTAACACTGAAGTAATAAATCATTGAAATTACTCTGAAACCGTCTGATTAATCAATTAATCACTTGGGATTGGTCGTTCGTAGACTCACCGATAGGGCCCGAAAGACCCGCCGTGCGCAGCGGAAGGGTTGATTTATGAGAAAATAATGTTCCACTGGGAAATTTAAAGTGTTAACTAAAACTTAAATTGTTTCGCGAATTTCATATTAATTTGATTCGTGGCAACCGTTGAGTTCGAGTGGCTTGTGTGAGCTAAGTTCCGACCAACTTCGTGTTAGTTTACATAGCAATTAGGTAAGAGCTCCAAAAGAAATTTTAATAAGGTACCGGAGTTTTGTTTGCTTGTTTTGGAACGTAAACAAGGTGAACTTGAGTAGGTAGTAAAGTTTTGAGCAATTAATAATGATACGCGAGATCTTGATAACTCCGAAGTCGGTGGTGAAGCCGTAAGTTCCAATAAGTTTGGTAATATAATATGTCTACTTATATAGACAGTTAAATAAGCAAATAAAAATGATAAGACGTACGTTGGTGCGCACTCGGGAGAAGCTATTTACCCGAGCAGCACACTAATCAAATTGACCGGCGATAATAGTAAGATGGAATCAAGTCACAAGAAGCACGCTGCTACCGATCCTCTTGAAGTAGACGCAAAGCTGCTATATTTCCTGTATAGAAACTGGCTATTAAAAACACGATATGGTCTGTAAACCATAGGTTACCAAGGCTAGAAGAGATTGACAATATAAATATCACATTTGATGCATATAACAATCACTCTAAAAGCCTCCTAGAGAAACCTAATAGAAAATACATAACATCTGAAAGTTCTATTTCAGCTGATCATAAAACGAGCCAAGGTCACGTTTCATGTCATGGCCAACAGTACTCCGCGACCAGCCGTTACTGTTTCATTGCACATAAACCTAATACACTAAACAATCATAAAGGGGAGCAAGCTAACATTAATCCCGTGGAAGCAAATTATTCATAAATACGGAATAAAAGGTAAATGTTGATAAATGCTTATGGCTGAGTGAGAACTTAGGTACTGATAGTTGGCGGTTAATATTACCTACTACTTGTGCATATACAGCATCTGTAAGAAAGGTGTATTTACAATTAAGGGTGTGATACAGATCATCAAACTGAGCAGCTTTTTCCACAGGACCAACATTGTAATCACGAAAAAAATATCAACTATCACTATCCCTTAAAAACTTCAATATCTTACTCGACAATAAGGACGATGATAACGATATAGGTCCCATGAAGAAAGTTGTTCAGTCTGATGGTCTGTACCCGTAAATTTGACCACACCTTTCTGGTACAGCCTGTATATATCACACATCCTCGAATTATAGGCAGAACAGTTACGAGTATATTGTGCGCGCAAGCAGAAATTTCAATGATATATGCAAGGAATATGATTTTGATCCATTCACAATTAGTGTGAATTCGGCCAGAAGGTGCTTAAGCCTCAAATTTTTCAAGTAGTGGTAGGTTATATTATTTGTTTTTGTTATTTTATTATTTATATTACTTCTTACTTTAATTTAGGCGTTGTTTTTATTGTTTTTGTGCTCACACCATAAATAACTATTATAATACTATACGTGAGAATTTGTAATTGGCTTTCGGGTGACTATGGTTTCCTTTTTTGTTTGTTTTTATTAGCTGTAAGTCCTCCATGTACTTAAACAAATAAATAAAAAATAAATATGGGACAGCTAATTATTTAATCGGGATTATTATGTTGGTCCCATAAATAAAGTTGTTCAGTTTGCTGGTCTGTACCCTTATATTTGACTACACTCTTATGGTACATGTCGTATGTAATTGCTTTAACGATGCGAAATGTATCCTGCAGCTTTTCGTATTTGACACCATCACCCGTTAGTCACATCCGCAGTAAAAGCGGTTGTTTCTAAGAACCGCTTCGTATTTCTGTTGCAAACGCTACTTGAGCAAAAGGATTTGGTTCTGATTTCAGATAGGTACTGGTCCTACGAAATAAGATAAGGAAACTGTAGAAAATACTCCCATAGAGGACATAATACTAGACTCAGAAATAGCAGTTTATTCTGAAGGTTTATCAAAGAACCTTGTTAATTACCTATTACAAATTAAAGTCGCTTTTCGTGTCTGTTTGTGCGACCGCGTTGTTATACTAAATTACTCAACGGATTTTGGTGTGGTCTTAACCAACTTTTAGAGAATTTATTTCGGAAGGTTTATAATAAAACACAAAAAGAAAAATTAATATTATTACGTAAACACATCACACTAACATTAAAAAGGCGAAAGTTTGTGAATGTGTGTGTTTATATGTTTGTTACTTCTTCACGCTCAAACGGCTGGACCAATTTTGATAAAATTTTGTAAAGATGTAGCTGACACCCTGGATTAACATATAGGCTACTTTTTATCCCGATATTCCCACGGGATCGACATATACGCGGGTGAAACCGCGGGGCGCAGCTAGTAATAAATAAATCTCGATGTTATGTCAATTTGTAAAATTAGTGCGGAGCAGGGGCGGGTCGCTGGGTCTCCTATAATTAAACCTACATTTTCTGTGACAGCAACCAAAAGACAGACAGACAAAAATAAACCATTAGGAGCTGACACAGATATCTTTGGCATACATTTAAAGGCTTGTCCAAATATAGGTCAGTGTAATAAACAAGTTGATCCTCACTCAGCTACAGAATGAAGTTCTTCCATTGAAGGCGAAACGCGAGTACATTAAACAAGAGAATATTATGTTCTCCAAGAATCGCTACAAATCACAATAACTGCGCTACTATTGTTGTTGTCTTTTATAACTCGTGTCACCATATGCTTGGGGTTTGTAGGATGCGACCTACTTTGAGATATATTTTTATGGTTTTTATCATTTTTTGTCATCATTATTGGCATTTTTTCGTATACCCAGTACCAACCCTCAATAATTACCGCATTTTCCAACACATATTATTTCTGTAAACTCTAGTTAATTAATCTTGTTCTTGCCATTTTTATGTCTATATAGTGGGAGCCCTCTGACAATATATTTACAGGTCTTAACGGGAACCAAGTGCTTGTAAGAATAAGATACATTACGCAAGTTCTCGGCATCATTTTACTGATCGTAATATCAGCGATGTTTACAAACACCACTTTCCAGAAACCGCGCTAAATTGAGTAAAAGTTATTTCGAGAACACTCCATCAAGTCGCGGATATCCTGCAGCTCGTTGCGAGCACCATAAAGGTCCTTCCTTACAACATAGCTTGTTTAATGCCCATAATTTATCAATATTGCCTATTATCCCATACTTGCGGTGACTCGCAGAGTATGGACAGTTAACGTTCTAGAAATATATAGGTCAAAAGTTCGTCGCTGACTCCATTGTTATCCCGTATTTTTCTTCTTTTAAATTTGCTGAGACGCCCATTTAATTATTCTGAGCATGACTCGGATAGCGTCTAAATATTTGATGTTGAAGTATTTTCTTTTGTATCAGTATTTGGTTCTTGTCCAAGAATTAAAATACTTTTTTTTTTCCTTTCTGAGAGACGTTGCTTGAACCGAAATTATAATAATGAGATTTGAAGCGGAAACATTAATAAATGTTGTAGCTTATTGCTGCTTGAACTATTGAAGATTATACAAATCTTTTGAAGATTTGAAGATTATGAATATCTTTTTCATAGATATACCGGATTTACAATTCATAAGACCTCGATTTCAGACATTATGTCTTTAAATAGCTTCTTCGCTGTTTCAATTTGTACACCAAAAAGGAAACTTGTGTACAATGTTATTGTATTGTTGTTTGTGTTCTTGGAGTCTCTCCTTCGAACTGTTATTGTTACAACTTCAACTCAAACAGCAATTGTCTCAGAAATAACGTTCCGTCCCTGATCGGATTACCATCAACAAAATTAGGCCATCTTTTTGTATGTCGAAGTTGTAACAGAAAAGTATTTTCCTAGAAGTGTTCCCATAATAATTGGATGTCGACAGAAACCGATACCGTATTCGACGGGAATCTAAAAAACTTCGAGTTTACCAATATTGTTATCTTTTGCTTCTTCGCCAATTGCTCCATATATAACGATATAGTATGTAGCGTTATGTTTTTTCACAAAAACTTTTCCCTTATATTCTTTATTTATGGGGGAATCTAATAATACTATCGGTTCTAACGTCACACCTTAGACAAGATTATAGCTTCTTCAGTGTGCCTATTTGCTCCTATTTTCTTTAACTGCGCGATACAAATTGGGTACGAGTCTGGACTACATGTACTAGTGTCCAATTACCCGATAGTCGATACCTACACTATGTGTTCTACAAAAAGAATGAGAATTTTGTTGTTCCCCTTTTACTTGTTTTCTCCGATAACTGGCGAATACTGTTACATATTTTCTTTTACATTATCTTAAATTAGCATATATCTTGCCTTTTTTTTTTGTTCGGGCTGTCTCAGTAACGAAACTTTGTCTATTATAGGTACGTGTAAGCAAAAGTTTAGAAACTGATATAAAGTTAGAACCGCTTGAAGCCATTTATAAGAAACACTATTTAATATAACTATAGCATGTATATCTTCGTAGTATGGTGAGATGCGAGTCTACGGTACTCGTAAGCGAGCGACTAGGAACTTGTAACTTGTCCTTGCGATATTGTGTCTATCAACTCGATACATTGTTCAAGTAATCGATTCTATCGCTTTGTGTCGTGTTTGCTTGCTATGGAGTATGGAGCAACATAAAGCGTGTTGAAACAAGAACTATGGCTTTAGAATAGTGAACACAATGTATACACAGCATGTTGTCAATGTTTTTCGGCATACTGCTGCATATAGGCTTCGCTTTATGGATTCCTACGTTCAGGCTAACGTTCTCCTTGACTATAATTAGGTCTTCTGTCTATTCGTAAACAAACCGAACATTTCATAAATCAATTTGACGATGACTCATCCGATGGCTAATGGATAAACAGCTATCATTCATCAATTACGGTATTAACCCTATAATCCGACATAATACGGGCCAGCTTATCTTCGTTTAAACCATAATAATTTGCTATAAAACCATTTGAAACATTTTTATCAAATTACATTTGGCCGAAATTATTTTACGCACGCTGTTTGCGAGTGTCAAATCATATAAATTTATGTTGGATTTGTTCCCCGCAACACCTGCGCGTAGGGTGTCCCGGTTAATCCTTATCACCGGGATAATTCCCTTTTGTGAACGCGCTTATGGTACGTTGTGTAATTCACATAATTCATGCGTCTAGCTTATTATAAAAGGCGAAATTAGACGGTAATGTTTTAAATTGGGGTAGTAATGTAGTAGATTATATTATTTATATGTCCCGGGTGTAAAGTATTTTTTGTAATGTGGTTGGTGTTAAATCTTTACTGTTTCGAGGAAATTGTAAATGCGACGGGAAATGGGTTACAACGATGGTTTTTGATGTTATGCTTACATGCGCTATCGCAATTTTATATGTCTTCTGTCGTTATTTTATAATTATGGTATTTCACTGTCCTGAAAGAGAATCGATTAGAACATTACGACTGCTGATATGTAAAATATTACTTACCTACTTGTGAGTGAACATTTTTAGTAAATTTTTTGTATTTATTTATTACCACTTACATTTGTTTTTACAAGACAAGTGAAACCCAAAACCAACGACGTAGTTCACAATTTCCACCCTCCGAGACATCATCCAAAACACCACCACTAACAAAATTTTTTTTTTTTAACTGTCATATGTATTTTGACTGACAGGGTCCAAATCCATGCAGGGTCCTGTCAATTAACGTGAATGATTGATTTACATTATTAACTTATATTATAACGTCTATTGAAGTCAAAAATATTTCCTGAAAATCAGCCAAATTAACTCCCAGCTAACCCTAATTCCAACAAAAATCTTTTTATCTTTCCCCGTCTATCTTAAACGGTGCCTACTTATAAATATCATGAAGCGAGCACTACAAATAGCCGACGCAAGTGGCTCAGGACTATCACGACTAAGCAGGTCTCAATTATTGTCGCCCCTCCTCGCAGACAAGCGATATAATCCGCTTACCACGACCGACGCGAAACACTAAGCGATAATTATTAATAGCGACCTGTAATAACTAGCTGACCTTGTTTGTTGAGCGGTTTTTCGAGGGTATGTTATAATGGAAAAGGGCAATTTTGATAACGGCGAGGTGAAATAAAAAATTCTTACAAAAAAAGCAACCCTCTCAAAATTAGACACTGGAATTCCAGGACCGATATTTTATTACAAAAAATAAATTCTCAAGCGAAAACTCTGTAGATATTTGTAATAAAGGTGTTACCCTTTGGGAAATGATTTAAAACCAAGTATTCAATTTATTCTGATAAAATTGTTCGGAAAAAGCGTAAAAAGTAATAAAAAATGTCCGCTTAGGTACGTCGTTAACATTCACAGGTTAACGATATTAAATTAATGAAGATAGAATATTTTGCTTTCTTTCTCTAGGCACTATTTTAAGGAATGATAAATTGAAAAATTAAAATCTACTGACTAATGAAATAATAGAATTATGTCGACTTGGAATTTGCACAGAGACATTTATCAAGGCTGTCAAGGTACGCAGTTATAAAAGAAATATTAAAGATATAATTATTTAATCAACTTGATTTAATAATATGCTGCCCAGTTTTATAAAAAAAATCTCCTAATTTTCAGACCTAGACATATTTTTCATAAATGAAAATTAATAATTTCATTATTACAATCGAAGAAACACGATAGTGTATGTAATTTTTTTTATTTTTTTTTATTGCTAAATGGGCGCGCTCTTGACCCCGATCACACCTGATGGAAAGCGATAGATGAGGTCTATGATGGAACGAGCGTGCCCAGAAGATGCCTGTTCACTCTTGATTTGAAGGCAAACGGGTTAAATGAGGGAGGGAACACAGATGCCGGCAGAGAGTTCCACACTTTGGCTGTGCGCATAATAAAAGTGGAGGAGAAGCGCCGAGTACCTACGACTCATCGGGATATCAACCAAGTGCGGATGGTACGCTGCAGTACGCCTGGTTGTCCGGTGGTAAAAGGGCGATGGTGGGATCAGGTCGTGGAGCTCCTGCGCACACTCTCCGTAGTACAGTCTGTAGAAGACCGTCAGGCAAGCGACATTACGCCGATGAGCCAGGCTGGGAAGCGTAGCTACCAACATCTCGTCGCCTATAAGCTTTTTAGCTCTGCGTTCCACCGAGTCAAGTGCAGCAAGCTGGTATTTTGCTGAGCCATCCCACAAGTGGCTGCAATACTCCATATAGGAACGGACCTGAGCTTTGTACAAACTTAAAAGCTAAAATAGTAATAGTTAATTTAGCGAAAAGAAAATGAATTTACAAAATGGGTTTTTATTTTTCGAAATATAAAGTTATCTTCCTTAGATTCTCCCATCCAACAATTAATGAGCTCTTCTAAAACCCGATTTCATCAAATCTTATAAGCCAACAGCCTAACTTAACAAGCTAAAACCCAAATATACTTACCGCACCCCCGTTCCCAAATAACAAACACCCAAATTCAATGTCGAAAAAATATTTGAAGTCTGTAATAACGGCACCCTTCTTTAATGAAATGGGGAAGAAAAATCCCGCCGAATACCTTGTCACCCGGCTGATGCGCGTCAACACAGATTAGTGGAGCGGCGTTCGCGAACACTAATGTCGCCGGCTGTGGTTTTTTCCTTTGCCCGTTTTGTTTTAATATGAAAAATCTGTTTTCGAGCATCAGAATTATTATGGATGTGGTTAATTTGGAGTTACTGCAGCGGATGTTTAAAAAACACTGTATGAATGAGCAAAGTTCACCAGACGATAGGAAGTGGTAGAATCATTCCAATTTAAGTACTAGCACAGAATACTTAAAGTACTACGTACTAGTTGTCCACATCCTCGTTGGGCTAGTGGTCGAAAGGGCGACTGCTGAGGTACCTACTGGGTTCGATTCCCGGGTCGGGCAAAGTTTTATTGGACTTTTCCATCTGGAATTTCTGATTAGCCCGGAGTCTGCATTTGTGCCCGTTAGATGGTAACAGGCTCGTCCTCTACTAGCTATTACAAGAGACATAAACATAACTGGCGAAATGTGTACTACAGGTGCACCTCTGCCCAACCTTTTGGTGTAAAAAGGCGTGATACTATGTTATGTGTCGTCCATAGAATAAATAAACAAGCCAAACGCAGCTATATCATGTATACCTGCGGGGCAATTGCGTAACATATTATCAATCGGAATCGGTTTCATTTTGACAGTTCAACAACATTCATTGCGTTATTTACGCGTTGAGCAGACAAATTTTTCGAACTTACAAAGCAATGGATTAGCAATTTGCTTCAAAATGATTCAGATTCCTATTGATAGTGTGTTACGAAATTAGGGTGCGGGTTATTGGTACAACATTAACAACCTTGCAGGACTGGATTACTAAAATCATAAACAAAAACTTTTGTTCTATGACTTTTTATACAAAAACATAATACATATACCAGAAACAAACCTTTATGATTTCGCTGTTCTATCTAACCCCCGCTCCCTACCGCTGAGTTTTGTACTAGATACGGCAGTTTGTTTACCTAGCTAGCTTTCTTTTGCTTCGCATAGAGTTCGTAACAGAAAATCGAAAATGTCAATTAGTTGAACTGAAATATTTTTATGTTTGTATGAATTTAAATCTGACGAATGAATAAAAGTCATAGAACAAAAATTGTTGTTTATGATGTTAGTAATATAGTCCTGAAAGATTGTTAATGTTTTACCAATAAACCTGTGTAGTATTGGTGATTTTCTGAATATTTAGGTGTCATTTCGGCTTATTAGTGCTGGATTCGCACGAATTTTCTCGCCAGTAAATTCGTGCGAATCGACTGCCGTCATTTCAAATAAGTTAGGTTAGGTTAGTACCGTTTTACTAGAAGAAAAATACACATTTAATTGCCATTCTTAACCTGAGCAGAATCACAACTTTCTCAAGAAACATTCCAAACATCTTCAGTATTGTTTACTTTAGTTACCTACAATTCGATTCGTTCTGTAACAGATTTATATTTTTTACCGACTTTCGTTCGTTCCAATTAAATTGGACACGGACTCTTGTACCGTGTGATGGTAGAAAAACTAAGAACCTCACGGGAACCAAAGCGAAAAGTGAGAGACATGATGAGGGTGTATTTTTTAGGTCGAAACTCATTGGAATTAAATAGTACACAAAGATTCCTACAATTTCACAAACTAAAGCAATTTGACTCAGTCAAAGGTCAAAAGGATTCATTTGTCGACTAAGCGCTGTTTGTGTTCCAGGAATTTAATATCGAATATTAACAAAGAAAATATTTACAGTAAATCTTGGCAACAGAACTTTGATACTAAATTAAAATGAAGCCATTCTTAGTTCAACATTGGCGCCGATTCCCTTGTTCACAAACTAAACTAAATTTAATTTCAGTGTATCTTTTTCTTTCTATTTCATTAAGAAAAGGACAGAAGAAAAATATTAGTTTAGACCTGTCAAATTAGTCAGCGCCTGACGTAAATTGACGTATTTTTAATAGCCAATTTTTAAGCACGTCTAAATTGTCTATGGAGTATCATAATTTGACAGGACTAAACTAATATTTATCTCCTGTCCTTTTCTTAATGAAATAGAAAGAAAAAGATGCACTGAACTTAAATTTTGTTTAGTTTGTGAACAAGAGAATCGGCGCCATTATCAATTCAAATATTTATAACCTAAGGGGCTTCCAGGACCTAAACGCAAAAAACGCAAGTATTCGAAACAATAAAAGTATATGATCGACTACAGTAAACAAAATCAAAATAAATGTATCTTATTCTTCAGGATGTATATTAGGTAGATAGTGTGTTGAAAACATAATACAACTTATTTGGTACGATAGAAAAAAATCATGAAGATACCTCTAAAAACTATCTTTTTACAATAAAAACCATACTAATATACATACAACCATTATGATTTTTTGTCAAATTATTCTACAAGCAAAATACTAAAACTCTAATGTTTTAATTTTTTAGTTCAAACAATCAATTTTTTGTAAATAAATAATTACTTCATATTTTGCAATAAATTACCAGCGTTGCGTCATCGCGCTTCTCTTTCTTTTCTATGCAGTTCGACAAATACCGCGCTTTAGGTCATGTAGTCCTCTTAACTACTATAGAGGTATGAGGAACAGGGTGTAAAGTTCACTCAACCTCCATAGAAAAGGGAGGATCCTCCGACCAGACGGGTGTCTCGCGGGCAACTGCCCGATGATTCATGTCGGGCCGTAGTATCTATGCTAGTTGCGCGGTAAACTCTGCTTGCGAGAGGCAGGATTTGCGTGACGTCAGTATGACGCGTTGTTCGCATGTGGCGTTGTAGATACCGCTACAACTACCTATCCTCATTTCTTATTCCGAAACCTGTTCTGCGTCTGATTTATAGGAGAGCTACCCAATAAAAATCTAGAATACCTCCTTTTGTTTCGGAATTTCAAGAATCTTTTGACCTAACCAGCTGAGTTATTCCATTCTGCCCTTCAGCTCACGACTTAGTGCGCGTAAAATTTCTTGTTCCTTTATTTTCGCTTTGCGTTCATTCAGACTTTTTTCTTCTCGCTCGGCTCCTAAGGGTACTAGCGTGATGTTGTAGCTTACGGCTCACGTATATGGCTACACCGTTCATCAAATAATACTAGCGATCTTTAATTTCTTTATGCGATAGGAACAACATCACTGTAATCACCGCGGCATCGGCTACATCAACATATCAGCGAAATTGAAGCGAATTTATTAGAAAATTTTTCACTTGCACGACTAGTTCAATAGTGCTACTAAATATACCTACGTGTGGCTGCATTATGCGCATAGTAAACCGCTATGGATGATTTGATAGCATGTATACTGTAGCCACATCATCGCCGAATATACGCCGGATTTTCGCTTATAATGTAGCCATACCATGTTTATCTCGTTTCGCTCTTCCAGTCGCATCGCAAATCGCTGCCTAGTGTAGCCGCAGCCTAAGCTTCAAGAATTGGGCTATCAAACGCAAAAAGATTTTTTCGAATCTGACTCGTAGTTCCAGATATTAGCGCATTCAAACAAACATACTCTTTAGCTTTGTTATTAGTATAGATAGATAAAAGAGACGTCTATAAATTGCATCGGGGCAGGTGATTCCGCTTACGATTCCAAACAAGGCAGATATATTTCGCAGAATTAAAGCTCCAAATTCGCAAATCAGTTCCGTGACAGATTCGATTCGCACACTGCCTTAACATGCAAAACGAACTCGGGATCTTTACAGAATACTATATTCGCTGCCTTTGCACGATTCCAAGTTTTATTCCTGCCAACTTGTTACCCGGGCTTGTTTTTAGATAAAATTCGAAATAGATGCAATCTCTCGCTTGTCTCAGGCAGAGAATCGAAAAATCTCTCAAATACCTGTATCCGGACGCAGAATGATTGCTAACTCTATATAGATTTAGTGAGGGCTTATTTTCGATTGTCTCGGCAAATGGAGAGGTATTTTGAAATGTCGTTTTAAGAATGTTAATAAAGAATTGGAGTTTGCGTTGTTATGTTTATTGAAGATGTTTAGGATGTCAGGAGGTGGCTGGGTGGTTTATTAATTTCTTATTTCGTGATTATATCCTCATTCAACGTTTGAATGTTAGGCCCTGTCATCGTTGAAATTCTTAACATGATTAAAGGCTAATTTGTTATTGTAAAATAAAAATAAATACAACCTTCAACACGTCTACGTATATGAAGTACCTGATATATTAAACGCTCTTTGTAATCTACTGGAATGGACAAATAAAAAAAGGAAGAAAAATTGTTTATTCTGCACAAACAAAACGCACATTACAAAAAAAAAAACATAAAAGCTTTTGGCTAATTTGTATGTGTGTATACAAATTAGCCAAAAGCTTCGTATTTAACCAATTAAAGTTTGACAATTTTGTCCATTGCTTTTTGTTAGGACAAAAAAGAAAAAAAAAACAAAGATACAAAGATATTATACAATGCGTAAATTTTACGACACTGGCAAATCATCATCTGCCTGCCTTTTCCCAACTATATTAGGGTCGGTTTCCAGTCTAACCGGATGCAACTGAATATCAATATTTTTTATGGAGCGACTGCCTATCTGACCTCCACAACCCAGTTACTTGGTAATACGATACCCCTTGGTAAGACTGGTTGTCAGATTTTCCGGCTTTGGACGACCCGTAACGACTGTCAAAGATCCACGAATGACAGCCGTGCCCAACGGTTTAAAGTGCTTTCCGAGGCTCGATGTGGTCTTGGCAAGTAAAGATGGTCACCCATCCACGGGCCAACCGCGGCAAGCGTAGCTTAACCTGATCGATCGACCCGTGCGGCTGTTATTACCTACTTAGCCACAGCGACATTGGCAAATGACATGACAAATACTAAAATACGTGACTCAACATTTTCGTTACAGCCTGCACTTTCTCATTCTCCTAACCTATAACCTCAATTACCATTAAATCAAAACTACCAGTCGCACTGTATTTAAGCGAAGCGAACTGCAAGCCGTTATCACAAGTACTTTCCATAATCGCAGCTCACCATGCATTTCCATGGGTTATAATGAGCCTATCACTTGCTCATTACCACACCATAGAACATAATTGCAGTTCTGCGGTCCCGTTAGGCGACCTGCGCGTGCGCTGCGAACTAACGTTAATTATAGAGCGGGGCTATCACTGCGCTAGAACGAATAGACGGTCCTTATTAGCGTGGAGGCAGGAAGGTTGTCGATTTGTTGACGAAGCTCGGCTTTGGAGGATTGCAGTAAATTAGTTGGATTTATGTATTTGATACTTTTGCGTAAATGTTGGCAATGTTTAAATTACTAGTCCTACTAATTTATATCTAAAATCGTTGTTGAAATGTGTGGAAATGATTTGTAAAATTATAATTCTATTCCTTGACAATCCAAATATGGCTGTAAATGGTTTAATTGAAATAAATAAGTACCGTCCCATTACAAAATGAGTTCTAACTTTAGTCCAAGCCCAAACCTGCGCGCCAGTTATTGTATTTTAGACCTTATTCCGACGGGGCTAAAGTTCTTAATACAAAAACAACTTAGACTCGGTTTTCACGTCAGTTTTTTTAATTAAAACTCTAAAACTGTCAGGATAAAGTTCGACATTCAAACATGGCTCGATGGTTTAAACTTGGGTCTATAGAAAACCGTTGTTTTGTAATAAGGCCGTTTGAGTTTATTAGTAGAGGTTTTGTAGCATGGGTTTAACTTTCGTTTTTGCACAATATGCTAAGCGGCTTCATCACCATTCATAGGTAGGTACTTTTTCTGTGGAACAGAAACTTTCCCACTCACATATTCAATTCCATTCAATAAAATCCAGTTCCACAAGCCATTCAATAAAATCCATTACGACTGATTAAAAATTAATTTATTCCGAACATTAAGTCATTGATAGCAAATAATTTTAATTACAAGCAGACCAATATGGCGGCTCCTGTCATCTGCATTCGAGTTGTGCGGAAACGTCACGTCAGTCACGGCTCAGACGGTCTTGTCAATGGACGCGTTCGCTTTTATGTGCGGACGCCGTATAAACGCGTTTTATGTAGATACCTATGCTGCTGATTAGTTTGCTGAACTGGATTTAAGATTTAATAGGTTTCTCGTTAATGTTGACATAGTTTTGTTCCACGAATTTTGACATTTTGCAGATGTTGAGTTTTGGAATGTCCTCAAACAGTAAGATGTTATGGTGACACTAATTGGAATTAACAAAGATTTTTTTTTCCGTTAGCCTGTACTGTCCCACTGCTGGGCAAAGGCCTCCCCCATTTTCTCCCACTTTTCCTTGTGCTGTGCCTTCTCCGTCCAGTCGGTTAAGAATGAGTCTAAGTCGTCACGCCAGCGTTTCTTAGGCCTGCCTTGGTGACGACGCCCGTCTTCAGGCACCCAATGTGTGACGACTTTGGCCCATTTGTCTTGATGCATCCTATAAGTGTGACCCGCCCAGTCCCACTTCAGCCTCGCAGACTTGCCCCCAACATCGGCGATACCTGTCTTGGAGCGTATTGTGGTGTTGCGAATTTGGTCGGTGAGTTTAATCTTTAAGATACTACGCTCCATCGCTCTTTGGCAAACCTTGAGTTTGGACTTCTGAGCCTCTGTCAAAGACCAAGTCTGAGCGCCATAGGTTAGGAAATATTAACAAAGATCACAATAATTTGACGTTCAAAAGTGCCTTTTATGTGCCTATTTGAAATAAATGCTTTGACTTTGAATTTGAATATTATAAAGGCTTAGTTTGTGAGCGTGTGTGTTTATATGTTTGTTCCTTCTTCACGCTCAAACGGCTAGACCAATTTTGATAAAATTTTGTATGGAGGTAGCTGACACCCTGGATTAACTAATAGGGTACTTTTTATCCCAATATTCCCACGGGATCGACACTTACGCGGGTGAAACCACGGGTCGCAGCTAGTGAGAAATAAATAAAACTTCACCTATTTTTGGGCTCTAATTTTTGACTAATTGATTTGACTGCCTGAATATTTGTACAAAACCTTCCATCTGTTGCAGCATTTACATACTTTCATATTATGTTAATGCCAATCAACCCGTAAGCCCAATGACCATAAAAATTAACATCAACATGCTCATAATGGGCATACATCAATAAAATCGACCTCTTTCCCAAGCCCATACAAAATTAAAAATCAGTTTATTAAAATAAAGGCTTAAAACTTATGAAACAAGTTCCGTCGCATGCCAGTTCGCATGAATGGAGTTATATTTAAGCGTGCAATGTAGGAAAAAGGGAGAAAGAACAAACCAGTATGGCGGCATAATTTAGTGGTAAAGCAATGGATTGCCGCCAGGTGGCCGCCGCTGCGTCTGCGCATACAACCGGTTCGCTCGTGAAACAAGTTGTGAAAAAACGGCGGCTCAGAAGCGAAAAAAAGAAGGTTTTCTTTTTTTGCTTTTTGTTTTTGCACGTAAAGAGTTTGCTAGCAGAATACTAAAGCGGCTTTGTGAAGGTGTCCTTTTATATTATATGTCGAGTCTTGTATTAAAATTGGGGGTTTACCGCAAAATAGTCTAAGTTTGGCTCCATAGACAGCGTCAAAGACATTTTAACAGAACTTTTTGCATGCTAACAAAGTTTAAAGCACCGGTCAGTTTAATAATTATTCACATTGAGCCTAATTACACCTAAGTTTAATCTAAGACGTGAGTGGCGTCTGACTTACAGTGAAGGTTTACAATTATTGTTAGAAAGCAAACAATTAATTACTAGCCTTAAATCACGCAAACGTCTTTACTAAAAAAATACCACCACATTTAGATACTTACTCATCGGTCGGCTTCCAGTCTAACCGGATACAGCTGAGTAGCAGTATTTTACATGGAGCGACTGCCTATCTGACCTCCACAACCCAGTTACTGGGTAATACTGATAAGACTGGTTGTAAGATTTTCGGGCTACTGACGACCCGTAATGACTGTCAAATATCCGCGAATGACAGCCGGGACCAACGGCTTAATGAGCTTTCCGAGGCACGGAGGGGTATGTAAAGATGGTCACCCATCCATGGACCAACTGCGGCAAGCGTAGCTTAACCTGATCGATCGACCCGTGCGGCTGTTATTACTTAGCTACAAGCCCCTCCACATTTAGGTACTTACTATTATTTCATATTTCGACAAGACAACCTTTTTGCTCAAGAAACATGTTATTTCTTCAAATTTTTATTTCTAGCCAGCACTGTCCGACTTCTAAGCAAATACCTCTCTCCTACTTCCATTTTTAGCCAACCTGCGCGTCCACCTTTCAGTTTTGACGAAACCTTTTCTGTTCCCAATTTATCATTCTCAACAAAATTCTAAACGTACTATACCTAATATTATTATACCTAAGAAGTTGGCAGATTCGTCTCAGAATTAAGTTGTTGTAGGGTTTCTTATTTATGTCTCATAACTATATTTATATCTATATATTGTTGTACCTATGTATGTATATACTATGTATTTATTATTATATCTTAGTTATAAATATTTTCTTTTTTTTTCTGTTATTGCACCTACTGTGTATTGTCTCTGCATCACCCTAATGTAGACTGGTAGAAAATACCCAAGGCATTAAGTCCGCCTTTGTACAGTTTTTACTTGTGCATAAAGTTTTAATAAATAAATAAAATATTTCATTACGCTATTGACTATGATTTATACCACACAACTATGTCAACTTGTCAGTAAGTAAAGATCGAGATAAAGCGAGATGATTTGTGGATCCCACTCTAAGCTACGTGTATCTTTTGATTAACGCATACTGTGGTTTAAACACGCATCCATTCATATTTTACTTCGGTATTTTAATATTTATTGTTTATTTCGCTTTGATGAGTAATGGCTTTTGTAATGTTTAAGATGGTACTTGATTTTGTACTTGCATTGATGTAGAGTTAAAATAATAAGGGTTTAAATATAATGATCACCAAAAAAAATATACTGAACACTAAAAAATTTAGCCTAAAATTACAATAGTTGTAGCTGGGCACCCCGAGGTTAGTTTGGGTTAGGTTACTTTAAACCCTTTATACAGAAATAGGAGCCCCGCGAAGCGCGTTCGCAAGAGCGAGCAAATGAGAATACAAATACCTTTGGTGAACATTTCTATTTTTGGCAGTAAAAAGTGTTTTTTTTTTTATGTTATATTTTACTTTATCTGGTGATAAGTTAAACATAAGCCAAATAATAAGGGAGAGGTATCAAAAGGTTTTAAGGCTTCTCTTGTAATGTTATGTAATGTTTTTGGATTACTGATTGCTTTTCATCTAAAAAAAGTTTCTTGCAGACGCATAATGCTGCGAATCCTGGGTGTCATTCAATATACCTACCCATAGTAGAAACAAATGCATTGTAGGATCCTTACTACGATTGTAAAGGTAACGAACGAGAGCAAACTGATATTTAGTCAGTTGCATCTTGACAGACTGGAAGTCTCTCCGACCGCGAAATGAAGTAGGAAAGACTTTTGAAAAATCCTAAGTAAAAAGTCGTAATTCGAGGTTTGGCTCTCGCCTGTAAGGGGCTGTCTCCACGAGCGACAAAATCGCGGCGATAGTCTCACCGTGCCGTCAAATTTTCGCCGCGATGATACACACTAGGCCTCTGTTGACAGCGGTTTAAATCGGCATCTTTTGAGGGTGCTTATAAAAATAATGTATCATCAAAAAGGAAAACATAGGGACACATACAAGTAATTAATATTTATTATTCTGTAAAAAAATCATTGCTTTATGGTCATTAACCAGAAATAAAACAGGCGAGAGCGTTTGTATGGAGAAACGACCACCCGCATTTCCTCGTAAATATTATTGAAAAACCCTAGTAATAATACCTACCTATGTGACCGTTACCGGCATTATGCAATACATATTTAAATCCAATAAATTTCAGTAGAAAGCATTTTGTAGAAAGGAAGCAAAGTTATGGCTTCTAATCGTTATACCGCTTGGAAACCACTCGTGAAGAATTTTCTGTTTACCTTTAAGAAAACAGGGATTTATTATGAAGTAAAGGCACTTATATGTTTTATAGCTTAGTATGACTAGGCATATCTCTAGTCAGCAAAATACTAATTAGGTGTATTATAATGTGTGGTTTTGAGAGCAATGGTGGCCCAGTGGTAACGGCCGCGACTTATGAGTTGTAGGTCATAGGTTCGAACCCAGACCGGCATGTAAATTATTTCATCACCACTGCTCTCAAAACGGTAAAGGAAAACATCGTGAGGAAACCGACATGTTCTTCTATCCAAAAATTCGAAGACATGTGACATCTACCAACCCGCACTTGGCCCGCGTGGTGGTTTACGGCTCACTCACTCTCACCGAAAGGCGGCCTGTGTCCCAGCAGTGGGAACATTATAGGCTGATTATGCATTTCTTTGGTACTTTGTACAAGTTCACATTGAATTATTAAATCATCAAGCATGTAGAAATCAAAATATCTAACAGCGCCGGATTGTGATATTACTCAAGAGCATTCGTAAGTTTTACCTTCGGATACTTAACACATAAATATTAATAATAATCTAAGATTTTAAGCTCCTATAACTCATCACAACCATTAAATCTTCGATTCATTAAAACACCATAAAACATGTCAGTTTTAATTTTTAAACCTTCAATATTTCGAAGTGTAGTCGTAAAATATTTCTATCAATTAAAACAAAATGGCGGGCGAGTCGATAAATAGGGTTATTCCCGCTCGGTAACACCCTGTCGTCAACACTGTTGACGATCGGGAAAAAAAAGTTTCGTTCGTTCACAGTGTTGACGAACGCTACTTATTATTTCGGGTAATTCCCGTTCGGTAACACCTTTCGTTCCTAATATACTATGTGATGCAAAGTGTTTCGAAACCTGTGGAAAACTATGTCGATGGGTTTCTCATGGTGTGGCTTCCCTTTTAAGGCCATATTCTGTTTGTAATTTATGTTTATGGTATGCGGATTGTTTTTCATACGTTACGTAAAGCGCGGGCTATAAAAAATCATGGTATCATAAAATCCACTATATTTAACATTTTGATACATGGGTATTGCAAAACGGTGTTTTGTTTATCTTGTCTTGTACAGCTTGGTTAAAAACCTATAACTTTCTCTTTGTTTTTCTTTTAAAAACAAAACACAATGTTACTTTTCCCTTCCACACAATTTTGGCAGAAGCTAGCATACCTGGGCCTCTCTTAAACTATCCCATAACACCCAGAAAACTCCAAAAATAATTCACAAACAAGCGACAGTCATGACATGTCACCCAAAAGCACCCTTCTACCCAACATAACCACACTCTCGACCGCATTATCCCCAATTCTGGAATATTTCCTCAAACGAGAGCTCCTCGACTATTTTGTGCGTACGACCTCACGCAACTTACTAATTACGGCCCATCATTTGTAGCCTAAACTCCTGGAGCACGACAAACTTCCACTAAATACTGAGAGGTTTAGGGTGCGGCCGCAGAGGAAAATGAGCGAGAAATCATGAGCTGAAGAGGGTTGGTGATAGGTCGTTTATGTACCAACAAACTGCTTGTTATATTTTAGTATAGTAGTTATTTTATATGTGCATGGAACTTATAAACTTAACCAATGGTAAATTAGTTGTAACCTTTGCAGTTTCCTTTGAATACTTTTACTTACTAAGTTACACCACAGCCAAATCTCTGCCATACTTTAAAATATAATTTCAAAATGCAGGTTATTATTATTATGTAGCGATCGCCTTATATTCCAACTACGGGGGAGGTACCCCAACAAATGTCTTATCAGCATTAAATAGTGTCCATCCACTGCACTGCATTCCATTCAACATAACGACACATTAACTACCCCTTTCAATTAAAACGTAGCGAAGCCAGAGAATCATTTCTCGCTTCGCTACGCTCCTCTCCGCTCTCGCTTAAACCTCGTTCAGTACCGCAGGGCGACCGGCGACCCTTTGTTGCGTGAGAAACAAAACTTCGTTCTATTCGCAAGAATGTGCGGTCGGACCGACGCGGTTAATGTTCTGTACCTAACTCCGGACCTTTCCGGACTTAGATCATTGTACGTACTTAACACTGTTGTATATAATCATGCTTGGGGATTTGGACAAGGATGTAAGAAGTCCTGTCTTCTGTCACATGGGAGATAAACATAACTTACACATATGATGTTCCCACTGTTGGGAAACACCTCTCGGTGAGAGAGAGCGTGCCGTACTCCACCACGCGGGCCCAGAGCAGGTTGGTAGATGTGACATGTCTTCGGATTTTTGGTTCTAGGTCATGCCGGTTTCCTCACCACGTTTTCCTTCACCGTTCTGCGAGCAATGGTGATGAAATAACACAAACTAAAGCTCCTGTCTGGGTTTGAACCTACGACCAACAACTCGTAAGTCGCGGCTGTTAACACTGGGCCACCACTGCTCTTGAAGCGATATCTACAACGCCACATGCGAACAACGCGTCATACTGACGTCACGCAAAATCCTGCATCTCGCAAGCAGAGTTTACCGCGCAACTAGCATATATGTATACAACGGCCCGACATGAATCATCGGGCAGTTGCTCGCCAGACACGACACCCGTATACCTATATGTCACTATAGGTACACTTCTGCCTGATCCTTCGAGACATATAGGCGTGATATTTTGTTATTTATGTAAAAATTCTTTGTTCGTGACAAATGATTTCTAGGAAACTACATTTCAACATACATGACAAGCAAAACTTACGGAGAATTTCTTCGTGAATACAATATTTAGATACCTACACCTAGATAACGCAAGAGCAACTACTTCGCGTGCCAAAAATCGCACCATCTTACGTTCGAAAATCATAAGCCGCCACTTTCGCGCTCAGTCCTGCGTACTGCTGGCTGGGTGAGCGTGAGCGAGAGAACGCGAGCTTGTGACGTCATAGTAGGTAGTCAAAAAGTGGCACGCTTAATTTTCATACAGTTCGTGATACTTGCGTATTATTAAAGTGAAAACTTCTTTAGGCGCGATGGGCGTTTTTTGAGATGGGAAAAAACCATTGAATTTGCGCCACTGTTACCGTAACCGACACGGCTTCGGGTGTGATCGGCTGTCCTCGGGATGTACTCGGTTTTAATGTATTTCCGATATGTCAGTGAGTGATGGCAAAGTATTCTGTTTGTGTTTTGTTTTTACTTCTGTCGGCACTCCCGGAGTGTTTCTGAACTAACGTATAACTTGAAGCTATGATCTTTATAAAACCCAGAAACTTTAGTAGCCAATAGCAGTCCACTGCTAGACATAGGACCACTCCAATTGCGCCCTAGTTCAACTACAAATTCTTCTTTTAAGACTACTGTGTGAGCAATTTCCATATTCATTAGATTAATCTGTAAGAAAATGTTAATCACGTCTCAAACCTCAAGGTTACACCGAATAACCCATGCTGTTCTTGCAGCACTGTTGTAGTGAATTGGTTCCGCACGTCCGCACAACTTAGTTGCGGTATCTGGAGTGACCTTAAAATGTGCTAGTAATAGATGTTGACGGAAAGGTATCGTTTACCTTAGACATGGTCCAGAAGTTTTTAAACATTTTTTGTTCGAACATAATGCAACTTACTGTACCTACCTAGATTATAAGAGAACTAGCAGCGCCCCGCGGTTTCACCCGCAGAAATCTCGATCCCGTGGGAATATCGGGATAAAAAGTATTCTATGTCCTTTCCCGGGACTCAAACTATCTCTATGCCAAATTTCATCTAAATCGGTTCAGCGGTTTAGGCGTGAAAAGATAACACAGACAGACGAATTTATAATTTCGAATTTATAATATTAGTACGGATAGATGATGTAGTCTCCTGTTATTGGAAGCGCACACAAGTATTTATTCCTGTTCTTGTAAAATTGCATGAAAATGTGTAGCCTCTGTTGGAGATACAAATTAATAACTAGCTAGTTTCCCCCCGCGGTTTTACCCGCATAAGTGTCGACCCCGTGGGAATTTTGGGATAAAAAGTAGCCTATGTTATAATCCAGCACCTTAATTGCGTAACACACTATCAATCGGAATCTGAATCATTTTGAAGTAAATTGCTAATCCATTGCTTCAAAAGTTCGAAAAAATTGTCAGCTCAACACTTAAATAACGCAATGAATGTTGTTGAATTGTCAAAATTAAACCGATTCCGATTGATAATGTGTTACGCAATTGCCCCGCCCGATATCGAACCCAGGACCTGATGCTCAGTAGTAGCGCTTGCGACTACTAAACCAACAAGGCAGACGAAGTGTTCAAAGTCAAAGCATTTATTTCAAATAGGCACATAAAAGGCACTTTTGAACGTCAAAAATTATCTTAAAATAGAATTGATTCTAGTCGCCCATTCCAAAAAATAGTTTTCGTATGGAGAAGAATGGGCAAGAAACTCCACCTTCAAAAGTCTAAACGAAATAGGTAGTCACAAGTGAATAGGTTTCCTTTACGAAAGCTGCGGGGCAATTGCGTAACACATTATCAATCGGAATCGGTTTCATTTTGACAGTTCAACAACATTCATTGCGTCATTTACGTGTTGATTGGACAAATTTTTCGAACTTATGAAGCAATGGATTAGCAATTTGCTTCAAAATGATTCAGATTCCGATTGATAGTGTGTTGCGCAATTAGGGTGCAGATACCATCTTCTTACGCCAGGTCAGATAGTACCTACCTAGGTACCAAGTCGTACGAGACCTTTGTCTTAAGCAAAAAAATGTTAGAAAGGAATGAAAATACTGCCAATACCTTCCTCAAATGTTTGAAAGGAAGTCAAAACAAAGATGATGAAAATGGAAAAGATTTCTTGGAATAGAAGAGGAACACTTTGGCCTGAACTGGTTCTTTATCCGAAATGAAATAGAATTTTATTTTTGACAAAAAAAAAAACTGGTACAGTCACGTCTAAAAGTATGTATACACTTGGCAATTTTCAATTGCGATTTTTTCGTGAAATAACGAATGCAACGTTGAAATACGACACTTATCAATAAACCTATGGGTTCGAAAATACTATTTTCGTAATAACATAAAATTTCATTCAAAAATAAAGGAGAAAATCGCCTTTGAATAAAGCCAAGTGTATATATACTTTTAGACATGACTGTACAGGATTGCTTTTAAAATACGTTCATCGGAAGCATTGTGTCGTCTTAAACATTTCCGATACAAACAAAATAACAGACTACCCACCGAACTCGACACGACGACTTATTCCTTCTCGGTATATGTACAAGAATAATGAGATTAACGAATGCAATCCCCGGATTAAATTTATTATGCGTGAAAGAACGGGGGAAGAATACTAATCTCCCAGGGTGGCGCAGGGATGGCAAACCTTATGGCACGCGCCAGAGTCTACACGGAATTGGCAGGGGTCATAAATCACGCCATTGCGGTTCACTGAAACAGGAATCTCTCAAAATGTAAATGGCCGCAGTCGAAGCAAAGGTGCAGCGATCCATGTTTATCGGTTGAGAATTTCTGAAGGCCATAACTAAAAACGTTCAAAATCTAGTCGGAATCTCATCTCAGCGGCCATAAATGCCAAAAATCTAGAGATATTTTTGACAGATTGAAACTGAGATCAGACTGTGAACGTTCTTAAAATTACGAAAATTGCCCCTCTGGTATTTAAGTTGGCTTGCTATATGTTCATTCCAGTATAGTAGGTACCGATCATGTTCATCAATATATTTGAAGTCATCCTGCAAGAAGACCACTCAGCTTTCTCGTGTGTACCAATGGATGTGAGTTGTTCGAAATGACTGTCAAAAAGTTCTTATCTGAACCAAAATTAAACCCAAGTTATGAAACAGTTCAGTGGCAACTGCACCCTTTGTGCGTGTATAACAATATAGTACCAATTTGAATTATTTATGAAACTTTAGTGATGATTTTGTAATTTTTCCAAAAAAACGGTACCAAACGGTACCGATTTCAACGCAGTTTCGAGGTCCAACACTATCTTATTTCAACAGTACTTAAAAGTAATCTTATTTGAGACCACCAAATGCTTTTTTTTTTAAGTGGTGCGTAAGGTTTGCCATCCCTGCAGCAAGGCGACAAACCCGCCGAAGCTGCTGACTCTTTGTACTGAATTCCGCTTGAATTACGAGTACCCTCTCCGAAGTATTACTTACTGTTCACGCTATTTCTACTTGGGGGATGGGCAGGATTTCAAACAGTAGCAATATATTGGGAAATCACTTCGTCTTTGAAGAAAACAAGAACAATTCGAAATTACTTGCAGTTTAGAAGTCTTCAACTGTGTGAAATTTATTTTGGGGGTCAAGTCTTCCCTGAAGTATTATTATAAGAAACGAAGACCCCCAGACAAGATTTATCTGCTTACCGTATTAAGTAGATACCTATTCTGGAAAAAATTTACAGTATCAACTATTTACTTATTCTATCTTTTAATACCTTTTTCACATTTTAAAACGACTCTAACGGCCTTATTCATTTTTTTAGGAGGATAAAAATGTGTACACGGAATAAACTTCTAATACTAAGGGCTGTTTTTTCAAATGACAGATAATTTTTATTCGTGGAATAAATTTGACGTCTGATAGCTATTGTATGGAAGAACTGTCAAAAATTCAAAATTATTCCTCCGATAAAATTATCTTGCGTTGGAAAAATCAGCCCTAAATAAAATATTAAGGGGCTTACAAGACCTAAACGCAAAAAAACGCTAGTTTTCGAAACAATAAAAGTATATGATCGACTACAGTAAACAAAATCAGAAAAATGTATGATATTCTTCAGGATATATGATAAGTAGATAGTGTTTTGAAAACATAATACAACTAATTTGATACGATACAAAAATCTTTAAGATACCTCTAAAAACTTTCTATTTACAATAAAAACCATAGTAATAAACATAAAATCATTCTGATTTTTGTCAGATTATTCTACAAGTAACATACTAAAATACTAGTGTTTTAATTTTTTAGTTCAAACAATAGTTTTTTTGCAACCAGTTCTTCTCTATCGTTCTTAGTTCTTTCTCGTCCTATTACGCTATGGAATGGGCAACTAGCTTCATCTTTCTGACTGACTGGCCCCTTGACAGTTCAAAAGTGCCTGTAATTGGTTTATTTGAAATACATGCTTTGAGTTACAACCTAACTAAAACTATTAATAAACTAAAAGATGACGTAAAATTAAAAATTCCTCCGCATTGCTGTCGACTGGTAATGTAGGTACCCAAGAGACTGACGGCATTGCCTCGTTGTATGGCAATACTTAGCCTCTGGCCAAGGTAAAAGCCAGCCCTTGAGTCACGGGAAGTGTCAACATACTTATTACATTAAAATCTTTAATTTAAATTGCCCAGAGGCTCACAAGTATCGGAAATGCTGGCTATAAATAAAACCTACTTAAATTACATCAAAACATGAAACAATTTTAAGAAGTACTTAAATTACAATTCATTAGGAAACATTACATTAAAATCAAATCATCGCCTTTTCAATACCTGCCAATCTTCGTAGATTACATCAATGTAATTGAAAGTCACTTAATTACAGCTCGTAAAAGAGAATGTATGTACAATCCCAGCATAAATATATAATGGTACATTCACAGTAGATATTGCGAACACGTACCTACAGTTTGCACCATGACTACATAATTTGTGTACATTCGACACAGTACGACATTGTGTAGTAAATCAATTTTTATAGTCCTTGAATAATTTTGTATAAAATTAGTATTAAGTGTTTATTTGTTACGCTAATATTTTTTATCCTTCGTAGGTATGATAAAATTGATAATACAGAAATCTAGGGTAGCTATTCATAAATTACCAAAACAGAACATGAAATGACGAGAGAATACGTTGTTGAAACCTGTCAGTTTCATACAAACGAATACATGATTCATAAATTACCAAAACAGAACATGAAATGACGAGAGAATACGTTGTTGACACCTGTCAGTTTCATGCAAACGAATACATGTTTTGCGAATTTGATCTTTATTAGCTACTAGAACTTTTGCTTTAACAGATGTCAGAAACGCAGATGTCAGACTATAGACATTGGGGTGTCTGGTCCGTAAAATTACCAGCGATGTTTTTACTCTGTGGGCAAAGCCACCGCTGACAATTTCGCGGAAAACAAATTACCTAATTGTTCTCAACTACATAAGCTGTACCTATTTCTACTCTATGACATTGATAGTAGCTGTCTAAAGCCACTAAGTACGGAGTGAAGCTCCATCGCTAAAATTATGTAGCTAGCTCCTGTACTATACTGACCGCTGCCGACCGCACTTTAGTACTCCTAGCCTACATTCACTACGACTACAATCCTATACAATAGGTAGAGTAAGTAGCTAGTAAGGTTTGAATGGACTACCATCGGCCATTGCTGGTCTTAGCCTTTACACAATGGTCTCCCATACATAATCTTGTAGTAGTAGATAATATATCTTTGTCGTACTAAAGCTCTTTGTGAAGGAGTTCAATCGGGGAAGTATTACTACTATACTTATTTTGGCACCAAGCAGTATTGCTGTATTTTGGTTTGAAGTGTATAATTATGTATGTTAGTGTTATTACAGGCATATGAAACATTTCAGCCTTGTCTTTAGGATAGCAACGCACCTGCGTTGTCCCTGGCATTGCAATAGCCACATAAAACAAAACATACATAATCCTATAGGAGTACATTAGGTATACCTAATGTTCCCACTACTGTGAGAGCAACAAATCGTAAGTCAAGACTGATACCACTAGGCCACCACTATCGGTTTCAGCACCCTTGAAAACCACGAAAACGACACCCATAATGAAACATGTGCGTTCACACAGCTCGGAGAACCAGAGAGTACTTGGCTATGGAACACATCCGGGATTTGCCGTGGCCTTAATCCCATAGAGCATTCATGGGACATTAAAAAAAAATCAATATTTAATTTTGCAAAACATTAAAAGTTTATTTTCTCTTGACTGTACTTACCTGCCAAAAAAGTAACCTAGATAAAGTGGATAAGACAGAGATTAACCGGTCAAGCGGTGAAACAATAGAAAATCAAATGTGTCTCATTAGCGGAGCTTGACAGATTAAAACAGAAGAACTCGAAGGGAATCCAGGGGGCGTGGAGGGGGGTTCAGGGAATCAGACCGGGATAAATCGTCGGGTCTGATACCACTGAGCGACAAACAAAAAATATCCATTGAAAAAATCACATCCATTGATTCAGAACATAAATAAACCTTACCTAACTTTATTCCACCGAAGTAAATTTCCCCAAAAACACGAACCTTTTAACCAACCGCTTTATCCGCTTTTCACAAATTGAATCTCATCACCTTACCCAAGCATGTCACACATAATTAGATGACTTGCATCTATCATTCAGTTTGAACCGTTCATCCCTAACCAAAGGGTTGCCAGTTGCCATTAGCCTCAAGCTCATTAGCGAAAACCAAAATAAAGCGTGCAATATAAAAGAATGAGTTGGCAACTTTGACAGCCCTATTCATCACGCTGAATACACCAAGCTAGGGTTGTACGCGCACAAATTTACGCAAATTGAACTCTTCGCACTTTAGGCCTGAATGAGATTTTGTCGATACTGAAAAAGTGGGGGTATTATAGGTCGTAATAGGTATTTGAGTGGTTCTGGGATATAGCTTCTTTGTAAGTATTTGTTGGCGTATATAATAGAAGGGAAATATTACGTTGGAATACATCACATAACACAACTGGAGGTAGTGCTTTTTGAAAATGATGATTGAAAGGGTGAAAGTGAACTATTACGTTCGTTTTTTCTTTGAATTTGTAACATATAGGTATATTTTTCTCCAATTATGGAATACCGACCCATCTGTATAAGAATTCCGTGTTATAAATAGACTGATAAATCTGGCCGGAGGGGCCCGTGGCTGAATAATAACAGCCGCATAGGTCGATCGATCAGGTTAAGCTACGCATGCCGCGGTTGGTCTGTGGATGGGTGACCATGTTTACATACCGAGACCCCTCCGTGCCTCGGAAAGCACGTTAAGCCGTTGGTCTCGGCTGTCATTCGTGGATCTTTGACCGTCGTTACGGGTAGTCACAAGCCCGAAAGTCTGACAACCAGTCTTACCAAGGGGTAACGTACTACCCAGTAACTGGGTTGTGGAAGCCAGATATGCAGTCGCTCCATGTAAAATACTGGCATTCAGCTGCATCCGGTTAGACTGGAAGCTGACCCTAACTACTAGTTGGGAAAAGGCTAAACAGATGATCTATAATATTGATGTGTTAAAACTAGTATTAACCAGTTACTTCTCGTTATTTCCAGATCTTTGCAGCGGATTGAAATGAGACGAAGAACAGATCAACGGTTATGCGAGGTAATTTATTTTGTATCTATTTTAGTCACACATCTGTATCGAAATGTGCTTTTTTAACTTAAATTGGTAAGTTAATCTTCACAGCTGCTTATTCACGATCAGATCCATCGTTTCTTTGGTCTTCCCCTACTCTTATAGCCTTCGACAAACAAACGAGTTATACTCCAAATATTGTGCCGACCTCGTATTTTCTTTATGAACGTAAGGTTGAATGTCACTTGCAAGTCATAAAACGATCGAGGTCTATTTGTCTATGTAACCGTTACATAATTTGAACCTTAGTAAAGTTTCAATTTACTGGGAATTGTTGTCAAAAGTGGAAAGCAGTTAGGAGCACACCAGTATATTTCCACACACATTGTATAGACACCAGTGTCTATAGTTTACAAATCCTATAGTGTTGGCAGTATTTGCGATTCCTAGAAACAGTATTAAAACACCGACACTAACTCCATTCAAACCAGAACATAGCAATGCTTTCTGACGGCAGAAGTAAATTCGGCTATAGCATTACCTCGAACCCTTTCACAAGCCAGCGTGACAACAAAACTATGGTCTGTTCCAAAACTGTGTGATAAAAATGTAAACAAAAGTATCAGAAATCGTACCTGCCTCTGTGTCATTAATTTGAGTGCTTTGATTTTGATTATTCGAATACCTAAAACCGAAATTCCAATTTTAAGTCACCTTATAGAAGTTTTTTATTTAGATATAGACATTTATTCGTCGACGTGGTAGGTACAAAATTGGTTAGTATACTTATGTTCAGGACACATCCGCCGCTAAAAGTGGCATACGAATATTTACAATATTACACTTGGCTACTTTATACTCTAATAAACAATACAATTAAGACACATTCCCCTTTATTCATACAAGTAATGACTAGCGACTATTTTAACCATAATTTTGACGACAAATCTTCAATTAACTTTAATCGTCGCTTAGAAATAAACCCGTTACCCCCTTACTAATAAACGTATTATAATCAGATGAATAGTTACACACCAATTTCTCTCTTTCAGTCGTCTCTTTCTTTCGAAAGAAGAAGACAAACCGTTGTGTAACTAACGGTATACAACGTTTATTAGTGAGGGGGTTAATAATAATTGAAAAGGTATAGCCTATACCTACGTAAAAATACTCGTGCCCTAAACTGTTCAATTGAGCGCAATTGCGAGCTAAGGCCCCTAGATCATCTCTCATCGCATTTTTCATTATTGTCTGTTCCTCCTGACCAGCGAGGAAACAAGGGCTTAATAGAGTTATAGTTGGTATTAAAACTCGAATGCAGACCCTCTGTGGACTGAAATTGGTTAACTTGACAGACGCTAACCCCTGGTGTGTTTAACAACGTGGTTAAAGAACTTTTAATGCAGATTATTAGCAGACACTAATTCAATTTAGTATGCTTATAAAATGACTAGCTTCTGCCAGACTTCGTCTCCCCGACCTACCCCGTCGCATTGCATTATTGTTGCTCGTCTACTTAGGATCCTAGCGTGATGATAAGTATCCTATACTCTATAGCCTTCCTCAAGAATTGGGCTATCAAATTCAAAAAGACTTTTTCAAATACGACTGGTAGTTCCAGAGATTAGAGCGTTCAAACAAACAAACAAATTCTCCAGCTTTATCTATACATATAAAATTCAAAGTCCTGACTGACTGACTGATATATCAACGCACAGCCTAAACCGCTGGTCCTAGAGACATGAAATTTGGAGGGTGTGTTCTTAGTGAAGAGTAGGTGTCCACTAAAAAAGGGTTTTTCGAAATTCCACCCCTAAGAGGGTGAATGGGGGGAGGGTGAAATTTCATGCGGACGAAGTCGCGGGCAGAAGCTATTATTAGTATAAATCTGAAGAAAGAAATAAAGAAAATACGTTTATTACACATAGATGTATCTCCGCTACATCTCCTCAAAAGGTATTTTTGCCTCTGCAAGTTAAGAATAAAAAACAATTGAAAAGCGGCAATAGCCCAACAAGTAAGAGAGGGGGTGGCTTCGATCCTTGCCTGTTGCTCTTTGCACTCTGACAATCGACACATCATGTCCGTTTTACATACATTATCAAACTCATACCTTCTTCCCACGGCAAGTTGGTAGATACTACATGACCCTACAGTGGCGGATTTACCAACAGGCTGAGTAGGCTGGAGCCTAGGGCGGCAGATTTTAGGGCGGCTGGGGCTAACATTTTTTTTTTTTTATATCTTAGTGAAATTAAAACGATTAATATTTATACAGGAAGATTTTTTTATCACCATCCAAATTTTTACAGAGTGTTCTACCCGGTGCCCTGTCAGTTCACCAAAAATTAATTTACAAATTTTTACTTGACAAACAACGATTGGCAAAAACATGATTTGTCATTTCATCATTGTACAACAACAAGTTTGCCAAATAATTCACTTAACAAAATAATCACCAGATAAACTTTTGTTTAATAACGTGTTATTTAACAAGCAATTCATTTTTTATTCATTTTATTTAATAAAACAACGTTTGGAATAAAAACGTTTTGCATATTGATCATTACGCATTATCATTACGCAATTTCCTAAAAATGAAATTCATTCTTTCATCGACTTGCGCTAATAGAAAAAAAGAGATTATTTATAGTGGGCTACCCGGAACCGAACTAGTTAGATTAGGACAAATATTTAAAAAAAAAAGTTAGGTTAGGTTAGGTTAAAACTGCGACCCCTGCGCACGAGCCGAGCGAGCGAAGCGAGCGTAGCCGCGGTAGCGGCCGGCTAGTGCCAGAAACGACTAGATTTTATTTTAAAAAAAATTACTATTACACAAAATATTACAGAAACGACTTGCGCTAATAGAAGATAAAAAAGAGATTATTTTTAGTAGGCTACCCGGAACCGAACTAGTTACATTAGGTTAATTATTAAAAAAAAAATGGTTCGGTTAGGTTAGGTTAAAACCGTGACCCCCTACGCACGAGCCGAGCGAGCGAAGCGAGCGGTGCCGCGGCAGCGGCCGGCGAGTGCCAGAAACGACAAGATTATATAGAAAAAAATACTAGCCTGAAAATTGTTTGACCCAAATGGAGAATACCGTCATGATCACTTTGCGACTGGTTTAGAAAATATTTACATAGTATAAAACAAAGTTACTCCCGCTGTCTGTAAGCTTAGATCTTTTAAACTACGCAACGGATTTTAATGCAGTTTTTAATGCAGTCGCTAGTGTATTATAAAATGTTATTTTGTATAAACGTTATTTTTACAAAAGAATCTAAATATTAAATGAAAAATGTATAAATGATTAAATATCATCCGTAACATTTGTAAAGAGAAGCATTTGCCAAATAAATGTTTGTAAAACGAGTGTTTATAAATTAAAACATTTGCGGAATGAGTTGTTTGTGAAATAAATAGTATACGAAACGTTGGTTGTAAACTAAAAATTTGTCAATGGAGTTTTGGTGAAACATTAGTGAACCGTTCTACCCATGAATATGAACAACTTTCACTATGGGACCAACTCTGAAATCACGAAAAAAAAATCAGCTGTTTAATACGAAAGTTCAATACCTACTTGACCAAAATGTATGAAATAACTGATTTTTATTTTCATTATTTCAGAGTTGGTCCCATAGTGAAAGATTCATGGGTAGAACACCCTGTAAAAATTTGGATGGTGATAAAAAAATCTTTTTGTATACCTACCATGGTTTTTTGGAAAGAATAAACAAAGTGAATGCTCAAATTCAGGCTTCTACCGTAGATTTGATCACAGTTGCCGATCTTTATAAATCTCTTTGCAAGTTTTTCGTAGCTAAACGTGTCAACATGAACATTTTAAGTATTTTGAAGAAAAGGCGATGGAATTAAGCGTGTCGAAGCAGTATACAAAAGACATGGGACATTGTTGTAGAGTTCGGTAGGGACGGCAAAATTTGAATAGCCTACTGAGCCCTGATTCACAACCATACGGCAGGCTATCGTATCGAAAACCTGACATTTCGATAACCTGATTTGACTTCCCGTCAACAGCAAATAGCTGTTGGAAGAATAGCGGGCGTCTATTTGATTTAAACTGACAAAATTTTCGGGTTTTGGACTTGTGAACAGCGTTGAGAAGACTCCTACGATAACAATGATTAATGTTCGATACGATACGAAAGCATATCGAGTGTTTGTGAATAAGGGGGCTGGTGGCAAATGTGTAAATCCGCCACTGGAACACTACGATACACGCAAGGATTCACGCACGCCGCGCCGGTTGCAAATACTACGCACCTAACCTTCCTCACCATGTCAGTTTTATTAGTTAACTAAAAGCAAAATCCACTAGTGTCGTGCAACTAAAATAATGAAAGTTTAGTAACACTGGCTGACTCAATAAAATAAGTTTTATGTCCTGGCTGGAGACCTTAATTTATTAAGGGTACAGAAAAGCCTGGATTAGCAACCTCCTTGGTTGACCTGCGAGAAAAAAAAAAATATGCGTTTTTTTTTTTCTTTGATATTAATTTAAGTTTTTTCTTTGATATTAATTCAAGTTACACTTTTTGAGCGTGGTGACCACCACGTCTACACGCATACGTCTAGTCGCACGCACACAAACACCGTGCCGAAGTCTGCCGAACTGAAACGACGTTAGACGATGCACGGTTTTCAACGCCGCACCGCTGGCTGTGCCGGTCGGAGTGGGGGGTGTTAGGTTTATTTTCGTTACGGAATTTCTTGATTCGGTCGCCGCGCTCAAAGCCCGCGATAAAAGCTATGCAATAGCTTAAAAAAGAAAAAAGCTGACTCAATAATCATAATACGATCCCATTCATTCATATTCTACATCTTCGCCAACCCTAATCCAAGGCCATAACATTTTTAAACAAACCAGTTACTACTATAGAAAAATCTACTTCAGAAACCATAACATATGAATAAAAACTGTCGGGCTGTCCGTTCATTGATACAAAATCCTTTCCTAGAACACTCGGCATAATATTATTCAAAATATATTCTGTAGCTTCTTCGTGCTTGAATAGAATCACCATTTATACCTCGAGGTCTGTTTAAACTGACCCTTTTGGAAAAATAAAGTGTTTCCGTATAAAACCATTGCCAACATAAATGTTTTCGTATGAATTACTGCTATAAATATAAATTGTATCGTTTTCTGGCCAATGTTTTTTGTATATTCGGTTTTTTCGAGCCATATTTTTTCAATTGGAAAATTCGTTTGGTTTTGTTTAGAAGAATGGATCTCTCAAATAGTTTGTTGGTTGAAACATTGATCCTATATTTGATAGCGTCGAGTTTCAATAATTTTATTTTGGTATATTTTTGCTTCTAAATAATAAGCTAGTGCTTTTTTTATTATAAAAGATTTAAATATTGAAAAAAATTTCAATAAAAACAGTTTTCTTGGGAATGTTTGTACGTGTTCATTAAAAATAATAAACTGGTGCCTTCAATATCAATGATTAGGTGGGTACCTATTCTTTGATATTAAAAAAATCTCTAGTCAAAAGAATATCCATGGGCATGTTACTCTGTAATCCCTTTAAAATGTTTCTGTTTTCATCACTTTCCAATTATTATGTATCTATTTGTAAAATATGATTTATCTCATAGGAGTTGTGCGAGCTGATATACTTTTAAAATAATCAGCACGCACGACTCCTATCAAAACCGATGGGGAATCAGCATGCAATGTGAAAGGTCGCCATGGAATACATTAGCTGTCACCGTGACAGAAAACTGAAGAAGTTCCATAGAGCTATGGTCACAAGGAGTTAACACATCAACATAAAAGTCAATGTAGCATTACCTCCAGTGTCTGAAAATTTCATCAAGCCTTTGTTTAGTGAATCTGCAGTTATTGTTATCGTGTGATTGGTTATCGCGCGATCGTTCACCAACACGATGGACCGATCAGGTGAAGGAATCATCGTCCTCTAAATTCTACACGGTGGTATAAGGGATGCGCCGGACAGAAACCGGTGGAGGCGGATCATCCGCTCCAGATGCAACTCCGAAGCTGACCACGATCCTCAGAGATGAGGGAGCGACTGGGTGATTGGTTAACTAGAATAACAGCAACAAATCTATATTCGCTGACACTCCTGGATTTGGGAGTGTCTTAATTTGAGAGTGTCACACAACGAAGTTTTTTTTCTTTTGAAGTGAAAACTCCTTTAGGCGCGTTGGGCATTTTTTGAGATGGGAAAAACCATTGAATTCGCGCCACTGTTACCGTAACCGACACCGCTTCGGTTGTATTCGGCTGTCCTCGGGATGTACACGGTTTTAATGTATATCCGATATGTCAGTGAGTGATGGCAAAGTATTCTGTTTGTGTTTTGTTTTCACTTCTGTCGGCACTCCCGGAGTGCCACTGATTTTTTTTTTGGCTTCATCTTTCAGTGCTTGCAGTTGTAGATCAAATAGTTATGTAACATATTTTGAGTTGTTCTTTTTTTCCCTTCTTATTAGTTGGTTGCTTATTAGCATAAGAGTTGGGGCTGCAACGTGCGTGCGCGCAGAGCGGCGCGGCGGCGCATTGGACGCGGGCACGCGCGTGTAGGGGCTGTATGACTGTAAGAGATTTATGGGACTCTACAGTTCAGATATTCAGTTGTTGTTTATTTTTCTATTACATTTTGATTGTTACGGTACATAAATCAAGCATTTAAGTTTTCCCCAAGTTTTTTATGACAGATACTTTTTGCATAGCATACAGATTTAAGGCAAAGATATGTTTTAAATTGCGAAACTGTCTCAAGTGTATGTAACAAATAGTTCTACAAATTATCCTTATTACCGCCCTTTCACATCCATACTAATATTATAAATGCGAAAGTGTGTCTGTCTGTCTATCTGTTACCTCTTCACGCTTAAACCGCTGAACCGATTTAGATGAAATCTGGTATAGAGATAGTTTGAGTCCCGGGAAAGGACATAGGATAGTTTTTATCCCGAAATTCCTACGGGATCGACACTTATGCGGGTGAAATCGCGGGGCGCTGCTAGTTTATTATACCTTTGACAGTAGCAACCAAATAGCAACCTAATTGCTACGACAATAAAATAGAAAATATAGCAACGGAACTTACTACAACACAAACTACATAATATCCCGATTCCCTTCATAACTCCTGGCTCCACTACTAGCGGCGCTAATCTGTGTTGCGCCTGCGCAGTATGCGAGCCGAGTCGCCCGCGCAACCGCTCGGAATGCAAGATGACCGATTACGTTTTTTGCTACATAATACCATGCTGCCACAGCGCCTTTTATGTCGGGACGGAAGCCTTATTAAGTAATGCTGATAATTTAATATTGTTTTTGTAGTGTCCGGCAGGAGGTGAGGCTTGAGTATCTGTTTGGAATACTACATAACTCTAGTGTGATGTCTACCTTTGTATACCCTCCTGAGTCCCTGTGGTCGTTATATCTCGTACGTCATAAAGTCCTAACATTATTCACGGTTGCCATTTGTAATAACCGGACGTACTTTGTAACACACATATTAGTTTTTCGTTTAAAAATCGGCGCTGCTACACCTGATTTCGTCGGTTCGTACTATAATTTGTCGGTAACAACGACCACAGGGACTCAGGAGGATACAGAGAGAGAGGGAGAGAGAGAGATTATGTATCCAAATGGTTAGGCTTCTTAAAGCAGGTTTGGTGCCGGTTTTCACTGACATTAGACGACACCCGTCGACAGCCGACGACTCCGACGGCAGCCGTCGACGCGTGTCGCCTCTGCTGTTAACACGTGCCGCAAATGTGATGCACACTTACTTGTATGGAAGTCCTCAAAATAACGCGAATTATAATAGTCGCATGACTTCCTAGTCATTAAAACAATTGCGCGCACAGTCACATCCCACACCTCAGTCGAACGAAAAAAACACATTATTATGTGTATTTTTTAATTTCATCATGAACTTCTGCTTAAAAACCTTGAAAGCTCACAATCACATTTGTTTTATATTATTTACTAGCTGCGCCCGGCGGTTTCACCCGCATTCGTTTCGATCCCGTGGGAATATCGGGATAAAAAGTAGCCTATGTCCTTTCCCGGGACTCAAACTATCTCTATACCAAATTTCATCTAAATCGGTTCAGCGGTTTGAGCGTGAAGAAGTAATAAACATATAAACACACACACACACACACTCACAAACTTTCGCCTTTATAATATTAGTGTGATACACCCAAACTTGATTCTCTAGAATATTTTGTATTAAAAGAAAAAAACAGAAACGAAATAAAATAAAATTTTATTCGCTCGACGTAAGTAATAAAATATAGACCTGAAACTTATTGCTTGTGAAGGTCAAGCTAAAACTGGAGGAATTACTTTCTTTCAGTAAGCAAGAATATAATGTTACATAATCTTACATATATTCTCTTTATGTTCCGTTATTTATTATTTTCTGCGAATTGTTGTATTGTAATGAGATTTTTGGCCTCGTAAAGAGAATGCTCTGCACAATGGATAATTTTATCATCAAATTTGTATTTCATGGAAATGAATATGAGAAAGCAAAACAGAATTGTAGAATAGAGAAGTGTCGATATGTGAGCAGTGGTGGCCAAGTGGTAACGGCCGCGACTTACGAGTTGTAGGTCGTAGGTTCGAACCTAGACAGGCGCTTTACTTTGTGTAAATTATTTCATCACAACTGCTCTCAAAACGGTGAAGGAAAACATCGTGAGGAAACCGGGATGTCCTAGAGCCAAAAACTCGAAGACATGTGACATCTGCTAACCCGCACTGGGCCCGCCTGGTGGATAACGGCCTACTACCTCTCATTGAGAGGAGGCCTGTGTCCCAGCAGTGGGAACATTATAGGCTGATTATGAAGCCTCTAGATCTCCAATATAGCATAATGTGGCCCATCCTGACCTGTGCTATGACCCAAGGGAAATTACGTGTAATAATAACAGCAGCCTACTATGGTCCCGCTGCAGGGTAAAAGCTACTTCTCATACAAAGAAGGCACGGGCTTTGATCACCAAGCTTGCTCAAGACGTATTGGCGATTTCAGATTAACTACTAGCAGCTACTACTACTACTACTACCTATAACATTTTAAAAGAGTAACGGTGGAGTTTCTTGCCCATTCTTCTCCATACGAAAACTACCTTTTGGAATGGGCGACTAGAATCAATTCTATTTTAAGATAATTTTTGACGTTCAAAAGTGCCTTTTATGTGCCTATTTGAAATAAATGCTTTGACTTTGACTTTTGCAGCGCCCCGCGGTTTCACCCGCATAAGTGTCGATCCCGTGGGAATATCGGGACAAAAACTATCCTATGTCCTTTCCCGAGACTCAAACTATCTCTATACCAAATTTCATCTAAATCGGTTCAGCGGTTTAAGCGTGAAGATGTAGCAGGCTGACACACTTTCGCATTTATAATATTAGTATGGATTAGATTCACGATGTTTTCCTTCAAAGTACATATGAATCAAAAAGTCATACAACCACAACCTCATGAGAGGCGAGGCCTTAAACACTGGTCCATAACGACAATCAAGGACAAGGGAAATCACTGTTAGTTACAGTATTTGTATCTCACGAAGCGACGCAAATATTACTTGTGGTTGTGGTATCCGAGACACGGGCGAATTTGGAAATTTGTAAGTGTGTGTGCGTGAGTGTAATGTGCTGACGCTACTCGTCTTTACGCACACATGCACAGCGTGGTTGTACACTTGGTTACCACAAGTAAAGCGCGCGTCGCTTCGTGAGATAAAAATTCTGTAACAAGGGTTATAACAGTACTTTTCCTACCGCAAGAAATCATACCTCCGCAGCCGCATTCGCATTGTAGGTGGAGATGAAGCTCTACATCTCCGCCTCTTACTCCGCTAAGATGGCCTCTGTTAATTGTGTGTCCCCTGCAGTCTCTTCCTAAATCTCCAAGTGTCTTATCCGACAAGTTTATATATTTTAGCATTATGTATTTATTTAAGTATACTTATGTTATTTTTATTTTATTTTTTGCAATATATGTGTAGCTTTATTTAATATTAAAATTTTAGACTTCACACATTCATATTTTTCTCTTCTTGTTCTCACACACTTTTGCCTACATTTTTTTTTTACTTTTCCTTTTGCAGGTCCGCTGGAAGAAATTTCTTAAGAAATAAGCAGTACCTTTGTACTCAAATTATAATTATATCATATCCTTATATATTTTACTCTGTGTACATAAATAATAAAATAAATAGGAAGCAATTCCACCAACCAAATACATTCTTCAAAATAAACTAGAGATTCCAGCCCACCTCTCTCCCGCACTAGCGTGAGGGTAAACAATAGTTGCCAGGAGCGAACCGCATACATGACGTTTACCGTCGATACACCTGTGTAAAGTTGCATTTATTTATGCGCCACGATGCGTCCATTCTTGTGGGGTGGGTGTGTGGTGTAAACAAGAGTGGTAGCGAGTTCATAAATAAGAGGGGCTTGTGGCTAAGTAATAACAGCCGCACGGGTCAATCGATTAGATTAAGCTACGCTTGCCGCGGTTGGTCCGTGGATGGGTGACCATCTTTACATACCAAGACCCCTCCGTGCCTCGGAAAGCACGTTAAGCCGTTGGTCCCGGCTGTCATTCGTGGATCTTTGACAGTTGCTACGGGTCGTCAGAAGCCCGAAAATCTGACAACCAGTCTTACCAAGGGGTATCGAATTACCCAGTAACTGGGTTCTGGAGGTCAGACAGGCAGTCGCTCCATGTAAAATACTGGTATTCAGCTGCATACGGTGAGACTGGAAGCCGACCAAAACATAGTGGGGAATAGGCTAGGCGGATGATGAGCGAGTTCATAATTAGTGTAGGGAAAAAACTAAAAATTAATAAATATCGAGGTTATGTCGTGATGACAACATCGTGAGAAAGAAAACATCGTGAAGAAACCGGCACGTCCTAGAACCAAAAATTCGAAGACACAGACAAGACATGTGACATCTAAGGCTTATATGTCACTCAGACACCATGGTTGCCCTGCCAGCAAAATATGTTATTAGGTGTATCAAAACGTCTTTAAGTAGTGACTAGTGACGCCATCTATAGTACAAAATGTAAAATGCTTTTTGAACCAATTATAGGGAAAATTATTCATAAGTATTTTATATCGCTACCGTCCATCCCTTACACAGCGGAGCACACTGCATCTACAGCGTAGTATCTCAGCATTGCTTAGCATAACACAGAGTGCACACTAGCGACCTTTCACGCGGTGGGAACCGGCGCAAGCGCAGTCTATTTGAATATTTGCGCACGACAGTGCGGACCCGGCTTTATTCCGGTGTTAATATTTCATGAACTGAAAATTTTAATTTAAAATTCAACAGTGTGTGGTCGCCGGACTCTCTTTGTTCTCCATTGTGTATTGAATCTATGTTTGTTTATGGTAAAACACGATTCCTGAATTATCATACTTGACTAATGCTTGCAGAAAGTGCCCAGCTGAAAATATGTAAATAAAATAGTCACGCTAAATCGAATTTTAATTTCTATTAGAAAAACGTTTTAGCCAAAACGTTATTTATATTTAACAAAGCCAAACAAAGTCTCGCTCAATCAGTAAGCTAAATTAAACTCGAATGCAAGCCATTAATATTGACTAAACATTCAAACAGCCGTGAGATTGGCGTCCATTTTTAATTTATTACTCGACACACGAACGCATATCGACACTAATAGTTTTCTATAATTGAGATTCAAATTGAGTTCCCACGACTAGCGAGCGAATCGATCGACAAATATATCGAGAGGTTGATTAATCGAATCAATATTTAGGCGGCACTATGGACGTAGTGATGTACGCAATGCGCATGTCATCTCGTTACAATTCGATGTGAGATACCATGTACCTAAATATAATTAAATATTCAATAGAATTTTCTGTTAAATTTGAATTGTTAGTTTACATCTATTGTACAACGACGAAGCCAGAATTCAACATTTTGGAATGTGTTACTGAAAATATGATTAATCTGCATTGAAACATTTTTCAATTGGTATTCATTTAAACATTAAAATAATCGCATTAATCAACATAATTTACTGTTAGAAATATTTGCACACGTAGGTATTTAAGTTGCTACAATAGAGCAATTCAAAACAAGCATTCATTATTACAGTTATTAACAAAATATATAAAGCTGCACAATGAAATTGGATTAAGTTTTGTAATAGAGTTTACACGAACTTTTATCTTTATATCAGACTAGCTGCGCCCCGCGGTTTCTCCCGCGTAAATGTCGATCCCGTAGAAATATCGGGATAAAAATTAGCCTATACAGGATGAAATTGAACACATGCGACAAATCGAAATGGGAGATTGTACTCATCATTATGAACAACTTTTACTATGGAACCAAACCTAAAATCGCGAAAAAAAAATCAGCTGCTCCCTACATTTTGACGAATTATGCGAACATAAATGTAGGGAACAGCTGATTTTTTTTTCGCGATTTCAGGTTCGGTCCCATAGTAAAAGTTGTTCATAATGATGAGTACAATCTCCCATTTCAATTTGTCGCATGTGTTCAATTTCACCCTGTATAATCTAGAGTGTCAGCTACCTCCATATAAAATTTTATCAAAATTGGTCCAGCCGTTTGAGAGTGAAGAAGTAACAAATATATAAACACACACACACACACACTCACAAACTTTCGCCTTTATGATATTAGTGTGATAATGTGATTAATTATGTTAAACTGACTATAAGTATGTATTTAGATATTAAACTGCATAATTTTAATTTTATTGCAAACTAAAAACTTTACTACGCAAAGTTTTGAAACTTTCATTACCCATTTGAAGCATTCGCTATATAAAATAGTTTTTTTTAATCATTTGAAAATGTAAGTCCACTTTAAAAGTCGCGCTAATGGACCTCCTTTGCAAACCACTTCTTTTGATCATTTTTAATTTATTTAACAGTATAAGTACTTACTTGTAATTTTGCCAAAATTAGTGTTATCGTACCTCAGTGTTTCTTTTTTTTATAGTGCTCTCCCGCTATGTAATAATTTTGAAACTAGTTTATTTTTAATTTTCGAGAAAGTCTTAATGGCTCATAAGTTAATACTGTAAAATAATATTTAAGTACCAGAATATTTTCGTCGAGTGCTCAAGGGAAAATCACCTAAACGGAAACCTCCTACACTGTAATTTTGTCCATAAACTATAAGTACTACTATCGATAAGTCATAAAGTTTTTATCGACATGTTACATCACTACAGCTCAATAATGTGATAACACGAATAGTGCGGCGCCATTAATCTTGCGTGGTGTATAAGAATTTACTGTGTTTTCACTTAGGCAGATATAGGCTAGAATTTATAGCCTAGTGTCCAAACCAGTTGGTTTAAGCAAATGATGCGAAACCTGGTAAAGTAATATTTCTGTACAGGGTGTTACAGAAAGGGTATATCAATACAAACGGGTTGAAGAGTGTATCTGGTCTAGAATCTCTGTACAAAATTTCAGCTCAAAAGCATTAACTTTGAAAATGTTTAATATTTTTTTATTTCGACATCACGGCGCTGCACTGGCGCGCGGCGGCGTGATGTGCGTGTACTAGGCGCACAGACACACTACAGATAATGGATAATGACCCTTGTAGTGCGGTGACACATTTTTTATGATTTCAATTTAATAAACTATCGAAATAAAAAAATATTAAGCATTTTCAAAGTTACTGCTTTTGAGCTGAAATTTTGTCCAGAGATTCTAGACCAGATACACTCTTCAACCTGTTTCTATTGATATACCCTTTCTGTAACACCCTGTATATGTAATTAAAAATTAATTAAGAATAAATTATGTAGAGGTTCGAGAGCCGTTATATCTGTATCCCTTTTAACAAACTTTATTACATCGAGTGGAATTTACACAGAGAAGTCATTAAAAAATGCAACACATTTGTATACAGGTTTTAAGAGATATAGATACATAGACAGCTATCGGTTATCATTTTAAAGTATGTCCTATTTCATAAGCTGTAAGATTCACCAGGTTCGCCATTAAACAAAAAATAATCAGAAATAAAACAAAATTAAAATAAATTGAAATAAAATTCTGATTTATATGATAGAAAAATTTATCTGCTCAACAACGTAAATAAAGCAATGAATGTGGTTGAACTGTCAACATAAAAGTCAATGCTACCGATTGTGCGTTACGCAATTACCCCTCTGATCATATAAAAAAAAAATTCTAGGTATACATACACATCTATAAATACCTACCTATTAAACTTCGATACACTTTCTGACTGTTTGATCAACTCGGTCAACTAGATATAACTTTATCACAGCTAAAGATTCCAATTAATGTCGGTGATCGGTTATTTATCATTCAACTCAAGATAGAACTAGACAAGGAAATAGGCAGATATTTCTGCTATATTTATGTAAGTACACACTTTGTATAGTTGGTATTGTCGCATTCTTAGGCCATGAGATAATAACCCGTTCCAACGCTTATACAGAGTGTTACGGAAATGGTATATTAATACAGACGGGTTGAAGAGTGTATCTGGTCTAGAATCTCTGTACACAGCTCAAAAGCATTAACTTTGAAAATGCTTAATATTTTTTTATTTTGACATCACGGCGCTGCACTGGCGCGCGGCGGCGTGATGTGCGTGTACTAGGCGCACAGACACACTACAGATCATGGATAATTGCTCTCCTAGTACGGTGACACGTTTGTTATGATTTCAATTTAATAAACCGTCGAAATAAAAAATATTAAGCATTTTCAAAGTTACTGCTTTTGAGCTGAAATTTTGTACAGAGATTCTAGACCAGATACACTCTTCAACCCGTTTGTATTGATATACCCTTTCCGTAACACCCTGTATATAGGGTCAAATTTAATTATTTAGCGAAACTCTGCAGATGTGGTGGGTGTCGTCTCCACCTTGTATAAGTAGGTACTTCTATCTTGCTTTAACGTTAACCGACAATGCACCTAATATAAAGCGATGTCTATCCGATTATACGCCAAAATATCACAAATCCGACCACCCATCTCATCATAAACCCACTGGCAACCCACGCAAACAATCAGGCACTCTCATTAAGACCTTAATGTCATACAATAGTGCCAGTGTTCTCTATCTGCAACGAAATAGATCTTCATTCTTGCATAACAATGCAAAGGTTAGTGCACACTGTTGGTAGAAAATTCGCACATCGATACCACGATTTTTTTATAACGAACTACACTATTTTGAAGAGAAAACTAAAAAAAAACGGGTGTACTTATGACCACATGACTGAAATGAAACTTCGAGAAAGAGAGAAAGAAAATGTGCGCGCGCACTGCTCTCTCTTGCTCCTACGCTGTGATACAAACAATAGGCCTGCACTGTGCTTAGATATACGGAACGTATTTGGCTATGAGTGGAAGAGAGAAAGAAAATGTGCGCGCGCACTGCTTTCTCTTGCTTATATCCCCCACTCAACTCCCGTTCGCCTCGCCCGATCACACTTTTCGTAACGCTTACGTCACGCGTTCGCCATCTTACTCCCCAAGTCAAGCGTGCGTAAAGAAGTTTCACTTCAAAAGTGAAAAAAAAGCATGCGTGGTGTGGAAACCCCAGCTAGATGGACCGCGACGACCTTAAAAAAGGTGGTTGGGGCTAGATGTGGAAGGCAAAGGACGGAATGTTGTGGTGCAGCTTGAAAGAGACCTAGTTATGTCCAGCAGTGGACTTCGATAAACTGGGTTGATTGTCACGTCAGCTTGCTTATTCTAAAACTAGCTTCTGCCCGTGACTTCGTTCGCGTGAAACTTCTTGTTTCCCCCGAGCCACCTTGTCGTATCGCATCACCTGCCCGCGCTATCACTTAACGTTCTTTTTGACTTTTTTTCTTTTTGCTCGGCTCCTAAGGGTCATAGCGTGATGTTAAATAGCCTATAGCCTTCCTCAAAAATTGGGCTATCAAATACAAGAAGAATTTTTCAAATACGACTGGTAGTTCCAGAGATTACCCCTACATATAAACTTACAAACAAATTTTACCTCTTTATAATATTATAGTATAGATTAGTATAGACTAATAACCGCGGTTCTCTAATGCCAATCATCAATGCAAACTACCTCTTACAATTCGTTGCATAAAACAATGCGTTCACCGACTAACAGACGCGCGCCGCAATGCATACTGTCGTATCGAAGTGGGCGTTAAGGTCGAATCGACTCCCACGCACCTATCATATTATACAGAATAGTGAAATTACATTCGAAATGCTACATTACTTTAGTTCTGAACTGGTTTTAAACTATTGTTTTGTAGGTTAAACTTTCGTTGTTTCGTTTTATAGACGGAAAACTGGTTTTGGAGAAAGATTTTAAAGATAGATAATATGAAAAGTTGTACATGCGTGATTTTTATTATTCACGATGAAGGAGAAATCGTTCCAATTTTATGTTAGATGCAATATTGCCCTTTTTAATAATAAAAAAATCGAATTTCTTAATCAGTCCATAATGTTTCCACTGCTGGGACACAGGGCTCCTCTTTTAGAGAGGGAGTGGGCTGTAATCTACCACGCGGGCCCAGTGTGGGTTAATCAATGTCTTCGAATTTTTGGTTCTAGGAAATGCCGGTTTCCTCCTGTTCTCCTTTACCATTTTGAGAGCAGTGGTGATGAAATAATTTACACAAAGTAAAACGCCTGTCTGGATTCAAACCTACGACCTACAACTTGCAAGTCGTGACTGTTGCTACTGGGTCACCAAAGCACAAATTTAAAAAAAATGGCGTTAGTAACTGCAAATTAAAGCTTTAAAGAAAACTTTTGTTATAAGACAAATCCGGAGACACAACCCTGATATAAGAATGATTTTCTCCCTTCCCCAAGGATTAGGAGATTATGACAATAAGAGGATCAGTAGCATCCTCCTTATAGTATCATATTAATTACGACCACCAATCCGTTTGCAAAGCGTAGCTTGACCTATACAGGGTGTTACGAAAAGGGTATATCAATACAAACGGGTTGAAGAGTGTATCTGGTCTAGAACCTCTGTACAAAATTGCAGCTCAAAACCAGTAACTTTGAAAATGCTTAATATTTTTTTATTTCGATAGTTTATTAATTTGAAATCATAACAAACGTGTCACCGCACTACGAGGGTCATTATCCATTATCTGTAGTGTGTCTGTGCGCCTAGTACACGCACATCACGCCGCCGCGCGCCAGTGCAGCGCTGTGATGTCGAAATAAAAAAATATTAGGCATTTTCAAAGTTAATGCTTTTGAGCTGAAATTTTGTACAGAGATTCTAGACCAGATACACTCTTCAACCCGTTTGTATTGATATACCCTTTATGTAACACCCTGTATAAGTATTGCAAAATTTACATTCATAACGTTCATTGTAGCACCCAACTTTACTACAGAAACGACTACAGAATCACATACCTACCGAACAGGAACCTTTCAACCCTGAACTAAATGCCACACTTAAAAACAATACCGACAAAAGCAAAGTTTAAACCCGAGTGTATAATCGTGCTTTTAAAACCATTCGCCCACAAACCTCAGAATTAAAGACATATTACGCGAACAGCTACAGCTCTGTCGACAAGTGTACCCGCGACCTACTTTCAGCGAATCGATTGAGCACTCGATAATGCGTCGTTTAATCACAATGTGGAAAATTAACTGAAACCTTTAATATACATACGCAGGTATGTTAGTACAGTCAGGGAAACTCATGGTTAAGTAAATTGACTCCTTATAGTGCCGATGAGAGAATGCGTTCAGTTTCATACAAACAGATAGGTGTTTTGCGATTTTGTTCTTTATTAGCTACTAGAGATGTCACACTGACAGGTGCAGGAAGGGCCGGACTGTAGGTCAAATCTTATCCCAGCGACAATCAATGTCAAAAATGTAGGATAATTAGAGGTATTTTTGATAGATTGAGACGGATTAGAATTTAGAATCCAAACGTTCTTAAAAATTCTAGAATTGCCCCAAAGTGTGACAGATGCAATTTAAATACAGGGTGAAATTGAATTCATGGGCATCCTTTTAAGGGATCATTGTACTCATCATTATGAACAACTTTTACTATGGGACTAAACCTAAAATCGCGAAAAATTTCAGCTGTTCCTTGCATTTATGTTCACATAACTCGTCAAAATGTAGGGAAGAGCTGATTTTTTTTCGCGATTTCAGGTTTGGTCCCATAGTAAAAGTTGTTCATAATGATGAGTACAATGACCCCTTAAAAGGATGCCCATGAATTCCATTTCACCCTGTATACGGACAATTTAAGTAAGCAGTGAATTTGCTTAACAATCAATTATCCTGACATTATTTTGCGACATGGAGTTTTCTTTCTCATTGCACATGTAGTTAACAGTTGAATGGTAATGTTCTGAATAAGCTTTGTCCGGTGACAGAATGAATGAACGAACTGATTATTTATTTATTCATTCACTCAGTCAACAGGGTTTAGTAGGTGTTAGTAGAATTTGAAATTGATTGAGATCCTCGCTTGCAAGCTTCTTATTGGCAGTTTAAAGTTAAAGAGCATTGCGGGATGTTGATAAAATGGCTTTTAAAATTCGCAACAACAGTCGCAGAAGACAGTTTATTACCAGATTTTTGACGGACCATTAAGTTTTCTGATGATAAAGGCAAGCAAGGTTCTGCTCATCTTCACAATACTAACAACCTACCAATTTAAATAATTATTATAATGAATGTATACAAAATATTGTTAAACATTTTAAAAGAGTAAGGGTGGAGTTTCTTGCCCATTCTTCTCCATACGAAACTACCTTTTGGAAGGGGCGACTGGAATCAATTCTATTTTTTGTAAATTTTGACGTTCAAAAGCGCCTTTTACGAGTATGTGCAATCCATACTAATATTATAAATTAGAAAGTAACTCTGTCTGTCTGTATGTTACCCTTTCACGCCTAAACCACTGAAACAATTTAGATGAAATTTGGTAGAGATATAGTGTGAGTCCCGGGAAAGGACATAGGATACTTTTTATCCAGATATTCCCACGGGATCGAGACTTATGCGGGTGAAACCGCGGGGCACAGCTAGTTTGAAATAAATGATTTGACTTTGACTTTGAATCTAAATAGACTTCAAACCCAAGTCGGCCGGAGCAAAAACAATCTTTACAGATAGGGGTTTACGGGCGTCTCCAAACCAAGATCTCCAGTCCGTATGCGACACGGCGGCACCACCACACAGACAATAGCCCACCTTCCATCCTGCGCCCTCTCACCGGTGCACTTGATGATCTTATGGCTGCGTCAGTGAGCGGAAATCACGCAGCTTAATTTTTTTTTAAATTTGATATGGGCTTGCTCTTGACTCTAGTCCAAAGGTGACAGAGACAAAGTTGACGATGGAGTGAGCTTACCCAGAAGAAGCCTGTTCACTCTCACTTTGAAGATATTCGGGTTGTATGCGCTCGGAAAAACAGACGCAGGTAGAAAGTTCCACTCTTTTGCTTTGCGCATTATAAAGGACATTTGCAAACGCTTAGTGCGAATTGGTGGAATAGCAACCAATTTTTGGCCAAAGATGTTCTTGAACTTTTAGCCATCGATACTCTAAAAAAAAAAAACGAAAGTAACTCTGTCAGTATGTTACCTTTTCACGCCTAAACCACTGAACGAATTTCGATAAAGTTTGACAAGGAGATATATGGGGCATCTGTGAAAAGGACGTAATCTAAAAGCTAAAGCTTTTTGTCCCTGTAGCAAGTTCCCGTGGGATAATTTACGACACCACGTGAGCGTAACCGCGAGTAGAAGCTAGTAAAATATATAAAGAACTTATTCCTCTACTCTGTAAAAGAGAAATGAGTTCTCAAATGTACGCCATGAAACCAAACACACACTCTGAACATACATCTTAAGACATAATTCGTTTTCGTATGATATTTACGATGTAGGAAACAAACATTATTTTTCTTGTTCGCTATTCATGTTAGAAATATATACATTATCTATATTAGTCGGCTACATCGAGGAAACTAGTAAAAATCACGTACGAACACAGAATAATAGTACGTGCCGCCGCGCTCGCTGCGAAGACAACACTGACTTTATTTTATGTTATGCCAAAGAGTTGATGTTACATCGGTAAATACGTCGTTCTTATGCCCGGGCCACACCAACGGTTAACGCCGATAACTGTCGGCGGTGGCTGCATCTACGATTAATTATCGGCGTTCCTCGTTGGTGTGGCCCGGGCATTACTGTAGAAAGGGTACAGGGGATAAAATATATTCTTCTATAGATATATCTAGTGTAATCTATACTAATAATAAAGCTGAACAGTTAGCTTTTGTTTGTTTGTTTCAACGCACTAATCTCTTGAACTGCCGGTCAGATTTGAAAATTTTGTTTTGGATTTGATAGCCCAATTCTTGAGGAAGGCTATAGGCTATTTAACATCACGATACAACCCTTAGAAGCCAAGCAAAAAGAAAAAAAAAACAGAAAGTTCGCTAAGCGAAAATGAAGTGACAGCGCAGGCAGGTGTTGCGATGCGACGGGTTGGGTCGGGGAAACACGAAATTTCACGCGGACGAAGTCGCAGGCCGATGGTAGTTCTAGAATAAACGTAAAGAGAAAAAGGTAAAAAGTTCAGAACGAAATGTTACCCTGCCGTGCTAAACACAGGCCGATTACACCCAAAAGAAAAATACCGCGACATCTTAAAAAGCTGCATTTAAACATTTAAAAACACGAGTTCCAATTTCAAAAACAAAGCCTGCGATTTCCGTACGAGCGTTTACACTGCGAGTGCAATAGACAGCACTACACGAAAATAAGCGCAGCATGTAAAACGGAACGGGCGCGTTTCGTCGCGCGGCAAAACGCGGCTCGGCCCGGAACGCGATTATTGCAGCTCCAATGGCGCGATTAACCCTCCGCTAGCGTGCTTTTGTCGTCTAAAAAGTACTTTTTATACCAACTTAATAGCTTCGGCAACGTTCTCGACAACGCTCGTGGCCCACTTTACAACATTATAAAAGTCTTTGTATCTAACTTTAAAACGGCTACAGAAAAACGTAGTAATAGATATAGTTAACGACAAAAAGTCACCGAGCCACGGCTCGTTGCGGTTTCGTTCAACTGTTCCAAATCCAATTGCGCCATTAACCCGTAACTGCCGCGGCAAAACACAGGCACCGCAATAAAATCAATGGGACACTTACACCGCCTATTTTCATTCAAATAAATTCGCTCTATGGGCTCAAGTTCGCGGGTAAACTAGATATAAGTAACCGGTTTTAATCGAGTTCGGAGACGGTCGATAGTAAAGGGGATATATGACCAACTTCTGCGGAGATTTGTTTTAGAATAAAAGCTTATTGTCTGTGACTACGAAGCTTTCATTGTCGATGGTATTAAATTACTCGGGAGTAGTGCTTGACAAAAACTATAAAAGGCTTCGCTTGTAATACATCGAGTCTTGTATCCAGCAGGGTCTGGAGCTGGCTTGGCGCCAATTTTTTCATGTTTTCTGGAGTTCCATTGTGTGTGATCGAAAACCCTGTTGCTTTTATTGGCGGTGAATCTTGAAATCTAGGTATATTGCCGAATCATGTTATGCATCTTGTTTTATAGCGCTAGAAATTGCTTTTAAGAAATTTGGCTTCTGCTTGTTTGGGTTTGTATGATTGCCCCTGAATACTGACGTAGCATACATAGTTACAAATGGATCTAAAATGGTTTATTCATGTTTTGCATTGAAGTTAAACAGAAATTATCTGATAGCATTCTCACTGATTTTCTGACAAATTAAAGCCGTTTTTTTAAAGTCACAAGCACGCTTAAATGAAATAACTTTATCAAGACAGTTCTATCCAACGAAAAGTCTCTACGGAACCCTCCCAAACACACACAAACACTTAGTCCTCAACATTCGAGACACGAAAGCAAGGAAACAACTACCCACTTTATTGGTACATGCTGTCTTGAGCACAACTTGTTTATAGTAAGACTAGGCGCGCCCCGTGGCGCCGGCTCGGATTCCTTTACTGCTCATTGTAAAACTGTGCTAAGATTTAGTTGGTACGTTTGTGTTTGTGGCTGGGGAATTAGATAAAGCACGGTGGTGCGGTTAGATTTAACTTGTAAGGTTAGGAGAGACAAATAAGAGAAATAACAATAGCTTAGGTTGAAAAGACGATACCTTCTCTATCACACTAATATTATAAAGGCGAAAGTTTGTAAGTGTGTGTATGTGTGTGTATATGTTTGTTACTTCTTCACGCTCAAACGGCTGAATCAATTTTGGTAAAATTTTGCATGGAGGTAGCTGACACCCTGGATTAACATATAGGCTACGATTTATCCTGATATTCCCACGGGATCGACATTTACTCGGGTGAAACCGCGAGGCGCAGCTAGTTAAATAATAAAGAAGGGTTGCCTTGAATCCTGTTGCAGCTAATGATCTTTATGTTTTAACAGCACAGCACAGCTTTTTGGCGAACACGCAATATTACTCAACCTATCTAGCCTTTTCCCAACTACATATATTATTATTGAGGTCGGTTTTCAGTCTAACCAGATGCAGCTGAATACTAGTATTTTACATGGAGCGACTTCCTTTCTAACCTACACAACCCAGTTACTGGGTAATATTGGTAAGACTGGTTCTTACTATAGAAGAATTTTCCTAGCCATTGCTAGTGGGCATAGCGCTAGAAGAAAGCCCAGCCCGAAGAATAATTGAAACCGAAACAAAAGTAATCAACAATAAGAATAATTAAAAAAGTAATTAAAAAAATTAAAAACCCGACTGCAACCTTTTTGTAATCACCTTTTAAAACCCTTTATTTTGATACCCCACTCGATAGATTTTGAGAAAAAAAAAATTTTTTTGAAGACATTATATGGCGCCAAAAATCCGCCATATTGTTTTTTTTTTATTTTGATATACCCTGTGTCACTCACAGTAAATATGAATCCAACGACACCTCTCAAGCTAAAATCCATCGAGCCGTTCAGGCCGCAGAGCGTGCCAAACAATTATACATACCTACATACATACTCTCGAAAAAAATAACCCTCCTTCTGGCGCAGTCGAGTAAAAACTCCATTCCTCACAAACAAACAAACAATCCGACAGACCCAATAGTACAGCAGCCAGGAAAAGATCTGAGCTAAGATTATATTTTAATGGTTCATTAAACAGCTCCATCCAGCTTTCTAAACCTCTAGAAAGCCAACATTTGCGTGTCTGTATTATTTATTAGGTAAACATCGAGACGATGTGATGGACGATGGACGGAAACCTGAAGTGTGCAGTGGAAAATGTTTATATCGCGGATCATGTTGCTTTACTAGATGTAAAGGAAGGAAGGGTTTATGGTGGCTTTTCTCGGTATATTTGTTAGAGAGATTAGATAGATTACGATGATGAGGAATTATAAGCAGCCTGTCAACAATGTTGTTTATTTTCAAGTCAACCGTATTTGCTTTAATGAAGGAACTTGGGAGATCACTGCGGAAATTATGTGAGTTCACTAAAACTAGGCAACACCTAGACTAAATGAATGCCATAATAATAGCGTGCTCTTGGACTTTTAACTCTCGGCTCAGCTGCGAAAGTTGAAAATCTAACAACAAGCTTTTATTTGGGTGTCACCAAGTATTAGTAACAAAGGGCTTAAGTGTGCTCAAAAATAATTTCAAATCATTATTAGGGTATAAGACTATGCTCGTGATTTTAAATGTACAGACGCCAGCACATCAGGTTACTACAATCTGTCAAATTTCTTTAATAGATTTTCAACTTTATCACTAAATTATAAGGTTCAAAGTTGATTGGGAAAATTTGACAGTTTCGGGTAGCTTGATGTGCTGGTGTCTGTACCTATATTCTTATGTGAAAGAACATTGAAACAAAAGGTCAAATTTTGTATTCGATTTTAATATGATTTATTCCAAAGTAACCACATGTATTAATAATATTTATTTCCTCTTTTCAGGTAAGCCTAATATTCCAAAGCAAAAAACAGTAACAAAACACTGAGAGCGAAAATAAGTAAGTACGGTATACCTAAACACACAATTCGACATTGTAACCAACGCAGTCAAGAATTAATTTTGGGATGCATGAAGAAGCGTCCTCGTGTAGCGCAGTTTGTTCCGCCAGTTACTCGACTGAACCGAGCGCTCGGCGGATCCTGGACAGTCACACCCAACACTTTATTTGACTGGCCAATTCTTCCCTTGCAGTGGTAGGGCTAACGCCCGCCTGGTTTGCGACCAGGGTTCCCACCGGAGTCCGGCGTCAAGCAGCCTGCTGTTTCTTCGATGCGTGTGAGTTCCAGTGCCTTAGGCATCTTCTGGTGACGCTCGTTCCATCATAGACCTCATCCATAAATTTCTATCAGGCGTGATCGAGAGCAAGAGCGGACTCATTCAGCAATATAAAAAAAAAATAAGCGTAAATGATGGGCTAGTAGGTCAACTGACTGCTTAGCATATTTATGATCTCAACGAATTTCCTCAGCGATTTTCTTTACTTCCTCCAGCAAATACGCAGCATAATAACAACACATAAGTTAATCAAAACAAACATGTCATCTGTTCTGTTTACTCGATACAGAAGGAACAAAAACAGATGACTATCAAAACAATATGTCCATCAGAGAAAATGAGGGATAATCCATCGACAACGCTACCAAGTTCTTTTGGCGAGTGGCCAAAATTGGAACTAACGCCGACATCTTGTTTTACAATTTCTGTGTCCATTTCGTACAAGCTTACCAACGCCCCCCTGTCAATGTCATTCAGGCGCCAAAAAATTCTTGTAGCACTCTATGCACAATGTGACACAACCCTAAATCGCATTTCCAAGCAAACGAGCAATTACGCAAGCAACTCTTGCGCATACATTTTGTTAGTGTTGTTCGTACGTGCATTTACATAATCAGATGTTTTCATCGCAGCGGTAGGGTTAACTATTATGACTACTGCAAATGACATGTTGGCTTTTGTTCCGCGTTTGAAAAGACTGGGTTCCGTACGGTTTGCTTGTTGTTGCTTGTTACTGTTGGTTTTGTAAAGTTTTAGTCGAGATGAGATCATTATTGTTGTCGACATCTTTCATTGGTAGTTATACCTACCAGTAGTTTAAAAATAGCCAAATAAGGAATAACTACCTTGAACATATTCAAGTACATCTACATAATTACATTACCTTACATTACCGAAAGCTAATTTTCGCTCACCAAGCAAAAAAAATAATTAGAACCTACTAATATTCTACTAACCTTATCTAAGCTCCTGAATGCTACTACAATTCCCTTTGCTTCTTGTCAGCTTCGTCCGATAAATCCGATTATTTTCCTAATCAGGTCTCCGGATGGCACAGAACAAAATCACAGGCCATCTACCTCGATGCAAATGTGGCCATACCACGAATGCTCCGTGGAAGCGAATGGAACTATGCCAAGCGTTATAAATATTTGATTTTATATAACAGACTATTTGATTTCATTTGATTTGAGATTCAGTCAAAGAATGAGAATTTCGCTAGTTAAGATTGTTTTTTGTGTTAGTGCCAAATTAGTTTGAAAGCGGGTTTAGGACTGTTGGGAAAGATTTTCGCGATATACTTGATCGCGCGATCTCTTATGCAATTTGGTGCCACGTGCACAAATATCGTTTGAACTAGATTCGAGATCTGTGTAAGATTGAACAAGGAATCGTTGTCGCTTATCGTCTATTTGCAATACAGTAATAAAGTCTACGTTAGGAATATTACAGCAGTTATCGTTAACTTGTCTGTCGCCTACGGGGACTAGTAGTGATTTGTCTTAGTTTCCTACAGCTAAATGTTGTTCAGTTAGACTCGATTTACTGTGTAGAACTGATATTGCTTCATTATCGATACTTGTCCTCTGTATTATTGAATGTGGAACTATCAAGGATTTCTCTGTAATTATTTATATTGGAACATCTTCTTTAATCAATTTATCATATTCGATATTGCAAAAAATAGTATCATCATTATCATTGACAGTCTTGTTCCATCCACTGATGAGTTTAAGCCTCCTACCTTTTGTGTCATGCTACCCTGGTCTGTGCGAGTCTCATCCAGGTCTTCACTACGATCTTCTGCAGGTCGTCTTACCCACCTGGCTATTGGTCTGCCAATGCTTCTTTTACGGAAAACAGTATACGGATTACAAAAATAAATGCGCCATGTTTCGATAGCATTTAATCGACCGCCATTACACTCGATGAACAACTATTTCTGTATAACGATGATGATGATTTCTTTCTCTATATTGACCAATAAAGTTTGGCGCGTTTCCGTTTACCAGACCAACGCGTTGGGCCAACGACTGTCGCACGCCGTTTGGACCCAAATGAGTTTAGAAATCGCCCAAATTCTGCGGGTTGATTATTTCGGAATGGAATAAAATGACCCGCATAAAAATTTATGTTATTGCAAATATGGAAAGAGTTTGGGTTGTGCTTGAGATGTTTTTACTCAGACATCCGATCGATATTTGGATAAACGGAGTTGGTTTGGTTTGTTCAAGGGTAAAGTGTTGATTAAATTATTGTTTTACGTGCTACTCAGTATAGGCCATCGTTAGTTGCTTTATTAGTTACCTTTATTGGTAAATGGAGTGTATCGTCAGACTTAATAAATGGCTTTCAGGCCTCATTAATCCTAGCCTAGAAACAGCAAAAATACTTCGATACAAAACATTCAAAGGATGATAGCTGATGTTTTTCTACACTACTATTCTTAAAAAAAATCATGCTATTTTCGTCTTTTTAACTAAAGTCGAAACAAAATATTAGTTTCAATTACAAGACCATGCGGAAACTACTCTCCAATGAAGAAATTATGCAGTCGAAATCAAAATCGTACGCTATTTGATCAAAAAGAGTACGCAGAAATCGGAAACTTTTATCTACAAACAGTCGGACTTGATAGTTTTATATCCAGTGTCGTCATGACATCTCGGCAGTTTGAAAAATTGCGAAATTCCTAACAATGTATCGAAAATAGTGAGGAGATACAATATCGATACAAAGTTTTGACGATGTTCGTGTTGAAGACTTGCGAATAGGTATGTCATTATTTTTAATGCGACCATTAGTTTAATGTTTTTCAGATGGTGCATTTAAATACATACTCGAAGCTTTTAGGTTTTTAAGAAAGAATCACCCTATATTATTTTACGACGTCTCGCATTATCTTTCTCAATTTTACTACGTCTGACGAGAATCCCAATAACTTTCTAAACGTAAAATGTGAGGGAGACGTTGCTTTAAGTCGCAGATTTCGCAAACGAACCGTGCAAGAATTGTGAATTTATCGACTAAATTTATCGACTAGTTAGTACGTGGGCATCACTATCAGTGAAGGTCGCGTTGATTTATAGTGACGTGCTACATGAGTTATCGATACCGATGTCTCGATTCGATCGGCTGACAGGTTTTGTTTGAATCTTTGAATATTTTATCGTTTTATTTACTGTCGTTTTAAATTCTGAATATAATTTTGGTATGTGGCCCTTCCACACGTGGTTTCATTGAATATTTATAAATTAATATATATTCCTAGAAGGAAATTATTAATCACTTGTGAAGATTAAAATTTATTCGTTAGTAATAAATAATTTCTGGACAAAGTTAAAGCTACAGGGAATGCTGTGATAGATATTTACATTAAACCTTTAACCTAAAGGCCAAATTCGTATTTATAAAACGTTCCAATTTAAGTCGCAATCTTATCTCAGCGACAATCAATGTCAAAAATGAAGGGAAATTATACAGGGTGAAATTGAACACATGCGACAAATCAAAGTGGGAGATTGTACTCATTATTATGAACAACTTTTACTATGGGACCAACCCTGAAATCGCGAAAAAAAAATCAGTTGTTCCCTACATTTTTGATGAGTTATGCGAACATAAATGTAGGGAACATCTGTTTTTTTTTTCGCGATTTCAGGGTTGGTCCCATAGTAAAAGTTGTTCATAATAATGAGTACAAACTCCTATTTCGATTTGTCGCATGTGTTCAATTTCACCCTGTATATCTAGGTATATTATAATGATATAAAATTCAAAGTCCTGACTGACGCACAGCCTAAACCGCTGGTCCTAGAGGCATGAAATTTGGAGGGTGTGTTCTTTGTGAAGAACAGGTATCCACTAAGAAAGGGTTTTTTCAAAATTCCACCCCTAAGAGGGTGAATGGGGGAGGGTGATATTTCACGCGGACGAAGTCGCTAGCAGAAACTAGTTACTTCATATGTTAGAAAAATTTGTCAGCTCAAAAATGTAAATAACGCGATGAATGTTTTTGAACTGTCAAAATGTCAAAAGCCATTACTATTGATAGTGTGTTACGCAATTACCCCGCTGTAACCTGTAATACAGGATTTATATAAACTTCAGGCTTCAGTCTGTCAAAAAGTTACCTAAATTAAAATTCGTTACTAAGATTAACTTTACTGTCTTCTGGGTCCTTATCCAATCCAATTGCCTCTCAACCGCCGAAGCACAATAAAATAAAACAATTAACTATAACAGTGCAAAGATCGCCAAATAAAAAGCGTCTTAGACACACAATCTAAGTGGCTACTATTCTCAAACGTCGGTAACCCAAGTCAAGACGGGATTTATGGATTAGTCTGGTAACCAACCATTATACCCCACTTAGTCGTGGGCCGGCAGAGAAGGGGCTTATTCCACGTCTTGCACAATAGCTTTGAGAACCCAGCTTTTAAGATTAGTGGCAAAGCAGAGACTTTATCATCGGTAACCGTGTTTTGAGATGCCCTGGCTCTTGACTTTCGCCTGTTATATGTTCTTAATTAAATTTTACTAAGCCAAGGATCGCTGCTTACGCTGTGAGGGAGATAAGGATGAAGAGTCGTGGTTTGTAAGTCAGTGTGATTTATTAATCGACATTTTATTTAGTTTAGTATGCGGTCTGTTTTATGGGACATCACTAAATTCACAAAGTACCTACTGGGTTTGATTTTATCAGGAATGGAAACCTTTATTCGAGCGAGAATTGAGGACAATTGAAGAGGTCTATGTCCAGCACTGGACTGCTGTATGCTGCTGATGGTGATTTTGTAATTAGAGATACTAAGAACACCAAATTATTATTTAATTGTTGACTTGAAGGAGCATGGCAGTTGAGAATAAGTCATGCTCACTTAAATGTCTCACTGATCGTGGCGCGTGTGTTGGATTATTCGGTTCCCCACAAAATGGTTGAGCAGGATGGTGCTGGCCTACGCGTCATGTTCGTGAACGGGCGCCGTCGGTTGAGACTGGTCATCTCTTAACTGCCAAGGCTTATTTTTAAATCTAATATTTTGAATTGTTTTTTTTTTTACATTGTTCTCACATTTAGAAGCAACAATAATAATGTAAGTACCCAGGATTTTGTAATATCTTGATTTAAAAGAGTGTCCATGGAGTTTCTTGCCCGTACTTCTCCATAGAGATCGACGTTTTGGAGTGGGCAACTAGCTTCAACTTTCTAACTGACCGACCATTTAACTTTGACAATTCAAAAGTGCCTGTACATGGTTTAATTGAAATAAATGGTTTGAGTTTATTATCTATATGGCCAAACTTTAATACATAACCACGCAAAACGGCCATCATTCTGCATTATCATGCAGGTGTGCTGTACCCCTAACATGACATATCACATAATACAAAGGTAAACTAAACGCAGGTGTGAATTGTTCACATTACTCAGAGCTATGTGATCTTTGTAGTTCCTTAGAACGCTACTACATGTGAAGGATCATTTACACGAAGAGAGTTTCTTGCCTGAGTTGAGATTGGCTGACATGGCCGAAATTCGGTCTGGAGAATTATCCTTTATCACACTATTATTTGAAAGGCGAAAGTTTGTGTGTGTGTGTGTTTATATGTTTGTTACTTCTTCACGTCCAAACGGCTGGACCAATTTTGATAAAATTTTGTGTGGAGGTAGCTGACACCCTGAATTAACATATAGGCTACTTTTTATCCCGATATTCCCACGGGATCGACATTTACGCGGGTGAAACCGCGGTGCGCAGCTAGTGCTATATAATATGATAAATGCGAAAGTAAGTTTGTTTGTTTGTTACCTTTTCACGCCTAAACCACTAAACCGATCATCCTGAAATTTGGACATACATTGTCAGGTGTACAGAAACAGACATAGGGTACCTTTCATCCCGAGAAAAAGTGCTGTTCCCGGAGGAAAACAACAGTAACGTTATTATGATAATAGATGGCGCCACGTGTCTATTGAACTTTGTCACATTATTTTAATTCTGTGGCGGTACGAAGTTCGCCGGGTCAGCTAGTTATTATTATATTTTACTACTACTTACAAGTGTATCTCTATTATCGGCATGCGAGTACAAGTAACGTATATCTACGTGCTGTCAACATTTTATCTCCTTTCCATAAATACTTAATCGAGGCGAGAAACTAACCTCGTGTAAATGAGCCTTAGTGTTAGTAATAAGTTGTTCTATATAAATAACTGTCTGGTACAGTCAGCAACAAAAGTCGATTAACACTGTCATTTTTACATGTTATTAAATTGACAACTTTTTTTTTTTTTCAATAAACTGCTCTATAGTTTTTCACATACACACACAGCAATGATGTTTATGTTCTAAATTTTTTTCTTCTGCTGCAATTTTGCAACAAAGATTAAAAACAACTGAAGTATTAATCGACTTTTGTTGCTGACCGTACCATGCCATGTTATCTGTTGGACGTGCTTAGCTGAATTAAGAATTTGCACTATGTTAGACAAGAATGAAGGACGCCGTTTGCTTCGGAGTGACTACGGGCAACATGGAACATATCTAATGATTTAAATAAATATTTTATGTTTATTTAAATCATCCAGAGTTTTATTGGAATAGTGAGATGAATATTTTGCGTAGATTATTTGTTAGCTTTTACTTTAATTTAAAAATATATGCAATTCATCTGAACTTAGCTTTGAAGATTCTCGCAGTTTTATTATCTTTGAGAGCTTATTAAAAACATGATTGTTACCTAAAAGAAAAACAAATAAAGATTCAACTACTTATGTACTTATATTCTTATTAAATTTCACCAAAATCTCAGAAAATGAAGCATTAATAAAACAAGCTTTTCTTTTCAATGAATTAATATAAAACACTCAAATAAGACAGTAAAGTGAACTATTTTGCATAAAATTTGAGAGTGATACGCCGTGAAGTGAACTTATCTTGAGTAAAAAATTCTTTATTAAGTTGATACCAAGTAAAATACCGTAAAATAGATAATAGAGCTTCACTATAAATAAAGATTTTTCTAAAATTCCAACACTTCGAACACGAATTGCCTCACAATCTTCCACAATCGTTCATTCCTTGGTGACGTTCATTCCTTAGTGACGTTACTCGACGTGTGAATGAATGACGTGAACGAAATTTATCGACAGCTTATCTCTTGAGGGTCGTATAAATAATATATCGACGTAATAGTTCAGTAATAGTGGGTTTACAACTTCTAAAATGGCTTTTTTATATAACATCGTTTAATTTTAATATATTTTCTTCTTGAAATCTTACTTTCTCTTAGAGACGTTTTTCTTAAGAGGTTTTGTTTAATAATGCCAATGAAAAGCTTCATAATATAAATGAAGAAATAAGCCTCCACGCAATTAAAAAATAATTCCAACCATTGTTTAACCTAATGATATTTTTGAAACTGAAGCTAATTTTCTATACGAAGACATTGCCTAACAACATAATATCTAAATGGCGTATTAAATCACCATTCGAAGATTCGACGATAAAAGAAAACGTCATTAATTACACATTTTCTAACAAATTAAACTATTAACTCGTACGAAGCCGGCGACATCCCGTCCGCCCACCACGCTCATAAATGATATTAACTATTCAAGTTCATCCTCGGATACAACAATCGTAATATATTCTCCAACGAATATATTATATCTTCATTAGGTTTTATTGTGTTACTGACTCATTAGTATAATTTATTGTACATCTGTACCAACCAGTTCTACCGCCGTCTGCCTTCGCTGTTAGCTCATCAACTTCTAACATATGTTATTTCTTCTCGCAAGCGTTGTCCTCGTTCATTGCTTTATTGTTTGGCTACAAATGAAATATGTTACTTACAAGAAATATGGAAATGAACACACATAACGTCTTGTTCGCTACGGGCAAAATAAAATGTAGGTTTGTACTATCTTTTATTTCCTTCTTATTTGAGAACTTTCTGTTACCGTTTTTATTCGTAATTAATTTAGGTCGAACGTGACATGAATTTAGTTTTGCTTGGCGTTTATACAATGCTTAAACTCGTATACTATTTATCTTTCAATAACCAAAGCACGGTGATACAGCACAAAGCCGGTATTTAGCTCCCAATGAAAGAATCTTCAAAAACGGTTGAACGCTTCTCGAGATTTCCACAAACAAATTCTCGGCGCAAGTTAAGGAAACATTGGACTAAAAGGTTCTTGTCGACGTTGAAAATAATCTGTATATTTTCTTATAATAAAACAAGCTCAAGTACGGGCGAACCGAAAAAACACATTAAGAACATTCTAGCGATTGAATAGATCAATAAAAAAGAGACGCAGGAAGAAAAAATATTATGCAAAGGAAAAACTCGGTGAAATAAAGTGAAGTGATACGCGCGAGTGAATACTCCCCAGTCGGAAATGTTCAGTTATTTTGATTTATATCTGGCGTGCACTTGCGATTAGGAGACTAGGAATATAAATCGTGTTCGTGTTAGAGGAACCGAATTTCCCCGAAACAAATTTTTACGATCGAATTTTCCCAGAATAAGAATATTAGACTTATGCGATACCGATCTCCGTATTCCAGCAAGTTATAATACGGGTTTCCTCTCCATTTGATGATTTAATCTAGTACAAATTCCAGTTTACTTTATGCAAAATGCAATTTTTTAGCCATTAACCTAATAGCTTTGTTTGAGAGTGGTACATCTGAGCGCTGAATATTTAACGAGTAAAAATTCTTGCGACTTAAAGTCGCGTACATGCGAGAGTGTCGGCTATCAGATCGCGCAGTCCCGGGCGAGTTTTCACCTGCCCTGACAATTTTAATATAATAATATTTTCCTTGCGCCATCTCACTCGCAATATTAAAGTGGAGTCCCGCCATCTTGGGCACGGTTTTTATTTAAATTACGATAATGCTTTGTGGCTTATACCTACAATGAATTGGTTCTAGTTAGTTACTTTTATGAATTAACAGCGTCTTATAGAAGTAAATGGTGGGTGGACATTTATTAAGCTTGTTTAAACTATAACGAAAAGTTTTAATTAACAAAAGTAATATTAAAAAGCAATGGTACTCATGAAAACGTAAAAGCATTTTATTTGGATGTCAGCAACACTCCAAACTAAAAATTGAATTTCGTTTAAAAAATTATGTGTAGGTATTCAGCATTGCAAGTATTGCAATGTTATTATTACCCTTTCCTCTCTTCGCTAAAACTAAGCAAATAGCACGGGGTAATATTGTTGCTTCCGATTCCGGAATTTTTAATTTACGCGCCGATGCGATGCTCCAATATCCGGCCATCGTTCACCGAATCGGTTGATGCTAGACTTTTATTAAAAAAATCGCACCACTTTTTACAATATCCATAAAACAAAGCATTGGTTATTTTCTCCCCTCTCTCCTTTACAAAATGGCGAATACCTCGTACTAATAAATAATAATGTACAGTTAGGGAAATTAATTATTTAGCATGTTGACACACTACGTTAATTTTATTTTCTTCGTTAGAGTCATTTCATGGCTGATTAAGAATAACGGTTGTGGTTTTAATGTACGAACCTTATTATGTTGATAGTCAATTTGTTTAACAAAGCTTTTCTTCGACCTTTCTTGAAAACATAGGGTGGCACCATCGACGCGCAGAATTTATACGCCGGTTTTCAAAAAAAAAATGGCACTCTGGGAGTGCCGACAGAAGTGAAAACAAAACAGGATACTTTGCCATCACTCACTGACATATCGGATATACATTAAAACCGAGTACATCCCAACAACAGCCAAACACATCCGAAGTGGTGTCGGTTACGGTAACAGTGGCGCGAATTCAATTGTTTTTCCCATCTCTCAATACAACTTCAAACATTTTTATAACTTTTTCAATAGTTTTTTCTAATCACTCTGAAATCAACTTAATAATCATTAAAATAAAGTTTATATTTGTTTAACTTGAAATAATATTAATTTGAAACATAAATTTAAATAGACGATAGGTACGACTGTGAATTTGACCAAACAACTTATCGCTTTAAAGAAGAAAGAAAGAAAATACATTTATTTAGTACAGACTAAAAAACACACAATACAATACATACGTCAGACAAAAACATATAAAAAGTTTAAGGTCCGAAGTAAGTTATTAGCAGGAAAGGGTACCTCACGGCCCAATTCAGCAAAAAATGACATACAACTAGTGCCAGACGCTGGTTTTTAACTGGACCTGAAGAAAGCAGCAATTTATAAGTAAGGGTCAGACGAGGGAAATAACAGTTTTGTTATCCATTTATTGCAATGTTGCAGAAAAGCGTTGAAAACCCATTCAGGGGTCATAAAACGGTCAGGGGCTCACGAAAGTAGTAAAAGTCAAAGAGAAATCATATAAATATGGCCAGCCCATAATGTATGGACACAATCTTTGGAATAAGCTATGTTACGGTACAAGCAACAAAGTTACGGTTGTAAAAGGGTCTGTTAAGGCTTACATTTTCTAAGAACTAGAAAATTTTAAGGCGGTAACGACTAAAGTAAAGTGTTTTTCCGTTAATGCAGATTATTCTTTGTGCTAGTAATGTATTTTTTACCCGACTACTGCGAAGCAAAAAGGAGGGTTATGATTTTGACCGGTATGTATGTAAGTATCATCTGTTCCCTCATAACTTCTAAACTACTTGTAATATTATTGGACAAATAAGATATCGTTGGAAGCGTCTTGATCGTCCGCTGGTTATAGGCTATGTGACGTCACATTAAATTGAATATGGCGCCCACTAGCGGACAAAAAGTCATGATCTAAAAATTTTTTTTTTAAACGAAAGGGCTTAATTAGCACATCGATACGATCGATAGTCATTTCAAAAATATAAATATTACTGACATAAGCCCCAAAATAATTAATTCAAAAATAAGTTTGAAAACAAACCCGACTACTGAAAAGGATGAAACAAGAAAGGACCTTCCCGTGGTCGCATGCTACCATAGCTTATATGTATCTTAGTACAGCGGCAAGCGACCAGGGGAAGGTACTTTCTTGTTTCATCCTTTTCAGTAGTCGGGATTTAGTTTTTAAACGTTTTTTTTTAGTTTAAGAGCCCATTTTTGTACTTGGCGATTTTTCAGACTAAGGCATACATACAAATTAAGGCGTTACCTCTATAATCTATTTCGGAAGGTTTATATGTAGGATTCATTAATATTAAACTAACATATAATAAAGAAATTTCAATGTTTTGTCAGGTCGTAAAACCCGTGCGAAGCAGGGACGAGTCGCTAGTAAATAAACAAATGGCGACTTATGGACTCTAGAATAGATGGAGCCATGATAACTACCGTATGATGTTATCAATACAATGGAGTCTTCTACCCACATAAAGTCATAGGGTCAGTATTTATAAATAGCCCACAATACACTTGGATAATATATAGCTATAACGACTGGAAGCCGACCCCAACATACATAGTTGGGAAAAGAATAGGTAGATTATGATATATATGTAGCTATGATGTGCATCATTCATTTGAAGAATCAAGATGAATGTTCTGATCTATTGTGGTCTCCTGGGATCGATTTCTAGGTCACTCTTTACATTATTGGATTGTTTTTTATATAATACTAACTGCGCCCCGCGGTTTCATCCGCATAAGTGTCGATCCCGTGGGAATATCGGGATAAAAACTATCCTATGTCCTTCCCCGGGACTCAAACTATCTCTATACCAAATTTCATCTAAATCGGTTCAGTGGTTTAGGCGTGAAAAGGTAACATACAGACAAACAGACAGAGTTACTTTCGAATTTATAATATTATATTAGTAATGGATTAGGACATGTTTAAAAACAGCCTCCGATAAGATCCGAAATAAACTTATCCGGGACAGAACTGAAGGCCAATTCTCGTAATTTAAAACGTTCAAAATCTAGTCGCTGTCTCATCTCGGCGCCAAGAAAATATCAAAAAAATTGTCAAAATGTAGGGAAATTAGAGGTATTTTTGACTGATTGAGACAGATACTGTGAACGTTCTTAAAATTACGAGAATTGTCCCTCTTAGAGTTACTGACATAGTTTGTAGAGTAGATAAGCAGGCTGAAGTGGCCATGTTTGTTGAATGGCCGATGGCCGATGGAGCAAATGAGGCCTGGAGTGGAGACCGCGTATTGCAAACGTATTGTGGGACGCCCCCCAGCAAGATGGACCGACTACCTGAAAGTGGTTGGAACAGACTGGTTGCGGAAGGCGGGGGACAGAGTGTTGTGGCGCAGCCTGGGAGACGCTTATGTCCAGCAATAGACTGCGATAGGCTGAGTTGATTGGTTTGATAAAAGCCTTAGCTTGTTAAACGGTGTCCGAGATAAATGGCAATTGCATCCCTTAAGAACCTCCGTTAATATTTATTACTAGCTGCGCCCCGCGGTTTCACCCGCGTAAATGTCGATCCCGTGGGAATATCGGGATAAAAAGTAGCCTATATGTTAATCCAAAGTGCTTAAAAATCCACCTCCATACAAAATTTTATCAAAATTGGTCTAGCCGTTTGAGCGTGAAGAAGCAACAAACATATAAACACACGCACACACCCCCACACAAACTTGCGCCTTTATAATATTACGAGTAGTGTGATAGTGGAACAACAGCCCTCATACCTAGCTATCAATAAAAACTCCCTCCCATACTCCATTCTCGATAACCCTAGCCAATAATGCTTTCGTTCGACTAGAAATTTTATGCATAGTACACACATCAGCCGAATTCGATGTCGAATGCAGACTATCGCATATTCGAGCTATGTTCGCGCACTTGACGGCTTGTAAGCGAAATAGCATAATGGAGGAATCAGCCGGGGCGACGTGGTAGGATAAACTCGAACAGGTCGGTGCGGAGAATATTCGTGGGTAAAATGTGTTGGTAGAGGGGGGGGGGGGTTTACATAGAATTCGGTTTGGAGGATGATTTGTAACTGGAATGATGACACAGTGTTGTTTTACAGAATAGGAATCTTCAAAGGAGATAGTTTTTTTTTGTACGGCGAATAGGCCCACCAAAAATTGTGGCGTCTACTAATGAAACGCATGTTGATTTGTTCCTTATGATCTCTAGATTACATTGGTAGTAATAATTATACTTCGTCTAACGGGAATACTGAGAAAAACGATCATAACCTAAATTATGCGCGAAGAAACAAAAAAAAAAAAAAAAAATACAAACATTCGAATTGAGAACCTCCTCCTTTTGTAGAAGTCGGTTAAAAATCACTAAAAATGCAATTGTTTAGTGAGTAGGTTGGCCTTAGGTATCTGTATGGTAGTCTTCAAGTTTGAATCAGTAGGTAGTTGAAAATCTTTTTCTGGGTTACTGGTTTTTTGGTGTTGCTAACTTCTTTATTTAGACATGAACCTATAATAATATAATAATAATATAATATTCCACAATATAATATAATATTCCACAACTATCACACAACGCCATCTAGTCCCAAGCTAAGCAGAGCTTGTGTTATGGGTATTAGACAACTGATAAACATACTTATATATTTCTAAATACATACATACACTCACCGGCACGGAAACTTGGCCACTCGTGACTTTGCTGATTATTTGCATTAAAAAATTTGCATTTGCATTTATGACAATAAATTAAGGGTAAGTGGCTTTAGTACGTGTCTCTTATGCTTTAAGAACTTAGAAATTAAAAGATTACCTCACCAATAAATCAGTTTTTAAAATCACGCACTTTCACTGAAATTAGGAATTTATCACTATAAATTTAAAAACACTACAAAATAAAAAATATGGTCTTTTTCGTTACTGTCTATACGTTTTAATATCGGGTGTTTCCTCCTCTAGCCCTGATAACTGCCTGCATTCGATCTGGCATACTTTGGATGATGTTTCGGACATCAACTTGCAGTATACTGCGCCAAGCGGCCAGCGCTGCAGTTCGGAGCTGGTTTAGAGTTTCCGGCGGGTTGGAGCTGGACTTTATCTTTCTTTTGAGCATGTCCCAGATATGCTTAATTGGGTTTAAGTCTGGGCTACGAGCTGGCCATTGCAATTTTTGTATGCCAACCTCTTCCAGATATTCTTCAACACAATGTGCAACGTGTGGGCGTGCATTGTCGTGCATTAGGAGGAATTGATCGTGTCCAATGAACCCCGAATATGGCATTACGTGTTCCTGAAGAACTTCCTCGATGTATCGAACAGCTGTTAGCCGATTATCGACGATAACCAACTCTGTACGTGCGTCGGAACTTATACCTCCCCATACCATTATTGAGCCTCCATGGAAACTCACTGTTTGAGTTGTAGTAATGGGTAAAAACCGCTCTCCTCTTCTTTGCCACACTCGTTCTCGACCATCTGGAGAACGTAAAGCTATTCGACACTCGTCTGTGAACAGTACTCTAGCCCATTGCTCGTGGGTCCAGTTAACGTGTTCTCGTGCGAAGTGAAGTCGAGCTACTCGGTGGTGTCTGAGAAGTTGTGGACCTCGTGCTGGTCTACAAGCTTTTAAATTTACTTCCTCCATTCGTCTTCTCACCGTACGCTCACTAACATTAATGCCTCTCACAATTTGAAGCCGCTGGCGTATCTCAACAGCGGTCAGGTAGCGGTTTCTCAAAATCTCCAGGACAATAAAGCGGTCGTCTCGGGCCGATGTGCACCTTACGCCTCCACTGCCTGACCTGCGGGTGTACTGGCCTGTCTCCTGGTATCTTTTAAGGGCATACTGCATTGATGACCGTGGTACGTTAAGAGCAATAGCAACTTCACGCTGTGTCAGCCCTTGGTTAATTAACGCAACGGCTTGTGAAACCTGTGCTGGTGTTAGAGGCATTTTTATTGCTTTTAAAGCACCTTTAGTTATTGAATTAAAAGCATAAAATCACAATAATTCAAAAACCGAACAGTAAACTTTTCACAACACACAAATTTAAAACGTGAACTTAGTCGCTCAAATGACCCGATTCAACTGTAAATTAAAAGTTTCGTCGTGGTGCACTTAAACATAATGGATTACCCTCTTGAACTAAAAGTAAACATTTTTTGACATACCTGCACAACAAACATTCATCAGAAACACTTAAAACTTTTGCTATCGCGAGATAAGCGCTTGGCCAAGATTCCGTGCCGCTGAGTGTATTATAGATACCAATACCAAATCAATCAATTGATTATCAATACTTAATACCGTCGACATTGAAGTCGTTACTTACTCGATACATAGGTTATCTCTAGTTCATTAAAGCTTCACTTTTTTCATCAAAATAAATAATTCGAGAGCAGTGGTGGCCCAGTGGTATCGGCCGCGACTTACGAGTTGTAGGTCGTAGGTTCGAACCCAGAGAGGCGCTTTACTTTGTGTAAATTATTTCATCATCACTGCTCTCAAAACGGTGAAGGAAAACATCGTGAGGAAACCGGCATGTCCTAGAACCAAAAATTCGAAGACATGTGACATCTACCAACCCGCACTGGGCCCGCGTGGTGGATTTCGGCCAGTCCCTCTCACAGAGAGGAGGCCTGTGTCCCAGCAGTGGTAACATTATAGGCTGATTATGATTATGATGAAATAATTTACCATAGGTATTTATTCTTCATGCACGATCAAATCAAAAGATCCTTGCCTTATTTCGAAAACCCATGAAAAAATTCAGCCGAAATCTACATAATCCTATAACAACCACTATCTTCACTTCCTCCCATTTTAGACAATGATTACGCATGTGTATGTTGTAAAATTACGTCTTTAAAGCCAATTCAAACAGAGGTGAATACGCGGTCTATTTTCAGGACTAAAAGGAGCAAAACGGGCAGTAATAAACTAAGACAAGCATAAATCAAATGCACCGGACGGTTCTCGTCACCCACCGTAACGTTGCACAAAGCAATAAGTTCAGACTATTTTTAGAACTGGTACTGTTAGAGATTTCATGTTTATGGTGACGATAATAGTGCTACTTACGTATCTAACTGTGGTCACAGGATTAGACAGTCAGATAAATCGGTAGCGAATCTGACTGGTTATGGTCCGCTGGTCGTATAGTTGACCTCGTAATTACTTTACCAGTTTTAGCAACAATTCTCAGAGTCACTAAGGTTGAAGCTATCTAATTGTCACAGAGACGAATCGACTTTATCGTTTATGTCGTGCAAGTGACATTCATTCAACCTTAGGGTGGCAATCAGGACCAGGCCCGTGTCGGACGGCGCGTATGTGTTCCACGCGCGCCTCAAAGAGATGTCAGCATAAAGGAAGGGGCCTGTTAGGGCCGGAGCCTGCCGGGGGCGCGGGATTGTCCGAAAGGCTTACCGCTCCGGAACATAAAGGTCTAAGGAAGGAACACGGGTGGGGTTTAGTCAGTAAGAGTCTGACACTCCCTTCCGCTCCACCCAGAGCGGGAGGGGGTCATTTGATGATTTCCAAAGCAAAAAAAAAAAAAGGGTTGCAATTACGAGGTTGACCATACTTAAGAATCGTAATTTTTAGAAGCGCTTTATATTTCCAAGTAATAATTTTGCAAGCAGCTCGTCTTTTTATCCTTTCACACTTTCCACATCCATTGCTAGCTCCAAAAATCATGTTCCAGAGCTTTTCAACGAACGATAGCGACCTTGTATCCAAAATTATCTAGAATTGTAAAAAATAAAGATTGATCACCAAAAAACGATCGCAATTCAGAGCCAACAATAACCCATTTATCAAGATTAGTTTGTAGTAATAATCCCTGCGTTTGGACCGTTTTTCGAATTCGAGCACTCAAAAATCTAAACCAAAATGGGGGGGTACGCTGCAATCTTGCACATATGTTAGACGTGTCAGTAGCATTAGAGCTGCGATATTTATAGCTCGGTATCGAACCTGCGCTAATCCGGAACGCGCCGGATTGCATACGCATTGGAGCATTGGGTGACAAACTGCCGCGGCATTGCTGATTGCTCCATCGATTTTGTGACGATTTGAAAGGAGTTATAAGAAGATCGTATATTTCGAAGGAAATGCGTAGCAAAATTAGTTTCCTTATGAAACTATTCAATATTTTAAAAAGGGATCAAATTAGTCAGAGGTTAAACTGTAGCGGAAATACGTCATCATTTTCAGCCTATAATGTTCTCACTGCTGGGACATAGGCCTCCTGTCTGTGAGAGGGAGTGGGCCTTAATCCACCACGCAGGCCCAGTGCGGGTTGGTAGATGTCACATGTTTTTGAAGTTTTTGTTCTAGGACATTCCGGTTTCCTCACGATGTTTTCCTTCACCGTTTTGAGAGCAGTGGTGATGAAATAATTTACAGAAAGTAAAGCGCTTGTCTGGGTTCGAACCTACGACCTACTACTCGTAAGTCGTGGCCGATACCACTGGGCCACCACTGCTCTCAAAAACGGAAACACGTATTTTATAAATAGTGTAGAAAAATAATGGCCGGACAGATAAAGTCCTTTGGCTGGCACCCCAAATAACTTCAAACAAAACCCTTTTCTTGGGGAACAAAACTTGATCATCAGCTCTTGCATCATTTGTTCTTAGTTCTTGCTTCTCCCAAAAGAATAGTTGACAGTACATCCTAAACTCTAAAAAATCTTAGTCATCATTTCAGCCGAAAGACGTCCACTGCTGGATATAGGCCTCCCCCAACCACCTCCACTTCGACCGGTTTTGTGCTTCTCGCAGCCATCGGGTTCCTCCAGCCTTCACAAGGTCGTCGGTCCACCTTGTGGGAGGCCTTCCAACGCTATGCCTTCCGGTACGCGGTCGCTATTCCAGAAACTTTCGGCCTCATCGGCCATCTATCATCCATCCTTATTAGAAGGCTAAAAGTCACCCAAAGAGCAATGGAGAGCGCTATGCTTGGAGTTTCCCTGCGTGATCGAATCAGAAATGAATTACCGCAGGAGAATCAAGGTAACCGACATAGCCCGAAGAATAATTGTCAAACTTAAGTGGCAGTGGACAGGGCACATTGCTCGCAGAAACTGGGTACTTTAACAGTATTTTAAGTCACAACAACCCAACCAGATACCAGAAATCCGTCAATCGGCCCACCCGCGTAAAGATGTCTCCGGCCATTACCGCGCTTTGTGCCCTCTCCTTTGTTTCATGCCAATTAGTCGTAAGTTCTCACCACCGCACCTTCAGCGGCTTCAGCGCTCGACTAGCGCTATTATCGCTTAATAGATTATGGCTCAGCCCCGCTTAGCTCGCCGCTTTGTCTCTAGATGGCAACATAACCAGATAGTTTCGGTGGTATAAATAATTTTAGTTTCACGGCTAAGGTGGCGCTTCCAAAGTTAAAGTTTAGGGATTAAAGTTTACCTTAAAAGATCCGGTTGTGAACTAGTTTGAATAGAATTAGTATGAAATCTGTAGTAGATGTTTAGTTAAGTAATTAAAACTTTATTTTAGTTACATTAAGTTGGAAGATTTAGGTGCGAGCACCGAAGACCATTATTACTAGCTACTTTAAATGAAGGTTTAAGTTATCATATCAATAATCAGCCTATAATGTTCCCACTGCTGGGACACAGGCCTCCTCTATTCGAGAGGGAGTGGGCCCAGTGAGGATTGGTAGATGTCACATGTCTTCGAATTTATGGTTCTAGGACATGCCGGTTTTCTCACGATGTTTTCCTTCACCGTTTTAAGTAGAGAGTAAAGCGCCTGTCTGGGTTCGAACCTACGACCTACAACTCGTAAGTCGCGGCCATCTGGCTCCCCACTGCTCACGTTAATAATTTCGTATCAATAATGCGATAAAAAATTACACAAGAATGAAAGTTGTTTTAAAGACTTGCATTAAGGAAGAAATGCCAGAAAACGAATTGGATAACAATTTAAAGCCACAATACTATTTCCCCACTATCAAAAAAATAACGTCACGAACAATCCACAAAAGCAAGGTGCAATTAAATTTCACCTCTGGCAACACTAAAATGCTGAAGTACCACAATCCCACAATAGCACATGGCAACACCGAGATCATTTTTCACCGTCGTCGCGTCGGAAGGAATACGTGTTTGTGTGGACTGACGGCTCCAAAATATAAATCAGACATAATGGTATCTATACAAAGCGCTTTTGAGTTCACACTTGCCGGTTTTTGGGGTTCCATAAGAGGAAAAACTCATTTGTTATTGTCAACATTATGAATATTGTTTACTGTAAACATTTTATAAGATGTCGTCCTCGTTTTTTGGCAAAATCTCATGTCAAACTCATGACTTATAAAAATTCTGCGTTTTTATCAAAGGCTATTAAATCTAAATATCGTAGCACACATATCAACTCAGAAAGGGATCGTCACCGTATCGCCTTTCGCCTCGCCGCCAACAGGCGTCAGCCTAACGTAAGCACGTAACCAAAGCGAATCAGCAGCTCCGATACGTCGACTCGGCTACGGCTAGGCGACGACGCGCTTACGGCTTGTCGACCGCTGGTTGATGGTGTTAGGCAGGCCGCGGGAGGGGTGAGAGGGGCAAGGGTGGACGACGAAGAGACGTAAGCGCGGGGACGACGAGCCGTAAGCGCGGGAACTGCAAGTTGACCACGCACCGCACCGCGATTCGGGAGCTTGCCCCGAGGCGAGGCGATTACGTTACGATTCCGATTAGTGTGCGTTGCGGTAGGGAGTTTCATACAAAAAACACTGAATGGCTCGAGGTGATACGGTGACGATCTCTTTCCGAGTTGATATGTGTGTTATGACCTTTACCCTGCTACGAGGATCATTTGGTGCTCGAATGACGTTGAATAAGGGGTGCTGTTGGTACACATTATCGGCCTTATTACAAAACAAGATCTTTAGACCCAGGTTTGAACTATCGAGCCGTTTTTCAATTTCAAACTATAATCCGACAAAATTAAAGTTCCTTTTACAAAAACTGACGTCAAACCCGAATCTAAGTCTTAAATTTTGCACTAAAAACTTTACCTTTGTCGGTATAAAGTTCAAAATACAGTAACTGACTCGAAGGTTTAGCTAGGTCTAAAGTTAGAACTCTTTTTGTAATAAGACGGATTACGTTCAATTTTTGTTTTATGAAGATAAGAAACAATATGATTATGTTAGTTCTGATTTTGACCACGCGCCTTGTTGCGCTATAGCCATCGACACATCTAGTGGGACGTAAAATATCTCTTAGATCAGCGCATGATTGAAGCCATAATACAGGGTGAAATTAAATTCATGGGCATCCTTATAAGGGGTCATTGTACTCATCATTATAAACAACTTTTACTATGGGACTAAACCTAAAATCACGAAAAAGTCAGCTGTTCCTTGCATGTATGTTCACATAACTGGTCAAAATGTAGGGAAGAGCTAATTTTTTTTCGCGTTTTCAGGTTTGGTCCCATAGCAAAAGTTGTTCATAATGATGAGTACAATGACCCCTTCAAAGGTTGCCCATGAATTCAATTTCATTCTGTATATCACCTCAACAACGGGTTACTCGTCTTTACAACTCGAGAAAATTTTTCTCGGTATCCATAATCATGTCTGTTACCGTACATTTCCTGTATAAATCCTACCTTTAACTTTGTTGGTAATCCCGTCATTCCATTATCGCGGGTGCAACATTTAGACGCCTGTTTTATTTTAACCTAATTAAATAAAAAACATTTTTAATTCAATTAGTCTTTAAAAGACTACATTTCAATGTGTTTACTTTATATAAATTAACAAAAGTTTTAATATGATATTTTAAAAGCCAGGAGAAAGGTTAAAACTGCCATCGCGGGTGCAACAAATTTGGCCCAACCTTTCCAGATCACAAACAAAAAACACATAAATCTGTTAATTCTTATATATTTAATATGTTATACCTTAATATTTTGAAATAGATTAAAGCAACAAAAAACATAAAACAAAAACTCTAAATAAAACAAAAATAAACAAAGAATTATTAATTTTTTAAATAATCGCGGGTGCAACACCAAATTATCGCGGGTGCAACCAGTCTAATTTAAGTGAACATAAACCTTAATTTTACTTACATAGGAACTAAATAAGAGATCAAACCATATTTTTTATTAACAATTATACTTTTGTTGTTGCTTATATTAATTATTTCTTTTGAAATACGTCAATAATTTCCGAAAATTCAAATCTCCGAAAGCCGATATTTTCAAATTTACATCTGTCTCCATGTTCATTTTCATTACTTCTCTCCGTTTGGAATCACGAACCCTTTCCCGTTGGAGGTGTTCAGCATGAAGCTCAGGATTTTCTTTTAATTTCCGCCTATATTTCTGCGAAGCAGTCTCCTTATGTTGCTCTGTTGTCATTTTAACCGATATTTCTGTAAAAAATACAGAATATAATACATACACAGATATTAAATATATATCATCAATCGTCTTCAGCATATATTATTAGTCAAGGTATATCAAAACAACGAAATAGGTATATAATTAGTCACACAAACAAAAACTGTTGCACCCGCGATCCCACATCGAGATCGCGGGTGCAACCAATTTAAGTTTTCGTTTATTTTAACCTAACAATCATTACACTGTTAAAAACAAATAATTTAAGTTTGGTTTTGATTTCTTCTTACTTTTGCAAAGTTTCAGAACGTTAGCTCTTTATATCTGTGAAAAAAGTAAACTTTTATATCTTTTGCATCGCGGGTGCAACTATTTAACAGTGTATACTAGCAGTCAATAATTCTTAACAAATAACAAAATATACTTACATTTTTTGGAATATGAAGATAAATGAATATTGTCACTTCACGTTTAGCCGGTAAAACATAACCTCAAACTGTCAGCAACAACTGTTTCGCGCCAGTGTTGCTAGTCATGATTTTACAGTTTATATAATTCTTCGAATGAGAATATTTTCAAACGCATCAAAAAAGAAGATATGGTATAAAATCAAATAAAAATAAATTGATTATTATATTTCGACTTTCTTCTTTGCAATAAAAACAAAAAAAACAACTAAACTCGTGATTGAAAAAATCATGTCGGAAATCATCTATAGCGGAATCGCCCATTAGTCCAGGTTCTACATTCCAAATCGTCGAAACCCTCGTATAGTTGCAATTTCATAGTCATCACACAAATTGTGTTGCACGCCGATATTTCAGACTGCGTGTATGCAATTCGGACGTCAGATTTTTGCGATCTATTTCGCAATAACATCGGCGATATATTGGTATGTGTGAGGGCTTTGGAAATACTAGGTACATAGTCACTTTTGCAATCACAGTTTTCTGAGTTTAGTGAGACGAGATACAAAAAAAATACGTCTGATAGGTACCAGCAGAATAATTATGATATTAAATGATTTTATTTCTGTCGGGCAAGTCTTCCCTACCATTACCGCGGCCCCCGGTCTATTCCTTGATATGCAATGGTCGTTGTAGCACCATGAACATTAGGCTACAGGAGCTAGTGCGAATCTTGGGGTTCATTCGATTAATCGAGTTTGGTTTAACCACGCTGGAATGGGTGCAATTCATTCATTCATTCATATTAAATGATTTTGTTCCTGATAGGCTTGTACAAAGACGTCAATATTTTAAAGACTAGATGAGTTCGGCGTTTCTTATCCGACTACTCTGAGAAGAAAGGCCGAAACAGACTCCCCTGAGTCTGTTTCGGCCTTTCGGCCAGTGGGGTGCACTAGTTTTCAGAATTGGTAGGCACTAGGCCGGGTCTAGTCTAGGCAGACGCGGTCACTAATCAGAAAAAAAAAAACGTGTCGTCGGGGGACCCCCGGCAGGAACTAAGTTCAAAATAAAAATAATTTAGTGAGTTTCTTAATTGTGGGGCACACACACTAAAATCTAATTGACAGGCTTATGTTGATATATCGAGGTAGGCACTGCTTAAATGCCTATATGCAATGCACGCCACTAATCAGTCTTCATCTTGGTAAGATCATTTGAGGATGAGGACAATGTAGATTGGTGCCTGAAATAGGATTTTGAGGCAAGAAACACAGATTTAAGTAGACCTGTCCATGGTAAGAAGAGTTCTTTAATACAAACAAAAACAGAGACTCAGAAATACTATGAAAGGAAAGATATAAAAAACACGACGTTCAAAAGTGCCTTTTTTGTGCCTATTTGAAATAAATGCTTTGACTTTGACTTTGACTTTAACAAAAGTAGATTAGAAGAAATACAAGATAAAACAACAATCGTTCACAGCTGTTAATTCTTCAATCCATAGGTAACCTGATTTCAACAAAGGTCCTACTTCTTCATTAAGAAAATAACCAAGCGAAGACACTTCATTTACACTGTTAAAGATTTCTTAGTAACGTTCAACGTCTAGGATACAATATCTTAGATTTCTACAAGATTGTAAGCTACGGAACCTTTCAACAAAACTCACTTCCGAAGGCTTTCATTGTATCTCACACTGAGTGCACTAATTACACGGTGGATATTTTTCTCGACCTTGTGTCTCTAATGAACAAATGAACGAGTGAACGGAATGTTTAGCCGTGTTTGTTTAGAAACTCTTTGTTCAAATACAGTTAGCCCTGAATGAATGGCAATGTCGCTCTTTCTCGTTTGAAATAAACGTGAAATATGAACTGTTTTTTTAATGTTTTGTTCAGTTTATAATGGTAACGTTTTAGCGAGTTGTAAAAAGCAGTTGACGGTTTTAAATGACAGTATAATAAAAAGGATTATGTATCCTATTGTACATGTGTCTTATGTTTGTGTAGTAATGAACTGCATCCTTGGCATAGTTTCTGGTTCTTTTTCTATAAGTACCTTTTTTTTTTTGGTTGGGAAATTATCAAATAACTTCTCCCGCTCTGGGCGGAGCGAGAGGCCGTGTCAGACTTTTACTGACTAAACCCCACCCGTGTTCCTTCAGTTGCCTGTGCCAAGGGCCACGGTATCTCTTTCGAACAACCCGCGACCCCGGCAGGCATCGTCCTTAGCGGACCCCGTCAGTTAGTGCTGACATTCTATAAGTACCTACAACCTAATATTTTCATGGCTCATGTGATCATATCTGTTCATTGTTATTTTATAGTCTTCATTAAAATGTTTGTAACAATATGAGATAGAGAGTAACGAAATGGTTATACACAGGTATGTACACAGTATTTTTTGGGTTAGAAAAGTTTTCCAGTATGCCTGAATTTCATTGCCACATCGCAGAAACACAGAAAAAACATTTTCCCTCAATTGACTTTTCCAGCCAGCGAAAAATATCAGATACACCAGTTTTCACCGTCCACAAACCCGCACAAAATAATTGTTAAATAAAAAAAGAGAAAAAAATCCGCCTACCATATCCCACTGACAAAGGACATAGTACCTATCTATGTCGCTATTATTAAAATTCCCGTGTCCGTCAAAGTACAACGCTATTTATTTATCTATTAAAAACGGTATAAAAGCCACAGACACGTCCGCGCGCTCATGTGTCCACACGTTGCGCAAAAAGTACGAAAAAAGTGCAAAAAGGTGTCGACACGTTCGCGGGACAGGCCCGCCCGTGAAATATGGCCACCCCGGACACTCCCGAATGCGTGGATACCCTGTAATTTATTTATAACCGTGTATACTGTTAATGGATATATTTTTTAATGATTTTAATACAGGGTTAGGGTGACATGATTATACGAGCAATAAAGGGTCAATTTTATTAGGATGTGTTTTCGGACCAATTAGATTTCGTTTAAGGGATTAATTTTGACGTTTTCAGGGTCCCGGACCTTTGTTCGGTTCCAGTGTGTAATGTGACAAACATAAAAATTACTTTTTTTTGTTTTGACCTGGTTTACAGCATCAATGTCCTTATCGATATTGCGGTACTAAACATTACTCTTCCTTCTTCCGCGTCAACATGAAGTTTATTGACGTGTCTGTGTAAATAAAACATTAAACAAATAATCACAAACGCCTATTTTCCTGAAAAAAAAAAATCCCTTTACTTCCACAACGTTCACTTATTTTAACGTTGAAAGGCTCACGTTTGTTCATACACCGTGTATTTTTCGTCGAACAAAAAAATTCGCTCTTTCAAATAAAGGAACACTTCTTTCTATTTTTCCCCGAATTTCGATATTGTACGTTTTCCCGCTGCGAGACGTAAGTTAATAAATTACTTTCACATGTTACAACGTCTCAACAAAGCCCAGGTGTTACAGTTTCAGGCCATTGGCCTGACAAAGCAGCCTTCCCTTTCTGTGTCGTTTCTTTAGACTATTGACAAATTCTGCCCCTGATTGAGAAAGGGTTGATGGCAGAAAGCCGTCTGTTATGTTATTGTGTTCAATTTTTCCTTTTTAGAACGAAGTTTATCAATCGGAATATAGGTTGATTTTTTTGTATTTTTTTTTTTTCAATGAAAAACTATTACGATTTTATTGATTTCATTTTCCTTAATTCATGGTTACTATTTTGAATCATGATCGTTCTCGATACAAACTATGTTTAGAAACATGCACGTGTATTCGCCTAAACAATCTACACGTGTGTCGTGTTTGCTTTTAAGTGAATAAGAGTAACAAATCCATACTAATATTATTAATTCGAAAGTAACTCTGTCTGTCTGTATGTTACCTTTTCACGCCTAAACCACTGAACCGATTTAGATGAAATTTGGTATAGAGATAGTTTGAGCCCCGGAAAAGGACATAGGATAGTTTTTATCCTTCCCACGGGATCGAAACTTATGCGGGTGAAACCGCGGGGCGCAGCTAGTTCCTTTATAAAGCGAAGTTTATTAATCGGAATATATATTGATTTTTTTTTTAATTTCTTCATTCATAAACTACGAAATCTAACTTGTAGACCTTTGAGCCAGTATTTGTAAATTGAGCTGTCTTTTTTAACCGACGAAAAAACGGAGGAGGTTATTGTACAAAGAACTGCATTTCTATAACACTTAGGTTCTTTATTCAATAACTCGCTCGATGGTTTAACCCTAATCTAAAGAAAAATCTTGTTTAATTTTCCTTTATTTATGGTTACCATTCTGATTCTGAATCGTGATCCTACTCGATACAAACCATCTTTAGAAACATGCACGTGTATTCGCCTACACAATCTACACGTGTATCGTGTTTGCTTTTAGTAGTGAGAGTAACTAAAACTAGCTTCTATTCGCATTTTACTTTAGAAGAATATTCTTATTTTACAGCATCAAGTTTTGAATTTATGCACGAGTATGTTTTACAAAGACTGCATAAAGTAGTAGACACAACGCCACGTTTTCACCTAATAGGTACTTATTTGCCGAAATCACACTAGGTAGGCATACATAACATAATCAGCCTATCATGTTCCCAATGCTGGGACACAGGCCTCCTCTCTGTGAGAGGGAGTGGGCCGTAATCCGCAACGCGGCCCCAGTGCGGGTTCGAAGATGTCACGTGTCTTCGATTTTTTTATTCTAAGACAAGTCGGTTTCCTCACGATGTTTTCCTTCGCCGTTTTTGAGAGTAGTTGTGATGAAATAAATTACGCAAAGTAAAGTGCCTGCCTGGGTTCGAACCGACGTCGTACAACTCGTAAGTCGCGGTCGTTCCCACTGGGCTAGCAGTGGCGTGCATTGCATGTAGGCATATAAGCAGTGCCTACCTCGATATCAATTACATTTTAGTGTGTGTGCCACACAATTTGTCAAGCGCCGCTAAAGAGACACAATTGATTTTCTATTGTTTCGTCGCCGATCGGAGAACCGCGACGCTTGACCGGTTAAGAAACTCACTAAATTATCATACCTAACAAAAAACAAAATCTTCAATACAAACACGCGCGGCAGTAGCCAGTCGCCGGACGACCTACTCGGCTCCCGTAATATTCACACATTGTCATTGGTCTTTACTCATTCAAGTTAATACGACAAAATTAAAAATACGTACGTCTCACGCGTAATACCATGACGTTCGACCTTCGCAATTTATCTACTCAAATAACCACACTTTTGACCTCACTTTTTGTTCTGATTAGTGACCGCGTTTGCCTAGACTAGACCCGGCCTAGGGCCTACCTATTCTGAAAACAAATGCACGCCACTGTGGGTTAGGCAGGCATGGTTTCTGCAAATAAGTACCTCAGTGATAACTTGGCGCTGTCTACTACGATTTTGATTGAAAATTTTACTTATGTTTTTCTTTTGTTGTTGTTACAGAGTACAGACTCCAGTCTACACAACTGCAACGACACATGTAATCACATGCCAACGGTAAGTCATTTCACATATTAAGATAACAAAACGAAGATGATTTTCCAAACAGTCCTACTTTCATAATCTCTTAAGCCCGGCTCTGTCTAAGTACGCATAGTTCTAGACAGATGCCTTTTTGTTTTACGACCTTCGAGAAAGGTTCACATTTTCTACAGAGGCAGGCATAAAGCTAGGATGTCCAATATCTCGCCATCTGCCGTCCGATGATCCCCAAAATATCACTCAAAGAGCAAGAATTACGGGCTCTACTTTGCTTTATTCGCGTCAAGTGCGAAGGGGACAGTTTTCATAAAGGTCCCGCCGATGCGGAATGCGGAAGAATAAAATTCCGGCTTTACGACAGATGCGGAATGTATCGGAATCCCCTCGCCCCCCGCACCCTCTACCTCGAAATCCTAGCGAACTAATTACGCGAGACGATTTCGCCTCGAACGGGACGCGGAAAACATTCAGCCTTTTATTTTTGTATTTGAACAAATTTGTCAATTACTTTTGAAGAGGGTATGTTCCGCTTTGAAGACTAAAGAGAAATACATAAATTAGAACGGTTCCCTTTTGTTTCTTTATATCAAAAGGACAAAAGTTTTAAAATCTTGTTTAGATTCATTTTTGTGTGGGTTTTCTTCTTTCGGTTACGCTAAAATTGCTATTTGGCTGTTTGTTGTGTTGTAAATCGTAGGGGCTTATTTTTTAATCCCCCTCCCCGACCGTCGAGTATGCGCTGATTCACCTCGGCGGCCTCACCTCGGACCGCAAATAATAAAACGTCTAAAACAAAGAGAATAAAAGAAAGTCCCGAATAATATTTACGCGGGTGCCGTCCGACGGAAACAGAATGTTGGACTTAAATTTTCGGGATTTTCCCGGTTTTTTGGACAAACTTTGGGGGCTTTTCCTTCCTGACTTTGTAACGAGAGTTTCGGACCACGATTTTAAGTTCACGCCGCGGTTTCCTCTTGTCTTTTGTTTGAATTTATGTATTGTAATAACCCCGGTAGGATATTATGAGCAAGGTAAACTGATTTGGAAACATTCTCTTTTGTTGTTATTTCGGTAATGGCCATCTCGGAGTTTGCGCATTTCCATTTCGCGATACGATCAAACTCGTCGGAATTAAAAAAATATCGTTACCATTTCGTTTCAATCCGCTCGGGGGATTCTTTGAAAAACTCTGCAGAGGAGTGAATTCGTGCTATTACTAATGTTACCCCACCTTCGCTATACAATACCCACTTAGTGCTATTGAATAATTCATTGTATCGGCAGCCAACAATAGGCAAAACAAACAAACAAGCAGAGAAAGCCTTCGGCACTGTGGCATGTTTGTTTCGGCACTCTGCTCCCCTCCCCCTCCCCCCGTTGCATGTTACCTCTTCCGCTTTTAGAGGGCGCATCTGGAATACGCTTTTAACGACAAATTCATGAGACCCCCAGATATGTTGGCGTGATAATAAATATGAGCTTAGTGTTTCATCCATAATTCAGTTGAGAACATTCATGAATGCAGCTGAATGTTATGTTGGCATTAATTTTTAATTTATTTCAGTTTGTTAAAGTGAAAAGTGGCAAAATTAAGTGCACGGACTTTGGCTTGGAACAGTGTTTGAGAAGTTTTGTGAATAATGAATGAATGAATAACATTATAAGACGATGTTTCAGAGTATTAATAAAGAAAGACGGGTCGTATTACCACACCTCGGACACTCCATACAACGCTCGCAAAATAATTACCTACTACTACTACATTAAAAAATGACGTTTGTATACGTATGAATGTGTGCGTGAGGTACTTGTGTTTGCGAGCGCTCTTGTTAAAGAACTGCGACGAATACGCCGAAGTGCGGGGTGAGGTGCGGTAACTGATGTTAGTGCGGGGAAGGGAGTGGCCTTTCTGTACGTAGTACTTTAAGTATTCTGTGGTATTACGTAACACGTACTTAATATAAAATTGGGTCGAACCATCAGTCACGGGAGTAGCAGGCACTTACGTGTAAATAAATACGTGGAAAGTTGAAGTTAACCATAATATCTGTTGCAATGAACATGTTTTAAAACGTATAAAAGCGGTGGAAGCGGCTGAAATACAAAAGCTTGGCGTACAAACAAACATACTTACTAACAGCACCCTTCGATAGAATTGACTCAGACTGGTAATCCGAGCGATGTGAGTATACAATACAGCGAGGACACAAGTACAGCGAGTACACGACTGAGACTCCGCTAAAAGCTGTTTGCAAATAAATAGCTGCTTTTAAAAGCAATAGTTTTTCTCCTTGTTGCAAGAATAGAGGTTTTAAGTGATCGATGTATCTTGTGTTGTTTTATTTGTTTTATAATGGACTGTTGACGGTTTTTCTGTGTACTCGTAAGTGCTTTGACATTATGTTGAAATGAGTTAGCGGAGCTGAGTCAGTTGATATTATTTTAGCGAAATTCGCCATTATTGTTGATCACCTCTGTAAAGGTCTTACCTAAAGTCTTTTATCCGTGGTTTATGAATGGGGAAACTGTCAAACATTCAAACATTTTTTTGCAGGATAAGACTTATACACTGAAAAAAAAAAGTAGTTGCCACAATCAAGATTTTGTTTAGATTGACTAAGTAACTTGTTTGCATCTGAGCCTATCAAGCACAATGATCACAGCTACTACTTTTATTTCATTGAGATTTGAAACGGGATCTTGATTGGTGTTATCACGAAACCTATTCGCAGCAATCAAGTTGATCAAGTAGCTTGATTGACACAACTAACTTTGTTGTTTTAACTCTTCTACAATGATGTCATGTTAAGGGTAATCAAGAAACTTGTTTTAGCGTTCAATCATTTGAACTAGTATTGCTGCAATCATGTCGTGATGATCAACTTAACTAAGATTTTCATTAATCTAAACAAGATTTCGTCAATCATGCTAAAAAGTCACTTGATTGGAGTTCATTTTTTTCAGTGTACCTACTATTTAAAAGTTTGGTCGAAGACCATGCCCTTTATTGGCTTTTAAAGAGACAATTCACCAACCGTTCTGTAAAAATTTTCTGTAAACTCATTTCAACCAATAAACATCCAGTTTTTTCTCCCAAACAGATAAATTGCAGTCACATATCAATTACAGTAACATCACCCTCATTTTTACTGAACGTTTTCATTCACCGAACAGCCGTCCCGTGAGATAAGTTTAATTACAATCTGTTCATAAATTAATGGAACAAATTGCTGGACGATACTATCTCGCTTTATCTTAACATTTTTGTAAACCCGTCACATTGGTTCATATATCAACTAGATACCAACCCCCGTTTGTTTAAAGGATTTCGGGTTCTCTACGGTTTAAATTGAAAAACGGGATGTAATTATAAAACCACAAGGGTAGGTAGGTATTTTAATTTACATTTTTGTCTCTGTTACAGTGCACGGCGTATAATTTTATGACCGGGTCGAAAAACATCATTTTTAAACACGTTACCGAATCTCGAGCAGCTATGCAAGTGCTTGGTGCATGGTGTTTAAAAGGTTGTGTATGGGTAATTGGACAGTGATGACTCGTTGTTTTCTCAACACTAATAATGAATAATTAGCTTTAGCCCGCGGCTTTGCCTGCTTGGTTGACGGAAAATATCCCACGGGAACGTACTATCGAAATTAAAATATAGCCTATGTGTTAATAAAGGTATCAGCGTGCCTATGTGTTAATTAAGGTAAAACTATCAGCGTGCTAAATTTCAGTCAAAACTGTGCAGCCGTTTTTGCGCCAATCCGGAACATACTTACCTACAACATAATTCGCCCAAAGGTTGACTGGTGGAAAATGCCTATGGCATTAAGTCCGCCTCTGTACATTTATGTGCTAAAGTATTAAATAAATAATTCACACAAAAATTCTTCGTTAATATTTTATAGTGCACAGGAGACGATAGTCAAGAAATTTTATTCGGCGTTACAAATAACTAGATAATATGAATTTTGACTCTGATTAAAATATCCATTTCTCAAAGCTACGGAGCCCATGAAAGAAATTCAACTCAAACACGTGCCTGACTTTACAAGTCTGGAGTCACATAACTTTGAAAAATCGTTAGTCATTAATTACGTTTATCACCCTGGCCTAAATTAAGTCAAGAGATAGGAGAGCCCTTAATTCGTAAAGTCACGGATACTTTCCAAACAGGTATCGATCACCTCGCTTAGGAATCTACACTTTTGGTGGGTGGCTTGATTTTTTTAAATCAAAGTGTCTTTGAGTAGATTTATTGGCAGTTAGTGACGAAATGATACCTACCTAATTTTAAGTCTAAGAAAATTAAGTAAATAGACTAGTTTATTTATGACTTATTTTTATTATGACTTACTAGCTGCGCCCCGCGGTTTTACCCGCATAAGTCTCGATCCCGTGGGAATATCGGGATAAAAAGTATCCTATGTCCTTTCCCGGGACTCATGCTATCTCTATACCAAATTTCATCTAAATCGGTTCAGCGGTTTAGGCGTGAGAAGGTAACATACCTACAGACAGGCAGACAGACAGAGTTACTTTCGAATTTATAATATTAGTATGGATGTTAGTACTTCTTTACCTGTATTTGCATGCATGCATAACGCATTCCAATATGAAGACACATAAATCTTTTATCACACCTCGCTTTTTCAAAACTCAGCAAAAATAACGAAAAAATCTTCCAAAATATAAAAGAAGAACCGATTCGTCCGTCTCAAATTGTCCATAAAAGCGATATCGAGTCACCCTCGTGTTGTCCCCTTCGGAGGTCGTAACTAACGAACGAATGGCTTTCAAATGAGGGCCGGGAGCTAAGACACGGTCTACCGTGAGGGGACCGCACATCTGTCAGACCCTCCCTTCAAACGGCTACTTTAATAGAACTCTTCAGCCCTTCTAACCGCCTGGTAGCTCGCGGAGAACGCGCCAAAAGTGTAACCTTTGACCCTTCGCTGTTTAAATCTCTACAGGATTTTTAAAGCACAATACGGTGCGGTTAGCTGGAAAGGAATGGCTTCATTTTATGTGATCCTGGTAGGAAACTCTCATTACCTTCAGAAAATAATATAATATTTTCGAGTGCAAAGGAATTTAGGTAAAAGCATTTCTCCGATCCGTTTTTGGGAACAAAATTATATTCAGAAGGTTATCCGTAACAAGAATTTGTATTAAAAATTATTCACGATTTTGATGTTTCAATAAATACGAAGTGCAAAACAGATTTCCAGGTGGGCAAATACTTCAACAAAATAAGAAATATTCGGACTTAGTCAAGCGTTATGACGAATGAGGCGTGAATTCCATTCTCATCTGGTTGTTTTGTAGATTTCGTGGAAAAACTTATGTTATGCTATGAACAGCAATAGTACATATTATGATAATTAAAAAATAACACGTGGACAAGATCTCGAAATCAGTTGAAATCCTATTGAATTTTATAATCTACAGTCTACAAAGTTTGTGACAGCAATGTTAGCTTATCTACAAATTTTGTTTGTAGGATTATTTAAAACAAAATCCTAGATTTCCAACAATTCAATATAAGACCCAAAACTAATATAAAAACCAAACAACAATAATAAGTATTATTTTCAGAAACAGAAACTTCTGCTTAACATTAGATTATACACGAAATAATATGAGAAATTGAAAAACTAACCTAAACTAATATACATTTTGTTTTAACTTTATTCATGACCATTACTAATATAAACAATGCCAAGCATTTCCATAATGTAATAGTAATAAAAACTATTGATTTATTTCTATGGCAACATTGGCGAAGAACATAGAAAATCTTCTTCGAAAAAAACTGTTATCTTTTTGTACAAAGGAGTTTTGAAAACGCCTGATTATCCCTTCGACTCATTTCTATTCCTCAACGCTATAACTACATTCTTTTATCTGGCAACAAAAACCATCCCTTCTTTAGTGTCGTCCCTTATCTCTAACTAGATCACACAGTATCGATAAAATCAAGAAAGTATATCCATTACTATTTCCTGGACACCCTTTTTACGCACTTTTTTGGAAAAAAAAGCGTCCCTATGAGCGTAAATTATATGTTTATAACATTCGCATTATCTCGCTCAAAGGGTCGCGATCCTGGGGTGTGCGGCCGCTGCCCCACTCTCCCTGACGTTAATTCTCGCCCGTATTTGTGCACTCCCGTATTGGTTTAGATTCTTTGCTCTTTGACGAGAGAGGGCCAAGTAGTTACTGTAGGCGCTGAATTTATTTCTTTAAAGTGCGGAGTTTTTATTTGTGTATTTCAAATGTCAGGCTTGGAACTTTAGAGTGCGCAGAGTTTATGAAAACAACAGCTGAGCCCACAACATGTTACCTTGTCCAGCTTGAGAACTTTGAGGTTTTAAAAGTAAGAAGATGTTTAGTCGCGGGTAAAAAAGCGGGTGTACACAATGGATTACGCAGCATAGAAACCATAGACTGAATATTTTTTTGATCAGTTTCAAATACACAATTACACAGACACACCAAGTTATTCTCAACAATCATATTTTTTCATTAGTCATGAACTCATGAGATAAGATCACTCGAAAACATAAAGAAAAGGTTTTCTAAGCATAAAACTTTTGCAATATAACCATCCCATAATCTTAGATTATGTTATTCTAAAAGTTTATAATAATCACATAATGTGACATAGCAGACGTATGTCACATTATGTGACTATTATAAACTTTCTGTATTATGAATTCTCAACAAAATACTACAAGAAACTTAAATGGGACTCTCACAAAAGTTATAATAATATGGCAACACAATTTACTCGTCACAAGCTCACTACCTGGCAAACGTCACATCCTATACAGCCTGACACGATATTTTTTTAAAATATTCTATTTAACCTGTGGAAAAAAAAGGAACAGAAAACCGTTTGATGTCGACATAATTTAAATAAAAAACCGTAAAACCACAACTAACAGTGCGGACTAATTAGAATTTAATCAGTAGTTTACACAAACAGGGTCTTTGATCGGGGTGTTATTGTAATACCACGTGCAGTGAACACACGTGCCGGGCGCGTATTGTAAACACCGGTTACACGATAAATAACCGAATGGCGTAGTGCGACGCGCGGGTAATCGAATTATGAATCGATAGTTTCTTTTTTTATTGTGCGGCCGATAGGTAATTGGCAAGGATAAAAATAAAAGTGTGTTGTTAAAAAAAATTGTGAATTTTGGGGAGTTGTTGTAGTTGTATTTTATTAACTCTTTTGACAAAGCTTTAAGGGAGACGGTTTTTGGTGTTGTGTATAATTTAGTGTCAAGCAACAATTACAGGTACCTACGTATTTGTTTTTTCAATGTAACGATTACACTAGCTATACAAGTGAGCTTTGTTCTTAAATTATATTATTAATACAGTAGCAAGCTAGTATATACATTTATACAGTGATAGGTGATCCTTTGCAGCGTTAACACACAATAAAATCCAAGAGCAATATTTTGAAAAACTCCAAAAACATTAGGGGGAATCCCTATCTGGCAACACTGACCGATTAATCGAATAAAGCATCCAAACTTTGCAACTGGCTGAATGACTGTCAAAGCATTGCAAAAAAAAAGTAAAAAAAAAATGGCCGCGCACAGAAATGAAGCGAAAAATTCCAAAAATGACAAGTTCTCGCTCGTTTTACACGAAAGGTTTTTTTTTATTGATGGCATCGGTGATTGCTTTTGAATATTTTACCGACCAAACGTATTATGTATTCACGTCATAAGCGAAGTAAATATTTGATGGCTCTCTATCTTACCGAGTTATTAATATTATTGTTTGTGCGATGGCCGATGAGACATCGGTAAATACTGCTTGTATTTTGTTAGTGTTATATTGCAAGGAACTTTGGTGCGAGGTCGAAGATACGAGCAAAAGTCACATAGCAATTAACTAACTACTGTTCCATTACTTTCATGAGCTTTTTTTCTTAAATTTATGTTCGTTGATTTCTGGTTGCAGTATTTTGAAATAGGAATTCCGATTTTCAACGTTTGGATACACGCTAGAGTGAAGCAGAATATGCTCATTAAAATTCCATTCAGTCTAATGTTGCAGTTGTATCCGAATATACATATGCGGAGAGTACAGGAAGTTATCAAAATGTAATTAGAGAATATACAATACATCTGTTAAGCCATATAGGATGATATCGTATATGAATCTTCGAAGTGTGTCTCGTGGCTCATTGTATATAGTAACTATACATGACTAATGATGCATAATTATTGCATAATAATGTGCTGAGATAGCATTCATTATGTCACATTCAGTAACAAAATAGTTTCAGCTAAAACTTTTCCTGATGTAAAAACACTTGGCAACATTTATGACCTGAAGGCCGATTCTCGTAATTAAAAACGTTCAAAATGTAGTCGCATTCTCATCTCAGCGACAATCAATATCAAAAACTTGTTAAAAATATGGGGAAATTAGAGTTATTTTTGACAGATTGAGACAGATGAGACTGTAAACCCCCCCTCCCTCTCGCTGAGAGGAGGCCAATGTCCCAGCAGTGGGAACATTATAGGCTGATTATGTATGTATGTAGACTGTAAACATTCTTAAAATAACGAGAACTGCCCTTCTGTCCTAAAATTGTTTAGGTATTAGGTATAATCCACTTCAAAAAACTAACAGAAATAGATAACAATGATGCTAGTTTTCGAGCTTACAAAAATCGACACTTTCGCCATTGTCAAAAACGCAACATTTTGAAAAGAATGTCTGCTACAAATATCTTTTCTTAAGGCTATTCAATACATGATCTCCCAGCCACTTTATCGCTAGATGGCGGCACATTCGCACTTCGAACATTTTCAATTTTTACGCCTAACTCAGAAAGCTTTGCGAAACAACTTTATTATATGCGTCAACTAACGCATTAACATAATCTTTTTAGATATTCACTTTGCTTGTTAACTCGTCACATACAAAGATTTGTACCCCTAAACATTTAGCCGTTTCACTTTATATCTTTACTATGTCTTTACACACACATGTACAGTTACACACTACGTGTATAGTTTTACTTGCGATATAACTAGATGGCGTTGTATTCATAAACTTGGTTTGTGAACTTGTTTTCCAGAGGTGGCGTTAATTAAAATAAAATATTTTTACGAAAATATTTTTATGACTGTCCTTCATTCTCTAAAGAAAAGCGTACTTTTTATAGTAAAAACCGAAGAAAAGAATACTTGATTGCTACAAGGGTTGTCAGTTGCTTATTCAATTATTCTAAGGGTGCTTTTGTAGTGTGTTAGGGTAGGTTTAGGTTTAAAAATAATAAAATAATAATAAATCCCCTGACCGATTTCGGTCACGGTGGCCAATTTCAAAGAAGATTAGCCAGGTTTGCAGGAGATATTATAGTGCACAAGTGTGTGCGCAAATACAGGAGAGAGAACAGGCGCAGGACCAACGGCTTTACGTGCTTTCCGAGGCACGGGGGTATTACGCCACCAATTTCCAAACTCCGGGCAAAAAAAAAAAGAAAAAGAGTAAAAAAACTCCTAACGGGAAAAACCCAATTTTAATAACACTGTCCGACCTGAGAATCGAACCCAGGACCCCGAGAACGGCAGATGCACTTGTGACCACGAAACCAACGGGACAGTTAAGATTCTTTGTATAATTAAACGCTACTATAAAACAAAATATATAAAATGTTTATTTGAGTCGTGCGCGAGAGATGCAGCCGGCGCGACGGAATTCCGCGAATTTCGGTCACTCGTAGGTATAATAATAATGTATCATTCAACCGCAGCCCAGCGTGCCCGCCGTCGCAGGCAGTAAGGCAGTGTACAGACGCGTGAAATTATTAGGCCGTGTACACACGGTTGTGGGTATTTAATTATTAGTGTAATTTTATTACTGTTGTGTGTATGTGTATGTATATGTATATAAGTGTTATGTGTAATATGTATTATGTGTTTACTATTTACGTGTGTTTGTATGTTTAGCCTAAAAACCAACAAATTCACATACACCAGCGTCCACTCAAACCAACAATTCCAATTTCAAATGAGAAAATGAAAAAAAATCAGCTGTTCCCTACATTTTGACGCATGATGATACCTATACGAACATAAATGTAGGGAACAGCTGATTTTTTTCGCGATTTCAGGTTTGGTCCCATAGTAAAAAAAATTGTTCATAATGATGAGTACAATGACCATGTTAGTGTTGTTCCAATAACCCTGTATATACTTATACTATATTATATCCATACTAATATTATAAATTCGAAAGTAACTCTGCCTGTCTGTCTGTATGTTACCTATTCACGCCTAAACCACTGAACCGATTTAGAAGAAATTTGGTAGGTATGGGGAAGGACATAGGATAGTTTTTATCCCGATATTCCCACGGGATCGAAACTTATGCGGGTGAAACCGCTGGGCGCAGCTAGTTGCAAATAAAGTTTATTGAACTCTTCTCTCTCTTCGATAATTGAGCTTTGTTGGTACCGACTTTGTTTTGAAGATTCTATACATCTTTTATTAGGTACTTATTTACACCCTAAGTTACATTAAAATTAGCAAGGAAAAACCGGCCAAGTCCATGTCGGACCACAATGAAGAGTTCCGTAGTCGAAATGAATTTATCCCAAGAACAAGCTTAACATTGTAGTTGAAAATCATGTCCTCCCATACATTGCAACTAAAAGTTGGTCGACTATTACTCGTAAAGTCTACTCAGCTGTGATTTTGATTTCGTGACATATAAGTACTACTGCCGTGAATTTTAGTATTTCTTCTAGTATTTCACAAACAATTTAGGGGATATGACATCCCCCTGTATCACCCCCCTGAGCAGTTGGATGGGGCTGGTTTTCTGATCCTGGATCTGGAAAGTCATCGTTGCAGCATCATACAAACATCTCAACACTTCGATTTAGCACCAGTCAATTCGACATCATTGCAGAGAGGCCAGAACTGCCCATACTTCGATGGAATCGAAGGCTTTCTCGTAGTCCACAAATGCCATACACAGTGGCTGACTGTACTCCTCGGTCTTCTGTACAATTTGTCAAACAGTAGGTATGTACCTATATGGTCTACGCTCGTAACTGCGTACAAAACCATCACATCGTCCGGCGTCCGTTCGTCACTGTGGAGCATTCGAGACTGTTTGTTTACCGAGTGTAAACCGAACTCGCGGGCCGCGGCGCGTAGGTATGACTCGCATAATAATATTACCGCGGTAGTAGATTGATGTACTTGCGTCTGTACAGTATTGAATTTCATTCATTTTCACCTATTTTTTTTCGCGGAACTTATAACATCAGCTTTCTGCCAGTGGAAGTCTCGTCAAAATCAGTCTAGCCGTTTCGGAGATTAGCCGGAATAAACAGACAGAGACAAAAATTAACAACAAATGTTTTTTGTTCAAAGTAGGTACCGTAAATATAAATGACTGTATTCAGATTACTTTATTTGATCAACCGCACAAAACAGAAAGGTAATTTGGTACTTGCACTTTTCATACCTACGCTCGGCGGTCGCGCTGGGGTTGTCAACTTTGGCAAAAAACACACAAAACAAAAAACACAAAAAACTAGTGTAGTAGTGGTACTCGTATCTAGTTATTTGATTCATTGTTGAGAATGAAACAGCAAGAAAGGAAATGATCGTATTTTTTTAGCTTATAGGTACTTACTACAATAAATATCTAATATAAATTGTAAAAATATTACAACGCCACAAAGTCATGTTCGCTTTTACGGCTCGGCACCGGGGGCCGGGGCGCTTACCTACCTATCTAACTATTCGAAATACAAGCAAATGCCTACTTACCTCTCTGAAACAACTGGTAGCTTAAAAAACGATAATTCATCGTAATGTTGAATTTAAACAACCATCCACTCAACAGTTACTTATAATTACTTTTTTTTTTGTTACTCCATTTTTAGGGTTCCGTAGCCAAATGGCAAAAACGGAACCCTTATGGATTCGTCATGTCTGTCTGTCTGTCTGTCTGTCTGTCTGTCTGTCTGTCCGTCCGTCCGTATGTCACAGCCACTTTTTTCCGAAACTATAAGAACTATACTGTTGAAACTTGGTAAGTAGATGTATTCTGTGAACCGCAGTAAGATTTTCACACAAAAATAGAAAAAAAACAATAAATTTTGGGGTTCCCCATACTTACAACTGAAACTCCAAAAAATTTTTTTCATCAAACCTGTACGTGTGGGGTATCTATGGATGGTCTTCAAAAATGATATTGAGGTTTCTAATATCATTTTTTTTTTTAACTGAATAGTTTGCGCGAGAGACACTTCCAAAGTGGTAAAATGTGTGTCCCCCCCCCCCTCTAACTTCTAAAATAAGAGAATGATAAAATTAAAAAAATATATATAATGTACATTACCATGTAAACTTCCACCGAAAATTGGTTTGAACGAGATCTAGTAAGTAGTTTTTTTTTTAATACGTCATAAATCGAAAACCGCAATTTACCTTTCACAAAGTTACAACGAACTACAAGAACTTTTATATTATGTTACTTGCTGCTACGGAACCCTTCATGGGCGAGTCCGACTCGCACTTGGCCGGTTTTTTGCACTTCACAGCTACGCGTGTCTCGCGCGGATGGCAGTCTGTAGGTACTCTCTATATTTTGTGCCTGTAGGTACTGCGCGGTACAAGTAGGTACTAGGTATTACATTTATATACGGTACGTACCTACATTTTATACAAGTCCGTTGCCTAATTTCAACTTCTTCAATACGTCTATTGAAGAAGTTGAGATTAGGTAACGGAACGCGGAATTAAGAATTTATTTAGGTAGGTACTGCTACTCTACTCCATAGGTAGAATAAAATTATTTACTTTTACTTTATCGTACTTTATGGAGGTACTAGATTTTTCCCGCAGCTTCGCCCGCGTGGATGTCGGAGATTATCCCACGGAATCGTACTACCGGAATAAAAAGTATCCTATGTCGTAATCCTAACCCAGCACTCTAATTACCTACGTAACACAATCATTATCAATCTCAATCTGAATCATTTTGAAGAATATTGCTAATCCATTGCTTTGCATTACCTATGTTCGAAACATATGTATATCATTTCTATGGTTCGAAAAATGTTTTTGCTCAAAAACGTAAATGATGCAATGAATGTTGTTGAACTGTCAAAATGAAAGCCATTGCTACTGATAGTGTGTTACGCAATTACCCCGCAGGTCATGGTCTACCCATGTGCCAAATTTCATCTAAGTAAATCCGTTCAGCTCAGCCGTTTTAGCGTGAAAGTGGAACAAACAAAGTCAATTGCGCATTTACAATATTAGTTAGGAACAAACATAATATGAAAAAGCTAAAGTATTTGTGTATATTATAAATAATTTCCATATAGTCAAAAATAACGCTAGTTCGGTAGGTAGGTACCTAGATTGATAAAAATTCAAACACACATCTCCCCGGCGCGGGGCCAAGCCTCCAATAGTGCCGGCCGGGCCTGCCGCCCAAAGTCCATGCTGCCGCCTGCGAGTGAGCGGCGGAAGTTACCGAACCCGAACCGAACGCCAACCGAGCGTTCAGGCGCTATCTCTCTCTTTTTGCTTTGCCTCTTTTTCAAACAATGCGCTGGATTGAACAACAAAAACAAGCTTAGCTCCGCTAGGGAAAGGTAATAGTGTTCTGTGAACAAGCTTTTGACTATGCCCGCGTTGACGATAGGATAGACGGTTTGGGAACAGTGGGAACTGGGAAGGGCTCTCTCAATAGGTACTTACCAGCCTAATGCAGAAAGATTTTTAATTCAGAAAATTTTTTGAAGACAGTTCAAGTGTAAGTTAGTACTTACATTTATGTAGGTACTTAGGTACATAAACTTAGTATGTAGGTACATACATTCATTACAGTAATATCGAACCCAGGGTAGATCGCAAATACTATCAATAAGTAGGTAAAGCATTTTTTCTCACTTCATGATTCAATTGATAAATTGATTTAATATATAACTGCGCGGGCAGAGCCACCGCGCCAGCCTTGTAAGAAATATTGCATACCTACCAACGATTCGCAACTTGTCAAAAAAAACACGCATAATTCAACGATTTATTATAAAATTGGCCAACCTGTTTGACATTGACAAACAACGCCATCTAACGAGCAAGATCAATTGTTGTTGATAACCTTAGCAAAAATTTGTGTTCTGCTTCTCGATAGTTCTTTGAAATATCCTGCAGAGGGCGTGTTCCGGCCGCGCACACATAGAAAAATTTATCGATTTTGTCAGGCCTAGATATCCTGGAAATAGTGTTTTTTTTATAGGTTTTTGTCGATATGCGTCAATAATAAGTCATAACAACTTAATATACGTGCTTTTATTCTGCAAAAATCGTTTATTTTTCGAGATTTGTACCCCGAAAGAATGTATGAAAAAGTGTCAGTATCCAATCACCTTAAAACCGTAAAAAGGTTGAAATATTCACGGAATATCGTGAGGTAACTGTTCACAATCTTTTTGTAAATCGCATCGGGGTTATGCGGTTAATATAATGTTAATGAATTCCGTTTCCGATGTTAATTTTGGGTCGATCCGTAATAAAGTACCTTACATTTTAAAGCTGAAGCGGACTGTTTAAATATGTAAAAAGCCTATTTGAAAATAGTTAATTTAATAATTTTGTAATGATACTATTTTTCATTTATTTCGTATTTTTAATAACAGTGTGGGTTCGTGTTTATTCTTTAATGAAATGGATTAATTTTCCTGTTTCGACATACTTTAATTTTACGCAATACTTCCCTCTTCCATTCATTTAATAAACCGATTAACTTTTTTAATGTCACTTTTTACAGGCACAGAACACACCCCCATTCAGCCACTCGCTATTCCACAGATTAAACTGTCAATTTTACTCTTGTATTTCTCTTCTTTTTTGTATGTAAGGAACCCTTCGTTGCGAGTAAACGGCCCGTAATTTAGGCTCACAGCTGCCGCGTGTGTAATGTTGATTGTATTGTGAGAGTACTTGCGTTGTAATCGAACACTTTACCTTTTTTATGTGGATTAGATGAATATATGAATTTTATTTACCGTGAAAAAGCAGTTTGAAAATTTTACCTATTGGGTGAGAGCATTGAGAACCTAGTTGAAAAAGATTTTTTGATCAGTTCTGTACAGAACTAAGTAACTGATTCTTACGGGATAATTGCGTAGCACCACAGAATACTTAAAGTACTACGTACGAAAAGCCACTCCCTTCCCCGCACTAACATCAGTTACAGCACCTCACCCCGCACTTCGGCGTATTCGTCGAGCGCTCGCAAATACAAGTACCTCACGCACACATTCATACGTATACAAACGTCATTTTTAATGTAGTAGTAGTAGGTAATTATTTTGCGAGCGTTGTATGGAGTGTCCGGGGTGTGGTAGCACACTAACCGTAGCAATGGCTTTTAGTTTGACAGTTCAACAACATTCATTGCGTTATTGAGCAGACAAATTTTTCTAACATATAAAGCAATGGATTAGCAAAAGATTGATATTGTGTGTCGCAATTAGGATACTGGCTATTAATTTTAACAGCAACAAAATAGGCTAACTTTGAATACCGCGCGACGTAACCTTAAACGAGCGTTACTCTTTACCTCTTAAAACGCTAACGATACCTGCCACGATAAATTCCTTGAGGCGTCCCTTTATTTTTGTTTAGACAATCGGGAGTAGCAATTAGCACGGGACCTGCCGCGGGACTTTCATTACATTAATCCCGGACATAAATTGCGGCCGGAAATAAATTAAGTCGCGACTTAAACCGAGCACTTAGCACCGGAATTAACCAACGCTTAATTGAAACTAGACGAGTATAAAAAAGCCTCACTGTTGCAGCTGATAAGCGACCCGGTAATCCTCTTCGAAACAAGAGATTTAACTCCAAACTTCAGTTTCTTACCTTAGGCCGTGTTAAAATATTCAATTGTGTTGTTTTTAACTCTGATTACAAGTTCAGACGTAATCTCCGGATTGTTTTTTAAGATGAAAACCTTTCGCAGTAAAAGTTGTAAAGATTTGTTTATTTAATCTGGAGGACTCTAAGGGTTGATGAAATTATTTCTTAGGGTTTTCCGTCCATAAATGTTTTAATAGGAAATATTTTTGTTTATATTTGACGTAAACACAAAGGATTTTCTTAGTATTTCATTTTACTTGATATTTTTTATTAGCATTTGTTATTATTTTTTTGAAAGAAAGAAAATACATTTATTTAGCACAGACTAAAAGACACACAATACACCAGATAAGTACATCAGATAAAAAAAAAACAAAAAATAAAGATCAATAAACTTTTTTATTTAATGTTGCGCCGACCCCAAATAATTAATAACAAATTGAATGATGATGATATTATTTCATTACTAATAGAAAATATGTAATAAAACAGAATTTTCCATAATTATATAACAGTTTATTTTATTTCATTGACGCAGTTAAATCCGTTATCGAATCTCTTACTTATCCTACAACATAACATAATGAGAGCAAATATGCGCTTTCACCACATTTCCTGTTACTATTTTCATTTAATTTAAACAGTGCTGATAATGTCAATATTTGTGATTCGCCCGATATGAAGCAAAATATTTGTGAAACAGCTGCGTTGGTCACGTGGCTTTCAATACTAACCGTTTCACACAATAATAGCATCAATTTCACACAAGTAGTCCCCCACGACCCACGGAACCCAAGGGACCCTAAACTAATATTCAACAGGATCAATACTGCCTGACAAAGTCACCGCGTGTGGAACCATTGTGACTATATCCGCCATGTTGTTAGTTTTCACACGATGCGTCAACACTATTGTTAATAGCGTACTTTTGTAGCGAATAATAAAAGAAAATTAATGTTGGAAATACGTAATTCACATGCATTATTAATTATCGCGCCGTCTATGAAAGGAATCTTGTTAATCCCGACCAAAACTTTATTATGAAAGAGGAATAAAGTTGTATAAATATCCGACGTACTTTTTGCTGGCATGATAAGTAATATTTATTATAAGTACGTATTAACGTTGTTTCTCTGTTATAACAACGTTGTTATCTCAGATGAACATGGCCGCCTCCTTTTTTATATTTGTTAAACATTGCCCATTGCCGGGGAGATTTCATAAGGAAGGTACGGATTTAAAAAAAAAATGTTAATAATTTTGACGGATTCGAAATTTGAACATCAAAAAAATTTTTTTATAATTTAATTTAGGCATGATTTTTCAATAGTCAGATAATTTTTATCTGAGGAATAAATATGGCGGTTCAACAACTTTTGTATAAAAAATATGTCATACTTTCTTGTTTATTCTTTAGATATATAAAAGTTATCTGACTATTGAAAAATCAGCCCTTTAATAAAATACTTGAAAGACCCCAGTTATGCGTAACACAGTTTCAATCACAATCTGAAGGATTTAAAAAAGATAATTAATGCATTACTTCTTATGTTTGAAAAATTCATCAGCTCGACAACGTAAATAACGCAATGAATGTCGTTGAATTGTCAAAATTAAAGGCATTGTCATTATAAGTGCGTTACACAATTACCCTGCAGGTTTCATACAAAAAAAAAAACCCGAAAAATAAAACCAGAATTTTATTTTACTTGAACTTAAAATCTATTGATCAATCGACATGTCCTAACTCTATACACAACCATACAGGACACCAGACCCAGAGGAATAGCTACAACCCAAGGGCGAGGGGTCTTTCGAACAATAGTAGTATTTTTCTTAAGGTCACTGGTTCCGGCAGATGTAGAGGGGATCGGTATTCCCCCGCGAACGGAGGTCCATGTCCCCTCCAGTCATGTATACAAGTATAGAACGCATAGGGAGTGTGTAGTTGTAGACAAAGATATTTACAATGGAATTCGTGTATGGTTTGCAAAAATCAAATTGTATACGCACTTGCATATTTGCTTTGCATTCGAGCAGTGGTGGCCCAGTGGTAACGGCTGCAGCTTACGAGTTGTAAGTCGGAGGTTCGAACCGAGACTGGCGCTTTACTTTATGTACATGATCTCATCACCACTGCTCTCAAAACGGTGAAGGAAACCATCGTGAGGAAACTAGCATGTCCTAGAAACAAAAATTCGAAGACATGTGACGTCTACCAACCCTCACTGGGCTCGCGTGGTAGATCACTTCTCACCAAGAAGAAGCCTGTGTCCCAGCAGTGGGAATATTATAGGCTGATTATATAAACACTTGAAAATAATCTTACTGATCTAGTAAGATTATTTTAAAGCACTTCGTAATGGTCAGATTCTCAGTCAAAGTAGCTAATTAGTTTCTTATTCTACCTATATCTTTCGGAACAACTAGGTAGGTACTTAGGTAGTTAGAGGTGGGGGGTTCCGGAATTGGTCTTTAAATAGGAACCGGGACCGCCCCTATGTGCTGATGGTGACCACCGGGGTGGTTTTAGTGAGGTAAAAATCCCACACTCTCCGACCTCCCTCCCCGGAGGTCAAATGCCTTTTGAAGGTTTCCCCCGACAACAAAAAAAAAAGGTAGTTAAAGGTACTAGACTAACATAAAACTTGACATCATATGAGATAAATTGTGCAAGGCAACATAGGCAAGTACAAAAAGCTATTTTTAAAAGTTACTCCCATAATACTTTTCCTGTAACTCGAAGATCCGTATCAATTGTCTCAGAAAGCTTCATGTTCGTGATAGTTTAAGCTTCCTCGCTCCAAGTTGCATTATCCTCCTCTTTCATTATTCTTTCCCGACGATTTCCGCATGTCGCCAACAGATACCCGCACACAACGTCTGCTAAAACAGCGCAACAAACAATACAGGACTCGGGACAAACTCCTTTAATTCAATAGGTGAAGCGCACTTTGCCCGTCATCGGTTGTTTCGCACATTGCCAGGGCAAAATGCGTTCCCGATGTCTGCCCGGGACATCGGCCGTTTAACTTAATTGTCGCCTAGCATTATCTTATCGGGAGCAACGGGTTTATTTATTTTTATGTCGTCGACGTATCGCGAAAGAGGTCCAGCCTTTATCCCGAAATTGTCGTTTTTATGGTTACTGCCTTTTTTTTGGGTATATTTTTTTTTTATAAAATTAAAACGATACTGTCTCGTTACTCCTCTTTTTTCTGGTTGTTGGAAATAGGTTTCCCATTTTTAAAGTTCAAATTAACAGACTAGGGAGAAAAACAGATGAATTTTTAATAACAAAAATGCGTAAAAGCTAAATTTAGATTATAAATAACTACAAAAGAAGTAACAATGAACATCTACGCACGGAAAGTTAAAGCCTATTCTGTAGACTACAAAGACTATTTTTTATTAACTACAAGTGTATAATTAATTCGTAGAAATATTAATAAGAAGTCATTTTTATAACGCCTGTGGCTGTAGCACACGAAACTAAATTTCTTTTACCTCAAACAATTTAACGGAAAAATAAATTAATTACTACAAATTCTCCAATGTAACTTCGTAGGCTAATTCACACATCCATACTAATATTATTATTATACCTTTTCACGCCTAAACCGCTGAACGGATTTAGATGAAATTTGGCAGAGAGATAGATTGCATCTCGGGGAAGGACATAGGATAGTTTTTATCCCAGAAATCATCCTTTAAAGGGGTGAAAAGGGGGGTGGAAGTTTGTATGGGGAATCAATAACCGCTGAACCGATCTAGATGAAATTTGGTATGGAGATAGAGATAGATATACAGGTTGAAATTGAAAACATGCGACAAATCGAAATGGGAAAATCTCCCATTTCGATTTATCGCATGTTTTCAATTTCACCCTGTATTATAGTTGTGGGGAAGGATATAAAATAGTTTTTATCTCCGAAATTATTGTAAAAAGGGGGGCTCCACTCCCTTTTTACAATAAATTTGTAAAGGGAATCAATAAAAAAGGATTAAGTATACTACTTTTACCGCGGGTGAAACTGCGGGGCACGGCTAGTTTTCTATAAGATAAACTGTTTAAAATGTGAAACAATTGTAAATTAAAATTACTACATGTTTTATAGTCGTAACTAGACTCGGCACAGTCGACAGTGCGTGAAGCGATGCCGACCGTTCACTGCAAGCGAAGCGCATATTTACTGCACAGCTATAAAATATGTCACATGGTATAGTCGGTGCAAATTAAATTTAGTAGGTTAAGCACGATGTCAGATTATTTAGGTTGTGTTTTACACGCTGGTTTAATTAAATTGGGCACTTTTGTAGACTAAAATTATAGTGCGGAAGTTAACAAGTCTTCTTTGAATTTTTATGGTGTTTATTCAGTATCTACATTCGTTTGTTTTCATTTGCAAATATTATGTACGCGCTATTTTTCCAAGTGATTTCTTGGCGTAGTAAGATTGTAGCAATTCAACTAAGTAATCTGTACTGCTTGCTGCCTTTTGCGCACGTTTCCTGTTGACAGCGATGCGGACGAATTTTTTGATGCTCTTTGATTATTTCCACTCCATTCTTTATATACTTGTACTTACATATTATTATTTTAAGACTGTTAGCTTTTTCAATTATGTAAATATTTGAATATTTAATAAGTAAAACATTTAAATGCACGACAATTCAGTACATTATTCACATACGAGTGCTGGCGCCAAACCACTTAACGCAGCCGCTAGTTTCGCCCCTTACTGGTGACCCATTGCAATATTTATACCCAAAGCTTCAAGTATTTTCATACACACCTCCTATTGTATCCTTAGTTCCAACAAAAAACACATAAACATTCATAAAACTCAAACTCGCTCAGGAAAACAAACTTTACAAAGTAGGGTGGACGTACCCGTCGTCGGCGCCGCTATATTTATTATCCGATTATTACCACAAAACGCTTTCACATTACAGTGCCCCTCTGACGTGTTATTGCACAGTCCGGCAGCAGGGGCGCTCACCCTACCGCGTCATGTGAGACGTGAATAAATTCAATTAAAACCTAGTTTCCACTTCGTTATTCGAATATTTTGATGTGATTAAAAAAAGTGATGTTCTAAATTCGGAACTTTCAGTCCAGTGAAATTGAGTTGCGAGTTTGTGACGCGTGGGTAATCGATTTTTTGATGAGGAAATTTTTATGTTTGAAATCAATATGATATTTTGTAAATCTGCGGAAATTGATACGGGTGTTATTTAGAAGTATTTTATACGAACATTAAACAAGTTATCAATTTATTACCATTAAGGAAATAAAAACAAAAACGTACTACAGACAAAACATAATAATATTTCACAATTCCGCCTTCACTTCTAAGCCAGAATAGCATAATCATCCTACAAAGTTCCCACTGCTGGGACACAGGCCTCCTCTCATAGAGAGGGAGTGAACCGAACTCTGTACATAGCTGTGATCAGTTGGATAATTGCGTAACACACTATCTGTAGCAATGGATTTCATTTTGACAGTTCAACAACATACATTGCGTTATTTACGTTGTTAAGCAGACAATTTTTTCGAACATATGAAGCAATAGCATAATCAGCCTATAACGTTCTCACTGCTGGGACACAGGCCTCATCTCTATGAGAGGGAGTGGGCCGTAATCTACCAAGCGGGCCCAGGGTTGGTAGATGTCATGTCTTCGAATTTTTGGTTCATAAACATGGCGGTTTCGTCTCGATATTTTCCTTCACCGTTTTGAGAGCAGTGGTGATGATACAATAATTAACATAAAGTAAAGCGCCTATACGAACTTCGAACCCACGACAACTCGTAAGTTGTGGCCGTTACCACTGGGCCACCACTGCTCCTGTAAGCAAGAATAAACTCAATGTTTATCTCAATTCCCAAAGACTCCGAACATAGATTTATAATAACGTCCAGATGCCTAGTACGCGCTGTCAAAATGCTTCGAATTCAAAGACACCAAAATAGTGTCTTCGTTCGTTAGCCCCGCCCACAGGCCACCATTACGCGACAGACGTTCAACGCGTGTACGTCAGAAAACGCTGTTAAATATAATTGAAAAAATGACGGTTTGTGCAGTGAAATCGTGTAAAAACTACACTCCAAAAAAAGACAAGGATACGAACATCACATTTCACAGGTAAGTTTGCAATTTTATGATGAATTTCTACGTATTTCTTTGAAATTATTACGAAAACAAAATAAAAACAAAACGACGCCATAATATTTGAGTATTGCCAAGGTAAGGCATGAAATATTTTTACCCTTTTTTATGCTGCGATATTTTAATATTGTATAATGTTACGAAATCAACATTATTATTATCAACAAAATGATATCAATGGTTGCCAAGGGTATGAAATACTTTTACCATCTTTTTTAATACTACGATATTATTGAGTCAACAAACGGATTTGGAGCGAAACAATATTTTAGGTATGTTTGTTACATTAACGTATGTTTAGTGATACTTCTCAAACCAGTACAGTACGCGCCAAATAAGTTGAACCATCATGACAGTCGATCTTAAATGCGCAGTAACCGATTATCGTGTTTCAATCGAAGTAGGGGCGCGTGTAACTATAGAAAATGGTTCAACTTATTTGCCGCGTAGGTACTATACTTCGATTTTGATGATCTTTGGTAAATTGGTAGCTAAGAAGAAAAAGTTATACCTATTTATTTGCACAAAGCACCAATCATTTTCACATAAACTGATGATTAAAGTAGAGAAGTCATGTTTTACTTTGTTAGTGTGCAGGAAACATTTGCAATTTTTTTTAAGTTTGTCATGCTGTATGCATGAAAATTGCTTCAGCAGATATCAATATATTTATACATAGACGTTAATATGAAACTAAATAATGCGCTTTACAAATTGATAATATTTAGGTAAATATATGTTTTGTTGGAATTTGGTAACATAGTTATTTTGTAAGTTTATTTCTTCCATAGATTTCCAACAGATCCCGTGACATCCAGATGACAGGAAACGATCAATTGAAACCGTGCTGTAGCTTCTGACGTTTTACAAGTGCCCATGTAGACCTATGTGAAATAAACAATTTTGAGTTTAAGTTTGAATACGTTCTTTTATTTATTTTTTCTAAATACTAGCTGCTGCCAGCGGCTTTACCCGCGTGAAAGTAGAAATTCATTCGGTCAGCCGTTCGAACGTGAAAAAGAAGTAACAAACATACACAGACACACACACACACACACACACACCACTCACAAACTTTCTCCTTTATAATATTAGTATGATATTAAAAGTTTTTTGTTCATTCACACATGTTTACGAAAACCATGATAAAAATAAAATTATAACAATCTTCAAAAACTATCATAAGAGTCAATCGGTATGAATGTAAAAGGCGGGTTTCATTTTGTACACATATAATAACTATATAATTACCTAAGTGAATATGAATAAGAAAACTACACGAATTTTCCCACATTTTGGGGTAATCATTTTGCGCTGGTATTAGAAAACGTCACGCACACAACTGCAGAAACGATAATAATACACTTGCGGTGGGCGGTACCAACGCACACGCGTATCACTAAATGCATTCAATAAGAACGGTGCGTTTTGTACGGAACACTCAATCTGGACGTTATTATAAATCTATGACTCCGAAATAAATTCAATCATAGAAATAACGTTAGTGAAACGTTACGTCGATTCAATTCCATAATGGCGGACAATTTGACTCCTCCCGAAGTCCCGCGACCCACATTTTCTGTCAGAATTTCGCGAAAAATGACGTAACAAAATAACTACAAACGTCTTGTAATGACAGTTGATTCGAATAACGTATTTTCGTTTCCTCCATTCCTCCACTTCAAAAGGGAAGTCTGAATTAATATCAGTTATTTATGAAATGTCGCCGGGAACAGACGTCTTGATGATCAGCGTTTGTCAGGATAATGGTTTTTGGACGACAAAGTGGTTTTGTCATGGGTTGTTAATTAATAACGCAGATCTACAGGAAAAAAAACGCTTTGCAGATTGTTGTAGATTATTTTATGAAAAATTCCCTATAGATAGTACGTTGATTGTCGATCTAAAAAGCGTTTTAAGACAATTGCATCTCTGTCCTAGCAATTGCTAAATTCCTAGCAATTGCTAAATTGCTAGGACGCAAAACCTATTTCTGTCTCTGTTATCTTCAAACGATTTACAGAAACAGGACTATGATTTAGTGTTCAGCGCTAAACAAATTTAGTGATATTATTATGTGACTCAAACGGCACCCTAACGCACTTTCAATCACATCAATCTGAATCATTTTGAAGGATAGCGCTTATCCATTGCTTCATATGTTCGAAAAATTTGTCTGCTCAACAACGTAAATAACGCAATGAATGTTGTTGAACTGTCAAATGGAAGACTTTCCTACTGATGTGTTACGCAATTACCCCGCTGTTCACTTTCAATGTCCACTCTAAACTGAATTTAAATTCTAAATCAACAAACTTTCCTTTTTCCAACACTTTTCAGGGTCATAAAGAAGCCATGGCTCATGGCTTACCATCGCGGAGTGGTTTACAATTAGCTAAGAATACGCCGCGGCGCCGCGCGGCCGAACGATGTGCACGGAATGGCAAACTGGAGCGTTATTCTGTAATTTATTAGTGTTGGCTATGGATTTAGTTGTGTTTAATTTGAGTCGAGATTATTCTTAGTGGAGATGACTTGTTTAGTAAGCTAAGTAGGTACTTAGCTTAACTAGGTAGTTCGATAGTCGGCAAACGCGAGCCTGTTCAATAAAAAAAAAATATAAAGGCTTAGATACATATACACTTTTTTTTTCGTTAGCCTCCATTCACAATTCGACTTTTGAGCAAAGACTTCCTCCAAATCTTTACAGGCATCCAGGACTTTATATATAAAATTTGCTTAAAGTTAAAAAAGATAAACGTCTACATCATCATCATCATCAGCCTATAATGTTCCCACTGCTGGGACACAGGCCTCCTCTCTGTGAGAGGGAGTGGGCCGTAATCCACCACGCGGGCCCAGTGCGGGTTGGTAGATGTCACATGTCTTTGAATTTTTGGTTCTAGGACATGCCGGTTTCCTCACGATGTTTTCCTTCACCGTTTTGAGAGCAGTGGTGATGAAATAATTTTACACAAAGTAAAGCGCCTATCTGGGTTCGAACCTACGACCTACAACTCGTAAGTCGCGGCCGATACCACTGGGCCACCACTGCTCAACGTCTACATAACCATACTTTTTTTTTGACGTTTACATGTCTAGCAATGTTTATAAATAAACTCTATAATGCTGTTAGTATTAAGCCTGCTTTAACAACGCCTATTGGCACTTTACCCAACTTTCGATTAAATTGACACAAGAATAAATCGTTTCTTTTAAAAAACTCATCGTGCATTTGTATCTTGCCTGGTGTTGTACTAATATAGGCAATTAAAATCAGTTTCATAGAGGAAGGCTCATGTTTGAATCAGCCAGCACCCCAATTACCTAACACACTATCATTCACACTCCGAAGGCTTTTGAAGGAAATTCCTAATACATCCATACTATTAATATTATAAATTAAATGCGAATGTATGTCTGTCCGTCTGTTACCTCTTCACGCTTAAACCGCTGAACCGATTTAGATGAAATTTGGAATAGAGAGAGGTAGTTTGAATCCCGGGAAATGATATAGTATAGTTTTTATTGCGATATTCCCACGGGATCGACACTTATGCGGGTGAAACCGTAGGGCGCTGTTAGATCTTCATATTTTTTTAAAAGTTCGTTTGCTCGATGACGTAAATAACGCAATGAATGTTATCGAATTGTCAAAATGAAAGATATTACAAATGTTAGTGTGTAATTGTGCAATTACCTTGCTGGAATCTAGAGTTTAATAATTAGGAATTCACATACGTCTCCCGTTGCCATAACATGCCAAATAATTATAGGTAGTTCGATAGAAATGCAGGCCCTTGAAATTTTCTTTTATTACTTTCGCCATAAACGCAGACTGCAGTCAAGTTTATTCCTATAATGACCGCTTGTCTTACACCAAGAACTTACAAGACAGTAATACATGGGCAATTAATTTTACAACGGTAGCAATCAGCATGTTTTATTGCGACAAGACCGATTCAAGATGGCGGCTTGAAACTTGTTTGACGTCTGACACTCATCAATTTTTATTTGTGCAATGACAGCTACATTAATTTCTTAATTACAAGTAATAAATTGTTGGATTACTCTGTTAATGTGTTCATTAGTTGCCTTTTTAGTTGTGAATTAATTGCATTTATGTATTTTATTGAAGGAGTGATGAAATTTTTTAATCTGTGTTTAATTGATGGGTGTGTCGGTGCTCTTTTGGTCGCATACATCATTTTTATTCATTCTTATAATTTTTACGTAATACAGGTTAAAAAAAAAAACTATAATTCTCCAAACGATGACATTATTTAAATAGGACTAAAGAATTATTTCTGAACGTCAATAGAATTAACAAGATTTGCCTACCTATTTCACGCTCTCGTAATTTTATCATTTTTTATTCTTGAGAAAACGTATTTTTCCAGTAAAAGAATTATCATTGTCGCTACAGATAGAAGTTTCAACTCAATCTTTTCCCGTACTTTTTTTTGTTCCATTTGCCTCTATGGAACGCAAAGAGACGGCTTGCATTCAGCCTAAAACCGGAAAATAAACAAATAAAAACTTTTTTACAAATCACTGCACGTACAAAGCAAAACTTTTTACGAATCTTATTCAGCGCGTATCTTTTGGAAAATATTCGGGGTTCCGAAGTTAGGAATATCAGAATAGGGGCATTATCCGGCCGACTTGGCACCTTCGTTAGCCGGGCTTCGGAGCCGTCTTAAGGGGATACGACCAGTCGGGTGAAAAATACAGATACCGATGAACTGCGCCCTGTAGTGTCTGGGATTATTTTTATTCTCTTACTGAGGATTTTTAGTTTCGCTGTTTCGAAATGTTGTGAAGATGGTGGCGGTGCTCTGGTTTAAAATATGTTGGTATTTTGAAACTTTGTTCACGTAAACATTTTTATGTAAAAAAAAATAAAGGTCACTGCGACCGTTATTATACCCATTAGAAAAGTTATGACATGAATCTGCATTGAACATGTAAAATTGTGAATATGGGTGTATACAGGGTGAAATTGAACACATGCGACAAATCGAAATGGGAGATTGTACTCGTCATTATGAACAACTTTTACCATGGGACCAAACCTGAAATCGCGAAAAAAAAATCAGCTGTTCCCTACATTTTGGCGAGTTATGCGAACATAAATGTAGGGAACAGCTGATTTTTTTTCGCGATTTCAGGTTTGGTCCCATAGTAAAAGTTGTTCATAATGATGAGTATAATCTCCCATTTCGATTTGTCGCATGTGTTCAATTTCACCCTGTATTGGTGCTCGGGTCCGACAATCGGCGATACTCTTCCTCTTATTAAAATATTTTTTTAAGAAAACTCAAACTTTTCAATAGAAACTCCCACTCATTCAGCTATTATGTTCAAGATTTCAAAAATCGAAATGAGCGTTCGAACCTCGAATTCGTTCGGAACGTACATCAAAAGTCCATTTCGGGCGATACGTCTTGGAGTCGACCAACTATCGAGATTCGAACGTCTCCACCTTTTGAAATTCAACGATATTTTAATGGCCACTATCGGGCTGGGTCGATTGATTCCTTTTTTTCCCTTTTTTTCAAGTTCCGCTCTTGAGCTTTGACAGAGCCCGATATTGCTTCGAAGCCCGACTTTTTATTTACGGTTCGAATGGTAAATAGTCTTCAGTGTTTACACCAAAAGGTTTTGATTTTTAACTAAGGGTTTATTTGACTTATTGATTGAACTTTCCATGGTGTTTGCCGCTTTAACCTTTGATTAAGGTTTACGGAGAAAGTTAATTAATACCTAAAGCTTATTTACTGTTTTCACAGCATTTATTGAAACAGCTTTCGAAGCTAAGAATGTTATCTTGACCAACAGCGTTCGTTAATAATTCATAGACGTAATTCCGTACCCGATCCTTCGAGTCTTATCCCTTAGAATCGGTTTACTGTTGTCTATAATAACAAAATTGAATAACAAACATCATCATTGTCAAACAAGCATATCCTCACATATATCCAAGCAATTATGTCTCTAAAACCAATGCGTTTTGGACGACTATCGCGTGGACAAAACGCAGTTGTTAACAATGTCATTTCGAGTACGTTATGTTAGTAAACCACTCTGTGCCGCAATGAATTTCAGCTTCAAAATGATTTGTTATAGCAATACAAATATATTTACTACCGACCAATTTAAATAGACCTGGTAGAACATGAATGGTTAATATAACTGTGTGTCAATATTAATTGGTCGTGTTTACATAATATTTGTTTAAGTTGGGACTGATTGGGAAGCGGTGGCTTTTAAATAACGTTATTGTTGTGATACAAAGCTGGTTTAATATCGCTTTCCAGGTCTCTGAACACAGTTTTATAGAGAACTGAAACAAGTGAGGTATTGGAAATGGTTTGTTTTATAACAAAAAATAACGGAGGAAGTAACAATATCTACAGGGTGTTACGCAAAGGGTATATCAATACAAACGGGTTGAAGAGTGTATCTGGTCTAGAATCTCTGTACAAAATTTCAGCTCAAAAGCAGTAACTTTGAAAATACTTAATATTTTTTTATTTCGATAGTTAATTAAATTGAAATCATAACAAACGTGTCACCGCACTACGAGGGTCATTATCCATTATCTGTAGTGTGTCTGTGCGCCTAGTACACGCACATCACGCCGCCGCGCGCCAGTGCAGCGTCGTGATGTCGAATTAAAAAAATATTAAGCATTTTCAAAGTTAATGCTTTTGAGCTGAAATTTTGTACAGAGATTCTAGACCAGATACACTCTTCAACCCGTTTGTATTGATATACCCTTTCCGTAACACCCTGTATACCAACAAAGAGTAAAGAAGATTTTTTGTTCGTTTGTATGTATGTTCCGGATTGGCGCAAAAACGGCTAAAAGAATTTGGATGGAATTTGGCACACATAATATAGTTTATAATCTGGATTAACACATAGGGAACTTTTATACCCGGTAATACGTTCCCGTGGGATAATTTTCCGGCATTCAGGTGGGCGAAGCCGATGGCAAAAGCTAGTACAGAATAACGGTATAAATATCACCTTTACTTCCTTCATTTATTTATTTTTTTTCCACTGTACCGTACTTATATTAAAGGTATACCTATAACAAACAAAAATTTTATCTTTATTATTTTCTGTCGAAATTCCCTGTAGGTGAGTACCTAAATAAGCTAATTGAAATAAAAGATTTGTCTTTGACAAAAGATGCCTTTTTTTCTCATACTGCTTTTTACCTACTTACCTGCTTTTATTAATTAATTGTTCGATAAAAACCTTAATTCTGCAGTATCTAGCCATAGCTCTATAGATGTCGTCGGCTTAGGGCCCGATCACACATTCCACAACCACACCACAACGACCACACGTGGACGGGCGCTAATTTGTATGAAAGTGAATAGTTTATTCAAAGGACCACATTTGACTGTCAAAATCAACCATGTGGGCGATAGCGACCACATCAAGGTGACGTTGCAGCCACAACGCAATCACCAGCGAGACCGCGCACTACTTATCGGCCGGCCACATCGCAAACGCAACGATCTGTCTGTCTGCAAACACTAGCCACAACGTAACCACATCGCAACTACTAGCGACAACGCAACCTTACAACTGCAAGAAGTTGCAGCGAAACTATTCACACGTACAGCCCGATTCAAAATTTATGGCGGCTCGGAACATGAAGCGAGTCGCTGCGCAATAACAAATTCACCTATCAGAGGGGGTGAGGGGTAAGGTACAGTCAACAGCAAAAGTAGATGATGAAAATCACAAATTCAATACTAATGAACGGAGTTCGCGTCAGAACTGTGTGATTGTAAATTAGACCAAACATTTACTACTACGCAGCTGCCATATATGACGCGAACTCCGTTCATTAGTATTGAATCTCTGAATCATTTACTTTTGCTGTTGACTGTACCTACTGCGCGGCGAGTAGCGCACTTCAGAGCCGTCATAAAGTTTGAATCGTTTTGTAACCACTGCTTGCCCACATTTTGTCGCTGTGATGTGATGTGGTGTGGTTGCGGTAATTGTGAACGGGCCCTTATATTAAATCCAAAACGCGAAATGCTCTATTAGAATGGTGTCGTTCGGATAACATGGGCCCCGCGGACTATTAGCTGTCATTAGCAGGGTACCTGGCCGTTATTTGTTAATTGAACTGACAATGCAAACAATACACTCGACCTATCCCAAATTCAATGGAGCTGGGTAGAGTTAGTGGGGTTTTTTGCGGCCCGAAAATTGTATTTAGGTTGAAAATGGATTATATAGAGGTAGAGAGGATTCTAGTTTTTATAATCGTCTCTGAATTCCCCAAGAAAAATAAGACTTGGTCCGGGAAAATCTGGAAAAAAATCTATTTTTTTAATCCGTTTATCAAAATAGCTAAATTGTGACTTAGTGAATGTTTGCACTAGGTACGCGAACAAAGGCTTGACCTTTTTAAAACTGGCAACAGTATTCCTAAAATATTAAAACAGTGACAGTCAGTACCTGCTTTAATACCTTATCTACATAAAAATAACACCGAGAAACCGCTGTACAAACATCTAACCGCTCCTCAATCGCACTACATCAATATTTACCGTGGCAACACTAACATCATCCTCTATGCAAATGTTCTGGAGTCCTCCATAAACAAAGGTATTGTCGACAGAGATTAACTTTCCGTTAATGACACCGTTACATGCACCCTCCAGACCCGAGTAAACCCGAGTCTAGCCGAATCTAGCCGGGAATAGCCGAGTCTAGCCGACTCCTTCATGTATTTGCTAACGTAAGGAGTGTGTATCCAGACTGTTTGCATTAGGGCCTGTTCTCGTAAAGTAGAATGTTAATATTAGGAAGTTGGTAGTACTTATGCTGTTAAGCAAAATGAAGTATCTTTATGCTAATATTAATCTTTAACCCTAAAGCCAGTGATAATATAAGTAAATTAAAAAAAAAAAACACAAAAATATAGCTCATCAAAAAATTAAAAACAGAAGCAGAAGTTCCGAATTCAAACAAGCCCAAAGCCAATTGGTCTTAAAAAACAGCTACCAAAAACACAGTTGAACATCGAACAAAACAAAACTCAATAAGCACAGGCGCCATTGATCATTCGGCAACGCACGGAACAGTTTACGAAAGTTTCCAATTTTCGCTAACGACCCGCGAAGAGACTGGCCGGTTAGTTCATTATTTTCCAAAATTGTACGTGGGGGTTTCCTTTTCTGTTTCGTAACTTGATGTATGATTAAAGTTTTTGCCCTTGGCTCGTTTTCTTTTTCTGTAGTGTAATTTGGCGCGAAATTCTCGTTCGAGAACAGATTAAAAATAACCTACTACGCAGGTTAAGTGAGTCCAAGAAGTTTTATTATCTGTGAAATTGTGGGGCGTGCTCTGATTCTTGCATATTACGTTACATCAATTTTATTAAGCTTTCGACTGATGATTTTAATAACCAAAATAATTATTTTTGCTTGCGCATTGGATTACTACACATGTCGAATATATTGTCGCTAATTAATTGTTGAATGAGCATAATAGAGACAAATTGTCGCTGATTCATTACAGATTAATAACGTGCAATTTATTTCAACAGTTTAAATTAACAGAGAAAAAAAGCACGTTCATTTAGCAAATTTTAAAGCATTTCATTAAAAAATCATTTCGAAATTGTTTCAATTTTCTAAACAGAAGGCAATCTTCCTCGAAAGTAAAATTCGTCGCGTAATCAACCGAAACCCTCTCCAGTCAACATTTACCTGTCCTTTCTCTTAATATCTTAATATTCCAGTACATTAATAACAATTAACGCTCTCTCGCCTTCAATAATTCAATCTTTGCCTTCGGAGTCGAGTTAGAGAGAATTAAAACATTTCCACCATTGCCCTCGGGGATTTTAAAGGGAAAATTTTGAAGGCGTTATGAAAATTGACGTTATCTATTTTTGTATTTACTTTGAATTAATTTAGCTGAGAAACTGGGTCGGGAATACGTTCACTTTGACTATGAATATTTTAGTACCTATTGGCATTGTGTTCTATACTGGCCATTTTCTATTTTATTAAGTACCTGGTTACTAGTACTTTTTGACAGGCTTCCACTGACCTCCCATACCTATTGACACTATAATTTGAAAACATTGTAAGAGCTTATTATTTTTAAAAGAGTAACCGTGGAGTTTCTTGCCGGCTCTTCCCATAGGAAACGACCAATTAGAACCGTGCACCTGGCTTCTGATGTTACACGAGTGCCTAAGTGAAACAAAATTTATTTTGATTTTAATTTTGATTTGCTGTAACCAAAGTGGTCCCTATGGGTTTTTAAATGTCGATAGCAATTAAATATTGAAGACTTCCGACATTTTAACACAAGCCAAATATAAATTTTTATTTTTTTTATTTTTCACACTATAATATTATAAAAGCGAAAGTTTGTGAGTTGTGTTTATATGTTTTTTACTTCTTCACGCTCAAACGGCTAGACCAAAATTTGATAAAATTTTGTATGAAGGTAGCTGACACCCGGAATTAACATATAGCACGCCCAGATCAACACTGCACTAAGTCAAAATAGCTCATTTTTCAGAATGGACGGAAAAACCATTATTTCATGTTACCTATGTGAAAGTTATTGCGAATGTCCTGAATATTGCATGTGAAGAATCCAATGCGTATCAGTATTATATAAATACGCCTGTCTTCGTGGTTAGCGCGGAGAATTTTTGGCTATTCTATTAAATAAAAAACTCGATTTTAAGATTTTTCGACATAATTTTAAGTGTTGTTCTGGGTGTGCGATATAGGCAACTTTTTATCCCAATATTCCCGCGGGATGGAACTTATGCGGGTGAAACCGCGGGGCGCAGCCAATTTTTTTAAATAAACTCACAAACGCAGACCTAACAAAAACAATCCATCGAACCGAAATCCGAGCCAGCACATCACACATCGAAAAAAATAAATAACACCATAGTTGTGTAAAGGCACTGTATTAAATTTGGTAGCACTTTAGTGCTCTTGGGTTGAGCTCTTGACGCCTATGCTCGTAAACTAATGTTATTCGGCGTATAACGCGCCTTGGGAGACCTCCAGGCAGCTTCACGGCTTCGGGTATAAATTTTTCATGAACCAAGGACGGGCGAGTGATTGAAAAAAGCGTTCCGCGATATTGGTACTCATTGACGGGGCGTGGCCACCTAAGTCAACCAAGATGGAATTGGTTTTTGATGTTTGCAAGTTGAAATGCAATGGGCACTTTATCGTGGTATCAAATTTGGGATCTCTAGCGTTTCATATTTGCTTTGGCAAAGTATATCCTAACGTTCTAATACGTTGAAACCTTGTTCGCTATATAAATATTTACCTGCATCGAAACGAATTCAAGATGCAGTTCTAAGACGTAATTTCATTAAACTTAAGCATGTGTAATGAAATTTCGTCTTTGAATAAAAACAATCAAATGAAACATAAAACATTTTCTTTCCAAAATAATCATACTTATTATTGTTTAATTAATTATTCTGCGTCTTAATAACTTTAGACTTGTTCATTGTTCATAATTAATTACTTTTCGTAATAAGCAAAATAATTTAGCACTAGCTAGGTGGGAACTTTCATTTGGTCTTTAGATCCGGCGCTCAACTTTCTTTTCTCTCCAAAAATCGCTAATACCACACCGTCATACTTCACCAATATCTTCAAGTCCGTTTGCGTATTTTCAATTAAAATTCCTTAATTTAAACTGTGACGTTGCAAGTCGCTCCAGGTATAATTCTCAGCATATTAAGGCAATCTTGGCTGAGGACGGGCCAACCCGCCCTGTATCGCCGCGAGCCATCAGCATAATTGATAGTGGAGGAAAGGGGATGGGAGGAACCTATCCTCCCAAGGTTAAGACCTGCGTTATCTCTGATGAGGTGGTGACGTGTCTGTGAGACGTCGAGAATTCTTGTATTAAGGCCGTATAAATATTGGTGTTTTGAGTCGCACTCCAGACGTTGTTGACTAAACGGTTAAAGGTAACTAAAAATACGTATATTAAACACATCATACTTCCAAAATTATTTCAAAACTCCTCTCGCACACAAGACTAATTAATTAAAACAGTTCTTAGGAGACTTAAAAACTCTCCCGAGTAAAACACAAAAATATTAAATTTTGTTTCTGATTAACAATGCAGATGCTTTCAGAAAGTTTGATGTTTGTATTAATTTTATTCCACTTAGGCACTAGGTACAATGTCTGAAATAATTTAATTTAAATTTTCTACGAAGAGGACAGCGCTGGATTGCTTCAAAATCTTTATTACGTAGTGTTTTGTGAATTTTGCGGAATTGTTGTCGTTTTACTTATTTATAAGGTATGCCTCTGAAATTCGAGGATGAGATCTAAGGACCAACTTCTAATTTTAGAGAAATTTCCTGTAACGCGTACCTAGGTACCGGCATGATAGGAATTTTGCTATTACTTATTAGCTCTGCTGTATTTAGCTCCTGTATACGCAATAAGCCATTTAGGCCATCATCCAATATTATCATCAACACATTAACAGACTTCATAGCATGTCCAACACGATTACCCGTCGAGTTAGCAGCCAAAACCAATAAAACATCAAAAACAGCATCAGCAACCACAATGTGCGCTACATAATTTCCATTAGCATTTAGTTATGAATCAATTCCGCTGTCCAACCCGCCGGGGGCTGGAGGTGTCCGGGGGTGTCCGAGGGTGTCGGCGTCCGGACTCCAAACTGTCCGATTGAATAATCAATCAGCAAAATGCAAATAAGGCTGGCAACAGGCGTTGGACTGCGGTCCTGTTTTTGGGCCCATCTTCAACCAAGATATTGTTTTGCAGATTCCATTTATCTTGCGATTAAGTTTTCGTTTGTTCTGCGTGTTTGAGAAGTTTGCTTTTCCTGGCTATGATAGTTTTGAGGTTGGTATTGCTGAGTTTTGTTGAGGATTGCAAAAATAACTATTTTTGGATTTGAATGTGTGACGTCGTGTTACTGGAAATTCTGAGTATATTTAGAGATGATTAATAATGTGTTATTGTAGTGCATTTTCTTGTGTACCCAAAGCTATTGTGAAAATATATGTACGGTCAAGTACCTACCTAAATTTTCAATTCTAAGTTTGATTTTATTATTAATCAATATTTGTTGAGGTTTATTGGAAAGTCAATTTCGTTTATTCTATTGGACGTTATGAGTTCGTATTTTCTTAAAAAATAGCCAGGATTATTAGAATAATAAAACAAATAAATAAGATTCTTTCCCAGAATACAAGATTATTTCACAAAAACCAATATCATTTCGCAATCTCATCACAAAACGTAGGTACCGTTTAAAAGAGCCATCCAATATAATTTAATGAAAAAAAAAAACACTGAAATAATTTCATCCCATTTAAGTTTCAGTTGGAATAAAATTCAGGAGCTTATTACAATCTGTAATCTTATCAGGAGCAAAGCCATCCCACCATTTAGGATTTCAGTAAAGCCTATTTTGTGGAAACGGAAAAATCTGGCGCAATTACCGTCCGCCATGAGACAAGCATTTTGTAAGAATAAACCTATTAGAGTGGGGAACAAAACGGCTGGATATTGGAACTTCGAAATGGCAGAATGATTGAGAGATTCGTACAAAGACCTGTTATTGAACTACATCTTCAATGCTGGAAGATTTATCAAATAAAGATGAACTAAAACGAGAAATAACGAGAAAACTCAGTATGCCATTTCCACATCAACTGCCTAGCCTTTTCCCAACTATGTTGGGGTCAGCTTCCAGTCTAAGTAAACTGCTTATTTATAGCCAAATTGAATGATAAATGAATTTATTTTTATTTTCTTTTATTAAAGTAATGTCTAAGCAATCTAGCAAAACATGTTTAAAGCCTCAGTGCCATTACACATAAAAAACATAAACATTAAGTAAAAAAAATTGGTAAGACTTCGTCTAAGACAACCTTGGCTTAAATGGTTCTAAATTGTCTGTACTACCTTCTTTTTTAAAGCTTTGCGCCCATCTTCCAATCACTCTGTATAACGCAACGCATAAAAAACATTACAGGAAATTTTTTAACATTCAACGCAACGTTAGAAAATGTATTTATTTTGGTCCTAATACACGGAAACCGTAACCAAGTTGCCTAAAGCAAGATTACCACGTTACCAAGTGATAAAGGGTCTATTGTTAAGGTCCTAAAGGCGAGTATTGTTTAAAGTTCACTTAAAATCGGGCGCTTATAATATCTTGAGCCGACACCTGGGATTTAATCGTAGTGCTACTCTTTGTGTTATACTCAATTGTTTCTCGGTAAGGAGTCTTTCAAATCGGTGCTCTGATTTTCTGAATGGGGGAAAACAGTTCTTCGACGTGATAATGGTACTTTAGAAGCTGAGTGGAGCGAAATTTCAATCTCTCAATATTTAAAAATATGGTTTCACCCGCGTAAGTGTCGATCCCGTAGGAATATCGGGATAAAAAATAGCCTATATCTTAATCCAGGGTCTCCGCTACCTCTGTACAAAATTTTATCAAAATTGGTCCAACCGTTTGAGCGTGAAGAAGTAACAAACATATAAACACACACACACACTCACAAACTTTCGCCTTTATAATATTAGTGTGATGTTATAGTATATTATAGTACTAGCTGCGCCCCGCGGTTTTACCCGCATAAGTCTCGATACCGTGAGAATATCGGGATAAAAAGTACCCTATGTCCTTTTCCGGGACTCAAACTATCTCTATACCAAATTTCATCTAAATCGGTTCAGCGGTTTGAGCGTGAAGAAGTAACAAACATATAAACACACACACACACACACACACACTCACAAACATTCGCCTTTATAATATTAGTGTGATAGTGTGATGGATTAGTTAGGAACGTAAAGAGTTAACTATATAACGCTCACCTTATGATGTTTATTATGATGACTTTTCAGCATCGCTTACCAATAAATGACTATGACTAAGTTCTAAAATTAGGGAGAAATGGTGGTGCTAGGTAAGTACTTGACGGTTATAACAAAGAAATATGTACCTGCCTATTGTTATTCAAGATCTGTAATTTTAGGAACGTCAAAAAACGGCAAATTAGAATCACAAAAAATCCTGCAATATCTTCACTATTATTTCAACCTAAAACAATAGAGTACTGAATATGAGAGTCCTCCTAGAATTATAATATCAACCCAGTAGTTGACCGCACGACCATCCACCTAATATGTCCACCAATCAATAATCCATTACGTTATAATAACGTTTGCTTCGGCAATCGAGAACGAGCATTACCTATGTAAGTCCACAGTAGAAGCCAGCGGCGTACGTTTACCCGCTGTCGAAGTATGATGAATGGCTCTCGATAAGGTAAAGTATTAAGTGTAGTAAACGTTGTGCACTGCGTGTGGTCCTCATAAACGTTTCGCAGTCATACTCATTACTGTTGCTGTTAAGCCAAGCTGTATGTTTTACGGTTGCAGGTTTACGATAGTAAAGGAATGTAAAGGTTGATGATAATTGCCCAGGTATAGTGCAGCTCAAGCAAATTGTGTGGGAAAAACAACTTAAAATAAAATAAGAAAATTTGGTTAGTGGAATGACCAGTCTTCCACCGCCTTTAGTTAAAACAATGAAATCGGAACAGATAATGATCTTTCCGGAACGTTTATTGAAATGTATGTATCAGTGATTTGATTCGGAACGTATTAATTAAAATTTTCTCCTCGGTGAACTTTCTTTTTTTACAATTTTAATTTCTCAATTGAATAGATCCCAATATATCAAACCAATCCATAATTGAATTAAGGCAAGATATCGGCAGTAATAAGGTATAAAAACATTGTTTCAAGAAAAAAAAAAAATATTGTCTATCCGTCTGTGTGGTACATCAACCAACTAAAACCTAACCCCAACGTGTACAACCACATTTCCAAATCCCATTAACCACGTAAATCACGAATCTTCAATCCGACCTTATCGCCAATTGTTCCAAATGTGGGTCAAAGCTATGCACAGCGACAAGTGAGTTATCGCGAGACTCTGTAATGGCGTCGTTTGCGTGTTTTAATGCCCAAGTTCCACCATAACATAAGAATATGATGGAAACTTCTCGAATGTAGGTGAATGACGGGCAATACATTCGCGATATGTAGATGAGAGCAAGTATGTGACGTCAGTAAAGTTTTAAGGGTCGTTTTAAGTTGACAGTCGAGTTACCGTCCTCTTGAGAGTATTTTTGTTGGAAGAGTGAAACAATGTTGGTGCCAAATGTTTAAAATGTATTTAAATTGAATGCCAAACCTTTTAGCTGTGCCTTTTAGCGGTGAATGACAGGCAGTTGACACTTTCACGATTGTATTTTGTTTTATTTTTATTCAAATAATACAATGGAATGTCACACTAAATGTCAATGAGAAATATAGTGCATACTAATTCCATGCTTTAAAACCTTTATCATAGTTTTGTCAGTAAACTATTTCAACAGAATAGAGTAACGAGATTTGAATCAGAAAATCCAACTACACAGAAATAACATAATCAATTCGGGAACCATAAATAAAATCACAATATGTCCTCAAGGACGAACTCAAAATGCGGAAAGAAAAGAAAAATTAATAAAAGCATAATAGTAACAAAACATGTCGGATCAGAAGTCCATAATTCAGTGGTGGAACGTCGGCCGGAAACGGTGTAACCGCCGGATCCGGTTGCTTTCAGTTCACTCGTTCGACAACGTCTTAGGGTTCAATTGGGGGTGTTGTGATAACCTTTAAGGTCTGAAGGTTGTTTTTGGCGTGGCAATGGTTTTATTATGTCCTTAAACAAATTACCCTTTGGTTTTTATTTCACAATAGTAAAACTAGTAGTGTGTATATCTGCTTGGTAATCTTCAGTCATTGAAAATCATTCAAAAACAGGTGAGAATCTAATCAAACGCGAGTCTATCTTATTCATAAACTAGCTGCGCCCCGCGGTTTCACCCGCGCAAATGGCGATCCCGTGGAAATATTGGAATAAAAAGTAGCCTATATGTTAATCCAGGGTGTCAGCTACCTCTATACAAAATTTTATCAAAATTGGTCCAGCCGTTTGAGCGTGAAGAAGTAACAAACATATAAACACACACACAATCACTCACAAACTTTCGCCTTTATAATATTAGTGTGATGTGATAACACAAGTCAAATTCACAAAAATATCTCCCAATTCGTAGTAGAGCAAAATATTTGCAAGGCCTACAGGAATTTGTGTTGAGAAACAAAATATTTTTGCATGCTATTTGTATACGTTACAGCATACCTACACGGCGCGGAGAAATCCCTTCATAACACAAGCGTTTTATTTGTTTATATTATTCTCAGTAGAAAAATGTAACAGCATACTAATAACAATATAACATCCATCGATCATCCAAAAACATCCACATAATCACCACGCTCCAATTTCTTATCCACATCCACACAAGTGAAAATAAATATACGGAACACTGAATTATTTATGACAGTAGCTTTCGATACTTTTTTCTAAGATGGCCGCCACGGAACCGGATGTCCCCGGCGAATCATTCCGGAGGCGTTACGGCGACTATATAAATTACATGTTTCGATACATCAGAGAATTCGAAAAGGTAAGAAAAATGTTTTATTTTTTTCGGAATGAAAGCTTTATAGGTGGAGGTGAATTCTTGAGTTATTTTATTGGTGTGAACTTAAAAATAAGCCCTCGTTTTTATCCGACTACGGCGAAGCAAAAAGGAGGGTTATGATTTTGACCGGTATGTATGTATATGTATGTTCATCTGTTCCCTCATAACTTCTAAACTACTTGTCATAATTTGACAAATGAGGTATCGTTGAGAACGTCTTGATCGCATGCTACCATAGCTTATAAGTATTTTAGTACAGCGGCACGCGACCACGCGAAGGTACATTCTTTTTCATCCTTTTCAGTAGTCGGGTTTTATTAATAAAGTATTTGTGCAAAATTAATCTAGGTTTAGGGCGGCCTTTGGAAAAGATATTTTGGCTTCAAACGCTTTTCTAGTTTAATGAACATAAAATAAATAGGACGGTTTTATTAACATCTACTATTTTGAAAGTTGAGCTTTAGTAATTAAATGTCAAGGGGATTGGATTAATTATTAATAATCTTAAGCAAAAGGAATGTTAACGTACGGATTTCATTCATGAAGGAAAACAATTACAAAGTCAAACCTGCAGGCGACATACAAAGCCTCCACGATTAGCGATACTAAAGTACAGACGCCAGCACATCAACCTACTACAGTCTGTCAAATTTCTTTAATAGACTTTCAACTTTATCGCCTAAGCATAAGGTTCAAAGTTGATTGGAAGAATTTGACAGTTTCGGATAGCTTTATGTGCTGGCGTCTGTACCTACCTCGACATGATCTATTCTCATAAGCTCCTACCGATAACAGCAACCAAAATTTACTCGTAAGACGCGTATTAATAAGACATAACATACATTAAAATCTCATAATAATACTACACTGTTCCACAAAACTTTGTTAAACCTCTCAACAATCCCTTACTCAAACAATACTTAACGCATCTCCAAAAGGCGTGCATTAAATATCTAGCAGAACATTTTTCGCGACACCGCGGCAGGCCAGGCTCCCATTATTTATGGCTCGCACCTGCGCACTACACTTCTTTCTGACACCTCTCGACACCGTCTAGAGCGCTCTAGCTGTCGGCGACACCGCGTTATTAACGGCCGTGGTGTCTGTTGCCGAATATCTCTTGTTTATGTTGGATTTTGGCGTATTAGTCAAAGGCAAACTGTTTTTTTTTTATGTTAGTGGGCTAGGTATTTATTTTTAGCAAGAACACTTAGAGGTCATTTTATGATATCTACAAAGGTCTAAAAAGTCAGAAAGTCACTCCTAAAAAAGTTCTCTGGCTTTGTTGTCAAATGCTATTTTTATTGCGCATCGATGTAAAAACCTCTTTTTAAAACATAGGAAAAATATGTTAAAAAAGTATGTTTGTCTATTGTGCAAAAACCGTTTTTATACTGCATGACTGCGCCTAGGCATTTTATTAAAACGTAATTTGTGAGAAAATAATAAAACATTTCTACATGGTATGTGACCACAATTCTTTCTTCGTTGTGGTTTCGAGACGGACCGCAGCGTACATTGTTCTTTTGTTACGTTTCACTCAATAATACTAAATAATTACTTCAATTATTATCGATCGTCATGCGTATTTATTTTCACTGACATGCACGACACAACACAGTTGCTAAAAGCTTCGGTGTAACGGAAGCCTCATTGTTATAACTATAGAGCTTTAAATTGAAACAAGCATGCATAATTTCAGCCTATAACGTTCCCACTTCTAGGACACAGGCCTCCTCTCTGTGAGAGGGAGTGGGCCGTAATCCCCACGCGGTCCCATTGCGGGTTTGTTGGTTGAAACTTGAAACAAGCATTTTCGTCAATATCCATTGCTAAGGTCCGCGCATTTCAACTGCTAAGGCACTGACACATACTGATAGATTAGTGGAGACCATTGTTGGTATCTGACAAATAAATAAAGTAGATCGAGGATTCAAGGATTCAAGGTAGATATCACAGTCCATTATGTTCCATATTACTGTGGGGTACGTAGCTACGATGTGTGCTTGGAATATTATTATTAAAAAGCGTTAAGCTTTAACCAGCATTTATTTTAGGAGAAGCTTACTGTACAACGATAAAAGTAACACTGCTTCTAAGACAAGAAAAAACACTAACAGAACATTTGACACACGTTTGAACGTTCGATTGGAACACGCCCTCAATTATAACCAGCCTGTCCCAAAAAGAGGTGAGGGTTCATAGACAGCCTCTACATTACCAATTAGGTAAAATGATCACGTTTCTCAAACTATTTCAGTAATAAATCACTGGGTGACGTAAACCGTTTCCAATAAGTGCGGTCCACCAGCTATTAGTCGTGCCAACAGGTGCAACACTTCATCATAATTAATTTGATTCCGTTTGTGGCCCGCACCGCATACATATGCAACGGCTTTGGGTGAGCTCTTATAAGTTATTTAAGCAAATATTCAATAATTAATTTAGGTATGTTAGCTATCGGGTTGTTTATTAATCTATGGCAGATTCTGACTTAATTGTAGTCTGTGGCAAATTTTGTAGCGTAAATTTCGATATCCGAGCCGTAATTAATAAAATTACGGAGTAGCTTTCCCTAAATACATAATGACGTATCAAAATAAATGCCTGCATGGAAAATAGTGTCATGAAAATAGATTTTCGGTGTAAAACTATGACAAATTTTTGGAATGTGAAACATATTTTATCATTACATTAGTTAAATAAGCCAAATTCAAACTTTTCAACTGTTTCCAGAGTTTTAAAATTGTTTGCAACGTGTACGCGGTTTGTCGAAAATGCCTTGTTCGACTTTAACTTTGCTTTTGATATCACGGCTATGTACAATCAGTTACTGACTGTACAATAGAGGATTACGCAGGTTTGCCTGTCAATTTAAGACAGGAAAATGAACCTTTTGACACTGGTATTTAAGAGCAAGAACGTAGCAAGAATTGGTACGAAAAATTTAGTCAGTTACGCGACTTACGAGATATAGGTCGCAGGTTCGAACCCTGAGAGGCGCATTACTTTGTGTAAATTATTTCATCACCACTGCTCTCAAAACGGTGAAGGAAAACATCGTGAGGAAACCGGCATGTCCTAGAACCAAAAATTCGAAGACATGTGACATCTACCAACCCGCACTGGGCCCGCGTGGTGGATTACGGCCCATTCCCTCTCACAGAGAGGAGGCCTGTGTCCCAGCAGTGGGAACATTATAGGCTGATTATGTGTATGTGTGTGATGTATAGTGCAGATAGTCTTGATAAAAATAAATTATCCTCCAGCGAATTTTCCCTACGAAGAATGATGAATAAACGATTTGCACCCAAAGATATCTACTTTTACGCATGAATTTGCTTTAGCTTTTAACATAACTATATTCTTTAACTTATCTTGATACTCCCGAAAAATATTTACCTCATAAAGTATCAAAACAAGGAAAAGTACACAAACAGTATGTGTTAGAAGCATGGAGACATGGGACCATAAGGACATAACAGAAAGTTCCACTAACCCAATAAAGAGAAAACACTATTGATTGATGACAACACAACAAACACTTTGAGAGTGTAACTATGACAAAACATGGCGAAAAAGTTACTCTCTCGGAGTGGAAAGACAACATAAGTTGTTGACTACATTCTTGATCCATAGTTTCGATGAGAATATAAGGTTTTGTGAACCGACTTGGTTTCATTAAAATTGTCATTCAACAATGTTCAGGTTTTAAGTAAAATCGTTAATTTCAACATTCAGGTTACAATATGGTCCCAAACTAGGTACAGCCTGTATCTTTTCAGCGGTTTCACCCGCATAAGTCTCGATCCCGTGGGAATATCGGGATAAAAGTATCCTATGTCCTTTCCCGGGACTCAAGCTATCTCTATACCAAATTTCATCTAAATCGGTTCAGCGATTAAGGCGTGAAAAGGTAACAGACAGACAGACAAAGTTGTATGGATTTTGGTTGTTTTTGGATAAAAATTGAAATTTTTAGTTACAGGAAGCATTAATTACCTGGTCCTAAGCAAGCTCCTGAAAAACACCTGCAGTTTTCCTTCTCTGTTGTTTGTTGTTATCCGTTTGAAAAAATTGCTTCTACTAGTCCAAAGTCCATATAGTAATCGACTTACCTATACATATACGAATCATAAATCCCCTTACAGAAAATCTAGGGAATAAATATAGCTCCGAACTCTCACAAATCGAAAACTGTATCAAAGGACCAAAAAAAGTTTAAGCTTCGCCAGTCTACTATCATAACTCCCGATCACACACTACTTATTTGCATACACAAAATAAAAACATAACCGTACATATCCGTATATACCCTAAGACCCGGGTGTGTATCCTATGAACCTCGACAAACATCAACCCGCACGCGGCGCCCAAATATTTGACCTCCTATTATTGACCCCACACCTTGTGTTCTCCGCCTATATACATTATTGAGGGATTAAGTTACAAGTAGAAGCGGGGATTCGGGGAAGTCTAAATAGTTTATTTTGATATTCTAAATACTGTTATCCATACTAATATTATAAATTCGAAAGTAACACTGTCTGTCTGTCTGTCTGTCTGTATGTTACCTTTTCACGCTCAAACCGCTGAACCGATTTAGATGAAATTTGGTATAGATATAGTTTGAGTCCCGGAAAAGGACATAGGATAGTTTTTATCCCGATATTCCCACGGGATCGACATTTACGCGGGTAAAACCGCGGGGCGCAGCTAGTATTATAAATTCGAAAGTAACTCTGTCTGTCTGTCTGTATGTTACCTTTTCACGCCTAAACTGCTGAACCGATTTAGATGAAATTTGGTATAGAGATAGTTTGAGTCCCGGGAAAAGACAAGATACTTTTTATCCCGATATTCCTACGGGATCGAGACTTATGCGGGTGAAACCGTGGGGCGCAACTAGTTCGCTATAAGTTTTCTGCCGAAACTATCTTATATCATCTGATGTGGACACAAGGAACATTTTTTTTATATTTAAAGTAAAAACTTCTTTAGGCACGTTGGGTATTTTTTGAGATGGGGAAAACCCATTAAACTCGCGACACTGTTACCGTAACCCACACCGCGCTACATTCGAATGTGTTCGGCTGTCCTCGCGATGTCCTCGGTTTTAATGTATTTCCGATATGTCAGTGAGTGATGGCAAAGTATTCTGTGTGTGTTTTGTTTATATGATGATTCAAAAAATACACACGTAATTGTTCAAGTTTTCGCTTCTGTCGGCACTCCCGGAGTGCCACTTTTTTTTTCTCTCAAAAAGACTTGCCAGTTTTACTATTAACATAACAAATTTTCACGTGTGTAATCTCCGAAGAGTTAAGAAGACCCATATTTTGCCACAATTTTACTAATCTAGCTAGATAACCAGAAGAAGCCTTAAAACTAATAATACTCGTACCTACCTAACAGCCTAAAATACCCGAAACCTACCTTTGTCGACAACATCATTAATATCGCTGGAAATATTTCCAAGCCCTAAATACCAATAAGAATGTTACGGTGTAAGTGACAGGGCCATTTCAGAAGACATAAACTAGGTACTTTGTTAGTAGACTACCTAATATCATCTGATGTGGACACAAGGACCAATTTTTATCACACTAATATTATAAAGGCGAAAGTTTGTTAGTGTGTGTTTATATGTTTGTTACTTCTTCACGCTCAAATGGCTGGACCAATTTTGATGAAATTTTGTATGAAGGTAGCTAACCGCCTGGATTAACATATAGGCTACTTCTCATCCCGATATTCCCACGGGATCGACATTTACGCGGGTGAAACCGCAGGGCGCAGCTAGTTGTTTGTATATACTCACAAAAGGACCAATACTTTTCCCTATTGTCCATCTGACGACTTTTGCCAATTTTACGATTCTAGCTAGAAAATTAAAACAAACAAATCTACGCAACAATAACAAGATCCTTACCTACCTTTCCTAAACTTATAAAAAGTCTTTGAAAATATTCCCAACCCCTAAATACCATTAAGAATGTTACGGTGTTAAGTAACAGGGCCATTTGAGTAAAAATCAAGTTCCTCCAATCCGCTCTCCCCTTATCCCTACGTCCATTCACAAGAGTTACGTCCTTCCAAGGAAGTTGGTGTCGAAGTTGCAAGGCGCCAATGATTTCGTGTTTGCAAGCGGATGTAAACCGGGTCCAGCTACCTGTCGCTTGTAAGTACTGTAAAGGTTTACGAGGTATTGGTTTTTTATTGAGATTACATCGATTTCTAGTTCTATATGTAAGAAAAGTATTTACTAACTAAAAGTCAAAATAGACTGATTCCGCTCCATCTAAAACGGAAAACTCACCTTTGCTGAGTAACCTAGCATAAAGTGGATAAGACAAAGTTTAAAACAGAAGACGAACTAGCAGGGGATTGAGGAAGGGGGGGTGGAGGGAGGGCTCAGGGGTTCAAACCGGAATAAATCGCTAAAAAGATAGTCGGGAATCTCGGAATAAATACCTACGTGTTTACTGATATCGAAAACAGTGATCATCATTATCACCTGCCTAGCCTTTTTCAACTACCTTGGGGTCGGCTTCCAGTCTAACCGGATGCAGCTGATTACCAGTTTTTTCACATGGAGCGACTACACGATACCCCTTGGTAAGAGTGATTGTCAAACTTACCAGAAACAATAATATACGATTTATGAAAAGTCTATTAATTCAACCGAATCCATAAAAAAGCTTCTTACAGCAAAAGCATGTAATATCAATAAAATCACACTAATATACCACGCTCCATCGCTCTTTGGCAAACCTTGAGTTTGGACTTCTGAGCCTCTATCAAAGACCAAGTCTGAGCGCCATAGGTTAGGAAATACTAACAAAGATCACACTAATATTTTAAAGGCGAAAGTTTGTGAGTGTGTTTGTGTGTGTGTGTGTGTGTTTATATGTTTGTTACTTCTTCACGCTCAAACCGCCGGACCAATTTTGATAAAATTTTGTATGGATGTAGCTGACACCCTGGATTAACATATAGGCTACTTTTTATCCCGATATTCCCACGGGATCTACATTTACGCGGGTGAAACCACGGGGCGCAGCTAGTAAAATATAAAATAGCCGAACAAAAAAGCAAAGTTAACAATTACAATTCGTTTTCATTCACCCGCTCCAAGTTCCCGAAGAAGGCTAAGTAAATCTCAATTAAAAACACCTACATTAAGTTAAAAGCTTAACATTAGCAAGTACTACCAGTGCTACTTAAGTCGAACTTAGTCACACGTTTCTATTAAGTCGCACTTACAAAAACTTAACCCGTAACCCGGGAATCTGTACCGTAAAACTCCAAACTTTATACGTTACGTTTTACGACCGAAGAAAGGGTTTTATATAGCTACGATTTTATTGGTTCAGCACTTATTAACCTAGGCTTCTTAACTGGAGTTACTGGTGTTTAAATAGTGTGATTAAAAGCTAGATAGTAATAAAATACAAGAGAGAATAAAGATAAACTGGATCTGTCAATTAAAATTAAGAAAAAAAAAAACCGACTGTGCTTATGACCACACGACTGAAGTGAAACTTCAAACGAATTTGGCTATGAGAGGAAGAGAGAAAGTAAATGTGCGCGCGCACTGCTTTGTCTTGCTTATATCCCCCACTCAACTCCCGTTCGCCTCGCCCGATCACACTTTTCGTAACGCTTACGTCACGCGTTCGCCAGCTTACTCCCCAAGACAAGCGTGCGTAAAGAAGTTTCACTTCAAAAAGCTAAATTTATTATTACCAAAGGTAGTTGCTCGTTATAAACACTATCTAAATCACGCTTGTAACTCGTAAACTAAATAGTTATGATTTATATACTATTCAAACAATAGAGTACAAGAGATAAAACTAATTCCCAACTAGGTTTACTAGCAAGCGGTTAGTTTTGATTAAATTATTTCCACGGAGCTTATATTTCTTCCAGTCTATAGCAGTATTTACGATATTACCAGAGCACACAATAAAATCGATTATCGGTAAAATTATGGTCAAATATTTATTGGCTGTAACGGTATTGGGATTATAGTGGTCAGTTTCATGAAGACTTAATATGAATGACTCAAATACAGGGTGTATTTTGCAGTCACCAACCTTCAGGGCTATGATAGATAGAAGTTTGCAAATGTGAGTTTGTTTGTTTACCTTCAAATTAATTACGTGGGACTTAAACATAACTCGTGAAATTTGGGTGTACTATGTACACTTCGGCCTAACAATTCGGAGAAAGCAGGCGTGATATGTGTTTAAAATTAATTACAGTGAAAATAAATTGCTAAAGTTCAATTATTCATAAAGAAAACTTCCGAAAATGTTTCAAAAGTGTGGTCTTCACATGCTCGTAGCACAGTGGGAGCTACGCCGTAGCACGACGCGTAGCGCTGCGTGACGCGTAGCGCTAGTTGATGCATCGTAGCACATCATCAGTTTTAGGTTTCCATCGTACAGACGCCAGCACATCAAGCTACCCGAAACTGTCAAATTTTCCCAATCCACTTTGAACCTTATGCTTTAGTGATAAAGTTGAAAATCTATTAAAGAAATTTGACAGATTGTAGTAGCTTTATATGCTGGCGTCTGTACATCCCAAGATGAACAAGGTAACAATTATTATACAGGATTCAAACCGCAGTTAGTTAAAGGACAGTTTCAAAGTTCTGCTAAACCATGTCAAGGACATAACGGTCCTTGTAGACACACCTACATTCTACAAAAATTAAACACTTACAGAACTATTTTACCGTCCTTATGCAAAAGGATAAAAAATACAACCAAAGATGTTGTTTTAAAAGCCGCGCCATCCGCCGTCCCAAGGTCGTCTTTCTCCCATTTTCCTCCGCATATTCTTAATTTACGAGTTCAGTTACCATAAGAACTCACTCGAAAGCCGTAAAAAGCGTCAGTATCAACAAAATACGTTTCTGTCCATTAAACTGAGCCATTTGCGAGCGATCGTCAATGCGTATGTGATGCTATAAAAAAAAGTTGAGTTACTTTTTTTCGTGATGGCTACTACGGTTGCGTCACTGGGTATATCTGGATAGATTATCGAAAAGTTTGTTGATTATGCCTTTTGAATGTAACTTGGATTGTTTGTTCGATTGTGTGAAGAAAGCAAGATTTTTCTTTTATTCAATACTAGCTGCGAACCCGCGGTTTCACCCGCATAAGTGTCGATCCCGTGGGAATATAGGGATAAAAGCTATCCTATGTCCTTTCCCGGGTCTCAAACTGTCTCTATACCGCATTTCATCTAAATCGGTTCAGCGTGAAGAGGTAACAGACAGACAGACACACTTTCGCATTTATAATATTAGTGTGGATGTTTACTGGTTTTTTTGGTTCGTTTATCATGAAATTAATAGTTCAACGCTGCAATCTTTACCTACATAAACTGAAACCGGGAGGCTTTTACTACATTTACCCCAATGAACTAAAATCAAACTTCACAAGTAAAGAAACTGGTCCTAATTTTCACAATATAGCAATGGTCCATTTATTTTTTTATACCGAATAAACTTTATTATTATTTATTTATTATTAAGTGATTCGATCCACATAAAAATTGATGTGACCATCAATCAATTAGGGTCAATAAAACTAATAACCAATTGTCTATTTATTAAATAAACAATTACAAAACCCTTCACATAAGTACTCACATCAGTAATGATCATCCATACTAATATTATAAATTCGAAAGTAACTCTGTCTGTCTGTCTATATGTTACCTTTTCACGCCTAAACCGCTGAACCGATTTAGATGAAATTTGCTATAGAGATAGCTTGAGTCCCGGGAAAGGACATAGGATACTTTTTATCCCGATATTCCCACGGGATCGAGACTTATGCGGGTGAAACCATACACATACATATTCTTAAAACAAATTTCCTAGTAACAGCTTTAAGGTTAGAGTTTACTACCCTCAGATGACGAGGCTCGATCGTCACACGATACCGTCGGGGAGGTGCCTTTAATGAGGCTGATGCCAGCCAACCTTATGTTCAGCTTTTAGGGTATCAACCCTTTATATCTAAAACTACCGACTACCTACTTTTACACCCCGTTCCTGAATTGAGAAATTGAAGTTGAATACTGGTCAAAACGTTTTGTTGACTTTATAGGTCAAACCAAGACGCCTACAAATACATTAACAATTAAAAAAGAATCAGAATACATTTATGTTCGCATAACTCGTCAAAATGTAGGGAACAGATGATTTTTTTTTTTCTCGATTTCATGTATGGCCCCATAGAAAAAGTTGTTCATAATGATGAGTACAATGACCTGTTAAGAGGTTGCTGATGTTTTTCCAATAACCCTGTATAATACTAACTCCAGTTACAATATAAATCTTTCCTTAAGCATTACTTGCTGCTCGATGTCTCAGACTCGGGGATGCCGTTAGCGTTCTGTAACATCACTTCACAAAACGTTTTTTCCTCGACTTCAGGCACTACGGGCTGCTTGTTCTTAGCGCGCGATATTTCTTACGCCCTCATTCCTTCAATGTAGCCTGCAAAGCTCAAACATTTCAAACGTTTTTTCACTTGGCTTTCATCTTAAGTAATGCCAGAGTTTGGCAAGTTCTCAACTTCAAATTTTCTAGTCAGAAACCGGTTGTAAAAGTAGGTACTAGGTAGTTTCGGGTGTTAGTCATGGAAGACAACGGAACGTCCGTAGCGGAGCTATTATGTCCGCAAAGATAGACAAAAGGTCCATTTTCCGCTGTCTTATTTGCTGAAAGTTGGTGTTCGCTGCAGACTTCCATTAGTCATGTTAGGCTTTAGATGGCGCCTAGGCACATGAGATCCAAAGCCTTATTTCTATTCATTCATTCAGCCGAAAGACGTTCACTGCTGGAGATAGGCCTCCCCCGAGCACTTCCACTTAGACCGGATCTGTGCTTCCCAAATCCAGCGGATTCCTGTGGTCTTCATAAGGTTTCTTCCTTATTTGTATGTAATAATTAATTATTTGAAAGTTTTAATTGTCGATAAAACTGACCGTAAACAACTGCTATTGCACGACTGTGCTGCTTTGCATTGCGTTTTATGGAATGCTTTAGTATAATATAGTAGTATAATTTGTCACAACCATTATGGCAACACTAACTATATTCCATTCCAAATCTTTGTTTCCAATTGATGCTATCTCCACTTTAAACAAATAACAACAAATAATTATCAATTTGATATCAAAATGACAAGTACATACTATAAAAAAGAAATTGTAGCGCAAAATAAAATGTGTAGGGAATTCATGTTATTAAAAAATATATATTATGACATGTTTAAAACTAAATTGTGAAAGCAGGCTAAATACATAACTCACAGTAGTTCCCAGAATCAGAAACAGGATTTTTTTAAGCTTAAACAAGCTCATGAACAAAACTCCATAGTGTTCAAACTCTATACTCAGGCACACATGTTTCGAAGAAATTCTTGGTAGTTGACAGTCTGTATTTATGTGTCATGTACCCTATTTACTCGAACAACGCTTAGACACAGGATTATAGGTCGCATAAATCGTGCTGATGTTCCAGCGATGTTCCCACAGATAGTGTGGAAATACTGCGCATCATCTACATAGGGAGCGATGGTTATACTGGCATATATTATTGTCTCGCATAATTTGTTTGTAGGCTGTATATTTGATAAGCGAATCGTAGTCATTTAATTTGACTGTTTACGGTTATTTTTTAATCAATTTATGTTTTTGTGAAGCTTTGTGTCAGAAAACCGCTTTAGTGTTCCGAATCATAAAAGTCAAATGATAAATGAAATAAAATTATCAACAATTCAAATTCAACAAACAATTCAAAAAAACAAAAAAAAAAAACGCACATTGGTCCATTTGAAGGACTAAGTGCGGAAACCAAACCCCTAACATAGAACATAGAAATTATCAACAAACTTTTTGCAAATTGGCACTTTATTTATATTCCTTCTTCGTGACCTAAAGTTTCGCCCTCATGACATGACTTCAACCTATATCCAATCTTCCAACCAATTCTATTCATAACGCTATTCTCTTATATTAAATCCATAAAAAACCTCGTAACCAATATACAGTAAAACTTAATCTCTCCGCTGTTTTATTAGAAAAGTAAATCCTAGAAAAAACGACCCGAACTCCGAGCCTACATCCAAAAGTAAATCAAGAGTGGCCAAAGTTTCAACGGAATCCTATCAAGATTTATACGGCGACTAGATCCCATATCTATCCCAACGGATATCACTCCGATCGCTTAATGAAACTTAAGAGAATACTTTGCCAGTAATCCAGTATGGCGAATGGGTACGACGACGCCCCGGGATTTATTCCCCACTCGATACCAATCGCGATACCGACCCGCCTTCCACCATACGTAATTTAAGTTCCCGAATGCGGACTTATTCCGGTATCAGAAAGAAATTATAAGGGAATCCCGGTGTGCGGACTGAGCCCTTGTCACCCTACTTCGTGTAATGGTCTTTTAACGTAATGGCTGCTTTAGTACTGCGAGGTTTTGGACGAAATATAGCTTAGGTTTTCAGTTGGTCTCGCCGTATTTGAGCTTTTATCTTATACAGGGTGAAATTGAATTCATGGGCATCCTTTTAAGGGGTCATTGTAATCATCCTTATGAACAACTTTTACTATGGGACCAAGACTGAAATCGCGAAAAAAAAATCAGCTCTTCCCTACATTTTGACGAGTTATGTGAACATAAATGCAAGGAACAGCTGATATTTTTTTTCGCGATTTTAGGCTTACTCCCATAGTAAAAGTTGTTCATAACGATGAATACAATGACCCCTTAAAAGGATGCCCATGAATTTAATTTCACCCTGTAGACGTACGAGTAGTTCTCAATGTACGAATGCGAGCAATTTATAACAAAAGTTTTCACACAATTTTCGTCTTACAACACGAATACGTTTCACTTTTGTTTTTTTATTATTACAGAAATACAGACACATTAATTTATTTTCTCTCTTACTAACATGTGGATAAGAAGTCTCGTAATTAAACTGTCACTTACACCAAATAGAAAACACTCGCTCTTAAGAGTCTTTATTGCAAAAAAGTATTTCACTGTATCTCGCGCGCAATACGAATAAATGTATCGCGCATTTTGATCTACAAATATAAGTACATTTACTTCTCGTTATATACGATCTTTTGTGGTGCACCCGACAGTTGTCCCGCTAAGAAATGCAGCGGGCGACGAAGAAAAGATGACGGATTTCCCCGAACTCCTCCGAACTCGAACGAACTCCACCGTTTCAATACAAAGAGCTCTTATCTTTCACGATTCGTTTCGTTACATTTTAATGTGTATATTTTGTGTTGTAGGATGTTTATTGCACAATTTTGGGTTTGAATCAAAAGTAGAATTTTATCGTAGATTCTGAATACAATGGGTGAATATGTAGGGTATTTTAGAAGAACATACATAGACATACCTACCTACGTTGATAGATTACTAAGCATCTTTGATTAATTTCTCTGCAAGATTTACTCAAGGGAATTAAAACTATAATTTTAATGAAAGATTACAACCATACGAGTAATACTCTATGTTCTAGATTTCTGAGAAACTAAAACCTGAAGCCACAGACTACCTACATAATTTCACTGTTGGCAATTCTAGTACCTCCCTTAGACTTAAAATCCCCCAGGCTGTATGTACTAAGAAGGTATAAAGCTTTTAGAGAACTCAACGTTATCAAAGACGTAATAAAATCTTAATTATTACTACGAGTATGAAAGGTCTTCCTCAACCCTTACGCGTACCTTTGACTCGTTCTAAAATACGATCTTTATACGAGAACTCTACTTAATATTTATTAAACTTCATGAGTAGCATTAGGCGTCCATTAGCCCAAAGAAACGCTTTTGAGTAAAACCTCTTTGTGTTAGATGATTTCCAGGATGCGCTACTGGGTTATTGAGAGCAGTGGTGGCCAAGTGGTAACGACCGCGACTGACGAGTTGTAGGGTCATAGGTTCGAATCCAGACAGGCGCTTTACTTTGTGTAAGTTATTTCATCACCACTGCTCTCAAAACGGTGAAGCAAAACATCGTGAGGAAACTGGCATGTCCTAGAACCAAAAATTCGAAGACATGTGATATTTGCCAACCGGCACTGAGCCCGCGTGGTGGACTCCACTCCCTTTCACCGAGAGGAGGCCTGTATCCCAGCAGTGGGAACATTATAGGCTGATTATGATGATGCTACTGGGTTATTAAAGTAAGATTTCGTTTGAAAAACACGTAAATGAAGTTGTGTAAGTGTCAGTAAAGCTTACATTCTCTACTATACACCGCTTGACATAGACCTTCTCTTTTGCGTGTCATCTTTCCTTCACGACATCAATCAGAAAATGGCGAATTTATACCATTCCCCGCCAATTTTGATATCGCCGTGACGTCATTCTTTTCTCCTGAAAGTCAAGTGGGTTATTGCGTAAATATTAATCTGTCAAGCTCCGCTAATGAGACACAATTGATTTTCTATTGTTTCGACGCCGATCGGCGACGCGCGCCGCTTGATCGGTTAATATTGAATTGCATTATTTACTCGTTTGTTGAGCAGACGAATTTTTCAAACATATGTAGCAACTAGCTTCTACCCGCGACTTCGTCCGCGTGAAATTACACCCTCCCCCTATTCACCCTCTTGGGGGTGGAATTTCGAAAAAACCTTTCTTATTGGATACCTACTCTTCACAAAGAACACACTCTCCAAATTTCATGTCTCTAGGACCAGCGGTTTAGGCTGTGCGTTAATATGTCAGTCAGCCAGGACTTTGAATTTTATAGGTATATACAGGGTGTCCGGTAATTAATGAATAACCTCTTAAGGGGCCATTGTACTTATCATTATGAACAACTATTATTATGGGACCAAACCTGAAATCGTGAAAAAAGAATCCGCTGTTCCCTACATTTTGACGAGTTACGCGAACATAAATGTAGGGAACAGCTGATTTTTTTCGTGATTTCAGGGTTTGTACAACAAAATCTTTCGGATTGTGATTGAAAGTGGAGTTATACAATTAGGATGCAAGTATACTTAACTATTCCTCATACATTCTTGGATAACCAACTTCTATCCAATAATATTATTTAAACAAATGAAGCAGCCATACCACGGGGTGGTTCCCGCCCTCTCCTAGCATCCATTAATCTAAGTCGGAACGTTGCACAGATGCCGCATCTTGCAGGAGAGCAAAGACCTCTGGACCATTTGATATCTTTTATACCACGTTATATTATGCTGTCCGATGTTATGAATGAGATAGAATCGTAAAACTTCGTGTCTGTGAGGTTGTTTGTGATTTCATGGAGCAATGTGAAAATATGTGTAACTGTAAAAGTAAAGGAATTTTGAAGTTAAATTGTTCAGACATACACCAGTTTCCAGTATGGATAGGTGTTGGAGAAAGGACCGAAAAAGGACCACAATAATGTCTTCTATACGAGTAGGTATGTAGCCAGGATAATAGACTATGGCTATATTTTTATTAAATTATAATAATATTTTATTATAATTAACATTTTTATTAAAATTAATATATTTTTATTTATATTAATTAAATGTATGTAAAATAGTTATCTGTTATTAATAATTCTATTCCAATTTATCCTAATTTCTATCAAATTTTTGTCTAATTTTATCTAATATTATCTAATTTTTATCTAGTTTTGATCAATTTTGTTACACTTTATTTCATTTCATCTTTTTATTATGTGATTTAACCTTATTTTATGATTGTATACATTTGTGCAATTACTAATATTGACTAATAACAGTTGTATGTGTGGTGCAAACTGTCAATATAAGTTGGTTATTAATAAATAAATATATATTTCCTTTGTGGTACATTCTTAGTATGAGGCAAGCATCCTAACTTTATTTTAATAATATTTTAAATGCGAAAGTGAGTTTTTTGTGTCTTACGTTTTTACGCTAAATTTAGCGCAACGAAACGATTACGACGACATTTTTCGTACAAATAAAGTTGACCTGTTAGCCTAACTTGGGAAGCAACTTTGTACTTTTCTGTCGCGACACTTAGGACCACTAAAGCGATAAAGCGATTACATTCATAAACTTTCATCCCGATATACAAGACCGTACGAAACAAATCAAATCATAGAATAATATAAAGCCCATTTTTCCCCTTATAACATCTAAGCTATTCAACCGATTAGGAAGGCAATTTTCTTTCACGAATCAGGAATTATCTGCAATCAATCGAACAAAAGGAATGGACGAAGTTATTCCGCAAACGTCCTGCGATTTATCAGTGCGATAAATTTGTTTTGTCTACTATTGTTTAGGTAGTGGACAAGTGAAGGGCTTGATGACTTTCGAGTGGGCTTCGAGTTGCAATCAACGCATCTTGTTGTTGTTGATTCTGTGTGATGAACGGAGATTTTTGTATTGTGATTTGTTTTTCGTCCCTTGAAGATTTCTTTCTATAGACGCTTTATACAAGGTGGCGATTTAGTCACCTGCATCCGTCAAAGGAGTGATCCTACTCGTCATTTTAAACATGTTTCGCTACGAAACTCTTATCCGATTCGTGAAAAACAATCTAATTTCTATACCACAGTAGACAATTTCGATGCATATATACAGACGCCAGCACATCAAGCTTCTACAATCTGTCAAATTTATTTCATAGATTTTCAACTTTGTCGTTAACGCATAAGGTTCAAAGTTGATTGGGAAAATTTGACAGTTTCGGGTAGCTTGATGTGCTGGCGTCTGTACTTTTTTTTTAAATTTCGGGGAATGAATTTCATAGCGAAAGTTGAACCCTGTATGTAGTTGTTTTTTTATTCGTCATAGAAATATCTATGTCCATGTTTATTTGTTTTTAATTAAGAACTAAATACTTAGGAGATCGCAATATTGGACCGCACTTGGACCAACAGACCGTTGCATTATTAAAACTATTTTGTTACATTAACCAATTGTGAATTGCATTAATAACACAAACCATCCGACTTCATGTTTGCTTAATTGAGCATACCTAGGTTGATTATAGAACTATTAGTGCATTCCCATATAATATGCAGGTTTATTGAAATGACACATATTTTAAAGTCAATATTTTGCAAATTAAGTTTCATATTGTAACGTTACAAGTTACAAGCGATTAGCGTTTTACACTTACAATATTATTTTTGGTTATCATGAGTCTAGGAATCGTAATCGTTTAAGTCTTTCTTCTTCTTAGCTTGTCGATGGCAATCCAAATGACTCGGCCCAGAATTTGGCTACGTGTTTGGCGCCATTACTAACTTCCATCAATTGCTGTAACGCTGTTTCATGTCTTTAAAATCGGTTTTTCTGTCACACAGGTATCAAATTGTTTTGTTCTATCTTCGATTGCTCCAGAGTATAAATCTTTGCAGTCAACGCCAATGTATTCAGAAGCTTTGCAAGAAGGATTTCCATCCACGAATCTCAAAGATCTTCTAAAATGAGATGGGGGGCTGGTCCTTTTGGTTACCGCTTTAAGCCTATGAGCTTAGTGGTATGACACAACAGGGGGTTCTCCGTGGTCGCATTATGAATGCAGATAACCAACAAAAGGTGTATATAAATGTTGTTAGGGGTGAAAGCCAGCTCTAATGAATATTTGTTGCTTTTGTGCGTAAGAAGGAACCCGGTCTTTCAGAAGGCTTAAAAAGGGGCATGGGTCACGTACGCCCTTAAATCATTTTAATCTAAGAGACAATGGCACAAAACGATTAATAATTGTTTATATTATTCATGAAACATTTGACTTAAAAATGATTTAAAAAATGCGGACGCAATCTTGAAAAGACACCTATGCCTAAAATTTTGAGAAAGAAAAAACGTGATATTATGCGTTTATGTGTTTAAAAGATTCACCTAAAAAAATTACATCGAAGTGAACAGCTGTCATCTCTCGTCGTTCCTTACTTAACCCCATCGATGTCAAAACCTGTGTTTGATACTAAAATTCATTCAACACTACCATAGCTAATTGTGAGTGTATCATTTCGCAATCATTCGCACGGGAACATAATTAATATATTGAAACGAGTTTCATTAGTCCACACAGAGTTTATGAAATATTAACAACGGAATAATTAAGCTTTTAGCTTTCGAACCGTCTGGTGTAATTAATGTCAATGTAATATTTGGTTATGATTGATTTTGGACGTTTTATTTTTTGGTTGGTAGAATTATTTTAAAATGATGGATTGGTATTTTTAATTCTTAGGTTTAAAATTAACGTTTACTTTAAGGGGACTATAGGATCTAAACGCAAAAAACGCAAGTTTTATAATGCCTAAAAGTATATGATCGACTACAGTAAACAAAATCTATATATACAGGGTGTTAAGGAAAGGGTATATCAATACAAACGGGTTGAAGAGTGTATCTGGTCTAGAATCTCTGTACAAAATTTCAGCTCTAAAGCAGTAACTTTGAAAATGCTTAATATTTTTTTATTTCGATAGTTTATCAAATTGAAATCATAACAAACGTGTAACCGCACTACGAGGGTCATTATCCTTTATCTGTAGTGTGTCTGTGCGCCTAGTACACGCACATCACGCCGCCGCGCGCCAGTGCAGCGCCGTGATGTCGAAATAAAAAAATATTAAGCATTTTCAAAGTTAATGCTTTTGAGCTGAAATTTTGTACAGAGATTCTAGACCAGATACACTCTTCAACCCGTTTGTATTGATATACCCTTTCCGTAACACCCTGTATACAGGGTGACTGGAAATTAGTGGCGGAGCCGTTAAGGGGAGGTAGTCTAGGGTTTTTCCGACAGATATCACTATGAGACCTACCGTCCTTACTTAACCCTTTCCAAGATATTCCTACTTAAAGAGATAGTAATAAATCCTAAAAAAAAGTGATTTTGGCCTACTTTTTTTTGTTTTGCAACAAAGATATTCTAAATAAGTAATATTAATTGTAAAATTTCCGCTACTGTCATTATTTTATGCAAAAACTGCTAAACAAAAAGTAGGAATATCTTGGAAAGGGTTAAGTAAGGACGGTAGGTCTCATAGTGATATCTGTCGGAATAACCCTAGACTACCTCCCCTTAACGGCTCCGCCACTAATTTCCAGTCACCCTGTATATGCTAGCTAGATAGTGTGTTGAAAACCTAATACAACAGATACGATAGAAAAAAATCATGAAGATGCCTGTAAAAACTTTCTTTTCACAATAAAAACCATACTAATATACATACAATCATTCTGATTTTTTGTCAGATTATTCTACACAACGTACAAGCACTAGTGTTTTAATTTTTTTAGTCCTTACAATAGATTTTTTGTAAATAGATAACTGCTTCATATTTTGCAGTAAATTACCAGTGTTGTGTCATCGCGCTTCTCTTTCTTTTTAATGCAGTCCGACAGTGACCGCGCTTTAGGTCATCTAGTCCCCTTAATCAATAACAATGATGTTTGAAGCTTCTATACATATTACGAAATTAAACTAGCTTTTCGTGACTGCCTGGGTGACCGCGTTTTTCTTCTAAACTAGGAAACGGATTTTGATTTTATTTTCACCATCATTTTAGAGAATATATTCCGGTAAGTTTATGTTTATGATAGACTAGCTGCGCCCCGCGGTTTCACCCGCATAAGACTCGATCCCATGGGAATATCGGGATAAAAACTATCCTATGTCCTTTTCCGGGACTCAAACTATCTCTATACCAAATTTCATCTAAATCGGTTCAGTGGTTTAGGCGTAAAGAAGTAACAAACATATAAACACACACACACACACTCACAAACTTTCGCCTTTATAATATTAGTGTGATAGTGTGATAGTGTGATTACTATTAAAGTAACATATAATAAAGAAATGTCGATACTTTGTCAAGTCTCACAAATCGTGCGAAGCAGGGGCGGAACGCTAGTGTAGGTACTGATAAAACCTGTCAACCTCAGATCAATGTGAAAGTATGTCAATATTCCCTACTTTGACAGCCAATCAAGTACTAGCAAGTTAAGAAAACTAATCAAATACTAAAACAAAATTGTTTCAAGCCAAAGTTCTAGGTATTTCGTAACAATCCCGCCAAAATTGTACCGTTCTCTTTACCTATTCTCTTCATCCAAATATATAATAAGGATTAATTAACTCAGTGCCATCTACGCTGAAACAGTCTCTCAGTAATTAGTTTCAGTAAAGTAAAGTAATAGTAATTCACCGTTACTACACGTGTGAGTACCCCCGAATTCCCGAAACAAATGAGATTTGAGCCAGGGCTTAAGTTTCATCTGGGTTTAGCTCCGATGTCGATCCTGTGATGGGACGGTGTACGTATTCCCATTTAGTCCTAAGGTACGGATGGCGATTTTGTTCAAAAATTAAATTGTACAGGAATGTTCTGTATTCTAAGGCTAAGATCGTTTATTATGATAATGTATTAGGAAGCTTATATATTTCAGAACTAAATCTAGAATTTTATTCCAGTTTGGTACACCAACAGCTTCTATGTAAATATGTCGTCACAATAATATTATCAAGGCAAAAGTTTGTGAGCGTATGTGGGGGTGTGTTTATATGTTTTTTACTTCTTCACGCTCAAACGGCTGGACCAATTTTGATAAAATTTTATATGGAGGTAGCTGACACCCTGGATTAACATATAGGCTACTTTTTATCCCGATATTCCCACACGGGATTGACACTTATGCGGGTGAAACCGCGGAGCGCAGCTAGTAAGCACTATAGGTAACAGTAGCCTCGGACATACACAGTCGCCATTACAGGTTAACCAGCAATCACAGAAACAGGTTCTAACTTATAGGTTATTATAACACATATTATACTTACCTAATAAAACTAAAGGCTCTAGAATTTAGAAATTATGCCAATATACTTCTTAAAATTAAGATTACCTAATAATATAAAGGACAATAAAATTACAAGATGAACAATATTGCAAGTTTAAAGAAAGAAGGAAAAAAAGAAAAATTGTTTATTCTACACAAACAAAACGAACAATTGTTTATTCTGCACAAACAAGACGAACAATATTGCAATTTTAAAGAAAGAAAGAAAAATTGTTTTTTCTGCACAAACAAAACGCACTATTTTGCCTACTTACTTATTAGTAAGGAAATATGGACACTCTCAAACTAATTTTAAAAATGCGAAAGTAACTCTGTCTGTCTGCATCATTTTCACGCTTTAACGGCTGAAGGGATTAGGATTTTTGGCTCACGGATATACTTTTTATCCCGGTAGTACGTCCCCGTGGCATAATTCCCAACCTCCACGCGGGCGAAGCGGGGAAAAAAACTAGTAAGTAATTAATATTTAAACTTCTTCCTTTCATCCACTTACCGTCTCCTAAAAACCACAAAAACACAATTTTTCTGGATCACTCCAACTGTCGTGATAACGAGTTGCAAGCTTCTATTTTTTCTTTTTACTTTTTTTTGCTATGTTGGCAGGTGATATTTTTGGTTTTGAATAATTTTATTGACGAGAATATCTGTCGGACCATAGAGTGAAATCGCCCACGGACGATATTAGCCCTTATTTAGGAGTGAAAATAAAGAATTTAAGCCTAGGACTTTGACTTAGGACTTTGCGGTATTAGCGACCGAGCGTAGCCCCGGTTGTACTCGTACGAGCATTTTAGGTATCATAGCGCTCATAGCAAGGAATGAAATGAAGTGAATAATAATTTAGTTTAATCTAGTTTCAAGTAATTATACTGCATCTTCCTCTAGATCTCTTCGTCTATGTACTTTGTACAGTAAAGTAAAATCGCCAGAGGTGTACATTTTATGGAACGCGGTCTTATTTTTAATTAATTCTCTTAAGATAGAGATAAGCCCTGTGTTTTGCTTTTGCATTATTATTACTTTTTACTCACATAATTAAATACTGAGTGAGAGGCTAAATAACTGTTCGTAGTAAACGAAGATCTTGATAAATGTTTACGTGTATGTACCTAAAGCGTTTTTTAATTTGCTAGACCAAAATGTCATGTTGACAAAACAGTTAGATGGCTGCTGTCATTTAATTCTAGCAAATTAAAAATCAGAGTTTAGTTTCAAAACCCTGAAGGCTTAGAATAATATAATTAATTTACGGACGTAAAGATGATACAATGTAGGTAAGCAAACTAACTACATATGTAATAAGAAACACTATTGTAACGGTACATTAATATTTATGAGCTAAACTATAAACAATACAATGTTACAAAATAATTGCATAACGCGTGTACAACAAACGTAAACGTTTACAAGAATAGTCCCGCTTCCGGAAAAATGAATATTATTACAATTTCATAAACCGCTCCGAGAACACGATTCCTTATTCATAGGAAAATGATCTTATTACACCCGTGTTAAAGCTTAAACTAAAACGCGTACAAGGAACATGTAAACTACAACGTGTGCATTTACAAAAGGCCGATAGAGCAGTTTATACTTTTTGCTCGCGATCACGACACCGGTAACGACTTCCCTTGCAAACGCGAAGCGAAAATGCAACGATTCCGAAATACGCGCGAATACCGACGCCGACGCGTCGCTTAGCACACCTTTGTACAGACACGAGCGAAAGGCACATCGATTGTTCCAATAAAAACGGAAATATTGCCGGCGTGTGAAAAATGAATATTTTTCCAACTGAACGTCCCCGTGTTAGTTGTGAGAATTCTGACGCTCGAAATTTACCTCGCAATTTATAGTCGTAAAACAATAGCGTTTCGAACAAAATCGTCCGGGCAGATTGTCGAAACGTTCGTAAACTCGTTTAAATCGGTGGTATGTCCGCTGGTCGGTCGGACAGTTTTCCGTGAAAAATTACCGCCGAACGGCGGCTAAGCGGTGCTTTTAGCCTAGTTTCGCAACGAGCGAAGTCACGGCACGACCTGGCGATTTCCTCGGACCACGCCGCCGTTCAATTTACCGGAACGCATCTGCCAACTAAATAGGTTGGCCCGTGCGCCCCGGAACGTCTTAGCTCCTAATAAACGCTGCCGTAAACGGATTCGCTATTCAAAAGTTGAACGCCGATTAAAACAGAATTAAGAAATTGAACGTCGAACGCAATTCAATATTGGATTCGTCGAATGCAGTTGATCAAAGAGTACTAATTGTACAGAGAGGGCACTACAATTCAAGTGGTTTTATTGCCGGTGGGGCGAGTGGAAGGCGAGCAATTTGGCGGTCTGACCGCAAGAGCCGCGCATGTTTATTAGAGACAAAGAGCCCGCCGCGTCGGCCCCCGATTTGCATAACGGTCTGTGTCGTAATTAGAAACCATCTCGGACGTCCCATCCTTTGTTCCGTCAAGTCTGGAGGGGACAACGTCAAACGCCTTCTATTTAGCCGCTCACAGGATAAGCCGTATAATCCTACTGAATTAAAATAAAATGTGCATCATGTTGCTCGGGCACGGTGATAGGAAACTCTTAAGAGGGGTGTAATTATCCTAATAAAACATTTGTGCCTGAAGCTTGAGAATTTGTTTAACAAGATAATTTTCCTTTTACTTAACGCATGACATCTGGTAACATTTTCAGTATATAATTACAGCAGTCCGCAAAAATGTAATATGGAAAGTAGCTTGTTTGAGAATTTTTCAACATAAAAAAACCATTTAACTTAGCGTTAGTAAAATAACACACACAACTTCACACAAAACCTTCCGTCCTCACAGGCACAATTAACCGCCCACCTTGTATTTCTTTCAATTTGCAGAAATCTTCAAATTTAAACCACATTTGATGAAAGGTACGTTGAAAGCGGCCTTTAAGGTATAAAAAAAAACATAAAAGTTAAAAAAAGTCGTTTAGTAAAGGATTCATACCAAAAATCGATTTTTTGAAAATCATTGATGAAAATTTAAGAATTTTAATATTGAGAAAAGTCGTCCCATAAAAAATAAAAAAAAACAATTAATAATGGGTGTTACCGCCTCGGGCTCTAATGACTTCTTGAAGCCGGTTTGGCAACCCATCCATTACATCTTGGATATCCGACTGGGGGATATTGTGCCACTCCTCTACTACAGCCGTCTTTAGCTCTCCTAGGGTCGTAGAGGCTGGTACTCTTGCTCGGACACGTCTTTTGAGGTTGTCCCAAATGTGTTCAATCGGGTTAAGATCGGGACTGCGCGCTGGCCATGGTAAAACTTGAATCCCGACCTCATTAAGGTACTCAGTGACGGATCTTGCGGTATGGCAACGTGCATTGTCATGCATTAATCTAAAGTTGTTACCAATGAATGGTGCGAAAGGTATGACATGGTCTTGAACAACTTCCTCCACGTATCTTTGAGCGTTCACACTGCCTCTATCGAACACAACAAGATCGGTACGAGCCTCGTAAGAGATACCTCCCCAAACCATTACGGACCCTCCCTGATAACCCACTGTTTCGGTTATAGCGCATTGATCAAACCTTTCGTTTAGGCGCCTGTAGACACGCTGACGTCCTTCTGGACCTTTTAAGGCTATTCTGCTCTCATCTGAGAACAGTACGTCCTTCCATTCCTCCACAGTCCAGTCAGCATATTCTCGCGCAAAGGCAAGTCTAGCTCTACGGTGTTGTGGGAGCAGTTGTGGGGCGCGAGCTGGACGAAAAGCCCTCAGATTTCTTTCTGCCAGTCTTCTTCTAATCGTACGTTCACTCACACTGACATTTCTCACCTCAAAAAGACGCGTACGAGCTTCAGTAGCGGTGCAAAAGCGATTTCTCAGCACGTTGTTGACAACGAAACGGTCATCTCGGGTTGAGGTGCATCGATGTCGGCCTTGACCTGGCCTGCGGGTGTACAAGCCTGTCTCCCGAAATCGTCTGATGGCATCCCGTACCGTGGTTCGAGGTACAGCGAGTATACGAGCGATGCGACGTTGGCTGTACCCAGCGTCAGCTAAAGCCACTGCCCTAGCTACACCAGTTGCATCGAGTAGCATTTTTTAGAGTCCCAAACAATAAGCGAACACTACAAACTCAAATTAAACAATATTCACACACTATGACAGAAAAGAACAGGAATTGTTAACACGGTAACGCAACGGCAACAATGTCAAACAACGACTAAATTCCAAAAACCCTTTGGTGACACAAATTTACTAAACGAAATAAGGGTGTAAGTGTTTCCTTAATTACTAAAGTACCCACATGATAAAAAATAAAACAGTGGATAAGCCATAGTTAACATAAACAGACAGGGTGACGAATGATAGAGGTGGGCGGTTAATTGTGCCTGTGAGTGTATAATCTAATTTTAAAACAGACAGGTAATGAAAATTTTAATAAACGCGCCACAAATGTTGCCTACAATTTTCGCGTCAGCGCTAACATGAAAAATAAGCCCCACAAAACATGCTTAGCTTAAGAACAGGGTAATTTATTACTTACATCGTTCATTACTCAAACGTATACTTACCTATACGATGAAAAATCGTTTAAAGAAATTGCTTACGTACCAAGTAGGTACAATAAATCGTGTGCTTCTTACAAGCACACAACAGAGGCGGGTAGGGCATAACTCATTAACTGGAGGCGCGTTTACGAGGTCCGCTATATCGCGGGCCGCGCCGGGATAATGACGCTAAACCGATATCCTTATTTACTGCAAATTGCGTCGGCTCTTACATCTAGGCGGATATGGTATTGGGGCTCTGCTACAAATATCTTGTTACGTTACTTGATTAGTTTTGTTTCATGGTTAAATTGAAAGTTGAGGGGCATAATGTCAGTGCTTTATGGGAACCGAGTGTCTTTAAGAGCGGGCACACCGCCCAATAAAAGTCTTGGCTGTAATGAAACGCTTGCTGCGCGTTGAGACAGCTCTCTAATATTTCTCTATTGACTACCAACTGCACAAATTAATAATCATAATTAAATTGGCTTCATTGCCAAATTAGTTATAATACACTCACACATCCATTCAGTCCTATACTACATCATAATTATCACTGTAATTAGTAATAAAACCGACATCCAGTAACAAATTAATTCTAAACTAATAAACATGCGTATGCCAATAATACCCCTCGCAATACAACCGTGAAATTTCCGAAACTCCCAAGTTGAATACGGACAAGCAAATCATCCGTGAAGTGAGTTTGCAAAGGGCACGCGTCCGAACGCAGCCAGCTTCGTAAACGCGTTTACACACGTCAAATGCACAATGCGGCCATCGTTGTAGATTGATTTCAAACAAAAATAGACGTTTTATTTATGGAACGCTTTATTTTAAGTGGCAATTATTCGCAACTGAATATACCTATAAGTGTTGCAAGGAATAATAAAACGCAAGGCCCGCATCCCTTGCACTTGAATGGAATTCTTAATGAAGTTTAATTTTAATATCCGTTTGTTAATTGGTTCGTTTTAGAGGTAATCAAATACAGACCTGCAGTAATTGCTTCTTTATTTCTTTAGCTGCGTTTTATGTTATATTGTTTAAAGCTGTGGACAAAAGAAATGAATGCATAATTAGTTTTTTTTTTTACCACTGTAAATAGGGTCTTAATTTTTTGTTGTCTGGTGGCAAAAAGGCAGACGGGCCACCTGGAAGTAATTGGACAGCACATTCTATGGACATCATTACTATCCTAGAGGCAAAGTCGTAACGTATTGTAGCCTATCGTAGCCTTTTTCCAACTATGTTGGGGTCGGCTTCCAGTCTAACCGGATGCAGCTGAATACCAGTATTTTACATGGAGCGACTGCCTATCTGACCTCCACAACCCGTTACTGGGTAATACCTGGGTAAGCGCCTGGACTGAGCGCGAAAGTGGCGGCTTACGATTTTTGTACGTAAGCTAGTGCGATTTTTGGCACGCAAAGTACACACATCAAAAGTGTTTAGGGATCAAGCATTTTTATGCGGATTTCTTGAGATTGAGATGTGGCTTTGTAATAAATTTATGATTTTATAAATTTATATGGATCCTTTTTGGTGCATTTCATAATTTGAATCAGGAACTGTGAATCAAATTCGAGTAAAAGATGAAAATCAGCTGTCAATATTTTCCCTATAAAAACATACAACGCATTGAAGACATTATTAATGCTACTGTTTCCCTACTACTGATTAAAACCAACGTTATTATGGAGCGGCGACGTCATTTAAGCAGGGAAGAAATGCTCAGAGCCGTGGGAATGATAGAAGCTGGTTCCCGGCAACGTACTGTGGCTTTAGCTCTGAATACAAGTCAGAGTGTTATCAGTCGACTTTGGACACGTTACCGAAGCACTGGTACCGTGGCTGAGCGCCATGGAGGACGGTATCGCTGCACCACACGGAGACAAGACCGATACATTCAAACAGCTCCAACAATAACCGCCATGATGTTAGCCGTGAGGCTTCACCACTCTTCAGGGAACTTAATTAGCGACCAAACAGTCAGAAACCGCTTGCATGAAGTGAACCTTCATTCCCGAAGACCGCTACGGGTACCACCTATAGCAATGCACAATCGTAGGATTCGATATCAATGGGCTCTTGAACACAGAAATTGGGCAGAAGAACAATGGCGTTTCGTGTGCTTTTCTGATGAGTCTCGTTTTGGTATGAGACCGGATACAAGACGTATACGACACTGGAGAACCCCTGGACGCCAACAGCGATTAAAATCCTGCCAGGAAGTCCATCCTTATAGTGGTGGAACCATCATGGTATGGGCGGGTATTTGGATCGGCGGAAGAACTGAGTTGATTTGGATCAGAGGCAACCTCAACGCTCAAATTTATGCTGAGACGATTGTATCAGACGTCATCGTTCCTCTACAAGTGCAAATCGGTCCCTTATTTCAGTTAATGCATGATAATGCACGACCGCACACCGCAAGAGTTGTAAGACAGACTCTCGCCGCAGCTAACATCAATGTCCTGCCCTGGCCTGCTCAGTCGCCAGACTTGAACCCGATTGAGCATGCATGGGATATGCTACAGAGAAGAGCTCTGCCAAATATGGAGGGTATCCAGTCGCAAGAAGACCTTTTTTAGGGTTCCGTAGCCAAATGGGTAAAAACGGAACCCTTATGGATTCGTCATGTCTGTCTGTCTGTCTGTCTGTCTGTCTGTCTGTCCGTCCGTCCGTATGTCACAGCCACTTTTTTCCGAAACTATAAGAACTATACTGTTGAAACTTGGTAAGTAGATGTATTCTGTGAACCGCAGTAAGATTTTCACACAAAAATAGAAAAAAAAACAATAAATTTTGGGGTTCCCCATACTTGCAACTGAAACTCCAAAAATTTTTTTTCATCAAACCTGTACGTGTGGGGTATCTATGGATAGGTCTTCAAAAATGATATTGAGGTTTCTAATATCATTTTTTTCTGAACTGAATAGTTTGCGCGAGAGACACTTCCAAATTGGTAAAATGTGTGTCCCCCCCCCTCTAACTTCTAAAATAAGAGAATGATAAAATAAAAAAAATATATATAATGTACATTACCATGTAAACTTCCACCGAAAATTGGTTTGAACGAGATCTAGTAAGTAGTTTTTTTTTAATACGTCATAAATCGAAAACCGCAATTTACCTTTCACAAAGTTACAACGAACTACAAGAACTTTTATATTATGTTACTTGCTGCTACGGAACCCTTCATGGGCGAGTCCGACTCGCACTTGGCCGGTTTTTTGTTGTTGCAACGAACATGGGCGGCCATTCCACAGCGTGATTTGGATGAACTCATTTTGAGTATGCCAAACCGATGTTCTTGTGTTGTTAGTGTTCGCGGTAGAAACACGGATTATTAATTGTTTAAGTTACCCAATAAAATTTTAAAGAAAACTGTTATTTCAGTCTTTTTTTCGAACTTTTGTGTTAGTGGTTCAAATGTCAAAAATCCCTTTATTAGGAAAATGGCAAATTTCTTTATTAATGCAAAGGTGACTTGGTTTATCGTTACTGTGACAAACGAAAACACTTTATTTGATGAATCCTTAAAGAAAATTTTAATTAATATCAATCAGGAGAAAAGTTATTGCAAAAATATATGTTGATCCCTAGACACTTTTGATGTGTGTATTTGCTCTTGCGTTATCTAGGTGTATCTATATCTGTGGTATGAGGTCATAACAGCCGTATAATAAATTATGTACCTATCTAACATGATTATTCATTTAGCCATGCAGATAATCGGAAATTACATGCAATAATTAATAGCGATTAGGTTAGGAACCAATTTTAATATTAATTGAATCAAACAATTACTTATGATTAACTCCGCTACATTAGATGTTTATTTAAAAAGCGGCCTAAGACGTGAAACTAATTTCATTAAACCAATCATATGTGGCTATAGCTCAACGATTACGGTGCAGGCTGTTGAGCTAGAGGTCACGATTTCGATTCCCGACTGTTGCAATATTTACACGCACCCACTGAAAAACTCTTCGGTCACTATGCTATCGATCTCAGACTATTAAATATGTATAGTTTTTTCTTTTCTATGAAATAGAAAAGACACATGGGCAAAGAGATCGAGAATGTGAGATTGAGGAGATCGTGGAGTACTTCCGTGTGAAGACCAGCTGGACTTTGAGGGTCGAGAAGTAGGAGTCGCATCACAACACGAACTTCAAGTGATTCGTGGTGCGTGTTCCGACACATCATCTCGAGAAGTTCCTCAAGGAAAAGTTCTGGCCGAAGGGTGTTGTGTACCGCCGGTTTCGTGGCCGGCTACATGACACCAGTCAGCGAAACACGACGCAGACACTTCGTGTTTAGTTGGTTTTTTAGTGTAATTATAATTTATAATGTTGTTTGTATTTATGGTATTTTTAAGTTATATTAGGTCCTTACATATGAAATTGGCGTTTTGTATGGAAGGAACAAAAAGTCGAATATTTTTTAATATAATATATTTAATTAATCAAAGTATGAACCATTGTTTTCAATGCACTTTTGCCATCTTATAGGTAGTTCATTGATCCCTTTACTAAAAAAACCAGTCGGACGGGAATCAATAAAATCTTTGAAGGCGATTTGGACTGCCCCATCGGAGTTGAATTTTTTCCCTTGCAAAAAGTTATCCAAATTGCGAAAAAAATGGTAATCTGTTGGAGCAAGGTCCGGGGAGTACGGAGGATGTCTAAGACATTCCAATTCAAGCTCTTCTAATTTGGTAGCCGTCTGTTGCGCAGTGTGTGGTCTGGCGTTGTCGTGAAGCAGCAGTGGCGTGGAGCGATTGACCAGCCTTGGTTGTTTAGCCGCTAGCTTTTCCATCATGGTTTGTAATTGCTGACAATAGACATCAGCTGTAATAGTCTGGCCAGATTTGAGAAAACTGTAATGAACAATACCGGCACTAGTCCACCAAACGCTTACAAGTAACTTTTTTGGGGTTAATTTTCGCTTGGGGCAGGATTTGGCTGGCTGGCCAGGATCCAACCATTGCGCTGAGCGCTTCCGATTATCGTAAAGAATCCATTTTTCATCACAGGTAATGATTCGGTTTAAAATACCTTCATTGTTGTGCCGGTTCAGTAATGTAACGCAGCAGTCGACGCGCGTTTGCCGGTTTGCTTCAGTCAATTCGTGAGGTACCCACCTTTCAAGCTTTTTAATCTTCCCAATTTGCTTCAAGTGAATTAAAACAGTTTTATCACTAACATCGAAGCCTGCAGCTAACTCGGACGTGGTTTGCGATGGGTCCGCTTCCACAATAGCCTTCAATTCTCCATTATCAACTTGGGTCTCAGGCCGTCCACGGGGCTTGTTCTGCAGGTCGAAATTTCCAGAACGAAAACGTTGGAACCAAAAACGAACTGTGTTTTCTTTTGCAACATGACCGCCATACACATCATTCACCCTTCGAGTCGTTTCCGCAGCACTAGTGCCACGGCGGAACTCGTACTCGTAAATAATGCGATATTTTAAATTTTCCATTTTGTAAAATGAGTGACGCAAACAGAAAAAACAGAAGAAAAAAAACAAATGAATGACGGTCATCGAAGCACAAATACATGAGTAAATAGCTGTACAAATTTGAATTTGGAATTCCTTACCAAAGAGGAGAAATTCGTGATTAAAGTGGCCAGTACGAAAAACGCCAATTTCATATGTAAGGACCTAATATTAATATTGTATTTTATGTGTTTATATGGGCCTTGATGCCCGAAATAAATGGATAAATAAAGTCCGTACAATTCCGGGCTAGCACGGCTCTACCGCTCTGCAATATCTGGTTGATGATGATGGCATTACTTTAGAGAAATTTTCTTTCTTTCTTGATAACTAACAATCATGTTTTCTTTGTTTCAGGCAACTACAACGAAGGAGAGTTCGTCTAACGCCCACAAACCAACGGTAAGTACAACGTGAATAAAATACATTGAATTGAATACATTCAATCAATAAAGTCCTCGTTAAAATTATCAGTTCGCTAATTATACGCAGTAATGAGTTCAAATTACCGTGGATACTCAATTGCCTTGTCACAAGGTTTCAAATGTTCACGTTTTGAGAGGGACTGTTTTGTTCAGGGGTGTTGACTGGTACAGTTGTTCAATTATGGGACAGTGGTGGCAGGCACATTCCTTTTTTTATTTAATTTCGTCACCACTGCTCTCAAAACGGTGAAGGAAAACATTGTAAGGAAACCGGCATGTCCTAGAACCAAAAAAAATGAAGACACATAAACATTGTATGAAATTTTTGACCACTTTTTTGACATTGATTATATAGCTGCGATGAGATTACGAATATACGACTAGATTTTGAACTTTTTACACGGGAATTAGTCTTCTCTTTTCAAGTTTTTAGCAATAACCAAAAACCCGTTGATATAATCTGCAATAAAAACATATCTATAAACTATTGTAAAGTCAGTTTTAGGAAATGGTTCGTTTCTGTACCTATTGAACTATGAACATTTGACATAACATCGTCTTTCAAATAATTATTTTATTCACAAATTACGATCAAACTAAAACTTATATTGTTACATTCTCGTACGCTTCAATTTGAAGTACAAATTACGTTGCTTAAATATGTTACTTTAGAGGATACATTTTTGTGAGGATAACAAAGATGTCCGTACTCCGTAATAATGAATTTATTTCTGTTCATTACTACAATAAACTTACAAAGGCGATAGATGAAAACTTGTAGTAAGACGAAACTGTCAGTTGCTTTGCTTAATGTACTGCTGCACGTTCGGAGTAGGGTTGCCAACGGCACAATAGAATCTAGAATGTATACTTTTGGACTTTTGGAGAAATAAGACTAATGCTCATTAACAATATATTTATTTAAGGTGAATGCGCAGTTGTAGCCCGCGAAATTCAATTTTTCTTAAGTTTTTTGCAATTTTCAGGTCAGTGTCAGGTTGTATCTTGATCAAAATATGATTCGCGACTATAACAGGTACGTATTTACAGAATTATAATAATTAGAATCATTAATACATCTTTCTAAGTTAGATTTCTACCGTTAAGAACAAATCTCGTATGGAAAAGTGTTTATGGTAGAAATCTAACTTAAAGAAATATATTAATGATTCTAATGACTATAATTCTATAAATACATATGTATTATAGTCGCAAATCATATTTTGATCAAGATACAACCTGACACTGACCTACAAATTGCAAAAAACGTAAAAAAATTAAATTTCGCAGTCTACCACTGCGCATTCACCTTAAACTAAACACAAAAGCAGAACTAGGAATTAAGTTTGACTAGATTCTTACTTCTGCGCAGACTAAAATATATACCTATAAAATACTGGCCCAGGCTCAGTTAGGCACTGGCTAAGGAAAACTAAAAAAAAAGGTTATAAAACATGAACATCATGCGAGTAAAATACCTACAATATTGTCCGATTTGACTGAAACTGACCAAAAGTATGGCACTAGAACAAAAGGCACATTGGCATTTAGTCATTACGTTTACATTGACAGCAGTAGGTACCTACTTTCCTTCTTAATTACTAGGGGTATACATCCAGACCCTCAGCCCCCCAGCTAGATGGACGGACGACCTAAAGAAGGTGGCTGGGGTAGACTGGATGCGGAAGGCGGAGGACAGGGTGCTGTGGCGCAGTCTGGGAGAGGCCTATGTCCAGCAGTGGACTGCGATAGGCTGAGTTGATTGATTTGATTGATACATCCAGCAGCAAACTTCTCATCGGTGAATAGATAGAAAATAAAAGCACAATTCTCAGTTTCCCCTAAAACCCACAAAAAGCATAATATTCATTTATCAAGAACCAAGATGGCTACCCTACCAGTACCTAAATCTCGGTAGATTCTGTCGCTTAATTACTCCATGTCTTATCGTATATTAAACCGCTTACTGTGACGTCGCACACTAATAATTAGATTTAGATAATAATATAATTCACTGAAACAGATACTGTTTAATTAATCTAATTATAATCGTTATTAATATCGAGTTATCTTATATTAAGTATCGAGGTTTTGTACTAGCTTTGATTTTGGTTCTCATAATGAATAGTTTGTTAGGTACCTCTCATAAAGTTTATTAGCTACAAATAATCTATGAATATCAAAATACAACTGCTTGTTTAAATCTCTACCTATGTATCAGAAGGCCAATTCCCGTAATTAAAAACGTTCAAAAGCTAGTCGCCATCTCATCTCAGCGACAATCAATGTCAAAAACTTGTCAAAAATGTAGGGAAATTAGAGGTATTTTTGATAGATTGAGACTAAGATCAGACTGTGAACGTTCTTAACATTACGAGAATTGCCCCTCAGATCAAAACAAACGTTGCATGTATCTATCTGTGTATTTGCAAAGGAAGTACTACTAAACTGGATTTTCTTTATTTTTTCAGTTTTATTTTAACGCTTCAGAATCGTCGAAAATGTCAGTATTTTTGTAGTCCTTTCAAAAAGTGACAGCTCTTTGACACTTCAAAGAGTGTTGCCTACAATAAAAAAAACAATGTTAAAAAGTTCGATTAACTCCAAAACCACTCCGATTCCCTGTTCGAAGTAAAAGAAGAATTCGAATAAGTAGCAATATTCCTGAATCACACGTTCTCTAATTCAGTTGCGGCTGTGTTTCAGAATCGATTGCGCTTTGAAGAGCCACTCTTTACCTCTTTTGTTCTAATTGTGGAGCGAGGACACCGCTCTAACCAACTTTGATGCTTTTTTATTCCGTGTCCTCATTTTGAATAAGAATGAAATGTTTTAAAAGTGATCGGGAATCGGAATGTTCGCTCCGTTGTCTATGGCAATAGTAAGGTTCTAATTTAGAATTTTATTTTTAAAAGAGTTAAGTACCAGCTAGCAACTCTTTTCATAATTAGATTTTTAAATAAATAAGTGAATCCTGCTTTAAAAAAAACTTGTTGCCAGTCTCAAAACACCCATGGGGAGCACATTAAGTATTACTGTGTTAAAACTCATGTACTCCACAATTTAATTAAAATATATTACTCATCGTGCACTCTGTAATTTCCAAACTTTTTGAGTGCAAAGTTACGGGTTTGTTCCTCACGACAAAAACTTTGCCGAGTCGTATAAAAAGACCCTCATGCATATTTTTCAAAGTAACTTGATGCAAATGTGGAAAACTTATTACCGATAGCAAACACCGAATTTCCATCGCTACCTACTTATGATTTATAACATTTGTTTTTAAGATACTCAAGTTTTTTTACACATAAATACTTTTAAGATGTAGCCTCATCATGCCCTATTGAAGTTTTGTCGAGAGTTGCCATCTCTCATAATTAGCGCGCGTAAACTTCATTTTCTCAGGACCGTTGGATGCCATGTTTCTTTTTGTTTGCAATTTAATTTAATTAGGTAGAACTAAATTATTAATTTGACCTCTTGAAGTGCATCGCGATATTTTATTAATTAACTAGCTTCTTACTGTCAGTGTGGTAACATTAAATATTTGTGAACACTTTTGATGCTTTACGAAATGTAATCTGTAAGCTGTCCGGTCAAAGTATCTGTGCGAAGTTTAAATAGGATTTAGTTGTGACAAATTAATAGAATTATTTGTTACTACAGGAACGAAAAAAGAGAAAATAGTACCTACAGAAAATCTTTTGTTGGGTTCGTTAATTTCCGCGCCAAAATATCACATGGCATTGATTGAGGTGCGTTCGGAACCAAACATTCATCAACGGCGCGATAATTAGCAATGGCTGCGTTCCGAAAACGTACGCCCCCCAAAATTCGATTCGGCAGCGGTTAATCAGCACCCGAACGCCAGTAATAGGTACCTAATGCGACAACTAATTTCCCGAAAGAAGTGCTCTACCTTCACAGGTTTTTTTTATTATGGCCACTCGCGATGCTTGTCACGATCTCGTGTCTACTCAGCTCCCTCCCCCCGCACTTCGCCCGCGCTCCCCGCATCCACGGTGTGCAGTCATCAAGCCCGAAAACTTGCGAATTAATACGTGCTTAGATTCCGTGCAAAGGAGACGTGGATAAGAAAGAGAATGATTGTTATACAACTTGTCCGCGAGTTCCAAATGAAATCTGTTAATTTCCGAACGACTTTCCCTCCCATTCTGCGTTTTCCAGAAGGATGTCGTAAAATTTTCGAATTGTATGTTTAAACCGTTGATACAAAGGCTTGTGAGTTACCTATTCGGCTAATTACTTCGGGTAACTTCGTAAAGGCACCTCAACCTCTGTAACATGTAAAGAAAAAGTTTTCTCGTTCATTTAATATGTATGATAGTTACTTAACTTTGTCTTCTGCGTAGTGTGAACATTTTCTCTACATTAGTCAGGTTCACACTTTCATAATTAAGTTTGAAAAATTACCACTTTGTTACACAGAAGAAACTCCACATTTTAGTATTGAGTTAGCTTATTTCTGAGAATGAATATGAAAATGAATGTCAGGATTTTCTCACAACCTCGTTTGGTCGTGCTCAACGCATAAGTAATACAGACAAATGGTGTTTACATTGTTCTAAACCCAATTCGGTCCAAACACGCTATTCTGGTGCGAATTTTAGTAGTTTGTGAGTATTAACTAGTAAATTTCGCGCCAGGAACGCCATAATAGCGTGTATATATCATCGCAGCCCGCACTAATCTCGGGCCACTCGAAACGCGAGCAATTTCGCGATCCTTGCGACTGGGCCCCGAGCGACCTCGCCCCTTGATAACTTAGTGCCACTTGTCTGCGCCTCTCGGGTGCCGCAGGGGCCCAGGGCTGCACACCGGTCCCATTCGAAGTCTTGGTTATGTCGCGGAATCCAATAATAGACGCTATGGTTGTTAAGATAGATAGAAATAATAAGAAACAGAATCCTCAAAGGGCTGGAAGAGATAAAATCGGTAGGTATTTTAATAGGTTTTATAAATTATCAGAGACCCTGTTTAACTGTTAAAGCCTTTTTAAACTCTGTATTCTGCTCCGATTGTTGACCCAATTATGAAAGACCCAAAGAGAAAGGACGACTCAAATTTCATATTTGGCCCAGTTATCGGACATGATATCTAATGGGTGGCAGACATTCTGAGGATATCATTATACTATATTATACGCAGGACCCTCATTCTGACCCAAAAGGACCATTCACTTGGGACGCAAATACTAAACAGTCATTAAAATCTAGGGCTCCACTTACTGAAGTCTTAAATCACGACCAACCCTAACCATAAGTCAAGCGTCGGCACTGTTCGGACCCTCTCGTCGGTACTCGGGCGCACTCGGCATTATTCGGGAACTAAACAGAACCTATCAGGACTAATTGGCGGTGGAACGTAGCGAGCCCGCAGATTGGGACTTCATAAGATTAGCAATGCTCTTGGGAGTACTTCCAGTACAAAATTGAAGACCTCTCTGATGTATTTTAAGGTTTCAATACATAGATATATTATGAGAAAATGTTTATGAACGTCGCAAAAGAAAATTACCTGTTCGGCAGTTAAAGCTCTAAGAAGAAATAATAATAAGCATGTGACAGCAGCATCTATTTGTCAAAGTCAAACATTCATATTTCTTGAACACGCATTCAAAGTGTTATCAAAGCCAAAGGAAAGTTACGTAAACGTACATCGAACTTACAAAAGAAATCGCGAAACATCGACATTTAACAAATGATACAGGGCCTCGAGCCGCCCTCTACAAATCGCTTCACAATTGTCGATCCCGCCTCACATTGGCTAATCCGATATCAGTAAAAGTAAATTCAACTCGCACATCAATAACCATTTTGACAGTTAAGCCGCCATTTTTCATTTGGCGCGCAGCGTTCAAAAGTGGAATCCAAGCGAAAATCGCGCAGTCAGAGGTCGCGTTCAAAACAAAAAAGCTTCCTTGTACCGAGGGCGCGCAAACATCGAAACTGCATCGAGAATCCCCTTTTAAACCCCTTATATTGCAGCTTTAATCTCACTGTGGAAACTTTTCGCCGTAACTAACGCAGCGATGGAATGGGAGGTGGAATTTCGCTCTTCTAACGTTGGAACTGGGGCGGTACTGTAGATCAACTTCCGAGCCATTTATTCACAAATCGAGTTATTGCACCTCTCGCAGATCGCTTTACATAGGTCATTTGTGGAAATTACACGTCGCCGCAACTTTGCGTATTCAGTTCAAGATTAATGAATAAGCTGGTAGCTACCTTTTTTGAAAGATTAATGCAATATTTCCGTGAAAGAAGCTCACGTTTTCTTAATTTCCTCCTTCAAAGCGGTGCATAAGCCTTAATTTATGATATAACGTGGCGAAGATAAATTCGTTCCTGTTTATCATGGCGGGGCTTTAATAAACAGAGCTTTACGGTTATGCAGTTTCACGTTTATTCACATCAAAATGTCGTAATATATTTTGAATTTAAACCCTTATCCCATTAGGGCGTCTGTTTGCAGAATTCCACAAAGGGAAATCTAGTTATAAGTGTAACGCCGCGCGTCCAAACACTGTTATCCGTTTATTTCGCTACGTACTGTTGCCGCATATCGCAAATTAAATAACGTGTTTCGACTATGAATAATAGCCGGGCCCGGCCTCAGAACGCGCCCCTTACCATGTTACAATTTGAAATTTAAAATAACAACAATTTTATTGTTTATGGTTGAGAACGCACGAGTACTTTCAAATTTGGAACTTGCATACATTTTATGGCATCAGTGATGTGGCCAATGTTACGGAAATGTTTGTTCGAGTCGCTGAATTATTTTTGATATCTGACATTTGGGAATTAAAGATAGTCCAAAATGAATGCACCACTTTATTACTCTGGAGCAAAAACAATGTCTTATAATGCCCCACTGCAGTAGCTCCTCAATTAATAAACTTCAAACTTTGCTCAAAGTGGGCCACTAAGTATAAACAAGAGCAAAATCTTTAAACGCTGAACGACAACGCAATTAACTAACAGCTGGTTATCATAAGAGAAAACAAACTATAATAACAAAAAAAACATCAGCTTATTCACCGCTACATACATAAGAAGCCAGTTTCAACACAATTTTCGCATATCATACCTGAGCTGTAGTTTCATAAGCTTTATTAAAATTTCCGACGCAGGGCGGGGTCCAATTCTCGAATATCGTGCGGCAGCCTTATTATATTCGATCTCGCAACGCACGCGAACGTTTTGACGTACTAATTGCAGGCGGGGTTGTTAGATACGGCGTCACGGCATACCGGCAGGTGTAAAAGGGGCTTATTATGAGAACACGGCAACCACGGCACGGTAAAGGGAATAAGGATTTAAGGGGCAAATATTTCGGGGCATTGTTGCGTGAGGAATGTTAGTAACAATGTTGTGAGTTTTAGACACGATGTCGCGTTAATTTGTAAGTGTGATGCTGTAATGTGTACCTTTGTTATATTCATGTATAACTAATTATGTATATGCGTGTGTTTTGTTTTAGAAAGGTGTTGAGGTATGATATATTATAGAGTAATGTTTGTATTTACACTGTTTTACACTTTTGTGGGCAATTCGAAGCGAGGTTGACATTGTTATAGCCTTAAGTCACGCGTGGCAGTGACATATTGCTCTGTCTCTCGTCCATAGCGACAAATAAAATGGCGAATTATAAACCATGCGACATTTTAACATGTCGAGCACTCGAGTAATAGACGGCTTCCTTTGAAAGCTCCTAATATATCTTACGCTACGCTAACAAGCAACTAAAACAACATAACCACCTACCGAAAACTTGCATTAATTATTATTAAAAACCCGTGATGTTCCACTGCAGGGCAAAGGCCTCGCTACTCTCTTTCCACTTCTCTAAAGCTAAAGCTTCTGAGGACCAGTCCTTGGTGAAGGAGTCCAGCTCGTACCACCATCTCCGTCTGGGCCTGCCGCGACGTCGCTTGCAGAAGGACCCATTGGGTCGTAAGTTTGGCCCAATGGTCGTCTGACTGACATGCGGCAAATATGTCCAGCCCAATTCCATTTTAGCGTGGCAGCTTTCCAAGTGACATCAGTTATCTTTGTGATGGAACGGATCGTCGTATTTTTAACCCGGTCTGTTAGTTTGGTACCCAGAATACTCCGTTCCATAGCCCTCTGGCAAACCTCGAGGATGGACCTCTGCTGATTTGTCAAAGACATTCGTTAGTCCACCATACGTGAGGATGGGAAGTATGCACACGTCAATGAGTCTTATCTTAAGGGACAAAGGAAGATCACCCTTCATTAGATTTTTCATGGCCCAATAGCTCTTCCAGGCATTTTCTTGTGTGTCTTGCAACTTCTTTGTTTTGTCCTGCCTGGAAAGACACCATTTGACCAAGATAAGGATACTAATCAACGTATTCAACCTCCCCACCCGCCACAGTGATCCTGCGATGCGCGCTGTTCATCATCAACTTGGTCTTTGACATATTCATCTGAAGTCCGACCTCTAGGCTTGCCGTGATAAGATCGTCTAGCATTTGAGTCAACTCGGAGGCTGATGACGAAAAGGGAACAACATCGTCGGCAAAACGAAGATTAGATAATCTCTTATGACCGACTATAATGTCCTTTTCCGTCCAGCCCGGTGCCAGCTTTCGGAAGACTTCTTCCAGCATAGCCGTGAATTATTTCGGAGACAGCGGGTCTCCTTGCTTAACTCCTTTCTCTCAATCGTGAAGGACAATAATTAAATTAAAAAGAAAAACCGGTATCAGGAAATGCAAATATGAATCTAAATCGTTATTGCATCATACCTTTGCAATATTAAATACGAGAGCTAGCACACGTTAGCAGCAATATCCTCATTGACATTATTTATTCGTATCCGTACTTCTCGTCGCCATGCTTATTCAGTTCGTTTGCAACCGGTGCACGCGATTGGCGCGAATTTTTACGATTATTTTAAATTTCGAACGTAAAATTCGAACGTCCGACGCTTGGAACGACTTTGCTTTAATAGGCTGTAAGAAATTACGCTCGAGTTTACTAAATAGGTTTTATTAACTCTTTTTTGTGCTTTTAAAGTAAAAAAAAAATATAATGCTGAACTTTTATACGATTCTGTGGAAGTTGATACAGTTAAGTATTGGCTCAGGACTGTATTTCCTACCACTTCAATTTTAAATTATAATCCGGTTAAACAAACAAACTTTCTCATTTTAAATATTAAAATTTATAGTGGAAACTTTGAAACCCTCAAGTCACTGTAAAGTGTTTGAGTAAGTACCTAGTTATTTTAGGTTTCGAAAAACCTAAAATTAATAAACTTTTGTTGCCCTTTACAACTTGGCAGGCACGCTGAGGACGGAAAAATAACTACAAACTTATATTTTATTTTTTTGTACAGTCCTAGAGCAGCATGAAGATCGTACCACATTCATATTTTCATTCTATATTTAAATTCTCTGACGTCACACCAGTATGTAACATGAAAAACCGTGTATGGCAACCCGTTGCTTATTATTTTTATTTGCATAGGCACCCTGTGCGATATATAATTCATTTTCACTACAATCTTTGCTTGCGTGACGTCTCAACTACTTTTTTAATGTTCGTAAATAAAAAAGGTCGGACCACATTCGTCCTACTTGAACACGCAAGGGACGTTATGTTTCATTTTTTTTTTCTACCCCGATGCTATCTCTGCAAACAAAAACTATTCTATATTTATATCATTGTTGTTTAGTAATTTCGTTATTAATTTTAAGGGCAATTTAACCTTTGATAATTTTAAGGGCAGATGGTATCGTTTTTAATTTAATTTTGATAATGAAATGTGTTTTTTGTCTAACGATGAAGAAATAACGCGTTCGAAAAAATTGTGTGGTCTATACATTAATCATTAGAATTATAGTTATATTGTAAACTGCCTACTTTTTTAAAGTCCAAAACACGAATATCCAAAATATAACCACTTACATAACAGTAAACCGTATAATTTACTTCCCATTCAGCTAAAAATAACCATTTATACTCATCAAATTATTACGGAATAATTTATTCGCGCCATTACCCGAACACAAAATGGCGGCCCATATTCATATGAGGCGTGATTTGCAACATCGGCTCTGATTATACCATCAACATCGTGACAGCTGTTCTATCAATCATTTTCTATCAGCTCTCATGGAATCAATTACGACCAGCAACTGTTGCACAACCACTGTCCCACAAAATATAATTGGTTTAATTTGACGAACAAATCATGTGTCAATACAATATGTGACATTCCGATTTGTTGTTGTTAGAAAGTTATTAGTTTTCTATTTAATGATAAGCAATATTAATATTTTTACAATCAGCTTCAAAGAGATGTATCTAAGTACCTATACATCGACAAGAATTCATTTAATTCTCTGCAATCTTTGTTCCATAATATTGTATGTATGTGTTATATCTACAGGGTGAAATTGAAGTCATGGGCATCCTTTTAAGGGGTCATTGTTATCATCATTATGAACAACTTTTACTATGGGACCAAACCTGAAATCGCGAAAAAAATAAGCTCTTCCCTACATTTTGACGAGTTATGTGAACAGAAATGCAAGGAACAGCTGATTTTTTTTCGCGATTTTAGGTTTTGTCCCATAGTATAAGTTGTTCTTAATTATGAGTACAATGATCCCTTAAAAGGATGCCCATGAATTTAATTTCATCCTGTATAGAATGGACACAAATCAAATCAGAGGATATTATCGAAAGAAAATTTATTCGTGGAATCACTTGGATGGTGTTAACTCCAGTAACAAACTTTTTGTGCTTTTAACAACTTCACTTAAAGCCAATAAATCTTTTATTATAATCTTAATTAAGCTATTCCAAATACCTCCTTAAAAAAGTTACGGCACTTTCGGCTACGAAAGAGCAATCATCTGGCGAAGTAATGACCATAAAGGTGTCACTACCTACACTAAACATTTTAATTAACTTTCAAATGCATCTCATCTCTAGCATTAAAACTTTACAACCTGTACCATAAACACTATTATCATCATTATGACGCAAGGCTACGTCATTAGTGGCCAGTATAATTTGACATATCATGATGGCGCCACTAGCTAAGGCAAATGTCAACCTGACGTCAAATTCGGTACATTCAAATTTAGTTCCATTTCCGCCGCTTTGTCAAGAAATACTATCCACGCTGTATATGACGTGAAATCTAACAAGGAATACGTGTTTTATCGCGCACATACATCAAACTAATGACCTCTGCCTGCGGATGACCGCGTTCCTTATATTGCGACATTTCGACGCTCGTAACCGATGGCCGATGGCGTACTGATAATAAATGCAAGTTTTATAAGGCTTTTTATCGCAACGGAACGGAATTTATGCGTTCACAGCGGTTTAACTGTTCCCACGACGATGCTTTATCGCGCCGAATGCTTTTTTAATTTGCCCATAAAGTATTTGCTTTGATGATACTTTCAATTAATATTTTTATACGTTTTAAATATTTTGATGGCGAGGTTCATAAATTTCCTCTAAGGCATGAATATTTTTGCGAATATTAAAGTTTGATGTGAATTAATAACCGTTTTGATAATATTGGTTTCGCTTAACCTCATTTAACTGTTCAGCACATTTGCATTGCCACAAAACGCAATTGATACTCCATATTCAAACGCAAACTAGAGAAGCACCGTAATCAATCATGCCATCGATACTCGACTAAACTTATCCGATTACACACATAGTGCATAAACCACGAGCCGAAATACTGTTCAGTATAACAGAGCTATGTCTGTGTTGCGCATCAGTACGAACTACGGAAGCGGGCAGTGCATTTGGCCGCGAATTTAGGAAAGTTATTCGGCGAACGCGGCGCGGCGGCCGGCCGGGGCCGGTCACTCGCGTAGTCGCGTATTGTTCCCGACGCGCCGCCGTCCGCATCGCCTACTGAACTCGGTTCCGTTCCGTGCCACATAAAGAACCTCCTTTATTGCTCGCCGCTCGTGTGTGTGTAATCTATGCGTACTAAACCCTGAGCAAGAAAACTAATTCGAACATAAAGATCGTGGCGTTTTTGCTTGCGAGTGCGGAGCGAAATTTTCATTTTGTTTCTGTATGTAATAGGAGGGGTAATAAGCAGTGGTTGTTTATGTTCAATGAACTGTCAGATGAAGTGCTCATTGTTTGAACAACGATTCATGTGTAGATACGTTAGCAACAATAGTGCTACTCCCACTGTTAGGTAGTTTCTCTAACAGCACAGAGAACAATTACATTAAAGCTAGACCTCTGTTTTCAGGTGCGTTAACGGCAGTTAAAATAAGCATAAAGTTGTTTCCCCGCCAGCCGGATGTGGCGGCCATTCCGCGCGAATCTTGTTGAATTATTCGTACAAAATGGCCGCCAGTGACCGTCACTTGCGCTTTGTCCTGCAAACCGTCCAGAAGCACGGTGTGTGAACATTATGGCGATATAAAACCGCTAATTGTTCTCGTTAAATGCACGCTTTTTCGCAATAAAAATTCTCATATAACAGAGAAAATAAACCAGAACTATAGCTGAACATTAAACTGCGGACGTAATTTAATTCGCAATAATTTCATTTGTTATAATTTCCCTCCATAATCGTATTTAGCACTTACACCGGTATTCAGTAATAACAGCATTATTTGTTACTACAACGCTCGGTGGGAATCGTAATTAGATACGAGTACGACGTCGAATTAAAGCTTTAGTGAAGCGATTAATCCAAATTATCAACATACTATCGTACTAGGAACATACTTTCAGTGAGATAATATCTCACTCAAAGTATGTTCAGAGCAAACCGTTACATCGACATATTATGTCGATATAACGCTTTCCTCTACATCTCTTTGTTCCATGTTTTGACATGTCAAGATAAAGCCTAATTAAAAACAACAAGCAGAGTGCCGGCAACAGATTACTCGTTCCCGTGAGGAGGCGCGGCCCTAACAAATATAATAAATTAACTCCACGTATCGTAATCGATCGTGTGTAGCATCGAGATGTTGACTTTTCAATTAAGTCGACTGCCGATCTTGCGCCGACAACCGTACGATTAATCAATCGTGGTCGGACGAATCGGGTCCGCCCGTACCACGGGACGCGCCAAAATTATCACGAATTAATGGACCCTCGGTCTGGACAGGGAACTGTGCTCACTCATGTTTTATTTAGTCGTCTCGTACTGGAATAGAAATAGCCGGGGGACGAACCTCATTTACCTATTAGAGCAGTATTGATTTGTCGCCAGCACATTGTTTGCTGGACGCTCTTGTGTTTTTCTTTACTTTGTCCGATTCTGGAAAATGTAAATGTAGCTGTCATATAATGATTGAAGTTAAAACATTATTTAACACGTCAGAATCTTTAATAATTAAGTTATGAGTAAAGAAAATCGACCGATCGACCTCAAAAATGTGACTGGGACAGACTGGATGCGGAAGGCGGAAAGTAAAGTGTTATGGCACTGCATGGGAGAGGCCTATGTCCAGCAGTGGATTGCGATAGGCTGAGTTGATTGAGTAAAAAAAACTTAGTTCCTAACGTATCATATCACGGCTTCGCTAACAATCTTAGCTTAACATTAATAGTGGCCATTCGCAAAATTCGTCATCATTAGTTGATTCTGACATCATGATTCATCCGAGTAATTCGATACTTATATCGAGTTGAGTCGATAATCAAATAGTGAGTTCGGTACTCGTAGTTGGTCGATAACTATAGAGCGAACATTTCGACTCGATACCCAATAGTCTATGCACGAAGTAATTACTTTTAACATCAATCTTGACCTCGTTTCGTTTGTGTTACGTTTAAAAGAACAATATTGTATTGGACGCTTTGAAATTCTACTTCAATGAGATTCGTTAATTTATTTAAACATTTTAGTTGATTGTTTTGTTAAACTGAATAAATAAGTTGATTATGACTTTATGAGTGTACAAAGAGAACTGTTCGCTATGGAGATTAGGTTTTTTTTCTTCTTTTAATTGTCTATCAGTTTCAGGTTCATTGGTTTATTCTAGACAAGTTCATTGTAGCACAAAATATTTTTTTCTAGATTGCAATTTTATAATTCAATGAGCAAACACTTAATTCTCAATTTAGGCTTAATCTCAACATTTTTCACATTTTTTTGACGTGATAACGTCTTATAAATCGATGAACGCCGACTGCACGCACGAAAAAGTATGACTCATTGTCACGTTCTGCCTAAGCCGAGCGTGCAAGCGAGAGCGCGGAACAAGCGATAGAGAGGCATGTTTTCTTATGACGTTATGACGTAAAATTATCGTCCGTAAACCGACTTTACAGACAACCATTTTTTTAAGTTAGACTACACTGGCCCACTGTTGAGCAATAGCCTCCCCATGACCTTCCAGGCATCCTTTTCTTGCGCCACCTCGATTCAACCCTTGCGGTACGCGTCTAGGTCGTCTCGCCAATAGGCTAGTTTCCTAAAAAATTCTAATTAGTCCGTCAGTTAGATTATCAAAAAATATTGGACCCATATTTTTTCTTTTGTCAATTATATAAAAAATGATGAAGATATCGCCTGTTAAGATTCCGCGTGACGTCACGCCGTGCGACACTTTTTAGCACGGCGTGACGTCACGACCCCCCACTCCCAAATTTTGACGCGCTTTATCTTTTTAATTTTTTGTTTGATTGACAAAAGAAAAAATAAGGGTCCATTATTTTTCGATAATCTAACTGACGGACTAATTAGAATTATTATTTTTTTACCCAGGAAACTACCCTATTCTTCCTGGGCTGACCTCGTCACCAGCATTGCAATCATTTCTTTTTAATTTCTTCTTTTGCATGTCTGTTGGAAGAAATTTCTTAAGAAATACGCAGTACCTTTGTACTCATATATGGCTTATCTGCATCTGATTTAGTGGGTGTACAAAAATAGGTAAATAAATAAACGTCAACTGTAGGTACAGTCAGCAACAAAAGTCGATTAACACTGTCATTTTGCCCCTATGTCACGAGCCGCACGTTTTATTAACATTAGTACAGTATTGGAGCATATATTTGGGCAAAGCCTGCCGAGATTCATTCAAAAGGTACAATTAAGTATTGAAAAACGTCTGATATTATAATATCAGACGTTTTTCTATGATTGATTCAAGCCGTGTGGGCGGGGCTGCAGCAGCGTGTTATTACCACAGTATAAATATACAGTAAGTAATCTAAGGCCGCCCGCCGAGTTATTAGCCTACTCTTGCGTTGATCCCCAGGGTTGTCACTTTTACTTTTAGTTAATATTTTCGAACAAGCAGCACTTGATCTAAATTTATGAAATAAAAAAGCATATTATGATTGAATATTTTACCAATTTATAAATTTAGTAAAAATAAAAAGCCTTTATTCACATAACATTTATAATACTGCACGTCCGGAACGCTTTATTATTATTTGTTAATGTAAAGTAAATTCTCATTCTTATGTAAAGTTTTTGTAAAAAGCTTTTGGGAAAGCATGGACCTTAAATTCTATATCATTCAGTTGATCGTAAATTGACCGGCCAATTTTAATGTTGATGTGGTCCTTTTCGAACGCTTTGCGAAACACCTGCTCCATCCTCCATCGACAAAATCATCAGGCGGGATCATGAGTAAATTTCGATTTTTGCCGTAATTCCTGTAATGGGTGTATAAGACACCATATTTGGATTGAACAACACATCAGACAATAGAAAAAATTTCAATAGTAATTAATTTGCAATATTAATTATTGTGAAATTGCCCTTATTACATCTATACGCGACAAATACGTTTACCTAAACGATGTTTCGAACTCAATCCTCTGTTTTATAGTAAAACTAGACTTCTTAAAATAAACTTTAGCTCTAAACATAGTATTCAGAAAGTAAATTTGGGAATACATTTATATGAAAAAATGCGACTCGGCTACGCTCTTAATAAAGCAAATAAACTGTGAAATAAACAATACAATACCACATTTTCTAATAATATTTAAGTATAAGTAGGTAGGTACTTACATTTCTGGTTGAGTAGGAACTATGAAGAATGATAAGTCCGAGTTTGCGAAATCATTATTGAGGCACCCGAAAACACTACCTACAATATTTGTTTCCCCTTTTTGAAGTCATGATACTCGTAATTTAAGTGGCCGCCGCCGCCGGCGAGAGTTGACGAACGCAAGCGGTCATGTAGCGTACGCGCGTGCTCACAGTCGCGCTGCACAGCCCGCACTGCCGCCACCTAAATTCCCTCATATATTATGCTAGCGTGTGCGTGAAATCGCGTGCCGACATGGCGCGCGGCGCGTACGCACACATTCAAACCGAGAGCGGCACGTTTGTATGAAGATGTTTTACTGTATATTTATACTGTGTTATTACGTTGTTGCAATTTTGCTTACATGGCAGCTGATTTTACTTTATTTTTGTAAAGGAATCGACATTGTAACTTATAACATCGCCTTGGATGATTCTGTAAAGGACAATAAAATTATAACAATAATTGTGGAATAATTCTGGAAACCACAATTATAACAATAATTGTGGTTTAATAAATAATAAATAAATTTTTACATGTTATTAAATTGACAACAATTTTTTTCAATAAGCTGCTTTTTAACTTTCTACATAACAGCAAAGAATTTATATTCTAAAAAAAATTCTTCTGCTGTAATTTTGAACAAATAATTTCCTCAATAAGTAAGATTAAAAAAACTGAAGTGTTCATCGACTTTTGTCGCTGACCGTACCAATACCCAGGCCACAATCATGTCTCTCAGTCCCTTCCCATAAACTCGTGCCCACTCGTACCCATCTATAACCCACATTATACATATGATTTGGGACTACCAGTTTAATAGTTGCGGTCTCCGTTGGATTGTCGGTCGCATCGCACGACAGTTTGCGGCACCGGGGCCCCAATTAGATTAAATCTAGATGCATACAAACCTAGCCATTACAGTAACGGATCGGAACAATGACGGAGTTTCGACAAACTAATTGTTTCGATAGTTATTCGGAAGTAATAAACTTGGGTGAGATGTTCGGCGGGTAGGTGTTCGAGTTGTGGAATAGTTAGTTATAAATTACGTAGAACTTGATCTTGATACGTTATTACAGCGGTGGGGCTTAAAGAAGAACAGACTGTGAAACTTCCGAGATAACTACGCTTCAAACACAGGTTGTTTTCAAATGAAACCCGTTTTAAAAACAAAAAAACCGGCCAAGAGCGAGTCGGACTCGCGCACCGAGGGTTCCGTACAAACCTGTTTAAAATATTTTTATTATATGATGTAACTAAAAATTTACGGTTTTCGCAATTTTTCCTTTATCTGTGCTATAAGACGTTGCTTCGTACCAAATTTCAAGATTCTAAGTTCACGGGAAGTACCCTGTAGGTTTTGATTCCCTTGCAAGTGTCGAAAATTTGCGGCATAAACGGCTGTATCTTTTGATTGCTTTGGCTTAGAAGTTTGATTTTTTCACAGCTCCAAGGGACACTAGACCTGAGTATTAGATATAAATTTCAGTTTGATACCTCCTGAGAAAAACGTTCTTGACAGACGGACGGACGGACGGACAGACGGACGGACAACAAAGTGATCCTATAAGGGTTCTGTTTTTTCCTTTTGAGGTACGGAACCCTAAAAAACCATAAAAAAAGATCTTGAAGAAGCGTAGCAAAATTACAAACTTTAGTAGCGTACTATCATGTGCTACGACCGTAGCCGGCGTAGTCAATCATCACGACAGCTACGCCGTAGCGACAATGCAATTCTTTTATTGTCTTCCTACAATGTTTGTATCGTGTAGCCCGAACTGAGGGTTTGTATACAGAGTGGTACATGTCGTGGATCAAACGAAATAGGGAGATAAAGGAGGTCATTTTCAACGCTTTTAAAGTGAGAAATGATTTATGGTAACGCTTCAAAATTGGAAAAAAAAAATTGCTCTTGAAATTTGGTACCCAGAGCCGCAATAGAACTTTTGTAGTGCGTGATACATTATCTAGAAATAATACAACACCGTTTGTTTTATTGTTTTATATCACATTTTTTTTTAAATTAGTCTAATTGTAAAAGAACTCGGTATACAAAAATATTCATAACTTTTAAGGCAATTGAGTTATGGTCATGCTGTAGAAAGATTTTTTGTTGGAAATTACCTCCTTTAACTCCCTATTTCGTTTGATCCACGATTTTTTGACCATCCTGTATATGTCTTGGTGAACGAATAATGTTTTAGCCACACCCCATCTGCAGTCATGGGAAAAATTACCAGGAGGGTAGTTAGCAGCGACCACCTGTGTTCGTGTAACATCTTACTTAGCTGCCGTCATCAATCTCCCAGTCATGTGTGACGTCATCCCCCTTGTTGACCATTGCTAAGCGAGTTATAGGGGAGAGCCAAATAGACAACAATAAATGTAAATGTACACGCACATCAGAGACAAAAAAAAGTGGCACTCCGGGAGTGCCGACAGAAGTGAAAACTTGAACAATTACGTGTGTATTTTTTTAATCTTCATATTATAAACAAAACACAAACGAAATACTTTGCCATCACTCACTGACATATCGAATATACATTAAAACCGAGTACATCCCGAGGACAGCCGAACACATCCGAAGCGGTGTCGGTTACGGTAACAGTGGCGCGAATTCAATGGGTTTTTTTTCCCATCTCAAAATATGCTTAACTACCCTAAATAAGTTTTCATTTCAAAAAACAAAATTAGGTTTCGTTTTTAGTTGAGATAAAGTAAAACCAAGGGAAGGAGATCGGTAACTCCAAAGACCATAAAGGATTACTGCTAATTAATACAACAGCTGTTATTGGTACAAACTTTATAATAGTATTTAGTATAATTTATTTATTTTCAGACATTACATTAAATTAAAACATAAAATTGAAATAAAAATCACGCATACATAATAAAACAATACACAAACATTCTAAATATTCAAAATCAAATAAAATTAAAACACATACTCATGTCTTATGAAATGTTAAGTTTAAAACGTTACAATTTCACAACAATATGAACCTAACGCATGAAATTAGCATTATCATAACGTTAAAATCACCGCATTGTATAAGTTTGCATAGAATAAAGATATTTTTTTATTTTATTTTATCACCGTCAAATAAGGTCGTCCGGTTAAGTAAGGTCGCCTTTTGTCAAAGAAAGCAATATAAACAAAGTTACTATAACTTAAGACACAAGTTATGTCAGATCGGGAACACTGCACAGCGGGCTTGATAGCATGCGCATGATTACTTTAATACCCGCTGCATCGACCCCTGCCCTTCTTAATGATTACTACACGAACGCGGTACGGACACTACTTAATTGGATATCTTTAATTTCTCCATTTTGTAAGCCTTTTTATTTATTTATTTATCAGGAACAATTTATATTGTGTTTGATACATTACATACATAATAATATATCCGAATCTATCTATTGCAAAGCTGCGGTTTTCTTGAGTGCTCATTTCGAATCACATTAAAAACTCTGCTATCTGTGATATGGAAAGTTTTAATTTTACGTTATTTAAAGTTTGAAGTTTTTTTTTTAAATAAAATCTGGAATGTGGGTAAGCAGCTAAAAAATGCGCAAGTTTTAAGTAGTAAAATAACTATGCGTATAACCAACCTCTTTCGCTATCGCATTCAGAATCCAAAGTATATAAAAATAAATATTATTATCACTAGAATCGTGAAGAGAATGCATAAATGATAACCATCTACATGTAGAACCAACAGTGAACCGTTGAAGATCACCTACAGGTTTTATAATCCACACATTTGATTTTTATTAAACCATAAAGTCCAACTTATAACTTTCTCAGATTATGTAGGTACAGTAACATTAACATATCAGAATATAAACGAACCCTCATTATGTTAAAAAAAAAAATTAAAAAGCCACAATTGAATCGCTAAATCTCGAGTGTTATCACGAAAACGCTTCACAAATTCCACCTTGCTAATATGTTCTCCGCGCGCCGACGTAATTTAAAAGTATTAGAACCTTGGGAACTTTTACACGTTAAGACTTTTTGATATTCTTAACCTACATTTATTGTAGCACTCTAAAATAAACCTTACCTTCTTTGGAATAGAGTTGTTCAGCTGTTTATATGCAAAGTGCATTCCGTTCGAGTCGGTACATAATCGGATAGAGGCTATAAATCGCTCCGGACGGTCCTACTTGTGTTTTGGTGTTCAGAATTTGTTCACACAGCATTATTCATTATCAAATGTGAATCTAAACAATTATTGCGCTTCCAACATGTTTGTAATGTGATTACTATCTGTGTTTTATTAATACTTTGGGAAAAAGAAATGGAGAATGGTTTGTGGATTTAGAAAATGTTTAAAACATGGCTGCACGTGGAAAATAGAATTTGAATTTCTCTCTGTATTCTCACTTGCAATGAATTCTCTCTACAACGTTATTTAGTTTTTTTTTTACTTAGTAAAAAGATTGTATGTTATCAAAACTTGTAAATGTCTACGACTTCGTTATTAATAGTATTTTTACAAATAAATAAAATTTAAGTGTTTGTTTGTAATGAGAAAATCACAGCTTTTTACTAAATGGATATGAAAGTATATACGGTGCTCAATTACTTATAACAAAAAAATAAAATAAAAATATTGTATGTCTGTCTGTTTATTACGGCTAATCTCCGAAACGGCTGGACCGATTTTGACGGAACTTTTACTTACAGATAGCTGATGTTATTAGGAGTAAATTTACTTTTGTTTTAGAAAAAGAAAATCAAAATGTATTAATGTGACGCTAACGAAGTCACAGGCAGCAACTAGCGAGGAAAAAAAAAAACATTAATATTAATAGGTACTTGGCGTCTCACAAGTGACAGTCATATCATAACTCATAAAGTAAACAATCGCCCTATGAAAACCTGCAATGTCCGATAACTTTAGACCCAAATAAGTTAAACTATGCCTTCTATTAATTTCAATTTCAATACAATCCCAATAAACAGTAGTGAATAAATATCCCTTGTCCCAAACGGGGAGACAAATGGCCGTTTCGGACCATAGACTATACTAGCAATTGGCCTTAGCGAGGGTCAACAAATGCCAGATCCCGGGACCCATGAATCACGTGAACTGGGTGCATGGATCACGGTTTTTCGCTTGTGGGATAAGTAGTAAGCTAGGTTGCATATTGAAGAAGAATATTTAAAGAAAATAAAATTGTGAAATTTACACACAAATAGGAAAGGAAACAAAGAACATTAATTTTGTATCCTAAAAGGTCAGAGTAAAACAAACATCCTTTCAAAATAAGTATTTTGAAATAAGTAGGTACGTACTTCTTCTTCTTAGCGTGTTGATGGCAAAAATAACGCGAAAAAATATATAATTATGTATATTTTTTTTTTACATTTCCCAGTATTCAGCAACGTAAATACCGTTCGCTGCCAACACGCACTAGATAGATAAAGTCAAAGCATTTATTCCAAATAGACAAAGCCACTTTTGAACGTCAAAATTTACAATAAAATAGAATTAATTCTAGTCGCCCCTTCCAAAAGGTAGTTTATGGTATGGAGGCAGAATGGGCAAAAAACTCCATGAGAAAACATTATTAATAAGCAAAAAGCTAAAATCCACTCCAATCCGTCTACCAAACTACGATATTAACCTCCATAACAACGCAAATTGTTAATACACCCTGTTTATCATCCACGCCCAGCAAAAATACAAGCGGCCCTTATCGAGGGACGACAAATGGTCCTAGGAGCCGCCATGAATTACGCCAACTACTGACATTTGTCACACCATCACGTCATAGCCGCGCCTCTGACCTTACAGCCTTCAAAACGTGAAATATTAGGCCATTGAAAATGGGCCGCCCCGCCATCTTTTAATTCGGGTAGAGGTGTGAATTTTATTAAGTGATTTTGGGGCGATGAAAGAGTTTTTATAAAGAATTGAATTGGAACTATTCAGATGTTACTTTCTTTTGAATAGGTGTAATCAGCGAACGTATTGTTAAAGGTGGAATACGAGTATTGTATTTGAAAGTGGCACTTAATTTATTAATATAAAATCCATTTATTTACAGTAGCAAGAAATTTATTGGTCCTTCAAGTCGAAATCATAACCGTATCATCCAAAGACCAAACGTATACCGAAATTTACTCAGTTTAATTGCGTCGTGTCGTCGTGTGTATACATGTGAGGACCCCCAGTAAATCTCCGGCTGTCCTATTAAGATAATAATCAGCAATTCGCAAACATCGACCGCGGAACTCAAGGCCCCCATAACTAATCCCAAAGGATTTAAATCGTACATTTTTGGTAGGATTAATTAGAATTCCTCTGGCACAGTTTGTGATACGGGATTATTCTGTACCGCTTAACGTTGTCATAACCGTTAGCCAGGGTCTCTGTTCTCCTTTATGTGTAATTTCCAGACCCCATATCTATGTCGGCCTAGGAAATTATGCTCCACTCACAGTAATATGGGATTAAACAGTTTAGAATACGAAATTCGCATGAAATAAAACAATTATGTTGTACCCTTGTAGGTTATGTTTGGGACTAGTGTTCAGAGAGTAAGCAATATATGGGCAAATAAATCAGAAGAGTACCCACATTACGCACTAAAATTTTCTTCATGAAGCTGCTCGTTATTCCCGAGAGGTTAAGCACAGACACTAGTGCAGAAGCACTATGTTGCAATAACCTTTTATACGATAGAATACGATTATGGCTTCTCTGTTTACTACGAATAATACGCCTATTGACTAGCTCAACAACAGCAGAAACGCTTATCTCCATTGTATTATTACTTTCCGCACTACAAACCCAAATTGGTGCTAAATGAATTCCTTCTCCATATAAATACATGGGCGTCTATGCCCTTAATATAAATAAAGACTGCTATTATCCTCAATATAGTTTTTTCATGTAAATAAAATGTTCCACTTCCATGTAAGAATGGAAAGACCAAACACTGAGACGAAAGTTAATTGAAAACTATTATCAAACAAATGAAATATGACATACAATTAACAGAGAGGGTTACAACAAATTCTACAATAACACCCTTGAGTTTCACCCTCTGCTAATATATTCATGAGACAATAATCGTTATCGTCCACACTGCGCACTTGGGTGAACTTAGAGTTACAATCAAAACTTGTATACGTATAGAGTTGGGACGATAGGGTTACATAAAGTTATTAGTCGATAAATGGCGTCGATAACAATTAACACTCAATTTATGGAAGGTGAACTACGTACAACACATAGGTAATGAATCTGCAGAAGATTTAATGTTTGTTCCGGTATTTTAACTGTCTCTCAAATATCTTTACGGCCATGCATATTCAGGCTTTAACACACGCAGCGCTCATAAAATATACAACAATAAATCCAATCGAGACGATTTTACTGCTTAATAGCATTGCTATCCGTTGAGCTGACTCGGCTAAGTAATCAGCTTGTATATGGTCGAGTTCTCGGTAATCGAATACGCCGATAGAGTAAGTACATCACTACTAAGTCCTAGGGCGTTCTAAGTGCCTCGGGACAGCACTTGGAGCGTGATGAGAATCACAGCCACTGAAGGATTTAGGGGGATAATGTATATGAAATACAATGCCTGATAAAGTTCGCCGCGGCTTGTACGACATGATACATTTTGCCCGGCAGCGATAGTTCACCCGGCGAACCCGATTGTGAACCGAATTGATTTTCGAGTTCTGAGAACAGTAGAGCACTTTATATCCAGTTACGTAAAATCAATCTGAATTTGAATGTTATTTTACCGTATTTGATTTGCGTTCATCGGAGCCTCCTAATAGAATTAATTATGTACCCCACCGCCGTAGCTCTACGTTGACGTTTTGGTGGAGCTTGCGCGCTCCGAACTCCAGGCCTGTGCCGGAAGAGTTTACTTTGCCGGAACAGGTCTAAGGTGAGGAGCCAGACCAAGAGAGATACAGAAACCCGCAAGCCAGCATGTGGCGAGCTGTTCGGCAGTAGCGACCCCACGGACCCTATCTCCCGGGAGAAGCCTTGTTCCTCACCTCATTCTTGCATTTATTGGCCGGCTTGAGTGGAGATTCGCAAGAGCAAACGTGCTCGGAGGAAGGAAGTATTCCAGTAAGATGCTGGTAGGGATCTTGACCGTACGTCCGGGACTGTCCTGATAGCCGTGGAATACCTCTCCAATCCTCATAAGCACCTCAGGACATGTTGCCCCCTTGTCACTACGTCACTATGTACTAGCGACCGTTTCCGGGGGCCCATTATTGTGTAAGTCACCCCCTGCCATTTTATCCGTGTACCTATATATAAAACATTGATCAGGCAGGGGTCATAGTTCTTCCATAGTTCTTGGTAACCAATCCACTTTAGCCACCCAAACGCATATTCCAACTTTTTATTTTTCCATATCCTGCAATACTCCACCACCCAGGGGTTATCCTTGGGTGCACTTGCATATTATAGTGCATACAGGGATAATCGTCGGTTGGTACCGCATATCATTAAAATTTCCTAAGGGGCCTCTGCAAGTTGGCTTCGGCCCCTCGTACGCCTTCCAAAAAACCGGGACCCGATGTCCCGAGATATGTAAAATTAAAACTTAATTAACAAAATTAAAGAGCAAACATTCCATTCAAGGCTTTATACGGCTGTTCGCTTTTCACTTTTAGTGGCACAAAAACAAACACAACTAAACCACATTACCGCTCATTTCGAAGCTTCGCAACACGAACAAAGTTAGTAACAAGCTGGAAGACATTCGGAGTATCAACGAAGTTACACTCGTTAAAAATACTTGCTGACAACTAAGTCGGCTGTATGCCATCTGCTAACTAACTTCGATGAGAATTACAGTTCCAATCGCGTTCGGAAGTGCATCGGGGATGCGCGTGTTATCGGCGTCGCCACGCGGCGCAGGCCCCCTCCGAACTCCTTCCAACTCCTCTTATTTATTCCTCATATTCCCGCGAAGTGCGCTGGAGGATTATTGGCCTGTTATCGGAAGTGGATAAATTACTTTATTACTCGCTCGCGGGGAACCCTTTCGGCGCTGTAAAATGGGAGCATCGAAGCTATTTTCACGGCGGGATAACGCTCGTTCCGCTTATAAAAGGATTCATTTTTTAAATCGATAGGTATTATTTTGCGTGTGAATAATCGTCCGGCGTTATGGAAAAATGAATGTGTCGCACCAGCGCCCTTCCCGCTCGGGCGGCTACGATATTTTCGGTCAAGAGTTTTTCTATCGCGCCAGACTCAATATTGTGATAAAGTACTATATATAATACATTAATATTAATATTTAGAACCTGGTTGTTCTACACAGCGATAAGATCTGTCTTGAATATAAATTCGACTACTACAATTCGTACAGAATACTAATTACTTATTTAATATTTACATTAATTTTAATATAATGTATCATCCCCCAATCTTATCTTCGGTCACTCCCATTGCCTCTGGCTAAAAACGGAATCATGCTAATTTCGAAAATGGACTACCCTTCAATTAATTATTAAGGAACTGAAAACCCTTTTAACCCCGTTTTGGTACGAAACGTAACGGCGGAATGGGTGCGGTCATTTATCTTTATAAGTGTTTGGGGTATTAGCGGGGGTGGGGGCAGCATTCATTACGCGACTTTATACTAATGCCATTAACCGAATGGAGTCATGGTCACCAGTAGTTTTATAAAATTATTGCTATGGCAACACTAAAATTTGTAAGTCAAACTTAATACTGTCATCTTTGACAGTAAAAATGGCGGGAACTGAAAATAAACCTTTGTTTAATCTGCAATTGCGTATTATACGCTGTAGAATCTCAGAATGGTTTTATTTGCATTGTCATCAAAACGTTACCGCGCTATACAAGTGGGTGCTTCAATATTCAACAAACAGGCTTGCCTGTTGTTGTGTTAATCCCGCCGGATTATCCCACTTACTTGGAGTTTGATCAATTTAAACACCGTCACTGAAGCCTTTTAATAATCTCTTTGTTTACGTTTAATTCCGAGCTTCGGGTCTTAATTCTAATGTGAGTAATGTTTGATTGAAATTACTGTGCTTAAATTAAATTACAGTTCAGTGGACGGTCACCAAAGGAAATAAGTAACCAGGGTTGCCGGATATAATTGAAGTTTAATAAGAAACCGACGGATGTTTTTGATCAAAATTTAATTTAATTAATAGAAAATAAACAGTTCATTTATCAAATTAAATTTCATTCGCCAACATCCATCGGTTACTTGCTAAACTTCAACTATATCCAACGACCCTGCTTACTTATATCATTTGGTGACTGTACATTATGAAGGGATGGGTAACTATAATATTAATTAGTAATACACGTGTTTAAGATAATAACTAAGGTGCCATCTCCACGAACGAGAGAATCGCGGCGATAGTCATGGCCTTCAAATTTTCGCTGCGGTGATATCGCAGTGTTGAGATTGATTCACAGAGTTTCTAAGACTATCGCCGCGATTTTCTCACACGTAAATATGGCGCCTAAATAAATTTTGTTACTGTCAACTATTCTGTTCTTCTTCCCCTCTGAGGTTATTTACATACTTACCAGAAATTCAACAGCAAAACGCCAAAATAAAATGTTTTCTAAAAGGGGGTTTGAAGGTTTTGGCCCTAGAGACTAATCTGACATTGAAGTCTTTTGTGTTTTCGTTTTTTTAGTATAGAAGTTTCACATTACACTTGTCAGATTAGTCTCTGGGATTAAAAAACGAACTATAAATTGCCGTGTTTAATTATTTATTTAAAAAATCTCTATTCTTCATTTGTTTCTTCTCCACAAAGGTTTCATAACGTTTCTATTACTTCAATAGTTCAATATGCTTACCTGGAGGGGAAAAAAACAAAAAAATCCTTGTTGTTTTCGACTTATATTTCGGTGAATAACTCGAAACCTGACACTTTAGGATATTATGTTATATTACATTTTTTGTTTGTATAAGTGTTCTCTATCTAAATATATAACTTTTGTTGTGCACCGCGATTCTGAAGAAAAATGAAAATGGCGGCCGACCTTAGGGCCACCCTCCATACAAAAATCTTCAAACCCCTTTAATATTCATGTGACCCAAATAGTTACAATGTGCACTTTACTACATTCTGTTTATTAGCGAAACTATCCCAACAATTTAACAATTCAGGTAACAAGAAAAACTAGTGGCCTCAGCATCATAATGTTCCCAGTTTACACCCGAAACATTTTTAATGGCCGCCATTTTCTCCTACCACGGGTCCGCTACACACAACAAAATATAGTCGTTAGCATAATGCTGTTTCTGACTCTTTAATTACGAAACTATGTGGTATGTAGAAATAGCGAATGTTACAGAGAAAGCTTATAATGGCTTGCGAACTTTCCAGCCGTAAACCAATGGTTATTATGTTAAACCTCTTTTCTGTCAGCAATAGTAACAATGCTGGAGAAAATGTGGCTTTTTTTACTGTCGGATTGTTTATGCTTTCCTTTCGTTCAAAAACGGAACGCGAACGGGATTTTTAAATAATAATTCGACATGTTTTTCGCTTATTGTTCGGAGCCAGTTTGTATGTATCTAAATTGTAGGTACCAATAAGAGAAAATGGAAGAGTATCAAACTCACACAAGGGTTTATGCCATAAAACTAATTTTTGCATTTCAGCTCACAGCGTTCGTTAACTATAAAACGCAGCCAATTTACTCTGAAGCAAGAAGCGTTCGATTCAGATCAAAAGTGGCCCTTGCTCATTTTACCTGTCGAACGTCTAAATTTATGGTTTCATTAATAATTGAACCCTGCGATAGTGAATAAACTTCAGTAGTTTTAACTTAAATTTCACTGTGCATAAATAACCTCGTTCAATGGGCCGATGTCACAACTTGTCGGACAATAAATTACTGACAGATGAAATGTGCCGCCAGCCCTCTCCGTTAATAATAAACAGGATTTTCAACAAAAATAAGCTTTTAGATTTATAATTGAAACGGATTAAAGGTGATACTTGTCCAATTACTGTGATTTTATTACTATTCTTCTATTTTCGGCTGTCTGTAGGTGTGTTCTGATTAACGGCCTGTCAAAATATGATGTATATCTTTCACAATGGTACAGTAATGTCTTGATTAGGATATTTATCAATGCCTGCGTCTTTTATTTACTAACAAATCAACGATACTTAGCAACAGAACGATTGTAATTAATAACATCATTAGCGAAGTCTTGTAATCTTTAATTTATTAATGCTAGTTCCGTTTTCGTTTATAGGTATATTGCTGTAATAGGAACCTTTACAAAAGAATATTTAGATTAAGAAATCAAAAACAGAAAACCGTATTTTTTTTTTAATAATTTCAGCCACAAAATTTTATAAATAGGATCTTACAGAAAATCTAGAACACGAACTACAGAGATTAAATATTTAATTTACTCTTATCCGGCTGAAAACATTTAATAAGCTTTTGCGACGACCAGGCTCAAACCTGCAGTTCCTTGTCCCATAGCAACTTTAAACGTGAACGGATAAAATCTCATTTCATTAACATAAACAGCGCTTTGTTTAATCCTTGCTCGCCTGGATGTGAGACACCGATTTGTCTTTGTTTCTTTCTATTAAATTCAACAGAAAACCACAAACCGCTATTTTGTTTTCAACATTTTCAAGATGGCAACACTGTAGCGCTCCACAGCCGCCATTACCAAATGAAATATTGTGAAATCGCAATTAATGTCTACGTCATCTCATGTTTTTAAAAGAATAAATATTTACTGTATTTTAATTTGAGTATTGTTGGTTTTACTTGTGAACATGACGATTTATACGAAAATGGTACATACAAGAGGTATTGCTATGTGAATTATTTTGTATATTCTCATTACTGACTTCGTATTGAATCCTTTACTTTTTGGGCAGAAACTGGTCATTTGAAGACGTCAAGACCTAAGACGTATTACCTAAAGCATGAGCGTTTATTGGTATCAGAGCACATATTGCGTTCACGTAGTTATTACACGGAGCTACCCTTAATGGGCGCTAATCCATCTCAGTCATGTGCACTTCCATTTCCTCGGGACGTGAAGGAACGTTCGGTCATTCTGAGCGGATATTTCATACTATATGGGAAAAAATCTATCCCACAAATAAATGTGTTTGAGTCCTAAGTAAAACCATTTTCTCACAAGTGACACCGAAATGTATTTTGTAAAAATAATTATATTTACTTACTCAACAACTTCGGGGCAATTTATTTAGACAAAAGTAAGTATTTTGGTTTTTATGAAATAAGGTCTTAATCATTGTCATCTACATTAACGAAAATGCAAACTAAAACAAAAAGTGCGTAAGGAGTTCGGATTTATTTGAATTTATAAAGAAAGTTACCACAGAAAACAAAACAATAGAATTCGAAATTCGAATGTTCCACGTGATTACGTTTCGTTTAAATCGGAGGCGCGTTAAGCCCGACTCATTCAAGATCACTCGACATAATTAACGCCTACATTGAGTTATTTACACACCCGCATGTGGCGGCGGAAACGACGAGGACGATTGACGTGCCTAATTCTTAAATTATTTACGGAATCTATCCGAGAAATCCGAAAAAATCTATCGATACGGAAAACAACTAAAACTGCTGCTAGACACAATCGATTGCTGATGTTTTGAATTCTTTATGAGCCATGCGGTTGTCTTTATAAAGGACGTCGAAGTTGCCATAAAAAAGAAACCGGCAATTTTATGTGTATATGCATCAACATCGTAAAATTTATTGCGAGGCCAGCTAGCCCAGCACGCTCGATCCGCCATATTTATTTTCTTGTTTATGGGTTTTAATCAAGTGACACTTCCGTGACAGCAACACTTACCCGCGGATGCACAGAACCTGCTTTAGTTTGTCCATTTCATTATAATTTTAACTTATTGTTTGCTTTATGTATTTTTATTTCCGTGCATACGCGACATTGTACAGAACAGAAAATATTGTCTTCGTTTTAACAACATCATTTTAATTCCGCTAAATGTATTCCAGTGATATGCTTATTATTTATTTTGATGCTAAACTGTTATTCATTTCATTTATTTTTGCAAAATCAATAAAGATTTAAACGACTCGACTCTTCACGTGACCAGAGGGCTGGCCTGTTTTTTGGCCAAAGAATCAGCATTGCCATACAACGTGGGAATGCTGCCAGCCTTTTGGGCACGTTTCCCGTTGACAGTCATGCGGACGAATTTTTTGATGCCCTTTGATTATTTTCCCTCCCTTTTTATATACTTGTACATATTATTATTTTAAGATTGTTAGCTTTTTAAATTATGTAAATATTTTTACATTAAACTCCATTATTATGTGTAAAAAAAAAAGATTTCAAGTTAAAGCTTACAGACAGATGTCAACCGAATAGTTAACATACGACGTTAAGCAAGTGATTGATGCAAAAGCTACATTTTCTCATGAAAAACTAGGATGGGCGTCACCCCATCGATCAAGGCTTGCCGGTCGACATCTAACAACTACTTAATGTACTTATTGCACGTGATCGATCACCCCCAGACGACACCCGAATCCATTAAACCATGTCTAATTGATCGCCGTAGGAATTGAAAACGGCAAAAAGTAGCCGGGTAGTCGGGTACCCGGGTATAACCGGGTAGCCGGGTCCCCGAACGATGGAGTCTAAAGTATTTGGTGTGCAACTATGCAGGAAGTCGTCGGCGAGGGTGGACGGAATAGCTTCGGTGAAATTTAGGAAATTCCAGTTGGAAATTGTTTAAATACATGGGAATAATAGATACTTAGTAACGCTTTTGTAGTGCGACGAAAAATATCTGAACATACTTCCAGTGGGATAGTAATAAAAGCTCCGACAAAAAAATAAGAATTGTCCTTACTCAAAATATTAAATCTAGGTACTGCCTAAAATACTAACTTTCTGACTACTTTTGTCCGAATAAAAATTATGAAACGACCGAATGAGATACTGAAGTATTCGAAAAATAAACATGACTGTTTATTGCTATAATACTTTTCTACCAGCTTAAATTACGGTTTAATATATACCTAGGTAAAGGTATTTGTATTCTCATTCGCCCGCTCTTGCATCCTATGTCGACGGAGCCCCGCTTGGCGGGGCTCCCTATTTCTATGTAAAGGGTTTAAAGTAACCTAACCAAACTGAACCTCCGGGTGCCCTTCGCTCACTCTTGCATCCTAAGTCGACGTAGCCCCGCGTATATACATATTTATTAATATGATACAAAACCTCTGTTGTCGGTAACTTAGTAATTTTGTCGGAGGTTCAGTATTTTATTTAGAAGTTTAGTTTTGTTATTCGAAGATCCATTTTTTTTAGTCGGCCACAGATCGCTGGAGATTAATTTGTTTTTCGGAACCATTATTATTTACCCTTCCAGTGCAGCAAAGATCAGTTTAATCGGTTGGAAGCAGAATAAGGTTCCCTGATACAATAAAACTTTGTAGGTAAACTTGCCAGCTGTATTTTACCATCAACAATTTTTTTTTTTTTATTAACAGAACAATACGGCCTGATTGGCAGAACAGAGCAGGTCCCTGCCAACTTTTAATAGCCCTTTCATTCTCTCTTATCGAGCGTTTGCCGATAATTTACGACATATTATGCTAGTGCTGCGGAGTGTGGATAAAGCTCGGTTTTAAACGGTTTACCTTATAACGGTTTTAAAAGCGAAATTTATAAAATATACAAAGTTTTTCTCGGTACATAGAAATATCTAGGCACATCAAAATGATTTCAACTAAAATAGTCAGTTAAAAGAAATACAATTGAAAAAGAAAAAAACCGAGTGTGCTTATGACCACACGACTGAAGTGAAACTTCAAACGTATTTGGCTATGAGAGGAAGAGAGAAAGAAAATGTGCGCGCTCACTGCTTTCTCTTGCTTATATCCCCCACTCAACTCCCGTTTGCCTGGCCTATCACACTTTTCGTAACGCGTTCGCCAGGTTACTCCCCAAGTCAAGCGTGCGTAAAGTAGTTTCACTTCAAAAATGAAGACTTTCATACACTACTTCCGTCAAAATTGTTTCTATTACTGATTCCGAACAAACTAGGTACAGTCAGTCAGCCGACATTACTGGTAAGAATTTGACATTGACAGCGCGTCGACGTGCGTCTTTATTTGATCAACATAAACATTTTTTCTTTTCTATTCTTTCTTCTGGTGTGAGGATGACTGTAGTTTCAGTTTTACACTATGTACATTAAAAACTAGCTGCGCCCGCGGTTTCACCCGCATAAGTCTCGGTCCCGTGGGAATATCGAGATAAAAAGTATCCTATGTCCAATCTGAATCATTTTGATGGATACTGCTAATCCATTGCTTCATATGTTAGAAAAATTTGTCTTCTCATCAACGTACATAACGCAATGAATGTTGTTGAAACTGTCAAAATGGAAGCCATTCCTAATGTTAATGTGTTACGCAATCACCCCGCAGTTCATGGTCTACACGTGTGCCAAATTACATCCAAATTCGTTCAGCCGTTTTAGCGTGGAAGTGTAACAAACAAACATACAAAAAATCAATTATTTTCTCTTTTAGATTAGTTTAGATAACCTTGTATATTACATAATAATTACTATAGTGTAGTATATAAAATAGTGGTATTATCTGTAACGTTGAGCACGCACGCGGATCGCCGCGCGGCATACCTCAGATTGTCGGCACGCCACCCTGACCCGTCGTATGTGCTCATGAGACTATGTACTTCTATACTTAGGTACAGTCCAGACTAGCCCTATAGATGCCTAGGTATATACTTAGGTATATTTCTAAGAAAGGATGGTCTAACCGCTTGAGTAATGCGCGGCGGACCTCAAAATGCGGGCGTCGAAACTCAATACTTGGGGGCACTGAATTTGCTCCTTTCTAAAGGTAAGAGATACTAGCTGCGCCCCGCGGTTTCACTCGCATAAGTTTCGATCCCGTGGGAATATCAGGATAAAATGTATCCTATGTGTTAATCCTGGTTATAAACTATCTGTGTGCCAATTTTGATACAAATCCGTTCAGTAGTTTTTCGCGTGAAGGAATAACAAACATCCATCAATCCATTCTCACAAACTTTCGCGTTTATTAATTTTTTATTAGTAAAAACTTGTTACTTGGGCACTGAATTTGTACCAATAGGTACTGTTAGTAGACTTACGTTTTGTTTTTAACCGTCAAAAAAAAGGAGAAGGTTTGCAAGTCGACGCGTTTTTGTATATTTGTAAGTACACCTAAATCTTGGCTACTGATTCGGGCCAGTAAAAAGGTTGTGGAAAAATAGAACTTGTATTTTTGTAAGGAAATACGGACTGGCTCACCAAACTGTTTTTAATTCGCCACCATTTTTTTGCAAACGATCTGAAGGCCAAATCCCGTAATTAAAAATTTCAAAATCTAGTCGCAATCTCATTTCAACGACTATCAATGTCAAAAACTTGTCAAAAATGTAGGGAAATTAGAGGATTTTTTGACAGATTGTGACTGAGATCAGACTGTGATCGTTTTTAAAATTACGAGAATTACCCCTCTGATTTTGTAAAAGAATGGACGTCCCTGAACCTTACTTAGTGGTGAAAAGAAGGCTTAAGACACCCCGTCTTGCTATAAAATAAAAATGGGAGCAATAAATTTTACTGTTCTAATAATCGCAAAAGGACAAGGAATTATTTTTTGATGCACCCTGTATACTCCAGGTATTGGTGGCTCACAATAGCGGGTGATGGCTCCGTGCGCCTGCATAAATCGCCCTGTCCTGTATATTGTGTGCGTTAAACCACAAGACCTTCCTTATAGTAAAATTATAGAGAACTACGACTGAAACTAGAGGGAAAAACTAGCATACCCTCATTTTGTAAGAAAGTAGGTTAATTAACTTAAAATATTCATAATTTTAATTAAACGGTGCGAGCTTACATTTTTATAGTGAAGGTGAAAGCATTACATATGACTGCTCTGCATATCTCTACTAATGTTATAAATAGGTATGTAATCTACGTTCGCGATTTAATTGCCAACAATCTAAACAAATATGAATTAATGGAAAAATAACTTTAATTCCTACAGAATAAAGTTCAGTTTACGCTACAACTTCAAACATTTTTATAACTTTTTCAATACTGCTAGTCACTTTGAAATCAACTTAATGTACATTAAAATAAAGTTGATATTTGTTTAACCAGTCAAGCGGCGCGGTTCGCCGATCGGCGACGATACAATAGAAAATCAATTGTGTCTCATTAGCGCAGCTTGACAGATTAACTTGAAATAACATAAATTTGCATAGACCTTAGGTGACTTTGTATGTTGGGGGTAATCTTCAGAACTACTGCACCCTAATGGCGTAACGCATTATCAATCTAAATCCGAATCATTTTGAAGGATATTACTAATCCATCGCTTCATATGTTCGAAAAATTGATCTGCTCAGCAACGTAAATAACGCAATGAATGTTGTTGAACTGTCAAAATGGAAGCCATTGCTACTTACAGGGTGTTACGCGATTCCCCGCTGATCCGATTCCGAAAATTCTTTCACTAATGGAAAGCTGCAGTATTGCCGAGTGTCATATTTTATGTTAAAACACGGACGAAGTCGCGGGCAGAAGCCAGTAAATATAGGATAAAATAGTTCAAAATTCTGTAAATGTTGGTTTCTATGTTAGTCTCCCCTTAATTAGAAGGTGTTATGACTGACATGGGGATAGGAATGTTTATATTAGTTACGTGAAATATGCTTAAACTTAACGCAAACTTAAACTAACATAATACTATGGTAATACTAGTTGCGTCCCGCGGTTTCCCCCGCATAAGTTTCGATCCCGTGGGAATATTGGGATGAAATGTAGCCTATATGTTAATCCAGGGTGTCAGCTACCTCCAAACAAAATTTTATCAAAATTGGTCCAGCCGTTTGAGCGTGAAGAAGTAACAAACATTATAAACACACACACAGTCACAAACTTTCGCATTTATAATATTAGTGTGATATAAACTTCACCGGCACCGTGGAAATAGGCAGAAAATACACAACTGTGTATGTTTTGCCTGCCTTAACAAACATCATACCTACTAGTTATAACTACCCTTTGTCAAAATCAACTTTGAAACCTCGGGTGGAAAAAAACAGTTTTCGATTTTCATCCGTACGTTTTATTTGTTTGTCTTGTGGCTGTTTTAATTAAATAAATAATTGTTTTAAATTACCTAACGTGTTTTACATACAACAAATAACGACCGAAGGATAGACAAAAAAACGTATCCAACATAAACAATTTTATTATTTTATTCATTTTTGTACACACATATACATATAGAGAAGAAAAAAAAGAACAGAAAAATACAGGTACAAAGGTGATGCTTACAACAACTTTACCAGTCACTAGCTAGAGGCGATCAACACTTTTTAAAATCAAATCAAAAGTAATTTATTCAAACTAGGCTGAGAATCAGTACTTTTCGAACCTCAAAATGACATAAGACAGTCACTCAAAACGTCCGCCCTTTCACCGCTTTCTAGTACTTTAGCTGGGAAGAAGAATTCACGCAACAAACTCCCCAGCAGCACAGCTGTCTGTTCAGTTAGAAAATCCATTCTTATCAAAGCCTTTCAACTATTTTCTCTCATCGCCTTATTTTACGTCAAAACATAATTCACCTCAGATTGCCTCTAAGAAATCTTAGATAATGCGATACCAAAGGCTCGTAGGTAATGCGTTGCCAGGTTCGAGCTCCCTTTCAGTCATTTATTTCTCTCGCTCCTTGTTCGAACATCGTAATTGTACCTCTATACCTTTGTTCAATTCGGAAAGTACCTACTTTAAAAGGTATTCTCAGAAAATATTAAATTAATATTAATTATTCTCAGAGGTAATTTAATTTGACCTTCGCAGTTAGGTAACTGTTAAAATCTCAGTTCCAATTTTGTACAGTTCGCAGGGAGTGCAGAACTTTGCGTAAGGAATGCTTTATCATAATCATTTTTCATTTACAATTGATTTATGTTTTCTTAACGAAGTTTATTAGGAAAACCTGGCATACGATAAAGGCTCCAGTAGACAGGCTAGACGCGACACGGTGCGACGCGTTTTGTTAGAACCATTTCCATGAAGTTTTCATGGACATTGTTCTATCGCGTCGCACCTGTTTGCGGGAGCCTTAATGGATTAACACCTTCCACACGTCTGCATTTTACGTTTGAGAGTCATTATGATGAAGGTCACGAATATCTACTAATAGGTACAATGCTCTTCTTGGATCACTGACTTCACTGAATAAGAACAGGTCCAGGTCAGAGGTTAGGACTTAGACTATGTCTAGACTGATAATTATGATAATTGCAATGCGCATAAAATACATCGTGAGGAAACCGGCATGTCCTAGAACCAAACATTCCAAGACCTGTGACATCTACCAACCCGCACTGGGCCCACGTGGTGGATTACGGCCAACTCCCTCTCACCGAGAGGAAGTCTGTCCCAGCAGTGGTAATGTTATAGGCTGATTATGGTATGCTATGCTATAAAATACCAGTTAATCAAGTTAACCGATCTATAAATCCCAAATGAATTCACCAGCGAGTTTATCATTCACCAACTTATCTCTATCTTCTCAATAAAGAAAGCTCAGCCAAACTTATCTATTGTCTCAAAATCTAATAAAATACCGTCGAAAAACAATAAAAAAAACCTACGATCAAGCGGTACCCGAAAACACGTCATTATCACACGGTATCGCGACACGGCCCGAGGTATTGTCTCGGGAATATCTTACATGCTAATGTCCAGTTAATTTAGTTCACCCGGGAACCACGAAAAACAAACGCTAAGAAGGCCCAAACTCTAAGAAGTCCTTAGGTTAATGTAAACTTTGAACCCTGTGTCCTAACCGACTGTCGAGCGAAGACGTGATTGATTGACCGCGCGAGTACCTACGTCTTATTCATACAAACGAGCGTGACGATCGCGAACTCGCGCGGTCAATCAATCACGTCAGTTAGGACACGGCCTTAGACTTTTTGAATTTCGAAGTTGGCTGTTGCATTAGGAAAGTCTTTCTAAATGTTTTCTTGTTCTTTACGCATCTGGCTTCAAATAACTTGTCAAGCCGTTGTCGACCTCATGTGTAGACAAGTGAACCTATTGTAACTATCTACTTTGTGCCCGATAGACTCTTGCGCAAGTGCGCGGGTGGTCCGGCCACCCAGCCACATCACAGTTATCGATAACGCACCACACTAGCCCACTAAAGTGCGTTACATGTCGATTTTATCGACCGCTTTAATTATAATAGGTGGCCGCCGCCTCTATTTATCGATGACCAAGAAATATGAGATAGTGCGACAAGGAAGCTTAATGTACCACAGATAACCTCTGCGGCGATTTATTTTGACGTTTGCTTTTATTATCTGTGCTACGACGATTTTTGATAGCCGATAGCGAGCGAGTTAAGCCGCGCAGGCTTTAATGCATCATTCAATTTTTATTTGTCGTTCATTCAATTTTATGAAAATTCTTTTTTCAAACTACATTTTTAATCCTTGCTACAAAGAACTAAGAGCGCCACAGTAGCCAGGAATGTCCACTCTTCATGTTACTAAGTGGGCAATTCAAGTTCAGTATTTCAAAGATAAATCTGCTTCTCCACGGTAGCAACAATTCCATAACCCAATTACTATTGGTGTCAATTGAATATGCAAAAATATAGCACACTTCCCGTAATTAATAAAAAACATCAACACACTCATAAACAGGACAGGGTGTTGCGTCACACCATTTTCCAATTTACCCCTTGTATAATGTTGATTGGTAAGAACCTACAATATAAACGTAATCGGCTTTTAATTACCGGTACCAAACAAATCCGCATCGCGAGCTGGCCGCCGACCGTAGCGCCGCCGCCGCCGCCGGCACGGCCCCGGCAATATTGGCATCCAACGTATCGACGATTTAGAAACGGTTCCCGTGATTCGATGCGCGCGAATCCCTCGCGGTATTTCCTTACGAAGTATCTTAATTGCGGCTAATTGTAAGAAAAGCCCTCCCATTAGAGCCCTCTTCGCAAAGAGTAAACGAATTAACAGACACGTAGCTCGCTAACAAAGAGGCGGTAAATTCGTTTTAAAACACCCCCGGTTCAGGTGCGAAAAAGCCAGTTCTAAGTAGAATAGATTAAAGTATGCTAAAACAAACAAGGCGAGATTTTCCCGCGATAAAATCGTAAAGTTCCATTTACTACTGGAAGGTAATAATAAAAAATGTTTGTTTAAAAAAAATACAGTGGCCATAGCTTAATATTCGAATGATTTGGATGAAACGTTCCTATATTCGAATTTGGAATTGAGCTGCGTTTTGTTCCTTCGTCGCACGTATTACAAAGTGGCCCGTTAATGTTACGGTTAATTGACCGACTCATTAGTGGCAGACAGTGGCGGAAGGCGGCATCTCTTCTGAACTATACTTAGCGCTACATTGGGCCAGCGTGACCTTTAACTCGACGGCATGAGTGGAACGAATGTATGGGAGCGGTTGGACGTAGACATGTCCGAAAAAAAAGAGTAAAATTATGCCAAACTAATGATGCCATCTTATTCGATTACTTAATGCCTTCATAACTTGTGGTGATGAATTTCTTCATAACTCCCATATTTCGGGAGTAATTTGAGAAAATGTGAAATTTTACTATGAAAATGAGTGTATCGAGCTCTCTCCCTCCTGATTCCGGGCTTGTTTCAAGTAGCGGTCTCTAATATCGTAATGCTATTACTAAGAGCTATATTTAATACTAAGACACATAGTGCGCCAAATGTGCACTTTCTGGGATAAAAGGAAATGAAAATTTAAAAAAAAAAAACGTTTTTTCCCCATTTGTATTTACTTTAAACCGCAGACAGACTTATTAAGAGGTCTATAAATATATTATATATATACAGAAATATATATTAACAAAAATATTCACAAGAACTGATGAGAGTATGACTTTTAAGTAAGTTGATAATAAATTACCTAGTTTCATTAAAAGTACAATAAATAATTAAGATGTAAGCTCTAATTTACTAAGTTACACATTTTAAAACAATAACATCATTTAATTATCTTCGTCATCATCATCATCATCAATTAATTCAAATTCAGAATCGATGTCCGCTAAATCATTTATGTTAACAAATTCGATATCACTTTTCTCAGAATCCGTAAGCTCATAAAATTCCTTAAAAGAAGATTTTTTTACAAACTTATTTCCTTTTGGACGGATACTTGTAACAAGTGGATCAGAAGACAGTAAAAGATTGTGCATAATATCTTCATTGCATGAGATACTGCTATGCTTTCGAGAATGCCCCTCTCTATATTTTCTAAAATCTTTATTTCTAGCCTCAGATGCCTCTTCGGATAGAAAACCAATGGGCACAATTGACATGTTCTGAACTATGTCTGGCCCATGCATTAAAATTTTATGAAGTGAAGAAGGCATATAATACCATGGGTATAACTCCACGTAAAGCTTAGCAGTATCAAAGCAGAACTCTCGGAATTTAGTTACGTTGATCTTCTCTCCTGATGAAATACACTGCAAGATCACACAGATTTTTCTTAAAAGCATAGCATCTATTCCGGTCAGTTCAGCAGATTTAGTGTAGTTTTCAAAAAATCTCCTTGCCGAGTTGCCATTGTTGGTGGATCCACTGCCTTGTTTCACAACATCGAGAAGTAAGCCCGTTTCTCTTCTTACAGCCTCTTGAACTCTTTTCTTCCTGTCATCAACTTGCCTTTTTGCTATATCACCCCTTACTTGCCATGATTTTATGTCTAATTTGTAGGAAATGTGTAATAAGCATTCCATTGAGCGAATCCAAGCGTGAAGGGTGCTTAAGCCATATTTATACATGTCCTCGTTTGCGTGTTTATCTTTGATTAACTCTAAATTATTCATTTCTTTAGGACAAGCCTTGCATATGTCACACACTGAAGCTGCTGTATTGGATATAATGGAATGAATTTTACCATCAATCATTGTCAACAGCAGTTGGTGTTTGACACTAATTCCATCAGTGATGGTGGATGGAGTTAAGGCTTCAATCTCTGCTTCGATTTCAGCCATCTCTCTCTGCACATTTTCTTTGGTTTCCTTTATAAACTTAAACAATATTGGCCGGCAAAATGAAGTGGAAGATGGTCGCTCGTTTTCCCAAATTGTTACACCTTTTGAGACGAGCCGCAGTGGTACAAGACTAATCATAAAATTACTAGCAAGATCGATTTGCTCATCTTCACTCGTCCTTTGATGATAAATGCTTTGGCTAGATGATCCGTCAAAACCCCATTTGCTGGTCAATACGAGCTGTTGATTGGGATCAACAGGGGTTTCTAACGACCTAATAAGTCTTCTTGAGGTTAAATCCATCAAGGCTTGTAATTTGATTTTTGCAGAGCTCTCTGTAACTGTGAGATCTTCTTTGGCCGGATAGCACTTAATTTTTTCTTTAACCAACATGTAGTAACTCGGGTATTGAAGAGCTCCTTCTTGAGTGTTGAAATCCCGAAGAGTGTTATAGCGCCATTTCGATAAGTTCATCGATACATAAAGAGCCAATGCCTTCAAAGGGGATATTTCCCGTACCTGAATTGATTTACCTTCAATGAAGGCTTTGATTTTTGAGGCCTCTTCTGGATTCTCCGTCAAGTATTTCATAACATAAGCTGTATCGCTTTGTCCTGCCTTTTGAAGCGCCCTTTCGGCCGAAAACATAATTTCAGCGCTGCTACTGCTGCATGAAAGACTATCTTCAGTGCGTCTTCTTTTTTGCCGGTTACTAAGGTCCTCAAAAGATTTACGAGGACTAGGATGTGTACAAGTTGAAGCATCAGATTTAGCAGGAGAAATTATGGGCTCGATGACGTCACTTATATTTTCTGTAGAAGGTTCCATATTTTCATTCTGTAATTCCGGCCATTGAATTGCAGCCTGTAGCCAAATCTCATGTTTCTTCCGAAACTTATCTGTGCTTCTTCCAGACTGTGTCCATTTTGCATAAATGCGGTAGCAAAATCGACGACACCAGTCTTTTAAACTTGTTTCAGCACTTTCACATAACTGAACACAACTGTTATCTTTTAAAACACTGAACAAATAGTTAAAGTCGCGTAAATCTTTATGTGCGCGTGCGCATAAAGCAACGTGAATATCAAGATTTGTATTAAAATTTGGAAAATACATTGCGAGATTAGCTTGGATACAACGAGGTGTAAATCAACACTGATTTTAAAGTTACTAATAGTGACCTATTTATATAAAATCCAGGTATCCCAGGTATCCTTTGTTAAATATTGCAAGGTAATTAGTTATTGTGATAATTAGTAAATGATGCATGCTAAATTAGTGTATTAAGAGCCATTTAGTAATTAAATAATAGCAATGTTCTTATCAGTAATCATTAGTGCATCAGTTTTATATGTAAACCTTAAGTCCCTAATTATATATCCTAATTAGCTTATATCTTCTCTAATTGGCTGCTCAGAAATGTTATTGTAATAAGGTAAACCTTTAGAAAAACGGTTTTAATCAACAAAATAAACAAAAAATAAAAAAATTGTGTTATAAAATAAACATCACTCTTTATCCCAGAAAGTGCACATTTGGCGCACTATGTGTCTTAGTATTAAATATAGCTCTTAGTATAAGCATTATGATATTAGAGACCGCTACTTGAAACAAGCCCGGAATCAGGAGGGAGAGAGCTCGATACACTCATTTTCATAGTAAAATTTCACATTTTCTCAAATTACTCCCGAAATATGGGAGTTATGAAGAAATTCATCACCACAAGTTATGAAGGCATTAAGTAATCGAATAAGATGGCATCATTAGTTTGGCATAATTTTACTCTTTTTTTTCGGACATGTCTACGTCCAACCGCTCCCATACATTCGTTCCACTGTGCGGCACACGGTTGAATATTCTGTAAAAACAATTTCCCAATACTGAGAAGTGTTTAGAATCGTGCGAACTGCATTCGGTTTCCGCTCTCGCAAGTTCAATACCACTACGACTGCACTTAGGGCTACCGTGTTTTTGAATTTATATTGAATGGGATTCTTTTCATTCAACCATTCATTGAAATAATAATGATTGTTTCTTTATTGATAATAAGTGTTTATTGTACTACATATTTTGTTTTCTACATTATTTAATTGACACAAGAACAGAAAACTTAAAAACTTATCGACAAAAGCTAATATCACACTCCTACTAGCTAAAAAAAAACTTTACAATGTTATCCAATAAATAATTTATCTTTTTACACCAACATACAACCCTAATTGAGGTTAGCAGGTGAGGATATTAAACGCGGCGGATATAATCTGTGCCGACACTAACGCCATCTCTAGATATAATGATACAAGCGCACATAGGGTCCTATAGACATTCGAACATTAAATTGAACGCACTCGACAATTATCTGCTAATATAGTACCTACACGTTATAGGCGGGATTGCTAATGCAATTTTGCTAATTAATCTATGGATAAACCGCGATTTTCTGCGGACGATAATATTGGTTTAATGCGAGATTGCCAATGATGATTATGTGGACTGACAAACTATACTGCAATAGGTTTTACGTTAGGCTTTTTATCATCGTACCTTTGCATGTTTTTAATCGAAAGGACAAAAAACAACATTGTTTTTTTTTTCATATGAAAGCATTGCAACGGATTTTGGATTTCGAATCAATTTTGATTTCATTTATTTCATACCATACCAACCACACGTTTTAACGACATTTATTTTCTCTTTTCAGGTAAGTGTAATGTTCCACACAACAGTAATGTAACACGGAGAGCACGAACGAGTAAGTACGGTATAATCTAATTTCTTAAGACTTCATGACTTGACAAATGAGGGATGTCAGAAGTCGTAAACCTTTTAGGCGTAAGTTTGAAGTCGTAAGACTCGTGTGTAGAGCTAACACAACGAATTAAGCAGCATTCTTAGCTTTTAAATGCTATAATACATCCTTCTTCCCGTAGGCAGAAACTATAGACCTACCCGCCTGCTACGATCCTTACAACGCTTTAATATTACGACGAAAATTAATTCCAAGAAAGTTTTCAGTCGATAATTACAATTTTATTTATTAACTAATAGTTTTTTGTAAGACTTCCAAAAAGTTACTCAGGGCCTCAGCACGGTCTCAGTATAATAATTGTCACTTTTTAGCCATATTATTTCATGTAAGTAGGTACTTACCTTTTCATAGACAAACCCAGCAAACACAACAATAGGATGCTATTGTTGTTTGCTAGTTTTGTCTCCACAATAATCCAGACATAACAAAACCACTCTATCCTCAACGTAAAAATAACAAAACATCCCGAAACTTTTTGTAAGATTTTCAACCTTTTCAACAAAAGGTACTAAACCTTTTTCATTACCTTCAAGTTGAAACGCGGCCATCTTTCATTCGCTGTCTTGAAGACGCGACGCGCCGCAACTGTCGTCTCGTTCATATCACGACATTAAAACTTTTGGAAGCGGCTCGTGGAACTAAGAAGTTTTTATTTATATTTACATAATTTTCGTGGCAAGAGTTGTGAGGATAAATGTTTATTTAGCTAGTTTCTTTTTCAGAGTGTTGGTGGCTGAGTTTTGAGACGATTACGGAATCTTGAATTTTTTTTATAGTATATTTTCACTTAGGCACTTTCTATTCCCGTAATTCAATTATTTACTGATGGTGTATTCATGACCGAGGTCGTAATCCTTCCTATTCTACAAATCCCTCGTAAAATTGAACTGTGAGCTGTTCTCTTCCATTAGCCCAACTATTTAGCTTACGAATAAACATTAACAGCTCCATTCTAAAACAAACTCATTAGTTAGAAACCCAGCAATGGCCCATAAAGCGTGCAGAGGTGGCTCCACAGTGCGCACACATATTTATATGTGCGTTTAATACCTGTCTGCCCATAACGCACTCATTAAAGTCATCCCCGACATCAATTAACACGTACTTATGATCTCATTCACTTCCAGTATGTCTAGTAAAATCCGCGACACGACACGACACGGCACAACTCGTAAAATTGAATTAAAAGCGCGAAAATGTCAAAGTTGACGATGGTTTGATGAATTGCCGCTTATGTGAGTTCACGAATACCGTCCTAGTGTGACTTTTGACTCGTTATAACTTACACAATGTTTGTTGTGTTATTATTAGAATATAATGTATGTTTGCGTATAATAGAAATTTTTGGAGGGGTCGTGTTCGTTTATTTTCGCTTCACACGAAAACTGTGTGAAGAATTTCTATCAATTTCAAAGTATCTAGTTAGAAACTGTTTGGGAGCCTTACACAATAGCACAATACCGTGCAGTGCAAAACATACACTATCCACATAATAGACCACTACCCACTACAAAAGAAAGGAGGATATTGAAGCCATGACAACCGAGCTTTGTACCAATACAATTGTATTGTACTCTATTAAATGCGTAATTTATGAATTATAACAATTATTTGCTTTAGTATTATTTAATCAACCTATTAAATTGTGGAAACGCCAGAAGGGGATGTTGGAAGTTGCAACATTTTAATTAATATTTACACATTGTAACATTGTAGTACTGTCATTTTGACAGATCATCTGTCAGTTGTATTGTGACACTCCCTTTGCTAGTGCCACAGAGTACTTTTTAATAGAGTGCGAATAAAGATGTCTACGGGTTAGCATTCAAGGTAACAAGTTCGTGTTATTTATTGATCTTTCCATCCCTCATCTCCTGGAAATCCACCCAACCTACAGTCCACTACAACAAAAGGTACTTCGAGCGAGTTTGCTGAGTAGTGACACACACCAGCATATAACACCGCCGAAAACCCGAACAGGGACGCCCTAGGAGGACAAATATAGTGACTGGAGCCAGTTCACACGGCGCGTTGCGGCAGCGTTGCGTCGACGCAGCGCTGCCGTTGCGTTGTTTTACATACAAATAACCATAGTATACTCACGATGCGCTCAATCAATCAACTCAGCCTATCGCAGTCCACTACTGGACATAGGCCTCTCCCAGACTGCGCCACAGCACCCTGTCCTCCGCCTTCCGCATCCAGTCTACCCCAGCTACCTTCTTTAGGTCGTCCGTCCATCTAGCTGGGGGGCGTCCCACATTACGCTTGCCGATACGCGGTCTCCACTCCAGGACTCGTCTGCTCCACCGGCCATCAGTCCTTCGACAGACATGCAACCATAGTGTACACACGGTGCGCTGCGTCGTCGCAAATATTCGTCGTAAAAATTCATGCATTGCGCTGCCGCAACGCGCCATGTGGACTGGCACTTATTGGTCATGTTCTTCAGAAAAGTCAGGTGCGTAATATTCGCAACCGGTGTGCGTGTAAGACGAGATCTACGATGAAGGTAAACGAGCCAAAGGGAGTATATATGAATCTTAGGAGGTGGCTTCTGTAGTTTCCGCCTAACCCCATGGGAAGAACGCCTGAGCTTATTTGTGTTTATTAAACAAATACAGAGATGCAATTAATAGTTCCCAGGAGCTACAATGATCTATTCTCAGCCTCCAGCCAGCTATATGGCACATGACATAATGTGTACAGCCCTTTATTACCCGAGTGACAGGCCCACGTTAATGTTCGAATGAATTTAAATTGGTAATTATTAATAACGAACTTTCTGTCTGCCGTTAAAATTATCTGAAATCCATTTAGCTCGCTCTGATTTCAAATAGAACTGCGGGTTTTTGTGAAAAGAATAAATTCTCTTTGGGGAATACTGCGAAAGCTTTTTACATGTAAATGTTGGCATAAAGTATTATTTATTATGTACATTGCTCATTATTTTAATTCGGTAGTATTTACGAAGGGTATAAGCTCTCATTTTCCGATAAACGGGAATATGATACACATAAAAAAGTATTATTATCTACACCCGAAATTACCAAGTAGGTCCGTGCGCGATACATAATCTATACAGCCAAAGGAGAAGGGAAAGACTACATAGTTTCCTGGGCCCAGGTGTTAACTCAATCAAACTAGCCTTATTTGTAAGTGGATATAATAACAAGGCCTCACTGAAAATTTGGTGAAATTTGGCTATCCAGGAATCAAGTTATATGAAATATTGTAAAAGTGAGGTTATATATGAAATATAGTAAAAGTCAGGTTACATTATAACATTGTAGTTTTTTTATGTAATTTGCGAAATATTTTTGAATGGTTTTGGCTGTATAATGGTTTTATGCATGGAGTGCAAGTAGAGAGCCTCCATGTGTGACGTGTTGAAGATCCTGACACGTTTGGCACGCCCTGGACAGTCGCTACAGTCGAATACATGTCTCTACATTTGGATGTAGAGACATGTCTTCGAGAAGAGACATGTCTTCGAGAGAAACGTACCTACTGCTTCTAAGTGCAGGATACCAATATCCTGCACTTAGAAGCAGTAGGTACGTTTTAAAAAAGGGAGAATAGAAAGTAAAATAAAACACCAATATATGTATAAAATATTTATTATTCGTCTTCAATAATTATGAGAATATCATCTAAAAAGGCTTCAATCGGACGTCTCCCAAGAACCACAATCATCTTGGGCCAAGTTCCAACATGCTTGGCATACATAGTTTTCACTGGTAACCTGAAAAAAATTAACTATTTGAATCTTGTTCAACCATAATCAAGCTTCATTACATGTACCTAATCCTAATGCATGTTTAACTAAATCGCTACGTCCCAGCCGAGACCGAAATGGCCCCAATAACAGTCAATACCTCAAAGCAGCAAAGCTTGGAACCGAATCGGTCCCATCGGGACTTGACGGTTACTTACACCTTTTTTATGAGTGTTCCATAGATTCATATGGCTAATTAATCAAGTAATTAGGTATTAAGTAAGTATTGTTTTAATATATGCTATCCAACAAAAAGACAGCCGACAGACATGACGCTGGAGGCCGTAAACAGTAGGTACATAAGTCTGGTTTTGTTCGCCTGATAGGCTAAAAGCTCGTTTTAAATAGGTACTTACAGGCTGATATTCACGCCACTGATGAATAAGTTATAAAATCGCCTCATCGTCCAAGACTCTTCTGCCAATAGAGTTACTGCGACCAGTCGCAATGGTACAATTCACACAGCGATCCATGTCGTCAATATCCGAACGATAGGCGTAATCAGTTGTCCAAAATAGAGAGCCAGGTAATTCAAAGTAGCAAGATCCGTCGAATAGTCCTTTATAATATACAAAGCCAAGGTCGTGGGATATTCAATAAAACATGGAAAATACGTGCGCACTCACAACGAAAGAAAACGAACGAGTGCCGGTCACAGAGTACTTTTTTATAGGTGCCGGCATGGTTTTTTTCTACCTGTTATCTGTCAGTCGGTGACAGCACAGATACTGAGTGACCAATGTTGCTAACAGAAGAAAAATTACAGGATTCACTCGATTCGCTATGAATCGATTCCACGAAAAGATTGATAAGCATTTGTCACTCGATTTTCATACATATTCTGAGATTTTACCGATTTATTCACTATCGATTACTTAGAATTCAGGCATGTACTTAATCGATTATTTAGTTTTATAACTTAATTTAACTTTTCTCGCTTCCTAGATAGAAACATGGTACTGTATTTGGTGATTACCTTTAGAAAAATATAACGGTTTTTTTAATACCTATTTCAACTAGTTAACTGCTGGGCCCAGAACTCGCCGTCTCCTTTAAAACATGCAAACTGGCGCCTTACTCAAAATATAACCTTATTAAACATCAAAAGAGAACCAACGCATACCAAAGGGTCACATCAGACAGGTAGAGATAATTAATTCCTGCTATGCGCTTGCGTCGCATGCATGAATATTAAATGTAGTAAGAGATAAAATGCTAATGTCCGCAATATGCATACATATTTATCCTGTGGTAAGTTAGAGGGAGATAACGCCCGATAGCGAATCGGATTAGCTCGGCTTAATGCTGTGTTTGCATCTGCTGTATGGATTATTGTGATTTTTATTACATTCACGACGAATAATTTACTTTGGAATAAGTGTGTTGGTTTATGAAATTGTTGTGGCGGTGAGCGTGATTATTTTCGGTTATACAAAATGAAACATAAATACGGTGTTAGTTTAATCATACTCAGGTATTTATCTACTTATTCTCATGAGTCTTTCGTCAAAGAGCGACAAGGGTTTATAAAAAAAATCAGAAAACCAAAATTGTCGACATAGCTACCAGATAAGAAAGCTGAAGTGACGTCCTCAGGCTACGTGAAGCGATGATCTTCGCAGGGTGGCTGGTACCAGCTGAATGAGAGTTGCCGAGAATCGAGTTGAATGGCATGCATTTGGAGAGACCTATGTCCAGCAATGGACTCCTGTAGGCGGATTATGACGATGATTTTCATAGTGAATCAAATTAACGTATGTATATGCCACTGCATATCAACTTATATAAAAATTTAAATGTATTCTTGGACAATAGAAAAGACGGAAATGTCTAAACGACTAAAATAACTTCGTAAATTCAAGATTCCCTGATATTTATAAACAAGAACACAGTGACAGATAGGCAAACCATAAACTATCCCGAAAACTGTTGTTTGCATTCAATGACTATGTAAATATTCAAATAGAATTCCAAGTTACAATTTCACTACAATTTATTTTATAAAATATAATCGAGAATTACTCCCAAAATTCTTAGTAATTAAAAATCTGTTAGAAATAACTTGTAATCTATATCTAATTTTACTAATGAAGTGTATCTGATTTTATAGACGTTCGTACCATCTTTGAAGTGACCTAAGTTGTATTTAGAGATTTTCGCAATGAGTTTAATTCATGATTTTGTTAGTGTCATTTTCAATTCCGATATTTAGAAAACTACCTATAAGTAAGTAATCCGATTTATACTCAGCTCGGTTAAAGGCAACAGACACATAATTCTCCTACTCTAATCCCAATTAATTTGGGGTTGGTGCAACATGTATTTTTCTTCCATACTTCTCTATCTCTGTAATCACTCCCATAGTAGCCATATCATCTTTCACACAGTACTGCCATCGTTTAAAGAAACGATAACTCTTATAACCATCCACCTTTATACTCAAAACTTTCATCACGACATTTTCTTCAACCCTCCGCAGTATCATATGCCAATACCATGACAACCGATTTCCGCACAACTTTTCAGTCAACACTGCCACCGGCCAAATGTGGTAGTACTAAAACAAACCCACCCGCCCACACCTTCGCAAAATACCGACGTAATGTTATGTTATAATCAGCCAATCTACGAGGGTGTAAGAAGTTTATAGAGATGCTACTTATAATCTTTCAGCGGATAAAGCAGATTAACAAATTAATCCGTATTTACTCGAGGCCTGTTTGTATCTATAACCGGCGGATTCCAACAATTTGGGAATATTTTAAAACAAAAAGGGTAATTATTTACTTAGGTTTTCGCTCTTTTAGATTAATGGTGTGAGCAGTATTTTGTTTACATTCGATGGATTGAGCATCGTTTGATGAACAGCTTGATCGTATACACTCTATATACAGCGTTTTAAATTCTAAATGAAATAAACAAGTACGACGAAAAAACAGCTCTAGCGAATTTTTAGGAATTAACACGAATATATCCATAAATAATGACGACATTCAAACTGACAACCTTATTGTGTACCTTTTCTTTTTTTGGGTGTCAAACTATCAAATAACTTCTCCCGCTCAGGGCGGCGCGGGAGGGCATGTCAGACTTTTACGGACTAAAACCCATCCGTGTTCCTTCAGTTGCCTGTACCAGGGGCCACGGTAACTCTTTCGAACAACCCGCGACCCTGGCAGACATCGACCCTGGCAGACATCGACCCTAGCAGACCACATCATTCAGTGCGTGCTGAGTCAGCACTGCTGACGTCTCTTTGAGGCGCGCGTGGAACATAACGCACCGTCGACCGGGGCCTGGACGCCGTCTGCAAGCCTGCGCCTACGGTGGCCGGGAATCGGCTCTCGATTCATGACGCCCACCTTGTTACGATCACTTCCTGATATCCATAACACACATTAAACCTCTCCCGTTTTCAACGAAGGTTTACGCAGAATTGTGTCTATAGTCCATGCACATTTCGCCAGTTATGTTCAAGTTTCATGTTTCAAATTCAGACTCCTGAGAAACTGCTTCTGAGAAATACCCAACTACACCAACCATGCCAGACTACGTAGGTATCCTCCGTATAGGTTCAGACACAGTCCTAACATTCCTCGGACACGACACAACCCAACCCACGACACAACCGATCACAACTACATCAATATCAATTTTAAAACCGCACCTCGGAGAGATACCGCAAAATATCCTTCTAAATTTAAACGGCAAATACCGCGTACAATAGCCTGGCTTTGTCTGTGCGGTATTAACCCATTAATAACATTAACAATGCGGTATACCAGCGGCTTGGTAATTGAACGCCGGTCCATCTGTTATCTTACCGTGGCCTAATGAAATTGTCTGAGAACGATAATTAATTATGATAAGACTGAATTTGGATATCCAGACACGGTTTTTGAGGGGAAAAAATGGATTTTTTTAAATAAAAAATAGGGATTGTCCTGAGTTAATGCCTATAGGCTTGCCCCCTATTTCGTGGGACTCAAGTATACTAGTGAAAACTGATTGGTACACGTCTACCTAACCCATCGGAAGTACCGAAGTGATGTTTTGTGTGTAAATTCTCAACTTGTAACTTTTATTTAGAATTTCTTTAAATTACTTTTAGATGTTTGCTATACGAAAATTAATTTTCATGTTCATTAATCTCTCAACAAATACGTACTGTAGGCAAATGTAAAAAATATTGGTTTAATCGACGAAGTCATTAAAGTTTGCTTGTACATTGTAAACCCAGTGTCAATATTTGACTCAATTGAAAGGATCAATGGCTCTGCATCCCGCATTTTCGTAAAACAAATATCAATTGGCTTTTAGCCTCAGTCAAGTGCAAACGACACCGATGTGGATACACTTGACAACAAAGTATTTACTTAGACAGGCGGTGTACTGGGTCTGATACCAAGACTTGTTTAAAAAGAACACAATAAGGCTGAACGAAAAAACTGAAATGTTTTCATTACATTCGCGATGCTAATCAAGGTTCATACGAAGATATTATGAAATGGGATCGTCTCACGTATGCTCAAACGTTGACCTAATTGCGTAAGGCGACAGGGGCCCATCTCGGCCCATTTAATAAAGCCTCCCAAATAAAAAGTAGAGTAGAAACCTACACGCGGCAACGTACGAAAATGTTATTTTGCACATTTCCCTCAAACGCACAACGCTCAGCGTAATCCCGAGGATTGGGGTACACATTCGCAATAATACATTTTCCAAATTGTCTCCTTGAAGACGCAATAATTTAAAAAGGCGTAGCCTTGGGAGTCCAACTTGTGATTTCATTGTCGCGTAGCGGGAGTAACGCGGCCCGAGGTGCCTATTCGCGTTTTTATTTACGTGCCAACACAGTTTGTTAATGACGATGATGTATTGCGACCATTTCTTACACAATCTCTGCGTAAAATTAAAAAGGTTCCCCAGGGAGTTATTCTCGGTCCTGTAGTGAATAAGTTTTGCGAGGGGATTCGTGTGATTTGTAATTGTCGGTAGTTACTATTTATATATTATCTTGTTTATATTACACAGGTATATGTAGGAACAGGTCCCGGGAGGCCTCGCCAGCATAAAGCTGACAGCCACACTATGGCGGATGTATTAAATCAGCCAACGTGGAAAAGATTTAATCAGAATGCTTTCTCACCACGAAGACCGCTAAGGAAATGATGGTTTAGCAACGTTGTAGTTATTCGTTTATGCAGCTTGCAATGTCGGTAGAAGTGCTTACATAACGGGAAACACTGTATTCTCTTCGCTAAAAGACAGAGGCTTCAGACTTTTACATTGTTTGAATTTATACTGATAGTTGTGTGTGCATGTTTCAATTTACACGTGATAACATATTACAGACGACGATCTCCTTTCTGTTTGCATTAGCAGTATGATATCTACATTATACTGTAATTGGTGTAACAACGTTTACTTTAGTGAAAAATTCAAAATTTTCATTCCAAGTAATATTCAAGTAAATTGCATATGAAGAGCAACACAAACTAATTGTTTGCTCAGACGTCTAAACGAAGTCGTAACGAGATTGCATTTGCGAAATGGGAACAAAGTTACAGCGAGTCCCCCGAAACAACTCCATCTACTCGGCCTTAATCCAATAAAAATAAAGAAGATATTCGCTTGTCTTCTTATTTCCACCTTCACCAGTTGTTCCGACCACCTCTGATTTCCCAAAGGGCTTTATTTTAAAAATCCACCTCAACGTTAAAAAGGTAAAAATATTGTACTTGAGAATTTTTGAATCAAGTTTCCTTGTTTCTGTGTTGAGTTTTCTTGATTTTTCGTCGCCAAGGGATCATTAATGTGAGCCCTCGGGGTTTAGGGCACTAGAAACTTGGAGACGTGTAGGGTGAGCCTAATCAGCAAGGGTTGTGACGGAGGGTTGAGCAAACAAGGGAAACTTAGGACGACTAGTTTTGTTACTACAAAAGCTTTCGAGGGTTGGAATTTTTCTTTCATATATATTGACTTGGTAGACGTCTATATGCGTTGAATACAATAGGGTAACTGCCTTAGGGACTTCAATATTCGATCGGTCTCTAGCAAAATATTAATTAGTTTCTCGACTAAATAAAACAAAGTAATCTATTAAACTATGCAATTAAACCCTCCCAAACGTATAACAAATCTTCCTTTATCGCTTGTTTTCATTTCTAAAACTGGGTTGTTGCATAAAATACCGTCACAGTACGTAGCTCATAGTACAGCAATATGTACATGAAATTGAGCGTAAAACACACAAACATGTGAAACAGTATTGGCCCACTTTGCTGTTTTCCTACACTGTGTAAATCACCGTGCATAAAGCGCTGTGCAGCGATTTATTCGCGAATATACTTTGATACAATATCATTTTAGTAATATTGTTGACAAAGGCTTTGGTTGTAGTAACAGGCGGAGTCGTTAAATGGCCAGCGATTGGCAGATGTACCGTTTTGTAGTCTGAACTTTTGAAGTTAGCAGATTTTGATTCTTGTTTTAAATATAATTAAGTAGTTATTTCTATGCAGCAGTGGGTGGTTATACACTGAAATTTTGATGATGATGAAGTTCGTGTCCAGCGTGTCCCGTTGCCTGCTCGTTGAAGGAGCTGATGGACGCTACAGAAGGTGCCAAACTAGTAGCCAAATTCTGGGCTGACTCTGTATAGATAACCATCGACAGGCTAAAAAGATGATGATGAAGTTAACCCGATGTGACCAAGGGTTAAGATCATTTACAACGTACGGCATTTCATACAAACATTCAAGCCCTTGTTTTTCGAAATTAATGAACCGATTTTCATGAAACTTCGTACGCATAAGCAAGATACAAAGGTTTAAAAAGTTAGTTAAGAACATTTTCGAAAGATAGTGTGTTACAGCCAAATTAGACCGATTTTAAATTTTCCATAGAAACAGAGATTTCCAGTTGTCTTTTTTTAAATAAGACATTTCGAAAATGTTCTTCACTAGCTTTTTAGACCCTTGTATCCTGCTTATGCGTACAGTCACGTCTAAAAGTATGTATACACTTTGCTTTATTCAAAGGCGATTTTCTCCTTTATTTTTGAATGAAATTTTATGTTATTACGAAAATAGTATTTTCGAACCCATAGGTTTATGTTAAGTGTCGTATTTCAACGTTGCATTCGTTATTTTACGAAAAAATCGCAATTGAAAATTGCCAAGTGTATACATACTTTTAGACGTGACTGTACGGTTCATTTATTTCGAAAAACAAGGTCTTGAAAGTTTGTATGAAATGCCGTAGTCGTAAACGCTCTTAACCCTATACGTTGCTTAAAAACAATTGAAATAACATTACAATTGTTTTTAAGTTTTTTTTTTGCTCATTGTGTCAACACTACCATTATCTGCTAGTTATTTTATTCATATAATACGTAGCTATGTTCAATAAATTCCTAGCAACGATCTGATTAATTGATTGCTGTAAATCTGGAACTGTTTTGCTTCGACATAACTTCATTTGCATTGCTAATCAAATAAAACATGTAACTTATAGAGTTTCCTGTAAACTTCATTAACTCTTTGTTGAGATAGGTAATTGATACAATCGCTTTATGTTCTAACTTCTTGGAGCTCACCTAATCCATACTAATATTATAAATTCGAAAGTAACTCTGTCTGTCTGTCTGTATGTTACCTTTTCACGCCTAAACCGCTGAATTGATTAAGATGAAATTTGGTATAGAGATAGTTTGAGTCCCTGGAAAGGACATAGGTTAGTTTTTATCCCGATATTCCCACGGGATCGAGACTTATGCGGGTGAAACTGCGGGGCGCAGCTAGTTCTACATATTTTATTATTTATCTGTAGGTACTATTTTTTCGCGCCATGTGTACCGAGTCTCATATTTAAACCCAAGCCAGTTTAACACGGTGCGATTGAAACAATTACCTGGACTTGCTTGTATTGAAATGAATTCGCAAGGATTTAATTTACAAAAGTAATGTTCGAGAAACTTGATACCCACTAAACACGGGCTATAAAAGTGAGTTGCCGTGTCGTAAACAGTTACTGAGCAGTGGAGTTGCACCGTGGAAGTCTGTGCACAATAAACACTGTGTCGTAGTTGGAACACGACTCACGCAGCGTCTATAGTGTCGATATGGGCAACAATAACAGCCCTCGTAAAATTTGATTAAACCGTTGCACGGCGCACTAAAATATTGATGTATAATATTGACGCTAATTCCGTTTCACAACACGTCTTTTCCCGTATAAAGTTTCGTGTAATATATTTTAATACAGTAAATTGTAATACAATGTAAAACATAGTTCATAATTGTGTGGAACTGTAATTTGAATAACGTAAACACGCCATTACTATAGTTCGTGATGTTATTATATCTGGCAATAAAATTGGGTTACCTAACTGTTGTCTAAATATAATAATTGTACTACTATTTATAAATGTACTACAAATGTTGTAATTAGCGAATTTATAAAATACTAGTCCTTGCCCGCGACTTCGTGTGCGTGTATTTTGTAATTCATAATTTTTAAACAACAACAACAAAACAACAGCAGCAGACAGAAAGAGATACCTACTTTCGCATTTCGCATGTAAGTACCTATGAGATCAGAATCTTGTTCTTTTAATATGATAACATCCCATTTAGTATGACTCTTTAAACTAATCAAAATTTATAATAAAGGACGACAAGGCCGCCCATTGTAAAAAAAAAAAACTGGTGTTCGTGGTGCGCGTACCGAACTGTTATCTGCCCGTCGTCATGGAAGAAGATTCTGGCCTCAAGACGTCGTGTTCCGTCGCTTCCGTAGACTAGTACCACAGTACAGTACAAAAACAAGATAATGGAGTACTATTTTATAATACAAACTAGCAGCAAATATAACAAATTTCATCTAAGTACCTAAGTATATCGCTTCAGCGGTTTAAGCGTGAAGAAGTAACAGACAGACAGACACACTTTCGCATTTATAATATTAAGTAGTATGGATGTATATTTTGGTTAAGGTATTTATATATATGGTCTGCATCGCCGAAATAAATAAATAAATAAAATCCTCAACGCCAGTGCATTTAATAAAAAAATTCTATACATCCAAAGCCACGCGTCTAATGACAAATCATTTATTAAAACGTGCAGCAAAGACTCTATTTCTAATTCCTAGCAAGGTTTCCACGGACATAATAGTTTCAATACAGATCTGATAATAAAAAAAAGAAAAACAAAGACGGGTGCAGCTGCGGGTTTTCCCACCATCGTAAGAATTGGATGTGGTAAAATGCAGGTTTATTTTAAAAGTTGTAGATTTTTTAACTGGCTTAGAAATTGTGGTCGTTTAGAGCTATTTTATATGCAAAAAGCTCTTCATAATTGACCTGTACCTTGTAATATAATATACTAATATAATAAAACTGAGGAGTTTGTTTGTTTATTCGAAAGCGCTAATCTCTGGAACTACCAGTCCTGCCCAATTCTTGAGAAAGCTACCTATAGGCTATTTCATACAATTACTGCCGAAGCAGAATGCACAGGCTGTTTGCTGTGCCTCCATGTCGCACAGTTGCGCGTGCTAAGTCCCCAGTACCACGTACTCTGGCCGCACTTAATGATCTCTTGCACTCTTATCCAACAAACGATCTGTTTTAGCACGAGTGGACGAAGATTTTGTCGGCATGTCAGAAGTACATACTGTGAGAGGGATGTATGAAAGTGTTGTTAACCTTTTTTTTTACTTGAAGATTTTATATTTAATATTTTATGCGTTTCTTTTGTGTGTGTCTTTTTTGTGTGTATTTAATTTCTGTTATTGGTTTTAAACCGTTTTAATTAAATAATAATAATCACGCTACGACCCTTAGGAGTCGAGCAAAAAAAGTCAGAAAGAACGCTAAGCGAAAAAGAAGTAAAAAGGAGCAAGTAAAGAAAGTAAGTATATTTTATGAATTTCACGCGGACGAAGTCGCGGCCAAAAATTAGTTTTATGATACAGCTTCCACGTTACATGCATAACAATAGTAATGTTTAATTCTTCCAAATTCAGATTTATCTACATTTTGTAATGGATGCAACGCAACATCATAAATTAATTGTCCTTTTCCATTACCGCCACTTAGGTACACAATTCTATATATTTTAATTAAAACAAAATGTCAACAAAACCCCGTCGTCTGTCAAAAATATGTTAAAAAATATAGCTGGTACGACATTACCCTGTGTTTAACGGTTGGTTGTTACGGTTGCTAGCTCTGCATGCTTGGTATTAAAAGCTTTTAGCTTCCGCATGTAACTAACGGGTTATAGTCCGTGATTTAGATGCCTCCTACATGTTTTATGGGTTATATCGTTTATAGGGAGCCTGGTTTTATGCACATGGCTAGGCGATGGGGGGAAACAACGGCTAGGTATTAGATGAAACAAGGTCGGTTTCATCGTAAGTTTACTTCGTTTAAGACTTAAGGATTTATAGTCGGTTAGTTATGACTATCAGTCTAGTAATTTCTTCTTCTCCCGACCCACCCCGTCGCATTGCATCGCCTACCCGCGCTATTATTTCGTTTTCGCTCAGCGTTCTTACTGACTTTTGCTCAAACTCAAAGCATTTATTTCAAATAAACCAATGACAGGCACTTTTGAATTGTCAAGAGGTCGGTCAGTCAGAAAGATGAAGCTAGTTGCCCATTCCAAAGCGTAGGTACCTATGGAGAAGAACGGGCAAGAAACTCCATGGACACTTTTAAATAAAAATAATATGGTTACAAAGTCTTGCTTATATCATTCATGTTAAAAGTTATACATATGAGAACGATGCAGAACGGTAAAAGCATCCATAATGAAAAGACGAGAAAAATAAAGCAATTCAAATATTAAATTAAAATAAGCCATGGCAGAAAAGAGATGACCAGTCCCTACTGACGGCGCCCGTTCACGAACATGACGCATGTATTAGCACCATTCAGCTCGACCATTTTGCTCTGCTCCTAAGTGTCTTAGAGTGATGTTACGTAGCCTAAAGCCGTCCTCAAGAACTACTTACATTTAATTATCGAAAGTCGAATGCTAGGGAGGTTATCAACGCAATTATAATCAGCATATAACGTTACCACTGCTCGGACTCAGGCCTCCTCTCGGTGAAAAATCGAAGAATATCGAAAACATAAAATAAAAAAAAACATCTTGAGAAAACCGGCATGTCCCAGAACCAAAAAATCGAAGACATGTGACATCTACCAATCCGCACTGGGCCGGCTTGGTGGATTACAGCTCAGCTGGGGCTGGCGATGTTTTTCTTCACCGTTTTGAGAGCAGCAAGATTAATGCAATCGAGTAGGCAATATTAATCAACACAATTAAACATACTTTCACAGCCATCTAAAGAAATTCGAAAATACTTAGCAGATTTTGATCGAAGACGCCAATAAAAGCCTCCTAAAAGAACCAACTAAAGTATTCTTCTTAACAAAAAAAAAAGGAGTGTAGAACCAACTTTCCCAACACGCGACACAAAAGCCCTTTCTAGAACTTTTTCCGCGACTTTTCGACCCCTAACTGTTCTTTATTAATGCCCTTTGCCCAAATATCGGCCATTAGGCCAGTCTGACGCTAGTCTCGGCCGGGATATGCGGTGATTTATCACAATTATAGGGATTTCGGACCCGCGGTACCGGAGCTGAATATGAACGTGCGAGCTTATTGTACCACAACAGTGAGTGGTGACATATTTGGGACAATCGATTTTTGTTTAAAACAATATTTAAGTTACTTGAATACAAAAATGGTTTTTGTACCTCTTTATTAGTCCCGCTGGGTTTTGCCCGAGACTTCGTCTGCGTGGAAGAAACATTTAGCAATAGCGTAGAATTCTATCAATGAAACAATTTTTGTAATCTGCACCCTTTGCGTAACACACTATCAATCGGAATCATTTTGAAGCCAATTACTAATCCATTGCTTCATAAGTTCGAAAAATTTGTCTGCTCAACACGTAAATAACGCAATGAATGTTGTTGAACTGTCAAAATGAAACCGATTCCGGTTGATAAAGTGTTACGCAATTGCCCCGCGGATCAGCGGGGTATAGGTAGGTAAGTATAGTGCCATCCACGAACACGCGCCTCACCCTTCTTCCTGATTGTTAGTGGTTATCGCTAGTTAATTCCGCTTGTGTTTTAGTTTTATTACCCACTAATAAGTAATTAGTGTGTATCGACAAAACTAAAACACTAGCGGAATGTTAGCAAGAAAGAAGAGTGCGGCGCGTCCTCGTGGATGGCACTATCTGTAATTGCGTAAAATGGCTTTCATTTTGACAGTTCCGCAACATTCATTGCGTTATTTACGAAACATTTTTTTGAACATATGAAGCAATGGATTAGCAACATCCTTCAAAATGATTGTAAGTGTGTTAAGTAATTAGGGTGCAGTAGTTCCAGAGATAACCTTTTACAAACAAAGAAACAATTTTACCTTCTTATAACATCATCATCTGCCTAGCCTTTTCCCAACTATGTTGGGGTCGGCTTCCAGTCTGACCGGATGCAGTTGAATACCAGTATTTTACATGTAGCGACTGCCTATCTGACCTCCACAACCCAGTTACTGGGAACAATACCCCTTGGTAAGACTGGTTGTCAGACTTTCGGGCTTCTGACGACCCGTAACTACTGTCAAAGATCCACTAATGACAGCCGGGACCAACGTCTTAACATGCTTTCCGAGGCACGGAGGGGTCTCGGTATGTAAATATGGTCACCCATCCTCAGACCAACCGCGGCAAGCGTAGTTTAACCTGATCGATCGACCTGTGCGGCTGTCATTATTTAGCCACGGGCCCCCCATTAGGCAGTTTAGAAAAATTCAGTTAGTTTTTAAACTTGAAAAGAAACAATAACTGACATTGTATTAACCCTCCAATTAACAGGTCTCTCATAAAGTAATATTTTAGCAAAATCCTCTGCAGGTAAATATTAAAATGTCAAAGCAAAATAAAACACAAGAACTCTAGGGACATGCAGTAATTTAGGGACAGCGTTTTAAATATACATTTATGTTGCTCAATTATAAAAACGTGACATAAGAGGGTTGTTTTGACACTTGGTCAAAAGCTAATATTAGATAAGTCTCGTTAATTTTAGCTCTAATAATATAAAATAAGGACAATTTTCGCCAAACATTTTAAGCAGTAGGTAGGTAAACCCCTTACGAAATGTCATAGTTCACTCATTTTATCTATCTATAAAAATAAATATAATTACAGTGTCTGTTTGTAATGTAAAACTAAATGCAAATGAAAGTTTATACCTTTATAACAAAATATCTATTTTTCAACTTTTTGTCTGTCTGTCTGTTCCGGCTAATCTCCGAAACGGCGGGACCGATTTTGATGAAATTTGATATGGGGATACTTTAAGCCCTGGATAAGGACATAGGCTACTCTTTATCGACATACCACGTGGACCATGTTTTCTTTCTACTTTTCTTTCTTGCAAACCCAAAACGCACCTTTGAGGTTAAGTAAGATTTTCTAATAAATAAATCAAACAGAACTGAAAAGATGAAACTCGAGCCATGATCTCTTTTATACCATGTCTTATAGCTAAATTCCTTTTTTATACGTTACAAAAGACATGTAAATCATCTTCGTTCTCACCAAAAAGTTCGTAACAACACAAAAATACCTTTTTACTCAGTTTCCACAGACTACTTTCAGTTTTTTATAAAGCAGGGTCAAAGGGCCTACGCCCCTACTTCGCAATCACTTAAGGACCCGTCCAGGGTTCAAAAGGGATTGTTATAGATAAACTTCTTACGTGTATGTTGTTCAAAATAACTCTAATATTATTATTTTTGTATTTGAGCTTTATGTGACTAGTGTAAAGTGATATAAAGAAACTTTTTGGTTATTATTTTTAGACTTAAGAGGTTATTTTTTATTATTCTCATTGTTGGTTTATTTTTAGCTAGATAATCTTATATTTTCGATATCCAGTGACATGATTGATTCAAGCTACATAGGTACCTTACCTTACCGTAGGTAATTTGTTTTCTGTTTTTATAGTTTTAAGGTGTATATATTTTTTTTTGCTGTAATGCCAATAAACGCATTTTTCATTCTTTCTTTCTTTTACCTATAAGTACATTATTTTTCGAGGAAACTAAAACCTATTATGCGCTTTTATAATCTCTATCGTCACGATATTTACGTAGACGTCCACCACATCACGATAACACAAGGAAGTAAAATGTATTATGGAAATAAGACGACGCTTTAAATTACACGATAACGTTTTATCGTTTAAGTATTTCCATACATTTTATGGACGTGAACTTCGACGATAATATCGTGACGATAGAAATTATATTATAAACCTACACTTATGAGGAATCTCTTTTATAATATAAAAATGGTATAAGGATACTGAGAAGATAATGTCTAACAAATGAACAAACAATGAGTGATAATATCGTGTGCGTTATGTATTTTTTGAAGTGAAACTTCTTTAGGCGCGCTTGACTTGGGGAGTAAACTGGCGAATGCGTTACGAAAACGTGTGATCGGGCGAGTAGGGAAGGTACGTAAAAAATAGCTGGAAATACCTGGTGTAAAAACCCGGTCCCGGTTGCATGAATATGCGAATGGGTTTTTACACCAGGTATTTGCTTCCAAGTACGCACACCAGGTACCGACTCAAAATACTTGCAAGACTATTAAGTATCTTATACGGCTACTCGCTCAAATACGTAGGTACTCAACCGCGTTAGTTTTCGCAATGCGATCATGCTCCTTATCAGTAAGAGTCTACGGAACAGTTTCGTATGCAAGTAATTTTTACCGACTTCATAAAAAGGAGGAGGTACTATGTTCGGCTGTTTGTATGTTTTTGAAGGAAAACTTCTTTACGCGCGCTTGATTTGGGGAGTAAACTGGCGAACGCGTTACGAAAAGTGTGATCGGGTGAGGTGAACGGGAGTTGAGTGGGGGATATAAGCAAGACAAAGCAGTGCGCGCGTACGTTTTCTTTCTCTCTTCCTCTCATAGCCAAATACGTATTAAGTTTTTTTTCTTTTGCTTATATCTCGAAAATGGTGCGTCCTATCGCAAAAATAATGAAAATTTCGACCCCCTTTATGAAACCCATAAACTCCTAAAACTCAATATGTAGGTAATCATTTTTCATATTTTCCATACAAAAAGTGAAAAATTCCTTAAAAAACACGCCAAGGCCGCCCCCTCCGCGCCTGCGGCTCTAAAAAACAATACACGGGGTTAGGGCAAATAAGTACAGACGCCAGCACATCAACCTAGATTTCTTTAATAGATTTTCAACTTTATTACTAAAGAATAAGGTTCAAAGTTGATTGGGAAAATTTGACAGTTTCGGGTAGGTTGACGTGCTGGCGTCTGTACCACGTGTCGACGAGTCGCGATTGTCAAATTCGATTTTTGTTGTGTCAAAATTATTTACGTGGAACTTCTTTACGAACACTTGACATGGAGAGTAAGCTGGCGAACGCGTGACGTAAGCGTTACGAAAAGTATGATCGGGCAAGTAGGGAAGGTACGTATTTACTCGACCAGGTTTTTGCTTCCAAGTACGCACACCAGGTACCGACTCAAAATACTTGCAAGACTATAAAGTACCTTATACGGCTACTCGCTCTAATACGTAGGTACTCAACCGCGTTAGTTTTCGCAAATGCGATCATGCTCCTTATCAGTAAGAGTCTACGGAACAATTTCGTATGCAAGTATTTTTTACTTTAATGGTTTGCAAGTATTTATTTGTAAACGCGATTTTGCTCCGTATTTATAGGAAGTCATTGATCAATTTCCTATGCAAGTAGTTTTACTTCCAACGGGGCTTTTGAATACGCGATTGTACTTCTTATCTGTATGAAGTTATGGATCAATTTTCTATGCAGATAGAAAATACTTGAAAGTATCTCGCTCCGTCGTACCTCGACGCTCGAGTACGTAGGTACTCAAATAGTTCAACAACCGCGTTTGTTTTCGCAAATGCGATCATGCTCCTTATCAGTAAGAGCACGGAATACTTAATAGTACTACGTACAGAAAGGACACTCCCTTCTTCGCCCTCATATCAGATACCGCACCTCACCCCGCACTTCGAGGTATTCGTCGCCGACTCTTTAGCAAGGGCGCTCGCGAACCGCAGCGCTGTATTGCTGACACGATAAGTTTTATTTGAGTTTTAATCACGATGGTTGGATATTGTGATGCTTTTCCGAATTCGTATTTACATAAACTGTTTGTAAGATTCCGCATTTTTAATAACATGCGATTTAATAACCGATTATTTACAGACAAGTCATTTAAACTAAACTATTTTAGTGTTTTTATTTCATTACGAAACCGACTATATAAATAAACAATTGAACTACATGGTCACTTCATAATAATGCACACGTTCGGGCAGCGCCGCCGCCGTCGTCGTTCGGTTCCTCGACACAAATTGCTTACCGCGCCATTTTTTTTACGCTACTAGATTTCACGCACGCATTTGCACGTATACAAACGTCATTTGTTTATGTAGTAGTACTAGGTAATTATTTTGCGAGCGTTGTATGGAGTGTCCGAGGTGTGGTAAGACTCTTACTACACCTCGGACACTCCATACAACTCTGTAAGAGTCTACGGAACAATTTCGTATGCAAGTATTTTTACTTTAATGGTTTGTAAAAGTATTTATTTGTAAACGCGATTGTGCTCCTTATTTATAGGAATTCACGGGTCAATTTCCTATGCAAGTACTTTTTACTTCCAACAGGGCTTTTGTTTGATTACGCGATTGTACTTCTTATTTGTATGAAGTTATAGATCAATTTTTGATGCAGATAGAAAATACTTGAAAGTATCTCGAGCCCTGGTTTTAGGGCCTGGTTTCTTAAGGTGGACGTACTTGGAAGCCCTGGTACTCGATTTTGCAAGTACGACCCATGTCTACGGGCTACGGGCGAGGCGAAGGGGAGTTGAGTGGGGGATATAAGCAAGAGAAATCAGTGCGCGCGCACATTTTCTTTCTCTCTTCCTCTCATAGCCAAATACGTTTGAAGTTTCACTTCAGTCGTGTGGTCATAAGCACACTCGTTTTTTTTTTGTATTGAAACATCTTTACGCACACTTGACTTGGGGAGTAAGCTGGCGAACGCGTGACGTAAGCGTTACGAAAAGTGTGATCGGGCGAGGCGAACGGGAGTTGAGTGGGGGATATAAGCAAGAGAAAGCGCGCGCCCGGTTAAGCAGACGACAACCTCATAGGTTGAACTGCGAGATGCCATTACCAAAAAAAAAAAAAACCGAGTGTGCTTATGACCACACGACTGAAGTGAAACTTCAAACGTATTTGGCTATAAGAGGAAGAGACAAAGAAAATGTGTGCGCGCACTGCTTTCTCTTGCTTATATCCCCAACTCAACTCCCGTTCGCCAGCTTACTCCCAAAGTCAAGCGTGCGTAAAGAAGTTTCACTTCAAAAAAACTAGTAGACATGAGTCGTACTTGCAAAATTGAGTACCAGGGCTTCCAAGTACGTCCACCTTAAGAAACCAGGGCCTAAAACCAGGGCTCGAGATACTTTCAAGTATTTTCTATCTGCATCGAAAATTGATCCATAACATCATACAAATAAGAAGTACAATCGCGTAATCAAACAAAAGCCGTTTTGGAAGTAAAAAGTACTTGCATAGGAAATTGACCCGTGAATTCCTATAAATAAGGAGCACAATCGCGTTTACAAATAAATACTTTTACAAACCATTAAAGTAAAAATACTTGCATACGAAATTGTTCCGTAGACTCTTACCACACCTCGGACACTCCATACACAGTATAAATATGAACAGTATGGAAACTAGGCCTATTTGTTGAAATAATTACCTACGCTCCATATTGGAGCGTTATGGTTGTCACTTTTCATGTCTGTAAAATTGATGTTTTATTGTAACGAAGTTTTTAACGTGGTTAGCGGTTAGGAGTTGACTGGTTATCTTTCCCTCCTTCTGGTCAAAACGTAAATCCAAGATGGCGGCTGCGAAAAAATTAAAATTTTTCGTCGTGAATATCATTTTCATAGTTTTCGAGGGTGCTAAAGCCAATAGTGAAGTCAAAATGCGCGTCGCTCGACCGATGCCTAGTTTAACCCTGCACCTTACCGTTTCAACTCGAGAATGGGTGTAATAATAATTAAAGAAAACAATATTTTTAAAAAATATCTTTATTCTTCGTAATTATAAATTATTTACTGTAAAATACTTTCGCCTGCTACGACATGTTCGAAATGCTTTGTTATTAAATTTTACAGTGTAAAAAATTCTCATTCTAATAAATAGTTTTTTAAAATAAATTATCGGGAAACAAGGACAGGGTACTATAAAAGAGATTTTGTCAAGTTCTTTGTAAATTGAAAGAGCTATTTTGCAGTTAATATGTTCTCATTTAAAGCAAGAACGAAAAATTTCATCCAATACGCTCGACGCATTTTTAAAAAGATGGACGGTCCGTGGCGCAAGGAATAAATGAATTACGCGACTACTCGTTCCAACACGGCACGCGTCACTGAGCGTACCGCGACTATCGCTTAGGAGTATCGTAGATGCGCGCGTCTGTGTGAGTGTGCCATTTCGAACGTTTGTACGTAGTTTCCGTAGTGTTCATATCTTTCTACAGTGCTCCATACAACGCTCGCAAAATAATTACCGATTACTACTACATAAACAAATGACAAATGACAATCGCGACTCGTCGACACGTGGTACTTATTTGCCCTACCCCGTGAACTGTTTTTAGAGCCGCAGGCGCGGAGGGGGCGTCCTTGGCGTGTTTTTTAAGGAATTTTTCACTTTTTGTATGGAAATATGAAAAATTATTACCTACATGTTGAGTTTTAGGAGTTTAAGGGTTATAAAAAGGGGTTCGAAATTTTCATTATTTTTGCGATAGGACGCACCATTTTCGAGATATAAGCAAAAGAAAAAAAACTTCAAAGGTTTTTGGTTATGAGAGGAAGAGAGAAAGAAAATGTGCGCGCGCACTGCTATCTCTTGCTTATATCCCCTACTAAACTCCCGTTCACCTCGCCCGATCACACTTTTCGTAACGCGTTCGCCAGCTTACTCCCCAAGTCAAGCGCGGGTAAAGAAGTTTCCCTTCAAAAATACTTGCATACGAAATTGTTCCGTAGACTCTTACTGATAAGAAGCATGATCGCATTTTTTGCGAAAACTAACGCGGTTGAGTACCTACGTATTTGAGCGAGTAGCCGTATAAGATACTTAATAGTCTTGCAAGTATTTTGAGTCGGTATCTGGTGTGCGTACTTGGAAGCAAATAATGTAAAAACCCGGTCGCATGTTTATGCGACCGGGACTGGGTTTTTACACCAGGTATTTCCAGCTATTTTTTACGTACCTTCCCTACTCGCCCGATCACGCGTTTTCGTAACGCATTCGCCAGTTTACTCCCCAAGTCAAGCGCGCCTAAAGAAGTTTCACTTCAAAAACTAGTAGACATGAGTCGTACTTGCAAAATTGAGTACCAGGGCTTCCAAGTACGTCCACCTTAAGAAACCAGGGCCTAAAACCAGGGCTCGAGATACTTTCAAGTATTTTCTATCTGCATCGAAAATTGATCCATAACATCATACAAATAAGAAGTACAATCGCGTAATCACACAAAAGCCGTTTTGGAAGTAAAAAGTACTTGCATAGGAAATTGACCCGTGAATTCCTATAAATAAGGAGCACAATCGCGTTTACAAATAAATACTTTTACAAACCATTAAAGTAAAAATACTTGCATACGAAATTGTTCCGTAGACTCTTACCACACCTCGGACACTCCATACACAGTATAAATATGAACAGTATGGAAACTAGGCCTATTTGTTGAAATAATTACCTACGCTCCATATTGGAGCGTTATGGTTGTCACTTTTCATGTCTGTAAAATTGATGTTTTATTGTAACGAAGTTTTTAACGTGGTTAGCGGTTAGGAGTTGACTGGTTATCTTTCCCTCCTTCTGGTCAAAACGTAAATCCAAGATGGCGGCTGCGAAAAAATTAAAATTTTTCGTCGTGAATATCATTTTCATAGTTTTCGAGGGTGCTAAAGCCAATAGTGAAGTCAAAATGCGCGTCGCTCGACCGATGCCTAGTTTAACCCTGCACCTTACCGTTTCAACTCGAGAATGGGTGTAATAATAATTAAAGAAAACAATATTTTTAAAAAATATCTTTATTCTTCGTAATTATAAATTATTTACTGTAAAATACTTTCGCCTGCTACGACATGTTCGAAATGCTTTGTTATTAAATTTTACAGTGTAAAAAATTCTCATTCTAATAAATAGTTTTTTAAAATAAATTATCGGGAAACAAGGACAGGGTACTATAAAAGAGATTTTGTCAAGTTCTTTGTAAATTGAAAGAGCTATTTTGCAGTTAATATGTTCTCATTTAAAGCAAGAACGAAAAATTTCATCCAATACGCTCGACGCATTTTTAAAAAGATGGACGGTCCGTGGCGCAAGGAATAAATGAATTACGCGACTACTCGTTCCAACACGGCACGCGTCACTGAGCGTACCGCGACTATCGCTTAGGAGTATCGTAGATGCGCGCGTCTGTGTGAGTGTGCCATTTCGAACGTTTGTACGTAGTTTCCGTAGTGTTCATATCTTTCTACAGTGCTCCATACAACGCTCGCAAAATAATTACCGATTACTACTACATAAACAAATGACAAATGACAATCGCGACTCGTCGACACGTGGTACTTATTTGCCCTACCCCGTGAACTGTTTTTAGAGCCGCAGGCGCGGAGGGGGCGTCCTTGGCGTGTTTTTTAAGGAATTTTTCACTTTTTGTATGGAAATATGAAAAATTATTACCTACATGTTGAGTTTTAGGAGTTTAAGGGTTATAAAAAGGGGTTCGAAATTTTCATTATTTTTGCGATAGGACGCACCATTTTCGAGATATAAGCAAAAGAAAAAAAACTTCAAAGGTTTTTGGTTATGAGAGGAAGAGAGAAAGAAAATGTGCGCGCGCACTGCTATCTCTTGCTTATATCCCCTACTAAACTCCCGTTCACCTCGCCCGATCACACTTTTCGTAACGCGTTCGCCAGCTTACTCCCCAAGTCAAGCGCGGGTAAAGAAGTTTCCCTTCAAAAATACTTGCATACGAAATTGTTCCGTAGACTCTTACTGATAAGAAGCATGATCGCATTTTTTGCGAAAACTAACGCGGTTGAGTACCTACGTATTTGAGCGAGTAGCCGTATAAGATACTTAATAGTCTTGCAAGTATTTTGAGTCGGTATCTGGTGTGCGTACTTGGAAGCAAATAATGTAAAAACCCGGTCGCATGTTTATGCGACCGGGACTGGGTTTTTACACCAGGTATTTCCAGCTATTTTTTACGTACCTTCCCTACTCGCCCGATCACGCGTTTTCGTAACGCATTCGCCAGTTTACTCCCCAAGTCAAGCGCGCCTAAAGAAGTTTCACTTCAAAAACTAGTAGACATGAGTCGTACTTGCAAAATTGAGTACCAGGGCTTCCAAGTACGTCCACCTTAAGAAACCAGGGCCTAAAACCAGGGCTCGAGATACTTTCAAGTATTTTCTATCTGCATCGAAAATTGATCCATAACATCATACAAATAAGAAGTACAATCGCGTAATCACACAAAAGCCGTTTTGGAAGTAAAAAGTACTTGCATAGGAAATTGACCCGTGAATTCCTATAAATAAGGAGCACAATCGCGTTTACAAATAAATACTTTTACAAACCATTAAAGTAAAAATACTTGCATACGAAATTGTTCCGTAGACTCTTACCACACCTCGGACACTCCATACACAGTATAAATATGAACAGTATGGAAACTAGGCCTATTTGTTGAAATAATTACCTACGCTCCATATTGGAGCGTTATGGTTGTCACTTTTCATGTCTGTAAAATTGATGTTTTATTGTAACGAAGTTTTTAACGTGGTTAGCGGTTAGGAGTTGACTGGTTATCTTTCCCTCCTTCTGGTCAAAACGTAAATCCAAGATGGCGGCTGCGAAAAAATTAAAATTTTTCGTCGTGAATATCATTTTCATAGTTTTCGAGGGTGCTAAAGCCAATAGTGAAGTCAAAATGCGCGTCGCTCGACCGATGCCTAGTTTAACCCTGCACCTTACCGTTTCAACTCGAGAATGGGTGTAATAATAATTAAAGAAAACAATATTTTTAAAAAATATCTTTATTCTTCGTAATTATAAATTATTTACTGTAAAATACTTTCGCCTGCTACGACATGTTCGAAATGCTTTGTTATTAAATTTTACAGTGTAAAAAATTCTCATTCTAATAAATAGTTTTTTAAAATAAATTATCGGGAAACAAGGACAGGGTACTATAAAAGAGATTTTGTCAAGTTCTTTGTAAATTGAAAGAGCTATTTTGCAGTTAATATGTTCTCATTTAAAGCAAGAACGAAAAATTTCATCCAATACGCTCGACGCATTTTTAAAAAGATGGACGGTCCGTGGCGCAAGGAATAAATGAATTACGCGACTACTCGTTCCAACACGGCACGCGTCACTGAGCGTACCGCGACTATCGCTTAGGAGTATCGTAGATGCGCGCGTCTGTGTGAGTGTGCCATTTCGAACGTTTGTACGTAGTTTCCGTAGTGTTCATATCTTTCTACAGTGCTCCATACAACGCTCGCAAAATAATTACCGATTACTACTACATAAACAAATGACAAATGACAATCGCGACTCGTCGACACGTGGTACTTATTTGCCCTACCCCGTGAACTGTTTTTAGAGCCGCAGGCGCGGAGGGGGCGTCCTTGGCGTGTTTTTTAAGGAATTTTTCACTTTTTGTATGGAAATATGAAAAATTATTACCTACATGTTGAGTTTTAGGAGTTTAAGGGTTATAAAAAGGGGTTCGAAATTTTCATTATTTTTGCGATAGGACGCACCATTTTCGAGATATAAGCAAAAGAAAAAAAACTTCAAAGGTTTTTGGTTATGAGAGGAAGAGAGAAAGAAAATGTGCGCGCGCACTGCTATCTCTTGCTTATATCCCCTACTAAACTCCCGTTCACCTCGCCCGATCACACTTTTCGTAACGCGTTCGCCAGCTTACTCCCCAAGTCAAGCGCGGGTAAAGAAGTTTCCCTTCAAAAATACTTGCATACGAAATTGTTCCGTAGACTCTTACTGATAAGAAGCATGATCGCATTTTTTGCGAAAACTAACGCGGTTGAGTACCTACGTATTTGAGCGAGTAGCCGTATAAGATACTTAATAGTCTTGCAAGTATTTTGAGTCGGTATCTGGTGTGCGTACTTGGAAGCAAATAATGTAAAAACCCGGTCGCATGTTTATGCGACCGGGACTGGGTTTTTACACCAGGTATTTCCAGCTATTTTTTACGTACCTTCCCTACTCGCCCGATCACGCGTTTTCGTAACGCATTCGCCAGTTTACTCCCCAAGTCAAGCGCGCCTAAAGAAGTTTCACTTCAAAAACTAGTAGACATGAGTCGTACTTGCAAAATTGAGTACCAGGGCTTCCAAGTACGTCCACCTTAAGAAACCAGGGCCTAAAACCAGGGCTCGAGATACTTTCAAGTATTTTCTATCTGCATCGAAAATTGATCCATAACATCATACAAATAAGAAGTACAATCGCGTAATCACACAAAAGCCGTTTTGGAAGTAAAAAGTACTTGCATAGGAAATTGACCCGTGAATTCCTATAAATAAGGAGCACAATCGCGTTTACAAATAAATACTTTTACAAACCATTAAAGTAAAAATACTTGCATACGAAATTGTTCCGTAGACTCTTACCACACCTCGGACACTCCATACACAGTATAAATATGAACAGTATGGAAACTAGGCCTATTTGTTGAAATAATTACCTACGCTCCATATTGGAGCGTTATGGTTGTCACTTTTCATGTCTGTAAAATTGATGTTTTATTGTAACGAAGTTTTTAACGTGGTTAGCGGTTAGGAGTTGACTGGTTATCTTTCCCTCCTTCTGGTCAAAACGTAAATCCAAGATGGCGGCTGCGAAAAAATTAAAATTTTTCGTCGTGAATATCATTTTCATAGTTTTCAAGGGTGCTAAAGCCAATAGTGAAGTCAAAATGCGCGTCGCTCGACCGATGCCTAGTTTAACCCTGCACCTTACCGTTTCAACTCGAGAATGGGTGTAATAATAATTAAAGAAAACAATATTTTTAAAAAATATCTTTATTCTTCGTAATTATAAATTATTTACTGTAAAATACTTTCGCCTGCTACGACATGTTCGAAATGCTTTGTTATTAAATTTTACAGTGTAAAAAATTCTCATTCTAATAAATAGTTTTTTAAAATAAATTATCGGGAAACAAGGACAGGGTACTATAAAAGAGATTTTGTCAAGTTCTTTGTAAATTGAAAGAGCTATTTTGCAGTTAATATGTTCTCATTTAAAGCAAGAACGAAAAATTTCATCCAATACGCTCGACGCATTTTTAAAAAGATGGACGGTCCGTGGCGCAAGGAATAAATGAATTACGCGACTACTCGTTCCAACACGGCACGCGTCACTGAGCGTACCGCGACTATCGCTTAGGAGTATCGTAGATGCGCGCGTCTGTGTGAGTGTGCCATTTCGAACGTTTGTACGTAGTTTCCGTAGTGTTCATATCTTTCTACAGTGCTCCATACAACGCTCGCAAAATAATTACCGATTACTACTACATAAACAAATGACAAATGACAATCGCGACTCGTCGACACGTGGTACTTATTTGCCCTACCCCGTGAACTGTTTTTAGAGCCGCAGGCGCGGAGGGGGCGTCCTTGGCGTGTTTTTTAAGGAATTTTTCACTTTTTGTATGGAAATATGAAAAATTATTACCTACATGTTGAGTTTTAGGAGTTTAAGGGTTATAAAAAGGGGTTCGAAATTTTCATTATTTTTGCGATAGGACGCACCATTTTCGAGATATAAGCAAAAGAAAAAAAACTTCAAAGGTTTTTGGTTATGAGAGGAAGAGAGAAAGAAAATGTGCGCGCGCACTGCTATCTCTTGCTTATATCCCCTACTAAACTCCCGTTCACCTCGCCCGATCACACTTTTCGTAACGCGTTCGCCAGCTTACTCCCCAAGTCAAGCGCGGGTAAAGAAGTTTCCCTTCAAAAATACTTGCATACGAAATTGTTCCGTAGACTCTTACTGATAAGAAGCATGATCGCATTTTTTGCGAAAACTAACGCGGTTGAGTACCTACGTATTTGAGCGAGTAGCCGTATAAGATACTTAATAGTCTTGCAAGTATTTTGAGTCGGTATCTGGTGTGCGTACTTGGAAGCAAATAATGTAAAAACCCGGTCGCATGTTTATGCGACCGGGACTGGGTTTTTACACCAGGTATTTCCAGCTATTTTTTACGTACCTTCCCTACTCGCCCGATCACGCGTTTTCGTAACGCATTCGCCAGTTTACTCCCCAAGTCAAGCGCGCCTAAAGAAGTTTCACTTCAAAATGCGCGCGCACATTTTCTTTCTCTCTTCCTCTCATAGCCAAATACGTTTGAAGTTTCACTTCAGTCGTGTGGTCATAAGCACACTCGGTTTTTTTTTTTGTAGGAACGTGCGTTTTGTTTGTGCAGAATAAATAAATTTTCTTTCTTTTTTCTTTCTAATTACCTCTCAAAATGAACTTTGAATACCAAGAGCCTAGACATATAAAAAGAAGTCTAAGTACGTCACGTTTTCCACCAATTAGTACACTTAAAATCTTTCTCCAAATTCATATTCTAGTCGTCTCGTCTTTCTAACTAGAGCCTTCAAAACGTAATCCTTAAAGAAGCCTATCAAATCAAAGTTGGATACTTTCAGAATCAACTTATGACAATCTAGGCACTAGATTTTAGAGATATCTCAATCTTCGGTAAAGGTATAACGAACTACGAGTACCTTTATCTGAATGAGGTATTTTTACCTTTAGGTAATAACTGCGTTTTTTATCTAAACTCATCTCAACCAATATTATCTTACATATAAAAATCTCGCGTGTTTGTTATCGAACTCCTCCGAAACCGCTTGATCGATTTTTATGAAATTTTTTTTGTATATTTGGTAGGTCTGAGAATAGGTCGTAGGCAATTTTTTATACCCCTAGGTGATAAAGGGGCCACCCTTATCACCTCTACCACCTCTCCAGATTTTTTTTATTCTAAACTTACGCGGGTGAAACCGCGGGGCGCAGCTAGTAAAGAGATAAGATTTGATTTTTTGCATGTTTGTTTGTTACGCTTTCACGCTAAAGCGGCTGAACGGATTTGGGTGAAATTTGACACGTGGGTAGGCCATGACCTAGGTTAGGATTAGGACACAAGATATTCCCACGGAGTCAATTAAAAAAAAAATAACAAAATAATAATAACACCAACATTGTACACTTAGTTCGCAATAAACGTTTTGACTTTAATAATAAAAAATAATTTTAAAAAATAACAAAATAGATTTAAAAAAATTAAAATAAAAAATGTTCCGAAAGAGTGAGACCCATCGTCCACGACGCTACTTACCGTGTTTCAATCTCATATCACCAGTGAGTAACCAGAATGTCACAGCAGTGGTCCGGACCAGAGTTTGTTATTGTATAAGGTGTAAAAAAATTAACCTTAAAAACTTTAAGAGGTGCTTTAGACCATCGAACTGAACAACTTTCACTGTGGGACCAACTCTGAAATCACGAAAAAAAAATGAGCTGTTTCATACATTTTGGCCGAGTAGGTATTGAACTTTTGTATGAAACAGCTGATTTTTTACAGCTGATTTTTTTTTCGTGATTTCGGAGTTGGTCCCATAGTGAAAGTTGTTCAGTTCGATGGTCTAAAGCACCTCTTAAAGTTTTTAAGGTTAATTTTTTTACACTTGGTATAGGTTTCTTTTGAGTAGAGGCGAGGGCGATTGGCCTAAGAAATAAAAGTATTATGTCACTCAGATACCAACGTAGGTATATCTGCTTATATCCTGTGGTTAAAGTCCTGAAAACAACAGCTTACTCAACGGATGATCCCAACTAATAGATCATATTAAAACTTTGTTTATTAAAACCAACTTGACGAACTAATTATTTCTTGTTAACAAAATTAAACACGACCGAATTGATTTCAACGAAAAGTTTGTATACAAAGAGTAAATACTGTTTTAATCAGCAAAAACATTAGAAACATATTTAACTTTAGTCCAATTTTCTGCTTGTTGATATTGTTAATTAACTCCTTTCTTAGTTATCAACTAGACCGGATTCCGCGTTCCCCTCTAGGCTATACTTTATTCCAAATCGTTAAAAAAACAACCTCATTAGGAGGTAAATAAAACCTTTATTTATTTACTGAAATCTCTTGAAATATTGTTGGTATAATTATATTGAAACCGCCTAAGTATTTTCCGCAAGATAGATAGTATACTTACCGGCTAACTTTTTTTTACTCTCTGGACAAAAACTAGGTATAAAAGGTGAACGAAGTAGAAGCCTATGCACAGATATTTATTTGTGTTTCACAAAAAAAGAGACAAAAAATATAAAAAAACGAGTGTGCTTATGACCACACGACTGAAGTGAAACTTCAAACGTATTTGGCTATGAGAGGAAGAGAGAAAGAAAATGTGCGCGCGCACTGATTTCTCTTGCTTATATCCCCCACTCAACTCCCCTTCGCCTCGCCCGTAGCCCGTAGACATGGGTCGTACTTGCAAAATCGAGTACCAGGGCTTCCAAGTACGTCCACCTTAAGAAACCAGGCCCTAAAACCAGGGCTCGAGATACTTTCAAGTATTTTCTATCTGCATCAAAAATTGATCTATAACTTCATACAAATAAGAAGTACAATCGCGTAATCAAACAAAAGCCCTGTTGGAAGTAAAAAGTACTTGCATAGGAAATTGACCCGTGAATTCCTATAAATAAGGAGCACAATCGCGTTTACAAATAAATACTTTTACAAACCATTAAAGTAAAAATACTTGCATACGAAATTGTTCCGTAGACTCTTACGGAGTTGTATGGAGTGTCCGAGGTGTAGTAAGAGTCTTACCACACCTCGGACACTCCATACAACGCTCGCAAAATAATTACCTAGTACTACTACATAAACAAATGACGTTTGTATACGTGCAAATGCGTGCGTGAAATCTAGTAGCGTAAAAAAAATGGCGCGGTAAGCAATTTGTGTCGAGGAACCGAACGACGACGGCGGCGGCGCTGCCCGAACGTGTGCATTATTATGAAGTGACCATGTAGTTCAATTGTTTATTTATATAGTCGGTTTCGTAATGAAATAAAAACACTAAAATAGTTTAGTTTAAATGACTTGTCTGTAAATAATCGGTTATTAAATCGCATGTTATTAAAAATGCGGAATCTTACAAACAGTTTATGTAAATACGAATTCGGAAAAGCATCACAATATCCAACCATCGTGATTAAAACTCAAATAAAACTTATCGTGTCAGCAATACAGCGCTGCGGTTCGCGAGCGCCCTTGCTAAAGAGTCGGCGACGAATACCTCGAAGTGCGGGGTGAGGTGCGGTATCTGATATGAGGGCGAAGAAGGGAGTGTCCTTTCTGTACGTAGTACTATTAAGTATTCCGTGCTCTTACTGATAAGGAGCATGATCGCATTTGCGAAAAGAAACGCGGTTGTTGAACTATTTGAGTACCTACGTACTCGAGCGTCGAGGTACGACGGAGCGAGATACTTTCAAGTATTTTCTATCTGCATAGAAAATTGATCCATAACTTCATACAGATAAGAAGTACAATCGCGTATTCAAAAGCCCCGTTGGAAGTAAAACTACTTGCATAGGAAATTGATCAATGACTTCCTATAAATAAGGAGCAAAATCGCGTTTACAAATAAATACTTGCAAACCATTAAAGTAAAAAATACTTGCATACGAAATTGTTCCGTAGACTCTTACTGATAAGGAGCATGATCGCATTTGCGAAAACTAACGCGGTTGAGTACCTACGTATTAGAGCGAGTAGCCGTATAAGGTACTTTATAGTCTTGCAAGTATTTTGAGTCGGTACCTGGTGTGCGTACTTGGAAGCAAAATCCTGGTCGAGTAAATACGTACCTTCCCTACTTGCCCGATCATACTTTTCGTAACGCTTACGTCACGCGTTCGCCAGCTTACTCTCCATGTCAAGTGTTCGTAAAGAAGTTCCACGTAAATAATTTTGACACAACAAAAATCGAATTTGACAATCGCGACTCGTCGACACGTGGTACAGACGCCAGCACGTCAACCTACCCGAAACTGTCAAATTTTCCCAATCAACTTTGAACCTTATTCTTTAGTAATAAAGTTGAAAATCTATTAAAGAAATCTAGGTTGATGTGCTGGCGTCTGTACTTATTTGCCCTAACCCCGTGTATTGTTTTTTAGAGCCGCAGGCGCGGAGGGGGCGGCCTTGGCGTGTTTTTTAAGGAATTTTTCACTTTTTGTATGGAAAATATGAAAAATGATTACCTACATATTGAGTTTTAGGAGTTTATGGGTTTCATAAAGGGGGTCGAAATTTTCATTATTTTTGCGATAGGACGCACCATTTTCGAGATATAAGCAAAAGAAAAAAAACTTAATACGTATTTGGCTATGAGAGGAAGAGAGAAAGAAAACGTACGCGCGCACTGCTTTGTCTTGCTTATATCCCCCACTCAACTCCCGTTCACCTCACCCGATCACACTTTTCGTAACGCGTTCGCCAGTTTACTCCCCAAATCAAGCGCGCGTAAAGAAGTTTTCCTTCAAAAACATACAAACAGCCGAACATAGTACCTCCTCCTTTTTATGAAGTCGGTAAAAATTACTTGCATACGAAACTGTTCCGTAGACTCTTACTGATAAGGAGCATGATCGCATTGCGAAAACTAACGCGGTTGAGTACCTACGTATTTGAGCGAGTAGCCGTATAAGATACTTAATAGTCTTGCAAGTATTTTGAGTCGGTACCTGGTGTGCGTACTTGGAAGCAAATACCTGGTGTAAAAACCCATTCGCATATTCATGCAACCGGGACCGGGTTTTTACACCAGGTATTTCCAGCTATTTTTTACGTACCTTCCCTACTCGCCCGATCACACGTTTTCGTAACGCATTCGCCAGTTTACTCCCCAAGTCAAGCGCGCCTAAAGAAGTTTCACTTCAAAAATTCAACTTTACGGCGTTACTCTACGCGCGGAAATTATCAATGAATTAGTAGAGATTTCTTTTTAATAAAGGAGTTTCTGTGCCACAGGCAGGCTTCTACTCCGTTCACCCGTTATACCCAGTTTTCGACCACGTGATAAAAAAATCTGCCGATATAAGAAACCAACTTCTAACGAGCCTATTTATACATACGAGGCATCGCGAATTTCCCGCGCGTTTCGCTGTCAAGTTTCAAACAAGGAACAAGGCGGCGCGGCCATATCACGATATCGCGACGCGTTGCGTGTTTCCAAAACAATAGTGTATCTGAGTTCACGCACCAACTTTCTACTATTCAGCCGCTAAAAGCCCTTTGTTCTTAACAAAAAGCCTCTGTAACTCATGCAGCAACACTTGAGACTGACTCATGGTACAAGTGGAAATATATTAAGGTTCTTTATAATTTTATAAATACTGGCCCGTTTTTTTTTACAAGTAGACCGTAGAAGCTTTCAAATACTTGTTAACGTAATCGACTATAAAATTCCTGTTAAAGTTAACGTTTCTAAAAGCTCTATGAACGTTGAAAACGATTTACTATTTATTAATATCGTGCGATATTCAGCCATCGAAGATTCGAAATGTGTCTTCGAGACGTATCCAAAATTATATTTCCCAGAATCCAATTCATATTTACAGTCGACGCAAATATACCAAGAGCGTCTGAATACTACAGCAATCACACATCGCGGCGGCCCATTCACTTAAATGGAACATCAAGACGCCTTCAAATTTCCCAGAAATAGTGTATAATGGGTATAACTGGATCGCTCGTGGCTTGGGCCCAGCGTTTCTGCTGGGGGCAATTTCACCCCTTATCTTCAGGAACCTTAGCGCGTGACGCGAGGTTATTTACGCGCCCGGCGCCGCCCCTAATCCCCTATTTATTCCCGGAGATGTATCTGAAAATTAGGGATCACGTCTAGGGAGGGATCCCGGGGCTGGTTAATTTGCGGGATTCAGGGATCGCGGTGTTGCGTCGCGGAGACAACGCCACGTAATGATTATGATACTGATATGTCGTGATACACTGATTGTGACTGCAAGCTTAGCTTTAGCTTTTAGCTTTTGTATTGTTGTTTGTTTTGAAAAAAATAATTACAAGTTTTTCCATTCCAAGTACCTAATTGATTTATCATGTTATTAATTTCGCGAGCTCTAATTTAATGTTCTACTAAATATAGGTAAGTACTGTTGATTATTTTCACATTTTCACTCTGATTGAAAGAAGACAATATATCAATTTATTTCCAATCAAGAAGTAATAACTGATTATTGTGAACGTGTCTGAAATATGAATTTCTCACAGTCCTTCACAAAAATACGCAACTTTATCTTAGAAATCTATAGGTACTTTTCCTACATCAATACAAGCCCATATAAAATTCGCAATACGTCTGGCAGTGCGCAGTTAAACCCGCGTTAACCTCTTCAAATAGCACCATTCGGGCCGACCCCCTTAGAATACACTATAACACACACATTGCCTCGAATGGGCGTTTTAAAACACTTTTCCGTGTGTTTAGGTCTCCGTCGATCTCACTTTAATGTCTATGGCCCTGGAATGAGACAAGGAAATAGAGTAGTGATTGAAGATGAGGCGTTTTTTTTTTCTATATTATCGATACTTAGTCGAATAAAAAGATTCTTTTTTAATGGCAGCTTCAGCTGGATGACGTCTCTTCTGCCAGTGAGGAGATTAAATAATGGTTTTAAAAAAAATAGCAATTCAACCTGTTTAATGCGCCTTCTCGGCTTTTACCTAACCAAACTTGTTAAAACCTTTTTTTTATTTTTTTTTTACACAATTATTTTCACTAAAATCTTCACTATAAAAATGTAGGTATTAAAATTGCGATAGTTTAGTTTAGGAACCAGTTTCTCCAACTCCTGCGATTAACGTACCTTTAATCTAGAAATTATAATATTTGTGAATGATTTTCTGGTACCAATAAACAACTTTTTTTTCTCTTTTAGAAATTTAATTAATCAATATTTTACTCGCGTGTTTATTTCAGGATTGCACATCGAAATACATGTTTCTGTTTTATTTAATTAAAATAGCCTCTGGCTATATCGTTGACAAGTCCAATAACTATTTACTCATTCCATATGCACAAAGCGTTGGTAATTAACAATAAAAACATATAGGTATAATTAGACAAGCTCTAAGCAATATAACAATCATTTATCAAATCGAATAAACATCATTTTATAAATGACACTCTGATTAAAATACCTAATTTAATTCAATTGTGATAATTAAATAAGCTTTCATTTGAATCATTGTGTTTCGTCCGAGTTCTAATTATCCTAAAATTATTAAATCAAAGCTAATTCCAACAATATTCACGCTCTAACTTAAATTCCTGACAACTTAATTTTGAATAATTATTGCATTAACAACAGCTAAAATTACCTAGACACACACAGCAATGCTCTACTGATAATTAAATTTTGACCTTCCTCAATCGGATAACTCGAATAATTCGAATAACTCGGATACGCGGCACATAATCACTCGGCACACCTCTATCTCATCTGGAAGACGTGACGAGAAACCCACTATACGCCTTTAACGAAACCTTTGAGGGGCAATGGAGGGATTTTCAATTTTGTATGCGAATCTCAAATGTCCTTGAGACGCGTTGAGATTATCTTAGTTTAGTTTGAAATAGGTACTTTATAGTAGATGAGGAGATCTTGGCTCATATTAGGCTTATACCTACTAATTTGTGCTAATGTTTTTTTTAACTGTAGGAGTTTTAGTGATTTTGATTGGGGGAAATTGGTAATTGATTCAAGATTTTTTTTTATACAGGGTGTTACGGAAAGGGTATATCAATACAAACGGTTTGAAATGTGTATCTGGTCTAGAATCTCTGTACAAAATTTCAGCTCAAAAGCAGTAACTTTGAAAATGCTTAATATTTTTTTATTTCGATAGTTTATTTAATTGAAATCATAACAAACGTGTCACCGCGCTACGAGGGTCATTATCCATTATCTGTAGTGTGTCTGTGCGCCTAGTACACGCACATCACGCCGCCGCGCGCCAGTGCAGCGCCGTGATGTCGAAATAAAAAAATATTAAGCATTTTCAAAGTTAATGCTTTTGAGCTGAAATTTTGTACAGAGATTCTAGACCAGATACACTCTTCAACCCGTTTGTATTGATATACCCTTTCCGTAACACCCCTGTATACGTGTACAGACGCCAGCACATCAAGCTACTACAATCTGTCAAATTTCTTTAATAGATTTTCAACTTTATCGCTTAAGCATAAGGCTCAAAGTTAATTAGGAAAATTAGACAGTTTCGGGTAGCTTGGTGTGATGGCGTCTGTAAATATTATTATCTATTAATGTTAAGTATGTTAGCTTATATTGTGTAAATATTAAATTAAATTGAATCCATAAAAAGGACTTCAAATTAATATTTTCGAAGAATATTATTGACACTGGGCACATATTCAAGGTAATAAAATGACAACTTTCAGAAACAACTTGCTGACTATTTCAAATCAAATGACACTTTTCTTGAATATTTTAAAATCAGCTTCCAAGTGCAGTCGATAAAGAAACATTATAATCTAAAAATAACGCAATAAACTCTTAAATAATTACATCACAACTGTTGAACTGTAGCCGACCTATCAAGCCATCCCATCAAGCCATCGCGAAAGTTCACTACCTACTTAAGTTATTTACTCGACTTTATTGTTTTAAAACTCATCACGTCGGCATTACCGCTTCCGGAATATACTTGACTTTCCTTTAATTAAGAAAATTCTATGCTACACTATGGTTTGGATGGTTAAGTTTGAAAAAAAAAAGTAACCGCGATTTTGCCGAAAGTTAGGTATAATCGATTGAAAATTACAAAGAAAAAAAAACATATATCTAGTTACATGTTACAGTATAAATACAATAAATAATAAACGTAACGTAAAAACATAACTCAAAAAGCCTCGTAGAAGCGAGACGAGCTGGAGAAAACAAACGACCAGCAGGTCTATTCTGTAAAAATCTCACAGTGAAAACCTAGGTGAAGTGAGCTTGCAGTGAGCGATAATTTTACCTGATGCTAGGGACTGACACTTTTAAACGCTCACATCAACTTCACTTCACCTACGTTTTCACGGTGAGGTTTTTACAGAATAGCTCTATAGTGGTCCATTTTAGTCCTGCACCTTAATTGCGTAACACACCATCAATCTCAATTATTTTGGAGGATATTAAATCCATTGATTCATATGTTCGAAAAATGTGTCTGCTCAACAACGTAAATAACGCAATGAATATTGTTGAACTGTCAAAATTAAACCTATTGCTATAAAAAGTCCTCCAGGCCGAATTTCGGCCAAGGCGGCCAATCTCAACGGAGACTAGCCTTCGGCGCGGGAGATATTATAGTGCACAAGTGTGCGCGCAGACACAGGTGCACTCCCTCTTCCCTCACTCTCATAGTCCGATGGGACGGTAATCCGACACGGCCGGAGAGAGATCAGGCGCAGGACCAACGGCTTAAGGGACTTACAGGACCTATACGCAAAAAACGCAAGTTTTAGAAACAATAAAAGTATATGATCGACTACAGTAAACGAAATCAAAAAAATATATGATATTCTTCAGGATATACGCTAGGTAGATAGTGTGTTAAAAACATAATACAACTTATTTGTTACGATAGAAAAAATCATGAAGATACCGCTAAAAACTTTCTTTTTATAATAAAAAACATACTAATATACATACAATCATTACCTATAATTTTTTGTCAGATTATTCTACAAGCAACATACTAAAACTCTAGTGTTTTATTTTTTTAGTCTAAACAATAGATTTTTCGTAAATAGATAATTGCTTCATATTTTGCACTAAATTACCAGCTTTGTGTCATTGCGCTTCTCTTTCTTTTCTGTGCAGTCCGGCAGTAACCACGCTTTAGGTCATATAAATAAAACGTGCTTAACGTGCTTTCCGAGGCACGGGGGTATCACACCGCCAACTTCCAAACTCCAGGCTGTTACTAAGAACCCACCTGAACCCATTGCTACTGATAGTATGTTACGCAATTACCCCGCTGCAAACCAGAGGCATCACACGGATAAATGAGCTGTTTGTTTTCTATAAATAAAATTAAATTTTATTCGAGAACATCCATCGGTTTCTTACTAAACTTCAACTATATCCGACGACCCTGCATACTTGTCTATTTTGTTGACTGTACCTGTCAAACTCATCAAAATGAAACACAACGACGTGCAACCCTGGTTCCCAGTAGAAATGAAATTGTTTTTTTTTTCTGTAAAAAGGATATCAGAATCACTTTTACACATTAAAAAAAAAAGTTAGATAAAATCGACACATCCTATCTAACAACCTACCCTACCCTACTACTACCCCTGAGAAGAAATTGCGAAACTAACCCAAGGGTCAAAGCACAGATATACACCTATATCCACATCTGCGGGTCAAAATCTCTTAAAGTCCAAACATAATGTTGGTCAGATCATGTGAGGACCGTGTAGATTAGTGTCTGAAATGGTATTTTGAGAAATAAGTGTGATTGTAGTTTCCATTTGCCCAAACGAGGTATTTCACAAAGAGCTCACATAACATCTAGGTACATGATCCACATAGGTATATCCATGTGTTTCCAAACTAGCCGGAACAAAAGCCGTGGTCAATATTTAACTTGCTCTGCCCTGAACAAAACGAACTAAAGTTCCCACTAAAGCGCTTTTATTGTACATACCTACTTTATTTATTTTAATGTAAAACACGCCATAAGGGCCGTATCACACTGGCGATTTGCAAGCGAGTCCAAAGCGAGGCGAGTGCGCTGCGAGCTCACCGTGAATAGCACCGTCGACGCCAAAGTGTACAAAATGGCGTCGACGGCGCTATTCGCGGCGAGCTCGCTGCGCGGCCGCGGCGTCTTCGCGGCGAGTTCGCCACACGCTCGCTACGAACTCGCGGTGAGCTCGCCGCGCACTCGCCTCGCTTGCAAATCGCCAGTGTGATAAGACCCTTAGATATTTCGCAATAAAAAAGAGCGTGGCATTTGGGATATTGTCGGTAGTGTTTCTTATTCAAATTGGCATAAGACGTACAGATGCCAGCACATCAAGCTACTGCAATCTGTCAAATTTATTTAATAGATTTTCAACTTTATCGCTGAAGTATAAGTTCAAAGTTTATTGGGAAAAGACAGACAGATTTTCCATAATTAAATTCTATCACTAATCTATTTATGGCCCCATTTTATGTTTCTACAATAATAAAACAAATAGAATCGAATATGTACGAAATAAATCGGATTAATATACAAGCAAATGTTACTAATCATATTAATACGTTATAAACAGTCGGAAACACTGCAGAGCCTGGCCTCATGCCAAATGGAACCGTGATAATCAAATGAGATGTCATATTTTATCCAAGTTAAAAACTCCAGGATTTTCATTAGTGCTACCTACTTTTTTGCAAATAAAATCCACTTTACTTAATTTTGAATCGGTCGTGACAAATTCATTTATGCAATTCAAATTAGTTCCAATTCAATTCTAAACTGCTCCTTTTCAATGCTTAGTAAATAGTAGACACTAAACCCTTTCAGTGAGGAACTCTCCAAAGTACCAAGGAGGGTCGCAGGGCAATGGACACCCTCGACAAAGACCCTCGGAGGTCACATACCTTCTCTAAAAGGGCTTTTTGTAAACACTGTCTCCTTTCCGATAGAAAACGAGTTTACTTTATCTAACAATATCTTCTCCAAACGGGGTAAACCACCCTTCTTTTTTGCAGAAATCACTACTTTAAATGTATACAATCGTGTCGTACGGTTTTATTTGCGAATCGAATCGAGACGGAGAGTGAGAGCTAGTTTTTTTACGAAATAACTTTATCTGTGTTGTAAATCGTATGCTATTTACATGTATGAGCCGATATGAGAATGAAAGAATGAGTTGGGCAGATGTTGATTATTCAAGACTGCTGAATGAAACCGTTCAAAAAAGTTGCTTATGATCAAAAAAAATGATCATGCAACTAAGGGTCGGTTCACATCTGACGGAAGATGCGTCGCGTATTATCAGTCGCTTAACGCCAGAACAGTCAATTATATAATAAAATATACAACCTTTCACACTCAACCGATGATGCGTTAGTGCGTCGAGCAAATAAATAGACGCAATCGAAGTTACGCCCGACGCATTTTCCGTCAGATGTGAACCGACCCTTAATCTAATCCGGCGAATTTAAAATAAAAGGCGCAGGATTAGTAATTTTGTTCCGACGACGTGTATTGTGGAGAAAGACATCAGTAAAGAAGGACAAAGAAGGACACGCACGGGAAATACAAACAGCAAAATAGAGCATTTAAAACGAAAAAAAATTACATTAAAAAAAAAAAAACAAAAAAAGACCTGTGCAAGGCTAAAGGCTTCAGCGGCCAACGATTACTATACAAAATTAAGAATACCTACTGCATCACTATCAAAAACTAAGTTACTAAGAAAATGTTATTATTTTCGTCGTTGCTTACAAACATTCTGTAAACAGTTGGTGACACTTAGGACTTAGGTAGACAGCTCACTGGCTACGCCACCGCCAGACGCAGCCAGGCTGTGGCAAGTAATCCTTCGTCCTGACTCTCCGTGACGTACTAGGGATAGGGCTGATTGGCCAACGGAGCGTGACTGTAGATGGTACAGTATGTTGAACTTATGGGGGGGGGGACATAGACTATAATCATTGTTTCGAGATAAAGTATTTTTGCCTATACTCCATTTTCTATAGCATTAGACAGAAGTTAAAAAAGGTTCTCGTAGGGGCACACTTTGCAATAAAAGTACCTACAACAAACATTACAGTCAATATTGATGTGGAGTTAAATATAATCAATTTAGATTTTTTTTTCATTTCATGTATCTATCCAGGCATCGTGACGAGTAGATAGATGGAATATGCTTTATTGTATGCCATACATTGTTACTTACAAAAAAAGCACATACATTATTTATTAAAATTGTTTGTACTTAACGTTAAAATAAAAGCTGCTTCTGCGAGCCTCTTTTTTCTAATGTTATAATAAATGGTGTATAGACACTGCTGAGAAAACTGTAGACTTTAAACTTGATCGATTAATCGCACAAGGAACTGTTTTTTTGTCATCTTTAGGTTAAAATGTGAGAAAGATCCCCAACAAATTTTAAAAATGCAACTCCTAATTTTCCGCTTTCCTAGAACCCATAACGCCTTTATCTCAAACGGCCATAACTCAGCCCAAACAGCTTTAATAAAGCTCTCACTGAAAACACTAGCTAAGCCATTTCCTAAGTAGAAGCACCAACAAAAGTCTTCCAACAAACATTTTTAAACTAGCGCAGTCATTACCGACCATTTTGTTTTGCATTTCACAAATACGTACTTAAATTGGAGCGGCTGATGACACAGCAAATTACTTTTTAGAGGGAATTTCGCGTACTCACTGTTGTAACGAGCGCTTGGTGGTCGCGGCCGCAAACAACCGAACCTACAGACCAACCAAAAGTTTAACTTACGGACTTGTTCGTTCCCGAATTGCGTAATAGTTTGTTCGTGAGTCGAGGGCGACCTACGCCGCGTCATCCGTATCTGTGGCCGTAGGTTCGAGCGACGAGCCGTAATGAGCGCAATAACTGCATGCCAGTGTCGGGTCTCTACTTAATTATATAGTATTATCTGGCTGGGACAGATGTAGGTAGATGTAGGTGCGTGGTGTGGATTTCCTGATTATATAGCGATGGGCAATGGATTGGAAGAGCGGGTTTGAGATACTTAGTATTGATAGCCTTTGGCTTAGCTCAATGATACGTACTCTCGGGATGTTACTTACTCTTATCATCACACTAATATTATAAAGGCGAAAGTTTGTGAGTGTGTGTGAGGGAGTGGGGGTGTGTTTATATGTTTGTTACTCCTTCACGCTCAAACGGATGGACCAATTTTGATAAAATTTTGCATGGAGGTAGCTGATACCCTGGATTAACATATAGGCTACTTTTTATCCCGATATTCCCACGGGATCGACATTTACGCGGGTGAAACCGCGGGGCGCAGCTAGTAGCAGATAAAACAAACACGTTCAGTATGACAGGGACATCGACACGCAACCTGTCCTCTAATTGCGTAAAACACTATTACTCTTAATTTGAATCATTTTGAAGCATATTTCTAATCCATTGCTCCGTACCTATGTTCGAAAAATGTGTCTGCTCAACAACGCAAATAACGCAATGAATGTTGTTGAACTGTCAAAATGAAACTCATTGCTACTGATAGTGTTTTACGCAGTTTCCCCGCTGTTACTATGGATTCAGTACATGGTTCTGAATACCTCTGCGAAACAATTATGCGTAGGTCGTTAAAAAAAAATTACTGTTCCATATATTTTGACCGCGTGGGTATTGCACTTTTCTATGAAACAGCATACAATTTTTTTGATACTCCTCCTCCTCAAGTCGTCCTCCTCATTACTGAGGGTCGTGATCCTCCCTTGAAAACATCTTTTCCCTGACGATGTTTCGCCATCTCTGTCTGTCCTTGGCCAAGTGAAGCGCATCATGAAATTTCGTGTCAAGAGAAGAGCTTATCTGGTCGGACCATCGCAAAGGGCTGCGACCTCTTGGTCGTTTACCATCCACCTTGCCGGTAACCATCAGTTGTTCGAGGTTATTGCCATTTTTTCTCGCTTTATGGCCGAAAAATTTCCAAACTCTGCGGCGACAGGTCGTAGAGAGTCTGGTCTTTATTCTGAGCTCGCGTAGGATAGACTCGTTGGATTTTTTTTGATAATTGACCAATAAAATTCTACTCTAGGGTGTCTAGAATCGTGTGCTGAATTCATGGTTACAGTTGTGACGTCGACGTCTCTGCCACCCTGTATGAGCACTTATAAGTTAAGCGTTCTCTGAGAAATCAACCCGTTCCACATACACCGAAAACATTATAATAAAACCATTTCCCGATAACCCCTGACATGAACACGCAACCGTACAAACGACAAACAAATTGGAAAACAAAACACAATCAATAGAACAACTAGAAACAAATTAACATCGCTTACTCACATGACCACTTCAAAGCTTTGCTACTTAGTAATAAATACGCTAATACGAGCTCTTGCACAATGGAACGACATAACTATAATGTATGATTCGCAGAATTGTCCAGCAAACTAGCTGACGGTAAAATTGCCCTGAGAAACGTCAGGTTAAAAAGTGAATCAGCGAATAAAGCCTACCGATTAGCTAGCCTGTTTATGGGAACTAGTGACTGCGTTTAATGAAATTGTTATAAACATAGAGGGTGTATCATAATCGTAGGCCTAGTGGGAACGGCCATGTGGAGACCGGCCACTGGTTAATGCGACTGTGTGAAGAATTGGGGCCAGGAGACGGGCGGGTAAATATTCGCAATTTGCATACAACGATAAACTCTTGAAACAAAGATCATATCTGTCTAAAGCGATTAGAAATGCCACGTTTCGGACAAATTGAATATATATTTTCGAATTTATATTTCCAGTAGTGGGCCGGCGATATTAGCCGTAGAACCGATGACCGTTGGGGTAGACGTGTTCTTGAGTGGAGACCGCGAATCGGTAAACGTAAGGTGGGACGCCCTTAGGCTTGGTGGAGCGACGATCTTCGCAGGATCGCTGGTAGCAGCTGGATGAGAGTTGCCGAAAATCGAGTTGAATGGCGTGCAATAGAAGAGGCCTATGTCCAGCAGTGGACTGCTATAGGCTGATGATGATGATGATGAGTTCTAGTATAAGCTAACTTTTCATTGTATGAGAAGCCTATACAATGCAAGGTCAGCTAAAACTGGAAATGTATAGCTTAACCGGTCAAGCGGCGCGCGTCGCCGATCGGCGACGAAACAATAGAAAATCAATTGTGTCTCATTAGCGGCGCTTGACAGATTAAAAGATCGTCATGTGTACCTTGGTCATGGATAGTCGCCGGTCTTTCATGATAAGGTTTAGTTCTATCTGTTACAGAGCCGCAGCAGTAGTTTGGCCATTAAAGGTGTCTTTAAAAAAAAATAAGAATCGGCCTGAGCTATTTTATTTGACTTAATTTACCTAGTGCCTGTATATTTTATCAGCCTATCTGATATGCCTTTCGTTGTTTATTTGTAGCGCTATTGCAAAGACACCTTTAACACAACCGACCTATAAAATTACAAATCGCTCCCCTCTACCGCTTATCCCAACCCGTTAACTTCAAAGCCACCCAACCTCTCTATAATAAGCTCATTCCATTTAAACGTATCCAACATGGAAATTATAGAGAGTGCGACGAATCGCAGCGTATTTGCTTCTCAAATATGGCATCTACGTACTGGTGGGTAATTTGCACGGGCGAAATTATCGTGTGGAACCCCTCGTTCAGGAGTAGGAAACCGTCCTAGTGGTAGACGATAGGAATTCGTGACGGTTGAAAAACAGTGTGGCCTGTAATTGAAAGTCTAGAATGATTTGTGCGAAAATTGTTGCGGATTTCTTTGATAAAGAGAGCTTTTTTATTTTCACTGATAATGGATTTGTTATTGTTTATTTTGTTATATACAGGGTGAAATTGAACACATGCGACAAATCGAAATGGGAGATTATACTCATCATTATGAACAACTTTTACTATGGGACCAAACCTGAAATCGCAAAAAAAAAATCAGCTGTTCCCTACATTTTGGCGAGTAATGCGAACATAAATGTAGAGAACAGCTGATTTTTTTTTCGCGATTACAGGTTTGGTGCCATAGTAAAAGTTGTTCATAATGACGAGTACAATCTCCCATTTCGATTTGTCGCATGTGTTCAATTTCACCCTGTATATATATATAAAATTCAAAGTCCTAACTAACTGACTGATATATCAACGCACAGCTTCAACCGCTGGTCCAAGAGACATGAAATTTGGAGGGTATGTTCTTTGTAAAGAGTAAGTATCCACAAAAAAGGGTGTTTCGAAATTCCACCCCTAAGAGGGTGAATGGGGGAGGGTGAAATTTTACGCGGACGAAGTCGCGGGCAGAAGCTAGTCATCGATATATAAATCTCCTCCACACCACCTCCAACCATATTCAATGCACATATTAACAATTGAGATGCTCTTTTTGTTAAATGTAATCGACATCTATTTTTAACTTTATCGGAAAGCAGATACCGAGATGTAACTTGGAAAGAAAAAGAAAAGATAAGAAAGAAAATACATTTATTTAGCACAGACTAAAAGACACACAATAATATCAAAACTTGTTACGCATAGGTGGATATAGAACTGCTTTGTTGAGGAAAAGTGTTTTTGGTATGGTACCGGCTATTTTTAACCACATTCCTAATTTCATAAAAGAGGAACCAGTAACAACTTTAAAAAAGAAACTAACTGTACTTCTATTAACTAAATGTTACTACTCCGTATCGGATTTTCTAGCTGATAAATTTTAGTTATGTATCAATTTTGTATGTTTGATGATGAACTGCATCGATGTTTGCATGCCAAACTGGTAGAATGTACAAGGATTCTTTAACCACCATATTATGAAATAAACAATTTAATCATAACTTTTGTGTGTTTTTATTTATATAATTTAAACGTTTAAGCTTCCGTCTATTGCATGAAACTAATAAAAATAAACCACCAATATCGAGAAATTTGTTGTTTTAAGTGTGTGTGTGTGTTGTTTTGTTAAAGTGGCCTGGCATCTGGGGTACGGAGATACGTTTATACTCTGGCGTTCAAAAGGTTAATATTATTATAACCACCTTGTAAATACCTACATTCTGAGCAAATAAATGAATATTCTATTCTATTCTTATGACAGGAGTAAGAAACTCCATGCATATCTTCATAATTTTATACCGTGCTTTTTCATTAACTTACCTGATGAGAAAACTTCCCAGAAATGAAACTTATTATCATCACCATTATGTCTAGAACAATTTTCATCATATTTTACTTGTAATAGTTTATTAGTGAAATCTTTGTCATTGTTCACAGATGTCTCCGCTCCGAGCCGGAAGACGGCTAGCTACCTTTATCACGTCCAATGCTTTCCTGGTAAGTATCTATATACCTTTTCCTTTATAAATAAGCCCAGTCACCAACAGCAATCAACCAAACAATGGCAAAATAGATGCCTTCTAAAAGAAGAAGACCTAATTAAATTGATGTTGACGAGCCTAGAAGATATAGTCCAGTAATAATATTATGCCATAGTTCATAGCATGTCTTCGAGAGGGGCTTGTGGCTAAGAAATAACAGCTGCACGGTTCGATCGATCAGGTTAAGATACGCTTGCCGTGGTTGGTCCGTGGATGGGTGACCATCTTTACATACCAAGACCCCTCCGTGTCTCGGAAAGCACGTTCGTTGGTACCGGCTGTCATTCGTGGGTTTTTGAAAGCCGTTACGGGTCATCAGAAGCCCGAAAGCCTGACAACCAGTCTTACCAAGGGGTATTGCATTGCCCAATAACTAGGTTGTGGAAGTCAGATAGGCAGTCGCTCCACGTAAAATACTGGTATTCAGCTGCATCCGATTAGACTGGAAGCCGACACCAACATAGTAGGTAATTGGGAAAAGGCTAGGTAGATGATGAGATCATAAGATATCTCTCTCTTTCATTTAAAAAGAAATTATAGATGGATTGTGTGAAATATTATATGGCTAGAAGGGGAGTGACTACTGAGATGAAGACTAATAGCGATATATGGATGAAGAAGACATAAAACGCCGACAAATAAATTGCGGTAAGGGCAAGCGGATGATAAATGGTAAAATTACTATGGATTCATGGCCAATCAAGAGACATACACAGACAAAAGCAATAACTATACATTAATAAGAACATTTTCTTCGCAAACACCATATTAATTTATAGTCCTGGAGCCTATTCCACTTGTGTTCCCTTTGTGTAATTATAATTAATGGTCGCACCTAACTCAACTGATTTATGTAGATATACCGTCTAGACACTGGATCTAGATTAACACGCGTGACAATGACTGGATTAATTAACCGCACGAAGTTTAGATTAAAACCTCGGTAATATAGAATTCGAAACTATTCGATAAAGGGCAATTGTTCACAGAAATTAGCCCATAAATTAGGACGTCTTCGATTGGCAGGACGTGTCAGGACGAGACCGGAGGACCAGAAGGCCAATTCTCGTAGTTTAAAACGTTCGAAATCTAGTCGCAGTCTCATCTCGGCGACAAATAAATGTCGAAAACATGTCAAAATGTAGGGAAATTAGAAGTATTTTTTGACAGATTGAGATCAGACTGCGAACGTTATTAAAATTACGAGAATTGCCCCCCTGAACGTTTACTTGATACTAAACCTGATTGTCAGAGATGGTCAGACCGGCCCAAGCTCAGATGGGTGCCGTGGCAGGCATGTAGACCATAATTTAAGAACTGTTAGAGTGAGAAATTGGAGAGAAAATTAACGGAAATAACTCACAATGGAGAAATATACTAGATCAGGCTAAGACCCACCAGTGGCTATAAAGCCTTAGATGATGATGATGATTCACAAAAATTCAATAAATCAAAAAATACATTCGGCTCCGAGCGCACTATGGGCAAAGCTATACTTATGTAGTGAACACAGTATCATCGCTTTACCAATTACGGGTCGCGTAATAAATCTCGATGAAAATATTGATAACGCTGTGACGCATCGTGCAATGAATTACGCGCGTAAACAACGTGTATGTAATTTATACCGTTTATGTAATTAATTCGGTTATGGTGTATTTGAGCGGATTGGGGCGTGCGGTCGAGGAAGACCTCCGGCTCTTTGGCAATCGAATCAGGGTTCAGACGGGCGATATTATCTAGCTTACTGCTGTAGCTATTATGAAGGTATGGTGGTGTGCACTGGCAGTAGATACGGTCTATTGAACACAAATCTGCTTGAATAATTTGCAATTCTCATCACTGACTCAGATTAGATTAAAGAGGACGTTTTGAAACACGATACCAATTTTCCTTCCCCAACCAAAATAGAGACACAAACGGTTCTAAACGCGGCCATCTCTAGCAAATTATTATTTGCCTATTAGTGCGCGGACAATTAACATTCCGGTTGAAACGAAGCGCGGCGGACAGCGACCGGGCGGCAGTCGCTCCAGTGCGTCGTCCTGCAATCTGCATAATGCGCGACACTCATTTACCGACCGTTTGTGAGCGACAAATGAAGCGAGCGCAACTGAAAATGTTTAAAACGTCCAACACAACCAGAGCCATGTCTTTGAATACCGCCGCAGGTACCCAGATGTCAACATCGGCTGGTTATTTCCGCGCGGCCGAAACGCAAATATTCGCAAAACTGTGGCATATCTAATAGTGCGTGAACCCAGTGATTGTTCGCTTGGGATGCCGTCCGTTTATTTATTTTACGTATCGATGCGTTCTTTGTGGAACACTCGTTCGAATTTCATATAATGGAACTTTTGGAAACGAAGTGTGCTTCACAGTTGTGATGAAAAAAAAAAAGAAATTATTGTTGTGTTGTGACATCGTGTTACTGCAATGAGGTTTTGTAATGGATTTACGTAAAAGCGGATAAGTACTAGCAGGTACCTATCGCTCACTGGGTTTGGTTTTAACTGGCAAATGATAATAACGCTAAGTGCCTGTACACCGGTTGAACCACGTCCAGCCATCAGTACAACCAATAGGATTAATTTAATAGGATTTAAACATGACAATACTCAATTGCATGGGACAAAATGCCAGTCTATCCAATACAGCAATAACGTTAAAAACTATGGCCCTATTATATGCAGTAAAAATACAATTTTGGTAATTGCGGTAGATAAAGAATTCAATTTGAGCTGAAAAAACTCGCTTCAAAATAAAACTGCTGTATTTGAAAACACTATCAAACATAACGACTTAAACGGAGCATCATCAAAAGAAGACGAAGCTAACTCTAAAACGAAGGCAGTGTCACGGAGAGACACGGAGGGGTCTCGATATAATTATAATAGATGGTCACCCATCCGCGAACCGACCGCGGCTAGCGTAGCTTAACCTTCGTTCGACCCCTGCGGCTGTTGTTATTTAGTCACGAAACTAATAATTATATTCCAATACTTGTTAATAAAGACAATATGACAGACACGCTCTGTAACGCTGTACCAGACGGAATTCTACTTACAAGCAATATTACAATCAAATTAAATCGTATTATACTGGCTCCGGTTGTGAATAAGCCATCCATACTAATATTATAAATTCGAAAGTAACTCTGTCTGTCTGTATGTTACCTTTTCACGCCTAAACCACTGAACCGATTTAGATGAAATTTGGTATAGAGATAGTTTGAGTCCCAGAAAAGGACATAGGATACTTTTTATCCCGATATTCCCACGGGATCGAGACTTATGCGGGTGAAACCGCGGGGCGCAGCTAGTTCGTAATAAAGCCTTTAACACCCAAATAGATTCTGCATAGTTACTACCCAATCGGCTTACGTACAGGGTGTTAGTTTCAAATGGACCATGCAACATAACTATATAGAACCACTAGCTGCGCCCGCGGTTTCACCCGCATAAGTCTCGATCCCGTGGAAATATCAGGATAAAAAGTATCCTATGTCCTTTCCCGGGACTCAAGCTATCTCTATACCAAATTTCATCTAAATCGGTTCAACGGTCTAAGCGTGAAAAGGTAACATACAGACAGACAGACAAACAGAGTTACTTTCGAATTTATAATATTATAAGTATGGATGTTTTAAGAACTTCAAGCTACGCTTCTCGGATATTGCCTGTATGGACTAAGTGATTCAGAGCCTAGGAAATGAAATCTGTTTTAACTCTGTTATTTTAGACCAAAATGACAGCTATTAATGACAACTTACTTTCCATGACATCACCTCAGCCTAATTTAAGTAATTATATCCTTTCTTTTTGAGGGGCCCGTGGCTAAATAATAACAGCCGCACAGGTCAATCGATCAGGTTAAGCTACGCTTGTCGCGGTTGGTCTGGGGATGGGTGATCATCTTTACATACCGAGACCCCTCCGTGCCTCGGAAAGCACGTTAAGCCGTTGGTCCCGGCTGTCATTCGTGGATCTTTGACAGTCGTCAGTAGCCCAAAAGTCTGACAACCAGTCTTACCAAGAGGTATCGTATTACCCAGTAACTGGGTTGTGGAGGTCAGATAGGCAGTCGCTCCATGTAAAATACTGGTAAGTATTCAGCTGCATCCGGTTAGACTGCAAGCCGACATTAACATAGTTGGGAAAAGGCTAGGCAGATGATAATGATAGAATAGAATAGAATACTCTTTATTATGTAAGTACATATATTCTTTCTTTATTCGTATATTCTTTCTTTTTTATTTCTTTATCACTGTATACACGTGCGTTCACTTAGTGTTTCTATATTGAAAGATATACATATCTATAGACAATATAGAATATTAACGTGTTCCACCATATTACTACCTGTGTTAGCGATAGAGTACACGCCATATTAATTAATAGATGATTGGTTTAGTTATCTCAGTCAGTGTATTTGAGACATAACTTATGTACCTATGTAGTAGTATTAGTATGTAAGTATTGTTTATTATATGTGGGAGGATATAAGCTTTGTGAAGTAATCAAGAAGGTTTATGAAACCAACGTTTCTCTACTAATTAATTCATTTGGCGTGCCTGTCTCCGGGAGGATCGATTTCGTTTTCTAATTTCGAAATCTTTGCACGTTGATATTTTAAAAGTGGCTAGTGCGTACTGGCCATAGAAATGATCTATGGTACTGGCTGCATAGAAATACTATGATCCATTTTTTAAATAAAAAAAATAATGAAATGCTATTCGCTGGTAAGAACATAATTGTGTTTGTATTGTATGTTTGTTTTAAAATGTTCGTAAGTCCAAATTAGGTTATCTATGGAAAGAAAAATTGTAAAATTTCGAATTCGTAAAAAACTGAGAGACCTTTTTTCTCAGGAATGTCTATATGAATTACCTACTGAAATATGAAAAGGACAACATCTGTGGGTTCAGCTAGTCCAAAATTAAAAAAAAAAAAAAAAACTAGTCAGTTAACAAAACAGGCAGGCTCAAAATAATAAACAAAGATATCAATGGTCCCTATTAACAAAGTCGGTTCCGCAAAACGACTACTGCCGGTCGATTCTGTAAAAATCTCACCGTGAAAACTTGCGTGAAGTGAGCTGTCAGTGTCATCCCACTGATGCTAGGGATTGACCAAGCAAACATTTACAATCATAATCGAGATTTTAATAATAGATTTTATGCTAAGTCTATTGATCATTTTATATATTTTCAAAGCTAGTATTTTAGTGGTCAAAACATTAATATTATTATTATTTATTTATTATATTTATATATACTTTATTGTACACCACAAAAATAATAATAATAATTACAATCATTAATACATCTTTTTAAGTTAGATTTCTATCGTTAAGAACAAATCTCATATGGAAAAGTGTTTATGGTAGAAATCTAACATAAGGAGATATATTAATGATTCTAATGACTATAATTCTGTAAATACATGTCTATTATAGTCGCAAATCACATTTTGATCAAGATACAACCTGACACTGATCTGCAGATTGCAAAAAACGTAAGAAAATTTAAATTTCGCGGTCTGCCATGTCACATTCACCTTAACCGGTCAAGCGGCGCGCGTCGCCCATGATTGGCGAGTGGCGACGAAACCGTAGCCAATGAGCGACGCGCGCGAAGTGATGTTGCCATGGTTACCGTGGAGTGAAATATGGAACATTCCGGATCGCACTGTAATCGATTACAACGTGCTTACACTTTGACCCCAATTATTCTGTATGGTATAAATTACCTATTATTCCCCGCATAATCTTACCATGCCGTACGGTTGTCAAGAGTGGTATTTTGACAGTTCAAACCGGTTTCGTTAAACTAACGTGGCATTTTCGAAATTGTGCTACCGGCTACAGTCGCCACCTTACCAAAGGATAAGAAATTCGTAGTGTAAAAAAACAAACAAATAAATACTATAATCTAACCGTGAATAAATAATCAAGTGAAATAGTTTTGACTCTCAGCTGCCATAGTGGTGATTTATCTAAATGGGAACGCAAATTATTTATGTGAGAGTTGTGGGCGATGATGGCCTAATTCGGAATGATCCATAAATCACGCAGCGCACTGCGCATGCGTATCAAGTGAACTTTTTTTTTGCTTTCATGCCATTGACGACCATGTACTTACAACTCGTTTATAGAGAGTAGTATATTCCTTGATGTAGAATGTACATAAGCCTGTACGTATTCGAGTACAGTGACAATAATTAGTTCCTAATTATTTAATGCTGTTAGAGATTTTAATGTCTAAATCCAACTGTTTTTGTACATCGAAAAAGTCAATTTAGTCAGCCTACATTTCAGATAATATAATATAAGAAATCGTGCTAAGCAAGTATTCAGTGATTGGTGTAATGTTCGTTTTCATAAGTACATAATACGTAAAAGCACATATAGGTTTTTTTTATATCATCTCTAGGTAAACTACACGTACAATATACAAACCTTATACCATAAATATTTAGGCATATTATTAATCTAGTGACGATTGCTGTTAGGACACACAAATTGCATTATTCATGTATACGCATGTTTTGGGCTGTCTAATTTTAGTTTTACTGTATACTGTTTACACACTGTGTCTACGTTTCTCAGCCAACTCTCCTGTCGCAGATCTGCTGAAAGAAATTACTAAGTAAATGATGAAAGCAGTTCCTCTATCTTTATGTAGTTTACTTTATTATGTATTTAGTGTGTATATAAATAAATATATTACATTTTTTAATTTGTATCACATTAAAAAAAATTGCTAATACATTTTTTCTACTGAGTCGGCTGCTTCCTGAGATGCAACTTCTTAATGCCGGGAACGGAGGGACATTGGATGTGTGTCGGCTGCACCCCCACTGCAAAAAGCTGGAAATAATGGTAATAATTTGTTACTAAGTATTTGATTTATTTAATTCCTACACATCAGCACATCTGCAGCTAATGTATTTACTTTCAATAAGAATAGCGGTATGATTTATTAAGAACAGCGTCTGATCAAATAAAATCAATTGAATGGGCCAATATTATTACTATATATTTAGAGCACAACGAGTTTCTACATTTCTTAATTCCATGCTCCGTGCCTGTCTGTGTCCCAATTTATTTGTTCCCTATTGTGTTTATCAAAAATAGTGTGTGAAATAATGAATACTTGCCTCAGACCGCCATGCATGACACAGCCGGGAGCGATGTGATCAAATCAAATAGAGGCAGTGTTCTTTTATTGTCTTCTGTCCCTTTAATGACTTAGCAACTGCAGGGTCGACAAGGCTCATCTGCTGAAAGGTAGAATATATCAGATTAATAAAATTCACTTGCTTTTGTGTGCCTATACTTTTGTGTTTTTATTTTAAGTTATCCTATGTTGTCCCACAGCTGGGCACGGTCTCCCCCATACTTTTCCAGTTTTCCTTATGTTGTGCCTTCTTCGGCCAATTGGTCAGGAACGTGTCAGTGACGACGCCCGCCTTGTCTTCAGGCAACCTTTGTTACTGAGTGACACACGTCTGTGACATGCCTACGTCTTTTACATTAGTTAGGTACATATTATTATCATCAAGTCGGTACTATTTTGGCATACCTGACAGACCACCACTCGTCCTTGCAAAGCTAACCACCTGACTGATCATCTAATTCATATACCTAATTATGAACAGTAACACAGGAACTGTGGATTAGGTAGAGGAATTCATTTTTAAATTAGAAAAACTTTCACCAATAGGTACATGCCAACATTATGTCATATTACTATCACATTCACCATTATAATATCGTGCTAGCCATTGTCACTGAAAAACTAATTCAAAGTAGGTACTAAGATAAAACTTTCATTTGTTTATTTACAATTATTTATTTTGAAACTGCAGACAAAAAGTTTATTTTGTATCGGAAAGCCCCATAGACAGCAGTAGACAGCACATCCACATGTTCACCACAGATGATAAAATCGCACCTTCGGTGCAACAAAGTCACAAATAGGCAAAACTGCAAAATTGGGGTAAGTATGCCAAATTGTAAACTATAAGATTATTAACGTAAAACTATAGCAAACAAAATAATTTAAAAATGAGCTGTTGTGACTTTGTTGCACCGAAGGTGCGACCAAAGAGCAGCCGCGAATTTTTTTTAATGTCTTCTTCGTTAGACAACTGACAAGACGCGCGAATTAGCCCTTTTGAAAATGTTAAAAATTGACACAGTGAATTCTGCAAAAATGAGGTAAGTACAATGTTATTATAAATATGAGGTCTTCAGCATTTTAAATTGGTAGGTAAATATTATGACGAACAGACGCTAGCACATCAAGCTACTACAATCAAAAAATCAAATCAAATTTCCGTTCACGGGCGAGCGTACCCATTTGTCACCAACCGGCGCGCACCCTTCAGGGGCGAGCGACACCATTTGTCACCACCCGATTCACGCGGCTTCAACCTCTATTATTACTGTAAATTAAGGTCTAATATCCTGTGCAACAGTTTGAGTCTATGGTCCGGTAGATAAACTAATCGACTAAATGATTCAAAACGAAAAATATGGGTTGGCAATATTGGAAAAAAAAAAGTTAAAAATAGACTTTACGATTCTTAATGGCAGCTGCAGTGCGTGAGCTGTTTTGTTATGATGCTATGTTGTTTATTTTAATAGTTTTTGTGTAAAATCGACGTTAAGTGGATGAATATTCGTTTATAACATATTATACGTCCTTGTAGATAATATTGTAGATAATATTTGCACGAAATAACATCACAATCAATCAATAATCCTTTTTTTTTGGTCAAAGAAAGTTTTACGTAAGTACTTCAAGAAAATCTTATGATTTTACAATTATAGTGGTATATTTTTACAAGATATAGGTAGTTATCAGTCAATAAAGGTTTATGTAGTATCCTAGTAACACTTTTTAAATTAGAAACAACTCAATATGACTAGACCGTGCCCAGCTGTGGGACAACATAGGATAACTTAAAATAAAAACACAAAAGTATAGGCACACAAAAGCAAGTGAATTTTATTAATCTGATATATTCTACCTTTCAGCAGATGAGCCTTATCGACCCTGCAGTTGCTAAGTCATTAAAGGGACAGAAGACAATAAAAGAACACTGCCTCTATTTGATTTGATCACATCGCTCCCGGCTGTGTCATGCATGGCGGTCTGAGGCAAGTATTCATTATTTCACACACTATTTTTGATAAACACAATAGGGAACAAATAAATTGGGACACAGACAGGCACGGAGCATGGAATTAAGAAATGTAGAAACTCGTTGTGCTCTAAATATATAGTAATAATATTGGCCCATTCAATTGATTTTATTTGATCAGACGCTGTTCTTAATAAATCATACCGCTATTCTTATTGAAAGTAAATACATTAGCTGCAGATGTGCTGATGTGTAGGAATTAAATTTTTTCTTTTCGACGTCCAGTAGCCAGTGCGACCAGACGTGTGTCAAACTCTCTTAAAAAACAGTTTATTAAAAATACAAATACTGATCACCCTAGTTTGGACCTTAAAAGTGAAAAGTGACAGTGCCAATTATCGTGCTAGTTAATGTGCAAAAAGGACTTTTGTATACTACTCCAATACGCGCAGTTCATACGGTAGCGACCGCGACACGGTGCGTGACCAGCAAGCGGCGCTCTTCACCCCCGCGGGTAAAGGAGACAAACTACATTTTTGATCCCGCTCGCACTCTATGACACCGCTGTAGCAACGAACGCAAGTAACTTACAATTTTGCCAACACTCAGTCATAAACTCATAACAATGAGTATGACGCACAGTGGAACGAATGTATGGGAGCGGTTGGACGTAGACATGTCCGAAAAAAAAGAGTAAAATTATGCCAAACTAATGATGCCATCTTATTCGATTACTTAATGCCTTCATAACTTGTGGTGATGAATTTCTTCATAACTCCCATATTTCGGGAGTAATTTGAGAAAATGTGAAATTTTACTATGAAAATGAGTGTATCGAGCTCTCTCCCTCCTGATTCCGGGCTTGTTTCAAGTAGCGGTCTCTAATATCGTAATGCTATTACTAAGAGCTATATTTAATACTAAGACACATAGTGCGCCAAATGTGCACTTTCTGGGATAAAAGGAAATGAAAATTTAAAAAAAAAAAACGTTTTTTCCCCATTTGTATTTACTTTAAACCGCAGACAGACTTATTAAGAGGTCTATAAATATATTATATATATACAGAAATATATATTAACAAAAATATTCACAAGAACTGATGAGAGTATGACTTTTAAGTAAGTTGATAATAAATTACCTAGTTTCATTAAAAGTACAATAAATAATTAAGATGTAAGCTCTAATTTACTAAGTTACACATTTTAAAACAATAACATCATTTAATTATCTTCGTCATCATCATCATCATCAATTAATTCAAATTCAGAATCGATGTCCGCTAAATCATTTATGTTAACAAATTCGATATCACTTTTCTCAGAATCCGTAAGCTCATAAAATTCCTTAAAAGAAGATTTTTTTACAAACTTATTTCCTTTTGGACGGATACTTGTAACAAGTGGATCAGAAGACAGTAAAAGATTGTGCATAATATCTTCATTGCATGAGATACTGCTATGCTTTCGAGAATGCCCCTCTCTATATTTTCTAAAATCTTTATTTCTAGCCTCAGATGCCTCTTCGGATAGAAAACCAATGGGCACAATTGACATGTTCTGAACTATGTCTGGCCCATGCATTAAAATTTTATGAAGTGAAGAAGGCATATAATACCATGGGTATAACTCCACGTAAAGCTTAGCAGTATCAAAGCAGAACTCTCGGAATTTAGTTACGTTGATCTTCTCTCCTGATGAAATACACTGCAAGATCACACAGATTTTTCTTAAAAGCATAGCATCTATTCCGGTCAGTTCAGCAGATTTAGTGTAGTTTTCAAAAAATCTCCTTGCCGAGTTGCCATTGTTGGTGGATCCACTGCCTTGTTTCACAACATCGAGAAGTAAGCCCGTTTCTCTTCTTACAGCCTCTTGAACTCTTTTCTTCCTGTCATCAACTTGCCTTTTTGCTATATCACCCCTTACTTGCCATGATTTTATGTCTAATTTGTAGGAAATGTGTAATAAGCATTCCATTGAGCGAATCCAAGCGTGAAGGGTGCTTAAGCCATATCTATACATGTCCTCGTTTGCGTGTTTATCTTTGATTAACTCTAAATTATTCATTTCTTTAGGACAAGCCTTGCATATGTCACACACTGAAGCTGCTGTATTGGATATAATGGAATGAATTTTACCATCAATCATTGTCAACAGCAGTTGGTGTTTGACACTAATTCCATCAGTGATGGTGGATGGAGTTAAGGCTTCAATCTCTGCTTCGATTTCAGCCATCTCTCTCTGCACATTTTCTTTGGTTTCCTTTATAAACTTAAACAATATTGGCCGGCAAAATGAAGTGGAAGATGGTCGCTCGTTTTCCCAAATTGTTACACCTTTTGAGACGAGCCGCAGTGGTACAAGACTAATCATAAAATTACTAGCAAGATCGATTTGCTCATCTTCACTCGTCCTTTGATGATAAATGCTTTGGCTAGATGATCCGTCAAAACCCCATTTGCTGGTCAATACGAGCTGTTGATTGGGATCAACAGGGGTTTCTAACGACCTAATAAGTCTTCTTGAGGTTAAATCCATCAAGGCTTGTAATTTGATTTTTGCAGAGCTCTCTGTAACTGTGAGATCTTCTTTGGCCGGATAGCACTTAATTTTTTCTTTAACCAACATGTAGTAACTCGGGTATTGAAGAGCTCCTTCTTGAGTGTTGAAATCCCGAAGAGTGTTATAGCGCCATTTCGATAAGTTCATCGATACATAAAGAGCCAATGCCTTCAAAGGGGATATTTCCCGTACCTGAATTGATTTACCTTCAATGAAGGCTTTGATTTTTGAGGCCTCTTCTGGATTCTCCGTCAAGTATTTCATAACATAAGCTGTATCGCTTTGTCCTGCCTTTTGAAGCGCCCTTTCGGCCGAAAACATAATTTCAGCGCTGCTACTGCTGCATGAAAGACTATCTTCAGTGCGTCTTCTTTTTTGCCGGTTACTAAGGTCCTCAAAAGATTTACGAGGACTAGGATGTGTACAAGTTGAAGCATCAGATTTAGCAGGAGAAATTATGGGCTCGATGACGTCACTTATATTTTCTGTAGAAGGTTCCATATTTTCATTCTGTAATTCCGGCCATTGAATTGCAGCCTGTAGCCAAATCTCATGTTTCTTCCGAAACTTATCTGTGCTTCTTCCAGACTGTGTCCATTTTGCATAAATGCGGTAGCAAAATCGACGACACCAGTCTTTTAAACTTGTTTCAGCACTTTCACATAACTGAACACAACTGTTATCTTTTAAAACACTGAACAAATAGTTAAAGTCGCGTAAATCTTTATGTGCGCGTGCGCATAAAGCAACGTGAATATCAAGATTTGTATTAAAATTTGGAAAATACATTGCGAGATTAGCTTGGATACAACGAGGTGTAAATCAACACTGATTTTAAAGTTACTAATAGTGACCTATTTATATAAAATCCAGGTATCCCAGGTATACTTTGTTAAATATTGCAAGGTAATTAGTTATTGTGATAATTAGTAAATGATGCATGCTAAATTAGTGTATTAAGAGCCATTTAGTAATTAAATAATAGCAATGTTCTTATCAGTAATCATTAGTGCATCAGTTTTATATGTAAACCTTAAGTCCCTAATTATATATCCTAATTAGCTTATATCTTCTCTAATTGGCTGCTCAGAAATGTTATTGTAATAAGGTAAACCTTTAGAAAAACGGTTTTAATCAACAAAATAAACAAAAAATAAAAAAATTGTGTTATAAAATAAACATCACTCTTTATCCCAGAAAGTGCACATTTGGCGCACTATGTGTCTTAGTATTAAATATAGCTCTTAGTATAAGCATTATGATATTAGAGACCGCTACTTGAAACAAGCCCGGAATCAGGAGGGAGAGAGCTCGATACACTCATTTTCATAGTAAAATTTCACATTTTCTCAAATTACTCCCGAAATATGGGAGTTATGAAGAAATTCATCACCACAAGTTATGAAGGCATTAAGTAATCGAATAAGATGGCATCATTAGTTTGGCATAATTTTACTCTTTTTTTTCGGACATGTCTACGTCCAACCGCTCCCATACATTCGTTCCACTGTGTGACGGCGCGATCGCCTAACGAAAAAAAAACGAACACGCAGAAGGCGGTAGCTGCTGCAACAACATCGACGTCGTACCCGGATTTGCGTAAATTAGACGAGAATGACGACTTACAATCCATTACTTTACGCAAAAGAAAAAGGCCTGAGCTTGACCAGGAATTCAAAGAGGAGATAACTAAAATACATACGGAAATAAATACCATGAATACTCAATTCACGGATATAATAGCCAATTTTCGTAAGGACATCTTTGCCTCCTTAGAAATACTTGCAAAAACTCAGTCAGACAATATGTCACAAATACGGCAAGACTTAAGTGATCTTAAAACGGACTTATCGAGCATTAATCAACGTGCGGACAAGTTGGCTACTGAGCAACAAGTATTAAAGTCTGATTTATCACAACTAGCATGTAAAAGCGACATAACCGAGCAGAAACTACAACAAATCGAATCCCAAATGGCTTCCCTAAAAACAGAACCAACATACACGTTTAAACAAGAAGAACTACTTCACGAAATGTGCGAACGACACGACCGACAAAAAAATATAATCATAGCGGGAGTTTTGGAACTAGAGGACACAAACAAGGCAGATCAAGAATATCTCGAAAAACTACAAATACAAAAAGTATTGAAACCTCTTTACGGCGACAATAAGTGCCCTAACATCATCAAATGCCTGCGCCTCGGAAAATACAATGCCGATAAAAATAGGCTCATCAAAATAAGCCTGGAATCTCGTGAAATAGCTCAACATATACTACGTAACAAGGACAAGCTCACTAAATCAAATATAAAAATATTCTCAGATCAAACACCCAACCAACAAAAATACCTGAACGATTTAAGAGTAGAACTAGAGCGCCGTCAAGAAAATGGAGAAACCAATATCATCATCAAATATATTAAAGGACAACCTAAAATTGTGAACACCATACCTCCAAAAAACTAATATCCACTGCAACCTCAACAATAACCTGCCCAAACCCCAACATAACAACGTATCAAGCAATAGACAATTACTCTCAACTTAACACCGACGCGCAAGCCCTTAAATTCCTGTATATCAACATACGTAGCCTATCAAAACAAGGGAAAATGGATGAACTTCAATGCATCCTGAAAAGCACACCCCACGTACTTCACCTGATTTTATTAAGCGAAACATGGATTAAATCTGACTCCGAAGGCTCATCAATATACATACCAAACTATACTCATCATTACAACTACCGCACTGATCGGCGTGGCGGAGGGGTATCAATTTTCGTCCATAATGACCTTGAACACAAAGAAATTCAACAAAACTACATTGATGGCAACAATTATCTTTGGATATTCCTAGAAAAGTATGCCCTGAACGTCGGCATTATCTACAAACCCCCAGATACGAATTGCAAAAACTTTATAGAATACTATTCTTCCCAACTCCAACAGAAACGACGATGCATTGTTTTCGGCGACTTCAACCTCGACTTATTAAAACCGGACCGAACTACGATAACCTACACAAATATGATCAAGGAGACTGGATACAAAATACTAAACAAAACAAACAAAAAATATTCAACTCGGACTACCGGCACCACCAATACAATATTAGACCATGTCTGCTCAAACCTCTCTAAAGACAACTTTCACATGGCTGTCATTGAATCACCCTTGTCTGATCATAACCATATATACCTGGAACTAAAGAAATTCAAACGACCACCCAGAAAAATACATCACTACACAGCTATTGACTACACAAATCTATACAAAGACGTCTCTAATACCAACTACTTAACAACAAATGACGACTACCATGCTCTAGAGAGATTTATAAAAGATAAAGTAAAAACAAACACAATAAAGAAATCAAAAATCCTAAACCTACCCAGAGACGACTGGATCAACAGAAAAATTACGAGAGAAATTGTCAAGCGAAATGTACTATGGAGTAAATCTAAAAATGATCCAAACAATAACGATTTTAAAACAGATTTTATAACAAAGAGAAACGAAGTGCAACACTTTATGAAGAAAGAAAAACGACAATATTTTTTTAATAAGTTCGATAAATGTAAATCAAATCCAAAGAAGATGTGGTCCTTAATTAACTATCTATCTAATAACAATCCGGTCACCTCTGGCAACATACCTAAGCTAAACGTAAACAACAAAACTATTAGCGACCCTATCGAGGTATGCGAAACTTTCAACAACTTTTTTGCGTCCGTAGGGAAGCTCCTAGCCACTCAAATACCACACAAATTCCACAATAACTTAACGTACACTGCAATTGACAATAACCCTAATACAAATCAATTAGACACTCTCACACCTTGTACTAGCACTGAAATCATAAGAATAATTGATAATTTGGACCCAAGTTGTAGCTCAGGAATTGATGGCATCACGACTAAAACTATTAAATGCATAAAAAACCTAATAGCGGCCAACCTAACAAATTGTATCAATGACTGTTTTAAGAGTGGTACATTCCCAAATACCCTCAAAATTGCCAAAGTCAACCCTATATACAAATCCGGCACAAAGACCGATCCCGGGAACTACCGACCCATATCGGTATTACCAGTACTATCAAAAATTTTTGAGCGGTTAATTTACACTAGACTAGAAAAATACCTAAACGACATTAATTATATTTATGATCGGCAGTTCGGTTCCCGACCCAAATCGAACACTTTGTGCGCCACAATCGATTTAGTCACCACCATTAAAACAAATATTGACAAAAAAAACATTGCACTCGGTATCTTTATTGACCTAAAAAAGGCTTTTGACACGGTATCCCATAAAATTCTATTATTAAAGCTAAAAAGCATTGGCATCACCGGAGAAATGTATAATATCCTGTCTTCATACCTTGACAATAGGAAACAAATTGTTAAAATAGGAGACGCGATGAGTAGAGCATCTCCCATAGAATTTGGTGTTCCCCAGGGATCTCTGATATCCCCCCTCCTATTTGCTATTTACATAAATAATATTAAAGATCTAGGCTTAACTGGACAGCTAACTTTGTACGCCGATGATACTTGTCTTTTCTACTTCGGTAACAACATAAACGCCATTGTAGCTGACGCTCAAAAAGACTTGGATATATTATACAACTGGTTTAGCTCTAATTTACTTACCATAAATGCATCAAAAACATCATACATAATATTCTCAGCTAAAAATAAAAAAATTCCTGACCACCCAGCCTTACACATAAACAACACTAAAATCATCAAAAGTAATTGCGAAAAGTACCTTGGACTTAGGTTAGACAACAAACTCACTTGGCAAGCACATATAGATCACATAAAAACAAAAATAACATCATTAATGGGATCAATGCGCGTATACATTAACAACATTCCAAAAAAAATCCGCTACAATATTTACAACTCATTAGTCCGCTCACACATAAATTATCTAATTGAAATCTGGGGATGCGCGACCAAATCTACGATTAAAGACATACAAATAGCACAAAATAAAATAATTAAACTTCTATTCAACTATGATTATCACACACCTACATCCGAACTATACAAACACACTAAACTAATGACCATTCATCAACTGTACACATTCAATTCCTGCATTCTTATTAGAAAAATTCTTAACAAAACTATACATACACAATTATCATTCAACACAAAAACATCCAAGTACAGCCAAAGAAACCCCAATCAAATACAGACGCACCCCCCGCGGACGCAATATGGCAGGAAAAACATAAAATACGAAGGTGTACAACTTTATAATAATCTACCGGCAGATATCAGGAGCACATCCTCTTTTAACATATTTAAATCTAAACTCAAGCAGTACGTCATAAACAACAAAAAACTATTAATGTAACGACATAAGCTAGTTTTGCATCATACATCACACCTACCTACATAAAAAAAGTATTAGCTACTGGACTACCTTACCTTAGTTATGTATTTATTCGCTAAGTGAACAATGTATGTTCTTTTAGAATAAATAAAGAATCTTTAAACCCAAATAAATCAAATACTTAGTAACAAATTATTACCATTATTTCCAGCTTTTTGCAGTGGGGGTGCAGCCGACACACATCCAATGTCCCTCCGTTCCCGGCATTAAGAAGTTGCATCTCAGGAAGCAGCCGACTCAGTAGAAAAAATGTATTAGCAATTTTTTTTAATGTGATACAAATTAAAAAATGTAATATATTTATTTATATACACACTAAATACATAATAAAGTAAACTACATAAAGATAGAGGAACTGCTTTCATCATTTACTTAGTAATTTCTTTCAGCAGATCTGCGACAGGAGAGTTGGCTGAGAAACGTAGACACAGTGTGTAAACAGTATACAGTAAAACTTAAATTAGACAGCCCAAAACATGCGTATACATGAATAATGCAATTTGTGTGTCCTAACAGCAATCGTCACTAGATTAATAATATGCCTAAATATTTATGGTATAAGGTTTGTATATTGTACGTGTAGTTTACCTAGAGATGATATAAAAAAAAACCTATATGTGCTTTTACGTATTATGTACTTATGAAAACGAACATTACACCAATCACTGAATACTTGCTTAGCACGATTTCTTATATTATATTATCTGAAATGTAGGCTGACTAAATTGACTTTTTCGATGTACAAAAACAGTTGGATTTAGACATTAAAATCTCTAACAGCATTAAATAATTAGGAACTAATTATTGTCACTGTACTCGAATACGTACAGGCTTATGTACATTCTACATCAAGGAATATACTACTCTCTATAAACGAGTTGTAAGTACATGGTCGTCAATGGCATGAAAGCAAAAAAAAAGTTCACTTGATACGCATGCGCAGTGCGCTGCGTGATTTATGGATCATTCCGAATTAGGCCATCATCGCCCACAACTCTCACATAAATAATTTGCGTTCCCATTTAGATAAATCACCACTATGGCAGCTGAGAGTCAAAACTATTTCACTTGATTATTTACTCACGGTTAGATTATAGTATTTATTTGTTTGTTTTTTTACACCACGAATTTCTTATCCTTTGGTAAGGTGGCGACTGTAGCCGGAAGCACAATTTCGAAAATGCCACGTTAGTTTAACGAAACCGGTTTGAACTGTCAAAATACTACTCTTGACAACCGCACGGCATGGTAAGATTATGCGGGGAATAATCTGTAATTTATACCATACAGAATAATTGGGGTCAAAGTGTAAGCACGTTGTAATCGATTACAGTGCGATTCGGAATGTTCCATATTTCACTCCACGGTAACCATGGCAACATCACTTCGCGCGCGTCGCTCATTGGCTACGGTTTCGTCGCCACTCGCCAATCATGGGCGACGCGCGCCGCTTGACCGTGCATCAAAAATACGGATCTTAGTTATTTAGTATCTATCTACAATAATGTTATATTTGCACGCGTTACAGGTTAAATAAGTAGTCTGTAACTAGTTAATACAAAATCTGGTTAATTGTTGAAAACAAAATGCACACAACTGACTTTTTAAATGTACAAACACGGTTGGATTTAGACATAATATCTAAAAGCGTTGAAATAAATAGGAACTAATTTCTGAACTCGATTACGAACAGGCTTACGACCATGGTCGTCAATTATAGAAATAAATAAATAAAAACTGAATTTAATATTAATGACAGCGCCTAACGCGCAAGCACTTCACGCAATCCACATCAAAATAATCTACAATGTGATAATGACAGTGACTAACGCGCAAGCGCGGCGTGAAGTGTTCACTTCACTCGATTCACGACATTAAATGTCGTGAATCGGGTGAAGTGAACACTTCACGCAATCCACATCAAAATAATCTTCTATGTGATAATGACAGTGACTAACGCGCAAGCGCGACGTGAAGTGTTCACTTCACCCGATTCTCGACATTTAATGTCGTGATTCGGGTGAAGTGAACACTTGCGTGACGCGCTCGCGCCTCAGGCTGTATTGACTATACTCCATTTGTTTAGGTAATTAAATAAAGGTAAACAAAAAAAACCACGTGCCGTGGTTAACCAACTAAACGTAATACCAGTCTATTCAGTTGTCATGCTACGTCACAGTTGTACTCTTCAATTTAGCAACGTTATAATTCGTTAATAATGTTGCTAAATTGAAGAGTACAACTGTGACATAGCATGACAAGTGAAGTGAGTGGTATTACGTTTAGTCGGTTAACTAAGTCACGTGGTTTTTTTGTTTACCTTTATTTAATTACCTAAACAAATGGAGAATAGTCAGTCTAGGAAAAAAAGAAAAAAAAAACAACATTGAGTTTCTGGCTAAGTTTCTGTTTTGCTATTTTAATGTAAAACCCCACGAAATATTAACGTTTTGACCACTAAAATACTAGCTTTGAAAATATATAAAATGATCAATAGACTTAGCATAAAATCTATTATTAAAATCTCGATTATGATTGTAAATGTATGCTTGGTCAATCCCTAGTATCAGGTGGGATGACACTGACAGCTCACTCCACGCTCACTTCGCCTAAGTTTTCACGGTGAGACGGTTACAGAATCGCACGGCTGTTCAGTAGAGCAGTTCAAAGATTGAAAAAAAAATTAAAAAATTAAAATTAAAAAATTTTGAGACTGGATGTTCAAATTTGCACTGATTGTTTTATGTACGTATTGTTTACTATGTACTGACATAGACAAAATATAGAATAGCCAAAATAAACTTTGAACTGCTCTACTGAACAGTAGTCTTTTCGCAGAACCGACATTGTTAATAGGGACCATCGATATTTAGTTAGCTAATTGAATTATTTATTAGATAACTAGTTGAATTATTTTTTAAAGTAATTGAATGACAAAAACATCATCTACAACTCAATCTGAAATCAAATCTCCAAGTGAAAACTTTTAACCATTTATTTTGATAGACTTACTTTCTATCACAATTTGGCCTGATATAAACGAAGTCCCAGTATAAGATAAAACACGTTTCTCTTGAAGTTGCCAATTCACTTTTACATAACTTTGAAGTCAAGACTACAATTTACATTTGCATTTAGAGATAAAATCTCCATACTTCTTTTAAAATATAGGTTCTTACTTTAAACAAACAAAATGCTATCATTATTCTATCTAGATAGGAAAGCACGTTTAGCCGTTGGTCCCGGCTGTCATTCGTGGATCTTTGGCAGTCATTACGGGTAGTCATAAGCCCGAAAGTCAGACAACCAGTCTTACCAAGGGGTATCGTATTACCCAGTAACTGGGTTGTGGAGGTCAGATAGGCAGTCGCTCCATGTAAAATACTGGTATTCAGCTGCATCTGATTACACTGGAAGCCGACCCCAACATAGTTGGGAAAAGGCTACGCAGATGATGATGATTCTATGTAGATAGGAAAATCGTAAAACAGATATAAACATAAGTAAACATAAAATAAGGTGCGCAGAAAGACAGCCATCCATACTTAATATTATAAATTCGAAAGTAACTCTGTCTGTCTGTCTGTATGTTACCTTTTCACGCCTAAGCCGCTGAACCAATTTAGATGAAATTTGGTATAGAGATAGCTTGAGTCCCGGGAAAGGACATAGGATACTTTTTATCCCGATATTCCCACGGGGTCGAGACTTATGCGGGTGAAACCGCGGGGCGCAGCTAGTACACTAATAAATAACAAACAAGTAGCAAACTCGATCTTTATTTACCTGTGACTGGACTGAGATCCTATGGTTGGATTGAAAATAAATCGTCTCTTCATAAATCAATAAACACGGCCATAACATAAAATTGCTGAAAATGGCCTGTCCTAAAGGCTAAATTGAGGCTCAGCACTGAAATCGTAACCTTTGCTAAAACATTGCAGGCCATTGCACTTAAAAATCTTTATTATCGTTTTAATTTTTTGTAATATAACACCACTTTTCAAGATACAATTTTCCAGCGTGACCTAATTCCACAATTTAAAATACAGTCGTTGGCCGCTACGTCTTCATAAGTCGCATTTTTAATCAACAAACCCTCAGAACTCGCTAATTTGAATAACGGACAACGCAAAAGGGTTGTTTTAGGGTACCGCACTAATAAATGTGAGAATGGTCGCTGTAATAGCTTGTGTTAAAGTGTTAAGGTTGGGACAAGAATTGGGTCTCGGTTTTGGTACCGGTATCGGTAAGGGCCAGTCTAATTTGAACTTGGGTGGCTATCAGAGATAATTTAGTTGGTAAATTAGTCTAAACTTCATGTTGCTATTTGATTTATTGTTGTGTAGAAAGCGTTTGGTGTGTTTAAAGCTGTGTATCAACCCACTCGGACTATCTCAGGTCAGTCGTTTATTTGCAGGGATGTGCCATGCCAAATTTAAAAAAAAAGGTCTCTTATCCTTTATTCCTCTCACAGATACGAGAAACCGATACATTTAAGCCGTATCTACGTTGAAAGATACCATAAGATATTCTTTTACCTAAGTTATCTGAAACTACCTCCAAACCAATACCGTTTTGTCTGAATCAACAGCTAGATATGCCTTGTGTAAACATTCGAAACCACAATCCCGACACTAGAATCGATACCGATACCGAATCCCATCACTACGATACTCTAAAACTGGGACATTAGCATTTTAAACGGCATGTGTTATTTGCTCTCAAATTGTTGCGGATCTATTAGTGAGTCGGCCACGGATGCGCAGGATTAAGCTGTTTAGTTAATGGCTCGAGGGCCGCGGAATGAGCGCTGTAAAGCCTATTTCTCGCTACTTTTATGAAGTAATAGAATGTTATGGGATATTGTTTACTGAACTGGCCGTCTCCGATGCAAGATCGGGCAGGATGCCAGTTGTTGAGACGTTTGTAGGACCTAAAAAGCTGAGTACGGGAAGACGTTGTTGTGTCAGTTTTTTGAGGTAAAACATTAGGGCTGTTGCTTATTTTCGTGAAAAATATTACGGAACTCTCGCACTATTTAATATTCAACAATTTAGCGTCTCTGAAAAAAAAAACTCAATATTTTACCTAAATTCTGCAGCAAAAACGCTTCATAAACACACCACAACCCATTTACACCACCCTATTAATTAAAACTGTTAGTACAGACTACAGGTCTTCCTACGGGCCCGCCATTCCGCGCGGGCGCACACTTCGCCGCAATTTTTCCATCAACGGGTGGCCACCACAATTATGCGATTTGCATACCTATCGCCGCCGCCACTCGACGCGACGCGTTTTTGTGCGCCTACCCTACCTACCCGCAACGCCCTTTCAGTGTACACCGGCTGAAATAATTTGTAACTACATGAAGGGAAGTGCTGGTACCTACTATACAATGAGAGGCTTTTTCGCATGTGTTGCTGGGGAGAAAATTTAACGGCAGTTGTAGGTCCTAGATATGAAATAGACCACTCTGTTGAACTAATTCCTGTGTAGATGGAGAATTAAAACTTTTTTCTTCAAGTTGGTACTAAATCAGACTAAAATAAAACGCCAGAGCCAATTAAATGCCTATTTGCCGCGCGCAACTTGTAGATACAAGTCACAAAAGCAGGTCAACGCGTCCCGGAGGTCTTACGAAGAAAGACATTTTATGCAGCTTAAGAAACTGTTTTTCTTTATTCCCCAAGTTACATTGTTCTAAAAATAACTATTGTGAACCAAACTGGAACTGCAAAACATATAAGACAAAGCTAAAACCATTAAAAGGTATCATTATACGTCGCTATCTGCAAAAAAATTCAAATTTCCGGCGAGCATAGTGCAAAACGGTTCAAAACACAACACGTCGGAGCACGGGTTTATTGGATTTTAGCGGAAATTTCACTCGCACACGGGACGAAACGAGCAAAACAGCCGACACTGTTTGCGAATCACCTCCGCATATCGAATTTTGATTCCTGATTTGTATCGGAACAACCACCGACCCTATAAATAGGACGCACGCGGGATGCGCAAATGGAATGCAAAACGCTGCGGATGCTATCGGTGTACCGGACACACCAAAATCCGTTGTATGGATAAAACTTCCATACATATGCCACCGGAAATTTTCGGAACAAAAATACTACTACAATAGGCACAGTTTTTTCGTGCACACAGCACACGGCGTCCGCTAAATTGTTTGCGCGTATCTACATAACGTAAACAAACAATATTGCATGTCCACCGGACTCTATAAAGTTTCGCTAAAAGTTAATCTTGAAGTCCGCGCGGCCCTCACTGCAATAACCGATTCTCGGAGGAGCAACGCAAACACTCGAAACTTGCTCGATGCTATCTTGGATGTCCAATTGAGTTTTCATCCTGTGCCGGTCCTCCATAGAATGCTAATAAACCCACTTAGCCGACAAACTACTAGTAGCTTTGTCTTTTAAAGTAAGGACTGTAAGGAGATTGTCGGCGTTGCATCTATCAGCAATCTCTCGTTGTAACAAAATTAAACTCGACTTTGTAATTCTAAAGTCGAATCTCGACTACACTCGGATCTCCTTGCTAATTGTTGAAAAGAGGAAACGTAATAAAAGTGCTAGTCTTTGAAGCAAAGAAGCTGGCCCGGAGCGCCTCCGAGGAGCGCATTTTAATAAATTAAAACTGCGCAAAATTCCCATTCCAATATCATTTTATTTTCCTTTTTGCGCCGGGTCCGGAGCTCGCCGCCTTACATTGATTCCATTTTACTGAAAGACCATCAATCTACCTACCTACTTCAGCGTATTAAAAACATGCCGTATATTTTCAAAGAACGTTTCTTACCTACCTACGTGGTATAGTAACTGAAATCATTCGGATTCACTTACACGTTCGTGGACAAACGGCCGACCTAACGTTTGCGGTCCAGTTCACGCTTAACGAAATGTTGCTGCCGGAATTGAGATAGCATTCGGGCGTACATTTAGAGACTGTATACACAGCTGTGATACTGCTTTGCTTTTAACGAAATATATTCATTGAAAGCCTAGTTTCGGCTTTAAGACCGACTGCATATTCAGTTTTCGTTTAGTGTCAATCGATGCTTCGGGTACCTTCGGGTTTGTTGGAATACTTTTGAAACTGGAGTCCCAAATAGTTTCGTGGGCAAAGAGTAAATTGACTAAGAGCTTGTAATTGTAACCGTGCACTAATAACTTTCTTCTCTACATTCCAGGTGCTGTTGATATCGCTGGAGCTTCTTGCATCGCGGAGTGGAGCAGCGGCGCTGGCTAATTGCCCGGGTGGCTGCAACTGCAACGACGACACCCTCGTGGTGGTGTGCGAGGAGAGCCGCCTCGACGTCCTGCCCATCGCGCTCAACCCCTCCATACAGCGGCTCATCATCCGCAACAACAAGATCAAGACGATCGACAGCTCGATGCAGTTCTACGCTGAGCTGCAACACCTAGACCTCTCCCAGAACCACCTCGTCAACATACCGACGAAAAGTTTCGCATATCAACGCAAACTGCAAGAACTACATCTTAATCACAATAAGCTATCCTCAGTGACAAACACAACTTTCCAAGGACTTAATCAATTAACAGTTTTGAATTTAAAACGAAACTTCTTGGAGGAACTAACGAACGGAGTTTTCACTACTTTACCAAGATTAGAAGAACTGAACTTAGGCCAGAACAGAATATCAAGGATCGAGCCCAGAGCTTTTGCTGGCTTATCAGCTCTGAGGATCTTGTATTTGGATGATAACCAACTAAGCTCAGTGCCGACGACTTCCTTCAGCCTCTTGGGTAGCCTCGCAGAGCTACACGTAGGCTTGAACGCGTTTTCCTTCTTGCCAGATGATGCCTTTGCCGGTCTCAATAGACTGACGGTATTAGATCTAAACGGAGCAGGACTCTCAAACATTAGTGAATATGCATTCAGAGGTCTTCCAGGATTAAGAAGTCTAAATCTCTTTGGAAATAGATTACTCACAGTGCCCACAATGCAGCTGTCTGGTCTCACAAGATTAGAAGATTTGTACATCGGACAAAATGAATTCCTGACATTGGAGAGTCATTCATTCAAGGGCTTGAAAAACCTCAAATTCTTAGATATCACTGGCGCTACCCAGCTGGAGAGAATTGAGAAAGGGGCGTTCGAAGATAACATCAATCTGGAAACAATTGTTTTGGCAAACAACAAAAAATTGGCAATCCTAGAAGACTGCACACTATTGGGCTTACCGAAATTGAAGCATGTTTCTCTAAGAGATAACGCCATTGTCACACTAAGTGAAACCGTGTTTATTGGCAAGGAGTTAAAGCAGCTAGATCTAACCGATAATCCTATCTTCTGTGATTGTCAATTATTATGGCTCCAACAGTTGCTGTATGACAAGAGTAACTTCACACAATTACAATGTGCAAGTCCCGAGCACTTGAAAGACAAACCTCTAAGAAACCTGAACGCTGATGACTTGGGCTGTGTTCTGCATGATACACGACAGCAGACCATAATCTGTATCGTTGTAGTCGCATGCGTGGCCACCATCGCAACATTAGTGTTAATATTGTATAGGTATCGCAAGAGCATGCAGGAGAAGCTGAAAGACTACAAGTGGAACAAGGGACGCAAGAACCTCGAGTACCACAAGCCCATCTCCACGGAAGAGGATTGCATAGTGCGTGGCATCCACCCGTCGCAGTACCCCGCGCCGCCGCACACGCCCGGCCTCAGGCCTATTCCTGTGACGGAACTGTAGCTAGAGCTTTACGCCTCCCCGAGCGTTTTCTTCATGTCAGGCGGCCAGCAGGGCTCTGCGCGGCGGCCGCAGCGCTCGGGGGGCGGCGGCACGCTGCCCGCCAACGGCTTCACGTACATTGGCGGCGACACGCGCCCGCACCAGCCGCTTACGCTTAATAATGGCGCACCGGCTCATCACCTCAACAATGGCTCTTTGCGCTCACTACCAGATAAAAAGAAAAACCGCAACGGTGTCGTATGTCACCCGGAGAACTTCCAGCGCAACCTCGACACGCGCTACTCGAGGAAGCAAGAGAACGGTTACATGCGCAACTCGGAAACCATCATCGGTTTCCCGCGCAACGACCGGGAGTACGAGCGCGAGCACGCGGACTACAGCGAGCCCGAGTACTCCATCATCCCGGAGGGCGGCTACGGCCGGCCGCTGGACGAGTACCCGCGCGCCTGCGCACACTCCAACACGTTCAACTGTTGAGCCGCGCGCGCACGTGAACTATCTCAATCGTTTGTGATCTTGTAATTCTAGCAATAAATCTTCATTCCATTAAGTTTTCTATGGACGGAGTCAGTTGTGACGGACGTAGTGCTCTAGAGCGGTTAGTGACATTAGTGTTTCGGGTCCGGTGTACGTTCGACCAGTGAGGACTATCCTGTATCGTATTCGTTTTAAAAGAGTACCTTATTTGTAAATTATAAATTTAAGTAGTGATGGATCTATTTTTCAATGGGACGATGGGGGCTCGGGGCGTGTGTAAGTGAGACTTCGCACGAGACAACGGTACAATGTACGACTAGTCGAGCAGGAGCGAGGGGGGGCAGAGCCCGCGTCGGGCCCGCAGGGGAGCCCCCTCTATGATGTACATCATAAAACATTGTGATTTGTAATTTTTTCTACCAGTGCGGTGGATTTTGTATTTGATTTTGCACAAAAAACCATTCCATATGATATCTTTTTAATGTCTAATATTTTATTTATAAACGAGTAAAGTAAGTGTGCGTTAAATAAGACACCAATATGAAAAATATTAGAATTAATAAATGTAAATATATTTATACTATATTGAGATATTTATAAAATTTAATACAATCTTGTTCTTCTAAAAATTATCATAAAATTATTTCGGGATATTGTATTGTTTGCTATAATGACTGATATCCTAAATACGAGATTTCTTATGTCTGTCACTACCTACCTATAATTAAATACCTACTTACACTACATTCTTAATGTGTAAGAACGAACGCACCCATTATTTCTAATATGAACACATCTTCGAACACTTTTATGCTCAATCCTAATATTGTATGTAATAATTTATTAAGATTGAAGTAAACGAAGAAACACGATGTCTTATTATTGTCATTAAAATGTACCTCTATGTTAATTATAATTGTTCTGTTACCTATTTTTTTAAATGTCCCATAGTATGAATGCTGTGTGATCTATTCAGAAACATATTACCAATTAATGATTAAAGGCAGTAATTAACTGATAGGCTCCTAATTACCGACGCGCTGCATACAAATTAACTTAGCCCGTATCAATTAGTTTAATTGCAATCAGATATAAGCATCGCTCCATTAACGTCCCGGCCAATTTATACAAAGAACCGTGTATGCGCCAAGCAGACTACATATAGGAACCAATTTAGTATAATATGCAATCTGTATTACAATGCTAAAGCATTCCATTTGGGATGAAGATTTTTATATATTATGGAGCCTGGCATAGGTGCCTACCTGTCCGCCACTTTTGATTTTTTCCAAATGGAGGCCAAGCATAAAACCTATATAAATAGATAGCTGTTTTTTGAAATAATCAAATCAAACATCTATGCAACAAGATGTAGTACGAAAGATCAAAAAAATTTGGATGTCACGTGATCAACATTGACGGGGTTTGATTCTATTATGTTTGCATTGATGCTAGCTATCAATTTATATAGGTTTCACACGTGGCCACCATTTTGTAAAAAAAAAATTGTGGTACGCCAGCACATCAACCTACCCGAAACTGTCAAATTTTCCCAATCAACTTTGAACTTTATGCTTTAGTGCTAAAGTTGAAAATCTATTAAAGAAATTTGACAGATTGTAGTAGGTTGATGTGCTGGCGTCTGTACCACGGACCTTCAAAGCCCTTTTCTGAATAGATTATACCATTTACAATAATGTGCCTCTGACGATTGTCACTCGTCGATATAATCAACTGAATAATTTCTGTAAACATTTTCTTTTTATCATTTAACTCGACAAGTTCTTGCCATATTCCAAAAAGGCATGATGGTATAATTAAATAGGTATTTGATAATCACTTTTATTTTGTAGAAAAAGATTAATACGTAAAATTAAAATTATGATAAAATATTATAAAAGCGTCAGTAATATTGCAGTTATGCTACAAGTTACGAAACTGTAACATTTAGAATTGTGATAAGAGCAAGCTTTTATAATAAACGAGGTTAATTAAGTCGCTAGATACCTTCTTAGTGCCATTTTTGTGTCTTCTTGGATTATGGTCGTTTTTTACTCCAGTTTTATATACCCACACGACATACTTACCTGAATTTTGGTGTTATTGAGTTATTGTAAATATGGAGAAATTAAAGACTAAGCAATTAAGGCATGTGTTAGTGCCTAGTGAATGCCTAAAAAAGTATACAAGAAAAATGATGAATACATATGAAAACATTGTGATTAGAGTACTCACGACATTGTAATTGAAATCATCAGTCATTTCTGTACTTTATTGTAGTTATTACCTACATACAAACTTGATAAATATAACATACCTCAAATTTAATTGTGTTTTATTCTTGGCAACCTCTACAAATATATATTATACGTTAGTGAAATCCTACATCAACCCAGAACGCCACAACAGACAGTGTGCAAATTCCTGGGTTCGATTCCCAGACAAAGGATAGAAACAGGTCGCTCTTACGAATTCCACCTTCCCTGGCAGCCTTACGAGGAAAAAATATCAATAAATCAATTGCTGCGTAGGACGGTTTTCAGAATAGTTCATAACAATCTCTGAATATCGTTGTGGAAAATGGTCGAAACAGACTGGCAGCATTGCGATCACAAAATAGTGCTGTTTGTTAACAGCGCCATCTGTATACGAGTTCTAACACCCGTAGCTAATTTTTCATGAACAAAACTGAGGATAGATGGCGCTTATACGCGAAATATTCGTGATACCGGTTGGGTGAAATCAACACGAAAAAAACACAAAACACAAATAAAATACTGCCCAATACATTGCCTACCAAAACCGTGTTCAGTTTGAATGAAGCTATTGAAATACATTATATTCATCGACCAACCTTGTTTAGATAAAATTCAGCCAAGTAGAATAAGTTAGATTCTAGGCACAAGCTACGTGGCAATTCAACATATTTTATACAAGGAGGGTCTCATTATTTTTGACCTGGACGTCGTTTTTGAGATACCCATTTGCTAAAAACTCAATAAATTTCCATGTTAGGATGCAGATTACCAAATGGAAGAAAGCTTCTAGGACAACTACGAACTGCAAATCCATCAATGTTTGACAAAGGTCAAGGTCAAAAATTAAAGGGGCGATGAAAATTTAATTATTTAGACGGCCAGTTTTTGAGATATTTCTTAAATAAAATGGCGCTGTCAATATAAATGGTTCTGGTGTGCTTCGGGCATTGAGTTGATTTCAAACTACCGGTGTCTCGAACACGGATAGGGAAATGCGCTTGCGCGAATATTGTTTCAGGAAAAAGTAGTCACTGGGAGCAACCCAAAAAAAAGATCATCAGCCCAGCCCAGCATCATTTATTCCTAATCCTGTGTAAAATGATTGTAGTAGTCATTGCAGGTGGCTTTCTTAAAGTACAACTTTGCAGATATATCGATTTCATTTACCTACGTCGACTGTACGACGAACTGTAAAAAGTTCAAATTGACCAGAGCTAGGTCAGTGAACTGGTGCAACCTCGCACTTCAGCAATGTGACTCATAGGACATTGACCTAAACCTTGCGGCAAAGCCTAGCAGCATAATTATTATTAATCGAACCTTGGGGTTATAAAAGCAAAGACAAACAAATTGTTCATTAATTTATTTATTTATAGTATGCAACATTTATTTATTAACATTACAAAATTGTTCAGCCTTGTGATGGGAGAAGCCGGTTTCAGCCGATGCGCAGATTGACATGATTTTGTAAATAAATAAAAAAGATATGAGTTTTAGGCGCCTGTGTTAGAAGTGGAATATTATGAGTAGTTTTCACTTATGCTTTACACTTAAAATTTCTCCTCTTCAAGACCGTGTTTGAAGAACATCATGATGGGGATCTGTGTGCCGTCAACATCTCTGTACTCCATCATGGCGACCATGCCATCGCAGTCCATAGATTCTCCAGTGAAAAACTGGAGCTCCTTAAACCTACCGAGGATGTCTTTCATGACTTTGTTCATGTTGGTCTTGAAAATATCAACCTGGTCAGGTGCCTTCTCTTCCAATTTTGCAACTAATCTGGAATTAGAGAAGTTTAATGTCAGATACATTCAATGAATACATACACATTTTGGTTTCTGTGGGCATAAACAAGATAATCTGTACAAGAGTAAACCAATACAATATTACATTGTAATAACTATGATAGCTATGAGGTCACATTAATAGATAAATCAGGTGTTAGCCCCCTTTCATGAACAATCATTACAGAATGAATGTTTTTTCATAAAGGTTATATGCTTTTGCATCAATCGCTCCATAGGAAGTCATTGAGGATCAACCAGTGGTATTAGATGATGCACCAGATGTATTGAATATACAATTTACAAATAAATAGGTAATAAGAAAAAATATGTAGGTGTGGTTTGTGGCAAGTTTGTGTGTTTTCAAAATGTTGAATGGCAATTGAAATAGTATGCAAAATATTAATTTTTGCTGTGCCATTGTTAAGGCATAATCTAAAGACTAAGCAGAAATGAGTTTCATGCAAATAAAACATATGACTGAACTTTACATAGGATGAATCAAGATAAACAATTTGTGCAAACAAGGAAATGCACTTTGTTCTAAAACAGAATGCAGAAAAACAAGTCGTTAAAATTGATGATCTGCCGTTTGATCATCACTGGCAATGCATTGCAGGCATGTGTGGCGGACTTAAGTTGTATTTCTCACTTGAATTCTTAAAATAGGTAGATTCAATACTAATCTAATTTAACAATTAATGCTGAGATCAAGATTCATAACCAGTCTATACTAGCCAGCTAGCTAGCCGGCTAGTCTAGCTTCTATAAGCTTTGTCTGAATAGAAACCAGTACAAATGAAATGTGAGAATGTTTATAAAATATAGCTAAGAGTATAATGGCAGTGTTTTGTTCACAACCATTGCTTCAAATGTAAGCAGTGCCAATTTTCAACAATGTTGCTTCACCTTTGACAATAATATCAGCAAATTAATAATCCCTAAGCAGAATGTTCGGAAAAGATAGATAAAACATGATATTGAGGATTAAATACCAGATTGTAGTATAAATCCATGTAAAATATTGAGTCATTATCTGCCTACCCATTTACTATGTTGGGGTCAGCTTTCAGTCTAACCTGATGCAGCTAATTACCAGTATTTTGACATTTATTAATTGTTACAATGAATATTTTTTGTATTTTTTTAATAAATGCTATCACTTTTGTGAATTCTGCTGTTTTCAGCTGAAATCATCTTGAACTTAACCTACACTGATATGCTGTTATCACAACTAGGCATGTCAAAATATAGATAACAAACTTGATTACATCAATATTTATCATGCCATAATTCACAAGTCATCCACATGGACAATTAGAAAAATATACTTCAATGTTGATGAAAACATGATAAAAATATTCAAATATTCATTGTTCTAGAAAAATCAAATATGAAATAAGGTGAAGAAACAAGAATTGAATAATTTTCTAGAACTAAAATCAAAGAGCTGGACCTATCTACATGAATGTTATAAATACAAGTCTTTGAGGTTACAATGTGCACTATTTTTATCATCAAATGACTCACAATGCATTTCAGTAGAACTTTCTTTAGTGCAACATGGCATGACAAACTAGACACAAGGAATTCTGACCAAATAGATGGTAGTGCAGTATGCAGCAAATACATGATTGGCTGCACCCAGCTGCACTTTGAATTGAGGGTAAAATTAAGGGACACACCTTAAAACTAGTTTCAACAATAGCATAATATTTGCATGTTTGCAATTTAGGAGATGCAAGCAATTTTTCTTGCTTGCACTACCTTCGATTTTGTGTTATTAACCACAAAGACTTGCCTTCAAACCTCTACCACTTATCAATGAATGCACCATTGTCTGAACTTTATCACAATTCTAAGCATTAATCACCGAGACACTCACTTTTTCATGTAGTCTTTGAGGTATAATGTGTAGGATTTCTTGTCACCGAAAGCATATGTTTCGACAAGCCTGTGGTTCAGGACTATGTCAACACCACTTTCTACTGCAGCATCTGTGCCTTCGTCAGCTTCCTCAGCCGAGGGGTTGAAGCCTTCGATTTTAATATCGCCCTGTGCTCTCGACACCAGTTTCCCGGTCACTTCGTAAATTACTTCATCGACCAGTTTCATTTTGTATGTGTCTGAGAACATCTCATCACCTGAAATAAATAAACCATTACGTGAAATCCATGTTCACACCTTTCTTGCTTCGTGAAATGTAGATGTGGCAATAAATTTTGCAAAGATTGATGATGGGACATCATCACATCACTGCTCGGCGAAATGTCAAAATCACTGTTATCAAAGATACGCATTATAAATGAAATACAAACATATATTTTACAAGAGAAACACAATAAACTCAATTACCAGTAATAATATCTTTATAGATCCTCATTTTGATGGATTAGAGGCGATTAAAAATAATAAAAACCGAAACAACGGCTTCTTGCCCCAAGAACTAAACCGGAAAGGGCTTTGAAAAGAAAAGAAGGAAGTGCTTAGAGTTGCCAATATATGTCTGAAGGCAACAAAACATTAAACAAAATAAAATTAGTCTAGGATGAAATAAAATTAAAACGAATAATACAAAAAGCAAAATTCAGTAAACATATTACTTTTCTCAAATAAATATCAAAAATATTTGTTTTTTTTTAAATGTTCCAAAGGTTTCCTTCATTAGTCACAGACTTTGTGGAAAAACTAAACGTGCCGTAAACGTCATTTAGCTTTTGTTGGAGCAGTGCAGGAAATAGGTGGCGCTTGTAGTTCATGAAAAGATGGAAGTAGTTCTTTACAATTCTAATGTTTGTCGATTATGTGGGGAAGAAAATGATAATGGAAATCTATTATATTCGTGTGAAGAAAATAGTCAAAACTTAAGTGAAGTGATTAACACATATTTGCCAATCAAGGTATACCAGTTTTATTTATTGTGATTTGTATTGACTTCAATCAATAAGAAATTAAAATGGCTGACTTTATGTACAAATTAACATTTTCCAACTTATTACTGTAATTTATTACGATAATAAACAAGAATATCAGTTAATGTCATTATAAAAAAATAATTACATAATTCGAATCATGTAGTTTAAAACTCTTATTTATTGAAGGACGTTTTCGTATTGTCAAATGTCAGAATTTATTTTATTTCAATTCGTAATAGAGCTCGCGCCAAGTTTGTTTTCTTTGTAGTTTTCTTAGGAATTACCAGTAAAACGATACTTATAAAAAAATACGCTACACGCCAATTCCATTATTGGTGTAATTTTAGGTTGCTGATGATGGGCAACTGCCTCGAACCATCTGTCCAGGATGTACCATACAGCTGGAAGCCACCGTAGAATTCCTAACACTCATTATAAACGGACAAGTAAGTAGATTTCCTACATCATTTCAAAGTTAAAACCTACCACCTGTAGCCCAAACCAGTGGTCACTGAAAAATGCCCCCTTCACTAGAGGTAAACACACCAGGGGAACATTTTTCACTGACCACTGGTTTTAAGAAAGAACTTACTAAGTAAAAGTAATAAAATAAATCTGTATTCCAGAAAGTAATTCGTGAACTTCATCTCAGAGAGAAAGAATACAAGAGAACTGTATTCAATCCCCCTGCGGAACAGGAAATTATAACGGATAAGATAATTTATGAAGGTAAGACTTGACAAAGCACAGTAGTTACCTACTCTGGAATTGTGTAAGTAACACAGAATACAGCTACAATTCAAACTTTCAATGTTAAAAACTTAAATTTATATCTTAACTATTACAATTTCATTCAGCTGATAATATATGGAGTAGATTCACTCAGAAAACCATTGCATTCACACATGCTGAACATTTTTGTTAAAAATTCCAGTTAATACCAGCGATGGAGTTTACCAAGTGGAACACCCAATTTCCTTACAAGTGGCTGGTCTTGAAAAACCAAAACGCAAACGTGGCAGACCTCCTAAAAAGCCTAAGACTCCTGAGGAGTTAGCCAAGGAAGCTGCTGCAAAGGAGCAGGCTGCAGTAAAGCGTCCTAAAAAACAAGAAAGAGAAGATGAGCCAACTGGAAAACGCAGAAGGAAAACTCCGACTAGGTTTAGAGAAGCCGTTCAGGTAATATAAATTGATTCTTATATTGAACAGATGAGATATTGACGTCTTGGATACAATAGTATAATAATAGCAGCAATCATAATGAAGAAAATGGATATCTAAATAATTTTACTATACTATTACATTACTGTAATTGATTAATAAACATACAAACTTGTAAACATACACTCTGAATCGCAAGGCACCAAGCCACTTGGTAATGTTTTTCAATATCCAATGAATCCTTCCCCTTTCCAGAGATTTCAGAAAGAATAAACAACTAAAATTGCCTGCATCCAAATGCATTTTTTTCTTAATCCTAACAGGTAAAATTTAAATAGAAATTAACACCAATATAATTATGCATTCTAGGGTAAAGAGCTAGAGAGGATATTCAAAGAGGAAGGAGTAACTGACGGAGATGAGAGTGAGCCTGATGTGAAGATAGAACAGCACCTAGACTTGAAACCACCCCTACCTAAAGAACCAGAAGTTATTGGTCATCTTGAGGATTCTGGTGAACTCGTTGTTGTGGTCAAGGGCAAAGGCCGTGGAAGGCCTAAAGGTCAGTATGTCCTGTGATGATGTGATTTGATTATGATACAACTGTTTAGTGAAGACCATAAATGGTGTATGTTGATTATGCATGGTTGCTGCTTGTATGATGGTTAAATTTAAATGATTAATTAGCAACAAACCTGTTAAATTTAAATTATTTCTGTGCAAATTATGTTATGAATTGGTATGATACATTTTAAATTAATAAATTTAACAACCAATATTCTGGATCCTTGTATAATAATAAGACATAATCTACCCACTAAACAATTCTATCCAAACTCCTTCCAGGTCCAATGACACCGACCCGCAAAGAATGCGCAATATGCGGCATGGAGTTCACCTGCACTGGCCGATACATGTCGCATGTGGCCCAACATGGGCCAGTGCTGTACCAGTGTGGGCAGTGCTCCGAGACATTCACCACAAGGTTACACTTCAACAACCATCAGAAGGAACTGGGACATACTGGACAGAATATTATACCATGCAAGAAGAATGTTGAGAGAATTAGGGCAAAGGTGAGCTTAACTTACTTATTTTTTATGTGCTAACCAACCCTGTGACTCACCTGCATTGGTTCGGTCTTTATAAACATATTACTTCTTCCCGCGACTGCGTTCGCGTGACGTTACTTGACTATAACCTTCGCGCAATGCAAGCAATAAGTTGACAAATTTTCACCGCAATCGGATGCCTTTTATAAAATACGAACAAACAAACATTGATTTTCAGACTTATATTAGAATTATGTAATTCTGTAACTATGGTTTCACATTACATCTGTCATCAACTCATCACAAACACACGCGTGATCATGAATAAGCGCTCATTGTACGCCATTTACACGATGAATAACAGAAACATTGTCTATACACATACTAGGCAAAGGCACTCTTGCCATATTATGCTTGTCATATTTCACATCATCTGGCTCAGTCGTGAGATGTCGTAGTAAACTGTGTTTGCAGTGTTGACAAACATGCATCCTCATGCGTCATGCGTGTTTTGCGCGAACTCGAATTAATTTACCAAACATTTTCGTTTCAGAAAACCGACAAACCAAGAACTGAAACAATAGTGATACAAGATGACCCTCAACCGCAAACAACGAAGTCTGATACTGTACAAATATTAGAAGATGTGATATTACCTCATACTATAGCAACCTCCTTGCCAGATTTAAATCCTCAGCCAATAGTTATTGAGAATGCAGTGAATGAGTCAGAGTTTCTGAAGGCTGGCCCTGCCGTTGAGATTACCTCTAGTCCTAGTGTTGATAGTGATGTTAAAATTGTTGGTGAGTATTGGATTTTTGTTTTCACTTTTATATATATTCCCCCTTACTAATAAATGTTGTATAGCGTCTGTATAGTTAGGCAACGCTTTGTCTTCTTGAAAGTCAAATTACTGATGACGAGAGAAATTGATGTGTAACTATTCATCTGATATAATACGTTTATTAATAATTTTTTTTTTTTTTATTTATTTATTAAACCACATTTATAACACCTTTACAGAATCATCCAAGGCGACGTTATAAGTTACAATGTCTATTCCATTACAAAAATAAAGAAAAATCGCCTGCCATGTAAGCAAAATTGCAACAACGTAATAACGCTGCTGCAACCCCGCCCACACGGCTTGAATCAAGCGTAGAAAAAACGTCTGATATTATAATATCAGACCCTTTTCAATACTTAATTGTACCTTTTGAATAAATCTCGGCAGGCTTTGCCCAAATATATCCTCCGATACTGTACTAATGTTAATAATACGTGCGGCTCGTGACATAGGGGCAAACTTGAGTAGGTTTGTCCTAGACGCTGGCACTTCTAACAGAGCGGGGCGGCGGCGCGCACCTACGCACCCGTCCGGCGCGCGCAGCCGCAGTGCTGCCAGCACGTCCGGGTGGTGCCGCAACCCTAGCAGTACGCTCGCCACGTACTTGACCAGCGCAACGTCCCTTCTTACTTCCAGCCTGGTGTACCCGACCATGCCCAGGACGAACAGACTCGGGTACATCAGGGGATAAAAGGGATAAACCCCGTACTGCTTACGGTAAAGAAATCTAGCAAATTTGTTTTGAATTTTTTCCAACATGAGGCTGTATTTCCCTTCATGCGGATTCCAAATGATTGCACTTGTTTCTAGGTGGCTCCTCACAAGTGCATTGTATAAAACTTTAACAGCTGCAGTATCGGTAAAATCCTTACACTGTCTCAGGATGAAACCAAGATTTCTGAAAGCCCTGCCGCACATCTCAACTATGTGTTTGCGGAACGTCAGCTCAGAAACCATCTGCACGCCCAGGTCTCGTACCAGTGAGACGCGCGGCATAACTTCGCTGTCCATCACGTACTTATGCTGTAATGGAGTACGCGCCCGGCTATAGCTCATCACACTACACTTTCTAACATTAAAATGCAGCTTGTTGGATTTACTCCAATTGACCACGTTATCAATGTCAGACTGGAGCCGATTACAGTCTGCAGTGTTCTCAATATTTAAGAATAATTTTAAGTCATCTGCAAACAGTAGACACTTCGCCTCTTTCACAACTGCAGGCAGATCATTAATCATTAAAATGAATTCCAAAGGTCCAATATTACTCCCTTGATTTACACCAGAGAACGTGTAATAAGGTTTGGATTCATGTCCACCAAACTCGACGTACTGTCGGCGCTCGCCAAGGTAACTAGCAAAGAACTTAAGCAAGTGCGGTGTGAATCCCATAGCAGAGAGTTTGCACAAAAGTACATCGTTATCCACGGTGTCAAAAGCTTTCTGGAAGTCAAAATACGCCACATCCACCTGCCCTCCGGCATCAATGACTGGCGACAGAAAGTTAACAAATGACAACAAGTTACCCCCCGTACTGCGACCCGGCCGAAAGCCATGTTGAGCGTCTGACAGTTGTGAGCTCACCTGAGTATAAATACTATTATGCAAAACAGATTCAAATACCTTCGCGAACGCCGACAGCACCGCCACCGGTCGGTATCCACTCACGTCGGTGCCTGCCCCCCCTTTAGGGACTGGGATAACTCGCGTGATTTTCCACTCGTCCGGGTAGTGACTCTCCCGCAAACACAAGTTGAAAACGTGCAACAAGTGCTCCTCAAAAACCATGCGACAATCTTTGACAATGTAAGGTGGTATACCGTCCGGACCTACTGAGCGTTTAGGCTTGAGACGCAGGAGCGCCGCGCGCAGGTCTCGCGCGCTGAGGCGGTCAACATGCACGCGCGCCGCCCCCGCCGCCCCACCACCTGCACACTCCGCGGCTACCGGGTCCAACGTCGGCCGCTTCTCACTGTACACAGAGTGAAAATACGAAGCGAAACTTTCCGCACACTCCTCCTCCTTCAGCAGTATGCCGTCCCTTGTGACTTTGGGTTTATTGCGGCTAGATTTTTTACTCCTAACAAAGTTCCAGAACGATTTCGGATCCCCTTTTAGGTTCTTCTGAAGTCTGTTTTGGTAGACTTCATAGGTTGAAGCCATTTTTAATTTGACACGAGTTCGAAAACGAGAAAACATATCATAATCACTCTGGGAGCCAGTAGATTTATATAATTTATGATAACGCCACTTATGTTTGATATCTCTTATCAAATCAGATGTGTACCATTCTGGATAACTAAACCTAGCCCCATGCTTATATTCTTTAACATTTTTCTTAGGAACGCTCTCATCAAGGATCTCATTCACTATTTTATAAAAATAAGTTAACGCCGCCTCGGAGTTCTGAATATTAAACAAACACTCCCAATTTACTAACCCAAAAGAATTATATAAACCTTGAAAATCAGCTTTATAGAAATTCCACCTGTGTCTATTGAGTGACGAAACACTTTCATTCTGAGAAAGCCCGCGGCTACCCTCTTGTTCCCTATGAGAAATCTTCGCGCTAATGACCAGCGGTGGATGTTGTGTATCAATATTTACTAAAGGTTCCTCAGAGAGTTGTACCCCTATGTCAGTTAACTCAAACGTAGACAATACCAAATCTAAGGCACGATTATTAACATTAAGAACATTATTTACCTGCCGAAATCCACCGAAGGCAATAAAATATTCCAAATAACTTTGAATTTCCACCGTCGTCGACGGCATATTAAAATCACCAATCACTAAAACTTTGTCATATTTAACACAAACATTCTCCAATATATGAAATAAGGGGGATTGTGTATAGGATTTTTGGTAGATTTTTTTTTTTTTTTCCTTCTATCTGCAATCAGCCCTTGAGCTTTAATCAGATTGGTTATTCCTTGACTAGGCAGTTCGAGATTGTTCACACCCAGCGATGCGTCATCTCGTTATTAAAATTATCAGTGTTGGTTAGATTGACGCTATTCGATCTCTTTTAAGTCTGTAGGTAGAGTCTGTGGACGTTAGAAGTGTCACAGCGAGTTCATTTTTATGACGTTGGAGTCTTTCCTTGTAATTCTTGTAGGATCTTTCTACAACCTCCTTAATAGTCGGGATTTGTAGGTACTCATGTACTTCAATGTTTTTTGTAAACCAAGGTGCACTACTTAAGGTTTTTAGTGCCTTATTTTGGAAGCGCTGTAGTATCTCAATATTTGAGTGGCTTGCCGATCCCCAGAGCTCTATACCATATGTCCATATAGGTTTAAGGATGCATTTATAAATAAGAAGTTTATTTTCCAAGCTTAGTGATGACTGTCTGCCTATGAGCCAGTAAATGTTTCTTAGTTTTATGTTTGCTTGATCCCTTTTGGTTTTTATATGTTCACGCCATGTAAGTCTTCTGTCGATGTGCATACCTAGGTATTTGACAGTACTTTTCTGTGGCAGAACGTCTTCACCGAGTTTTACTTGTGGGCAGTCTCCTCTTCTTAGGGCGAAGGTAATATGGACAGACTTGGCAGCACTAGCCTTGATTCTCCACTTTTTCAGCCATGATCCAATCTTGTTCAGGTGTTCTTGGAGGTTCGTGGATGCTCTAATCTGGTCTTTATCGCAGGATAGGACTGCAGTGTCATCAGCATAGGTTGCAGTAACAATTCGTTCTGAGGTGGGTAGGTCAGCAGTGTAGACTATGTACAGAACAGGGCCCAACACAGAACCCTGGGGTACTCCAGCTTCTATGGGATAGAGTGAAGATAGACAGTCTCCAGATTTAACTTGGAACGCTCGGTCCTCCAAGTAAGACTTGAGCAGCATGTATGCGGTGTGTGGTAAACAGGTCTTTAGTTTACACAAGAGGCCCTTGTGCCATACTCGATCGAATGCCTGTTGTATATCAAGAAAAGCAGCTGAACAGTATTCCTTTCTTTCCAAGGATTGTCGGATTGTGTGGACCACTCTGTGTATTTGTTCTGTCGTTCCATGGTGTGCTCGAAAACCAAATTGATGCTCTGGGATTGTCCCTTGTTCCTCCAGTATAGGTAACAATCGCTGTAGTAATAACTTCTCGAACAGTTTAGACAGCAAAGGAAGAAGACTTATTGGTCTGTACGAGGAAACCTCAGTAGGAGGCTTTCCAGGTTTAGCTACCATATTTATGATTGAGACTTTCCAGATGAAAGGGAAATAGTGTAGTCTCAACACGGCATTGAATAGTATGGTTAGCAAGACCTTTCCTTTTCTTGGTAGTTGATTAAGGACTTCTGATGTAATCAGATCAAAACCTGGTGCCTTTTTCTTCTTCAAGTTATTAATGGCTTTTGAAACTTCTGTTGGGGTACAAAATCGCAACGGTAAAGACATTTGCTGATCACTGTCAAGGATTTCGTCAATTTCTTCATCTGGATGTATGATGTCGGGTTCATTTGGTTTGAATACATCTTTGAGGAATTCAGCAAATAGCTCGGCTTTATCCTGAGGCTTTCTCGCCCATTCACAATTTGGCTGTCTTAACGGAGGCATGTGTTCTTGTGGCCGTTTTAGTGACTTAGTTATTTTCCATAAAGAATAGTCGTCAGCTTTGCAAGGTGATAAAGTCTTTAGTTTGTCTTGAAGAGTGGCGTCTTCGTATTCTTTAAGCATTTCCTTTAATTCCTTTTGTGCTTTGTTGAGGGCTCTTTTGTCATGTGCGTTCCTGCTTGTGTGCCATTGTCGTCTCAGTTTCCGTTTTGCAGCTATCGTTTCCCTTATTTTTAGTGTATAATCCTGTTTCTGATGACCGTATTTTATACATGGAGTGGACATCCAAGCGGCTTTTTGGATCAGGTTAGTTGTATACCAGGCTGCATTTTCTATATCTTCCTCTGTTTTAAGAGGTATATGCAAGTTGGTATTATCCTCTATATAGTTCTGGAATGAGGCCCAGTCAGTTCTACAATTGTATAGCGTCTCGCGGGGCTCTTTACAAATAATTGTGGTACTCAGTGTGCATATTACTGGTGTATGATCGGAGTTGCCATCCAGGCATGATTCGACTTTTGTGTACAGTCCTGACATTCCTTTGGTAACAAAGAAATCGATGAGGTCAGGTGTTTTGTTGGGATCAGATGGCCAGTGAGTTGGCTCTCCTGTAGTCAGTATATTGAGTGAATCTGAGTCAATTGCCTTCTTCAACTCTCTGCCTCTAGTTGTGGTCAGCCTTGAGCCCCACAGGATATTTTTGGCGTTCCAATCCCCTCCAGCGACATACCTGCCACCGAGTGTGTTAAGAAAATCGCTAAACATTTGTTCATCAACTCGATGCCGAGGTGGGGAGTACACTGCAGCGATGTTAAGTGGGCCCTGCCAGTCGTCTATCGACACTATAGTAGCCTGTAGGTATGATTGTTTAAAGTTTGGAAGAGGGTGTTGTTTTATACTTTCTTTTATTATAATTGCAGTCCCAGCGTGCGATGTTCCATCAGGATGGTTAGTGTAATATATATTATATCCTTTCATAAGGATGGTTCTTTCGTCAGTCATGTGTGACTCTGAGATTAAAAGAATATCAATTTGGTTGTGTTTCATGAAAAGTTCTACTTCCTGTTTATTAGGAGGCAGTCCATTTACGTTCCATGCTGCGATGCGTAGGAATTTCATTTCTTATATTGGGCAACTAGAGTCGTAAGGAGTCCCATTAGGGTGCCTATTTGTTGTATGAGAATATCTATCTTCTCTGATTGTTTAGTGATGATTTGTTCTAGTGAACTTGTTGGCTGAGATTGTATGTTCTCTTGTTTTTTGTTCCAGTGTGTAGTGTATCCAGCGTCTTGATTGAGTAGATTAGGCGGTTGTTGTCTAGAGTGGCTACTTGGCTGTAGTTGTGGAAAGTCATCCATTAAAAACGGGACAGTGTTGTTTCTTGGATTCTTCATATTTGGTAATGGAACTTTTTTGTGAGGTAGCTGTGAAATTTTTCTTGCGCGAATCTCCTTGTACACTTGGCACCCCTTGTAGTTAGCAGGGTGGTCTCCAAGGCACAGTGTACAGGTAGCTGGTGTATTCCTGTCTTTTTTTAGGCAGTCTATGGTTCTATGTCCTTCTGCGCATTTAACGCATCGGTAGGGGCGCATGCAGTTATTTTTAGTGTGCCCATATTGTTGGCATCGAGCGCATTGAGGAATTTCATTTGTTTTTCGTGGATCTTCTATCGTCACTTTTGTATGGTATATAGAATCTATGCGTTTAAGTTCAGGGTTATTTGGGCCAGGTTCTACATTCACGAAAAACATGTTCAGTGGCTTCTTGTTTCTTCTCGAGAGTGCACATATGATTTCCCCTCTGACTTTATTCCCACTTTTCTCTATTTCCTCTACAATGGCTTCTTTTGGAGTTGTGTGGTGCAGATTCTTAATCACGATTCTGCAACTCCTCTTGTCTTTCTGAGTGAATGTATGTCCTATAAGCCCATTCTTTCGAATTAGGTCTATGATACACTTGTACGCTTCATTTGTTTGCGCCATTACTCTCAACTGATTCCTGTTCACTATTTTATAGGTGTAAGTGTCGTTTGGTACAGAACTGTTCAGGAGTTCTGTCAGTTTTGATATGTCCGTAATACCATATAGGATTATTGGTGGTGGTTTGCTAACTTTCTTGGTATGGTCTTGACTTTCCATTGGTTCAGCGGATTCATCAGGTATGTCTACTGGGAGTCCACTGTATCTGTTGGAAGTATTAATAGAGCTCTGCGAGTTCTGTGATGGGTTCTTATCTCCGTCTGTAGAAGGTGGGCTATTCGAGAGCTTTTTTCTTTTTGGGTTGCGTTGGGTGGGTATTCTTTGCCATGTGGGAGGACAGCTATTGTCGTCATCCTCTATGGTGATTGTCGCTGGTGGTGTGAGAGGTAAATCTTTCTCCTTTGTGGTACTGGTTGTGCTTGGTTTATTCCCAAGTGAGGAAGATCTAGGTCTTGAAATAAAGAGGCTCGGATGAAACGCCTGCTGTATAAGATTTTTTTTAGTGCTGCCAGTAGTATTCTCCGTCACAGGGGCCTGGTTGCCTACCCCTGCGCAGACTTCGGTAACCAATTTCCCACTCGCAGGCCCGGGTACCTGCGAGCGCCGGGCGTTAGCCGGATCGCATGACAAATCGACATCGTTATCATTCATACTTTCATATTACGAGTTGGGGCATACATACAGCACTTTCCCAAGGTACTGTGGTCGCTCTTTTGGAAGGGATTTAATCTTTCCGAGGCCTGCGAATGCCTGTGGACAGGTTATTTACCGCCGCCTGTTGGTCGGCGTTGCTGCTCATTTAGCACCACCCGGGGGACACGTATAGGGTGGGCCTAGGAGAAGGTGGTAAATCCTATGGACGCGAGCAGCTTTGTCCCCCAATTTTTGGTAGAATGACACAATTTTTTGAGTATGCTTTGAAATGCGTATGCTCTTCGCATTTTTAATAGAAATAAGTAAAACCAAAGGCACCATCTCCAGAGACGAGACAATCACGGCGATAGTCTCGTCGCGCGTCGTGCCATCAAATTCTTGCCACTTCTATTGAATTTGATGCCACGGCTTGACTATCGCAGCGATACGTATAGATGACGCCTAGGGCCTAGGGGATAACTAAAGATGAGTTCTAGAAATTATTTAAAAATGTAAAGGCTGATTTAGACAGGGTAAGTAACTGACTCCAAACTCGAGACAAGAAGTTCGGAGTCAGTACTACTGACAAATTGATTTCATGATTTTTTTTGGGTCTTCTACCGCAGTTAGAGTAGTCACTTAAAAATAAGTTTTTTTTTTCGTGTAAACAGTGGTTATTGATAATTATATTAAACACGATAAAACAAAAGAAAACATATTTTCTCAACTCGTACATTAGTGATAACACTACCAATGGTTGTCGACCCCAAAAAAAAGCCGAGTGTGCTTATGACCACACGACTGAAGTGAAACTTCAAACGTATTTGGCTATGAGAGGAAAAGAGAATGAAAATGTGCGCGCGCACTGCTTTCTCTTGCTTATTTCCCCCACTCAACTCCCGTTCGCCTCGCCCGATCACACTTTCGTAACGCTTACGTCACGCGTTCGCCAGCTTACTCCCCAAGGCAAGCATGCGTAAAGAAGTTTCACTTCAAAAACATCTAATATCAATACCCATGACTTCTGCAGTCTGCAGTTTCGCTAGCAAATTTAATTTCTGTGCCTCCTGTGATAAGTGATATAACTCGAGTTGTACCCTTTTCGTGATTTTCACATGAACATTATCAAAAAAAAAAATACGTCTTTTTTGGTCTAACTCACGTTCTTCTATCTGCTATAGTTTCGGAGATAATTTTGTGCAAAGTGATACAACTATAGGGATTTTGGCTGTTTTAGGGATGTTTTTGCTGTCCTGTAAAATGACGTTTTTTGACTTGTATCACTTATCACAGGAGGCACAGATTTGACCTTGCAGATGTAAAAATAAAAGCCTTAAAAATACTCAAAAAATCTACAAAAAATGTTTGATTAATTTTCCAGATTCGACCACGGACGCCACTGTGACAGAGAAGTCAGATGATGTAGAACTAGCAGAAACGACACCGTCCGGTAAACCAAGACTGAAGTGTAACCACTGTGACAAGACTTTCAGTAGCAAACAGAGCAAATCATTACATATCAAGGTAACAAGTGCTGTTTGTGGTACAAGAAGATTATTCACAGTCAACAAAACAGATAAGTATGCAGGATCGACGGATGTAGTTGAAGTTTAGTAAGAAACCGATGGATGTTCTCGAATAAAATTAAATTTTTTTAATAGAAAACAAACAGCTCATTTATCAAATTAAATTTCAGTCGACAACATCCATCGGCTTCAACTATATCCGACGATCATGCATACTTATCTGTTTTGTTGACTGTACACACATTAATAACCATAATTTATTGTGTCCACCTTCTCAATAGGACAGAGTCTAATCATAACTATATTTTTATCCAACTTCAAAAAAAGGAGGAGGTTCTCAATTTGGTTGTTTTTTTTTGGGTGCTAATTAAGGCAGCTTCTTTAAAATGTCATTCTCGTCTGCAAATATATTTAGTTGTCTAATGAATTAATAGGTCAGCGACGAACTTTTAGCGTCTAATAAATGGTTTATAAGCGACCATATATTGTAAAACAAGCTACTGTTAATATGACTCAACATGGTGATAATTCTTAAGCAACTAAATTTGTGATATGTCTACTCATTGCCAGCTTCTAATAAGTGTATCAACTTCATCTATAAAATAATATCAACGTACTCTAATTTCATAGAGTCACCTTTATTTTTATACTTTAGCATAAGTAATTGATGAGTGAATCTACTATATTTGAACATAAAATTTCCTTATTATTGTCATCAAATAATGGTCAATGAAAGCTCTAATTTCATGTATTCGCCTATCTATTTATAATGTTACCATAAGTAATTGACTATTATACCTACCCAAATGAACATTCTTCGCGGGGCCCCTATTTCTGTGTAAAGGGTTTAAAGTAACCTAACCAAACCGAACCTCGGGGTGCCCATCGCTCGCTCTTGCATCCTATGCCGACGGAGCCCCGCTTCGCGGGGCCCCTATTTCTGTGTAAAGGGTTTAAAGTAACCTAACCAAACCGAATCTCGGAGTGCCCTTCGCTCGCTCTTGCATCCTACGTCGTCTATCGGTCGCGCCCCTCTGATTCCCAACGAGCGTCAGGTACACTCCCGCGCTTGTGTTGCAAACTTTCACGAAAAAAGAATATGATTTATTAATTTAGTTGTTGAATGAAAAACTTTGATTGCTAATTTTGAGGCTGGAATTTGATTTTATTAGCAGACAGATGTTGAATCTCTAAAATATATAAAGTAGCTCACTTACAACATTAGTCGCTGAGTTATCAAATCAGAAGTAAATATATTTATCGGTAGCTCGGAGTCATATTAATTTACGCTCGTAAATTGACGCTGGTTTTTTGATATTCTGTTGGAATAGTAAAGATGATGAATTAATATAATTGAAGCTGTTCTATTAACTCGTCGCCCACATATAAAAAAAGACGCTAGGTTGCAGGTGCTAAAGAAAACTTTTGTTGCCGCACATATAATTTCCCTTTTTTTTTATGGTGTTACCTCAGAACTTAGTTAAGTAGTTATAAGACGATTTACAAAATTCTTTTTTTTATGGATAAGGCATTTATGGATTTGCAAAATTCTTTTTTTTTATGCTTCAGGGGTGGTCCCTTATTAACTTTGCTTGGGTAGTTTTTGAGTTAGCTTCAGTATAATTTTTTTTTCCACTTAGTTTATATTGATGATGGTGATTCGAACCCACGCAGGCACTTTATTTTGTGTAAATAATTTCATTACCACTGCTCTCAAAACAGTGAGGGAACCAGTATGTCCGAGACCCAAAAATCCGAAGACATGTGACGTCTACCAACCTGTACTGGGCCCACTCCTCGAAGAGCGGAGGCCTGTGGTAATAGGTAATACGGGCTGGTGTCCGCAATTCCACGTCAATGCGCGTATTTTGCATACGCGGAGGCCTGTGTCCCAGCAGTGGACATACTATAGGCTGATTATGCTATACTATTATGCTAGACAATGACAAACTCTATTTGTCTTCGATTTTTTTTTTCGTTATTATTACCACAACAACGTAATTTACCGACGAACGATGTCATTGAAACGTTATCCATGAATGTAAGTTGGTGTGTTTCCCTAGAGAATATTTGACACCGTAATGTCAAACCTCATTGTTACCTGGTGACCACCGCTGTCGTAGGTACGTTCATAGTTCGTAATGACCAAGGAAAACTTTCCCATAAAATTATTAGTATAGCTATCTAGGTAACTATCTATTCAAATTTATTTTCAGATTGATGTTATTTCAATTTAAACAAATATCAACTTTATCCTTATGGTAATTAAGTTGATTTCAGAGTGACTAGGACTAGTTATAAAATTGTTTGAAGTTGTAGCGTAAACTGAACTTTATTGTGTTTGAATTAAATGCAGATTATATGCAAATCATCAGGGTTTTTCACAATGTATAATGTAACGTTCCAGGCTTCGCATCAAGGCGAGCGTCCATACGTATGCGGTGAATGCGGCTCGCGGTTCGCGTATCCGCGCTCGCTCGCGTTACATGCTGTCTCGCATCGACGACGCGCCGGCAATTCTAAGGGCTACGCTTGTGATCTGTGTGGGAAGGTAATGTTTCTACAACTATTATAATTCAGCCTGATAATATTTGAAGAGTATGGAACGCAGAGCAGACGATTTTTTTACAACATTGGCTAAAAATTAAGCTTATTATCAGTGTCTTAAATTGCAAAGGAGGTTGTGCGAGCGTGGTCGAAAACGCACTAGAAGCTGTTTGACGTCTGCATGCAACTTTGCACTTAATGAATCAGAAGATTTATTAGTGGCATTAAATAATATTGTTTTTCACTTCTCATGCTCTAAAAGTTCGTCTTTATGTTGTGCTTAGGCGACATAAAATCGCTTTTTATGTTCTAGTGCATAAAGTAATTTTTTTTCTGAGACTAAGGTAATCAGGCCCAACAGCCACACGCACAATAAAACTTCACAGATTAAAGTCGTGATTTATTTCATTTTCTTTAATTTATACCACTTCCGTGTTTTCTATCGTTAATTTAATAAAATCAGGTAAAATAGTTGTCATTTATTATTTAAAAACGCAAAGAAACGTTTTTATGACTTGGCTGTATGAAGTACCCAAGTCGAATGACAAATGTTGAAATAAAAAAAAAAACTTTTAATAAGTTTCGTGGCGGTATTATCTGTGGTGGCGGGAATTAGCTATGCTTTGCAACATTTTTGATTAATTATGTACTGTATACTTTATGCCTGTTTCATTTTCTCGCAATCGAAGTGAAAAGCAGAGTGTATAACTCAGGCATAAGCGAGCCATTTTACCCCTCGACTTAACTATCCACCCTCGCCTGCGGCTCGCGTGGATACAAACGTCTCGGGGTAAAATAGCTTCTTTTATGCCTTAGTTGTACAATCTACTATATTAGACTACCAATAAAGTCTTGTTAGTCGTTTTGCGCTCGTCTTTAGACTATGCAGAGCTTAATAGAACTCCTTTGATGTTCCACATCTGCTTTCCTAATCTGTCAAGTTTGGTTTAAATTCCCAAAATCGCATTTTGTTTACATAATTTTATTATTTCCTTACCTTGCAGGTCCTCAACCACCTCCCAAAATCACATTTTGTTTACATCATTATTTCCTTACCTTGCAGGTCCTCAACCATCCATCGTCGGTAGTATACCACAAAGAAGCAGAGCACGCGGGCCAGCGATACGTGTGCAACAAATGCGGCAAGTCGTTCAAGCACAAACAGTTGCTGCAACGACACCAGCTAGTGCACTCGCAGGACAGGCCTTATAATTGTAAGGTAAGCTACTTATTCATCATACTGTGTCTAATATAATATTAAAAATTCCCAAAATTATAAGCCATTCCGATAACACAGTTACTACAATGATGCTTACACTGTGAAGATAGGCCAAGATACTTAATGGCGCTGATACCAGTTACCATGTATCGAATATATAGATTGACTAGCTGCGCCGCGCGGTTTCACCCGCATAAGTGGGAATATCGAGATAAAAAGTAGCCTATATGTTAATCCAGGGTGTCAGCTACCTCCATACAAAATTTTATCAAAATTGGTCCAGCCGTTTGAGCGTGAAGAAGGAACAAACGAAGGAAAAAAATAAAAAAAACTATGGAGCTTGGGTGATTTTTTTTGGGCTGGGTACGTAGCAGACGACCCCATCTATCTGCCATTTTCGTGTGTTCAACGTTCTGTCGAACACCCTGTATACAAGTGTGTGCGCGAGCGAGTATCGCGTAAGGAACTTCGTTCCTGATTGTGGCCCCCCGACCGTACTTTTTTTAACAATATTATTCTTCTTTCCTTCTTTCCACAGTTATGCAGTGCATCATTCAAGACGAAGGCGAACCTGCTGAACCACTCGCTGCTACACACCGGCGTCAAGAAGTTCTCGTGTGAGATATGCAAGCACAAGTTTGCGCACAAGACTAGTCTCACGCTGCATATGAGGTGGCATACTGGTAAGACTGCACACATTAATTATTTATTGTCCGTAATGTTTGCTGTAAAGTCTATTTTTGTTGGGTCAAACAGGATTAGCGTGTTTTAAAATACGAATACGAATGTAAAAGAAATACTAAAACTTAGCAATAAATAGGTACCAATTTCGGTGGTTCGTTTTTGATGATATAATTACAATTTCATTTGATTTACCTTTAAATTATTTGCTAAAGTACTTATATTAGGTGTTTATTATATCTCATGTCTATTCATCAGAATATTTTTTCAATAATATGACCGAATTATTTCAGTACCAACCTAACCCTGTCCATAGTCCATAATAATGAGCTGGACTGCGAATCTAGTATAATAAATCACAAAACATCTTATTCATTTTTAAACATGATGATAATAATAAATAACACCATTTTCTTCTTTCAGGTCAAAAGCCCTACTCCTGCAATGTTTGCGGCAAGAGCTTCAGTCAGAAAGGCAACCTGTCCGAACATGAGCGCATTCACACCGGGGAGAAGCCCTTCCAATGTTCTCTGTGTCCGCGCAAGTTTACCACCTCCAGCCAACATCGGTTGCACGCGCGGCGACACAACTCTGATAGACCGTTCACTTGCGCGCATTGTGGGAAGAGGTATGTTGTTGTATCAATTATTTTTCTATAATAATTGGTATAATTAAATGTAGTACAATATTATATCACTCGTTTGGATGATAATATTATGGTTACTATGACACTGGTTGTTTTAATGTTGGCAATAAGCTGTTTCAGAAACTTATAGAGGATTTTGTAGCATGGTAGTAGATAAAACGTTTTAACCGATTCAGTGCGATGGTAGTTTTTTCAAACTATAGCGCCTGGCGGCGAACAAATGTTTTCGTGGCGAACAAATTTTTTACAACTCCTGAAGTATGCGTTTTCATGCAATATCCCGAAGCTAACATTGGAATCGTAATCTGCGTGACAAATAAGGGCACTTTCATTTACGGATAACCACTGAAAAATGGTGTTTTATCCGAGATTTTGGCTCCTCTCGGGCGCCACACACCATTCACAGAAAATACCCATGGCGCCTCTACGGCGCCATCCGCACGGAATCGGTTAAAAGAGTAGCGTTGGAGTTTCTTGACCATTCTTCTCCATACGAAAACTACCTTTTGGAAGGGTCGACTAGAATCAATTCTATTTTATTGTAATTTTTGACGTTCAAAAGTGTTTTTATTGTGCCTATGTATACATTTGAAATAAACGCTTGGCCCGTGCGTGCGCAGGTTCGTGTCGCGCGGCTCGTGGGCCGCGCACGTGCGGCGCGAGGGCGGGGGCCGCACGCACCGCTGCGGCGAGTGCGGCCGCACGTTCGCGGAGCGCTGGCCGCTACTCAAGCACCTGCGCAAGCACTCGGGCGAGCGCCCCTTCCGCTGCCCGCACTGCCCCCGGGCCTTCGCCGACTGCTCCAACCTTAATAAGCATAAGAAGGTATGTACTACCCAATTTGTATAATGCATTGACTGACTCTTTGGTCTAGAAGTCGCAAATATGCCTGCGGAACATAAGGCCTTCAGTTCCAGTCCGAGGTCGCGACAAGGTCGAAGTCAAATAATATACAAGATGACGGAAATCGACGCACAAATTGTAGCCATGAAATTAGCACATGATTCTAGACGCCTTAGCATAGAAAATTTTCAAAACGTCACGGTTGCTAGGGACCTATTCCTTCGAACGATGCAGGTGTGCATCATGTAATAAAAATCGTAAAATTGCTACATTTCCAAAACATTTAGCGCATAAAAATATGAATCTTATATTCCAGGGTAGCTTGCACTCCAATGTAGTTAACGCAACCATTTTCTCTCCACAGCAAGTCCATAAACAGATCAGCTTACTGGCGACCGCGAACCAACCGCCGGCGCATACACCCATTCCTCTAAAGATAGAAGAACCAGACTCCCCGCTCATACAGCTGGAGGAACAGACTGTTTCCCTCCCGGAGACATCTCCCGTCAAGTTACTGGAGGAAGCCACGGAAGACGAGTTGGAAGAGAGAGTTATATACGTGACCTATGATGTGGATGATGCTGAATCACCTGCCTTCCATATATTAGACCCTGAACAGGTGAGCGAAAATCTTATAAATATGACGCGTTCTGTTAAGTCTTTAGCCAACGAAGGCGCAGGTAAAAGAGGTATTGCCAGGGGTTGCATGACTGAATTATAACATGATTAGTTACATCGCCAGTTATGAACAACAGTGTCACCTGTGGGCTGTTTTAGGCCCGGACTCCACTGAAGCGGAGCTGTGCGGAGTGGAGCGGAGATGTGCAGGAATCGTCCAATCACAGACGAGACGAGTGAAACGATGAGGATTTCAACCATTGTGATTGGTCGATAGCTGCACGTCTCCGCTCCGCTCCGCCCAGCTCCGCTTCAGTGGAGTCCAGGCCTTAGTGTCTTGATTAACTAATGTACTTACAGATGTACCCTCCAGGGTATTTGTTACACTGCAGCATGTAAACTTATGTTTACTTGTGGGTTTTGCCAAAGGTGCTACGTGAATCGCGCTTCCCAGATATTTATGCCACTACCCTACATTTATTTAAAAATATATCATAACAATAGTTCTAACAGAGTTGAATAAACAAAGCACTATCGTATTCTAATTCCAGGCAGCAACTCTAGAAGACAGCAAGGTGCTAACAACATGCGAGCTATACTCGGGTCCCTCCCTCCTCGTCCCGCAGCCCGAATACGAGCAATTAGAGTTGGAACACGAGCAATTGGAGCTTGAACATGAGCAGCTCGAGCAGGAAGAACTCGAGCAGCTGCCTGAAGAGCTTGTGTTGGAAGGACATGATCAAAATATGCCTGTAAGTGTTGACATAACATTAGATGCCGCGTACTGCATAATTATTTTAGTTTTTTTTTTCATTACAGGACCTTCAGATCTAGTTTATTACTTACCACTGCTGAGAATTAAAATATCTCTATAATCTTTTGAACGCCAGAGTATAAACGTATCGCCGTACCCCTGACGCCAGGCCACTTTAACAAAACAACACACACACACACACTTAAAACAACAAATTTCTCGATATCGGTGGTTTATTTATATTAGTTTCATGCAATACAATATAAACGGAAGCTTAAACTTTTAAATTACATAAATAAAAACACACAAAAGTAATGATTACATTGTTTATTTCATAATATGGTGAGACCCGTGCGACGTGTATTTTGTCATATATTTGTGACGTTGGCGTTCAGGGTAAGATTTTGTTTGTCACATATGTGTGACAATGGCGTTCAAAAGGATAATCAGGCCTTAACTTTTCTGACCTATGTTCAAAGAAAATATCTATTATTATTATAATTATTGCGATCCATTATCAATTATCATTTTTTTTGTGTAATTGGTGTTGTACCGTTTTAATTAACTATAAATAAATAATATTTCTAGGTAACAGATGAGCAGGGTAATCCGCTACATTTCACCATGCAGGATGGCACACGACTCGCCATCACTTCAGCCGATGGAAAGTCTTTGCAAGTAAGTTGTTAATGAGATATTAGTTTTGAACTAAAATGCAATCTTATTTGTAAATTTTGGAATGCAGTTTTTTTACAATGATATTTATTACGTTTTAATATTGTTTCAGGTGATAACTCACGATGGTCAAACTATACCTGTTGAGATTAACGGATACGCAGATGAGGAGGTAAATATTACTTTTTTAGTACAGCAACATTGACCAGAAGGCCGATTCCCGTAAAAAGTTCAAAATCTATTCGCAATCTCCTCTCAGCGACAATCAAGGTCACATTTTTTTTTTCATATGTAGGTAAATTAGGGTTATTTTTGACAGACTGAGTTCTTAAAATATGGGAATTGTCCCTCAGATGTAACCGTTATGAGTGCTAAAAACCAATGACATCCATCCTTGACGAATCAAATACAAAAATAACCATGTTGTTTTATTTGTTTTCCAGGAGGTAGACAATCCCGACACAATCGTCCACCAGCTGAACCTACAGAAGAGCATCGACTCTAACGTGTCGTCGCCTGTTACACACTACTTTACTATTGTTTAAAACGACTATGTTTACAGGTGGGTGTGACTATGCGTCTGTGTTTATTCTGCACACTACCCCGCGCTGTATTCGTTTGTAAGTAGAAGAAATGGGTTATCCCGTTTATCCACCCTAAGGTGGATACGCGGGAACCAATGTCCGAGAATACACCCTAGGCTTACTTGGATAAACGGAATCTATAGGCTTAGGGCGGTTTCGCACTACGTCCGATCCGAATCCGAGAAATGCCGGTCCGAAGTGACCGTAGTCCTATTTGTATGAGGGGTTGCGCACCACATCCGAACTCTATCCGTCAGAATTTAGAACAATTTCCAATTCGGATTGATTTCTTCTCGGATTCGGATCGGACGTAGTGCGAAACCGCGCTTAGGGTGTATTCTCGGACATGCGTTTCCGCGTATCCATCTTAAGGTGGACTTTTTGGGGTGTATAAAGGGATTAATCGTAAGAAATAGTAACCATATCGAAGCAGTGTCTTGCCATAATTTTATGGTAATGTTTTGATGTTGATGATTTTGTTGCGAGTTGCTGATTACTCGCGACAGGTACACAACCACTGCTACTCTGAGGGCCAAATGTAGTGGTTCCAGCAGTCTTAATTAAAATTAAGTATTTATTTAATACGCATTGAGTTAAAATAATAACGAATGTTGTGTGATTTTTCGCGATTCTCTCCCTTGAGGAGATCTTTTATTTGTCTCTTTGTGGAATGCTTGTAATTTAGCAGTATCAATAGTGTTTATAAACTTCTGTGTCTGTCTGTTTTAATTACAAGCATTTTCCCAACTATATTTTAGACTAACCTCTCTATTATAATATTTATAATTATTAAGTTGCTATAGGCCAACCGCTAAACTGAGACGTTGCCTGAGCGGGAGGGGTGTGGTGACGTGTGCAAGAGCTCAGTGATTCCTCAACTTGTGAGAACTATCACCCCTCCCGCACCGCGCAGCTACCTCAGGCAACGTCTCAGTTAAGCGGCCGGCCTATAACTACCTATTTTGTCGCAATGTTGATTGATGGATCTCTTAAAAGATATTATTCATTTTAATTAATATACGTAAATTTTATTATAAATGTAACTATTTAATTAAGTTACTAATGGAAATACACAGTTTTTATGTTTTCGTAAATGCCGTCGCTAATGTAACACTAGTACAATAAATAATTTAGTCACAATTTTTTGGCCAATAGTAAGTTTTAGACAGTATTATTGTAATTCAATTTAATATAATGATAATTGTTATGTAAATATGGAATAAAGTTAATTTTATATGATTAAAAATATGTTTTTTTTCTACACTACTTCTAATTAGTATTATAAATGCGAACGTAAGTTTGTCACGCCTTCACGCTAACGCTGCTGCTGCGGCTGAACGATTTTGTATGGTAATTTGGCACATGGGCGTTATCGATCCAAGTCATTTGCCTAGCTGTTTGATTGAATGGTTAAATATCATTCAGGCCTATTTGAACGGTGCCGTTTAGTAAGAAGGCTAGGCTGTTAACTGATATGGAAAACACAGTGTTATGCCGACATGGAATGGGATCAGGGCAGGAAGACACGACACTAGGTGTTTCATCGCCTTTCGTCACATTTGAAAAATTAATATTTTTTAAGGAAATAAAACAACAAAGTAATATGAAATTCAATATTATTTCGTTATGGTTTTAAGTAATACAATATATTTGCATACCATATACTATCGGTAGTATATTATTGATGACCAATCATTAAACAATGAAAAATGATATTCATCAATTCTCCTTTAACATTCGTTTAATAAATAGCTGTATACAAAAAAACAATTATTTACAGGATAAGGCAGTACAATTACCACGTAAAATATGCCCTGTCTTACTTTTAGCTATACAAGCAGTAAAAAATTGGGAATTTAATTAACATTGAATGGGGTCAGTTAAACAAATCTTAGCTCCAGTCAACTTGAACGTAATCACTAACGAGTTAAATATTATAACGAATAAGCGATATTATTAGTTTGTGAACTTGTTACTTTATGTGTGAGGAGACAGTTCTACTAAAACAAAATTAATGTATCTAAATTATCGACCGTAATCTGACATTTGGCTGTTCTATTTTTGAGACAATTTAATCAATTTGGAACGTATCGACCATCTCACTAATACATATGGCAAACATTGCGATTATACACTGAGTAACACATTTGGAACTAACGCAGCATTAATCAACGCATACATACGTTACGCGGAAGCGATCCGCCGACACGCGGCACTGACACTGGACAGAGAGGACACTGTGGACAGTCGGGACACCGCTACAAGCTCGACACGGAAACTAATTACAACACAAACACGCGTCCGCGAGACATCACTTACGAATACAGAACCGATTGAAGCAAACATAACAAACTCGATTCGAGCCGACAACCTTCCTAACTGTACAATATGACACAGGCACCGCGGGGCCGCGCTCGTCCGTCCTCGCGATTACCTACAATTGATTACTATGACTCGAGACTGATTACAGCTTACGGGCGAGGCCGGACGAGGCGGCCGGTACAGAACACATCGGTCGACAACACACCTTTACACAAGCAAAATTAACATAATTTTCATGTTCAATAAAACAGCTTCCGCCGAGGAAAACGCACTAACCGACTTTTTAAAATACAATGTAATGGACACTGGCACTATTGCCCTACCATAGCGTTTAACTGAAGAGTAAAAAGGCTTGACTCGACTGCCGCCGGCGACTAGATAATGGATTCTTTAAAATTTAGTGTGACGTCTATATGACAAGCGCCATGTCCTTCTTGCTAGGCAGTTGGACCTTCTTGCCCTGCCACAGCGAGTTGTGTATCGTGAACGCGTCGATCGTCACCGTCAGGTGCTTCGTGTGCACTTGCGAGAAGCATTTGCTACCCGAGTTGTATCTGGAAATAATCACAAAATCTCTGTAAGTTGCATAATTCACGATTAAAACTTATGACATACGTGAATAAGCCCCATAATCAAGTACACTTGGCGCGTGGCCAAATTCGGAACTAACGCCACCATCTGGTTTTGTCAATAAAATATATACAGGTTGAAATTGAAAAAATGCTACAAATTGAAATGGGAGATTGAACTCATCATTATGAACAACTTTTACTATGGGGCCAAACCTGAAATCGCGAAAAAAATATCAGCTGTTCCCTACATTTATGTTCGCATAACTCGTCAAAATGTAAGGAACAGCTGTTTTTTCTTTCACGATGTCAGGTTTGGTCCCATAGTAAAAGTTGTTCATAATGCCGGGGCCACGCTATACGGGAAAATCGCGATAAGTTGTTTCTTATTGGCTGACATCGTAGGTCCAGCCAATGAGCATCAACTTATCGCGCAAATCTTCGCGTTATCGCGATAGTCTGGCCCCAGCATTATGATGACCACAATCTCCCATTTCGATGTGTCGCATGTTTTCAATTTCACCCTGTACTTCTGTGCCAAGTTCAGAAATAATTAGTCTCACAGAGAGGAAGCCTGTTTCCCAGCAGTGGGAGCTGATTATGCTATGCTATGTCATTTAGGCGCCAAAATATCCTTGTAGCACTAAAGTAATAGGTATAACATTTCAATGACAACATTAACTTACTTGAAGAACTTATCGAACATCCTATCATTAACGTGTTTGGGTCCCGTTCCATACAGCTTCGTGACCTGTTCAGTGTCGGGACAGTAGCTGTACAGCGCTCTGAACTGGCAACCAGCATCGCGGAACAGTACAAGGAAGTGTTTGCTCTCGGAGCGCGCTATTTCTTCAAGTACGCGTCGCTTTGCTTCCGCGTTGACCGCGCCCGGGAACACGCAGTACTCAACCGCGTTTAGCATTATACCGCGGTTCGACTTCGAAGACGGCTGCTTGTAAAGCCGGGGACCTGTAGATGTTGGCAAGTTAATATTTGTGGTATAATAATAATAATTTGACGCTACATAGAGGCGAAGAATTAAATCTATTTTTATAAGCCTATTGATGTAGTTATGTGTAATTCGCAAAATAATAAAAATATCAACGCAGTTTTTCAAAGTCTAGAATTCTAGATGCAGATAAATCTGTATTATCATAGTTCTACTGCTGATTGATGGTGCGAAACAAATTCCAAACTCGTGGCGTTACGAACTAATTATTTTTTCATAGTTTTGAGATGATGATTGTATTTAATAACCTATCAATGTAACGCATTTCAATTACAACTAAAGCTATTAGTACATACAAATCTGAAAGTAACTCCTCTCAGCTATGTTTAATGTATGTTTATTTACAGCTAAATTAGTAGTACAAAACGATGTAAAAATGCACAGTGAATGCACAAAGTTAAGTGCCGTGATTATTATGTGTTAATCTCAAGTCTGGTGAGAAAGCGAGTTCGAAGCGAGACACAATGCAGGTTCGTTAGATCAAATGCTGTTCGGAAAACCATGCCTTATAGTAAGATGATTTACAGTTGGCATGACATCGCTGAAATACGGTGTTTCTTCAAATTCTTTAGTGATTACTGTGTCGTTCGATCTATAATACCGTGTTGGTGGCAGGCTAGCTACCTAGTAATTGTTTATGGACCTTTGCGTCGACTTCTATCGGAGCTTCCTATATAAACAAATAATTCGTTATAGTAAGTGCTGTTGGGTTAATTTGTGGTTCAGTTTTTTTCATAAATTGTAACGGGGTTGTGCATTTGTAAGTTTAGTTTCTCGTTTACAGTTAGTGCTTCGTTTATTTGTGCATTTATTTGGGTCATTTATAGTTAACATAATGTAATTTATTAATATTATACCATCTCATACTTGTTTTTTTTTTTGGCCGTTTTAGATGAATTAGCAACCGGTAAGTTTTACAGATATCAAAAATGTTAATATAAAATGAGACTTTATATCTACATTGTTGATGCCCACATAAAATAATAATACCTACAAATTATATAGTATAATAAATCTTAAGTTATAGTCTATTCAAATGCTGGTTTCCAATTGACGTTATTAAATATCAACATTAAAACAGTGTATATAAGATGGATTTCAGAACGACTAGTACTATTGAAAACGTCATACAATTGGAAACTAAACTTTATGTCTAGGCATTAAAGCCATATTTCCTAAATTACACAAATTCGCAGTTTACATTCATTACATTCTCACCTGAGTAGTCCATGATGGACGAGTGCGTGGAAGAGACATCGGAGGTGTCATCGCTGGGATGGTGTCGCCGCTTGCCGATGGCGCCGGGCAGCGAGCCGGGCCCGGAGGCCGGCGAGCCCAGCGTGCGCACGCCGGGCGAGGCCGCGCGGCGCGGCGGTGTCGCGCGCCCCAGTCCCGAGTCTGACCATACGCCGTACACACGTTACTGATCGTACTTACGAGGATCCGACCCATACCAGCACCCACATGTATGTTAAACCAGACCAGCAACCTAATTGCGTAACACACGCTGCCTAACACTTTTCTTTTTTTTTTGTTCTTACGAAGGAAATTTTTAAACCATTGCTTCATAGGTTTGAAAAATTCGTCTGCTCAACAGTGTAAATAACGCAATGAACGTGGTTAAACTGTGAAAATGAAAGGCATTATGATCGATTGCTACTGTATGTGTGTTACGCCATTACCCCGCTGAGCTATCGGTTTAGCGTTGTTACTAGTTTTGTTATAAGATATCCTGCTTCCTTTTATCCAAGTAACCCTAACGAGATACCTCTTTATTCAACTCGATTTTTGCTGTTTATATAACCAAATTCTTTTTTCACAAAAAATACTATCTGAGCCATTTTGTTTTCTAACTTTGTTTGTGACTACTTTATACAGGGTGTCCCTGGATGTATGGGTCAAATCGAATAGGGCTGTGGGCAAGTTCACTTCCAAACGTTTTAACAAAAAAAAAAAAGAAAATTAAAAGAGAAGAGAAATCGAATCGTTTAAAAATAATCTTTAAAAGAAACTATCAGGGCTATAAATTTAATTTTTTTATGATAGCTTTGATAGCATTTTTTTATGATTATTTGTCTTTGAGCACTATGCGAAGTGATTGAAAAAAAAAATGGTCATAACTTCTGAACTGTAAAAAAATTCACCGACATTCTCAGGGTTAAAAAGTTTGGAAATGACCTTGCCCACACCCCTATTCAATTTGATCCATACTTCCAGGGACACCCTGTATAAGAGTATATTTGCAGTCATAGAAACCCTTCTTTGTTCTGGCTCTACTTGATAAAATCAACTTGATTTAAAGCGAAAGCAGTAGGACAGCCCGTAAAATTCAAATTTTCTTACGTTTTTTGCAATTTTCAGATCAGACACTGACCTACATATTGCAAAAAAGTAAGATAGTTTCACGGGTTACCTTAGCGCATTCCCCATAATATTCCAAAAGTACCCATCATCATTGACTAAAATATTTAAAGCTTATAATAATTATATGACAGAACTACCTAACTAACCAAAATATGACTAATCCTCCAGTTAGTTCATAAATTAAAAGTTATTATTTCATTGACTAGCATAGGATTAAAATTAGTATAGAAAATTATTCTGTCATTACCTATATTCCTTCTTCTAACTAAACTCTTTCGGCCTTATTATAAAACAAGGTTTATCTTTAGAACCAGCTTTAAACCATCGAGCCATTTTTAAATTTCGAACTATAATCCGACAAAGTAAAGTTCTTATTGCAAAAACTGACGTTAAACCCGAGTCTAAGTTTCCAATTTTGCATTAAGAACTTTACGTTTATCGGAATAAAGTTAAAAATACAATAACTGTCTCGCATGTTTAGGCTAGGTCTAAAGTTAAAACTCGTTTTGTAATAAGACGATTTAATTTTGATAAACGAAGCGTAAAATACTAAATGTGTCAAAACTACGTATATAGGGTGTTGTCTACTGCCGCTAAGCAAAACTAAAAAGGCAAAACTAAACAAAAGAAGCGACATTTTGTATTTTACGCATAAATACAACATGATAAACATATACATACGAATTTTGAAATATGTATACTTGTATAGGTACTATTTGGTCAAAAGATGTAAACACTTACAACCATAAATATTTCATTTAAATATACAGGGTGTACATTATAATCCAAAAAGCTTTTGAACTAATCAATTTATCATTTGATTTTGAAGACAGATTAAAGAGAATAATCTTACAATTAGTCGTCTCATAGTTCAGATTTTAGACTTCCTTAGAGAACTAAATTTTACTTCCCGACAAGGATTCTCCAGTATTGTGGCTGCGTTTAGTGATACAAATCTGTTATAAAATCTCTTTGCTACGAAAGTATTAAATTAAGTTTAGAATCAAATGTAAAATAACCATATTCAAGCTTATTTGAGCATGAACACACCGTGTATCATCATGACTATTTACTCTCACAAGAGAAGATGGAATCCAAGAGGTCTCATCTGAACCTATCTAAAATGAACTGGATTTTTCATGTAGGACTTTTTAACTCATGGGAAAAATAAATATAACATGCATTAAACGTTTTTCTTACCTTGTCAGTTTACCCAACTTACAGATAAATACTGAAAGTAATATTATTAGCTTGGTATTAAGTTATGTCTTAGTCAATTTGAAGGCATGAGATTCAGTAGTAGCCAAGATTTAGGTATATCAAAGAAGGGAGATGTTGTAGAAAATCTTAGGACAGATTTAATTGTTAATCATTATAATTAACCACGTATATCCCTTGATATATAATTATTGACGTTTAATATTAACAAGGTTGTAAAGTGTTTAACCAACGAATGAAGACGATGTCACACCAACACCAAGATATAAAAACATATAAATATAAAACATGCGCTAACTCGGACCGAGTTACCCGACCATATTATTTTGATACCATAACCGAATAAGCCTCTGTTCACGATGGGCCATGATGGACGCACTTCAACGAATATAAATGGACGAAACTTTTTTTTTTATTGTAAGATTGCATCGTTCTAGTCGTTGAAGAGAAAATATTGTTTTGAAGTGCGTCTATAGTGGGCCATTGTGTACAGGGGTCGTAAATATAATAATAAAATATGTATTACTTATATATCGCCGATGACCCAAATGAAATAAATGTGCACAAGACGAAAGAACGCAGACGGACGCGGCGCAATGTGGCGTGGTGATGTGAGTTCTATGTCTGTAGCTGACGACTGACAATGATTTTAGCAAACTTGGAGACATTAAAATATGGTATGTTTTTAAGCCTCTATTTAAGTAGCTCTTCAGTTTGTAACTTGATAAAAAGACACTTATTGATAAAAGTTATTAAACTACTTTTTAGAATATTACACAAATAATAAACTGTACTAAGAGAAATGATTTCTATAACTGTTAAAAAATACTTAGGTACTGCAAAAAAGAAATGAAACAAAAACGTGTGAACCAATTTATGTCATCAAGTCTATAGACACAGAACGTTCCCACGCCGCGCACGTGCGCACACGCCGGCCGCGGGAGCAACAGAAAGTAAACCCAACGCACCACAAGCGACGGAAACAATATAGATTATAGACCCGTCTGTACCAACGTGAGTCAAGCCTTGATCTCGTGTTTACAAACTGCTCTTACCGCACAAATTCATAAGAGAGCTTGACTTCCGTCCCGCCTTAAAGTTACTCTGGTAACTCGTATATTTAGACCTTCCACGGGAAGACTGAGGTTCCTCATTCACGCGCTCTGAAATGTTTCCTATACATGTCATCTCGCACTCTCATGCAATGCAAACTCCATTCTGTTATGTCATATGCAGCAGTCGATGTATTGCGACGCTGACGCGCCACGTCAAGCATGCATCGTCACACAAGCGAGCTTCGATCTCTTTACACAAGATGGCAAACAAAATTAATGCTATACCGCGATAATAAAAAATTGTATCACATCACTTTATGTATTTACATATTCGGGAACCAATTTAGTAAATGCGCGGAAGGTCTAGAGGGCGTATCGAAAAATTTGGAAAAAAAAAGCTTTTATGAAAATATTGTACCACTCAAATTCAAATTGCAACTACATATTATAATGGCCAAAAAAGGGTATGAAGCATAAATTTTGCAGTTTGGAGTGGTGTCTATAATCTATGCGATGCTGAAATCATACACATATAAAATAAATCGATTATAAATATAAATAATTCAAATCGAAGCGTTCTACTAAAACCAAAATGGAAAGAAGCGCCTTCATACACACTATGGAAATCTGGTCGTGTAGACCTCACAGTTGGGAGTTCAACTGTGTTCAAGCAGAATTATCGGGACATAGCTGTTTGTGATACAACTTCGAAATATTACAGGAACAGCTTTTATTTCGAAGACATGAAACTCTCTTGACGTTTGGTTCAGGGAAAATTTTCATGTCCTCAGTACAACAAACATTGATGGAGTACTATTATTTGTTTTGATACCAAGTATTTTTAGATACCTACCTTGGCGTCAATTCATTAATTTATGTAACATAGTGTGTGACAACTGAGAAATGTCAAATCACATTCCTGCACTCATATTTGATATCAAAACAAATCACATAAAATACAAAATGCACCGATTCATTTAAAAATAACGATATCTATCGCTAACCAACCAATTACTATTCGGTTGCTCACATGACGTCTCATCGTTATTCGTAAACGCGATCGGCTAGCGAAGCGAACGCCGTGTGTTAGTGTGGCGAGCGAGCGAGAGGGAGCTAGTTCCCTGCGAGTAGCGTGGCGCGTGCGACAGAGACAGACTTACCTCGCGACGTCTTGCACGAACCCCTTCGACCGAGCGGACCGCTCGATGCACTGCCCGGCGACATACCACCGCGCTCTTCTACAGGTGATTCTGAAGATAGATCCCAAGATATTTAGTAATTATATTATTTTTAGTGTGAAAATGTATCTGTTTATTAGTGAAAAATTAAGGAAACAATAATCAAAGCTTACTTTTATAATCATGCTTCAAAAACTTACTGTAAAGCATAACAATTAAGTAAAAGCGTTAAGCGCTCCAAATAGTTTGTTGGAACAACCGACTTAATATTTTGTTTTACTATATCCACATCAATGTTTGATGAAATGTGGCTAACTCTATAATCGTGAAAATTATTGCATTTAACGAATATTAATGTTAAGTTTCTTTATTTATAAAAAAAGTTTACAACATTCTTCCACTTAACATTATGCCCCACAAAACCCCATAATTAAACGAACCGATTTGGTTTATTATCGTCTTGAGCTGGTAATGTCTGATTATATCATAATTACACAGTGACAAGGTTTGTTGTGTATAAGGTAACTGGTGATGGAGACAGATGTACAAAAATTGACCGCTGTAAAGGAGTTTGTTGTGCCAAAATTGTCCTTTCCGATAAAGATCTATTAGTATCGTTGGGCCGAAATTTACCTAAACTCAAGGCCAAAAATATCTCGTCGCTTGTTCCAACACTCTTATTAACCTTTTAACCGCTTGTGTCGCATTTATGCGACGCATATTTCCGTGCCCTATCGCTCGTGTCGTATTTCTGCGACAGAGAACATGCATGATTTTTTCGTTCTATTGTTGTCCTATTAACTGCGTGGTGCAACTAAAACCATTATTAAATCGAGATAAAAACTTTTTGACTATTTTTTAATCGATACAACGATTTCTCCTCCTTATTTATTGTGGGTATTATTTTATCGATTTGTAGCCGGGCGCTAGGGGCACGGCGATTGATATTTAGCCAAGCGTTTAAAAGGTTAATGATCATGCATATAATCCCGCTCCTTACCTCTGTAGAGTCCGGCCCTCTCGGCGAGGCTGTCCTGCGAGCCACGGTAGTAGTCGCGCCGCATGGTTCCGCCCGCTACACACAACACAACGTCACAACGTCAAGCGAGCCGCGACGTGCTATGCTGAAGCCTTGTTAGGTATGACTTGCTAGTATGTTTGATGTAGTCTCTTTGGTTATTTTTTAGGAGCATGTTAGGGTTTTAATTCGAAGACGTGACAGCCGCCAACCCGCACTCGGCCCGCGTGGTGGATTATGACCCATCTTTCACAGCGAGGAGGCTTGCGTCCCAGCAGTGGGAACAATATAGGCTGATAGTGATTATGCTAGGGTTTTAACCCAATTGACACCAGGGAATCCCATGTCAAAAAGTGGATGGGGTCTTATTGATATTATGATCGATTGTGTTAGTTTTTCGTCCAATTCAGATAAAAGCATTTGTATCTACCGTCTGGAGTATGCCAATTTGTAATAAAAAAAATAATATCAGATAAATCTGTGCGTAAGCTCTTCTTGTACTAAACAAGAGAGAGCTATAAGAGGACCAAACGCTTTAAATTAAAATAATATGCGAGAATATCTAATCAGCGATCGCGATTTCTTTGCCAAAAATGTAAACCAACATGAATTAAAGGAAAGATAACTTTAATTCCTACACAACAAAGTTCAGTTTACGTTACAACTTCAAACACTTTTATAACTTTTTCAATAGTGCTAGTCACTCTGAAATCAACTTAATAATCACTGAAATAAAGTTGATATTTGTTTAACTTGAAATGGGGTGGGGGTGTGCGGCACTGCGCACTTTTACTATAAAGAAATAAATAGAATTTACAAATATTTCTTCAACTTGTTTTGAGACTACATCATAACTTGATAATAAAAAGACTTGCATTGTTGCACACAATATTTTTTACATTTGGTAACACTCAGCATAACACACCTCGTTTGAGAACATAAAAAATGGCAGCATGCCAGATGGCAAATTAATATTGTAATGAAAGGGAAAGCTAACATTTAGTGCGGCTTCAAAAAGTTAAGGAATATTAGCAAAATGTTTGTGTTCAGTTCAGTATATTTGTTGAAATTAAACCAATTTTTAATAGAGTAAATTAGTAATTAGATTTAGTTTTCCTTGAAATTATCTCTACCACATGGAATAATAAACAGTATATTAAAGGATTTAGAAAAAAAAAACTTTAAAAATCCAATATAAAAATGTAAAGTGTAAAATGTAACAAATAAATAAAAAAATGAAAACGCGTGTCGGCACTGCTAGGCGTGCTCAACGCTAAACTAAAGGGCAGTGCACAACAAACATCGTGGGTCACACGAATACAGTATCCGAACGTTAATATTTGGCACATCGAGCTTTAGATAAGACGTTCTCTGTCACATGAGTATGAGTGACAGAGATGACATTCTATAAATATACAAAATAGGTACAAGAAGCCGCCTTTATACAACAAGCTAACCCAGGCGCACGCACTCATAGATACGATTTCCAACTATGTAAAACAAATGACAGTCGCGAGTAGTCGCGAGTGCGCTCGCATTCGAGTGTGCGTGCATTCGCTCGTTGTATGGAGCCGATCTTCAGTACTTTTCTATTTTGTGAAAAAACGAACTTTATCTCAAACTCGACGTATAATACTAACTTTCGCGTACCGTATGTGCGTTACAAATACCTGTAAGGTTGGTAGACGAAGGCTGTTTGGTAGCCAACATCCCTTCAGCGGCATGTAGCGCAGAACTATCCACGTGTATAGTCTTGGGTCGCGCACGCGCGGCGGCGGCTTTACTGCGCATGCGCGCCGCGCCGCCCGGAGGTGTCGGCGCGGGTGTCACGGTGCCGCCGCGGTTTAGACTCTCCAGGAACTCGGATTTGTCTAAGTGTTTGCCCTGAAAAGTTGGGTGGCGAGATTTTTATTATGAGTACTTAAACCAAATTATAGATGCAATTTTTTTTGTGTTCTTAATTCGTTATTTTTTTTCAGTAAAAAAAAATAACGATTTGAAGCGTTTTGCGACGCGACACTACTATGTTATATGTATTCTTAGTCCATTTTCTATGAAATCACACAGGACTTCACACACAGGCAGGATGGAGGGGGGGGGGGGAGTGAAGAACGAATTGTAGTGTTGTGTAATCGCAATACGACATGAAAATTGCATTCTGACGCGCCAACGTGGGGGGTTGTTAAGAATTTAAAAGTTTGAACAAAAAAAAAAACAAATTATAAGTTCATAAACACTTGCGCAAGATGTGTCGCAGTGGCGAAAATCGTGCTTGTTCCAATTATTGTACCAATAATTGGTACAAGCACGATTTTCGCGAATTATTATGGGAAACACAGTTACTTCTCTCTCAGCCTCCTCAATAGCCTTCTTCAACTTATACTGATGCAGTATGGCCTCCCTGCGACGCGCCTGCTCCTCCTTGCGCGCCAGCTTCACCTCCTGCGCCGCGTCCTCGCGCGCGCGACGCGCGGCCGCGGCGGCTTCGGCTCGCGCTCGGGCCTCGTCGGCTCGCTGCCGTCGTTGGAGCGAGAGGAGCATAATGCGCTCTTTCTTACGCTCCATTTCTTCCGCTGAGTTCTGGAAATTGAAGGTGGGGTGTAAGTTAGCACACATAACCAAAGCCTTTGAAATCGATGGTCATATAAACAAATCTACGAGATTTTCGGATATCAAACATTTCCATTTTTAATTTAAGCAACTCCGAACTCAACGACACAAATTCCGGGCTGGCCGAATGACATCATTATTGTTCTGCCAATACGCGATCGCGATCGTGCGTGTTCGGACATCGTGGAATTAAATGTGGACAGACTGCATCGCGTAACCTATGAAGAAATCAAGCAATAGTAATACAACTTACTATTTATTTTATAAAATAAAGCACGCCGATCTAGTCTAATTTAAGTCTATCTATATTTAAGTGAAACAGAAAAAAGAGTTATGAAGTGTATTACATTTTAAACTAGGTAAAATGAAATAGTTCGTAGCTCACCGGGTCAGGATTCAACTCGCCGATGAGTAACGCGGCGGGTTCCGCGTTGTTGGCACGTTGGGGTCGCTCTCTAGGTGGCGTTTCTCTGCGCTCCGAAGAAACGTCATTAGATCTCATCGCTTGCTCCAACCCTGTACTCCTGTGGACCACGAACTCGTCCTCTCTTGAAGGCTGCAGCCGCTCGTTCCACGTGTTTTCAGGACTTCGTTCAGGACTAATGTCGGTTGATCTTTCCTTCTTCGGCGAGCCTCGTTTCGCCCGCAAAGGAGGCTTCGGCCGCTTCGGCGCTTCGTTATCAAACGAAATATAGAACCCTTTCTCGTTCTGTTCACTGACGTCTTCCTGATCGAGCTGTTGGAACGAGTTCCTGCTGAGAGAGGGCCGCGTGGGCGAGGGGATGCGGTAGGTACGCGTGCCGGACGATATGTTCAGCCTGTTGATGCCCTGCCGGAGGGCGTCGTCTTCCGCGTTGCCGATGAAGGAGATGTTCTGCGGCTCCATGTCGTCCGGCGGCTGTGCCTGCAGCGGCGTGTGTGCGGGCGCGTGGGAGGGTGGCGGAGCCTGTAACTGCTGCAAGCTGACAGGTTCAGGTCTCCGCTGCGCCTCGGGGAGGGAGCCCTGTCGCTGCGGGGTCTTGGCTCGCCTCTGTGGGCTTACTGCCAATGGCGGCGACTGGGACACGTACTGGTTAGAGTTTATCACAGTGTAGCTTAAATGGTTTTGTGGTTCTCGAATGTTCTCGGTTCCATTCTGGTACCGGTCGTTGTTGTAGTGCACTTGGAAGGGTTGCGGCTGTTGGTTCGTGCGGTCGTGGAGGACGAAGCCTTGAGGTTGCCAGTTCCTCTCGGGAGGAGGTTGCGGCGAAGGTGACTTCCACGTTCTTTGAGGAGGCTCCGGCGTTGACGGACCGAACTGTTGAAGCTGTTGATGATTTTGTTGATGTTGTTGATGCAGCTGGAAATATATAAAGGATTGTTGAGAAAAAATTACAGGATGTTTGGTAATTTTTTTGTACATTATGCAACCAACACCTTGGTGCATCGTGACCATTTGCTCTAAGCTTGCGACCTGAATCTTCATTTACACAATAAAAACTTCAACTGTCTGCTATCCCATTGTACCTCAGTTTATGATTTAAACTAAACCATACCTTACAATACCAAAATAGAGATTTGTTTCCTGCAAAATTACAATTGGAACTTAAAATATACCGTTTTTATGTGATGAAACAGAAAAAAAATATTTAAGATGGTGCCTAATATTAGTCTACATTTAAAATTTGCTTTTAAATATTTTAGAGTTATCATTCAATCTCGCTATTTGTTTGTATACTACAACTATCTACATAAAACGATCAGAACGTGCAACCGACCTGCCACCCTCGTAATTCAGTCTCTTGTTGTTGTTGCTGTTGTTGTTGTTGGGCATGTTGCGCCCACGTTCTTCGCGGCGGTGGTGCGGCATCGTGCAGATAAAACTGTTGCCGCCCATAGTCCTCTATGTCCCTATACTGATTGTTGTACTGGGGATATTGTTGTTGCTGCTGCTGTTGTTGTTGTTGGTCGTAGTTATAGAACTGTTGTTGTTGTTGGAGTTGCTGCAGGTGTTGTTGCGGTATGTGCGGCGTGGAGCCGAAGCTGGCGAGACCGGGGCGGGACACATTGTGCTGTGAGCTGAATTGGCTGTGCTGCAATGTTAGGCGGGAGTCAGCGATGTGTTGGCGAGAGGTGAGTTTCACAATTTCTCAATAGTATAGTTTATACAGTCTCATAAAAAAGATAATATTTTCTTTATTTTTATTCTGTTTTCGTTATAGACAATGATTAGCCGCGGCACGGAATAGAGTAGGATTTTTTTTTTTGAGTTAGTCAATTTGTAAGCGAAAACACGATGGTATTGAATCTACTACAAAATCTGTGGACTTTATTGGAGAAACATTATCGCGCCTAGCATAATCGGTATGTAATTCTAATTATATCAATAATTAACCTTTTAACCGCTTATGTCGGATTAATCCGACAAATATTTTCGTGTCCATTCCGCCAGAGTCGTATATATACGACCAAATAACACAGCTCGTTTAATCTGTATTATTATTACATCATCACAGCTCGTTTCATCGGTATTTATTTTTCTTTTTTTTTTTTTCGGGCGCTGGGGGCACGATAACTGATATAAAGTCGGGCGGTTAAAAGGTTAAAGGACGCGTTGGCAACTCTTATTGTAATTACATTATAAATATGAGATTTCCTTTTTACAGAGCAATAAAGAGAATTGTGAAACATAGCCTCAATAAATAGGTATGTATAATGCATGTGAGTGTGTGATTACATATTGTGGGATGAAGCGCTGAAACTTGATCAATTAATTACAATCAAAAAACAGTTTAATTTCACTCAGTTATTAGGGTTAGCTGTGCTGTTCTTTTATATAGTCATTTATATTTGAAAGTTTAATTATATTATTTTATAACTTGTGTGTTTTGCTAAAATTATTTCACTATCAACGATTCACACGAAGCTGTGTGTATGAAAATTCAAGTTCGATGCTACACTATATAAAAACAATGTTACTACTGGTGATATTTTTTTGTGACATGTACAGTATACGTTATAAAAACTGACACCAGAGTAACCACCACGTATAGACCTTAGTTTTTCTATATTGAAAACAATGTCCAATTTTATCTATATTATTATCCCGGCTCCACACGTTTGACCGAACCTTCGCGTCATCGTATAGAGCCGGGATGAAATGTATACGCGAGCAAAAAATATTCTCCCAAATACAATATTCGAACTTGTCATTTCCAACACAAAACACTCTTATAAGGCGCAATACCATAACATTTGTACATAAACTTACCAATTGTGGAATGTTGGGTTGATACTGTTGTTGTTGTTGATAAGGCGACGGCGGTAGTTGTTGAATGGGCTGCTGCGGCTGCATTTGTTGCTGGAGCTGCTGAATCTGCTGAATTTGCGGCTGCTGAATCTGCTGAATTTGCGGTTGCTGAAGCTGCAGTGGCGACTGCTGCAGCTGCGGTTGTTGAAACAGCTGTTTGGCCTGCTGCTGTTGTTGTTGTTGATGTTGCTGCTGTTGTTGTTGTTGCTGCAACTGCGTCTGCTGACTGGCGAGCCGCGCGATGTCACTCTGTATGTCCTGCAGGCTGGAGTTCATTCTGTAAGTGACGTGCAGTCACATGGTATTGGATTTGAAGCCAATATTATGTTGATTGTGGTGGTGTGATTAGTTTTGAATTGATCATGGACGGAATGAATGTGTTAAGGCGTTTATATGTTTCGATTATGTAAACGAGATAGTCAGTACCAGTTGATTATAAATGACTAAAATTGCTATTATAATTTTACATTCATGAAAATGAAGAAGGTGCATACCAAACTCTATATAAAAATCTGTTTCGAATGATTTATCTAGGCTTATAAGAGAAAAAGTCTGTCAATACAATGAACAGCAATTTATTCTAGCAATAGACATGTTTTCAATATTGTCAGTAGTGTGTTTACTTACTTGGCAATAGATTGCTGGTACTGTTCCAATACTGCGGTGTCCACTGAGTCTCGCTGGCTCGGCGGATCCACCACCATTTCCTAGACACGACACACTCTTTTATGAGCATATTTAAAAAAAAAACTTGTGGGTGGAATATCTCGTTTTGATTAACTTATTGATCGCTCAAAATAAATACTCAATTTCATATACAGGTTGTAAGGGACATCGACGACCGAACTTTTCCCATCGATTCGCCCGGCGTAAAAAATAATTGTCGGTTATTTAAAAAAAACTGCTGTTCCATACATCGTCGGTTAAATAGAAAAGTGACATTTCCTGCTAAACATTTTCTTTGTAATAACGCCACTTTTCTATTTAACCGACGACATTTTGACCGTGTGGGTACTTTTGTATAAAACAGCTGTTTTTTTTTTTAATAACCAGTAAATATGTCAACGCTTGTAGGGCTATAGTGAAAGTGCGCAGTGCTGCACACCCCCAGCCCATTTCAAGTTAAACAAATATCAACTTTATTTCAATGACAGTTAAGTTGATTTCAGAGTGACTAGCACTATTGAAAAACTTATAAAAATGTTTGAAGTTGTAGCGTAAACTGAACTTTATTGTGTAGGAAATAAAGTTATTTTTCCATTAATTCATATTTGTTTACATTTTTGGCAAATAAATAGCTAACGCAGATTAGAATCATATACTGAATTCATGGTAACAGTTAGCACGTCTATGTATTACATAGGGTGCTTCTTTATACCTGAGAGATTGTCATTAAAGAAATGTTTAAGTTAATCAATACGTGATATTAATATATTTTAACTTAGCGTAGAACTTTCATAATAATTTTATTTCCAGCCTTTAACTTATAGCTCATGTACGCAAATTGCTCATCACATATTGTGATTTCTTGACCGATTTGCATGCAATTTAATCACAAACTCATGCCAATTAATATTTCTCATTCGTGTTCAGTTAATTTGAAATAATCCCTTTACCAGTTAAATTACAATATTATAGTACTATCATAGTCAATGGTCGATGCAACGAATTCGAGACTGACCTTTCCTTTTTTAAACATGATAAGCAAAGGGATTTTTGAAGTTTCCTTTTTACTTTGTTTGGGTGAACGTTCAAGGTATATTGCATGGTCATTATAAGGTCCCATTAAAATAGATGGACAAACTTTTAGAAATCATTCAGACCACCAAAATAAGGACGATAGTAAAAAAATATATAAGAAAAAGGCATTAGATATTTACAAGAAAAATAATCAGCGAAAATGCACTAACGTGCCGGCAATTTGTTGTTTTAGGTCAAAATAAAATAACTTTAATCAGTTTTTTTTTTCGCTTGGATATCTTTGGTTAGACGTACTCAGCGCTGAGTTAAAATTTGTCCATCTATTTTAATGGGACCTGTATATGCAGTGTCGCAATCATTTGAACAGGATAATTCGATAATGAACAAACTAAACACAGAGAAAACAATTCCACACAATATAAGGTGTTCAGTGAAACTTTTACACTAATTCCACCCCAGAACACAAAATACACCCAAAACTAACAAATACAAAAGCAAAGTGCAACAACTCGTTGCTGTAACTAAACCCGTATCGTTGCATCACCCATACCGACGTTACATTACCTGTTGCACCGGCAGGTCTTGCTTGGGCTCGTCATCAGCAGGTGTGCGCGCGCCCTTGCCCTGCAACACGCGCGTGCAACCGACACCGTAACACAAACGTAGCGCAACACTGTTGCAGTGTTGCGTGTTATGACATGCTACTGCATGCTGAGTGTTGGTTGGAATATATCGAGGAATTATGATAAGGATGAAATTACGGTAAACTATAGTATAGTAAAAGGTTCGAGAAATATTTCACCACAGGCCACACCGCGAGAAGAACTAAGTTCAGCTTTATTAATTAAAAATATTGAACCGCAGCGCATTTGTTTAAAAAAAGAGCAGATTCCACCTTCCAGATAATAGCTGTTTAAACCAGGCTGGTGGAACCTGCGCTTTAACTAAATGCATTATGATTTAATATTGCATGAAAGCTAAACTAAAGTACCCTAGCTTGTGGTGTCGCCTGCACTATGAGGTTCAAAACTTAGGACTCGGTATGAGAGTAAAAAATATATATTTGGTTATAGAAATTACAAAGTACGAAATTCGGCACTCTGTTATCTCCATAAACAACAACGATTTTGGGAAAAGGGATATACACCAACCAACGGAGTCATGCTTACAAATAAGTGTAATGTATGCCTCCTACAAATTAATGTGCTTCTCCAAAACGTGAGTCAAATGTACCGTGAAGTGGACTTGGGATGTCTGACATTATAAATAGGAATCAATTTCATTACCTTCTGTAGTACTAAGATTGAATATTAGAAAAATATGATTGCGCTGCAAAATATTTATGAGTTCAATATAATAATGATCTTAAAAAAAGCTGCCTATTAAACTTTTCTAGGCTTCAAAGTAGCTACCTTATTTTAAGCGTTTATTATCAAAATTACATATTGATAAGGCGAATTTAAATGAGTCAACTTAAATTGATACTTGAGAATACTTTTATAAATTCAAAATTTAAATGGTTCAATGTTATGTATCGATAAGCCGTGTAAGCGTGTACCGAACTAAAATCTGTACAAAATAACAACAAAGGAAAATGGTAACGAAGTGATTGTAAAAAAAAGTAATAATCAAAAAGGTCTAAACTAATCGGAAAGGGCTCAACTCTTGAGCCACTCACCAAGTTGGCCAACTGGTATTGCAATAATGTATCCTAATGAAATAGAAAGAAAAATATAATTTATATATCCGTCGGAAATATTAGAAAACAAATTGAGAGAAGAACATAATATTAGTAACATTGTGCTGTTTAAGAACGCATGTTATAAAAACTTTTTTTGAACATTAATTTGTTTTATAAAATACGTTCTAAAAGTGTGTGTAGTCTGTTAAACAGAAACATTTAATTAAATAACAGATATTTATACGAAATTATTATTACTACTTTATTCATAGTTTTTAACTCTGGTTTAGGTGGAACTACTAAATATGCCGCAAAATATACTAACACGAACTCACTCTGATCAAACTCATTTTCCCCCACTTTTTTATATTATTTCAATCAAATCTATCTACCAAATTTTAATGAAGTCACTCACACTCAAACTAATAAAATGTTACTCGACTAACTCAGATAGTAGTGTGGATGGCGTACAGTACAGACAGAAAAACAAAGGACGCCAATTCCACTTTTGAAGACAAAACAAAACATTTTATTCTGTCTACCCCACACACAGGCCCTATGTGTTCAGGACATCAAATTCTCATCAGGGTAATAGTGCAATAGCGACAGCAGCGCGTGGGCCTTGGTACTGAATAGATCCAGATGAAACTGCGCACAACACTTTAGTACAATGACTCGATAAACTCACTTCGTGACAAACAAAGCGGCTTTAAAGCGCATTGACCGCAGAGAGCTTGCTAACATAGCTTTAGCTTTATTGACTAGCTCATAGATTGCATATCCGCTTGGCCCATGGCTCTGATGAGAATTCGACACCCATACACCGCAACAAACACCCACACACTTCCAACGTAACTCACCCTAGTAACAGCCTGTAAGAACGCCTGTTGTCCTAACTGCTGTCTCTGTCTATTCACAGCCATTTCCATACGTCTCTTCTCCTGCTCTATGCGTCGTCGTTTCTCTTCTAGCTTTAGTCTTATATTGTTCAGTTGTGCGGCCATTTGTCCCCCGCTGGAAGTGTTCGATTCGTCTGTGAGGTCTTCGCCATCTGTAGTTAGGAGGGTGTAAGTAAGTGGAATGTGTTTATGGGAAATGTTCGGAAGATTTTGCTTGGGTAAATCGGATGTGTTTTGTTTTGTAACAGATTTTCGATCGTAAGACGTAGGTAACTTGTTCTATATTTATCTGGCGATTCGACTTTGTTAGATAATAGTCTCAAAGTCACGACGATGCCTAAATTTTCACGTTCGAGTTATCATTATCGAATATAATGTAGTCGATATATATTTTCTTTTTATTTGCTGATTATATTAAAGAGCACAGTCCCTTAATGTGAGCGTTTCTGCAGAGCTATCGTGTAAAGAAAAAGAGTGGAGCTTATGTCCCAAACTGCCATACTGTAGTTTGGGAAAATAATATTTAAGTCATAAATATAGACCTTTCTAAAGTCTATAACACAGATATAGATATACCTAGATAACGCAAGTATCACGAACTGTATTTAAATTAAGCGTGCCACTTTTTGACTACCTACAATGACGTCACAAGCTCGCGCTCTCTCGCTCACGCTCACCCAGCCAGCAGTACGCAGGACTAAGCGCAAAAGTGGCGGCTTATGATTTTCGATCGTAAACTGGTACTATTTTTGGCACGTGAAGTAGATGCTCTTGCGTTATCTAGGTGTATCTATATCTGTGGTCTATAAAATCCACGGACACTGAAACACTTTGAAGTAGTAACTACAGTGAAAAGATCGCCGGTTGATTATTAGCCGCGTACTGACTGAGCGAGCAGCCTCGTGAGGCAGCCGCGTGAGGCAAATCCTCGGTCGGTCAAGACGAGCCTCGCCCGAGGCAAACCCACGCGCTGCCTCGCCCGAGCGTGCCGCGGCCCGAGCCAAACATTGTCGGTTTTTGTCCATGCTCTAAAGCGCCTCAGTAACTTTGCCGCGCGCACTCAAGACGGTTGTGTTTTGCCTCGCTTCTTCGAAGAACACCATGAATAAAGAACAGTGTCTCAAATTAATACAATTACGAGTATATGGCGAATATAGACTACTTTGGGATGCGCTATGTCCTGATTATATTAACAGGGGACTAACAAATTTTCAAATTCAATTTTATTCATTCTAGTGAAATTGCTTTCTGCATCATCAAAGCACAACTCTTCAAATAATCTGTTCCCAGCTTGTAATCTGTTTTTGTATATCGTTTTTATCCAAAAACGTTTAGGTTTTTTTCTTTTCTTTTTTTGTACAAGTTGATGAATTAGTATAAAGGCAGTGGTGGCGATAGCCTTCCGAACGCACGGCCTCATGACAATCTTGAGCACAACTGAATATGCGCTACGCTCGCGTGGTCTTGTTCGACTTGTGAGTCACCACTGAGCGTTCGAGACGTTCGACTAATGGCTCAGCCTACCTCCGGCTCGGCTTTGCCGCGCGCGGCAGCCTCATGCATATTTAAATACAGACCGAGGCTGCCTCGCACGGCAAACATTGCGAAGCAAACGTCCGAGGCAGCCTCACGAGGCTGCTCGCTCAGTCAGTACGCGGCTAATAACGCTACTAACTGGGATGATTTTCTTGCTGCATGAACTGTTGTTGCCACGTCGTCGTGTTAGCGGGCGGCGTCGCGAATGTCGTGCTCTTGCGTCGGTCGCTCGGCTCCGCGCCGAACTGCGACGGAACACCTGGACATCAACCGACAACCATCACCTACTATACCAGATGACTCGAGATTCATTGTCATCCTTTGAGGGGGTGAAAGCACACGGTAATATCAACCAATTTTACAAATAGGTTAATATAATGTTACACTTCTTTTGAGCTTCTCATTGCGCTGAGGTAAAGAGGACCAACTTTGAAATATTTAAAAGGTAACTGCTGTTTCATACAGTATGCAGTGTTTTACCCAATCAAAATGCGTTTTTTCAGAGTGCTCATACAAAAGTAGTTCATATTTGTGATTACTTTCAGCCCCCAGAAGTATGCTAACGAGATCAAAGTCATCCGGTTCGCTATGACGTATGTTGTAGGAAATAATTACTCTACAACTAACTATACTGGTCACAAATTTAGAATTTGGAATATGGGAATATGTGGTCCTTTAACGACAGACTGTAGAAGACTAAATAAGTGCTGTTATTAATTTTGTACCGAATACAGTGTGCCGTTAAACTCAAGCGCAATCAAGGCGAACATTCAAAGCGTTACAATATGGCCGTTTCAATTAAGTGCCGCAGAAGCGAAGTCACAGGCTAACGATTGGGAGAACAAGCTTGTTATCATACTGGTAATGCGGCAAGCAAATTTACTCTCAAGTTTTTATGCTGTAACAAGAATTTTCTCCCATCCTTTGTTCCCAACAAACCTGTCTGGTCCCCATTACTCCTGATTTTATTGAGATCGGCGAAGCTAGTTTTGGTCGCGTCGCCGTCGGTCGAATCTCTATCGTTTAGGAAGAACCCGCCATCGCCTCCACCTTTACAAGAAAACCCGAAGTTCTCTTGTCTTTCTCTAAAAGTTATAGTATCACTGCTCAACTGCCTTCGTATGGGGAAGTAAGGTTCAGGTTCTGTGGTTTGAGGTTGTGAGTTCTGTCGCTCGACTTTTTGCCGGTCTTCCTTTTCGGAGCCGTTTTGGAAGTCGCCGTGGAAGAATTGTATTGAGCCTCGGATGTCTTGGCGGGAGGAGCGGAGAGGAGGGTTGTAGTCGACGGGACCTGTGGAACAAATAGGAGAACTATTAATTTAGATTTCTCTAATTATGGCACTTCTGCCCCAATTTTAAGTAAACAGCAACATTTTCATATACCCCATGTTTTGGAAAGCAAGAGGCTGCGACGTAGATTGATAGATAACCAAATGTATATTGGGCCATCAATATCTATACTAATATCCTACCGTCTATGAGTGTATCACGGGTTGATATCTGTCAAAAAGCTCGCATCTGTGAGTTCTGTTGAGTCACGGATTGATTCATATCAAAAACGTCGTATCTGTGAGTGAGTCACGGTTGATACCGCGGCCTATGACGTAAATAATTACCGATATTTTATTCTGTACTATATCTACGCTGCTCTAACTTGCACAAAGTATACAGGAAAGAACAAGGGTGGCATACCATCACTTGTCATGCCTCTGAAACGACCGAACGACGGTTACTAGACGTTTCTAAACTCGTCTGCGACAGCGACGACATCGCGCCCGACCACCCTGAAGTCCGCCACACACGGGGCGATTCGCGCAATATGGCCGCCACGGATGTGGCGATTCGCGAAAAATGGACTCCACAGACGACAGGTTATTATAAAGAGGTAAAGTTTGTGAGGTTGTAGGGAGTAATCTTCGGAACTACTGATCCGATTCCGAAAATTCCTTCACTAATGGGAAGCTACAGTATTATCGAGAATCATAGGATATATTTTCTATTAAAATAAGACATTTCACGCGGCCGAAGTCGCGGGCAGAAGCTAGTTTATCATAATCATAATTCTCTATGGTCCACCACCTCACTGCTGGGCACCTCCTCTACACTATGCCATTCATCCTCATCCTGTGTTAGCCTCATCTAGCTGTTAGAAGTAACTTAATCTGATACGCCTAAAATTAATTACTTCACCTTCTTTCGTACCGGTTAAAATATTAGCCAGTCAGCGACAAACCTGCTACAACAGTTGACTGCCCAGGGTGAGTTAAATCCATACTAATATTATAAATTCGAAAGTACTTGGTGGATAGTATGTAAGTATCGACACGCTAAGAAGAAGAAGAATTCGAAAGTAACTCTGTCTGTCTGTCTGTCTTTATGTTACTTTTTCACGCCTAAACCGCTGAACAGATTTAGATGAAACTTGGTATAGAGATAGTTTGAGTCCCGGGAAAGGACATAGGATACTTTCTATCCCGATATTCCCATGGGATCGAGACTTATGCGGGTGAAACCGCGGGGCGCAGCTAGTGCACAATAAAGTATCATCACTTTTAAAGACTGTTTTAATATTTTTGTATCCCAACTCACCAGAAGGCGCCGAGATCTTCCTGACATTAGCGACCGTGGCCAGTTCCTTCTCGGGGTTCCGTCCCGCGAAGTGCAGCCTGTCCTGCGAGCCGCCGAAGTTCTCCACGGTGAGCTGCGAGTCGTCGCTGACGGACGAGCGGCGCGAGCGCCGGCCCGCGAACGTCGCGTCGCGCGCGTCCATCCAGTTGGAGGGCCGCCCAGCCGCCGTCATGTTTAGATCTAACAAGAAAAAAGAGTTGTGAGAATGTTTCATGTTGCTGGGAGATACTATTGTTTCCATTTTTTTTAATGTTTTTTTTTTAAGTATATTATTTCAAAAAAACTCGGAACGCGCTCCGAGACCTTAAGACGTGCTGTTACTCATTTCGTTCTGCAAAATTAATTATCGGCTGTCAATACTTTTACTTTTCCGCTAAACATAAGTCTGGTGTAGTGTAATTCCTCTAATAATTGTTTTTGGTCCTCTACGAAGTGTAATACAAACAATAATAATTATCGAAAAAAACATTTCAAAAGTGCCGTATCATTGTGACTAGCCCGCGAGTGCACGGAATCCTAGCAGTTGTGTAACTGACATAACGGCCATAGTCCTGCGTACGCGCAATATAAATCGCTACGCAGTCAGCAGTGCTACCAACTTTCCGACGACAAAGTTGGCGCGAGCGTTCCAGCGACGAATATAGTGCGACCGAGTGCTTTGATTGCAACTGGTGGCGCCACCCCTACCATTGAATTATCTGTTTGTACGTCTTGGTATTTGCGTCGGTGTTTGTGCACTCCAAACCAACTCGTCATAAAAGCTGTTTATGGAAATTGGCTGACACTTATCAACTGCCCATCCGGTTGACTCTTTACGGGTACTGTTTACGTTTCTACAGATTTTGACCCGGTTTGCCAACCATGCCCCGCATTACCCGCTCACCCCCACAGGGTCTCCCAAATGCCCTTGTTCTATCGGAGACGCAATCGGAACCCGACCTTTCTCCTGCCATGTTGGCCCCGGAAAGTAGCACCTTTGATTCGGTAAATATTACCACAAGGTCGAGCAACAAGCGTTTTCGGGGCGACGACAGCTGTACGGAGCCGGATAGTTTCGAAGAATTAAAGAGCATGCTGCAGTCTTGGAAAGCCGACAAGGATAAAATACTTAATAAATTAGTCACAGATGTCTCAGAAGTAAGGCAGCAGAATTGCTCTATTCAAAAATCCTTTGAAGAGATTGAAAAATCTATTAAATTCTTTAATACAGAATACGAGGTTATGAAGACTCGCATAGATACCGTGGAGGCGGAGCATAGAGAATACGTGAAGCGCTTCCATGATTTGGCCAGCAATAATAATTGCGAACATAAGGTGGCCATACTTGAAGCAAAAATTGAGTCCATGGAGCAGCAGGCACGCCAGTGCAACATTGAGATTTGCAATGTGCCCGAAAGACGTAATGAAAACCTTATAACCATTATGGAGTCTATAGGTAAAGCCATTCATTCGCCGGTGCCGCAAAATGAAATCGTGTCAATACATCGAGTCCCACATGCACAGCAGCAGGATAGCAAGCCTAAGAACTTAATTGTAAAGCTCAGATCGCGAATCGTTCGTGACAATATACTCGGCGCCTACCGTAACGCGAAGAGCCTCAAGTCAGATCAGATAGGAATCCCAGGAGCTACTACAGTATCTGTCTACTTGAATGAGCATTTAACCCTGAAAAACAAGGCTTTATTTCGTGAGGCCAAAGTACTCGCCAAAAAATATGGATTTAAGTATGTTTGGGTCAGGAACTCGACGGTGCTTGTTCGTGAGCGGGATGGAGACAAGTCATTTGCGATTCGATCCGCTGAAGATCTCAAAAAGATCACTGCTAGCGAGAAGATCGGTACCGAGAACTCAATTTAGCGACTCAATGTACGCTGCTGTTTTGTTGTCTTTTAGATTCATGTTTTCCTTTTGCTTGTTGCTTTTATGTATGTTATGTGCTCTAGTCTACGTTTCCTCAGAGCTATGTATGTACTGCTGTCCTTTTTCAACTAGTCATATTTGCGTGTTTTCATGCCATGTGCAATCAATAACTGTTCTAATGTTATATATCCTCCAGTTTCTTAAGCGTATGTTGATACAATTTTATATTTTTATGCCTATGTATCTGCATAATGTTTTATATAGTGATGCACCGGACCTCAAATTTGGAATCACTTTTCCAGTACCAAGTATAGAAAATAAGTATGTTAATTATTATTACTATTGTAAGATTCAAATTATTAATGGCTACTAATAACATTGTGATTTATTATCAGAACTGTAGAGGTATCCGCACGAAGTTATATACATTGTACATGAATATTATGGCGTGTTCCTATGACGTCATTATACTGACGGAAACCTGGCTTATTCCCAGCATCCAGGATAACGAATTTATAGACGATCGTTACGTGGTCTTCAGATGCGATCGTGATCGTTCTGTGACAAATAAAGGGGACGGAGGGGGTGTTCTAATAGCTGTTCTCCGTGAACTACGTCCTACCAAGTTACCGACACGATTCGTCCGGGCAGATATTGAACAGGTCACTGTCCAACTGCCTACTTCCCAGCACAATAAACGCCATATCATCAGTGCTGCGTACATGCCACCGCGAACACATGAAGTAGTATATACACATTACTTAGATATGCTGCAAGACTTAGCTAACGATCCCATTACAGACTCTTACTTTATTGTCGGTGACTTTAACCTACCTGACATTGACTGGTTGGACCATGCGAATCATGCAATCGCACAAGTTTCTAATACAATCGAACGAATATTATTGAACTTCGTTAATTTTATTGGTGGTTCACAATTCAATATTACAAAAAACAAATTAGGTCGAATACTAGACTTGTTTATCTCAAATGCAGACTGCCAGTCCGTATCATGCAATGCACTGCTTGACCCTGATGGTCATCATCCAGTTTTTTCTGTATTAACTTGTCTGAATACGCATTACACTCCACTAAAACACCACTCGGTCCGTAGACATAACTTCCATAAAGCTAATTACGATAATATAAATTCTGACCTGAGTGAAATTAACTGGAACTTGGTACTATCTCACCTTGACTCTGATCAAGCTGTTAATGTCTTTTACGAGAATTTGTACGGTATTATCAAGTCACATGTTCCGCTTACTAGAACAAGAAACTCAAGTTTTCCTGTCTGGTTTACACCCTCTCTCATAAGAATTTTTAAAACAAAAGAACGGGCTTGGATAAGATGGAAGAAGTACAATAATCAATCTGACTACTTTATATTTTCTAACTATCGCAAGCTTTTCCACGGAGAATTACTTAAATGTTATCGGAAGTATATTGATTCGGTCGAAGACAGTATCCCTAAGAACATAAAACATTTCTGGTCCCACATCTCATCTAGAAAAGGAAAAGCTAACTATCCTGCTAGTATGTATTTTAGAAATGTTTCTTCAGATGACCCCACACATATTTGCAATCTATTTTCATCTTTCTTTTCTTCTGTCTACGAACCCTCTACTTTGGACCCCGTTAAATGGCAACCACCTGATCACTACGCAAATGGCTCGTCTTGCATTGCCGAAATATGTTTATCCATGGAAGTTATACGCGCGGCTTTAAAATCTTTAGATTCCTCTAAAGGGGCTGGACCGGATGGCTTACCACCTAGCTTTTTTATACGAACATGTGATAACCTGTGTACTGCGTTATATATAATTTTTAATAAATGTCTACGTGAGGGTGTTTTTCCTGCAATTTGGAAACGTGCGTTTATAACCCCTGTTTATAAGAGTGGTGACAAGAACAATGTAGAGAATTATCGCCCCATCTCTATCCTCTCTACTCTATCTAAGGTTTTTGAGCGTCTTGTGCATGGCGCCGTGTACCCCCACATTCATCAACTTATTGTACCCGAGCAACACGGTTTTGTCAAGCGTCGTTCAACCGCAACTAATCTGTTAGTATTTACCAACTACTTGTTTGAAAAACTGGATCAAAAAGTTCAGGTGGACGCTGTGTACACAGACTTTCAGAAGGCTTTTGACAAGGTCGACCATACACTGCTCTTAGAAAAAATAGCTTTCAACGGAATACGTGGTAATTTGCTTAGATGGTTTGTGTCATATATCTATAATAGGTCCCAAAAAATTGTTGTTAATGGTTACGAGTCAGACCCTATAGTTGTCACATCTGGCGTACCGCAGGGATCCATTTTAGGCCCTCTGCTCTTCATCATATTTATTAACGACATTAAACAATGCTTTATCAATTCAAAATTTTTAATGTATGCAGATGATATAAAAATTTACAGATCTTGCAAGAATATACAAGACTGTCTACTTCTTCAATTGGACCTAGATCGATTATATACATACTGTAACAGCAATAAGCTCTTTCTCAGTCTACCCAAATGTCATGCCATCTCATTTACCAAAAAGAGAATTAAAATCAATTTTAATTATTCAATCAACAACACTCTCTTAAATGTAGTTAGTTTTGTTCGTGACTTAGGTGTCACACTGGATGGCAGTTTGCACTTTGACAAACACGTTGACAATATAGTAAACAAGGCGTATCAGATGTATGGTTTCGTCATGAGATCATCACGTGACTTTGTGCGGCCCTCTACGTTCTTACTGCTTTATAAGACTTTGGTACGGTCCCAGTTAGAATATGCCGTCCCGATCTGGAACCCTTTCTACGACAAATATGGTACTAGAATTGAAAGGGTACAGAAGAAGTTCTTACGGTCTATGAACTATAAGTGCTTCCGATCAAAGGTTCCTTACGTGCAGCTATTGAAACGGTATGGCTTACTGGATTTGGGATCTAGGCGGCTGTTACTTGATGTCATGACATTGCACGGCATATGCAGTAACAAATTTGACTGTATTGACCTCACAAACAAATTGTGTTACAAGGTACCCAGAAGTGTTATTCGAAGGGGAGTGCGCGTCCCTCAACTATTCCATACAGACATATGCAGGACTAACGCTGGGGAACGTGCACCTCTTCGTCGCCTTGTCGATTCTTACAACACACATTTTGTTGAATTGGACATATTTTATCTATCTAAGCTAAAATTTAAGAAAATGGCTCTGGATACTTTGTTTAGCGAGTATGTTAAGTAAAATTCAGCTAAGCTAAGTAGCACAGCAATATTATTGTGGCAGCGACTATTGTTTTGTATTTTTCTTTTTCTTTTTTATGTCTTTAGCACTTCTAACCTTTAGTTAAATCGTGGACAATGGTGTGGGTTACGTGCTTGTTAAATTTTAGTTTAACCCCTCAAGTGTCAACGGTACACCGTATGTACAGACGCCAGCACATCAACCTACTACAATCTGTCAGATTTCTTTAATAGATTTTCAACTTTATTACTAAAGCATAAGGTTCAAAGTTGATTGGGAAAATTTGACAGTTTCGGGTACGTCGATGTGCTGGCGTCTGTACATAGAAAAAGTGCTCGAAATGTCAACGGTACACCGTATGTACACGACAGTGTCATTGTTCTATTGTCATTGTTAAAACAATGACTTTACTGCGCCCATTCAACTACTCCGACGCGTGTGGTGTTTCGACAGGTAGGCGGGCAAACGTGAGGTTAAGAAACATCAATAAGTGTCGAAATTCTGACAAACGGCTCAAAAAATTATCAAGAGTAGTTAGTATACCATTATCATCATCCCTCCTTGCCATAGCGGCGAGAGTGGTGACATGTCTCGGCCTGTGCACGACAAAGTCGTCTCGAGCCGGACTGGCCGACCGCCGCTCTGGTGTGGAGCTTGCCGACCGACACGCCATGCGCGACCGATTACTCAGCGATGAAGGGGAGCGGGGAACTGTGTAGACAAGGGTTATGTTATTTTTATGTCATACAATAGTGCTGATTGGCGATCAGGCTCAAAAAGACTTACATAAGTAACCACTAATAATTTCCTTTGCCGAAAACGAGGGTCAAAGTGCGACATCGACACTATAATAAAAAAACTATAAGAGTAATTTAATGTTCAATTGTATTTTTAAGCCTGATCGCAAAAAACTAACAAACACATTCAGCATTAAGAAAAAAAGAAACATTAAACATCTACTTTAAAAATCACACAACACCTAGAAATCATAGAAACAATAACTTACTTGAACTATCTACTTACGCAAAAAAAAAGGAAACAATTTATTTCAAATTATAACTTACCCATACCCCTTTAGAGCACGCAGTTTTATTAGTATAGCTAATCTAATCGGCCAATAGCATCAAGTTTTACTCAAACAAAACAATATGGCCACATAAGGCAGCAATGCGAAGTTTGTCTATGATCAACACGCCTGCATTTAAGGCGTGTCCACATTAATATTACATTATGTTCTGAGAGCAGTTATCTTCTAGTAATACTAACAAATCTTTATCTTCTACTTACAAATACTAAACTACAGAATCCAATCGTAAATAGATAATATCCAGTTTTAGAAAAAAAATCGCCTTTGTAGAGCGTCGTTTCCGTCACTCATACCTGAGTATAGTATATTAATTTTATCTCCTGAAGCGACGCGAGCTTTATTTGTGATAACCAAGTATACAGACACGCTATGAATATAGGCCGCACACACTTCCGACTTCGCCATTGTCTCGGCCGGTACCGGGAGCTTCTGCGCTTAGGGCGTTCGCTATGTTCGCGCGTGCGCGGCGCGGGCGCACTGCGTGTACAAGCCCGCCGCACGCGCGCGGCAGAGAGCGCCGCTCATATTATCTTGCAATACAAACACGCGAGGCGGGCGCCTGCCACGTGCGCACGCTTAACTTAGCGAACGCCTTTACACACACATCCACAGCGTGTTTTTACACTTGGTAACCACAAGTAAAGCGCGCATCGCTTCGTGAGATACAAATACTGTAGCAGCCGCTTTCTAAAGCTCGATGCGTCATATTACTGCTCGGGGAAGTTGTAAAACTTGATAGCCTACGTCTACTGTGCTGGCATCACTACGTCATAGCTGGGAGCCGTGAGGACATAACGTCATTGACTCCAAAGTGCCTCAAGAAAGCATTAAAGAATCCCATGCAAAAGCGCTAGTTCCGAAGCCCACAAACCATGTAAAAAGTGTTTTATTCAAGTTAATATAAAGCTCAATATTAAGTGAACGTGAAATAAACATAACTCACATTTAGAGGTACAGCCTATAACACAAATAGACATTCCAATTTAATAAATTTATTACGACATTTTTTTGACACTCACACACACACGCAAACGAAAAGAAAAACAACAACTAAACGCATTTGACACTATGTTTTTTTTTTTTTGTGGGGAAGGCGAGTGCACACTAAGTTTTCTAAATAACTGTGATGACTAATTTTATAGAAGTAAGAACTGTTTGTAGGAAACTGTGAGAAGAATTTTGTTCACAGATGTAGTTTCATATTTACGTAAGTAGACAATAATATGTTTTTAATAACACCGATATATTTATATAATTTGCATGTTTTGATAACAATGACTTGTACGTGACTTTGATCCCGTTACAATACTTGAATAGGTTATGCATTCAAATAATACCGGATGAATAATTAAACCCGCACAGTTTCCAAAGAGACGTTGAGAAAAAAATACCGAAATAATGATTCTTGATTAGAACATTCTGTATTTGAAAAAAGAACAATCAGAAAACAATTGAAGTCAGGGACCACCACCGTTTCTCAAACCAGTATTATTATAGTTTTAGTTCAGTGGGGGAAAGAGATGGAGTTATATGTCCTGTATGGCTCTATCTCTTTCCCACGCTGAAATAATATTCAAATAATACTTCAAGAGGTTGTCGTTGGCCCCTGAAAACAATTGAAGTTGTGTGACGTTTCAATGAACCGTGACATCTAAGCATCTACAGTACCCGGCGATAAATATTGCACATCGATCTTTGGAAAGAGACAATCGGCTAATTTCGGCTTCGTAGAGCGTTATCTCTGTCGCACGAAATACAAACAGTCCGGTATCTATTAGGAGCTGTTAAAACAATTATGATTTGCTTCTTTTGATAATTCTTTTTATTCTTTGTATAAAATACACCAATTTTTCTATAAATGATTGCTTTAGGTTGGGGTAAAATAAAAAGGTTCCCCTATTTTTCCTAAAGATGCCATAGTACAACTTTAAATTATTTAAATTTGGGGGTGTTAACAACTCTAGATATATATTTTGAACTGGACGCGACCGCACTCTATCGCACTTGAACAATGACTGACAAAACGTCAGTTAACGTCACATAGGTAGTGTGCGACAGAGATAACGCACTACGAAGCCGAAATTAGCCGATTGTTTCTTTCCAAAGGTCGATGTGCAGTATTTATCGCCGGGTACTGTAGAAAGTGTTGCGCAGCCTTCCCCTGTAGTAAGAAGCAGTGTCGACGTGGCTCGGTGGCTGGACACGCGACAGGTACCTGCGAAGGGCGGCAGCGCGGCGTCGTCGTGTCCGGCGCGCAGCTGCGGGATGGGCGCCGGCGCGGGCGGCGGCAGGCTGCGCACGTGCCGCACGCCGTGCACGTTGCCGCCCGCACCCGCGCGCGCTGCGGACACCACACCCGCTCAGCACAAGCGCACTAACCCTGTCTTGGCTACCGGGGGTGGCGTACACCCCACCACATGTTCCGGCGACACAATACGTTGTGCCACCCAAGGCTCGGAAACCGGTTGAAATTCTTAACCGGTTATGGTCATTGACCCCCAACCGAAATCGATTTAGGTTAAAGGTTGCACTTTACCGGTTTTTACCGGTTTATGCGACAAACCGGTTTTTCATGAATTTTGGTTTTGATAGTGAAAATTAACCGGTTAAAACCAAGTTTGAACCCCCCCCCCCCCGGCCCCCGCCACTCTCGCGGGCACGGTCTGGACGTTGCGATGTCAACTTATTGTCACTAGAACTTGTTGGAAGCGTTAAAAAGTAGACGAAAAAAAATTACGAATTACGGAATTAACCGGTTAATTTGGGTGTCAAAACCGTTTGAGCTTTGTAACCGGTAACCTTTATCTTTTGGGTTACATAAGAACAGTTCACTTGTTTAACCGGTTAATGAAGGAACGATATATTTACCGATATTTAATCGAAATTAACCGCTCTTTTTAAACCGGTTCAGAGCCCTGGTGCCACCTCATGAGATGTTGCTATGCATCCAAGAAATAAATTTGTGCGACGCGCTCGTGTACTTATACATCCCAATATAATGCATTTATGCGAAGCGATATAGGCTCCGATTGCAAAAGCAAGACAGGGTGACAAACATTAGGAACGGAGTTTCATTCAGCGAAGCGTTCATTCGTTTTTATACAAATTCAAACTTACCTCACACACGCATAGTAACGATATAATAAAATAAAGTGTATTTTACACGTAATTTATTAATAAATACATCAATATCAAAATAAACATGTTGACAATTTGGTCTTTGTAATAGTAACCCCAAATGTGCCTAAAACTTAGTATTGCCAGTAAATAAAATTAAAGCATTATTAAACCATTTCCGTGTAGGTTTAATTTTTTTTAATTTCTAATATTAGTAGGCAAAGAATCTTTGATATTATGACCACATACTCCCATTACTATTTAGCATGCAATACGGAGGATATAATTTGGATCAACGGGGTTGGGATTTGTCTCATAACTCACCACTTCCGGGGTATTTAACAGATTTGACCGGATGAACTTCTAGCATATTGAAGAGATCAGCGAGCATTGCTACTAAATTTTGACGCATGGACCTGAAAACAAGCAACAACAAAATGAATAAATGTGACTACCACCTTTTTCAAACACCGACGTCTTCAAAGTTGAAAACCACCAAGATCACATAAGAGAAAAAAATCAAATTAAAACAAAACAAGATTACCATTCAGTACCACCAACAACAAGTCACACAAATCTAAACCAATCATACCAACCCTCTCATATAGGTAACATCCTCAGGCATCATATGGAACACATTATGTGGCAGGGCCGTCCTACAGAACTCGTGGACAAGCATAAGATTATGTAGACAGTCTTGTATGGACGCCATGCGGCCCACGCGCACAGCCGTCCGAGGGATCGCGTCCGGACAGTAGAAGGAGATCAACGCCGCTAGCGCAGTGCCGTCGCAGATTTCTTGGAGACTTTTCAACATCGGAACGTGCGATGATGTGTCCTCCTGGAATGTACAAAGGTTTTTTTTTTTGTTAATGGCCGTATAAATAAAATATTTTTAACCGACTTCAAAAAAGGAGGAGGTTCTCAATTTGGATGTATATATTTATTTATTTTTAAATAAGAGATCCACTTTTAATGTTGATTGATAGGATTTTAGATGAATTCGAAAAACATTGGGATCTTTTGGAGGTAGTGTGCTAGAGATAATCAATAAAATAGTGCCGTCGACTATGCTTATAAGTGTGAAAAAGTAAGTTCCAGGGCTTTCCCTGAGTTTTGAATGCAACCCAGACAAGGTCTTAAATTGACATCATTTGCAAATGCAAAATAGGTCAAACAAAAAATGGACTAAATGTGTGAGAGATTTGATCTTCTGATTATTTTAAAGAGTAACCATAGAGTTTCTTGCTGGCTCTTCCTCATAGGAAACGACTAATTGGAACCGTGCACCAAGATTTTAAAGTTTCATAAGTGTAAGTAGGTTTATGTGACATAAAATCATTTGAATTTGATTAGCAAACCTATTTTAGGATTTGCTGTTTTGAGTTTAACAGTGAGAGGTCCAATATCTTCTCCCCTGAGTCGCTCGGTGTATTAAGCCCCTACCTCGGCCTTGTTGAGCGCAGCACAGGCGGCGTTGATCCAGCAAAGCAGCCCGTCTTCATGCGGCGCGCCGGGCGTGTTGCTGAGCGGCGGGGCGCCCGCGCCGAACCGCTGCGCCGCCGCCGCCACGCGGTCCGGCGTCACCACCTCTCGCGCGTATAGCACCATCAGTGCTTCTATCACAGCCATGTGACCGCTCTGGAAATGGAGAGAAGATTTTGTTAGTTACAGGTAATACACGCTTCTTCAGGCGTTTCTTCAATCGTTTGGCTTGATATGGGCATGTGATTAGGAGGGATGAAACGCATGTGACTGAAAGGGAGATGCACATAAATGTTAATGGATGAAGCCCTGTCCATCCATCAACATAAACGTCAGTGTAGCGTCTGATAGTGGGCCTGACTGCCCACTAGTGTGGGCCAGACGTGCATTGAAGGAGAGCTAGTCTTTGAGAATACTTCAATACTTCTCATTCATAGAAAACAAAGTATGGTGGGAGGTCATGCATGATATACACGGTGTAAAAGACATCGGCGCGCAAACTGTTACCATGAACTCAGCATATGATTCTACACCCCTCAGCGTAAAACTTACTTGACCGTGTAGGTGACTGCACTTTTGTGTGAAACAGAAACAATTTTAACGGGTCTAGGATCATATAAGTGTGTGTATATACGCGTCGATACCTATTCACACTCGTCATGGTCATCCAGATACGGAAAGCAAAACAAGTGACGAGGGAATATTGTCATGACTCCTCAAATGCGTACAAACAATCCATGAGATAACAAGTGAGCAAAAAAACATCCATCTGTTACTTGCATAAATAAGTACAAGAATTTATGGAACCACAATAATATGCGCTACAGATTACAATCAGCAGCACAGATTGTAGCATGAATTGTCAATAAATTAATAATAAGAATAATTGTGCATAATGAACAAGTATCACTTTGTTCCGTATGACTTAGCTGATCGTTTTAGAATATGTTTACATTTCATTTGCTAACATCAGTCGCTTGACCAAGTTTCCACCCGTACATCAACACCTGCATTCACGGGCGAGAAAATAATGGATTACTCTGTCATTTGTTTTCACCCCTCAAGGAAAACGTGCACAAATAGAGTAACTGTCACCTGTATAAATGCTGTGACAATAGATGACGTAATGCGTTTAATTCCAGATAGAAACTGTTTATCATTCCCCACGATATCTGTAGGATTAACATTCCCTAGAACTATGTTTATTTTTGTGATCAATGCTTGACGCCACGTGAGCCCTGATAGAATCGACAGCTTGTTTCTCGGTCACACTTTATGCAAAGCACTTGGAGAATCTAATCTAGGGAGGCCTTAAGAGTTTTAATTGGCTGTTATATTAGTTTCGCTTCGAACACTTCATTCACACTCTGAAGGCTGGATGGCAAACACGTATGAAATGTGTATCACTTATGTTTAGGTACTAGACCTTATATTTTTTACTTATCTGAGGGCTTAGCGACAATCTTGCTGTATCAGGTATGCAGAAAACAAACATCGAAACATTTACATGCAATGATAACTCATCATAAAACTTGCATGATGATATCTACATATAAATATTTTCATACTACATATTTGCATTGATTAGATAAAAGTTCAAACTTATCGTCCAATTTTTTTAAGGCCTTAGCACACCTCCGCCGCGAAAATAATTATGGGAAACCGCTTAACGAATTCCGTTAAGAAACATTACTACATTATGTCGGGATTCGAGTAGCGTAACATCATGAGAGATTGAGAGTCAGTTGAATTGTAGCAACCGAAGCAAGATGTTGTCGCTTTCGACTGAGTGAATAGAGTATAGGTCTACTTCGGACCTTTTAGATTAATTTTTCCATAAAATCAACAACATTTTATAATAAAAAAATAGTTTCGCTTTATAAACTAGTCGACTGTTAGAGATACGTACGAAACAAACGTGGCATCGTAACAAAATATCGGGCAGAGCGCGGATGTATAACTGGCTTCCAAGCAGATCGGCGAAATCGCGCGGGAAAGAGAATCATAATTAAAGAAGAACGGTCATTTGTGACTCAGACCCGACACGAAAGAGACATATCTCAGTTTTTTTGTTATTTTAAATATAGCTAAAATATATATTTTTTATATTCCAAATCAATAGCTAACACCAAAATATTGCCTTGTGTTTTTGTTCAGGCGGTATACAATTTTCTTTTAATACCTATTTAGGTACCTAAAAAATTCGTAATTGTATTTAGGTAATTCAATGACGATACAACAATTTAGAAAAAATAACCGACTTCAAAAAAAATACACTACAATGTGATAAATATCTCTAATTTCGGAAGTCGGTGTCGTTGGTTCCGCATTTTCGTTTTTAGACACCGACTTCCGAAATTAAAGTTATGTATCACTTTGTAGTGTTTTTTTTTTTCAAGATGGTGGATTTTTTGTAAAAAAAAATTTATTTTTTACTTTTTAGTTGTACCAACCCCACACAAATCCAATTAACACTAGTGCATTGAAGAATTGAAGACACTGACTAGAAGAATCGTCCAAATTCGCATAGAAATGCCGGAGATGCAGTACATTTATGTATATATCTTCGTACATAATAATAACATAATGAACCTTCTATATACTAAAACCTTCCTGAAAGTATGTAGATTACATTAGTGAAAGAATTATTAAAATTGATTCATTAGTTTTTGAGAAAATCGCAGACATACAAACATACATACATACGGGTCGAACACAGAACCTCCTTTTTGAAGTCGGTTAAAAAACGCACAGATCTCAACACAGAAAGCCAATTTTATTTTATATTTTTTTAATGACATCTCGCAGTTTAAGTTTGAGGTTATCGTCTGCTTAACTGGGCTTGCCTGTGGATGCCTCAATAAATTAAGCCTCCAGCTGTCTATTTTTGTATTTTTATCTAAATTGGCGTCATTTTAAATGGATATAATTGATATTCATTAAAAAAAAATATTTTAAAATATTTTGCCTTACCAAAATCAAATGGCAATATATGGGTGATAGCCACTAATATTCAGAATAGTGTTAATTTATTTCTGTTATATTTAATAGAACGAAATAACTGAGATGCGTTCCTTTTGTGTCGGGCCTGGGTAAATTTTCTATGGGACGTGACCCTTCTTCTTTGAGCATTTGAACAGGCAGTTTCGCTTGCTTCGCTGCTATGGTTTCGCGGCGGAGATGTGATACCCGCCTTACAGTTTCTCATGTTTAAATATTGGAGCAATTTACAGGACCCCAAAATGAATATGAAATTACAGTTCATGTGCGAAGTACGATGTGACAGGCAGTCTGCGATACCTTATTAGATTTCCATACCGATAGTGAGTGCCAACAACATCTTAATAATCTACATAGCCGACAAGACAGGCATTTGCCATTTAGTTCTTGTCCGCAAAATAATGGGGCCTTATTGACGATGCTATGCACTATGCTCTAGGTGTCGAAGCAAAGTCCGCAATAATGCATAAGTAATGACTGGTAGCCGGTCCGTTATAGACAAGGCTTAGTAATCTGTTTACTTCTCTAGTCCAGCTCAGTCTGTTACTACATATAAGTAGGTACGTGCAAGGAATTCCAATCAAGATAACTGATATATTCTGCGTTTTCCTTTCATTTACGCTCTTCGACGTGTAAAGTGGGTTTCTATAACGGTGGTATCTACAACTTTTGAGTACATGGAATAGGAGGTAAAGATAAAATTAAAATCAGGAGCTTGATATATTCATGTTTTATTTACCCGTTAAAGCACTACCAGCGCGCGTAGCATGAACACCATAGAAAAGGATTTTGACAAAATTACAGATTGTAGAAAGATTTTTACCGTCTTAACCCTTTTACCGATGACGCCATTATACGTGCCACCATCTAATAGGCATATTAATTAAAGCTTAATTTTGGTAAACCATACCCCAAATTTTATTTTGCTGCTACACTTGGATCCTTCTGCTGGTAAAAGGGTTAAGTATGGCGATGAAGAGTAGAAATGTTTCTATTCTTCAGTCGACAAAAATCTGCAATCACACATGATTGGCATGACGACCAATTTTACTCCACTTCTGACACTTCGGGGTAGAAACATTTTTTCTCAACAAGTGTCATCAATCACATTGGACTTATTTAAGTACATTGATTTTAAAATTTGCTCCCCGTTGCTATGGAATGAATAAATGTTTTTGTGTTCATAGAAACGCGAGTCTACGGTCGCCCCGTGCTCAGGCAGAAGAGATGTCAAGTTGGATGGAAAGAACGTTGTCTATTCTTGGGAGAATAGACATAGAATTGGTCATGCTACGCGAGCAGTAGGACAAATGACAATGGGTTTTCAATTGTTTCTGCTTGGCGTTCAATGGCACAATTGTTCATGGTATGGAGTGTTGACTGTTGTTCCAATAAACACAATCTAGACTCCTAAACATATTTTTTTTTCTCGGGTTGAAATCCTCATGGACTTCTTCTATCGTGGGGGTGACATAGAGGCATGCCGGACTCTTACCGACTAAAACCACAGCGGTGTTCCACCTCTACCTATGGCCGTAGTGCGGGATTCGCATAAGCATTCACCGCTCCCCCGAAAGGAAACACTAACTTGCCTAGCATTTTAGTACCAATTATCGATTTTCCGTAAAGATATTTAACTAAGTATGGCTGTGCCATTGGAAGTCAACTAGGTATATCATAAAACATTATCTTATGGCATTCAGCAATAATGCAGCTTTTCTATGAGTGCAAGAATGTTTGTAATCGCATCAGTACTTCCAGAAACAAATTATATATTAAAAAAAAAAACCTCTTCTCCCTTAAACTCTTTAAATTACCTCCTACAAATAAACAATATCAATACCTTTCTATAATACTAGCCTCTGCCCGCGACTTCGTTCGCGTGAAATTTCTTGTTCCCCCGACCATCCCCGTCGCATCGCATCACCTACCCGCGCTATCACTTTGCTTTCGCTTAGCGTTCTTTCTGACTTTTTATTCTTTTCGCTCGGCTCCTAAGAGACATAGCGTGATGTTAATTAGCCTATAGCATTCCTCAAGAATTGGGCTATCAAATGTAAAAATAATTTTTCAAATCCGTCTGGTAGTTGCAGAGATTACCCCCTACATACAAACTTACAAACAAATTTTACCTCTTTATAATACCTTTCTATAATATTAGTTCAGATTTAGTCGAGTCGCGGACCTTCCTGATCATTATTCTACGACAAAGATGATCTTCAGCTAGTTCATCAGATACATACCATTTTGAGAGGATTAGTTTGTATGAGCACAGTTTCGGTGAGCGCGCAGTCGGGCGGGTCGGGCACATGCACGCCCTTCCTCGCGAAGGTCTGGAGTATGTTCCAGTGGTTCAGACTGTGGTAGTTGGGGTCGGAGTACATGTTGGCGAGCGCTAGGCAGTACAGCTCGGCGTTCGCCAGGCCGCCAACTATAGGCGGCTTGAGGTGTTCTTGGTCCTGGAATTGAACATTTTTGAGGTTAGGTAACTTTTTCGCAAGACGTATTGGAAATTGTAAGTGTAGGCTGTGGATGCTGTGTCACAGGCGATATGGCCCTTAACAGCGGATTCAAAAGGCCAATTCCCGTAATTAAAAACGTTTAAAATCTAGTCCCAATCCTATCTCAGCGACAATCAATGTCAAAAACTTGAGAACTAGGGAAATTAGAGGTATTTTTGACAGATTGAGACTGAGATCAGACTGTGAACGTTCTTGCTTCATCTTTCTGACTGACAATTCAAAAGTGCCTGTAATTGGTTTATTTTAAATAAACGGTTTGAGTATAAAATTACGAGACTTGCCCTCTCAGATCTCCACACAGCAAAAGCAGCCCAAAACCTGTCAATCAATCGATAATCTGCGGAGTTCAGATATTTGAGCTTAGAGTAGAAGTATTAAAAGAAATAAAGAACGAAAAAAATGCGTCTATTTATAGTAGGTTACTCAAATATTAGGATATACCACTGATCATAAAACATTGGATAAAGGAGCTTAACGGACCAGTTTGCACGCATTCTTGCGCAAACCACTGGGATTTAGTATAAAGCCGGTTGAAGACTAGTAATCCTATTCTTAAACCATTGATTTATTACCTGCGTGAAGGTTATAAAATACCAGCAGACAGCTCAATACGCTTGCAAAAGAGACGATATGCAACAGAAGCCATTGATGCAACTGAGTTACAAAACGGCCGAATAAAACCATACCCAAATGCATTTATTTGCAATAAAAACGCAACAGTTCACAGGATGGGCTCTAAACCCACTTCACGATAGGCAGTCAAAACTTAGTCATAAGACTAGTAATAATACTGTCATTTAACTTCCAGCTCTAAACGAGAACTAGGTCTTGGCACACAGATAACTACGTAACTTTGAAACTTTATGTAACTTTCCCTGGAGCTGAAGATATGCCGCTTCTGGAAGTAGGCCTAACTTGTAAGATTCTTTGCAATCTTTGGTCTATACTTGGCTAGTTTGAAACTAATTAAGAAACTAATTATAAAGCTGAGAAGTTATACAAGTTTCACAAGCATTCTTGTTGTTATTTTTATTCAATAATGGGCCCGCTCATAACATCAATATTGCCTGGTTGAAAGCGATGATAAGGTCTATGGAATGAGCATATTCAGAAGATGCTTGTTTACTCTTGCCGTTTTATGTTTAAATATTTGAAAACTATTTCGATGTTTAAATATTTAAAAGATATTTCGATGTTTGAAAGAAATAAGGAGTACTTCAACTTAATAAAAGACCCAAGACAGGTATGGGGCACTCGGGGTCAGTTGAATATGTTTCCGAGGAATCCAAGTAATTTTGGACGGTCTAAAACAAATTCCTCACTACAACAGGGGTCGTCATAATAACAGACATGAATAATAATAAAACTTTCGCAATGCACACAATGTTGGGAGCGCTGATGAGCCCTGAATCTAGATCAATGTTAGGTCACGTCCTATTTTTAACGGAGCGAGCTACTTAGCAGTACTTTAGTGTTTTTTAGTATCTTCCCGATGGAGATAGCCTTCTGATAGCGTTCTATGGAGATTGTAGATTTAAGGTCCGAATTGACGCATATTTATTGGGGAGAACATGACCATGAAAAGTATCGTATATTCATTATAAGCAAAAATGATATAGTGAATTGACACAGTCGTGTTATTTATGCGTATTAAAATACGAATGTCAAGGACAATACAGTACCATTCAGAGACATCATTTGTAAACAATAATATCATAAGAAAAACGTGAACTTCGCATTATTTTAATGAAGATTCCCAATGACAAGATCGCTTCTATAACAAAAAATTAAACCTCCGAAAAACTGAAAAGCAAAAAATAATAAACTTTTTTTATTTAACCTTAATAAATAAGTTCTTAAACTAATGCAAGTATACCTAAGTAATTTAGAGTCGGCGCCAAACAAGCAAATTAATTCGTTGCGAGTGGTCGTGCGGAGAGCGCTTTTTTTGTTTGAAATGTTAATGTTTATCGCTATAGATTTCACGTTGCTTATTTCTTTAAATTTAAGGTAATTTAGTAATCTTTGTTCATTGATTGTTTGGCGCCGACTCAAAATTACTTAGGTATACTTGCATTAGTTTAAGAACTTATTTATTAAGGTTAAATAAAAAAAGTTTATTATTTTTTGCTTTTCAGTTTTTTCGGAGGTTTAATTTTTTGTTAAAAAGTTTTTATTTCATAATTTTTTGAGGCTATAATTTACTAATTACTACATGCTTAATGTTTGATTACTTTTAAAATACCTACCTTACTTTAGACATTAACTGTTATATAATCCTACTTTAACTATTATTTTTTGTGTAATATAATACTAAATAATATAAAGTAATACTTAAAAAAAACAGGCTTTATATACCAACATAGATAGGCCTTTTATTTTAATTGTAATACACAGCTCAGCATTAAAATCTGTGAATGAACAATAAGTCACCCCTATTTTACCACCCTTAGGGTAGGTTTTTTTTTCCAGATTTACATGGGACCAACTTCGAAGTATGTCCTATCCAACAAAAGAAGAATTATCAAAATCGGACTACTCTGTAAAAAGTTAAGCGTGGTCATACATTACAATCAGTGAGTGAACAATCAATCATCCCCTGTTTTCTAACCCTTAGAGTTAGAATTTTTTTTCCAAATTTATATGGGACCAACTTCAGGGTATACCCTTTCTAATAAAAAAGAATTATCAAAATCGGACTGCACTGCAAAAAGTTATGCGTGATCATACATAAAAAAAAAAAAAAAATATACGCGTCGAATTGAGAACCTCCTCCGTTTTTTTTCGTCGGTTAAAAACAGTCATAAATGATTATGTTTATTCGTAACACAGTTATGGATTTGCAAATTACAATAAATCTTCATAATAGACCTTATGAACAGATCATTAAAGAATCTATTCATAAAATTTAAGGTGTGTAATGCGTCAGAAAATGGGGTGAACACATTAACCTTAGTGGGACAGGTGCGGCTAGACCAGACGATGCTATTATGCCATCATTTGTAAATAATACCCCTAACACATAGGCACTTTCATAAACTACGCGCCTGACATTTGCTACCAAACCGGTACTGAAAGTAAAGCTTTTAAAACAGACATGAGCTTTCCACCTGTGTAAATTAGTCTTAAAAACTTCATTTTTCTATTTAATTACCGAAATCTGTTCATGAGGTCAGTGACTTTCAGCATTTGATTACCAAACGAAATAATTACATCAGAATCTGAATATTAAGTAGCGAGACTGTCAACAATCCTAGATTCGGCAACGCGGCTAGGTCCAGTAGATTAGGCAAACGAGTAACGACCAAAAACTGGTTTTATTGCAAAATCGAAGTGTTACAACATAAAATTACCATCTCATTGACCATGAAGCGCTGACAAACGAAACGTGTGAAATATGGCCGGCCAACACTGGCCTTGATAGCTCTCACTTTTATTCTCGATTCTTAATCCCGTACCAATACACACGCATTCAATGCAATTACTTGCAGTGAATGGGTTTCTTAATGACCACCACGGTCTTGGTTTTAATGACAGATATTTGATAGAATTTTTGGCTACCAACATTGTGCAAACTCGATAAATGGCCTATTCAGACCGTTTCACTCATAGGTATATGACTCGCAAATGTCTGAGTAATTCTAAAAGCTTGTCGAAAAGAGAAATGTATACCTAATCTATTCAGAATACTGTGTAGTATACCACAGTAACTTATTTCAGCAAGTCACTTTGAATAAATATTGTATCAGATTACAGTCGCTTTTCAACAAAATTCTCGCTCAATAAGACTACATTCGGAGCCTATAAATTATTCAGATAAGACTAGGGGATCCTTGAACTGAAGGGCAACATAAAATGTGTGAACTGTGAAGTCAGGAATGGAGTTGCACACCTTATTCAAAACAGATTTATGGACGCTGTGGAAACCACATCGATTTATGGTGAGCCATGCTAACTGATGACCCACACTAGAGGTCGAAATCTGTTACTATTCGAGAAACGTAGAGAAAAGCTGTTCAGTTCACCGAAGGTGTGTAGCCAAATCAATACGTAAGGACTTAGTAACTTGAGCTGAACTTCAAATTACTGAGACTAGCAAGGAAAGTTCCACATAAAGAACTATCTAACACAGTTTCTTAACAAGCCCCAGGCGATACCCGAAGCTATTTCGCAAATATTGAACTGTACGGACAGCAAAATCCCATTACACAGGATCCATTCACCCTTTGCACGTATCGCCACGTTGAAAGAAAACAATTCTTCACAATGGATTCTATTGCTTTCGTCGCAAGACAACAAACTTTGTGTTAAAAATTTCGTCAAAGAATGTCATTCATGTTATTGTTGAGCAGGTCATCGCTCGTTGGAATTACTGTAAATACATTACACTAATAGTAATGTTGGTGGAGACGAAAGGCGACGCCAAAGCAGCCGCCGGACATTTTGAGAAAACATGTTTTGCTAAAAGGTAAAATCTGCAGTAAAAGTAGATTGTCTGAACAAATATTATAGAGAAAACTGATGAGACATGAGTCACAGAGGAACACGCAACTTTCAGAAGCATGTAATATAGTATGTAGATAGAAGCAGTGTTTTCAGCAAGTTAAAGAGCGGTCTCAAAACAACGAGTTCTGAAACCACTGGAACGTTACTTCTACTTGTATTGATTGTGTCGTACAGTATGACCATTACGTAATAATAAATTGAAATAGATTGATTAAAGGTCTGTGTGGGCGACATTCGCCGAACAACATTTAGTTGGGTGAGTTTACTGATTTATTAGAGACGGGATTTATTACTCAAAATAGCCTGTACAATAAGACAAACATCACATTAATCAATATCTCATCACGATTCATAGAATGCTGCATTTTGTTGGCTTTTCATAACCTTTTACCAAAAGCTCGGCGGAGTATCAAGCTTTACCAGAAACGTTTATTGCTTTGCAAGCATTACCAAAAGCGAAATCGTTATCTGACCTTATGAAAACAAGACTAAACATTTTATTCTATCTTTCATAATTCGAACATTGAAATATTTTTCGGGAAGAAAAATATCATACTTAGCCCGAAAAGAAGAGTAAAGAGGAGATCATATAGAGGAGAGCATATTTGCTGTTAAAATGAGCTCCTCTATATGATTTCGTAGAACAACAGTTATATCGGTATCCATACACTATTTGAATCAAGTGCTCTCAACTAATTAACTTATCTTCGGATCAGATCGTTCACACGCTCGTGAGAACGACGCTGGGCATCGTGCCATCTACCCAAAGAAACTTCACCGACTTTTTGCCTTTGTTAGCTGTTGAGCGATAGTTTCGCCCGATGATAGTAAAAGAGAACTCTTATTGAAGTCGTAAGTAATGTACTAGGTGCCCTGACATCAATTTGTTTCGTATTTCGTAAACTTACAAGGAAAACGTTCGCAGAAAGTTTACGTAAAAAGAGCGTGAAACATACTGGGAGCTGTAATTCATTTCCACGGATAGCATATCAGATTGTACGATCAATTCGCGAGACAGTCCAAAGGTTGAGGCACAATCTCACGATTTGAACATCGTCGTGCATTCGAGCAGAACCATTTTGGATTTGAATCTTCTTCTCAAAATGAATCATAGTTTATTACCTTTAATAAATGGAAGTTAAAGCGTATTCTCAATTAGAAACCGCATATAGCTCACATTTTGATGACAAGTCAAAAATAAACTTTAATAATACCCGACCATAAAACCCGGTGGAAAGCAATCATAGCGCGTTCACAAGCCCTCGCGATGATAGAATCGCAGGCAAAATAACTAGTTAGCACTCACTTACAAAGAGCAGCACCATTCACAGCGTCTCAATTAACACGAAACATGTGGGTACCCCTGATTAACAATTCCGATGAGATTCTAACCTGACGTGCACATAATTAAGCGAAGCGGCACGACAAAAAGACGCATCGAGACGGCGACAAGTCGACAACGTCTGGCTGCAGGCGCGGGTCAAGGAGAAAGGCGTCGAAGCCGGCGACAAAATACCACTATTTAATCTGTAATTCGCACATTTTCTTCAGTTCAGTCATGTCCACGACTGGTATATTGGAGTAGGCGGAAGGTGTTAGTCTCTCGTTGTGGTGATAACTACACCTCTAGTAACGGCTTTTCTACCTATTAACGTCAAGATATTGAGACTTATTTATGGTCAGTCATAAATAGGGTTACCAGATGAAAAATTTAAAAGTCCGGGGAAAAAGCCTGATTTCCTTATAAAAACTAGTGAGAAATTGTCGCAATTTCTAAATTTTTTTCTCAAACGTAATGTACAATTTAAAAAGTAATATTATTAAAATTTTGTACACTGAGGATCTCGATTATCGGGGGTCATGCTCACACGTTGGCGCGGGTATCAGCGGGGCGCGAATGCATCCCACCCGTCGTTAAAGGTATCATCGCAAAACAAATATGAATAAACTGATTAAGTAGTTGAAAGTTTCATAGGTAAATAAGTGTTGATTTTATTTGTGCAACTAACCTGACCAAAGTTGATTTTTTAATTAGTCACTATATGTACTCATATAAAGAAAAATATTTTCTGTTTTCTACCTTTTTAATAAAAATATCTAAAAATTCTACTCTATTTTATTGAAGTCTGAAAATCCTGAGATTACCAAAATCCGGCCGTAATCCTGAAAAGAGTTTAAAAATCCTGAGATCTCAAGACAAATCCTGAGATATGGTAACTCTAGTCATAAATAACTTGACCATAATTTTACGTAGGTAATTATGGTTCAGAGCAAGAACCAATAAAAGACACCAAGTATGGGCAGTAACCATTACTTGAAGTTAATCCGCTTTACAAGCTGAAATTATTCAAACATCTTATTTGGGTCTCGTAAAGCCATACTTACTTAATGGTATCATTAAATTTAAAACTGAGAATGAATCATAAAATCTCGATATGCTGCAATAAGCCTGGTACTTACGATGCTGAATCAAACTGATACATTCAGTAATGGTATTGACTCATTCATTCATCGAAAACTAACATACAAGGCTTTAGAGAATAAAAACGTGTGAATTTTTATATGGACATGTTGGTCAACAAACACTATTGCCTCTTTAGGCACTGTATTGGTAATGATTACACAATATTTATTTTTATCATTATTTTGACACAGAGAGACAAAGATGAAGGTTGATAGATAAAATGGAATAATGTTAAAAATGTCTCTAAATCTGCTTTTCGACTTGTAATCAATATTGAGAATATTTGTTATATATGGTGCTTACATAACAGTTAATGAAGTCATTATGAAACAAATATCAAAGTTCTTAACCAACTTTGAAATTGGTCTTACAATCAATAATAATTATTCAGGACCGATCCTTAAGGTTTGTTTTACTAAAGTAAGTTTTCAACACAAAACCTATCAGTTCTACTTTGACGAGCATCCTAAGAAAACACTGAAGCGTGGCAACCTGAAATCAAAAAACCTAGTCCACCGTTTAACAAACACATACAGTTACTATGAGGTCGCCGACACCAAAACAATAACTAAGTATTGAAAGACATCATTTGTTCTCATAATAAGGAAAATATTATATCATCTGCATATAAATTATAACATTTAAATGACCGATGACCTGGTGAAGGCCGCAGGAATCCACTGGATGCAAAAAGCACAAAGCTTGTAGAAGTGACGACGTTTGGAGAGGCCTATGTCCAGCAATGGACGTCTTTTGGCTGAAATGGTGATGATGACGATGCTATTAATGAATTATTGGTCAAAATGCTATATTACTAAATTGAATAAATACTAAAATAAATCCGGAAAAAACATCATCCATGTGTAATAAAACCAGCTGAGTCACCAGTCACCGGCGAAAAGAACAAAAGATAGCCAGTTTCCCAAAGGCGGAAACGACGCAGACTATTTTTAAAGCGACGCGACAATTTTACCTTATGCCTCTTTTGGGACAGATGGACATTCCAAATTCGACTCTATGTCCTTGACTATCGGAATTTTTTCTCGTTAGAAGATCACTTCCCGAAAAGTAAAAATATCCTGGTACTGCAGCCAGACGAATGTGCGTTCATTAGGGAATATTTTCGACATGGAAATCGGTTAGAGACAATTTAGATGAACCAGAATACCGCGACTTATAACATTTCAAAGGGACATACCTAACAGTTATTTAAATGGATTGAAATCGGTTTGCCGGAGTACAAAATACAAAACAAGGAAATAAACCCTCCGAATGCGATTGTTTAATCCATGTAAAACTGGATAGTGATTTTATTGCCTTTAGGAAATAGACTTTATTGTTATAGACATCTTTATTGGTTGTTACGAAACGTAGGCCTCAGGAAATAATTGGACACTGCTTTTTGCCGATGTCTGGTTATCGACCCCTGAAACAAAGCAATATCATCCGAGTAACCTTTGGGGTTCAACCAACTCACCAATGTCTACGAAAATGTCAAAAGGAATATCCGACAAAGTAGAATACGCATCAATTCCAGATCCACCCACGCATTCAATGTAAAGTTATCTAAAGATATTAGCAAACAATAGTTAATTCAGATGATAGAATTAAATTATTGCTATTACACATCACTCTAATGAAGCATGACTCGATTGAGATCAGATGGCAATCTGAATTTATTTATCCGTTGACATACGCGGACCAGCTTCAAACTTTTTAAAGTGACTGAATTATTTATGACTTTAAAAGGCGCCAGAGTAGCCTGTGATATTAAAATTTTCCTACGTTTTTCGCAATTTGCAGTTCAGTGTCCGGTTGTATGTTGAACAAAATATGATACGCGACCGTAACAAGTATGTATTTACAGAAATATAATCATTAAAAACATCTATACAACCCTCTAAGTTCATATAATTCCATGGATTGATATTTCATGAAATAGTTGAATTTCGCCGGCTGCCCTGGCACTTCCCCTTAACTTTCAATGTAAATAAGGTATCCTTTGATCCAATATCATCCAAAACTTAATCTGCTGAAAACTTTTAACTGCTCCAGATTCTACTTTTTGTCTTTTCTACGCGGGATTATGGAAGAGGCGTATAGAATGTAAATTGGAAATCTGTGAGCCAATCCCAAGAGAACTTTAGATTGCAGTGTTCTAATGCCCTAAGTACAGATATATCTGATCCAAACATAGTGGTCCTTGATCTCGTTCGCAACAACAATCGTTAATGGACATCCGCTGTACAGACACCAATGATAAATGAACAGGCTTCTTAGAAATCATCGGAGAAAGGCTAACAAAACAAATCATGATCTCGACGGCTATTTGAATCTCTCGTCTTGGAACACGTGGACAGCTAAAATAATTGCTTGCACTAATCTCTTTGATAAAGGTTAAGAGAACTGGATATCAATTACGGAGTACTGTTGGTAATCAAGTCTAGTAAATGAAATTTTAAAGGAATTACGTAAGAAGATAACGGTGATGACACTAAATCCTAGATACCATTTTAATTTACGGCATGGCTCAGACGGCTTTAGCTCTCGAAGGTTATGAAGACCTAGAAATATTTCATTTTATCAGAGAATAAGGAGTATTTCCGATCTTCCAACAAAAGAGTTCGAAGATAAATTATAGATAATATCATACGACTGCAAAATCACAATTTTATTCCGTAGCCTCAAGGCATTTTCTTTACGAATCACTTGAGAACTGAATGAACAGCGTATCGCCTTACATTTCTATTATGACTCCGCTTCTTTCTAATTACAGCCATTGTGTTGCACGAAAACAAACCACCACTGGGTCAAATAAACTCATAAGGACGTTATTACTAGGGACACTCCTATAAGCACATTTTGTTCACTGCTGAAAGCTCGCGTGACACTAGTCACCAACTGTGCCGGCATGGTTGCGATCAATATTGTACCATGTTCATGCTGAACTTTTAATTCAAGGGCAGCCATTTCGAGCTGGCAGCTGATAAAAATGGATTACGTATGAAGGGTAAAATCGAAATTCCAGATCGATTAGGCATTAGACATTATGGCTGGTTTGGCATTGGTTATTTCGCGGGGCAACTGCTTTCTTTATGGTCGTTTCCGAGGTTATAGGGATTTCGGGGTCGAAAACGAAGGTCTTGTCTTTACCTGACGAACTGTTCCTAAAATCTTCATTGCTTATTTCCATAATGTTAATGAAATAAAAACAAATAATGAAGTGGAAACACCAACATTACATAACCCCCACATGGTGCATTAATCTGATAAAACCAGTCATATCTTGCTTGACCTGAACGTTAAAACTTTAATTTGCACAATTTCGCATCTGTATAAGGAAATTGAACTTATTACGGACTCAGATTGTAAATCAGCAAAAAGTAAATCTGGCAATTTTACTTCGATAAAAGATCTACACGATTTAACAGAAGCAAGGCAACAGTCTTGAATTCAAGAAATAAATAAACAATGAAATGAAAATGTAATACAGAAAATCTCGTAGCAGAGCAGGCTGAAAAATAAAAAGGGGTCGAGATGAAAGGTCATTCCTGTAGGCGGCCTGTGGAGATCTACCGCAGTAGGCAATTTCTTTTATATTAGTACATAGAGCAATCCGAGCAGGGAAACGAATCTCCTCTATGTAACAGTTTCTATTTGCCGTCCAAAGGCGAATGCACTTTTATTAAAAGCAATTCGATGTTGAGCTGAAGTGAAATATTCCAAAATAAATGATCTCATACTTCGTAACGGTACAGGCATGAAGTGGCAGAATTAAAACGATTGTGTAATGAGAAACTGCATTAGCAATAACAGTTCTGAAATATGATCCCTGTCTCCATTTAGGACAGTATCCGTGATCTAATCAAATACAAGGCAGACGAGAGTACCAGCCGGTATAAATAATTCGAACCATAAAACTGTACAAACATACACAGACTTCGAAATTGTTTATTATCTTTAGTCAATGATGAGCGAGGAAAGATATAAGCAAAAGGAATATTAACTGTTTACAACAGTGGAAGCATCTATTAAAACCGAGTGTAGTTGTATACAAACGGATACGAGTACAAATGTAGTGGAAATACAAGTTGAGAAATGTCTGAACATTGACCGTGTTTAGGGGCAACGTTCTTTTATCTGCTTCAAAGGATCTAATGTTTGTGGTTGCAGTTAATATATTTCAAAAGATAACAGCAACGTTTTACGTTAACGTCGAAGAACGGCAGGCTTTTTCATACTTTCGTATATTCGTCACGCTTTCTTGGGGTAAATACTATCTTACAGATGGTAGTTTTATAGGAACCCATGGCTTGGTAGCTCATAAAGCAGGTGTTAGTTTCAAAACACCTGTAAATATAGGTTAGAATGACCTGGTTACGATAAGCATTGCGGGGTTAGAGGGCGACGCTCTTTGCCAACTACGTGAAGGAAATTTATAGGAACTGACTGGCGTATTGCTGACCCAAAACTAAGTTCCGCATTTTAGGAAATCCTTTACGAGGTTTACGATAATACGTCATAGTAAATGACAGCTTCGTAGCTCGTTCGGAAACAACTAATCGTTTCCTCGAAAACACAAAACCTCGGCCGAGGTTAAAAATGCTGACCCTATGACATTTAGACGACAAATATGACTCAGGTATTAATCCGACGCATATCATATGAAACGGAATAAACGATCCGTAAATAAACTTGAGATTCAATAGTGACCGCGACGGGACAAACAAAAGTTGGCAAACAAAAAGTTACGTCTAGACTGCTACTAAAGGCAGAACTCGAAACTAATCAAAACCAAATTTTTCTAACAATGCTTCATTTTTTGCGGATCATAACAGAACTTGATTACCTACATTCTGTGACATCTACCTTTCTTCCTATGATTAAACTGAATAGTGATTGACGATAGTCCCTCCGTGCACGGAAAAATGCCTGGGAAGCACGTTAAAAGCCGTTGGTCTCGGATGTCATTAGAACATCTTTGACAGTCGTTACGGGTAGTCAGAAGCCCAAAAATCTCGACAACCAAACTTACCAAGGGGTGTCGTGTTACCCAGCCCAGTACACTACCATAGCTTATTAGTTCCGTCAAACGGGGTGAATAGGGATGCAGGGGTGAATCGGGACGAATCTTTAAAATGGATTTTAACGTTGAAATAATATAGTTTGTTGTCAATAAGGGCACGTAATCGTTAATTAAATTACAGTAAACATATTAGGGTCCTTTTTGGCCACAAACTATATTATTTTAATAGTTAAAATCCCTTTTAAAGTTTTGTCCCGATTCACCCCTGCATCCCTATTCACCCCGTTTGACGGTACAGCGGCATGCGACCACGGGAAGGTACTTTCTTGTTTTATCCTTTTCAGTAGTCGGGTTAACTTTTTTTGTATTTATATTATTTGTTTTTACCGCTCGCCGCTGATAGCGGCAAGGTCGTGGCCAGGCCGTAACTGGGTTGTGGAAGTCAGAGAGGCAGTCGCTCCATGTAAAGTGCTGGCATACAGCTGTCTTCATTTAAACCCCAACATAGTTGAGAAAAGCCTAGGCCGATTGATTGAACAGAGCTTGATAACTTTCTGTGACATTGACCTTCTATCATTAAACTGAATATTGATTGACGATTGTAGTGTAGAATATCGAGTATCGACTCCTTTCACATTTCCTTTTTGGATGCTATGGCTAGAGTTACGTCATGTCTAAATTCTGTACGTTACACGAAACGCTATCGTAATTTGTTGGCCTAACTATGATTACTGTTCAAATTCAGGGTAATCATTGTTCACAAAAACTTTTTTACAAAAAAAACAACCGACTTCAAAAAAAAACACTACAAAGTGAAAAATAACTTTAATTACGGAAGTCGGTGTCTTTGGTTCCGCATTTTCGTTTTTTGACACCGACTTCCGAAATTAAAGTTATTTTTCACTTTGTAGTGTTTTTTTTTGAAGTCGGTTGTTTTTTTTTGTAAAAAAGATTTTATTTTTCACTTTTTAGTTGTACCTACCCCAGATAAATTCAATTAACACTAGTGCATTGAAGAATTGAAGACACAACTCGAAGAATCATCAAAATTCGCATAGAAATGCCGGAGATGCAGTACATTTATGCATATAACTTCGTACATAAGAATAATTACCTAATGTATTATATACTAAAACCTTCCTGAAAGTATGTAGATCACACTAATGAAAGAATTATCAAAATCGGTTCAGTAGTTTTTGAGATAATCGCGGACATACAAACATACATACATACATACATACGGGTCGAATACAGAACCTCCTTTTTTAAAGTCGGTTAAAAACGCAAAGGGGACCTTTTGTACAGATTATAATAGAACTTTTTTCTGAATTCTGTTTTATAACCAGCGGGGTAATTGCGTATCACACTACCTAACAGTAGCAATGGCTTTCATTTTGACAGTTCAACAACATGCATTGCGTTATTTACGTTGTTTAGAGGACACATTTTTCGAATATATGAAGGAATGGATTAGTGTGTTACGCAATTAGGGTGCCCGCGGTTCCAAACATTAATGTTTAAATAAATAGACATGAAAAGTTTCAAGAAGATAAGAAACATGAAATGAAAGATTGATAATGTAACATGTATGTTACTTACATTTTTATTTTAAGTATAAGTTTTATTGTGTACAATAACAGGTTTTTCCTGCTAAATTAAAACTTAAAACTGCAGTTAAACTGAATTCGATCGACACTCGACAGGTGTTTCGTTTGACATTTTGGACACTTGAGCGTGAGAAATCAAGGAGAAAATCTAATTGTCTCGAAATTCGGAAACAATGGACTATTATGTCAAGTCAAGGACAATTAATGTAAGGCTTTAATGAAACCTCAAGTGGTATTATTAAGCCTTCTTTTCAGACATGCTTGACAGTTTATATGGAAAACAATATGAAAAGTAAAATATTACCTCATGATCCCTGTAAAAGGGCTCCTGAAGGTTATCCGGGACCCTGTTGTTGAACGCCTTCGTTAACAGCCATTTGATTGATGCCCGCTGCTTCGACTGAAACAATACAAAACAACATTTATTTCTATTCTATATCATACGAAAACTAATAAAAATTAAATAAGTTCTTCACGAAGTCCCGTTCAAGAGCGGAGCAATGAAATTCTTCTCGATAGGAAGTTAGAAACCACGGTGATTAAAACTTGGCTCTCATAATCTTTATTAGCTTCTTCACCAAGCTAAAGCTCAAAACGGCTTGACCCAAATCCAGTTCCTATTGATCATTTCAACCTCGGCACGACATATAAAATAATAAACCAGTACAACGATGACAAACCACTCGTATATCGGATATAAACGATCGTCATCTATCGTTAACGAGGTAATAATTGCAAACAGCAGTTCTATTGAGCCAGTTGTCGGCTGTCGATTGCCACAATTATTGTCCACCGTCAACCACTGCCGCGTTATGGCAACGTCCGCTTATTGTGATCGCATTGATAAATAAGTGGAACCGAGTGGTCCTTGTCCTAATTTGAGTACTGCACTATCATCACTCACTACTTGTTAATGTGATAGCAGATGGATTGATTGTAGAATAGTTCAAATGAATTGACTCTTTGGCGTAAACGACAATACAAATACGTCGACGCATGTAATGTTACCATCTGCATTAAGAAAATTAAAATGACAGTCAGTTGCTATTTCTCTCGTAGCAATTACTAATAATGTTTAGTACGCGTTACGTTTGATTCAGAACGACAAAGCTCCATAAAGTACAAAGTTCGTTCGTACGTTTTACGTCGCATGAATAACTTGCCAAACGCGCTTTAAGCACTCAAATAACATTACTTCATATTCCTGATAATAAAACTTACATCACGAGGCAACATAAATATGATGTCATAAAATGTGACCGCGAACAGTATAATCCATATAGGTATGTGAATATTAACGTACAATGTCAAGGTGAGATGGATAGATCAGAATATTCAAATAAAGGCAGTAGTGGCTATAGTAAGTGCATAGATGTCGACAGCCCCATCGCATCTCAGTATCATCAAATTCGTCATGCAAGTGAGAAAGCAGGCACGCGAACCATCACTCTCTGTTATTAATTTACTGTAAACTAATAGTTAAAACATGCAAACGCATCACGATGCTGAGAAATCCGTTGTGATGCAGAATTTTAATAACACGTACGGTTAGGCCACACGGCACGGTGAAACGATTCGAGGATTTCAGATTCGTATCTTAATGGAGATTTTAGAAATTGTAGCCATGCTACTGCTCGACTTTGCAAATAAAAGGCAGAAACGTTGCTAGTTTTGTCACAGGAATATCAGTCACCCACTTAAAATTATATTGTAGCGATCAAAGAGTTGCATCAAAAACCCTTCCGTACTAACCCGGAGTCACAAACAAAAATAAATCTACTTTCAAAGCGGAAACATTAGAAAATGTGTCTGAAAGATTGGAGAGAGAGACAGAGAAAAAAAATTAACAAGATGAGCTTACTAAAGTTACTATCAATAACAGTATCAGAACGTCGACAAATCATAAAGCTGAAAGGTCGAGCGCGTGCCGGCGCATGCGGCCACGGTTAAAAATAGTCCATTGCACGGAGACACTCCCAAATAGGAAGCTACTTGGACGGGCTCGATCAAGAATGTCACAGTAAACAACTGTTGTATCAAAGATTAAAAAGAAAACTAAAATTTTTATGATCTTGTTTTATTTTTTTAGAAACTTGATTAATCTAGAACGATTGACAGTAGATAAGTGAAGAAATAACATATCAATCTTGAATAATATAGCTTTAATTTGACTAGTAATTTAAATACAGGAACCTCCTAGAAAGAATCTTAATTACCTACGCCTTTGCACAGGATTGTATATCACTGAATAATGAACAGCTGTCAACCAAAGCAATAGACTGGCGATTGATGTTAACAATAATTATTTTTTCAAATTCTAGAATAATTTTCTGAATAAATTAAATGTTAAATGAGATTTGTAAGAAACCAAATCAACATTAACAAACTTATCTCTTAAAAGCAAAAAGAAACAGTTTATAGGATATCGTTCATAAATGATTGATTGGCATTGATTCCAATTGACTGTGTCTATTCTGCGTTGGTGTAAATATTTCTTCTCCGAATAAACGAGGACTTAGCCACGGTTGGACTTAATTGAAAACTGAAAAATCGGATAAAACGCTCGTGAGAATTTGACAATCCTTTGGCTTAACAAAGAAATAAGAATTCTTTAATAAAACACTAATTACTACCTATAGCGTATTTTGAACAGACAAGACGAATACTAGGCAACGCTTTAGATTTTCTGAGATGATTATTAAAACATTCCGTAGAGTTAACTTTTAACGAGACACCTAGCTCCCAAGAAGGGTCTTGTAAAAATAGTGAACCAGTTATTTTATATGCACTAAAAAAGAAGGCATATAGGCCAACCAGACTTAAGTAAACCGTTATAGCCGCCTACACCTGTAGCTGGTAATATCCCAGGAGACTGTCGTCGGGTCGTTAATCTTGTTCCAATGCAATATTAAATCAATCTTGTGAATATTTTAGCTAGGCCGAACAAAGGCTTGGTTCAGCAACTACATCGAAGGAGTCCAAGCTTAAATTTAATTACAGAATTCAATTTAGGAGCTACAATAGGCTTGATTGTATGTATATCGTCTATGCCTTAAACATAATCTAGAAACAGGATACATTCATTCGTTTTTGCAGGCGGTAAGCTAACAATCCGTCTAGTTGATTACTCTGCAAATCTTTCACATCAGTATTTTTTTGCTTTTTGTTACAGCCGTTAAATCCAAGCCGTTGTTGCTGCACAGCTCCGACGGCATCAATTCCACACCTCGTGTTCATTATATCATAAAGTAAATATTTAATTGCATCGGTATGTGCCTTCGAAATAACTTTCTCAGTTCCTTTAATAATATTTTTCCAGCTTATTAAAACAGACGCCAATATGGCGTACGTACACAGCTGGTGGCTGGTACACGGACGTAGTGGAAACCTTTAAACTGGTCTGAATGTAAATATTTTGATGTCAATTAGATATCAGCCGACCATTAAAATTATGCAAATACGAGTCACTAGCGAATTAATTAACATTGTTTATCTGCCAAGAATCTCGTCACCGTAGAAAATATTTATATAAAACGTCACCAGTACGAATAAGATTGAGAAGTATGTCCATGTCTTTAATACAGTACTTTCATATTTATATTTATCCCTAGTACAATGTACTTAATATGAGCAAGTTCATATCCATCATCTCTTCACGGTACATTAAACTCAAATTGCTTTTCATCTTGCATTAATAAAACAAACGTATATTTACTGGAGATGGGAGATCAGTATTCAACAAGTGTATAGTATACACTTTGGCCAGACACTCAGCCAGCCAGATGAAGCGAATTGAATTCAATTCTAAGCGCTGAGTTCACACATTTAAAAAACATAAACACAGTTGGAGCAAACTCATTCAATTTGCAAGCGTAAGGAGCGTTTCGCTCGTAAAGAGTCGACTATTAAGTACTTTCATACCCCACGCTATAACATATAGCAAGTGGAGCGGGCAGGCCACTCTCTACACTCAATTCTTGGTGGTTAATTGGTGTGCAATTAGCGAAGTCCACGCTGAACACACATTTCACTCTCTCCAGTTTTAGGCGCTCCGTCGTAGGAACGGCGCCGGCCGCGGCGTGGTCAGCGTCGGCTCATTAGTGCCATCGACGTCGGTAACGGAAGAATGCACTTCCTGCGTAGTTGTCAACTGCACCCATCACAGATTTGCATCGAAGCAGCTCAACTCAAGAGGAACTAAGCCTAGACAGGTCGACGCCACATCATCGATGCTTTCACGAGCAGATGGCTTGCTAGCCTCATGAATTATTACGCGATCGTTTAAAGTACAGACACGCAGTAGCAAATAGTGATTTCAAAGGAAACCTGTTTTGAATGCATGCCCTCAATGCCTTTATCCTTCACACGGATTAAATTATTTTGTCGGAGTAGGACCAAATGCACTTGTGCTGCACTCGCTTGACCCTTGGAACAAAGGGCAATGGAACTTACTTGTAATAGTATCTTTTCCTTTTGTATCCAGTATGCGGAGACATGGATACTGGCGCATTCAAACAAAATAAGATCTAAACACGCAATTTTCCAATGAATGCATCTTTGGAAATAACTGCTGTTGCCAACCAACATGCAACGCATTAAAAAGCGAGTAAAATCAAGGAAATTGCCAAAGCAACAGGATTGATAGGAAAATGGGTAAATAACAAGATAGAATCTACGAAACGGGGTGAAGGTTCGTTTCAAAACAATCGTGAACAGTTAACCGAGTCGATTATCGTCGATTCGGATCGGAGCCTCGCAGGCCGCAGCAGTCGATGCGTGGAAACTGGAAAGGTGCGTTGGCACCTGCAACCCACGCGATCCACTGAGGTCGTGCGCCCACGCAGCCCCCACACAAGCTCGCCGGTACTTATCTTATGGCTCTGAAGCCATAAGCTCTCTTCTCTACCATGAGTGCGAAGGAGATGACAAAACAATTAAAATTTTGACACTTCTGTGATTGATCAAACTAGCTTACACCAAAATGTATTTCGGCTGTTTGCTAATGTTAGTGGATAACAAAATAGTTCGATGTGCAGAACCTAAGACTTAACGAGAGATTGATTTTTAACGAACAAATAATTGATTACGTACTCAAGTCATTACATGAGTACTTATATCATAATGAGTAAAAAACACCAATATAAAAAAGATACGATATTAAAAAAGGAAAAAACATTTTGTTCGTCTGAAAAACTGGAAGGTACAAAAATAGAATGCGAACGTTATGGTTCCGTCACCATATCACGAAAACAAATTCTTAAATAGCTAGCGTCAAACAAGGCAAAAAATAAAACATTCTTATTGAATAATAATGAATGAATAAATTTCACATCGCGTGGCTAGTAATTACATCAGCTAGTGTACTTCACCAGGCATTGCATTCTGTAATCCGTATGTTTTGGCATGTTAATGGGTCAGTCTGTCTCGACAAACGATATTGTGTACTTATGCGCCCTGCATCTGCTGGCAACGGCTGCTATCCAAGATCGAGCTTCTTGTTTTATGAACATTGTACAACTTTTTACATTCAACCTAAATAGTCACCTGCGAAAGCCAGCTTCTTCGGTACAGCTGTTGAACGAAACACAAAAGATAAGTCAAATAAGGTCACACCACCAATCAGATAGAAGGCGAAAATTCAAGGAAGGAAAGAACATCGCGAGCTCAAAACGTCAAGCTCACGAACCAGAAATACGTTTTATACAAAGTTAATATACTCGACAAGTTTGACGTGATGTGATTCATGGGTGACCAAATATGGGAGACAGCTCCGACGACCGGCGCTGAGAAAAAGAATTCTTGTCCCTAAGAACTTATGCATCAATACATATTCATCGGAAGCTACTAACATGGTCAAACGGCCGAGTTAATTCTATCCACCTGAATGGAATTTTGCAAGGCTCCTATTAAGCACGATTGGATTACCGTAATTGGCATGTAGGAAACAAATAACTGGAATCACGAAGCCCATGTCGAGATGAGATGAACCTCGGTCCGAGGTACTTACGAAAGTATAAAAGAACTTTAACATCGAAGGAATACAATAGACAATTGAAACGTGACCAGCATATTTGTACAGAAACATTAAAACGCCAACGATTTTAAAATTCACGATGTCTCACTCCGCCCTCAAGTAGCAGGAAGCAGGAAGCTTTCAAGAATTTGTACATAATTAATTTCATTTGTGTGCGTGAAACTGTGAACGGTCTATGGCACAGATACGGGCACTGTCATACTGGAGGCAATCGCAGCATTACCGAGGTTTAGCTGCTAGCGGAACTAATGGAACACACAATTAGTTTTGCGGTGCAGGAAATAAGAAATGATTTGCCCTGCTCTGAGTCATTTCGATCCACCTGACCGATGCGATGGTTACTCAGACTATTTCTAGTTAAAATGGACGTTTTGGCAAAAAAAAAAACAATAATAGGTGATGACAGCCTTGATACTGTCGCTGATGCATAAATACTTAAATAATGTTCGTTTACAACGTTTTATTAGGTCTATGAAGTAATAGGACTACTGAATCTGCGGAATGTTGAATTTATTCTGCAGTATGTTGAATACGGAAATAAAAGGGTAAGCTACTGACCCCGAGAATCCCAAAACCGAGGGCAAGCTGAAGTCGGAAAGCGAACCCAAGCAACAAGCCTTAAATTACACATTTTACACCAATTCGAGTACGACAGTTAATTGAATTTGTTTAGAAATCATCAAATAAACAGCGGAACAGTGCCATTATGGCCACTGAGCGCAGAAATGTCAACAGATCAGTGATGCGATGAAGTCATAACTAGTAAGAACTATAAATATATCAAGCCCACGCAGCCTCGATTAAGCATTAAGTTTATTGTAGAGCAAATTGCTGTACGCTGTTGTTGACGAGAAAATTAGGAAACTTTTTGAGGAAAACACACATCTCAAAATTGGAGACTAAAGACTCATGGTAGGAAAAAATTGAATCGACGTTAAGAGACAACGACATTTTTTACAGCCACCCAAACAATTATATCATATTCGGCAATTACATAGACGACTGTCTCTGGTACTGATGAAAATTTGTGTGATCAGCCACACGCGAACGATGTTAATGAAAATTACAGTGGCCTCAGAGCCTACGTTGATATTAACGTGGCACTGTCAAGGCCCATTGTGAATTCTATGGAAGTGGGAGGAAGATATCGTTCATACTGATTCAAAATAAAATACTCTTCACACAAGTTCCTCTAAAGATTGAAACAAACGACAAAGAAGCGCTTATCGCGAGTTAAAATATTTGCGTGTCTATCGTCATTGTTGTCAACGATAACAAATGCTGTATTTAAGGCGAAATCGTCATGTCCGATATGTTATCGTACGGTATAATCCAGTACACTCTACTGATGTTCTTTCTCCTGATAAAGACAAGAAACGCTTTTTTTCTTATTTTACTCTGGAACTAGACTAATTTGCTAAAGATATTTTGATTTATCCATCTCCAAGTTCCAGCGTATGACCCAGTTGGATGGTGCAGAAGCGAGATATCTCGGTGAAAGTCGGAAATGTGGCGCCTATATGCAAAGGGAGCAACCCACGACGACTAATATAAACATTTCGTAACCATCACTATTATGAGTACAAAACGGCGGACGATCGATATGACCGTCGGCTCATTCGGCTATTTATTAGACGTTACATAGCCCATTACGACACAGCTCGACCAAAATATTGATAAAATTATTACTCGTGTCGAAAGTAGTTTTATGTAGCAGGAAACGTTGCGAAAGCAATACTCGTTGACGTCTCCAATATGCGAGAGACTATTTTTCGCGTTAGTTACAGTTCTGTTAAGGTAAATAAGCCTGTAGGTGGCCATCAGCATTCCACGCACGAAATCTTTGATCACAATGTTGGTAGAGTACACGAAATTTGAATAAATAGTAGATACTAGTGAACAATGGTAGGCGTCGTCTGTTAAGAGCCGCCGACATCTGGCCAAACGGCCCAGAGAGCTTTTTACCGCATAACTTCACCACACGCGACGTCACAAATGCGTGGCCTAAAATTGATTATTTTTTACATGCGATTTTCGGGTGTGTAATAGTATTGCGCTATAATCGTTACACTGTAAAACACAACATGCATGGCCTACATATTATTAGCATACACATAAAAGTCATGCCTTGATTATGGATACACATTATTATTACTTGAATAGCGCAACAAAATGTAGCATAAACAACTATTTCGGAAGCAATTAGCCATTCCAATACAGAAGATTTGTTTCGTGTTGATACGAAGACCTCTGCAAAAAATCTAAGTAGGCGTGGAGACTTGCTAATGGAAACAACAAATAAAACGTTTAAATGTTCAAGGTTTCAAGACCAAATAAAAATTCGAAGTCTTCATTAGAATACGAAGCGTAGAGGTATAAAGAGATCATCGAGGTAGTGTTGGGTGCAAATGTTATGGGCGATAAATCAGGACCTGTTTTCCCAGGACGTGTGAATGCACATCTCGATCACGATTCATTTCCTACTGGATATCGAAATTCTTAGGAATAGAAATATTAGAAAATCTGCTACCCAAGTAAAACCTATTCTGAATTTTAATATAGACGAAAACGATTTCATTCGCTCAAAAACAATACAGAAGAAATCCCATTGTGGGAAAGAAAACATTAGCCAAGTAAACAAAACCAAGAGTATTAAACAATACGCGATATTTTAACAACAATTAAAATATTTGTCTAAGAAATCCATTACTTGTGGAAAGTTTAATGTCGATTCCGTGATTCTCGATAGCATCTCAACAGATCTCAAGCAAGCACAATTCGATTCGGTACTCAACGTAACACCATAAAAAACTTGGTTATGGCGAGTTTTTGCCAAGTTCAAGAGTTTTTATGGACCAAAAAAAAACATAGTGACGAAATGTTTAGACAGTCTATATTTCAAGTTCTTCGAGTATTTCCGTGGTCTTTTGCTGGACCTAAGGGAACAGGTAAACAGGTAGGTGATTAAGACCGCATATGTTAAGTGACTGTAAACACGACTTAGTTAATAACCTGAGAATCCTGTCTGTAACTTTCATAACAGCAACATAGTGAATGACGAAACTGCATCCGAACTACCAGAGGCCAGTTACTTATGCATGCAAGCCTCGTTTTCGAGATTTCCCACGGATGTTGCGGCGCACAATACTGGCAGTTTGCACGACATTACCACTTGCCATGGAATCCGGCCCACGAGGGAATTGCACAAGAATCCCTCGCATCTCAACTCTCAACCAAGATGCGTGAAATGCGCTTTCTCGAAATACTATCGGTACCATGCCGTTTGGTGTTTTCAGTACTCTGGAAGCACTAAACGATTTCCCGCCAGCTCGACTACTGCTTTATTGTTTACTGAGTGCTTTGTGTGCGTTGCGTTCGATTCTGCATTGATTTGATTTTCATTCATACATTTCATCATACTGTCTGGCAATTCAAATTTTAGCTTACAAGTCGGAGATCACTGCCAAAGCCATCAAGAAATTCCTAGGAGGAAAAATTTTGTAATATTAAACAGGTAGACTACTTGTCTTAAATCCAAAGCTGCTAATATGTTGCACTGTATTAGAGATGATTGCTTCAAATCACTCACCGCTATTATAAGCACATTAGAAACAGAAACGAAGATCGGTCATGACGAAGCATTAAGCCTTGATCTTGAAAACTGAGAAAAAAGAGCGCATTGTACATTTTTCTGAGACCGCGAGATTTCCTGCCCAGCAAGCACAAGTTATAAATGTTAAAACGGTTACTCAATCTGTATAATACCTACGAGATATTTGTTTTTTACTCCATCAGCCGTGAAAAAAATCCTAAAAAGGCAGAATTGAAAAAAATGTGCAGTGGCGAAGACAAGAAAAAATATCGTGCATTGGTATAATAATTTGAAAAGAAACGACAATTGTATCCACAATACTTTCGCAAATTGTCCAAAAATAGAAATAAGACCGTTACACTCGTCACGAATCTCTAAAGAAATGTGAGTTTTGAAAGAGTTATATCTTTTGTTCAAAGATGGATCAATGCAAAAGTTTTCTGCAGCTCAACATTTTCGAGGCACCTTCTAGCAAAACAAATAATGTTTCATTTAAATAATGAAGTCTATAGCTAGTTGTCAACTTAACACAATTAGCAGAATATTAACTAACAACGCATGAATCTTTTCACGCCTAATTCTGTTCATTTCCACAATCTGCGTCGCAACTTTCGAACAAAATAAAATTAACCATAATAAAAATATGTACATAACAAGTGCATGAAATTGGAATAACAAGAAAATTCATATGCAAAATGTCAGATGTTAGCGATAACAAGATAAAAAGAGACAGTGAAACACGATAACACATCTCGTCATGAGTGCTGCTTATAGTTTTGGAGAAAGTGATGCTGTAACCTTGAAGCATCCATTACATACATGATTCTTTCCTTGTCTAGATTTTCTACCAGTCATGTTACTTTAACATCTTTAAATTCGTATCGCGTATTCTTTTCGACTCTAAATAATTTATGGTCTGAAACGAGGAAGAAATAGTTGGAGTCTCATCGTTATGAAAACGAATGCTATATTACATATTGACATTATTTTAAATCACGGAACGCAGTCTCGGATTAATTTCGAAGTTCGCAGTAAAAATAACAGTCAGGGGTCTTGACCGCGGCAAATATTGTCAGGACCTATGGTCCGTACTAACAAGTAACAATACAGGACCAACAGTAATTTGTAACTTGTTTTTAACCGACTTTATTAACCGACTTTAAAAAAGGAGGTTCTGTATTCGACCCGTATGTATGTATGTATGTATGTATGTATGTATGTTTGTATGTCCGCGATTATCTCAAAAACTAATGAACCGATTTTGATAATTCTTTCATTAGTGTGATCTACATACTTTCAGGAAGGTTTTAGTATATAATACATTAGGTAATTATTCTTATGTACGAAGTTATATGCATGAATGTACTGCATCTCCGGCATTTCTATGCGAATTTTGATGATTCTTCGAGTTGTGTCTTCAATTCTTCAATGCACTAGTGTTAATTGAATTTATGTGGGGTAGGTACAACTAAAAAGTGAAAAATAAAAACTTTTTTACAAAAAAAACAACCGACTTCAAAAAAAAAACACTACAAAGTGAAAAATAACTTTAATTTCGGAAGTCGGTGTCAAAAAACGAAAATGCGGAACCGAAGACACCGACTTCCGAAATTAAAGTTATTTTTCACTTTGTAGTGTTTTTTTTTTGAAGTCGGTTGTTTTTTTCATGCTAATCTTTAACAATTGCCCTATTTGTATGTACATTCTGTCAAATCAGTTAGTAATCTATCAAGCAAGTACGTGAAAATGCCCAAACACTGCACTTTAGACAGGAGTACTTAGAACAGCTTTGTCACACGGTTTTTGTGCTACAACTCGCATGTTTTGAATTTCTATAACCGATTGAGTACTTAAACGAGCTTTGTTCATGAATGGCGTCGGTTCCATTCAGTATTATAAATCGCACTCAAACATTCGATTGTTAACACATGTTATTTGTACAAACATGCTGCCTTCCGGGAGTCAATTTCACTTTTCGCAATGACATCACATTACCATTACCAATATCGTTGACCAATATCGACACGGCCGACCAAGCATTTGTACCAAAAATAATATAATTATAGTTTTCAATTAGTGTCGCTATTAAGAGAAGGAAATTGGAATTGATTTCGAAATAATGTTTGAGTTGGGAATGCAACTCTATACCGAGAGTCGGTAAGGACTAAATTGAATCAAGACAAGACAGAGATAGACTGAAATAAGATTAAATACTGATTATAGCCAACTAAGAGCAATAAAGAATGGAGGCTTTATGATTAAAATAATGCATAGGTAGGTAATGACAGGTTGCTAACTCATCGTCTATCGTATCGCAGTAATTCACTTCCTTCCACGGAGAGATGGACAGGTAATTACATTTTATGTTTTATAAGAAATAAGAATTACATGAAAAGTCAACGTACCTGACCAAACATCACGGTTCTATGCATCAGAAGTAGAATATACTTAGTTATGTTTGAAAGAGCAGAGTATGTGCACAATTTAAATAGTTATTTGACCAACTGCCTGTTCTCCTTCTTCTTTTTAACAAGAACCTTAGGTTGAAGATATAGCATCTTTTAGTACTGACTTCTGAATTCCATACAAGCGGCGTTTTTTTTCTTATCAGTTAACAAAATTTATCCCCCCAAAATTAGAGAGTTCCCGAGTTCGGAAAGCAAAAGAGAGATAGTTTTGCAGTTAAAACACAACTTTTTATACATGTACTTAACAACACAGACAAGCATGCTAAACTAAGCTTGCTAAAAATAAGACGATTTGGACAGTTACCGTGCAATATTCCCACAATAACGAAGCATTGAGAAGATTAGCTGCATCGCAAAACACATGTAGGCAATATTAAGTTCATAACAGATATGATTTGAACAGGCAATTTCTTCACTGGCATGTAATATAAAGCTCGACCACATGAAAGTAACCGCGCGAAACATTCCTCATAGCTTTCTCTGACCATCATAGCGAATGTTCCTCAATACCTGCACTGATGTTGACACGTAACCGCATTCCGGGTTAAGTAATAACTAATAACTTTTTTACTATTAAACACGTAACGAAAATATAATTTGAGAGTTGATTAATTTTATTGTGTGCAGGCACAAATACAAAGTGTATTGTTGTCTTTGGATATGTGGTTGTGAATGAATGACGAGGATTGCGATTTTTTTTATGGTGTCTTGTCATGATCTGTGTCAGAAAACCCAAAGAATAAGGAAATGAGTTGAAACTCTATATTATATAGACTTTTAACTACGCGCAACTAATAGGGTTTTAGCGGATATATAAACGAGATTTAAACTATAACCAATATGGAAATGAAAACAGGACAAACGACGCAACAGATGGCGTAACTCAAGGATACAAAGCCGTCACAGGCAAAAATAATGTTTCCCTGACGGTTTGTTTGGCACCGATGATTAATGTTAGTACCTATTACCTATTTTAGATACTCTGTACTGTTGGTAATACTAACAATTAACGCCTTTATGACACATGTCATTACATAAAAGGCCGCAAACAATTTGTTAAACATTTTGTCATAACTTGCTACGGTGATGCATAGAGCCAAAGTTAAACTCAGTCGAAAATTTCATTAAAGCATACCTGATAAAATAAATAAAAGAAATCAGAGATTTCACAACTAAATTAAAATTTCCCCTCAGATATAACACTTAAGTAGCAAGTGTGACGAGTTTAATTAATATTTTCTTTGACACCGCGATTGTTAGACGTCGCTGCATACGTGCTATAATTATGAAGAAATTCTTGAGCAGACTAATCTGGAAATGAATCTTCACAGTGAACCATACACTTGCTGTAAGAGCATTTCTAATCTTTGATCGACGTCCGCCTTCGATTGTGACTGCTTAAGATTTATTTCGTCCGTTCATTTCACTTTGATCATTTTTGAAAGTATTCGTTTCATTAAAGGCGTGGGTAATAAGTTTTGTTAGTAGAGCTTCCATCTTGCGTAATGTTTATAGCTATAGTTGCCAGAGTTACTTCACCGGGCTACCTACTTAAATCGAAAGCCGAATAAAGTATAAAGACTTTTTGGTGTGTTTGCATGAGCAAACAACTGGGTATCCCCATTCGCAATGCCGCACTTAGAAACATAGTAGCAACAAAAGGTTACCAAGGACTGTCCAATCAAGAACGCATCAAGCAATTAAGATGAGAATGTGAGCTGGATGGAGATAAGGAATTTAACTACAACCTTCCGGACAAGGCGACACAAACGATAACATTGCAAAATCCAGTCGAGTGGATGTGTCTACGTAAGGCAACCGTAACAAGGTCCTCACCATATAAGAGGGTTGTGGGCGGAAGCATGCACCAAGAGGTGGCACCACAATGTTATGCCGTGTCGCAACATGTCCGGCTGCCTCAACTGGAACTAACTGTGCCAAATATTAGCGGCTACTAGGTTGAACACATAGAAATATGGAATTCAACCGTAGAATCTATCACAAATAAAGTGGTATTTTATGTTCCAACAAACTTGTTTTCCCAAGATTTTCGTACTGCCTGTGAGAATTTTTTTCATAACTTTGATTAGATTCTTAGGGCAAAGTTGTCGACCTCGTTTAAGACAAAATGAGCATTCCAACATCTAGTTCCACGATGTGGTCCAACTAGTTTATGTGCAACAGATAAAACGATTCATTCTCCTTATTTTAGCGTGAAATAAATCTTTTTCATAATTTCTCGATGCGGATCATTTGCGGATCAGTTTCATTGCAATTTTACGTTACGTTTCTCTTAAAATGTAACGCGAAAGTCTGACATCAACATCAATAGCTTATTTAAATTTGTTTTATCGGAGTTTAAAAAAACTAGCGGGTGGGAAAGGAAACCACGTCGAACAATCGCGGTGAATTACTAGGTACTCTCCATTTCCATTGACAGTGTACTATTATCACGGCGATCGCATTGGATTTGTGGCGTTTTCTCTACGCACCGATGCGGGCTAGTACAAGAAATTGCAAAAGAGGAAGGAAGGATTGAACGTCTGTAATCAAGATTCTGTCCAGTTACGGAAAACGTATAAACTCGCCAGTGAAGGCGGTATTTTTCCAGTATTGCAAGTCTTCAATTGTCGCCTAGAGTCGTTTAGTAAGTGGAACGTTTATGCCAATTTGAGTGGACACAATTCTTATTAATTCGGGTAAGGTAAAAAGCTGGTAAACGGTGTCTGATCTGGGTCGGTAACCACCGAGTGAGTGATGCGCTCCTTTCGCGGATGGTGAGCAACGAGCCGTGATCCGCTAGAGATACAGGCCACGGTCTGTTGGCCTAACCTTGGCCGTATCCATCCCGTATTCCCCCAACAGATCAGGGTGACATCATCATCGAAAAATATTGTTCTAATGGTCCGTGTGAGGCCAAGGCCGGATTTTCGATCGATGTTAATATTACAGCGGAATAATAAAAAGGAAAGTTAGGTTGATGACCCCACGGTGGCCGGTTACAGTCAGTAGACTGATGGATTTGTCCGGATTCTTTTTTTAGCTGCCATAATGCGGTGTGCCGAACTCAGCCGAACCAGTTTCAAGATTTTGGTGATACTGCGCGCAGCGTCGAACTCGAGCAATACCAGTCAATGAGAAACGATCTAGTAATAATACAGATTTCGTTAGCCACTCACGAACACAAGAGTAGGTATTTTTTGCACAAGTCTGGTAATTTTAATACGCACGTATACATTCTAATGGGACTTGTAGAGCGAAACTTTCTAGTGTTTTAATTTTTTTGTCAAGAATTGCAGACATATTCATGAATTTTCTTCACAATGTAATCCGTTATAACAATTTAATTTGAAGTGATCGGTAATCGCAGGGACTAATCGACCATTACAAACAAAATTTTGAATGAAGTGGCGTGGAAACTTCTGGTATTGATGTCAATCATACTATCAAAGAAGACGCATTATCGCCTACTGATTAACTAACACGTAATACATGAAATGCATACCTAAGTCATATCGATTATCGTATCGCAAACAAACTTATCAATGGCATCGATTCATCGCGCGGATTGAAGTACATACAGTCACACCTCAATAAAGTATAACGCATCAACAAGTCATTAACGTCGGCATTCCAAACGCATAACGTTATCATTCATCGTTATGCTTAACTGTTCCTAACAACTGCGATCTTACCGAGACGGCAACGGAGTTGCTGGGTCCGACCCCTGCTTCGGCAACAGAGTGCTGTCCCCCGGGCACGCTAAGAAAACGGCGGAGGGTGCCATATCCTGACGCTGATGCCACCATGGCTACCATAGTTAATTCACAATCACAGCACAGTAACCACTGGTTCTCCTTGTGACATCACTCGCGGGCGTGTTCGATAAGTTCGCGGTTAACAACGCGCGCACGGCGACCTGCGCGCGCGACGCGTTTCAACTGTGCGCCCAGCTCGTTGGTGAGCGTGCGCCCCCTACCACGATACCAGCAGGCAACAAGTTTGGACGAACTTAGATAAGCGCGTTAGTTTTGTTTGCACTTCCGTCGTAACTTTTGGGGTTTTTGAAAGAGTTCCTTGTACGGATAATTTTTCTATTTTTTTGTTTATCAAAGGAATACAACTAGGTTGGATACTTGACAAGGTTTTACAATTTCCATATCTTATCAATGTAAAGGATTTAGCTGAGGTGATGTGACGGAGAGAACATTTCAGTAAACATAATTTATAAAAGATCACATCAGTACCCAAACAATTTTGACTAATGTGACATACTTTTTAAAGATTGACCAATGTGTATTTAGACTGTTTACATATTCTCAAAAAGTAACATAAAATATTTTAACATCTACCATAATTTTGTAGGAAGTTACATAACATTTTACCAAAAGATTTCTGTAAATAAGTAGCTATACTACTAAGTATTATATTAATGTTGGTAAGACGATTATCATGACAAACATATTTCTCTCTGTTCTGTGCCCTGAAACATTGTTCCATTCAAATTTTGGTCAGTGTGTCGTCTTAAGGGGATTTGCCCCTATAGATAGAACCCATACTTCCCTGGACCATAAATTATTAACAACTAGCTGCGCCCCGCGGTTTCACCCACGTAAATGTCGATCCTGTGGGAATATCGGGATAAAAGTAACCTATATGTTAATCCAGGGTGTCAGCAACCTACATACAAAATTTTATCAAAATTGGTCCAGCCGTTTGAGCGTGAAGAAGTAACAAACATAAACACAGACACACACTCACAAACTTTCGCCTTTATAATATTAGTGTCATCAGGGGGGTAATAGTGTAACACACAAACAGTAGCAATGGCTTTCATTTTAACAGTCCAACAATATTTACTTTATTGAACGGACAAATTTTTCGAACATATGAAGCAATGGATTAGAAATATCCTACAAAATTATTCAGATTGTGATCGATAGTATGTTCACAATGAGGGTTCCAGCCTTTTCCTCAATACATTGCAGATAGCCAGTAAGTAATTAGACTGCAAAAAATACCATAACAGGAAATTCCAGACCGTGTTATTTTTCTTGCTTCAAATAAAACCACTTTAAGTATATAATAACTTATTAATTACATAATAAAGCCAAATAATGTATAAGTAAGAACATGATTTCACAAAGCATTGACCTCCCACATAAGTGCATCTTACAATTAGTGAATATTGCATGAATGTGGACTTAGCAAACAATATGCCATGTGACACATTTTCTCTTTGCATAAAGATTGGCAATGCTTAACACTGAGTCAACCACTGTCTGCTGTATTATTAAAGATTTGAAGACTGTCTAAGTACAAGACAGATATAACATTGGGTGACAATATTAGGTAACTTTAGGCACTGAAGACTAAAGCATTTGATTGGTTGAAGCTCTACTCGTAACTAGCCTGTATTGTTCCACTGCAGGGCAAAGGACACCCCTCTCCCTTTTCCACACAATTCTGTCTTTTGCTAGTGCCAGTTAGTCCCCCAGGGGTTCAGGGTTCTGTAATATAGGCCTTGGTATAAAATTATTTTAGGTTTATAAGTTAGCTGGCACTTATTCAGAGATGGGGGACTGGGCTGATTTTTAATAGTGCACCCTAATTACATAGGTTTAATACCTTAATTCCTAAATCATGACCTTTTTTTTTAGATTAATTTAAATATGACTAAATTGTAATTTTCAGACAACCGCTACAGCTGCATCCAGTTGAGACAAGAAGCTGACTCCAACATAGGGAAAAGGCTGGGTAGGTGATAATTGTCAGACAAACACAGATAACCACATGAAACCCAAGAACTAAAATATTACTAGTTCTTGGAATTAAATAATATCGATCTTGAATCAGTGACTTTTGTGACTCACAAGCTGGAAGTCGAGTCACTAGCAATGGCTGATTACTTTTTAAATACAAAAACATTTTAACAGTTTCTTATTAATAGTTATTCCAAAACAATAATAATCCCACTCTGTTATGACAAGTATTTTGATTAATATTATCAAAGCAATCAAACAAATTAGTCATTATTATGAAAGTATGATTGAGTTTATATTGTAGATCATAAAAATACTAATAAAATTATGTTTTATAACACTATACAGGTTTGATCATCTAGTTTCTTACTTCTTTATAATTGGCTTGTATGACTTTACGAGACAACTCATTCAAAGAAATTACTTTCAATTCAATGATTAAGTAAACTTTCTACAATAAGGCAGATTTGTAGTTAATAATTTATTATTATATAAATATTCAAGAACATTCTAAAGATAGTAAGACTATGGCATATAAAAAGAGTAAGACAAAGACACACACACATAATTGTATGTGATATGACAAATAAGGCTCATAACAATGTTCTAATGCCAATAATTTATTCAGTCAGTGTGGGCAGCCACCTCCAGCGCCCACTACTTGCCTTGATATGTTTTTACATCATTGAAACCATGAAGTTTAATTAAAACTGAGCATTTGAATCATTGTGTACAAGTAATTTACTCAAAAATATCTTCAGATAATCTTTTCAACTCCAAAACATGCTTGTTCAAAGTACATGTTTTACTATACAACACACTGCAGTTGGCACATTCCAATGCAAATTTCACAAGCACCAAGGCGATATGAGTAAGCCAAAGGTGAAATTATTAAAAACCGGCAATTATCCGAGTAGGACTCACCTGTTTTGTGTCCACACAGTCACTGGCCTCCATGTTGGCATGTGATCTCTCCTGCCGCTCCATGACTTAGGAAACATCAGAATCTCTTATACCATTTACAAGGCGTTATAAAAGCACACAATAGAATACTAAACATAACAATCGCGATGGGCTCAACAATTTTTAACGAAACAATGTCAGCGATTGCACTTAACACGTACTGCACTTTAAGTTCGTTTCACCGATTCGATAGTAATTTATTAAGCGCAGTCACTGTTTTAAACACATTTTAATCTTTTCAACATAATCACAAAGCTTCAGACTTGATTTTTTTTACTAATATATGAAAAATACAGTTGATCACCATCTTAAAATTTTCACACATTCCGTCATCGAGGCCGACTGACGGTCGCTGCCCTACGGGAAGTTTCAATAAACGCATACTAACTTTAATATGTCAGTGAAACGTTACATGTTATTGAAAATGTAATGTTAAAAGTTTTGAAACTATTTTGAATATCAAACTACACAAAGTTAAATTCAAACATCATACCATTTAATTGGTTTGATTTCTTAGTTTAGTACATTATGAGTTCGAAGAAACAAACATAATCAATGAAATGGACGTAGAATGGAACTTCTATAAAAAGGAGTTGTTACTGCCATCTATCGCGTTCCTTTTGTATTCATTGAACAAATTTGAATTTTTTTTAATTTTGAAATACCGGTACTTTGCGTTTTGATAAGGTTTTGTTAATAAAAAAACTCACGTTTCTTTTACAAAATCACACTATTCCTAACATCGATGATGGATAAATAAATTGAAAGGTTAATTGATTGGTTATCCCCTAACCCAGACATAAATATAAAAAATCATTGATATTCAAATCTTAATAAAAAGAACACATATTTTGTTTTCTAATATTACAATCTCAGAACAAGTTGCTATAATAACTTTAATTTTAAATTAATAGACAAGTTAAAAAATGGAACAGTTAATTAAGAAGCAGGAGTAACTAAACGTGATTATAGACAAACTGACAAAGGCCATTTATTTGACAGTCTGTCTAGTAATTTAAGGTTATGTATGATGATAAATAAATAAAGTTATTTCCTTCGTTTCGACTATGCCCCGAGATAAAAGTCGGTATCGGGACAGGCGAAGTTCTTCATACAGTTCCGAGTCGTCTTACGACAGGAAGAGATCCAAAAGCAAGCACAAACGTAGATCAAGGTCCCAAGATCGATCGGAGTCAAGTAGCCACAAAAGAAAACGGTCTACCTCTCGATCCAAGCATAAAAGAAGGAGTTATACTAGAAGTCTGTCTAGGGATAGGTACGAGTCGAAGTCTAGGAGGCGATCAACTTCGAGGAGCCGGTCGAAGCGAGATCGATCGCGCTCACTGTCGAGTTCGCGGAGTAAATCCAAATACAGCAAGAAGAAAACCAAGAGGTCGCGTTCTTCTAGCAGCCGGAGTGGCTCCTTTGATATAGGTAAGTAAACTTTTCATGGTATATTAAAATTAGGGTCAGTTTTTATACAGGGTGAAATTTTAATCACCATTTTCCTCTTAAGGAGTCATTGTACTTATCATTATGAACAACTTTCATTATGGGACCAACCATGAAATTGCGAAAAAAAAATCAGCTGTTCCCTACATTTTGACGAGTTATAAATAAATGTAGGGAACAGCAGATTTTTTTTCACAATTTCAGGTTTGGTTCCTTAGTAAAAGTTGTTCATAATGATGAGTACAATGACCCCTTAAGAGGAAAACAGTGATTAAAATTTCACCCTGTATAAAAACTGACCCTAATTTTAATATACCCAATTTTAATATATGTACTTTGATTACACTTAGTATTACTCACATTTCCCATATTTCAGAACGCCTATCCCATACAAAGAAGGTAAACCTAGATGACACTGAAATTAAATTGGAGAAAGCAATCAAAGCCGCCGCAGCTGCAGGATTGACTATGACCAAGATACCTATTTATGAGTATAAGGAGGTTGAAATCAAGGAGGATATGCCAACAATACATGACAGGAACCTTTTGGCAGAGTTGAACAGTGACTCGTTTGTTCCAAAATCCTTCACATCATCAAGGAATAAGAAGCAGTCACAGAACATTGTGATAGATTTGAATTCCCAGACTGTAACTGTACCCGACTCGGATATAAAGATCCCCAGTGATGATTCTATAATTAATTTTGATGTAAGTGAATATAGCATAAACAGCCTATAATGTTCCCATTGCTGGGACTCAGGCCTCCTCTCTTCAAGGCGTGGGTTGTAATCTACCATGCAGGCCCAGTACAGCACCCTAATTGTGTAACACACTATCAATTGGAATCTGTATCATTTTGAAGCAAATTGCTAATTCATTGCTTCATAAGTTTGAAAAATTTGTCTGCTCAACATACAAATAATGCAATGAATGTTGTTGAACTGTCAAAATGAAACATATTCTAATTGATAATGTGTTACGCAATTGCCGCACAGGCTGGTAGATGTCACAAGTCTTCGAATTTTTGGTTCTAGGACATGAGGGTTTCCTCACAATGTTTTACCTTCACTGTTTAGTCAGTGAATATAATATTGAATTATATCCCAGGTCATAGACTTAGCTAGCTATTTCATCTGCGTAGCCTTTTTGCAACTATGTAGGGGTGAGCTTCCTGTCTTACCGGATGCAGGTGAATGCCATACTAGCTATTTATAGAATCATAGCGCTGGGGTTGATAGGTTAAATCCATAGTTTATCCGGTCAAGCCCCGCGGGAGACCGATCAGTGACGAAACAATAGAAAATCAATTGTGTCTCATTAGCGGAGCTTGACAGATTAATGTGAGTTTCGCTCATTCTTACAGTATTTTAGCCAGGATCTCCTGGCTTTGCAGCTTTGGTACTTGCAGAGTTGAAGGTGACCTTGTGTTAGCTTGAGTGTTGATCCTATCTCTCGTGTTTTACAGGAAATACCAAGTGAAGAAGAACTAAAGGAAATGTGGATACAAAAGCTCTATCATTACAGAAAAAAGATGATTAGAGGAGAACTCTAAAGGAAGAAAAAGAATTCGGATTCAAGACAAGATTTGGCTCCAAATGAGAATGAATAAACTATTACTGTTTATTTTATTTAACTTTTAATATAAATACAATATTATAAGTACCTACATTTGCCGTTTTTCATAACCAACTTATGTTATGCAATGAGCTTAATTTCAAGACATTGCATCAGATTCTTTGGACCAATATTGGTAGATTGTTCATAACAATTTCTTATATTGGTTGTAAGATTCATTCAAAATAATGGATAGACATAACCATTCTGTTTTACTCCTGAGCTCAGGATCTAGGATTATTGATTATTACAAACTATGATTTATTCTAACACTTTATTAAGAATATTCTGATAAAACTTCACATTTCAATAACAAGGGTGTGTTCAATAAGATGTGCTGCAGATCGGTCTGTAACGCCAACTACCCCCGTAGAATTAATAAAAACAAGGTAACAACCTAAAGTACTTTTATTGAACACATTAACATAACCGGCAGCCGCATTTCACAATTTCAAATGCTTTGTATCTACTAAGTTGTCTATATTTACAGTGACGCAATGGCCCATAGCCCTTAGTCCCTGGTGGTTGCTCTCACATATTGTTCCGCTCTCGCTGAATACGACTGCTGTAGGTCCGTGACACTAGGTTCCACGCATCCATATATCTGTCCATGCACATCGCAATACATTTCTGTTCTGAATTGTCTAGGGCTGTTCCCGGCTTATTGATGCACTTTTTGAAACATTTCTCCGACATTTTCGTCAGTAATTCTTGAGCGTTCGCGATGGCAATTTGCTGTTTCACCTGATCCATCAATTCTTCTTTTTGTGCTCCGGAGAGCGAACCCGTGGATAAGGCATCCATTGTTAAAATAACTTAGATTTTAGTCAGATGATACAATTTACAGAATTTTGTGATAATATGACAGTATAACCTCAAATTTCCAAGTGACAGCAAGTGAGTGGAGGAGACAAGAGACAAGACGACCCCACGAAAAGATTAATGTTGCTATACCATGAAAATATTACTCCACGACAAAACCAAGCGATAGGCACCAATCATACAAAGACGAATCACATTATAATGTTTGCGTTCTAAACATACAAACCATCATTTTCATCAAAAGGCTTAAAACAGGCAGGTTCCTGACGGGTGTTCGTCTTTACAAGTACCGTAACCCTGTATAAACAAATTTAGGAGTGTTCTATGCAAAGTTATGTAAATCTCGAGGATATGCCGACAAAAAGTGTAACCGTGAATACGTAAACTTTTCCGCAATGGATACGTATTCAGGATTACACTTGTCGTAACATTGGGTGGTCATTATTAATTTGATATCAAAATTAATTGCAAAGGGACAGTCCCTTTCCCTTATGCTCGAACAAGACAAGCCGATAATCAAGTTCAATATAATAAGTAACCACAGGACTGTGTGTGACTGTACTCTCCGTAGGGTGCCTGCTAATAATGAGGTACCTAATGACGGATTACCATACAGACAATACCTATATGATGGGTATGATAGACCCTCATTTTACCATGTTTGTGCAGATAAGTTAAAGTGAGAGGAAATTCAAGATTTACAGATGCGTGGTTACAATTAAATGTTGTAGTATTCAATTCTGCTCTTGAGTAAAATGTATAGTATAAAAAATATTAACTAGCGTCTTCTGCTTGTGACGACTATACTTGGAACTTGTTCCCTTAACATGGGGTATCTATTAAGTGGCAACTCAAATAAAAATCAAAATTTATTGTCTATAGATTTAGAGCTGGCCCGACGCCCCGTACTTACGGTTTTTTATAATCATTAGTACTAACGAAAATGCATGGCCTCCGATTTTTAAGGATTTTGACAGCACAGTTTTGACAGCACATTTTGTAAACAATACACCACGAACATTCGGAACATTGCGCGTGAGATGAGATTGTAAACATTGTTTAAGTTCAGTAATTTAACAGAAATGGAAAATGAAGAAGAGTTAGCTACTTCATTATCACACGATGAGCTACTGGAAGTCACTCAGTCATCACTGGCCACATTACTGAGTAACGATTCCTTATTAAAGGACCTTCCCAAAGATATTATTACTGAAGAAGTTTTATCTCAGGTAAATACCAGTTACCATGTTACTGCTTTTGTAAAACACATTCTTCTTAGCGTGTCGATAGCGATCTAAATGGACTCGGCTCAGAATTCGGCTGTGTAGAGGTAGCATCCTTAATTTATATTTCCCTAGTATCTATGGGCAAAAGTTAAGCATGCTCAGTTTATAAAATATTATTATATCCGCGGAAGCGCAACGCAGATAGTGACAGACCACACACGGCGTAGTAACTGTATCATTGTTATATTTGTCAAAACAACTTGTCCTTGTGATTGGCCTTTCATTAAAACATCAATTAACGAAAAGTATAGTGTTAGTTTAACTCCAATCTTAACATGTCCTCTGTCAAGCCGTTTGTGAAATACCCAATGGTAAGCACATCAACATTGACTGTAGAATCTTGATTTGTATACAAAAATCGCAGGGTCTAACACACTGACACCACATCTCCGTGCGAGTCAAGGTTAAAAACCGCAGCACTGCACACAGGAGCAGTGTCCGGTGCAGTGTGATGACTGCCTTAAGGTGAGCATGCGGTAGCTTGGCGGATAGTACAGATGCCAGCACATAGTGCTACCCGAACCTGTCAAATTTTCCCAATTGACTTTGAACCATAGTTTTAGCTTTTGCGTTGTTTTGATAAAGTTGAAAATCTATTAAAGAAATTTGACAGATTGTAGTAGCTTGATGTGCTTGCGTCTGTACATAGGCCCAGCACACTGGGTCATCTTTAGCCCTAGCAGCAGCAGGGGGTTTTCTAGTGTCATAAACAATTTGGCTTTTAATTTATTATTATATACACTCCTGGCCAAAGGCCTCCCTCCATCTTTGACGAGCCCGCACACCCTCTTGGCAGTTTTGATGGAACCGATAGAATAGAATACTCCAGCAACCAGCATAGCTATTCACAAACACTCGATACGCTTCCGTATCATATCGGACATTACATGATAGCTACTCTGAGCTCCATGAAATAAGAGCAGGAGTTCCACAAGGCTCTGTTCTTGGTCCCGTTCTCTACACTATCTTCACATTAGATATACCACAAATTCCAGATGTTACAATTGCTACTTTTGCCGATGACTCAGCCATTATGACTAGCAACAAAGACCCAATAGAAGCTTCGAGAAAGCTGCAAGAGGCACTAGACTTAATAGATGGTTGGCTTGAAAAGTGGAGAATTACTGCAAGCGTATCAAAATCAACACAAGTGACATTCACACTCAAAAAAGGTGATTGCCCTGCGGTCAAGCTAGGAAGCAATGACTTGCCACACAAAGACGTTGTCAAGTACCTGGGTATGCATTTGGGCAGGCGACTAACGTGGAAAACCCACATCAAAGCCAAAAGGGACCAAGCTAATATCACTTTTAGGAATTTGTAGTGGTTACTGGGAAGAAAGTCTAAACTCTCACTCGAGAACAAGTTACTGGTTTACAAAGCCGTGATACGGCCAATATGGACTTACGGGATGCAGCTATGGGGTAGTGCCTCGGATTGAAACATCAACATAGTGCAACGCCTACAAAACTCAATTCTGAAGTCAATTTCCAATGCCCCTTGGTTCATCACCAATGCAGAAATCCACGAGCTATTAAAAGTAAACACAGTAAAGGAGAATATACTGATAGTAGAGAATGCATACAAGGACAGACTCAAAAACCATCCAAATCAGTTGGCCGTAGACCTGCTTCATGCCAATATCACCAAGCGCCTCAAAAGGCACCACATCCTCGAGCTGAACAAATAATTAAGCACCATATGTGCGGTGCTCACTGGAGCCCTGCATAACCACGCCATGAACCAACAACAAATTTGCTTATAGCCGAAAGGCTGATTGCAGATACAAGTACAAAAAAAAAAAAAAAAATCGAACATTAATCTTTGTTATCGTAGGAGTCTTCTAAACGCTGTTCACAAGTCCTAAACCCGAAAATTTTGTCAGTTAAAATCAAATAGACGCACGCTATTCTTCCAACAGCTATTTGCTATTGAGGGCAAGTAAAATCAGGGTATCGAAATGTCAGGTTTTCGATATGATAGCCTGTCGTATGGTTGTGAATCAGGGCTCAGCTCAGACTTGACTTTCAATAATAATTTCAGATAGCTGTGGAACATGGCCAGTCAATCACAATCTTTGTATCAAGGGAGAGTGAACCAACATTAAAAGTTATTGTAAGTCATAAATGTGTTTTTCATGTGCGAGTTTGTCTCTTTGTAGTCTCTTTACTCCATTTATTATTACATTAGGAAAATAACGGCTATCACCCTTTCGTTATATCGATATAAACGTTTCATTAACTCCATTATTTCACAATAAATATGTACAGACGCCAGCACATCAAGCTACCCGAAACTGTCTAATTTTCTCAATCAAATTTGAACCTTACGCTTTAGTGATAAAGTTGAAAATCTATTAAAGGAATCAAAGGAATGTTATCTGTGTGGAGTAATTTCAACAATATTACACCATAACTGTCGTTATTTTGCCGTTATTTTCCTAATGTTGTAATAATTATGGAGTATTAATAGTTAGCCTTTAAGTAGATAAAATACATATGAACCTACCTTACTATTCTTATAACCATTAGAAAAACAGCTCAATTTATGTATCATCAAAAACTGTTAAGAAAAATTGTATCTTTACAGGTCACCCAAAATGCAACAGTAAGAAGTCTCAAGAAAGCAATACAGAGGCATTTTGAATTGTTCCAAAAGCGAGCTGGCATCAAGACTACAATATCATGGAAATATATCTGGAGGACTTACAGTTTGAACTTTGACAGTATTGCCTTAGACGATGACAACGCCCCCATCCAAGATTATGGGGTCACAAACAAAGTGACACTAACATTCAAGAAAAAGAAAGGAAAAAGGAAATAATTTGTAAAAAGCTTTTATTTATATTCTGGAATTTTTAACTTTAAGGATAGCAACTAAGAACCCACAATTACTTACATACTTACATGATAAGATATACTTTCGTTCGTCTAACCTAATGAAACTTTCAAAACAAAACAAAAATAGTATGTACTCTTTAAAAATGTGGTAATGTAATATCCTGCTATTATATCTCAATACACAATGGCGCCGATTCTGTTGATCACATGCTAAACTAAATTTAAGTTCAGTGCATCTTTTTCTTTCTATTTCATTAAGAAAGGGACAGAAGATAAGATTTTAGTTTAGTCCTGTCAAATTAATCAGCGCCTGACGTGAATTGACGTAATTTTAGTAGGCAAATTTTTAATCACGTCTAAACTTGTATGGAGTAACGTCAGGCGCTGATTAATTTGACAGGACTATACTAAAATTTACCTTCTATCCTTTTCTAATTGAAATAGAAATAAAAAGATGCACTGAACTTAAATTTAGTTTAGTTTGTGAACATGGGAATTGGCACCAATATATTATTAATGAATAGAACACGTTATCATTATCATGATCTTATCTCAATATATTTGGGGTCGGCGCAACATGTCTATACTTCTCTATGTCGTCATCTGAGTAGTGATGGGCCCCTTTATTTATAAACGTTGCTCAAAGTTAAGTAATTATCATCGCTCCATGTAAAATACTGGTATTCAGCTGCATCCGGTTAGACTGGATGCCGACCCCAACATAGTTGGGAAAAGGCTAGGCAGATGATGATGATGATGTTCAAAGTCAAGTAATTATTAGTGACTGTTTAACCATACATTTTTGACGTTCGTATCTCTTAACTTTAAGTAACGTTTATAAATAAACCCCATAATGTGTGCAACCTCATGTTTTCATTATATATTCTAATTTTACTCGTAGATAGATCAGTTATCATAATAGACATACATATAGTATTTCAAAACTATTTAGTTTAATTAATTCAAATTCATAAACATCAAAGAGTAAAGAAAGAAAAGTGCTGGTGCATTCCTATCCTTATAAAATTCCTTTCACAGTTTCACTGCCAATATCCGATACAGGGTGGATTTTAAGATAGGGCATTAAGGGCAGGTACGGCTGTCGTCACGTAAAAAGAACGCTGAGTGACAGTGGAGGGGGAGTGTCTGGGCACGCGTACAGTCTTGTCCCAAAGCACTAGGCTATTGTTTCATATCACACTAATATTATAAAGGCGAAAGTTTGTGTGTGTTTATATGTTTGTTACTTCTTCACGCTCAAACGGCTGGACCAATTTTGATAAAATTTTGTATGGAGATAGCTGACACCCTGGATTAACATATAGGCTACTTTTTATCCCGATATTCCCACGGGATCGACATTTACGCGGGTGAAACCGCGGGGCGCAGCTAGTACTTACTCCTTACTTAGTGTTACGTAAATAATAGTTATTTTAGTAGCGTCGCGCTCAGTTCAAACCACCAATTTGATCGTTAAATCGCTCAGTGCGCAGGTAAACGCCAGCGTTCTTTTTACGTGACGGGACCAATATCATAATAAGGCACTTGCTGCCATGTCTCAAAAATCCACCCTGTATATGCCAATACTATACATATACTTCAAATCATGAGAATACAACATCTTTATCATAGTTTACGTAACTGCTGCAGCCATATACAGTCCTTTCAAAGTTATTTACCTCTGATTTTACATCAACACAAACAACAGGTACACAGAACCGCACCCTAATTGCGTAACACACTATCAATCGGAATCTGAATCATTTTGAAGCAAATTGCTAATCCATTGCTTCTTAAGTTCGAAAAATTTGTCTGCTCAACACGTAAACAACGCAATGAATGTTGAACTGTCAAAACGAAACTGATTCCGATTTATAATGTGTTACGCAATTGCCCCACAGGTTTCCTTTGGGTAAGCTCACTCTATCATCGACTTTGTCACCTCTGACCTAGACTAGAGTCAAGAGCAAAACCATTAAAAAAAAAGAAAAAAATTATCAACCACAGTGATCTTTAGGGAGGACACTCACGAACAACTTTTGTCTCCGCAACTATTTTGTTTCTCACATCAAGTCTATGAAAGTGCAGTCTTTGTCACTGCACTTACCTACATACCCGTACACTTGATATGAGAGACAAATTAGTTGCGGTGACAAAAGTCGGTTCTTAAACTCAGTATAATAAAGTTGCTGTTGTGTTGCTACCACTGACAAGTCTGCCAAAATCACAATGATCTTTATTCCAGTTATAACAAGGTTGCTGTGGGGTTGCCAGAGTTCAAATAACTGTAAAAGGACTAGACAATATTTATGCAGTTTTAGACTACCAGTCGAACATTATCACTGCAATTCCTACTTCTTCCAATACCTTTCACTCTCATCGCTGAATAAAATAATAAGTATCTTTATTTCTAAAGCTGCTCGAAGTCGGGCTGCGGCGGGGGCTCCTGCGGCAGCGGCTCGAAGTCCCCGAGACTGTAGTGCGGCTCCTCGTGCCGCGGCGTCGCCAGCGGCCGGTCGTACGTGTCCTTGAGGAGCTCTTGATCATGCTGGGGGAATAGAATAGAATATTATTGGAATATTTAAGCCCGTTTTCACTAAAAATAGGCGACATCTAGTTCGTATGTCAATATCAATTCTATTTTAAGGTAATTTTTGACGTTCAAAAGTGCCTTTTATGTGCCTACTAGCTGCGCCCCGCGGTTTCACCCGCATAAGACTCGACCCCGTGGGAATATCGGGATAAAAACTATCCTATGTCCTTTCTCAAGTTCCAAACTATGTCTGTACCGAATTTCACACAAATCGGTTCAGTAGTTTAGGCGTGAAGAAAAGACAGACAGACAGAGTTACTTTCGCATTTATAATATTAGTTTGGATTTGAAATAAATGCTTTGACTTTGTAAACATTCTAGTCATAAGATAATAAACCAATAAAATAATGATAATAAACAACGTTTATTTCTGTAAGAAGGTTTTTACAAACACTGTTAGATGTGAATAATATTTAAATCTGACTAGGTACTCTGAGAAAAATCACCGAGAAGAACTCGGAAAATACTGTCGAGAAACGAGTCTCTTTTAACCCAAAATAAGGACGTAGGAGCATAGCGCCCACATTTTACAGCCCAGAAAGTATCTTGGTCAGATCATTTGAAGATAATAATATAAATTAAATAAGATATGGCTAAAGTTGTAAACGTATTATTCTGCGTTCGCGATTTATTTGCCAAAAATGTAAACAAATAAGAATTAATGTAAAAAATAACTTTAATACCTACACAATAAAGTTGAATTTACGCTACAACTTCAAACATTTTTATATCTTTTTCAATAGTGCTAGTCACTCTGATATCAACTTAATTGTCATTGTAATAAAGTTGATATTTGTTTAACTTGAAATAGGGAGGGGGTGTGCAGCACTGCGCACTTTTACTGTGCATATACGTACATACATATATTCATAAGATACAACCCCACTCATAAGTACTTTTTTATGGCCTACTTCAAGTAAATGATTTGACATCGACTTTACTCTTGCATGGCATATATGAAAGATTGTAAAGGTTTTCTTTCCACTACATACCTGATCGGACTGCAGCACGGAGGGCGGCGCGAGGTCGTCGAGTGACAGCTGCGTGTTCAGCACCGACGGAGGCGCGTAGTCCGACATCGTGCTGTCTACCGGCTGTATCACGAAATTAAAACGTCGATTTTATTATAAGGTCATGGATGGGTTTGGCGTAAGGAGACTCCATAGTCTCCTACCAAAAACCATAACAATTAATACCATTATTATACATATCAACTGTACCCTAATTGCGTAACAAACTATCAATCTCAATCTGAATCATTTTAACCTTTTAACCGCCCGACTTTATATCAGTTGTCGTGCCCCCAGCGCCCGAGAAAAAAAAAACGTAAAATAAATACCGATGAAACGAGCTGTGATGATATAATAACAATACAGATTAAACAAGATGTGTTATTTGGTCGTATATATACGACTCTGGCAGAATGGGCACGAAAATATTTGTCGGATTAATCCGACGTAGGCGGTTAAAAGGTTAATTGGAATCTGTATCATTTTGAAGCAAATTGCTAATCCATTGCTTCATATGTTCAAAATATTTGTCTGCTCAACAATGTTAATACCGCAATGAATGTTGTTGAACTGTCAAAATGCAATCCTTTCCTACTGATAGTGTGGTACGCAATTATTAGCCCGCAGGCTATGCTCATGATAAGGTTCATTAGCTGGTCAACCATTGATCCAGTAGGTTGCATAGGTTAGGCAGCAGTTCTTACGCGAAAGATAAATATTTTTAATTATTAAAAATACCTTCCCAGCAGCAACAATCTATTAAGTTTTCCTCGAGGCAAAAGGCGAAATTGATCGAGTCATACGCCCTATTCCAGCGTTTTTGACATGATAACGTCTTATAAATCGATGAACGCACGAAAAAGCATTGTCACGTTCCGCCTGAGCCGAGCGTGCAAGCGAGAGCGCGGAACAAGCGATAGAGAGGCACGATCGGCCTAAGCGTTCGACTTGTGACGCATTGTTTTCTTATGACGTTATCACGTAAAATTATCGTCCGTAAACAGACTACAGACAACCAATTTTTTAATTTTTTACAACTTGAACCGGTGCGATATAGCTCGTCAATTTGGTCGTTATAGGAGTTTCTATCCATCATTTCGAAAAATTAGGTGTTTTTTCTATAGTATAAAACTTACCGCATCAACAGCCGGTGGAGCTTCCTCAACAGGTTTTCCGAGCGTAACGACGGGCAGGTCTTCGCCGGAGCCGATGGTGTTGGCGCGAGCTTCTTCCTCCGAGGCGTAGGCAGACTTGTGGTCGCACATCAGCAAGTGAGTCAGCATGTCAGTTCCTGTGGATTTGGAATTTATAGGTCCAGAATCTTTTGGCGTGAGGCCAAAATCGGAACTAAAACAGTTTCTTATTTTTGCAAAACGTTTCACTAAACATCATCATCATCTGCCTAGCCTTTTCCCAACCATGTTAGGGTCGGCTTGCAGTCTAAGGGCCAAATCACACACGCTGCTTTTAGCATCGGCGATCGGCGATTTTGCGGCTGTATCGATGCTGCATCGCGTTTTGGCGACTCTCTGCGTTCGGACGTGGTATCGGAATCGCGCGTTATAGCGACTGCTCCGATGCTGGCGCAAATGCCAAATCGCTGCGACCGGCTTCCGAATGTGTGCGGAGTGTAGCGTTCAGCCGCTGTGTCGAGCTTCCGAAAAGCGACTGAATCTATTGGCGTTTTTAAGTGTGCTGGAATGCGTGGTCGCTGCATTTCACATCTAAAAAGCGGCTAAATCGCCGATCGTCGATGCTAGAAGTAGCGTGTGTGCTTTGGCCCTAACCGGATGGAGCTGAATACCAGTATTTTACATGGAGCGACTTCAGTCGCCATAAAGTTTGACGCACTACATTGTCTTAGATAACCTTATATTTTCCTGCAGTTAATATTTATCTTTATTTCTGTGCAGTACATACCGACAGTAGTATTATACCCGCACACGCAGTGCGAGCGGTACGGCGCGTCGCGCGGCGCGTCCTCCAGCGAGTGCGGGCCGGCGCAGTAGCCGTTGTGCCGCAACATGGCGCGGTAGCACGACGTGCCGTACGAGCACTTCGTGCAGCGGGTTGTGCCTCTGGAACACAGCAAGATAAAAATATAAAGAACTAGCTGCGCCCCGCGGTTTCACCCACATAAGTCTCGATCCCGTGGGAATATCGGGATAAAAAGTATCCTATGTCCTTTCCCGGGACTCAAACTATCTCTGTACCAAATTTCATCTAAATCGGTTCAGCGGTTTAGGCGTGAAAAGGTAACATACAGACAGAGTTACTTTCGAATTTATAATATTATTATAGTATATAGTATGGATGTTTATAGAAACACAGGTGTGGCACGTTATAGACAGTGTTCGCCCTTCAATATAGTCGTCGACGCGCCGATCCGCGCGCCTTAACTCCCGCACGGAATCCGCATGATCCTAGCGGTTAACCGATTTTAGTTAACTGTAAGTTATTCCTAAGACAGTACGTGAACAAGAATATTTCTGAACTGAAATTCTTCCACATTTTGCATAGATCTACCTTCTTCAAGGATATGAAGTGAACGATGTAATCCATTCGGTCCGAATGTCGTAAGGCGGAAAGGATCAAATGAGGAAGATCTACCGTACTCAAATGTGCTTATACTTACAAGTAATGCTTCTCCCTATCCAGCGGTGTGTCACATTCTCTGCAAAGCATGCCATCGGGTAGCACGAGGGTCAAATTTTCGAATGTTTCCGCGATAGTGTGGTTAGCAGAGTCCTTTACTGGTGGACGTGCCTTGTTCTAAAAAAATGTTATACAAATATTAGTAACGATTACATCTAGGCTTACATATCGTCGGCTGAGTATTCTAAGCTGCTAACTCCATCTTTGGCTTAACTGACTATTTAGTATCAAATGATATAAAATAAAATAAAAATAATATAAAGATACAGTTAAGCAATGTTATGCAATATCGTTGGCACATATACCTACCCTTCGAGGTGAGTTACGGCAGAAATAGGTGATGTTTCTCTTTCATTTGATATTAAATAGTCAGTTAAGCCAAAAATGGAGTTAGCAGCTTAGAATATTTAGCCGACGATATGAACAAATGTGACATTTATTGCCGCTAAACCACCTTCAGGTAAGTTTCAGATAACGTATCTGGCAGATAATTTCATTCGAATCCGTGGAACAGAATTTGAATGAAATCTGTTGAATAAAGCCTGTAGCGGTATCTACAACGCCACATGCCAATAACGCGTCATACTGACGTCACGCAAATCCTGCATCGCGCAAGCAGAGTTTACCGCGCAACTAGCATATATACAACAGCCCGACATGACTCATCGGGCAGTTGCCCGCTAGACACAACACCCGTCTGGTCGGAGGATCCTCCCATTTCTATAGAGTATGAGTGAACTTTACACCCTGTTCCTTATACCTCTATAAGCCTATTTATTTATACACTGAAAAGGTCTAAAGAGAAAGGTTTAAGGTCTGTTTCACAGTGTACACGAAAACATGAAACTTACTCTTGGTTTGGTAATCAAATGCTCTTCAGAACAGAGCGGAGTTGCACCTTCCACCGTGATGTGGTCACGTACTTGATGTTCCTTCAATTGACCTGAAAAAAAGTATTCCCAAAGGGTTACAAAACAAGTTAGCTGCAACGAATACTGAAGCATACACAAAGGCATTACATTCCTAAAGCATGCATTAGCATAATCAGCCTATAATTTTCCCAATGCTGGGACACAGGCCTCCTCTTCGTGAGAGGGTGTGGGCCGTAATCCACCACGCGGGCCCAGTGCGGTTTGGTAAATGTCACATGTCTTCGAACTCTGGTTCTAGGAAATGCCGGTTTCCTCACGATGTCTTCCTACACCGTTTTGAGAGCAGCAGTTCCTAAAGCGTGTTTCTTATAAATTTAAAGTTATTAAAGAAAATTATCCGAAGAGACATCTATCTATACTAATAATTATTTAATTTATTATCTAATATAATTTTGTATTTTTTGTATAACTAGCTTCAGCCCGCGACTTCGTTCGCGTGAAACTTCTTGTTTCCCCCGAGCCACCCCGTCGTATCGCATCACCCGCCCGCGCTATCACTTAACGTTCTTTTTGACTATTTTTCTTTTTGCTCGGCTCCTAAGGGTCATAGCGTGATGTTAAATAGCCTATAGCCTTCCTCAAGAATTGGGCTATCAAATGCAAGAAGAATTTTTCAAATCCGACTGTTAGTTCCAGAGATTACCCCCTACCTACAAACTTACAAACATACAAACTTACAAACAAATTTTACCTCTTTATAATATTAGTATAGATAAAGCTGAAGAGTTTGTTTGTTTGTTTGAGCACTCTAATCTCTGGAACTCTTCCCAATTCCCCACTGCCCAATTTCCAATTTCCCAACTGCCCAATTCTTGAGGAAGGCTATAGGTTATTTAACTAGACTTTAGACTGGAAGCCGACCCCAACATAGTTGGGAAAAAGCTAGGCTGATTGACTTAGGAGCCGAGTAAAAAGGAAAAATTCAGTACGCTAAGCGAAAACAAAGTGATAACGCGGGCAGATGATGCGATGCGACGGGGTGGGGGAATAAGGGCTCCCACACAAAAACACGATACGACGCCGCGTCGTGTTACGACGTATATGATTTTGGTGACGTATCATTCAAACCGGGAAAAGCGGAAAGAGGGAAGGGAGGCCTTTGCCCTGCAGACCCTGCAGTGAGACAACACAGGCTTATAATAATAATAAGTCATTCAAACGGTGAAACGATGCTGCGTCGTAGCACGACGCGACGTCGTATCGTGTTATGTGTGGGAGCCCTAAGATTTTTTACGCGGACCAAGAACGGGCAGAATACGAGATGTTACTATGCTTTTGTAACTCACCAAGATGTACAAACTTGAGCACACATCTGTTGCATCGTACTTCCATTTCCTTATCCTGGTGTTGTTTCAAGTGGTCCATATACAACACTACATTAGCAGTCAGCTCATAGCCACTAGCGTACACCTTTATGACCTGTAAACAACATGATTTTATTACATAATCAGCCTATAATGTTCCCACTGCTGGGACACAGGCCTCCTCTCTGTGAGAGGGAGTGGGCCGTAATCCACCACGCGGGCCCAGTGCGGGTTGGTAGATGTCACATGTCTTCGAATTTTTGGTTCTAGGACATGCCGGTTTCCTCACGATGTTTTCCTTCACCGTTTTGAGAGCAGTGGTGATGAAATAATTTACACAAAGTAAAGCGCCTCTCAGGGTTCGAACCTGCGACCTATATCTCGTAAGTCGCGGTCGTTACCGCTGGGCCACCACTGCTCTCATGATTTTATTATTTACTTCTTATTACAGCTGTCGTCGCGTAAAAAGAACGCTGAGCGATAGTGGAGGGGGGGAGTCTGCACACGGGCACAGTCGTGTCCTAAAGTACTAGGCTATTGTTTTATATATATAAGTGTAATTGTTTTATTGTAGAATCATAATAGTTACTTTACTAGCGTCGCGCTGCCTTCACACCACCAATTTGATCGTTAAATCGCTCAGTGCGCAGGTAAACGCCAGCGTTCTTTTTACGTGGCGGGACCAATAGTGGAATGTAAGTCTTCTCTTAATCTTTGAAAACTGGTTTGGTTACATTCGAGTGCAGTAAAAATGTAATTATTTCGATTATATTTTAGGGGGAGAACACAAAATTACACAATCATCGTAATAAATAAGGCCTGTGATTATTTCCAGACTACATTAGTTGAAATTTAAATAAGTGTCTATGTAACACTTATCAAATTTGTAGAAAAGAGCTGTCGTAATTTATGCCATTTCGGGTTATTATAAGTATCTGCAATACGGATCCTTTATCGCACGCATCTAGACCGACCGGCGGTAGCCGCGCCGAGCGGACGTGCGCGCGGAGCTCTGTCGCGCTCCGTGCCTAATTACCACCAGTGACGCGATATTTTTATAAGATTACCTACATTAATTTGCGCTCATATGAGTGTGGAGACTAAGGGAGGCCCTTTAGGCCCTCCCGGAAACAGTGAAACTAGTGAAATGGACACGGATAGTGCAATTGTGAACAATAAAAAGAACAGTGACTATAAATTAACTAGTGTAAGTGAACTTTCCCCGGACGATGAAGGACAATACCCAGTTGCTTGTTGGCACTGCGCAAAAAATAACATAATTAAAAAATTCCACGAGTGGCAGGGACTCCAAACTAAGATTAAACAATTAACTTGTAGATTGTGTAACAAGAGAAGTGCCGTGAAATGCTTTATAAAAACTTCAGCAAATATTTCAAACGGACACCTAGTGAACAGTGTAAACGAAATTAATATTTATTCGTGTAATATAAATTTCTGCAAAATAAATAAGATAGACTGTCGCAAGTGCAACGGACAGTTAAATGTGAAGTACATGCCAATCATAGGACTCGAAAGTGAAGAAAATGTGACCTGTGAATGTGGCACAGTGAACAAAATAGTATCGAAATATGGAGAGGTACCCAGGAGCCAAAGTACAAGGGGTGAGTCATCGCTGTATGGGTTGGGCCGCCCCACTCGCTGGACACCGCGTCACGCCGTTGATGGCGCGACTGCTGCGACGGCCCCCAGCACCGTGAACGCTGGCGCCGCGCGAACGAAACTGGGCGAAGCCACCGCTGTTGCGCGAGCTCGCAATGTCACCACAGCCGCGCGCGCGCGCGAAGACATGACCGTCCCGACGCTTCTGCGCGGCGATTCCGCGACTCAGTTTGGTCACGCGACGGTGCAGGCGCGCGCCGCCTGTCCAACCGTTGCCTCGCAGCGGCAGTCCGGCATAACAACAAGCAACCGCTTCTCCGCGCTCTCCACCGAAGAGGAGCACAAAGACGAATTGGAAAGGGAAAAAGACTACGCCCACGCGACTTTCACCTCACCCAAACCCAAGAAGAGAAAGAGAGGTGCCGTCACTCCTAACTCGACAGCGAACCAGCGACAACCGAGAGTGATCACATCATCCACCCACATCCCCGACATAATCATAACAGATGTCAAGAAAATTAACGACCCGGAATACCTTAACAAAATTAGAAAAATAACCATAGAGCATGGAGCAAGACACGCCATGGCTAGTAACAAGAGAACTATCACGATCCGCGTATACACCGCGGACATGAGGAAGATAATTATAGAAGAGTTGAGGAAACTTGACGACGGGCTCCGCTTCGTGGCACGCGTCCCTAAAGCTCAGCAGACCCATCAGACAAAGGTTGTGCTCGTCACGAACATCTACGATGAGACGAATGAGGCATGCCTTGAGGAAATGGAGAGGTGCATCGGTGTGAGACCGATCAAAATGAGAACAATTAAAGGTAACCTACAATTATTTATCTTTGATGGTGCCCACTCATACGATGAAATCGCCACGCTTATGAAGACAACAAAGCATGCGTACTTCGGGGCCTTCAGCATGAAGCCTCAGAAATACAAAGATGATCCAAGGAGAGTAGTACAATGTAAGAAATGTTTCCTCTTCACGCATGCGACATCGGCGTGTCACGGTGAGAAGAAACACCCCACCTCCACAATTCAAAACGAAGAAGGCATAGATATCGATATATGCACAGCATGCAAAAAACCGGGCCATGGGGCCAACCAAGCCAAATGCGAGAAGTTCCAGAAGGCAGTGGACCGTCAACTGGCACAACGCGAAGAAAAAGAAAGAAAAAAAAGAGAAGCAGCTGAACGCGGGTACGCAGCACTGAGATACCGTCGGGAAAACGTCTCGTACATGAACATAACCTCCACTTCACAATTCCCAACGTTGCCCAAGCAGGCGCCCCAATCACAACCACAACTACAGCACCAGCCACCAATGCAACTAAAACACACAACAAACAAAGAAACCAGCATGGAGCCCCTGGGGCAAGAGCTACAAACAACTATGAAAGAAATATTACACCAGCTACAGCTACAACACGAAATCCTCATAAAAATTCTCAACAAATAATCCGAGAAATCAATACCATAAGTTGCGCATACTGCACCTCAATGCGCAAGGATTGAAAGGTAAATTCCTCGAGCTAAAATCCTTAGCCGACCGTTATAAACCACATGTAATCGTAGTCAACGAGTGCCGGGTGGACTTTTCCAAAATCCGCATGAATCTCCTGAACTACGACAAAATCACGCACTCGACTGCGTCGCATTTAACTACAGCTATGTATGTGATGCGGGGAATACGCTGGAGTCAGACCGACGTAACCCCTGGTACCGAAGAAAGAGACCGCCTCATCGAAGGCGTCGCTATCAACCTCACTTATGATCATCTGACCGGAGACTCCCTAAAAATTAAGGGGGTATACATACCGCACAGATCAGAGCAGTTCGACGCCGCAGCGCTTAATGATGAACTAGAAGACATAATAACCGAAGCGCCAAACATCACTATCGGGGACCTCAACCTTAAAATGACCGCACTCAACCAGACGAGAGACGCAGGCGCGGGAATACTCGTCCGTGACCTCTGTAACTCCGGTGTCTGCACAATACACCACACAGGCCTACCCTCGCGACCTAACAGTGCGGGCTATGGCATCCTCGATGCAGCCATCTTCTCACACGATGCGCAAGCTTTCGACGCCATAACATGCCGACAAACAACACCGGTTGGCTCCGATCATATGCCCTGGCTACTGGAACTAAGCATAGTGGTGGACAGAGAGAAAACGCTGGTAAGAAATACCCGCGCTATTGCAAACAACGAAGAAATCAGACAACAATTCCAACAAACCCTGTGGGATAAAACCACGCACCTACCAAAGGAAATCACAACCGACGCAGAATGCGAGGAATATATACTGCAATTAGAAAAAGCCATCACAGAAACCTTGGAAGAGTATGCGCCACTACATGAAAACAACAGAAGAGATCAGCTCCCAGAAGAGATTAATGAATTAATCGACAAAAGAAACCAAGCAAAAAGTAAAGCGTGGCGACTACGCTTCAACCAGGACAGAATAACGGAACAAAGAAGATCCTACAATAATCTGAAACGCCAGGTCCAACAAGCACTTGAGGAATATACCAGCGAAAAATGGACCAGGATAATAAACGATCCACAGAACAACAGAGCCCAGATGTGGCGAATCCAACGCCACCTGAAGGCTCCAATACAGAGACTCCCCCACATTGAGGGTTGCAACAGTGAAAAAGAAACCATCGACGCCCTAGTCGACGCAGCGATCGTCACAGAAGCTGAGATAAACAACGAAGATAAGAGTACAGAGAAGACCACACCGTTCCAGCCTCTCGACCCTACTTCCATAGAGGAAATCAGATTCGCGCTGAGACGCTTTAAAAATAAGAAGGCGCCTGGCCCGGACAAAATCAAAGCAGACGCCCTCAAACTCGGAGGCGACACCTTTCTCACCAGGTACAAAGTGATAGCTGACTACCTGTTACTGACAGGTTATTATCCTAACAGATGGAAAATCGGAGAGTGCATCTTCCTACATAAAGCAGGCAAGAATCACCGGGACGCTAAATCGTACCGACCCATCACTCTCCTAAACATCATGGGCAAACTACACGAGCGCCTGCTCTTCTCGCGCCTGCGACAGACAGTCGACAGACTCCAACCGCCGTTCCAACATGGTTTTACCAAGAACAGAGGAACAGGCACACAGATCCTTCGCACCGGCAAGTTCATCACGGATGCGCTGGAAGCGAAGGAAAGTGTGGCCATGGTCCTGACGGATCTTTCGAAAGCCTTCGACTCAATAAACCGCGAAGGTCTGATGAAGAAGCTTCAAACAGCTGACGTCCCGAATAACATCATCAAAACAATAGAGAATTACCTGACCGGTCGCAAAACCTACGGACGCTTCAGAACCACCAACGGCGATGAAAAACCGGTGCCACACGGGGTCCCCCAGGGCTCTATCCTGGGTCCGGTCATTTTCAATCTGTACGTACACGACGTTTGGGACCAACGGGACCATATCCGCGGACTCAAGCTCTCTCAATATGCCGATGACCTGTGCATCCTTAACAGGTCTCCCGACCCGAACTGTGCGACACACCGCGTGGGCTGGACTGCCGACACCGTCATCGACTACTACCGTCGGTGGGGACTAAAATGCAATGTAGACAAAACGGAATGTGCTATGTTCACTCACAAGAGAAACTACCGCAGAACCATTTGCATCAAAGGCGAGGTAGTCGAATATAAACATAGCATAAAATATCTGGGCGTGCACTTAGACAAGACCATGACCATGGGCAAACAGACGGATTACGTCGTGCAGAAGGCGCGACGAGCACGCGGCGCGCTTGCCCCTGTCATAGGCTGGTACGCCAAGACGGATATGACTGTGAAACTTGCTGTCATTCAGGCCTGCCTACTTCCCATATTGGATTATGGCGTGGTACAACTACTCTCACGTTACAGTAAGAGCAACTTACTAAAAATTGAACGCCAATATCGAATGGCTCTCAAGACCAGCGGACAGTTCCCAAGACGCCTAGAAACCTCACTACTCTGGGATATGCTCGACTGGGATCCATGGCACCTCCGTGCACAAGACTTAAACGAGGACATGCTGCGCCGACTCCGCGAAATGCACATCGAGGATCTAGAAACGCCTGGTGACGCGTACCTCGGATACGGACAGCACAACCCCCTCCTAACTAATACTAGACTAGGTGACATCGACTATGTACCAAAAAAAGACAGGAGTCGGCTGCTCAGCAAGCGAACCACCGCTCCACGTCCCCATAAATTGTAATTAGCTGTAAATAGGATAGGACAATATAGAACAACATTATAAATTTATATAAAGTTACTCTGTACACGTGTACACACTAACAAGCTCACAGCACACACTACACGACGCTTATATAGATCTCTTTCAGACAAACATAGGTAGACTGTAAGTAGCTGACACACCCACAGGCCGAATACACCACCGACCTGTGGACATAATGTAACATATGAACCAGGGAAATAAACACCTTTCTATTCTATTCTATTCCTTTATCGCCTGTACAGTGAATTGTCCTATAATGATGCGTCATCATATCATTGGAAACTATACCTTACTAGCTGCGCCCCGCAGTTTCACCCGCGTAAATGTCGATCCCGTGGGAATATTGGGATAAAAAGTTGCCTATATTATGTTAATCCAGGGTGTCAGCTACCTCCATACAAAATTTTATCAAAATTGGTCCAGCCGTTTGAGCGTGAAGAAGTAACAAACTTATAAACACACCCCCACACGCACACACACACTAACAAACTTTCGCCTTTATAATATTAGTGTGCTGACAATAATGACAGAACACAGAATCACCTGTACAGTGAGTTGTTCTATAATGATGTGTCTTATTATCATTGTAAACTATACCTTAAGACAGTAAGGACAGAACACAGTATCGCTTGTGCAGTGAGTTGTCCTATAGTGATCAGCTGCAGCCCGGTGTGACGACACGCGGTAGTCGCACGCGTCGCACGCGTACGGCAGTTCTAATGGTGCGTGTGTTTTCTGCATGTGGGAGGCGAGAGTCAGCACGGCGGCGAAGCGGACCTGAGGAGAAAGATTGTAGTTTAGTACGGTAAAGTGGTAGAGAATCACGTGAAAGTACAAAAAATGTTTCGATATGTTTTGGAAGCAGCACGTAGTATTTATTTACACTGTATCCATAACGGACGGACGGTCAAATGAACCTGCTCGATAAGTCGCTAAAAATAAAATGTAATCAAATCATCTTTGCCACAGCTGAAGGCCGATTCTCGTAATTTAAAACGTTCAAAATCTAGTTGCAGTCTCATCTCGGCGACAAACAAATGTCAAAAATGTAGGGAAGTTAGAGGTATTTTTGACAGATCGAGACTAAGATCAGACTGTGAACATTCTTAAAATTACGAGAATTGCCCCTCTTAATTAATCTGAAATATGAATAACAAAATCGAAGTTTTGGACATGCGCATTTTTTCACAATGACGGGCACGGCAACCACTTGTATATCGACGCCTTAGAGTGAAAACCTCTTAAGTGTAAAAGAAGTAATTTTTCAGGAGGAAGATACAACTGCGTGCTGTACAATTTTTGTGCGGCGTCTTTTATGTTTTTTTTTGTTAATTTATAGGTAAATTTAACCCGCTTTCATATCCAGAACAGTCATATTCTCCAAGATTGACCGAAATGCATAAAATGCTACTTACAAGGTATTCATACAAAAAACTATGCAAATGCATTCCAGAGGTTTTCACTCTAAGGCGACGATATGTGAATATACAAACAGCAATTATTTTCTCTAAAATTTTAGGACACATTAAAATAGGCTTTATGTATACCGCTCTCACAGTCATCATCTCTCAATCTGGAGTACCTTAACCTTTTAAGCGCTTGGCTAAATATTAATTGCCGTGCCCCTAGCGCGCGGCTACAAATCGATAAAATACACAAAAATAAGGAAATACAATAAATAAGGAAGAGACATCGTTATATCGATTAAAAAATAGTCAAAAAGTTTTAATCTCTATTTAATAATTAATGGTTTTAGTTGTACCACGCAGTTAATAGGACGAAAATAGAACGAAAAAAAATCGTGCATATTCTCTGTCGCAGAAATACGACACGAGCGGTAGGGGCAAGGAAAAATTGCGACACAAGCGGTCAAAAGGTTAAAGTCGGTTTAGGCAGAGGTAAATGAAAAATTGAAGCCGAATTTACAATATACTGCCTATAGTTATAAACTATCACTCACCTCACAAATCAAACACGCATAAGTGAACAACTCCGGAGACTTAGTATCGGCCGGATGGTTATGCTTGAGATGAGTTTCGAGCTCGTCAGTGGTCGGGAAGCGCGCGAGGCAGTACGTGCATTGCGCTGGGTCCGAACCGTCGGCGGCCGGAGATACGGCGTGGCCGTAGAGGTGGGTCATTAGGGCGATGTTTTCGTTGAATTCTTCGTGGCAAACTGGGCACTGTGGGTAAGAAAAGGACGTTAATTTATAACCTACACTTTTGGGGTCCTAATAAACGCCACTGATGTCGCCATTGTCGTGGCCACCTATTGGGCTCAACTATACATTGGATAAATGTCCTTATGTAAATTAACTTACAGTTGGTATTTCTAGATCGAGAATCCTGCCGTAACACAGTCTATGACTAGCGCGGAAGGTAAAGAATTTTTATTTGTATACCGCCAATTAGTTTATTTGTTCAGAAATAGTTCTAACATCAGTTTTTTTTTTTGTTTAGTTGAAAACCAAAGAAAAACGTATTATTTTAGCGTACGAAATTATTACTAATTAAGGATGATTAATTTTTAAGAATGCGTGTTTTGGGAAACTTATTGTAAGTACTAGTTGTAAATTGTAACACGTTGGAAATAAATTCTATTCTATCTCTTTTAATACATATCTTTCGACTATATAGGAGGCAAGTTTACCTATTGTTCGTTCAAGAGGCAAAAATGTCTATTTGAAACTTGTATGTGCGACTCGGCAAACGATTATCGCACTCATATTTATACTCGGCCGAAAAACAAAATCTCGAATACGATTGAACTATCGATTACACGAGAAGAGTTTCTCGACTAGAATAGGCGATTATCGAAAGCAGATTTTAAAGTTGTTTCGAGTAAAAATTTCGTACGATACTTGCATCTCGAAAAGCGTGAATTGCCTCACTTCAAATTCTAGAAAATTGCCTGGTGAAGTAGGTGAGACTCGCCAGACTATTATCGCCCTTATGTGTTATAAAAAAACCGAATACTGTTTAAAAGGACTTACCTCAACAGCTATAGCCGTCTTCGCGAAGTCTCCATTCCCGCCGATCTGCCCGAAGTAATACCTCTCCATCGACACAGTTTCCTCAGGCCGAACCTCCTTCTTGATGCTTTTCAGAGGTACGTCATCCATGTCGTCATCTACGTACGACTTCGTTTTGTTCGTGCGGCGACTTCGAGCTGTGGGCTCGGGGACGGTTTTTTCTTTTGGTTTGTCTTTTTCTTCTTTTATTTTAGTCTTTCGGCTTAAGGCAAGAGGGATCTGTTGGTGGTAAAATAGTAATTGGTTTTTATTTCGTTGTTGGTTAAGAATATAGGGGTCGTAGCTAAGTAATAACAGCCGCGCGGGTCGATCAACTCTTGCCGCGGTTTGTCCGTGGAGAAGTGACCATCTTTACATAGCGAGGCACCCCTCCATGCCTCGGAAAGCCGTTAGTTAACCTCTTACACGTTTGCCTGCCTACCTGTCGAAACACCCCACGTGTCAGAGTAGTTGAATGGGCGCAGTGAAGTCATTGATTTAACAATGACAATCACAATAAAACAATGCCACTGTTGTGTACACTTGCTGTACCGTTGACGTTTCCAGCACTTTCTCTTATGTACATTTGGTGTACAGTTGACGCTTGAGGGGGCCGTTCGTCTTACCAAGGGGATTCGTATTACCCAGTAAGTTGGTTTTGGAGGTCAGTCAGATAGGCTGTCGCTGTATGTAAATACTGGTGTTCAGCTGCATCTGGTTAGGATTGAAGCCGACCCCAAAATATTTGGGAAAAGGCTAGGCAAAGATGAAGTTGGTTCAAAATATGCTGCCTGACGTAATCAGAAAGATGCAAACAACATAGAGTCGCAGTCGGCCGTTGTAAAATAGGTCCCCGATGAAGTGGCTGTCTGTGTTCTGTCTTAATTTTGTCAAAGTTAGATTTGATCAAGATCTCCATAGCGATCAGTCTCGTTTATACCAAAATTATAATAAAACTGTGGGGAACTTAGTGCAAATCTCGATTAAATATTTACAGCCCCATTTACACAATGCAAATTGGTATGCCAATTAAATCCCATCATGAATATCAGTCCGGATTAATGCTGCCACTATAACATGCCACTATAACACTATAACATGATATTAATGTTTCACGATTTGAAAAATTTATACATAGAGCACATTTTCTGGTCCCCGAAAAAACTAACTCAAAACTCATTTATGTATTTCAAACTAACTGACCCGGCGAACTTCTTACCGCCTCAGAATCAATAAATGTTGTGTTCCTTCATTTTTTCTTACCTGTTTTAATAGTTATTTTTCTATTCAGGGTGGAGACAAATCCAACAAATCAAATATGAAATACGGTCCAGCCGTTCTTGAGTTATAAACGGTGTAACCAACCCGACTTTGTTTTATTTCTATAGAAGATAGATAAACCACTTATGCCTGGTTTCTGAGGTTTTTAAACGGAGTTTATCCATACGATAGTGATTATTAGTTCGATATCGTGTTTCTGAACACGTCATTAAGGAAGAATTTAGCTTAAAAGTCGAGTGAATTATTATCGAGGGTTTATCTGAGAACCTCAAAAACCGAGCATAAGGAAGGAGTTCGCTTAAATAGATAATTATGTCGAATCAACAGCTATTGAAAGTTTAAACTCCGTTTAAGAATTCTTCAGAAACCGGGCATTACAGGCACTTTTGAATTGACAGGGTCTCGGTCAGTCCGAAAAATTAAGCTATTTGCAAATTCTGAAGCGTAGTAGGTTCCTATGGAGAAGAATGGGCAAGACACTCCAAAACACTCTTTTAAATCCAAATATTGTTACAAAAAAATAACTGACTTCAAAAAAAAACACTACAAAATGATAAATACCTTTCAATTTCGGATGTCGGTGATGTTGATTCCGCATTTTCGTTTTTTGACACCGACTTCCGAAATTAAAGTTATTTTTCATTTTGTAGTGATTTTTTTTTTGAAGTCGGTTGTTTTTTTTTTGTAAAAAAGTTTTTATTTTTCACTTTTTAGTTGTACCTACCCCACACAAATTCAATTAACACTAGTGCATTGATGAATTGAAGATACCGACTAGCAGAATCATAAAAATTCGCATAGAAATGTCGGAGATGCAGTACATTTATGCATATAACTTCGTACATAAAAATAATTACCTGATGTATTATATACTAAAACCTTCCTGAAAGTATGTAGATCACATTAGTGAAAGAATTATCGAAATCGGTTCATTAGTTTTTGAGAAAATCGCAAACATACAAACATACATACGGGTCGAATACAGAACCTCCTTTTTTGAAGTTGGTTAAAAAATATTGGTTACATCATTCATGTTCAGATTATACATGTTAGAACGATATAGAAAGACGTTCTAAGTATCGGTATTATATTAACAACACAGTGCTACTGACCTCCTCATCATCGTCTTCAACATAAGTGGTCTTCTCCTTCTTCCTCTTCTTGGGCGGCGGCGAGGGCGACGGTTCCTTCTTCTTACGCCCGCGCTTGCCGCGACCGGTCTCAGGCTCTACTGGAGGTTCTTCTACCTTATCGCGTTTCTACAAGTTTAAAGAAACAATGTGATTAATTTATCATGAATAATCCACTCAGTCCACTCAGTTGGACAGCTTACAAGTGACGGCATAGTGCTGAATCTTATTATTTTATGCTCTTATACCGTCCTATATACGTCACCTGGTGGTTCATATGACCCATCCATTTTGGACATGGGCCTGTAGTTTATAAGCCGTGTCCGAAAAATGTCATATCGGCCAAAATTACGTAATTCCATACAAACATTCATCCCCTATTTTACCGTTAGGGGCTGATTTGTGAAAATGAAAGATGAAAAAAGAATACTTCCACAGTGCACTCTTTCGTTATATCGTGTTTAGATATCAATACCCATCACGCCTGCGGAGTTTTGTTAGATAATTTAATTTCATCCTGTATTTGGATATACAAAGTCGACAAATAATATAAAAATTCAAACTTAAAAGCACCCTTTTAGAATATCAATGAATTCGTCGTTCGTCGTGATATAAAGACGAGATTATGAGGAATTTCAAAATTATATAGAAAACTTATTTTTCTCATAACTCATCTTTAAATCAGTGTCCATTCAAAATATAAAGGGGAGTTGAGACAACAAAATGACAAGACAAAATGTCAAGGGGAGTTTGTTCCGCCACTTATTCTCCCCAGCGAAAGCACTAGGAAGTGGTGAAGGGCGGGCGTTTTGGGGGACTGTCTTTTGTAATTTTGACGTTCGAAAAGTGCTGATTCGCAGCCTAGTTTGAATAAATGACTTTTGATTTTGATTTTTATATATGTATTTGGGAACCTACTCGTAGATATTCTGTAATCCAATCGGAATAAATACACAATACATTAAGAATATGTTTGATTTACAAATTATTTTGGTATTACGTTCGCATGAACTACACGTGCATGCATTATATAAATTATTAAATACTAAAAAAAATATCTCCAGGTATATATTAGTCCCTTACCTTGCCAGTAGGATACTTCCAGTTCTTGAAGGGATTAGCAGCGATCTTGTTGAGGCGCACTGTGATCGGATCCTTGGACTCCATCTTGCTTTGTTCAGAAATGTGGATCACTATGTTGTCAAATGCTTGGCCCGGGGTTATGCCGAACCTGAAGGGGTGGATTGCATATAATAGTAAGTTTAATATAGGATAACGATAATGTGACGTTTTCTGGTTGATTCAGACCTGATTTATTTGTTTGTAGAAGATGACAATTATATATTTTTTTTTTTTAATATTTTTATTGACCCCAGACTCCACACAATGGATGCTTGAAGATGGACGGCGCCGCCGAGGTCGGAAAGAAAGAGATGGCGAAATGATCTGGACGGGTACTGCGACGGGTCTTTCGAGGTGGCGCGGGAAAAGATTTACTGGAAGGAATTGGGGGAGGCCTTTGCCCAGTTGTGGGACAGAATAGCTTAATAAAAAAATAAAAACTTATTGACGACACTTAAGCAAGAGTGGACAGGCATCTTCTGGGCATGCTCGTTCCATCGCTTTTAACTAGGCGAGATCGAGGTCAAGATCTGGTCCGTTTCACAATAAAAAAAAAATACTGAAAAATCTTACTTCTCTCTCCAAACCAGTTCATCCAAGAACTGTTGTATAATCTGTCTGGACAGCAACGATAGAGTATTCTGGAACATTCTGGGCACGATCCTCCTCAAATACTCCATGATATTGGCATTACTGTTCCTGGCAGTCGAGGCGTCGGTATGGGCAGAAGCTTGGTGAACGTTCTTAAAGCCCATGGAAAGCAGGGTCCCCTTGTCTACAGTTAAGTCAGTGAGGATTACTGATAATGGATGTACCCATGCGGATAGAGGTTCAAGGATCTTTTGGAAGCGTTTCTTGTAGTTCTTTTCATGTTCCGCTAAAGGTTCTACGGCGCGAAGACGGATCTGGAAAGAAAAGTTAGATGTGTTCAAAAATGAGGACCCGATCGAAGCTGCTAATGCCGATAAGTCTGATTTGGTGAATTATAAACCTGAGCGTGTATCATAGAAAGTTCTATGGGAAAAAGAAAAACGCAAATGAATCATGCTATACTTTCTAGAATTAAGGCACCTAACGTTCTTGCATTTTTCGTGCCAAAGTAGCAATAATACCACAGATATAGATACACCTAGATAACGCAAGAGCAACTACTTCGCGTGCCAAAAATCGCACCAGCTTACGTTTGAAAATCATAAGCCGCCACTTTCGCGCTCAGTCCTGCGTACTGCTGGCTGGGTGAGCGTGAGCGAGAGAGCGCCAGCTTGTGACGTCATAGTAGGTAGTCAAAAAGTGGCACGCTTAGTTTTCATACAGTTCGTGATACTTGCGTTATCTAGGTCTATCTATATCTGTGAATAATATACATCCCTCACGCCAAGAATAAGAGTTCTAAAAACTTCAAAAGTCTGAAGACTACTAAATAAAATATCACTAGAGCATTTGTAACTCACCAGCTTCTCAACCGGATCCAGCACCCCCAAAACTTCGACCTTCACCTGCCTCTGCGTGCCATCATGACTCGTCGTACCCAACGAAATGACTCCCACCTCCACTTTCTTGCCAGACCCACCCAGTAAGCCCATATGCTGATGAATGGCTGACGTGCAAATGGCTCTCAACCAGGTAAACAGTCCCTTCACGTACAGATTGTCTACTTTAACCCATTGGACCACGTTTTGAACATTAGTCTGACAAGCCCAGTGGTATATTAACTTGAGTAGAACGCTTGGAGGGAAGGTGGCCCCTTCGAAGATTGAGCTGGAGTATACTGACACGAATCGAGTAGGACAACACTCGGATATCCACACGTAGCCGCCTGAGTAGGGGAACTTTGATACGTCGGAATACATGCCTGAAATAAAATAATGTGTTTAAGGATAAGGTTTACTGCAATTTTACTTAATTATTATTATACTGTGCACTCACCAAGTTTAAGCTTATTCCCAGCATGTATAACGCACCACTGCTCCGACCGGACGAGCCCCTGCTGTATGAGCCACTCGGTGAACTTCATAGGTGTATGCATCAGCACTGACTTTACCTTGCTGTCCAATATGGACCTGTCCGAAGGTGGGCCCGAGTCCTTCGAGCGAAGGTATGGACGGGCTACTACTACCAACGAGGGGAATGTTTTTCCTGTAAACAAGGAGATAATTGTAATGTAAGGTTCAAGTATGAGCGCAATCCATACTAATATTATAAATTCGAAAGTAACTCTGTCTGTCTGGTTCTATGTTACCTTTTCCCACCTAAACCACTGAACCGATTTAGATGAAATTTGGAAAGGACATAGGATGGTTTTTATCCCGATATTCCCACAGGATCTAAACTTATGCGGGTGAAACCGCGGGGCGCAGCTAGTAAAAAATATTGGAGCGGTAAACTATTAAGATTTGTGTTTTTTGTAATTCTATAATTGCAATGATTTTCAAAGTGTGAAATAAATTGTGTGTACAGACGCCAGCACATCAAGCTAATACAATCTGTGTTAAATTTCTGTAATAGATTTTCAACTTTATCACTAAACCATAAGGTTCAAAGCTGATAGGAAAAATTTGACAAAATCAAAAATCAAACACACAGTTTTGGGTAGCTTGATGTGGTGGTGTCTGTACAAAGTAAGAACTCGTAAGTTTAACTGAAGCTTTAGGTGCACTCTTGAAAGGAATGAAATTGTGCAATATAGACCTTTCTGTAGCTTTTCAGACTTACAACTATAATGGACTATCCTAACTTTATTCCAGTAACTGTCCACCCCGATTAAAACGTTATGACGGCTCTGAAGTGCGCTACTTGCTGCGCTTGGTGTAAAGTTCACTCATACTCTACAGAAAAGGGAGGATCCTCCGACCAGACGGGTGTTGTGTCTGGCGGGCAACTGCCCGATGATTCATGTCGGGCTGTTGTATCTATGCTAGTTGCGCGGTAAACTCTGCTTGCGAGATGCAGGATTTGCGTGACATCAGTGTGACGCGTTGTTCGCATATGGCGTTGTAAATACCGCTACAACCTCACCCCTCCCCCCGCTGACACGTGAATTTGTTACTGCGCAGCAACTCGCCGAGTGTTCCAAGCCGCCATAAAGTTTGGATCGGGCGTTACTATTAGCTTGTAAAAAATTTGAACACTCAGATGTATTTAGACTTGAGACACTGAAACAAAAAAAAAAAAAAATAGGCTATAAACTTACCTTGCAACTTATTAAATGAAACCTCCCGTGAATCGGCAACATTCTTATTGCCATCATCTTTAGTAAGGTCCACAATAGCAGTGGTCTTCGTCGCACTGCCGGTGAGCAAGCCGCCGATAGCCGTGGCTTCTGACGGACGCACGTTTGTGACCACGCTATGCACATCTGTGGAAGTTGGTTAAATGTTAATGCAGTTTAATTTAGGAGACAAATTATTACCTACAATAAGGGACAATGGAATTAAAGACTGCAGTCAATCAATTTATAAAACTTTAAAGATGCTAGCGAATGTGGTTCAAGGGCTGTTGTATTAGTTTAATAGGAGAGCACCGGACATGGGACGTTGCCTTGTGTTCAGTTGTTCACCATGTTCTTCACATTATCCATAAACTTTGTCAAACACTTCTGTAGCTTTTACAAATTAAATCTAACACAGGAAATTGTACATATCGTCGTCATGCTGCCAAAGTTGGCTAAATGCACAATAATGCAATTTGAGATAAATCAATTTGAAAGTTTACTGTATATTGTTTTGTTAAATACTAGATTTCATTAATATTTTTAGTTCTTTTCCGATGCATTATTTATCCTTCTATAGAAAGCAAGACTAGTTGATTCGATTATCCTTATAGAAACGGATGAAAATAAAAAAATATCTCCAAGAGGAATGCTTTTAATCAATTTTGGCTGCCAATTATCAAAAATAGTTTTAGTTAAATTTGAACCTTTAAGTCTTACAATTTTAATAATGTATAGAAGCAGATATTAATTTTTTACCATTATACATATGTAGAAAATGTTGTGTCTATTGAATGTTATCAGAAGTACAGAAAAAAAGAGTTAGACATAATTTTAGTTAGTTTTACCTGACGAAAAAATTAAGAACTTTTCATTTATTCTTTTTATACTCATCTATACATTTCGTCTGTACATGTTTATATCCGAAACTACTGAACGGATTTTGATGAAATTCGGTAAGTAGATAGGTAAGGCAAAGGATTAACACATCGGCTACTTTGTATCTCACTGCTGGACACAGGTCTCTTTCAAAATTTATCTCTGAAACTACTGAACGGATTTAGATGAAAGTTGGTAGGTAGATAGATAAGGCACAGGATTAACACATAGGCTACTTTGTAACCCACTGCTGGACATTGCTATTGAGCTTGATTTTAAAAGATCAATGTAAATAATTACTTAGTAATCGAGTTTAACGTACCCACTCAATAGAATAGTTATTTTGAAACTCCTATTAAAATTGATGGGCAAGATCGATTTGTAATCAAGAACTATGCCATTATAATATAGGAAAGGAAAAACTATTGTGAGCTAAACATAATTTTTACTAAGAAATTTTAACATAAGTTTAATTATAGAAATTATAAAATTTGTTTTAAATTTAGTCTTCATTACAATCTGTCTCATCTGGATCAGAAAGTGTAGCATCAGGTAGGCTATCCTTCTTAGAGTCGTTTTTTTTCAAGGACTCGTACCAAGCATGATATTCTTCAGGGATCACGCCCTTTTTGCAAAGATTCATAAGATCTCGTTTCTTTGCGGTGCTGATCGGTAAAGGTGCATCATACAATTGATGCAGAGCAGGCAAGGTCACAGGATTGTTGCATTCTGTTGTTGGTTCTATCAATGCCTGCTGGAAATCTTCTAAAGGCTCCAAATCATTTATCTTCCGTTTACGAGCGCTTCTTGTCCCATATTGGTAAGTATTTTTAGAAACAGCGTTCAAAGCTCTCGGGACTTCTTGTTCGTTTGGACAAAAGAATTCGTTTGACATGTCGTAAAAAGTAATTTAAAAAATTAATAACCCGACTGCAACCTTATACTAAAACTAACTGAAAAGCTATAAACAAGCCCATTTCAAATTAAATAAAAGTTGCAAGCAGGCGAGACCCATTTGAGTTTGAAGCTATAATAATGGTATGGGCCCCTTATTGCCTACTTACTAAAACTAACTGAAAAGCTAAAAACAAGCCCATTTTAAATTAAATAAAAGTTGGAAGCACGCGGGGCCCATACATTAGGTATAGTTTCAAACTCAAATGGGTCCCGCCTGCTTGCAACTTTTATTTAATTTAAAAGGGGCTGTTTTTAGCTTTTCAGTTTTAGTATAAGGTTGCAGTCGGGTTTTTAATTTTTTTAATTACTTTTTTAATTTCCAGCTTTTTAGTTTACAAATGTGAACGATTTCGCAGACGATTCAGTTCTTGGTACGTGTTTTTTACGATTTGTCACTTAATATTGTTTTATTTATTTTGCATAATATTTACATAATTTAAAAAGCTAACAATCTTAAAATAATAATATGTACAAGTATATAAAAAGGGAGGGAAAATAATCAAAGGGCATCAAAAAATTCGTCCGCATCACTGTCAACGGGAAACGTGCCCAAAAGGCTGGCAGCATTGCCACGTTGTATGGCAATGCTGATTCTTTGGCCAAAAAAAAGGCCAGCCCTCTGGTCACGTGATGAGTCGACCAACCGCTTGGCGATGTCTCGAAATACTAAGTGGGCACTCGGGCCCCATGGCCCTAGTGTTGCAACCCCAAACGGCTCAAATATGTAAGTTCCAAAGAGATTGGAGTATTTGCGCCGTTTGAGGTTTTCCGCACCTGCAGCAGCCGCCCCAGCACAGCTTACCGTGCTTGAAAGATGGGATGGCGCAAGGGTGTCGACACACGTTGCATCCCACACCAATGGCCTACCTACCTTCCAAGGCATTATGGTAATCCCGTCTGGTCTCTTACCATCGTCGCGTGCCAAACCATTGGGCTCTAAAACAGCTGGAACCCCAGCGGTGACAAGAGCACGACGGATGATGTCAGTGATGCTGGCATGCCGTGCTATCCGGCCTGCGCTTTTACTGCAGGATAAGCCATGGTGTCCGAGGCAGTTGACACTCTTCACCGCATTGGCAACGATGCGGAGCCACGAAAGGGGCGCCCAGACGCAAACAAGTAGCGAGCCGGAAGGTGGTGTCACCCAGCAATACGCCTATGTTGGTTGACGGTAGTGCCTGAAGCCAGAGGCCCGACTCCCACTCACCCACAGCCAGTAGGCGGGCACGCTCAGCAGTATTGGTGGACGTATTAATAAGATTATTCCGTACCAACCTGCAGAGCGGCTCATCCCACTGCCTCTGGGAAGATAGGTTCGCGGGCCGATCTGTATCCGGGCAAGCCATTTTCGGCCAAGCACGGCACTTCAGAGTCAACCAGGGAGGGGGCTAAAATCTTCCCGGTCAACTTTTGTCAGTTTGAATTATTTTTAACCATATAAGTTGTTTATATTTTTGTAATCACCTTTTAAAACCCTTTATTTTGATACCCCACTCGATAGGTTTTGAGAATAAAATAATTTTTTGAAGGCATAATATGGCGCCAAAAATCCGCCATTTTGCTTTTTTTTTTCTATTTTGATATACCCAGTGTGTTCAGGCCGCAGAGCGTGCTAAACAATTACACGTACAAACATACATACATACATACTCTCGAAAAACATAACCCTCTTTCTGGCGCAGTCGTGTAATGAATGAACGAACTAACTGCGCTTCGCGCCAATGCGAGTCCCTGGCAACTATAGGTATCATCATTTAATCGCTTTTGGCTGCAGAGACGTTTATCTAATAGAACCCGTAGTACGTTTACCCGAAATCAATTAAATGCATATAATTATTTTTTTCACAAAAACATTATTTCATCTTGCATGTTAAGGGCGCGGGCCAAAATGAGTTAAAGTTAATAATTTAATTTTTGCTGACATATGTTATTAAAGTTTTCAATAAGTAAATATTTTTCCAAAACCGGCTAACGGCATTTGAAATACTATGGCAGAATAAATCATCTGTGGACCTGCTCCAGTGCGTAAATGAGAAAATCAATTAAACGAGTTTAATATTATTTAGCAAGCGTAATATCGAAAAACCTATCGTTAAACTAATTTAATCGTTTTTTTCTGGCGACTTTTTACAGAAATTGGTAAATACCCTTTATTATGCACAGAGTATCTCTGCAACTAATGGGTTTCTGCGTTTAACCGATATTGGCAGACGACAGAGCTGAAAATCGAATCGATTGGTATATTTAACACACAATTGACCAAAATTGCAGATAATCGGTTTTGACAGCATGACGGCGATATAAAGGCTTTGTTGTAAAGATATTTGTAATTTCATTTAATGAAATCCGCACCCGCCTGTCTGTCTTCAAATCAAGAGTGAACAGGCATCTTCTGGGCACGCTCGTTCCATCATAGACCTCATCTATCGCTTTCCATCAGGCGTGATCGGGGTCAAGAGCGCGCCCATTTAGCAATAAAAAAAAAAATGAAATTTAATTGAGCTATGCAGTAGGAAAGGGTCTTAACTTAGTTTTGACAAGTTTCAGCCTGCCAAATCTTATGAATGACAATACGCGTCGTTGTCAATTCGAATAAATAGGCGTGCATATCGGATGATTTACGTCAAGGTATTTAGTGTATATGAGAATTCAAAAAAAAAATAAGAATTCATTAATGTGTTCATAATGAACTGGTCGAAGTTTATGTATATCGTCCGGAACACGGTGTATAGCTCTACACAACTTAGAAGCATTTCGATTTAATAAATCGCTTATTCTGAGCTAAGAGTAAAAAGAAAACCGGTAAAGTGTGTTTTGGCCCACGCACAGTGAAGGGTTCCGTAATGACTTTGTAGTTGAAAAGTTGTTGTAGTCCTTCACTTGTGCTGTGAGACCTTGTGTCTTGCCAAATTTCATGATTCTAGGTCAACGGGAAATACCCCATAGGTTCAGGTACCTTATGTGAGACGGTCAGTAACATCAAGGCGTTGCTGGCCTTCCTCGAGGAGCTGGGGTGGATCGAATAATCGATTTTCCCACCCGTACGCAAAATACGCGCATTGACGTGGAGTTGCGGACACCAGCCCGTATTACCCCATAGGTTTTGACTTATTAACAAAATATTTCACATAAATGACTGTATTTTTGTATTGCGTTGACTCAGCAGTTTGATTTTTTTTTTAGCTCCTAGGGACCACAGATCTACATATTGATATAAATTTTATCATAATACCTCCAGGTATTCTGGAGAAAAAGGGTTCTGAGAGTTCTTTTTACCCTAAAAATACAGTGGTTTTGAATATTTTTCTAGTAAACAACAAGTACTTACTGGAAGGTGCCAGAGTCTTGTCCTTAGTCTTGGTGGTGTTTTCTTTTTCCTTTTCTTTAGGTTCCTTCTCTTTCTCTTTAACCTTTTCCTTGTCCTTCTTCTTTTTTTTATGTTTGACTTCAGGAGACCGGTTCCTATCAGGAGATGGTGAGTAGTCACGGTCATCTTCTGTATTGCGAAGTCTCTTTGGACGACCTGGAGGAATGTGGATAAAGGTTTATAGGAAGGTGATAAAAGTTGGGCCAAGCCCTTTTAGTTTATAAATAATTTAGAATATACATTATTGTGCAACAATGTTTTTTTTTTTAATTAACTCGTCAAGCAAATCACCTACTAGAAGTTGTATTTGCATGTCTTATTTGCACACCTATAATGGTAGAATGTAAAGGGGCCATTATAGTTTTAAGAACATACATTATAAACCAACATTCTAGCAAATAAATGAATTTGAATGTCCAAGCTTAACAGTTTTTATTAGGTATATATTTTGTTGTTGTTTCAAGTGCAATTTTCTTATGGACACGTAAGTGTTTGTAGGACATTTTTCAGGTTAAATAAAAAGTAATTAAACACATTTACATACCTCGCTTTCCGGGTTTCTCCTTTGAAATTGATAGTGAGCGAGATCTAGATCTAATGATCTCCGCACTTTGTCTTTCCAAATCTTTCAGCACAGGTTGTCTGTAAATGAAATATGCAAAGTATGATTACAAATAATTTAAGCAAGCATTAGAAAGGTTTTTACATAATTATAGTGTTACTAGCAGTTAAGCTAAGTTTTGATCCCATGGGAATACTGGGATAAAAAGTATCCTATGTGTTAATTCTGCTTATAAAGTATCTGTGTGCTTTTTATCTAAATCCGTTCAGTAATTTTTGCGTGAAAGGGGCCATTCAAGTATTACGTAAGCACTACAGGGGGGCGGGGGGGTCTTTGCCTTGCTTATTTTTGATGACATGGGGGATGGGGGGTCTGGATGGTGATTACGTCAGCAGTATTTATTTTACTTTTTCCGATTTTATACAAAATTTAATCGATTTCGGTTTGAACACATATGGCAACCCTACTTGTCTATGCTTGAAAACGAAACGCATATATTTGCTGCTCATGAATCAATAAAGAAACCAGAGGTGTTTTGTGTGTTGTGCTGTCTTTTGTGTGCGCCAAATAAATGGTTTATCTATCTATGTATCTAAAATTGAAAAATGCATGTACCAATGTTTACGTGAGCATGGGGGGGGGGGGGTAAGAGCTTTGCTTACTTTTGCTGACGAGGGGGACGGGGGGGTTAATAATTGACAACATTTCAAACCTGACACGACCTTAAAACAAAAATACTATTTCTTTATTTTCGTATCCTGAGTTCAAATATATTTTTATTTTATTTTTTTATTTCTAAATTTCTGAGAAAAAAAATAAAAATCAAAAAACATGTGATGACGTCACATAAACGGCGGAATGAGGTAGTTACCTTTGCGCATTGCAATGTCTTTGATTGAAAACATTATATCAAACAAGACATGTCAATGTCACCTAAGAAGTGTAACTAGAAAACAACTAAAAAACTGAATTGAATTCAACAATATTTTTTCCTATCAACTCTACACGCTGCTTACTGTTAATATTATCAATTTTTGATTGATATTTCGCCAATAAAATGGATCCCAATTAAAAATATACGCCAATGACGGAACCAAAACAACGACTGAGACAAGTGACATCTAACAGTTTTTTTGACGGGTCACAATAAAGCAAAGGTAATATCGCCATTCTACCGTCATCTGGCACTTACGTCTTTTTAGAATACACCGAATTTCAAAGTTAAAATTATGAATGAAAAGTACATCATTTCGAAAAACGAAAAAATATGGGTGCCCTAGATTTGAATTTACTTTTACATAACGTAATAATACATGCAGGTTAAAAATATGAAATGTTGTCAATTGCACAATGTGCTTACGTAATACTTGAACGGCCCCAAAGAGTAACAAACATCCCTCCATCCTCACAAACTTTCGCTTTTATAATATTAGTAGGAAGGAAGTAGGATTGAAATTAATGTTTTGAAATGTGTTACAGTTCGACACAACTTAGATGTAGCATCGGCAAAATTCGTAAAACGTTTGTATTCGTAATTCGTATTCGTAAATTTTTACTACTACTTTAGGAAAAATTGATCAATTTTTCCTAAAGTAGTAATAAAGATTGGTGATTTTGAAGGCGCACTTAGTTCAGATGTGATCGGTTTTACGAATTTTGCCGATGCTACATCTAAGTTGTGTCGAACTGTACCACAATTACATTGCTACTATTACATTGTTATTATTAGTTTTACATCTCATATCGTCTTCTATCTTTTATACTGTAAAAACAAAAAAATATTAAAACATGAGATGTGGTAGAGACGAAGATGGCAGGTCTAGCTTGTCTCCTACCGAAAGGACTAGGGGGCTGTCCATTAATCACGTGCGGCTCGAAAAGGTGGGGGGGAGGGGTCCATAAAAAATCACGAATGATCACAAGGGGGAGAGGGGGGTGTAGTAATATCATGTGTATTTATTTTTTCGGCAAACGCGCGATACTCAACCGAAAAGCGACGTTTTACGTGTATTTATTTTTCGCATTTCTTTCATTATTTTTATGTCAGTCAAAAACAACCTGCAACCTTTCTGTCTTATAGCCAGCACTACCAAAAGATAGAATTGAGTGGAAAATTGAGAGGGAGGCCTTTGCCATGCAATGGAACAATACAGGCTAGTTAAGATTAGATTAAAACATGTCCACATTAGATTGAAAATGGTTCTGTTGTTTACCGCTACAACTTTTCCACCAGTAAAATGAAAATTAATTGTACTATTGTGTATAACTTACTTCCCAAGCAATTGGTAGGCTGTAAACTGGTCTCCATTGTACACGATCTCCCCACCAGTGTCCTTGACCATATCATCAAGCTTGCTCTGAATACTCTTGTACTCATTGTCAGCATTCTTATAGGCTTGGAGTTGGACTTCCGACAGTTCTTCCTCCCAACACTCCAGCTCTAGCGTTGGCACGTCAGGGCCGAAGTACGAACGCTTATACAAGTCTGCTTCAATGATCTCCGCTTGAGGAGGTACCACAGCTGCCACCTCCTATAATGTAATCAAAATACTGGTTAGACACTGTAGTTAGATGGTTTGATTATAGCTGTTGCTATTGTCTGTAAGTTTTTGATGAGTTTTGGGTTTGTGGAAGGTATAGGGGCAGAGATTTAGAAGTGTAAATGAAGCCGAAGTGACCCTGGCATAGACGCATGTAAACAATAGATATTACTATAGGAACATTACCTCAGTATCGGTTTTAGGCTTTTTCAGCTTCATTATGAAAGGTTTTTAACAGTCTGCATGTAAAAAATTCTTGATTGTTTGTATGTATCTGAAAATAATAAAATATTGATCGAACGAAGCAGCAAACGAGCAAACGCCAAGGCAAGCAACAATTGACAGACCATAGACTATCTATACGTTGTTTACTTGTTTGTTTGTGATGAGCACAGAAGCTAATTGAAATTTCGTTTTCGGTTATTTACGGTAACAGGATTTCAACGGGTTTTAACCTCTTGTTCTTAGAACGTTGAAAAACAAATGCTCAAACGAATTAACGAATCTTCAATCCACTCTGTCCATTGAATTTTACAGTTGGGTTATTAACCTCTTGAAAGTTGATGAAAAGCAAAATTTTAAAACTCGACAGTGGCGTTACGAGAATGCCAGTCTAGTGATAACCGGTACTCAAATAACCGTAACTAAAATAAGAGGAACGCCCTCTAAATTAAAACACAAAAAAATGACAGTGGAACAAATAAGCTAAATTGTGATGAAATTGTTTTACCGAGTGAAAAATAGTTGAAACGGGTAAAAGCAGCTTTGGAAAACATGGAAGCCGTTCCAAAATTACCCATGATAAGTTTTGAGTTGAAGGTGACCCACGAGAACACGCATTTTGGACCAAAATTGAAACAGGTAAGTAGGTCTCCTAATCTCTGATAAAGTAACTTTCAGAATTTCTTTGTCACGTCTTTACGTTGTGTATTTTTTTCTAGTACATTGCGGAAGCTTATAGAGAGGATCCAGAGAGCTACAGCAATGAGATACATCAGTTGGAAGGTTTGCGGTCGACGGCCGTTCGACCTACTATTGATTCTACGGGGTTGAGTGCCCTAATCAGATATTTTTGTCAGCTGCGGTCGCTGCAAAGCCGATTCCCGATGGCTAAAGGTCAACCCGCTGCGTGTTCCTTCAGCTGGTAAATCTAATTAAACATTTACACCACTATATTCCCTATTGATTTTTCTTTTATTGTTTGAATGAATCATGATAGTACGTAGGTATCATGTTGTTTACATTATGTCTAAATGATGTTGATAATACCATTGTTTGATAAAGTGTTGAAAAATTTTATTTTTGGAATGAGGCTATATTTGTAAACTTCTTTGAGTTACATGTTTAGTTATTATGAAAGGCTTAATTAAACATAAACTATTTGTATCTTAACCTTTTGAACGCCTACCCCTGATGCCAGGCCACTTTAACAAAACAACACACACACACACTTAAAACAACAAATTTCTCGATATTGGTGGTTTATTTATATTAGGTTCATGCAATACAATATGTATAGACGGAAGCTTAAACTTTTAAATTATATAAATAAAAACACACAAAAGTAATGATTAAACTGTTTATTTCATAATATGGTGCAACCCGTGCGACATGTATTTTGTCATATATTTGTGACGTTGGCATTCAGGGTAAGATTACGTTTGTCACATATATGTGACAATGGCGTTTAAAAGGTTAAGGAAAAAGATAGAAGCCATAAAATGATGATTTAACTTGCTAATAAAATATTTCTTTTACAAATTGAATGCAATTTACAAATTTTTCCACTTCTAGGAAAGACCTGTATGCAAATATGAACAGAACTCTACCAGACTTGAGGTTTGAAATGGCGAGCATTCTGTACAATGTTGGAGCACTTCTCACTCAGCTTGCAGCTTCAGAACCACGGAACACAGCAGACAGCCTCAAGGCAGCTTGCACGCAGTACCAACAGGCTGCATGGGTGTTCCAATACTTACGAGAACAATTACCGCAACCGTCTGGAGTAGATGTGTGTCCGGAAATAATGAGAATGATGCAGGAGATTTGTTTTGCACAGGCACAGGAGTGTATCCTTGATAAAAGTATTCAGGATACTAGGAAGCCTAGCGTTGTTGGTAAGATTTTTGTGTTTAATAGAATTGTCTATAATTATAATCAAAGTCCAAAAAATATTTTCAAATAAATAAGTGATGAGACCACATAGGAGATGACTTGATTGACACATGGGCTTGGGAAACATGGAAGGAGTGGAGGGAGGCCTTTGCCCAGGAATGGGATAGAAAGAAAGTGATGAGAATTGTCTTTGGATAAGCAAAATTCATACTAATATTATAAATGCGAAAGTGTGTCTGTCTGTCTGTTATCTCTTCACACTTAAACCGCTGAACCGATTTAGATAAAATTTGGTATAGATAGTTTGAGTCCCGGGAAAGGACATAGGATACTTTTTATCCTGATATTCACACGGGATCGAGACTTATGCGGGTGAAACAGCGGGATGCTGCTAGTTCTCTATAATTTTTTTTTTAATAAAAATATGCATTTCTATTAGAGTAACAGAATCAGTGATAGAGGTGATCAGTACACAAGCACCAAAGATGTGTTTTCGGACAGAACAACTAAAAAATTTTTAGTTTTTGTTAGGCATAAATTCAGAGCTTTATTTTTAACTAGCTGCGCCCCACGGTTTCACCCGCGTAAATGTCGATCCCGTGGGAATATTGGGATAAAACATAGCCTAATTATGTTAATCCGGGGTGTCAGCTACCTCCATACAAAATTTTATCAAAATTGGTCTAGCCATTTGAGCAAGAAGAAGTAACAAACATATAAACACACACACTCACAAACTTTCGCCTTTATAATATTAGTGTGATAGTGTGATTTCCAATACCATGTGTTTGTCATTGTTTATTTAATTATAATAATTTACACACACCAACTATGGTGGTGATTACAGATTGTTAAAATTAAATCTGTTAAAAGCTATGTATTAGTAGTAGTTGATGAATTTACAATCTTTAGACCACAAAACCATCTTAAATGCCTCCTTTTTTGTCACAGGTGCTGTAGCAACTCAAGTGATGTACTTCTACAAGAACTCTCTGGCTCTCCTGGGGCCGTCCTCAGGAATTGATGTATTGCATGAGATTATCGGCACAAAGCTATACAACTACTGGTACAGATACCTTTCCTTCAAGTTTTCCTATGTTGGATGCGTTGTTTGCCTGTATCAAGGTATGTATTCAAAAAATATAAGTTTAGTCGAGAGATAAGTTTGATTTTGTTATAAGCATCTAGCTTTTGCCAGTGGCTTTGCCCACATGGATGTCAGAAATTAATATGTGGAAAATGTTGTGGTTATTACATTGATATTGTTTTATATATTAGGTCCTTACATATGAAATTGGCGTTTTGTATGGAAGGAACAAAAAGTCGAATATTTTTTAATATAATATATTTAATTAATCAAAGTATGAACCATTGTTTTCAATGCACTTTTGCCATCTTATAGGTAGTTCATTGATCCCTTTACTAAAAAAACCAGTCGGACGGGAATCAATAAAATCTTTGAAGGCGATTTGGACTGCCCCATCGGAGTTGAATTTTTTCCCTTGCAAAAAGTTATCCAAATTGCGAAAAAAATGGTAATCTGTTGGAGCAAGGTCCGGGGAGTACGGAGGATGTCTAAGACATTCCAATTCAAGCTCTTCTAATTTGGTAGCCGTCTGTTGCGCAGTGTGTGGTCTGGCGTTGTCGTGCTTTCAAGCTTTTTAATCTTCCCAATTTGCTTCAAGTGAATTAAAACAGTTTTATCACTAACATCGAAGCCTGCAGCTAACTCGGACGTGGTTTGCGATGGGTCCGCTTCCACAATAGCCTTCAATTCTCCATTATCAACTTGGGTCTCAGGCCGTCCACGGGGCTTGTTCTGCAGGTCGAAATTTCCAGAACGAAAACGTTGGAACCAAAAACGAACTGTGTTTTCTTTTGCAACATGACCGCCATACACATCATTCACCCTTCGAGTCGTTTCCGCAGCACTAGTGCCACGGCGGAACTCGTACTCGTAAATAATGCGATATTTTAAATTTTCCATTTTGTAAAATGAGTGACGCAAACAGAAAAAACAGAAGAAAAAAAACAAATGAATGACGGTCATCGAAGCACAAATACATGAGTAAATAGCTGTACAAATTTGAATTTGGAATTCCTTACCAAAGAGGAGAAATTCGTGATTAAAGTGGCCAGTACGAAAAACGCCAATTTCATATGTAAGGACCTAATATAAGTACCTTACTGATAAATGTTATATTTATTAATGTAATATCGTTTTTTTCCTAAATAAAACTACTACTGGGATAAAAACTATCCTATGTTAACATTAACACGTTTATTTTTAATCTCAGTAGTACATTTCAGGTCATAAACTATCTGAGTGCCAAATTTCATCCAAATCTGTTCAGCCGTTTTTGCGTAATTGAGTAACAATCTTACAAACTTTCATATTTATAATATTAGTAGGATAGTAGGACGAATCTATCTGTTTACTAAAAAATAACGTAAACTGGAAGACTCACACCTAGAAAAAGGACAAAAAGCTCACTCATCAAAAAAAAAAAAACTTCGTCAAAATTATGCCTTAGCTTTGTAAACAACTAAAAAATCCTGCAATTTTTGTTTGCCCAACGTCACTGACTAGCGCAAGCGTACAGGCGACTATGGTAGTAAGTACGAGACTAAAAGAATAGAATGGAATGGAATAGAATAGAATACTCTTTATTATGTACACCATATAAATTACAGACATAAATATAGAAACTTTACAATGTGTTTACAAGACTTCTCGTTTCACTGTAGAATTGTGTTTTTTTGCTGTAGCTTGATAAAAAAGAAACTTCCCAATTAGACCTTGAATTTAACGTCATAGACGGTCATTGTGAAGATTGTTAAAAGGCAAATAAATGAAACGCGTACTGTACCCGCATACAATGAATGACGCAGTTGTCGCAGTTGGAGATCTCATTGATCTAATGGCACATAATCATTAACACCTATTACCCGCGAATTGGCGGGACTTGTGGCTAACAAGGGGAGTGTCAAACTTGGGAATCACAGATTCCCATCACTTTTATATATATTGTAGGGCAGGGTCCCCTCAATAAATATATAAAGCGGCAAGATGCCATTCGTTTTTATTATTGGGAAGAACAATGGGTAAAGTTGTATGGGCCCCGTACCCAAAAAAAAAAGATGACTGTAGCATTATGAGCTATATCGGTATTCGTTGCCCTCGTGGAGTAGTTTAATTAATCCTAAGACAGCATGTCTGAATTCACTTGGAGAAAAAAGATATTTAAGGAAGTTAAATTGGTTTTGAGAAGACCATACCCAGAGACAAGGTTAATTGTAGCATTATGGACTATGTCGGTATTTGTTGACCTCATGTAGTAGTTTAATTAATCCTAAGACAGCATGTCTGAATTCACTTGGAGAAAAAATATATTTAAGGAAGTTAAATTGGTTTTGAGAAGACGGTACCTACCCAGAGACAAGGTTAATTGTAGCATTATGAGCTATGTCGGAATTTGTTGACCTCATGGAGTAGTTTAATTAATCCTAAGACAGCATGTCTGAATTCACTTGGAGAAAAAAGATATTTAAGGAAGTTAAATTGTTTTAATAAAATAATAGGAAAGTTCATTATCTTTACTCATTATTGTAATTACCATACTTATGTTGGTTCTTATTCAATACTAGCTGACCCGGCGAACTTCGTACCGCCTATAATTTTTTTTTTGTTAATTTTTTCCCATGTTTTAATAGCTATTCTGCTATTCGGGGCAGAGATTATGAGCTATGTCGGTATTCGTTGCCCTCATGGAGTAGTTTAATTAATCCTTAGTCAGCATGTCTGCTGGCAACCGACAATGCAGCATAAAATGAGATACAAAAAAGAAATAAAAACAAAACACAACACAAGTTCTAAATCAATTTTAATTAATTTTTAATCAAGTTCTGTTAATTTTCTAAATCGCTGGAGCCCTATTGAACACGTTCCGTGATCTATTGTAGAATAATCCACACGCTAACAACATTGTCGAAATAATAGAAGACAGAATTAACGTTTCCAACAGGTTTGGTGACTAATATGTTGTGGACTGTAATATCAACCGCCAAAGGGTACGTTTCAAAGCGATGGAAGAATGCGATGTACCATTTCCTAGCCTCAACGAGGAGGAACTTATCTTGTTTAGTTTAGGCACATACCAATTAAAACTCGCAAAATCATACGTGTCAAAGCATTTGCGAAGAGGCATGTAGGTACCCTATAGAGGTATGCGTAGAACCAAGTCCTAATATGAGATATGGCGCAAGTGATTGACTGTCGAGTAATTATTATTTAGTAAGATTATTGTAAAAATGGAAAATTATACATGTGAGACCTGCTGGTGAAGTATGTTTAAATAGAAACATTTTCAAACGGTTGATTGATGTAGTTTTTTTTTTGTGCATACCCTGTCTTAAATCTCTGTGCACGCCACTGCATGATTGCGACCCTTGTGTGTGCCGGGAAAAATAAATATATTAACAACGAGGTTGTTAAACGTGGAATGTGGACTCAGCGATCATTGTGCCGATAGTCGTGACAGCCTATGGCTTAATAGCCAAAAACGTCGACTAGCACCTGAGGAGGCTCTCGTTGGGCAGCTGGATCAAGGACTTGATTCAGAAAGCGGAACTTATCGACACGACCCACATTATTAGAAAGTTCTTCTCTCTGGAGCCCTGATTGCCGATAGCTTGGACCTGTTCCCGATACCGGTGGGCTACTACTTTTTTATATTTTTAAATGTTTTTATGTTCTAATATTTAAAAATATAATTTGTATAAACATGTATAATTTAATTTAATTTATTTTACTTTATCGGATAACAGAGATCCATTGGGTTAGTAACAATAATCTTAACCTATGTTAGTACTTAACTAATAACACCGACAATGTACAGGTGACAAGTGACCTCACCAACGGGCTGTCATGTCTCCCGGCTATAGCGCGTAGAATGCTGTTGGGGCTGCCCCGGAGTCTGTTTAGCAGCGAGGCCGCTCTCTTACGCCGTACAGCATTGAAGCAGTCGGTACGTGCCTCAGCGAACATAGATGACGCGCTACAGAACCGAGGCAGACGCAACAGCACTCTAAATGCGTTGTTATACTGGATCCGCAGAGCATTGTAGGCCTTTTGGGTATAGCTGAACCACAGGCTCCCCGAGTACAGCGACATGCAATATGCTTTAAACAGCGTTATTTTGACTGCCACCGTACATCGGAAGAACCGGCGGGCCAGCATATTAGCCCGAACCGACAATGCTCTGCGCTCCCTCTCCATATCTGCGTCATCCTCAAAATCATCTGTCATCCAGTGGCCCAGGTATTTAAAAGAGTACACCCTTTATAATGAAATAAAGGAGTTAAAATAATAATTAATGAGAATTCTATGACGTTCTATTATTTTATTTTATTCTATTTAATAAAACAATTTAACTTCCTTAAATATCTTTTTTCTCCAAGTGAATTCAAACATGCTGTCTTAGGATTAATTAAACTACTCCATGAAGTCAACAAATACCGACATAGTTCATAATGCTACAATTAACCTTGTCTCTGGGTACGGTCTTCTCAAAACCAATTTAACTTCCTTAAATATCTTTTTTCTCCAAGTGAATTCAGACATGCTGTCTTAGGATTAATTAAACTACTCCATGAGGTCAACAAATACCGACATAGTTCATAATGCTACAATTAACCTTGTCTCTGGGTACCGTCTTCTCAAAACCAATTTAACTTCCTTAAATATCTTTTTTCTCCAAGTGAATTCAGACATGCTGTCTTAGGATTAATTAAACTACTCCATGAGGTCAACAAATACCGACATAGTTCATAATGCTACAATTAACCTTGTCTCTGGGTACGGTCTTCTCAAAACCAATTTAACTTCCTTAAATATTTTTTTTCTCCAAGTGAATTCAGACATGCTGTCTTAGGATTAATTAAACTACTCCATGAGGTCAACAAATACCGACATAGTTCATAATGCTACAATTAACCTTGTCTCTGGGTACCGTCTTCTCAAAACCAATTTAACTTCCTCAAATATCTTTTTTCTCCAAGTGAATTCAGACATGCTGTCTTAGGATTAATTAAACTACTCCATGAGGTCAACAAATACCGACATAGTTCATAATGCTACAATTAACCTTGTCTCTGGGTACCGTCTTTTCAAAACCAATTTAACTTCCTTAAATATCTTTTTTCTCCAAGTGAATTCAGACATGCTGTCTTAGGATTAATTAAACTACTCCATGAGGTCAACAAATACCGACATAGTTCATAATGCTACAATTAACCTTGTCTCTGGGTACCGTCTTCTCAAAACCAATTTAACTTCCTTAAATATCTTTTTTCTCCAAGTGAATTCAGACATGCTGTCTTAGGATTAATTAAACTACTCCATGAGGTCAACAAATACCGACATAGTCCATAATGCTACAATTTACTTTGTCTCTGGGTACGGTCTTACTCGTTCTCCTTTCAACTCAAAGTTCTATATGTAACTTAAGTAGAAGGAACCTTTTTACCGGTTGCAGCAATGGTTCCGTGGCGTAGTGGTAACGCTGTTGCTTACTGAGCGACCGGATGGTTGTTCAAGTCCCGGTTGAGTTACTTTTTTTTTTTAATATTTATAGTTCCTTCTACTGAAGTTAAATATAGAACTTTGAGTTGAAATTTCTCAATAATAAAAACGAATGGCGTCTTGCCGCTTTATAAATTTATTGTGGGGACCCTGCCCTACAATATATATAAAAGTGATGGGAATCTCTGATTCCCAAGTTTGACACTCCCCTTGTAAGTAATAACTAACAACAACCGCACGGGTCGATCGATCAGGTTAAGCTACGCTTGTCGGGATTGTTCCGTGGATGGGTGACCATCTTTACGCACCAAAACCCCTTCCGTGCCTCGGAAAGCACGTTAAGCCGTTGGTCCCGGCTGTCATTCGTGGATCTTTGACAGTCGTTACGGGTCTTCAGAAGCCCGAAAGTCGGACAACCCGTCTTACCAAGGTGTTTCGTATTACCCAGTAACTGGGTTGTAGAGGTCAGATGTAGAGGCAGTCGCTCCATGTAAAATACTGGTACTCAGCTGCATCCGGTTAGACTGGAAGCCGACCTCCACATAGTTGTGAAAGGCTAGCAGATGAGGCAGATAATGACCCGCGAATTGGCGGTGGTGATATTTTGTTTATAACAACACTAGCTGTGCCCTGCGGTTTCACCCGCATAAGTCTCGATCCCGTGGGAATATCGGGATAAAAGGTATCCTATGTCCTTTCCCGGGACTCAAACTATCTGTATATCTGTTCCAAATTTCATCTAAATCGGTTCAGTGGTTTAGGCGTGAAAAGGTAACATACAGACAAACAGAGTTACTTTCGAATTTATAATATTAAAGTATGGTTTTATGATTTTAGATAAAGCTAGTTTGATATGTCTGATCTATTCTCTCAAGCAAATTATGAAATGTTTAAATTAAGTATAGCATTACGACAAAACTTTTTAGGTATTCTGTCTAATTCATTTATGACCGGTTTCTGAAGAATTCTTAAACGGAATTTAATCTTTCAATAGCTGCGAATTCCTTCCTTATGCTCGGTTTTTGAGGTTCTCAGATAAACCCTCGATAATAATTCACTCGACTTTTAAGCTAAATTCTTCCTTAATGACGTGTTCAGGAACACGAAATCGGACCAATAATCACTATCGAATGGATAAACTCCGTTTAACAACCTCAGAAACCGGGAATTAGTCTGGCATTGGTGGAAACCTTTGCTTAGCAGTATCAAAAAAATATTTTGATTGATGATTATTTCTAATCTTACGTCCGTTTTAACTAACACTACGCGACAACAATATGTAATGCCCACAGATATAGATACACCTAGATAACGCAAGAGCAACTACTTCGCGTGCCAAAAATCGCACCAGCTTACGTTTGAAAATCGTAAGCCGCCACTTTCGCGCTCAGTCCTGCGTACTGCTGGCTGGGTGAGCGTGAGCGAGAGAGCGCGAGCTTATGACGTCATAGTAGGTAGTCAAAAAGTGGCACGCTCAGTTTTTATACAGTTCGTGATACTTGCGTTATCTAGGATCTATATCTGTGGTAATGCCTAATAATAGCGCATTAGTCGCCTTTGGTAAAGTGTGTGCGAAAACTTAGCGGGACCCACAAAAAGACACGCAAGATATCTTTTCCTATAGATCACGCTATAAGACAATATTCAATAGTACTTTTTCCCCACACAGGCATGCACGCAGAAGAACAACAAAAGATGGGTGAGCGCGTCGCTTTCTACCAGCAAGCCGTCGAAAAGCTAGCGGAAGCAAGAAAGCTAGCAAAATACATTGAACCCACAAAAATAACGCAAGACGCACTCACATTCACCAACGATGTCGTGGAAGGAAAGCGAAAAGCTGCAAAGAACGAAAATGAGTTTATTTATCATGAGGAGGTGCCTGAGAAGGACCAGCTTTCGGATATGAAGCCTGTTTGTCTGGTGAAGGCACTTCCTATCAACTTTAATGATCCAGAAGTGAGTATGGCTACCTTATAAAGTACCGTAGTTAGTTACCGCTTTACTTGTGGTAACCAAGTGTGCAAACATGCTGTGAAAAAGTGTGTCAGGGGCCATTCAAGTATTACGTAAGCACTACAGAGGGGCGGGGGGTCTTTGCTTTGCGTATTTTTGATGACATGGGGGATGAGGGGGTCTGGATAGTGATTACGTTAGCAGTACTTATTTTTTTACTCTTTCGGATTTTCTACAAAATTTATTCGATTTTGGTTTGTACACATATCGAAACCATACTTGTCTATGCTTGAAAACGAAACGCATATAATTGCTGCTCATGAATCAATAAAGAAACCAGAACATATTAAAAATTCATTACTAATGTTTACGTAAGCATGGAAGCGGGGGTAAGAGCTTTGCTCACTTTTGCTGACGAGGGGGACGGGGGGTTAATAATTGCAATAAAATCTGCTTACGTAATACTTGAACGGCATCTCACAGCATGTAGCATCAGCACATAACACATACACTTCCGACTTCGCCGTGTCTCGGACGGTACCGGGAGGTCCTATGCTTACACACACAGCTTGATTGTACATTAGGTAACCACAAGTAAAACACGCGTCGCTTCGTGAGTTAAAAATACTGTATGTAGTTTCCTTTTTTGGACACAGTCGGTCTGTCTAGCCTTTTCCCAACTATGTTGGGGTCGGCTTCCAGTCTAACCGGATGCAGCAGAATACCAGTATTTTACATGGAGCAACTGCCTATCTGACCACAACCCAGTTACTGGGTAACACGATACCCTTTTTCCTTTTTTGGACCCACCAGAATATAATCATTTTTAATGTACTTTTTTGATAAGGAAATACCTATTCTATAAATAATTTTTTTGTGTACATTTTCCTATTAGTCACAATAGATTGTTACAGAATTGAGTAGTGCAGACTCTCTATACACTTCTAAGAGACAGATCAATAACTAGTTTGACATTATTTATTCTTTTTAATCTAATCAGAGAATCTGCTAGTGACTGTGACAAAAAATATTACATCAATTATTGTAGTTGTCCAAATAAGGTTTTATTTTTGGTGTAGTGTCAATTAACTGAAATAACATATTAGTGTAAGGTAAACTACATCTTCCACTTCCGCTTTGGCACAAGTTATGTGACAAACAATAGCTCTAACCGCAATCGAAGGTTTGCCAGCATGTCCAAACTGGCTCTATATTACCCGACTGCCCCAGAAGGAAGGCAATCTTGGTTTTTTGTAAGATATCGCAGGCAAACCATATTTGGTTTGCCTGTAACTTTTGTTTATTCCCTGCCTGCAATATCTTACAAAACCAAAGCTCAATAGATAATTGCGCTTGTTTTTCTCTTTTCAGTTACGGTTTTTTTTTAAATCTGATTTTTTTTGGTAATTTTTGTGGCCTTGGAATATTGAACCATGTATTTTAATCCCGTGCCCCCTCCAGGTGTCAGGTACCGACGTGTTCTCCCGATTGGTCCCGATGATAGCGCACGAGGCGTCCTCGGTGTACTCGGAGGAGAAGGCCCAGATGTTGCGCAACATCGTCACTATGGTGGAGGCTAAGAATACGGAGCTGACGGAATTTATGTCGTCTCTGCAACTGGACCAGTTGGATGTCATAGAATCTGTTCAGAAGTGAGTAGAATTTGTTCAGTTTTTTTAGCCATCTTGTTATTGTGTTTGTTCTTAGGGATTCCTACTTTTTCGTCGTTGACAACATTCTATCGCGGAATACAAATGTAGCTAGTTTCCCCCTAAAGCGAATGTTTCTCCGAAGGACAATCGCGGGCGGCACCAATTAAAGGTCATAATCAGCTTATAATGTTCCCACTGCTGGGACACAGGCCTCCTCTCGGTGAGAGGGAGTGTGCCGTAATCCACCACGCGGGCCCAGTGCGGGTTGGCAGATGTCACATATCTTCGAATATTTGGCTCTAGGACATGTCGATTTTCTCACGATGTTTTCCTTCATAATTATGAGAGCAGTGGTGAAGAAATAATTTATACAAATTAAAGCGCCTGTCTGGGTTCGAACCTACGACTTACAACTCGTAAGTCGCGGCCGTTACCACTTGGCCACCACTGCTCCTTAAAGGTGGATTTTGGCAAAATCTGACAATGATTTTCTGAACAGCAAAGCTTTGTAGATTCTCGTCTCTGAGTCTTATCGAGCTAGAATAATAATAATATAATAAAAAGTATTTATTTCACAAAAACATAGCACTTTGCACTGTATACATTGTTTGAAAATAACATATACATTATTATGCAATATTAGCCTCTATCTTTTAAACTAGGACTAGCCTGTATCTTAAAAGATAGGGTTCAACCAAGTGGATTCTGTTAATATTCACAACCATAAACAGGAGAAGACAGTGTCAATGATTTTCACTAAGAAAAAAACAAAAAAATAACAAAAACTAATTCTAAGTAACAAAATAAGTGTGAAAGACAGCAGACATGCATGTGTATGTAAGTATGTGTGTGTGGATTGAATCCAGACAGAATAACAATATTGTGATCTGTTGTCACTTAATGTTACGTGCGAAATTGATTACCTTATGTCTTTCAGAGTACCTCAAGAGATAGTGGATAGATGCGCCGCAATGAATGCTAAATCTGAGATCATACAGACGTTGGTCGACTCTATGAACAATCTCGCTGAAATCATCAGTGACGTGGAGGAATCTTTGGGCGAGATCAAAGAAATAATACAGGTACGGTAAAACTCTTTCATTTGTTTTACACACATTTTGTTCTTAAAATCATCGCATTTTCTCCAAAGAAAGGTCCTTTCAATCAACAATCAACTCAGCCTATCGCAGTCCACTGCTGGACATAGGCCTCTCCCAGACTGCGCCACAGCACCCTGTCCTCCGCCTTCCGCATCCAGTCTACCCCAGTCACCTTCTTTAGGTCGTCCGTCCATCTAGCTGGGGGGCGTCCCACACTACGCTACTGAGGTCCTTTAGATTGACAGTAAATAGGTGATGACAGTGTTATGTTTTTTATTCGAGTGATCTTATCTTTTTGTATGCACGTGTTTGTGTGACAAATAAATCTATTTTTCATTCTTTCTTTCACCATATTATGTTATTGGCGGATTGACAGCATGTACAGTGGTCGATCATAGCACATAATTATATGAAAAGGAGCTTGGGTTGTTCTGTGGCTACGCTTTCGCTAAAGTTCCCAATAAAAGTAAATAGCGAAAGGCCATGACAGGCTCACTCAATTGTCTTGGTAAAATTGCGGCAGTTCTCTTTAAAAAGATCCATACTTAATATTGTAAATTCGAAAGTAACTCTGTGTGTCTGTATGTTACCTTTTCACGCCTAAACCGCTGAACCGATTTCGATGAAATTTGGTATAGAGATAGTTTGAGTCCCGGGAAAGGACATAGGATAGTTTTTATCCCGATATTCCACGGGATCGAAACTTACACGGGTGAAACCGCGTGGCGCTGCTAGTAATTCATACATTTTAAACGCATAATCATTTCTATATTCCCAGGAGGAGACAGCAAAAGAAAAAGAATACCAAAAGGTGATGGGACCCCGCCCCCCATCCATAGTACAAACGGAGCTATCCCGCGAGTACCACAAGTACCAAGAAGCTCATACGAGAACCAACGAGAGCAACCAAGTACTACACAAGGCTATGACATTACACATCGCCAACCTTAGGCTCTTGGCACAGCCCTTAGATGTACTGGAGTGTAAGATACCCAGCATTGATAATATTGGTGAGTGAATATGGGTTTTTTGAACTAGCTGTGAGAAGTTGGCTTTAAATATTAGAGATCGACAGTCTCCAGGCGTTTAATTTTTTAAACGAAGTTCCTTAATAGTCCTGTCAAACTAGTTATTGATCAAGTCAATAAAGGAATTGTAGAGTGCGTGAGCAAGGAAAAGCGTTATTCCCCCATCCGACTTTCTCTCTCCCTCTTTCTTTTATATGCGAGCGTGTGTGCGTGCAAGTATAGTAAGGAACGAGTTCCTGTCGGGGGTTTCCTGACCGCACACGTTTTTTTTTTTGCTTGCCGTGAATATTGTAACTGGCGAGGTCAGTTAATCATAAGTTAAAATTTTCCCCATTGTTCTATTCACAAATTTTCCCGCTGACGTTAATTGGATGCGCGGAAGTAGCTTGTTTGATAAGACAGGAAAGATGTGTATGTCGACCAAACAACGAATTATACAGGGTGGCAGAGACATCGACGCGTAATCTTTAACCATGAATTAATTTTCGTCGGTAATCAAAAAAGAAAAAAAAAATCTGCTGTTTTATAGAAAAGTGCAATTTACTTTTTTATTTATTTTCCATTTATTTCAGGCATCAAGGCCCATATAAAACACATAAAATACGATATTAATATAACTTAAAAATACTATAATAAATACATACAACATTATAATTACACTAAGAAACTAACTAAATACGAAGTGTCTGCGTCATGTTTCGCTGACTGGTGTCATGTAGCCGGCCACGAAACCGGCGGTACACAACACCCTTCGGCCAGAACTTTTCCTTGAGGAACTTGTGTGAACAACAATTTTTTTTGACCAGAATAATTTATTGAATTCATGGTCACAGGTTGCGAGTCGATGCTCCAGCCACCCTGCCTGGAAACCCTCACATTAGTTTGCTACAGCGCATGACGTCATTGTTCAATTATTATTTTTCTGTCTACAGTTGGTCTCGACCGCGAAACTATGTCGGAAATGCGCCGCGTAGTCGGCAAAGTACGTGAGATGCAAACCCAACGAGACTCATTGATACAACAACTAAGAGAAGCTGTGACAAGCGATGATATCACAGCGCAGCTGTTAGCAAGGAATAATGAGCCTAAAGAGGAGATATTTAAACAAGAGTTGAAGAAACATAACCCGCAGGTACCTTTATATATTATTTACTTTAGGGACCGCCTCCACGAGCGAGAGAATCGCGGCGATAGTCTCGCCGTACCATCAAATTTTCGCGGCGATGATATTGCCGTGTGGAGACACGTTCTAAGAGAGTGTATAGAAATACGTGCCACGACGATAATATCGCCGCGATTCTCTCACTCGTGGAGGCGTCCCCTTAGTCTCTAAGAAGAGTAGTTAATTTCAGACGACATTGAATATAAACATAACGTTAATATAATGAGGGGCCCGTGGCTAAATAATAACAGCCGCACAGGTCGATCGATCAGGTTAAGCTACGCTTGCCGCGGTTGGTCTATGGATGGGAGACCATCTTTACATACCGAGACCCCTCCGTGTCTCGGAAAGCACGTTAAGCCGTTAGTCTCGGCTGTCATTCGTGGATCTTTGACAGTCGTTACGAGTAGTCAGAAGGAAGCCCAAAAGTCTGACAACCAGTCTTACCAAGGGGTATCGTATTACCCAGTAAACGGGCTGTGGAGGTCCGATAGGCAGTCGCTCCATGTAAAATACTGGTATTCTGCTGCATCCGGTTAGACTGGAAGCCGACCCCAACATAGTTGGGAAAAGGCTAGGCAGATGATGATTGAACATAAACATAACATCACGCTTGGGCCAAGTGGTAACGGCCGCGATTTACGAGTTGTAGGTCGTATTTTCGAACCCAGACAGGCGCTTTACATAACATAATCAGCCTATAATGTTCCCACTGCTGGGACACATTCTTCCTCTCAGTGAGAGGGAGTGGGCCTTAATCCACCACGCGAGCCCAGTGCGGATTGGCAGATGTCACATGTCTTTGAATTTTTGGTTCTAGGACGTGCCGGTTTCCTCACGATGTTTTCCTTCACCGTTTTGAGAGCAGTGGTGATGAAATAATTTACACAAAGTAAAGCGCCTGTCTGGATTCGAACCTACGACCTACAACTTTACTAGGCGCTTTACTTTGTGTAACTTTTTTCATCACCACTGCTCTCAAAACGGTGAACGTATAACGGTGGTCCTAGCACCAAAAAATTCGAATACATGTGACATCTACCAACCCGCACGGGGCCCGCGTGGTGGATTACGGCCCACTCCCTTTCACCGAGAGGAGGCCTGTGTCCCTGAAGTAGGAACATTATAGGCTGATTTTGATTATTATTACAACATATTTGTTCTCAAAGTATTTTTATTGTTTTAGATTCAAATAATCGAGGCGAACCTTGCAGCTCAAGAGAATATCATCAACAAGTTAACTGCGGTGTACGCGTCATACGGAGACTCGAGGCGTTTGCTGTCCGATGTACTGAGGAAACGAGAGGGACTTATAAATGGTAATATTTCTTGTAAGATTTTGTGCCGGAGCAGAGCAATTTCAACCCTATGTGAAAGTAGATAGAGTTGAATTTCAATTATTGTTGAATTTTTCTGCCATTTGCTGATCCTTACATAACTCAATCGGAATTTGTTTGAAAAGATACTAGAATTCTAATATCCTTTGGACTATAAGTTTTTTCGTGTGGGTTTTCGATTTTTGCAATGCTATTCGAGTGGTACAATCATTTATAAACTTGACCAGATTATCAGCTCAAACTTAGGTCAGGCCTTAATATCACTCCGTTAGAGTATTATTATGGGGCCCTATTATCACTCTGTTAGAGTATTATTATGAGGCCCTAATATCACTCTGTTAGAGTATTATTATGGGCCCATAATATCACTGTTAGAGTATTATTATGGGGCCCTAATATCACTCTGTTAGAGTATTATTATGGGGTCCTAATATCACTATGTTAGAGTATTATTATGGGGCCCTAATATCACTCTGTTAGAGTATTATTATGGGGTCCTAATATCACTATGTTAGAGTATTATTATGGGGCCCTAATATCACTATGTTAGAGTATTATTATGGGGCCCTTATGTTTCTTCTTGAATGCCTTGTTTCTAATGTTAGCTCAATAAACGTTATCTTCTCTTACAGCCCTCATAACATCCTATGACACATACGAGGAACTGCTGGGCAAGTCGCAGAAAGGGCAAGAATTTTACAAGAAGCTATCGCACAACGTGTCTCAACTGCTGGCTCGTTTACGATCTACATGTCAAGTACAAGAGGAGGAGAGGGCTCAGCTGCTGAACAAACAAACCAGCAAAGGTATGTATAGTGTAGTGATTAGGTAGATCGAAGTAGTATTAGAGAAAGAGTGGATTGTATATTATAACAAGACTAGCAGCGCTCCGCGGTTTCACCCGCATAAATTTAGATCCCGTGGGAATATCGGGATAAAAGTATCCTATGTGTCAATTCAGGATGTCAGCTACCTCCATACCAAATTTATTCCTCGTAGTTTCGGATTTGGCCATCCACGCCTACTTGAAATATTCACCCTTATAAAATTCAGTCATGACTGACTGATATATCAACGCACAGCCTAAACCGCTGGTCCTAGAGACATCAAATTTGTAGGGTGTGTTCTTTGTGAAGAGTAGGCATCCACGAAGAAAGGGTTTTTCAATGGACGAACAATGTCCTTTAAAATGATTCAGATTAAGATTGATAGTGTGTTACGCAATTAGGGTGCTGGCATAAATTCAGTTTACAGGCTCAGTTGCTTTATTATAACTCTTCAACTGAGATGAGAATGATAAGAGTGATGTATAGTATTGCACGAATAGATAGAATAAGAAATGAGTCCATAAGAGGAATTCTGAAAGTGACCTCCGTAACAGAATGAGGAAAGAACTGTGTGGAAATCGTTTGTCATGTTATGGGCAAGTGATACGGAGGAAATAGGAAAATTTCGTAAGGAAAGTTTTGAGTATGAATGTCGATGGCTATAAGAGTAGGGGAAGACCAAAGAAACGAGGGATGGTCTGTGTGAACGATGATAATTATGGTTAGAAAGGGGGTGACTACTGAGATGACGACTAATAGAGCAGTATTATGGAAGGAAAAGACATGTTGCGCTGACCGCAAATAAATTTGTATAAGGGCAGGAGAATGATTATATCAAAGATAGAGGTTACGATTTCATTTCAATTACCCTATCTTTTTTTGAAGCATATCGTCGACCGTACGTTCAATTGAGGTAAGGGACAAAATACCCAAAATGAGTTGAGTATACAGTTTTGTTCAGAATTGTTCGCTCTATCGAATGGTGAATATGAAAAAATTCTAGCTTAAGAAAATGTCCCTTACCTTACTTCCTTATTTTTGGATCCAAATTTCGAATCAGCCCCATAATAACGTCCGAAAAAAAACTTTGTCGGCCTCTCCTGAAAAATCGTATTTTGTCCCTTACTACAATTGAACCTACGGTCGACGATATAAACATGAATGAAAGTAAACAACTAGTCGGTACTTCCTACGTCACCAGCAGCGACTCCCACGCCCACGCCGCACAGCGCGGCCGCGCCGACCCCGGCGCCCGCGGCCAGCTCGGCCGGCGCGGCCGCGGGCGGCTTGTGCAAGCTGAAGGACTACCTGCCTTACATGAAGCAGAGGAGCAGTCGGAGCGTTACGCCGCAAGGTAATCATTCATTATTCACTTACTGCAGTTATAAACGGCAATAACTCAACGGCTCTCTTTGCAATAAACAGGGTGGCAGGGAGTCATAACGGATCACGGGTCACCGGTGACAAGCATTGCACTTTTCTATGAAAAATTTTTAGACTAAAAAAAAATCTACGCTACGGGTCTAGAATTATGTGCTGAATTCATGGTTATTTACAGTTTGGTCGTCGATATCTCTGCAACCCAGTAGATGACCTATTTTTAAATCTGTTAGATAGATCAATATTAGCAGTAATTATTGAACGAAATCTTGTGAGTACAAGAGCCTGTAGCGGTATCTACAAAAACGCCACATGCGGACTACGCGTCATATTGACGTCGCGCAAAATCCTGCATCTCGCAAGCAAAGTTCACCGCGCAGCTAGCATAAATACAACGGCCCGTCATGAGTTATCGCGCAGTTGCCCGTCAGATACAACACCCGTCTGGTCGGAGGATCCTCCCTTTTCTATAGAGTGAACTTTACACCCTGTTCCTCATACCTCTATACTGGGATGGCGCTGTGCGGTACAGGCCACAAAATAGGTAGTCAGCCTGGCTACTAGCAAATTATATTTTCCTCCAAATTTTCTTTTCTGTTTTTTTCTTTGCGTCATGTTTACTGCAAATAAATGTATTTTCTGTTTTCATTTTTAAATCTTGATAAACTTTTTACAAAGGCATGGGTTAGTTGGATAAACAAAAGTTTCATTATAAGAAAAGCAGAACAGATATGAGTTTGCTGAGGATTTTCGTCAATCTGTAAATATGTCCGGAACCGACTTTTTTTTTTTGTACAAAGTCGTTATGAACTTTATGATTATTACAGTATTACAGTACTGGTAACGCACAAATTAGATACATCTATACACACAGATCGCGCATCTCCTGGAGAATTATCGCGCATTCTCGAGAATTCCCGCAGTAACAAGCTCGTATCTAGTTTGTACGTTAGACAATTGACCTAAAGTTAATTTTGCTATTACGAAAACTTGATTCCACTCCGTTCCGCGGCGGTGTAAATTGAGCCTAATTGTTATGACAATTAGGCTCAATTTCAGTGGCGAAGGTACCTACCATACAACTCGATTTCTACCGGCTTCCCTTGGAAAATTCAGAACATAGCCACTCTATAGTCAATTTTATCATTGAAATTTTCTTTTGGAATTTTTTTTTGCTCCGGCTTACCTCTGTCATAAATTCACCCTTCGCCACTGCTCAATTTACACCGCCGCGGAACGGAGTGGAATCAAGTTTTCTACAGCTCGGGATGTGAATCAAAGACCTCGTTTGGTTTTGTTTTTGTCACTTTTTGTTTTATAGAATACAATTATGCTTAATTGATCTCCGTTGTTATACTACACGTTGACATTGTTAAACCATTATTTATCTACGACTAATTCTTCATTGCAGCTCCCGTGGACCACATTCCTCAAGACTCGTACTATCCTGAAAGCATTTATCCTACTTCCGTACGACCGACACCGGTTGGCTCTGAAGGTATGTCAACACAATTTATTTATTTACTACATATTTTATTTCTCACCTTTTAGCCACAAACTAACTTGACAATTTCATTTATATCGGAATACTAGCAGCGCCCCGCGGTTTCACCCGCATAAGTGTCCCGTGGGAATATCGGTAAACTTATGTTTTAAATAAATGAATAAATAAAAAATCGGGATAGAAACTATCCTGTCCTTTCCCGGGACTCAAACTATCTCTATACCAAATTTCGTCTAAATCGATTCAGCGGTTTAAGCGTGAAGAGGTAACAGACAGACAGACGGACACACTTTCGCATTGATAATATTAAAGTATGGGTTTTTATAAAATTCATCGCACGTTTCATTAAAATTTGTTTGTAAACAGTACTGCAACCAGAAAACTCAAACAAAAATATTTGTTGCAGCAACCGACGTTAACCAAATGCAGTTACCGGACGGCGTCGTAATGCCTCCTGTACAAGCCGTGCCGAGTCCGTACGACCGGTACATATACGGGCCGGATGCCGACACTTACAGCATTCCCTCAAACTACTTGTTCCCTGCGACGAGCAAGCCGTATGACAAGTCGTCACACGAAGATGTGAACTACGGATACTCCACATACACACCGCCGCAGTTCTCAGCGCACACTTCCGAACAACAAATATATTCGAATCCTTACTATTCCAACTCTTATGGCACGCAACACAATGCTACTGCCGTCACAGATTCACAGAGCTTTTCTACAAATGTCAACGTGAATCCCAATCAGACTTACGAACCGTACATAAACCAGATGGGTCCAATACCAGAGGCTTCGTTATCCGCTGTTTCCGCGTACAGTGCCGCCATCCAAACGGATTTGATCGCGAATTTCACACAAATGCAGGTGTCTGCAACGAAAGCTGAAGAATACGGTGCTGATTATTCGCAGACGTTTTACTCTGTTCAGTACCCGAATGTGTCGACCCCTGGATCGGCCGCTTACACAAGTGCACCGCAGAATTCTAACACGAGTTTGGCACCGTCACAAGTACATTTAGATTATACCTCGTTGAACTATCCGTACAACAGTAGCGACTCGACGCAGCACAGCCAGCAACTACCGACCTATACATCTGCGGAACCTGCGTACAGCTACTCAAATACATTCGCATCAACATCTCAAGGGTATACGTACTCCAACGCTGTTACGTCGACGACGTCAACCATTAATAACTCTGGCAGTCTTCCATACTCGTATACTTCGGAAGTCGATTCTAACTACAATCCGGCTTTTGACTTTGATAAGCCTATAAAGTCACATACTACAGGCGAAGCGTTATCTAACGTACCCTTCCAACCGTCTTACCAAAACTACAGTTCGACTGTACCGGGCTATTCAAATCAGCCCGAGAGTTATAACCCGACTAACACATATGGTTATACCGACCAAACAAACACAAGCTACGCACAGCCCTACCAAAATCATCCGGGTTATAAATTCAACTCATCTACGGGGATCTATGAATACAATTTCGGTTCTCAGAATTCGTATACGGGGTATGATAATACTGTGCCAGAGAATGTGAACTATCAACAACCGGAGAAAGATCCGAATTGGCCTCAGCATGCGATTTATACGAACGCGGGGAAGATGGGGACTTGTGAGACAGTGCAGTCGCCTGATAACTCGCAGATAGTGCCGCAAATGCCAGCAGACCAACCAATAAATACCCAGATATACTATAACAATAGTTACGGGTACCAGAATGTGACGTCACCAACCAACGAAGTACCAGCCGCCCCACAGCCTACCAATAACTATCAACCGGTAGCCAACATAAACCAGGCAGGCTACATACAAAACGTGCAGTCCCCACAAGAACAAGTCTCGTTTAATAACAACCAAGGTAAGCTCTTATAAATAACTTGTACCAAAAATATTGTAATTATTTGTCAATAAACGAATTTAAACTAAAAAAGGCATTTCATTCGACATTGCAGTGACGACACCGAAAGAGGTAACTGAGCCAAAGGTAGAAAATAATTCTGAGGTAGATAATCAAACTCCTACAGTCGTTGAGCAAAATATACCAGAAAAACAATCAGTTCCAACTGAAGTTAAGCCTGAAGAGGTCAAGTCAGAGTTGACTGCGTTCGACTTGCTCTCGGAAATCGACTTTTCGGTAGAGATGCCGCCGTTAATGCCGGAAATTAAAGTGCCGCAAATATCCGAGAGTGCCATTCGGAAGCCGGTGGTGCCTAAAGTGGAGCCCGTGAAGAAAGTGCCAGTGAAAGAGGAGGTTATTGAAAGGCCTGCCAAGAGGGATTTGTTTTCCGACCCGAGTTTGATGAACCAGTTTACTCAGGAAGTGAAGAATTTGCAGAAGTTGACTGATTCTTTGACCGACAAAACGCCTAGTGGGTTAACTGTTTTAGACGCCAAGTGGAAGACCTTCCAAGACTTTCAGGTAAGTATTTCTTAGTAACTTCATAGGTTTTCCATTTTGTTTGCTGTATTAAAGTTTCAGTTCATTGGGACCAGCTTTTGTGGGCGTTATTTTGCTTCGCATTTATGCTGTTTGAATTCGACAAAAATACTTGCGAGTTATTTTGAGTTCCTTTTAAACTGATGATCATAATGTTCTCGTAAAGTTCGACTTCATGAGACACTTATTAATTTGTCGTTAAAATAATTATTAACAAATATTATGTTCATGGGCGCTTTCATCTCCTAAAATATTTTTGGAAATAGAACATTCATCCTGAATTTGGAATGTGTCTCCAACTAAAAGTTATTCATATGCATGGGTGGCTCCCCCCCACTTTGAAAAACAAGTAAAGTAATTGATAAACCTTTTCTTTTAGACGAAGCAGAACATGACGAGGTCAAAGACGATTGCGATGCAGCACACACACGGCAACATAGTGACTGAAGTAGTGCCTTTTGATGACTCGAGACTCACTCTTAAGTCTGATCCTGACGCGTTTATCAACGCCTCTTATTATAAGGTAAGATTCCGGCCTATGCCATAGATAGGTATTTTGCTATAGTAAACTCATACAGGAAAAAATATTAACCTGTACGCAAACTGTAACCATAAATTTAGTAAGTATATGATTTTAGACCCCCCCCCCCTTTTTTTTTATGGATGGGAAATCATCAAATGACCCCTCCCGCTCTAGGTGGAGCGAAGGGAGTGTCAGACTCTTACTGACTAAAACCCATCCGTGTTCCTTCCTTAGCCCTTTATGTTCCGGGGTAGCGGTAACCCTTTCGGACAATCCTGCACCCCCGGCAGGCTTCGGCCCTGGCAGGCCCCTTCCTTTATGCTGACAGGCCCCCCCCTAGCGTAGAAATTTTTAGTCGTTTTTAAAAAAAAAAATTGATTGTCTGTAATGTCGGCTTACGGACGATAATTTTACGTGATAACGTCATAAGAAAACATCAGATAGATGCGTCACAAGCCGAACGCTTAGGCCGATCGTGCCTCTCTATCGCTTGTTCTGCGCTCTCGCTTGCACACTCGGCTCAGGCGGAACGTGAAAATGAGTCATCCTTTTTCGTGCGTGCAGCCGCGTTCATCGATTTATAAGACGTTATTACGTCAAAAAAATATCTGATGTTTCATAGAAAAGTGCAATGTCTACGCGTTCAAAATATATGGAAAAGCAATTTTTTTTATATAACCGACGAAAAATTTCTACGCATAGAGTCATAAGCCGAATTTATGGTTTCAGTTTGCGCGTTAGTTATTTTTTTTTCCTGTATACATTTTATGGTAACCCTGGCGATATTTTGTAACTCGTTTAAAGAAACCCTTTTTGACGAAACAATCGTTTTGTAATAGACCGTGGTAATACTATAACTAACTTCTAATGCTAATACTTGTTTTGAAAAGCTTGTTTTTATTAAAAGTTACCAAAAAAAAAAAATAGGTAATTAAACATGTTTTTATCCAACTCATTAGTTGCCGAAAAATATTTGCTTCCGTAATCTGTTTGATGTTAATGTGTTGTTGACATTATAATTAGAGTTTACAGTAACAAAAACAAGTACATAGTTCCAAACAAGTAAAAAAATAAAGCAAACATCGTATTTCAATTTTCACACGCTTTAGATTTTATACCTAAGGCGGGTACCACACCTCCGCCGGGAAACCATAGCAGCGAAACCACAGTAGTTCCGCTCTGACTTGTCCCTTGTACGACAGACGAAACAGAAGCGAAATTGCCTGTTCTAAAATACATATTTGATTATGAGTCTGTCTCTTTCCCGCGTGATTTCGCTGACCTGGCGATGCCATTTTTGTTTCACGTATCTGTGGCAGTTGATAAAGCGAAACTATTTTTTTTTTGTTTAATAAATGATGATTTTACGGAGAAAGGGATCCAAGAGATTCGTAGTAGACCTATACTAAGTCGAAAGAGACGACACTTTGCTCCGACTGAAACAATTCAACTGACTCGCATGGTGTTCGCGACATAATGTAGTAACGTTTCGCAGCGGAATTCGATAAGCGGTTTCGCATAATTATTTTCGCGTCGGAGGTGTGCTAAGGCCCTTAACAATAAATAGTACAGTACAAAGTCAGTCGATTGATTTCTGAAGAAATTTAATCTAGGTTACATTAGATTTCTTTCTTTTATTTTTTCTTTGTAACCCGCAGCATAATTTGTTCTCTATTTGTTACAGCAACTAGCGTCATGGTGCATTCCACTTGTGATATCTAAGAATCCTAGCGAACCTCAATACAACGTGTTCTGGAAAGCAGTGTTAGAGCATAAAATTAGCTGTATTGTTTGTTTGTTAAGTGAAATCGAGGTAAGCACCCATTTTAATGACTCATTAATTTAAACATCATTTATTAATTTCACTTGTAGTCTGTAGCAGTGTTTATTTGTCTACCAATAAGTCAAAGAAACACCTGAATATTATTTCAATATTTTTTTTCTTTCAAGAATTAGTAAAATATCTGTTCTTTCGGGATTCTATAATAAATTAATATATCGGTAAAATGGACTGTCATAAAAATACGTCATCCTTAGGTTTTATCGTAAAGCCATGAAAAAGGTATCAAACGCACTAATGTGTAGTTTTTTTACTGTATGCAAGATTTCAATATACGTGAAATAAGTATTGCCTAACCCCTAAGCTTTTATCACACCACAGTTGGCGTATTTGTCGAAACATTCGCGTTATTGCACTACCAAAAAGCGAACTTGATTTCAATCGTGATAGGGTATATTTTGTGTTGCCCAAATAAAATAAATATTTTGGCAAATACTCCAGTGAAGTGCCAGCATCAAATTATTACCGCCTAATTATTCCTGGCTAACAAAACCTCCTTTCTACCAGATGCAAGGCAAAACCTACTGGCCAACAGCTAAAGGTCAGTCCTTAGACCTTTCAGATGGACTGAAAGTTCTCCTAGACGATGTGGTATGCACCGTGCATTGGACTGAAAGGAAACTGACGGTGACCACCGGCAAGACTGTGCTGCATGTCACGCATTACCAGATCAACGTGTTTCCTGCCAAGTAAGGTCTAAATAATAGTGACGATGTTTGTTAGTGATCCTAAGATTTCTACTACATTTTCTGTTTTTACCCGTGAGAACTTGTAATTGGCTTTATGTCTCACTAGCTGCGCCCCGCGGTTTCACCCGCATAAGTTTCGATCCCGTAGGAATATCGGGATAAAAAGTAGCCTATGTCCTTTCCCGGGACTTAAACTATCTCTATACCAAATTTCATCTGAATCGGTTCAGCGGTTTGAGCGTGAAGAAGTAACAAACATATAAACACACACACTCACAAACTTTCGCCTTTATAATATTAGTATGAAGTATGATATAAGGCCCTGCCGCGCTAAAGCCAAAGATGTAAACAACAATGGTCGCTCGAAATTGAATAAAATCGATATACAAGAACATTTATTTGAAGTAATGTTTGTTTTCGTCTAAATCTCGGAGATTTTAAGTAATGTTCTTGTGTTTTGATTTTATTCAATTTCGAGCGGCCATTGTTGTTTACATCTTTGGCAAATTTAGCGCGGCCGGACCTTACAATTGTTATGCTTCTGTTATAGCTGTTGGTTCTCCGATAAATAAATAAATAATATTGGAATTTGAACCTTATATCAATGATGTAAAAGTCACATGACGCGCGCTCGTGATTTACATGTATTGTGTTGTCAGTACCAATTTTTTAGATTGCTATTTCTTTTGAAACTTACGCATAATATGAAATGAAATAGCTTTTTCTTTAATTAGGATATCGGAATCAATCGTACACGTCATGTTGTAAAAAAATATAAGCTAAATGGATTCGACATTTCCTATCTGACTACTTCTGAAAAGAAATCGCGAAACAAACTCAAGGAACATGGAGTATGAACTTCCATCCTAACATTACAAAAATCTTATTTCAATCCTAGCAAATAAGAGATTCCACCAACTCGGATTAGAACCTATAAAAGCTGGCCGCATTGTTTTTTTATAAACTGAATCGTATCAATTTGATTTGAGGAACTTGTTACTCGTGCAATCGGTGCAATCAATTTCTTTTTATGTTCGGCAACTTGTGGATCTTGGGGCACTCAAATAAGTGACGATCGATACACGAATCTTTCTCTAAACCCGTCATGCAACATTGAAACTTATAATCGTTATGCAGGTTGGATTTTTGAGACGGGAAAGTAAGGGCGATTTTTGCGATTTCTGACTTGACTCTGACTAGTACTCTTACCTCAGTTGGTCCGATAGAGTTTTTTGATCTTTATAATAAACAGGACCGAATGGCATTAAAAAAAAGGTTTTGTGAAAATTGCCCATTTTCTAGCTGTCTGTACATTTATTCAAAATCTGTGAATGCGAATCAAACTCAAAGACCTTTTCCTTGTAGCGACAATGGTTAAGGTACCTGTCCTTACTGCCGCATCTTAAAAAATCACACTGTATAAAGGCCTATACTTAAATAACAGAAACCCCCTTTAGAATCAAAATATTTCGAAACACGAGTCAATCAATAACTTAACCATCAAAACGTTGCGTGTATTCAGATCCTTACCGTTAAAAAGGCAGTTCTGCACTTAAGTACCATAATTACTTAGCTAATGCGTTTATTGTACCATATAATTTAGGGACTGAAGAAATCGAGTAGCTTTTAAGGCAGTTATTTTCATTTGAATAATGGTTATTGCAAATTGTATCTGACATTTTGATTCTGAATTAAAATTTAATTTTTATTAAGCTGTGTTTGAGTGGTGCCATCAAATTAAGGCGATACCAAAATAAATTGGGGTTTATTTCTTAAACAAGTATTTCACTAGTACAGCATGTTTATTGAAAATTTAATTAATATTCTGACTAAACGAAAACGCATTTGGGTTAAATTTCTTCGATAGAATATAATTTAATTTCGAAAAGACCTCAACTTTATTATATTTTTTTTTCTGTAATTCTAAAATCCTAAGTAATTTGATTGCAATATTGCATTCAAAATGTTCGTAATAGGTAATTGAAAACTGGCTGAAAATATTTTTGATACACAGCTTAATTTACTAAAAAAAAAAAATTTGGTTTGTCGCTTACGTTGTTTTATTTTGGTTCTAGCGCATTGCTGCGCTCTCTTTTCTCGCATGTGGTAGTAATTGACTGTCACTTTCTTATGCCCTCCCAGTTCGCCTTTGTCAGTAATATAGATTAATTTTTTACGTATCACCTTAACATTTAGGAGGTTGCATTTAGGAGGGGTCGTATGTCTCGATGTCACGAATTAGTAGAAACATAACAGATCATCACGCTTGTGATTCTCGAAGGGTTAGGCACAGGAGTACTTATAGTACACCCACATTTCGCCAGTTATGTTTAACTAGCTGTGCCCCCCGGTTTCACCCGCGTAAATGTCGATCCCGTGGGAATATTGGGATAAAAGGTAGCCTATATGTTAATCCAGAGTGTCGGGTACCTCCATACAAATTTTTATCAAAATTGGTCAAGCCGTTTGAGCGTGAAGAAGTAACAAACATATAAACACACACACACACACTTACAAACATTCGCCTTTATAATATTAGTGTGATAATAACGCCATAATGTCTTCTACTTGTACAAGTACCTTCCTCAACAGGGTTGTCTGCTCTCCCCTGGTTCTTCTCGCAGACAAGATCCTCAGCCAAACGTACGACAACAAGCTGAGCAACCAGCTGTGCGGCGCCTGGGTGCAATGCTCAGCGGGGGCGGGGCGAAGCGCCGTGCTCGCCTTGTTGCTGATGCTCATGTGCCAAGTGCGAGCGGGACAACTGGCGCTGTGTGGTGAGTTGCTCTAATAACAGCTATACCTACATATAAAATTCAAAAGTCCTGACTGACTGATATATCGACGCACAGCCTAAACCGCTGGTCCTAGAGACATAGGAGGGTGTGTTCTTTGTGAAGAGTCGGTATCCACTAAGACAGGGTTTTAAAAATTTCACCCCTAAGAGGGCGAATGGGGGGAGGTTGAAATTTAACGCGGATGATGAAACATTGGTAATATTAACAAATTCTGGTCTGTGCCGTATCTAGCAAAATGGAATCACTTTGGTGTCCATCCGTCCGTTCGTCCGTCACAGGCGTTTTTTGCAATACATACATACATAAATTAACGCTTTCCTCCCATGGGGGTAAATATACTACAGAACGCTTTGCTTCGTTTACGTTCATAGAATAACATCTTTGAATCAAGTGTGATCGAGGTCAAGAGCGGGACCATGGTATAACAATACATGGTATTCTCTTCCCGTGACAGCTGGGTCACGTGATTGGCCCGGTAATACGTCATCAGTTGCGAAGCGGTTCTCAAACTTTTTTAGTGGGGAAAAGATAAAAATAATACCCGGCCCTTGAGTAGTTTACAGAAATTAATTGGAAACAAGCTGATGATGGTTTCTATTTGAACTATACTATTACTGAACTCAGTCAGTTGACCTACAATTTCTTGGCGATTCGTTCATCAAAATATGCCTCAATGGCTTATGATGGTCAGATGATAAAAAATGAACTGAACACACACTACCTACCTGAAAGTTGAAAAATATTCGTCATCTCTCAACCAGCATAATAGGTACATTAGAAAGTTAAGAACCTTAGTTTTAGAGATCGATTTTGAAGTCATAGTAGTCAGTCGATACAGAAACGGAAAAGTTTAAAATTACGCTATTATTATGTATTCTGTGTCCACAGGGATCCAAAACACTGATTAATATTTTAGATGAGCCCTTTTGGGCTTTTGAGGCCTTTTGGCCAGAGCCGTTAAACCTTGTTATTTTGAAAAAAGAAACTATCTAGCAAGCTACGTCAACATCACTTAAAAAAAATACATCTGACTTGGCTGTATGAGCCAAGATCTCTTTGCCTGTCCTTAATCAGGACTAAAACAAACAAAAAATCACTACAAAACAAATGTAAAAAAGTCTGAAATGAAATAATATGTAGTAAGGTACACACGGCTATACATCAAGCTATACATTTCCAGTTTTCGCTGACGTCGCATTGTATAGGTTTTCCGTACAATTAGAAGTCAGCTTATAGCGGTTATGTATAGCTTGATGTCAGTGGCGGATTTACCAATAGGCTGAGTAGGCTGGAGCCTAGGGCGCCAGATTTTAGGGGCGGCAAATTTGGGGCTAACATTTTTTTCAAATGTCTTACTGAAATTAAAATGATTAATATATATATACCAACTATGTTTTTTGGAAAGAATAAACAAAGCGAATGCTCAAATTCAGGCTTCTACCGTAGATTTTATCACAGTTGCCGATCTTTACAAGTTCAAGTTCAGGTCTTTCTTTGCAAGTTTTTCGTAGCTGATGAACGAGAACATTTTAATCATTTTGAAGAAAAGGCGAAGCAGAAAAGACATGGGATATTATTGTAGAGGTCGATAGGGGCGGCAAAATTTGAATAGCCTACTGGCGGCAAATGTGTAAATCCGCCTCTGCTTTATGTGTAGCCGTGAGTACATACCTGTTCTTATTGTTGTTTTTGGTCTACAATATTGAAGCCACGCATTTGCTATTATCTCTTCTTTGGGAAAAGAAAAAACCTTATTACACCGCCTTTTTTACTTCTGTTTTTACAGTTTAGTATGGAACAATTAACCATTTTTTTTTTTGCGTATCTTTCAAAGGTTACACTGGTTTCCTTTTCACAGTAAACAATGTTTGGGAACCACAGTATTTTGCTTACCGAGCGAAACAACGCTATAGGTATGAGCGACACGACGATAGCGATGAAATGGTGAGCTGACAGTATGACACTTGTCAATTCGATGTGTGGCCACTGTGTGTAATTGAATTACCTTAGCAAAATGCATTTTTTAACTTAACAAAGCAATTATGAACTAATAATTCAATAGTTTAATCAATTTAAAACTAAATAGATGAATCACACGAGTTACTAAATAGTTAAGCTAGTTAGTAATTTTTTTTATTTTTATTAAATAAATGAGAAAGTCCCTAAATTTACTGAAAAGGACAATCAATGGCAACACTTATCGTGACGTAGACGAAGGCCATCGTGGGAAGAGAATACCAGGCGAAGTATATAATTGTACCATGAGCGAGACCATCCAGTAATAAAATAAAAAAATAGTGGCATCCCTTTTTCGCACTGGATGCCTGATAAATAGCTGAAACACTCCGATACAAAATGATCGACAGATGCCCTCTTATCGCAATTGCGTTAAGCGGATATGGGTTTTGCCTAGGAAATATTTATTACTCAGGGCACAGTCAGAAATTGGGACTTTCCAGTAACCATCATCTCATCATATTCTAAAAAGGGGTAATTGTCCACAGATATGTTAGACGCTGGATGCCTAAACTTGTACACTCATAGAAGCAATGTTTTGGAAGACACGAAATATTTAGCGGATGCCTACAGAACTGCCCTGTTTTACGTCCAAGGAGTATTGTGTTCCGGTAAGTTTGGTGTTTGGTGCTGAATAAATACTCTTTTTTCAAATATTTAATTCAAAGTCACAGTCACGTCTTTCTTTTTTCGAGTCGTAACTTCCTTAAAGGCTTTTATACTTCTGGAGGTGATTTACTTATTTATTTTACTTCAACATATCGCTCATTTGGAGGAATATCGACGTATATGTATTTTTCCCAAAAATGAGTTAAATATGACAAAGCACTTGGGGTCAGTTCACACCGCGACGCGACGCGACGCGCAGTTTTCAAGATAGCAATACAATTATAGACCGTATCCACTACACAAAAAGGTACACAATTCAGTGAGGTGGGCCGCGCGGCGTAGCTCGACGTAGTAGACACCACCTCACTGAATTGTGCACCTTTTTGTGTAGTAGATACGGTCCATAATTGTATTGCTATCTTGAAACTGCGCGTCGCGTCGCGTCGCGGTGTGAACTGACCCTTAGATAGCGTATTTACGTTAGGAAAGCAGACGTAAAAAAAATAAAATAGCATTTACGAGTACGTCGATGTTTCTCCAAATGAGCAATATGTAGAATGGCTATCGACCATTTTTTTTTGTTTTTGTTATCCTATACTGTCCCACTACTGGGCAAAGGCCTCCCCCACATCCTTCCAAGAACTCTTTTTCCACGCCACCTTGAACCAGTCCTCGCGGTACGCCTCCAAGTCATCTCGGCATTTCTCTCTGGGCCGGCCTCGGCGGCCCCTTCCAATTACATTAGTTGAAGAAAATGAGACAAAATTGATACTTTCAAAGTGATGTGCCAGAATTGATCCCCAGTTCCCCACCATTATAATCTTTGTATCCGATTAATAGCTGTAAAGTGCCACAAAAACATTGTGAGAGTAAATACAATTATTATATTTCCTTTATTCGACTAAATACATATAAATTATATTTTTAAATATTAGAATATAGAAAACATATAAAAAATAGTAGCTCACCGGTATCGGGAACAGGGTCCAAGCTACCGGCGGTCAGGGCTCCAGAGAGAGGAACCTCCTGACAATGCGAGCCGTGTCCAGAAGTACTGCTTTCTGAATCAAGCCCTTGATCCAGCTGCCCAACGAGAGCCTCCTCAGGTGTTGGTCGAGGCTCTTGGCTATTTTTATTATTATTATTTCGTTTATTTGTCTATTTACATATTTGATTAAGTTTCTTAACATATAAAAAATAAGTATTATTATTATTATAGCTCTTCTGTTTATTTGTACAAATACATACAATCAATCAATTTGACATAAGCCTAGCATTTAAACCGGTTCTTAACCGGATTCTGTCGTATCAATTAATTACTGTTGTAGTTGTTGTTGTTGTAAACAGACAGTAAACCTCAGTTTTGGCCTATTTTATTGCCCTACCCTAATTATATCTCATCTAATCAGATCGCTATACTTTCAGTTAAGCTGTTTGACGCACGAGATACCATTTACCTGATCAGATTACACATGTATGCACCTTGTTTTACACCAACGTACTGCAAGCTACTGCTAAAAATGAAGTATTATTAATATAATTACCAGGAATAATTTGTATGATTATTTGTTATCAAAAGTTTATGTGATAAAGGCTCATTATGAACAGAATATTATATACATTTTGGTAGTTTTCCAGTTTATATTAGTTGGTTAAACATTATATTGAAATCCATACTAGTATTATAAATTTGAAAGTAACTCTGTCTGTCTGTCTGTCTGTATGTTACCTTTTCACGCCTAAACCACTGAACAGATTTCGATAAAATTTGGCAGAAAGATAGGATAGTTTTTATCCCGATATTTCCACGGGATCGACACTTCTGCGGGGAAACCGCGGGGCGCAGCTAGTTGTACATAATGATTTATTGAGCAACTAGCTGTTTCCCGCGACTTCGTCGGCGATCCTTGATGAAAAGTAACCTATGTCCTTCTCCAGGTCATGCTCTACGCATTTGCCAAATTTCATCCAAATCCGCTTACGCGTTGTCCTGCGTGAGCGACGAATACGACGCGACGCGACGCAACACGACGCGACGTAATGCGACGCGATGCTACACGCGACAAATGTCCTACGTGATTTTGGTCATTACTTCTCGAATCATGGAGAAGTACAGTACAATTTTGCTCGAAAGTTCATATTTAGTTCGTGGTGTCGCGTCTGGTCGCCCTCAAAACAAGTACGCGCTACGTCGCGTCTCGCCGCAAACTGTCATATAGGCCGCAAGCAGGGTATGCCGTTTAGTTGACCGCGTTGGTCGCGTTCGCAGCGTCGCGTCGCGTCATATTCGTCGCTCACGCAGGACACCATGTAGCCGTTTTAGCGTGAAAGCGTAAAAAAAAACAAAGTCACTTGCGCATTTATAATCTTAGTTAGGATACTGGTCCTCTTGTATTCATCGCCAAACCACAATATTGTAGGAGAATATTTGATTGCTTAGAATCGAGAAAAACTCGGAGATTATAAGTAATGTGATGGACTTTTATATTATAGTCTGCTGCATGAAGACTTTTAGTTTAGTTTAGATAAAAAAAAAAAGTTATACGTAACTAGCTGCGCCCCGCGGTTTTACCCGCATAAGTTTCGATCCTGTGGGAATATCGGGATAAAAAGTATCTTATGTCCTTTCCCGGGACTCAAATTATCTCTATACCAAATTTCATCTAAATCGGTTCAGCGGTTTAGGCGTGAAAAGGTAACATACAGACAGATAGACAGAGTTACTTTCGAATTTATAATATTAGTATGAATTTTGCTTATCCAAAGAAAATTCTCATCACTTTCTTTCTATCCAGGAGACCTCCGTATCTGTGAATGCCAAACAGATATCCTTTAAACTAGTTTATCTTTTTGTCTCTTCTTCCAAAAGGTACAACAATGTTCAACGGCGAGGCAGTGTCCCTACCATCAGGCGCGGCAGTTCTTCCCCCAGTTACTCCAACCCCGACCAACCCTGCAACCGCCGGACAAAAGCCTACCAAGTTCTCCCGCGAATCCTTTGAGGAAATGAAGCAGTCCCCAGGATTGAAGAGCGGAGACATGAAGGATCCCCTCAACTTCCTCGACCCTCTGTGGAGTCTGAAGAAGAAGTGAGGTTTATCATTCGTACAATCGTTCGTGAATGATGTTTGTTGTTTGACGACGTCAGTGAACGCAGCGGTACTCAACCCTCGGCCCGGTTTCATGTCTTTCGGATCTCACGTATAAAGAGTATTCTTAATTAGTGTAAAAAAGAATACGATGGATGAAGTTCGCCTGTATCGTTGTGGCCCTAGGAAATAATAGGTTGAGTATCGCTGATGTAGATAGAGCATGCTGAAATTGGATAAAATTATGTTCGTGAATTTCTTCGCCTATGTATTTAAATGTTTTAAGTATTAGTTACGTAATCATTCTTATTTATATGTTTTTCGTTTATCTTTTTAAATTATAAAAAATATTCTTATGAGCGATGTTATAGTTTTCTATATGTATTCAATTTTAGGAATGAAGTAACGTATTAAATCATACTTTAAAGAAATTGTTTCTATAATATCAATTGAAATATTCCACAAATTACGCGTATTTTATTTATGTTATGATGTAGGTAGGTTTATAATTCGCTCTTAGTTTGACATTAATTAGCATAATTATTTCAATTATCACATAACGTGTAACAAATTAGTATGAGTGAAATGTTGATAACGTGTCTAAATCAAGAGATTTTAAACTCGGTTGGCTTAAAGTATTATATTATCAATATTTTGTTAATCATCGATAAAATTCTGAGAATGTGATTTTATGAAAATACCAACTGCATAAAAATGTAAAAAGAGTTTGGTATTTCGCAAAATAAATGCCGCGATTTTGCGGAATATCCAGAAAGTATTATGCGGTTTGACTAGAATAGCCTTCGTATTTTGTACGTATTTCAAATTTTTTGTAGCTAGAACGTTTTTATAAAATTAAAACTAAATTGCTAATACGATTGATAAATAATGAAAATACAAAAAAAATACAGTACGGTAGCACCTAGATTGCTAACTCGAGTTGTACCCCGCGTCCTAACCGAAAAGATCGCTCGCTCGAGTACGTAATCGTTGCGTTCATTTGTCACTCATTTGTTCGAAAGCGCTCTCTGTCGACGCGACCACGTTTTCGGGCTCGCCGAACAAAATAAGGCGAAGATCGCATACTTGCGCGACGATTGCGTTGGTTACGACACGGCTTTAGGTTTGCCAGGTGCTGACTTTTCCAATACATTGCGGTAATACCTGAGTCGTACTGTTAAACCCGGTTTCCAAGACAAAATGAAGTACTAATCTGTCACGCACTTTTGATGCATGAGAGATCCGTCCGACACAACCGGATCTTATGCTATTTTTTCAATTTCTTGCCTTTATATTTTGGTAACCCTGTAACAACATTGCATAGTTTTATTTTGTCAATTAGATTTTACTTTGTCGGGACTTCTACATGAGATTAAAATACAACATAATGGAATTAGGTGGTTAGTAATTCGGAGAACTGATTGTGTATTTACGACCCGAAGTGATCAATTTTAGTATTACAGTTTTTGCACTATTACCTATAAATGACAGTAATTTTAGTGCTTCGGATGAAAGTTTATGAAAGTTTTTGTGTTTTTTTATTTGGAAATGTAATTGTGAATGCGTGGCATATTGCCTAATCAAATAGTTATGAAAGTCTGGAAATTAAAAAAAAAAAAAAAAATTCTCCTTTTTTTTCGAAGTCGGTTAAAAAGTTGTAAATGCATATGTTAGAAATGGAGAACGTTTTAATTTCTAACTAGCTGCGCCCCGCGGTTTCACCCGCATTAGTTTCGATCCCGTGGGAATATCGGGATAAAATGTAGGTACCTACCCTATGTCCTTTCCCGGGACTCAAACTATCTCTATACCAAATTTCATCTAAATCGGTTTAGCCGTTTGAGCGTGAAGAAGTAACAAACATATAAACACACACACACACACTCACAAACTTTCGCCTTTATAATATTAGTGAGAAGTGAGATTATTGTCATAGTTAATTATTTTGTTTCTAATAATCAATTTTCTCTTTTATTAAACGCGCATCCCACTTTAGAGGGCGAGCGCATGCTCCATGTATTTGACTTTTTGCTGAAGTGTATTCGTAGTCTCGATAAAAAATACGATCAAACATAAAAACATGTGCAGGGGCCTGTCATCAGAAGGCCAATTCCCGTAATTAAAAACGTTCAAAATTAGTCGCAATCTCATCTCAGCGACAGTCAATATCAAAAGCTTGTCAAATATGTAGGGAAATTAGAGGTATTTTTGACAGATTGAGACAAATCAGACTGTGAACGTTCTTAAAATTACGAGAATTGCCCCTCTGAACTCAGCTTTAGAGTATTTTATATACTTACTTGACTTGTTTTTCAGTTTTAGCAGTAAACGGTGGATATTACAATAAATAATTAATCAAATAACAAGTAATTTAATTACATTCCTTTTTTTAATTTTATTATAGGTAATTATTATAAAATTGTATCAATATTATTCATTATACCTACTACCTATATTGAATAGTTCTAGAATCTAGACAATGTTGTTGCATTGATGCAGATGAAGTGTGCTGGCTGGAAAATATCAACATTATTTGTAAGTGCGATAGTTGTTATAAAGCAGCTTAATGTTACAATGTTAGATCATTATACACTAATTCTGGTTATTTGAATTTTCATACATTTTAATAACAGTTGATTTTGTATTATTAATATTATAACGTGTAACGATTATTGATGAATTTAATATGTTTAGTTACGGTACTGATATTCATAGCATACTCAAATAAAATAAATTGGACTGAGATGGTCTTGTTTTATTACTAACAACTCGTTTACCTATCCTTGATTTGTGATATAATCGCTTAGCTAATATCTTATCTAGGATTCCGATTTGCGAAGACGGATATTCGCTATTTACTGGGCTGGTCCCTGAGTTCCCTGAGAGTACTTGCGTGATTGGTAAGAAAATCCTGAAGAAAAACTCGAGGAAACTAGGAAGCGGTTCCGCGGTAGGGCGCATCTTATCGCGGAGGCTGCGGCCCGCGCGCCGGCAGTCCGCGCCGCGCTGTCGACGCCGCACCACGTGTCACGTGTAGCTTAGGCCGAACCGCGCACGCGCGAATGCGATCGCGACGCACCAAAGACCAAAACATTACAAAAAAAAATTCACGCCACCCACTTGCCAACGAAAAGTGACAGTGACGTTTTGGGAGAGCACGGTGACAATAACACGCATTCGTATTATGTAGTTTACAAAAATTATTTACGTGATTGAGTGAGAAATTTTCAGTGGTACGTTCAACTGGTGAATTTTATACGATCGATAGTTGTCGCAGTGGTTGTGTTGTTGGTTCCAAGGATGGATGGTAGCCAGGCGGGGTAAGCGCGATGATGCGCAAGGAGATCGCCGGCGCACCCGGCGGGACCGAGTTCTCGCTGGATGCATCTAACTGCATCACGCTGCAGCAGATCCTGCAGGCCTTCAACTCGACCATCAGCGAGGAGCACGCCTGGGCACTGTTCTATCAGGCGGCCCGCGCCTTCCAGAAGTGCCTCACTGACGGGCCCACCTGTTACTTGGTGACGGAGCCCAGGCATGTGCTAATGCATAAGGACGGTACCGTACATCCCAGCACGCTGACGCATCCAGGAGGTCAGTACTAGATCTATGTTTTTCACAATTCGGTTGACCCTGTGTTGAACTCGGATACTTTATAATTTTATGACAAAATTTATTAATGCCTAAAACTATGTTTATCGGACACGACAATAAGGGTTTATCACCAAACTAAAGTAGTGATAAGAGCAGTAAAGTACCTACTTAATGATTTAATTATTCAATTGCTTAAAATGCTGCTATCATTGGTTAGCAGTGAGCAATTCCACCTAATCACGTTTTATCAGGGAGGCACAAAATCTTTGGCAAATTAGCGACCTTGGGTTATCAGTGAAGTTGCATCAGCAGCGTGAAGTACCTATTGTTTCTAGTTAGTACTTGTAATTATTTAAATCAGTCCATTCTGTGATTACATGTGACTTTATCAAGTTCACTACCACAACTCATTATTTACTGATAAAAAATGCTGAACAAAGCTAATTATTTTAGCCACATTATATTTTTTTGCGGAACGATAAAAAATCCAATGACCAGTCCAAATCAGCGCTGATTATACTGATATTAAAAGTTAGTCCACATTATGTGTGAGCATTGATAATTATCCTACTATCTCAAAATTTCCAATTATTTCCTCTCATCTTTCTTCACGAACGATGTACAATCATGTGTCATCAATGGCAACAGATTGATCAAGAAAGCGCCTTTATTTTGTAGCAGTAAGGGTAGTTTTCGTAATGTTCCTTCTTACGTGCAGTTGACCGTACCTACCCGGAAAGATCGGCGTCAGATATTCAATACTGTAGCATGCTAATATTCATGCGCAGGATAGTTAAGATAGCAAAACATCGCATAAAACCTCCATGGACGCTATCTGAACATTCTTAGGCCGTATCAATGCATTCATCTATATTTTACGAAGAACTTTAATAAGATAAGTAGTGCTTATAACGTCTTGGAATTTCTATAGGTACGTGAAGAAACTTATTGATTGGATTAGCTTCGAACAGCAATTGCATTGAGCAGAATAGTCAAGTTATCTTCATTACAATTACAACTCATGAATGGAAGGAATACAGCGTGTATCCCTTGTAAGAAGTTTGTTGGCATTAGACGGGCTGGCAACCTGTTATTGCTATGTGCTATGCAAGATAATACTTATTCTTATCTAGAATTCTTAGTTCTGGACCTACCGCGTCGCTAGTTATGTGATTGTATAGTTTTATTTGCACTTAGCTGAACTTGATATTGGAATTCGTCATCTTTGCTTCCATCAACCATCATTCTCTTCCTCTGTCGACTGCTGGACATACCTAGACTCTGATTTTTATTCTATTCTATTTTTCTCTATGGTAATGGTGCCGATGTCGACAATTCTGCCAATGTCAGATGTGATGTGAGAAAAGGTGAGGAAGACAAAAAAAAAATTAAAACAAAAAAAAAAAACTAAAATTCTACATCCAATAGTAAATAGTTGAATTTAATGTGAATTTTTAAATTGGTGGACTAAAATGACAGCTGCGATCGTCTGTTTTTTGTCAATATGCTATTTATTCATGCTGTCATTTTGGTCTAGCAAATTAGAAATCAGAGTTTCTCCCGAATTGTCCCAAGCACTGATCCCGTGGTCTACCGCTACCCCCTCAAGAATTTCTGACCCACTGAATTATAAAAGGACTGCAGTCACGATGTTATTTTTAACCCTGAAATATGCACTTCCCTCGGGATGCCATCAGAATCTACGTGGGCGAAGTAAGCTTACATGAATACATCAAGTAAAAAGTTTTATACAAGAACTTTACTGCCAAACTCGTATAAGTGTCAGTCATTGCTCCACTTCTTATTGGCACGACATACATTCCAGTGGGAATACTTACAATGTACAAATGAATAACTTAACAAAACCACGTATCGATCTGTGCTTCAGTGCTTACTCATACAAGTCCCTTTTATGGACGTTCCCCACGATTCACGTTTACGTCCTCGTTATTATTTTAGTAACGTAGGTCCTCCCATATTACGGCTGTTTTTATGTTCGTAGGTATTTTTGTTTACTCCTGAAGTTTGACCTGGTTACCTTGAATAAAACTTGTCTTACGGTATTGTAACTTTCGAAATAGCTGCATGAAAATACTGATTAGTGTTCTAACTCTGTCTGTGTAATTTTCGTGATATCTAATACTTCATACCTACTTGGTTAATCCAAAATATGTCTGTTTGTTTGTTATTTCTTAACGCCTTAACTACTGAACCATTTTCAACCAAATTGGGCACGAAGCGTAAACAAGACTCGGAAAAGTATATAGGTTACTTTTTGTCAGGATACCTGAATGTAGTTCCCTTAGTATTTCATCAAAGATACACTAGACCGGAAGGTCATGAGTTCATGCTAAGAGCCGTTGAGGTATAAAATCGACTAGTTGAGTGCTAACAGGATTAGCGATGCGTCGTCTTTCCATGCGTAACATACTAACAGGTTTCGTTCAAAACGCAGGTGTGCAAGTTTAACTTCGCGTTAAATTGAATTGGCGACTTTCAAACTGTACCGTACACATACTGACTTAGTGTTATCAGTCTGTAATGTTCCCACTGCGCGCCTCCTCTCTTCGAGACGAGTAGGCTGTCACTACCACGCGGGCCCTGTGCGGATTAGTGTTGCAAAGAACTCAAGTCTTCGAGTCCTATATAAACGGACTCGGATGATGAATTACAAGACTCGACTCATTACAACAGGACTCCAAGACTAGAGAACTAAATTCTCTACGAGTTCTTGAACCTTACATGAGAGCTCGAGTCTCTTTGTGGGCTCGAGTCCTTTTTATGCGGCGAGTCGCACTCAAGTCCTCTTCGTGTATGAGTCTAGCAATAAAATTGTCACATTTATAGGACGGAGAGAAAGGCTCAGATAAAAAAAAAAACAACAGTATTGATTAAGGATATTTTGAATAATTTATAAATATAATTTTGGTTTTTAAATGGTTGAGTTACATTACAACCACTAATTTAAACTTATCACCAATTCGAGTCTTTTCGAATTGTGAGCTTCAAGTGTCATCTTCATGCTCCGAATTTTTCTTGAAGACTCGAGTTCATTTTAAGACTCGAGTCCTTTGTTAGACTCAAATGGCTGTTAAATGACTCGGGCTCGGTTTGACTCTAGACTCCGAGCCTTTTTAGCACATTGAGTCTTGCATAATTGAGTCGAGTCTTTAAAATTACGACTCGAGGACTCGAGTCCTTTGCAACACTAGTGCGGATTGGTAGATGTCACATGTCTTCGAATTTTTGTTTCTAGGACGTGGCTCACAATGTTTTCCTTCAGCGTTTTTAGAGCAGTAGCAATGAAATTAATTACACAAGCGAAAGCACCTGCCTGGGTTCAAACCCACCACCTACAACTTGTAAGTCTGGGACGATGCCACTGGGCCACCACTGCTCCTCCAACGTACTGATTTAATATTTACAAAATAATCCGCACTCCTACAAAACCTACTTTGTAAATATAGGCACATACTTTCCTGAAAGTGTAAGCCTATCTTCATATTCAATACGCCAGAACAGCTGTATCAAATAACAAATGCCTAATCAAAATCTATTGAAAACGAGTCCACTGTCCACATCTCATATGTCCCGCCCGGGTAACATGTAACGCCTTCACACAAATAGTCGGTTCCAGTGATTGCTGGGTGTCAAGTGACAATTTCCATGTATCTAGAATTCTAGACCGAATAGCGTTTAGGTACTGCACTTTATCGGACCATATGCGTTTAAGACGGGAGGTCTTCTGCCCGCTCAAGTTATTGTGAGAATCTACGAGAAAGTTTTTATATGATGAAGTGACTTTTTGATTATCATCGCGCCCGTAAATAGCCACTTTTGTCTATGGTACCGGTGGTCTTGAAGAACTATTTCCAAGCTTGGTAAACTAATTGGTGATCGTATTAACCATTAAAGCGTTATATCTTTCGTGTTTGAATGAAAGATGCTGCTGCTCATCCTCCTATCTTCAACACTTGGTGACCTTTTATGACATTTACAGAAGAAAAGAGCGTGGTCTATTTATTGCCAGTCTCGCTGAAAAAAGAAACTATGCAAAGCAGACCTTGAAAACGAGATGGGAAAACTCTAACAAAGCCGCACAATATTTTCCGGACGACCTTTTCAGAACAAAACAGTTTCGTGCTATATTATAGTCGTATCACTCGCAGCTGGTCATAACCCTCAGCTGCCAGTGTTGCCACACATAAAACATCGGGCCGCAGGTTGTAAGCCACTGGAGCGACCCGACAAAACCCGACACTTCCCGAAGTGCCCGACACCAATCATTGCTGACAGCACTCATACATTGTATTGCCTTGCAATTTAAGCGATTTTGCATGCATGTTTCTATTAGGCTATTTACCGCTGACCCATATTCGTCGAATGCTCACTAACAAGCCTGGCTTTGTTCGCTGTAAGTGACAAGTTTTTCGAGATGTCAATCGATTTATTTATGAGTTGAATCGACTATTACACAATCTAATAATTGATTTTCCGACTTTAATTTAGATTGCATTGTAGGTTAAGGAGTCAATTAAAGCATTATCGTGACTTTTCGCGAGAATGTTGCGACCTGGTTGTTGCGAAGGTGTAAAACTGTCGTCAATATTAATGTTGGTCATTACAGGAACTCATTGTAACTAGTTTGGCTCTGTTATACTATACCTACCCTTGAGACTGTAACCTTTTACATCTGTAATATTATATGTAAGTACGTACTTAATTATGTCCACAACCATAGACAACACAGTAAAGTCAATAGCAAAATAATGCACTTCTGAATTTAAAAATCGATACGAGGCAGAAATGAATACAACAGCTGTTACGTCGCATTTACCCATAGAACCTTGTCTTGGAATTAACTTGATATAATAGGTAATAATTATTATGCTTTTTTATGCGAGTTGATATAATTACATTACCTACTACGACCTAATTTTATTGCTTATTGGTCACAATTGTGGAATTGTGAATAACTGTGATTTTGTGCTGATTGAAAAAATACCGGTTTCGATTTTTTGTCATCGATCTAATTTTGCGTGAAGCCTAAAAAATCTCCTGAATCACTAACTCGATTAGTCTTTACTGTGTGGACAAAAACTGTAAATACCTATCGTAAATTCAAGGTTAGGCACTATATTTGATGTTTGAAGTGGTAGTTGTGGTGTAGATGACAGAAACATTTCAATGCCTGACGTCGGGCGTCGTCTGGCTAGTTACTGAAACAATACCGCTGTTTGTATTGATCGCTGCTTCGTCACGCGAATGTTCGGTAATTATTTAAAGGATCATTAATTTAATGGATTACATTTTAGCACTTGGTTTCAACGATTTTGGAGAAGGGTCTGTAGATTGGCAGATCTAATAGATAATCTTGTCTTCCAAACCTTATTCCCAATATTGCTGTCATATTAAAATCTACTTAATAAAAATACCTATTTAATTAAATTCATTCTTTGACAGACAGACAACGTATCGTATAGTCTAAACCGCTGGGGCTATGAACATCCTTTTGTAACGGACTAAGGATTTTTGAAAATTCATCCCCTAAAGGGGTTAAATTGGGGATGGGGCATCGGGCACACGGCTTGTCTATTAATATGACAGCAATATTAGGAATAAGGTTTAAAATTCCTATTTTTGTTTCAGTTTGCTTTAGGTATGTACCACTTCCTCCGACTAAGGCTGAGGCCAAACGAGCGTAATTTTTTGAGCTGTGAGTCGCGTAAAATGAGTCTCGGAATTTACGCTGCAATCGGTTTCATACTAAAGTCCTGTTTGTACCACACGGCGACGCAAAATGGTTGTCTGCTGACTCACGCGCGTTATTTCAACCGAATTGCGCTCGGGGTGAGGGAGGTTAGCGAGGCAAGCGTCAGTTATATTACAGAATGCGACCGAAGTGCGAAGTTAGGTCCGTTCGCCTGGCAGCCTAACCGAATTTCAGTTGAACGTAAATTGCGATACTCAAAATACGCGACTCACAAGTAAAAAAATTACGCTCGTTTGGCCTCAACCTTACCTACTTCTTCAAACTTACAATGCCGTTCTCCACAAATTGCAATAGTGCAGAAAAGAAGTTTAAGTAATGTACCTACTGAAGCAACAAACTTCTACTGCGAGTTTTAATAGTTTTGAATGCGGTTTGCCAAGAGTTTTCTTGCTTCCTACTTTAAAACGAAGTACTTAGGTAGTGCAAAATGAAACTCGGTTATCTATACTTCCGGAATATAATCTTCATAATAAATCAATTAAGTATTACAATAACACGATTGAGTAGCTCGGGAGATGCTCACGCGATCTTATGTTAAACAGCATGGCATTTCATTGACACAATACTGTGCCAGGGGTGCTCAAACTTTTCCCGCAACGTCCGCAACGCCCCATTGCGGGCTTTGTCGCAGCGAAGTTTTGACATAAACGCTACTTTTCTTTTGAATTATTTCGTTTTATTTATTTAGGAAGCGCGTGCTAAAGCTTACCGTTATATTTGGGGCAATTGAAGATTATCCATTTTGTTATTAAATACGAGTCGAGGGAATTTCAATGGAAATGTTGATTTGGAAAACAGGTGTTTGGTATTGGCTGGCTTCGATATGAACATAGTTGATTTACTTTTAAATGAATGTTCGTATGTAATGATTAAAATACAAAAATTATGCTTGTAAAAATAATTGTCCCCAAAAGTCTTTGTGCTTGCTCACACGCATGGCTTCCAGAAAGACAGTCTACTCATTTCAGTACGCACTAACAAGATTATTGAACTTAAAAAACCATCTTACTTCTAACAGTTGATCACCGCTGTACCTACAACGTACAGTCAAGTGCAGTGTATCGTTAGTTTTTGCCGCCGGTATTCATGCGCTCGTATTGTTCTGTCAGAAGAACGTTTCACCCCACACTCGTGAGAAACAGGTCTCGGTCCCGGAAGGTCTCGAGCTACGATCGATCGAGACTTTTTACACTGCGTGTCAGAGAAATTACATACGTACAGTCGAACGAGCTATTTGGTATACAGGTAACTAACTTGGAACTTTTTGTGAGTGTGCTTAGTAGGTATTCAGTTCTTTTATATCACTATTCAATATTCCATATCCTTTAAAAATAACAACCCCCAAAATAAAAATGCATATTGACATTGACAGTGTCTTGGAGGGGCTTCTGGTTAAGTAGGTACTATAATAGCCGTGCTACTGGGGTCGTAGCTGCAGAGGCGCTGACGACCAATAATTAAGACACTCTAAGCTTTTTACAGCATTTATTGCATAAGATCCACCTCTTACAATAGCAAGTTTTAAACTCAATATAAAAAACACTAGAAGAATATTTGACACTCGCTTGAAATATCGAATGGAACATACTTTAAAATATAACCAGCCAGTCTTGTAGAGCCGGCCTCTACATGAGCTACGCCCACCCTTGAATAACAGTCTGGGCATAGGTCATGACTTTTATTCACACCATTCGACTTTCCAAGCCCTATTCACCTATCCTATCGAATGTCTACCTATGTCGGGATAGAATTTACACGATGAGGTCCGTCTCTTACAGGAGAAAGCTTAAGTCAGGACAAACGAAACGCGAATCCAACACCACGCTAGGTGTCAGGTAAGTTAACATTTACATGTGCCAACGTGCACTCAAACAAACTAACGCTGCCATGCTTAAGCCTCGTCGGGTCAAAACCCGACTAAAAGGCTCGACGCGGCCTCCTAATAAGAACAACTGATGTGAAAGTTCACATCGACCTGGAAGAGGCTTAAGAGAATTAAACGATCTTAGCATCAGATTCTTTTAACTCCATCGGACGGGATTGAGCCAGAGGGAGGGAAAAGTTTAAGAGGCCAGGGTTCAATAAAAATGTAATATATTATGCTCGTACTCCAGAAATAAAACTTTAAACTCCTACTACGTTCTCTAAAATTCTAATATCATTAAATATCAGTCAATGCTGATAAAACTGTATGTCCTCAAACACAAGTTGAACCAAAAGTGTCAACCAAACACACTTTGCAAGGGTTATACCCCTGTTAGCAAAGTCGGTGACAACTTATGCTGAGTGTCTGTCACCCCCCCTTCTATAGGAGTGACCACAGTTTTCACAATAACTATCCTCCTATCACTCGCGTCATTAAATACTGGAGTACGAATCATGTCCTAGGCCTACTTGTAATCACGTTGAAATCGACAATCTATTCAGGCCTCCCTTTGACCCGTTGCAGGTGTGAGGGCGCACCTCACAGCCCTCTGGGAGGTGCGGATACCTCACACGCTCCCGGCCGCGTCCGATGTATTTTCTCACAGCATATGTAACACACAAATGGACACGTATTAATAAATTGTAACATATTATCCAAACAAAAATAATGCATTAGAATATGATGTTTACATTCAAGTGACATATTTACATTACATGACAAGATACATGACAATTAAAAAAAAAACAACAACTATTAACATACTAGTATGAAAAGGTTTTAATTAAATAATCTGAATTAAAAAGGTTTCTATCTCTAAACTTTCTTTTTCTGAATTTATATTTTAAAATTGAAAACTTCTTTATAAAATGATGCTTGTTTACAAAAAATGTTTTTATAAAATTATCAATGATTAAAAAACTTTTTTGAAATAATATTTTAGTTTTCGCTTTTTTAATAAACGGGATTCTTTTCTTCTTTCGTGCTTTTCTCTTATTGTTTGCAGCACATCGTGAATAAAACTTATTAAAATTAGGGACATCTACATGACATATCATACAATTACTACGATTACGAACTATAACTTCATCCGTAGGAAAACTAAATGAGTTTATTGATCGTACGGAGTCGTTCAACACCTCTGCATCTTCATCTCTGACTGCATCCAAGTTCATATCATCCTCAACTAACTCATCTTTAGTCACCTTATTATTACTATTCATGTCGATGATGAAGTGATCTTTCTTCTCTATTTTGGAAAAATCGGAATGACCATTCTCTTTTATTTCGGACGAATCGATCGACACATTATCCACATCAAAATGATCAGCAGCGATGTTAATTTTATTTATTCCCACATCGTGATCATCGTGCTCATTCTGTGGCTCTGAAACATTGCTAATTACATTAATAATTGGACAGAACTGACCCGATTCGTTGTTTTCATCATTGTGTTCGCTCTCGAACACTTCTATCGGCTCCTTCTCCTCCTCTGCGAGGATGCACGCCTCGCTGCTGCGCTCGACACCATCTTCTCCATCACCTTCAACTTCCACACTGCTTTCTAGGCAGCACTGCTCGTTCTGTAGCGGGTCATTTTGTCTTCCACTAAATAATACAGAAGCATCATTATCTACATTTACAATATTTTCTTGTCTGCTTTCCTCAGACAGATTTTGTGCCATCTCGACTACTTGCACCTTAATCATTTTTCTATCTCTGTGACATTTACATGGAAGCTCCTCCCATAACACTTCACATATCTCCTCAAATGACATGTCGTCATAGTATTTCCATTTATGGACTGCTAGGGCAGCACCCTCTAGATATGCCATTAATATGAGCGCCCAGTCGCTCTCACGCCATTTATTATAGGCGGCAACAACTTCAAATCGCCTAAGAAAATCTTCCAGGCATACACCGTCCGTGCCCGTAAAAACTTGAGCCATCTTACTCTTTTTATATTAAATAATACATATATCCACTTAGCTTTATATCCTCCTGGCGACGTTTCTTCGCATATAAAATATATACTCACAGTATACTTTGTGGTCTCACCACGCAATTTTTAATAATGCCTGAGCGTATGTATTGGGCTGAAAATAAAGTTTATTAGGCAGCAAATTTTGAGGTACGTGAAACTTGTGTAGTATTATTCGGCTCTACACACGCCATCCAACAAAAAAAACGTTCGAAACTGGCGCCTCCACCAAAATATAATAGCCGTGCTACTGGGGTCGTAGCTGCAGAGGCGCTGACGACCAATAATTAAGACACTCTAAGCTTTTTTCAGCATTTATTGCATAAGATCCACCTCTTACAATAGCAAGTTTTAAACTCAATATAAAAAACACTAGAAGAATATTTGACACTCGCTTGAAATATCGAATGGAACATACTTTAAAATATAACCAGCCAGTCTTGTAGAGCCGGCCTCTACAGTACACACAGCCGCAAGGGTCGATCCATCATGACAAGCTACGCTTGCCAGGCCGGTCCGGGAATGAATGGCCATCTCTACATACTGAGACCTATCTGCGCCTCGGAAAGCCCTTTTAGCTGTTGGTCCGGTTGTCATTCATGGATCTTTGACAGTCGTAACGGGTCGTCAGACAGGAGTCCGAAAATCTGACAACCAGGCTTACCAAGCGGTGTCTTGTTACCCAGTAACTCCCATATAATCCATGAAAATACTGGCTTCAGCTGCATTCGGTTAGACTGGAAGCCGACCCCAACATAGTTGGGAATAAGCTAGGCAGGTTATGATTGTCAATGTACTGGAAAGATGAATATTTTTACCTGTACACCAAATAGCTTGTTTGATTGTACGAGTACATCTCTGTGTGCTGTTAGGTTTCTTGAACTGCTGTAATTAAAGGGGTGTGTAATTCTGCAAGTGTTTGCCAATTGATCGGATGTGGTTTAAATGGACTGGTTTAATGGGCATGTGAATTTTGATAGGTGATTCAGGTCGTTATTGACCACATGAATAAAACGTTGAAATCAATTATCTTACTATTAAGAGCGATAACAGTTACGTAGATAGGTAATATTCTGATCCGATGGCTTAAGTCGTTAGCAAAAAGAAGTGTGCATACACACGAGCGACACGCGTCAACGACAGAGGAAACTGCTGTTGTCAATGAGTGTCGACGGCCGCCGTCGATGCGCCGTCGGCTGCCATTGACGCGTGTAGTTCGTTTGTATGAGCACTGTGGCTAAGTATTTCTATACACTCTCTTAGAACGTGTCTCCGGCGATATCGTCGCGGTGAAAATTTGATGGCACGGCGAGACTATCGCCGCGATTCTCTCGCCCGCGGAGATAGCGCCTTAATATTTGCTTCAAAGTTCATTCAAAACTTTGACACACTCAAAAAAACTTAACCTTCAATCGGCTGCAGTGGGCCACTAAGACCCTTTCAATGACGCTTATAACACCAACAGAGTTTAAAACAGAAGACGAACTATACTCCATTTGTTTAGGTAATTAAATAAAGGTAAACAAAAAACCACGTGACTTAGTTAACCGACTAAACGTAATATCACTCACTTCACTTGTCATGCTATGTCACAGTTGTACTCTTCACTTTAGCAACATTATTAGCGAATTATAAAGTTGCTAAATTGAAGAGTACAACTGTGACGTAGCATGACAACTGAATAGACTGGTATTACGTTTAGTTGGTTAACCACGGCACGTGGTTTTTTTTGTTTACCTTTATTTAATTACCTAAAAATGGAGTATAGCAGGGGATCGAAGAGGGGGGGGCTTAGGGGATCAGACCGGAATAAATCCAAAAATAAACCGGATTATTGATTAATACTGGGATAATGTATTTTACGGCCGCATAACTGTATTGTAACGATTTCTATTTTATTAGTAGCAGTTCGTACTGTGGACTACATTTTTCTGCTAGCCGGCTTTTTCTGTTATTTATTAGTATTACGGTAATCATGATAACCTCAAAATTTAAGATGTAAGTATTAAAAATGGTACCTAACAAATATAAAAAAAAATGTCTTGATTTAATAAAAGATGATTGAACGAGCCGTTTGATTAGTAAAGTTTATTTTTTCTCGATAAGTAGGTATGTATGCTAATTTATTCGAATTGATCGGTGATAAGTGGTTATTGTAGCCTGCAGCGACGTTTTTGGGTTACAAATACCAATACAGTAGGTAATTGCAAATATTTTCATTTAGAATGCGACGTTGGTAGCCTGTGCTTGCTCCCAAAATATGTCTGTAAAGTAAACACTGGATTAGTATTGATACTACATTGGGGCTAGTCATCACATAGTTGCCTCGGCTTATTATTAATTATTTTATTTTTGGATTGTTGTTTTTTGTTAATATTTGCCGTACTCTGGACGCTTTTAACGCGTTCGTCTTTTTATTTTTACATCGTTCTCACATATAATTATAAATTCAATATTAATGTTGTAACTAATATTTTTGTAAAAATATAATTTAAAAGAGTGTCCATGGAGTTTCTTGCCCGTTCTTCTCCATAGGTACCTACGCTTTGTAATGGGCAACTAGCTTCATATTTTCTGACTGACTGACTTCTTGACAATTCAAAAGTGCCTGTAAATAGTTTAATTGAAGTAAATGTTTTAAGTTTGAGTTTGACATTAATAAAACGGTGTTACAATAGGTACCTATGTGTTTTACATCGAGATCATGTATGATTTTTATTCAAATACTAGCTGCGCCCAGCGGTTTCACCCGCATAACTCTCGATCCCGTGGGAATATCGGGATAAAAAGTACCCTATGTCCTTTCCCGGGACTCAAGCTATCTCTATACCAAATTTCATCAAAATTGGTCCAGCCGTTTGAGCGTGAAGAAGTAACAAACATTTAAACACACACACACACTCACAAACTTTCGCCTTTATAATATTAGTGTGAAGTGTGATTTTCTTCTTGTCGATTAGAAGTAATAATTCAACCTTGAAAATTCCGGTTTCGGCCCTAAATCAATTAAAAAGAAGGCCTATAATAAGCCAATGATAGCCACAATTAAATACCATTCGCAATTTATTTCCCAATCATAAAATTAATTTCTGGTCGCCAATAAATTACGGGATGCCATCTCAGCAAAAAACATGGCGGTTTCTTTGACGTTCGCTACAAAAACCGATCGACATTGGAATCCTTTTTGTGAGTTCAATAAACAGAACTGCCTTCCTCGGAACGGCTTCCGAACATAAAAAAACTTACAATGGAAAAAAAACGTTACCATTCTAAACCTTAACACCTTGAAATACAGCCTAGTTTTTTTCTATTTACGTGCCTATTTTCCTGGAATAGAAGAGACTACAGGTAGGTAGGCTCTCATCTCAAGGGAGTGAATGACATTCGAGGCGACACGTAACGTGATGTAATTCGACATCGGCCAAAAATGTATGAATGACCTAATGAAGCAATGAACTGGTTCAAATGGAAGTGCTTGAAAAAAATTATTGAAGAAAATTGGTTCAAATGGTAGTGCAAAAAAAGTTAAGAAGAAATTAAAATAAGTACCTCGGAATATAGGGGCGTTATACGCTGCACTAAACTGACTTGAGAATCTTGCAATAAAGTAGAAAAAAGAAATTGTAATTACAAGCGTGTAATAAACTTGGTGCAACTTTGTGTTAAACCCTTGGGGTATGTAATTTGCTTAGCCTTTTAGTATTTATTTCTGCATAGGCATAGGTACAACGTTGCGGCTAAATTGCGCGCACAAAATAAATACGTCAACATATCCTTCAAGTGTTGATATTCGCTGAACGAACGTTTGGTTTTGATGGGTCTGCAAATATTCTTCGAAGGTGTATTAGAAATTATAGGGAACTAGCTGCGCCCCGCGGTTTCACCCGCATAAGTCTCTATCCCGTGGGAATATCGGGATAATAAATACCCTATGTCCTTTCTCAAGTTCCAAACTATGTCTGTACCAAATTTCACACAAATCGGTTCAGTAGTTTAGGCGTGAAGAAAAGGCAGACAGACAGTCAGACAGAGTTACTTTCGCATTTATAATATTAGTTTGGATTTGATATGTTTTTAGGGTTCCATACCTCAAAAGGAAAAAATAGAAATCCTTCTAGGATCATTCGTGTGTCTGTCTGTCTGTCTGTCACCGTTACATAATTTTAAATTAAACATTTTTAAATTTATTTAAAAAATAGGTATATGAAAATTGACCATTCCCTCCTCTTATCTCCGAAACTACTGAGCTCAAAATTAAAAAAAAAATACAGGAATTAGTTCTTTGCTTACCTACAGGAAAACCTATAAGAAGTTAATAACATGGTAAATCTTTAAATATTGAGCGCACAAATTCACCTACAATTGCAGTTGGAATGTATGGGAGAACATGTTTTTCAACATACCTACAATGTTGACTTTATTCTTTTGATAAATTCATCCCATCTACCGAACCCTTCATTGTGCGTGGTCCGACACGCACTTTGCCGATTTTTTTGAATAAGATTTCCTTAGGCGTTTTTATACTTACACTGTTTTCTTTCCGGATTATGCTAAAATTTTAATTAATACATAGGAACACTGCACAGACCAAAAATTTTGAAAGTCAAACCTCCATTTTAACGTCAGGCACTTGGTACCCGTCGTGACAGCTTACGTGTTAATATTACATGTCGAAATCATCAATAATACAAAATAATAAGGCTTGCTCATATTGCATTTTAAAACTGTTTTCCACAGATTAAATGTTGCCTATATAGTGATCGACAGTGATGATCTATCAAAAGATACCAGCTAATTTTACTGGGCCAATAACAACTGCCTGCACTGCGATGAATTCGCGGAATTGCAGATATCGATCGTAACAGCGCAAATTAGCCTAGGTTAGCTTTTCCAGTAGATACTATCGAGTCAAGGCTACAAAATCGTTTATGTTGTAGTGTTGCCCCACTTTAACCAAGTCTCATTTCTCCAATGAAGTTTGATTAAAAAGCTCTCAATCAATACTAGAAAGTCAACAGAGTACCGTCAATTGTAATAAAATTCATGTTTGCTGGTGTCCACTGGCTTCAACAATGTGATCGTGGTCGCACGACTTCGTGACCCGACCACACCCGACCTTAGCCGAACTGAGAGGATGACACTGCCATCTATTGTGAAAAGATAGACAATTTCTTGCCATTGAAAAAACTTTTTGCACTTCGTAAATTCTGAAGGATTTTGAACTGCAGAGACAACATCAATGTTTTTTGATGCAAACTTTTCTAGATCTTTTTTAAAAAGCGATTTTTAATAGTAGGTTTTGAGATCAGACAGTAAAGCATGCTTTAAAAAAGCAGACAGACCTGCTTTTATCCTTGAATAGTACTGGCATAGTTTCAGTTGTCGTGTCACACTGACTTCGTGATGAAGATAAAAAAACTTTCTTTACGTCTCGGGTTTAGATTCGGTACCACCCCTATGTGCTGATGTTGATCACCGGGGTGGTTTTAGTGAGGTAGAAATCCCACACTACTTTTTACTTTACACACACATAATTAAACAAAACAAACACGACAGCTAAATTACTTAACAATTTACAAATACAACAATAACAAAAATATCGTGATTTATGAAAAGCTAAATTATTTTGCTAACTGACGTTTAAATAATGTAGTTTGTACAGACGCCAGCACATCAACCTACTACAATCTGTCAAATTTCTTTAATAGATTTTCAACTTTATCACTGAAACATAAGGTTCAAAGTTGATTGGGAAAATGTGACAGGTGTAGGTTGATGTGCTGGCGTCTGTACGTTAATGAAACAATGGTTGAACGCCTGGAGGATCAATTGTTTGAACAGCTTTTGTTTCAACTCAAATAATAGCTTACCTACAAGTACTTTTTGTGATGGTACTTGGTACTTATGAGTTGGTACTTTTGAATTTATTATATTCGCGAGGGCTTACGGTTGCGAGCGTACTCAAATTGATGTTTTATCTGAGAATAAAATGGTAATCTTACATGAATCATTGATGAATTCAATGTTTATGTTGCATTTATAAAAATGAGGAAAGAATACATTATACATTGAGTCACAAGTTTTCAAACGCTTTTAACAATTTAATTATCTTATTACTTTCTAAAGTTTTCCGTTACGGAAAAACTTTGAACAAGCTTTCTTTCTTGACTATTGACTATTTCTTTCATGTCTATAACTTTTGCCATCTGCCTTAACATTATTCATTAAGAAGTGAGTTTGAAACTAATAATTGCCCCTTTGTAACAAAGTTATTAATAACGTCCATATTCTGTCAACAACAAAATTAGTTTTCCTCGACTGGCTCTTGGTTCGCAGAAAAGATAAGTCTCATTACGATTCGTAGATAAACGTTGTTACCTATTAATTTAATCTAGTATGTTGCTTTCTTATGTACACTTCATTAGTTTGCATTCAGAGAAACTAGGTTGTTCACAAACGATTTCGTCATACAGACTACTGAGTTGTCATTAAACATTCTTTGTTTACAAACACGACAATATTAGTCTACATAGCGTTTTACAAGACAGTGACATAGTTTGTCTGTACAGAATAAAGACCAACTTGCCAATCTTCAGTTTCTGAAACCCTGAGCATTGAACAAGTCTCTTATTGGTAAATATGCCGGCGAAAAATTTTAAAAAGCTGTTGTGACTTTGTGATTGGTTGATCAAATGAACACCAACCAATGACAGTTAAGATCATCATCATCATCACTCTGCTATTGTCTTATGTTACTTGGGTTTGGCGCAACACGTTTTTTTTTTTCCATTTATTCATGTCAACCTTCAGGGCGGTTTCGCACTACGTCCGATCCGAATCCGAGAAATGCCGGTCCGAAGTGACCGTAGTCCTATTTGTATGAGGGGTTGCGTACTACATCCGAACTCTATCCGTCAAGCCGGCTTTTGACTACGGGATGTAATGTAATATATATTACATCACGAGATATAATTCAATATCGCTCACCATGCTATTTAAGCAACCTCTTTACACTAAGCTGTAATATATATTATATCCCAAACTATAAATATTTTTTCGACCGACTGGGCGATAAAGAGGAGCTGTATATTTTACCTCACGTCCCCGGACACCGCACCTCCCCCTGCCTCGCCCTCACTTTGAACGGAACGGTGCAGACTGTAGACCTTGTGTTTTGAATTTTCGTTTTTGTTTGTTTATAGTACGCAATCCTTACCTACGCATATTATGGAACATTTTATAGAAAGCGTTAGGAAATATCCTTGCTTATGGGCGACTACAGATATTTGAAGTACGGAATCCTTACCTACGCATTAAATTAATTAAATAAAGAGCGTGATGACACAGTGATGACCAAAGCTGAACTGTTCCAAAATATATAGCTTACAGTGTGAACAGCAATCGCGGGATGTAATATATAGCTCAAGATGTAATATATATTACATCCCATAGTCAAAAGCCGGCTTCAGAATTGACAACATTTCAAACCTGACACGACCTTAAAACAAAAATACTATTTCTTTATTTTCGTATCCTGAGTTCAAATATATTTTTATTTTATTTTTTTATTTTTAAATTTCTGAGAAAAAAAATAAAAATCAAAAAACATGTGATGACGTCACATAAACGGCGGAATGAGGTAGTTACCTTTGCACATTCCAATGTCTTTGATTGAAAACATTATATCAAACAAGACATGTCAATGTCACCTAAGAAGTGTAACTAGAAAACAACTAAAAAACTGAATTGAATTCAACAATATTTTTTCCTATCAACTCGACACGCTGCTTACTGTTAATTTTATCAATTTTTGATTGATATTTCGCCAATAAAATGGATCGCAATGAAAAATATACGCCAATGACGGAACCAAAACAACGACTGAGACAAGTGACATCTAACAGTTTTTTTGACGGGTCACAATAAAGCAAAGGTAATATCGCCATTCTACCGTCATCTGGCACTTACGTCTTTTTAGAATACACCTAATTTCAAAGTTAAAATTATGAATGAAAAGTACATAATTTCGAAAAACGAAAAAATATGGGTGCCCTAGATTTGAATTTACTTTTATATAAAGTAATAATACATGCCGGTTAAAAATATGAAATGTTGTCAATTTAGAACAATTTCCAATTCGGATTGATTTCTCGGATTCGGATCAGAAGTCGTGCGAAACCGCTCTCACGCTATCATTCACTCCCTTCTTTTTTATATCATTCCTCACAAAATCCATCCGTCTTTTATTTGGCCTTCTTCTCCCTCTCCATCCATCTCTTTTAGCCAAGAAATTTTAATAAATAGGGTTCTTAACAATATTTTATACAATTTTAGGTGTTAACTGAGTCTTCTTTCCTAATGCTTTCCATTGTCTACCAGAGTCGCGGGTTGTTCGAAAGAGTTACCGTGGCCCTGGCACAGGCAACTGAAGGAACAGGGGTGGGTTTTAGTCAGTAAAAGTCTGACACGCCCTCTCGCTCCGCCCAGCGCGCAGCGGGAGAAGTTATTTTATAATTTCCCACCCAAAAAAAAGGAAGGCTTTCCATTGTGATAGTAAGGTCCAAGTTTAGTAGTATCTAAGATGGGGTGTCGACGTCCTTGCAAAGCCAAGGTCGATCGATACGCGGCCAGCACGTGACGTCACATGCCGCCATTTTGGAACGTGATGTCACAACTCTGTAAATAAACGCCTTTCATGAACATTATGGGAATAGTATTAGTAGTAGGAGTGCTTTTACGTTAAGTTTAGCGTAGCAGATGGAAATACATTATGTTTTCGATCTGGAATATACCTACTACGTCTACGAACGAAGTCGTATGTTTTGTTAGTTGAAGGTGCCGTCTTGGCAAGATGCCAATGAGGTAGTATGACGTGGCAAGAAACTTTGTTTTACGTTGCTGAAGAAAATTTATGGCAGGAAATACTTACATAGGTCTAAAAAGATCGACATAAAATAGTAATGCTAACGTTTCGAAGATTTGAACTGTAAAAGGTAGTTCTTATTATTGGGATTATGAGACCTCAATTTACATTTTTTTTAATATCTATTTGGTGCCTCAAAGTTTAGAAGTTTTAAAGCGTTGTAAAACTTGTACCAACTCCTCAGTAAAATCCTTGAATATTCGACAAATGTGTTCAACAGTTTAGTATCTGCATATTTTGTTCGCTTGAAGGTTTACCTACTTATAAACTTAGTCGAACTATACTTAGTACAACGTGGGCGTCTCACACATTCCCTGTCAATTGGATTACTAAGTGCACACTCACTTTAAGGGCAAAGACACACTTTTCTCCCTCTTGAGTAGTTTCCTTAATAAGACATTGCTTATGAATTGAAAAAAAAAACTTTGGCGCCAATTTTTTTTTTATTCCAGCATTCAAAATTATATTCCAGCATTGGACCACCATAACTGCTCACATGAATGCTACTTAATAGCTGGTTTCTGTTTGCTTCAATTTGACGAACGATTTCGTGCGATTTTCTGATCACTTCCAAAAGTGTGTATTACAAAAGGCTTTCGTTATACGAACTCTTGATACAATACAATACAAGAAGTAAATTCACAAAACAAAATAAACCACAAATCAAAAGACAAGTTTTTCTCCACCCTCCATAAATTATAACTGGCCAGTAATGTGCATAGCTCCTAAGTTGAAGGCACGCGTCCAACACTCCGACCGGTTGCCGTCGCGTCGCGCGCAATTACGCGATCGATCAGAATCCTTCCTTATTTGCTGGACATCCCTAGAGGTACCATAAACGCGGTGAAAGCTATTTGTACTTGATAATTAATTATCGTCCTATATGATGGAGTTTTTGTTAGAAAAAACTTGATCAGTGGTGCCGTCAAATACCGTCGGATGATAAGATTTTCTTCGTACCCTCTTCAGTTAATTTAATAAGTAATTCCTGGGATTTTTATCCCATCTGATATTGGCATTAGTGAGGATGAGCTCTTGATTAATAAAGAAGAAACCCACGTTGTTAATGAAATTAATAACCTAAATGCTTCTTCTTCTTTTGGCTTCTTAGACAGACCTCATGATAGACCACACCACCAAGTAGTTTTCCTTTTCTTTCAGACCTTATAGCAAGATCGGTTCTGATTTTTACTGAACAGACAGCTGGCTGCTGGGGAGTTTGTTTTACCTGCCACTTCTTCCTAGCAAAAGCACTAGGAAATGGTGTAGGGCGGGCTTTTGAGGGGCTGTCTTATGTAATTTTGACGTTTGAAAAGTGCTGATTCTCAGCCTAGTTTGAATAAATGACTTTTGATTTGAATGCTATTCGGTGGACTAGGGATTTCCACTACGTAATCATTTCAATATCACATCTTTGCTACCTATTAGACGAGGATATGCTTCAGTGGTGCCCAAGTAGTAACAGTCGCGTCTTAGGAGTTGTAGGTCATAGGTTCGAATCCAGACAGGTGCTTTACTTTGTGCAAATTATTTCATCACCACTGCTCTCAAAACGGTGAAGGAAAACGTCGTGAGGAAACCGCCATGTCCTAGAACCAAAAATTCGAAGACATGTGACATCTGCCAACCCGCACTGTGCTTGCGTGGTGGATTACGGCCCACTCACTCTCAATGAGAATAGGCCTGTGTCCCAGCAGTGGGAACATTATATGCTGATTATGTATGTTTCAGGATATACGCGTCTTCAATCTTGTTCCTAAATAAAGCCTCTTTCTTTCCGCATACCGCAAGACTACTTCTGTTCTTTTTCGTAACACCACCAATTATGCCGTAACATTTTTGGTACAGCACCCGTCAAATTATCAATTGTGGAGGATGATCAATCAACTTTCTAAAGTAATAGCTTTATGTTTGTGTAATTGCTATTATCTGGTGGATAACGAGCGACCTTTTATTTGGATAAACGTCTCAGATTATCTAGTATACGTCACAGTCATATAATGCCTTGCTGTCCGATATATTCTGATTGAAATTGTCATGTCTTTTACCTTTGTGAATTTTGTGATTGATGTTAAGCTACATATCTTAATCTAGTGTTTCACTATCACTAAATTTGTTGTTATTGTAAAGTTCTTGCTAATAAGTAGTCATGCTCACTGATGGTGGTGCGTGTGTTGGATCATACGGGTCCCTAGAATATGGTTGAGCTGGATGGTGATGTTCGTGAACAGGCGCCGTTGCGTCGGTTTAGACTGGTCATCTCTTAACTGCCCAGGCTTATTTTTTAATCTTATATTTCTGAATTGTTTCTTCATTTCATTGTTTTACATTGCTTTCACATATAGAAGCAACAAGAATAATGTACCCAGGATTTTGTAATATCTTGATTTAAAAAGAGTGTCCTTGGAGTTTCTTGCCCGTTCGTTTCCATAGAGAATTTATATTTTGGAATGGGCAACTAGTTTCAACTTTCTGACTAACTGACCGACTCTTTGACAATTCAAAAGTGCCTGTAAATGGTTTAATTGAAATAAATGCTTGGAGTTTGAGTTTATTATCTATGTGCTTCAATCAACTATAAGAATTCACTACTGGATTGGTTTTCGGAAGCGAAGCTTAGAGAAATTCTATAGTCAATTTAAAAGGTAGAATATATTTTTTCCTGTCTGTTTTTTTACCACATTTTAACCGCTTTGTCCACATGCGCTCTCAATATCAGTCATTACTCCTGTATAAGATTATGACATAAAACGCTTATAAATACATTAATGACTTGTCACGTCACATGTATTGAAATCATTGTGAAATGAGCTGCATACCGATTAAAATAAATAGCATATATGTATGTCTTATCTCTAGCTCGTTAAAAATTTTCGTTATCATTAATATGTGTAGGTATTTACAGACTGGATTCCATAGGTCGTAAGTACAAGATGCTGTGGTGACTCGATCCCCTTGAACCCTCTTGAACTCGTGTCCACAACCATATGATTCAAATGCTTGGATTAACAGGCTGTAGGACTACAGGCATGCACTGCTATCGTTCATTCATTTAACTTAGCTTAGAGTTGTTCACGTTGGAGTGCGGCTTTACCATTATATTCTTTGGCTTCACCTAATTCTTGCTATTTGTTGCTTTAACTTCTCCATTTCGACGCTAAAGGTGGATAGGGAGAATTTAGTTATTCGCACTAAATGCTTCATAGGCTTTTCTAAGTTGTCTTTTGCAATTATGGTCTTTTTTTTATATTTTTTGGTTTCACTTCTCTTCTGGCTGCTAATCATGAACCGTTAGTCTTGACCAGACGCTGCACAAAATTCATTCCTTTTATATTTTCGATTTCATAGACGTGTTCAATATCTCTATGTTCATCAGACAATACACTCGAAGCTATTATCTCCATACAGCTATAATGTTCTGTTATTTTAATTGACTTGCGATCTTCCGGTCCAATCCGAATGGTTTGGTAGTGGGAAACAATAAACTTAACGGTTGTGTGTAATTGAAGTTCAAGGCCCGTGAAATGTACGCCGGCTGTAACGTTTACATAATACGTTACGTTTTCTGTTTTGAGTCACTTTCATCGTTTAGTTACGATTGTTAAGACTGTAACGGTGTTGTATTTTCTGCGTTTTATCAGTCACAGGTGAGGAAAATCCTACATTTTGTATGGATTTTGTTAAATTTAAAAAATGTCATCTAAAATCTGGATATTTACAAAATGTAAGTGGACGTAGACAGACTAATTAGGGTTTGGGTCGGCTCTTAGGTACTCAATTAATTCCTCTGCAGACAGGGTTCAGAATGAAACCCTAATTTAATTAGATACCAAAGTACCTACGATCAAGCCTAAAGTGAAGAGCTATATTAAATCTGTTTATTCAAGTCAATAATTATTCTAAAATTCACTTAATTTCTATTCGTTGTTTGATTTTCAGAATTTGATGCTTTTGATTTCTTCATACTCCATATAGTTTTTCGGTTTCCATAGAGCTTGCTTCTCATACCTTTACATCACAAATCAATTCAACTCACAAATGAAAGACACCAATTATTACGTATTAAGCATATTTACATCATCTCTCATAATCTACGATTGGTTGCTGCATTGCATTGCGTTTGCTTCACTTTCAATTTTGACAGCTTACAAATTGCGTGCACCTGTGATGCAGCTTCAAAGATTATGTTCTGTTTAGATAGGCATTAACTCTTGCAAGATTAGTTTTATATTGGGTCAAAGACATTTGTGTTTCTTATCTGGGTGATATTTTATGAGAAAAGATTCATGTCCGTTTTGGGAAGATGCCAAGTTCCATCAACTTTAATATCTGTTATTTCACTAAAAGCTAATTTATGAATACTTAGAGACATCGGTTGTCTGTTTCTTTTATTACCATAGTATATGAGAATGCAGATTCTGATGTTCTATATGGTAATATGGGAATAAAAGAAACATGTAACATATATGAATAATCATATTTTCTGAATTGTTTCTTAGCTTACCGCTTGTTGGTAAAATGTCTATAAATTCTAAGATTATTGTCTTTATATTCTAATTAGTCGCACAGTTCCTAGGGATTCCACGGCGTGCTGCAAAGCAGGCCTCCGCGGTTGATGTTAAGATAACATTCTCAGTTAAATAATGAATGAACAATAGATTCTCACATTCTAACAAGCCAATCCTTTTCTGGCGTACTCTAGGGAAATCAGACTTAAGCTAACGAATGTTATCATATTTTTTAATGTGCGGTTTAATTTGATTAATAGAACGTTGCTAAATTATGAATGCAAGTTTTACTAACCTACTGAGTTTTAACGAACACAGAAAAGCGTTCCATTTTCCATTTCCTTTGAATAGGCACATTCCATTGATCTGAAAGAGGGTCCCATTCATTTATCAAGTCTGGCCAAAGAGGCCGCGTATTCTTTGGCCGATGCTCACACACGTACTAAAACATTTACCATCTTAACTCTTAAGCAATACCCATTATTTTACCATGCTCATCGATATATTAAGTAATCCAAAGATGCACTCCCAACATGCCATCGAATTAAGAATTATGCCCTGCACTTTGAGAAATTCAGTGCGTCGAACCGGAACTTTATGTTACGAAACTATGTTTATACCTTGTAATGATGCGTTTATAAATTGATGAGCCGGCCTTTCTCGATCGTCGAATTAAAATGAGTGATGTTTCGAATGATAACAATGACATATTTATGGACCGTCTTCTGTGGAAATCCGAATGAGAGTTTCCCATTGCGTGAATGCCGAATGCTGATGGCACTTTGTTTTAAATTCTTTTCTGTTGCATCATACTGGGTCAGAGAGAGAAGATCAATCTTACCGCTTCGTAAGGAGTACCCAAATTTTAAATACCTTCAACAAATTTAGTGCTATAAGTAGATCATCAATTTCCTCTTCAACAAACTCTAATAGATTATCATCAACTTAACAAGATCTTGTCCGTTTGTACTTTCAAACTTCCCCTCCCGAACATTGTTTCATCCAGAAACTTTATTAAACGTTACTGAACCAATATTTATTACCATAGCACTTATTTGTTCAACTTTTTTTGATTGGGAAAGTCCATTGTAGCCCCCGGGTGTCGTCGGTTACCAGGGAACCTGTTTTAAAATCTCGGTTGTAGATAATTTAATGAAATTGTAAGTTTCGTAAGAGGTCGCTGTCTATATACACTCCCCATCCTTTGTGTGGGAACCAATGGTTGCTAGTGAAGGTCTTGTTAAATCTGTTTCATCTGAGGAAGCATTTTTGTTCTGGTCGGTTTTGTCTTGTAGATTGTCTATGCCTTCTTTTGGATTTACTCTCTAGAAGTTAGTCTTGTCTTAGTTCGAAAGTCATTTTTAAGCTGTAAATACTGTTGATACTGCGACTTACGGACAGTTTGGTAACAATTGTGCTTTATTGTTTTGCTCATTAGTGGCCGGTGTGTTTACCACTCCAATGTTTTAATGTAGTACAAGGTATCCATGTTTAACATCTTAAGCTTTCAACTCTCATCAAAATTATCTTAGCATCGTTATCTTGATTCCATAATCACCTTTAACTATCCTGTCTCCTTATAAAAACACAGTCATTAAAAGAAAACATTTACCATGTTTTCACATTCAATTCATTCTCATTCAAAACGGTTGTTTAATTAATAAATGTTCAATCATTAATTACCTCAACTGTTTACTTAAGTCGATGATATGACTGCGTTAATTATTTAATTACCTTAATTATTTCCATTTGATTCTTCATTAGTATGAACATTAGTCGGTAAGTAACTGCCCATCACTAGTAGTTAATAGTCAAGCGGCCTGTGGTCTTCACTGTAAATCTCTTTTATTTTCGAGTAACTTGATGTAACGAGCTTCTATCGTGGGAAACTCGATGATAGGTGCAAATTTCTACCAGCGCAAATCGTTCTGATGCCAGATAATAAAAAAAGTGCAGTTTAACCATCCTAAACGGTGCTCGCTCTTTGTTTCTTCAAGATCCAAATCACCGTACAGAATACGTTTCATTTCCTTTTACGTAACAATATCTTTTATTTATTCTCTTTTATATAATGCATGCAAATTCGGAGCTATCGATTTTGTGAATCAAATGTAATGAGAGTCATTGTGGCTGTTTAAACGGTGCTGTGTCTGTGAGAAAAGTGTTGGTAACAGTTTTTTGTATTGTGTTTTATAGACAGATAAGTATTGTCATTGCTTTCGCGAAGTTTGAACATACAGTCGGCAACTTTAATATTTTACTCATCTACGGCCATTTGTGGAGTTCAATTTATCTGCTTGGCTGTGCTAAATGATTAATTATCAGTACGGTTTTTGACGTTGTATCTTTGTTGCTTTTCCTAAGTAGTTATTATCTGATCTTTACTTCATGAGAAAATCCCGCAACAGTCGGAATCAAACCTAGATTCAAATTAGTCTCAGCCAGTTTAGAGTTTTACATACACGCCAGCAGCTGTCAGTCATGGCGTCATTCGCTTTTTGACACAACCCAGTGGGCGTCGGTTTTTGACCGTTTTATGGTTTTGCTTCCTTTATCGTCCTGTTCTATTGTCCAAAGATAAAATCTAAGCGACAAAAGATTTTTAATTTACCAAATTCGTGGTGCTTGTAAACGTCCGCTATTATAGGGGGCTCTAATTGTTCCGGTAAATGGTTAAACTAAATGGTAGAGGCTATAATAGAATTGAGTGTTTGGATAGGCCATAAAATACGTTTTCGTCTATAGAATTTGTTCCTCTGTTACGTGTTAGTGATCTAGCTTTAATACTATGATTGCTCAATGTGTTTGCTTGCTTCTACATGAAGTGGTTTCAGTTGCGTTTGTTATGATGTTCCATAAAGTCTTCAATTCAACTTACTGGTAGCAGTAAATTCTTCATAGCTTCGCTATACTCCATTTATTATACCAATAAAGTTAGTTCAGTATTATGTGTCTTCTATAGCTATTCTAAAAGCTCTTATTGATCGCTAAAGTTTAGGAGTATTTTTATTTCTTCTCCTAAAAGATTGATTGACAGTTTGTTCTCACAAAAACTTGAGCTAGCAAAGAGTTGGGTCTTAACTTAACTCGATTCAGTGACTTTTTTCCACGGTTCATCGAGTCCAAGCAAACAATTAGATACGCCAACTATATTTACATTTTTTGCGGTAAAAATATACAAGTAGTATTACTTTTTGCTTTTATTTCTAGAATTTTTAGTCATCCGCCTTTTTTATATTTGAATGACCGACTGTCGGACGTTGTCATTAACTACTTTGGATCCGGTGGTGCAAGGGATCTCTTTTTATTATGAATGTTTTAATTTTATACAGGGTGAAATTGAACACATGCGACAAATCGAAATGGGAGATTATAATCATCATTATGAACAACTTTTACTATGGGAACAAACCTGAAATCGCGAAAAAAAAATCAGCTGTTCCCTACATTTTGGCGAGTTAATGCGAACATAAATGTAGGGAACAGCTGATTTTTTTTTCGCGATTTCAGGTTTGGTTCCATAGTAAAAGTTGTTCATAATGACGAGTACAATCTCCCATTTCGATTTGTCGCATGTGTTCAATTTCACCCGGTATCAATCGGATAATATTAGGAGTATAAAATTATGAAACTTGTGAAAACTTGGCTAAATGTAACATAGAAATAAGACTCAACAATTTACCGGTGAAAGACATTAGTCGTAGGTATCTACCGTGCAATGGAGATAATAAGTCCGCTAATAAAAGTACATACGCCATTTTAGGGTAAAACGTTGCTAACGTTAAGGCGAATGGTTACGCCAAACTTCAAAGTAGACCTCTCTTTGAAGGCCTACTTCTCCCAAATGGATAGCCCAAATATATTAAAAAAAATATATGATATGTGACATATGTTTACAAACATAATTTAAGTTTGATTTTTTTAATATTACTGTTAGTTTTAACAATAAAAAATCATATCCATCCTCTTATTTTACGCAAGAATTTTCTTTCTACTTCCAAACGCCTGAAGCGATTTTGATGATTCTTTCACCAAATTATAGCAAATTTAATGGTTTATAAAAATTAAGTTTGTTTTTTTTAATAATTATTATTTAAGTGGGAAAAAATCAGTAACACCATGGTTTTACCTATACGGGCGCGGGCAGCAGCCGCCCGGTCAGTCTCGCTGTAGCGTTCGCACGGGGAGGTTGTGTCGCATGTCGGCTCGCTCCGATCTGCATTTTTGTAGCAAAGACTAAATAGCGCAGATAGTACACTCGGACTGTTCGTTTACGCTTGGACGTTGATAGTATTAGTAGTAGTGATAGTTTGTTTGCGAGTGGACGATATATTATTGTCTATTGAATACTAATATAATAATAATATCAATAAAACACGTTTATTCAGTATACAGATCGTTTATTCACATATACAAACTATAAAAAATACAATTACAAAAAAAAATAATTAAAACTAACTTATGACTAATACCGCTCTTAACAGTGGTAGTTTTTAGGGTTCCGTACCCAAAGGGTAAAAACGGGACCTTATTACTAAGAGTCCTCTCTCCGTCTGTCTGTCTGTCACCAGGCTGTATCTCACGAACCGTGATAGCCAGAAGAAGGGTTATGTTTTTCGAGAGTATATAATATACAGGGTGAATTTTTCAAGTGGGCGTGGATGGCCAAATTCTATACTATGAGGAATAGCGAAAAATACTCAAAGGAGTCGCGGGCTCGATTTTGATGAAAACTAAAACTGAATCATTGGATTTTTGAAAAATCAATATTTCTAGCCAGGAATCGAACCTGTTGATTTTGAAAAAAAAACACACACTGTATTATTACACCATTCGATAGTGTCCCTAATAAGGATCAAATTCTGGGAAGTAATGATATACGGCAAACTTAAGGAAAATGTTGAATCTTAATAAACTGCTTCTTATTTTAAAGTATTCATACCTCGATTACGTACCTTGTTCGAAATGATGCTCAATATTTTTATTTTACTAACACACCCGCAGCGCAGTCACCTTCACAACATTATGTTCCAAATTCAAATTTCTTTTACGATCTTTGGAAAATATTCTAATGGAATCACTAATATTGTAATGCTGAATGGCAGTACAATCCTTGAGACGTCGAATCCAGCTATGTATTGAAAACAATGGTCGCGTCAGGACACGTGACCGTCAGGAGAGATTTCACAGGGGAGAACTACTACTCCTAACTACTAAGTATCCCCCTCTCTTTCTACGGCGGCGCCAACCGAAGTGAACCAAGTGACACACGACAATGGATGGATGGATGGATGGATGGATGGATGGATGGATGGGTGTGGGTGTGGGTGTGGATGTGGGTGTGGGTGTGGGTGTGGGGTGTGTGTGTGGATGTGGGTGTGAGTATGGGTGTGGGTATGGGTGTGGGTGTGTGTGTGGCTGTGGGTGTGGGTGCGGGTGTGTGGGTGTGGGTGTGGGCGTGTGTGTGGGTGTGGGTGTGGGGGTGTGTGTGGGTGTGTGTGTGGGTGTGGATGTACGGATGGATGGATGGACAGCTGATGGCTCGACCGTCTGTATAGTACCTACACTGCTGTGTATTCGTAAAATTCGTGTATACTCGTATAGTGTTTAAAATATGGAAATTGAACAAAGTGCATCTATTAATGAAAAAAGTGACGCAGAAATAGTGAAAAAAATGAGTTATATTAATTCGATTAATAATTGATTTATTTCAACGTTAATATTCAAGTTTTCACTTCTGCCGGCACTCCCGGAGTGCAACCCGTCTTTTTTTTTCTCATAACCTATCGAGTGGGGTATCAAAATAAAAGGTTTAAAAGGTGATTACAAAAATATATACAATTTATAATATGGTAAAAACTAATTCAAAGTGACAAATCGTAAAAAACACCTACCAAGAACTAAATCGTCAGCGAAATCTTTCACATTTGTAAACTAAAAAGCAGGAAATAAAAAAATTACAAAACCCGACTGCAACCTTATACTAAAACTAACTGAAAAGCTAAAAACAAGCCCATTTTAAATTAAATAAAAGTTGGAAGCAGGCGGGACCCATTTGAGTTTGTAACTATAATAATGGTATTCTTCTGGCAATCACGGTTCGTGAGATACAGCCCGGTGACAGACAGACAGACGGACAGAGGAGTCTTAGTAATAAGGTCCCGTTTTTACCCTTTGGGTACGGAACCCTAAAAACTACCACTGTTAAAAGCGGTATTAGTCATAAGTAAGTTTTTTTTTTCATAATTGTATTTTTTTATAATCTGTATACGTGAAAAAACGAACTGTATACTGAATAAACGTTTTTTATTGATATTATTATTATTTTTTATTTGTCTCTAAGAAAGCAGTATTTTTACTGTAAGTACAATAGCATTCATACTCACAACATAAATATTGTACGTATTCTCGATCCATCTACACTCAGTAAGTAGGTAGCATCATAAAACTGCCTAAGACAAAATGCATCCCACGCCGCATCTGCATGCGCTACGTACGAGTACGACACTCTTTGACATTGGGGAGGTAAGCGGGCGCGCGGGGTGAGGCACTGGGTTCGCCTATGCTCCGCCCAAACGCTCAAGGACATTCGAGGCTATAATCGCCTTAATGAATTTTATACGACTAACGTTGTCGTATATTTCATAAAACGTGCAACAACGCAGAAAGTCTATGTAATAACAACATTTATATCATTTATCTAGTTTATTTCCGTCGCGTGTGATACTTACTTATATGATATATCATTATCGCGATTGATTTTCACGTTGCTTTTATCTTCGTACGTCATCAGTCATCACTCTCAGATTTATACAATCCTTTCCAATAGACTGACAGTCTGACATATGAATTTTATCGATGAGAATTTAAGCTGTATGATATGGAAATATTTTTTAAATTAATGAAAATTTCAATGTTTTAAAGAATTTTCTGGAAATCACATCCGGTTGTGAATTTGGCAAAGAATTGCTCAAGTTTTTACAAAAGATACAGACAGATGTGGACAGGAAATTCGTATCAAATAATGTAGTCATTGTTTTAAAATAAGCAGCACTTAAAATGCACTCAGATATTTTTATCTTTAACACAAGGACGTACATAAAAGTTGGCCTCAGATATAAACAAAGTGTAACCCTTACACTTGAGACTGATAAACTTGGATAAGAAACCATTATCAAGGATATTCGAGAACACAGTAAATGAATGGGAAATGGGGAAACGAGTAATGACCTAATTTGAATTTATTGTATGCAGATATCCGATTAGTTGGTAAAACAATTTGATCGGTAGATAGTTAAAATTGTACATCAATTGTTAATTTATGATTAGAGGCCGCCACAAGGTTATTAATCAGAGTATTCGATTTGACAAGATTTCAATCGACGATATCACAGTTTACCATATCAAGGTTTGATTATCAAGGTTTAGTTTGATCTGATTATCACCAAGATAATGTTAGTGGTCCCTGTTTGTTTCATCTGATAGGAATACTCCGTCATCGCGCTGTCTCTGAACGGCAAGAAGGACGGCTTTATCCAAAGAAATCTTGCCAAATCTGTCCACTATCCTCGATTATGTAGACAAGCATGCAAATATAATAGAAATACCCAAACTAGATGTGTCGCAACATCGACGTATGCGCAACGCTTCAAATCCAAGGCCGCAGTGAGCTGTCAAACGTCATTGAATTATGATGTATGTATCCATGTCAAGGACAAATTATTGTATGCACCACCTACGAGAATGTGCATGCATACATTATGGTGAAGCTGGCTTCGAAGGAAAGTAAGAGAGTATGAGTCATCCTAAAGTCTAAAATATAGGGACAAGGATCGACGCAATGAAAGTGACTCCTCGCTCCAAATTGTCCACAAACAATGAACTCAGACGCAACATTTTTATCCTGTCACATGTTACTCAACCCACCAAGCCATATTACGAGTTCAACAACATACCTAATCACGACAATAAGGCTGACAATGCAAATTGTGTCTAATAATAGCGCCTAATCGCAGACACATGATTCAAACAGTCACAATAAGTCCTTTCTCCTAACTAGAGCGTAGGTGTACCAACGGCCTTGGGGACTACACTCAGTGGGCGGGGTGGTTGACATTTTGATATGTTGCATACTTGCGAACATATTGTGATGGCATCGGGGTACATTAGATCTGCTGTCAGCATTTCCCGGGTTATTGCTTTAACCCGCCTACAGGGCAGGTACCTAATGGAATGTAATTTTTCTTATTGCCTAATCTTTTGTTGCAGATTCTTTATGTGCGTCTTCGCAATGGGTTTGTCTAACGGTTACATGTTTTCTGTAATAGGGTTGTTTGACTTACGTAACTAGATCGGAGTAAACTTTTGTGTGACGATATTTGACCTAATTCTGTCCGTGATCGATTCTCTCCTCGATGATATGGCACGTTTTGTACTTGTTGTCTTCTGATCTTCACTTCTTAAGTGGAGCATTTGGGAATAGGGAATCAGAATCAACACGACACTCTTAAATTTTTAGGCATAAGGTTTATTTTCACTTTAAATTTTAGATTTTAGAGTCTAAAATGTAGCTGCAGCCTGCCCAGCCTTGCAGAACTGCAGTCATGCAAATTAGTGGCACGTGAAGGTAATTAAATAACCATTTCCTGCAACTTACGAACCACTTTTTCCATCGTTTTCCTTCGCGTGGAAACATTTGGAGTGAAGCCAGTATAATTCGACGGTTAATCTTACTGCTCAACTCTTGTCCTTGGCTTAATTCCGCGGTACCTATTCGAGTTTCGTTTCTCAAATTACTTAATTGAAAAATGCGAGGTTGCTGTTCATATGTTCTGAAAGTGGAAATTTTATTTATGTTTATTATGCATTTCGCCAGGTTTCCAAACTTACGTATTCTAGAAGTTTTGGCTCCAGTCTTGAATGCTAACCAAAGTGTAGGTACCTACCCCAAAATACTGGCACCATTTTCGTATTAACTTTTCCACCCATTCTTTATGGTTTAAACGCTTCACCTGGAAGATTCCTTCGGGCCGTATCATACAAAAAATCTATTTATGCTAAAGTCTTGTTTTTGGCCGGTATACACAAAAGTCCCCTTACAAAACCGTTTATCATAAGCGCCGTGTTTGTACATATCTGTGTATAGATGCCTATTTCTAAATCCAAAGGGACAGTTAACACGTGATTGAGATAGTGATAAATAAATTGTACATGATAATCCGTTGTCTCACACTGTGTGATAATGACTTCCGTCCTTCACAGATTAATACGCCATCGTCAGTTATATTTTACTTAATTTTCGTTTCTCGTGCGTCTTCATTAAAAAAATTGTTACGGTCGATATATTTTTCATTTTAATGTGGAATTAAAAAATGCTAGCTGTCATCTTCATTTACCCATTCTCATAATTTTCTGTCAGTATTATCTTTATTGTAAATCGCATTTATTTTCTTCTGTAGGTTTATTTAAAGTAGTAGCTACGGTTAACGATAGGCCAATTGCCAAGAGGATATTGCAGCAATTTTTCAAGTTTCTCATTACCTACCAGAAATTGATGGTCTCTCAAAGCGTTTACAAAGATCAATAACACTGGTGTACGTGACCGCGGCGCTTTGGTAACCGAACACAACGAGGCGTAAGACCGAGCAGCAACCGACGACGGGTGGTAAAGAAACACAATACTTAGTACTATAACCGCAAGGGCGGAGGAAAATGCGAATGTCTGAAGAATCTGGCTCATTCATGAATAGATCGAATCGTGATCTTTGATATTTAGAATGGTCAGACCGCTGAAACAAGAAAAAAATGTGGTGAAGCAGACTGTATATCTATTTTTGGGATTTGGATGCGGCTTGTGTCGGCTCTAACTGAGAATTTGAATAAATTCAATTAGGAGGTCAATATTAGACAAAAAACGACATGCCATGCGATTTTGTACCATAGGTGTGACTGTTTACAGTTGGTGCGCCCAACTGTAAACTGTCACCTTGACCTGCCCAGCCAATAATTATGGTAGGGTCCTAGGTATAATTTGCTACCTCACATTATGCAGTAATACATAATTACACATTGGCCTATGAGACCTGGGAGCAATTACATAAGTTAGACACCACACACCATAATGCCGCGTCGTCATGAAACCAAAACGACGTATTTTTCCAACACTAGTGGGGCCGGCAACTGTTTAGCAAACACAATCCCTGAAAGTATTCAGAAACGATACAACTGGTGAAGATTCTTAACGACTGTCGTAGCGTTTATTTTCCGCTGGTAACATTAAAACACATTCCAAAGACTATACAGAAAAAGATAAACAAAGCAGAGTACAAGAAGCAGTCACATAGATCTTTGATGTACGCGATTGGCGGTGGCGGCGTCACAAGAAATCGGACACAACGAAGCGTACAACCGCTGCAGTCGACGGGTTAGTAATGCGATACGAGAAACCGCAAGGACGGAGGAAAATGCGCATCTCTCAAGTATTATAATTTAATAAAAAAAAATTAAATTTAAAAAATCAAAAAACCCGACTGCGGTAAAAAACTTAGTTAAAAAAACTGAAAACCTAAAAACAAGCCCATTTTAAATTAAATAAAAGTTGAAAGCAGGCGGGACCCATTTGAGTTTGAAAATAGAAAAATGGTATGGGTACCGCCTGCTTCCAACTTTTATTTAATTTAAAATGGGCTTGTTTTTAGGTTTTCAGTTTTTTTAACTAAGTTTTTTACCGCAGTCGGGTTTTTTGATTTTTTAAATTTAATTTTTTTATTTTATTCTTTTTGGTTATGAGTTGTAAATCCCACTTAAGTGTGATAGTTTCCCTTTAAACTTCGTAACATATAGGCACTACTGCCGCATTTAGTTGGTAGAGGAGGGGGACACTTGATTCTAACGAAAATTGGTACTTTAAAGCTTGATAAGTCACGAACGGTTTACTTAATCAAAAAACGGTCTTCCCAAACCACTGATATTTTTGAAAGACCTATCCAACGATACCCCACTTGACATAGTTTCTTGACTTTCATTTTTTTCATTTTCACAATATGGCGTCTAGTAGTCGCCATATTGAATTTTCATTAACGTCATGTCTTTAGTGACACTCGCCAGACTAAGAGAAATCGATTGACGTATGAATCATAAAAATCGGCCCAGGCGTTTGGTCTGTATAGTGCTTCAAAGGAACATACAAACATACATACATACTTACATACATACATAGGCTGATAAACACATTACCACTCCTTTGCGTCGCGCAGTCGGGTAAAAATAGACAATACTGAGGCGGTGTCTTTGCTATTTGCAGCCTGGTCTAACACGTTTATAAAGATCTAGCTGCGCCTCGCGGTTTCACCCGCATAAGTTTCGATCCCGTGGGAATATCGGGATAAAAACTATCATATGTCCTTTCCCGGGACTCAAACTATCTCTATACCAAATTTCATCTAAATCGGTTCAGTGGTTTAGGCATGTAAAGGTAACATACAGACAGATAGAGTTACTTTCAAATTTATAATATTAGAATGGACGCTATGCATCTCTGCTTCAAAGCATAATTTTTTCCACCTTAACATCTCTTTTATTATCCGTCCATTTAATTATATTATTATTAATCGGTGTATCAATTTCTACTCATTATCGAGTCCCAATTGTAACATCTCATACCGTGTCTCAAGTAACGTTACTTTCACCTTCACTATAATTTCATAAACATTTACTCCTAAAAAGATATATTCATTAGGCTATTAAATTGTTTGGACTCCTGTCACCCTGGGCTTTGTCCAAAGAACATTAATAGCAATACCACACCGTACTTGAATACTTCGGAAACCATTAATCATTTGAAATATACACATGTCCGAACTGACGTTGTTAAATTTATCAACACTTAGTTGATTACCACAACTGCGTGAACCTCGCTTTTTCCGATAACATCTTCTTTGGCGTCGCTAAAATATACAATAACAATAGGCTCTTCGAAATTTCCAATCAAATGAGTTTGCGAAAAATAATCGCTATGTCATTCATTAAAATGTCAATGTCAAAAGCCAAATTCTCGTCAACTGAAGATTAACATGTGCCTATAAGAAATGACATCTATGTAGTTTAAGCAAGATCCGAATGATAGAAGATGAGAACGGTGTTTGTTTCGTAATTGATGCAGCTAATTCTAGCAATTTGCCATTTGATCTTCAAATTGCAATACCAGATGTTATTTGCCAATGTCATGGCTTGTGGTCAGAATGAATACTTTTTGTCATCATGGTCAAGGACCACGCGTCGCCCATTGGCGACGAAACAATAGAAGATCAATTGTGTCTCATTAGCGGAGCTTGACAGATTAAAATACTCTTTGAAGAAAGTAACCGTGTTCTTAAACCCTACCGTTTATTATATTTTGCTATGTATACTAAAATAACCTTTTCTTAGCAAATTGTCGTTGATTTGCTACAAGCTTATACTTTAGCCTTGAAGGGTTAGCACTGAACATTCCAGTCAGCCTTGCGTTGTGTAACGTTTTCGTAATTCGGTTATCTAATTTGCACCTTGCAGTTTCAGACGGTGGATATCTTTCAACGATAAAAATATAATAATTAATGATAAAGCGACGCTGCTGTTTACAAAATAATGACGTTCTAGTCGTGTCGTTAGGTGTATTGTATACTTTTCCCTCCTTCAGTGTTTGTTTAGCTTCAACGTCTCCTTTTATATCTTTGTTTTCTTTTCCTGTATGTTTAGTGATTATTAAGGCTATTTTGCCATGTCAACTATCCTTTCTCTTTTAACATTCTTATCTCGGTTTACGTTATTTTGTTCTTTTTTGCGACCAACGTCCGCTTTAGCTCTTCTGTTAACGAACTTAAGTGATTTCGATTTGTTAAACGGATAATTGTCAATTCCATGATTACTCAGTTATCCAGTAGTTTAACGACCGTCTGAGTATTTACCAAGTGACACATCTCCAACATAATTTCTCTCTAAGGTCATATCAATATATCTGGACTTTTCTTCTGTTTCATAGGCTGTTGAATCATCGACAAACAGCTGACCATTCTTCCGTAAAAATTCAAGTTCAATATTCAAAATCAATGTCACGTGGATCGTTTATTTTTTTTCCGTCCGGCGTCCGGCGACCGTTACGTCATTGAAGCCGCGAAGGTAATCCGGCGGACAGCCACCCGTGTCGCCCGCCCGACTTGTTCCCTCTTGCGTAACATTTACTTTACTCCCCTACTACTCTGCAACTAAATAGGTTTATTAAAACGAATAGGGTACCAAATACTGCGGAGTGCGGACCACCGCTACGACTGCAGCGGCAATTTCTAACAATTCTCAGTTCATTACGGTACTATTGACAAGTCTTTAATTTATCTTTCTCTTTTATCTGAGAAGTTCTCTCTTTAAAGAACCATTGGAGTGTTAATCAATGTTTTGTTATTTACGTTATCTGTGATCAGGTAGCGCTTATATCAGTTGCCGGGCGGCTTTTTGTCTTGTCCGAAATCGACCGTGAAAATTGATGGTGTCATGTTTTAAGACATAGAATAGTAAAAAGGTATTTGTCATTCGAGATATTTGACGCTATGAAATATCAATCGATAAAAGTGTTGGCTAGTTGATTGATCGATGTTCTGATTAGATGGGTTTTTACGCGGGATTAACGCAAAACGTTGTTGTTACATTTGTGGCAATACCTCGTTTACATAATGCGAAGAATAAATAAAATAGCTTGTTTTAAATATTTTAATGAACGCGAAATTCGGTGTCATTGACGTATTCATAGATACTTAAGTATGCAAATGAATGATTAATAAGGTGGAAATGAAGAACTAACCATAACTAAATAGGTCGTAAAAGTCCTGTTGTTATCAGCAAAAGTATCAAACCATCTATGCTAGATATAAATGTGTTTCACTGTGTATATGTGTGTAAGTGTGTGTCATCTAGTCATCCACAGGATCTCGTCTAGCTCATGCAAAACAGCTTAATATGGGGATGAAAATAAACTTATTTACCTGTTATTGAAGTAAAAATCGCAACACCTGAACGTGTCCAAGAAAGCATACAAAATTTTGGTAAAATTTCTCTTCCGAACCAACTTACAGGTTTATAATAATAACTAATTTACGTCCAACACCAACAATTATCAGCAGAAATAATTCTTGTTCCACTTGTGTTACTTTCTTCGCATCGAGTAACGGTGCTTGAGCTTTGTCTCAAGATTCAAGGCTGAGGTGGCCCTTACCACAACATGACAGAAAGTGCAGAAGATCTACGAAACAAAATTGAATAGAGGATGAAGGAACAGTATTAACCCATTTATCTATAGTGCAGTCCACTTTGATTAGTCCTACCGCTCGATCCAAAACCGAACGTCTTCGTATTTCGACGTTTGGACCGAGTTCCTTACGAAGGTCTTTAATATCGGAAAGCGTAGTATGGAACTCAAATGGAGTTGGGCAGGACACTTTGCAAGGCGCAGTGATGACAGGTGGAGTGAGGCTGTGACAGAGTGGCGTCCAAGGACTGGAAGACGAGATGTCAGTCGTCTGGGGTCGAGATGGGCAGACGACATTTTTGCCATCGCGGGTAAAACCTGAATGGGGCTCGCGGAGTGTGGGGATTGCATAAGAAAAGAGAGTCTATAGCAATGGGTGAGGTCGGGCAATGGATAATGATGAACGCCGGATCTTCCAAGTTCTGCATCATGTCTGCTTCAGCTGTTTTCTTTAGCACACCTGTTCTTTAGCTTTTTCATGCAACAAATGCGGTATTGGTTTGGGATATTTCTATCTCAAATATTTGTGTGCTGGGCGAGTATGAGAGCACTTTGTTAGGAGTAGACTTTCTGTATCTTCTAATGCTGCGCCATGACTGGCTGGTAACAAACTGTAACGGTTTGATCATTCGCTTGTAGATGAGTTTTTAATTCTTCATTCACTGTTTGAGCTTTAGCAGTGTTATGGTTGGTGATTCGGTAGTGTTTTTATGTAAGATGCCAAGGTGAGTAAGAAAGCAACAGAATTTGTTCTTCATGCAAAATAAGTTATATGCTGATACAAATGAATATAAAACATTCTTTTATGCAGCATAATTTTTTCAAGTCAAGTAATAAATATTGACGATATAAATTATAATAAGTGAAGATTTCAAAATAATAAAAATATCATAACATTTATTAAGACAGCATATAAACAGGCGTTCGTTAGTCATCATTATCAACACTACGATACTCATCGTGCATTCTCTTTTACCTCGTCTCTATGTCAAAGAATTGAGTTCATCTGATGACAGGTGGTAATTATAAAACACCCGTTGCTGTATAATATCCGACTTTTTTCAATGTCAATGTTGGTTTTACCGCTTCGTGACAGCTGTTCGCGTGCTAAGACATTCTTGTTTCGATCTGTTTAGTTTCCTTCGTTCGAGATAAAGTAACTAGTCTCAGCCTGTTTTAGAAATATACTTCTTGGTCTAAGATCAAGATGTCTGTTAAATGTTTTATTATCGACATTCCCGTTTCACATAATGCATAGCAGCTTTCACTACGTTTTATATTGTCGTACCCATAACATTGAAATTGATTCTGCTAACATTTTACGTCATCACCTACTTTGCAAAACTTTCGTGCGAATGACCGAAACGAAATCGTAATTTCACTTATTACTTATCACCTTACATTTTCACTTCAATTTAAATAAGTAACCTAACATTATCTGTCTAATTATGATATTTAGTTAGCCTCCCACTCATCGACGCTTTGCAAATAAGGCTCTCACGATCTCATCGTGAAACCTGCACGTGGCAGTCGGAAGTTAATCTACTAAATTAAAAAGTACTTATTTAGCTTCGACTGTATCGCTGTTTATGATGTTTTCAAATTAGCCGTTTCATACTGCAGTTTTATCGAACGGCTCGCGTGAGGTCCGACAGAAATGTTGTCCAGAGCCCTGATTCACAACCATACGACAAGCTATCGTATCGAAAACCTGACATTTCGATAACCTGATTTGACTTCCCCTCAACAGCAAATAGCTGTTGGAAGAATAGCGGGCGTCTATTTGATTTAAACTGACAACATTTTTGGGTTTTGGACTTGTGAACAGCGGTGAGAAGGCTCCTACGATAACAATGATTAATGTTCGATACGATACGGAAGCATATCGAGTGTTTGTGAATAAGGGGGCAGTTCTGTCTCCGCCGGTGTCCCAAATACCAATTATGAGGTAAAATTTATAGCGGCGACTGCAGCTCGATTGTCATATATCACGAAGGTGCTGCGTCGGATTTTACTTTTGTAATTATCCGTCGCGTGTTCTGTTTTTTTTTTTTTTTGGAATTCCCATTTCTAGTGAACCTTGCACGATATTCTTTTTATATAGACACATTTTTGCTGAAAAATTGTGTCAAATGGCTCTTCGTGGAATAAATTTATTTTGTAGTAGGTATATACTTAATTAAAAGCTTTGAAATTTATTGATGTTTCCATTAGTACATGTCAAGTTTACTATACTGTATACCTACCGCAATCCCTCATAAGTCTGGTAACCATCAAATTACTGCTAATAGCTTTAGTATTTTATGTCGCTGTTCCGGGATAGGTTATTGTCAAGGTCTAGCGATTAACGACCTTATTTATTAGCTGGTGTATTTATTACTCTCTCTTGTTTACTTGATTGGGAGGAAACAGAATTGTCATTAGGGTTCCGTAGCCAAATGGCAAAAACGGAACCCTTATGGATTCGTCATGTCTGTCTGTCTGTCTGTCTGTCTGTCTGTCTGTCTGTCCGTCCGTCCGTATGTCACAGCCACTTTTTTCCGAAACTATAAGAACTATACTGTTGAAACTTGGTAAGTAGATGTATTCTGTGAACCGCAGTAAGATTTTCACACAAAAATAGAAAAAAAACAATAAATTTTGGGGTTCCCCATACTTACAACTGAAACTCCAAAAATTTTTTTTCATCAAACCTGTACGTGTGGGGTATCTATGGATAGGTCTTCAAAAATGATATTGAGGTTTCAAATATCATTTTTTTCTGAACTGAATAGTTTGCGCGAGAGACACTTCCAAAGTGGTAAAATGTGTGTCCCCCCCCCTCTAACTTCTAAAATAAGAGAATGATAAAATTAAAAAAATATATATAATGTACATTACCATGTAAACTTCCACCGAAAATTGGTTTGAACGAGATCTAGTAAGTAGTTTTTTTTTTAATACGTCATAAATCGAAAACCGCAATTTACCTTTCACAAAGTTACAACGAACTACAAGAACTTTTATATTATGTTACTTGCTGCTACGGAACCCTTCATGGGCGAGTCCGACTCGCACTTGGCCGGTTTTTTTTTATTATCGCTTCACTGCATTGTGGACAGTTACGACTACTGGTCACAAAATATTTAATTTAAGTTTCGGGTAAAGCAAATGGCATGTACGATTAATTCAAGTAATTATGCCTAACATTGTTATACAGCTCTATTGACGTGGTGTAGTTGAAATAGCAGTTCTTTTCACACGACATAATATTGTCGTCATCAGCAAACTACATATGTACTCGTATGACGCAATAACCACTAACCCTTTGTGGATCTACTACAAATGTAAACTATTGATCTAGACCGTGGCAATGTAATTTTTTTCTCATCCCTTGCAAATCGTAAGTACACATTACCATCCGTACTCTTTGTTTTCACCTCAACACACTAACCACATTCATCATTTTCCCTTTCCTACTGATTCCGCGAATCCCACCATTAAATGGTTTAATGTAAGTAGAGTAACCCCATGGTACCACGGCATCCCGCGGTGCGTGACGCCCATGTCCTGCGAATGTTCCCATGGGACGCAGGTGCCATTGTAATAAACTTCTTTTGAATTATTTATGGGATCATTGTTCGCCTTTTACGGTCAGATGATGTTGTAAATTACTTTTAGGAAGTTTCTTGAACAGGAACTTCAAGCTTATGTTTTTTATTTTATTTTCTTGTAAAGTAATTACAACTTACAAGGATCAATGGAACTTGGGTGACTGACTAAAAGCTTTGGCTTTGTTTTATGCAAAAAAATAACAAGATAGAAGGCACCGGAAGGATATTGGTTCCCACGGAAATTGTGTTTGTGTGCGCTTGCTGGTTGGTATGCCAACTGGGAGTGGAGACGTAGACGAAGGAAAGAGTAATACAATTTATAAACGATCAATAACAGGTAAATGTTTCTAACCTCGGTTTATTCATGGAATTTTCTGATGTTCATTCACTTCTACAATCTTTAGATTATCTCTAATCTTTTCCACGGCTTCGTATAATCTAACCGTTACTAATGGTTTCTCGTTTTCTATAATTGGTACTTAGTTGGAAACTAACGCTACTAAACATTGGAAATCAGCAAGACATTTAATTACATTCATTACTTTCAGCATCTTTACGATTCTCGTGTATACGCCAAGTTCGTGTTACCGTATCTACAGTTCTGTTTAGCTCAACAAATTAGCGAAATTACTCTCTTCGCAGATAAACTTTACGCTTTAAACCTACCAAGTTGGTTACAGCATCTATATTTGCAATAACAAACTAGTAGTGAGCTCTATGGTCTTCGATCTAAGGTAGGCTTTTCAGTGGTGTTAAGTTTGTTGTTCGCAAATGTAACTTTGTTTTGTTGTGTACACGTTTCACGGATTACCATCTGTTTACTTTCATGCTCTTGCAATTGTTAGTGCAGGTCATGTCATAGCATTGCGCGGAGATCCAGCAAATGCTCAGGGCTCTTGGGGGTCATCAGCTAGCGTTCTTACTAATTAGTACCTTGGACAATTATTTATGAATGGCTGTGTTTCTGAATATATTGTGAGATCTATACTAGGCAAGCTATACAGCATTATTTTTTCCTAAATTATTGATTGGTTAATGTGTTTGAGAAACAAGGGGAAGTAATGTTTCTAAGTTCATTCTTGTGAAATTAGGTACTTGGTGAAGTTGAAGTAAATAATATTTTCTTTTCCGTGTTTTCAGCTTCCACAAAGATTAATTGTTATTCTTTGTAACTTGTTGAACAATTTTACTCTCTGGATACGAAATAATTCAAATATATTCTTGCTTTTGTTAATTTAATTTTTACCTGAAAGTAAGAATTTGCTACACTCTCTACAGTTCTCTGTTGATCAGAAATATTGAATAGTATTCATCCGTTGTAAACACTTTCATGACAACAATCCTAGCTATTAAAACTTCTACAACGTTTGCTATGTATGCAGTGTGGTTTAACAACACAAAGTTATTCTAAGTTTTCACAAGTAAATTAGATTTTCTAATTTCTTCACACTTAAGTGTTAGTGTAATTTCTCCATGTTTAAGTCTTTCCCTTATTTCTTCGGCTTCGTCTAATGTGGTTTTAGTTAAATGTTTCGTTATGTAGGGCGTATCTTCAATATAGATTTTCTCTAGGTTCATCTTAATGTTAAGCATCCAGCACTCATAAATAAATATTATCGTCTCTGATAAAAAAAAAACAAACAGAATTAATTACCAAATAGAGATACTGCAGAAGTAGAGATAGTGACCTCCACAAAGACGCGCCCCACTCTTCTTCCTAAACGTTAGTGGTCGCCAGTTAATTCCGCTAGTGTTTTAGTTTTTTCGATACATACTAATTACCCACTAATAAGTAATTAGTGTTAATCGAAAAAACTAAAACACTATCGGAATGTTGCACACTTGTACTGTAAGCAACTAGGGAGAAGAGTGGGACGCGTCTTCGTGGATGGCACTATCTGTAACAGCGATTTTATAGCTTTATCAAAGTTTATCTATCTCCTCTAACTAAAATCTCTCCTCTCTAATATTTAATACTTACTACTAAAAATGTTATCCGTGTCACTTTATGGATTGAGTTTCACGTTAATAGAATTGTTACCCAAAGGATCTAACTTTACGAGCTTTGAAATTATACTCCATTTTATTACACAAAAAATATATGTCACTGAGTCCCATGATAGGCTAATGTTTATGTATATCCATAAGATTTGTGACACCACTGACTTGAAACTCAGTTGCTTTGTCTCCTTTAGTTTGAATATCTGCATTGTTATAATATGGAATATATGTTAACCCAGAACCCTTTGGGAATACTCTCACTACACCATCGAAGACAAGGCTAATTAAGTTCGCTCCACATTCTTATTTTCACTGACACCCTTTCTATTTCAAGACGTTCTCCGTATCAACCATTGTCTGCTATTTATTTCCTTTACCGATTTCATCTTTTCGATAACCAGTCATTTACACCGCACTATAAAAGCAATGTTCATTGAGAGTGCTGCAAATGGCTCGTGGCTCCGTGTTTCTGTGCCTCCGTCTACCGAATTACCTGCCATTTTTAACCATTCACGACCATTGTTACTAAGTACACTGCTTGGACTCATCTTGTCTTAAATTATGACCTTCGTTGGACCGTTCCGGTTTAATGGGTGAAATTCTTGCCTTGTATGATTGATTGTGTTACTGTTACTTTCTTTATTCTATATTAGCGTTCGGTTTTGTCCGAAGTACGGTGATGACAATCAGTTTTGTATAAAGTAAGTACTCGATTTTCTCTTTCAAGCGAAAAGGAGGGTAATTAATGTTTTCGGGTGTGTTTTTTTCCTTTCACCCTATACAGTTTGTATAATACATACACACACATATAAAAAGACTTGTGAAGATACAAAGAGACAAGATCCTGCTAGGTCAAACATAACTACAGAACGGTTTTATGTTTTTACACTTAAAAGTGTGCTTTTCCTACTTTTCGCTTGAATTTGTGTCTGCTATTTTGTTTTGCACTAAAACAGCGAACGTTGGGATCTAATCTAGTGTACAGTAAATCCGATATAACAGTTCTCTCGTCGAGTTGCGTGTACGAAACAGTTTGTATTTCAACTAATGGTTGTCAAGCACGGAAGCGGCCGATCGTGAACCTTTAACCTCTCAGCAAATTATTGGTATAAATAATAAAATTACGACTTTCTAAACAGTTATTAAGAGTCACTTAGCACAGTTTTGGACAATGTGATGTAAAGGTAGGTTAGTAGCGTCTCGTTGTTTGGTGTCGTGACGCGAACGCGCGCGTTTTTGCGCGTTCAATCTCACTTTCACGTCATGTCCTTATTAGTCGGATATTGTTCAAAATTTCGATTTCGTTCGGATGCCGCGGGCAGCCGGGTCCGATTATGTTCTAAAATCGGAACAGTTATAGTTCTTTGTGGCTCGTTGCGGTTGAATGCTTGTAGCGCATTAATGCTTGAAGCCTAGTCTTCTGACACGCGATTGTCGTGTTTTTTTTTTGTTTTAGCTACTGGAAATCTGAGATTCTTTCCAGTACGTTAACCCTTTCTTAGGTGGACACAAATTACATGAAATTGTAGCAACACAAATTGTGCTACTTTTTTCATTATTTTATGCATTGTTTCTAAATTATTTAAAAAAAAAAAATACCAAAATGATGTCAAGTCAAATAAAAACAAATATGCAAAAACCCGGAATGCAAACAAGGAAGGCCATGCAGTTTCATGAATTGAGAGGTGTGAAAATCAAAATGTCATCGTCACTAGAAACGAAGATGACAATGAATTCTATTATCTTGCTAAAATAATAAGGAAACCCTATCGTCTACGTGACACTCTTGACCATGACGACGTGTGATAATTTGCAAAGATTTTTATCTTTGCAGCATTGCATAATTATTTTGCTACATCGTATTAATTAGTTTGATTGTACACGTACAGACACATCAAGCTACTACAATCTGTCAAATTTCTTTAATAGATTTTCAACTTTATCGCTAAAGCATAAGGTTGTAAGTTGATTGGGAAAATTTGACAGTTTCGGGTAGCTTGATGTACTGGCGTCTGATACTTGCCAAAATGCCAATTGAAGCGAGTAGATAAGTCCAGGGTATGCTTTGCAGTGTAACCTACGACCATTTTTGATCTGGCGAGATAAAGCCTACTTATATGTATACAGGGTGGCGGGGACATCGAAGCGGAATCTGTTACCATGGATTCCGAACATGATTCTGCATACTGCGTTAAAATTTTTCATCAGGCAATAAAAAAAAATTATGTTCCATACAATACATTTATTTCATATTTTTAACCTAAGAGCAGTGGTGGCCTAGTAGAGCAGCGGTGGCCTAGTGTTAACGGACACGACTTAGGAACGAGTTGTAGGTCGTAGGTTCGAACCCAGACAGGCGCTATTTGTGTGAATTATTTCATCACCACTGCTCTCAAAACGGTGAAAAAAACATCGTGAGGAAACCGGCATGTCCTAGAACCAACAATTCGAAGACATGTGATATCCGCTAACCCGCACTGGGCCCGCGTGGTAGATTACGGCCCTCTACTTCGCACTGAAAGGAGGCCTGTGTCCCAGCAGTGGAAACAATATAGGCTGCTTATGACGATGAGGTTTCGCAAAGTTTTCTATGAAACAGTAGTTTTTTTTTTTGATAACATAAAATTCTACCCTAATAGGGGGTCTAAAATCATGTGCGGAATTTATGGTTACAGTTTCCGCGATGATTTCTTTGTCACCTTGTATACCTAGGTTCGATGCATCTTAAGCAGTCAGCGCCTCTATAACAGTCCCTACCTCTACCTTCTACACTTTATATCATAATCAGCCTATAATATTCCCACTGCTGGGACACAGGCTTCCTCTCTGTGAGAGGGAGTGGGCCGTAATCCACCACGCGGGCCCAGTGCGGGTTGGTAGATGTCACTTGTCTACGAATTTTTGGTTCTAGGACATGCCGGTTTCCTTACGATGTTTTCCTTCACCGTTTTGAGAGCAGTTGTGATGAAATAATTTATGCAAAGTAAAGCGCCTGTCTGGGTTCGAAGCTACGACCTACAACTCGTAAGTCGCGGCCGATACCGCTGGGCCACCGCTGTTCCTACTCTTTATATACGAGACAAAAAGTTCTAAGGCTTAGTTCAGATACAGCGACGCAAACGCGTTCCCCACTGTCCATTGATCGCAGCAAAACGCATTTCTCAGATTTTAAGCGCACTTTAGGTGTGTAAATTCTCATATTAACTTTGCTAAGCTTCCCGCTCCATTTATGACGTCATAAAACTTAAGGAGACGGTCAAGTTGAAAGGCAAGTCGGCTTGCTCCTCTGTGTGGTGTAATCTCATGAACCATTAAGTTTTAAGAGGCGATTTGCATCCCACGCATTTGTAAGAACACTGTATTTTGCGCTGCGCAGCTATTTTTACTTTTCCCATGCAATGACAAGAATAGAATCCCATTTGTTATACAATGTAGCTGAACTAGATACCTAGGTTTTTTTCTCCATACTAAAATACTCTTACTTGAAAAGGACTCGAAAATATTGATTTTTCCCTATAGCAGATCTAGGTATCTATTTACCTTTATTCTATTTTTTTGTTTTTTATGTTCAATCTATCTATATAATTACAGCCTGTAGCAGGCCACTGCTGGATATATCCATCTACAATCGCTAGCCATCAAACTCGATCTACATCCACTGTTATCCAGTTGCTACCAGCCAGTCCGAGAAGATCGTCGCTTTATTTAGTCTAACCTGACCTGTGACCCTATCTACTTTTTCTTTCTATTTGGTTTTTTGTATGTTCTTTCTAAAATACAAAGTGTGTTGGGGCCCTAACCATCGTCGCGGCGTCGTCGGTCAGCCAGGAAGCGCCCGCGCACGATCACCCAGGGCGTTTGTTTTTCGTGACCCACTGTAGATCTTATTATTGCTTCAGTAAATGAAATTACGTGCAGCTTAACCTTTAGAGTATCGAATGAACTTTTCTAATCAGCTCGACCAGTGTTGCAAAAGTTTTACTTAGTGGAGGTGTAAAATGGTGCTTTTTAATTTGCAAAATACCTAGGCATTTTTTGGGAAGACGTTTTTAACAGATTGGGCCATAAATACATTTTACTTGCCACGTGCTTTGGCTGAGCAGTAGTTATAATAAATTGAGCCTGTCACTGTCGTGAAATACAAGTGCAAGATAGAAACGGTCTAAGTTTCTTGCAGAGCAACAACTTGCAGAGGAGTTCACAACAAAGGATATGTCCTTTGTTGTGAACTCCTCTGCAAGTTGTTCCTCTGCAAGAAACTTAGACCCACACATTGTTACTTGTGTTTCATCTTTGAAAACAAACATCACAACACCTACTCACAATGAAAAGTTTCAGTAGCCAATGTTTAATTTTTAGAGTATTTCACCATAAAAAGGTAATATACTCTCGCCGATAAAATGATCCCAGTTCATGCTTTACTTTTATGGTAAACACGGAACCCTGATCAAACTGGGCTCTCGCACTTAACTATCACTATCTATATCACTGAATTTAAAATGTGAATTACTCGTTTCACTAGCGGAACTCAGCGATATCGTGGAAATCGCAAGCGCATTTTCTTCAAGCTTCGTTTTAGCGGCTTTCCTAGAGATCGGGAGAAAGCATTTGCCTTGCGGCCTATTTCTATCCATATCTCTGTCACATTACAAATTAACTTTCGAAGCTTCTGCTTCGACATGTGATCAGTCAGACGTTGATAACCACTCATTGACTGACGCTGAGAAAACGTGGAAAAAGTTGTTGCACAGCCTAGGTTAGTCTACTCATTTGTAAAAAATAGTTTAACTAGTAAGGGGGAAATCTTTGAAGTTTCATAAAGTTTAATCGTGAAAGCCGAGGTGAGAGTTTTACCTGTAAGCTTTCGCTCTATATTCTTGCCTTGATAAATTATAACACACGATATCTAGATCCGGTACAAGATGAAATGTGGGGCATACAAATATTTCCTTCAATGTGGAGAATGAAATCGCTGCTACCTTCAATATTCGCTGTACGTGTCCATACTTCATTTCCAACATTGGCAACTGTGTTCATGTTTTTCTTAAATATTTGCGTGAGACAGTCAGATAAGCGGGCACTGACATGTGTTGATAATATCTGCATGTCTTGCACTGCACTGATGAAATCATATGTCTCTTGTATATTATTTATCTTAACCATCTGTCGTTTTATTTGGCCTTTGGAACTGAAGAAGTATCAGTGGATGACCTGCAGTATTTACTTTAACACAGGTACAAAAAGCTCGAATACCTGATTTAGAAGGACGGACATTTGAAAAATATCAATCAATTGTGCAAAATGTAGGTACAATTTCTTAAATCGAGTAAATACATAAACTAATAAAACGTTATAGATAAATATAGTGAAGTTATTTCTAAAACCAAGATGATGCAATTTATATCGATAACGAGAAATATAAGAAATGAGATAAAGGATTTTGCAAGAAAGAAAATAAATACTCCAAAGCATTGCCGTCTTCAATATGGACTCGACGAGATTTTGAAGTGAAAGAATTACTTACATAAGTATGCTCAAGTACAAGTGCAGACACAGTAGTAAACACTGAACAGTTATTAAATGATAAGAATCAAACGATATCTCGACAATTGATAAGTTTTACAGTTTTCAAGTAAACACTATCTTGAATGATGGATATAAAGTTTACGATCGATTGTTCTAAGATAATCTATCGTTATCTGATCGTTTCCACCATTTTGATGTTATAATCTCTAATAGTAATTGCGTTGCCGATAGTTTTGTAAGATATAATTTTATCATTGCTCCTAATTTTATAGCACTTTACTACTTTATTATCATTATTGCTGTCATCAACCTGTCATTCTGCTCCTAGTGTTCCGGGCCTATTGTCTAGAGCACCTGTATATAGATATTCATTGTGCACTTGCAAATGAGCACGCGATTCGTCATCCGTGATAGGTATATGACTAGTTTTGGGTTCCATTTTGAGTGACTCGGCTGTGGGATGATTATGAGTCACCAGGAAACTGGGGTTTCTTTTAACACCGTTTTTGAAACCCGTTGAAAGAGCTGAAATTACTTTATTTAGACTGATTTTAGGCGTACGAAAATCTAAAATCAACATGCCTTAGGTTACCTGGGTAGTTTAATGGCTAATTATTCCCTTACGTGACACAATATTATTTCACATGAAAGCGAGTATTATTTTACTTTGAGGGTCACCTGACTCGCCAATAACACATACAAAGGGAAGCCTATAAAGCTTGACGACAAAAATGCCGTAATGATTACATTAGCGGTAGCAATGTTACCCCACGAAACAAAGGTTGGTTCATATTTCACATAACAACAGTTTCCGGCACGCATAGTAGCCACACGAAAGCTTTCATTATTTGAATCACCATATTTTATTTAAAAAAAAAACCCTTAAACTTGGACGTCTGTCTGATTCAAGAGTTCAATGGATTTATTGGATTCTAATTTTGTTGAAAAAACTTCGGAATTTTACATTCAAAATTTTCCTTGTCTAAATCTTTTTTTATCATTCCATCCAAAGGGAGAAATGTTCCGTTGCTTTGATGCGGTTGTTATTGTAAACGATGAATCATTTTTTTACGCTGCCGAGCATATTGACTGGATTTACGTCATTGTAGACCTTGTTGCCTCCATTAACATATTGACAGTCGATGTCACCAAAGTGTTACAGATACTGCTAAATGGTGGCAAAAATCAATATATCCTTCTATTAGCAGGGTCATTCCGACGGCCTTGAGCCGCGGCACTATCAGCCAAACAAACTGCTCCACAATACTTATCTTATCACCATCAACCGCGCATTCAGGTCAAGTGATGAAACGCCCTGCTTCGTTTGTGTGTCTTCTACGCCGATTAATTTCAGATTTACACACTTTTAATACTCTTTTAGGGATTATGGCTGTGTCATTGTTGCCCCAAATAGTTCCGAAGAGAAATCTCTTTAGGAATTCTTGAGGCAGGTTAATTAAACTCGTGAATATTCATGTTCTTACTTTTAAGGGGTGAACGTAAAAGCTTTACTATCTAGACAGAATCTTAATCATTAAGTCTTGTAAACAATTTCGGTTTCCGCACGTTCATATTAATGGAGGCTGTTTTAGTCCCGAAGCTTCTGTAAAGAACATATTTTCTTGAAACAGTGAAACAGAGCTCAGTCAGGGTGGCCTAAATAAACATTAATGAGAAGCATATACAACATACATACTAGAATATTACCTAAACAACTTCAGCGTCACAGAATTTTCCAGACGAGACGGTACGGTGCCTAAATCTTAGCCCGTTATCGTCACTATTATGCAATGACATAACTGTGGAGTAATCACATTTCTGGTGTATTAGTAGGTGACGGGAATATTTTCTTAAAACAATGCTGTGTTTGAATTCGCGACTTTGTTTTGGTAAACTCGCCTACGTCTTAGCATTGCCTTCGTCTCACCGAAACGGGACAAATGGTCTTGTTCAATTAATGTTTGGACTGCTAAAATGTTGTACAAAACATTCTGAATGTGGGTTTGTTTATTGAAAGGTTCGTAAATTTGTGGTGTTTTGTGATTTACTTGACATTTTGGTGCTTACATCTTGAAGGTTTCTAATATCTCTGCGATAGTCGTTGTCATTGGATAATGGTTTAGTCTAATTAATTCTAATCTTAGATTCAATATAGAATTGTTTGTTTCAACTAAATATCAGCCAACATGGTATGTATTCTGTGATAATTATTTCATTATCTATACCATGTTCGTTTGACTTTTATGCGACATTTACTTTATTGGACGTGATAACTTTCAGTTTCTCTCTTACGACTTCTGATGGAACATAATTACTTAGGCATTAGATCTTCTTTATCTTTACTCAGATCAATATAGCTAATAACAAGACTAATTTAATAAAATCTCGATTGCCGTTTACATTTAACATGTGAAAGAAATTGCTTGAATTAAATTACGTAAGCAATTTGAAAATGAAATAACATTCACCTATGAAAAAATTATGTAATAATAATTTTGACTTTAGTTTGTAAATAAAAAGTTTTTATTAATTAACTTCCGTATTAGGTCTTCAGTGTAGAGCTTTCACATTTCAGATCAATTTATGTCTACTTCTAACGACTATTATTATTCACCGGAAAGATTTTTATATATCTATTTAATTACTCGTTTTTATTTTGTTCTGTACCGTAGCCGTAGCTACAGTGAACGTACCACAATTTATAGATATTATGAAATTCATTAATTCACATCCTCAGTATATTTATAAATAATAACAGACATGAACTGTCTGTTATTAGTTTATATGTAGTTAGTGACACCAAGATATTGCAGCACTACAGCCAAATGCAAACATTAGCATGACTCTGAGAAGTGATAACGTATCTCATAAACAAATGAAATGCATAAGACAACTGTTTGATTTAGAGCACCACAAGATAATGAAGAACACGCCAACAGAGTATGAAAATTTTACATACAATAATGCAAAAAATTATGCCAATGATGTCACAAAAATATTTAGTGTTTGAATAACATAGTTTGAAGTTCTGTACTCACGGCAACTCATTGTTTACCGTTCTCGATTTTAAGTGTGTACTTTGGGAAGTGACACAGAAACGGGTGTGAATAAAATTTTATAGATTCACAAGAGATCATCCGGAAATGTTGCTTGTAAGAATAGACCAGTTACAGACAAGAGAAAGGACTCCAGTTTCTAATAGAAAATGGATTTATTTAATAATGGAAATCTGCATACATAATTATCACATTTACGCTTTCTACCTCTAGGGAAGTAAACGGCTAAAGTAAAGCTTTCAGCCGAGGAAATTATATCGAGAATATGTCTCGGACTACATTGTTTGGTGTTAATGTTTAAACGGGGGAAAAGTGTTCAGTAGTTGCTAATCCTTGGACCACGAACACTGTCGTAATTTGATTCCTGCACATAGTAAGTGAAAATTATAGCTGAATAATATTATATTGAAGAATGCAGACACGAAAAAACAAAGGTAGCTAAATCTTAGATGTGTTAAGTCATCTTAATTACTTTTCAATCAATGGATGTTAACCTCGCAAATCAATTCACAAAAAACACATGATGAAGTAACAGGAACTGTGAACCAAACAAAATACACAAAGTTTTTTGCCAATAATTACAATTTAGTAAAGGATTAATATAAGACAAGGTGTTCTAGTATTTGGACGTACAGTGGGCGAATATTGAAGCTCGGTAAATAAAAATCAGATTGTGAAACCCAAACACCTACCTTGTTAGACAAAGCAATGCCGTAAGCATTCGACACTATGTGGGCTGAAAGCCAACGATAACACGCTCATTCTCTGAAATGACTGGTTTATGATAAAAGTTGATATGTGATATATGGGCGTTGCAGATTTGGCAAATGATGTCATTATTATCATGTCAGCACTGATCGAAGCCAAAGTTGGAAAGATCAGGGTCAGTTTAAACAAATCGCTATTTAACGTTCAAATTGTTGGTTTATCACAATGTGTATTATTGAAACATACAACGCAAGAACGTGCGTTTCTCAGTTCAAAAATTTGCTCAAGGAAGTGCAATATCTTTATTTGATAAGCGTAGGCGAGTGTCATTCTACTTCCTAATATCATTTACATAATATTGTCAACGAAGGTCAATGCCTTGCTTGTTACCTACCTACACTATATCATGACTTCAACCCTCCTCAAGGTTATGTGTGTTTACTAATAAATAATAATTAGTTAAGTTTACTTCTTCTTTTGTTGTGTTCTCACATAACTTAGCTTTCGTTATATCTTCTAGATTAAAGAATTTAAAAATTAGTCTGTCTGTACAGTCGTACAGTTATACCTAACTGGAGCAGTGTGTGTGGGAAAGGGTGCTTTTGGAAAAGGTATATAAAATCATTAAATTCTACTGCTGCAATTAAGATCACGGTTCTGTGTTCACCTTCTCTTCTCATTTGGCTGCCTTCTGAAGCCAATAGAAAAACCAATGGCCATAGTTTCTTAAATTCCCTCTTTTTTTGTGGATGGGAAATCATCAAATGACCCCTCCCGCTCTGGGTGGAGCGTAAGGGAGTGTCAGACTCTTACTGACTAAAACCCACCCGTGTTCCTTCCTTAGCCCTTTATGTTCCGGGGCAACGGGAACCCTTTCGGACAATCCCGCTACAATTCCCTCTTAAGCTGTCTTATTCTTAAATGTCAATAACAATTCGATATTGTGCCTCTCTCAAAAACCGCCACTGATGAAAAAAAAAACGTTAATTCAAAGTTAAACGTCCACAGACTCATTACATGTTACGTGTAGCTATTCCCGTCTGTCGGTCCTCGTTGGCGCATAAATTGATTATATTCATCATTACGAGCGTTCCGTACGTGATAGCTAGGCATCTTACGTGACACCATCTTGCTTTTTGCCTGCCGCCCTGTGTTTGACACTGGTTTTCAGATAAAATGAGAATTTAATACACGTAGATTTTCTTTGGATGCTTTTTGTTAGACGTTGTCGTCTCGGTTGGTTAGCGTTGACGTAAAAGATGTTCATTGTTTGGTTGTGATGTAAGTTTAGTATTATGTTTATCTCTAAAATGGGCTGTATCATAATTATTATTGTCTGTGTTTGCATCTCTTTCTTAGCACTTTCGATGCGTATTGCCAGGCGCTGCATATCAAATAAATTTATTGTTTTTGTATTAGAAGTAACTTGAACAACCTGAATCTATTCAACCCGTTTGAATTTAACACCTGTGCGTATCTAACACCTTGTTTCAATTCTGAAGACTTATGTAAATTACTCTTCAACTTGTTACAAAATTAGACACAATATGAGGCGTTGAACTACTACAATTTGGTAAAACGGTAATATGAACGCGAATATTTTTTTGCATAATCAAGGGAATCAGATCGTGGAACGCGGCCCATGCGGTGGAACCTCTTTAATCTTTGAGTCTCCGCCACATATTTGTCGTTGCCATTTCAAGTGTACAGTTCGCAAATTGTCGATTCAGAGAAATGCGGCTATATTTAGTTCAAGTTTAAAGTTGTCCAACTGCATCGGCAAGTTGGTTATATAAAAGTGTAATGCGTTATAATGTTATGCCAGGATGAGTTTGTCACGAGCTCGCGGGGGTGAATGTACTGCGCAAATATGTCCGCTCCGTTAAAATAAATCTTTGTACGTTTCATTATTTTTCATTACTATATGCCCCGTTGGAGCTACGGTTAATGTAGACGTTGTTTCTATTTCGCTAACAATTATTTTTCTATTAGTGAACTACCCAGGCGATACTGGCTCAATGTAGATTACAATCGAAACGGAAAAAGTTGTGAATTCGCATTAAAATTATATCAGTAGTTTTCAAGATACAAAGGACCCGATCAAAAGATGATTGATTGCGTTGGTTGCAAATCTTTCTTCAACATAATACCAATACAGCATCACTTTGAAGTGTGAAAGGAGAATGTGATAGAATAATAATTAACGCACAAGTTATCTGTAGGACAGCGGCGTCTTTATACTTATCGATCAAAGTTAATCCAAAGATAACGGTGAACTTAATGAACTCTGTAGTCATTATTATATTTAGAGGATGTGATAGGTGAATTGTAAATAAGTTGTGTGGGTCTGCGTGTCCGCATGCGTGAACATGTGAGATAATCCTAACTAATATTATAAATGCGAAAGTAAGTTTGTTTGTTACCTTTCCACGCCTAAACCACTGAACCGATCATCCTGAATTTTTTTTATATACGTTATCAGGTGTACAGAAACGGACATAGGGTACCTTTCATCCCGAAAAAAAGTGCTGTTCCCGAGGAAAAGATAAGTTTTTCAAAACGGATTTGCTACTGCAAATGCAAAAGTAACCATCAGAAAGTACAGTAGCCTTCCCGAGACGGTCCTGATCTTACAGACGATTAATTCTGTAGTTACTCTTATCAGCCAATTCAACCAGATTGGTTCTGGAATTGGGGTATCTGTTGACACTGCAAAGGGTACTTACGTAACTAACGGTTTAAAGATTGCCATCTTGCCTTCAAGTTGTATTGAAGTATTCCAAGTTGCTACCGTTCGGAATTCTGCCCGTCATTGTAAGGGAAACGGCTCTATACATACTTCGGAGCTTTCGCGAACCAGTTCTCATAACCCAGATGTATTAGCTGTATCGATGTATTTTAAATTTTATTAAGCACTGCGGTACCGTTTTGTTCTCAAGGAATCCACCATCCCGTTGCTGGTATTATAAAATGTGATTAGGTGTTTTGTCAAAGGGATCGCCTGTCTCTTGCGACACTGCGATCTGATTGCCAAGAGTTGTCGTAATGGCGAAATAAACTTTAATATTTCATATTAATGTTCTCCATTCATTGGTTATTCAGCAGTAGATGTTTACTGGTTTATATGATGAATGTTGATGCTTCGAGTACTTGCACAATAATGTCTTGAATAATTTTCGCCCGTTACGAATTTAACTAAACGTTCGATGCGTGACCGGTCCCCATAAAATGTAAGGTCAATAGCATCAGTACTGGGATTAGTGGAGTACCATGTTGCGAAAGTAATTTTCGCATATTAGGCCATTAGGGAACAGATTTTATTTGGTGTAGTATAATTTTATGGGTTGCATTTAATAGTTTGTTTTATTACTTTATCTTGTCTTTGAGATCGTCAGTGAAATTGGGTTTCGTGTTTCTGCTATGATTAGTCATGTTATCTTAAGGCTTCATGAAATTAATTGGTTCTTTCTTAATCGATTTCTGACCTTTACATATCTACTTTATGGCTTCTTCGGACAATATTGGCGAATTCTAATCGTTCTTCTAGACAATTAAAACTTAACATGTTGGTTTACGATACTTTTGCACTTCAAATACTAAGGTCTAATTATAAAACAATAGAGCATGATTGAAGAACCTTCATGCTTGATACAAGAAAAAGCTGAATGAATGTGATGAACTTTCATTATGCGCTTTTATAATTTCTAACGTCAAGATATTATCGTGGGCAGAAATTTAAAAGCGTCTATTTTTAACCGACTTCAAAAAAGGAGGTTCTGTATTCGACCCGTATGTATGAATGTCTTTTTGTATGTCCGCGATTTTCTCAAAAACTAATGAACCGATTTTGATAATTCTTTCAATAATGTGATCTACATACTTTCAGGAAGGTTTTAGTATATAATAAATTAGGTAATTATTCTTATGTACGAAGTTATATGAATAAATGTACTGCATCTCCGGCATTTCTATGCGAATTGTGACGATTCTTCTACTTGGTGTCTTCAATTCTTCAATGCACAAGCGTTAATTGAATTTGTGTGGGGTAGGTTACAAAAGTGAAAAATAAAAACTATTTACAAAAAAAAAAACAACCGTCTTCAAAAAAAAATACTACAAAATGATAAATAACTTTAATTTCGGAAGTCGGTGTCAAAAACGAAAATGTGGAACCAACGACACCGACTTCCGAAATTACAGTTATTTATCATTTTGTAGTGTTTTTTTATACCACTTTGTAAAGCAATACAAATAACTCGCGCATTCACCTGCTCACAAAGCTAGCCTGACGTGCTTCTCGTTAGCAATGGCTCGTAAAATGGAACGTACCGCAACAGCTCTTAGATACGCCAATAGAAGCGAAGTGCGGTGATAAAGAGACGGTGTTTGTCTGTCTCGGGCGCTCATCTTCAGAATTACTGAGCAGTCTTTGAACATAACATCACGCCTGAATTCCCCCACGGGTTGGGAGATGCACCTATAGTACACGCACATTTCACCAGTTATGTCTAAGTCCCATGTAATAGGGGCCGAGGCTATTGCTGTCAACTGGGTACAAATTTAGACTACAGGCTATCACTGAGAAATTCCAGATGAAAAAACCCTTTGTCCGACTCGGGAATCGAACCTAGAACCTCAACTCTGCAGTAGCGTTTGCGATCACTAGACTAAAGAGACAGTCGTTTTTGAAATAACGCTGAAGTCTTTCTTTTTTTCTCATTAGATTGGTGACAGGCGGGAACTGTCAGTTGTCAAATGTCTAGTTTTCCGTCACCCAACATCAATCCAATAGCTAAATGTCTTGCCATGCCTTTTCTTAACATTGCACTATCTGATTGACTTCATTCTTTATTTTATTGTAACCTAACCTAGGCATTGTAAACGAGCCTTGCATAAAGCTCGTTTAAAATTCCAGTTAGTTCGAATCCCACAGTTACGGGCGAGCGTAAAAATTCAGTTAGGTAGGCGGACGGACAGGAAGTGACGTGAAAATTGACTGAAACCGGGTCGAGTCGGGTCGTTTCGCTAGTGCTGCATGCATTGATTGTGTTATGTGTGCACCGTGAAATTGTTGCTAGGTCGCAGGGGTCGACGACCGGATGACATACGGTGATTCAACGAGTTGACTTTTGATTTTTTGCGGAGAGATTTAGTGGGGATTTTCTCGTGATTTTAGGCTGACTGAAAAGAAGTTTGCACTATGGAACTTTTGAAAGTATGAGTAGTTAGTAATTTCCGCTACTTTTCAGTGTGAAAATATAGCTAATAATTGACGCAATTACTTAATTTTCAAGGACAGCTTAAGAGGAAATGCGGTCACGTGGCCGTTGACATTCATTCCGTACTAACGTATTACTTTCTTTTCTCCCTGGTTAATGATACTATAGTCCGCGCGGAAATAGTTGACCGCGCCTTGGGTGTGTGAGCGGTGCGCGGTGGGACGGAGGGGCGGGGGCGCATTACTCAGTACGTGCGTTGCGAACCGCCGCCTCACCCCTCCCTGTCGCCACCTCAGCGGTCGACTAGTTCCGCGCGGACTATAGTCCAAATATTTTTTTATGATATAATGTATATTATTATCTACCAATGCTTTGTCCCTATGTTTTATTCATCATCATCATCAGCCTATAATGTTCCCACTGCTGGGACACAGGCCTCCTCTCTGTGAGAGGGAGTGGGCCGTAATCTACCACGCGGGCCCAGTGCGGGTTGGTAGATGTCACATGTCTTTGAATTTTTGGTTCTAGGACATGCCGGTTTCCTCACGATGTTTTCCTTCACCGTTTTGAGAGCAGTGGTGATGAAATAATTTAAACAAAGTAAAGCGCCGGTCTGGGTTCGAACCTACGACCTACAACTCGTAAGTCGCGGCCGATACCACTGGGCCACCACTGCTCTCTATGTTTTATTAATTAAAGAAAATATAAACGCCAATTACGAAGAAAACAGAGCGCCAACGACCATGTGACCACATTAGCATTAGGTCCTAACGAGTGATAGAAGGAAAATATTCGATTAAAATTTATTTACTGTTGGAAATCTATCAATATACCTACTAATGTTATTCTTTAACTATAAAATCATCTGCACTATATCGTAGGAATGAGAGGGATGTAGGTACCGCTCACATAGTCCCTCCGATGGCCCGAAGTGGGACTCGGACTCCGTCGTCAGATCACCCAAGACCTAAGCGTAGGCAGTACTATTAAGTATTCTGTGGCGTAGGTGAACTCTCTTCGAAACTATGACAGTGTAGCGGTACCTACAACGCCACATGCGAACAACGCGTCATACTGACGTCACGCAAATCCTGCATCGCGCAAGCAGAGTTTACCTCGCAACTAGCATATATACAACAGCCCGACATGACTCATTGGGCAGTTGCCCGCCAGACACGACACCCGTCTGGTCGGAGGATCCTCCCTTTTCTATAGAGTATGAGTGAACTTTACACCCTGTTCCTCATACCTCTATACTGGTGACCCCGAACATGAACGTCAGCGCAGCCTTCGTGCAAACACTTCAGCGTGACGTCATCATCATCACTCCCGCAAGCTTTAGAGCGGCGAGTCACCCAGCCAGCCAGCATCCACGGCTTCAACGGGTATCCTGACCACGAGCATGCAGCAACCGCGCATACCTGGTCATCACCCTCAGCCTCATCGGCAACCTCGGCACAGCACACTGCACTTTCGGCCGGTCTACAAGCAGAGCCCTTCTCTCCTGGTCGACGCCAGCAGTCAGCCTCAACCCGGCGCTGTACCACATCCGACGCACTGGAGCATAACGCAGCGCCACCCCGACTCACTGGGGACATCTTCGCAGACAGTTCCGACTCACCGTGAACTATGCGGCAACCGGTTCCGACTCACTGGAACCTCAGCTGGCCTGGCAAGCATCGCAAGATTAAAGACTCAGCCCACTATCGACCTCCGGTCTCCGGGGGGGAGTGATGTAGCGGTACCTACAACGCCACATGCGAACAACGCGTCATACTGACGTCACGCAAATCCTGCATCGCGCAAGCAGAGTTTACCTCGCAACTAGCATATATACAACAGCCCGACATGAATCATTGGGCAGTTGCCCGCCAGACATAACACCCGTCTGGCCGGAGGATCCTCCCTTTTCTATGGAGGTTGACTGAACTTTACACCCTGTTCCTCATACCTCTATAACAGTTAATAGAGCGTGATCATCATGTCATGGTATGTGGGAATGTAATGCAACTTATCTTATTATAGTTTTTAGGGCATAACGTTGAGCGAACTAAGTGATTCTAGGAGTAAGTTAAAAGTTGACGAGGTATGTTCGCGATAGTTTTCAATTCAGTGCTAAAAATCATGGTGCATTTTTTGTAAGATAAGATTTTAGAGGTAATAAAAGGCCTTGTAACTTTCGTTGTCTTATAGAGAACTAGCAGCGCCCAGAGGTTTCACCCGCATGAGTTTCGATCCCGTGGGAAATCGGGATTAAACTATCTTATGTCCTTTCCCGGGACTCAAACTATCTCTATACCAAATTTCATCTAAATCGGTTCAGCGGTTTAAGCGTGAAGAGGTAACAGACAGACACACTTTCGCATTTATAATATTATAGTGGATGACAAGTAAAATATGAACTGTATTCAATGGATGATAGATTTTAAGAATGAAATATGCAGTCTCGTTTAAAAATACGAGCACTATAGAGTTACGCCAATAATAAGTTTCTATAAAGCTTTTCGTTAAAAATAACTGTCTATGAGTACTCATTCATTCTCCTACCCTTACCCCAATCTATTTGGGGTCGGCCATGGGTCGGCGCAACACGTCTTTTTCATCCATACTTCTCTATTAGTCGTCGTCTCGGTAGTCACCCCCTTTCTAACCATATCATCATTCACACAGACCATCCATCATTACTGTGTTGTTCCTCTATTCTTATAGCCACCGACATTCATACTCAAAACTTTCCTCACGACATTTTTCTCATTCTTCCGTATCATATGTCCATACCATGACAACCGATTTCCTCACAACTTTTCAGTTGCTGGTGCCACTTTCAGACTTCCCCTTATGTACTCATTTCTTATTCTATCCATTCATGTAACACCACACAGCGATTTATTTCCGTTGGATCCCGCTTTTGAATCCCATTTTAATATTTTTTGCGTTGGATCCCGCAAAACATTATTATGAATTTCCGTTGGATCCCGAATTTAAAAAATGCAAGATAATTACGTTTTATTGTCGTTGAATCCCGAAAAATATTTCCGTTGGATCCCGAATGCTTAAAAAAAAGACGGGTTGCACTCCGGGAGTGCCGGCAGAAGTGAAAACATGAATATTAACGTTGAAATAAATCAATTATGAATTGAATTAATATAACTAATTTTTTTCCACTATTTCTGCGTCACTTTTTTTATAAATCGATGCACTTTGTTCAATTTCCATATTTGAAACACTTTATATTCACGAATTTTACGAATACACAGCAGTGTAGCTAAACAGACGGTCGAGCCATCAGCTGTCCATCCATCCATCCACATCCACGTCCACCATCACCGTTACCGTTACCGTTACCGTCACCGTCACCGTCACCGTCACCGTCACCGTCACCGTCACCGTCACCGTCACCGTCACCGTCACTGTCACCGTCACCGTCACCGTCACCGTCACCGTCACAGTCACCGTCACCGTCACCGTCACCGTCACCGTCACCGTCACCGTCACCGTCACCGTCACCGTCACCTGACACCTGACACCTGATGGTGACGGTGACGGTGACGGTGACGGTGACCCGTCACCGTCACCGTCACCGTCACCGTCACCGTCACCGTTACCGTCACCGTCACCGTCACCGTCACCATCACCGTCACCGTCACCGTCACCGTCACCGTCATCGACACCGTCACCGTCACCGTTACCGTCACCGACACCGTCACCGTCACCGTCGCCGTCACCGTCATCGACACCGTCACCGTCACCGTCACCGTCACCGACACCGTTACCGTCACCGTCTCCATCACCATCACCGTCACCGTCACTGTCACCATCACCGTCACCGTCACTGTCACCGTCACCCGCCACCGTCACCGTCACCGTCACCGTCACCGTCATCACCGTCACACCGTCACCGTCACCGTCGCCGTCACCGTCACCGTCACCGACACCGTCACCGTCACCGACACCGTCACCGAAACCGTCACCGTCACCGTCACCGTCACCGTCACCGACACCGTCACCGTCACCGTCACCATCACCGTCACCGTCACCGTACCGACACCGTCACCGTCACCGTCACCGTCACCGTCACCGTCACCGTCACCGTCCGTCCGTCCGTCCGTCCATCCATCTATCCATCCACCCATCCATTATCGTGTCTCACTTGGTTCACTTCGGTTGGCGCCGCCGTAGAAAGAGGGGCGGGGGGGGGGGGAAATCTCTCCTGACGGTCACGTGTCCTGACGCGAGTTTAACATTTTTTCCCCAGTACAAAAAGTGTTCAACGCCGCTAAAGAAGTTTTCACTTCAAAAATCTGAAAGCGGGTACTTTCAACAACAAAATTGTTTATAATAAAATGAGGGGTTCACTAATGTTTCACCAAAACTCCATTGAAATTATTAGTTTACAACCAACGTTTCGTATGCTATTTATTTCACAAACAACTCATTTTCTATATAATCTAGTCGTTTCTGGCACTCGCCGGCCGCTGCCGCGGCACCGCTCGCTTCGCTCGCTTGGCTCGTGCGTAGGGGTCACAGTTATAACCTAACCTAACCTAACAGTTTTTTTTTTAAATAATTAACCTAATCTAACTAGTTTAGTTCCGGGTAACCCACTAAAAATAATCTCTTTTTAGTGTTTGATAAAGGTAAATCACTTTTCTTCTGAAATGTACACATGTTGTTATAATATGGGATTCAACGGAAATAGCAAACGGGATCCATCGTTAATACCTAAAAAATGGGATTCAAAAGTGGGATCCAACGAAAATAAACGTAAAATGAGGGGTTCACTAATGTTTCACCAAAACTCCATTGACAATTTTTTAGTTTACAACCAACGTTTCGTATACTATTTATTTCACAAACAATTCATTTTCTATTAATCTAGTCGTTTCTGGCACTCGCCGGCCGCTGCCGCGGCACCGCTCGCTTCGCTCGCTCGGCTCGTGCGTAGGGGTCACAGTTTTAACCTAACCTAACCTAACATTGTTTTTTTTTTAATAATTAACCTAATCTAACTAGTTCGGTTCCGGGTAGCCCACTAAAAATAATCTCTTTTTAGTGTTTGATAAAGGTAAATCACTTTTCTTCTGAAATGTACACATGTTGTTATAATATGGGATTCAACGGAAATAGCAAACGGGATCCATCGTTAATTTAATACCTAAAAAATGGGATTCAAAAGTGGGATCCAACGAAAATAAACGCACACAGCTATGACTACTATAACCATATAATTATGAAGCACGTAATGAAGGCTTTCCCTGAAACCTATGTATTAAAACATGACGAAGACAGGAACGGGACCTTGTTAAATATTTTAAGCCAGTCTCAATGAAATTACATCCACCCTAATTGCGTAACACACTATCAATCGGAATCAGAATCATTTCGAAGCCAATTGCTAATCCATTGCTTCATAAGTTCGAAAATATTGTCGGCTCAACACGTAAATAACGCAATGAATGCTGTTGAACTCTCAAAATGAAACCGATTCCGATTGATAGTGCTACGCAATTGCCCCGCAGTTTCTTCAGTAGCAAGAAAATCATACTGAGTCTTTGTTTAATGTTGAGTAACACAAATTAAAGCTATTATTTCATTGTTACAGATGACAGCAGCAGAGAGGAGGTTTCTTCAGAGCAACAGGTATGATTACAAGTTATTATATTTTTTAATTGGAGCTTACTTTGCGGTGTTATCTTAGCGGTCTGTTCACAGCACAGATATAGATAGAACTAGATAACGCAAGTATCACGATCTGTATGAAAACCACGCGTGCCATTTTTTGACTACCTACATACTATGACGTCACAAGCACTATTTAGTGATGGGAAAATCAAATCGATTCAAAGACGCCGCTGCGTGCGGCACCCGTCTTGACCCATCTCCAGGGCCTAGTGCTAGCGCTCACGCTCACCCAGCCTGCAAGTACACAGGACTGAGCGCGAAAGTAGTGGCTTACGTTTTTTGTACGTAAGCTGGTGCAATTTTTGGCACGCGAAGTAGATGCTCTTGCGTTATCTAGGTGTATATCTATATCTTTGGTTCACAGTGTTCACACAGTATCGTTAGGTGACTAATTATTATTGTTCTGTGCTAGATCTATATGTCACTGCGCTGAAGTTGAATGTCAGTTTATATACAGGGTTAAATTAAATCAGCTAGCGAAACTCTGCAGGTATCGATCAAATAAAAAAAAGGTTAGGTACATGGTTTTTTAGAGGTCAATGACCGCTGGTAGCTTGTGGTTGCATGATGTATAAGTTGAGGAAATCTGTTTCCTTTTTAACAGACATCAAAAAAAGGAGGAGCCGAGAGAAGAAAGCTTTGCATTTTTAGTGTGTTACGCTATTACCCTGCTGTTTAGATAAGGCTGAGCTTATTGATAACACTTTATTAATAATATTGCCATGCATTTGATACTTATGTATACCTACTTAATATTTTTAATCTTAAACAATAGGCTAGTTTCCTAAAAAATTCTAATTAGTCCGTCAGTTAGATTATCAAAAAATATTGGACCCATATTTTTTCTTTTGTCAATTATATAAAAAATGATGAAGATATCGCCTGTTAAGATTCCGCGTGACGTCACGCCGTGCGACACTTTTTAGCACGGCGTGACGTCACGACCCCCCACTCCCAAATTTTGACGCGCTTTATCTTTTTCATTTTTTGTTTGATTGTCAAAAGAAAAAATAAGGGTCCATTATTTTTCGATAATCTAACTGACGGACTAATTAGAATTATTATTTTTTTACCCAGGAAACTACCCTATTACTTGCAACTTACCTAACGATTGTTCAAAATTTAGGCACTTAATTAATCCTAGAACATCACTGTTTTTTGCCTAATTGTTAAATTATAGTCGACCCTAAAACATACAGAAACGTCAAGGGGCGCTTACAATTGTGTCAATTATGTAACTGTCACCGAAAATAATGATTATTTTAGAGTGTGAACATAGCACACTCTAATTAATCGAGTGTTTGTAACAGTTTGATTAGATACCGTTCAGTTAAATTTACAACCCGGTAATCTTTAACCCAATTCTTGCACTATCTTTAATATCAAGCGAGTGCATTTGTAGGGTTCCGTACTCATAAGGTGCCAACTGGACCCTCTTACTATGCCTCCGCTGTCCGTCTGATTGTCAGCGGGCTGTATCTCATGAACCAAAATAGGTAGACAGTTGAAATTTTCAGTGTGTATTTCTATTGCTGCTGTAACAAAAAATAATAAAAATATAATAAACTTAAAAATTAAAGGAACGTGTTATTTTTCGGCGTTTTTTTCCAATTATGATACGGAAACCTTCGAGTACCAGTCCGACTCGCATTTGGCCGGTTTTTTTAAAGACTATTTCATAAATGGAGTAATATGTGAACCATTAAAACATAACGGACAATGTCAAAATATTGTGTTTTTTATCACAGTTTCCGTACTTTTTATGAGTCAAAGGATATAGTAATCTGCGTGGAATTCAGGCGATTAGGCATTTGGGATGACACTTGTCACTTTAAATTGTTTTGATTTAACTCATAAATGCGATGTAAAAGGGCAATTAATATTAAATTCAAACCTCTGATTTTACATTGATTTGTAGGAACTCAAATCTAGTTGTACACAGTGATTCGTGAACATCTAAACAAATATTTTAAAGAGTAAAGATTACTTATTTTGATTTTTTATGTTTCCTTTTTACGCTTTCACGTTAAAACGGCTTATGGGTAGACGATAGACCATGACCTGGATTAGGACTCTTTATCCCGATATTGCCACAGGATAGAAACTTACCTATGCGGAGGAAACCGCGGGGCGCAGATAGTTGAATAATAAAAGCACTGCATTCTTTAGAAATTTGTCCCTCGTATTTGGAATTATGCATATGTTAGAGCCAACTACTTAAATTAGCCGTTTAGTTAACCGCCTGGCCTTTGAAAGTAGTGCTCGCCTCGCTTCGCTCTCTTTGCTCGCACGCGGTTGCTCACAGTTCTAACCTAACCTAACCCATTTGGTCGGGGTGCCCTGGCTTAATTACTGCGACCAATTCAGCTCTCGCGTGATTGGTTACAGTTCCAACCTAAACTATAATATCATTCAGGCCGTCAGTTGATCGGCCGCCGTTTCGTTAGAAGGCTAGGCGGTTAACTAAACGGCTAATTAAACCAGTTGGCTGCAACATATACATGAGGTTCAATGCTCCCATTTCCATGTTTGTAATTCTATAAGTTACCTCACTTTGGTTTACTCCAAGACCCCTAAATAATTCACCTTATTCCTCGTAATAAATTCAAGAGTAAGTTACCATACGTCGCTCCGATTCCCCCATACATCCTGCAGCAGTCAGGTAGGGGACCACCGTGCAGAGGGTTACCCCACACGATGTTGTCCTAGTCCCCATTTGTAAACTTGTCTGTTCAACGGTTAACCTCTATTGTGTTTGGACGTTTCTATCGATTTAGGGTTATCTTGGTGAATATCGATTTTCAAGATCTTTTGATAGTATTTTTTGTGTGAATGGTGGATGTAACTGTACGGGTGTCTGGTACTTTAAAGTTGTATACACAGTGGCGATTAGATTATCAAAATAAGGGCTAAATTTTTCATTACTCAAATAACTTTTATCTGAAGAATAATAATATTAATAATGACAGTTTGACATATTTTCTACACAAAAATTGTCAAACCGCAATATTTATTCCTCAAATAAAAGTCATCTGACTATTAGAAAATCAGCCCTAAACAGTACAGCGGTTATTACAAGTTGTTATCAGTTTGTTAAAATAATAAAATAAACAATATTATTAAAAATGGAAAATTAATTTTTCAAACAACATAAGTAAATATGTATATTATGTTGCTTAGGAATTGGCCTTCATAATAAGGCACTAGACACGGGGGGTGATGGTATCAACAATTCAACACAAACTTTATAATATAGTTACAAAATAATCACAAATTAAGTTTAATGTTGTTAAATACTCAAACAAATTAATTATTTTCATTGTGTATGTATAAAATACGCAGAATACGTGGTTTCAATTAATGTGATAACCTAATCGCCACAAAGTTATGTGCAATCGGAAAGAAAGAAAGAATATAATTTTTACGCACAGTGGTCCATTTGAAGGACTAAGTGTCAAAGTCAAAGCATTTATTTCAAATAGGCACACGAAAGGCACTTTTGAACGTCAGAAATTATTTTAAAATAGAATTGATTCTAGTCGCCCATTTCAAAAGTGCGGAAACCAAACCCATAACATAGAACATAGAAGAATATAATTTAGGTACTGTCGTAAAAATAGGGAAAGTAATTTTCCTCGGTGGCTACTGAAGATAAGTGTGAAGATTTCTTGCTTCTAACTAGGTCAATCCTTTGCAAGGGTGACTTATGTGACGTAAAACTCAGAGAAAACCCTTTTCATGGTGAAAAGCGGCAATAGCCTAAGAAGCTGGATTGAAGTACCTAAGTACCTACAAAGTTAACGCACGCAGTGACCATGTTATTATACCGTTTTGAGAAGAAAGTTGCTTGTAGGTATTCTTAGTCCAAAATTTCATAAATAAATTAAATAAGAACATTCATAAAATTTTACACTCAGTTGTAACGTTACTCAAGGACGCATATCGTAAATAATTTTGACGTAATTGTAAAGCGTGTGCGCAACGTTAAACGTATGAATGAAATCGTTTCACGTATGAATTATGCAAACTTGCGTACAGTTCCAAAATCATGATACGATTAACATAATTATTTCTGGGCTGTTAATTTTCACGTAAGTGTGAATGTAACTAACTGTTTTAGATTTTAAAACGTGTTTAAATAATATTATAATTTTAGTTAGAAATGTAGAATTATATCCTGTTTTAGTTTTGAAGAACAATGGACTTTTACGGTTCAGATAGTCGTGTACAATTTTATTGTACAATACATACATAATCTTCATTCGCGTTTTTTTTTTGCCAAAAATGTACCTAAACAAATATGAGTTTATGTAAAAATAACTTTAAATCCTATACAATAGTTCTGCTACAACTTCGAACGTTTTTATAATTGTTTCAATAGTGCTAGTTACTCTGAATTCAACTTAATTACCATTAAAATTTTGATATTTGTTTAACTTGAAATAATATTAATCACACTATCACACTAATATTATAAAGGCGAAAGTTTGTGAGTGTGTGTGTGTGTGTGTTTATATGTTTGTTACTTCTTCACGCTCAAACGGCTGGACCAATTTTGATGAAATTTGGTATAGAGATAGCTTGAGTCCCGGAAAAGGACATAGGATAGTTTTTATCCCGATATTCCTACGGGATCGAGACTTATGCGGGTAAAACCGCGGGGCGCAGCTAGTATTATAAATGCGGAAGTGTATCTGTCTGTCTGTTACCTCCTCACGCTTAAACCGCTGAACCGATTTAGATGAAATTTGTTATAGAGATAGGTTAAGTCCCGGGAAAGGACATAGGTTGCTTTTTATCCCGATATTCCCACAGGATAGAAAATTATGCGGGTGAAACCGCGGAGCGCTGCTAGTTGTGTATAAACATTTTTTTAGCCGTTCTGATAATGCAATTGCTTTTCATGCTGTGTATCAGGTGCTTACTTCATGATCGTATCAACTCAAGAATTAGAATTTGGAACTAAAATTCATACATTGTGGCTGATTACCTCTCAATAGAACTTCCAAAGCGGACAGTTGTATTCAGTTAACACTTCAAACTTAACACACCATAAAACTAACAGCACCTCCCGTCTTCCGTTCATAAAGCTGAGGCTACACTAAGGGCCTTATCATACTAGCGGATTGCGAGCGTCCTCAAAGCAGAGCGGGCGCGCAACGAACACGCGTCGCATGCGCAACGAATTCGTTGCGCGAATGTTACTGTGCGTGTATGTGTGGACGCCATTGTTACTGAGTGTATTGTACGTCGTTAACTTGCTACAAACACACGACGAAAACGTTGCGAATTCGCCACGCGTCCGCGACGTCTTCGCTGTGCAGCCGCGGCGTGTTCGCGACGCTTTTGCTGCGCGCCCGCCCCGCTCTGCAGCCGCTCGCAAACCTCTAGTGTGATAAGGCCCTAACAAGTTGCAAGACAAGCTGCTGGGCGAGCACGTTGCACGACAGTTACCGCCATCTGCCGGCAGCCCCCAACATCAATCAACATGATAGATGCACTGAAACTAGGCCTGAGAAATCCGCTCCGGTATATGAAATGTTTATTTCGATACTAACTTTTATGGGAAGGTTCGTTGTTTTTCTGCTGTAGCCTATGGTATACATTATGTATGAGCACAGTTATCCCGCACGTTATTGCTGGCCACATATGGGTCGGTAATTCGTGCATTATGTACTCGTATACTGCGGGAACTGTATGGTTCGTGGTGTAGCCATTTTTGTGGTCAAATATGTTGGAAGGGTTAGAGGGTCTTTTGGCTAAGTAATAACAGCCGCACGGGTCGACCGATCAGGTAAAGCTACGCTTGTCCAGGTTGCTCCGTGGATGAGTGACCATCTTTACATACCAAGACCTCTCAGTGCCTCGGAAAGCACGTTAAGCCGTTGGTCCCGGCTGTCATTAGTGGATCTTTCTTTGACAGTCTTTATGGGTCGTCAGAAGCCCGAAAATCTGACAGCCAGTCTTACGAAGGGGTGCCGTATTACCCAGTTACTGGGTTATGGAGGTCTGATAGGCAGTCGCTCCAAGTAAAATACTGGTATTCAGCTGCATCCGGTTAGACTAGAAGCCGACCCCAACATACATAGTTGGGAAAAGGCTAGGCAGATGATGATGTTGGAAGGGTTACTAGAGACTGGACTGCCTCGATGGTCCAGTGGTCGCAAGCTCTACTGACATGAGGTCCTGGGTTTGATTCCCAGGTAGAGTAAAGTGTTATTGGGTTTTTTTTCCATCGGGAATTTCTTAGTAGCAGCCCGGAGGCTCAATTTGTGCCCGGTTGATGGCAATAAGCTCGCCCCCCATTACATGGGACTTTGACAGAACTGGTGAAATGTGGGTGTACTTCGTAGGTACACCTCTCCCTTTGAGGAAAACAGGCGAGGTGCTCTGTTATGAATTAGATACTACAGAGGAAAGTCAATCTGATGATATGCCTGTAAGGACCAATACAGATTAGAATTCCATAGCAACATTGTCCAGCAGATTGAGTGACGAATTGGAGACAGCAGGCATTTTAACAAGACCAACCCAAGCTCCTGATATTAGTATTGACATTTAGCCCATAACCTATGGCATATAAACTTTCTGCAACACTGTATTAAATAAAATTAAATGTCTCAGCGCATTCGGTTTCAAACCTAACCAGACAAATACGTCTTGAACCATTCTTCTAAAACACATCATACGAGATCTCAACCAGCGTCACAATGACAATTCTCAACCGTGGGAAAGCACTATTTAGTTTGCTGCATCTGAGAAGAAATAAACACTAACATACGAAGAATTTCACGTTGGTTTATATAACACTATTCAATCGCGACCAGTTCTCAAGGATACTAGCGATCTGGGTTCAATCACTTCGCTCGCGGTGAATGAAATACAATCCGGCTGAAAGTAGTAGCACAATACTCCATAACACTAATAATGGAGCTATAACACGTTTCAAATTAGTAAGGTTATACAGGAACCGCGGGGTAACCGGGGCTAGTGCTCAACTACTTTTTGCGATAAGAATCGATAGCAGCGAAAGTGATTCGATCGTCGTTATCGATCTCGGGGGGGTTGCAATCTTTCGCTGTCGAACGCTTGTGGGAAAAGTATCGAGAAATATTTAACTCATTTGATTTTGTGAAGCGATTTAAATCTTATGATGATTATGAACTGGAAAGTTTGTTGTAAAAGCAAAGTTGTAAAAGCTAAGAGATGTATCGATTGGAAATATATTCTCGTTTTCGAAATTGATAAGTGAGATATATAGAAGAGCATAGTGGATGGCGAAAAAAGCATTCTAGTTTGTACTTCATTTACTGATTAGGATTAAAGTCATGCGTCATCGTTTAGTTAATTAAGTACAAACTTAATTTAAAATAATATCTATCCAGTAATCTATGATGTTCAATTAACAACGTTTTGCTAACGGAACAAAATGCCACCACGCTCATGAACCCTCGTATTTCCGCTAATTACCTTAATTAATACATTGCCTCAATGCTTGTCATCATAAATCTTTATTTTTGTGTCCATTCCCATTAACTCAATTACAATTATGAAGCTGTTGCTAATATAATACGTATATACAGTACGTTTTTATTTTAAATGTATTTAGTTTCGTTTATGTGCTTGCTGTAAGTAAGCTTATACAAATCTTAGCCTACTACGACATAGCAAACGGTTATGAGTTTTAACGAGATGTTTTATCTAGCTTAGGCCAATTAACATTCTGAATAGTTTAAGACTTTTTAATTTGCAACGTAAAGTGTTCTAAGAACATTTTAACTTAAATCATTTTATATTTCCAACGTGCCATATTATTATCTGTCTGCTATATTTAGTTGCATTCCTGACCATAAAAAAAAAAATATTTCCGTAGCGGCGTTGAAAACTGTAATTTGCAGTTCAGTAACTTCAAATGGCAGCTGCAGCAAGGACTCATAAGAAATGTATAACTTTGCAAGTGAATTACGGCTCGCAATAAGGCTTTCAAACACTTACAAGACTAAAGAATCAAATGGCTCGTATTATTATGACCGCATCATTCTGAGCTGAGAAAAAAACATTTATGAAGTCTGCAACAAAACGTTTTGGTCCTTCCAAGACATTTAGCACATTGCTGGTCTTTAAAAATGTCTACGAAACTCTAAAAGGACCACAAAAGGTTTAAACAGAATTTTCCCCTTTTTACTGCAACCAGGGCTAGGACTGTTGGCACCATCCAATTAGCACCAGGCCGTTGGCCGGTCTCGTTATTTTTAATAAAAAAGCGGCATTTGTTTAAAATACTGTTTAGCACGTTGAATAGTGTTAAAAATAATTCCAGACAGCTACGGTGCAAAGTTGAATTGTTATTTAAATTGTTTTAACAGTAAACATGAAAGCCTGTATATGCGTGTTCATGTAGATTTTTGTATCGTCTTGTTGTAAGCGACTTAATTCGACGTCTTCGTTTATATTTTGAGGTATATATGTAGAAAGAACCGAGAAAATAATTGGATTGTTTACTTCAACATGATGTTATGTCAGCTAATTATAAATTAGATGTAGAGACTGTGTTGCCCTTAAGACAAACGTGTAGCAAAAGTATAAAGTCTTTAGATATCAGTCTACAAACCTCGGGCAAATTCTTTCGCACACTCTTCTAATAAGAAACTTTCGCTGAATATTACACGCAATATATCGTTTCTAGTGCTATCATTGCCGTATCATTACCCAGAACCTTCCACCGAAGGGTTTAATAACATTTCCACATATCAACCGTTATTATTAATCAGTTAAGCTCTTAGTGTGGAAATTATCGGAGGCATAGCAAATGAGTAAGTTCATAGATTAGTGTTCGAACCTGTCCGCGACTGGTTTACGCATTAGCTTTGACATAGAAGCCTTATTAACTGAATAAATACGTTGCCTCTGTTACGAGTTATTACCAACACTTAAAATGTTATTATGCATATCTTATTGCACTATCGCAGCGTCGTTGATTGATTACTGTACATTGATTATTAGCGAAGTGGTGATTAATTTTAACTCTGACACCTCTTTCCTAGTTTCCTGTTTCTACGTTAACGTTAGCAGTAATTTTAGGTCTCACAATTTCTATTTCTTTATTGAGGAAATCATTAGCTTTAGTACATTTATTTTATTTAACATGTTCGACTTCTATTTACCTAATAATTATACCTATAAATTCTACTCATTATGTGTCCATGACAATTTTATAATATATACTGATCATTTGTTTTCTCCATATATTTTTTAATGCATGCTAAAGTTTCAGTGCCTCTTTCCGCCTTTGTTCGTAGTTGTGCATTACGGATATCTTCTGTTCCTATTTATTAATCTAACTTATCATGAATAGAATAATATGCGTGAGCATCTCAAATTGTCTAAATCCAACTTCCCTAATTGACCTTTTATAGTACTTTGTCTGACTCATTAACTGTACTTTAACGTTGTTTTTGTGTAACAAATGTTATAATTATGTCCACGTTATGGTAATTTTTGTTTTTTATTTGACATTGCGATTAATGGGTCGTACAGATGAGGTAACATTATCAACGTGTTTCCGCTGATGTTTCCTGGTAACAATTGCTTCCGGTTCAACAATGTGCTCGGTTGGTTTGAAAATTCCATCAGTCATATAATTTTTGGTGCTATCGGAAATATAATTTTCAATTGTATTTTACATCTCTAACTTACCAAATATTTGAATCGACTCTTAGAATTTGTGTTTTGATAATTTTTGACATCAACGTGCTTGTTTTGCAAACTGAACTACATTTTATACAACGAAATAGAATTCCTGACGCAAATAGTAAAATCTGTATATTGAAGTTCATTATTTTCTCATCAACTCTTCATTCGTTTGTAGTACTCATCAACACATCTTTACTTGTAATAACCTTTATGGTCGGTCCAAAACAAACGTTATTCGCGTTTTGGGAGTCAGTTAATTACTTGACATACTTCGAATTTTAATGTTTAATGTCATAATTTGTAACATCATCCTCATTATTCCACAAATTATTAAAAATCTAGGTCGTAATTGGATATTACACATATTCTTCTTCCCCACGGCTCATTTTGCTGACCCCAATGAGGTCTAAACGGCTTGAAGTTATTTATTCGACTTAATACGACACTTGCATGATATGCTGCATTACGTTCATCTTTAACAAGATCTAACTCTGGTTTGTTAGTTATATCATCAAGTAAATATACATACGTCTAGTTTCAGAACTGTCGGGTATCCATTAGTGGGGCGGAAACTAAGTGTGTCGTGCCTTTCTTCCTGCGTCGCGTTGGAACCCACTGAGGAAAACATTTCAGCTTTTACCGACACTTCTCTCTTTATGTTGTAGTGTATGTTTACATATATAACAGTTACAATGAGTTTTAAACCATTCCCTGTCCCATGAACCACATAATATGGTTTAGGTTGATTAATTAACACATTGTGTCTACTTTGTGTGTTAATAGAGCATCAGTGTTTATAGTATCAAGATATTTTTCATAGTTGATTTTTTTTTTAATCCTTATTTATTTAGAGGCTTTTACCTTACAAAGGTATGCCAGCCTCATCATACCCTAATCTAACTAATGGTTACACGTAATTATAATATTATTAATACAAATATATTATTGCGTAAGTGAGGGAAATAGTGTTGCAGCAACCATTTCATAAATCAGTTTCGCTTTTCCCGAATTAGGTGAAGATAATATTCTAATGAAAGGCCCAAATCATACATATTAATTTTTAACTCCCGCATCACTATCTCCCTCTCTCTCCTGTTCTTTTCATATTCCACTAGCAAATGTTGGATATCTTCGACGTTGAATAATTGGGCACAGTAGGTTGCTTCATCGATCTGCTCTACCATTTGCATTATGATTGGTAGACTAAATAAACATTCCAACCAAAACAGGCATTCAGAATTCTACAACTGCTTTAGTCTCTAGCCAAGTCATAACGACATACTTCTTCTAAATACCGTTTGATATCTCGCTTAATTATTATGTTTAAAGCGATCCACATAACACCTTAGAATGTAATTAGTAGGTATACATAAATATGAATTAAAATTATGTAAAATATCTTAGCTAAGATTAAATAAAAATTCTAACGCCAAAAGGTGAGTTAATTAATATAACCAAATTCTTGTATATAATTAATAATTAAACACAAGATTCTTCTTGAGAGCTTTGGACAGTTATGGTAATAACCGATTGATCAGATAAACCTGTTGAACTGCTCAGCTTTTGGTTTTAAGGCCAAATCGCGTTTATCAAATCGTTGACTACAAAAATTCTGAGGAATCTGTGACTGAGGTCTGATGATTGAAAGCCACAAAAGCAGTATCTGGCTGTTTAATTTGGAATTGTGCTAGATTTTGTATGGACTAACCAGAGGAGTAATTGCTTCAGCCATTTAGACTATTGAATAGTATTAGTCCTATCACGAAGGTATTGTAAAGTGGTTTTATGTAACAATATAGTTACCAAATACCGGAAAGCCGCGGAAAAAGCATTACAAAATAGTGTCTTGGCGTACGGAAGGACCTTTTTTTTTGCTCATTTTGAAAAAAAAAAAAATAGCATTTATCTAATGCGTGAGATTACAACTGATGTACTCGTACACTGATAAGCCTAGGCTAGTAATTTATTTTTAACTAATAGTTAAGAATAGCCTCGAGGTTTGCCGGTTTAAACTTGACACAGTTTCAGAGCTTTTAACGCAAACGGTATCGTTAACGTAATGGTATCATGCCTGACGAGTTTTTTTTAATGAAAGCACATTAATGGCGACGGAAACTTGAAATGTTTTTAATTTTATTGCTTTTTAATTTTATTATTTCTCTGCACTTTTAAAGGATTAACAAATTAAATAATATATGTACTTTATTTATGCTTTAAATATAGTGAAATCAATTAAGCGCTTGGTTATTTGTATCAATAACTTAATAGGTCTTCTTTTCCCGATAATGGGCCATAACTTGGACTGAAACAACGTGACTATTGTTTATTTACATTTGAATTGCTTTTTTGAGTATCATAATTTCATGACCATCATAACTAAATACACATTTCTGATATGAATTTACTGGCATCATAAAATAACGTAATTATTCCTAGGAAATGTCTCATAATAGGATTCCTAGGCATCACTTTTCACAACTAGCTATATTTGTTGTTTTCTGTGAAACCATTATAAGAGTGATAGAGCACAAATATACGTACGTTACGTGTTTAATACACAACATTAAACGCAACATCGATGCCCATAACACCTATAAAATATTCCCAATGGCATTTTAATAACAGTCTGCAATTACCTCTATAAAAACACATTAATTCATTTACTTACTTTCCAAGAACCTTTAATCGGCATTCATCTATGCAAGCAACAGATTATCAAGTCCCGATATCGTTTGATAAGCTTGCAGTAAACTTAGTGGTGTTTGAACCACCGTTAGCCGTTGATAGGAACTTCTAATGATTTGCAGGCTTCGCAAGCACAGTTAGATTGTTCCCATCGCCATTGCCACGGCGGCGGGCTTGGATCACCTGCAGGCAATCAGCGGCTCTTCGTAATAACCTGATAAGTTATTGCTTCTGTTCACGTAATTATGGGCTTTATACTCCAAAGTAATTGATGGGATGAGAGTTTGAGCGGAAAAAATTAGGTCGCGATATCAAGTTGGGATGCCCGTGAAATTGTGTAAAGAATTTGCGCGAAATTAACATGAAATGCTGGTATGCGAACAGTTATGAACTGGGTGCGTTAAATTAACGGGGTATGGTTTATAATATTCAGCTTTATTGATTGTTCAGTTATTTTAGGTAAGGCCACTCTATCGCATTGAATCGCTGATCTGTAATGGTAGTTGTAGGCAAGATTTGCGTAAATAAATAAATTTTATTAAACTAGGATTTAAGATTAAATCACTATAGAATCTGTAAACTATGCTGAATGAGATGAACGATGTCAGAATTCGAAACATTAAAACAACAAACACATTCATTCATGCTAATTACGAACCATGAGAAAATAAACAGCTTTTAAATGCCGTGTTTTCCTTGTTGTCATTAAATGTATAAAAGATAATATTTCTCCACAAACGATTAAATTAGATATACATTTGAATCCAGCCATTAGAATAGCTAAGCCCCAGACGTGCGTATTGAGGCCTAGCAATGTGTTAATAGAACATTTCGCAGCATGACCACTTGTAATGAATATAATACATAAAATGTCCGCTTGAGAGTTACTACTCGTATTATCAGTCCTGTCACGTCCAGTTATTCTGACGTTAACTTTATTAACGTGAGCACCGATTTCAGCATCGTTAAATTTTGCATCAACTACTTTGAATTTGCCTTTATCAAGATTTGCTGCACATGGATTTTGTGCCCTAATATTGTTGACTTTAAAGTTGGCTGACACTTCTCTATATGTATCAGTAAAGTTATCGTGATTCGTACTATTAGTATTGTTAGAATTTGGTGTAACGTTCTCAAAGATCACTCCCACGGTAGGCGCTGTTATTATTGTCCGTTGGGTCCCCTGAGACAATTCTTGACCTTGTTCTAAATTTTCATGTGATACGATTTTGGATTGAGATCATTCGTTATATGTAGTTGGTTTATTAATAATCTTAGTTTTGATGCTGTTAATTTTGTTCAAATGATCTTTAAATCTTTGCACGACTTTTCTCCTAAGCGTTCTACATCAGCAACAGTGCTTCATTTCATTGCATATTTGAATATATGAATTGTTACCGTCAGTTTTTTCCAAGTCTACATTATGCCACACAGTTCCATGACCGTCAATTTTCTATCAAACACTTCTTAATTTTACGACTATTTCTTCATTATCTAAACTCCATTAACGAGATATCGGAGTTTAATCGTTTTACCGTCGGCTTCCGTTTACCTCATTATTGGCATATCTGATGCTCTATAAACATTTTACGAAGCTGCATAATTTAAGACTTTATTGCTTAGATTTAAGACGTAGATTATCGCTAATGCTGCCACGCCGCGATGCTCGTGGCTTTCATATGCTAATTAAAACGTCTGTTTTGTAATAGTCTTTATAGAAGTATTTTTAAATTGTTGGGTATTTGGAACATTTTCATGTCTTTCCACTTATTTGGTGGAGATAAAAATCAGTTTGTGGATCCTAATTGAATACGTTACAACTTAATAAGGTATTACATCTGAAACACCTCATCTAGCAACAATAGACGTTATGAGCATAACTTGCAGCTTTAACTTCATTTACATCATCAACTTAGCTTTTACTAACCGCCAATTCAAAAAGTGCGGGCACCCAGCCATAGTAAAGCACCCACTGAGTTATACTTAATTCTCTTGATCGAGAGCGCTGAACTTTCGCGGGTGATAAAAAGCGAACGGCTAGCCTTGACCGTGGCTGCGCCGGCGCACCGTAGCTCATTCGTCCGCGACGACGTAGCAACGAACTTATTATGCTAATTAATTGATACGTTATTAAGAAGTTTTGTCGGATCTTCACGTGTTTAGAATTGATTATTTTAGGGATTTGGGAAGTTAAGATTTGTTAAGAATGTGCATGATTTCTTCCCACGCGAATACAGAAGGCTTTAAGTTTTTGATGAATATTTTTGTTAATGATATCTTATGTAGAAATATGATTTATGTAGAAAGAGCATATCGATCTGTTTTGGGTGCAGTGTACCAATGACTTTCGTAGACTGTTCGCAATCAATGGGGTTACGGGATGTATGAACAAAAATGTAGTGAATGTTATGACTCCCGTATCGATATCAAATATAAAAAAGATTTATGCTAATACAAATATAGCGGTAAAGTCTGACCCGTGTTCATTAGGTCACTCAAGCTTAACTGCAAACAGTGGAGAATATGTATTTATATAAAAAAAACTGGCCAAGTGCGAGACGGACTCGCGCACCGAGGGTTCCGTACAAACCTGTAATACCTCTACGAGTTCATGAGAAGGGGTAGTATGTTTAAAATTATAAAAAATATTTTTATTATATGATGTAACTAAAAATTTACGGTTTTCGCAATTTTTCCTTTATCTGTGCTATAAGGCGTTGCTTCGTACCAAATTTCAAGATTCTGAGTTCACGGGAAGTAAGTACCCTGTAGGTTTTGATTTCCTTGCGAGTATAGAAAATTTTCGGAAATTTGCGGCATAAACGGCTGTATCTTTTGGTTGCGTTGGCTTAGAAGTTCGATTTTTTCACAGCTCCAAGAGTCGGTAGACCTGAGTAATTAATATAAATTCCAGCTTGATTGATACCTCCACGCGTTCCTGAGAAAAAGGGTCTTGACGAACAGACAGACGGACGGACGGACGGACAACAAAATGATCCGAATATAAGGGTTCCGTTTTTTCCTTTCGAGATACGGAACCCTAAAAATAGAAAAAAGATTGGAAATAAAAGTCACAACCTACTAAACATGAGTCTATTTTAATATCCTTTATAAAGTAAAGGTAGATGGAGTTGGTAGTACTTAAATAAAATTATCGAAGAGTGAAAGGGCAGAGCGTGGGTGGACGATGATTTTCCCATCTCAGTTGCGTTCAGTTCATAAATGAAATAGTTATTTTTAACTACAAAGGTAGCGAATATGGAAAGCTTTTCAGAAGCTTGATAAACAAAATATTGGAGTTATTTTTGTATTTACGAGAATCGTGAGGTGTGGGAGTAATTTATCGAACGTCCTTATTTTAAAGGAACGTTTGGTTATTATAGATTGCACACGAGTTATAGAAAACCTGAGGTATCGTCAAGTAGGTATTTATATCTTCGGTTGTGAAGTCACAGGCTACCTAATTAATGACAATCACACTATCACACTAATATTATAAAGGCGAAAGTTTGTGAGTGTGTTTGTGTTTATATGTTTGTTACTTCTTCACGCTCAAACGGCTGGACCAATTTTGATAAAATTTTGTATGGAGGTAGCTGACCCCCTTGATAAACTTTTTATTCCGATATTCCCACGGGATCGACATTTACGCGGGTGAAACCGCGGGGCGCAGCTAGTATTATATAATAATAAGTATGATTTTTTTATCACTTTAAACATGTTTGTAATGAATGTCAGAGGACCAATGGCAAGTTCTGGCTTTGACCTCCCTGATAATGGGAGTTTACAGTGATTCAGAAATAAATTGTATCATGTTTAGTAATACATTGTTTAACATGTTAAAATTAAATTGATGAATGTTATATTTAATTATATTGTGACAATTAGTACTGTTTATGATTGGAGATAACTTTATAGTATGTAGTTTATTGGCTTGCTTGTAAGGTCAGTTTGTAATGTAAGAACATTACAAACTACGGTAGGATATAAATTGTGTGTAAAGAGATGAAGTGCTTTTGATACGACGACGTGCAGTCATTAAAGCCATTGGTCTCGATTACTGGCTTGATATTACGAATCGACGAAGTTCTACTTTGATAATTAAACTTCTAGTGGGTTATTTACAAGTAAAGTTACTTTGATGGTTAAATCTTCAACATGTGAAAAAAAAAAAAAAATGAAAAAGTGTTTATTCACAAAAAATAATTTTATACGTTACATTTACTTCTGCCAAACTACAAAGCAGTTTGTTGGCAGACGTAGCTCCTTTTTTTGTACATTATTAATATTATTGTTCCTGTTCTAATGACACTTTTTCACCAGTTAACAAAACTATTCCTCTAACTATTATTAGTTTCTTTATTTTTTTAGCTATTCTCCACAGTGAGGTTTTGACAAAAAATATTAAAGAGGTGCTTATGTATTTTATTTTTAAAGGCGGTTTTTGTGATACCACTGTTTATATCGACTGGAAGGTTATTAAAAATAGTTGGGACTAAAAAATTTCTACATCTTCGATCATAATAATTATTACAAGTGGGCACTACAAATCTTCTCATATTATTGCTCCTTTGAGGTCTTGTGCGTATAATATTGTTTTTAAATTCATTACTGCAATACTGTTCTAAAGCCACTGACAACACTACCCTCTCATGAACCGGCAGCATTTTACATTCCAAAAATAATTCTTCGTAATCACTACTTTTACAACGGTTTTTTGTGTTTTTGTCTACTAATAGCTTCATGAATCTGATTTGCAATTTTTTTATTTTATCCAAATATGTTTTAAATGTGTTACCATAGCACGCCACCCTTGCGCCATCCCATCTTCCTAGCACGGTGGGCTGTGCTGGGGCGGCTGCTGCAGGTGCAGAAAACCTCAAACGGCGAAAATAAATATTACAACCTGATTGGGAGTTATATGTTCGGGAAGATTGAAACAATATCTTTGTTTCGCAATTGTTTTTTTAACGGCTATCCGTAGCCTGCTTACTGATTAACACCTACCTACTTATAAGAGCATAGGGAACAGGGGAAACCAAAGAAAGTATGTTTATGTTATCGGCGCAGAAACGTGACAGCAATAGTTGGCAATGTTTTCGTTTCACTTTGTCAGGAAGCCGCCATAATATTAGGGTACCGAATAACTGAACTGATTGAACCTACACATTTTTTGAGCTCAGAACGGTATAGCGAATCGCTCTTCGCCGATGGTACGGTTCGCCGAAATCACTCTTAGTCGACGGTTGGTTCACCGAACAAATCCATCGCCGATAGAACTATTCGCCGAAAACACCGTTCATCGATGGTCGCTTCAGCTACAACACCTTTTACCGATGGAACGGGTCGCCGAAATACTTCACACACAAATCATTTCACATCAGCTTCCTGGTTTAGCATATCTTGAAGCAAATGAGGTAACAGAAGCTTTTAAATTTGTCAGAAACAAAGTATTGCCATCAGAAGTTGAAAGTGTAGCAAATTGGTTCAGCAAATATTACGTAGATGGATCACTTGAAACACAAACATCTGTTTGTAGTAAATTTTCTATAAAAAGGAAACCCCCTATGTCTCCAACATCTATGTGGTCTGTTTTTAATCGAACATATTCCATCCCAAGGCCACAGAATGCTTTAGAATCGTGGCACGAACGCTGGAGCACACTCCTTAATCGGAAAAATTGGAACATATATAAAACTACCTATAAAGGAGTTTGCAAAAGAGCAAAAGCATACTGAATGCGAGATTCAGCGAATAAATTCTTCTGAACCCATGCTGAAACGCCAACGTTCTGCTCTTAAATGGACTGGCCCAAATTTTGTACTTAAAAAATAAGAAATAATTACCCAAACCCCTTTTCATTATTATAATTAAAAGTGAAATTGTTTTTTTTATTTGTACCGTTTCGATCTGACGGTCAATCCGAATAAATATTTGTAAAAACCATAGTGTTTAATTTATTAGAAATTTACATAAATATTTCGGCGACCCGTTCCATCGGTAAAAGGTGTTGTAGCTGAAGCGACCATCGATGAACGGTGTTTTCGGCGAATAGTTCTATCGGCGATGGATTTGTTCGTGGAACCAACCGTCGACTAAGAGTGATTTCGGCGAACCGTACCATCGGCGAAGAGTGATTCGCTATACCGTTCTGAGCTCACATTTTTTGGTCCTTTGGGACTCTGGCCTCTCGTTTCACATTTCGGGTAAGTAACTAACACTCAAATAACATGAATTGGAAACCGTTACACTGATTGCCATTAAAACAATGTCCAATTTGAATGAATGACGTTGTTCAGTGTTTAGTTTAAAAATTCAATTTTGCATTATAATACGGTGACGCACAAATGTTTTCACTTTCGGTTTAGATTTAACCAACAAGTGAACGTTCATAAATAAGTGGGTTTCAGTAAAAGTATTGTATATTATAGTATTTAAATTTCACCTGTCCTTTCGAACAATGTAGTTTCTAACATTATTGCTGCACTAGAAATTGTTCGCTGCTTCGACTGTATTGAGATGTTTGAAGAAAGAATTTGCCGATAAGTAGTATTCTTTCGAAAGTAGTGCCTGAAAATAATTGTAACATGGAAATGAAACTTTCTTTTCCGTTTCTTCTCCACAATTTGATATTTGTAGTCATTCAGTCAGCCATTCTGATTCTATAGACCCTGTCCATAGGGTTACTTTTATATCTATAAAACCTTCAAAAAACCTCTATGAGGACGACGAAAAAAAAAACGAGAAAACCTCTCGAAGAATACTTATGCATTCCCAGGAATAACAGGCATGATAATTCCATTTTAAAAACTTGTATTCTTAAAAGATAAACAGTTGCCCATATCCCATCGACAACATGACCACTGATTACCGATTACACGGGAGTGGCGCGTGCGACCCCGCGGCTCGACTCTCGTCGGCGCAGGCGCAACGATTTGCACGCCACCACAATACGAGCACCATGCGCGACCGTTGACTTTGAATGCTGATTATTACAATTGACGCGATGCTATTAAGTAGGTTTTAGATTTATTAATTAGCTCTGGACAGGTTCTGAGCTTTTGTTATTTTTCTTGATAATATGTTTCGCAAACATGTGCTATGTTATGTGGACAGTAAGGGCTGATTTTTCCAACGCCAGATCATTTCATCGGAGGAATAATTTTGAATTTTTGACAGTTCTTCCATACAAAAACTGTCAGACGTCCATTTTATTCCACGAATAAAAATTATCCGTCAGTTGAAAAATCAGCCCTAAGAGAAAGATAATGAGGATAGATTGGCACACTAGGCATAACGGAGAGTCCCCTGTGCAGGGCTTGCATGCAGGCTTGAAACCATTGCGCATGTGCTCAGTGAGTGCACAGGCGTCACCTAGATTACATCAGAAACCCTAGGGATACCCAAATCTTACATAGATCAAGAGGCCAGGAGACAATCAGCTTCTGGAGGGAGGTGGGCTGGTTGGAATAACCACGGACGTCCTCCATGGCCCGCGCACAATGGTCCATTTGAAGGACTAAATGCGGAAACCAAACCCATAACATAGAACATAGGAGGATAGATTGGAAGCTTCTATTATAAACAGTATGGATTATTCAATAGCAAAAAACTGTATTGGGAGAAGCTATTAGAATGCTGTACCATTATCATCATCATCACCATCCATAGCCTGACTTCGAAAAACTGCTGGCTATACGCCTGCGAAATACCTAGGTATTACTTAATCGTCAGTCAAGTGTCTAGTCAGCGTGACTCACCGAGTACAATAAGTTTCTGTTAACCCTTGTAATAGCGCTTTCAAAATCAGATTATATGATATTATCAATTTATTCTCTTCGTGCACGATAATGCATGATATAATAATGTTTCCAAACAACTGTTTTCCGAAGCGTGATAGTTACAGCCCACTATCATAAAGTAAAGTTTACATTGTAATAGTGCAACAGAACAGTGATCAAATGGAGTGACAACGAATAAAACTAGGAAAATTGCCACAAGCCACGATTTCACTTAAATAAGTCTCTATAATTATAATGTTCTACAATCGATTTGCTTTTAATAGAGCCTATGTGCCTTTGTTTAATGGCCGATGTGCTTGCGCATGTAATTCCCTCGCGCCACTGACACGGTGAACCTGAGCGACCGCCCGGTCTCACTGCGGTATGGTCGAACGCTATTATGAAATAAGCAAAGAAGATCAACTTAAAACAAAAGACGGTGACGAAGCTCACACAGGCATGGACGCTAAAGGGAACAAAAATACAGTTGCTGCCAATAATCCTGTAGTGGCAGACTACTCGGAAAATGACCTGGTCGTAAGAAAAAAAATGTGTGCGACACAGATTAAGTCAATAGGCCTAATCCTGCTTTGTTAGGAGGTATCGTGTGATTATTATATTTTTGTACGTCGATTCATAGTCCCTTCTCATTTTATTCTCCTTATTGCAATAACGGCTGTGGCAGTGAGATCCATAGTAGCGTTCTTATAAATAGGTTTGTGTTCCAAGATGATAATATGAATAAGCCTTCTGTCCGTTATTACCTTCTGTAGACCAACACCGGTTCCTTCCGGATGCGGTGCGATTGTTCCTAATAGACTTCTCTATATTTGGCGTTTGATTAAACGGTTTATGTTGTACTGGAAATATTTCTTCATCAACAAAGCCTTATTACAAAGTGTCTCATCACCAACTCAGTATATCGTATTTTACTTTCAATACCTATACAAGTACACTCTTCCTAAGCATGCAAAAATATGTTTTATTCAAATTGTAAGCTCTACTGCTACCAAATATAGATTATCACTAAAATGTCTTTAAACCAATATCACTGTTTAAACTAGAATTAGAAACATTCATGTGTATATTTTTATGGTTATACATATATATTTTTATGAAGATTTACTGGTTCATGTTGAGTACGATTTCATATTGTTATCTTAAACGGCAAAATGCTAATTCTCGTTTATATTGTTCCAGGTAATTTCAGTTCCATTAACTCCTGCTTCAACAAGATTATTATCAGTCAGATAAGTATTAATAATTGTGTTTATGAGATCACTTTTACATACACGTACTTTTAATATCCACAATAATTTTCCAACTATGAATTTCCAATTTCAAACTGCAATTTCCATCAGAACACGGACTAAAACGATTAAGTGAAGAAATAAAACCTCCCGTCGATTATACAATACAAGAGAAATTCCCCTAAGTAGCAGGATTTCCTTACAGCGCCATAAATAAAGGAAACAAAGAATTGGACGTATAAAATGCACTCCGTGACGACCGTTTTCCATTCCTGCAATCATTCCTCTTATCTCACGTTCTAGCGACCGTTAGGGTTCCCCGGTTGCCGTTGCCAACGCGATCGACTGGTTTTATCAATAAATATTAGGTCCTTACATATGAAATTGGCGTTTTGTATGGAAGGAACAAAAAGTCGAATATTTTTTAATATAATATATTTAATTAATCAAAGTATGAACCATTGTTTTCAATGCACTTTTGCCATCTTATAGGTAGTTCATTGATCCCTTTACTAAAAAAACCAGTCGGACGGGAATCAATAAAATCTTTGAAGGCGATTTGGACTGCCCCATCGGAGTTGAATTTTTTCCCTTGCAAAAAGTTATCCAAATTGCGAAAAAAATGGTAATCTGTTGGAGCAAGGTCCGGGGAGTACGGAGGATGTCTAAGACATTCCAATTCAAGCTCTTCTAATTTGGTAGCCGTCTGTTGCGCAGTGTGTGGTCTGGCGTTGTCGTGCTTTCAAGCTTTTTAATCTTCCCAATTTGCTTCAAGTGAATTAAAACAGTTTTATCACTAACATCGAAGCCTGCAGCTAACTCGGACGTGGTTTGCGATCGGTCCGCTTCCACAATAGCCTTCAATTCTCCATTATCAACTTGGGTCTCAGGCCGTCCACGGGGCTTGTTCTGCAGGTCGAAATTTCCAGAACGAAAACGTTGGAACCAAAAACGAACTGTGTTTTCTTTTGCAACATGACCGCCATACACATCATTCACCCTTCGAGTCGTTTCCGCAGCACTAGTGCCACGGCGGAACTCGTACTCGTAAATAATGCGATATTTTAAATTTTCCATTTTGTAAAATGAGTGACGCAAACAGAAAAAACAGAAGAAAAAAAACAAATGAATGACGGTCATCGAAGCACAAATACATGAGTAAATAGCTGTACAAATTTGAATTTGGAATTCCTTACCAAAGAGGAGAAATTCGTGATTAAAGTGGCCAGTACGAAAAACGCCAATTTCATATGTAAGGACCTAATATAAATTGGACACCATAAAAGATGACCGTCGGGCTTCAATTAAGGTTTATTCATGTTTCTAATACTTATTACGCATAAAACGTAATGAAAGTTATTTTGAAAGAAGATGCTGTTAGATCAAAGATGTATTTATTTTTAATAGCATGTTTTTGTGTTGTTGTACGTTTTAGTACCTAATGTCGTTTAGTGTGGATTGCATGTTTGTAGTAAATAGTTGTATGATTATGTCGTTAAAGAGCTATTGACTTGGATTGTTGGTATTAGAAAGATAATTTTAAGAGATAAGTTTGTAAATATTAGGTCCTTACATATGAAATTGGCGTTTTGTATGGAAGGAACAAAAAGTCGAATATTTTTTAATATAATATATTTAATTAATCAAAGTATGAACCATTGTTTTCAATGCACTTTTGCCATCTTATAGGTAGTTCATTGATCCCTTTACTAAAAAAACCAGTCGGACGGGAATCAATAAAATCTTTGAAGGCGATTTGGACTGCCCCATCGGAGTTGAATTTTTTCCCTTGCAAAAAGTTATCCAAATTGCGAAAAAAATGGTAATCTGTTGGAGCAAGGTCCGGGGAGTACGGAGGATGTCTAAGACATTCCAATTCAAGCTCTTCTAATTTGGTAGCCGTCTGTTGCGCAGTGTGTGGTCTGGCGTTGTCGTGAAGCAGCAGTGGCGTGGAGCGATTGACCAGCCTTGGTTGTTTAGCCGCTAGCTTTTCCATCATGGTTTGTAATTGCTGACAATAGACATCAGCTGTAATAGTCTGGCCAGATTTGAGAAAACTGTAATGAACAATACCGGCACTAGTCCACCAAACGCTTACAAGTAACTTTTTTGGGGTTAATTTTCGCTTGGGGCAGGATTTGGCTGGCTGGCCAGGATCCAACCATTGCGCTGAGCGCTTCCGATTATCGTAAAGAATCCATTTTTCATCACAGGTAATGATTCGGTTTAAAATACCTTCATTGTTGTGCCGGTTCAGTAATGTAACGCAGCAGTCGACGCGCGTTTGCCGGTTTGCTTCAGTCAATTCGTGAGGTACCCACCTTTCAAGCTTTTTAATCTTCCCAATTTGCTTCAAGTGAATTAAAACAGTTTTATCACTAACATCGAAGCCTGCAGCTAACTCGGACGTGGTTTGCGATGGGTCCGCTTCCACAATAGCCTTCAATTCTCCATTATCAACTTGGGTCTCAGGCCGTCCACGGGGCTTGTTCTGCAGGTCGAAATTTCCAGAACGAAAACGTTGGAACCAAAAACGAACTGTGTTTTCTTTTGCAACATGACCGCCATACACATCATTCACCCTTCGAGTCGTTTCCGCAGCACTAGTGCCACGGCGGAACTCGTACTCGTAAATAATGCGATATTTTAAATTTTCCATTTTGTAAAATGAGTGACGCAAACAGAAAAAACAGAAGAAAAAAAACAAATGAATGACGGTCATCGAAGCACAAATACATGAGTAAATAGCTGTACAAATTTGAATTTGGAATTCCTTACCAAAGAGGAGAAATTCGTGATTAAAGTGGCCAGTACGAAAAACGCCAATTTCATATGTAAGGACCTAATATTTGGCGAATGCGTTACATTTCCAGAATGTGTTTGGTTTAGCATAAAATATATCATGATCATAAACAGGTGTCGTTTTCCAAGAAGTGCAGAACCCTAAGTAACTCGCATTCGACCGGTTATTTTGCTTGCTTTTATTCTTCCACTGAGCATGAATTTCTTAAAGATAATTAAAACTTGTAGCTATAAATTTTCCTACTTATAGGGCCATTTCCCACGAGTTAGTCCTCTCTTCATATTCTAAACCCTGTACCATTATTTTATCGTTCAAATATTGCTTATTAAATACTGAATGCGTCCTCATTTCACACCGTAACTGGAGAGCCTCGTGTCTTGGGTTATTGCTTGGATTGGGGCCGGCAAGATTACTTCGTTAACATTGTGCGCCGCGCCCTGCCTCCGCATGTATGTCGATTTACTACCTGCCGACTAACTAATTAATAAGTTACATGAATATTTGATAATGGCTTTAAAAGCTTTATTATGTTTAGCAAAGTTACAACAAAGGGCCAAGTATGTCCAAACATTCTGGCCTCCCAACTCGTCCGTGTAAACTTGGCAAACATTGCTAATTGGCTACATAAAAATACATTTGAGAAATACGACGTTGAAAAGCTATTCCGGATTTTATTTATATAATTAGGTATACAAAGTTAGGCAAAAACTCTAACCCCCTTATTCATAAAACTTATCAAACCTATTTTAGTTAAAATGGGGTTTGTCTCTTTCTTACACACAGAAATGACAACGTGACAGATAAAGACAAACGTTCTATAAACCTTTTTTAGCTAAAATAGAGATAAAATAGGATTATGAATAAGGGGGTAAGCATCTAAAACGCAGAAGGATCTGTAATTATGTAAACGGATACCCTTTAATTATCAATTCAAATATTATTAATTAAGTAAACATAAAATAAAAATAAATAAGCAAATAATAACTAATACCTAATCTATATACACACATCAAAAGTGTCTAGGGATCAACATATATTTTTGCAATAACTTTTCTCCTGATTGATATTAATTAAAATTTTCTTTAAGGATTCATCAAATAAAGTGTTTTCGTTTGTCACAGTAACGATAAACCAAGTCACCTTTGCATTAATAAAGAAATTTGCCATTTTCCTAATAAAGGGATTTTTGACATTTGAACCACTAACACAAAAGTTCGAAAAAAAGACTGAAATAACAGTTTTCTTTAAAATTTTATTGGGTAACTTAAACAATTAATAATCCGTGTTTCTACCGCGAACACTAACAACACAAGAACATCGGTTTGGCATACTCAAAATGAGTTCATCCAAATCACGCTGTGGAATGGCCGCCCATGTTCGTTGCAACAACAAAAAAAGGTCTTCTTGCGACTGGATACCCTCCATATTCGGCAGAGCTCTTCTCTGTAGCATATCCCATGCATGCTCAATCGGGTTCAAGTCTGGCGACTGAGCAGGCCAGGGCAGGACATTGATGTTAGCTGCGGCGAGAGTCTGTCTTACAACTCTTGCGGTGTGCGGTCGTGCATTATCATGCATTAACTGAAATAAGGGACCGATTTGCACTTGTAGAGGAACGATGACGTCTGATACAATCGTCTCAGCATAAATTTGAGCGTTGAGGTTGCCTCTGATCCAAATCAACTCAGTTCTTCCGCCGATCCAAATACCTGCCCATACCATGATGGTTCCACCACTATAAGGATGGACTTCCTGGCAGGATTTTAATCGCTGTTGGCGTCCAGGGGTTCTCCAGTGTCGTATACGTCTTGTATCCGGTCTCATACCAAAACGAGACTCATCAGAAAAGCACACGAAACGCCATTGTTCTTCTGCCCAATTTCTGTGTTCAAGAGCCCATTGATATCGAATCCTACGATTGTGCATTGCTATAGGTGGTACCCGTAGCGGTCTTCGGGAATGAAGGTTCACTTCATGCAAGCGGTTTCTGACTGTTTGGTCGCTAATTAAGTTCCCTGAAGAGTGATGAAGCCTCACGGCTAACATCATGGCGGTTATTGTTGGAGCTCTTCGAGTTAAGATTTGAATGTATCGGTCTTGTCTCCGTGTGGTGCAGCGATACCGTCCTCCATGGCGCTCAGCCACGGTACCAGTGCTTCGGTAACGTGTCCAAAGTCGACTGATAACACTCTGACTTGTATTCAGAGCTAAAGCCACAGTACGTTGCCGGGAACCAGCTTCTATCATTCCCACGGCTCTGAGCATTTCTTCCCTGCTTAAATGACGTCGCCGCTCCATAATAACGTTGGTTTTAATCAGTAGTAGGGAAACAGTAGCACTAATAATGTCTTCAATGCGTTGTATGTTTTTATAGGGAAAATATTGACAGCTGATTTTCATCTTTTACTCGAATTTGATTCACAGTTCCTGATTCAAATTATGAAATGCACCAAAAAGGATCCATATAAATTTATAAAATCATAAATTTATTACAAAGCCACATCTCAATCTCAAGAAATCCGCATAAAAATGCTTGATCCCTAGACACTTTTGATGTGTGTAGATAAAAACGAATCGCTGAAATGTATGTACGCGCATAACTTCCGAACGACTGCACCAAATTGGATAATTCTTTTTTGTTGTGTTTGGTATAGCCAGGACAACGTTTTTATGAAATACAATTTAGAAAATTCAAAAATAAAATTGCACCCGTGCGAAGCTGGGGCGTTAATTAATAAAAATAACAAAATTAAATCATAACTTAACTAAAACTATACACAAAATAAAATATAGCGTCGAAAAATTCATCCGCATCGCTGTCGACTGGTACTGTACCCAAAAGACTGGCGGCATTACCACATTCAGTATGGCAATGCTGAGCCTCTAGCCAAGAGAAAAGCCAGCCCTTGGGTCGGGAAGTGTCAGCCAGCCGTTTTGAAATTTCCTTAAAAAGACCATGAGTACTCGGACCCCAAGGTTTCAACCGCAAACGGCTCGAAAATATAATTTTCGATAAGGTTTATATTTTCGCCGCTTGAGGTTTTCCGTATCCGCACCAGCAGCGCCAGCACAGCATGCCAATATTTGTGATACAAACAAAAATTACCATAATATTTAAAATCTCGCACTATGTCTTGCCAAAACATGAATTTCTACATTTCTGTCCTAAATAAGAACCTTATTGATCTCGTTTGTTCTTTACCGAGACATACGATCAGAAATTATATTGCTAATTTGAATTCAAATAAGCCGTTTTATAACGATCAAATAACATAAACCAAGTCTAACGTGTTGTTTAATGACGTCACACCATTTCTATTTATATGGCCATAATCTTGAAATGTATTTATATGCCAAGCTGTCAAGTTTTAGCTAAGGTAGGTATATTTTTTGTCGAATCTTTTCAACACAATTTAATATCGTGATGGCTGATTTTCTATTTAAGTATCAATCTCATAACTCGTCACTGTATAGAGAACTCTTCTATAATAGTAACAAGTCAGTGATCTTATACTTGTAACAATTTCGAAATGGTAAAAGCACTATGCTTTTATGGAAATTGTAGAAATTTTCTTACTTGTAAGAAACTCAATCATACTTGTACCTACTCACGATATTCACATATGGAAATTCTCGCTTTTGCATCTGTACCCTTCAAACAATTTTCAACAACTAACCACTTATTAATCTTTTAATTTCCTCTATCATCCATCTAAATTCATTGAGTGCCACCTAAAGTACGAGTATCTTCATTCAAGTTTGTGTTTCAAGTATACATTTATGTTAGGAGTACCCCAAGGTACAATCTTCAGTCCACGTTTTACACTCGTGATCAAAGATGGCTTCTACTTGCGCTGTAGCTAGTCGCGTGGCGGCGACGATGGTAACCACAATATTAACACCAGTGATACAGATCGGATGATATCTCGACCGCAACGCTTCCTTGTTACTTCTCTTTATTGATATGTTAGTGTTCCGGGATCTAATGATTAACCTTTTGAACGCCAGAGTATAAACGTATCGCCGTACCCCTGACGCCAGGCCACTTTAACAAAACAACACACACACACACACTTAAAACAACAAATTTCTCGATATTGGTGGTTTATTTATATTAGTTTCATGCAATACAATATAGACGGAAGCTTAAACTTTTAAATTATATAAATAAAAACACACAAAAGTAATGATTAAATTGTTTTTTTCATAATATGGTGCGACCCTTGCTACGTGTATTTTGTCATATATTTGTGACGTTGGCGTTCAGGGTAAGATTTCGCTTGTCACATATATGTGACCATGGCGTTCAAAAGGTAAATGATATGAATATTATATTAATTTGTGTTGTTTTCTTCAAGTCCCATTTTTGCAAAAACCATTTCCAACAGGCATGTTGGAAAAGGGTTATTGCAAATATAAACTTCTCAGTTAAAAGAAAAAAGATAAAGATAAATATACAGCATCCGTCTGTAGGAGACTACAGACGGATGCTGTATATTTATCTTTCTAGGAATTCATACGAATAAGATCGGGTCGTAAATATTGAAAACGTTTCTAAAAATATAAATATCCCTAAGATTGTTATTCACTTGACTGTAAAAAGAACATCGCCAGGCTTTCGATCTAACTAAAGTTCTTAATAAGTCTGCTCCGAGATGCAAAATATAACAATTTCTCATGAAGCGCACTCAAATTATGAGCAAGTAAAAAACTGGTTGTACTTGCGCAAAGTAATTAGGATTGAGAACACTTTTGCTTTCATTACAGGCTGTAAGGTGTAAATAAAAATACTTGCGGTTCAGTTTTATTCTTTTGTGATTTCGTTGGAAGCAAGTGTAATTTCTATGATCATGTGGTGTGGGAATTAGACGAAATAATAGACTGGCAATTTCATTTTCTAGCCGAGTTATTACGTTCAAAATTTTATTGCGCTAGTCTTGAATTAGTTCGGAGTCTGCTACCGAAGAGCATGAATTATATTTAATAGTCTGTGTATGGGTTCGTTGCTATCGATTATTGATGGAGATCGTGAGTGGAAAATTGGCAGCAAGTCCAAACCTAGGATTAGCAAGCCTGTTTTCAATCAAGCTAGGGATAATTTGCTTCGAAATGTTTATTTCAAGAAATTTTAATTTAACGTCGGATTCTATTTAAGTCTTCACAACCTACTTGACAGATGCTTAAGTATCAAAGGCAACAGTAAACCTTTCCCAACATGGCACCTACACTCAACCACCTTTTTCAACTTGCTTGTCACACTTATCTTGATCATCGTCACCCAAATCGTTGGTTTAACACTATAACCGACTTTTTCTGTATCATCTTCATTTATAATTCCAAGTTGTTCCACATACGAGGGAACAGGTTTTCATTCGACGGTTTACGCCGACTGCGTTTCAACTATGATTTGTGTGCGCGGTTTTTTACTTAAAAAACGAATCAACGCGACCGGTTGCGGCCATTGATATATCGGTGGCTCGGATTATATAAAGGCAGGATAGCCCGTAGGTACCATATCCTATTGAATGTGATCTAAATTTATTATTCATATCAATATTACCGAAATTCGATAATTCTCATTCATGCAATTAGGGTTGTTAATATTTCTAATTAAACTTTATGGTTTAAAATGATTTTTTAATTCAATGCTACTAGCTTTTATCAGAACTTGATCCAAAACAGCATGTCTAATTCAATTAACTTGTGTGTCAACAGCTAATCCTCATCAGTATAATCTAAGATAACATTCAGATTATCGACGATTGAACGAAAAACCAGTTTGGACGACCGTTAAACTTATCTGATCGGCTTTTAACGTATGCCTGATAAGTCTAACCGTTTGATACGATACCAGTTTTCGCGTGTACATGATAATAGATCAATATTTGCATTGTTATACTTCACTTCATTCAACGAGTAGTATGTAATTATTTGATTTAATCTTTTGTCAACGGGAATAATAACGGTTGCTATTTTTGAGTAATTAGCGTCGTTTGACTTAAGTTGTTTTGCTTTCGTATTATGATGATTTTGGGTACAATAGGTTTTTAGGGAAATGTGCTTTAGAGTAGGTGATTATTTAATAATGTTTGCTGATCATTTGTTATTTATGCTCTTAATTCGTTCTTGGAGCTGCTGACTGTTATTTTTATTAAATTACCGTGATTTCAAAGAGTATTTTACTTGTGCTTACAATCTAACTGAATGACGATTCTTCTTTGACTGTTGCAACTTGCAATTACAGAGAAGCTAATATTTAGAAAAAACAAAGACATAGAGTGCCTTTACGAATGGAAAGTGCTTATTAAAGACTAACAAGTCGTCAATACAAACAATAGATCACCTTATAGAAATTTCCCCAAAGGCCACACAAATGTCACTCGTTGGCCACAAGGGGATGTCCCGGAGGTTAACTAAAGTTTAACCATCCATCGATCGTTAGCTTTCCATTACTTTGCATTCTAAAGGTTGTTACTTTCGAATGCGTTTGTTGTGTGCGATGGTATCGCTCTGTTATCGCTCCGGACGACTATCTTCGCCCCTTTGTGCGTTTATCAGCACATCAACGTGTGGGAAGTTCGTGTTACGTTAGATTTGTCTTAGCGGCAGTGACTGTCGTGTGTTGTCTCCTGTTCGTTGTTTTCTTGTTATGTCTAGCATTTGATTGTTGATTGTAAATGTTATATGATTGAATTTCAACTCTTTATGTTTGTTAATAAATATGATTCAGTTGATAGCAATTTGTCTTTAGTTGAAATTCGATGCATTTTAAACATTTTATTTATTTATTTTATTCTATTCGAGAAACTTACAGCTAATTTAAACAGTGCTCTTAAACACTATGTATTTGAAGGCCATTTACGAGTTTCCACTGATAAACACTTAACATTCGGAAATCCTGTAGTCTGCAATTGTATATGTTTATGTTGCCATGCTTAATTACAAACATATTAAAGAAGCCTATGAAATAAATGCGCTGTATTGAACCAGGAGCTTGTATGAACATTACAGTGCTCAAGCTTGTTACACTTCATTATCATAGGAAGCTTTAAGACTAGCATGGGAATATTTATGGGGTAATATCTCACTTCCTCTGTTATTACTGCTCACGGAGCCCGTACATTGATATTTGCTGATATAACTCATGTGTTCACCGTTAAACCAACAGCAGGACATGGGAAAATTATCACGTTTGTAAGATTGAATTATGACTGGCTGTAGAACTTTATTTGCTTGATCGCCTTTACGATGTGTAGTTGTAAAATGGTAATGGTTTGAACTAACGTTGAAAAATGGGCAGCAGAATTGAATAATGTCCAGTGACATTTAATGAGTGTCACAGTGAAAATACGGCCAGGTCATGGAATTCCTCAGGTGTCGTAAACGTGACTGAAGGATAAAACTAACTGCAGCAGCATTCACCTGTCAATTAGTGATGTTATACTGCCATCACAGGTTCGCACGCTGTGATGTTGAAAATATTTTCTCCGGATCAAAAACACGGTCTCGCGCTAATCGAAATTGGATTGCAGCATTGAACTGTCATGTTCCCTTAGCAAAAAACTGCTTCAATAATATTACAGAATGTATGCCCGTCTGACGATTCTGACCATGATAAATAAATATTAACCGTAAACTCGTTTAACTTTTGATACGACAGCAAGAGCATCAAATTGATGATTTTAATATTATACAATTTTTCAGGGATTTAATAAAATTAATAGGCCCTTTTAAATTAATATTAAATAAAATGGCGCCAGTTAGGAACTTCAAAAAATTATATTTTCAATAATTTAGCTAGTTATACGTTATGAAGATACTGGCTGGTTTCTTCAAGTCGTCAGCATCTTCAACAATCACAATAATAAAACCTCTATTTGAGTCTTAAAGTAGGTATCATGTTATACCAGCAGCTGATACCCAAGCCATCAAGGAATTCTTCGTACACAGTTAAATAATACTGGCACTACGTAATTCCTACAGGTTTGTTCTGTAACAAAGTTAACAAACCATAAAATTAAAGATAGCATTCCTTTGGCGGTAATGACGATTACAGCTGTTTTTGCGACAAACACTGCAGGTGACACGAGGGAATGGCGGGCATCGTGCGTGGTCCGAGCACCTGCCATGACAAAAATAGTTTTGACTTGGTCTATATTTAGTAGGTGGCTGCCTTCTGTCCTTTGTGAAGTGTTATTTTGTTTTAGTTCAGTTTCATTGTTTGGGAAATTGAAATAATTGGTACTGCTATAATACAACTTCGGCAGATCTTTTCTCATTCATAGCTTCTTCATTCTATTTCTAGAATATCTTTGTCCAAATTTAGAAATCATCTATTCTCTTACAAAAATTGCCAAAATCTTTTGTGTATATATTTGTAGCACCTTTGTCTGCTTCTTTTATTACAGCCTGAATATAACCAACTACAGTTAATCTAGTGTCACCAATAATTAGTCTCCATTTGGCATTTAAGGAGACTCGTATGACATCCGCTGGTACAAGTTGTTCTATTTATACTATTTACCTTACAGCAACGTGCTTCTCATTTAATTTTGCATCAATCATTCATAATGCCGTCTCTCAAATACCACTGCGTCAACATTGTGTTGTGTTAGGAATCTAATTAACGGATGGCCCCTGTTCTGTTGATTTGTTCTCGACAGGGTTGTATGTTCTAAAATAATTAATGAGTTGAATGAGAAGAGTATTGGGCTTGAAGAGTCGGAAAAGCCTATTAAGATAGGAAAGGGATTTTCTGACTGCATGATCGGAAGTTCGTTAAAATAATATGTATCGGTAAATTCATCATAAGAATATTGTCTTCTCAAGTTTCTTTGTTTGTTCGATTTACACATAATATCAACCCGGTTGTTATTACCCATTTCGTTGAACAAAACATCCCGTCTACCATCCTCCGTTATGTCATGTATGAAAGTAAATTCTTTACCATCCGTCTGAGCCATTCGTCTATATTTAGCGTCTTCAGCAGAATTCCGATGCCTCAACCCTATCCTGGTACTTTCCTTCCGTGTGGTTCAAGAATGTCAATTAACAATTACAAACAGTCGCAGTGATCGGCGCGGGCGCACGCTCTTAACTATCATTACGGAGAATACCGTATGTCTGTCTCTTTGTTGCTGCTATTACGTTTTTGTTGCGGTTTTTATGCGTTTCATGTGGATTTGCAGGCATTCTTGATTTAGATAAGTGGGTATGGAGTATACGGTTTTAGAACGGGATACCCGGGTGCAGTCGCCAATCATAATTTTCTCAAGAGGCAAAAAATGCGTGAACCAAAAAGACATACAATGAAATAGTAAATAACGTTAAAAAGGACCAATAAGGTAATGACTAAAATGCAGTTAAAGTTATTAAACGTAGCAATAAACGTCATCTCATTTAGTTTTTCATAAACCACAACAACTTCAAAGGATCCAAATGAAAAACCGTCGTATCCTTTTTTTATACACAGACAAAGTCGGGCCCTACACCTTGTGTCAAAGATAATGAGGTTTCATGAATACCCATACGGAGGATAGCGTCGAGCATTCTGCTTAGAATGCGTCGTTCACGTATATAAATAGGAACTGATTAGTTCGTTTAATTGGAAAATGTTGATGCTAAACGGAGACAAGACAGATAATTATAAAGCCTCTGCTTTTTGCTTACCCTGTTTTTCGTTTGAAGGTAGGGTTGGCTAGACATTTTTTTAGTATCACTTTTTGTTCTCATATCTTTGTTCTCATATATTACTACTAGCTTCTGCCCGCGATTTCGTCCGCGTGAAATTTCACCCTTCCCTCATTTACCATCTTAGGGGTGGAATTTCGAAAAACCTTTCTTAGTAGATACCTAATCTTCACAAAAAACACACCCTCCAAATTTCATGTCTCTTGGACTAGCGGTTTAGGCTGTGCGTTGATATATCAGTCAGTCAGGACTTTGAATTTTATACATACTCGTATATCGCTCATTTGGAGAAGCATCGACGTAACTAATACTTTTTTTGAAGTGAAAACTTCTTTAGCGGCGTTGAACACTTTTTGTAATGGGTAAAAAATGTTAAACTCGCGTCAGGGCATCGCGTCAGGACACGTGACCGTCAGGAGAGATTTCCCCCCCCCCCCATCTCTTTCTACGGCGGCGCCAACCGAAGTGAACCAAGTGAGACACGACAAAGATGGCCGAAGAAAATGACATTTGACGTACAAATGTTTGAAAAGTCAGTTTCGTAAACAATAGCAATAGTACTTCGAGGAGCCGCAGTTGTATTTAATTTATTTTGAACTTCTGTTTAACCAATTTAGTTTATTATTATATACCTACCTACAATACAAAATAGAAGCGACGAAAAATATAACGAAGCACATTATAGCAACAAGAAATACTGTGGGACATTGCTGCTTTTGTGTGAAAACAATGCTTCCGTGTCGACCACGGAAGTTTACACCCTGCAGGGAGATGCTCCAGTACGGTGTGGCTGTGAAGCTATGTTGCAAAACATGCTCCACGTCCTATCCTGCCTTATTTGTCCTACCCAAAACATGCAGTCAAAGTTACCTCTGCGCTGCCACCGACGACAACGTGGAAGTGGCAATATTTTGAGCCAACAAGATCTAAAGTAAGAGAAGAAATTTAGGGAGTAGTTCATTAATAAAAAGCTTGTATACAAATATCAGTTTATTTTTATAATACTTGTACGCACCGGGACTTATAGCTTAGTACGGCTGTTATTCCAAATGCATACAGTGTGGCTAAGTTTGTAACAAATTGAGCCTGGTATCTATGGTTACCTCACCCTACTGATTATAAACCTACAGCAACTACTTAACACCCTAGTTATCCTAACACCCTAACCTATCATACAAGCCTACGGGAGACCTACGGGAACAGACAGAATTTGGGTAGGAATAGGGGTTTGTGTACGTCGTGCAATGTGTACACAGGAAATAGTTTTGTCATTGCCGGTCCCACAGACTCATAGAACTGGTGATGGCTAAAGGTGTCTTGGCCATAGTGAGAGGAATTATGGAAGATGAATCAAACTCTACTCCAGCTTGATGATTAATTTATTCATTTACTAATTACTAATTTATGTGGAACGAATGTATGTCGCTCTTGATGCTGACGCTGGCGTATGTAACTCTTGCCTGTTCACGACTGAACAATACTCTAAACTCTAATTTGGCTTCTAAAACTTGTGCAAGCAGAACAACATTTTTAAAATGTTTGCTTTTCATTTGCCATCTGTGCCATCTCTTCTGTAGGCCGTTTCATTTTCTGCTATTCGTAGTGAAGCACCATCCTTACTAGTCCTATTGACCTGAAATACAAAACTAATGTTATAAATTCTTTCTCTTCATTATCTTATTTATACTGATTTAATTAATCAGTAGCGGCATCAAAATAACAGTCATTATTATTCTTATGGCGGTTTTTTTTTTTTGTTACAATGAGTTTTGTACAGGCAAACGAAGTTCTTCGTAAAATTGTAAATTGGATAGGCACCTAATTCGTAAATCATGCCAGGCTGCCCCTGTTTAGCGTTAATGCTTGTGACAGTGTTTTTATTTTCTATTATGGAGACCTCTCCCTGACCAATTCTTCCAAAAAATCTAAGGATTAGAAGCAAAAGCAAGCATACGTATAAGAAATTGAGAATGTTTACAAAACATAACTTACTTTGAACACATTTTAGCTGTAACAGTAGGTACACACCTTATCCTCCTCCAACCAATATTCAATTCTTTGCCCTTTATTGCAACTAGTCTCCGGTCTTAATTTCATTTATTTTAAATACAAAAAAAATATTCAAAAGTTTTTTAGTTTGACACATACAATATCAAATTCATTCATTGACATATTCATATTATTTCCATGACGACCATGACGTTGTCGCGTCAAAACTGTTGAAACTGTAGACAATAAATTAGTTTTTCATACGTAATAATGTCTATGGACACAAATATTCGGTTCGTAGACAGATATTCTCGTATGCCGATTTAATGTGTTGGCCAATTTGTTGGATGACTTCATTATAATGGCAACATTTAGAAGTTGTAGGACATTCTAGTTATAGAACGTTTATGAAGCGTTTATGAATACAAAATTTTATCTAATGTTTTAAAGGCCTATTGAGCATTTTAACTAAGGAATCATCATCATCAGCCTATAATGTTCCCACTGCTGGGACACAGGTTTAACTAAGGAATGAAAACCTTCAATAGGCTTTTTTATGAATAAGACCGAAAGTTTTTAAAATATGGAAATTGAACAAAGTGCATCTATTAATGAAAAAAGTGACGCAGAAATATTGAAAAAAAATGAGTAATATTAATTAAATTAATAATTGATTTATTTCAACGTTAATATTCAAGTTTTCACTTCTGCCGGCACTCCCGGAGTGCAACCCGTCTTTTTTTTACGTCTATGCTTTCCTATCGTAAATATGCTTTCTAAGTGCTTTGGCATGTTTAACTCATTTTTGGGAAAAAATACATTTACGTCGATGTTTCTCCAAATGAGCGATATACTCGTAGATATAAGATATATTATTTGCCATCCGAAGCAAGCTTTTGGTACTATTCTGGCCATAATTATGATGACTTATAACGCTTTTCTTTCTTCCATTACTTAGTTTTCGCTTAGCGTTTTTTCTGACTTTTTTTTTCTTTTTGCTCGGCTCCTAAGGGCCCAAGCGTGATGTTAAATAGCTTAAAGCCTTCCTCAAGGGGTGGGCTATCAAATACTAAAAATACCGACCGGTATTTCTAGAGATTAGCGCGTTCAAACAAACAAACTTTTTAGCTTCATTATTAGTATAGATTATTTAGTACAGATAGATAAGCTTAGTTCAAATTACGTCACCATACGTACAAGCACTGTTAAATGCTTTCAATAACTGTGTTTAGCGCACTCGAGTAGCGAGGAAAGTGCTTGAGTACTTCCTACCCTCATTTAGTACCACTTGTTGGTTTAGTAACGCCTGTTTATTGCATTTCTGATTGTCCCATTAGTGCCACTGATTTCAATGAGTGTGGTCCAGACTTGGTTATTTTTTTTTTTAGGAACTTCCGAACGTTTATGGATCACTTTTTGCTATTCTTTGTGTTTATATTGGAACTTTTCTGAACTCGTTATTTGTTGTTGTTATATTTGTTGTTATATTTATGGTTTTGTTTGGTTATCTATGTGTGTATTTATTGAAATTTGTTTGTGGATTTAAATTAATTTTATTTCTTTTTTCATTTTGGTTCTGTGTTTTATATTAAGTATCGTTCCTGTCTTCAACATCTTTGTTTTCGTTGGTATCAAAAATTTAATATTGAACACCGTATTTGTGTATATCCCTACGATCATCCGACATCTTATTCTGATTTTCAAATATTACTTTATTCTCAATAAATACGGATTCCACATCTCAAGTATTAGCACGCCATCTAATATTATCTCCAGAAATGAACTGATATTTGCTTTTCATATCAGTCGCCTCATATTTATTCAAATTCTTATTTGATCTTACTCCGGTTTCTCGATCTGTACCTCACTTACATCTAGACAAAACGCGAACATCTATATTATATATATTCTATACATATAATAAAATAGTAGCGAACTCAGAACTACAATATTAAATATTGATATTGAATATTTTTGAAAAAGTAATTGCTGCGAGGAGTGAGAGTCTGATGCCGAAACTATAGTTTTTATATTTTTTCGTTTGTCTGTTTGTCTGGATGTATAATCTAAATTGGCACAAAAAATGCTGAACGGATTTGGATAAAATTTTGTATACATATAGTTTATAATCTGGATTAACACATAGGATACTTTTGATCCCGGTAGTACGTTCCCGTGGGATATTCTCCGATTCCCACGCAGGCGAAGCCACGGGCTTTAGCTAGTAATTAATAATCACGTTTGCGCCTAATACCAGGAGTGCAGCTAGAAATTGACTTTGTAGCAGCGGTCTAGTCTTAATTCCAGCAATTGTACTAATCGTTTAGAAACCCAGAGAGGGCGTTAACTGATCGTAAATAACCAATAAACATTGCTTTTAACATTGACGCTTGTAAACGTCGGTTATTATTGATATTAGGAGTTTCATTTTGACTAATATACAGGTATAGTCACCCACTTTCCTAGATTTAGTAAAATAATAGATTATTAGGCGGAGAATAAGTTGGAACTTGTACCTATGGGGTGGGTTAAGGTGAGTAATTTGAAATAACTTGTTGGTTAGTCGGTCTTGCTGTTTCTGGTACGTTAGATGATAGTGAGTCGCGGTTAGATTTCTAAGGATTATAGGAAATTGTGGCTTCCGATGAGATTTTTTTCACATCGTGTTTGTTCTTTCATTGAACTGATGCTGTCCAAATTCCAGATTTTCGTTAATTTTTGAAGTGAAAACTTCTTTAGCGGCGTTGAGCACTTTTTGTAATGGATAAAAAATGTTAAACTCGCGTCAGGGCATCGCGTCAGGACACGTGACCGTCAGGAGAGATTCCCCCCCCCCCCCATCTGTTTATACGGCGGCGGCGCCAACCGAAGTGAACCAAGTGAGACACGACAAAAATGGCCGAAGAAAATGACATTTGACGTACAAATGTTTGAAAAGTCAGTTTCGTAAACAATAGTACTTCGAGGAGCCGCAGTTGTATTTAATTTATTTTGAACTTCTGTTTAACCAATTTAGTTTATTATTATATACCTACCTACAATACAAAATAGAAGCGACGAAAAATATGACGAAGCACATTATAGCAACAAGAAATACTGTGGGACATTGCTGCTTTTGTGTGAAAACAATGCTTCCGTGTCGACCACGGAAGTTTACACCCTGCAGGGAGATGCTCCAGTAGGGTGTGGCTGTGAAGCTATGTTGCAAAACATGCTCCACGTCCTATCCTGCCTTATTTGTCCTACCCAAAACATGCAGTCAAAGTGACCTCTGCGCTGCCACCGACGACAACGTGGAAGTGGCAATATTTTGAGCCAACAAGATCTAAAGTAAAAGAGAAGAAATTTAGGGAGTAGTTCATTAATAAAAAGCTTGTATACAAATATCAGTTTATTTTTATAATACTTGTACGCACCGGGACTTACAGCTTAGTACGGCTGTTATTCCAAATGCATACAGTGTGGCTAAGTTTGTAACAATTGAGCCTGGTATCTATGGTTACCTCACCCTACTGATTATAAACCTACAGCAACTACTTAACACCGTAGTTATCCTAACACCCTAGCCTATCATACAAGCCTACGGGAACAGACAGAATTTGGGTAGGAATAGGGGTTTGTGTACGTCGTGCAATGTGTACACAGGAAATAGTTTTGTCATTGCCGGTCCCACAGACTCATAGAACTGGTGATGGCTAAAGGTGTCTTGGCCATAGTGAGAGGAATTATGGAAGATGAATCAAACTCTACTCCAGCTTGATGACTAATTTATTCATTTACTAATTACTAATTTATGTGGAACGAATGTATGTCGCTCTTGATGCTGACGCTGGCGTATGTAACTCTTGCCTGTTCACGGCTGAACAATACTCTAAACTCTAATTTGGCTTCTAAAACTTGTGCAAGCAGAACAACATTTTTAAAATGTTTGCTTTTCATTTGCCATCTGTGCCATCTCTTCTGTAGGCCGTTTCATTTTCTGCTATTCGTAGTGAAGCACCATCCTTACTAGTACTATTGACCTGAAATACAAAACTAATGTTATAAATTCTTTCTCTTCATTATCTTATTTATACTGATTTAATAATCAGTAGCGGCATCAAAATAACAGTCATTATTATTCTTATGGCGGGTTTTTTTTTTGTTACAATGAGTTTGGTACAGGCAAACGAAGTTCTTCGTAAAATTGTAAATTGGATAGGCACCTAATTCGTAAATCATGCCAGGCTGCCCCTGTTTAGCGTTAGTGCTTGTGTCAGTGTTTTTATTTTCTATTATGGAGACCTCTCCCTGACCAATTCTTCCAAAAAATCTAAGGATTAGAAGCAAAAGCAAGCATAAGTATAAGAAATTGAGAATGTTTACAAAACATAACTTACTTTGAACACATTTTAGCTGGAACAGTAGGTACCCACCTTATCCTCCTCCAACCAATATTCAATTCTTTGCCCTTTATTGCAACTAGTCTCCGGTCTTAATTTCATTTAGTTTAAATACAAAAAAAAATATTCAAAAGTTTTTTAGTTTGACACATACAATATCAAATTCATTCATTGACATATTCATATTGTTTCCATGACGACCATGACGTTGTCGCGTCAAAACTGTTGAAACTGTAGACAATAAATTAGTTTTTCATACGTAATAATGTCTATGGACACAAATATTCGGTTCGTAGACAGATATTCTCGTATGCCGATTTAATGTGTTGGCCAATTTGTTGGATGACTTCATTATAATGGCAACATTTAGAAGTTGTAGGACATTCTAGTTATAGAACGTTTATGAAGCGTTTATGAATACAAAATTTTATCGAATGTTTTAAAGGCCTATTGAGCATTTTAACTAATTAATGGTTTAAACCTTCACTAGGCTTTTTTTATGAATAAGACAGAAAGTGTTTAAAATATGGAAATTGAACAAAGTGCATCTATTAATGAAAAAAGTGACGCAGAAATATTGAAAAAAAATGAGTAATATTAATTAAATTAATAATTGATTTATTTCAACGTTAATATTCAAGTTTTCACTTCTGCCGGCACTCCCGGAGTGCAACCCGTCTTTTTTTATTGTAGGGTACGTGGATGCTACTTTATATCATTTTCTATCCTTTATTTGGATCATCTTTTAAAATATCCTACTAATATTATAAACTGGAACGTTTGTGAGGATGGATGGATGTTTGTTACTCTTTCACGCAAAAACTACTGAACGGATTTTGAAGAAAATTTACAGTAATACCAGATACTAAAATAAATGACTAACTAACTTACAATACAAATATATAAAAATAAAAAACTTAGGCGTCGAAGTATTCATCCGCATCGCTGTCATCCGGAAACGTGCCCAGAAGACTGGCAGCATTGCCACGTTGAATGGCAATGCTAATTCTTTGGCCAAAGAACGACCCAGCCCTCTGGTCACGTGAAGTATCGACCAGCCGGCGAGAAATTTCCTTAAAAAGGAGACGCGCGCTCGGGCCCCATGACCCGAGCGTTTCGACCCCAAACGGCTCAAAGCTGTAGTTGCCCACAAGGTTACAGTATTTGCGCCGTTTGAGGGTCTCAGCAGCTGCAGCAGCGGCGCCAGCACAGCCCGCAGTGCTAGGAACATGAGATGGCGCAAGGGTATCGACACATGTTGCGTCCCACACCAGAGGCCTACCCACCTTCCAAGGCAACAACGTCATGCCGTCTGGTCCCTTCCCATCATCACGTACCAAGCCGTTTGGTTCTAGCACCGCTGGTACGCCGGCGGTGACAAGGGCTCGACGAATAATATCGTTGATGCTGGCGTGCCGTGCTATGCGACCTGCGCTTCTGCAGCAGGACAGGCCATGGTGTCCGAGACTGTCGACAGCTTCACCGCAGTGACATCGATGCGGAGCAACACAAGGTGCGCCCAAGCGGAGACACGTAGCGAGCCGAAACGATGAGTCATCCATCATTGTGCCTATGGTGGATGACGGGAGCGCCTGAAGCCACAAACCTGACTCCCATTCTCCCACAGCCAGCAGACGGGCACGCTCAACAGTATTACGTGACGTGTTTACAAGGGTATTCCGTATAATACTGCAGAGCGGCACGTCCCACTGTCTCTGGGAAGACGGGTTATCAGGCAAAACCGTATTGGGACAAGCCATTTTCCAAGCATTCAACGCATCGGTCAAAAACGGCACTTCAAAATCGACCATTGAGGAAGATAAAATGTTCCTGGTTAATTTATCGGTACTGTGGACCGAGGAGAGGAAGGCTGGTAAACTAATACTTGAAATTTTGCGGACGCCGAGACCGCCCAACCGAATGGGTAGTGTGGCTTGCTGCCACGCACCGTTTATGCTCACTAGTTCCTTCGCGTAGTTCCTTTGAAGGAACTACTGAGAATTTTTGGATCAGTAGTTCCTTTGCAAAAGCTGAAGGAACTACTGAGACTAGATAGTTCCTTTGAAGGAAATAAATATATATAATGCTGCCCGCTGCTGCCGTATAGTCGGTCATAATAGTCAAAAAGTTCGATAAATTCTTGCTTGCCGACTATTATGATGGGGACATAAAAATTTTAATATTCTGTTCGGAAGAAGCGAAATTGGAAAATGTGTTTAATATGCTAAAAAGAGTTATATTTACTTACTTAGTACATCGAGCGAAGCTACGGTCCCGCATGCGGCAGCAGCGGGCAGAATTATATATGTTTATTTCCTTCAAAGGAACTATCTAGTCTCAGTAGTTCCTTCAGCTTTTGCAAAGGAACTACTGATCCAAAAATTCTCAGTAGTTCCTTTAAAGGAACTACGCGAAGGAACTAGTGAGCATAAACGCGGTCGTCCAGGGCCACATTTAGGATGGAAGTTAATGTGTTTCTAATAATTTGGGCTACTTTTTCTAAAAGTTGTGGATGCTTCCATAGATGAGAGGAGCGAAGGCTATAAGTAAATTTTGGTCCAAAACAACAGTACCGAATGAGTGTGAAGGCCGAATGAATATTAATTTTGAAAAGTCTTTCCGAGACGTCATTAAAATTTTGTATCTTCTCCTGGCACGTTTCCGGATGACAGCGATGCGGATGAATACTTCGACGCCTAAGTTTTTTACTTTTATATATTTGTATTGTAAGTTAGTTAGTCATTTATTTTAGTATCTAGTGTATATAGTTAGTTTCTAAAAGAATAAATAAAATGTCAGTAATACCTGTAGCTTATACATCAGAATAACACATAGAATACTATCTTGATATTCCCACGGGATTGACACTTATGCGGGTGAAACCGCGGGGCGCTGCTAGTATAATTATAAATGTGAAAGGTTCTAGGTTTGTTACTAAATCACGCAAAAACGGCTGAATGGATTTGGTTCAAATTTGGCTCTCAGATAGTTTATTACCTGGTTTAACACATAGGATACTTTTTATTCCGGTAGTGGGATAATTTCCAACCTCCACGCGGTCGAAGCCGCGGGTAAAAGCCAGTCAATAATAACTCTCATAATATCTTTCATATCACGCCCGAACTTATTTCTGTCAGAATGTCTTACTTCTCAAAACGAAGATCTATACGAGCCTTATGTTCATATTTTACCTCCATGTTTTATTACACGTAAAATATTCACGTTCGCATCGCTATCAATATTCGGCGGTAGGTCACCGACCGTTATTCGTCAGTAGCTTTTATCCACTACTACTGGTTTTTACATTTTCTCACATAGGTATCACTTACCTTAATGAAATCGCGACAAAATTCAATGTTTCTCTCAATCATGATTACGATATAATACATATTAATAATAATACCTATATTAGTGATAATATTTCGTCAATACTGCGATAATCCATAAAAAACGGAAACATTTTTGAAGTGAAAACTTCTTTAGCGGCGTTGAACACTTTTTGTACTGGGGAAAAAATGTTAAACTCGCGTCAGGACACGTGACCGTCAGGAGAGATTTCCCCTCCCCCCCCCCCCCTCTTTCTACGACGGCGGCGCCAACCGAAGTGAACCAAGTGAGACACGATAATGGATGGATGGATGGATGGATGGACGGACGGACGGACGGACGGACGGTGACGGTGACGGTGACGGTGACGGTGACGGTGACGGTGACGGTGACGGTGACGGACGGACGGCGACGGTGACGGTAACGGTGACGGTGACGGTGACGATGATGGTGACGGTGTTGGTGACGGTGACGGTGACGGTGTCGGTGACGGTGACGGTGACGGTGACGGTGACAGTGACGTGACGGTGACGGTGACGGTGTCGGTGACGGTGTCGGTGACGGTGACGGTGACGGTGTCGGTGTCGGTGACGGTGACGGTGACGGTGACGTGACGGTGACGGTGACGGTGACGTGACGGTGACGGTGACGGTGACGGTGACGGTGACGGTGTCGGTGACGGTGACGGTGACGGTGACGTGACGGTGACGGTGACGGTGACGGTGACGGTGACGGTGACGGTGACGGTGACGGTGACGGTGACGGTGACGGTGACGGTGATGGTGACGGTGACGGTGACGGTGACGGTGACGTGACGGTGACGGTGACGGTAACGGTGACGGTGACGGTGTCGGTGACCGTGACGGTGTCGGTGACGGTGACGGGGACGGTGACGGACACTCTGTGTATTCGTAAAATTCGTGTATATAAAGTGTTTAAAATATGGAAATTGAAAAAAGTGCATCGATTAAAATAAAAGTGAGGCAACAATAGTGAAAAAAAATTAGTTATATTAATTCAATTCATAATTGATTTATTTCAACGTTAATATTCAAGTTTTCACTTCTGTCGGCACTCCCGGAGTGCAACCCGTCTTTTTTTTTTTATAGGACCGGTACGTATTTTATTTTTATTGAAACCATAAAACTGAAACTGTCGGCTGAATGTCGAGATCGGAATGGTTTTAATATTATTCTAGTCTGAGAAGAATATTGGAAGTTAGGACAAAAAGATCTTATTGTTTTTTTTGCGTCGATTGGACTAGCTAAATTAAATTCCGGGAAAAGTTATTCTACTTCAGCAATAAAAATATGCAGGGTTAGTTTTCATAGACCAGCCAAATCTAAGGGTATAGACCATTAAACTGAATTACTGAACAGTTTTGTCCACGGAACCAACATCGTAATATACATAACATACATAATCAGCCTATACATCGTAATAGCGAATAAAAATTCAGCCGTCCCATACGTTTAGGTCGAGTAGGTATTGAAGTTTTCTATGGGACAGTTGATAAAATTTTCGCGATTACGATATTGGTCCCATGGTGAAAGTGGTTCAGTTTGGTGGTCTGTACTACACCCTTAAATTTGGCTGGTCTTTGAAAACTAAACCTGTATAGCTAGCGGAAATACTTCTAGGAAATAAAACATGAAATAGAAGTAGGTAGTGTCCCTCTTGTCGTTTAATTTCTGTTCTATTCTATTTCTTCCCTATTGATTATCCGTTAACCTAAATAAAACACGTGTTGGAATTCTATTTATGTTTTATTTGGTTCCAATTCGTTCCGGAATGCTGATTTCCCACGAGATCGATTCCATTTTTATATTCGCCGAACATTGGGACTATTAAATTATTCAAGCTTTAAATGGATTAAATAAAAATTCTATGTTACGTAATAAATAAAAACCGCCGATTTTTTTTAAAGAGCCGTCTTGCGTCAGCCAATACCCGGTAATCGGATTACTCTAATTTATGCAAGATTAAATAATACCTTTGGTTATTTTTATCGTTGAGCGATAATTATCGTGTAAGTTAATTTGTATGTTACCACAACACATTGTTGTAGCCATGGACAGTGGAAGTGTAGTAGGGGCCGCGGTAATGCGCTCGCGCATGATATGAGATGAGAATTTATGGCATAATTTAGTCAATAATGTGTGTCACCCAGTCAACGGTGCCGAGATGTATTGTACGTAAAAATGTGAAAGAAAGTAGTATTTTTGTTGTTGTGGATTCTTTACCTCGATAAATTATTTTGCCGTACGAAATTAATCCTCCTTTCTCCTTAACGATCATTTTCTGTCTTTTGTCTTCGACTAAATAGAACCTTCTTCATTCAAAATTAATTTTATTATGAGGGGTTCAAATAGCACTTTGGGTTCTAAAAATGCCTCTACATCTACTTAAAGGGGTTTATTCATAAACGTTGCTTGAAGTTATGAGACGCTTAAACGTCAAAATGTATGGTAGCTAGAACTGTCGCTAATCATTACTTTGAGCAACGTTTCGTTCAACGTCCAGCAGACAGAGGAAGACAATGATGATGGATGGAAGCAAAAATGACGAATTCTTATATCAGGTTCAGCTAAGTGCAAATTAAAATATACCTATTACGTAACTAGCGACGCATATCAATACTTAATTTTAAGTCACCATCTTCATCTCCCTAGTCTTTTCCCAACTATGTTGGGATCGGCTTCCAGTTTAACCAGTATTTTACATGGAGTAACTGCCTATCTGACCTGCACAACTCAGTTACTGGGTAATCCGATACCCCTTGGTAAGACTGGTTGTCAGACTTTCGGGTTACTGACGACCTGTAACGACTGTCAAAGATTTACGAATGACAGCCGGGATCAACGGCTTAACGTGCTTTCCGAGGCACGGAGGGGTATTGGTATGTGAAGATGGTCACCCATCCCCGGACCTGATTGATCGACCCGTGCGGCTGTTAAGCCATAAGCACCTCCAATACTTAATTTTAAGTAAAGTTTATAAATAAAAGGATTAATTCAAATAAACATCAATGACAAAGATCTATAAATTAAATTACAAACAGTGGAATGCATCAGCTGTTTATATTCTTCGAAGTTGTAAAAGTCAAGTGAGATAATTGTGTTATAATCATTGTATATAGCATACCTATTAATTACAGCAGCGTTCTTGCGATATCTTCGCGGCATGCGCCCGCGCCGCGCCGCCGCGCCGGCTGCATGGAGTTTTTTTATATATACTTTGTAGTAAACGACCAGCTACTTAGATATTGGCCCTCGTCGTAACCGCTAATAAAAAATACGAGTAAGTATTAACGAAGGCTTAAATATTGTTGAATATAAAATTACCATACCTATTTACGATGCCATCAGTATTAAATTTAACTTTAATTATAGAAAGGGTTTTTGCTGTTTCAATTCACCTATGTGTGGTAAAATCGTCAGCTTCCAGAAAGATTATTTTTCAGAATCGAATAAGGAGAAATCAAGTACCTAACAATTTCTATGAGATCAAACGCAACTTGGTATTCTTGTAACAAAAAAATAATGAATGAAACATGTCCCATTAAGAAAGCTTATAAACAAAAGGCAGTCTCATGATTACCCTTAATGGTAAGGAGTTCCAAAACGTCCCACAAATCCTCACGACGGAACAACTAGCTTAATAATTCAACAAAAAATGTTTCAACTAAAATTCCTTTTAAACTACCCATATCAAATTAAATTATACGTATTCCATACAAATCAAGGCGTGGGAATGTAGTTTTTTTGCGAGCAGCCGTGACCGCGATTAGAAGGCTTTATGATACAAAAAATTGAACTAATTATGTAGCATCGCACTTCCATTTTTTCATTAATTTTGTAAAAAGTATACATGGTTATTTTTTCTGTGACCTGAAGCTGTTCCACGAGTTGAGTGATTGATGATTGAAATTGTTTAAAATTCCGTCTATATGATTTTTTTTTGAGATGAGCTCAGTCAAGTTTACCAACAGACGTTGATGCTATGGGCAGAAAACCTTTAAAAAAGACTGATCCTTATTGACCACTAAGAACCTTTTTTTAATTACCTACCTAGAGAGAATACAAACTGTCAGAAATACAGGGATATTTTTTTTTATCACCATCCAAATTTTTACAAGGTCTTCTACCCATGAATATGAACAACTTTCACTATGGGACCAACTCTAAAACCACGAAAAAAAATCTACTATTTCATACATTTTGGTCAAGTAGGTATTGAACTTTTGTATGAAACAGCTGATTTTTTTTTCGTGATTTCAGAGTTGGTCCCATAGTGAAAGTTGTTCATATTCATGGGTAGAACACCCTGTAAAAATTTGGATGGTGATAAAAAAATATCCCTGTATAGTTAAGTGAGTATACAGGGTGAATTTTTCAAGTGGGCGTGGATGACCAAATCCGAAACTATGAGGAATAGCGAAAAGTACTCAAAGGAGTCGCGGGCTCGATTTTGATGAAAACTAAAACTGCATTTTTGGATTTTTGAAAAATTAATATTTCTGGCCAGGAATCGAACCTGTTGATTTTGAAAAAAAAAAACACACGCTGTATTATTACACCATTCGATAGTGTCGCTAATAAGGATCAAATTCTGGGAAGTAATGACATACGGCAAACTAAAGGAAAGAGCTCATTTTTATCAAAATACTTTTTTATTTTCTTATGCTACCTACCTATTAAACCTTAACTGATTAATTGTTCAAAATTATGACCATTGTTTTTGAATACATAGCTGGATTCGACGTCTCAAGGATTGTACTGCAATTAAAAATTTGAATTTAGAACATAATTTTGTGAAGGTGACTGCGCTACGAGTGTTTAGGGTGTAAAAATATTGAGCATCATTTCGAACAAGGTATGAAAAAAGAAGCAGTTTATTAAAATTCAACATTTTCATTAAGTTTGCCGTATGTCATTACTTCCCAGAATTTGATCCTTATTAGGGACACTATCGAATGGTGTAATAATACAGAGTGTGTTTTTTTTTCAAAATCTACAGGTTCGATTCCTGGCTAGAAATATTGATTTTTCAAAAATCTAATGACGCAATTTTAGTTTTTATCAAAATCGAGCCCGCGACTCCTTTGAGTAGGTACTTTTCGCTATTCCTCATAGTTTAGAATTTGGCCATCCACGCCCACTTGGAAAATTCACCCTGTATATCCCCCTTTATTTAAAATAAAAAAATCCTCGGTTACTGAATTTCAAGCTCCACTGAAAATAAAAATTCAAGTAAGTAGTAGAATATTAAACGTAATATCACCGTACTAAGCATTCGTTTCAGCTGTAAAAAACTATTTCAGGCGTCCCGGTAAGCTTTAAAATTTTAATAAAACGAAAGTTTCGCTTTATTATGTAATAACTAACTTTAATAATGTTCGTTTATATTCTCACTTTAATTTATTTAAGCTTCGTTATTTACAGACAAGAACGCTTATTGTTGTATGTAAATAACGAATCTTTTGACTAAGCTTTGGCTCGCACTCGAGTTGAAAATGTCAAAATAAATATTTATTAATTTCAGTAGTCGGATATGTGCAGTGAAGGTAGTGATAAACAACCGGTGCTTTTTGGTAATAAATGTGTATATGCCGACGGACTGCAGCGAAAATATGCCTCTTTTTACGGAATGTCTTAGTGAAATGTATTCTATTATACAAAATAATAATGCTGAATCAGTGTATGTGTTGGGAGATTTCAACGCCCACCCAGGTGAGTCATTTTGTAATGAACTTCTTAGTTTTTGTAGTGAGCAGGAATTATTATGTGCGGACTTAAACTATTTAGGTATACTATCGCAAACTTACACGTTTATTAGTGACTCACATGGGTGTAAGCGTTGGTTAGACCACTGCCTTGTTACACAGGCGGCAGGAAAAACATTTGTAAACATTGAGGTTATTTATGATACGTTTTGGTCAGATCACTTTCCCTTAAAAATTGAATGTGATGTAAATGTTATCAGTTTAAAAACGTATGCGATCAAATCACCGCTTAACGGTGTGCGATGGGGTGAAAGAAATCCAGATGAAATAAAGGAATATTCGTCTATGTGTAATAGCAAATTTAAAACTTTAGATTTTCCTAAGGATTTTGAACTATGTGCTGATAAGTTTTGTGATAATGCCCAACATAGATTAGTGTTGGATTCGATGTACAAAGACATTGTATCAATATTAAGTGAAGCAGCTAGTGTAAACAGAATCCCTAGAGACGTGATAAGAAAGAAGGGCATAATAGGATGGAACAAGCATGTCAAAGAATTTCACGCTCAGGCAAGGTTTAAGTTTAAATTATGGTCGTGGTATGGTCAACCAAATAGTGGGCCCATATATGAGGATATGATGTTAAGTCGTAAGGTATTTAAATCCAAATTGAAATGGGTCATTAAGAATCAAGAAAAAATAGAAATGAATATTTTGGCCTCGCTACATTCTAAGAAATGTTTTTCATCTTTCTGGAAAGGCACTAAAAAGCTTAATGTTTCTCCAAGCTTACCAGTTAGCGTGGAGGGTAAGAGTGATCTCACGGAAATAGCAAATATCTTTAAGGAACAGTTTTTAGTGAACTCGCCTCTTGACTCTGTGGTGGAGGTGAACGATGCTGAGATCTGTCAATCAGGAGAACCCCTGCGGTTTACGTGTAAGGAAATAAAAACAGTGATTATATCTATGAAGCGAGGGAAATCTCCTGGTCATGATGGACTCAGCATCGAGCATCTTCAAAATGCTGGTGTCCACATGCCAAGAGTATTGACTATGTTTTTTAATCTATGTCTTGCGCATTCTTACCTGCCACAGGAGATGCTAGATACATTAGTTGTACCCATTGTAAAGAATCGGACAGGAGACATAGCAGACAAAGGTAATTACAGGCCAATCTCACTGGCGACTGTGATAGCCAAAGTGTTTGACAGTGTGGTTGACACGCACCTCAGTAGATACACAAAATTACATGACACTCAGTTTGGCTTTCGTGCTGGGTTGTCTACTGAAAGTGCAATACTTGCGTTGAAGCACACTGTCAAATATTATACGGACAGAAAGACACCAGTGTATGCTTGTTTCCTGGACCTTTCCAAAGCCTTCGACCTGGTTTCTTATAATGTCTTATGGGAGAAGCTTCGCGGAGCGGGAGTACCTGCTGCGTTGGTGTCAACATTGGCTTTCTGGTATGACAAGCAGAGGAACTTTGTCAAATGGTCCAACGCATTGTCCGACCCGTATAAACTCAATTGTGGTGTTAGGCAGGGAGGTCTTACGTCCCCGAGGCTATTTAATATTTATATTAATGACTTGCTTGTTGAGCTCAGCAGCACACACGTCGGATGTCATATAGATGGAGTTAGTTTAAACAACCTAAGCTATGCAGACGATATGGTGCTGCTGAGCCCCACAATCGGTGGAATAAGGAAATTGCTCGCTATTTGTGAGGGTTACGCAGAGCGGCATGGGCTAAAATATAATCCTACTAAGAGTACGCTGTTGGTATTTAGAGGCAGAAATAAAAGTCCCTCAAATGTCCCTCCCGTAGAACTGAACGGTTCACTTTTGCAGAGGGTAACATTATTTAAATATTTAGGCCATATTGTTACAGAGCATCTTAAAGATGACTCGGATATGGAAAGGGAGCGAAGGGCGATGGCTGTGAGGGGAAACATGTTGGCTCGCAGGTTTGCTGGTTGTTCAGTCCCAGTTAAAATAACACTTTTTAAGGCGTTTTGTCAAACATTTTACACCAGCAGCCTGTGGGCTAATCATACCCAAAAAACAGACAACACCCTTCGCATACAATACAACAATGCCTTCAGGGCGCTGTTGAGGCTTCCTCCGTACTGTAGTGCGTCACTGATGTTCGCTGAGGCGCGCACTGACGATTATTTTGCGATCATGCGCAAGAAAGTGGCGTCAATAATACGCAGATTGAGAGGAAGTGACAATAGCATCCTGAGGGTATTTTCAGATAGGTTAGAAGGGCCTACAATGGATAGGTTTATCAAGCTACATGCCAGACATGGGGCTTGATAAACCTTCCTGTAATTTGGGTGCTTTTTTTTTTTATTGTGTTTTTATTTAAAATAAGTTAGATTTTAAACTACTAACATAGTTTTTTAAGTTACTTGTAATACTAACACGCTATGGGCCTACGATGCCTGACAATAAAAGATTTTTATTTTTTATTTATTTTATTTAATTTGGCATCTCTATTCGGTTACTATTTATTCTGTGATTCGGTGCCCTTTATTATGCAGATAGATGCTATAAAATTAAGCGCAGGATCGAGTATTCATTCTGATAAATATTGCAATTAAGTGCTATAAAATCATTTAGTGATTGGATTCTGATACTTACCATATTGTTGATAGCCTTAGTACTTAATTAACTATGTATTGCTCTCTATTTAATCCGCAGCTAAACCCTTTGTATCGCACCCGCCATTGGAAGGTATTGGAACTAGAATTTATTTTACATAAACGAAAAATTATCAAGATTTTTCTGGAGGTTGCAATTTTATGGTTGTAGAAAATACTAAGTCGACAATACTCTCATAGTATTATGCGCATAATTTATTATAATTTTACCTTCCCGACCTTATTTTTCACCTTTATCAAAAGAGGTAAATGATCGAAGACCTGAATACCTAATAACATAAGCAGGATCTTAAAAGCTCGCCCGATGACAGCGGCTTTCACTCCAAAATTAATGGCAAGCGTAGAAATTAGTGCGGCGTGCGCAGCTATACTCGTTCGATACGCTCCACCAGATTCTTGATTGGCGTTTTTAGCATAATGCTATACAATTTTAAATATAGTTGTCAAACAAACTGGAACATGAGATTAACGTCTGTGGTGTGCAATTATTGCTTCAAGTTCTAGGCGCTTATGTTTTATGATCTTCATTAGTGAGTATTGTGTTTAGTTTAGCTTGTGCACGGTATTTATCGAAGTCGGTTTTTGTGTAGTTTTTAAGTGGTCCTGCGAATCGCGGTCATATTTGTCTGGTCTTTTTGAATAATTACGCTGAGGACGTCATAATCGAAAAGGAAAACTTCTCGAAAAATAAATCGTCGTAGTTAACATTTTATTACCAGTAACATTTATATTCTTTACCGTTCAGTAAGTGTCAATTTCATAAAGGTAAAACTTCCGTACAAAAAGACTAAAAAATATGACCTCTAAAGTAGGCTTATGTATTTGCCCCCAATTCTTGCAATCTTCACCGACACTATCGGTTGTCATCGATGACCCGACAAGTAGCGGGTGCCCAATACTGAACAGGTTCCCGACAACTTGCTGAACCACTTACTGCGCTTGATTCACAAAACGTTTTGTTTTGTGGGCCGTTGATCTAAGAAAAGAGAGAGACATGACATCATGACGAAATGCTCTAATGCAAAATTTATTGATACAGTGAATCCTTGTGAATATATGAGCCAATAAATGTGGGACACAGCCTATTTAATTTAATGCAATCATTTACGTCATTCAAAAAACCATTATGCTTTGCGTTGTAGGGTTGTGGTAATATTAGTAAAACTCCTTGTGAAAGGGTTCGGGGAAGTACTATCACCATATCTATCTATGCCGGCCGCCAAACAAAACTGCTATGACGTGGTGTGTAGGTGTCGGGAAATTACAGTAAAATGAGACATTTAAACTTAGTACCTAAAGTCCACAAAATATTTAAAGAACCCACATGTTATTTAAAGAAAAATATGCATGGTGATAAAGTATGGTTTTTCAATAATCCCTGACTGACCGTGTCATGTCTCCCTTTCTAAGATCTCAGTCAAACTCTTGAATGAATGAATGAGTGAACATTGCTTACGCATCTAACGGTTCCTAAATGTCATTTGTGGTGACAATTTGGAACGTGTTAAAGTCATTTATCAAATCAATTGTTTTTTTGCTTGTAATGAGGTTTTTGTAAGTCACAATCATACATCATGCTTATGATCTCTAATGACATAGTCACAATACAATGAATACTAAAGATATAATTGAAATCACGTTTGGCACAGATGAGCTTGAAGGTGTACAAGATTATTATTTGGGTTATTGGTACATTTGTTAGCTTTTAGAATGACAAAAAGGTGAGAAATATTATCCATTTTTATAGTGGTGCCTACAAATGAAAGGACGACACTATGATTCGCAGTGTTATTGGAAGTGATATTTCAAGATACAACGAGAAAAATTGTATTGTGGTGGAAAGAAAAATGTTCGTTGGGTATTAAAATATATTTTCTCAGTCTTCACCAATTATCGTTTTATTCATGTACGTTTAATGTGACATTGTAATATCATTTTTATCGGACACTGACACATCAAGGCTTTTTCCGTTATAATTATAAACATGTGGCGATAATTCGATGACTTTTTCAGTTCTAATTATAACTTGTAATATTCAATACCATTTGTGTGTCACCGGTCACCGATCTTTACATAACGGAAACTATAAGGAAAACGAAAAAGCACCTAAAAGTCCGAAATTCTCAATAAAAAAATCGTTGGAACAAATAAGAACGCGGCAATTGCTTGTTAAGCGCCTCTTGCGAGATTACTTTCCATATTTATTGTGAGTTTGGTACTCTCACTGGCAGAATCTGCGATGTGGGTCATTATGTCGAGGTTCTGCGTTCAATTTTGCTAAAGACCTTGGTTTATTGGCGAGGAAACTCTTGATAATGTCAATTATGTGTACTGCTGAATATATGACTTCCTAAATTACCAGTTTTATGAGGCAGGAATATGATAGCAGTGGTGGCCAAGTGGTAACAGCCGCGACTTACGAGGTGTAGGTCGTAAGTTCGAACCCAGACAGGCGCTTTACTTTGTGTAAATTATTTCATCACCACTGCTCTCAAAACGGTGAAGGAAAACATCGTGAGGAAACCGGCATGTCCTAGAGCCAAAACTTCGAAGACATGTGACATCTGCCAATTCGCACTGGGCCCGCGTGGTGGATTACGGCCCATTTCCTTTCACCGAGAGGAGGCCTGTGTCATCATCATATCAAGGGAACATCATAGGCTGATTATGCTTATGAGGCAGGTATATTACCACAATCTATCGACAGGATTCAATCAACAATCAACTCAGCCTGTCATAGCCCACTGCTGGACATAGGCCCCGGCTGCGCCACAACACTATGTCCTCCACCTTCCACAACCTGTCCCAGCCACCTCTCTAAGGTCGTCGGTCCATATTACTGGCGGGCATCCCACACTAGGCTTGCATTTCAAGCAAAGAGTTGGCCGAAAACCCAGAAGTACTAGTTGGGCCGTCTCTGTACTGGCCCAACTGTTGACTACCTGATCAAGATCAAACATCAGTAGCTGATAAAATGATACGAGCTAGGATTCTAAAAATCATCACATCACACTTCACACTAATATTATAAAGGCGAAAGTTTGTGAGTGTGTGTGTGTGTGTTTATATGTTTATTACTTCTTCACGCTCAAACGGCTGGACCAATCTTGATAAAATTTTGCATGGAGGTAGCTGATACCCTGGATTAAGATTAGATTAAGGATTAGGCTACTTTTTATCCCGATATTTACGCGGGTAAAACCGCGGGTCGCAGCTAGGGCCATAAATAATAAAAGTAGTGGTGATGAACTGGCTGGCTTTAAGATCTCAAGTATAAAACTCATAACCCTCTTATCGGATCTACAGTAGTTAGGTACTTAAGGTGAATGGGTAGTTGTAGCCCGCGAAATTCAAATTTTCTTACGTTTTTTGCAATTTTCAGGTCAGTGTCAGGTTGTATCTTGATCAAAATATGATTCGCGACTATAACCGATACGTATTTACAGAATTATAATAATTAGAATCATTAATACATCTTTCTAAGTTAGATTTCTACCGTTAAGAACAAATCTCGTATGGAAAAGTGTTTATGGTAGAAATCTAACTTAAAGAGATATATTAATGATTCTAATGACCATGATTCTATAAATACATGTCTATTATAGTCGCGAATCATATTTGGATCAAGATACAACCTGACACTGATCTGAAAATTGCAAAAACTTAAGAAAATTTAAATTTCGCGGTCTACCATGTCACACAATAGACTTTGCAGAAACTCAGTAGGTATGTTACATAATGATTCATTTAAAATCGACCCAATAATAAACAATATAAGCGGACGTATATTGAACACCTGATAAATACTGGGGCTATTTTTATCGATCCCGATAAACCGATTGATTGATCGATAAAATTACAACTATCGTTACTTAATCGATGATAAAACATATCGACGTTAATTACATCGTTAAATAAGACTCCTAAATGAAAAGGCGAAAGCTAATTAACAACAAAACCTTATCGGACATTTCAATCTCAGTACAGTTCGCTTTCCAAAGTTTTCTTATCTTTTACAGTCGACGGCTTCAATACAGAACCTTTTTATTATATCAGTTTCTATATTTCACATAGTCGAAGTATCCATCTTATCTTAAAGACACGATATACTTTATGTAGGTACCTACCTCCATCTCATCATCGGCACCGAAGTTAAAAGACCATGTAAGCGAGCCGCTAGAATACAGGGTGTCCATATTCCTGCCACCTTTTATGGTATGGGATCCGTAGTAATTCGAATTCTGAGTAACATTTTCTTTCAAACTTGTATGAATGCTTTTATCTATACGCTTACAAGGACCAAATTATTTTGAAGGACCAAACTTAACTATAGTCCACATAAAACTAGTGGCCGCGCCTTAGGTATGTGAGCGGTGGAACGGAGGGGCGGGGGCGCATTACTCAGTACGTGCCTTGCGAACCGCTGCCTCACCCCTGTCCCACCTCAGCGGCCAACTAGTTCCGCGCGGACTATACTCCAATAATTATTATTAAACGCCTGTGTCATCCACCTGCAGGACAAAGGCCTCCCTACTCTCTTTCAACTGCTCTCAACTAAAAATGCTACTCTTGTTGATGGAGTCCAGCTCATCCCGCTATCTTCGTCTGGGTCTGCCGCAATCTCAGTTGCCGTTAAAAGGGGCACATTGGGTCGTGAGTTTGGCCCATTGATCGTCTGAAATGCGACGGTGTCCTGCCTAATTCCATTTTAGCGTGACAGCTTTCCGAGTGTCAGTGTCTGTGTATTGTTAACTCCAGTAAATCCGATCGGATTTACTGAATCGGGAAGATGAGTGACCACTCATTTTCCCGATTCCGGAAACCCAGAAAAGGAGATGGTTAAAATTATAACACCTGATTTCAATGGAAGAAGCAGCGCAACCAATTTTTCTACATCATAATATAAAGCCAAGTCAGGCCAAACCATCCAATAAATTCCTATTCACATCCAATTTCTCCTCAACATGCATACATATACAGGGTGTCCGGTAATTAATGGATAACCTCTTCAGGGGTCATAGTACTTATCATTGAAAAATAAATACATAAACTCACTTTTCACTAATAACATAGCTGATCTTCTAAATGAAAGCAGTAACAGGGTAAATTAGCTTCGAAGTTTCTCCATCACGTTTCCAGTTGCTAGCAGCGTCCGCGGGTTAACAACCATCAGCTACATTATCGGTTTTGCAAATCATCATCAATCAAACTTTAACGACATTTGAAGACACCTTCTAACATGTTACAATTAGTAAACTATCGCCATTAATAGGAAAAGCTATTAAATCGTTTTATTAGCATTTACTTTGCTATCGTTTCCATGCGTTTTATTTGTAACACTAAATTGTTAATTTTACAGCACGGGTTTTCCCGCGGATACACACAGGGTTATTTTAAATTGGAGAGCTAAACTCCGCAGACGCAATGGATATTAATATCTAAACACGATGAAATAAAAAAAAATTATGCTTTGATTTTTTTTTTGGGAGATCAAAGACCACTGTTGTTGACCGAGTGTTGTAACTAGAAGTATGAGCTGAAAAAAACTGTGTTCTTATGTTTTATCGTTTTAAGACATCTATACCTACCACGTCTGTGATATTTACACAAAAAAAAAAACATTTTTGAAACTGATATTTCTAGTGACTACAATAATTGCGGTCGATGACCTCTCAAAAATAAACACTTTTTGTTTTTGAAGTGAAAACTTCTATCACACTCACAAACTTTCGCCTTTAAAATATTAGTGTGATAAGTGATAGTGTGATGGCCCATCATAGGTATGAACTTCTTCTTCTTCGTCGTATCGATGATTCGGCCAGGATTCCACCACCTCGACAGCGTTAGTTGGCCCGCCAAGATATTCCATAGTGCAGGTGTTTTATACATGGAGCACGACAAGGTGAGGCATCATCTGCAGTAAAATAACTAGTAGATACCGTAGGACTTAGAGAGCAGTGGTATCGGCTCCGACTTACGAGTAGGTCGTGAGTTCGAACCCAGGCAGGCAATTTTACTTTGTGTATTTAATTTTATCACCACAGCTCTCAAAACAGTGAAGGAAAACATCGTGAGGAAACCAGCATGTCTTAGAAACAAAATTTCGAAGACATGTGACATCAGCCAACCCGCTCTGGGCCGGGTGGTCAATTATGGCCCACTCCCTCTCACAGAGGAGGCCTGTGTCCCAGCGTAAAACGTTGAACGCAGAACGTTGTATGCTGATTATGTATGTATTTATGGTACCTTCTAGTACTAAATCAAAACAAGAGAGTAGAATAGTTATCAGTGTACATTTCAAACGTAAACACGGAAAACAGATGCCCTTTCTATCACAGTACAATTACTACGAAGTATGAATAGTTTCCGTAACTAATAAATATTGTGTTCAATGATAGTCTGATTGACACACTTATGAGTCATTCTAACAACTTTGTCACACAATCGGTGTCAATACACTTTTGTGCGCGCGCGCATTGATGGATACCTACCACGGTTTTATTTCTCAGAACAACAAATAGACTTTTTGGAAAAAAAGTTGACAGCAAAAATATACACGTCTACTTGAGAACCTCTTCATTTTTTTCTTCGGTTTATAAAATGAACATAGACCGTCTATTAGCTATTTAACATATTTTGTGGTTTTTTAATTTCATACAAGAAACCCTTTTCTTCAGGAAAGACAGTTCTTTTGAATTGTTTAAAACATGTAATAGTTTGTGAATTACTAGCAGCGCCCCGCGGTTTCACCCGCGTAAGTTTCGATCCCGTGGGAATATCGGGATAAAAACTATCCTATGTCCTTTCCCGGGACTCTATATCCTTTCCCGGGACTCAAACTATCTCTATACCAAATTTCATCGAAATCGGTTCAGCGGTTTAGGCGTGAAAAGGTAACATACAGACAGACAGACAGAGTTACTTTCGAATTTATAATAATATTAGTAATAGTAATTAGTAATATTAGTATGGATATAAAACAAGTCTTATTCTCATGAAACACTTTATAGGCACTTGTATTCGAAGCACATGAAGTAATTCTTAGAAAAATATTGATCAACAATACTTTCACGTGAAAATCGCATGAGTTTTCCTTTCATAGTAGGTACAGTCAGCAGTCACAATTCGGTGCATCCCCAGGCCTTGTGCATTTCCTCTGCTTTGTCACGCGATGCGTACTACCAATTGCAGTATTTTGCATACGCTGTAGACCGAGGTATGCTATCACATCCCACGTACTAATGGTAAACAGGTGTCTACGTATGTCTATAATTTACATTATTTTTTTTTAAATTATATCTCAATTTATTGAAAAATTTATTCATGATATATTTAAAAAAATATATAAATTTGATTATTATTAATATAATTAATAAAAATCTTTTTACTGTCCTTTTCTTTAATTAATGATTTATTTATTGTAGAATTTCCCGTAGTATCGTCAGACAGGCAGTCGCTCCATGTGAAATAGGTATGGGTATTCAGCTGAATCCGGTTAGACTGGAAGCTGACCCGTAATTAGGAAAAGGCTAGGCAGATGATGATCGTAGAATTTCCCACTGCTGGGCAAAGGCCACTCCGCAAATCTTATCAAATCTTTCTTGGGCCTCTAAACAACTCTGATCTAAAATCCTTTAATTTTGTTGGCAACCATATAATTACATTTTTGATGGAATGTAAGCTTTACTACTTCACTTTCCTAGCCTATAAGGTCAACCCAGAATTTGGCTAGGAGATTAACACCTTCATTAGCCTCCATCAACTCCTGTATCGTGCAGACAACAGGACACGCTGGCTGGAAACGATATTAAGTGCCTCATTAACATGAACTTAGACATAGGAATAAGAAATAATGCAGGATAAGAATGCAAATATCTTTTATTTTCATCGAAAAATATTTAAATAGTTTTACGTTGTCTTGTCATGCACCTCTATATTTGCGGATGTACCCTTCGGGGCTGTCTCGCAGCGTTGCCTCTCGCCAAGCAAGGTAACATTGAAAAGTTTATTCGGCGATTCCGTTACGAGTCGTCGCGGGCACGCGGCGATTCCGTTACCAGTCGCGACGATACGCTGGCGGAATAATCGCTCGTTCGTGGAGACGACCCGACGATAGAAGCGCGGATCCGTCGCGATTCTCTCGCTCGTGGAGATGGCCCCTTCGCGTCCATCTTCTTATGCGCTAACATATTATTATTAGAAGGAAAGTGCTTACAGAAATACAAACATACCTGCCACATTCACCGATTGTTTCTGATCAAAGAATGACTGAGCACAATAAAACAGCTCGATACTCTGACATTGAAACAAGTGAAATTCTAAACCTCCTCACGATGTGTCAATAACTATTCGTATACTGATACAAAACAACGGTGCACAGAGTAAGATAATTCAGAAGACCCACGGGGAACTAATCCGATATCCAGTGATATAGAACCGTGTACGGCTGGTTCAATTTGTGACTCCGTAGCGGTATCTACAACGCCACATGCGAACAACGCGTCATACTGACTTCACGCAAAATCCTGCATCTCGCAAGCAGAATTTACCGCGCAACTAGCATAGATACAACGGCCCGACATGAATCATCGGGCAGCTGCCCGCCAAACATAACACCCGTCTGGTCGGAGGATCCTCTCTTTTCTATAGAGTATGAGTGAACTTTACACCCTGTTTCTCATACCTCTATACACCAACTAAAGCAACTACATTTTTACAGTAACTGCATTTTTTGTTCAAGGATAGTGCAGTGAATCTTTGGTTTTTCTGCTTCCTCGAACAATACATGTGTCGCTTGAGGGTTTACCTTCCTACGACATATCTTTCTGTCAACCGACACGCTATCATTGACTCGCATACACATACATATCACACACATTACTACAATTCATCCATCTTTTCAGCCTTCCTCCCCCTCTCCATTCATTAACGTTTATATTTATTACTCTTTTAGTCATATGCGTTTCCTCCCTCCTAATCACATACCCATACAAACCGATTTTTCTTCAACTTTTCTGTCACAGATCATTGAAAATTTCCTGGAGCTTAAAACCTTGCACTCATGCCTAAGTCTGCTTCTCAGAACTCTTCAACCCTCAACACAAAATGGGGAGTTCGTAGTCACCGTACTATTTAGGAAGCAGTTTGTTGACCGCAAAGCCTTCTAATTAGATCGTGGGCCTTCTGTACTATCTTAGTCCGTGACAAGTCTGTCCATCCACGAAAGCGAACTCAATCACTTACATCTCAGCTTTTTGTGAACCACGTAATGAACGACACAAAAAGATATTTTGCATCTATGTGGTACATCTTTTTTGCTGTCAAATAAATTTGGGCACCTTGAAAAAGTATTGGTAAGGTGTGTGGCGTACTGAAAGCTATATTTTGTATAAACAACAGAGCCCTGATTCACAACCATACGACTGGCTATCGTATCGAAAACCCGACATTTCGATAACTTAATTTGACTTGCCCTCAACAGCAAATAGCTGTTGGAAGAATAGCGGGCGTCTATTTGATTTAAACTGACAAAATTTTCGGGTTTTGGACTTGTGAGCAGCGTTTAGAAGACTCCTACGATAACAATGACTAATGTTCGATACGATACGGAAGCGTATCGAGTGTTTGTGAATAGCTATGCTGGTTTCATCAGTATTTTATATGCGAGTTCTGAGTCTATCTGCTGCGTACTTTGTTTTTCATAGCAATCTTTCGTTCTTTTGTGAAATATGGAAAATATTTTTGCACTAAAACGAAAATAATACCTTGAATGCACAGTTTGAATATATGTATTATCTCTACTTAAGTTTTGAGTGACAACTGACATTCTACTTTTAGTCCCTTTTGATTTAAATTATGAACCCGAGACCAAAAATCTATCAGGGCAGGTGCCATGCATGCTTGCTACAATATAGCAACAAACTATCTCTTATCTTCCACTGGACAACCAACCTAAAACACAACCAGTTTTCACTTCGACCTGTTGTCCATACTCCATTAATCAGCGCGTCGAACAAAAACATTCATTTTATTAAACATCATTATCAATTTAATAACAAAGTTGTGCTTACTTTGTTTTAAATCGTATTAAAGCTCAATTTACCATGATTGCCCATTGTTAGGCTGATGTAGCTATTCTTCTGGTGTGATTAATATTCTGTGGTTATGTTCTTCCGGAACATATTTTCCAATTTGTTACTATTATGCCAGAGTTATGAATTGTCCTTTTTGTAACGTGTTTACGAGATGTAATGTTGAAGAGGAATAATAGGAACGAAAGTGAAGGCTTTTATGTGTAGTGTGTTGATCTCATTAGTGAACTCATTTTGATGTGAGGTTATTGAATCGTTACTATTTCGGTAAAACATTTATGGCGACCCTGTTATGATTTTCTGAGCCTGTCACATTGGTCACAAATTAAGTATCACCAATGCACTGTAACCATATTAAATGCAAGGAAATCTTTGAAAAGTTTCACGGTCTAAATAAGTCAATTCCCACTAACACTAGCCAGCTGAATCTAGAGTCACTAAAACTATCATATTGGTCCTTCGAGCCGGTCGACAAATGTGTTAAGTATCACCAAGACATTGTAATCATATTAAATCCAAGGCAATCCTTGAATAGTTTCACGGTCTAAATTAGTCAAAACCTGCTAAGGACTGGCCAGCCGAATCTAAAAGACACACAAACTATCATATTGGTCCTTCGAGCTGGTCGACATAATTTTTTAAGTACCACCAAGGCACTGTAACCTTTTTTTTTAAATGTTTTTTCACGGTCTAAATTAGTCAAAACCTACTAAGGACTGGCCAGCCGAATCTAGAGCCACTCAACCAAATTCACAAACATCACAGTCATCTTTCTACAAAAAAAGTCGTGACACACAAAAGAACCGGAACCAGCATCTTATTTTCAAATACATATTTAGAAAAACTCAAATCGTTTTGAAAGTTCAACATTTATTTAGTAAATGCTACAATTTCACCGGTAGGTAGGTACTTTACTTTCGATTGTTTGGTATGTTATTGGTCAATTTGGGCATTACACACGATAATTTCGTTCACTATCAACTTAAGTGATAAAATTATTTACTACCTCTCTCTAAAGGAAATTGCTGTTTACTTTAAGTTACTTGTTTTCTTACTCTTTAATGTCTTTATTGGAGATCGCGTTAATGGACTAGTTTTACCCAAGATGGCTGCAGACCGTGGTAGAATATTGCTTGCTTAAGATTTTTTATACAAGAAAATTAAAGTGAGATCTTACAGGTATGGTATATTCATTTACTAGGTATGGAAGACACTGTCTCGTTAAATTAATCAACGAATTTACTTTCTCTCATTGACATTAAAACATCATTTATCTTATCTATGCTGACTCATACAAAACGCACAAGAAAATCGCTGATGATGAACGAAATTGACCATTGCGATTGCTCGTCAAAAATAAACTATCAAAGAAAGTGACATTTGGCGTGTCTTTGTCATTCTTCCTCCAAAGTTCATTTACTAGTCTACGATAGTGAGATAACACGTCATTGTACGCAAACCGAATCTATTACAGCACTCGAAAGTTTGTAATTATCACTGCCAATCCCATTTAATAAACTAACACCAACTTATCATTACCGTCCTTCAAAAATTCTACCTCCATCTTCTTTAGGAACATTCTGTTTTGTAACGGCAAATAGAAGTTGGTAATCAAATGCTTTATTAACGCCAATGAAAGCATAATACGTAACGTTACGAATTCGCATCGAGAGTACAACTTTCTTCGTACTATTGTAGCTGGAGATAATTAATACAGTCCAGCCTCCGGGCCAGTCGGGATACGTGTTGATAGAATCTCACTTGCTTTCATCTTCCATTGTGCTAACATTGGGCGCCTTTGTGTCTAGGTTTCACTATCATTTGGATATATCCTGAGGTATGCGGCATAAATGTCAACTGACAGCATTATGATAATAGTATTTTCAATAGGTGTTTAGCTGATTCGATATAATCCTTCGATTTCACTTCCTTTGTCGTTTAAGAAGACTGTAATGTTCTAAGGCGATAAGTCGACGATATAGCCGTCTAAACAGAAGATGCTTTGAATAGCTGATTGTACGGAACAACTCACTATTGTAGGTAACGATTGAATTACATTCATGGCAATTGTTCTGCGTGGACATACAAGTTTACTACGAATTGAATAAAGGGGTCGTCGATGATAATACGTACTTACGTTACTAATGAAATACACAGTAAGTATTGATATTTTAAGCAAATCTAACCCTACTAACAAACTAAAAAAATGCCCGAATGGCAACAAAGACGTTAATTACAAATAATAAACATTCAGATAGCCAAATAAAGGCAGCAATTACTAAAACAAAAATATCAACGCAATTAATACCTTGTTCAATGTCCGCAGTCGTAAAAATGTCATACTTATATGGCAAGACATCCTTTAAGCAGTCGAACAGACAACGCTAATAGTGTCGATTATAATCGGACACAAAGCGAGCATTAGAATGAAGACAATTCAATATGTTCGTGTCCACCTACGCGCACTCTTACGCATTATGCGGCGGAAATTCCGACATCTGAAGCTCGTAACTTCTTCCTGTTTTGGAAAAAGCAAAAGTGAATCTAACAGTAGTTTAACGTGTCCACTTTCGAACCTAATAAATGGTCTTAGAATTTAGTTCAGTGGGACTTCCGGATATATGCAGTTCACTACACTAAACTAACCTTGAAGACTGAAACCTTATTGAATTAAATCCGCAGCTGAAGGAAATTGGGAATCAAAACTTGATGTTAACGTACGAAACCTCATGATACATCAGTCAATGTTGAATCTCTCAAGCTTATCGTATAAGACCCTTCGTTCCCAGTACACCTATTACAACTAATTCAATATTCATATTACCCAACGTTGTGTGAAAACGGTGCAATTTTCGCGTAACTCACATACAAGTAGAAAGGCGTTGGCACGCGATCGAGCCATCTTTTACCTAATTCATCAATTTGCCTTGTAACACCATCATTTTGCGTCATTACGGTTTCGTAAGTAACTGACGTAGATGAAGATGAAATTAGAGGAACATATGGATTGAACTTTTAAAGTAAGAAGTGCTCCATTAGTCAGTTGGTTACGTTTCTGTCTGAAATGTTATATATTGAATATACTGCTCACCGAGTTCCAAACGTCGAGATACGAAGGCGTACGAAGGTCTTCGATATCGGAAAACGTATTATAGAACTTGGGAACTTTGATTATAGAACTTGAAATGGAGTTGGGCAGAACATGTGGCATAGCACAGTGATGACAGTTAGAGTAAGGCTGTGAAAGAGTGGCGTCCAAGGACTGAAAGACGAGATGCCGGTCGTTCGGCAGCTAGATGGGCAGACGACATTGTTGCCATCGCGGGTAAATCCTGGGTGACACAGGAGCGTGAGGATTGGCACAAGATAAGAGAGGCCTGTAGCGGTATCTACAAACGCCACATGCGAGCTACGCGTCATACTGACGTCATACGAAATCTTGCATCTCGCAAGCAGAGTTTACCGCGCAACTAGCATATATACATATATAGCATATATACAGGTTTCGTAGGTTAGCATGTATACAACGGCCCGACATGAATCATTGGGTAGTTGCCCGCCAGACTCAATACCCGTCTGGTCAGAGGATCCTCCCTTTTCTATGGACTAGGTATGAGTGAACTTACACCCTGTTTCTCATACCTCTATAGGCCTATGCCCAGTAGTGGGTGAAGTTGGACTGTGGATGATGATGATCTGCAATGTTATACATGGATATCCACTGCCCACCATTTGCTTTATGAAAGAATTAACTTTCGTATTTCCAAAATCAATTTTGTCAAGCAAACCAAAATCACTATTATTGGCGTTGCCGGAAGCAGTATATCTTTACTAGTTTGCGTTGGATTTATTGTTCATCCAACTTATATCATAGTTTCTTCGCCTCCTAAGCAAACGGCATAGTAACTACGGGCATGCTCCCTTTTTTGGCTATTGCCATATCCAGCAGATCACTGCTATATTTGGGTGATGATGATGATATAACAATAGTTATAAAACAAACAAAGATTTAACTTCATTGCCTCCAATTATAACATCTGACAAATTTACATGTAAGTGGGCGCCACACGATACCATATCGGTCCTTGTTCTGCCCACAATGAAACTCAGATGATTTTCACCACATATACTAAGGTTAGAAATCAAAAGTCCACTTTCGCTATCGATTCGGTGTTAATTAATACAAAATAAAGCAGTCTCTAGCCAATTGGACAATAGAAATGTATACGAGTATGTTGAATTTTAATTTGGTTTGATGAGCCGTTTCACAGGTTTGAAAGCGATTTCGTGATCGTTAACTTTATTGTTTTGTCTATAGTTAAACATTTTTAATGACTTTTAATCAGCCCATGCCTAATTTGCTATTGATTTACAATTGCATACAGTCATATTACCGAATAGCTTTTATTGTTCTCCATTGTCCTTTTTCGGACGTTACTGCAAATTTCAACGAAGTGCTAAAGAATTCCGAAAGCGATGCTCCTGACAAAAGTTTACACTAAAAACTTTTAGATTCAATATTGCCCTTGTAGGACCTTTTACTGTATTAATGTTGTGTTCTACCATCATGCAAAAACAAAATGTATTACTTTCTTCCCTCTTAATAAACCTATCATCATTGTATCACAATATGTGAAATCATGTCTCGGAACAAAGCCATAGCTGAGCATAATATGTATTAGCAATGAAATTTTAAATGATGACGCCGTAGTGCATAATGCAGAGTCTCAGGTTCATTAATATTAGTTGTTTTATAGCTTCGTTGAGGATTTATTTGAGAAGAAAGCGTTGAAGTGTACAAAGGAAGCATATCGAAGCAAGCACTTAATTGAATCGAGAACATGGTGTCTCTTTTCTGATACACCTGTGGTTTATTAAATCTAATATCCATATCAAATAATTTAGACTTTTTGATTGATTAATAGACTTTCTTATGTTTATAGGAACTAATTAATTACCTAAGTGGCTGACTGTGAAACTTATATATTGCTTTAAGTCAGGTTATTAGGAGCTGAAGCTTTTACTTTTGAAATCGAGGAAATCGTTAATTGAATAGATTCCGTGGGAAGCGGTCTAAGTGCTAAAGGATAATTTCGAATAGGTATAACCTTTATATACCAAATACAGACGAAATTACATTATATCTTGGACCGCTTATCGCCAACATGACTGATGAAATAACCGGAACAACGGCGAACCCAGTGCATTTACGCGGAAAAAATAAACAATGTGTCCCATTGTTGTCATATCTGCTGGTATTCCTTACAAAATCGTCTAGGACACATCGACGGGTGTCTTCAATTGACCCCTTATGTCATGGGTCCGAATTGTTTGCACAACAGCCGCATTATCCGCTGTTCGTTATTGCAAAAACATTGTAACGATATTTTTGTTCTATACAGATATTGTTGGTTTTGTTACGACATCGGAATTCCGTTCATCTTTAAGTAGGTTTTTGGTTATAGCAGTTTTGGTCCAGATGAGTTTGTAAGTCAGTAGGACGATTGGATTATTTCAGAACTTCATTATGTCATGTATCTTAACCTCGTGTTGTCTCGGGGTCAAATTGACACGAAATCTAGTAGAGCACCTCTTAAATAGCTCTCTTTTGCCATATTTAGATTTGAAAAATCTAAATAGCAGTCGAATTTCATAATAGATATCTGGTTATATCCTGGAATTGAAATGTTTTCCAAACTCAAACACAAAGCATTTATTTAATTGAAATTCAATTAAACCATTTACAGGCACTTTTGAATTGTCAAAGAGTCGTTTAGTTAGTCAGAAAGTTGAAGCTAGTTGCCTATTCCAAAACGTAGATCTCTATGGAGAAGAACGGGCAAGAAACTCCATGGACACTCTTCCTTACTTCCGTAATATCTTTTTTACCATCATCATCATAAGCATTGATATCAATAATGTCACAAAAGATTCGTTATACATTTAACTCCACTTTGTTTTGACATACCTTCATATAATAACATGTGTAAGCCATTATGTGTCTATTGTTTGGTCGCTGTCACTCAGCCGTGACTGGTGCTTCCTTCCGTCCTGAAGGGTGTAGCTGTAATTTAATTATGTTCGTTTGATATGTTATGTTTACTCTTAGTAAATGTACTTTGTATTGCTTGTTGGGGATCTGTTATTATTACAAATGGTTCTTTAATGTTAATCTCTTTGTCAAACAAGTAATCTTTGCCTATGTTTATCCTTAATTTAGGATCATCAATAGTACCTAATTGCATCTGTTAGTCGAGAACAGTTTTTTATTGTTTTGATTCGGATCTACAATGTGGAGGCTGCATTACGACAGTAAATGAAAACACTGGCATAGGAGAATTTTGATACTATCAAATAAATCCTAACGTCGAAATTAAAAAAGTGGTTTCAAACAAACAATACCAAATAGTAGTAGTATCGGCCGACTATGGGATTTGTCGATCTTTTTTTAGCTATAGTGAGTAACTGTTGGATGTATTTGGTTGAATTTTTGTATCTGTATACAAAAATTCAACCAAATACATCCAACAGTCAATCTCTGTCTGTACATCTAATGACGTTCTTAGTCTGTACTAAGAACGTCATTAGATGTACAGACGCCAGCACATCAACCTACTACAATCTGTCAAATTTCTTTAATAGATTTTCAACTTTATCACTAAAGCATAAGGTTCAATGTTGATTGGGAAAATGTGACAGTTAGGTGTAGGTTGATGTACTGGCGTCTGTACAAATTTTAAATTATTGTTGTATCGTCGTCTCCACCTTGTATAGTTTGTTGTATAAGCAAACAGAGGATTAGTCTTGGGCTCCACAGAACAGATAAAAGGTTCTGTGTTGGGCTCAGTTTACCTGTTGGAAAATTATTGCAGTAATTCTCGTAATTTACGATCTACTTTATGGTCCATATGTTAGCTCATTTCAATAGCTGTGGTTTCTTCAACTCGTAATAATGCTACATCATCATTTGCATGCTATCTATCGTCATGCTGTGCTCCTGAGATGCCTTCCATTTTATTTCAAGCAAGTGCGCATAGATTACTCTGTTCACCATAATTACTTTTATCTAACTTTTTGTAACGATTACAAACAAAATCACTGAGAAAGTAATTCGCGAAAGCGTATTTGCATCGCAATTATTATGACGTTGGAATTCAAAAAGTTTCCAGGGAAAGACGAAAGATTTATATTTCGATAAGAGAGTACTTAGAATTAATATTATGATCTCTCCTTTCCCTTATACATTGTTGCACAACAGTGTCCGTGAGAAGTTAAATAATGAGACATTGTGGATTTGAGGCGCAATGCTCTAAGCGCAGAATATTTTGGAGTTACTTTAGCAGAAGTTTGTTTAGATATCGTCCTACAATTTTGGTGGAAATGGGGCTTAAAGCCTCTGCCCTTTAATTGTAATACTAAGGGTCATTTCTTAGTAATAGTGCGGCGTACTGCGGAGTTTGGAAGTTGGCGGTGTGATGCCTCGGAAACCACGTTAAGCGATTGGTCCTGCGCCTGATCTCTCTCCAGTTGTGTCGGATTCCGTGCCGTCCCATCGGCCTATGCGAGTGAGGGAAAAGCACCTGTGTTTACACACACACTTGGACCCTATAATATTTCCCATGCCAAAGGCTAGTCTCCGTTGAGATTGGCCGCCATGGCCGAAATACAGTCTGGAGGACTATTATTATTACTAAGGGTCTTAGATCTTATGTGGTTGGGAACAGCATCCTGTGTTTTAATAGGTTCAGGTAATGTCTCACTGTCATTAGTAATTACCGCTCAAGCGTAACGATTGTGCAATTATCGCGTAATGTAGTTGCTCTATAAGTTCGAAATTGTTTAATTCAGCCCATATGATATTAATTTCATTGCTCTCATTCTTCGTATTACGAAACCTTTACAACACTGTTACTATATCCCTTTCATAAAAATAAAAGACTTTATCAATTTCTAATAATAAACTATCAATTCGTATTGTCATCGGTGCACGCACTGTTTTCGCCGCGCGCGCATTGTTTACTAACAAAAGATCCAATATGATATTGAATAACAACGACAGTTGCATTTAGTTACGTCATTGGCGCCGTCGCGTGTTGAAAATTGGAGCTTAGTAGGCAAATTCTATTAGGTAACCTTATAGCTACTGAATAAGTGCATAAGTTTTCCAATACGCTTCAATTGCTGATACATATTTGTGAAATAGTAGGTAGACATTATAATAATACATCTCACATTACACCTATTTGAAAACTATTCTGACACTTCCTTATTACAAACTCCCTTAATAATAAACGTAATATATCAGATGAATAGTTACACACCGATTTCTCTCTTTCAGTCGTCAGTAATTTGAGTTTCGAAAGAAAAAGACAAAGCGTTGTGTAACTATGCAGACGCTATACAACGTTTATTAGTAAGGGGGTTCAATCAATCAACTCAGCCTATCGCAGTCCACTGCTGGACATAGGCCTCTCTCAGACTGCGCCACAGCACCCTGTCCTCCGTCTTCCGCATCCAATCTACTCCAGCCACCTCCTTTAGTTCGTCTGTCCATCTAGTAATGGGGTTAGTAAGTAATTTATATTTATTCTTTCTACAAAACGGACCTTAACAGACAAATAAGGATTTAACAAAAAAAAAAAAAACACATGACAGAAGATCACAGTTTGATTGGTTGACTATAGGTACTAAGCTAAGAGCGACAAAAACTAGAAAAACATACCAACTAGATTTTGCACTCCACGAACTATTTTTCTAACCTCAAAAGTCCATTACAATTCCATTCCGTGACTTTCACACGACACAAACTGAATTTACTCTCGTATCACACGTCAGAGGCACAGACAATACCGTCATATTCCCATACGCATCGTGAAAGCTGTTCAATTACCGGGGTGTCGTGGTGTCAGCGAAGTGAAGCCCGATGTTACTGGCTGGAATGGAGTTCTTTAATATTGCAAAATGTTTAGCGCCCCTGAACTGGAATTTGAGGTTATGTAAGTTTGAGGGTGAGTACCTATTTTAGATTGTTGACGATGGACAAAACAGTAGGTAATTAATCGGTATCAACATGAGATTTGCAACTGTTAAATTGAGTAGAGATGATACTGCGGGGTAATTGCGTAACACATTATCAGTAGCAATGGATTTCATTTTGACAGTTCAACAACATTCATTGCGTTATTTACGTTGTTGAGCAGATAAATCGAACATATGAAGCAATGGATTAGCAATATCTTTCAATATGATTTAGATTATCTATGATACTGTGTTACGTAATTAGGGTGCTGGTGTAAAATCAAAGAATACAATAGGTATAATAAAAGAAAAAGCCAAAAGACAAGACTACAAGAGATGAAACTGAAGGCCCCAACGTCTCCGCAGTTGTCAAATTGTTGTTGTTACATAGTGTCTATGAAGTACCTACAAGTCGTGGCCCTGTTTTGAGCTACCAGTGTAGGGGTAGAATGCAAAGCTTTTTAGGCCATGGGTAGGCAAAAGTAGGTCAATAATATATTAACGACCTGTATGTCTGTCCTATAGGAAAGACATCTATAATCGCTACAATATAATCTTTATTTAGGGACAAAATAATATGATTCGATCTCTAACTTGAACTTGACATGGCCCTTAACCTAGTTCCATTAAAATATCTAACAATGGAAGAAAATAAATGTTCAATACATAGTATTAGAATTCTTAAAGGTTGCTTGATCCATATCCAAGTATCCATTGTTTTTCTCCTAAACCTTGATGTTCTAAACGAAAATGTAGATAAGAGAAATTGTATTGATTGTGTGAAATTGAAAAACTAAATCCATTAGCTTCAGCTATTGTATTTCTATATTTGTGTAAACAGTTGCGTTTGCGTGATAATTTGAGACCTTTACGTCTGTTGCGGTCACGCGTCGCATCTTAGACCATTTGAGATGTCTATTATACAATCTGTGGAAAAATAAAGTAAATTACTTCAGTTTCATTTTGTTTATATTGTTATTAGGCTCGTAGGTATCATTTCATCCATAGGATCTTAACCTTATTTTGCCCCGCGCCCATTTTAAGAATATATTTTTTTGTAGAGCCCCCAATTTTTTTTACTTACCATCTGTCGCGAATTTGAAACAACTACTGCCACGATTATGTGTAGACGTTATCATCTGCCTAGCCTTTTCTCAACTATATTGGAGTCGGCTTCCAGTCTAACCGGTTGCAGCTGAATACCAGTATTTCACATGGAGCGACTGCCTATCTGACCTCAACCCAGTTACTGGATAATACGATACCCCTTGGTAAGACTGTTTATCAGACTTCCGGGCTTCTGACTACCCGTAATGACTGTCAAAGATCCACGAATGACAGCCGGGACCAACCACGTTGACTGCCAGACAACAGACACAATAGAAAATCTATTGTTGGCGTTCACCGGTAACCGCGGTGGCAGTCAATAACTTAACGTGCTTTCCGAGGCACGGAGGTCTCGGTATGTAAAGATGGTCACCCATCCACAGACCAACCGCGGCAAGCGTAGCTTAACCTGATCGATCGACCTGTGCGGCTGTTATTATTTAGCCACGGGCCTCTCCGACATCATATGCAAACGTGTAATGTTATAATAGTCGCAAGACAGAATTGACAGAATATATATTTAATTTTCTCTGGGTCCCCCCCCCCACTAGCCCCCCTGAAAGTCTTAAACTCCCACGAGGGGGCCACACTCAAGTCCACGTTGAGAACCTATGATTTAAACGAAAGCAAATTTTTCGCCCCTTTATATCAGCTTATCACAAACTACTGCAGCCAGTCAAACGCCTTAACTACCACAATTAATTATTGTCCATCAAAATCAAGTAATGCTTTATCTATTTACATAACATAATCAGCCTATAATTTTCCCACTGCTGGGACACAGGCCTCCTCTCAGCGAGAGGGAGTGGGCCGTAATCCACCACGCGGGCCCAGTGCGGATTGGCATATGTCACATTTCTTCGAATTTTTGGTTCTAGGACATGCCGGTTTCCTCACGATGTTTTCCTTCACCGTTTTGAGAGCAGTGGTGATGAAATAATTTACACAAAGTAAAACGCCTGTCTGGATTCGAACCTACGACCTACACCTCGTAAGACGCGGCCGTTACCACTTGGCCACCACTGCTCACTCTCGATCTTTATCTATTTGAAATAGTTGAATTAAACGAAATTAGCATTTTCCATACGTTGAGTATTCTACATAAATAGCAGCCTTTCATCATTAACCTTTCGCTCTTCTAACTGCATAATAGGCTAGTTTCCTAAAAAATTCTAATTAGTCCGTCAGTTAGGTTATCGAAAAATAATGGACCCTTATTTTTTCTTTTGTCAATCAAACAAAAAATGACAAAGATAAAGCGCGTCAAAATTTGGGAGTGGGGGGTCGTGACGTCACGCCGTGCTAAAAAGTGTCGCACGGCGTGACGTCACGACCCCCCACTCCCAAATGACGCGCTTTATCTTTGTCATTTTTTGTTTGATTGACAAAAGAAAAAATAAGGGTCCATTATTTTTCGATAATCTAACTGACGGACTAATTAGAATTATTATTTTTTTACCCAGGAAACTACCCTATTCTTGCTGTATTTTAGTCTCTTTCTTCTAAGATATTCCTATTCAGTCCTTCATTTATTTCAACTTGCTAATTGAATCTGTAGTGTGTTAAATCGTCATCGTTATGTGCAGTGTCATCGGTAAGATGGTTCGAGCTTCCAAAAACAATTACAAGAACAAATTCCTAAACAAATAAAAACTTTTTCGGTGCAACGCAACTTCAACAAAAATGTAGTGAGGCCATTGATCCGAAGTTTAAATTGTAAAAACCCGTTGATACCAAAAACAGTGACAAAAGAAAAACAAAACAAACATTAATAAACAAACGGGCGCGGCGGAGTGCTGATGGCGTTAAATTGTTTTTAACGGTAGTGCTAGTACAAGTAGAGGAAGATTCTGTGTTCTTAATACCCATATCTGTCAATGTGCTAAAATGTGAAGTGGTAGATGACAAAAATTGTGGAAAAGTAAGTCAATAATGAGCTATTTTTGGTATTGGTAGATTTGTGTGAGAAAATGTAGTAGCAACTGGGTATCTCGCAACTGTGTCGAAAATTAAAGAAGAAAATGCGCGATGATGACTATGAGAGATCTGAGTAAATGGATCAGGAAAATAGTCATGGAGAAAAAAATAAACAGGAAACATTGTGTACTAAAATGACTTCTAACTGCTGGAAATAGAGCGTTGCCAGCAGTACCTATAAGCTCACCAAAACGATTTGCATGCTCAATGCTCATATCATAACCATATCTCTAAACGCCGTATGCAAATCGCGAACGGATACAGCAACAGTGTTATGTAACGCGCTACAAATAGTTCGCGTGTTGACAACGGGTGACATTCCTGCGCCTGCGCTGCACACGTAACGTGCTGTAGTTACCAGTGTCAGGCGCTAACCTAGTCAATTGAGGCATTATCTTTGTGGCAGGACGTAAGGTAGAGGAGGTGGCGAGTTACACACAGATACAGAAATTAATCTGTTTCCAACGGTCTCAAGCAAGAGGGCAAATCCGCGTATTTTTTTTAAGAATGGTCACATTCGAAGGTCAGTTTCAATCTGTCAAAAATACCTTTAGTTCTCAGCGACAGTCAATGTCAAAAATGTTACCTATATTTTTGACATATAATACATATTGTCGCCGAGATGAGATTGCGATTTTCCAAACGTTTTTAAATCTTATAGGAATGCCCTTCTGAAGACTTTCTGAAGGTGACGAAGTGTGATTCGTCGTCGACACTTTTGATGTTCTTTTGAGAGCTTTCACATAAAACGATGCTTTCAGGTTATTCGAAAGGAAAATTATGTGGGAACAACAATACATGATTTGTGTATATGTTTGGCAAGTCAAACCTCAGGTCTGACAAGGAGTCTTAGTCAATGTCCAAATCAATAACGTGTTTCAGCCTTTAACTAACGAATTTATATCTAATCCAAGGGAAGATTAAGTTAGTTATAGGAATGCGATACTTAGATTTACGTATAAAAAACACATTTCTTCATTTTAATGTTTACTAATGTTTGTTTCAATATTATAATAATGGAATTTATTTCGGGGTTTGCCGAAAGGCGTTGGTCAAAACTAAGATAAAGCAGTAATTCCGCGAAGACGCTACACAACGGCCTTTGACTATAATGCCGGGGCCACACTATACGGGAAAATCGCGATAAGTTGTTTCTTATTGGCTGACATCGTAGGTCCAGCCAATGAGCATCAACTTATCGCGCAAATCTTCGCGTTATCGCGATAGTCTGGCCCCAGCATAACATAATGGACAAACGAGGGTGTAGGTATATAGAACGCTAGCGGGTTTTATCTCTACAGCTTTTAGTTACATTCCAAGCTCTTATTTCGTCGAGTGATACAAGGGCGCCGTGGCTTAGTTGGTTAAAGCGCCTGTCTAGTAAACAGGAGATCACGAGTTCGAATCTCGTCGGGGCCTACACGATGTTGTGTTCTTTTTGTATATCAAAGAAAATTGTGAGGTGAAAATTTTCAGTTTCGCGACGTGTTTATGAAAGTTTCTAGAACTAAATCGACTAATTAGTTACATAACACGAAAAGAGCATGAAAATTAACTCCTAAATGGTTCTTTACTTGTTCATAACAAAGTTTGTAACTTCTACCATTGTCAAACTTAAGTTTTACATCAGGAACACTAGTTAGCGACACAAGACGCAGATTTGCATCCATTCTGCCGTCATTTATTTGCATAGTCACTTTCTATTTCCGCTAGATGGCGCTATTCAGACTACCTGTTGCGTAAGGAGACTGTATAGTCAAGTTTACACGGCTTATCTATTGTTTTTTGTAAACAATGCTACCTATAATTTAACTTATTGTTTCTAATTTGCATACTGATTTTTTGTGTGAAATGAAAGGAAAAGTGGGTCTTCTTTTAGTGAGTGGGTAGACTTGAGTTTGATGTAATATTTTTGTCTTACACAATTGTGCTGTGAACTGTCTTCTGTATTAATTAAATAGTAAAACGTTCTTATAACCGATACATAAATACTTTAAATGTTGTTTTTCTTTCACAAAAGTTGTAAAGAACTGATCAATGTAAGCAGATAAAGATTTTCATAACGCAGTAAATTGTTTACTTTGTGTTAGAATATTGTAAGTACAGCTGAAGTAACCTCAGTCATATTAAAAAATTAATGACATGCGAGTAATAAAATCTTATTGGTAGATATAATTAAAATAACCAGATTATCTTTAGACCCTTCACTAAAAGCTCCGTTACACTGCGTATCGCAACAAGCTATATTTAATTTCCCTTAATGTATCAATATATTTCAGTTCTGATTTACAATATTCCTCATTCAATCATACATCTGTTGTTTAAAACATTAGCTACCTCAAGGTTGTCACCACTCAGCAAGAGGTACTGACAGCTGTGAGTTATGTTCTCTTGAATATTTAGCAGCTGTCTGAGAGATATTGAGGTTTTGTGGCAGCCCTACTAGGGTATGTAAATAAAAGTCGTAAGCTGGACACGAGTTGGAATGCTGGCACACTATAATATTGTGATTTTTGCGAAAGACAAAGAAATGCAGATTGAATTTCGAATTGTTTCTATTTGTTTTTGATTCGACGGGCAAAGAAAAGATGTCGGGGATCAACTTACATTGTGGTGATCTCGATTTCTCGTTCCATTTTTGAATTTTTGAGTCGTTTTGCATAAGGTTGCACTTTTTAGCCGTAGTTGGTATTTGTATTCAGCCAGTCTATGTTGTAAGAATCTTGCCGTGATGACTTAAGTGAAGTGAGATTGCAGTGACCTGTCATTTCACCTGATGCAGGCTACTGCATCATCATGCAGCTCACTACTCCTTGATGCTAATCAAGGAGTAGTGAGCTGGCGATAGTGTCAATTCATGTAGGAATTTTCACCATTGCCAGCTTAGGTACTTCATCTTAGTTTTCTTGGTGAGATTTTTTACAGAATATAATTATCGGCAGTTCTTAATTCAACGAAAACTTGTGTTAATTGCTCGTGTCTTTAGTAATAACAATGTAGATAATTTGCCCTTTCATTATTATCATTAAATGCAAGAGTTATTTCTCGATGAAAGTGACTAATTCCAACGAACAATAGACGAAAGTTTATGCCTACAGAACGCTAGACATCTTAATTAAAATTCTCATTTCGAACGTGCATACTCAAAGTTTATTAATTACTATTCGCCATTGCAATGTTGTATTGTTCTAATAATTAATTGTTAATCATTATGTTGATACCTGCACGATGTCGGTAGTCAAGAGCACGATTGACAAACCATTGAATGTAGATTCTGAAGAACAAGAGAATTTCCTGCCTTTTAAGTCTCCTTTAACATAATTATTATGTACGTGTTTTCGTAAAGTAAAACAAACATGATATTATGGCCTTCTTAAGAACATTCTCCGTTCGCGTCCTTTGTAATGCAAATGTTTCATCTGATGTATTCATGTAGATGAGTGTCGGCGGAGCAGAAGCGTCGATGTTACGGGCTGGGCAATTATGATGATGAGTGCTTTTGTATGGGAAGCTTTGTAATGTACACAGGAGCTGTTTTATGAATCATAGTTTTTGTGAAGGTATTAGGTGTAATGAATCCTTTTAATGGAGACATCGAATGTGTAGACATGACTTCTAGCAATATTTAAGGGGCTTACAGGACCTAAACGCAAAAAACGCAAGATTTAGAAACAATAAAAGTATATGATCGATTACAGTAAACAAAATCAGAAAAATATATGATATTTTTCAGGATATATGCTAGGTAGAAATGTGTTGAAATTTTTTAAATTAAAATAGGCTAGTTTCCTAAAAAATTCTAATTAGTCCGTCAGTTAGATTATCAAAAAATATTGGACCCTTATTTTTTCTTTTGTCAATTATATAAAAAATGATGAAGATATCGCCCGTTAAGGTTCCGCGTACCGTCACGCCGTGCGACACTTTTTAGCACGGCGTGACGTCACGACCCCCCACTCCCAAATTTTGACGCGCTTTATCTTTGTCATTTTTTGTTTGATTGACAAAAGAAAAAATAAGGGTCCATTATTTTTCGATAATCTAACTGACGGACTAATTAGAATTATTATTTTTTTACCCAGGAAACTACCCTATTACTTAGGCTATCAAATTGAGTAGCTGTTTTGAAATTGGCAGGTGTTACCTCAAATATTTCTTGTCTTGATTTAACTTGTTACTAGGTACTTGAACCCGCAACAGTTTCATGAGCAGGCTCTTCTGATTCTTCATTACTTAAGCTATCAAATTCAGTATCTGTTTCGAAACGTGTATGTCAACCTCAAATATTTCTTGTATTGATTAAATTTTAATTCTATCATACGATTTATACGCCACGATTCCCGTCAATCCTGCATACAATTAAACCGATTGTGGGTCTGCCGTGTAAACCGTCAGTGGGTCTGCTCTTAATTCGGCTAATGCAATATAAAGTGCGGCCGCGGTCCGTCGTCCATGTGCGTTAATTAATTTGATTTGTCGCCTGTCTCCGCTCGGATTGCGCGCCCGAAACAATGTGTACAGGCTGTTTAGGAACTGTTGCGGTTAAAAGGTTGCTGATGGTGGCACGAATGAGAGTAATTAAATGTCGTATATATAAAACGTCGTCGTCTTATGTATAAAACTGTCTGAGTCATTTTAGTGTCCGAAGAACTCGTAAGAAGCAACAAAATATTACGCACATCTAATATAATATTGCTAAGGGTTACTTTCCAAGAAAATTATACTTATCCTTGTTCTATTGTAAAATCTTGGGTCTTCCCCGACAATAGTGAATTGTGACACGTCATAGAAGCCAAGTTCACGGCCTAAATCACAGGAATTCTTGACTACTTATAGCAAGACGGTAAAGGAACACATTGTGAGGAAACCGGCATGTCCTTGAACCGAAAATTTGAAAACATCTGAAATCTACCAACTCACACTGGGTACGCGTGGTAGACTATTGCACACTCTCTCTCACCGAGAGGAGGCATGTGTCCCAGCAGCGGGAACATTATAGCCTGATTATGCTATAGCAAGACGCGCAGAAAAATGGCGACGTATAGATTAAATTGAACACCCTGTACTTTACAACGAGCATATATGTAACAATTGAATGTCATTCACGACTAATTTAATCGAATTGCCCTACACCTAAGTACCAAGTAACAACGTAGTAGGTGACATACTTACAGATGTGTTTATCTATTTCTACGGGTATGAGGTTTTACACCATACATACAATTATTACAAGTTTTACAACAACTGCTTCACAACTGCTTATGGCTTCAATTTTTAGGATTTTGACAATTAATTAATCATGACACTTGGCAGATTAGTAATCGCAGTTGGTTGCTAAATGCAGACAGGACGCTAGTCCCTAATGCCCATCGGTTGACATTTATTACTAAAACCTCTTTCACTATTTATTTTACGGATGGTGAAGCTGAAGGCGATTTTCTAAGAATGTAACCACACGGTTTCAGAGCTAGCCGGCCTGTCTGATTATGGGTTGGCTTTTCAATTGCCAGGTAACTTTTGTATGAAGAACTAGCTGTGTCCCGCGGTTTCACCCGCATAAGTCTCGATCCCGTGGGAATATCTGGATAAAAAGTAGCCTACATGTTAGTCCAGGGTGTCAGCTACCTCCATACAAAATTTTATCAAAATTGGTCGAGCCGTTAGAGCGTGAAGAAGGAACAAACATATAAACACACACACACACACTCACAAACTTTCGCGTTTATAATATTAGTGTGATGTTATAAATAAGGCGGTTTGACATATTTTCTATAAGTAGATACCAAAGCTGCCAAACCGTCATATTTATTCTTCAAAGTTATCTGATGATTGAAAAATCAGCCCTAGAAGTTATTGAATTTTGGACATTATTTTCAGTCACATTAGGTACCTAAGTTAGATACTTATCGCTTATTTGCATCGTTTCATTTTTACCCACCCACCTACTAAAACATCAACTTCCTACATATGCCATTAAATCAATACAAGCTTGTCTCATCTATCAGCGCCCTTGCAAACGCGTCAACCCGCGTTATCGGTTTGCGTTTACCTTGCACGTGAAGAATCATGGGGCTTCCTTCCGGAACTATAGGAAACCGGTGATAACCTTCTGTAAGGACTTATTGTAGATGGTGCCATGTGGGTAGAACAATGCTTTAGATAATGGTGCATCTTAGTATGGGGTGGAACCGTGGAAGTAATTATGGAGCAGCTATTAAATACAATTTAATAGGAAAAACCGGCATAGTTAGTGTAAGCAAGATGTGGGCTGACCATGCTTGTCGAAGGACTGATAGCCGGTGGAGCAGACGAGTCCTGGAGTGGAGACCGCGTAACGGCAAGCGTAGTCTGGGACGACTCCATGCTAAATGGACCGACGTCTTCAAAAAGGCGGCTGGGACAGACTGGATGCGAAAGGCGGCAGACAGGGTGTTGTGGGCGCAGCATAAGAAAGGCCTATGTCCAGCAGTGGACTGCGATAGGCTGAGTTGATTGAGGAAAAACAATGAATACAAAACTAGGATATGTTATACATATTTCCAAGTTGTATTTTTGTGTCCAAATCCCAGTTACATTTCGGAATCCGCTTCGGTCCTTTGATCTGTGTTTCCGTAGTTTTAAATTGGGTACAATCCGATTTGATTGATCCAACTAACGTCAATCCAGATACGCCTAGGTCTTTCGTAACCCCGTTATTATATGGCTATGTTTACACAAACCCGCTGTTAGGTATAAGCCCTTATCTTATGTCCCAACCTTCTCTATTTCGTTCTTCCTTGATCCAACTTAACCAACCAGCCTTCTAGGTAATACATAAAAAATAAGTTTAAAAACTAAAACCCGACTACTGAAAAGGATGAAACAAGAAAGTACCTTCCCGTGGTCGCATGCTACCATAGTTTATAAGTATTTTAGTACAGCGGCATGCGACCACGAGAAGGTACTTGTTTCATCCTTTTCAGTAGTCGGGTTTTAGTTTTTAAACTTATTTTTTATTTAATCATTTTGGGGCTTATTTCAGTGATATTTATATTTTTAAAATGTCCTAATGAAGCCCTTTCATTTGATACGCAACACGCTACGTTAAAAATTTTTGTTTTAGATCGTGTCTTTATGCCCTCCAGAGGGCGCCATATTCAATTTAATGTGACGTCACATAGCCTATAACCAGCGGACGACCGAGATGCTTCCAACGATACCTCATTTGTCTAATTATGACAAGTAGTATAGAAGTTATGAGGGAACAGATGAACATACATACATACATACATACCGGTCAAAATCATAACCCTCCTTTTGCTTCGCCGTAGTCGGGTAAAAATGAACCAGCTCCCACAATAAACCAATTTTCACACATCAAGCCTATAAATATCTGATAACTTAACCCCTAACTGCGCGGACTTTCTCTCCGTACCGTATAAGGGTCACAAAGACCGCGTGTTTCCTTGTAAGACAGTGACCGAGTGAACTTCGGTTAACTAGACAGTGAAGGGTTATCGCGGGCCGGTCATCGCGCGATTGGGTACTTTCGGTATTAGAATACGAGATTGCCGGGGTTGGGACAAGTAATTCGGTTTTTGAGGGTTAGGAGTTGACTTTGTAGTGAATTTAATGACTTCGCAACGGTTTACCGGATATCTTTGCGGATAGGATATCGGTTCTGAAGTAGGGTTATGGGGGTCAGGTGGCGGTTCTGTGTTAAATACTGGAATTTTGCCGCATTTGGTTAGACTAGAAGTAGGACGTAAGATAAATGGGAGAGGCTTGGTGGTAATGATAGATGATTCACACTGTGCAGATTTATTCAGTTGCTTTATAGAAACAAAAGAGCAATTTCTTAAAGCTGATATAACTCGCATCTTCCTATTATTTCTTATATTTAAATTTTATTTTCAACTACTAGGGCAGCTATGCAATTAAGACCGTGGCATTCTCATAAAAAAAAAACAGTGGCATTCCGGGAGTGCCGACAGAATTAAAAACAAAACACAAACATAATACTTTGCCATCACTCATTGACTTATCGGATATACATTAAAATCGAGTACATCCCGAGGACAGTCGAACACATCAGAAGCGGTGTCGGTTACGGTAACAGTGGCGCTAATTCAATTGTTTTTTCCTATCTCAAAAAATGCCCTAAAGAAGTTTTCACTTCAAAAATGTTATAGCATAAATCTTTATGCCTGAAAGCTGAAAATGTATTACTTAATTGATTCACATTTCACAGTTTACCTTGACTGGGCCGCACTATGTATACTTTGCCTTAGTAAAATTTTCCAGGCCGCAAAACATTAATTCTCCTGCAGAAACATTCAATACTTGCTTTACACAAAATTTATAAACATTGCAAAAACAATCTTTTACAACGACGATCTCATAAAATCTCAAGACGCACTGACATCATAAAGACAGAAACTATTACCAACATACACATAACACGCATTTTCCCACAATCTGCGCGAATGATTGATGCGATGTCAAATCAACGCGTATATTATGTCTAATAAATAAGTGTGGATTATACAATATGCGCTGGAGGTCTGCGGTAAGATATTGTTTTTGCTGACGTTATTATGGTATCGGTTATGGGAAGTGAGGCTAGGAAGACAGAGGTAGTAAAGCGACATGGGACTGTAAAAGCTCACAGTATTTGAATACTAAAAGAAAAGCTTATATACAGAGTTGTAGCGGTATCTACAATGCCACATGCGAACTACACGTCATAAAATCAAAATCAAAATCAAAAGTCATTTATTCAAACTAGGCTGAGAATCAGCACTTTTCGAACGTCAAAATTACAAAAGACAGTCCCCCAAAACGCCCGCCCTTCGCCACTTCCTAGTGCTTTCGCTGGGGAGAAGAAGTGGCGGAACAAACTCCCCAGCAGGAACAAACTCCCCAGCAGCATACTGACGTCACGCAAAATCCTGCATCTCACAAGCAGAGTTTACCGCGCAACTAGCATATATACAACGGCCCGACATGAATTATCGAGCAGTTGCCCGTCAGACACAACATCCATCTGGTCGGAGGATACTCCCTTTTCCATGGAGGATGAGCGAACTTTACACCCTGGTCCTCATACTTCTATAGAGTAGCTTATATCAGGACGGAAAATTGAAACTATGCGGAATAGAACCAAGAGGCAAATTCTATTGCAACACCTGTAATTACACAAATACTATTGTTGTATAAATTAAGGGTTTTTGGCCGAATAAAGCACCTGTGGTTTAAGAGCCTTCAGACAAATTTGAAAACAGAAGCTTAGTCATTTCGGAAGATCACCTCCGAAATTACTTTAGTATTTCCAATAAAACACCGGAATCTTGAACCTTTTCTATTATTATGGCGGTAGCCACTAATCCTACTCTAGTTTTACTGAACATATCAACTGCATCAGTAATCCCTCCCTTCCATCTCCTTATGATGTCATTTTAGCTGTATTTAGGTTACTCCTAAAGCTTCCGCTGATCATCACCACATCTTCTATACTCTTAAAAGCTGACTACACCGAAAGCTTCACTGCACCACAATATTACGGATCGCCAGCTAAACGCTGAATCAATTAGGTGATTGATAATTGATTCAGTAGTCATTAGTTCCATTTCATTAAAATCCGCTAATTTCTTTGTTCATTATACTAAGTGCTTATCAATCTTGTTCTTACCTTATTCATTAATGGCTACGCCAGATTTTACCAATTTAGTAAATTATCAACTACATAAGTACATGTCTCTCCATCTCCTAAAGCATCCGCTGTTCTAGCAGCCACATCTTCTATACTCTTAAGTGCGGCAAGAAAAAGTTTCATTGCACCACAATATTACGGATCACCAGATAAATATTCAGCATCCGGCCACCTAATTGATTCCGCAGTTATTAGTTCCACTTCATTGAACATCGAATCGTGAATATCTTTGTTCATTAGACTAAGTGCTTGTTCATCTAGTTCTTGTATATAGTTTTGTTTTGCTTCAGAATTAACATTGCAAACGAGTTTATTTATAGTTGTTTTCTTTTCAAGATAGTGTTTCTATGTAGTTTGTGTAATAATAAGAGGCAGTGATTTTTAACCGAAAAATATCCTTATTTACAATTTCAACCATTTTTTCTTGTCCACTTTTAAAAGTAGTATCCTTCTTAGCTGTTTAAAAAAAAAACGTGTTAAAAGCCTTTACCTCAATAGATTCCAATCTTTCCTTGCATAGAATTTTACTAATCGCCGTACTAAGGACTTTCATTGTTTGCCGGTCATACATCGATCGTTACAGTTGCGTGCGTTTGCGCAACTCCGATCATATTGCACGCGATTTGCATACAATGGGCCCGATAAGCGATGCTCCGGAGTTTGGCTGATCCGAAATAGTTACGTACTAGAGTAGGGTGTTATTTAAAATTATGAGATAATCTGTAATTGGCTGTTTTGCGATTATGCCCATACCATACGAGTTAGGAAGATACAATCGGTTTTGGAGCTATATTCCGCAAACATAATTGGTTATTTCCTATGCATGTCTTTTACATTTTTTTTTTATACAATTTATTCCGTACAGAATTTCACTTTCATTGCGATACCTGCATATTTTTAACATCTGGTAGGTGCCTATAAATAAATTATGGAATTAATTTCACAGCCTAAAATAGTACAGGCTAGAGCCTACGCCTCTACGCAATTCATAATTACCTTAATGCTAATGAATAGCCTCACTAATCTATCCATTCTGTCCGTTTACTAATTAATTAGTACTTCGAAATACAACCTCATGGGAGAGCTCCATTTCGAATCACCTACGATTAATCGCAGAATAATAAATTGCAAAAGATTCACTACTAGATGAATTAAAGGAACTTGGACACGATAATACTGTGAATGTCTAATACTGCGAATTTGCGAATTGCTTGAGCCTTACAGTTTATGCTTTTCAAAGTTAAATAAACTATCTCCCGTATATACTCCAATACGTTCGTATAATGAGATATTAATATTGAAGCTCTTCTTTGTGGTTTTGTCGGGTAAAAAAAGGGAAAACTGTGGCTTGCTCTTATAAACGACATCAAACTTTCTTAGGAGTGGTCCTTCTGTACGAACTACAAAACTGCCCTCCACCATTAATCTTGTTTCCAAACATCGGTTTAATGGAGTGTGTAGTTGCATGTACATACGGGAGCGGTTGCATTCAGATGAGTTGGGCAACACACGGCCAACAATGGGCCGGGTGCTGGCGATACGGTCGGTGCGTACGATAGTTACGGTGGCTGCCAGCTTTGTGGATCACTTCTAGTGATGAAACGGATGATAGATCAAGGACCTGTTTGTTTGGAAGAACAAAAGCTTGGAAGTTTTTAGAGATATTCACAAAGGAGAACACTAATAAAAGTGGTGTTGTTAAACTTTCAAACTCCATCAACAACGGTATAAACTCCTTGTTTGTGTTCAGAATATTTGACAATACCCTTTTCTGTAGCGGTCATGGTGTTGTGTACGGATTGACCAGAAGAAGCATAGGTTATTCATTGTATGTATGTCACTACATCAAACAAGTATGTACTTTTACCGACGGTTGTATCTTCAAGTGGCTGAATAGCTCAAAACTAAAATCCGGAAGAGTCTGGAGGTGCGTCATAATTATTCGCTTCAGTTCATAATTTACATACACATATTATCAGCTAGTTGTGTTTAATGTCACGCCATGCAAGAGTAGTCACAGTAACTGTTTTGTAGTTAATGACATCAAATTACTTCTTTCGCAGAAAAATAAAAATTTGAATGTTAGTAGGGCGCCCAACGCTTCTTTTTGTCGTTATTATCTGCGTTCATGTTTACATTATTATACTTATTTTTAACTCCGGGCGAATTGAAAACTGGGTCTAATTATTTTAATCCATGTTTCCGACTGTGTGTTTAAATATTATACTTTGTTACTGCGAGTATTTTGAAAGACTTTGAGTGCATTTTACGAAGAGTTGCCTTTATCTCCGTGAATTTATAAGCCAGTATCCAATGATTCCTTCCACAAAGTTGATAAATCTTAGTATCTTTTCCTTCCAATATTGAAACTAACGGTATAATTTGTTTTGTTACAGTTGGTGGTAAACTTAGCGCTGGTGATCTACCATGCATTGGACTATACGCACGCAGAGGACGAGGAGAGGCTCATATCGCCCGACCTCGAGGGACTCATCACCGAGATGACAGCGTGTGATACTACAGGTAAGAATCATTTTGAATAGGTACCTACTTTATCCAGTGGTAGACCTATAGCAGTGTTTAACCTTAGATAGTTTACATTCCATCGCACTTAATCAGTTATCTACTTTAGTGAAATGTGTTCTAAATTGATTTTTGAGTGACAATTTGTAGTAATAAGGCCCTATCAATGGAATTTGAACTAAATTACATACTAACAAAGAAAGACAGAAAGAAAATACGTTTTTTTTGCGGTGCACATGACGCAAAAAAGACATAAACACAAACAAATTAAAATAAAAAGAAGGTAAGGGAAACATGCGTCACATCCACGCAAAACGGCTATCGCTCAGCATAATGCTGCGACCCTATGCAAGACAGAGCCCCAGCGCTGGTTGGCGCAAAGCACCGTACCAACTTGGGAGCAAGCGTGTCACAACCTTCATAAAATTACTCCTATTTTTTAAATTAGATTTACGTTTTTGTTATGAATAAGATTCCCGGATTTCGGATACAAAAATAAAAGTATTTTTATTTACTTTTGTACGTATTTTCTCTTATGTCACTGCCATTCATAATACACTAGGATTTGTTGTGACAGCGGAGTTTTCCGTTTGGTACAGGGCGCCCTATATTTGACGTCATTCTCCTTTAGTTTTTTGTTCCATAACTTGAAAATTATCTCAACATCCTAATTTGATTTGGACCATCTCATCGATTTTACGTGGTTTTAACTGGTTAATGTCTCGGGAGGATACGAAGGTACGTCGAGTATGGAAACGATTCTAAAAATGTTTTCCATACTCACGCACGTGTACACATGGTAAAATTGCCTAAACCAATACGGTTCAGGCAATTTTACCGTGTTCAGCTTTGATGTGGCATTGCGTTTCACTCGGGGCTCATCTAGAATCAAGCGTGCTACAATTTACTGCAAAATTTCGTAAGTAGGTATCTCGTTTCGGTTGCACCCGGAACACTAGGACTCCTAACAATCTCTCAGCAATCCTCCGTGTCTCAACAGCCCCATTACGACCAATTACCTATCAGTCATTTTCTGACCACACTCAATTACATGGCCGCAACATTGTCCATTTACTACCAATAAATAGTTTTCTTGTTAGGTTCGTGTAGTTCCCCACAAAGAATAGGGTCTCCGCCTTTCTTTACCGGCTTAAATGGCAATTTGGTGGAAAAATGGACAGTGGTATCTATTTGGGCGTTAATAGGATCAAACGAAGATCAGGGGGTCCAAAAGGCTACATTACGCAATTCATCTGAAAGCTAACCATTTCCAGAATTCCCACCAGAAGGTCAATAATTAAAAACGTTCAAAATCTAGTCCCAATCTCATCTCAGCGACAATCAATGTCAAAAACTTATAAGAAATGTAGGGAAATTAGAGATATTTCTGACAGACTGAGACTGAGATCAGACTGTGAACGTTCTTAAAATTACGAGAATTGCCCCCCAGATCATTAGCAATTCCTCTAGTATATTTGTAATAAAAAACATTTTTTCTTACCTGTAAAAAATGGTTTATCATTTTAAGAACATTGCTTTGCAGATTTTTGGCCTGTCCATGGTTGAGGTTAAATTCTAGACCAAAGTTCAGTCATATAATACCTACGTCTGATATAACAAAACACCATCATTATATGTACTCTTATACTTAAAGCAATTCATCTCACTTGTTACTAAGTATTGGTACAATACACAGAACTTTCACCCTGTTGATCTTTAGAACGTCGCGTGTATGCGTGATGATCGCTAACGATACTTGAACGACTGTTTGTTTGATCATATTTGCATTACCTATTTATGAGTTATTTGCTGATTCTGTTAGTGTTAACTAAGCTTTATTGGCGTAAGAACTTAGGGCTCTACGAAGTAGGGTAGTTATTAACAGGTTTATAACATTATGGATATAACTAGTTGTCTGATACATGGGCGTCTTTACTTAATCAGCCTATAACGTTCCCACTGCTGGGACACAGGCCTCCTCTCTGTGAGAGGGAGTGGGCCGTAATCCACCACGCGGGCCCAGTGCGGGTTGGTGGATGTCACATGTCTTCGAATTTTTGGTTCTAGGACATGCCGGTTTCCTCACGATGTTTTCCTTCACCGTTTTGAGAGCAGTGGTGATGAAATAATTTACACAAAGTAAAGCGCCTGTCGGGGTTCGAACCTACGACCTACAACTTGTAAGTCGCGGCTGATACCACTGGGCCACCACTGCTCTCGGGCGTCTTTAACTTATCCAAAAACAGTAAAGATCATAGCATGTGGAGTTCTATAGTTTATGCCCAAACCCATGAGAAAAAGGCGTGATCCAATAACCTTATATTCCGATTCTTGTTACAGCCCTAACATATATTTGCTTTGATGACCTTAGAGATCATGTTTTATGGCTAAAGTTACATGCAAAACGTAAAAGGGTTTCTATTAAGGGTCAGTGATCTTTAAATAGGCCTCACTTTGATCCCATCGGTAAGGTAAACCTTACCATCAATATTCACCGATGCGAATGATTTCACAACTCCATTATGTCCTAATTTACCATGGAAATATAATATTAAACGCATGAATCTTCATCATTTACAATTCGATTTTAATAAACGTTACAGTTTTCTTCTTAAATGATTGAATAGTCCCCGCTGAGCTGTTATTTTGGACGTGCGTACGAACGATGTTGACCCAAGATGTGCCGTTCCGTTATATTTGCCAAATGTTTGGACGACCAACAGCGCCAATGTTTTAGAAGATATCCATTGTCTTTTGCACACAAAGTAGATTCTTCAAATTATTTGGTAATGGAGAAATGGATATTAATGTTGGCTTTGGTTGACCAATGTACGAAAATGGTTATATCAGTTTAATGATCATGCGAATTTGGACAGTAATGATTGATGCTTGCGTGTTTTGCCCTTTCATTTCTCCCTTGAATGTTTTTTGCGGAATGTGACCTTGATTAGTGTGAGTATGCTGACTATCAGTTTGTTATACCTTTCTTTTTTATTCATGTTTTGCACCTTCAGCCGTTTTTGTCATTAAATGAACTTGTATTTCGAGCTGAGATAGAAAGGTAAAACATTTATTCAGTGCGCACAAAAGACAGCACAACACAACATAAAAGCACAATCACATTTATGTATAAAAAAACAAGGTGCCAATATACAAAAAAAAAACAAACTTAAAGAAATAAAGTGACACTATGACATACTTTAAATCGAATAATGATCAAAGTGCGGTGTGCGTCACAAGGTTGCAGCAAATGAGAGTCCAGCTCAGCCACTGTCAGCCAAATATACCAGACGCTGATATTCTGCTGGATTCCTGTGTTGACATACGGACGTTGAGCAGACGACATAATAAGACCAGCAATTGGATTACAAATCTAGAAGCTTAAAGTGAATGCGCAGTTATAGCCCGCGAAATTCAATTTTTCTTACGTTTTTTTGTAATTTTCAGGTCAGTGTCAGGATGTATCTTGATTAAAATTTGATTCGCGACTATAACAGGTATGTATTTACAGAATTAGAATCATAAATACATCTTTCTAAGTCAGAAGTACTTTTCCATAAGAGATTTGCTCTTATGGTATAAATCTAACTGATCAAGATACAACCTGACACTGACTTGCAAATTGCATAAAACTTAAGAAAATTTTAATTTCGCGGTCTACCACTGCGCATTCACCTTAAAGCGGATCTTGTGTATGTACGCTTCTTCGAAGTCAAAGGGTGTCTAGGGTATTCGCTTGGAAATTGCCACTATTCAATTTGCTGCTACTGGTTTCCAACTGTCATGTCAATTTTGTTACTACAAACAACAAGGTTTTGTTTGTTATAGAACAAGCGAATAACGAGCTTTGTCATGTAGTTGGGTTGAGTCAACTTGGATTCTATCTCGTTGTAAGTTTTTTATTTTATGTTTAACTTCTGTTGTATTAGAAACAAGGCAGTTGTATTGATGGTAACTGATGTTTGTGTTTTCAGTCGCATCTGACGGTTAGTATTTGTGTAGGGAACTATCAACTTTACTTTCAGAATGTGCCTAGTAATTTTTGCAGATCGAAGGATTCACAATCATATAAAGCCTTGGGAATCTCTGTCCATGAAGTCCGCCATATTGGATTCAGAGTGACGTCACTTTATTTTTCGAGTTATTCTCAGCAAGCCGTTTTCTACAAAAGGGCTTGCTGAGCTACCCATATACCCATATTGTAGGAGTGCATTAAAAATAACTAGTCCGCCATCTTGGATATTCCGCCATGTTGGATTTAGAATGATGTCACATAACTAACCATGCATTGTCATCCAAACTAAACGTGTATACAAAATTTTAGCTCAATCGATTATAATTATCTGCATCAAAATTGAGTTGCAAGGTTCCACCCGAACAGACATAAGTATTAGTTACATACATACGAGTACATTGCAAGTTAAATAAAAGCTTGTAATAATATAGTCCTCCAGACCGTATTTCCGCCATAGCAGTCAAATCTCAACGGAGAATAGCCTTCGGCGGGGGAGATATTATAGTGCACAAGTGTGTGCGCAGACAGGTGCACTCTCTCTTCTCTCACTCTCATAGTCCGATGGGACGGCAATCCAACAAGACCGCAGAGAGATCAGGCGCAGGACCAAGGGCTTAACGTGCTTTGCGAGGCACGGGGGTATGACACTGCCAACTTCCAAACTCCGGGCTGTTACTAAGAAATTCCTAATGGAAAAACCCACTAACACTTTGCCCGACCTGGGTATCGAACCCAAGATCCCACGCTCAGTAGTCGCGCTTGCGACCACGAGACTAACGGGGCAATCATAAAAATAGTAATAAATTAAATAATAATAAGTATTTATTAGCACAATACAAGTTTGACACATATTAATACACATAATAGTCACTAGGGGACTGAGAAATTAACAAATAGTGTACAAGAGATGGGTAAAGTACAGTCAATACAGAAATTGAGCCCTGACTCCTAAACTAGGAAGATCTTGTATCTTAGGAGGCAGTGTCTTCGCACAAATAGTGGACGAGCAAATTATGAGCGTACTAGCAGACTCAGATAGTCACACACAAGATATAGACTAAAGGTAAGAAATATATTTATTAATTATATAATTATTAATATATATTTAATTAGTTTATAATATTAATATTATAGTATGATGATGATGATCGATTGTCTTCCGGAAAAAGTCTTCTACCTTCATCATACAACTTTATCAGATCTCCGTCACACCATAAACACTAACACATCTATCAAACACCATCATTTACTTACACACTCACAATTAGTACTAAACAAAGCGCCATTAACTGCTACACGCCATAGAGTATGTTGCCATGGGAATATCTTCATCCATAATACCACCATGGTATGGGAACTTGGCAACGTCTTCAGTACCAGATATTAATATTGCCATGTTATTGTTCACATCGAGGTCAGGTTTAATTAACTTTTTGTTTGTCATTTACATCGTGCGTGTAGTGTAGGAATGTTGATGTTCTATTGAAGGTCCGTTAGTTTGTGTCTTTGACGTTTTGTCGTTGATTGCTAAGAAGTCAGATAGTCTGGCTAGAGCTTTGTATGTTTTAGCTTGAGAGTAAATTATAACAGACTTTGGACTGTTAGGTCAGAAAATAGAAAATATGTAGACTCGGAAGCCATAGGCACTTAAGTATTTTGCATGCAAAAAGATTTGACAAGTGCTTATGGCTTCCGAGTCTAAATATGGTATACTAGCTTCTCCCCGCGTCTTCGTCTGCGTGGATCTCGGAAATTATCCCTGCGGGAACGTGCTGCTGGGACAAAAAGTAGCCTATGTCCTTCTTCAGGATGCCATCTATCTTCTTGCCAAATTTTATCGAAATCCGTTAACAGGTTTACGCGTGAAAAGTAACATACAGACAGAGTTACTTTCGAATTTATAATACTAGCTGCGCACCGCGGTTTCACCCGCACAAGTTTCAATCCCGTGGGAATATCGGGACAAAAACTATCCTATGTCCTTTCCCGGGACTCAAACTATCTCTATACCAAATTTGATCTAAATCGGTTTAGCGGTTTAGGCGTGAAAAGGTAACATACAGACTGACAGAGTTTTTATAATATTAAGTAAGTACTGACACACCCCGGACACTTCATACAACGCTCGCAAAATAATTACCTACTACTACTACATTAAAAAATGACGTTTGTATACGTATGAATGTGTGCGTGAGGTACTTGTGTTTGCGAGCGCTCTTGTTAAAGAACTGCGACGAATACGCCGAAATGCGGGGTGAGAATGGTGAGATGCGGTAACTGATGTTAACTGCGGGGAAGGGAGTGTCCTTTCTGTACGTAGTACTTTAAGTATTCTGTGGTATTGATTAGTATGGATAATTAGTAAAACCTTTTTTGTAAAGAATAGCATGATCATAGATTGTAAGAATGATGATTTCATGACCATAGAAAATTGAGAGATAGGTATTAAAACGTGTCAAATCTGGGTTTCCATCGAAATAAACAATTAAATAGACCCAGTCCTTACTATCATCTTGTTAAGAACCGTGACCCGTTTTAGGGTCTTAAATGATGGCAAGTAGGCAATGGACTTGACCAAATCCAGTACAGCAGCACGTAATACACGCATTAAGCAAACAAACGGTAGTAAAATTAGAACTTTGCGTGATCAATATGAGAACTTCTGTCCAATGACACAATAGTACTTACACTAAATGAATTTGTTTTATTGCTATGTTCTCATTGCATTCCAGTCCACGAACGGTGCTACTTCCGGCCATTCTCAATGTTGGTTTATCTGAGTTGTATCCACCGAAATACTGACACTGTTCCCAAGTAATTAGATAAAAGTTTATTTAAATAATTCCCTTTTACTCGTTCTTTGTAAATGGTGTAAAGTTTTTAAGAGCAGTTTTTTGGGGCGAGATAAAACTGTTGAAGGATTGGGATTGTTATAGTTTCAGTTGTAAAGTTTAGATTAGTGATCATGATTAAGGATGATGGTCATACTGAAGTATAATTGTACCATATTTAAACTAATAAAAAAGCCGAAGAGTTTGTTTGAACTCGCTAATCTCTGAAACTAGGTACCAGTCGGATTTGAAAAATTAGTTCTTGAGAAGGCTATTTAACATCACGCTAAAACCCTTAGGAGGCGATCAAAAAGAAAAAAGTCAGAAAAAACGCTAAGCGAAAATGAAGCAACAGCGCGGGCGGGCGACGACGGTTGAGACGGGGGAACAAGAAATTTTTACGCGGACGAAATCGCGGGCAGAACCTAGTTTATAATAACAGCGATATTCAATTTTTAAAACATCTCTCTGACTTAATACGATCTTGTACACCCATGTACATCATGATATGCAATCAACTCATCGTGGTTTGCACGCCTCGTTTCATTATACGCAGATACCGTCGTGTTCTACAAGATTGGGTATTAATTCTCACTTTCTATTACATGGTCGTGTCCACCTTATGCATGCTTCTATCTCAGCCAGACAGGCTGTCTACACGATGACATTTGGGCCGCACCACGACTGTGTTATCAGGGACCTTTGCTCTCGCACCGGCGCGGTCGCCTCCTATCGCGTTTAGTTCACAATGCAATGATACAATTCGTTCCGGTTGTCTTTCACCTCCCTTTCCAACTCTCACGGACCCACTCAATCTAAATTAACTTGTCATATTTTCTGCTTTTCCCTCGCGAAGGCAGTTTTTGCACCAACATCGAGCCGACACAGTCTCGATTCATAATCGAGTTGTAATTTCTCCGACTACATATTTACAGCTTCCTGCAATGTTTCCTATATGTATAGGCTAAGATGAATTTATCGCCTTTTAATAGCTCACGCAGGAAAGTTACCGTTTTGTATTGCCCATAATTTTATGCCAATCAAATTGTAAACACCTGGCTGGAGTAGCAATGTCAACAGTTTGTTGTTTATGAATAAGAAAATCGTGCTGTAAAACAACTCGGTTAGGATAGGTGATTTGTGAGTGGCTCGGAGGGAATGTACACACTTGTTTCGATCGTACCTAATCGAGAATCGATCGTGTTGTATCGAGCGCTGGGTTGTCCGATACAACAGTGCCATCATAAATCTTACAAATGATTTTGATCATGAAGTTCATGGTCGTCTGTTTTTGACGTGTAACTGTTTATTTTGTTACAAGTGGGCGATCGAATGAATCGCAACGAAAGTATCGATCGGATCGAGAGATGCGAGATGTAAATACCGGTCAGTGGGTCGTATTGGACAGGTGAATATGTCGAGAACACAATGGATGATGTGACTGCTGGGCCATTGTTCGGAAACGTTCAACTACATATTTTTAGCGGCGGAATGTTTGGACGATGACATTATCTTTATTGATCTGACGTTTTCGATGCTGACTGCGCTGATTCGAGGTCGTCGGGCGGGGATCGCATTTTCTTCTTATCAATATTGTTGAACACTTTCCTTTTAAGTATTACGAGGAGATACAATGCTCTATTCTATCGTCTTATTGATTTCATCGACGGGCTATAAAGCTAGGTCATTTTAATCTTGTTATTTAAAATCGTGTTCAACCAAAAATACCTAGACAGAACATCAGACGAATTAAGAAAGCCAACTTTACAACAACCAAAAAAAAAAAAACAACAAAACTAATTTCTAATTCATTACAAAAGAATAGGTTGACCAAAAGCGCAGCCCTAATTGCGGGACAATACGTCACCGCAACCGCAAGGCCACGAGAAAGAAAAGAAGGAAAGTTTCATTTATCTTTAACTTTTATATGCAGATCTAGGGAACAATGTTCACGTTTTTCTCACGGCTTCGGCGGTTTTGTATGGTATGATTCTTTATGGACGTAAAAGGTTAACGCTATCTTTAGTAATGATTTGATGGCTCTACTGATTTGGACATGCGCTTGGTGATTTTTGAATCATAACTGTATTGTTTGTTGGCGGTGTTCTTTTTCTAAAAGATGGTATTTCGGAAATCGTATAGAATTCCTTCATATAGGTGAAAAATGTAATTCATCATCATTGTCATCATCATCAGCCTATATCAGTCCAATGGCCTCTCCAATTGTATGTCATTCAGCTCGATTCTCGGCAACTCCTCTGTCATCCTCCTCTATTTAAGACCAGGCACTCTAAAATAATTTCTACGCATGAGAGGGAGAGATGAGAGACCGGTTAGACCGCTATGGTGAAAGACGCTAACGTAGCCGTAATAAGGTTGAATACCGCGTGCGCTCTTTGATCGCGTTCGAGCTCGAAACTAAATGTCGTAAGTCTCAATTCTTATTTTGTTTATAACTAAAGTAATAATTGATCTAGAGAAAAAATATCTTGTGGCTGGATAGTAAACTATATTTTCTTACTGTTAACATTTATTTTAGACATAAAGGCCAAGCAATCTTGAAAAAAAAAGTAATAATCTTTAAAAAAGACATGATTTTTGAATAAAATATGAATCGAGCGAAAATGTTACAATTACGTAACTGTCTTGTACATGGAAAGAAAAAGATCCAATGAATCATATACTAAAGTTCCATTTTGATTGTATGTGTGACTGTTTCAGAATATTAATGCAAATTAACGTTAAATTTAGGGAGCCTCCTCTTAATACATACTTCGATTTTATTCTGCACTGTAATTCAATGATTACATTCTTCTCTGTAATTTCTTACATCACTATTATTTCATTCCTAGAATTTTCCGCAGTTACAGCTGACCTCTGAGACCTAATGTTATCTCATCCAACTTTCTAGGAAAAAGCGCATTTTCACAATGAAGAAGAAAACGAACCAATTTGTTCGAGCATATCTTTATTCTGTCTCATAAAACAATATGAATGAGAAAAGAATGAATGAAATTACCGTATTCTAAGATGATTGTAACCATTCTTCCAATCCGGAACCATTGAACAGGCATACTTAATAGCGTATCACTTGTAATAGACAGTTTTGCATCAGATACGGCTACATTGCTCATCCGAAAATGTTGCTCGCACCATGTTTGTTTGAACGAGATAAAATTTTGACGATTTCGCGGCACATTCTACACGGTCCGTTATTTTGTTTGCTTGAAGATAGTAGCAGCAATTTATTTTGATCTGTATGATTCCGGAAAGAAAGCTCTAAATCGTTTGGTTGTACTGTAGGTTATTTGTTAGATAAAATGTGAAGAAGTTGTAGATAATTTAATTGCTTACCGTATAAGATGGGTAATCTTAAGTTTTATGTAATCACCTTTTGAATCAGTAACGGCAAAATTGATGGAATATCTGTACTTATATGTTTGCGTTTCCTATTTATTTGATGGGGCTTTGCGATTGAAGTTTCCTAGAGGTTATTTGTGGTAGATTGGAAAAGTATTAATAGCTGCTTCGATGAAAAGTCCCGTTTTTCCTCGTCAGTTTCATTTAATAGTTCAACCATGGTATGCTTTTCTCGACTCGTGCATTGAAACTTTCATAAATCTAACTAACAATTTTGCGTCGGGCGTTGTTAATTGACGATGGTTGGGTAATAAACTTTGTTGATACAAACTAATTATCGTCATTTACACACAGTGAGGAAACCGGCATATCCTAGAACCAAAAATTTGAAGACATGTGACATCTACCAACCTGCACTGGGCTCGCGTGGTAGATTACAGCCCACTCCCTCTCGAAGAGAGTAGGCCTGTGTCCCAGCAGTGGGAACATAGGCTGCTTATGCCCACTGTGCAGTCTGGAGCTGGACATGGGCTACTCCAATTGCAATCTACTGATCTATATCATATACGGCCTCTCTCATCCATCTACTACGAGTACCTAGTCATAGTGCAAAGATCTTCCTCTACTTTACCGATTGGCAGTCTCCACTCAAGAACACGCCATTCCTCATAGCGTATGCTAATGAAGTAAAATCATTTCCCCCATATGCGTACAAAGTAATATAAAATTACTGTTTTTCCGTACAAATTGATTGTGCAATAAACTGGTATATTGAACCATAATGTGAGCACGCCTTGCACGGCCATTGGAAACGCTTTATTGGAAAATAATGTGCCGTAGTTAACATTGAGGACATTTTTGTTACGAGACTGCTCGTTGAGCGCGGCTTTGCTTGGGAATTTTCAAATTGTTTTAAATATAGGTAAGAATAAAATAAACATGAGTTTCAGAAGTTATTTATAATGTATTCTGTTGCCAAATCACGTGACTACTTTTTTTACTCTAGCCTTCTCTGTCCCAGTCCTGGGCAAAAGCCTCTACTCCATGCAGCTTTCGCGAGCCTGCACGTTCGTTCCACGTAGGAGATGGTGGGACCTGGACTGGTTCCACCAAAGCTTTTGGTGAACTAAGTAATCAGCCAACAAGTGATCTAATACCTAAAGATTGCTCATGCTTTCAAAAACCTGGGTAAATCTAAGGATTTGTATTAATTTTTGCCCACACCTCGTTCGATTAGTTTGCTTGAGCATATAATTCCAACAAGTAGGACAAATTCAATATAAAGCCATGGTTTTGAAGAGTCTACGCGCACTTTATAATCAGAACGTCAACAACTAATTAATTATAAGCCAAGCTGATAATATAGAAACCCCATTCCCACATTACCATGGAGATAGCGTAACATTTAATCTATTTTCTCATAAATCACGTGGATATTAGCACAATGGATGGTTCCGCGATGCAACACCATCGATCATTATGTGGTACGCTCGATTGCTGTCCAGGTAATCGATCTTCGCCCATCTAGTGTTGCTATCTTTCTTTGATAAATCAATGGTTTCGTCTCCTGAATTTCGTGTTATCCTTTCTTTGGCCTTAATCGCAAAAACCATAGCTTATTCCTATATATTTGTTTTGATAGTCTGAAATTTGCATATCTTAAAACTATATTTGATGCTTTTTTATGAGCAATTATTTGATCTACTGCGTTTTGTGTTGTCTTTTCTTCTTCCTAGATCGTCAAAACAATATCTAATCCATTAAATCCAGTCGTTGGTACAGTATTTTCAATTCTTTTGAAATAAACTTGAATGTGTTCGATTCCGTTTTCATTCAGTTCATTTATATTCTCTTCTATTCCCAGAACCAATTTTCTAAAGCCTTGCCGCAATTTTCACTGTTATATATTTCCTTCCATATTGCTCAGAACTGAGGAAATAACAATAGTTGACAGGGAAATACACGAAGAAATCTTATTTAAATAACAGTTGTTATTTCTCCTGTTTCTTCAAGATTGGTAGTTTTAAAGCAGAGTTTGGATGGGAATCCAAGTTTCTTGGGCCATTTATTTTATTTCTTTTATTAGAATCTTCGTCGAAGTTTTATTTGTGGTGTAAAAATATATTTCTTTCTTTTGTAAGCTTTAATACTTTTCACCTGGACAAACTCACAGATTTACGCGTACATTCTCCCTTTCAAAGCTTAGCCCTGTCCTTTGTGTCCAAGTGTCTATATTTCCTCCGTGGGCTATCAGATTCTCACTCGCAAATATAATGGTTCTATTTGTCCATTTCGAGCCGAGCTTTGTGCCTATGTTCAATGTTATCGCGCTCTATGTATTATTTATAAGCAGGATTAGGAAGTGTTTAGGCTTTCTGAGCTGCTGTGAAAGTTTCGTTTTGTATGGTGTCAGTTTGTTTTGTACCTGTTACAGATTAAGCCTTAATAGTCCTAACATTAGGTACTTATATTAATTTATCGTTATTCGTTCAATTGTAGTTTTAGTAATTACGTGTAGCTAATGTTAATATCAGATTTGAGACATCTACTATAATTGTCTTAAGTATATATTGGAGAGATGATTATATCTATCTATTACATATATCGAGACCCCTCCGCGTCTCAGAAAGCACGTTAAGCCTAGGCTGTCATTCTTAGATTTTTGACAGTCGTGATGGGTAGTCAGACGCCCAGGTCTGACAACCAGTCTTATCTACGGGTATTTTGTTACCCAGTAACTGGGTTGTGGAGGTCAGATAGGCAGTCGCTCCATGTAAAATACTAGTATTCAGCTGCATCCGGTTAGACTCCAACACAGTTGGGAAAAGGCTGATGATTATAATAACTTTCATGCTAGAAGGAAAATAAGTCATCACAAAGCGATATAGTGGTTTGCATAATAGTAATTCATAAAATACTTTAGTGCTATTTCACGATACCCAAAGTAAAAGGGGGATAGTCGGTAGGCTATTTATAACTTAGAAAAGTCGTTTTCCCGCAGTAATACTATCGAAACTAAACAGTTTTGACGCGCTTTCTCCGTAGCTCTTTGAACCTATAACATTAACATACTCGTAAATACTTCATGAAACAGTCGTTTTACTCGCTTATCCTAACAATGACTAACTAAATTGTACTATTAAACAATTACATAAAACAACGAACGTCTACGCTGGGCCCGTCGTAAAGTTGAAGTGCGTCCCGTTTCGAATGTGCGAATTTATGGTCACCCTATGTCTTGGGTCCCGTTATTGCGTTTAGGAGCTACACACACTGTACTTTTTTCTCACAGCTGACTTGTCAAGCCTTTCCTAAGAAGTCAAATAAATATGGGCAGTGGAACAGGGAGGATCAACAGAACAATAATTATGGATAAGTTCGACAAGGCAAAGAAGAAAAACCTGAAATTCATTAGAATTTCAGGTTTTTCCTCTTTGCTTTGTGTGTTGTTCTTTTCATTATTCAAATTATAATTACATAATTTAAATAATGAAAAGAAAACAAAACTTTACAGTAGATTAAATCTATACATATATAAAATTCAAACTCCTGGTGACTGATATATCAACGCACAGCCTGGTCCTAGAGACATGAAATTTGGAGGGTGTGTTTCTTGTGAAGAGTAGGTATCCACTAAGATAGGGTTTTTTGAAATTCCACCCCTAAGAGGGTGAATGGGGGGAGGGTGAAATTTCACGTGGACGAAGTCGCGGGCAGAAGCTAGTTAAGTAATGAAATAGTAGACATAGACGTCAAAGATGTTAGCTCTATCAAAACTGACAAAATAGACAAAGAATTGGCCTTCTTTGTCTATTTTGTCAGCTTTGATACACATACACGTGAGGTTAAAAGAAAGGAAGAGAGAGAAAACAATTCCCGTGTAGATAACACCTTACTATACGAAGAGCTTAAGATGTACCCAGCCATAAACGACGTTTGATTGGAGGTATGGCCTTGCACATTTTATACCGTTTCTTTTTATTGGTATCCTAGTATTTATGTTAGGAGCGGATGATAAAAACTTCCCATGACCCCGATAGAATATCCTGGATCAAAGATTATAAACACAAATAAGTTGTAAACAAACCTTTTGACAACAGCTTAATTTTCTCAATTCTCCATAGCCCAGTTGGTATTTGGACGATGGAAACATGCAATTTTCCTCATAGACCAATTGGTCTTTCAATTGGTCCATGGAGCACCGACGTTGGATTCTTACTATAGTTAATTTGACCAACCACAAAACTAATACTCCACAGCTGCTTTTCTTGTCCACTACTGGACATAATATTACGCAATTACTGTTAAGGTAAGAATTGCCTATAGGAACAGTTGAACTTAAATTGGTATACTAGCATGTTCAAATAATTATTAAACCTTGAAAGCGGTTCGTTTGTGTCATTTTTCCACAATTGGAGAAGTAAAAAAAATAATTTTGAACTCAGTGGGGAAGTCAAACCAAGTATAGACAACAAAGCAATTCGGGTTCTCTTGGACGGCGAATTGTTTGGGACTTGCAAACTATTTGATCAGGACAAACATGTAAGGTTGTGAGTCCGGGGAGATCAATTAAACAAGCGCCTTCATTGCAATCCCGTTTATTAGTGTCACAATTATCCCGTACAATTGTTTATGTAGGTGATACTTATCTTTACACACATACATATACCTTACACACTACACGCCCACCGGCAAAATAAAATAAAAATATTGGTTACATTTATTTTTATTTTTTGGTTATAATGTATATAGCCACCTATTAATATGTTTCTTAAATGTAATAATTATGTGGTCAATTTAATGATGACTATTTAAAATTAAAATAATTATGGATTATAGCATTGGTTACACATTAATTCTTAGGTTATTACTACTAAAGTACAATTTAAAATAATAATTACATGAACAATACATGTGTATTACTTTAAAAATAAAATCATTGAATATATGGTCTGGTTCTATTCTTATGTACTATTACTTCTTTACCTTTATACAGTATTTTTAAATTAGGGTTACACTCTTCTATCACTTCATACGGTCCTGTATAAAGCGGATCAAATTTGTTTACAGGTTGTTCATTCTTAAGTAGTATCATGTCACCAGTACTGTACGTAATAGGGTTGGTATACAAATCATATTTTCTTTTTCTGACCTGTTTACTAATAATTAAATTTTGTCTTGCGTCATACTGTGATTTTTGTAGTCTGTATCTCAGTTGTTGTGGATAATCGTCATAGTTATATAGCGGTTCAATGTCTGAAGTTAAATTACTTGGTAAATTGCACAGTTTGCCAAATACGAGCTCATATGGAGTGTATTTAGTTTCTGTATGTATAGTCGTATTAAAAGCGAAGCACCAATATGGAAGCCATAAACTCCAATTCTCGGGTTGGTTTTCTGTTTGTATGCGAAGGAATGAAAGTAAATTCTTGTGTGTATTTTCTAAGCCTCCTATTGATTGGTGATGATATGCAGTTGATGTTAGCTGCGTTATTTTTAGTAGTTTGCATACTTCATTCATTACTTTCGAAACGAACTCTGTACCGCGATCTGATATTATATTTCTCGGAATACCATAGCGTAATACAAAACTATTAATGAAAGCCGTCGCTACTGAAATTGTATCCTTATTTCTAAGCGGATAAGCTTCTACATACTTGCTCAGATCACACTGTAGTGTGAGTATATATTTATAATTATCACTATCCTTACTTAAGGGCCCGACTATATCTAAAAATACTCTATCAAACGCCGAATGACCTGTATCAGTCAGGACCATTGGCTGTCTTATATACCTAAAATGTTTCTGTCGCTGGCATTTATCGCAGCGATTTACAAACTCCGTGACGTCATTTTCTAATTTTGGCCAAAAGTAACGGCGTTTTATATTATTTATCATTCTTCGTATACCGGCGTGGCCGCTACTCGGTAATAAGTGGTAGTCATTCAAAATTATACGTTTTGTATCGCGATCATTTATAACTTTTACACCTTTTATAATATATAAGTGTGGTCCGGACCAATTAGGTGTAGCATTTATGATTTTGATTAAATCTCTTATTATCTCATTGTTTTCATTACTTTGTATAATGTACACACTATCAAGTTTCAGTTGGTAACAGTAATTAGCCAACTCCCGTACAAAGGCATCTCGTGCGCATTGTAATCGGTAAGATGGGTTTACTCTTATTATGCAATTTGATGCATCATAATTAAATAATGTATTTGAATGGTTAGTCCATTCTTTTTTATTCTCAAACCTTAACTCAATGCAATCCTTTGGTTTTTTAAGCAATTCCATAACTCTTGGGTGATCAGACCAGTCGTTTGAAGATTGCTTAATATCCATAGGGTTGTCACACACATCTTGTTCACTTCGTTCACACTTTCGCTTTTTCTGAGTTCTGGTTAATACTGACACAACGTGCTGATTAATTTCTTTTAATTCATCGCTTGTTATTCGGATACGTGACAAGGCATCTGCAGCTACATTGTCAGCACCCCGAACATATTCTATAATGTAATCATATTCCTCTATTATTAATCTGAATTTTGTCAAACGACTAGATGGATTTGTTTGGTTAAATAAGTAAACTAATGGTTTGTGGTCGGTTTTGATAACGAATTTTCTACCGTATAGATATGGTCGGAAGTACTTTACAGACCATACGATAGCGAGTAACTCTTTTTCTATCGTGGGGTACCTAATTTCTGCTTTATTAAGGCTACGACTTGCATAAGCAATTGGTCTGTTATCACTATTGCATAGCACGGACCCGATTGCATAGCCGGACGCATCCGTTTGTAAAATAAAGGTATTGTTTTCATCGAAGTTGGGATATTGTAATATTGGTGGAGATATTAGTGACTCTTTTAGAGTTTCGAAGGATTTTTGACACTCATACGTCCATTCAAAGTTAACATTTTTTCGACATAGTTTGTTAAGCGGTAAAGACTTTTCGGCAAAATTTGGTATAAACTTTCTGTAGAAGTTAACGAACGCTATGAATCTTTTTGTTTCGTCTGCATTTTTGGGCACGGGATAGTTTTTTACTATGTTTACTTTCTCTAAATCTGGTTTAATTCCTTCAGATGAAACCACATGCCCTAATAACTGCATTTCTTTTCTTAGGAAATCGCATTTTATTGGATTAAGTTTCAAGTTAACTTTGCGCAGTCTAGTTAAAATATCTATAAGATTTTTATTATGAATTTGTAAATTTCGTCCAAAACAGATTAAATTGTCCAAATAGACAAATAATTTAACGTATGTTAGTCCCGACATGGCAATTGTCATTAGACGGGAGAATGCACTTGGGCTAATTTTTAACCCCATAGGTAACCGTGTCATTTGATATTGGCCTGAAGGCGTGGTGAATGCTGTGTACTTTCTGCTTTCTGGCTTTAATTTTGCCTGATAATATGCTTGTGATAAATCTAATTGTGAAAAATACATAGAACCGGATAAAGAATCTAAAATGTCGGTTATGTTCGGTAGTGGAAATCTATCGTCTGAAATTCTGTTATTTAATTTTCTAAAGTCAATAACCAGCCTCCATTTCTTAGAAGTGTCATCCGATTTTTTGGGTACCAACAAAATAGGGCTGGACCACTCACTTTTAGCGGGTTCTATAATATTTTCTGAAAGCATTTTCTCAACTTGTTTTTCAACTTCCCTACGCTGTGAAAATGGCAACCTGTACTGTCTAGTGTAAACTGGATCAGCATTTGGTTTTAGCTGGATACCTTGTTCGTAAAGGTTAGTGGTTGATAATTTATCATTTGGCAGATGAAAAACATCCGAAAATTTTGCGCATATGTTTTCGATTGATGACCTTTCCTCTTGGTTTAGATGACTTAATTTTAGTAGAGAAAACATCGTGCGTACTCTTTCTCCATCTATTTTAGTATCTCGTTCAAAGTTACAAATGTCATAGTCTGATAATAAATGTATTTCCGGTCTGAAATAATTAACATCCACTTGCGTTTCGCGTGTATTTAATATTTGTATACTTATTTGTCCATTTTTTGGTTTACAAATACTTCCGGCTATAAAAACTCCTTCGCATAATTGATACGGTAAAATTACGCAATCCTCGTTAAAACTACTGTCTATCATAAATATTTTCTCACATCTTGGTGGAATACTTAAAAAGCAGGTTTTATTTAGCGAACTATTAAGCATTGGCAGGGTCATATTATTGTTATTTCTCTTTAAAGTTATTGTATTATTTTCATAATTCAAAATAGCGTTATATTTGCTCATAAAATCTCTGCCGATTATACCGTGTTGTAAACCAGGTATGGTGCGCATAATGTAGAATTTGTGTTCGAATTCCTGTCCATTTGCGATCATGGTAACATAAACATATCCTGAAGTTAGTACTTTGCCTCCAATGCCATTTATGTAAAGGTATTCCGTTTGTACTGGAATATTCCAACGTGCCACAGTGTCGTATTTCAATACCGATAGTGATGCCCCGGTATCTATAAGCAATCCATATTTGGCACCCTGTATTAAGAATTCCACCGAGCTGTTATTGTTACAAGCAAATATAAAATGCTTATCGAAAAAACTGCAATGGTTCAGTGGTTTGTCTTTCTATAGGTTGGGGAGTTCGATTCCGGTCAGTTAAATTGATACTGTTTATGCCATTTTCTATAACATGCAGATTACCACTACGCGTAAAAATCCGTCTAGACCTACCGCGAGATGAACCCCGCATGTGACCACGATTATTGCCAAACTGTTGTTGGGTTCTTTGGTTTTGGTTGTGCCTATGATTATGAAAATAACCTCTACTATTCCCTCTCTGTATAAATTGATTGTTGCTCGATCGATTTGGGCGTCTATTATTATTGTAACCATACCCGCGATTATTAAATGAACTGCCTTGGTATCCGACATACATAGTAGCGTCAGAATTTGGTCTGTATGACAACTCCTCATCCTTAGCTGCTCTTATAGTATCTTTCAAAGTATCATAATTACGCGCTGCCAAAATAGTGCGGATTTCACGGTTACGTAAGCCGTCAATGAAACTTTTTATCGCAATCTTCTCGTTTTGAGGGCGTAATATTTTGTATGCAGCTTGATCCTCACCAGCTTGCGCGACCGTCAAATCCACAAAAAGCTGTTCGACCTTGGATCCATATTTTTCTACAATAGAACCGTTTTGGTGAATTTGTGTCAACTCCTTGTGTATTGCTGTACTTGACTTCTTTGTAAGAAGGTGTTGACGCATTTCAATAATTAGCGACTCACAACTGTCATAAGCGGCAGACAACCTTAATTTTGCGTTCTCGTTCAATCTGGTTTTTAATATAAATTTAACTAGCATTTTATTTCCTTCCTCGGTGAGTGAAGAGCTGTATAACTCTATGGTATCTATTAAACTTTTCGTGACATTTTCATCACCATTCATAACCGGTAATAAAGCCACAGCAGTTCTATAATTAAAAGCCTCCATATTGTCTACTTTGGTTCCAGTCTCGACCGTACACTCGGCACTAGGTTGAGAACTGTATGTTTTGGAGCAAAAAGATTCTATGTGGGTATATGACTTCTCAAATAAATCACAGTATGACTTTATTTCCTGTAATACACTTGTACTAAATTGTCTTTCTTCAATCTGTGTTGATAAGGTTTTAATACATTCATCAAATTGATATTTCAACAACGTTGCTTCCTGTAACTTTTGTTTTAATACAGTTTCTGTTCTTTTAGGATAACTTAGTTTTGTCAAATTTTGTGCTATATTCCTTAATTGGTCATATAACAAGCTAAGTTTATTCGCCATTACCAAACAAGATATCATGCGTATTAAATATCCACATAGTTACTCTATACTATATGAAACTGCATAAAAAAAAAAAGTTAAAAAATATACTAATAGCTAAAGAAACTATAATTTCGTTCAATAACCGTTCCGTAACTTTTCATGTTTCACTTAACGTAGAACACGACACTCACTACACTCATCATCATCACTCACTATATTTTTAGCCACTTACTGCGGTTTCTGGCCTCTGGTATCAGCTTCCTGGCGTGCTTCCTGGCGTGCCCCCTGGCGCTGCTGGCGGCACTCGTAACAGACACGAGTCTCCGGGTGCGATCGACGAAAGGAACGTGTTAGGTTTTGTGTGAAAACCTCATTCCTTATCCACGAATAATGACACTTTCGGTATAGTGTATACACTGCGTAAAGTCCAGCGATTCCGAGTAAGGTGCAAATAATAAACATCACGATACTAATGTTCGATAAATGGTACTCTTGCGTAGAAGCCGAATTTGAACCTCCCGATGCACTTTGTGATATAAAAACGTCCTCTTTTTGTATATTTGATCGGCACATTTTTGCATTAAAAAAACTCACTTATACATAGTCCAATAATGTCTCTCAATAAAATTAAGTTACGCGACCGAACTCGGCACCCGTCTCAGATGGCAGGGTCGCCATGTAAGGTTGTGAGTCCGGGGAGATCAATTAAACAAGCGCCTTCATTGCAATCCCGTTTATTAGTGTCACAATTATCCCGTACAATTGTTTATGTAGGTGATACTTATCTTTACACACATACATATACCTTACACACTACAAACAACAATAATAAAGGAGTATAAATTGGAATAAAGCGATTTTCTTTATTTGCAAAAAGCTTTCTTTTATTTGATTCCGTTGTCGTTATTAGAAAGGTCGTACTATAGACGGACATTCCAGTTCAGTCGATTCAATAAGGATTGCTTACTTCGCAAGTAATTCCCGAGAAACATTTACTTATACAAAAAATTCACATGAACGAGGTCTTATATGGTTTGTGATTTTTTATTCATTTTGATATCCAGAATATGCTCAATAAACGATTGCATTCGCCGAACCTTTCAAAACTGATTTCCCAGATATCCCTCCGAAGATTCCACCCATAATCGGTATTCCAAAGAATAACAGTACAAAACAAGTAAAATCCAGGTTTCGACCAATTACAGTCCTTATATTGCTTCGAATTCTGCCGGTGACCCAAACTGCTGGCCCAAACCCATGTTCGGAGGAGAAAGTTAGTTCATAATATTATAAATTGTTATTAATAGTCCCCATGTGGTATGGCTGGCTTTGTTTGGCCATTTGATATATTATTATGATGATATATTTGGATATATGGTTAGGTATATTTAAATGGGATGATTGCAATTACCCTACATATTATATATAAAGCTATAAACAGACTGAACCCAAATCGTTATAAAAATAATAATAAAAAATCTTGACCGTTACTGAAGTTGAGGACCTATCTATCGCAATTCCAAAAGGATTCGCCAGTAAGAGCCGTACTAATTCAAAGTCTAAGACCAGCTTCTTCTTGATATATTTACTGTTCTAAGAGCTTGAGAAGTGATTCTAAACTTTTGGCGCGTTACCGTGGGAGTCAACATCATTAATTTTGATCAGCATGTTGTTTGTCACTTGAAAGTTTGCAAATCCGTAAAGTTTCTGCCCACCACGTGTTATCTAACCAACGGGAGCGTAAAAGGAAAATTGAATCGGTGCGGTTTCCTCCGAGACTGGTTCCTATTCATCATGGTTGCGAGGTGCCGTGATATTTCCGTCTCCCAGCTTTGCATAATGTACGTATTCAAAAGTTCAAGGATGTTATGTAAAAGGGTTTCTAAATGTAAAGAAGTTGGTGCTCATCTTAAGTATGTATATTATGCTGAGTTTGATGGGGCTGTAGATTTGAAAGCTCCGATTGAATTTCATTGCATCAAAGTTGATGCAATGCCGCTGGCATTAGCTGTTAAACAAATTGAACTTGCAATAAGCTCATTAGCATATTTATAGGTTCAGTTAAACGACGGTTGTTAAGAAGCACTTGAATATCTAGCACTAAACTTTCTCAACTATAACTTTACTTGTCCGCAGTAAGTAAGGACTAACGCACACGCTTTCGATGGTACCAGGATAGGTGCTCACATCTTAAATCAAAAAGATACACACATTTACCATACGCCAGGAAGAAAACAAACTGCCGCTGCGTACAAAACATAGTGCCTTCAAGATAAGCCGCCACACGCAGCCCTGAGAAACAAGGCTTAACTGCAACAAAACGCACAAACCGTTAACAGTCCGTATCTCCCACGATACACACAAGTTTGTCGATTACAACCAACTATTACATGGAAACTATTACATGCTGATGTTTCCGACTGCTAACTGCTTTTTGTTTGCCGTTCGTTTAATTTATATCTGTTCTCAGAAAGAAAACGTTTGTTGTTCCGACTCTGGTAATGTCAAATGGAAAACTACTAACTAATTTGAATTTACTAAGGCTTTTACTTAGCCGTTCGAAGTCGTCGTGCTCAACGATGAATGCACACATGATTGGAGAAATGCGGACCCTTTCAATATACTAGGAAATGAAGGAGATTGAATGAACTCCAATCTTCCAATTCAGTAGCCTGTGAAATTGCGAACAACTTCACACATATTCATAATACCAACGTACTAGGAATTCATAACATGAGACAGTAATAAGCTCATGCTGACTATGTCGTCATAATTGGCTCTCGAGCGAATAAATCTACGCATAGTTATCCAAGCTACTAGACGTCTGACGCTTGCGTAACGAATTCGCGTCTATTTATTACTATTAGCTCACTCTGACTCATGACACCCTGGTATTAGCATGTCGTCTTTGTGAATTCGACTTAATAGCGTCATAATTTCTGCATTGTTGACGTGTTGGTGAATAGAGATGAATTAGACAGATTGGGCTATAGGTAGATCATTCAATTCATCCTTGATGCTATGGAAATTATATTTCTATCATTCAATGCGAGCTTTCAAACATTTAAATTTACGCGAGTTGATTACGTGCGTAAAAGCTCCATCTTCAATGTTTCACTATCGAAGCTACTAAAGTCAGTCGCAATTAATCTCACTACATAGCCCGGGGGAAATTTTAGCTTTCTTTGGTCCCCCGTCGTCTGTTCACGTTTATGAGCTATCTTAACATAAAATATTAGCTATAAACAAAGGAATATGTTGTAACAGATTCTAGAGGAGCTATAACGTTTGTCATTGACAACGTTAATTTGACTGTAAGTTGCAGAAAGTGTTACTTATGGTACCATAACTTCATTGATCACTTTATTATGCCATACATTAGTTACGGTTAAGTACTTTGTTTGTTACGTAAAATCTCTCCGCACTTATTAGCATAGGCTCAGCTTTTAGCGCCTGTGTTTGGCAGAAATAATTGAAGTAATAAATAGTTTGAAAATGTTTATTAATGGTTCATAAGGAAGTCGAAGCCCTTTCAGTAAGGAATGTTCCCGTTATTGTTGTGAAGTGAATGCTTGAATATGTTTCTAATAGATCAGATAATAATATAGACATGAATACAGGTAATGTTTGGAATGAGAGATATAAACATATTGGGAGTCATGATGTTACTATTCCGAAACATGTACTATAGTCAGCATCAAAAGTCGATTAACACTATCATTTTTACTATGTTATTAAATTGACAAAAACTTTTTTCAATAATTAAAATATTCTAATAAAAATTCTTCTGCTGCAATTTTGAACAAATGTTTTGATCAATAACTAAGATTTAAAAAACTGAAGTGTTAATCAACTTTTGATGCTGACCGTACTGTAGTTAATCAATGTATTAATAAAATACGTAACAAATGTCCTTGTTACTTCTCTGGTGTCTTCCATAAATTTAACATAACTAGCAGTATATCCAAGCCCATAATTAGAATTTCAAAATTGTCCTGTTAATCAGTTCTGGTATGTCATCATAATCAGCCTATAATGTTCCCACTGGTGGGACACAGGCCTCCTCTCTATGAGTGGGCCATAATCTATCACGCAGGCCCAGTGCGGGTTGGTCGCATCTTTAACCCTTCGTAAGCTTAAACGTGGATCCACGCGAGACACAATGGCTTTTTAATTGTGTCTGTAATTACGGCAATTCAACCGGTTAATAACCACAGGCTGCTTATTTGGATCATCAGTTTTTTTTACAGCAACCTTGTTAACAAAATCTCTGATGATGGATTGCAAACTAACAAAGCAATCGGTAGGTAACTTTGTCAACATCACAAAATATATTTGACTTTTTTCGAAAACAAAATTAATAAAGTTCCCTCCTGACGAATGGTACCTGTTATATTTCACATCAATCAAGTTATTTAGGAGTCGACTATCGTGATTGCCACTTATGGCTTCCCATTGTTTTGTTTATTGTCCACTGAACAAAAATAATAAAGTTTATAACAGCTCTATAGATTTCCTTGCTTAGGGGTCTTCTACATTTGAAAGGGCAGTGTGATTTAGCTGCAGTTTTAGAATATCTTACCTTCTGAATCTAATATATTTATACAATATATTAAATTGATAGAAAATGTAAATGTCTCAACGTCGAATTGTCACAGACAATAGTAAATTATGTTCGATAATTAACACAAAAGGAAGTGAATCTATAATGAGTTTCCTATAGGCTACAGGTTTCTATCTTACGTAGGTATATCTGTTTCCACGTGAAGTAACAATGTAATGTTCAACAATCTATTCTCTCAGGAAGTCTTAGGAACCTGACTGAAAACCAGAATAGAACCTGATGTTTCTGCAAATGTGATAAGAGAATTCTATAGTCAATTTACGTAAAATCAGTATGCCTAGCCTTTTCTTTTTGTTGGAGTGTTTTGCATAAAGCGACTGCCTATCTGACGTCCACCCACAACGCAGTTACTGGGTGACACGATTCCCCTTGGCAAGACTATAGCCCAATTACCCGATGGGTCCATAAAAGTTAGGTTACCTTCAAATACCTCAAACGGATAGGTACAGTGGCTTCTACTTCACGAATAACAAGTTTAGGTGGTGCTAGATCCTCAGAGAGTATTGACATATATGTGCTGGAGGATTCAGCTACAATTTTAGAAAACATCAAATTGTCGTTATTTATTTATTAAAACTTTATGCACAAGTAAAAACTGTACAAAGGCGGACTTAATGCCTTAGGCATTTTCTACCAGTCTACCTTAGGGTGATCAAATTTATCTAAAATTATAATAAAAGCCTGGTAAATATGATACTTTTAACGTCGACATCTCGTGCCTTCATCCATGCTGCAACAAGACTGGCATCTATCTGGTTCAGTCGCTGTATTGAGCTTCCAAAAGCGACAAAATCGCTAATCTTCTATGCTACACGATACTTGTAGTGTCTTCTTCTGATTCCACCTCCGAGCTATAGCCGTAAGATAGAATCAAAATTTCAATCGTCTATCATTCCTACCAATGTATAAACCCCTTTACAAAACATTTGTTATTCAAAGATATGTTTACGAAAAACGTAGTAAATTGTCGGGAGCCATTGTCTGTTTGATGGATGGTTTCATATTAGTTTTGTTGCTTTTAGTCCTGTGCGTGGAGAGGTTTAATTTTGGAGTTTATTTTTTGTTATGTCATGTGATAATTACTTGGCTGACGATGAAGGCTGATCGATTTTAGTTGGTAGTGGTTTTTAATTGTGTTTATTTATGCCTTCAACAGGCTCGTTTGTAATATCGTCGGGGGCAGGGATGATGAGTTTCAAATTTAGGTTTCTTATTATTACATTTTAGGTTTTTCTTGGTTTTAATAAACGCCGACTATTACTCTTTTTATTCAGTAATACGTACTATAAGTAGTACATAATAATAGTGATAGTCTTCTCTCAACACGCAAATTAAACAAGGAAATTAATCAGTCAACATCTGGAAGCTACGTTTTATTTTTCATTTCCATCATTCTAAAGTTTAACAGTAGACAACATTTTGACAGGTCGATTTTACCTACGTCTTTTACCATTTAAAGGTTTGCAAATTATTTTTCGAACAGATACCTCTAAATTAACTAATCTATCAATAATCCATCACAATTATTAAAGTACTACTAAAAGTTTACCATATATAAAATGGAGTTCTCATGTCACGGGGAAACGTTATCACGTATCGGTATATCAGAGACTTTCAACGAGTACTTTCGCCTAAAAGTTACTCAATTAAAATTCTATTATCTATAAAAATCGTGACATCTAAACTATAACAGCACTCGCAGTTAGGGTTGACACTCATAAGTAGATAATTATATTAATTTAATTAATTCTGTAGACACAGCAGTAGAGAGTGAAATGAATTTTTAGATTTATTTACATTTTGACAAGTCTCACTTTAATTTGGAGTCTTTATATTGTTAAGGAAACCCTAGGATACCAATAATTACGCACAGCTTAGTATTTTGTAAAGCTTGAGCTTTCGAAAAGGCGTAAATGTAATAAACTCGATTGAGAATTCAAATTCAGGTTAATATGTAGGTATTTCTTTATTGAAACAAATAAGTAAAATGGTAGCAATAGCCATACGAAAAGATCCTATATATTCAGAGTTAGGACCACCTCGTGACTCCGTATACCAATACCCTGTTCCCACAAGATAAACGAAAGTTTGCCTAATCAGTTGTAAGTAACAATGCCATTTGCAAACAAAACAAAAAAAGTCTAGAAACTAAAAAAAACATGACAACCCTACTTACAAACTGACCATTGACACATAATCCGCGTCCAATGTCAAGAGTCAAGCCTCTGCACGGTGATTGGTCAGCGGCTACTCAAAGCTCGCAAATGTGCGCTTACGCAACCGAGTTGAACCGAGCCATTACGCGTTGACGTTGTCAATGCAGTGTCGATTATCGATATCGGTTCGATATTGACAAGTCGTGATTACCTATAGTATGCAATGCGACCACACGTGGCGTCTAGATGGATTAGGTAGTTCATTTTGTTTGAATAGCATTTCATTGAAGCAATCTGAGTGCTTAGGAAATTAAATATGGCATGTATTTAATCGAATGAAATGAACTTCAAATAATTCCTATTTTGGAGTCCTAAAAACTAAATAGCCAAGTAACTGCGAGACTGCGACCAACTTAGATGTAGCGCTCGTCGGCCGCTGCCTTGGCATCCCTCGCTTCGCTCGCTCGGCTCGCGCGCGGTTTGTCACAGTTCTAACTTAACCTAACCCATAAAAGCCAAGCCTAAAGTTGTTGCATAGCCTGTTTACAAAAATTCCAAAAAGACACGGATTTAATATCAACAAGAAAACTATTCCGCTTCGTAACTGAATATTCTGCTTGTCAATATCGTCCTTTGAGTTCAAAGCGTGAAGCTAGTTTTATGTTGAAGATAAAGCATACAGTGTTTTATGCATGCACGGAATATATTTGTATTTTCACTTTGATGTTTAGGAGTAAGGCTCCACTACAATGAACCATATTCATCGCAGTACCCGGAAAAAGGAAAAGTTTGGCACTGATTGTGGGTCTTTCACAGTTTTCATTATCATCTGCTTAGTCTTTTCCCAACTAAATTGCGGGCGGCTTCCAGTCTAATAAGTTAGAATGTAGAATATTAGGATTCATTTCAGTATTCATAATAATAATAGTTCTCCAGACCGTATTTGGGCTATGGCGGCAAATTTCAACGCAGACTAGCCTTCGTCGCGGGATATATTATAGTGCACACAAGTGCGTACACAGACACGGGCGCCCTCTCTCTTCTTCTTCATTCTCATAGTCCGATGGGACAGCACGCAATCCAACACGATCGAAGAAAGACTAGTATTATATGTACCATCGAGGAAACTTACATCTGCCCAGTTTGAAAACAAAATCCCGTGCACACGATGACCACATCTGTTAGCAAGCGTTACTGTAGCGGCCGAGCGCTGCAAGCAAGAATAGCCCTTACGGTGTACGGTGTTATTGGTTAACGTGGTACCCCTTAGTATTGTCGTATCATATATTTTTATCTTCTCTGTTTTTTTTTTTCTAGATGATGACGAGGAATGCGGCGCCCTGTCCGAAGGTTCAGAGACTTCGGAGTGTGGCCGTGCAGACACTGACGACGAGGGCATCGAGCGGGACTCCGAGCCTGCTCCCAGAAGACGGCGCCGGCGCAGGCGGTTTATGCTCAAGGATGTTGTTGAGGTAAGGAATACCTACCTATAAAGGGTGTTACGGAAAGGGTATATCAATACAAACGGGTTGAAGAGTGTATCTGGTCTATAATCTCTGTACAAAATTTCAGCTCAAAAGCAGTAACTTTGAAAATGCTTAATGTTTTTTTATTTCGATAGTTTATTAAATTGAAATCATAACAAACGTGTCACCGCACTACGAGGGTCATTATCAATGATATCTGTTGTGTGTCTGTGCGCCTAGTACACGCACATCACGCCGCCGCGCGCCAGTGCAGCGCCGTGATGTCGAAATAAAAAAATATTAAGCATTTTCAAAGTTAATGCTTTTGAGCTGAAATTTTGTACAGATATTATAGACCAGATACACTCTTCAACCCGTTTGTATTGATATATCCTTTCCGTAACATCCTGTACAAGAATTTATCATGCAAATACATATTTTTTGAGCAGAACTTCGGGTGACGTCGCAACATTTTTGTGCGTGTCGGCCCTAAGTATTTATACTGCTCTCATTTTAGAGCTACCGAAGATGAAGAATTTGGAATATGACAGCTTTTTCCCAAAATTTTATGAATATGGGCCTAGTCGATAGGTTATATTATCGAAGGCTTTCTTTATGTAATCATTTAGTTTTACAACAGTTTAGGTAAGTATCTATAAACTAGCTGTGTCCCGCAGTTTCACCCGCGTAAATGTCGATCCCGTGGGAATATATTAATCCAGGATGTCAGCTACTTCCATACAAAATTTTATCAAAATTGGTCCAGCCGTTTGAGCGTGAAGAAGTAACAAACATATAAACATACACACACACAAACTTTTGCCTTTATAATATTAGTGTGATTGTGTGAAATTCAGCAGAAGGGTAAAATGTCAGATTTACTATTTGCGCATTGGTTTATTAACCCTTCGTATGCCGAAACGTGGATCCTCGCGCGACACACGCTTTTCAAATGTTTTTCTAATTACGGCATTCAATCGCAGTTGCATGTCGCTAATACACACGGCTACATATCCATCTATACATTTCCAGTTTTAGCTGCTCAGCTAAAACTGGAAATATATTACAATGCGAGATCTCGCATTGTATTGGTTTTTCGTACAATCAGAAGTCAGCTTATTTATTTATTTCAGGCGATAGAGGCCCATAGATAAATACTTTAACCTAAACATACATAGTTTTATTTTAAAACAGTAGGTACTTCACTTCACTAGCTTGTACTTGTGCTGTTCTGTGGTACTTGTCCGCGGAAGCGACGGAACACCACGTCCTGCGGCCAGAAGTCTTCTTCCATGACGATGGGCAGATAACAATTCGGTACGCGCACCACGAACGCCTTGAAGTTGAGTTGAGTTGGTTAGCTTAATATTCTGGTTATGTATAGCTTGATGTGTGGCCGTGTGTACATCTTTGGCTATCATCTCCAATATCCAGAACATCACAAGTATCTTTCATATTACCGTAAGCTTTCAGAAGTCCCTAATGTATCTAATTAGGAATTTTCTTCTTCCTTTACACATATTATCGAGAACTCCCGAGAGTCTTGACGAAACTAACTAATTACTTTGTCCCGGACAATTACCGTGACCCGAGACGGTACTAAGTGATCTTTGGATCCGCAACGCTCTTAATTTGAAGAAAATGGGAGTAATCGAATTAGTTAGTGTTACTGAGCATATTGAATTATGCATGCTGTTAGTTTTGTACTGTCATGAAGATAACTATTGAGAAAACTCTATAAAAGAGGCATAAAGGCTTTATCCACCACGCGGGTCCAGTGCAGGTTAGTAGATGCCACACGTCTCCGAATATCGATATCTTATAACCAAAAATACTTAGTTTCCTCTCACAAGTCCTCTAAGTAAATAAATACATCTGTTCAATTAATCTAATAGTAACCAGTTTCAAAGATCCCAATCCTGATTAAAGATTACGAAAGATTTCCAAAAATCCAGTCAGTCTACCCATCTTTATCTTCTTCTTTTTTTATTAAATACTAGTTCACACTGTCGACTTTCTCTTAGATATCAAACCTTATCGGAGTAATAACGCTTGGTGTTCATTTACTGTCGAGTGTTGACAAAGCCCCGAATAACATGTCAGGTACTGGTTTATTTAGATCGGATAAGGACGGGACGGTACACAAGTTTTATAGAAAGGGTTTAAGAGATAAATCATGCATAATAGAGATTTATAAGAGATAATTCCATCCACGGCACGATGGGATAAGATTACTTCGAAAGGCGCTAATACGTTTCATATTGAATTGGATTAAAATGTCGATAACAAGGTAAATATTTTAGCTTAAATACGTGAGAATGGTAATTGAAAAGTTACGTGTAAAAACCTTTTTTGAGTAGTAGTATGAGTAGGACTAATTGAACGGTACAATGTTAATAATTGTATCCAATGAAAAATATACAGGGTGGCAGAAACATCGAAGGACAACCCGTTACCATGGTTTCAGTATCGACGAAAAAACAACGCATCGAGTCCTAGAAGCATGTGCTGAATACAAGGGTCAACTCAGATAAAATCCCCGAAATAAAAACCCGGAAATCTCACCATAAAACACGTCACAGAATTAGCCCTTAAGATCCCTTCCCACGATCTAATCACGAAGGACCGAATGATTCCCTTTCTTTCCATTGTCCCGTATCATGGACCCCTACCACTTATGATGTTGCATCACTTATAATGGTGGCCGATGTCATCTACTTTCACCGTCACGTATTAGGAAGCTATTAGTGGATAACCTGACGTTATGGGGCTCTGATGGACTTGTTAAGTGAATCCGATGGAGTTAAGGTGTCAGCGCATTCGTGCGGTCGTGGGAAGGTGGAGATTTGTTGTAGTGAGCTTTTGGTATAAATGGGTGAATATTAAGCTGTTGAAAGCTTATGCCAATTTTTCTGCGATGCGTTCCAAATATTATGTTGGAAAATTAGAGTGCATTTATGTTTTGAAAGTGTAGGTTAGGTTGTAGGTGTACTGAATGCGCTTATTTTTGTCTTCGTTTACAAAGTCTTTGTGTCTTTCTATATTATCTACTCTTTCTCTCCCTTCATAATTCTCACATGTGCTAGATAAGCTTTTCCTACCCATGTCCAGATTATTTTATCATGAAATTTCAAGTCTTAATAATTTGATCGCAAGCAAATGCTCATTTCTATTAAGAAATGTTACGATCCAATCCGTCGAGACCCTTACAACTTATAATTTTTATGTAATAAAGATAAATGTTGATCTCAAATTTCCATGCGTTTGTTTTACGACCGTACTTAATATCCACAGTATAGTTGTCATTAAGCCGGTAATTAGCCGGTGGAATGGCTTTCCGAAAGATATCGATGGCTTATTATGAAATTGTATTATGATATCGTCGTGTAAGTGAGTAAAGAACATAAATTCTAATGGGAGTTGCATCATAAGTTACATAGTTTTGTTTGTTTTAAGGAGCTTTGACTTTGTATGTTGTGTTTGTTTGATTAATTTGTATGTATGGCATGGAGGCTTTACTTATGCAGCGTCAGCTGAGCTGGTGTGGATGTCGCAGCCAACGGGTTTAATTAGCCGTTTAGTTAACCGCCTAGCCTTTTAACTAAACGGCGGCCGTTCAACTAACGGCCTGAATGATATTAAAATATAGTTTAGGCTGGAAGTCTGTAATCAATCACGCGAGCCGAGTCGGTCGCAGTAATTAAGCCAGGGTACCCCGACCAAGTGGTTTAGGTTAGGTTAGAACTGTGATCATCCGCGTGCGAGCCGAGAGAGCGAAGCAAGACGAACACTACTCTACAGGCCAGGCGGTTAACTAAACGGCTAATTTAAACAGTCGGCATGTACACGTCCTTCGCATGGAAGACCACCGATTATCCAAAGTGGTCTTCTACTCTGAGATGGCGGAAGGCGAACGGAAATATGTTGGTCAACATCTACGCTATAAGAATGTGTTCAAGAGGCACCTTCGCGCTTGCACTATTGATCCAACAGATTCGGAGAGGCTCGCTTCAAATAGGTCGTCTTGACGCTCTACTGTCTCATCGTCATCATCATTTCAGCCGAAAGACGTCCACTGCTGGACATAAGCCCCAACACCCCCAAGCACCTCCACTTCGACCGGTTTTGTGCTTCTCGCATCCAACGAGTTCCTGCGACCTCCTTGGTTTCCTTCTACTGTCTACAAAAATGTATTTTCTTATTCCAAAAAAAGCCTTTCGATATATACACCAAAAACGCCAAATACGTTAAGAGAGAGAGCTAAGCCCTCGTATATCTATACCTTTAAACTTGCTGGCCAGCATATATGCATTAGTTGTGACCGGGTATTTAAAAGAAAAAATCGGTCTGGCGAGTCATTATTGCGCACACGATAGGAAATAATAATTTCAAAGGGTCGTCGTTATTGAAATCGATAACGAGTATAAATATAGAATTACAATAAGTATTAATAGCCTTTCATGTTTCTTCTCGCTCTTGGTAATGTTTTTTTTTTGAGCCAGCACAGGTTTTACCAGTAGGTATGTCTTTTCTTGGGACAAAAATATTAGACATTTTGTATGTACCTACTTAACTGAAAGTTTTTATGGCACCTTATTGAAAGTTGTAAAGAGTCTTATGGCAAGTCCATAAAAAAAACGCTTAAAAAACACATATACTGGTGAAAAAAATTCAATTTCGTATTCACTTAAAGAGAGAACCGTTACAACATGGAATGCGCAACGGAATAACTTAAAAATTCATTGAAGTAGTGATGGAAACCAGTAACTGATGATTTTTATGAAAATTGTGTAAAATGGAAAGTTAAAATGCAACGTTACGGGCTATAAATTACAGTAAGTTACTAGTGAATTATGCGTCTTTATGATACTGTAATGAAATCTTGCGAAAAAGTGGTGAAAGATCTGTTGGGGGTATGTAAATAAAATTTATATCAGACGTCTCAAGGCGCCCGCAGACAAGCGCGATGCGACTCTAGTGTAACAATTTTTCTATGGAAACTTCAAGGAAATTGTCCTACTAGAGTCGTATCGCGCCAGTCTGCGAGAACCCTTTACTCAAGTGAATGGTTTACTTGTGTAAATGTCCCCGGTGGATCGGTTCACTAATGAATTCATTTTTTACTTTTCATTCGTCTTGTGTTCAGATGTTTCACTCCGAATAAAAGACATAAATTAACAAAACTGAGAAACAATTTTAATTAAGGAAGAACCGTAAGTTTATCTAAAGGAAGAACGGACTTTTCAAATAACGAAGCTTTAACTAATATTGTTTTAGGACTTTCGTACAATATTGGCAACACAATTTTAGGCGCTTTGCTCTCGAATAGTAGGTACAGTGCGTGCAACGAAAGATGAGACTTGACACACCACGTGGTTTGGCATGCGCAATACACGATTTTAGGTCTCTTTAGCGGTATGAGGTCTGAGCGCGGGACGGAACCGGCCGTCATAGGGGCGGCGGAAAGAGCGCGGGAGGGGGAGTCAAGTCTCATCTTTCGTGGCGCTAACTGTACATGACTGCAGCGGTCTGCAAAAGATACATTTATGGACGAACATGAAACACCCACCACACGAGAAACGACACATACTTCAGTCTATCAATGTCTGGTTGCGACCAAGGTTTGTATCGTACTTTTCTCAAATAACGCGTGGAAATTCAAACTACGAGTATGTAAGTACCTAAATTAAATGTAAATTCTAGAATCAATGAAGAACTACCATAATTTTTCACGCGCCAATGTGCATTCATTACTTTAAAAAGCTCTTTTTGCAAGCCAATTCGAAATTTAAATATTCCTTGGTTGTTTAAGTAAAAAAGTATGTTCCATTTTTGAATAACACGATAGATACAGTTTTCATCATGGTAATTTATTCGGCCGTTAAACACGACATCATTCTCGATTTATCACGAAGAAGATTACAAGCATTTGGAGAAAATAAACTTGAAATATGCATAGCGGCACACCAGCATCCTTCTTTCTTTACGCAAGCAGTACCTAACATCACCAATTCATTTAAAAAACCTGGCGATTATTGGATTAACTCTTTTTGTTCTAAGTTTACGAAGCGATCAGCTGAAAACGTTGTTATGTTTCAATAAAGTAATCACTTAAATTAGTTTGGCTTCAATTAATGTCGAAACTCGTTGATTATTCTGCATTTCACGTGTAAATTGAAGCTGTTACGCGATAATTGATCCATTTTTAAATTAGCAGTGTGTGTCGAGTACACTAATAATAATTGTTGTGTTTGTTGTCAAATCACGCGTTAAACAGACTTGCACCAGTTTTAACGAGGTGTGGATGTAACACGAGAAAAAATGACGCGGTTTGGCGGAATTAATCGCCGAATTACTTAAAGAATTTTTGCATGCACTTGTGGCGGCATCTGCATTGCCACATGCCAACTACTCATCATACTGACGTCACGCAAAATCCTGCATCGCGCAAGCGGAGTTTACCGCACAGCTAGCATACATATAAACAACATACCGACATCAATCGTCGGGCAGTACATAATACCCGTCTGGTCGGAGAATCCTCTCTCTTCTATGGAGAACCTTTACACCCTTTTCCTCAGCACATCCATACACTAAAAAAAATCACCTGAACAAGGTTTGTCGTAGAAAGTTGTTTTGGTTTTTCGAGCCTACATATCTAAATTATTACATACTGCTTAAATATTAACAGAATAAATTATGCATTACTAGCTGCGCCCCGCGGTTTCACCCGCGTAAGTTTCGATCCCGTGGGAATATCGGGATAAAAACTATCCTATGTCCTTTCCCGGGACTCAAACTATCTCTATACCAAATTTCATCGAAATCGGTTCAGTAGTTTAGGCGTGAAGAAAAGACAGACAGACAGACAGAGTTACTTTCGCATTTATAATATTAGTTTGGACAAGGAGAAGAAATACCAAGACTAAAAACTATAGTGAGATACTCATTATAAACTCTCGAATATATGGCTGATAATCAAATTATTTACAAAATTTAAATGAAATGTACAAAATCAGTTCTTAATTTTCTTCTCAATAGGGGTTCTCGAATATATCCTGCATGGCTGGGTGTTTCGTATTAAAGTCGTGTCCGAATATGTACTTAATACTGATTTATTTATAATGGCATGGACGTGTGGCTTTCTGCCAAACCTTGCCAGTATTTCCATTGTGTCTTGACTATAACACTCATCCTTTTTGGAAAAGGAAGGAGGAGGTTTTATTGTATTTGGTGTAATGTGAGTTTTATATTACGACTTACGAGTATGTTGATGTTTTAACTTTTTTAACCGACTTCAAAACAGGAGGTTCTGCATTCGACCCGTATGTATGTATGTATGTTTGTATGTCCGCGATATTCTCAAAAAGTAATGAACCAATTTTGATAATTCTTTCACTAATGTGATCTACATACTTTCAGGATGGTTTTAGTAATATAATGCATTAGGTAATTATTCTTATGTACGAAGTTATATGCATAATTGTACTGCATCTCCGGTATTTCTATGCGAATTTTGATGATTATTCTAATCTGTGTCTTCAATTCTTCAAAGCACTAGTGTTAATTGTATTTGTGTGGGGTAGGTACAACTAAGAAAGTGAAAAATAAAAACTTTTTTTTTATTATTTTGACAAGCCGTGCACTCGACGGGATTTCCCACAGAAAAATGTTCCACTCAGACACAGTATAAATATACAGTAAAACATCTTCATACAAACGTGCCGCTCTCGGTTTGAATGTGTGCGTGCGCGCCGCGCGCCATGTCGGCACGCGATTTCACGCACACGCTAGCATAATATATGAGGGAATAAGGTGGCGGCAGTGCGGGCTGTGCAGCGCGACTGTGAGCACGCGCGTACGCTACATGACCGCTTGCGTTCGTCAACTCTCGCCGGCGGCGGCCACTTAAATTACGAGTATCATGACTTCAAAAAGGGGAAACAAATATTGTAGTGTTTTCGGGTGCCTCAATAATGATTTCGCAAACCCGGACTTATCATTCTTCATAGTTCCTACTCAACCAGAAATGTAAGTACCTACTTATACTTAAATATTATTAGAAAATGTGGTATTGTATTGTTTATTTCACAGTTTATTTGCTTTATTAAGAGCGTAGCCGAGTCGCATTTTTCCATATAAATTTATTCCCAAATTTACTTTCTGAATACTATGTTTAGAGCTAAAGTTTATTTTAAGAAGTCTAGTTTTACTATAATAAAACAGAGGATTGAGTTCGAAACATCGTTTAGGTAAACGTATTTGTCGCGTATAGATGTAATAAGGGCAATTTCACAATAATTAATATTGCAAATTAATTACCATTGAAATTATTTTTTTTTTTTTATTGTCTGATGTGTTGTTCAATCCAAATATGGTGTCTTATACACCCATTACAGGAATTACGGCAAAGATCGAAATTTACTCATGATCCCACCTGATGATTTTGTCGATAATGTAGAAAGGATGGAGCAGGTGTTTCGCAAAGCGTTCGAAAAGGACCACATCAACATGACATCAACATTAAAATTGGCCGGTCAATTTACGATCAACTGAATGATATAGAATTTAAGATGCCCTGTCCATGCTTTCCCAAAAGCTTTTTACAAAAACTTTACATAAGAATGAGAATTTACTTTACATTAACAAATAATAATAAAGCGTTCCGGACGTGCAGAAACAGGAGAAAAATTTTCTCGGTATCAAATTTGTAACTTAGTATTATAAATGTTATGTGAATAAAGGCTTTTTATTTTTACTAAATTTATGAATTGGTAAAATATTCAATCATAATATGCTTTTTTATTTCATAAATTTAGATCAAGTGCTGCTTGTTCGAAAATATTAACTAAAAGTAAAAGTGACAACCCTGGGGATCAACGCAAGAGTAGGCTAATAACTCGGCGGGCGGCCTTAGATAACTTACTGTATATTTATACTGTGACTCAGAGCACTGATTTCAACCGCACTTAGTGATGGGATATACTTTTTGAAAAACTTCTTACAATGTTTCATCCATTATAAAACCTCTTTATTTTTTTAAAGTAGATTTTGAAAGTGAAAATACTCATTGGTTTATTTTACTACAAGTATCATTGTAGTAACAGCTGGAAAAAGGACCAGTGCTGGATAAAAGATCTTTCCTAAATAAATACATCAAAACAATGTAGATATTTTTGTCTCATTAAAAATGTTCCAACGCAAACCACGCATGAATAATGAACTGCCAAGCTTTGCACATATTCTTGAAATATGTATATTTGTTCCGCGACAAAAAACTTGCAATCAGCGGGATTTTCTACACACACAAGTTTCAAGTATGTAATTGAAATCCTCAAGGAATCAAGTTAACGTTCCCACTATTGTTAATTTTTATTAATTAACACAATTTATCGTGTGAATGAAACTCCAATGCTGGAATTGTATTTCCGGAATAAGCAGATATTTAACCCTTTATACATTGGCCAGTGGCGTGCATTGCATATAGGCATATAAGCAGTGCCTACCTCGATATATCAACATAAGCCTGTCAATTACACTTTAGTGTGTGTGCCCTACAATTAAGAAACTCACTAAATTATTTTCATTTTGAACTTAGTTCCTGCCGGGGGTCCCCCGACCACACGTTTTTTTTTTTCTGTTTAGTGACCGCATCTGTCTAGACTAGACCTGGCCTAGTGCCTACCTATTCTGAAAACAAATGTACGCCACTGACATTGGCATGCATACAATACAAAGTGTAAATAATGGTGTCCATCGCTCTCTTTGTACAAAATAGACTTATTATTGGATTTACTAACGCAGCAATGTATAGGTAATCCCTTTTAATGGAAAACTTCAAGCCAGTAACAAAATTCCTTCGATAAACCACCCAGGATCGTTTTATTACTTCTCCCCGTGTATACCAAATGGCGTCACGATCGTAATTTTAGGCTTCTAACTAAAACCCGTAACGATAATTTCGTGGTCGGTAATGAAATAACCTACGAGTACCTTTGACATTCGTCACGAAAGTTATAGGTTTTTTTATGTCAACCGTGACCAATCAAATTTTCTACCAACTTAAGTTGTGTGTATATTCAAATGACATTTACCAACCCGCACTCGGCCCGCGTGGTGGATTACGGCCCACTCCCTCACACCGAGAGGTGGCCTGTTTCCTAGCAGTGGGAATATTATAGGCTGCATACAACAGCAACAACAATATTCAAATGACAACTGTCATTTTTGACAGTTTAAAGAAATGGCTATAATACGTCAAGTTGACGTAATGTGTCAATTTAATAATTTTCCCCTGACTTGTACACTCTTGGGCAGTGTCAAGCGAGTGAAAATCATTTATTTCAAACTAGCTGACACGGCGAACTTCGTACCACTTCAGATTAATTTTTGTTATTTTTTCCCATGTTTTAATAATTGTTCTGCTATTCGGGGTGAAGACAAATCCAACAAACAAAATATCATTAAAATCTGTCCAGCCGTTCTTGAGTTATAAATGGTGTAACTTACCCGACTTTGTCTTATATATGTATATACTGCAGTATTAGTAGCTACTGCATGTTCGTTTTTTTCGCCATTTATCCTTCTTGAAGATTATAATCAACCTCTTTTTTTGATAGGCCTAATATAAAAAGAGGTTGATTATAATCTTTAAGAAGGATGAATGGCGAAAAAAACTAACATCCACTAGCTACTAATACTGCAATACGTAGGCACATAAAAGGCACTTTGGATCGTCAGTATGGTTTTAGCTAGAAACCCCCTAAAAAGCCCTATAAAGTTAATTAGCATAACAAATAAAAATCCTTCGTCTTAAAAGACGTGTGAGTACTTGAATAGAAAGTAGAGTCGCGCAATTTCCTCTTTTCTTTGGCTATGTAAGCGCCGGGATCGGGTAAAGTGGGTCAGTGGGCCGCGTAGGACTCATCAATAATAAATGTCTAGTGCACACTTACGTTCATTTGCTGTTTTAGTGTGTCCCGGGGGTAGTTAATGAGTCGATTTAAGGCTCTGATGGTCGGTTTTCTTCAATTTAAAATACTGATGATAATCCTTTCATCTTCATCTTCATTTATTTATTCATCAGATATAGCTAACAGTTTACACCAAATCGCTTATTATCTATGCTAATTCTACAAAATTACATTAAAAAAATAATCAATATTCATCAATATTTTTAAACTAGCAGCGCCCCATGCTTTGACCCCCATAAGTTTCGATCCCGTGGGAATATCGGGACAAAAAGTGTTTTATAGTTAATCCTGGTTATAAACTATCTGTGAGAAATTTCATCCAAACCGCTCAATAGTCTTTGCGTGAAAGAGTAATAAACATCCATCCATCCATCCTCACAAACTATCACGTTTATAATATCATAGTAGGAAGAAGAAAACCCACCAAGTGTGTGAAATAGCAACACCTCTTGGGTGAAATAGGTACACCTCTTGGGTGAAACAGGTACACCTCTTGGGTGAAATAGGTACACCTCTTGGGTGAAATAGGTACACCTCTGCCCCTTGGGGGTAGCGAGGCATGTTATGTGTACTGTATGATGAAAGGAGGTTTCCAATTCCTCATTTGATGATTCTACGGTTATTATGAACTGATGAGGTATAAATAAAATAAATCAAATCAAATCTCATATAAAATTTTTACAAACACTGGACACGACAACACGCAGAACGCAGCAGCGCTCCAGTGCGGACGGGCAGCCTGCGCGCGTTCCCGCACCCGCGCCCCAGCCTGGCCAAACTCTCCGGGTTGCTACTGAGAAATTCCTGGTAAAAAAAAAAAACAATAACACTTTGCCTGACCTGGGAATCGAATCCAGGACCTCATGCTCAGAAGTAGCGTTTGAGACCACTAAACCAACAAGGCAATCTTTTACAAAAGTTGTTTAATCTTATCAAAGACATCTTTATTGGTCCATCCATTGGCTAGAATGTCATCCATCACAACATCCGCCAAATACAAAGCATGCTACCTTCTGAAATTCGCAGTCACCAACATTAGATCAGATAATTCATATTCAGAGGCTCCAAGCCATAACTCACTGTTTATTCAAGATTTATAGATTAGAGGTGGCATTAAGATAATGATAGTAATGTGGGTGTCTGTCGAGTTGCTGTCGAGTTGTCGGCCGCTCGTTACAGTCTTGTCTTTGATTCGGTGTGCGGACAAAGGCGTCTTGCGAAAGTGGTCGTGTTTGGCCCCCGTTGCCCCTTGCGCCCTTGACATGTTGAATCATATTGGCAGACAAAGGACGGTAGCTTTGGGTTTAGCGTCTCTGGAGTGGGTACCTCCTCATTTTGAATTTGGAAGTACTTAGCTGAACAACGTAAGTAATGAAGGGTGCTAAAAGTGGGTTTTTTGTTTGAAGTATTTATTGTTGTTTCAAGTTGGGAGTACTTAAATTAAACGTTAAATGCCCCTACCTGCTTACTAATTTATAAGAGGTCTCCTGACAGTAAAGGGCCGCTCCGAGAGCAGAGGTGACCCAGTGGTAACGGCTCCGACTTACGAGTTAGGTCTAGGAAGTAACACGGATGGGTTTTAGTCAGTAAGAGTCTGACACTCCCTTCCGCTCCACCCAGAGCGGGAGGGGTCATTTGTGAGAATAACCACTGCTTTCAAAACAGTGAAGAAAACATCGTGAGGAAACCGGCAAGTCCTAGAACCAAAAATCCGAACACATGTGACATTTACCAACCCGCAATGGGCCCGCCTGGTAGATAACATCTGGCGTCGTGTCCGGACTTTCGCATCAAGTCATCTCAGCCGTAGTAGCTACGAGTCTTATGTGTTTGGGTCTTGTTACAGCATTTTCATGATAACACAGACCCAACACACTGCATTTATCAGCTTTTGTCCAATACCCCGCAATACCGACAAGTCCAAGGTTATTTTGTAACCCACTTCACATTTTATGCGTATACGTTATAGTACGGATAATGTTGCCATGTGCAATGCCAAATTGCGTACAAAAGCCATTATGTGTCCGTTTTAATGGACAAATTGGCAACCATAAAACATGTGATAATTAACAGTGATTTGCAAACTGAATGGACTTTAGAATGTTCAGTTTAATTGCTGTTTCGATTCTTGTATGCAAAGTTGCAGTGTTATTCCGACACGTGAATAACTGACGTAAATACCTAGTTCACAACTCTGCGCCAGTTACGTATATGTAGGTACATACCATACCTACACATTTGCGTCCCCTTCCGGAAAGTCGCCGTGATGTTACGTAAAAATATTTTGAAGCTTCTTTGACATTTAAAAAAACAAACCCTACTTGATTGCAGATCAGTGGTGGCCCAGTGGTAACGTCCGCGACTCACGAGTTGTAGGTCGTGTGTTCGAACCCAGACAGGCGCTTTACTTTGTGGAAATTATTTCATCACCAGTGCTTTTAAAACGGTGAAGGAAAACATCGTGAGGAAACCGGCATGTTCTAGAACCAAGAAATTCGAAGACATGTGACATCTACCAACCCGCACTGGGCTCGCGTGGTGGATTAACAGCCCACTCCCGCTCACAGAGAAAAGGCCTGTGTTTTTCACCGCAAAGACGAACATACGCAAATACATTGGTATTTAACACCTCGCAACAATATTCACACGATTCAACTTGCAAATACAAATGGCGAAGTGGACCCAACGTCCATTCAGAACAGGCACATGTGAATGTGCGTTCATTATCTATGAGCAGCGAGTTGCAACAGTTATGCTAACTAATGTCGGTTCACGTAGGCTGTGATGGCATTCTTGGTAGTTACTTTAGGGTTATATTTCGTTTGAGTAGGTGTTGGTATAGAATAGGAATACGAATTTGGCAAAATATATTCTAGTTAGCTAAAGTACCTACTCGAATTTTCTTACGTTTTTTGCAATTTGCAGGTTGTATGATGAAATTGATGATCAAAATATCATTCGTGACCATAACAAATATTTAGGTATGTACAGAATTGTAATAATTAAAATCATCAATGTTGTATTGACGAATTTGTCAGAATTGGCCTCATTATGTCATGAGAAATAGCCACTGAATAGGGTCATTTGAGCTAAGAGAGTTGTGATTTAGTTATGATGATTTTAATTATTATAATTCTGTACTTAAATACATAATCGTCGCGAAACATATTTCGATCAACATTTAACCTGAGAGATGCTGACCTGCATATTGCAAAAAACGAAAGAAAAGTTTGCAATTTCGTGGTATACCCTGACTCTTTCAACCTAGTGCTTAAATTAATATTGAATTAATAAAATGACAATTCGCAAAAAGCTATGTTTCCGCCCGGGATCGAACCGGGGGCCTTCTGCGTGTTAGGCAGATGTGATAACCGCTACACCACGGAAACTTGAAACTCGATGCTTTAATTGTCAACCGCTCAGCGCTCAGTGGTCATTCTTCAAGTTCTCGGTCAACGTAACATTGACGCAATGGAATGAGTTAAATTCAATTCAATTATTTTATTTCAGATAAATCCATATAGTGTTAGTATAACTTAGCCTAATGTTAGTCAGCGGCGGCCCTAGAATTTTTTTTAAAAGATGGATGGAAACAAAATCTACTTACATCGCAACGTTGCAACAAAATGTTTTCTCAAATTACACCAGGGTTTCATTTAATGAACCCCAAGATTAGGGCTTGCCTAGCCTAATCAAATTGGCCTAATTTAGGGTCGTTTGTTGTAGACCCTCAGAAATTCAAACGAAATTTTGCTGCAAAATACTTGTACTGAAGCCTTCCACGCAGGTAGGTAGGCAATTCATCATTAGATTTATATGTCAATTACTGAACGTATGATTGCCACAATAAATTATATGCACACATCGTTAGCGAAATAGCAGGCTACTTCAAACTACGTGTGGGGCATTCTGTCGTCTATTTTTGAAGTGAAAACTTCTTTAGCGGCGTTGCACACTTTTTTGTAATGGGTAAAAAATGTTAAACTCGCGTCAGGACATCGCGTCAGGACACGTGACCGCCAGGAGAGACTACACCAGGGGAGAAAGAAGAAGAGGAAAAAGAGGAGAGGAGGGGAGGGGGGAAAGAGAGGGGGATACTTAGTAGTTAGGAGTAGTAACTCCTAACTACTAAGTATCCCCCTCTCTTTCTACGGCGGCGCCAACCGAAGTGAACCAAGTGACACACGACAATGGATGGATGGATGGATGGATGGATGGATGTGGATGTGGATGGATGGATGGATGGACAGCTGATGGCTCGACCGTCTGTGTAGTAGCCACACTGCTGCGTATTCGTAAAATTCGTGTATATAAAGTGTTTAAAATATGGAAATTGAACAAAGTGCATCTATTAATGAAAAAAGTGACGCAGAAATAGTGAAAAAAAAAATGAGTTATATTAATTCAATTAATAACACTAGTTTACATGGGTTTTGTCCTTGAAATAAAAAGTGTTTTTTCTTATCATTTGAGATGTACTGAGTTTAAAAAAAATAGGAAAAAAATTTAATACGTCACGTTTCCAAACTATTTATTATTTTTGATTTACAAAAATATGCCCACAGAAATAATAAAAAAAAATTAAAATGTATTGTCTTAGCTTTTTTCTTGTATTTATTTGTGTCTGTGTCTCTTATAACAGACCAGCAGTAATCACCTAACATGGCTTGGTCCCAGTATCCTTTATAATTTTGTTCAAAAAATTTCAAATCCTGATGAAAATGCTCTCCATGTTCGTCGCTGAATTCTCCGAGGTTTTCAGGGAAGAAATCGAGGTGCGAATGAAGGAAATTAATTTTTAGAGACATGTTGACACCCATTCGTTGAAAATTGTGTAATAAATCAGCAATTAACTGTCTGTAATTTTCATTTTTTTTATTGCCCAAAAATTCTTTTTTTATAACAAGTCGTAGTGAATTCCAAGCAGATCTTTCAATATCCGAAAGACTGTTTTCAAATACCTCATCTTTCAACATTTTTTTGATTTGAGACCGGAATTTTGAAATAACAAAAATATGCTTCTTTCAGAGATTCTGTTATGGGATATCCTTTGTTAGATATAATAAATTCACCACAAACGTAACAAAATCGGTCGGGATGTACTTTACACAACCTTTTTGACATTTTAAAAACAATATTTATTCAAGTGAACACTACAATGCAACAAAATTTTAGAATGAATTCAGAACCAACTTGTGGGTAGGCTTAAAATAAAGTGTGTAGATAACTTGATTCTTTGACGTCATAAGAATAAAACAAATATATGTTTGCGTTTAGTTATTGTCACTAAATAACACGATATGAAATTCACTGGAAGGACATGAAATTTATTATATTTTGTAAACTAGTGTAATTATTGATTTATTTCAACGTTAATATTCAAGTTTTCACTTCTGCCGGCACTCCCGGAGTGCAACCCGTCTTTTTTTATGGATCGAGCTCGTGATAGATTGGTATACTATAAGAGATAAATCTTGAGATCTTTGACCCTTCATCAGATCCTCATGCTGATAGAGGTACTTACAGAATAAACTCAGACATATTCACTCATTCTCTTTTGCCAATTTATTTGGGGTCAGCGAGTCAGCGCAACATGTCTTCTTCCATACTTACTTCATTCTCTATAGTCGTCATCTCAGTAGTCACCCCCCTTTTTATCTATATCATGTTTCATGGTCTTTGCCTTAGCCATCCACATTCATATTATCAAAACTTTCCTCACGCGATATTCCTTAAATCCATACTATCCAATTATCCATACTATAATAATTATTATAAATTCGAAAGTAACTCTGTCTGTCTGTATGTACCTTTTCACGCCATCACTGAACGGATTTAGATGAAATTTGGCAGAGAGATAGATTGCATCCTGGGGAAGAACATAGGATAGTTTTTATCCCAGAAATCATCCTTTAAGGGGATGAAAAGGGGGGTGGAAGTTTGTATGGGAATCGATAACCGATTTAGATGAAATTTGGTATAGAGATAGTTTGAATTGTGAGGAAGGATATAGAATAGTTTTTATCCCCGAAATTATTCCTTATGGGTGTAAAAAGGGCGGTGGAGATTTGTAACGAGAATCAATAAAAAAGGACTATTAATACTTTTATCGCGGGTGAAACCGCGGGGCACTGCTAGTTACCTATAAACCGGACATCTTCCGACATCTAGGAGTAGCATCAATTTATCCAGATTTTAAGTTACTGTGTTACTGCGAAGGATACATAACACATTAGGTTCCATCTTTGTCACATAATGGCGTCATTCAGTCTAGAATGTACCATTACGTCATAAGAGATAGATTAACTTGAACAAAATAAATTAATTGGTCATAAAACTGTCGCTGTGGCATAATCAAATTATACTTTATCATTTATTGATTGACGTCAGACCATCCCACGTTTGTAGAGATAAGTTGATTCTGAGTACAAACCACTTAAAAGCACCGTACCTACCTAATTTTGTTAAAGCCTACAATATGGTTTTAAGTACTTAACCCTTTCTCTCTACCGTAGTCGGGTAAAATTAAGCTTTTTTCATGAATGAATGATAATAATTGGGTTTCCTGAGTCCTTTCCTCTTTGATTAGCTAAAAAGTTATTCTTTTTTTTTTTTCTTTCTCAGCGCTGCGTTTGGCACTGCGGTGGTGGCGGTCGCTGTGCCCGCGAAGCCGCTGCAGCACACTACCGCGCTGTCTGCCGAGCCCTTGTTGCTGAAGCGCTGGAACTGGCCTCATTCCTCGCGAGGGTCAGAGTAGGAGGAGCCAGGGACATGGGCGCTGCAGAGGACACCGCGAAACATCTTGACACGCTACGGTTTTCAGACTGGGTGGGTATCTTGAAGGTAGGACGAAGGAGGATAAATAGTGACTACAATGTTGTTTGATGTTGAATGAATGAGGATTTTTGTTGGTTGGGATGAGTAGCATGGAGTCGTTGCCAAATCTGTACACGGCTATTCAGTAGGTCCAAGGATGCATGGTGCAGACAACAAAGCGGCTGTAGCGCTGTGACCGCGCGGTTCTAATTTGTATGAGCACCGTGATGCAGTGCTGCAGCCGCACTGCTGTCGCGCGATTGATTGCAGCTAATTTGATCTGTTAGGCAATATCAGCAAGCTAACTAACTTTAAGGTTAAGAAACCCAGGGTGAAAGGAGGAAAGGGAAAATACGAGAAATGTCTCATGGTTTAGAATTTAAAAAATTTGGTAAAAGTTGAACTTCGCCATAGACTTGAAATTCCTAACCTTCATAACCACTAACTTAAGGTGGAATGTTTCGAAGCATGAAATGATTCTGGTTGTACGTATGTTAGTTAAGGACTTAAAGAAGCTTGGAAGTACGGTAACAATAATAAAAAGTATGATTAGTTAATTACCTACTGGAATAAATGAAAATAGTAAGTTATTTAGAGACGGTTTCTAAACTCAAACCCCACTATCTAAGTTGCTACGCACTATGTCGGACCTGTCAACGAAGATACGGGCCCGCTCGAAAATAGTTGATCCGTTAGGTAAAACAAATGAAAATTTAAATTTTTCGAAAGGGCAAAAACCATATTATAGGTCAGTGGCAAAACACATTGTAGGGACAGCTGACAAGTCGTGTTGTCATTCATTCTTAGTTCGGGCTACGAATTAGTCTTATGTGCGTAGGTGATATGGAGTTGGAAATTTCCCGTAACTTCGACCGAAACTACGGATTTCGTGACCCCCTTATACGATAGGTCAAAAGTCGTAACCTTCTGCTTCTGGGGCAGTCGAGCAAAAACTAAGGACCACCAACATAGAACACAGATCACTAGAACCTCATTATGTAGGTACTATCGCGTTCAAGTTCCCAAAGAAACGCATGCAGATTGTAACGCGTTGCCTAATGTATACCTCGCGATGCATTATTAATGTCCCGAGCTATTCTCAAGTAATTCGCGTTAGGCTCGTATTGGGCAAAGAGCGGCACGATTAGCGGGTCTGGTCACAAAGTAGAACATTGCAGTGTTATTCTGTAACGACGTGCGTCCACCTTTGATCTCATTTCTGTCTCAAAAATAATTTAGACACTTCCTCTTCTTAGCATGTCGGTGGCAAAAACAACAAGTTCTTTTTTATATTTGTTTGGCCCAAAATTCAGCAACGCGCTGACGCAGCCATTAGATCTTCACGTGTGCAGATGACCAAGTTTGGAGTTGGGCCATTATCTGTGGAGAGACGCCACGTACACACTGGAGGTCTGGGCCGTCCATGAACCCCCACTTGAGGAAGTGGTCCTTGCTGCGGCCTCCTTGGGTACGTTGTCTATTTAAGGTTTTCCAAGTAGGCTACGGTAACTTGTGCCCGGATGGGAGGCTTTATTTATTTATTTATTTATATATACTTTATTGTACACCACAAAAATACATAACATGAAATAAACACATTAAACACTACAAAATATACAATGGGCGGCCTTATCGCTTTCTGCGATCTCTTCCAGGCAACCTTGGAATGGACAGTGATTTCCCTGGACATAAAATGGGGCTGTTGTTGGTGCAAATATTATGTATACAATACAATAAAATAGATACACAGATAAATACATATCCAAAATTATAGATCTTTCTGATGGTTCAATAAAGAATATATATAAATCAGGAGGTTTAAGCAGTTTAGACACTGAAACTGCTGTTGCAAAAGTTAGTTCTATTGAGTTTACAGAAAAGTTTCGTGATTGATTGAATGACAGACCACACAGCTTCAGCCACTGAAGATGAAAACACGTTTCGATGAAATATTCTATAAAGCAGACTGATGAATGATGACGAAGTGAAAGGAGTATGTATCTAAAATGTTAGAAGAAGGTGGTGTTCTGAAGTTTCTGCCTAGGAAAAAAAGCGTAGGCCTATCTTTATTCTATAGAGGTGCACTAAGAAAGGAGGTTTTGTAACTCCACCCCTGAGCTGATAAAACGGGATGTTGGTATTTGTATGCAAAATAAGTCGAGGGATAAGCTGGTCTATACAACGTCTCTAAACTCGCTAAACGCGCCGCTTCTGCACAAACGCAGCCTTAGTCTACGCGTAAATATTTATGGCACTCAGGTCTAGTAATGAGAATTCCTCCCCGTAATGTATGCAAGGTATTTATGCCTACTTTTTAGTGGCTGTCTCTGACTGTATGAAAATTGGAGTTGTTCAAAGGTGAAATGTTCGTCTTTTGAATTTGTAAGAACGATAATTTAGTCATGGTTTTGGAATTGCAATTTACTGCTAATTAATTAGTAGAATATGAATTGCTATCCTAAATTCCTAACTAATATTATAAATATGAAAGTTTGTTTGTTTGTTTGTTACCTTTTCACGCCTAAACCACTAAACAAGTCATCCTGAAAATTTGCTTATACATTGTCAGGAGTACAGAAACGGTACCTTTCATCCCGAAAAAAAGTGCTTTACCCGAGGAAAACAACATTAAAGTTATTATGATAATAGATGGCGTCACGTGTATGTCCGTTTCTTTACACCTGACAACGTATATGCAAAATTTCAGGACGATCCGTTCAGTGATTTAGGCGTGAAAAGGTAACAAACAAACAAAATTACTTTCGCATTTATAATATTATAGTTAGGATAGGATTTCATGCGGACGAAGTCGCGGGCAGCAGCTAGTTTGAAATAAGTGAAGATTGTTAAAGAGTGGTACTTTATCCGTCTAGTTTTCATCCAATAGCTCTTAGGAGTCTTAGGCGAGTCGTTTTCATTCTGTTCGATTAAATTCAAGCCAAAATTTGCTAAAATGATTGGAACAGGGAAGATGGTGTGTCCCTCTGATCTTTTAGGTTAAGAAAACGTCACCTATCAAAGCTATCTTCAAAATATTTGAGTCCCCTTTTTGTAACTGAAACCTTCGTTATCATATTTTGTAACACCATGTTATTTTCAATTGTAGTCAAACCGAAGGATATGGAGAGCATTACAAGTACGTAGAATGAAAAATTGATGGTGTAGTGAAATTATCGCTTTTAGTCATTTGTAAATACAAAGAAATATTAATGCTGATGGTTTAACCAAAGGTAGATAATTTGGAATGCATGCTTATTAGATGTCACAACTTCAACATCCTCCTGGAATGTGTATTGTCATTAATTGATCATTAGTCACACTCAGACATTACCTACATACCGTAGGTTATAATAACATTTTACGTGTCAAGGTTTCCCTACAAGCGTATTAAATGGTCTAACGAATTTTGAGTTAATTATTCAACAAAATCTTTGTACCTACCTATCTTAAAATAAAACCCCAGCTCAGTTTGTGTTCCTAGTTCAAAAATTATACCTAAATATATACCCAGCAGAGGTAAATCCTCCACCGCTTCAAAATTAATTAAAGCTTTTTGCTGCTACCTGCGAAGTCTTGACGTAAACGCCTGCAAGAAATCTTATAGCACGAGTACTGCGTAAAACTAATTGCTGTTACAAATATTTCAGGCGCGGTTTTGGATGCAAGTCATCGGCGAATTACGGATGGGTGTTAAATTAAAGAAAGTAAATTATTCAAGGACACCAATAGAGTACGAGTTAACGCCGTACGAAATATTAATGGATGACATTAGATCCAGGAGGTACACGCTACGGAAAGTTGACGGCGCGATACCTCCAAGGTAAGCGTAAGAACAGTTGCTGTTATAAAAGTCTTAGTAACTGTAATGTTGATGATTTTTGCTCTGTATATGTGCACATTAAACTTAAGATAAATGTAACAGACGCATAATTGGATATGATTGAGTCTAAAAATAAACTTCTAATCGAAATTCTTACTGCTAGTGCTATGTGTATTTTTTTTTTTTAATTGCTTAACATTTATTTTTGTTTACAGTGTGAAGAAAGACGCTCATGCAATGATTCTCGACTTTATTAGAAGTAGACCCCCACTTAAAAAGGTAAGTAACCTAATTATTTGGAATATACACTCACAAAAACAACAAACTAAACTGTCGTGGCTAGCTTTAACTTTGATGTTCTGCCACAGAATACTTAAAGTACTACGTACAGAAAGGCCACTCCCTTCCCCGCACTAACATCAGTTACCGCACCTCACCCCGCACTTCGGCGAATTCGTCGCAGTTCTTTAACAAGAGCGCTCGCAAACACAAGTACCTCACGCACACATTCATACGTATACAAACGTCATTTTTTAATGTAGTAGTAGTAGGTAATTATTTTGCGAGCGTTGTATGGAGTGTCCGGGGTGTGGTTCTGCTTCAAGTATTCCCTTTTACACAATTCTTTAATTCATTTCTAAGCCTTGTACCTGTAATTCGATGTTTTCTGTGTCCACTTTATTTCATGCTGAAACTAATTATTATTTTATCTGTGAACTTAGGCATCAGACCGCAAGTTACCGCCGCCTCGTCGGGAGGTAACACCCCGAGAAAGGCTTCTGGCCTCCATTCAAGTTGGCAGGCAACTGCGACCCACCCCGTACTCAAGGCGATTATGTAAGTACTTTTGACTATCATATTTTTTCTTATTTGCGTAGGTACCTACAGTAGAAGTGTAAGTATGCAAGGAGCAAGTTTCAGGTGCTAATAACGGTTGCTATGTGCCCGTTCAAGCGTGTCCATGATTGGTCCTCAAATCGATTGGAATTATTATGCTAGCAAGACTGCAAACGTACAAATGGCAATGCCAGGTCCATTCAGCAATAAAAAAATATATATGAGCGGAGTCCTTTTTAGTATTTTTTAATATTTAATACCATCGACACAACAATAATTTGTCTGTTTACTGAATGTTGTCACGTGTAATGTAATTTAATGTCCATTTAATCCCTTTCCGCACCCTAATTGCGTAACACACTATCAATCCGAATCGGAATCATTTCGAAGCAAATTGCTAATCCATTGCTTCATAAGTTCGAAAAATATGTCTGCTCAACACGTAAATAACGCAATGAATGTTGTTTAACTGTCAAAATGAAACCGATTCCGATTGATAAAGTGTTACGCAATTGCCCCACTGGTCCTAATACAGCAACTTGTTACAGATCCTTCCCTCGAATCCTATTCCCAAAGAAGACCCCAATTGAGAATTAGGATGCCCTTTTATCACCTATTTGGCGTAATAATAATGTCAATATTTATCTATCGTTTAATGCGGGTATGTCACGTAAAAATTATTAATGTCATTAACTTTTCAATAATTAAACATATTATTATGACGTACTTTTTAAAATAATATAATGATTAATTCATTATGTGCCTTGTTTAATGTTGTGAGCAACGTACTAACTTGCTACTTACTGCTATTGTAACTCTAGATTTTTATTTATTTATATCAATTTATAATATTGTTTAAGCACTTATATTATATAAAGTTTTTTATATAGTTTTGTATTTTACAGTACCAAATAAAGAATAGTATTTTTTATCACAACTGATAATATTGCTTAATCAATTTTTATATTTTTGTCACCTAGATTTGGAAGTGAACATCTACAAGTTCGGCAATAAAAATTTGGGGTTGCTCTTCATCATTTATTTATTTACTTGCATGTTTTAGTTGCTCACACCAAGTTCATAGCCATTAAATAAATGTTTAATTTAGGCCTTTCTTTCAGTAACAATTTGCATCATATACACTTATATGATGTACGGCGCTCTAGTTTTATAACAGATCGGTACACAATGGTGTGATTAAATGTTTTATGGCACTCTTGGTAGGATAGAACATATTTTTGTTAGATAAATGCGGTAATGATTTAAGGGATGATAAAATATAGATAATTGGTTAGTTTGGAATAGTGTCCATTTTAAAGATCTATAACAACTTGTATCTATATACAGGGTCCCATTAAAATAGATGGACAAAGGGGTTTGAAGAAGACTAATCTGACATTTAAGTATTTTGTGTTTTCCTTTTTTTTTAGTACCTATAGAAGTTTGACATTACACTTGTCAGATTATTCTCTGGGATTAAAAACGAACTATAAATTGCGGTGTTTAATTATTTATTTAAAAAATGTCTATTATTCTTTTGTTTCTTCTCCATAAAGGTTTCATAACATTTCTATTACCTCAATAGTTCAATATGCTTACCTAAAGGGAAAAAAAAAACAAAAAAATCCTTGTTGTTTTCGACTTATATTTCGGTGAATAACTCCGAAACCTGACGCTTTAGGATATTATGTTATATTACATTTTTTGTTTGTATAAGGTGTCCTCTATCTAAATATATAACTTTTGTTGTGCACCGCGATTCTGAAAAAAAATCAAAATGGCGGCTGATTTTAGGGCCAAAACCTTCAAACCCCTTTTAACACAGCGCTCATTAAGTACGTCTAACTAATAGATATAAAAAAAAAACACTGATTAGAGTGATTTTATTTTGACCTAAAATAATAAATTATGTGTAATAAAATAAAATAAAAAATAAAACATTAGTGTATTTTCGTTAGCTGATTATTTTTCTTGTAAGTATATAAAGCGTTTTTCTTCTATATTTTTTTTTTACCATCGTCCTTATTTTGGTGGTCTGAATGATTTCTAAAAGTTTGTCCATCTATTTTAATGGGACCTTATATACAGCGTGTATCAGAAATGTGTGGTCATATAAGGGTGTGGTACAAACCATCACACTGAACAACATTCTAGTGTGCGAACATGAAGAATACACGTATTTTATTCTTAGCAGCGCCAGCGCCTGACACTACTTCATACATGTTTAGACATGATTAAAAACTTGGCTACTAAAATTACGTCAGGCGCTGATTAATTTGAAAGGACTAAACTAAAATTTATTGTTCTGTCCTTAATGAAATAGAAAGAAAAAGATGAGCTGAAGTTAAATTTAGTTTAGTTTGTGAACAACAGAATCGGCACCAATAGCTTATAGTTTCTTAGTAGTTCTGCACTAAAATTTTACTGCAATGTTGCAGACGAGTAGCAAACATTGTTTTGCAATATGAATAACCTTGGCCTTTTATATATACGAGAAATCTTATTTTACAGCTTTCAAATTCAACCTTTTCACTCTTATAACGACGTTACAATGACACTAAATTCAGCTGATTTATTCTGTATAAATCTCACCGAGAAAACTTAGATAAAGTGAGCTGTTCCACCTGCGGGGTAATTGCGTAACACACTATCGGTTTCAATAGGTTTCATTTTGACGGTACAACAACGTTCATTGCGTTTTTAACGTTGATGAGCAGACACATTTTTCGAAGACATGAAGCAATGGATTAGGAATAAGCTTCAAAATGATTCAGATTGAGATCAATAGTGTGATTCGCAATTGGGGTGCTGATGCACTAGATTAAAGTGACCTGTTAATAGTTTCAATCACTAGATTGAAACTATTAACAGGTCACTTTAATCTATTCTAACTTCATCTAAGTTTTCAGAGTGAGATTTTTACAGAATAGCCCTGCTGAATCTTGTGAAACGTCTCAAAAATCTATCTTTTTCTTTTCGCCAAAAAATACTTTCCAGAGCCACGATGTCCAAACCAGTCTGTACTGTTCTATGACAAAATCGTGACATCATTTTAATATGGAGACTCCATCAAATTAAAACTATCCACGTCACTAGAGACGAATGATCCGTATTTAAAATTTTGGACAAAGACTCTTTCCATCTTATGCAATCCTGGTATCTGAACCACATCAGCAGTAAGCAGTGTGCTCAGAATTCTCATTAAAATTGCAATATGTACAGACGCCAGCACATCAACCTACTACAATCTGTCAAATTTCTTTAATAGATTTTCAACTTTATCAGTAAAGCATAAGGTTCAAAATTGATTGGGAAAATGTGACAGTTTCGGGTAGGTTGATGTGCTGGCGTCTGTACATAGTTGGAATATTTATGACAAAATTACGTAATACTGTCCCGTTGACCTAGTGGTAAAACGTGCGACTCCTGAGTACACGTGCTGGGTTCGATTCTCAGGTAAGATAAGTGCAGTTTATTAGGGTTTCCATCTGAAATTTGTCTGTGAGAGACGGAGACAGGATTTGCGCCCGATTACAAAGGGCCCGCTCCCTACTACATAGGTACAAGGTGGGGCAAAAGTAATCACCCTATTGGAATGCGCTATAACTTTTGCAAATGGCGGCAAATGTCAATTCTGTTTTGACATTTGTAAATTAAACAGATGCAGAATACACGTCAATAAGCCATGGAGCGCTATACTCCTCAAGAACGCGGAATAATTGTCCGCGTCGCCTGATCTCTCGCTTTGGCATTTTGCACTGGCCGGCCAGATCACACGATTTGACCGCTCCAGACTTTTTTTTGGGGGTTACTTGAAGTTCCAGGTTTATGTAAACAAGCTTCACTCTTGTAGCCCAAGAGAATATCTGACAGGATTGTAAGAACCTATCGCCGGAAGTTCTGACACTAGTGATGGAAAATGCCTTAAAACGAGCCCGTCTGGCCATCAATTTTGACGGCGGCCACTTGACTGATATCATTTTCTCGACTTGATGGAAATAATTATAATTCATTAAATGAACATAATCCACAAGTAGAACTAAAATTTTTCATTGCTAAAATAATTACAGTAAAACAATATCGGGTGATTACTTTAGCCCCCCACCTTGTACTTCAATATTAGTGGCGGAATGTGGGTGTACCAAACTCGTCTGCCTTACCCTTCTGGATATACAGGCATGGTGATAATCTATACTAATATTATAAACGCGAAAGTGACATAGGATAGTTTTTATCCCGATATTCCCACGGGATCGAAACTTATGCGGGTGAAACCGCGGGTCGCTGCTATATATGATAAGTTACATAATACAATCTTTCATTCTGTGCCAATATCGTTTGCTAACTTAAGTATTACTAAGTAGAAAGGAAAAGTTGTTTCGCCTATTAATTAGGTGTAATTCTTGTAATAGGAGAAATATCAGTCGATGCATGCACTAGCATAGCTTGGCATTAGGCCATAAATTGTGAAAGGCTATCGAAGGAAATTAGTTTGAAATCATGGGGTTTCTAACTCGGGTAAAGTGTTCAATGTTAATAATTTTTCATGGTAATCTAATACGATGGTCGATGCTTCAACTTGAAACTTTCATCTATGAGCAGAAGCAAAACAAAATAAGACTAGTATCGCGGCGTTTTAGTCTGTAGAAGCCCAAAATAGACCTCCATCATTATTATCCTATAATGTTCCCACTGCTGGGACACAGGCCTTCTCTCTTCAAGAAGGAGCGGGCTGTAATCTACCACGCGGGCCCAGTGCGGGTTTGTAGATGTCACATAATTATTATATTCGAATTTTTGGTTCTAGCTAGGACATGAGTTGTTTTCCTTCACCGTTTTGAGAAAATAGGCCTCCATTATCCTGTGAACGAAGAGTTCCATAAGGAAATTCCCTACGATATCAAATGCCGCTAACTTTTACGAGTGATTCGCACACCTGACAATACATTTCAGTAAGAAATAGGTACGTAACTGAATGTTTAGTAGGAGCTAAAAAATGTATGCTCTGGAGATTCAAGCATCCTTTAAATGACTTCGATGTGTCTAAAGGCTTCTGTAATCTCCTAGATAGGTACTCTTATATAGGTTTTGATTTATGTTCCAATACTGTCACGATGACAAATAACTGAGCTACATTATCCTTACCTCATATAAAACAGCAACCAAAAACCTGCAACACATTTACCAAGTAAGAAGAACTTACATATTTCATCCTAAACGTCATATCAACTCACTGTTCCCTGGTTCCTGTCAACGAATCAGACCGAGAAAATCCAATAACTTCTAGAAAAGTCACCGAATATTTTTTCTAGCTCGCTTCACACTTTCCGCAGACGTTGGCCTATAAAAATAAACTACTCTATTAACAGTTGATTTAGGATCTTATGCTAAAGGCCGAAAGTGCAATTTGCTGCTGTAAGGGCAGGCGCCCGCCTGTCTCTGGCGTAAGATAATCTAGACGTCTAGGTCACTGGGAACTCGAATATCGACCTGTATACTGATAGTTACGTAATAGATACCCAGCTTTATGTAACTGGGTTTCCATTTCAAATATGGGTTGTATAAGCATGAACACTTAGTTAATGCCTATGATAAGACATTGAAAAGTATGTACCATCATAAAGATTCTTATGGAAATTATAATTATTCAGATTTTGTGTTCATGAGAAGGATATATTATGTAAGAAAAAAAAACACTACAAAGTGAAAAATAACTTTATTTCGGAAGTCGGTGTCTTTGGATCTGTATTTTAGTTTTTTGCCACCGACTTCCGAAATAAAGTTATTTTTCACTTTGTAGTGTTTTTTTGGAAGTCGGTTTTTTTTTTTCTTAAAAAGTTTTTATTTCACGCTTTTTAGTGGGTCTGCTTATAATTTATCTAAGTTACAATAGCCTAGTGATCATCGCCTTTTACAAACAAAATATTGCTTTTCGCGATGCAGGGAAGTTAATTGTTGAGGAGTTCTCCAGGTCCACCATCAGCTTCATATCACCATTCACATTGTGACGAGCATAAATTGCTTAGCAACCATATTAAAGTAATCAAATCGCAACCCGTGAAATACTTAGATATTATTGAGTACTCCCGATGGCCATCTGTGGTCTTCATCATCAGTTCCACTTCACCAAATAGTGCTTTCCGAGAGCAAATGCACGAGTTACTATAAAAAAATACCCAAATCGCTATAGGTGTGCCTATAATATTTGAAGAGTTCCTTCGATTTCTCCAGGATCCCATCATCAAATCTCGACCTGATGCTTTTAGACTAGATGCTGATAATCCTGGCTGCAGCATCAGGCCAGACTTATGTCAACATTACATTGAACTTAAAATTTAGTCCTGTTTAAAATGAGCCCAAACACGACTACGGTGCTGTAATTTCAAGGTTGGTACTTTTTCTGATGCTCCTGGCTTCAGCATCAGGTCTTTATGTACTTCGGTGTTCCTCATTAACAGTACGTTTATCCACACATCGAGCCCTTTTCAATGAGCCTAAACACGATATATCTGCTGTTAGTTGTCGAGGAGTTAGGTACTCTGCAGACTATCCTGACTGCAGCATCAGATCATGACTTGATGATCATGAGACCAAATGTGGCAAATGCCCTATCAAACATCAAAACAATTTACTAAAACCGTCCTTTCCTGTTCGAGTAACTTCTTACTGTTAAGGAGTTGTACCTTCCATCATCAGCCCAGCTACCTGAGATGGTGACAACCATACGCAAATACACAAGATACTTCATAAAACATGCGAAAAACAATAAGTGAGCCTATAAAATTTGAGGGTTGCCCTCGATTTCTCTAAGATCCCATCATCAGATATTGAAATGGTGACAATGGGACCACACGGGAAGCACCAGCTTTCAAATAAAAAAAGAATTATGAAAATCGGTTCACCCAGTCGCAAGTTATGAGGTAACAAACATAAAAAAAAAAAAAAAAAAAAAAAAAAAAAATACAGTCGAATTGATAACCTCCTCCTTTTTTTGAAGTCGGTTAAAAATGCGGTTAAGATCATAATCAAAAGTAATTTATTCAAATTAGGCGAAGCATCAGCACTTATTGGACGTCAAAATTACATAAGACAATCCCCCAAAACGCCATTCTTCACCACTTCCTAGTGCTTTAGCTGGGGAGAAGAAGAGGCGCAACAGACTCCAGAGAAGATGACTTTTGTGTATTGAAAATATATCAGTACTTAGTTTATGCAAACTGAACGTATTAGTAACTAAAGTGTTATCAAACAAGGATCAAACATCTCAATCAAAAAAACAAAACACGAACAATGTTTGTCAATCTTTTGACTTTTTTTTCTTTTGTTTTTGCTTTCAATCTTGTCTATAAAGCGGTTAAAAAATGAAAAAAGTATGCTGCTTTTTCTCGTTCACAATGAGTTGCACCCAGTTTGTAGCAAAATGAATAAGTCTTGTGTTGCATAATACTGGTCGCTCTATTGGTCTGAGGTTCGATAACTTTAGCTTTCAAGGTGAAAAATTGCCTTTAGGATACATAACTGAAAAACATAACACTCCTTTTTTGGGCAGTCGTGTAATTAAATAAACTGAGACTTAATGTAAATGGTTCTTTTGAAAACAGTAACTTTACCTTTTCTATACACTGTATAAGTTTATTTTCCCCGGTAGGCAATACTAAAGATAACACTCGAATAACAAAATATTTTCTAACCCACTCAACCTAAACCTTACAAACAGAATTTCCCAGAAACAATAGAAAACGGCATTAGTAAATCAAACACTTAGTCACAAACAAGGGGCTTAGTTACAGTACAGATGGAAATCCCAAAAGATTGAGAACCGCTTGCTCAAAGCAAAGTATACAGCCTACACTTGGTACCGCAGTCTGCGCCGGGTTTCGTAGACGCGCGGCTGTGTGTGCTCGTTCTTATAAAAAAAAAAAAAACTGGGTCTCTAATGTCAGATGCTACCGGTACATTTAAAAATCTAATGTTTAAATTCGAAGTAGGAAGGGAGGCGTAATTAGATTAAAGTTTCTATGAGGCTTCAGTCAACCCTAGAGAAGTTACTTCACTAACAGGATTTTGTGTTATATCAGTGTGTTCGTATTAGTATTAACTGGGAATCAGTGCGAGTGGTGTGTTTTGTTCAGAAATTCATGTAAGGATCGAAAGATTATCTCGAAATCGAGTGACTTCTTCTAAATTTTGGAGGTTTTGTGATCAAACTGAAGATGGGAGTGTGTATTACGACTACTTTAGCTATGGATATCACCCGTAAGTACCTACTCTTTATCTTAAAACAGAATTTATGTCAACATAGTTAGCTAGAAAACTGAAATCAGGCTTGCATCACAAATACATTGCTCCAATTAAGCGTTTTTGTCGCCATTGTAAACTCAACTCTTCCGCTACAAATTAGAACTCAATATCGCATGTGTTTGCAAATTGATATTATTTTCGCCAAGGTGCTAATATTATGACATGTTTGCATGAATTCGTCATCAAAAATGCTAGTAAACGTCATCGAGACCCCGTTTTGTAAACTTGGTAATAAACTCGGACAACATGCTGCCTTGCCAATTTAAGGTGCTTCCACATAAATGCAATTTCGAGGTCCATTGAAATTTAATTACAACTTTGATACGCGTCTTGGAAATAAATGGAGCATAACGCGTCCAAAGCATGGTGTGCTGCCTTGCCTGTGGGATGCCTTTACACTGGAACCAGTATAGCTTGAAATTGTTAACATTTAATGGGACTCGTTATGGCCAGACCATTTTTTCTAAGGCACGTCTCGCTTTGAACTTGACTTGTTAGTTCATGTGTTCTAGGTAGCAGCTACAATTATTTAACGTTCTGTCCGGTTCTTAATGTGTTACCTAGTAAAGGTAATGGTGTGAAGACGGATGACATGCTTTTGAATAGTCGATACAGAATCTATATAAAACAAGTCTGCCTAAAAGTTTAATCGATATTGTCTAGTAAACACTCATGTATATTTCTTTACTTAGCCGTTAAGTTACTGAACATAGTAAACCTGCATCAGAAAGTAAGAGACGAAAAAACCTTGGGATGCCGCAGGGAAGAGTTCTGGGGCCATTTTTGTTACGTAACACAGTCGTCTGAAAATGTATGTTGTATATATTCAAGCAATATTAAAGTTTCTCAAAGCACAGTCGTATACCGTATACAGTAATAAATCGTACGTTGTATATAGGGCAACTGTACATGAATCGTGATTCGTAACTGATTGATGTCTTCACGACTCGAGATTATTTAGTAGCATAAGTACCAATTTTTTTTCTTTTATCGAGTCATTGAGTACATGCCTCAATGTGTTAACTTTGACGCTTTTTTAAGACATTTGGCAATCATTAGAGATGCAATGTAGTTGTGAATTACGGCGTCATTACGTCATTTTTGTTTTCAATTAAATTCCTTAGATTAGTAATGCCAAACCTGTAGAAGGAAAAGAAGAGAATGTTCATATGTAAAATAGTTTCCTCTTAGTGAATGAATATTTTTAATCTTATCTGTCATCTTTACATGAACTCTAAAATCTTTGTTATCAACTCGTGATATGTAAACGTGTAATATTGTTATGTAAGAGATTCTTTTGTGTTTATGTCGTTAATAACTAGCAGTATTTTTTTCAGTAAGCCTTTCTGCTGTTGTTCATAGTCTTGGTATAATCGATTTTTCATTAACATAATCATTACTTCACCAACTTCAGCTTTGGCTTTGAATTACACATAGAATCGCAGGAACTGTCCTCTCCCCATTAGTGCTGTGCTCCCCATTAGTCCTTGCATCTTACAACTTCTACATCTCTTACATCTTCTTCTTTGATATATTATTTTTATTTCCACATTCGTTCTGCTACATTCTAGCCCATATCATAATATTTACTCTTAAAACAATACACTTTTATCATCAGCACAGTTCGATTAGTCACAGTATGTTTTTCATTTTTGTAAGTTTAACTTATCGATGATTATTTTTAAACGCTTGAAAATCAACTGGTCTCGGGTCATTTCGTTCTCGTCTAATGCTTAGTTTCATCAGAAAAGTGAGATCAAATCGTTTCGTCAAACTTTCCTTAGTCAGCTGTAGTGTTTCACTTTGTTTCGTCTGCGGTTATCAATGACCACATTTTTCATTTATTTTGATTGGGAAATCGACGCTTATTGAGAATTAATAGAAGTAATTGATGAAGGGAAATTGATAGGAAATTCAATTAAGGAAACGTTTTCATTTTAATTTAGTTTTTAGAAAGTGTATCACTTGGGTTGTGGGGATCGGTTGGCAATGGCAGTAACACTGAGTAGTAATATTTTATTTTAATGTTTTTGAGTCTTCATCTACATTTTCGCGGGTCGACTGCTCTCATCACGAAATACTAAAAATAATTTGTTTTTAGTATTTCGTGATAAGAGCAAAACATGTTGCTGTCAAGAAACTGCTTTTTTGAATACAAATTGTTCTCGCTTTCAAAACTTTTTTCTTGCTACATGATCGAACGAGAGTCCTTCGTGCCGGTTTGCTTTTGAATCCCTTAATGAACAGCCAAGTTAATAGCCCAGTCTTCCGTAGTTAGAAGCCGTAAAAGGATCAGTTGGTTGGAATATGTATATTAAAGACGCAATCCTTCATAAAGTTTTATTGAGCCACAAATCAAGTTAATAGTTTTGTTCATTTAAAAGTCATTAAAGTCTTTTTATGAATTAAAACTGTAAAACTACATGCTTGGAATACTTAATTGTTCATGTAATTTGATTTATAATGAGAGTGCCAATTTTCAACAAATATTATAGCAATATATGTATATCTTTACAACCGCAGATTGCCAAATTCGTCTGTGACCAAGACGATACTCACACAACAAACAACGTAGCAACACAACATAACTTAAGTTTTTTTTGTACCACTAACATAATATGGATCATAGTTGTCTAAGCAATTAAATTAATATAATATAAATTTCAAAATGTTAATTTATTTGTATACCTATTCTATATTGAACACTAGACAAAAAAAAGATAAATGATTATAGATTTAATTTTGTTTATAATTTATTTCCTTAAAACAAGTGGGCTGAACTTGTCTAAAGACAAACAATAGCCAGATTTTGGGTCTTCTATAAAAGAAGTTACTACAGTTGGCAACCCAAATGATCTCTTGCAATTTCACAATAACTTCAGCTATTGAGTAAAATATTCACTCCTCAATTATCCATAGTCTACTCAAGAAACTCGGTTACAGCAAGCAAAGGGTCATAAAAGTAATGGTTTCTTTCTTAATGTTATACCATAGCTATTGATTTATTCATTGTACTGATGTAACCTCTGCCGGTGTACCAAGAACAATACAGGGTTGCCACGCCAGTTGTTTCTAATGTTCTAAAAGGTTGAATGAACTGCGCAAAATGTCATCCGTTTGACATCGTGTAATGATTTCTTTGACTTATTTAAATGTACCAACTTGTGTATGCAAAGTTGGTCAAATATGTGCTATTATTGGTGCATTGACCGTCTCGTTGCCTGGTGGCGGCAAGTTTGATTTCTGAACATGGGATCCAGTATTGGTTTCCCGGGTTGAGATGTTATTGAATTTTGCCATCAGAAAAATCTTAGCAACATTTGTTGTCTGGATTTGTGTCTGGTTGATGGCTATAGTCTTGCCACCATAGTTCATATACCATGCACATGCTTATAACTGGTTTAATATGGGAATACTGGTCCATGGGTCCAGTTCATAGCCTTTTTCGCCTTTACCTGAAGACAAACAAATGACGACTAAAGTGATCGGTCCCATGACCAACCAGAATTCGCTTTCGTCACTGACAACCCTAACACAATAGCACAGGCAGACACCTAACACATAATGTTGTGTGACCAATTTTGTGCATCATGCAATAATCGTAATTATCTGTAATTTATACCGACACTGATTGACCAATCGATTTTTATATAATTGGCACTATGTAGTCCTACATTCACTGGCTGACCGAATTATGTTAAAGGAGAAAAAAACTTGTATACCTTTCCCTCAAGTGATGTTACATAAGTATATTTGGACTTACAGTGTACGTACAGATTGATATTATGTTAATATGTGACTGCTTGGTCTAGTGGCATGTCATATGGTAATAGGCTAATGGTCATAGGCTCGGACCCCAGCACCCTAATTGCGTAACACACTATCAACCTGAATCTGAATAATTCTGAAGGATATTGCTAATCCATTGCTTCATACGTTCTAAAAATGTCGCATGCTTAATGGAATACTGACTTAACTCAAAAAAGACGATTTTTGAGACATCGCAAAAGAAGATCTTGCTATGAAGACTTATCCTACTTGTTGACGCATAAAATTAAAACTGATTTGATTTGACTATTAATTAATCATGAATGCTTGTATTTTAAACGTCTATGATTAACTATTGATGAGATCTGATTTAAAAAAAAATCTGTAACTCAATTCTGACCTATCTACTAATGGGTCAATGTTCCATTAAGCATGCGATGTGTCTGCTCAGTAACGTAAATAACGCAATGAATGTTTTTGAATTGTCAAAATTAAACCCATTGCTACTGATAATGTGTTACGCAATTGAGGGGCAGGTTAGGTAGTATTATCGCGGATTTTCCCTTAGAATTTTCTTAGAGCAGCCCGGAGTCTAGATTCGTGCCAGATTTATGGGAATAGACTCACCCTCTGTTAATTTATAGGGTTCTGGGTATGGTCCCCAATTTGAGCAGTGTTATCGATATTTATGTCTTAGGAATTTCTCTGGAGCAGATCAGAGTTTAGATGTGTGCTAGGTTTATGGCAATAGACTTGCCCTCTGTTATATGTGGATGTGTTCGTAGTGGTGTAGTGTTGTGATAATATTTGTCATCTATTTATTGATTGATGTAGTGTGTTTAGTCAATATTTGTATAAAGAATGAGGCAGATATTTACAGTGTAGCTATTGATGTAGTCCGCTGCAGATGGTGAAGCGTATAGATTTTTGTCGACTAGGTGAGAATTTTGTGAATTTTATCAGCGTCCTCTTGTTATCTTTCATGGGTTGTGGACGTTAGGCCTTGGAGATGTTTGCAATGATCGAACTGATGGAAGTCTCGACATCTACTAGTTGTTTGCTTAGGATTTACTTAAAAGTCCACCTAGGCCCTATAAGTACAATTTACAAGTTTGTAAATCTTACAGTTACAACGGAAAAACCTTACAAATATGTAAATTGTAGTGATAATTTACTTCGTAATTTCTGTTACGAAATATTTTTGACAATTTAACAATTTTGTAGAATTATAGACTTGTAAAGTTTTGTGGTATGCTCCCAAGCCTGATGGGGTTAATGAACTTATTAATTTAGGTACAGACGTCAGCACATCAAGCTACCCGAAACTGTCAAATTTTCCCAATCAACTTTGAACCTAATGCTCTAGCGATAAAGTTGAAAATCTATAAAAGAAATTTGACAGATTGTAGTAGCTTAATGTGCTGGTATCTGTACGTCGACATCTGCCACTTAGAACATGGGAAAACAACGTATTCAGTTGTCATTACATAAACTCTTTCCTTTACAAAAACGATTAATCAAAATACAATGCTGACTAACTAATGTTAAAACGTCATCACGCGACCCGATTGGAATTTACCTAAAATAAAAATAAAATGAGGAAATGATTTCATAGAATTAAAGGCTGCTGCGTGCACGCATGCGACTGCCATCAATGCAATTATGATGAAAACTGGTTGTTGTTCAAAATAAGTGTTTTATATTCCGTATTAATATCTACCTGCCTCACACATCTGTTTGAGGAAATTAGTAAGAGCCTTGCCTCCATGCCGTCAACAAGAATGACTCTGGGGTTTTCCGAAATTCCTGTATGATTAATCTTGGAAAGGTTGATGTGATCGTGTGAGGCAAACGTGAAAGTACAGCAAGCTGTTAGCATATCAACTTTTAAGACATCAACACCACAAAGAGAAAAAACATTGAAACAGTGTGTCCAATGTTATCCTTTTCCTTAGAGACAAACATTCAAAAGCCAATCTCCCATCAGCAATCAAAATACAAAGCACCCACTTATCTAAATTCGCAATTGACCTTGAAAGCACACACGAAGATCTGGCCTAATCATACGGAACCTAACGAGGCCAGCCGATTCAGTTTTTGCAACTTCGGCCTGCTTCGGGCAGCTTCGGACCTACTACTTGACAGCTTAGCCGACTTGTTTTTGTTGTTGTAATGGGTCGTGACCGCAGACTGCCTTTCCCGCGCCTTCTTACGAAACTAGACAGTCAGATGCATTTTAGTGGCCCAAATGATAGATTGTGAACGTGCGATTGTATGGAAACAAGTTACGGGGCCATAAGATGTAGCTTTTGCAATAGTAAGATCGCGAAAGATATTGTCGTGTGTGCAGCCTTTATTTCTTCTCCTTTCCTTGGTATTGTTTTCTCAAGTTAATAGGTTTGTACTGCTAAATCAAGTAGCAGTAAATAGATCGTAAGTAATATTTTTATTCTGATAGTTTTAAAAAATACAAAATTGTCAGGTAACTGAACCCTTTAGTTGCGAAACATTTCGCAAAACATAAGAATACTTTATTGCTTAAAATTATGTTTTATTCATATTTCAATACATAGAGCCTTGAAAACGCCAATTCAGCATCATTGTGAAGCCAATTGTGTAAATAGTAAAAAATTACAATATTATATTTCTCGCCTTCAAGTCTTGGTTTGTAGAATTCAATGACTCTTAAACAAAAGTATGTAAATGCAACAAGAATATAAATATGGCAGAAAAAACTAGGCTATACGCTTGTTATTCTGCAAAAGTAAAGCCAGGACATTTTCGAAGTAACGGCAGAGATTATACAAATTACAAACGGTATTTGGATGGAGATATTTTGTCTAGAATTGTATGCATTTTGAATCTTTTGTCCATTTAAAAGGAAAACAAGTAAAATATGATGTAAATGAAAATATACCAGTCATACTCACACAATAAAGATAATGATTGACTGACTGACGACACCAAGTGCCGACATTCAAAATAAAATGTGGCACAGCAAACTAATGATGGCACTAAATAAAACTAATGATGGCACTAAATAAAACTAATGATGGCACTAAATAAAACTAATGATGGCACTAATGATGTAACATAGTATCAATTACTAAAATTGCACAACAAAACCATGTGTTCGCAAAACATCATCTTTTGATGAGAAAATTGTAGTCTATATGGACATTTTTATTTTGTTTTTTTGCGAGGGGGCTGGGGTGCTTGTTGCTATGCGACCGTGGTTTTGTCTTGTATGTCTGTGTTGTTATTGGTATTTTTACTTATCAGGAAATTAAAAATAAAAAAAAAGTTTTTATGGACTATGTAAATTTTAAATCAAGATAAAGAAAAGCCACAGTCGTAAAAAGTGGCGCTAAACCACAAGTTTTGAAGGTAGGAGAACAATGCGCCGATATTGAACCATCACAGACAAGATTGATGATTCCCTAGCGTGATTTTCAACATACTAATGATTGTAGAAACGCAAATAGATGGCCAAGTTATGAAACTAGTGTATTATATTATCAGGGTCGGTGCTGAGGTCTTAAAGAACAGAAAGCTTCGGGTCAAGGAGAAAAGGCTTGGAATTCTGCCAACCGCAGTGATTGGAGATAAAATAAGTTGCTGCTCATAACTGTATAGTTTTTCTTCTTGTGGAGACTTACGAGAAGTTATATATGCAGTTGTATTTTACGATTTTATGAAGAACTAGCTGCGCCCTGCGGTTTCACCCGCATAAGTCTCGATCCCGTGGGAATATCGGGATAAAAAGTATCCTTTGTCCTTTCCCGGGACTCAAGCTATCTCTATACCAAATTTCATCAAAATTGGTCCAGCCGTTTGAGCGTGAAGAAGTAACAAACATATAAACACACACACACTCGCAAACTTTCGCCTTTATAATATTAGTGTTGATGATTATCTTATGAGAAAGGTTATTCTCCACTTTGTTTTCGTTAATTCCTTGTTAATCATCATCGCCGGCTGACGCTGAAAACCAGCGCTTGGCCCTGTCTCGCATAGGGACGTAGCATTATGCTGAGCGATGGCCGTATTGCGTAGATGTGACGCATATTTCCCCCAACTTCTTCTTTTTTTTGTTTATGTTCTTTCTCTCCGTCTGCAAATATACGTATTTTCTTTCTTTCTATCTCGCTAAAGATCCACCATGTTCTCTGCAACGGATATTACGTTAACGTAAAGATTTTTCGCCAGATTAAATTGTTTTAGAAGCAAAAGGTATCGTTCTTTGTTCGCTTAATTGAGCTGTTACCCAAGACTTAGGAACGCAATTTGCTCGAGATCCAAATTAAGTTTCCAGTTGCGCTATGATTTCGTTCCTAAGTTCGTGCTAATTGTTGTTATTAACTTTTATTTTGGTGCTGCTAAGAGGTTCTGTGTGGGATTGCATCAACAGACGTAACAATTTCGGATGGATTGGAAAAAGAGCAAAATACAATTTCTTAGCAACACCAATATGTGGGTTGAGTGAGAGGAGGAGAAAATTACCAAGAAATAAGTATTAAGATTTTTGTTGCAGAACCTGCCAAGGACTTACATATTAGAATCTAAATATTCTGAATGATCCTTTATCACTAACAGTAAAACTCTAATAGTAACTATAGTGTAGCCACAAAATCCATTCGAAAAATTAATTAACCGGTTTGCTTGACAAGATTTTAATGACCCTATCAAGCGCACTCCCTGATTAAATAGCTCCATTGTTATATTGATTGCATTCGTTTACGTCACGACCTTTATCTGTTGGAGCCGTCTAACCTATTTAGATAGCAAGAGCTTTATTAATATCAATTGAATCGTTTATTGACGTGACTTTATCGTTTACTGTGTGAGAATTTTTAGCAATGAACCGAAAGTTTGCTAGAAACGATGTTATGCAACGTGTCCCAAAATTCGACGTTAAAATTAAAAAAAATTATGTAGATTTTTTAAAATTTTTGTTTTTCTCTAGTAGTCATGAGCAGGTCCATCCTGTGGTGCCCGCTTATCGTTGAATTTTGGGACACGTTGTATATCTCCTTAAATCCTGATGATCCGCTTAAAATCATCACCATCATTATTCTGCCAAGAAACATCTACTGCATAGGCCTCTCCCAAGCATCGCCATATAAACCGGTCATGTGCTTCTCGCATCCATATATTCTGCTTCGGTAAAGGAAATCTTTCTCTCTTGGTTTGATTGCACACATTGCAAAATAGCCTGCTATATTCATTTGGCACTGTTTTGCCATCTGCCTTATAAGATGCAATGATACTGTAAGGTGCTGACGCACACATTATTGTAATAGTTCAACGCGGGGCTTGCCGAAGCGGGCAGTTAGCCTTACGCCTCGGACTAAGTAGGTCACTGTAGCGAATTGATTAATAAACGTCACCACGTGTCTTAGTAAGGTAACCTGTGTATAATTTATCTCCACCACCTGTAGGGGGCGTAGGACTAACTCACACTGGTGACCCCTGTGTAAAGAACTAGTGGTGGTGGAAATAGTGAATAGTGACAGACAGTACAGTGAAACAAAATAAAATGGCGAAAAACGGGAATCACAACGACACAGAGGTTGCGGCGGTCTCTGTAACATCAAAGATCCCTACTTTCTGGAGCGATCAACCCAGGTTGTGGTTTGTGCAGTTTGAGGCTGTTGTGGCAAATCAAAAGTTGTCAGACGCGGATAAGTATAACATGCTTGTAACAAAACTCGTCAAGGACAACGTGGAGCAGGCAAGTGACGTGTTACTGGCACCTCCCGAAACAAAAAGATACGAGTTATTGAAGAATCGGCTCATGACAGTATATGAAGAATCAGAGACCAAGCAATTCCAGAGACTGCTATCCGAAATGGAGTTAGGTGATCAGAAACCGTCGAATCTACTCAGGAAAATGAAGGATTTGGCACGGAAGAAATTGCCAGACGAGACACTCCAAATGATGTGGACGGGACACTTACCGTCATCAGTCAGAGCGGTACTGGCAGTGAGCGAAATTCAGGAACTAGATAAACTGGCGGAGCTGGCGGACAAGATTATGGAGACGACACGACCCATAGAAGTTGCGGAAGTGGCATCACAAAAACGAAGGCCACAGGAGCGAGATTTGGCAGCAGAACTGGAGGAACTGCGGCTGGAAGTGGTACAACTACGAGGGAGACAGCCATGGCGTGGAACAGGGCGAGGGCGATTCCGCCCACGATCAAGTTCAGGGCGCAGACAGGGGGCGGCCCCGAAGCGACGCTCCAGTAACGATCCAGATTGGTTGTGTGATTATCATTTTAGGTACGGACAGCGAGCAAATAGATGTCTGGAGCCGTGTGCATGGAAGAAGCCGCAGGGAACGTCGGGAAACTAGCAACAGTGCAAGCGACGGCGGACACCTGCACTGTCACACCCTCTCACCGCCTGTGTATAGCAGATGAGGCCAGTGGATTCAGGTACCTAATAGATACGGGAGCAAATGTTTCGGTGATTCCAATTAATAGTAGATTGCGCACGTATTCGAAATCTAGTGATTATAGGCTGTATGCAGCTAATGGTACGGTTATAGAAACGTATGGCACTAAGACTTTGACATTAAGCTTAGGATTAAGGCGGGCATTTATGTGGACTTTTGTGGTTGCGAATGTAAGGCAACCAATATTAGGGGCAGATTTTTTAAGTCATCATGGCCTTTTGGTTGATGTAAAAGCTAGAAGACTAATAGATAAGGAAACTAACTTGAATGTAATAGCGTCTGTTGTTTGTTGCAAGGATCATTCAATTAAAACCGTCGAGGGCGGTCATACGTATGCAGAATTGCTAAATAAATATCCGGAGATAACACAACCGTTATCTTTTAAAGAAACGCCCCGCCACTCTGTGTTACACCACATAGAAACAACGGGCCCGCCTGTGCATGCCAAGGCGCGCCCGTTGCCGCCCGACAAATATAGAAAGGTTAAAGAAGAATTCCGCATAATGCAGGAAATGGGGGTCTGTAGGCCCTCCAAAAGTCCGTGGGCTAGCCCACTTCATGTGGTCCCAAAGAAAAATGGCGAGTTGCGACCGTGCGGGGATTATAGGAAGTTAAACACGGTTACTAAACCAGATCGGTACCCGATACCCAGACTACATGATTTTACATATTTGCTAGCCAACAAAAAAATATTTTCAAAAATAGATGTAAATAGGGCATATCATTGCATAGCGATTAATCCGGAGGACATCGAAAAAACCGCGATAATTACGCCATTCGGGTTATTTGAATTTCCCCGCATGACCTTCGGTCTATGTAACGCTGCGCAGTCATTCCAAAGGTTCATGGATCAGACGGTTTTAAAGGATTTAGGCAATGTTTTTGGATACATAGATGACGTAATAATAGCCAGCGCCACGAGGGCGGAACATGAAGCCGACTTGGAAAAAGTTTTCAAGCGTTTTAAAGACTATGGGGTGACTATTAACCTAACTAAAAGTAGTTTTGGACAAGAAAGCGTTGAATTTCTGGGTTTTGAGGTATCCACGCAGGGCATCAGACCACTAAAAGAGAAAGTAGAGGCAATTACTAAATATCCCAAGCCAAAAACGGTAGAACAATTAAGACGTTTTCTCGGGATGGTAAATTTTTATAGGATGCACATTCCAGGGGCAGTCAAATCGCAAAGAATATTAAATCAATATTTAAAAGGCGCAAAGAAACGGGACAAATCACTCATACAATGGTCAACGGAAGCTGACGAGGCATTCTTACAATGTAAAACATGCTTACAGAATGCGGTCACATTATCGCACCCATTGCCAAATACACCGCTAGCACTTATGACTGACGCGTCGGATACATGTGTGGGTGCAGTTTTGCAACAACGTAGCAACGATAAATGGATACCTATAGGTTATTTTTCTAAAGCAATGAGTCAGACGGAACAAAAATACTCCGCGTATGATAGGGAGTTATTAGCGATATACTTAGCGATCCAATATTTTCAGAATCAGGTTGAAGGCAGACAACTGATAGTTTATACTGATCACAAGCCAATAACCTTCGCGTTTACAAAAAGCAACTCCGGTAAAGAAATACCTAGGCGGACACGGCAGTTGGCATACGTTAGTGAATTTACAACAGATATAAGACACATTAACGGTTCCGAGAACCCAGTAGCAGACGCCTTATCGCGAGTAGAAACAATATATTGCCCACAGGCAATTGATTACTCAGAACTAGCAGAAGCTCAGTCAAAGGATAGTTACTTGTTAAGGCCAATACAAAATAGTAGTGTCGTTATTAAGGAAATTGAGGTACCGCAAACAGGCGGGAAAACAATTTCCTGTGAAATATCAACAAAGAATGTGAGGCCGTACCTACCAGAAAGTTTAAGAAAAAAGGCGTTCGATGCGACACACAATATAAGTCATCCAGGCATTCGAACTACTCGAAAGTTAATGCAGGATAAATTCTTTTGGCCAAACATGAATCGAGATGTAGGGCAATGGGCAAAGACGTGTGTACATTGCCAACGCAGTAAAGTCATTCGGCATACTAACTCAGAATTACAGAATTTTACAAATTGCGATCGTTTTGAACACATTCATGTGGATATTGTAGGCCCGCTAACTACTACAGAAGAGGGGTTTAGGTATTTAGTAACAATAGTAGATAGGCGCACACGATGGCCAGAGGCGTTTCCTATCAAGGACATTACTGCAGAAACGGTAGCAAAAATAGTTTACGAAGGGTGGATTGCACGTTTTGGGTGCCCGGTGAAAATGACTTGCGACCAAGGGAGACAGTTCGAAAGTGCACTATTCATGTCGCTATTAAAAATGTTAGGTATACACAAATGTAGAACTACACCGTATCATCCACAGTCCAATGGGGCAGTAGAAAGATGGCACAGATCATTAAAAGTAGCATTAACAGCAAGATTAAATTCGATTTCATCATCATGGGTGACCGAGTTACCAACAGTCATGCTAGGGCTTAGATCAGCATTACGCTCGGACAACGGTATAAGCGCGGCGGAAATGGTGTATGGTCAAACGATAAGAATGCCAGCGGATTTCTACGCAGAGAATAATAAAGGTGGTTATACGTCCGATTACGAATGCGTCAACAGGATACGGCAGGCGATTAACGAATTAAAGCCAGTACCGATAGGGTACAAGAACACAAAAAGCTTGTTTGTGCATCCAGATCTACCAAAAGCGGAGTTTGTATTTATTAGAAACGATACAGTAAGGAAACCGCTACAACCTAATTACGATGGTCCGTTTCGAGTTTTACAAAGAAAAGATAAAGTATATACGGTACAGTTGCCAAATAGACAGACTAACATTTCAATAGATAGACTTAAGCCGGCATATTTAGTAAATCAAGAAAAAAAGGAAAGCACTAGTAGTAATAATAACGAAACCGCTCGTAGCGTGTCACCGGTACCACACATTACACGTACCGGCCGGGTCAGCAAAAAGCCTGTGCGATTCATGTAGGTACACAGGTCAGTCACAGTAAGGTAAAACGCGAAGTCGCGAACATAGTAAAGAATAGGAGCAACAATGGGTAACACTCAGAGTCCAAATAACCCCCACGAACAAATTGTCATGACACAGGCGAAGATAATTACGAACCAAACAGAAGTGACTGATAGGTTAGATAAATTTGGCCTTTTAGTACTGGGAATCTTGGGAATCATCATAATAATCATAGCGATTATGGCGTGTACCAGGTGCCAAACAAGCATTAAGAAATGGATATATAAACAAGTATCGCGTAATGTGGATCGTAACATGAAGGAGCAAAGGCGAATGGGTACGCCTCAAGTGGTCGTCGAATAATACAATAAGAAACAGAAGTGATAATAATAACGCAGTATCAATAGTGATAACGGTCGGAAGCGGGTTACAGCAACCCAAATACCATGATGACGTAAGAAAAGTGCAATTGTGAGTACCAGATGTGTTTAATAGTACAATTGAGCAGTCCAGGAAGTATGTTGTTGGCGTTGGCATAATGGGTACTGCAGGCCCTAAGCGGTGATAATTTGAGTATAGCAGAGTATGCCATTATGTCAACTACCCTTAAGCAAACATAGAGTTTAATTACGATAGGTAATATCTGTGTGTAAACCAACGTTGGTCCAAACAACAGATATTTATAGTTTTGTTAGTGTTTTGCCACTTTGATTTGTCAATTGTTTTGTCAATTTGATGTTTATTGTTTTGTCAATTTATGCGTAGATGTAAGATATAAAAATTTGTATGCCCATTGTTATGAAAAATATATGTCCACTAATAGAATCAGATAAGAAACAAAAAGGAAATAAAAGGAATGTTGGGCAATGAAAACAATTTAATAATAAGCCAATATAAAGTATGTAACAAGGAAACATGTAAACATAATTAGAGTACCTATATACAAGTAAGAACAGAAATATAAAAGAATTGTAAGCGAAAAGCAAACCTTTGTAAAATAAATAAATAAGTGTAAATTTTATTTTTTAAGAAAAAACTTAAAAATACGGGGGGGAATGATGTAAGGTGCTGACGCACACATTATTGTAATAGTTCAACGCGGGGCTTGCCGAAGCGGGCAGTTAGCCTTACGCCTCGGACTAAGTAGGTCACTGTAGCGAATTGATTAATAAACGTCACCACGTGTCTTAGTAAGGTAACCTGTGTATAATTTATCTCCACCACCTGTAGGGGGCGTAGGACTAACTCACAATACGATAAGACTATGATACAGGTCAGATACTCTTTTGTTTTGAATCTATTTTACAATTGTATTGAAACAACACGTATTGTGTAGGAGAATGGCTACAAAATATATACTTAACGCATTGTTTAGCATATTGTGTACAGTTTTGTTTAGTATGTTGTGCAAAATTGTGGGACAAAGAATAGGGTTCAAGACTGTTCAATGAATCCTTTGAGGTTGCGTCTATGAAGGTTGGAGATACTTTTGAATTGCAAGTAAGTACATAATGGCAACGCAACAACGGAGTTGATGTTGAGAATAGCAACTGCTAAAACAAGGTTGTATATTTGGTTTCGGGTAAAATTAGCATGCACAAATCGAAGTGCATGCAAATTTTTGGAAATGTCCTCAACCAATCAATTACTCCTCGATTGTCTACTGCTTGTCATAGACCTCTATCATTTTTTGGGTACTTCACCTTCCGCATCCAGTCTGTCCCTCCCGTTCGTTGGTACATTTGCCGGGAAGACGTTATTTACGTCTTTAGAATCACGGCCCCTTAGATCTTTGGTGATAAGAAAAAGTATACCTCATCTCGAATAATAAAGACATTCCCGAGTTCCGCATTTAACGGAATAAAGTGTAACAGTAACCGTTTAGCACATTTTCGTGCGCCAGCGCATCTGACCGTTATTCCTCTCACAATCACCTGGCATTGCATCATCCTAACGTTACCTCTTTGTTGGCTTTGATCAGTTTTCGGTATTACCGAAGTTAATCGAAGAATGTATTGAGTTTTTGTAAGGTCTTGTGCAAGCTAAGAGTCATTCAATTGATATGCAACCGTAATTGTTTGAAAGTTTAGTTTGAATTGAATGAAAATTACAAATAGCTCAAGAGCGTACTGCGAAATTCTGTTTCCGCAAAATGCCGTTTTCCCGAAATTAAATTAGAATGCTCTCTCATTATTGACATATTGGACATGGTAAAAGCTTTTTGATGCGTTCAAAATAATAATATTATTATTTATTTTTTTATTTTTTTTATTTTTATTATTTTTTTTATTTATAATTGAAGGAGTAACAAGAAACCGACGGCTTTTTGTTAGTATTTTTGTGGAGAACGAAGAAATAAAGAAAATAAAGAAAGAAAATACATAAGGAAATAAGCAAATAAGGAATCTTTGTGTCTGGCCATTTTGAATCGATGTCATACCCATATGACTCATCGTATAAGATAATAGCAGCGCCCCGCGGTCATTCGCATAAGCCTCGATCCCGTGGGAATATCGACATAACAAGTATCCTATGTCTTAATCTAAGTCATGGTCTAAATCCGATCAGCCGTTTTAGCATGAAAGCGTATCAAACAAAAATACAAAAAATCTAATCTTTTCTCTTTATTTATAATATTAGTTTAAATTCATAGCGTTCACTTGAGTAAATTAAAATGCTAAAGAAGTTTAGAATCTTGATGAAACATTATGATAAGTAAGTCAGTGAGTAAAGTTAATAAATTACTCAAGTTTCAAATAAATGAAATCTCCATCTGGAATCCCAGTAGTTAGACACATTGTTAGCTTAAGATTAGCGAAATGATTGCGAATTAAATTAACTTTGTTATCACGTCATATTGCGTGCTTGTGAAGATAATAGTTTAATAACCGGCCGGTTTTCTATTATGTGATTATGAGGTTTCTAGTGAATTGTATTCTCGTTATCTACGTATTCAAGCTTGTTATTTTTTGTGAGGTCAGCAGGATTCAGACTGGTTATGTTGTTATTGTTTGTAGTTACATTCGTAGCGTCTATTTCTTTGAATGCTTATGTGGGATGAATGACAGATATTTTATGGAAATTGTTTATGTCATCCTGATCCTGGGAGCTCGTCGCTAAATAATAACAGCCGCACGAGTCCATAGAAAGTTAAGCTACGTTTGCCGGGGTCGGTTTGTGGATGTGCCCACCGTTACATATCGGGATCCCTCCGAGTCCCGGAAAGCATGTTAAGACGTTGGTCCCGGCTGTCATTCGTGGATCTTTGACAGTCAATACGGGTAACTAGCAGCCCAAAAAGTCTAACAACTGATCTTAACAAGGGGTATCGTGGTACCCAGTAACTAGATTGTGGAGGTTAGATAGGCAGTCGCTCATGTAAAATATTGGTATTTAGCTGCATCCGGTTAGACTGGAAGCCAACCCCAACAGAATTGGGAAAAGGCTAGGCAGATTGATTTGTCTTTCATCCTGCAATAATATTTTATACAGAATGGTCTCTATTGCTCAATAAATCGTGATATAACGGCAACGATGATGTGCGAATGCGCGGAGCTATTATCTGATGATTTTAACATTGTCACGATTTTGTTCCGTCACTTCTCAGCTGTAATGTTTATGTCGTGACGTTAGATTGGCAGATGCTCAGTTGCCTTCATAGCAGCCTTGTCTAGAAACTTCTATGTTATTTATTTTCAAGTAGAGATGCTGATGAATCTCTGCAGTCGCCTGGAGGATTCCATTCCTCTTGGGGAATTCGACGGAGGGCCATTGTCAGACTCGTATTGAGTAAATATCCTAGATGTTCCATATTTATCTTGTGTCTCTAGCTTGGGTATTGCTTATGCTATTTTGAAGGAAAGAAAAAAGAAAGAAAATACATTTATTTGGCACAGACTAAAAGTCACACAATACACGGTACACCAGATACATATATCAGATAAAAACAAAAAAAAATAAAGGTGATGGTGGTGATGGTGGTGGGGGGTTTTGATGCCCCTTTCAATCAATCAACCAACTCAGCCTAGCGGGATGCCCCTTTGCTCAAGGGTATTTTCTACATAAATATCAAAACCGCATCGCTATTGGTCTATAGACAACTTTTGCTCAGGGGGTTATGGCTCATATTCAATCAACAACCAACTCAGCCTATCGCAGTCCTCTGCTGGACATAGGCCTCTCCCAGGCTACGCCACAACACCGTGTCCTCCGCCTTTTGCATCCAGTCCGTCTAGCTGGGGGCGTCCAATACTACGCTTGCTGATACGCGGTCTCCACTCTAGGACTCGACTGCTCCAACGGCCATCGGGCCGTAGGCACGTATTGTCGTTGATGGACATAGGATCTGCATAGTCTCGCTGATGGTAGCGCATGTGTTGGATCATTTAGCTCCCTTCAAAATGGTTGAGCTGAATGGTGCTGATGCATGCGTCATGTTCGTGAACGGGTGCCGTCAGTAGGGACTGGTCATCTCTTTGCTGCCACGGCTTATTTTAATTTAATATTTGAATTGTGTTTTAATTTTAACATGAATGATGTAACCAAGACTTTGTAACCATATTATTTTGATTTAAAAGAGTGTCCATGGAGTTTCTTGCCCGTTCTTCTTCATAGGTACCTACTCTTTGGAATGGGCAACTAGCTTCATCTTTCTGACTGACCGACCCCTTGACAATTCAAAAGTGCCTGTAATTGGTTTAATTGAAATAAATGCTTTGAGTTTGAGTTTAAGCCTTCAAAATCGCTGGAAAATTAAAAAGACTGAGGGATTGCCTTAATCATCACCACATTTGGCAGACAAATTAGTTATAATGGAATGTTGATTGCATTGTCCAAACAGGGGAAATTCCTTGCCTAAACTACAGTAACACTTTCATCTAAAACCGTTCATTTAGCTTGAACAATCTGAAATGGTGGAAAGTGTGGTAATTGCTATCAACTAGAATACTCAAATAAAATGTAGGTATAAATGTTTGTGTGTCATCAACATCATGATCACGCGCAGGAAACGCTTCTTGATATGTGGACTTTAATTCACGTAGGTGTTTGAAATAATCCACTGAACTGTTGCTAACCAATATTGATAGAGTTGCAGTTTACAGTTTAGTTAAATTGATATAAGTAAACTGTGGAACACGCATCAATGATCGTCCCTTTTTTGTTTGGGAAGAAACCTTTGCCATGTTGTGGGACCATTATTATTAGACACGTGTTATTTTAAATGGTGACCGTCGTTCATTTCGGCATCTCTCCTACTAGCTAGATACAACCGTTTTGCGTAATTAACATCTACGATTTAATTAATAACCTACTGATTTCTAAAAATTAAGTTTCGTTGTATTTCAATCCTTACATAATAACATTCCTAATGCTAAGAAATCATCATTTGCCTAGCCTTTTCCCAACTATGTTGGGGTCGGCTTCCAGTCTAACCGGCTGTAGCTGAATACCAGTATTTTACAAGAAGCGACTGCCTATCTGGCTTCCACAACCCAGCTGGGTAATACCATACTTACCCCTCGGTAAGACTGGTTGTCAGACTTTCGTACTTCTGACGACCCGTAACGACTGTCAAAGATCCACGAATGACAGCCGGGACCAACAGTTTAACGTGCTTTCCGAGGCATGGAGGGTCTTGGTATGTGAAGATGGTCACCCATCCACGGACCAACCGCGGCAAGCGTAGCTTAACCTGATTGATCGACCCGTGCGGCTGTTATTACTTAGCTATAAGCCTCTTTATGTTAATAATTATTATCTGCAAATAGCCTGCAACAGATACATACAAAGAACTTGTATTCAAAAGCTCAATTTATTCGCAGTCAAAACTACCTACATTGTATGAATGCCATTCCTAGGCCGACCTGTTCAAAAAACATTTAACTTCCAACTTTATTACCATATTCGTTAAGTGTAAATTGTAATGACAAATTAATGGTCACGATTGGCCAGTAAATGCCAGGTCTGACAAGGCTAGCCACCGCTCTCACGGAAATGATAATTATAAATGTTACAGTAAGTTTATTAAGTCAGTCATATTGTGAAAGGGCTAACTTGCATTATGTTAACGTTGACACAACCTTAGGAAACTCTATTGTTAGAAAATGTAGTCTGTACGCTTTATTACGTATGAATGTATTGTATTTTAATGAGAATGTAATGGGTTCTTTAACTTTTATTTTTCGTAATTAATTGTAGATATTTTGATTTTTATTTAGGTTAAACAATGTTTCGTAAAAATTAGCTAGACTGCTGCGACACATAGAAATGCTAAGATTTAAATTCAGACCACTGTATAATATTTCCATTAATAACTACTAATTAACTACTGAACTAATATTAATGTCTGTAGGCTAGATCATTTGAATAAAAATTACGATAAACCTAATTTAAATTGTTAAACAAATTAATATTAGATAATGATTAAAATTTGCTATGTCGAAATGAGTTCAGCGACAAACTAGATCAGTGACATGAAAAGTATTATATTTTAAGGTCTTCAAGCGTCTTTTAAATACTTATCCATACTATCACACTAATATTATAAAGGCGGAAGTTTGTGAGTGTGTGTGTTTATATGTTTGTTACTTCTTCACGCTCAAACCGCTGAACCGATTTAGATGAAATTTGGTATAGAGATATCTTAAGTCCCGGAAAAGGACATAGGCTACTTTTAATCCCGATATTCCCACGGGATCGACATTTACGCGGGTGAAACCGCGGGGTGCAGCTAGTAATATTATAAATTCGAAAGTAACTCTGTCTGTCTGTATGTTACCTTTTCACGCCTAAACCGGTGAACCGATTTCGATGAAATTTGGTACAGAGACAGATTGCATCCCGGGGAAGGACATAGGATAGTTTTTATCCCGATATTCCCACGGGATCGACACTTATGCGGGTGAAACCGCGGGGCGCAGCAGCTAGTTATGTAATAAAAAAAATAAACTACAGTCTGGCATTTAATACGTTCTAGTATTTTGTATCATACATTTTATTTTTAAAGGTTAAGGACAAAATGTCCGCCTAGTCTTTTATCTATAGCCCCAAGTATGTTGGGGTCGGCTTCCAGTCTAACCGGATGAAGCTAAACACCAGTATTTTACATGGAGCGACTGCCTATCTGACCTCCGCAACCCAGTTACCGGGTAACACGATACCTTTTGGTAAGACTGGTTGTCAGACTACCCGTAACGACTGTCGAAGATCTGCTGATACAGCCGGGACCAACGGCTTAACATGCTTTCCGAGGCACAGAGGAATCTCCACATGTACCTAATAGATGGTTACCCATCCACGAACCGCCCGCAGCAAGCGTAGGTTAAGCTTCGATCAACACGTGCGGCTGTTATTATTCAGCCACGAGCCTCTGGACGAAAAAATGTCTGCGAGAATATAAAGCCCTAGTATCAAAGTATCAAAGGCTTTGTATAATGTTACTATGTACTCTAGAAAGCTTCATGCATCTAAAGGTCAAGTGCACATTATATTCTTGAAGCCAGCGTACATTATGTGTAAGAAAATGCGAACAACCTTGTGTTATTATGGACCATGTTATGCCCTGTGCCCTTTGGATAAGGCTTTGGTTATATTCTTACCAGCAATGCCCCTTTTGATTTGGTGATACATATACAGGGTGAAATTGAAAACATACGACAAATCAAAATGGGAGATTGTACTCATCATTATGAACAATTACTTTTACTATGGGACCATACCTGAAACAGGTGTTCCCTACATTTATGTTCGCATAACTCATCAAAATGTAGGGAATAGCTGAATTTTTTTCGCGATTTCAGGTTTGGTTCCATAGTAAAAGTTGTTCATAATGATGAGTACAATCGCCTATTCCGATTTGTCGCATGTTTGCAATTTTAACCTGTAAATAAAAGCGCGCTATTGGATTTTCAACTTCGGCGCGAAGCCGTGTGTTGAAAATCCAACAGCGGGGTAATTGCGTAACACACTATCAGTAGCAATGGCTTTCAATTTGACAGTTCAACAACATACATTGCGTATTTACGTTGTTGAACAGATTTTTTTTTTCGAACATATGAAGCAATGGATTAGCAATATCCTTCAAAATGATTCAGATTGTGATTGAAATTGTGTTACGCAATTAGGGTGTCAGACGCTTCGCCTAGTGTTAGTAAACACGGGTATAAGTAGCTTGGCAAAATATTGGCTAAAACATTTGCCAAATTCTTGCAAACATAGATAATCAGCCCATAATGTTCCTACAGCTGGAAGTAATACTCTGTGACCTAACGTAGTTCTTGCATACATTTTCAGTTTTCGCGATTGATTGCGCGAGTTGTTTACCTATTTTTTTTTAATCTTGAAGCTACTACAATCTGTCAAATTTATTTAATAGATTTTCTACTTTATCGCTTTAGCATAAGGCTCAAAGTTGATTGGGAAAATTTGACAGTTTCGGGTAGCTTGATGTGCTTGGCGTCTGTACAGTTCCCCAATATAATACTTTTTTGGGCATACAAAAATACGTTGTTTTTCTACTAAGTAGCTGTTGTTTCTACAATATTCCGGAAGACATTTAAGGAACTAAGGAAGTTACCTGCATAAACTCATCATTCCTTCCCAGACTATTAAATCAGATGAATACTGTTACCGTAGGTACTAAGAATGTAGATGACAATTTTCTTCATACTCTGAAGTCTACACACAAAGGAGAGGTTGCATACCATTTTGCAATTACTCAGAGCATTACCTTTTTCTTGTGCAATCTAATATACCAACCTACTTGTAGCTTTAGTCTTCCGCATAGATAATATGAATGAAGAGATTTTCCCATAAAACTAAGATATAATCGAGAATGAAACAATGCGCTCGCTAATTTACATAAGCTGGTTGATTTGTTAATTAGAATTCGTTGTTACAATGTGTCTTCGTAATTTCAATAGATCGTTCATATAAATTGGAAAACAACTCCACGACCTCATTCCCGACCCCTTCTACGTTCGGACATTCAGGCGCACTGCAAGTTACCATCCCTACTTGGTTGCTATTCCACCAATTCGCACTAAGCGTTTGCAAATGTCGTTTATAATGCGCACAGCAAAAGTATGGAACTCTCTACCTGCGTCTGTTTTTCCGAGCGCATACAACCCGAATCTCTTTAAAGTGAGAGTGAACAGGCTTCTTCTGGGTAAGCTCGCTCCCTAGGCTAGAGTCAAGAGCAAGCCCATTTCGAATAATAAAAAAAAAACTGAAATTAGAACTTGTTAATTAAATTTTGTAACTTTTATCTCTTAGCACAAACTTCTGAAAGTTAAGTGTGAAAGACTTTATCAACCTTAAAATGTTACAGTTCGTTTCTCGTTCGTTCTAACGTATAAAAGTATAGTGTACGATCATAATTGCTTCCTTACCCAAACCGTTTGTTCCACCCGCTGAAGACCTCCCACCTGGACATGAGTTACCTTGGGTAACCTGGAAGTCTTTAAATAGACTCCGGGCCCGGGTGGGCCGAAGCAAGGAAAACATGTTCAGGTGGAGATTCATAGACGACTCCGTTTTGGAGTGTAAATGTGGTGCTGTTCCACAAACGATGGGACACTTAACATCGTGTCCTACGTGTCCTGTCAGCTGCACGTTACAGGAACTGGTGGATGCTAGTGATGGCGCCAAACGAGTAGCCGAATGCATTTAGATTGCTATCGATACGCTAAGAAGAAGAAGATATTATGTATGCTCTGGCTAGAAGCCTTAATTTATTGATGCACCCGCAAAAAAGTCCGGCTAATCAGCCGACAACCTCCTAGGTTGACCTGTCACAAGCCCCTCCCTTAAAAACAAAACATAATTTTGTAATTTTCTCGGTAAGAGTCTCGCTGTTGCAATGTTTTAATGAAAATTATTTACATTACGGAACTTCTCTCGCATGTGCTTTTAAACATACTAAAAGGAATTTTAATAACTCACATTTTTCTTTCTGCTACATAAAGCTGCAACACTTTTTTTAAATTATATAATAGGTACAGACACCAGCACATCAAGCTCCCCGAAACTGTCAAATTTTCCCAATCAACTGTGAACCTTATGCTTCAGCGATAAAGTTCAAAATCTATTAAAGAATATTGACAGAATGTAGTAGCTTGATATGCTGGCGTCTGTACCTAACATACTTTATCCTAGACTTTATTATGATTTTTGTAACAAATAAGAGGAGAGACGATAAAATATCACTAATGATCTGCCAAAAAATATGATGCACCAAATTGCAATCACGGAATAAATGCAATGCCCACATAGACGTGTCTCGATACCCTCGATGAGTCAATCATAGAGAGTCAATCAACCCGACCCTGATCTCAGAAAGCAGATACATCGCAAGTATCTTTCTAGGTCACCAAAATCAATGCATTAATTAGGATACAAAAACAACTTTTTTTGCTGATGTAATCAGTATAATGATCGATGCTTGTCTGTCCCTCTGGTCACTCACTTCCTTTACTTTAATAAGAATAACTGTTCCATGCAAAAACATAATTAATAATTATTCAAACAGGTTTCATAGAACTCGAATTTGATGTTTCTGAATACTTACAATTTGCATTAAAATCACTTAGCTATCATATTTATATTTAATTATGATAATGTGTGTTTGACATCTGCATTGGTAATGTTTGCATAAAATGTTCATTTATGATACTTATCTATGAATTAAAGATTCATCGGTATTAAATAATATTAGTTATATAGGTAAGTAGAAGAAATGGAGCACACAATACCTACTCGATCCAAATGTAAGTATGGGACAGCTGATGTTTTTTTTCGCGATTACTCACTTTCTCACTTCACATTTCTGATATAATATATCAGAAATGTGAAGTGAGAAAGTAAAACAATAAAATACAATATATTATATTGTATTTTATTGTTTTTTACTTATTTCCATAGTACTTTAAGATTCGAAAAACTTTAGCTTAGGAACCTACTCAAGTTTGTCGAATCTTAAAGTATCCTGTGGATAAAATCACTTTTCAATCATTTAGATAGAAACTGATGTTATTCGCAGGATAAGAGACTCAAGTGGTCGATTCCGCACTAAGAGTTATTCTCAAGAATCCTTTCTAATTATAATAATTACCAACATGGTCTCGAGGTATCAGCGTCCACCATTTCTCTCCTTCCCCGAGACTCGTCAGAGAAAAACTTGGCATTTTTACTTGTTTTCTCGATATTATGAACAGTAAAAATAACTGTATTAGGAAGTAAAAAAGCGTGGATGGAGTGCAGAGGCGGCTGTAGGCTGAGACAACTTGTAAATTGAAAGATTCTTAGTAAACATTTAACAAAAAGTTGTTGTTATAAAGAACAACTTCGAATGTCGAACAACACCGTGGGTGTTAATATGTAGTACAAAACATTGAGAGTTACCAATAATTATGTCTATTTATTATAATAACTGTATTATTAACGGTACTGGACTGGTCTCAATACTGTTTCCTGCGCAAGTACCAACTAAAGTAGGTAGGTAGTTTAAGTTTTAAAAAAAACAACACCTCTTTTTGGGCAGTCGTGTAAATCATCATCACCAATTTTATTTCGTCGTCTAAATATATATGCTGAAGGTATCCAAGTTTCATTAACATCATTGGCGAGGTAAACGCGAAAATTAATTGGAATGCAACACGGAAATTAACATCCGGCTTTTCAATTAAAGGTAGGAAATTCAATCAGTTTTAGGTCTTTGCTAAATTGCTGCCATTGCGATATTTTGCGTTGGTAGAGCTTAAAGAAATAGTGTGATATGGTGTTTTCATTACGAGTCATACTAACTACTTAGGTACTGTCAAGAACTGAGGGAAATTCTCGTAGTTTTAAGAACATTCACAGTCTCGGTCGCAATCTGTCAAAATATACCTCTAATTTGCCTACATTTTGACAAGCTTTTGACATTTGTTTGGCGCTGAGATGAGACTGCGACTAGATTTGAACGTTTTAAATTACGAGAATTGGCCTTCTGTTGTCTCCACATTGTGTTGCATGCAGTACCTATAGTATAATCAGCATATAATGTTCCCACTGCTGGGACACAGACCTCCTCTCTTCGAGAGGGAGTGGGTTGTCTATCTATCTACCATGCGGGCCCAGTGAGCGTTGGAAGATGTCACATATCTTCGGATTTTTTATTTTAGGACAAGGTTGCATGCAGTACCTAACCAAAAAAAAACAATTATATATCCCAACTTAGTTGGGGTCGGCGCAACATGTATTTTTCTTCCATACTATTAGAGTGAGGCCACAATGTGTTAACGGTGCGGTGCGGCGCCGGAGCGGTGCCGCAACGTCATCCTACATACATGCCACACGATGCGATGAGATTACATTCCGAGCACGGCAGCAATGCTGCGCGACATTGCTGCGTCACATTACTGCTGTGCTCGGAATGTAATCTCATATAAACCCATAGAAAATGTATGAGGACCAGTAGTGCTGCGACTGCACTGCCGCGGCAGCACTTCTGCGTGCTGCCGAGATCGGAATCATACCTTTAGGCCGCCGTGCGGCGTCGCACCGTAGGCGCGTGGCGCTTGTGAGTTGTGACCTGCGAGACGAGGTGGGGAAGGGTGATGCGCTGCGGCGCGCACCACGGTAAACAGTGTTCTACTGCGGTGCCGCATCGCCCGTGTGGCACCCTATAGCTCGAATTAATTGCGGTGCGGTGCTGCACTGCACCGTTAATGCATCGTGTGGGCTCGCTCTTAGTCGTCATCTCGGTAGTCATCCCCTTTCTAGCCCTGTCATCTTTCACACAGTCCATCCATCGTTTGCTTGCTCTGCCCCTACTCTTATAGCTTTCCACATTAAAACTTTCCTCACGACTTTTTCCTCACTCCTCCGTATAACATGCCCAACCAAGCAATTTCCACACAACTTTTCAGTCAATGGTACTTTCAGACTTACTCTTTAACAGTCGTTTCAACCACAACAAAAAGTAGGTACACGAAAAAAGCTTCAAAGAAACCCTGTCAAAGCCAAGGTACACCTTTGACAGGGTTTCTTGGAACAAGTTTCCGTGTACCTACTTTTGTTATTAACTTTTTTCTGTCGAAAAAAAGTTCTTTTGAAAGAAGAACAGAAAATTATGGCAAAGGGTACAGTTACGCAAAGCTAACAACGTATTTTCTTGTAAACCCAACCCTATCCCTAATAAAAAGGGTAACATATAATGTTATTCTCCCGAAGTAAGGCAGCTCCTTATGTTATCCTTAACCTTTAAAGTCATCATCATCTGCTTAACCTTTTCCCAACTATGTTGGGGTCGGCTTCCAATCTAACCGAATACAGCTGAATACCAGTATTTTACATGGAGCGACTGCCTATCTGACCTCCACAACCCAGTGACTGGGTAATACGATACCCCTTGGTAAGACTGGTTGTCAGACTGTCGGGCTTCTGACGACCCGTAATTACTGTCAAAGATCCACGAATGACAGCCGGGACCAACGGCTTAAAGTGCTTTCCTAGACACGGAGGGGTCTTGGTATGTATAGATAGTCATTTGTCACCCATCTACGGACCAACCGCAGCAAGCGTAGCTCAAGCTGATCGATCGACCCGTGCGGCTGTTATTACTTAGCCACAAGCCCCTCTCTTAACCTTTAAAGTATTTACTGTAATACCCACGCAAACATCTTTTTTTAGTTAAACTTGAACTTCCCAAGAAATGCGGTTGATTTTGAAAGGAGGAAGTAGGTAATAGGAAAGTTTCTACTTTACATAAATAATAAACCTAACCACCAATCAATTAAGAGTGAAATTGTAATAATATTTTAAGCGTAGCCAATAACATTGACATACTATAAATATTGTACACTCCATGGGTATGTTGCAGAGATACAATGAATGCTAATTGTAAGAACTGTCTTTTTTACCTGTGACAAACAATAAATGATTTGATTTGGTTTGAAGTAATTTATCGTGAAAATGTAAAGTATCGTGAGGAAAGTTTTGAGTATGACTGTGGGTGGCTTTAGGAGTAGGTGAAGACCAAAGAAGTGATGGATGGACTGTGTGAAAGATATACAGGGTGTTACGGAATGGGTATATCAATACAAACGGGCTGAAGAGTATATCTGGTCTAGAATCTCTGTACAAAATTTCAGCTCAAAAGCATTAACTTTGAAAATGCTTAATATTTTTTTATTTCGACATCACGGCACTGCACTGGCGCGCGGCGGCGTGATGTGCGTGTACTAGGCGCACAGACATACTACAGATAATGGATAATGACCCTCGTAGTGCGGTGACACGTTTGTTATGATTTCAAATTAATAAACTATCGAAATAAAAAAAATATTAAGCATTTTCAAAGTTACTGCTTTTGAGCTGAAATTTTGTACAGAGATTCTAGACCAGATACACTCTACTACCCGTTTGTATTGATATACCCTTTCTGTAACACCCTGTATATATGACTATGAATGGGTTGACTCCCGAAATGACCACTAATACAGAAGTATGGAAGAAAATGACACGTTGTGCTTCTTTTTCTTAACGTGTCGATAGCAATCTTAATGTACTCGGCCCAGAATTCGGCTACTTGTTTGGCGCCATCACCAGCGTCCATCAGATCCTGTAACGTGCAGCTGACAGGACACGCACAATATTAAGTGTCCCATCGTTTGTGGAACAACACCACATTTACACTCCAAGGCGGAGTCGTCTATAAATCTCCACCAGAGCCCTGATTCACAACCATACGACAGGCTATCGTATCGAAAACCTGACATTTCGATATCCTGATTTGACTTGCCCTCAACAGCAAATAGCTGTTGGAAGAATAGCGGGCGTCAATTTGATTTAAACTAACAAAATTTTCGGGTTTTGGACTTGTGAACAGCGTTTAGAAGACTCTTACGATAACAACGATTAATGTTCGATACGATACGGTAGCGTATCGAGTGTTTGTGAATAGCTATGCTGAACAGGTTTTCCTTGCTTCGGCCAACCTGGGTCCAGAGTCTGTTTAAAGACTTCCAGGTTACCCAAGGTAACTCATGTCCAGGTGGGAGGTCTTTAGCGGGTGGAACGAACGGTTTGGGTACGGAAGCACTGTCTCGCCACAGCTTCAGTCTTTCTTGTGGTGGGTGGTCGCCAGTGAGTGGGATGACACACTTTAAAAAACCTTAAATAAGTTGTGATAAGGGCTTCTGTCCTTAATGATAATGATGATCTAGATATAGTAATTAAAGTCGACCTCGTCATTGTTTTACCACCCTTCGGTTAAATGTCACGTCATAAAACATCAAGGTCTATTTTTAAGACCAGCAGCCTAATTGCGGAACGCCAAATCGTCAAATGATTCTGATCAGTTGGCTTCATTTCTATCACAATTGGCTTCATTTTACGATTTTCGAATTGCGAAACTCTAGTTTATTATGAAACCAATTATGAACGTTAAGGCCCTGCGCAGAAACTAGAGATTCGCAATTCGAAAATCGTAAAATGAAGCCAATTGTGATAGAAATGAAGCCAACTGATCAGAATCATTTGACGATTGGGCGTTCCGCAATTAGGCTGCAGGTGAAAAATAACTTTAATTTCGAAAGTCGGTGGCAAAAAACTAAAATACAGATCCAAAGACACCGACTTCCGAAATTAAAGTTATTTTTCACTTTGTAGTGTTTTTTTGGAAGTCGGTTTTTTTTTTCTTAAAAAGTTTTTATTAAGACCAGTGACAGGACGTTTATGTCAAAAGTGTTAAACCAATTATCTACGAGGTCGACTTTAGAACAGTATCTTCAAACTCAAAGTTTATGTCAAATAAACCAATTACAGGCACATTTGGATTGTCAAGGGGTCGGTCAGGCAGATAGATGAAGCTAGTTGCCCATGTCAAAGCAAAGTAGATTCCTATGGAGAAGAAAGGACAAGAAACTTCACGAAAACTCTTTTAAATACTAATATCCCTACTAATATTATAAATTCGAAAGTAACTCTGTCTGTCTGTCTGTATGTTACCTTTTCACGCCTAAACCACTGAACCGATTTAGATGAAATTTCGTATAGAGATAGCTTGAGTCTCGGGAAAGGACATAGAATACTTTTTATCCCGATATTCCAACGGGATCGAGACTTATGCGGGTGAAACCGCGGGGCGCAGCTAGTATACTATGTTATCTACCTACATAGGCAGGTATAAAATATTCTTTGTACTGCTATAACGATTAAACCTACACGTGGTTTGTGAAAATACTTATTTATTTTAATTTAAAATTACGTTTAACCTTTTAACCGCCCTGCCCCAAGCGCCCGAAAAAAAAAAAAACGAAAAATAAGTTCCTGATAGAATACAGCGTAATTAAATAAAAAAGCAGATTAAACGAACTGTGGTATTTAGTCGTAAACATACGACCCTGGTGAAATGGACACGAAGATATTTGTTGGAATCCGACGTAAGCGGTTTAAAGGAGGAATTCAAAGGTCATCTCCGAAAATAGTCATTTAATTAAACACCCATTTTCGCCTGCAGTTTTCAATTTTATAGTAATGTTATACAGTGTGAAATTAAATTCATGGGCATCCTTTTAAGGGGTCATTGTAATCATCATTATGAACAACTTTTACTACGGGACCAAACCTGAAATCGCGAAAAAAAATCCCCCCTTATGATTGTGAACATAAATGCAAGGAACAGCGGATTTATTTCTTTCGCGATTTTAGTTTAGGTTTAGTCCTATAGTAAAAGTTGTTCAAATGATGAGTACAATGACTCCTTAAAAGGATGCGCATGAATTTAATTTCACCCTGTAATGTTATAGAAGCGTAGGTAGTGTCCTGAAAGGTATCATAATAACTTTGCCATATCTGCTAAAGCAGAATAAGCGTTATTATCCTGCAGCCTAATTGCGGAATGCCAAATCGTCAAATGATTCTGATCAGTTGGCTTCATTTCTATCACAATTGGCTTCATTTTACGATTTTCGAATTGCGAAACTCTAGTTTATTATGAAACCAATTATGAACTTTAAGGCCCTGCGCAGAAACTAGAGTTTCGCAATTCGAAAATCGTAAAATGAAGCCAATTGTGATAGAAATGAAGCCAACTGATCAGAATCATTTGACGATTTGGCGTTCCGCAATTAGGCTGCCGATTTAGTAGCTTAAGTGGGGCTTGTGGCTAAGTAATAACAGCCGTATGGGTGGATCGATCAAGTTAAGCTACGCTTGCCGCGGTCCGTGGATAGGTGACCATCTATACCTATAATCTGTACATATCAAGACCCCTCCGTGCCTCGGAAATCACATTAAGCCGTTGGTCCCGGCTGTCATTAGAAGCCCGAAAGTTTGACAACTAGCCTTACGTAAGAGGTATCGTATGGGTAGCGGGATTTTCCGAAAGGGTTACCGTTGCCCCGAAATATAAAGGGCTAAGGAAGGAACACGGCTGTGTTTTAGTCAGTAAGAGTCTGACACTTCCTTCCGCTCCACCCAGGAGAGAGAGGAGTCATTTGATGATTTCCCATCCACAAAAAAGGGGTATCTTGTTATACCCGAGGTTAGATAGGCAGTCGCTTCATATAAAATACTGGTATTCAGCTGTATTCGGTTAGACTGGAAGCCGACCCCAACATAGTAGGGAAAAGAGTACCTAGGCAGATGAATAGCTCAAGAGTTGGACCACCTACTTACTCTTGAACTACTAGCCACGAGACTGATACAACGGGAAAAAGTACAGATGCCAGCACATCAAGCTACTACAATCTGTCAAATTTCTTTAAAATACTTTCAACTTTATGGCTACACCATAAGGTTCAAGACTGATTGGCAAAATTTGACAGTTTCAAGTAGTTTGATGTGCTGGCGTCTGTACCAGCGTAAGGCACCCACCGATACCGTTTTGTTATTGTTGTAAGTCACTAACGGTCGCGGCATCAGAAAAAAACGATTGCTAAACTTATTTACCTCTTCGCGAAAGAAATTTCTTTTTTTTTTTTTTTAAAGTTCTATAAAGAAGTAACTTAAAGTAACCAACGTCGAAGTGAAAGTCAAATCATTAATTTCGAATTAGACACATGGAAGGTGCTTTTGAACGTCAAAATTAAAAAAAAATCGAATTGATTCTAGTTACCCCTTCCAAAAGGTAGCTTTCGTATCAAGAAGAACGGGCAAGCAACTCCACCGTTACTACAACTATATGTGAAGACGATGCTCCTAGAATAAAATTACTATACCACAATAGGAAAAACATAGTAAGACCTATTTTAGACACTTAGAAGGCACTTTTGAACGTCAATTTTTACAAAAAAATCGAATTGATTCTAGTTACCCCTTCCAAAAGGTAGTTTTCGTATGGAGAAGAATGGGCAAGAAACTCCACCGTTACTCTTTTAAAGTATTTTGTATACATTAATTATATGTATAATTATATGTGAAGACGATGCTCCTAGAATAAAATTACTATACCACAATATGACTAAAGTAGTAACGAAGACCTTTAGATTGACTAATTGCAGTTTCTATAGTTGATTGGCAATTAGGAAAAATACTACTTTCTACTAATTGGCAACTGTACTACCTTACCACTACCAAAATACACTCAGGATTCCAAATTGACATACGAAAACTCTCCGAAAGACAATAAACTGAAAATTGGAATGCTTTAAAGCCTGCTGCCTTGTTCGATAAATCTAATTCCCAATATTGAAAACGGCTTTGAAAGGTCATAGTGTTGGATGCAATACATCTCCCAGTTTTAAACTTTTTATTCTATGCAAGCTTTACGGATTATTTTAAAGCTCCTGCACGTGCCTTATCTAAAAGTTCGCACACTCAAAGCTCGCTATGACCCCTCTAAGTTGTTGCTGTCACTTTACAAAGGAATCTCATTTATGTTGTACTTGTAACATTGTATTTTTTTGTTTTAACTGTGAAGCAATTTTTTTCCAATCAACTCGCACTGGACACGCGTGATGAATTTTAGCCCACTCCCTCTAACAGAGAGGCCTGTGTCCCAACAGTGGGAATGTTATAGGCTGATTATGCTGATCTTTTTCTAATTTCGATTTCGGCTGACGATTTTCATCTAGAGAAACTGATACTACGATGATAATGAAATTGTACCTATGTCAATGTATTAGTCCATGATCATCATAATCATTTCAGCTTGCAATCGTCCAATGCTAGACATACTTAGGCCTTTTTCGAGAGTCGCCATACAACATCGCCAAAATGCCAAACACAAACAGCCTTGTTACAAAACAAGGTGTAGGCTTTAGAACCAGGTTTAAACGATCGAGCTATTTTTAAATTTCGAACTATAATCCGATAAAGTTAAAGTTCTTATAACAAAAACTGGCGTTAAACTTGAGTCGAAGTTGTTAATTTAGCATTAAGAACTTTACGATTGTCGGAATAAAATTCATAATACAGTAACTGGCTCGAAGGCTTAGGTTAGGTCTAAAGTTAGAACTCGTTTTGTTATAAAACGGAAAAAGTTTAAACTGCCTTTAAAAGACATCTCTTCATACTGTCCATCAATTATACGTAATTATTGTTAATTGCCATCTCCATGCCTGTCATTATCGCCTTTCCCACCTGTCTCTAAAGCTTTGATTTCCTAAGGAAGCTGTTCCGTTATATTAAAATGGCCGTTATGATAATCTGATCACCAGTATTTGACATCAAAGTGTCAAAAAACGCTTTGTATTTGGACAGCTGAAGGCCAATTCTCGTAATTTAAAACGTTCATAATCTAGTCGCAGTCTCATCTCAGCGACAAACAAAATGTTAAAAACTTGTCAGAATGTAGAGATATTAGAAGTATTTTTTGACAGAATGAGGCTGAGATCAGACTGTGAACGTTCCTAAAATTACGAGAATTGCCCCTCAGTTATTGTGTGGTTGTTCAACGCTTTCTTAGTAAACCAAAGTTTTAACATTACCAAGCGTACAGCCAGCCTTAGTTACCTTTCAACTCGTATTCAGACTACATTCCTGCAAACGTACACCGCCCCTCAAGGCTCCCTTCACGCGCCGATCAAGGCCGACTATTGTCCTGATCATTTATCTTGGCTATCTGCTTGACAGTGCACGATGTTGCAAGCCTTAACAGATCATTTAGTTTTACAAAATCGATTTATCTGCACGATTTTGGGTTTGAAAATGCAGCGGCAAATAATAGGTTTATAATAACTGATTGAAATTGTAATAAATATATAATTAACTGGCTGTTTGACTTGTGACTCTTGCAAACTTCAATGTCTTCACACTTCAATTTGGTTCGATGGAGTTTTGAAAAAACTCTTTCGCTGTACGGCAGGCTGAACGTCGATGGTAACCAAAAACCAAAACCAGTATAAGCTGACGTCTTATTCCATTAAAACTCAGTACTACGCTAGGCAGAACAGGTGGCCTATGGGGCCGAAAGGTCCTGCAGGCGAACGTGTGCCGGAAGACTAAGCGTTGGAAGGCCTCCCACTAAGTGGACTTGTGAAGGTCGCAGGAATTGCGGGAAGCACAAAACCGGTCGAAGTGGAAGTGCTTAGTGGACCTCTTTCGGCTGAAATGATGATGATGATTACGCTAGGCCAGCTCAACGTCAAAGTGTTTCCACTGGTGAACGGTCTACGGTACCTACACATCTACAACCTTTAGGGCGGTTTCGCACTACGTCCGATCCGAATCCGAGACATAGTCCATCGTCCTATTTGTTCGGATCTAGTGCGCAACCCCTCACACAAATAGGACAATGGTCACTTCGGACCGGCATTTCTCGGATTCGGATCGGATTTAGTGCGAAACCGATTTTAATGTAAATCTTTCCGTCTTCAAGTAGTTTAAGCTGTGCATTGTTCTCAGTCACGAAACTGTTTTATAACATATCTACATAATAGCCCACAGAACATAAAGATGACCAGGAGACGACCTATAAAAGTTTACAGGATAAACGCGGATGCAGTAAAAGGAAACGAACCAATGGGTCCAACCTGGAATGCCATGTGAAAGTTTTAGCAGCCCCAATTCGACCAATAACTAAAAAAATATAACTTCCTAATAACCTATATACTGTATTGGCAATACAGCAAAAAAAAACAGTTATAACTATTAAAAACAGAAAACAAAACTAAAAACAAAACACAACACAAAACTTGTTTGTCTTGTATTTTGATTTAGGTACGATCATATTATTATACATAGAACATTTTGACTTACAACAAGATTAGCTACACGATTATAAGATTAAACTTATAATGCGTCTACAGTTGTAAGATTAAGACCGTCTTTATTTGATTGAGACAAGTTTAATGTGTAGTATGTAGTACCAATCTAAAATCAAAAGCCCGATTTTCAAGGCTCGACTCAGTGTCGAAAGTTGAAAATACAACAGCGCGCTTTTATGAAGGCACGAAAACGGGTATTAGTGCTTTTGTTAGAGAAGGTTTAGTATGCCAGACAGCGGCGACCAAGGCTACAAATTTAAATAAATAACAAAAATCATAATTGGCTTTACCTTTATCTAATTTAACTTTGACGTTAAGGGTGTTAATAATAAATCATCTGTTCCCAACAAATCCTCTTAGCGAACCACGTTGTTAGGGATACGATTAATTTTGTATAGCTCAAGTTCTAATACAAAGAGCCTAGGTAACTTTGACCTTCGCTGTGAATCTTGACGTCATTAATTTTAATTTATTCCCAAAATGGTATATTTTTTTTTATAAAAAATTACGAAGCTGCGAAGGTCTGCTCTTCAAAATAAACAAATTGCAACTCACGGACTGTGATCATTTACTCAAAAACTTACGACCAACATTTTCCTTTCGTATCCATCTCCGCTTTTGTATGGCTCCGCTATTGTTTTCACTCAACACTCCGTGCGATGGTAGTGGTGTAAATTATTCGCGTCATAGTAGCTGGAACGAGGTGGCATTTTAAATAAAGAACCCCCGTAAGGGCTGCGGGTACTGCGCATGCGTTAACTCGAGCAACCCTCACGTTTCCAATATGGCGCTGACCGCCACAAGTTAAGCACGCGTTCGCTATTTACAATATTCTAATTAGAGATTTCATCTATGACATAAAAATACAATAGTTTTTATTTTAATCCACAGTACGTTTAGTTTTCAAATCAGGGATGTTTTAGTGAAATTCTGTTGTGGTGTTGTTGGTGACGCAGTGCGATCAGATGTGTTTGATAACGTTAAAAGTGTAGTAGGTCGTTTATCGTAGTTCAACGCTGTTGTGTCGTGCCAATGCGTCAATTAATGCAGCCAATTTCCTTAAATCTTAATTAGCTTAGTTATAGGAAGACCGAAGATTATTTATAGAACGTTATAGCAATTTATCTGTATCTAAGATAAATCGTGCGTGTGAAATTGATAGAACAACATCACTACAAAAATATTGCAACATAATCCTCGCGCTTAAAAAACCGAGTGTTCTAAAAAACTAAAAGCTTCCATTTTCAAAATTTTCGCGGCTTTTCCACCAAGTGACCAACATCAGTCAAGCTGCGTCGCTCGAAGGTCTCGCCCGCGGCTTTGCTGCTGGGTACAAGGCCAGTCTCTGGACTGGTCGAGCCAGTCAGGAGTCCTGAGGAACCAGCATTGGACGTCGCTCAAGACAAAGCTTACTGGGGCAGCGTCGCTACGGCTATGACGAGTAATAATCATTTTTAAACATAGAATCGTAATGCAATTTTTATTTTGTTTACCGCATTTTCCGAGGTAATTTTATGCGTGAAAGCGTGCAAGGTAAAAGGGTTCTTACCTAATTAATGTAGGCCGTGACTGTAGCTAACAGCTGATGAACGGATGACCCACATACAGCGCTATACAACATCATCATTCATCGTTTACTAGCCTCTCCCTTTACCAATACCCTGACTTTTCCATTTCCTAGTGTATTTAGCAGTCTCGGGTTCGGCACGACTATTTTTAGCTCGCTAAAATGTCAGTGTCCATTAGGAGCTGCTATCCTTCAATTAACTCTAGTTTGAAGTTCGACCTAACTTGTCCATTATAAATACAAAAACCATACCAACGTTTATAAGTTTCCACATACTCGCATTATCTTTTTTCGAATACATAACATATTTTTCTATTTACCATTCTCTATTAAAACGTCAAATGATTATGGTTTTAGCCTTCCTTTTAAAGGAAATTGCAACTCTACTCACTTAACATGTGCATTTATTATGTTTTTATGTGAAATCCGCACTAGGCTGTGGCACTGACTCATACAGTCATACGTTTCCTGGCAACTGCGATGAAAACTTATTGTGAACGCATCCTTTTTGCTGGGTTGTTCCACAGTTGAACGCATTCGAATGCAATTAGAAATTGGAATTTGACGTGATTAATGAAAAAGAACAAAAGTTGCGATTGCGATCCTACCTATTTATTTATTGCTATTTTGTATAGACTTTGCAAATAATTAAACTCTTGAAACTTGAAAAGCGTTCAGCGTACGAAAAGTTCACAAAGAAAATATTACAGAATATTCAAGTTTCCTACACGAGTTTTTCATCTGAAAATAAGTATCGGGTATTGTACAACGAAATAAAAAATTATAAAAACAAAATACAACGTCCTAGGATAAACTTGTTAATTTGTTTTCAAAACTTTGGTTTAGTTTGACGATTTGAGGCACCCAAATTGTTTTCATGAATTTAATAAACGTATTTCCGATATTTCTTAAGAAAATCGGAAACGGTTTGTGACTAATTAAAGGCGTGAACTATTAAATTCATTTAACTTAATTGACTGGTCAACCAAAAATTATTGTATAAAGTAATCTGCGGGAAACGGGACTGTGACAGTGCGACCATATTGCTGGGCTTCAATAACTTTCGGGGACAGTCCTTTATTTAGTTTGAGAGATGAGGCTCATCTTCTTCCCAGCGTGTCTATGGGAATGTAAATCACACTAATATTATAAAGGCGAAAGTTTGTGAGTGTGTTTGTATGTTTGTTACTTCTTCACGCACAAACGGTTGGACCAATTTTGATAAAATTTCGTATGGAGGTAGCTGACACCCTGGATTAATACATAGGCTACATTTTATCCCGATATTCCCACGGGATCGACACTTATGCGAGTGAAACCGTGGGGCGCTGCTAGTTGAATCTAAAATGAGGCTTAGGTATGATACCAAGAGTTAGTTTGGAGTCTCATATTCAGGATAACTCTGATAGTATCATAAGTTAGGTAATATTAAAATTTTGTGTCTACAACCGAAAGGTTTAAGTAGGTAGCTTACCATCACATCACACTTTAGGTGATGTTAGTATAAATAAGCAGAAAGACCAAAGTTTACCTACGTTCTGGCACTTTTAAATTAAAAATGCAACAGTTTTCTTTCAAAGAAGAAGTACACCGAAGTTAGCTAAGAGAAACTTGATCACTTTTGTAATTTTATGTTAGCCGTGGAAAATGTTTGCGAGCTGGCAACCCTATATACCAACTCCTTTAATAATAAAGGAGTTGGTATATAGGGTTGCCAGCTCGCAAACATTTTGTTTTTTTTGTGCATTAATAATAATGCACAATTAAAGTCTCCCCCTTTCCACGTGGCTTACTCGGGGAAAAATATAAATTATAAATTCAGTTCCCATGGCCAATTATCCGCCGTTAAGTACTCAGATTAAAAAGTGGTAAACAATTATAATCAATTTTGCGTGAAATTTAACTAGAACGGACGGACGCAACACTTTCAAAGGGACGTTCAGGTTATGAGCGTTTAGCGGGTTAGTTGAATGATAATTACAGGGTGAAATTTTAATCACCGTTTTCCACTTAAGGGGTCATTGTACTCATCATTATAAACAACTTTTACTATGGGACCAAACTTGAAATCGCGAAAAAAAAAATCAGCTGTTCCCTACATTTTGACGAGTTATGCGAACATAAATAAATAAGCTAGATAATCTAGCAAGTTAAATATCAAAAACAGCGTTTTTTTTGTCAGTTGCTATGTTTTGAAAATTTATTGCACAGCCGAGTTGTCTCTGTCGTCGACGAGAACTATCTTATATCTATCTTTAAAACTTTTCCGATGAAAGCTTACAAGGCTTTTCAACATTATGCAAGGTTGTTTAGAATTAGAACTCCTCTTTTAATATGAAATCTAGCTGTTACGTAATGCTTAAATGGTTCTTAACGCATGCCTCCTGGCTGTTTACCGCAGCTGCGTCATCATAGTTTCAGGGGTCGAATTTCGGGTAATCTTGCACCAACTTGCTAAAAATTGTTCCTAAGTTCAAATTTGTAACCGGCACCCTAATTGCGTAACACACTATCATTTGGAATCTGAATCATTTTGAAACAAATTGATAATCCATTGCTTCATAAGTTTGAAAAATTTGTCTGCTCAAGACCTAAATAACGCAATGAATGTTGTTGAACTGTCAAATTGAAACCGATTCCGATTGATAATGTGTTACCTTACGCAATTGCCCCGCTGTTCCTGTTCGAGAAAATTCGATAGCTTTATCCATCACGTAGGGAAAATTTGTAGCCACCTATGTTACATTGTAAACGTTACTTTATAGACGGGTATTGGCAATCAAACCCAGCAGTACTCAACTTGTTCCCTTTACGTTGAATGTCAAGGTTCGCGCGCATTTGCGTCAGTCATCCCGCCATTTTGTATTAACATCTGAAGCCTTGTTAATGAAATGCGTATTTCAATTACCTAAATCCGGCTTTCATTTAGGTTAAATCTAGCTTTCATTTTGGTACGTGCTTTTAGTTATAACTTCAGTGATTATTGAGTACTGTTAGGTTAATGCAAACCTGTGTGTTATTATTAATATGGTTTTAATTAACCTGGGTAATAATTTCATAATTAATATTATAATGATCTTTCCTTGTTTGTAGGTAAATTGATCTTTATGAAACTAGTAAGGCGTACGATCGCCAATTAGTCCAGCCGTTTGAGTGTAAAGAAGCAACAAACATTAAATACACACACTCACAAACTTTTGCCTTTATAATATATAGTGTGATTTGAATTAAGAATTTGAGATAATTTTCAAGTTATGGAACAAAAAACTGAATGTCAAACTTATCAAAGTTCAAATTCCATTGCAACCGTGGCGATGGGCGACTAGGATCAATTCTATTTTATAAGATAATTTTTGACGTTCAAAAGTGCCTTTTATGTGCCTATTTGAAATAAATGCTTTGACTTTGATTTTGACTTTGAACCAAAAACATGTTATGGACCTTTTTGTTACAAATGGTCACTCAAAAGTCAAAGTAACTAAGGGCTGATTTTTCAATAGTCAAATAACTTTTATCTGATGACATAACGATTGACGTCTGATAGCTTTTGTATAGGAAATATAGACTTAAACATAACTGATGAAATGTGGGTGTACGAGTACTATAGGTACCTCTGCCTAACTCAAATTGGAAATTACAGGCGTGATCTTATGTTATGTTAACAAATAAGTCTTTAAAAAGCCTTTAGAAAGCTTGTAAAAACATAATTTCCTTCATTACAACACAAATATTTTTAATCAAAAATATTCCGCCCTTTTTATTACCTTTAACCTTTTCCCGACAGGGTTTGTTATAATTTGATGTTGATTTATGACATAATGGGTACCTAACATTAATATACATTTAACAATATTGTATAAAATCCCGGAGTTTTGTTCCCCGGTTCTTGGTAATTTGAAAACTGCTGGCTTTAATTTAGACATACTTTTGCTCTATTAGTGAAAATTGTTTCGTGTACAGTCCACAAAAGAGATATGTATGAAGGATCGTCGGATATAGTTGAAGTTTAGTAAGAAACCGATGGATGTTGTCGACTGAAATTGAATTTGATAAATGAGCTGTTTGTTTTCTATTAATAAAATAAAATTTTATTCAAGAACATCCATCGGTTTCTTACTAAACTTCAACGACATCCGACGATCCTGCATACTTATCTCTTTTGTTGACTGTACAATAATGCTTCCTTTAAGAATCTTGAGATACAACTAAAACAAAACACCGCTTAATCTACACAAGTGGTCACTTACGAAATGCAGTTAAACTTTTAATACCCTTAACGGCTAGTTAAGTAACAAATAACCGGTTAATTGCAGCCGCAGTTTCCAGTTAGAGATTGGAGTTACCGTTTTACGCTATGCGGTGCAATTACTTTTAGTTAACATCAATCAATGTTGCCGCTATACAGTTAACTTTATCAGTTTAGTGTCGTGTACTGAGTTTAGTTATATCGTTGGAGATCAATATGTAAATTGGTTACCGGTTGTTTCCGTTTTAGTGCAATTTATGGCACAATTTACTTCTTAAACTCTAATCAGCCTGCCTCTGAGCAGTGGTGGCTCAGTGGTAGCGGCCTGACCTGGCAGTTTTAGGTCGTGGGTTCGAACCCAGCCATGCGCTTTACTTTGTGTAACACATCACCACTGTTCTCGAAACGGCGAAGGAAAACATCGTGAGAAAATATCCTAAAACCAAAGATTTAAAGACATGTGACATCAACCGACCTGCACTCGGCCCACGTGGTTGTTTACGGCCCACTCCTTCTCACAGAGAGGAGGCCTGTGTCCCTGCACTGGGAACGTTATAGGTTAATAATACTAATGCAAAAAAAAATCAGCCTGTCTAGAGGTATTTATGATGTAGAAATACCTTTTTTTAAGTGAAAACTTCTTTAGCGCGTTGGGCATTTTTAAGATGGGAAAAAACCATTGAATTCGCGCCACTGTTACCGTAACGACACCGCTTCGGATGTGTTCGGCTGTCCTCGGGATGTACTCCGTTTCAATGTATATCCGATATGTCAGTGAGTGATGGCAAAGTATTCTGTTTGTGTTTTGTTTTCACATCTGTCGGCAATCCCGGAGTGCCACTGATTTTTTTTTCACACAAAACCTTCAACTCTTATCACACATTATATTTTGGTACATACAAATTGCGCCATACCACTATCCTCTTTATTGCGGTGGAAAATAGCCCATAAACAATAATAACATGGTGTCACAACCAGTAACAATGCCTATAAGCCGGTCTCCAATCACATGCTCAAAGTATCAGTAAACTGTTACTTCCTATTATTACGACACCTTTTGCCACACACCATCATCATAGCATAATATTGGTGACTAGCTTCAGCCCGCGACTTCGTTCGCGTGAAACTTCTTGTTTCCCCCGAGCCACCCCGTCGTATCGCATCACCCGCCCGCGCTATCACTTAACGTTCTTTTTGACTTTTTTTCTTTTTGCTCGGCTCCTAAGGGTCATAGCGTGATGTTAAATAGCCTATAGCCTTCCTCAAAAATTGGGCTATCAAATGCAAGTAGAATTTTTAAAATCCGACTGGGAGTTCCAGAGATTACCCCCTACATATAAACTTACAAACTACCTCTTTATAATATTAGTATAGATATACCAATTGAAAAAGAAGTCTTGCAACATACCATAATCAGCCTATAATGTTCTCACTGCTGGGACACACACAGGCGTCCTCCCTGTGAGAGGGAGTGGGCCGTAATCCACTACGTATGCCCAGTGCGGGTTGGTGGATGTCACAAGTCTACGAATTTTTGGTTTTTGCAACTTGCAACTTCAAAATAAATGAAAAATTATTTTGGTAGGTACAGTTTGCAAATAAATCTTAGAGATTCTGTTCAAAGTGTCCCGATAAAGTCATGTTAATCTTTTGTCAATGTACAGACGCCAGCACATAAAATTTCTTTAATAGATTTTCAACTTTATCGCTACAGCATAAGGTTCAAAGTTGATTGGGAAAATTTGACTGTACGAAGGCCAGTAATAAATTTAAGGTGACTATGCTAAAATGTGACTGTCATCATAATTCTCCTCTCTTCCTTCAATATTTTTACGTTTATGCTCACTAGTTCCTTTAGTAGGTATTAGTTAGAAAGAAAGAAAATACATTTATTTAGCACAGACTAAAAGACACACATACACCAGATACATCAGATAAAAAAAAAAAAAAAAAATAAAGATCAAATAAAAAGCGCAAAGTCCGATGTAAGTAATTGGCAGGAAAGTGTGCCTCACGGCTGCGCCAAAAAAGCCCAGTTCAGCAATAATGCCAGACTACTAGTGCCTGACGCTGGTTTTCAACTGGTAGTTCCTTTTCGGCGCAACATGTATTGTTCTTCCATACTTATTTATAGTCGTCATCTCCATAGTCACTCCCTTTCCAGCCATATCATCTTTCACACAGTCCATCCATCGTTTCTTTGGCCTTCCCATACTCGTATAACCATCCATATTCGTGCTCAAATCTTTCCTGACGACATTTTCCTCATTTAAAGCTAAAAAAGTGACTGTATAGCATATTATACTGAATCGCAACTGTCCCGACAATGTTAAGTAAATCCACAAAAAAGGTCGCAGCCATACTGTCATAAAAACCAGGCTCGGTAGGCTTTTGATGGGCTATGATGAGCCACGCGGTTCTTGCATAAACATCTGATTTAATCTCCTACAGCAGTCGCGATAATGCCCTGTTTTTGTGACTTTTGTAAGTTGAAAACGTGCCTCGACAAACAACAACATTTGTGGTGTTTGGAAGGTTGTTTAACCACGGCTAGGATTCAAGGCTAGTTTCTGTGGTTAAGCTTTTATGCCCGTCGAATTTCCAGTGGGATATACCGATGTTTTGTTTCCATTTTTAGTAAATAACTAACAAGAAAAGAATAAATATATTACGCTATTGTGTAACGAGTTTATTATTTTATATATGACTAGCTGCGCCCCGCGGTTTCACCCGCATAAGTTTCGATCCCGTGGGAATATCGGGATAAAAACTATCCTATGTCCTTTCCCGGCACTCAAACTATATCTATTCCAAATTTCATCTAAATCGGTTCAGTGGTTTAGGTTTGAAAAGGTAACATACAGACAGACAGACAGAGTTACTTTCGTATTTATAATATTAGTACCTATGGATAGGTTAGTATGATCATATGTGTGTAATATTTGTTTATATACAATTATGACACAGCTATTTACACTAGAGATTGATGCTAAATAAAAGGACTAATTATACAAATAAATTTGACTCTTAACCTATTTCTTCCCATTAACGGAACAAAATACTTTTCACAATCAATAACAGGACGGTATGTCTCTATTTCCTTGGAAGGTGGGTAGGCCTTTAGTGTGGGACGCAACTTGTGTCGATACTCTTGCGCCATCCCACCTTCCTGGATCGGTATGCTGTGCTGGCGCTGCTGCTGCGGCTGCGGAAAACCTCAAGCGGCGAAAATATAATAACCTTATCGGAAATTATATTTTCGAGCCGTTTGGGGTTGAAACCTTCGGGCCGTGGGGTCCGAGTGCTCATGGCCTTTTTAAAGAAATTTCAAAACGCCTGGTTGACACTTCCCGTGACCCAAGGGCTGGCTTTTACTTTGGCCAAAGGCTAAGCATTGCCATACAACGTGGCAATGCCGCCAGTCTCTTGGGTACATTACGAGTACCAGTCGACAGCGATGCGGATGAATTTTTCGACGCTATATTTTAGTTTTTGTATAGTTTTAGTTAAGTTAGGTTTTAATTTTGTTATTTTTGTTAATTTAGAATTGTATTGGTTGTTATTGATTACAAATAAATACAAAAAATAAGGACACTCGGCTGATTTTTCCAATGCCAGATAATTTTATCGGACGGATAATTTTGAATTTTTGACAGGTCTTCCGTATAAAAACCGTTAGACGTCAATTTTATTCTGCGAATAATTGAAAAATTAGCCTTTAGGCGTCTAAGTACTCGTCCGCATCGCTGTCATCCTGAAACGTGCTTAGAATACTGACAGCAGCCACGTTGTAAGGCAAGTCTGATAGAAATGGCAAAGAGAAGAGATAAATAATTCACCAGTAATAATTTTCTTGGAAGCTTCCGGGAAAGTCCTAACAATCTCTTCACAGAAAAAAAACTATCTTTATTATTTTATTTACGTTATACGAGAGAAGGTGAAAGTAAACTAAATTCGTACGTGTAAGTATACATCAAGCAATGTAATTGCTCGGTAGAACATACAAATAGAGCAATGCTACACATCGTTAGTCGCGCAGTGGGGCGAAACAAACAATTTTGAGGCGTCTTTTGTTTTTTCTTTCTGCCCAGTTACCTTTCTAGGCTAGACATAGGCTTTTTTAAATGATATGAAAAGTGGCTTTAAAGAAATGGCATTTTGTTGAAACTTGTTTGGCTGTTCTATTTCCCTGACATTAGATAAGTTTTGCATGTTCCTAGGCATATTTTCCAGTTCAATGACTTATACTACTTGTTAATGGCTTTTTAAACGTAGTAGTTGGCATTAACTAGCCGTGCAAAACAAGCATTTTATTTTATTCCATGCAATATGAAATGTTTATAGCTAGTTAAGTACTCCAGAATTTAACCCCTTTCCGCTGAACTGAATTACACACTTCAACTTTCGAGCAAATAAAACTCACATCCAACCAAATTGCAGTATCGATCTCCCATATACTGCGAAGCCAGCAATTTACATAATACTACATATTTTATTTCCACACACACTCAAAATAATTTACGACGAAACATAAAATGCAAGTGCTGGCCGAAAAGAATTCGCCATTTTGTTTTCGTCATTGGGAATTTATCGTTACGTCCGTGTTGCAGTACGATCGTGAATATTGAGTTCGCAGCGTATGTCATGTACTACATACGATGTCTATCTACATACTATGTAGGTAGGTAGTGTAGATTAGGTACCCGTGAGAAGTAATTACGACAGTCGATCAGGTGCGAGGTGTGCTAATGACTTGTACTTGATTGAGATGATAGGTCTGAGATAGAAGCCAATACTGTGTGTTTACGACCAAGTGAATTAAGTTAAGTATTTTGTAGCACGAGGTCCTGGCTTCTATTTCTAGGTAGGGCGAAATGTTATTGGGTTTTCCATCAGGAATTTCTGAGTAGCCCGGAGGTTGGATGTGTAAATTTGTGACCGGTTGATGGCAGTAGGCTCGCCCCTTATTACATGGGACTTTAACACAACTGGCGAAATGTGGGTGTACTATAAATGTACACACGCCAGCACATCAAGGTCTCCGAAACTGTCAAATTTTCCCAATCGACTTATAATGTAGCGATAAAGTTGAAAATCTATTAAAGAAAGTTGACAGATTGTAGTAGCTTGATGTGCCAGCTGGCGTCAGTACCTCTGTCTAATTTTTCAGAGATAACAGGCGTGAGGTTATTTTGTTGAAACAGGGATCACAATAAGAAACGTTGAATCCGTTTCGGTATAAAACCCATTCGAAACCCATCATAACTACGTTACGTTACGTTCCGTGCGACGTTGAAAACGCAATAAAGCTTTTTAAGCAAGTCCGCTGTTCGTTTTGTAATCCATCGCTTTCAGATTGACCTATTTCCACGATATTGTACCACTAACGAATAAAATCAACACAATATTGTACTAGAACAACATTGAATCCGTCTCCAACTGCAATGAGTAACGTAAACTATGTTCACTGTATTGTTTACAACTAACAACGGTTTACAGAATGAAACTACGCGTTGCGAGCATTCTCACGGTTGCTTTTTACTGGGTGTAACACGCAGAAATATATCACAGCTGCGGTGGTTGCGTAACCAACCCTCAAACGCGAGCGGGTCGTAAAGACCATGCGAAAATTATACCAAAAATATTATGAAGAAAGTCTTATTTGAAAATGGAGCAGGTTGACGGTTCTTTTGTTTTATTTGGAGGTTTTATTGGGACTGTGAAACGTCGTATATTATTGTGGCGTGTTGCCAGCTCGACTTTGTGAAATGTGAGCGAATTTTGCAATAACTTTAACATCGATACCTACAAGCATAGCTATTCAAAAATTTTCGATCGACAAGCTTCCGTGCCGAATCAAACATCAATCGAAGGAGACTTTTAAACGCTTTAACAAATTCGAAAACTAAAAATTTTGACAGTTTAAACCATAGATATACTCGTAGGCGACCGCTTTTCTTCCGATAGTTAGGTATCTACTTGCCGTCGGGGACTAGGTAAATCAGGTATAAAAAAGAGTAATTTTCGATTCGGAAGTTACCTCTCCAATGGATAAGAATAGCTATACTGATTTCCAGTTTCATCAAAATACTCAAGAGTAACTTAAACGGATACTTACATCAATTAGCTTGCATAAAAACAACGTTGACGCACAAAAATACACATTACGATATAAAACCACGTTTTTACGATTAGTATCACCATATTTCACAGCCGGTGTGCAGTTATGAACCATTTTTTCGTGTCGCCGATAATGGGTCATTACTTGAGTAGGTTACGTTATGTAAACCGCGCGTTTGCGGGTTGATTAAACAAATTATAGTAAGATTTGTTGTGTAGGTGTAACGAAGCGTGTTTATGGGATTTGAGTATTTTGTATGGAGTTAATTTAACTGGCTGGAACAGCCGCACGGGTCGATCGACCAGGTTAAGCTACGTTTGCCGCGGTTGGTCCGTGGATGGGTGACCATCTTTACATACCAAGACCCCTCCGTGTCTCGGAAAGCACGTTAAGCCGTTGGTCCCGGCTGTCTTTCGTGGATCTTTGACAGTCATTATGGGTCGTCAAGCCCGAAAATCTGACAACCAGTCTTACCAAGGGGTATCGTATTACCCAGTAACTGGGTTGTGGAGGTCAGATAGGCAGTCGCTCCATGTAAAATACTGGTATTCAGCTGCATCCGGTTAGACTGGAAACTGACCCCAACATAGTTGGGAAAAGGCTAGGCAGATTAATTATTTTGTCTGTCTTAACATTGGACAGTCTACGAAAGAGATAACAACAAAGCTGAAAAATTATACTGGTCACTAAAACACATTCTCTAAACCTCGTCTTGTCTGGTGATGGTAAGAATGTTGATCATTATCTTTCTTTTGGCCTTACTTACCTTACTTACATACTTAACAAAAGTAACACCTATATTTTTGTTTTAAAATTGCGTGCTAAAGCAAAGTTCATACCTATCTGAATCTGTAAGCTCTCAAAATTACGTTTAGATCCCTCAGGATTAAGCGCGATATGAATATAATCCTGGCAGATTGTTTGCTTGGCATATAGCTACGGAATTTATGCACGGGCAATGAATTTATTTATTTGTAAGAAAACATTATTCGTGTAAGATGGAGCTTACTCCATCAATTTGGCTTCATTTTGATCCGGGAGTTTGGTCAGATCTACGATAAATTGAATGATCCGAATTGATGGATTTTTAGATTAATAGTCTTTTGTCTGTCTTCGTTTGAACTAGGAATTTGAGATAATTTTCAAGTTACGGAACAACAAACTGAATGTTATACTTAACAAAATTCAAATTCCATTGCAACCTTTTTTGTTACAAATGGTCACTCAAAAATCAACATAGAATACATTTCACTAAAGTAGATAACTGATTGAGTGGCGAAGGAATGTAAATTATCTGAGATTATGAACACTGATTTTGTAAATCATCATTATTGAAGCGTTGTTCTAAATTCAATCCACTCATGAGTACCTATATCAGTACCCTTTCCTTTTTATACCTTGTTTAACTCGTCTAACCAAACAAATATAAGTATTCTATTCTATGTCCGTGAGTTTCATGCAGTAAGTAAATGTAAAAAAATATATAAAACACTATTTTCGAAATTATTAAGGCGACTACATGACCTAAAGCGCGGTCTTTGTCGGACTGCATAGAAAAGAAAGAGAAGCGCGATGACACAACAGTGGTAATTAATTGCAAATATGAAGCAATTATCTATTTACAAAAACTATTTAACAAAAAATAATCCATCACTGAATGCAGTTAGGCATTAGAAATTTAATGGTATATTTTTAATTATAATTATTAAAACTGTTAATGAAGAGATAAACTGCTTTTAAAGACAATTAAGAGGTGTATTATAAACATTTTTTTGATGCATTACTTAACGTATATTTAATTATGACTTGAGTTCCATCACTGTATTAAAATAAGACTTGAAAATATCTTTTTTTTTTGGTCAAAATTATTTACGGTTTAAGAGATACACTGCTTTAAAAAAACCAATTTTTTAAACGTTTTTGAAACAAAGCCTTAAGTCAAATATTGTCCCTACATTGAGTAAAAAATTGCTTTCATACATATGCGTCCAGCTATTTGATATACGCTACATATGTAGTATTTGATATGCTGCCATGTCCTCGTTTCCCATCATTAATCTTGCACCTAACACGGGTCTTGCCACGAGGTAAAAAATCACCCTTCACCCGTCTTATCCATAACATACATCTTTGCAATCAGTCTTCTCAAGGTTATCGCAGCTTTTCAATTTAGACTGGCTTTTCAGTAACAAGCCATTATTTTCCGTAGCGTTTTGTTTATTGAAAACAAGTGAGTGTAAACTGTGGAGTTTTGGCGGGTGAGTTCAATATGGCGGCTGGATCCAAGATGGCGGAAGAGCCGTGCATTTGATTTCATTGTGATGGTCGTAGACGTTTTTGTACTCCATAATTTGTATTTCACTTAACGGGCGGAGTTTTATTGTATTACTCTGTGCTGAATAAGAAATTCACGATATTTTATTAAAGTCTGAACTTGTAAACAGTACCTATAGCTAAGTCTACGTTTCTACGTTTTCTGACTTTGTGTTTGAACTTTGCGGGACGGTGTTTTTATAGGGTATCTTTTTGTGCTGAAATGGAAAAACATTTTGAAATAATATCATTTTAAAATACTGATTGTTCAAGCAATGTTTTATTTAATAAACAATTGATTTTTTCTTTCATTTTTAAATCTTCTGCAAACTAAAATGGTCTTGAAAGAAATTACAAATACTTATAGCGTATCATACTTTGTTATAATTATACCTGATTTCCTTTTCCTGAGCTCCGATTTATTTTTCTGCTCTTCTAAAATAATTTTCCTTTGTTACAGCTACAAGTGGTACCGGCAGCGGTCCAGGTGGGGGTGACTCAAGGCGCGGCGGTGACGTCACGCCGCACGCGCAGCCCCAGAGGCGACTTATCAAAGTGGACTTTGATAATCTAGAGGTAATTTGTCACTTTCCTTTTGTTTCGTGTAATTTTCGTGTCTAAATATCAATCATTAGTGAAAGTAATGAATGTAAGGTAGGTACTGTCGGTGAGTAAATTGTTACGAGAAAATATAAAATGGAAATGTAAAAGTTTGAGATATACTTACTCAATACAACATTTTTTTTCATTTAGATGAAACTTTTGAGTTTTTGAATTCGATGTGACGCTAAATATTTCCACAATTTAACGCCTTTAGCCCTCCTTTAGTGAGTGCCAAACATAGATAATATGAAAGTACACTTCTATGGTGCCAACATTAAATCAGCACCCTAATTGCGTAACACACTATCAATCGGAATCAGAATCATTTTGAAGCTAATTGCTAATACATTGCTTCATAAGTTCGAATTTGTCTGCTCAACACGTAAATAACGCAATGAATGTTATTGAACTGTCAAAAATAACCTCCTCCGTTTATTCGTCGGTTAATGAAACCGATTCCGATTGATGATGTGTTACGCAATTGCTCCGCAGTTTGTAAATAAGCAAAACTTGATTGCTATCTAACTAACAGTGGAGCATTGACCATTAATTTACTTTACAACTAAAGTTTAGCTCTTAGTCATATTGGGAGCAAGAGCCTCCTCACTTGAACAAGTATACATATAGGTACCTAGAATTTAGCACGCGGGAGCGTTTCCCTGTTCTTGGCACGACGCCACACGGCCGAATAATTTCTGATATCTAGATTACGTTATAACTACGTATACCCCAGTGGTTTGGGTCAGTGGCCAGATAAAAGAAATGCCGAGAAAAACTTTGCAGCCACGAATTTTTGCTGGTATTTTCTATAGTTTATTGTGTTAAAAAATTGTTTGAGAAACTGCAGTTTTAAGTGCGGTTCTTTTATGAACTTAGTTTTTGCGTTAAATATACAGGGTGGCTGGGACATCGACGGGCAAACTGTAACCATGAATTCACCACATGATTCTAGAACCGACGAAAAATGTCAACGCTAGGTGCGTTGACATTTTTCGTCGGTTATCAAAAAAAAAAAAACCGAGTGTGCTTATGACCACACGACTGAAGTGAAACTTCGAGAAAGAGAGAAAGAAAATGTGCGCGCGCACTGCTCTCTCTTGCTCCTACACTGTGATACAGACAATAGGCTTGCACTGTGCTTAGATATACGGAACGTATTTGGCTATGAGAGGAAGAGAGAAAGAAAATGTGCGCAAGAACTGCTTTCTCTTGCTTATATCCCCCACTCAACTCCCGTTCGCCTCGCCCGATCACACTTTTCGTAACGCTTACCTACTTCACGCGTTCGCCAGCTTACTCCCCAAGTCAAAGCGTGCGTAAAGAAGTTTCACTTCAATAAAAATCTGCTGTATCAAAGTGTAGTACCTACGCTGTTAAATGTATGGAATAGCAATTTTTTTTAATAATGTCGATTTCCCTACCACCCTCTATTCTTAAATTAACTTTTGCATTGGTTATGTATGATTTCCCAATTCAATTTTCAGTGCTTTCAAATCAATTGAATGCATAATTTAACTCCTCTCTGCCCCAATTTATTTCCGTACTGACAGGTAACTTCGTTAGAACTATTTCATGCCAATAAAAGCTTGAATATAAAACTAGATCTTCGATATCTGCTGCTAACAATAATATTTTAGCGAATCAAACATTCAATTAGTAACAACCTCGAACATTAACCAGCATGAAATTGATACAGAATTTTAGACTAGGTAAGTATATTTGGCAAAAAAAACTGTGAAGGCTCGAACTATCTGGTCAGTGACACGTTATATGAACAAAAAAAAATAAATGAGAAACGTAACTTCGAGTCTATGCTATGGGGGTATCTATAGTTCTTATTTCTATAATACGAAGTACTATTATATTTATAAATGTGCCAGTTGAAATTCACTGGCGCGTGAAACGAGTTCTATATCATTGTAATTTAGCTGTCACTGTATCATTGTAACTACAAACTCGAGTCGAAACAAGATGGAAGACAAATGAATTTTGTGTTCTCTAATTAGAGAACGAACAATAAATGTTTGTTAACGAATAATTAAACTGAGTTTAATGTTTTCATTTTGTTAACGCGTTTGTGCGCGGGTGTACTTTGTTAGACTAAATAGGAGGTACCACGTGTTATTACACTGGATGGAATACATAAATTATCAACTAATTAATTAATTAATTTAAAGGGCAACGCTCGGTTAGTCTAGAGCAGTGGTGGCCCAGTGGTAACGGCCGCGACTTACGAGTGGTAACTCGTAGGTTCGAACCCCGACAGGCGCTTTACTTATTACTATTTCTCTTAAAACGGTAAAAGCAAACATCGCGAGGAAACCGGCATGTCATAGAAGAAAAAAATCGAAGACATGTGACATCTACTAACCCGCACTGGGCCCGCATGGTGGATTACGGCCCACTCCCTCTCACCGAGAGGAGGCCTGTGTCTCAGCAGTGGGAACATTATAGGCTGGTTATGCTATGCTTGGTTAGTTATAGGAATCTTTCCAAAAAACAATTCGTATTGGGCCCGTAGGAACCGAACATCTGCCCTCTGGAAAAGTTACTTGAAATTATTCTTATTCACTGCCGCACCTTTTAGCCAGGTACCTGTGCTACAGGAACAAAGAAATTAAATCAATAAAACGCCCCGTGTGGCCACTTAAAGGTAGAAGTCGTATATTTGGGTCACAAGCGAAACCATATATTGGCTTTGTAAATCCCATGGCACCCATAAGAAATTGTGGGCGCAATTCCCAAATAGGTTTGAGCGACGAAGGCTTAACAAAGAGGTAGTTTAAAAAAAAAATGCCGATGATAAAAATATTGCAAAAGCCAATTAATAAGAGTAAAGATACGGTTTTCAAGAAGGGCGGAGGCCGCCACATAGCGTCTGCAATATCCCGGCAAATGACGTCGCTGAAAAAGTAAGTTGGTGTTTTCCTAGGGAGCGGTTTTTGACACCGTAAAGTCAAACCCCTCTGCTATCATTTTCATGACAGTTTTCGCCAGCCGTATATGAATAATACTAGCTTCTGCCCGCGACTTCATCCCCGACCCACCGCGTCGCATCGCATCACCTGTCTGCGCTATCACTTCGTACGTTTTCGCTTAGAGTTGTTTCTGACTTTTTATCTCTTGCTCGTTTCCTAAGAGTACTAGCGTAATGTTAAATAGCATAATAGTTCCTGAGATAAGCGCGTTGAAACAAACTCTTCAGCTTTTATCTATTATTTAAAAGTCAATTTTAGAAGAAAAGAATTGCATTAGGTACTCTATGTGTTTATTAGAACCCTACTTCACGCTAGGTTAGCCTCCTGCACGCATCATTCGTTGCGGTTTATCAGCAAAAACCCCACATTGCACACAAGAAAAAGCGTTCCTTTCATCGCCGCCATTCTCGATAACATGTTCCTCGAACAATGCGTACTTAAGGCTTATGCAAGCGCATGCAACTTCGGATCTTACGTCCACAGCCTCTTTTACATGTCAGTGTTCGCAACAAAGACATGCCTTGCCTTGCTTGCTTTTATAACAGCAAGAACATCGATAGCTAATGCTCAATTTTATGAAGGTGGCAAAGGCGTCCAGAATCATGTACTGAACAATAACAATAAGGTGGCGCGTCGCTGTCCCTGCCACCCAGTATAGGGCCTACAAAGGTCGAATAATATAGAAAAATAAATAACTATCGATAACTTTAAGAACCTAGAATCCTAAAGTCCATTAAAATTAATGTTGGCAATTGGTGTTATTTCGAGTTAAACAAATATCAACTTTACTTCAATGGAAATTAAGTATTAAGTCATTAAGCAGGCATTAAGTCCGCCTTTGTACAGTATTATTTTTTTTTACTTGTGCATACAATTTTAATAAATAAATAAATTAGGTTGATTTCAGAGTGACTATTGAAAAATTTATAAAAATGTTTGAAGTTGTAGCGTCAACTGAACTTTATTGTGTAGGAATTAAAGTTATTTTTCCATTAATTCATTTTGTTTACATTTTTGGCAATTAAATCGCGAACGCAGCTAGACAATCGCCCGAAAGTGACGGCGAACGAAAAATCTAATGTCCCCCACCCCCGCGTGACATTGTCTCGTATGTCCCAGAACACTTTTTTCCGGCGCACCACAGGCTGTGCCACAGGGCATCTCGCCTCTTAGGCCTCATTTACGGAGACGCGGGGCGTCGCGCGTTGCGTTGAGCGGCGCGGCCCGCACTGAATTCAAATATATGGCGTTGTATGAATGCGTTTACGGAGAAGCGATTTTAGACGCGTTTGTTTGAATTAGGGCGTTTTTTGCGGCCGAGCCCGCGGATGGCACCGACGCGTCCCACGCGGCGTTTATCGCGGCGGCGCACGCAGCGGCAATTCTCGATGAAGCTATGTCCGAGGCGGAATCTTCTGTCAGTCTTATTTAGAAATCGCGCAACACAGACGAGTCACCGTCGCAATGGAGTATGATATGATCATGCTGCAAGTTGCGACACGTGCGCTCCCATCTCTCGCCAACATAAAACTAGTCGATTTGATAGAGGCGAGCGTGCGCCGCCGCGATGCCCGCCGCGTGCTTCGCTACACGCTAGAGGACTCGCCGCGGGCGCCGCGGCGGGCACCGCCACGCTTCCCGTCTCGCTTCTCTATGAACATGGTCGTATATTGCTATAAGTTTGTTATATTTTTTACGCGTGCGATGATGCGTGCCGCTTCACGCGCCGCCCCACCGTAAACAGAAAAAACGTCCGACGCGCCGCGAGACGCCACGCCACACGCGACGCGAGACGCCCCGCGTCTCCGTAAATGAGGCCTTATACACGACTTGTACAGACGCCAGCACATCAACCTACTACAATCTGTCAAATTTCTTTAATAGATTTTCAACTTTATCATTAAATTTTAAGGTTCAAAGTTGATGTGCTGGCGTCTGTACACAAAAAATTGATATGTACTGGCTGTTTCTCTAAGTGGACAGACCAGGGTACATTACACAGCTAGTTTCGTAACATTAAATGGCTTTGATTTTTTTCAATAATTGTTTATTTTATTTGTTTGTTTACATTACGCCAACAAAAAACTAAAAAAAATATTATTTCAAAATCTAAAGCGATGACCCAATTTTTTATTTACCTTAAAAATAGCCCCATTCATACTGAATCGAATGACATATTACATACCATTGTTTTCCCAAAGTTTTGAATTATGATAACAATAACATCACGCGAATAACGCATTTTGCATGCGTCATCGCGGCCATTTATTTTTTAATGATTTGCAACTACAGATAACTTATTTCGTAATGTCGATACAACCACACGGTCTTTGGGACAAATGTACTATATCTAACCACTCGACTAAAGAACGTGGAACGCAAGCAATACTCCCATAGACAAAATTACTAAAAAATAAAATAGGGCGGACCGGGCCGCGCTAACTGTCACCGTTTTTTCGCTGTCACGACTGGGCGCGAGTTATAGGTACTCATAACGGTGCGTAGCGATCGCCTTTATTTTCGGGCGCAACCATATTTTTGAACGTCTCGTGGGAACTGTGTCTTATCCACAGAATACTTAATAGTACTAAGTCTTATCAGTGATCAGATCCATTATATTCGTGCTAGGGTTGAAGCGATCGAAGATTGCAGCACTTATGTAAAACATGTGACGATCCAAATTGCAATAGTACAATGCTGAGACAAATATCGTGAGCATTGACTGCATTCAATTTATCTAACTCAAAAATCGTCACGACATCTTCGACTTCGACAATAGAACAGAGACATCGACAATGTATTTAAAGATATATTGGGCCTTATTGTTCTGCTAAGTTAAAACTGGCAATCAGATGGGTCGATTGGCTAACTGAGCTTAGATGGGGTCGATTATTATTTTTCTGTGTAATCACTTATTTTTGAAAAATGTTTTGATGCCCTTTCATTATTTCTGTTCCATTTTATATACTTGTACATAAATGATTATTTTAAGACTGTTAGTTTTTTTTTTAATTATATAAATATGTCTAAGTAAATAAAAGTAATTTAACTTAGATACAGCACAGATATCTTGAAGTTTTGACATGTCGTCATTGACACGCGCGTCGGTAGATACGAGTTACCTACTAATAATGGATTCATAAGCTTGGGTTCTTGGGTAAGAGCAGTGGTGGCCCAGTGGTAATAACCGCGACTTATGAGTTGTAGGTCGCAGGTTCGAACCCAGACAAGGGTTTTACTTTGTGTAAATTATTTCACCACCACTGCTCTCAAAAACGGTGAAGGAAAACATCGTGAGGAAACCGGCATGTCCTGGAACCAAAAATTCTAAGACATGTGACATCTACCAACCCGCACTAGGCCCGCGTGGTGGATTAATTACGGCCCACTCCCTCTCACAGAGAGGAGGCCTGTGTCCCAGCAGTGGGAACATTATAGACTGATTATGCTAAGCTTGGGTTCTGGTTAAGAGAATAACGAATAATACGTGGCACTTGTACATTTTTCTCAAGCTTTGATTTCACATACAGTTTTATCCCATATCTAGGTACGTTTCTCTATAGCCGCTGTGCTGTCTCCACGCTAATTACCGCCTAACTGTACTGGAAATTGTATCCTTAAAACTTGTACACTTGTGCAAACTCGTCTCACAAGGCTTCTGTGCCCTACTTCGGGGCTGTAACGGGACTTTCAACCATAACTTGTAAAGCTTTAGATCGCTTTTTGTGCAGCCAAGGAAACTGCTCTGAATATTCTTAGCCGCCTTTGAATATTAGATAAGTTTTGTGTTACATTTTTATGCTTATCTTAACGCCCTCTGGACTTGATCGACGTTCAATTTGGACTAAGATCTAAAAGCAAGTTATATATAAGTATATATATTAGGGAAAACAAACAATGACGCATTACATTTTCTAGGAATAAATACAAAAAACATACAGACAAAATGACGCACTGATTTAAAGACGAGTTATGCGAAAAATAAGTTTTCTATAGAAATTTGAAATTCCTCATATCTCGTTTTTATTTCAGAGTCCTTTCAAAATATATATTTGGGAACCTAGATATTCTGTAATCCAATCGGAATAAATACACACTACCTTAAGAATATGTTTGATTTACAAATTGTTTTGGTATTAGGTTTGTATGAACAACGCATTAGCATGCACAGTTCGAACCTAAATGGATCAAAACGAATATTTCGTTTTGAACCATGTAGATACAAGACTAGGTTGCAAAAAACATTTTTAAATCAATGTTTTCGGAAGAATACGCATCGTTTTTTGTACATCAAACTGAATAAAAAACCTCCTGTTTTAATGAAATCAGCAACTGATAGTACAGAGAAGCTTGGCAACGTTCCATTTCATTAGATTCTCGTTCAAATTAAATTTATGTATGTACACGAGGATTTTGTCTATCCCTACATAATATGTTATGTATGTACATAATAATTTCCTTAATGAACGACGCTGCTCCATTAGTCTATTTCAATGTCAAAGGTAATACTGGAATTACCTTTGTTTTGACGTTACCTTTACGTACCTTATTTTTTTAAACTGTGTCGCACGGGTAAAAGGTCTAGTTTATATTAATGCCGTGATGTGCTTGTGTGGGGAATGAAGGCTTTTTATCCAACAGAGTGGCATTGAAGGCTTAAATTAAATGTTGTATTTATAGCTATGTAGACCCTTTGAGCGATTAATGCAATGTCAGCTTTTGTCTTTGGCGTGGTCTTCTTTACTTATTTTGTCATGTCTGATAAAACTGGGCTTATCATAATCTTAAATTCTTTTGATTCGCCAACAACATCGCATTAATTTTTCATAGCCACTAACATATATAATATCTCACATTGATTCTGATGAATCTTGCAGGTCAATATTTAAGGAACTTGGTTTATTACCGCTACCCTCTCTCTATATTTATGAAGTATGCATGTTTGGTAAAAAGCATAAAGACTTATTTAAAAAGACAAAGGATGTGTATCCTCGAAACCGGCGAGATCCTCACAGGCTCATATTAAATGACTTGCCAAGACTGATTAAATATAGTAAAAGCTGTTTAGCCATGTGTGTTCGGATATAAGTATAATAAAATTCCAAGTGATTTTAAAACTTTAGAACTTAGATTGTTTAAAAAAAAACTACACAAATGGTTGAATAATAAATTTTTACAGTATAAAAGAATTTGTTGACGGGAAACATTTTGTAATGTAACCTATATTATTTGCATGCTATGATATAAGCAAAACATGTATGCTCTACAATGTATTTTAACAACCTTATATACCATGTTTTACGCAAATAAATATTATTCTTATTGAGACTAAATTTTCTATAGGTGAGGTGAGATAATATGACATAAACTATAATAGAATTGCTAATACACTACTGCCTACACTCTACAGTTATTTTTCCATAATACTATTAACTAAAGGACCGTGAGACTAAATAACATGTTAATCTGCTTACGTACTTCCACCTTTAGCGACACAGATATAAGTTGTAACAACTCCTCGTAGTTCCGACACCGAGTTCCGACCGCCCATAACTTTCCCTTCGAGTTATATCTCGATGGGTATCTAATACCTGTTGCTCTGTAGTATGTTGTAACTTGCATTCACATTATGCAATGCATTGGATGCATCGGTGCATGCCCTCTGACATTACTCGCTTTCTTTCTCAATGAAGGCTGTGTCGTCAGTTTGTGTATTGTTATGTTGCTGCCCTTTATTGGCAATCCAAGCACAGGTCAAACCGGGTTTTTTTCTTGTAAACTCATTTTAGGTAGGTACCTAATTACCTAATATTTCATAAGGACGAATAGCTACATGGAAGCTAAAATCTAGCCGGGAAAATATGTGGTGACTGCTACAGTTCAAAGCATTTTATAAAGCATTTATTTGAAATAAATCAATTACAGGCACTTTTGAATTGTCAAGGGGTCGGTCAGTCAGAAAGATGAAGCTAGTTGTTTATTCCAAATCGTAGTAGGTATCATCGCGACCTTTTCCGCCTGATCACTTAAATTTTTTTCGCTTAAATCCTGCGGTGGCGCCAAGCCACGCCCCCATAAAGTTTTCGCCTATTAGAAAAGCGATAACGATAGTTGTCTGATTAGTTGAGTCTAGTCAGTCGAATAGCGCATACATGGAAATACACTGTTAGTGGTTTATTGGTGATCATTTTGACAGAAAATGTAAATACCTCACCTAATAATCCTCCAGACCGTATTTCAGCCATGGCGGGCAATTTCAACGGAGACTAACTAGCCTTCGGCGCGGGAGATAGTATAGAACACAAGTGTGTATAGGTCCACTTCCTCTTCCCTTAGTCCCTCACTCTCATAGTCCGATGAGACGGCACGCAATTCGGCACGACCGGAGAAAGATCAGGCGCAAGACCAACGAATTAAGGTGCTTTCCGAGGCACGGGGGTATCACACCGCCAACTTCCAAACTCCGAGCCTAATTGCGTAACACGTATTCCACAAATGATTCTGGTTAGTTGGCTTAGATTCCATGACGATTGGCTTCGTAACTAACCTCTCAGCAGTCGCTCTTGCTACTACGAGACCAACGGGGCAGACCAATGTACCCACCTACGAAGGTAGGTGTTTTCATTTTCTGTCAAATCTTTGTGTGAGTTCGTAGCAAACAGGTAGAAAGGCTTCATTTTGCATTTAAATGTAAGTGTCAAACAATGTAAGCAAAAAGGTGCGACGGGACCTCTAACATTTAGTATGCATTAGTTTTCAGCAAAAGTTTTCGTTTAAGAAAACTCTTGTCCCCTGGGTTCTTGCCTGTTGCCTGTGGGCGCAGAGAGTGTAATTTACGACCTGTCGTTCACACTGTTATCAAGTTGACGATAAATGGCGTCGTTCCCACCCTTATCCCGTTGACATAACGATGTCTTCCGCGACGATTAGGGTAAGGATGCCCTAGGGAGTTATGCTTGGTTTTATGAGTGAATGCATCTGTTTTAGATATCAAGACGTACTTATTTACAAGAATGTTTTTTTTTTAAGAATATCTTGTTACTTTTTGCGACTGTGACGGGCCTTGTAGCATATTTTTCCCAAAACGCCTCAAACTTGTAATAGAACTTAGATCATCCCGCTTTGATCACACTCGATCTTTTTTTGCTAAAATGACAACAGGGTAGGAATCCAACAGCATTTCTGACAGTAAAATTCTTAAGAGAATCTTTATGTATTAATTCCCAAACTTAGTCTTTCCATGACCCGTTTTTGTCCTTTAGTCCTTGAGGCCTATGTGGATTTCTAAGAGCTGGTGAAGTAATCCATTATTCCATGTCAAAGTATTTTACTTCCAAATCCTCTCGATTGGCACCAGCGAAAGAACTTATACATTATTGAGCAGTCAATCCAAGTGCATGAATAACAAAGCTACCAAGAGAACTGCTACTAAAGCCTGTAAAATATTCTCAAAGGTCGCCGGAGGGTTAATAGTATTCATAGATTTCTTACAGTATTGAAGTATTCTGATCTGTTCTCTGTGTATAATAAATGTGCTACTTCGACCGTAGGATGCTATGGCAATTTATAAGAAAGAAAATGGACCTGCATTATGATGGATCATATTCTCGGATATTATTTTATCTTGTGTGCTTCTAGTTCTAACCAAGCATATATATCTACGTTCACATGCTGCTAGTAATATACGACTATATTTTAGTCTGGGTCCTGCATGAAGAGGACTATATAATTATGTATATATACGACTATATCTTTGGAGTCCTGTCAAAACTTCAAAAATGGGCAACAGAGTAAGAAAATACGGTTACCCTAGCTCGGTGATTACCTATACAACCGGCTTGCCAACTGTTGTGGTCGTGCGGAGGCCTATATTCCTATTAATATCGACGTTGAACTTTGATTTTTTTAAATATGACCCCATTTTCCGTGAAAATCAAAACTAAAACCGGTTTTCCAAGTTTTGTCGGTTGATTTTTCACTTTACATAATCTATACATTTAGTTACTAATTACTTAAAGTTTTAATCACCTATTCCTGATTCGTAACTAATCGTATTATTCACAGTTAATTGAAAACAATCTTGAGAACACGTCAGTGGAATCTCGCTATTTTGTTCGCATCTGAATTCATTACGGAACTCATCGCGTAACTAGCTAAATTACAATATTAAAGTTATAATATAACAAGGAAGCAGCTTTTAGTAAACCTGAATATTGATAACAGTTTAAAAGCAAGGCTTCCTTTATTTTAACTCGACTGCAGTAAAACCTAAAAGAGGGTATAATGTTTAAAACCTGTACGTTATTAAACCCTATATTTTCTTTCTAGGACGATGAAGACGAGGATGACACAGAAACTTGTGCGAGTCCAGAAGTACTGGCACCCCAACCCTTCCCAAGGCATACGGCTCCACAGCAACAAACACCAAAACCTTGGAAGAGGACCGGTAAGGAACATTCAACTTTATGTTAATAGAAATAAGTTAACATTTTGAAATGTATTGTATGTGCCAAGTTCAGTGAGCCCCACAAAAATACCGTTCGAAAATTAACATTCGAAATTTAAATTCGTCTCAAGCACTTGTTTTTTCTAAATGCACTCCTTGGCAATGACTTTGTGATTGACATTGGTGACGTAACGCAGAGGAGACGCCTCCCCGAGCTCCACCGCGCACGCGCATCTCCCACGACGAGTACCACCAGTTCTGCGACGAAACCCTCGAATGTATGACAGCATGTGTTTCAAGCATGTCAACGTTACCACGCTTTTTACTTTGCAAATGTTCGTTCGCTTCGCAAAATCACCTATCATTGTTTTTCAGTTCAGTGGTTCTGCAGTGGACAGTAACGAATCGAATACTGCGATTTTCTGACGTCCATTTTCGTCTCTTTAAACTTTAAGTGCCCTTTTGTTTATCAAATTTATTAGCTCATCAATACATGATTTATTGTTGTCATTAACTTTATTGTAATCAGTGTTAGTATTTTGTTTCATTAGAATTTCGATGTTGTCTGTAAAAAATTAGCATCATCTAGGATTTAGGATAGATTTAGTTCACGTAACTTTGTACTATATAACTCGACTAAATTCACGTTGCAATGGTTTTTTATTTCTTTATACACGTTTTCTACTAATTTTGTAACCACTATTATCATTGTAATACTTATTGGTGTTAGATGTTTAAATAAATTTTATTTCCTTCCCCTTACGACAGCTGTTTTCTTTTTGCTTCTTCAAGTTCTTCTCTTAATTTCTTTAATTATTTAAATTATTATTTTTACTTATTATTTTTGAAAATGCCTTCGGCATGAACTTTTTCAATGTTAGATACTTTATTGAAACCCTCTATAGTTAAAAGAATGACGAAATATTCTCAATTCCCTTTATCACTTAATCTTCTTAGCCACAATTTATAATGGTCCTTCTATCCGCAGCATACGATCTGGCGACGCAGTGTCCGTCGCGACGGGCGTCCATGCGACGTCACACCGTCACGCACGCTGTCTGCCCACCCACCGATGGAGCTCATTCATTGCCACATTCAAGGTAAGTCTTACATGACCGTCAGAACTGTTGTCCCTGGAGGCTTTATACTTAACATATAGCTCTATATCCTAAATAGTGGTAACACAGACTCGTAATGTGACACAATGTTCTGTAAGCCTTTGTTTAATACCAGTAGGTACTTATTTTTATTTTATAAACATCGCATTGATAGGCAATCAATGGCTGGCATCCTCCTTTGTTGCCTACTGAGGATAAATACCAAGGTTCTTAACGTCTTGATTTTTACTTTTTCCTGCTAAGTAGAATTAATTCCCATTCGATGAGGTACTTAATGTAGCAACATCAGTATTTTCTACTTTGTTTCAATCCTCTTCAGGTAGATTCTATGACACTGTTGTTTAAGATGCCAAGGTACGTGCTAAGATACAGTTGCATTTATGTCTGGCTAGAAAAATAAATTGCTGTGTTAGAAAGTTGCCACTTGAGGTCTAATGTCATGAGGTCAAGATTCAATATTTCTAGGTTTCGACAGTAAGGCCGTTGTTTTTAAGCTTTATCTTTTTGATACACAATAGATATAGTTAGATACCAATTGAGAAAAATTGACGTGATTTTATATTTAAGTTAGCTTAGTTTTTTTATACCTACCTATATTTTCCAACAATATCATTCTGATGCATTCATGACCTGTTTAACCTTTCTCGCAGTTATTTTATTTGTTTTTGTTTCTTAACTCATATCCTAAACAGCTTTTTTGCCCACAGGCCCGGATCTCGAGCGTCATGCGCCGGCGCAGCCTCTCTAGCGAGTAGTGACGCAGACGCACAACTCGGGGAACTATCCTGGTCTCGATCTAGTTTGCAGGACGAGCTTATCAAGTCGGTTAGTGGCAGCCCCAACAATGGCTCGCATGTGAGTAGAACGTAGCTTAGATGGTGGAGGAAATTGGAATCTTGGGATCGAATTGGGAGGACCAAAAGGTACTTCGAAGAAGCTAGTCCGTTTGAGGGTCACAGACTGATCTTAAAAGTACTGCATCACTTGTTTTGTTTCACGTTTTAATCAACGGAACAGCGCGCATGAGTCTTAACGAAGTCGTTTTTGTCACGTCTTGGAAATTTTGGTCCTTACCATCGAAAAAGTGGTGCAATACTTTTAAAGTAAATGTATTATTATCATCGATGAGCATCTCTAGAAGTGTGCTTAACCAATAGAACGTATTCTATTGAATCAGAACCGACTCGGTTATCTACCTATTAGCAAAATCAAGCAGAAAATTGCTTAGTAATGTGTCTATAGAGAATTGCCAGTTGTAGACTCTAGTAAATGCTATTTTGTTGCACATAATGCATGAAAAACACTGTGAATAAATGTTAGCGGTTTTTGAATAGCACTTTTGCAATCATTACTGTGCATGGATCTCGGTAGCTTTAGTTCTGAATAGAAGAGCTTTGTGAATTTGGTATACAAAGGTTTTTTGACGTTCATTGACCTACATGTGGTAAGGAAAATGCTGGTGGCTATAGAAAAGAATTGAAGCATCTACGTTCAAAATTACATGCTCGGAAGTTCATACATACCTACATACATAATCAGCCTATAATGTTCCCACTGCTAGGACACAGGCCTCATCTCTGTGAGAGGGAGTGGGCCGAAATCCACCACGCGGGCCCAGTGCGGGTTGGTAGATGTCACATGTCTTCGAATTTTTGGTTCTAGGACATGCCGGTTTCCTCACGATGTTTTCCTTCACCGTTTTGAGAGCAGTAGTGATGAAATAATTTACACAAAGTAAAGCGCCTGTCAGGGTTCGAACCTACGACCTATATCTCGTAAGTCGCGGTCGTTACCACTGGGCCACCACTGTTCGCTGCTGTTCGTTGCTCGGAAGTTCATTGATAACGAATTTTCGAGGAAACAAAATACAAATGCCCAGTTAAAATCCTTTATACTCCGTTTTTTTGGTAAATAATTAGAAAGACAACAAATATTATTTCAAAATTAGGTGCCTAGTTGCATCGCATTATATAAAGTACCTATGTAGCTGTAATCATATTTTCAAAAGAAACACATCACACAAAAAATATATCCAATCAATTTATCCAAATTACTATCGTCATTGAGTTTCGTGTAAATAAACTAATCGACACTTTCTAACAAAGACATTATTTTGAAAGGAGGGTCATTGTTAAACATAACTACTTTAATTACTTTATAGAGGTATGAGGAACAGGGTGTAAAGTTCATTCATTCTCCATAGAAAAGGGAGGATGCTCTGACCAGACAGGTGTTGTGTCTGGTAGGCAACTGCTCGACGATTGATTTCAGGACAATGTATATTTGCTAGTTGCGCGGTAAACTCTGCTTGTGCGATGCAGCATTTTGCGTGACGTCAGTGTGTTGCGTAGTTCGCATGTGGTGGTGTAGATGCCGCCACAAGTTCGTTAAACAAATTATGTATTACTAGCTGCGCCCCGCGGTTTCACCCGCATAAGTTTCGATCCTGTGAGAATATCGGGATAAAAATTAGCCTATATGTTAATCCAGGGTGTCGGCTAGCTCCATAGAAAATTTTATTAAAATTGGTCCAGCCGTTTGAGCGTGAAGAAGTAACAAACATATAAAAATACACACACACACACACACACAAACTTTCGCCTTTATAATATTAGTGTGAAGTGTGATAGTGTGATTATAGTTCTTTCGTCATGTGCCTTTGTATACTAAACTCCTCAAAAACTGCAAAACATTCAGTGTATTTGAAGAACTTATTTAATTTTCAGAAACAGTGGCAAGAAGCCATTATGTCTGACGACCGGTTGTCTCTGACCCTGGAAGAGATTGTCCACATCAGGTCTGTACTGACGAAGGCTGAGCTAGAAGTTCTGCCCGTTGAGGGCAGGGTCAAGGAGGACGTTGAAAAGAGAAGAGTGAGTACTTTCTACAGTATCTATCTAGCTTGTAAGTACCTATAATCCCATAGCATAGGGCTCCCCTCTCCTTATTGTATTTTATACTGTAGGTATCTACTAAGATGTATTTGCGATAGGCAATTCTCAAAAGTAGGTACCTACTTTACGAAATTTGCGTTGACATTTGAGAACTTGACTTGTTAGTCATCACAAAATTTGTAGCATAGCTTAGTTAGGGATTCTCTTAAGAGGACCATTTAGCAATTGAGGAACAAACTGAGTGCACGTTTTTCGCAAACACAATATTAATATTTTGTTTCTTATTTTTCAGGTATGCTTCTTGTGTTTGAAAACCAGATTCGGCATTTTTGGTCCTTGGGGCCAGAAATGCAAACTTTGTAAAAAGACTGTCTGTCAAAAGTGTTGTTCAAAGGTGAGTTGTATAGTTTTATTAGGTAAAACATCAAATATTTAATTTATTTTATCTGAAATATAAAATTAAAGATTTTTTATTTTGTTCAATAACCTTTATTGCCTACTTACTTTTAACGTTATTCCACGGAAAATGAAAAACAGTTTAGTGGAAATAAGTATGAATATTTTGCATTGTGTAGATCATCTCTTATTTCTTTTCCCCCTTATTCATAATCCTATTTTATCTCTATTTTAGCTAAAATAGGTTTATAGAACATTTGTCTTTATCTGTCACGTTGTCATTTCTGTGTGTAAGAAAGAGACAAACCCCATTTTAACTAAAATAGGTTTGATAAGTTTTATGAATAAGGGGGTTTTTTATCTGTATATTTTTCTTCGTTTTCTCAAATATTCTGAACTTTGTGACAGATGCGTATCCCGACGGAGCACTTCGCGCACGTGCCAGTAGTGCTGCTGAGTCCGTCGCTGCTTCCTTCCCCGGAGGACGAGGCGCACTCCTCCTTCCCCAGGAGCCTCATGTCCAGGCTCGTGTCTCCTGAGTACTCGGTAAGTCACATCCTCATCATCTGCCTAGCCTTTTCCCAATTATGTTGGGGTCAGTTTCCAGTCTAATCAATTGCAACTGAGTACCAGTATTTTTGACGTGAATACGTCTTTCAAATTGCTTCCAAAGTGAGAGGCAAGTCAAAAAAACAAATGATAACAAAATCGGGGGATACAGTTTGATGTTGCAGCTTCATATCTATCATTTCCATCGTAAATGTTATTACACCATTGGATAGCTAAAGGATCAAAGAATTCATTATGCCAAGTGAGGACTGTGACGCATCGCGCGCGGTGGAGGGGGAAACGCCACCAGTTTGAGGTCATTTTGCTGCGTATCGAGATTTCCACTTAGTACCTATAACTTTTGATTCGGAAAAGCTACAACGTTCATTTAAGTTTTCTGTAATGGAGCAACTGCTAGTTTGACCTCCACATCCCAGTTAACACACACTGGGAAACACGGTAGAGTTATGTAGGTACTTACATATATGAGAAATGCACAAAGGCTGATGCAGACTGTATTGGACAGTTTAACACAGGTAATCAAACTTGGACTGCAGGATAGCTTTTGTAGTTTGGATCTGATTTTTTGTGCACTTCACGTATCTGCCAATAACTCGTTGTTTAAATGCTGACTATCTACTCCGACCCTAAGCGTCCCTTTCCTCAGTCTCGTTTTCTTGCGCCTTTTGTTTTTCAAAGTTATTTACGTTTGCTCAGTAAGGTATTTTATGTTTTCGCCATCTACTATTTTTTACGGGTCCCCTATGTTGTTTCGAACGCCGCTGTTGCGAATTATTTTTCCACTGCCTCACAGGTTCGAAATCTCATGGACTCGAATGAAGTAGTCGCGAAAGACGCTGTTTCGAAGAACATTTTCACTGCCTCATTCGCTCGAATGCTTGTGATTTCGATTTATTTAGTCATAAAGTGTACAGAAAAATATTTAAGCAGTAATTAAATTAAATCAACAGATTCGGTGTCAACATCAACATTTAATATTATTATTAACAAAGTAACAATAAAAAATATCACCTCAACTGTACATTTTTTTCTATGAGTACTTAACATAAAATATAAGACTGATCTTTATAAGAAATTGTCTAGGTACCTAAGTGGTATTAATTATTAGTTGTTACTTTGTTAATAATAATATTAAATGGTTGATGTTGACACCGAATTCGTTGATTTTATTTAATTACTGCTTAAATATTTTTCTGTACACTTTATGACTAAATAAATCGAAATCACAAGCATTCGAGCGAATGTGCGCGAGCGGCAGTGAAAATGTTCTTCGAAACAGCGTCTTTCGCGACTACTTCATTCGAGTCCATGAGCTTTCGAACCTGTGAGGCAGTGGAAAAATAATTCGCAACAGCGTGTGTCGCAACAGCGGCGTTCGAAACAACATAGGGAACCTATTTTTTACAGGCTTCTAAAATACTATAAGTAATATGTGTTATAAAAAAAACTGACCGCACATTCAATCATATCCCGAGCAAGTTTAGACCAAACTCCGGAAGAACAAGACACCTATCAATACCTACATGACATATCTACCAACTCTACGATTACATTTCCCGTAAGACGATCAGCGATGAGTGATAATGCCGCGCGGTACACCGCAAATTGTACCGACACGGCCGTCAACAGAGGATCATTGTCAATCATCTAGTTTATGACGTCATTTATCGTCTTCCGTTATATACCGCAAATACATCGTTGCTTACTTGGTTTCGTTGCCTTTACAATAGTGTTATGATATTGTGATCATTATTCTCATACAAGAGTAGGTTTCTAAGTATATGTCTGGATAATATTGGAGAGAGACTCACCCAACTGTAGTACACTATTGGCTCACAAAAAGGCGCGTTTATGTTTGCTAATTGGTCGGGGTCAAATAACTTTTTGTGTGTCTAAAATATTTTAATGTTGGTGCTGACAAAAAAATGGATTTGTACTCGACCATATGAAAATGACATAATTTTCAAATTATGGAACTGTAAACTGAATGTCACAGTTAACAAAGTTCAAATTCCACTGCAACCAAAAACTTGTTAGGCTCTTTTAAAAAAACCAATAAAAAAGATAAATTTAAATCAAAGAATACCTACATTTCACTAAAGTAATAAGTGGCAAAGTGGCGATGGAATGTAAATTATCTGAGATTATGAACACTGGGCAGTCTTTCGGTCGTCATACAGCTATCAACTAATCAATCCACCTCTCCACAGAGCATGGTCGAGAACAGCGTGGGCAGCGCGCCCAGCAGCCCCGCGGCCGCTCGGCGCGCCGGCGCCGCGCCCGCCAGCGCGCCCGGCTCGCGCGGCGGCTCGGCGCTGGGCTTCGCCGAGCTGTCCGTGCCGCCGCGCGGCATGTCGCGCAGCGTGGACGGCCCGCAGGCCATGTCGCTCGTCAATACGCCGCCTTCCACTTTAGATCGCAGGTATGTATCTTACCTTCTTGGAACCTGTAGATCCTTAAGCTCAGCCCCCAGCTTTCTCCACTCCTACACCAGTCTTCTCAATTCAACACCCCTTTTTTTCCACTTTTTCTCCCAGCCTGCTCCATTCCATGCCCAACCTCCTCTCATCACAAAACCGTGTCCACACAATCCTCAGACCAATAATGTTCCTTGTTGTTGTTCCTTTCCAATAATGTTCTTATTCAAAAAAATAACTGCCTCGTTGGATAGGGGACCCGTGGTCGCAAGTTCTACTCTGAGCAGGAAGTTTTGGATTTGGTTCCCAGGTCGAGTAACGTGTCACTGGGTTTTACTATTGCTTAGGAATTTTTAAAAGCAGCCCGGAATCTGGATTTGTGCCGGTTGATGGTAATAAGCTCGCTCCTTGTTATATGGGACTTTAACATAACTGGCGAAATGTGGGTGTACTATTTACACCTCTGCCTAATCCTTCAAGGACCATAGGCGTGATGTTGTTTATGTGTTATTCACAAATTCTTTTTCTCCATTCTAGAGCGAGGTACGGCCGCAGCACAACCGGCGTGACAGCGGCGGAGCGTCTCCGCGGCGTGCAGATGGCGGTGTGCCACGACTGCAAGGCGATGGTGCTGCAGATCATCAAGTCGTCGCGCGCCTCCCGCTCCGCGTCGCGCGACCGCGCGCTGCGGCACCTCACGCTGGACCTGGCGCCCGTCTACACGGCCGACTGTTAGTGCGCGCGACACGCAGGCCAGCGGAGGCTGTGAGGGCTACCATGTTGCGTTGGCCGGTCATGAGTGCATTTACCTTAAACGCCAGCTACGAGTGCTCCTACCGCACAGTGAGTGCTTCCATCAGATGTATCGGTGTGTTTACCAAAAAGTGAATCAAATTAGTCTTGCACTCACTGGTCGAAAATAATCGATTTTACAGAACTTTTACAGAAATAGTAATCGGTTAAAAGTGATCTAAAAACTCACAGTGCACTCACGAGACAATTCCGGCCGAATGTTAGCTACATCGCAGTGTAACCGTTTTGGTGCATTCACCAAAGGATGGCTGTTTAGCGCGTTCACCAACAGTCCCGGCTGTTTTCCGATGGTCAGTTAGTGATGATCACCCAGTGGAGATACCAAAGTTGAGCTGGACGTATTTCTACTGCGACGCAACATAGAACAAATTGGAAGGACCGTCAAATACCTTCGCCTTATATGAAGCAAACCAATTGTATAGTATGTTGTTTTTTCCCGATTTATTAGATAAGTATGTTATTTTATTTTTTCATTACCTCACTAACATTGGAATCAATTATTATGATATGTTATATTTTAATAGAAGTATTATTATGAATCTTTCAATTCTGGTTGGTCAAATTTTTGTTAGCCCTACTAGGCAATAATCTCTTTAATTTATTTTCATTTTGTTATTATTTAATAGAGCAGGTTTTCTTTGAATTCCCAGTTCATGTACCCATATTATGTATTTTGAAAATTAATTATTTTTTATTCTGTACTTCGCCTATTATATATAGATCCTATGAAATATTAACGTTAGTTTCCATCGTGTACATACCTACTCAATGACATTAAAAATAAATATTATATAATAAAATATCAATAATAATATTTATCAGGGATTGTTCTTTATTGACATTCCGAATAAATTTATCGAAGTTGACACATATTTATTGAAGTCGCTAAAGGTTCAAAAATCGAGCTTCCAAGGTTGTGTAGTGTCTATGTTGTTTCGTATGTGGACCATACATTTTGTTTACACAAAATGAACTTTGACAATATCCTATGACCTTTGACAGACTTTACTACCACTATTTTTCTTTATCGCACAAAATCATAAATATTAAAAGTCATTAAATTATTAAAAAAAATATTTATCCTACATTATCAGAGATACTCATAGTATACTGAATAAAAAAATAATGTTATATTCCAGAAATTTATTAAATAAATATTTTGTCACTAATAATAGATATATTTTTCTCCAAATGATAGAATGTTTTACCTAATATATCTACAATTTTCTTGTGAAACTAAAAGTAATTGTGTGTTCAAAATTATTATAATGTACTATGAATGTTGTTATATAAAACGAAATTATATTGTATAAATGTTATGATATGAAAATCTCGTAGAATCTCTGTTATCAACCAAACATTTTTGAAGCATGCTATCGTTTGTAACGTCAAATTGTAGAAAACGTTCTTTTTTTGTAAACTGTTTAAGTATTTTTTGTAAAGTAGAAACGTGTAAACTTCCTGTAAAATGTCAAAATCCTGGTTATTGCGCAAAATTTTCTACAAATTGACGTCAAGAAATTGTACTCCTATAGCCCCCTGACTCAATTTCAAATACTAAAGTCGGATTTACAGGAATTATTGATAATTAACATTTGACATTTATGTCTACAGTAAACTGTTTACAATTTATTTGGATATTTTTGTAAACTATGTGAATTGAATAATTTTAATAGACATTGATGTAAAATCTGTATGAAGATCCGACATGAAATTGATTAAAAAAAAAACTTTTAAATACTTACTTATTATGTGTGACATTCAGAGCAATTGTGTTTTCAATAAGTTAAGTTTCTGTGCCATACCAATCAAGATGAATAATTTTATCAGTGACGAATAATTGCATGTGCGTTAATCGCAAGCATGTCACGACAATGTGTGAAAATCCTACGTGCCTACCTATGAGTACAGATCAAGACCATATTTTGTTTTAAGTTACTATTTTTTCACTTAAGTTTTTGGTTCATTACACAAAAAACACAAAACAAAAAAAAAAACTGAAATATTTAATTTTCTTTGAAACCGGTTGCGTGCTTTTGATAAAACTGTTTTTTTTTTTTTTATGAAGGATTTATAATTTACTTAAATATATTTTTTTATAAAGAATTAACTTTTCAGTTCTTCAGTAATTCGTGATACAAAAAAAAAATACGTTTGACAGTTTAGTCGACAGTATGCAACCAGCTTATTAAGTCTGATTGTTTGTAGAGATGTTTGATTGTGTAAACGTTGGTTACTTCTTTCATATTCATACAAGTCACGATCTCTAATGCGGCAGTAGTAAACTAGTAATACAATAAAAAACGGTTTAAAAACCGTTGTCATAAAGTCTGTCTTATTTGAGAAGCTGAGGAAGGCTTATTTATGAGTCTAATGCGCTACAAACATTCTATGACACCGATTAGCTCGGAATAAATTCGTGTGTACAAAGCCTTAACACGGCTGATGAAGTGTAATTATTACTGCCGCAGTTACAGACTTGGCTTTAAGTTTATTTAGAATTAACTAAATTATTTCGCGAATTATACCCACTATCTAGTACTCTTTTGTAAATATAGATGTTTAGAGTAAAACTATAGTAGCGGTTCAAAAAAAAACGGTAGAACTATTTGCAATGTAATTAATCATCGTAATTATTAAAAACTGGGTTTTCCCTTAACTCTTACATTCCCTCCGTTAATTTAGTTATTTTTTAAGTTATAAATATTAACAACTGATACAATATTTTTATTGTTGTAGCTAATTTACTAAAAAAAATGGCCTAATATTATTGTTTGACATTTTTGACACTATAATGATTTTCCGTTGCGTCAGTAAAATTTTGTTTACAGAAATAGGTACTTTTGAAAATTTATTTAAAAAGTAATAATTTGCATTAATCTTGTACATTAAAAGCCCAGTTATAACTTGTAAATGTGTAATTTAGTAGTCTGGTAGATGTTACTTAGATTGTAACTGTTTAAAGAACTTAAGTACATAAGTAGGTAAGTGGAAATAATTGATGATGAAAACAAAACCATACTTAAATAAACATGAATACAAATCGTTGAAAACGTCATTTTATTTGAACCTGCCTGGATTTCAAAATCCCGTTGACCCAAAACGACTACGACTCTATGGCGGTCGGAGCATTTCTCTTCCTGGCTGTAGAACCGACACGACGACGGTGGAAGCAAAAATGTATTTTTCAAACCTCAAATTATTTTTGAAAAAAAATTAACAGAAACTTAAGTACGTCCGATCTACAGGTGCGGTCCAATTCTCAAGCTCTTTCAATCATTTAGTAAAATCACACATAGAATCTAACCAATCCGCTATCCAAATCAGGGAGATCAAACTTTTGAGCACGCTTTGCTCGCTCTTGCATTATCTCAGTAAATCCACAGTGACAGCTAAACCTATTACCATAAACGTATAAAAATATGCCTAATACCTGTAGTATCAATCAAGATGCTCCAATATCAAGCTCGCTTCGCTCGCTCTTGAAAGAAATTGTTGCTCTAGTCGAAAACCATGAGGTAATGTAAAACACCCGCAAAATATTGAGAATTTTTTTGTCGGTCGAAAAAAATTTTTTTTTCATTTATTAATGTTGGGATGCTGCTTGCACGGGGTTTACACAGGGGGGGGGGGGGTGAAATTTTGGTTATTTTTTGCCTAGGACGCACCGTTTTCGATTTGAATTTAATTATTTCTTTTTTATTCATAATTCGGAAACGGTGCGTCGTAGGGTCATGCTTCTCGGAACCTAAATAGTTTCTATGGTCAAGGTTAACAGGAAACTGCAACAAAATTTTCAGATTTCCGAAAAACATTTTCTTTTGTTGTTTTGTTTACTGCTCATAGTGCTCCTAAGCGTATACTCCAACCAAGTAAAACGCGTATCGCTTCGTGAGATAAAAATACTGTAAGTATCAGATTTAAGGTTTCAATAAGAAACATAAATAAAAAACCACGATATAACAGCAATCACTTTTATTGATTGATTAGATGACGCCTATTGATTCTGAATCTTTATACTTATATAAATTAATTGTCTAATAAATAACGTCGTTTAGCCTACAACTAGCAGACCCTCCTCGACAAAGTTATGTGGGGGAACCTCCAGGTTAAGGGGAGCGGGCCCCTTGCGGATGCGGCCGGACGCGTCGTAGTGGGAGCCGTGGCAGGGACAGTAGTAGCCTCCGAAGTCGCCGGCATTGGCGACGGGCACGCAGCCCAGATGGGTGCACACGCCAATAACAACCAGCCACTTGGGGTTCTGCGTGCGCTGGTTGTCGTGCTGCGGGTCACGGAGAGTCTCCACGGCGACCCCCTGCTCGGTAGAAATCTCGTTTGCGGTTCTGTGGATTTGTTAGAAAAATTATTAGTAATTGGAAATTAATACTTATGTAATCACGTACGTAAGGTGAAGGCGCGGTGCAGGCAGGATGCCGCTTCAAAACGTTTTCATACAAAATGTACGAAGGCGACGTGCGCCTGCGCCGCGTCTTCACGTTACGCCGTTTCTGTATAATTCACGCCTTACTGTTACGCAAAAATTCAAAAGCGATATTCACCTAAAAATAATGATTGCGCCTTGAAAAAAAGAATTTCATAACAGAATGGTTTTGAAAAATAGGTTCGTAAATGAATACCTACTTTAGGACAACATCGTTTTGTTAGTCTTGAGTAATTGTAAGGTATTTATGCTCATGACTATACAGTCAGGAGTTGTTAATGGTACCATTAACAAAACTCCCCCCCCCCCCTCCCGCTGTGATTCCCTGTGATTAATAAATAAAGCAGTCTAAATAGCTTAACTAGCCATGATTGTTGACCAATATGGTCGTTCTCTCCATAGACTTCTATAGTAGCGTTATATACATTAGTATTTGAAAGCTGAATGGAGCAAACACGTGATTGCACCATAGAAATGTAGGTATATTAATAGTCAAAACCAACAATATAGTATTGCAACAGAATGAAATTATTAGAATCATCTGTCTAGTCTTTTCCCAACTATGTTGGGGTCGGCTTCCAGTCTAACCAGATGCAGCTGAAGTGTTTTTTTTTTTTTTTTTACGGTATTTTACATGGAGCAACTGCCTGTTTGACCTCCACAAACCAGTTACTGGGTAATACGATACCCCTCGGTAGGACTGGTTTTTGACTTTCGGACTGTCACAGATCCACGAATGACAGCCGGGACCAACCGTTTAACATGTTTTCCGAAGCACGGAGGGGTCTCGGTATGTAAAAATAGTCACCCATCCACAGGCTAACCGCGGCAAGCGTAGCTTAACCTGATCGATCGACCTGTGCGGTTGTTATTATTTAGCCACGGGCGAAATTATTAGAATAGCTAGTGCTATTATTATTCTATGGCGTGAAAAATGCTGTGACGCGTCATGGATGCCTGGCATAGATCTTTTATTTATTAAATGCGCAGTTTGCTGTTAGTAGGACGCAGAATCTACTATGTGATGAATTGGCAAGGGCTCTGAGTACCTACAAACTGTTTAGAATCATCTTCAATTTGAATGGTACAGGTTATTGCAACTATGATAATTAGTTTTCACTCATAGAGGAATTTCGTAATTAATCAGAAGGCCAATTCTCGTATTTTAAAACGTTCAGAATCTAAGTAGTGGCAGTCTCATCTTAGCGACAAACAAATGTCAAATGTCAATATTTTACCTATTGTGGTATAGTAATCTTATTTTAGGTGCATCGTCCTCACATATTATTATATAATTTATGTACCTATGCCAAATATTGTAAAACATTTTTAAAAGAGTAACGGTGGAGTTTCTTGCCCATTCTTCTCCATACGAAAACTACCTTTTGGAATGGGCGACTAGAATCAATTCTATTTTAATGTTCAAAAGTGCCTTTTATGCTTTAACGCTTATGCTTTAACAATTAAATTAATTAAAATGCTTTAACTTTGACAAAAACTTGTCAAAATGTAGGGAAATTCGAGGTTTTTTTGACAGATTGAGACTGAGATCAGACTGTGAACGTTATGAAAATTACGAGAGTTGCCCCTCTGGCCTCTAGAGACGAGCAATTAGTATTTATCTAGTTGATTGCGATGTTTTGGTCTCAGGATTCCCATTGCAACTATTTACTTAAAATTTCAGTGGTCGCGTGTACGGCTGCAGGCACAGATATAGATACACCTATATAACGCAAGAGCAACTACTTCGCGTGCCAAAAATCGCACCAGCTTACGTTCCAAAATCGTAAGCCGCCACTTTCGCGCTCAGTCCTGCGTACTGCTGGCTGGGTGAGCGTGAGCGAGAGCGCGAGCTTGTGACGTCATAGTAGGTAGTCAAAAAGTGGCACGCTTTGTTTTCGTACAGTTCGTGATACTTGCGTTATCTAGGTCTATCTATATCTATGGCTGCATGCGTCGCACGCACACACAGCTGGAGCATACAGTATGTCCCATATCGCATCGTCATTATATTGTTTTGTACAGGCACAGTCAGGGAAATTAATTGTTTATCAAATTGACTACCAACTTAAACAGTCCGTATATTCAAATCACAGCTCATTTTTGAAATTTGCATTTATGAAATATATAACACGGCAAAATGATAAATCAATTTGATAAACAATTAATTTCATTAACATCTTTACATGGTATAAAAATTGATCCTTACCTGTGACGGATGAACAGTGGCTTACCGCGCCACTTGAAAGTAACGGACTTGCCCTCAGGGATATCTGACAGCTTGATCTCAATCTTGGCCAGAGCCAAAACGTCGGCAGCGGCGGCCATTGATGACACGAAGTGCGTCACTAGGGACTTGGCAGCGTAGGCGCCCGCGACACCACCAGCTGGAAATTATAAGGAAAATAGATGTTAGAAACACCATACAAAAGTCAAGGAATTGGCAGAGAAGAATTACCGGAGATCAACAGGCCGCAAATGTTTTTTTTTTTATGAGGATACGAAATTTAAAATATGTATTATGAACAGTCATTATTTGTTTATTCCTAAGTTAACATGTGTGTGGGGGGTATGGATACTTGATTAATGAAGGCGATAGTAAATAACATAATATTATTAGTATGTATTGTACTATCATGCTAAAGATCAATAAATTATTAAAGGATTAAATGTTCTATCCATACTAATATTATATATATATATAGCGTGTCTGTCTGTTACCTCTTTACGCTTAAGTCGCTGAACCCATTTAGATGAAATTTGGTATAGACATAGTTTGAGTCCCGGGAAAGGACAACGGATAGTTTATATCCCGATATTCCCATGGGAAACTTATGCGGGTGAAACCACAGGGCGCTGCTAGTTATTTTATATTTCATTCATTACCATGTTGTTAAGCTTCTTACATCTTTATTTCTTATTGTACTTCCACCTGGCTTTATTAATCTGGGCTTTTGGCATTCTGCCTCAACTGAGAATAACTCACATGGCACTGGTATAAGCAGGTAACTGAAAACTTGTTCCGGTTGAGTTATATCATATTGCTTAGCTTAATTAGTCTATAATGTGAGAGGGAACGGGCTGGTAATCTTCCACACATGCCCACTACAGTGCTAGGCATGAAACTTGACCACTCGGTCTAAGAGTGGGGATCGGTTTACGCATTGTATTCCTATGGTAAAAAAAGTCCCCACTCTTTCATCGAGCGTTCAAGATTCGTGCCTGTCACTGAACTGGTTGGTAGATGTCACATATCATGTCTTCGAATTTTTGGTTCGAGGACATGCTGGTTTCCTCACAATGTTTTCCTTCACCGTTTTAAGAGCAGTGGTGATCGAAATTATTGACTCAAAGTAAATTGCCTCCCTGCAGGGTTCAAACCCACAATCTACAACTCGTTAAGTCGGGGTTATTACCAAATTCATATTTTATCAAATGGAAAAACACACAAATCAAATAAATAGAATATATTATCTACGAGGAAAACTGACTAAGAAATCATTTAGTCATCTGGATTGCACAAACTGCAACACACATGCATCATGACAAACTTTCCTTTTTCTCAATCACCCTAGAACTTTGAACATTGAGATAAGTAGGTATGATTTAGCAATTAAAAGTAAAAAAACATGTTCATTTATTCAGTCTATTAGCGCAACTGTCACTAATGAGACACATTTGCGTAGGCATTCCCTAAAGTTATTGGAAAATTCATAAAAAAAAGCCCTTGAAGCATTTCTTGTCTAACCGAGTTGTAACAGCATAGAGTAGGCTCCCGGAAAATGTTGAGACGGCTCCCACACTGAATTGCTTCAAGAATCGACTGGACAGACTAAATATCTCCTATATATAGGATACACACGCATCAGCTAATTAGCTGCTATTGTGTCTAACCAAATAATAATAATAAAATTACTTTTGTCTATTGTCACCAATCTATAGGAGATTTCTTGACAGTTGAAAGGGAAAGCACTTTTAAACCTTTTGAAGCAAAACATTATAACCACATTTTCCTTAACAAAACACTATATATTTTTACCCGACTGTGCCAGGAGGGTTATTTTTTTTTTATATAAGGAGTGAGTGTAAATTACAGTAATATGCACTGTGAAATGGTTATTGAAGTTTTTCATTAATTTATTATGCATTGCATAATATTAAGGAACTACGGGAATGCTTTTATTAGTAACAATCTGTTTGATCATAGAGCAGCTATAAGAATGGCTGTCTGGACATGTCAAGACAGCCATTATTTACGATCTTAACACATTGAATGTCGAAGTTAACTGTTAAGTTACTACTTTTTTATATTGTGTTTTATTTGAGATGCCAAAGAGTATCAAAACGTCCATTCAAGGAGGTCAAATAACACAGATTACCAAACTAATAATCTATAGGGAAGACCTACGTAATAATACATAGTCGGCATCTGCCATTATTACCAGCTACGTAATGTTGCGTAGTTGGCGTTCAATGTGTTAAATAAAGATGAAACAGAATTTGTTTGAGATTATTTGTAAGTATGTATCTTACTTAATTTGTACAGTAAATGTCATGTAAATGAAAGTGAAGCATTGTTTACATGACATTTCACGGTTAATGTCAAGAGCTATAAATAAATAGGTACATGCTATCATGATCATAGGTTTGCCTATGTAACAATATGGTAATCCACAGTTTTATGTTTTGTTTACATAAGACATAGATTACTGTGTTTTGTAGATGCACGGTGGCACTATCATTTGCCTAAGCATGGTGTAGATACGTAAACAATGTTCCTACATCAATGTCAGGTAAAACTGTTGAAAATTTTCAAGGACTAACCTCCAGCGATAAGATAAGTGAAGGACTGGCGTCCATCAACGCTCTCGGCATTCTTCACGGTAGGGTCCAGGGTCTCCTTGCGACGGTATGCGGAGAAATCGGGGTAGCCGACGTCGGTATGCGCAAAGCGAACATGACTCGGACCTAGAATTTTATTGACAAGGTGTTATGTAACACGAATTTTCATCGCAATTTATGAAAATTATTAAACCAAACCACGAAATAACTGCGAAAATAACTCACCACGACCGCTTACTTTAGCCTTCAAACCCTGGATAGGCAAGGATCCGTGCAAAGACTGCACAGTCGAGGTTTTTTGCAAGGGGTGCACCAATACCTTTTCGGACGATGTGGGCGCGACCACCAACGGCTTTAGCCCATTGGAAACCACCGATGAACTTGCCTTAAAATAAGGAGCCAAATGCCCAGCCCTTGTGACCGAAGTCATTTTGTATCACAGCAGAAATAGGCAACAAAATTGCTATAATATTTTCGCTGAGCGAAGTGCTCGATTGAAGAAATGTCAAATTTGGTGTTACCAGTTGTCAATTTTGATACGAGTGATGTCTCAGTTGTTCCAACAACATAACTTTATCATATTTTAAACATTATAAAAATGTTTTTCTGAGTAATTAAGACACCCTTCGACATACAACAATGATGTAACAGCAGGTTTTCATGCTGCTCGAAATACAACAGATTGATTGAAATTAGATCTTTTTGCGAAATTACTACTAATCATACTCAAAAACAGTGTTTGAAATAGCTATAAATAATTATGCAGCAGTTAAACAGAGATTGATACTTATTTTCTTAGAAACTTGTTTAATAAAAATTAACATTAGAACACTAATTTATGTTATTCATGCTTAAGATAATGGTAAACGTCAATATGGAACTGCATTACGTATTGATTGGTCGATTTGAGATTTTCAATGACAGCTCACTGTTTTTAAGTCTTGGTAACATTGGTTATGGATACGTTCATTTTCATTTTATGTTTTTATTATTTTTCCGTAATCATTTTTTTACATAGAAAATTAGAATGATTGATGTCATAATAAAAGAAACCAGTCAAGAGCGAGTCAGACTCTCGCACCTAGGGTTCCGTACCATCACGTTTTTCGGTGTAGAATATTGCAATTTTAGGTCAGCGCCATCTCTTGACCAATAGTGGAACTAATGTAACTTTTGTTGATGATTTCTGAAAAAGTGTGCTATTTAGAGACATCTTTTTTTTTCCTGTATAATTTACATAAACTTCTATCACATAGAATAATTTCAGATTTTTCTCTATGCACACTTCGGAAGTAAGGGGAGGGAACGGTATTTTTTTTTACATTTTTCATCAAAAGTCGAAAACTATGTTAAAAAATGTCTAAAAAAAGAAAAAAATGTTTGAGAATGTGCAAACTGCGCTCTTTGATAGCATTAGTAGTTCTTGAGATATCCAGCTGTGACTGACGGACAGACAGACAGACAGACAGACGGACTGAGTCGCACCATAAGGGTTCCTTTTTACCATTTTGGTACGGAATCGTAAAAAAGTACTCCATAGTCATAAATGTCTATTTTTAATTTAAAACTTTTATAATTAGGTTAGTATTAGGTCCTTACCTACCTATGGAAAATAATTGCCGATTTTTGGTACTGGCTATTGTGAAAATCGATATCTTTAATTCTATTTAAAATTCCAAATTTAAATTACTTTTAAACAATTTGTACTTAAACATTTTGTTTTTTAAAATCAGTTACTTACCTATTTTTTTTTTATTATCGCTGTTTCTGTAACCTTGGAGAACTCGAAATTGTGCGCTATTTTCGAATAAGTAGGTACGAGTCCCGTCGTGGCACCAACCAACGCAGCACAGACAGCACGTGTATGGACATGGTACCGCATGTGAACGCACGGTCCGTTTCTGATTTGATCGCTTCCGTTCTGGAAATTTTGATCTCAACAATGAGCCCCGTGGCCGACCGGAGACGAAATTCGATACCGATGAATTAAAATCCATAGGTAGTGGAAGCAGATTCATCTCAAACCACGTCGGAACTTGCAGCACCCTTCTACGTAATTGATATTAAATTAAATATTGGTTCATTTACTTCAAATTGGAAAGAAAAAAAACTCGGAAACTGGGAACCCTTAGCTTACTCAACAACAACAACAAAATCGCGTCGAAGCACCGCACAACGGACCGTCTTAACACTATAGGAACTTTACGACCAGAAACTCTTCGTCACCCATATTCAACAGACCTTGCTCCAACTAATTTCTATATATTTTATTTGGAATTTGGATAGTTATCCAAATTCCGACGCCTCTAAAAACGCCAAAACGCCTTTAAAGAGTTCATCGATTCCCGTCACCACGATTTTTATAGCAAGTCAACGAACTTCCAGTAAAATGGCATAAGTGCATCTTAAATAGGGAGAATAAAATTATTGCTTTAGGTCGGATTAAGATTTATTGACAGGCTTAACTATTTATGTCTTACTGCATGGATGCTGAAAGTTGTGATTGATTTTAATTGTTTGTCAAAACAATGGAGATCGATGTGTAGCATCGAAGTAGGTAGCTATTCTATTGAGATTCCGGTGCACTGCAACTCATCCGTGAAAGGCGCGATTAGATTCTAAATTCACAAACTTGCCAGCTTAGCCTTGGACCGCAAATAAATATTCATTGATCATCGAATTTTGAACTATCATTGGCATTCAGTTCGAGCCCGCAACCAGTTCGACTCTTGAATAAAATATGATAAGTAATAACGAGAATCTTATCACTTAAAAGCCTTCTAGGCGTAATGTTACATCAAATTCGATATTTCTAGCCGCTGGCTGGGCAGGTCGGAACTGTTTTTGTTGTGAGAAATTTTTGCCAATGACCTCTGTATGACCTTTGAAATCCGGTATTTAGAATTAATTATTCAGAAACTCATGAATGCGTGCGGTTACCGGATTGCTAAAGCTGTGTTAGAAATGAGCTTCAGAAGTCAGACATTGGGTAGGTTAGCAATTATCTAGCTCACCATGAACGGTCTACGTTTCCAGTCCAGTTTACCTTTATCGTCAGAAAACGAGTAATTTTTTAGGATACAATTTTATAACGTATGGATGTAAGTATAATATCAGCAATTTGGGAACAGATTACCAGGAATATTCAAATTTATTAATTCAGGTGAAACCAAAACTAGGTCAAAAATAATTGTCACGTAACTTAATCAATTTATTATGAGCTTGTTATGTCCCATTGCAGGGCAAAGGCCTCCCTTCCGTCTATCCATTTTCTCCTGTCTCTTGCTAAATCTGGCCAATCCTTTAGATAGGCGTCTAATTCGTCACGCCATCTATTTCTGGGCCTATCGCGTCGCCGATTCCTGTTATTAACTTAATCAAAACAAAAAAAATTATATATATGACTTGCTGCCATGTAAATCAATCATTATTTCAGCGTTGCCAGAATGTTACTTTTGTAACATTTTACGTTACTTTTGGCCCTATTATGTTACTTCCATGTTACACGACACAAGATGTTACTTTTACGTTACATTTCGTACCTTCTTGAATAATATTTCAAATTTTAAGAACGACCGATCAAAATATGAAAATATGTCTCTACATGTTGTACACACGGCGAAACATCGAGCTATACATTTCTAGTTTTAACAGAACTCGCATTGTATACGTTTTTCGTACAAACAGAAGTTAGCTTTTACTGATTATGTATAGCTTGATGAGTAGCCATGCGTACCGATGATTTTATCTCATTCGCCGTTTCAGGCACTTGCAAAACGAGTACCTACCTATAATATTCCTATTAAAAAAGTATATTTTAGGTTCTAAGTTCTATGTGGTGATTATTAAACGGGTATGTTTAATAATGACTTTGTTTAAATTATATTACAGACTAAGAAATAATTAGATACTTTAGTTATTATGTACTTTTTTTCAGGCGATCCAAAATTTTTGTACTTACAAAGAAGAAAAAACTGTCTTTTGAGCTATTTAAACAAATTTAAATATTCCCTAAAAAATAAAATGTTACTTTTGTCATCAAAATGTTACTTTTTGACTTATTTATGTTATTTTTGACAAAAGGTCACTGGCAACACTGCATTATTTGGAAAAAAGGTTTTAACCTAAGAGGTGAGGGTTTAACCGCTATGTAATGCTCCAATACCTAATAATAAACTTTAGGTAAAGTCATGATTTTTTAACTCGAAACCTAGTGCTTAAGAAACAATGCGTTGCAGAGACTTTTTGACCAACATCTTCGCTGAACTTACATTAACAGTGATCACGAACGACCCCGGTGACGCTATTGCACCCGAATTGTTAGTCCTTTTACCTAATTCAAACCAAATGCTTGCAGAAAAAGAGGGTGTGGCTTTTATTAGAGAATCCACACGAAACGTCCCTATAACATCCCTTGAAAAATCAAAATCCGGAGCGCGACATCGCCCGGATGCGTCCGCACGTGATCGTATCGCGTCGCCTCATTTGATACGATTTCTATTCAGTCAGCGATCGCCGCGTGATTTGTTATCTGTACTAATACAGTGTTTATTATTTCCTTTATCTATAGGTACTAGCGGAGGCGCCATTACCTACTACCGAATATAGTATAGGTTAGTTATGGTGAAAATATTCTGGAGTAAAAATGAGAAATTCGTTTGCCTTTTTAAATTTTTTTCAAGATTTGCCTTATAATAATCATAGTTTTACGGGGCTTTTTTATTTGCATAAAGATAGTTTTTTTCTGCATGAATTGACTCATCGATTTGGAATTATTGCTTGTATTTCATTATGTGAAGAGTACCTTCTTGCTATCACCTGACTACAATCAGTTAAGTACTTCTAGAAAAGAAATTGACAATTGTGTGACGTTGAAAAACAGGGCAAAACACGACTTAATTAATAACCTACTAAATATTCATAGAAAAACAAAAATACAAAAAAAAAAAAGACGGGTTGCACTCCGGGAGTGCCGGCAGAAGTGAAAACTTGAATATTAACGTTGAAATAAATCAATTATGAATTGAATTAATATAACTATTTTTTTTCACTATTTCTGCGTCACTTTTTTCATTAATCGATGCACTTTGTTCAATTTCCATATTTTAAACACTTTCCCCCTTATTCATAAAACTTATCAAACCTATTTTAGTTAAAATGGGGTTTGTCTCTTTCTTACACACAGAAATGACAACGTGACAAATAAAGACAAACGTTCTATAAACCTATTTTAGCTAAAATAGAGATAAAATAGGATTATGAATAAGGGGGTTAATATACACGAATTTTACGAATACACAGCAGTGTGGCTACTACACAGACGGTCGATCCATCAGCTGTCCATCCATCCATCCACATCACCGTCACCGTCCCCGTCCCCGTCCCCGTCCCCGTCCCCGTCCCCGTCCCCGTCCCCGTCCCCGTACCCGTCCCCGTCCCCGTCCCCGTCCCCGTCCCCGTCCCCGTCACCATCCCCGTCCCCGTCCCCGTCCCCGTCCCCGTCCCCATCCCCGTCCCCGTCCCCGTCACCGTCACCGTCACCGTCACCGTCACCGTCACCGTCACCGTCACCGTCACCGTCACCGTCATCGTCCGTCCGTCCGTCCGTCCGTCCGTCCATCCATCCATCCATTATCGTGTCTCACTTGGTTCACTTCGGTTGGCGCCGTCGTAGAAAGAGGGGGGGGTGGGGGGGAATCTCTCCTGACGGTCACGTGTCCTGACGCTATGTCCTGACGCGAGTTTAACATTTTTTCCCCATTACAAAAAGTGTGCAACGCCGCTAAAGAAGTTTTCACTTCAAAAAATAATGCAACTTATGCAACAAATCACACAAATTATAAAGTGGTCCTTGTACCTAATTAATATCGAAAATCATTAACAGATGGCGTTGCATGTAAAGAAGCCTGTACAGGCAGCAACAAAAATATTTTTAATAAAACCTTTATTCGAATTAATTAATTTTCAGATGGCCATCGGTAGGTACTCTGGTGACCTCGAGATCCCAAGGCCACAGTAGATATAATATACAGTAGAACATCTTCATACAAACGTGCCGCTCTCGGTTTGAATGTGTGCGTGCGCGCCGCGCGCCATGTCGGCACGCGATTTCACGCACACGCTAGCATAATATATGAGGGAATAAGGTGGCGGCAGTGCGGGCTGTGCAGCGCGACTGTGAGCACGCGCGTACGCTACATGACCGCTTGCGTTCGTCAACTCTCGCCGGCGGCGGCCACATAAATTACGAGTATCATGACTTCAAAAAGGAGAAAAAAATATTGTAGTGTTTTCGGGTGCCTCAATAATGATTTCGCAAACCCGGACTTATCATTCTTCATAGTTCCTACTCAACCAGAAATGTAAGTACCTACTTATACTTAAATATTATTAGAAAATGTGGTATTGTATTGTTTATTTCACAGTTTATTTGCTTTATTAAGAGCGTAGCCGAGTCGCATTTTTCCATATAAATGTATTCCCAAATTTACTTTCTGAATACTATGTTTAGAGCTAAAGTTTATTTTAAGAAGTCTAGTTTTTAACCGACTTCTAAAAAAGGAGGAGGTTCTCAATTCGAATGTTTGTATTTTTTCTTTTATGTTTGTTCCCGCATAACTCCGTTGCTTGCCAACCGATTTGAAAAATTCTTTTTTTGTTGGAAAGGGTATACCTACTTCCCAAATGGTCCCATGAAAATTTTATCGAAATCGGACAAGCGGTTTTTGAAAAATCAACAACAATCTAAAAATTTATCTACATTGTCTACATTAACGATCTTTTTGTTTACTTTTTTGTGGGGTAGGTACAACTAAAAATTGAAAAATAAAAACTTTTTTACAAAAAAAAACAACCGACTTCAAAAAAAAAACACTACAAAGTGATAAATAACTTTAATTTCGGAAGTCGGTGTCAAAAAACGAAAATGCGGATGTCTGTAATTTATATGGTGTACATAATAAAGAGTATTCTATTCTATTCTATTCTATATTATAAAACAGAGGATTGAGTACGAAACATCGTTTAGGTAAACGTATTTGTCGCGTATAGTTGTAATAAGGGCAATTTCACAATAATTAATATTGCAAATTAATTACTATTGAAATTATTATTTTTTCTATTGTCTGATGTGTTGTTCAATCCAAATATGGTGTCTTAATCATAATATTAACTTAACAAAATTACAGTAACATGTGACCGACTAACGCTTAGGGTTGCTTTACGTCGACGTTAATCAACGAGCGTGTAATTTAAGTGTAGAATCTAGATACACCCATTACAGGAATTACGGCAAAGATCGAAATTTACTCATGATCCCACCTGATGATTTTGTCGATAATGTAGAAAGGATGGAGCAGGTGTTTCGCAAAGCGTTCGAAAAGGACCACATCAACATTAAAATTGGCCGGTCAATTTACGATCAACTGAATGATATAGAATTTAAGATGCCCTGTCCATGCTTTCCCAAAAGCTTTACAAAAACTTTACATAAGAATGAGAATTTACTTTACATTAACAAATAATAATAAAGCGTTCCGGACGTGCAGAAACAGGAGAAAAATTTTCTCGGTATCAAATTTGTAACTTAGTATAATAAATGTTATGTGAATAAAGGCTTTTTATTTTTACTAAATTTATAAATTGGTAAAATATTCAATCATAATATGCTTTTTATTTCATAAATTTAGATCAAGTGCTGCTTGTTCGAAAATATTAACTAAAAGTAAAAGTGACAACCCTGGGGATCAACGCAAGAGTAGGCTAATAACTCGGCGGGCGGCCTTAGATAACTTACTGTATATTATACTGTGCCAAGGCGTTGTATTTGATAGGTATTTGTCGGAGGGCTGGTGGACGCTTTGTTTAATCATTTATGTCGTAGGAACGGAGGACCACCACTGTTATGATTTGTGTTTATTCTTATTATGTAATTAGTTTGGTGTATGTTTGCAGGCTTATTTTGTTTTAGGGTTGTAGAATATAATAGATAGGTAGAAAAGTTTATTGTACACTGAAAGAAAGTGCCTAGGATGGATTTTACATAAACTAGGACGAGTTCTTTTTGTTTTGATTTACCTATCTATGCGTGTTTAATTATGTTTTTCTTACACGGACAACTTATTAACGTGTTCTTACATATAACAGGAAATAAATATGAATATTGCTTAGATAATTTCTTTGAACAATAAACAGTACCTAATTTAGATTCCAATCTAATACGCAACATTTAAGAGCGGTGTCTCAATGTTAATGGATCTTAATAGTTACAGACTTTACAGCTTACAGGCATGTTACATTTCATGAGCCTATAAGAGGCAGCCCTGCTACACAGCGGTACAAATATTTTCATGGCCATTGCTGCGCTTTGTTCGGCTGTCCGTGAGCCACGCAGCCACGCACACACGCACAAATTGTCTATGTGTGCGAGTAGCATTTACAGTAGGGTTGGTGCCAGGAGATGTTGAAATGGAACACTCTCCTGAGAGTAAATAAAGGTATGTTCAGCATAGAGTTGAAGAGCTGCACCCTAATTACGTTACATACTATCAATTATAAGCTGAATCATTTTGCAGGATATTGCTAATCCATTGAATCATATGTTCGAAAAATTGGTATGCTCAATAACGTAAGTAATGCAATGAATGTTGTTGAACTGTCAAAATGTAAGTTATTCCTACTGTTAGTGTGTTACGCACTAAACTCCCTTGTTAGGTTGATTACAATAAGTTATTGTGATGAAGGCGAAGCACCTATCTGGGGGCACGAAAGTGCCCCCGCCAAGACGAGCCAAGCGAAGCGCAAGGCACTGCCTACCTTTTCTCGAAGCACTTCGTCGTATTTTTGAACCTTCTTAACTTGGGTTTGGATTATACCAGATAAACAAAATTTTCGGGATATGATGTCAGTGGTTGACTTATTAAACCTATAAAGTTTCAATTGCATAGCTCTTATACTTTAGATTTTATTGATATCTAAAATACCCCGATTTCGTCACTGATTCACTGACTCACTGATGATCATCAATATTCTTAAGGTTCTTCCTGAAGTCCTAGAAAGCTGAAATTTGGTATGTAAGCTAGTAATAGTACACAAACAACAAAAAAATCTTAAAACTTGAAACTTTTATCCCCCCAACCCCTTAAACTAGAACAACGTTACTACAAGAACCATTGTATAACAGTATGAGAGTTTTTCACCTTACGCTCATGTGAATGTAGCGAAATGGCAAAGCCACATATTTTGACTAAGGTGTAGAGTTTGCGAAGTTAGGCCTTGTAGAGTTAGGGCGTGTAGAGTTAGAAGCTTGGCTCTACATGAGAACTGATTACTTTTTGACAGTGCGAGCTACATGGTCTCGTCTTGGCAACATTTAACATGAAATGTTTTTGTGGGATTGGTTATTATTGGGTCACTTAACTTTGGAATTAAGCTCGTAGGTCTACTTAGTACAAAAATTGTACTTGGGTAGGTATGTTTTTTTCTCCGTGTGCAATAAATATCTAAAATTATCTGTGTAGTTGTAATCTACACATACTTAAACAATTCAACAAAAGCGAAACACATAACATTAAATTCGATACAATCTCGCGGAACATAACTCCATTCCTCTGAAACGCGACACATTTCGCTGAAATGTGCTGATGTGCACTAAAACGTACAATGAGCCATTAAACCGCAGGTGGCAAGTGGCAACCCTCACTCACACATGCACAGCGATCCTTGAAGACGTCACACTCGCTCACTCACATAATAAGTACCAATTGTGTGAGTGTGTGTGTTGCGTGCGCCATTGATTGCTCTACGTCCGCTTGTTTTGCATAGAATGATGTACTTCTGTTGCCTTTTCTTTCAGGTACTTAATAGAACTAGCATTTTTATTGCTTCAGGTTTTCGTAAGGGCCTTTGGGGTTTTTAATTAAGTAAAACTAATTGTTCTCTAATTGACCTACATCAATTTTTTACCAGTTGTTTCATGACCTATATTAGTTTTATTATTAGTAGTTCGCGTTTCATCATTTTTTTTTCTAATGGTCAAAAACAAACTCCAATCACAACGATTTTTTTTATCAAATTTAATAGGTACCGTTGAGAACCTATTTGATTAAACTGTTCGTAGACATGGACTTTTGAAAAAAAAATACTACCTACGTTGGCTATTAACAATTAGGCATGCTTTTAAATTTTACGATAGTAATTTGTTTTTTTTTTTCTATTTACTGCTATGAGCCTACAGGATAACGAACAGAATCAATGAAATGGCTTTTCGATTCAAATCAATAACCTTGAACTTAAATCTGTGGGCAGAAAATAACGACATCTAACATAAAACGCATAATTTCAATAAATTACGTGGTTTTTTTTTTTAAATAACCACACGATTAGTTGACCTCATAGAAATTTACGATTATTATACAGGAATAAAAGGTATATTTTAATGGCTTTGATGACCTTACATGCATTTGACCGTTTCCGGAATGCCAACATTACTTTGTCACGCACATTTTTCACCACGAGACTTGGCAACATTTAGCTCATAGTTCGGGGAGTAAATCAGAGATGGCGCTGCGCGTTTAATTTAGAAGTTCGCATAGTTTAGAGATGCGTTTGGTGAATAGTGTAGTTGTATGACAGATAAACAGCGCGATGCGCGGGGCACTCTTGGGAGGGACGGCCCAATTCGATGCGCGCCACCCATTACACAATGAATTTATTGCCGCATACGGCTGACACATATAGCGTGCATGTCATGTGCGTCCCGCTGGAATATTTGAACAATTAGCGATCACAACCGTGTAACGCAGGCGCGCTGAGACGTTATTGTATTAATGCTATGATTTTATAATGGAAAATCTCGGTGCACGCCATCAAAACTTTAAGGGATACGCGTTTTACTGGTACCTATTGTAAAATAATAATGGCGGCTGTATTGTCCAACTGCAAAGCAAATTAAAGCTGCTTCATATACAGAGAAATCTTTTATAATGCGCACAGCAAAAGAGTGGAACTCTATACCTGCGTCTGTTTTTCCGAGCGCATACAACCCGAATCTCTTCAAAGTGAGAGTGAACATGCTTCTTCTGGGTAAGCTCGCTCCATCGTCGACTTTGTCTCTGTCACCTTTGACCCATTTCAAATAAAAAAAAAGAAGAAAGAACAAAATCACACTTGCTCACTGCATGTTGACGGATTCAGACCATCTAAAAATTTTGTAGGTCTACCCACCCACCTACCTCCCTTCTTACTGACTGACGGACGTGTCTATTAATTTTTCAGTACCTATCTCCATCTGTCTATGAGGTACTACGCTACGCTAATGGACTATTACTCGTAACATTAGGAAAGTGAGAACCAACCTAAGCTTCGAAAGTGTCTGGAAAACTGCATTGGTATAACTAATGGTCCTTTGGTCCGATTGCAGCTAATAAGCGCCAATTGAGCCATTGCCTACTTCTCAGGTTAAAATCAGCTGTAGCTACCTGACATACAACAATAAAAACAACAGAGTAAGATACCTACCTACCTATATTAACTCTAACAATAAAACGGCTCAATAACATAATAAAATTAGTTCTGATTGAGTAGCGATTCGGTGAGTGAAGGTAGTTTGTAAAGAATTCTTTGTGAGCTCGGTTCGCGTTAAAAACCGTAGTTAACAAGTGGTACCAACCTAGGTACCTACGCGCATTAATTTACACATAAACAGCATTGGTTTGTACTTTGAGACATATACAATTGTTACTGAGATTATCTTTGTAAAAGAAAGTCTTAGCGCGCCAAGATTTATGTATTTCAGTTCATTCGCAAATAATTTAATTTGAAGCAGTTCTCCATCTCATGGAGAGGAGGCCTGTTTCCCAGGAGTGGGAACATTGTAGGGTGATTATGTAACTATTTTAAGATGCCACTAAATATTGGCAAAATGCCAACAACTGCAATTGTTGGCTTTTTCTTGCATTATTATTTAAGTATTTATTTATTTATTAAAACTTTATGCACAAGTAAAAAAAAATATTGTACAAAGGCGGAATTATTATCGTTCAAGGCAATCGTCATTTGGTTATGTCCCTAAAGACCACATAGGTTCATTCGTTAAACCATGCGATGTCTCGTCTATTATAGGTATACCACGTTTTGATTTTTTTAAATTACCAACTTATTATTTTTTAAAATAAAATCAGATTCTAGAACAAAACAATTTATCAACCTAAAGACAAGTAGGCCATTGCAGACAAAATTGTCGCAGTGGGGGATTACTGACCCATCCAACATCCAATGCGAATGCGGCGCTTTTGATCACACCATGCCCCACTTGCTAGAGTGTCCCTAAGTGTCCGTTCACCGGCACCTTGGATAACCTAAAGAATGCCACTGATGCGGCAATCAACTGGACTCAAACTATGTAAAAAAAAAGAACACCATTGACACGAAAAGAATAAGAAGCCTATACAGGATATTACGGAAAGGGTATATCAATACAAACGGGTTGAAGAGTGTTTCTAGTCTAGAACCTCTGTACAAAATTTCAGCTCAAAAGCAGTAACTTTGAAAATGCTTAATATTTCGATAGTTTATTAAATTGAAATCATAACAAACGTGTCACCGCACTACGAGGGTCATTATCCATTATCTGTAATGTGTCTGTGCGCCTAGTACACGCACATCACGCCGCCGCGCGCCAGTGCAGCGCCGTAATGTCGAAATAAAAAAACTTTTTAACAAAAAAAAAAAACCGACTTCCAAAAAAACACTACAAAGTGAAAAATAACTTTAATTTCGGAAGTCGGTGTCATTGGATCTGTATTTTAGTTTTTTGCCACCGACTTCCGAAATTAAAGTTATTTTTCACTTTGTAGTGTTTTTTTGGAAGTCGGTTTTTTTTTTTTGTTAAAAAGTTTTTATTTCACGCTTTTTAGTGGGTCTGCTTATAATTTATCTCAGTTACAATAGCCTAGTGTCAACTTTCTCATCGCCTTTTACAAAATATTGCTTTTACCGATGCAGGGAAGTTAATTGTTGAAGAGTTCTCCTGGTCCACCATCAGCTCCATATCACCATTCACATTGTGACGAGCATAAATTGCTTAGCAACCATGTTAAAGTATCGAATCGCAACCCGTGAAATAGTACGGAGATATTATTGAGTAGTTCCGGTGGCCATCTGTGGTCTTCATCATCAGTTCCACTTCACCAAATGGTGCTTTCCGAGAGCAAATGCACGAGTGTTACTATAAATAATTTTGAAAGAATTTTCTTTTAACTCCAAGCCGTTGAGGAGTTGTACCTTCCATCATCAGCTCATCCACCTGAGATGATGATTATCAGATGCAAATACTTAAACAGCTTTAGAAAATATATGAAAATGGTACTATGTGCCTATAAAATTTGAAGGTTGCCCTCGATTTCCCTGGGATCCCATCATCTGATCCTGACCTGATGATCATGCAACCACTTGGGAAGTATACCCTTTCAAACAAAAGAAAAATTTTCTAAATCGGTCCAGGCGTCTTCGAGAAATCGGGGAACATACATAAAAAAAAAAAAAAAAAAGATTCCGATGAATTGAGAACCTCCTCCTTTTTTTGAAGTCGGTTAAAAATATTAAGCATTTTCAAAGTTAATGCTTTTGAGCTGAAATTTTGAACAGAGATTCTAGACCAGATACACTCTTCAACCCGTTTGTATTGATATACCCTTTCTGTAACACCTGTATATGGCAAGCTCCGTACCTCTGTCCAACATATACCATCCTACCTACTGAACGGAATCGGAATGGAGATGAAAAATCAATACCTACCTATTTCAACATTATAGCAAGCTGAAGAACCCTTAAAATATAGTCAAACCAGCCAGTTATCATGCCGTTTGGCGGCCATCCAAATTGACCGGTCATTTTGTGTAATTTGGCAAGTTTTCTTTTTAACACGACACCTGTCGTCACGAGTTTTGTCTCTGAAGTTCAGACCTTCGGTACTGAAGGGTTTCATATGTAATGCCCTCGTATGTCATGTTCATTTTATTATTATGATGACAAAATCTTTATAGATTATTATTGATTTTTAGAGCGAAACGAACTCACAGTAATAATGATGTTGAAAACTTACCCCCTTATTCATAATCCTATTTTATCTCTATTTTAGCTAAAATAGGTTTATAGAACGTTTGTCTTTATCTGTCACGTTCTCATTTCTGTGTGTAAGAAAGAGACAAACCCCATTTTAACTAAAATAGGTTTGATAAGTTTTATGAATAAGGGGGTTAATGTTTAGGTGTTGGCTCATTGACAAGTGGCCCACCGATAAAGACTTTAGAAGCATAGTTTTAGATGCATACAACGTGAACGTGGCAAAATGCTGCCAGCCTTTCGGGCACTTTTCCCGTTGACAGCGATGCGGACGAATTTTTTCATGCCCTATGATTCTTTTGCCTTTTTGTTATATACATATTATTATCATTATTTTAAGTCCGTTTGCTAATATATTATGTAATTTATATTATATTCTAAAATGATAAGGCATTGGATAATTTCACTCGTCGATGATCCATAAAATCCCTGATTCTTGGGGTGCATGCTTCTTCGATCTATAGATTAGGGACCCAGTAAATACTTATGACAGATATTTATGCACACTATAAGACCGCACTATATGATGGTAGCAGATATAAGTAGTCATATACAGGGTGAAATTGAACACATGCGACAAATCGAAATGGGAGATTGTACTCATTATTATGAACAACTTTTACTATGGAACCAAAACTGAAATCGCGAAATCAAAAATCAGCTGTTCCCTACATTTTGACGAGTTATGCGAACATAAATGTAGGGAACAGCTGATTTTTTTTTCGCGATTTCAGGTTTGGTCCCATAGTAAAAGTTGTTCATAATGATGAGTACAATCTCCCATTTCGCTTTGTCGCATGTGTTCAATTTCACCCTGTAGTGTGCCCCAAATCATCTAAAAAGTACCATTCACTCGAAAAGAAGAAGCATTTTAGATATAAGTACTTACCTATCTGCTTCAACACCAATCCAGGTTTTACAGTGATAAACCGTTGACTAAAATACTGAAGAACATGAAGCGTATGCATAACTAGTTGCGCCCCGCGGTTTTACCCGTATAAGTGTCGATCCCGTGTGAATTTCGGAATAAAAACTATCCAATGTCCTTTCCCGGGATTCAAACTATCTCTATACCTTTCATCTAAATCGGTTCAGCGGTTTAAGCGTGAAGAGGTAACAGACCAGACATACACACTTTTGCATTTATAATATGTAAGTATTAAGTATGGATTATATAAGAAACTAAAGCAGTAACAAAGGGCATTGCAGTACTCTTTGATTAATCTACAAATAAACGTATACGTAGTGTTATGCGTATCGATAATAGATAGATATTTGGGCCTCTCATATGAATAACAATCTTAATATTCACGTGGCCAACTCACGTGACCAACGCAGCGCTAAACGCATTTTGTGTTGACATAGGTTCTTCTATATTATATATCTAAGAGGTTTTTGGAAGTAGTTTTGTACATTAAACCAGTGGGGTGCGCAACACACTAACAGTAACAATGGCTTTGATTTTGGTGGTTCAACAACATTCATTGCGTTATTTACGTTGTTGAGTAGATACATTTTTCGAACATGGTTAGCAATAATCGTTCAAAATGATTCAGATTGTGTTTGTAATTTTGTTACGCAATTATTAGTGTCCTGTTAACTTTAACTTTCTTTGATGATGGGAACAGTGTTTGATGTTGTTAAAGTAAAAAAAAAAAAAAAAAAACCTACAAAAAAAAAAAAAAAACCTAAAATAAATAAATAAGTAAAGGAAGTAAGGTATATATAATATTTTTAGGCACATCTTCTTTCAACAAATAAACTTTGGTCTGCTGATAAACTCACAAGAAAATTGTTTAAAAATCCTGACAAAAGTCGGCTTTCATTTACTCGTATACCAAGTCTGCTATGCTGCCAACTCCGTATACAGGGGTGGGTAGGTAACTCTATGGTCCTTAGAGAAAGGCGACTCCTTTGAATCACCTTAGCCCTTTGGTTACAAGCATTAAAATAAATGACAAAGACACATAAGCGTAAGCATAATCAGCCTATAATGTTACCACTGCTGGGACACAGGCCTCCTCTTTGTGAGAGGGAGTGGGCTGTAATCTACCACGCGGGCCCAGTGCGGTTTGGTAGATGTGACATGTCTTCGAATTTTTGACTCTGGGACATGCCGGTTTCCTCACGACGTTTTCCTTCACCGTTTTGAGACGAGCAGTGGTGATGAAACACATTACACAAAGTAAAGCGCCTACGTGGGTTCAAACCCACGACCTACAACTCGTAGGTAAGCCGGAGCCGGTCTTACTTAAATTATATGATCGCTTATGACCTTGGCCCTTAAATACATACTAAATATAATTAACATAACATCTACCGTTAGTATTCAGCCAGTGATTACCAATTCACGCCGAAGGGCAAGGGCGCGTTCAATGCTGTTTCAATTCAATACTGCTATTATATAACTACTCATTTCCTTATTCGCATTTGTTTTAATGTTATTATAATGTAGTACTTAATGTTTGAAATACGACGTGGTCATTAAAACTATGAGTAATCATCTTTGAGAAAACTAAATTAGCTGTTGCTTGCGATTTACCTAGCAACCTAGAGGAACTAGGTTCTTCATTGGCACTGCTTTTATTGAAGTGAAAACTTCTTTAGGCGTGTTGCGCATTTTTTGAAAAAACCGTTGAACTCGCGCCACTGTTACCGTAACCGACACCGTTTCGGATGTGTTCAGCTGTCCTCGGGATGTACTCGGTTTTAATCTGGGGGGCAATTCTCGTAATTTTAAGAACGTTCAAAGTCTGATCTCAGTCTCAATCTGTCAAAAATACCTCTAATTTTCCTACATTTTGACAAGTTTTTGACATTTATTTGTCGCTGAGATGAGACTGCGACTAGATTATTAACGTTTTAAATTACGAGAATTAAGCCTTCTGATATGTCAGTGAGTGATGGCAAAGTATTATGTTTGTGTTTTGTTTTCACTTCTGTCGGCATTCCCGGAGTGCCCCTTTTTTTTTAAATTCTATCCAGTGTTGGATAGATTCTTTCCAAGCTGGAAAGAGGACACACCGCACACGGGCTCGCAAAAGTTAGAAGGAGGGAGGCCTTTGCTCAGAGGGGCAATTCTCGTAGTTTTAAGAAAGTTTACAGTCTGATCTCAGTCTTAATCTGTCAAAAATACCTCTAAAATCCCTACATTTTTGCTATTGATCGTCGCCGACATGAGAATGCGACCAGATTTTGAACGTTTTTAATTACGGGAAAAGAAATGGAATAAAGTACTGTAAGATTAATGTTTAATCGCGCACATTATTTATCTATGTGCATCGAAATCTGTGTAGCTGTTTATAAATGCGTTACTGCGTTTTAAATAGCTGGATATTATCACACACTTTTACATTCTAATTTTAGTGGGATTACCGATAGGTAATTCACTGTAGGTACCTGGAAAATAGAGTTATCTTGATCTAACTTACGGCGGGAAATGGATGATGATGGTGCATCATCCATTTCCCGCCGTAAGTTAGATTAATATTGGATTACTTATTGATACTTCACTATACCTAGAAATAGGGTCATCACCATCCTAGCCATTTCCCGCGGTAAGTTAGGATCTGCTAGGCTAAACTTCAGCTAGTTTAAATTCATAATTTTGGCCTATCTCCAACCTTGGGGGTTGTATGGGTGGGTTTCCAGTGTAACCACGCATAATTATGTGTCTAAAGCTAAAACAGAATTGTATACGAAGCGCCGTCTATCTGATCTACACTACTCATTTAACGTCATTTATTTTTCTAATTTAATGCGTTATCGTCTATTTATCAGCTGATACGCTAATGCTAATCAATTTATCTAGGATATTGCACTACGTAATACGATTTCTTAGTATAATCTGTTAATCATGTTTTTTAGTCAATAGGTGTACGCTAGACGGCTTATATTTTTCACTAATATTTGAACTATTATGTGTATACTTAGGTAGATATAAACCATTTTAAAAATGAACCCTCCACTGCCTGTTGCATACACATTTTAAATGTTTGTATAGAAATTTTAGTGGAGGGGCGTGCTGTTTTAAAATGGTTTATCTCTACTTCTAGTTAGAATTTGATTTTCATTGAAAAATCAATGATTTATCTACTTATCAAACTGTTAATCCAAAAAATACAGAATCATACAAAAACTTAAATTATTTTTCTCTATTTTTACGTTTCTTTTGACAAATAAATTCTTGTATCAACAAAAAAGTATTTATACGATTTGGTTGGACACTTATACTAGATAGCTTTTCCTGGCCACCAAGTACATTCGCAAGAATTAGAATTAGAATTTGATTTTCATTGAAAAATCAATTATTTATCTACTTCTCAAACTGTTAATCCAAAAAATACAGAATCATACAAAAACTTAAATCGTTTTTCTCTATTTTTACTTTTCTTTTGACAAATAAATTCTTATATCAACAAAAAAGTATTTATACGATTCGGTTGGACACTTATACTAGATAGCTTTACCTGGCCACCAAGTGCATTCGCAAGATCTTTCACATACTTAATCGTAGGAACCAAGTAAAAGCTAAGCTGAAAGAATATATTAATTAATGAAAAAAAAAACAATCAACTCGTAAATCGGTTAATTGGTCTTCGAGAGTTAGATACATTCAAGCCACGTATCATCTGCCTAGATAGAAAACAACCAGCTCTGCCCCTAATAGAAAACAAACAGCTCAATTATCAAATTAAATTTCAGTCGACAACATCCATCGGTTTCTTACTAAACTTCAACTATATCCGACGGTCATGCATACTTATCTCTTTTGTTGACTGTACTTGATGTGTCTCCGTGTAGATATACGTACAAGTATGCGTATATTGGTCTTTATACACTAAACTCGCGGTTCAAAACATTCCCTTCTGAATCCCCACTTGGATCTTCGTACTCACGCCAATTGTTACTCAACCAAGACATCTCACAAAAGAGGTCCAAGCTTTGGACGTATTTATCCTACCCTCCTTTAGAACACAAAACCGGTTTCGTCCGTCATTATTATTTGATGTGCAAATGTGATCGATATTTGGGGGAGCTTTATTAGGTACCAGGATATGATAGTAAGAATGTTCTAACAACCTTAGTTCTTATTATTATTTAACTATTTATGTATACACATAAAGGAGGGGCCCGTGGCTAAATAATAACAGCCGCACAGGTCGATCGATGAGGTTAAGCTACGCTTGCCGCGGTCGGTCTGTGGATGGGTGACCATCTTTACATACCGAGACCCCTCTGCGCCTCGGAAAACACGTTAAGCGGTTGGTCCTGGCTGTCATTCATGGATCTTTGACAGTCGTTACGGGTAGTTAAAAGCCCGAAAGTCTGACAACCAGTCTTACCAAGGGGTATCGTATTACCCAGTAACTGGGTTGTGGAGGTCAGATAGGCAGTCGCTCCACTGCTGGTATTCAGCTGCATCCGGTTAGACTGGAAGCCGACCCCAACATACAGAAAAGGCTAGGCAGATGATGATTCATGCATGCCCACAATTTAATCTGCTAATAGTAATGTATAATATAAATTGCATGCCTACAAGGTTATTTTAGTTAAACTATCGAAATTTTCCTCTAAATCTATCAACTCATAAGCACTTGTTTGTTAAAATGCAATTGCGTTCAATGTTATTTAAGTGCAAAAACGGCACGTGTAATGATTCATTGTTATGCTCATAGCTAAGTTTAGTTGCACTGAGGTCGTTGCCATTTGGTTGATCACTTCCTTTGCAAATGTATGTAGGTATAAACTTCAGTTGAATGCATGCATTCTTTCCTATAATGATTCAGACAGAGGCATTGAAATTTATAAAATATTCCTCGAACTTTACAAAACAGTTCACGGCTAATTCTTGATTCAGCATCAATCCATTTAGCTTGAAAAAAAAAAAAACAACCAACTTCTAAAAAAAAAACAAATTAAAATTCCGAAATTAAAGTAATTTTCCGCTTTGTAGTGTTTTTTTATTTTAAAGTTGGCTGTTTCGGTTTTGTAAAAGAGTTTTTATTTTTCACTTTTTAGCAGTCGTATCTACCCTACATTAATTCTTTTACTTGTTTTGTACACAACAAAGACACGTTCGAAGTTTTATGACGTCATCAACAAAGTGGGTTACGTATTATTGAAGCTAACTCAACAACTATCAAAGCAAACGCGAGCTTCCTTCACCAAATATAAAAAAATAATTTTCAAAATCTGTCCACAACTGGTGAAAATATCGATGAACATACACAAAAACAGACGAACATAGAAAAAAAAATTAAATGAAATTTAACATCATTCTTTTCTAAGTCGGTTAAAAAAAATCTAACTTTCCTAAAAGACCGCGTTCACAGGATTACGAAACCTAAACTTTCCCCCTGAAATCTAATTGAATGGAGTTTTATTAACATTTGAAAAAATAAAGAAAGTCACCCCTTTTATGTCAAAGTCAACGTAGAAGAGGAAAAAAAATGCATTGTTACCGTGAACTCTTTGCGAGAAAACTTACAACTGCAGCGTTTCCCAACACTTTCAAAGTCAAGGTACAAACCAAGTTGCAAAACGGAAGGGTTGTCCCCTCACTGTTATGCAACATTCTCTCAGGCTCGTGCATTTTTGTAACACCTGGTAAATTTCCTTGTTTCCATATTTTGTTTCAAACAAAGTTATGAAACGTGGTCATTTGTTTGTGTTACAAAATGCCGCAGAACTCGTTTTCATAAAGCTTATTCAGACGATTATGCTATATTCAAATTAATTGGCACGTGTATTTCCTTCACAAAATTTATTGACATGCGTAAGCGCAACCAGAAATAGTTTCATTGTCAGTTTCATGCAGTTTAAATTTATATTTCCCACTAGATATCATAGATATACGCGGAAACTAGAACCAGCGGGGTAATTTCGTAACACACTATCAATAGCAATGGCTTTCACTTCGACAGTTCAACAACATTCATTGCGCTATTTACGTTGCTGAGCAGAAAAATTTTACGAAGATATGAAGCAACTAGCTGTGTCCCACGGTTTCACCCGCGATAAAAGTATTCTAGTCCTTTTTTATTGATTCCCTTTACAAATCTCCACCCCCCATTTTACACCCTTTAGGGATAATTTCGGGGATAAAAACTACTCTATATCCTTCCCCACAACTCAAACTATCTCCATACCAAAGAAGAAGGGTCACGTCCCATAGAAAATTTACCCAGGCCCGACACAAAAGGAACGCATCTCAGTTATTTTGTTATATTAAATATAACAGAAATAAATTTACACTATTCTGAATATCAGTGGCTATCACCCATATATTGCCATTTGATTTTGGTAAGGCAAAATATTTTTTTTTTTTTTTTTTTTTTATGAATAGCAATTATATCCATTTAAAATGACGCCAATTTAGATAAAAATACAAAAATAGACAGCTGGAGGCTTAATTTATTGAGGCATCCACAGGCAAGCCCGGTTAAGCAGACGATAACCTCAAAGTTAAACTGCGAGATGTCATTAAAAAAATATAAAATAAAATTGGCTTTCTGTGTTGAGATCTGTGCGTTTTTTAACCGACTTCAAAAAAGGAGGTTCTGTATTCGACCCGTATGTATGTATGTTTGTATGTCTGCGATTTTCTCAAAAACTAATGAATCAATTTTGATAATTCTTTCACTAATGTAATCTACATACTTTCAGGAAGGTTTTAGTATATAATTCATTAGGTAATCATTCTTATGTACGGAGTTGTATGCATAAATGTACTGCATCTCCGGCATTTCTATGCGAATTTGGACGATTCTTCTAGTCAGTGTCTTCAATTCTTCATTGCACTAGTGTTAATTGGATTTGTGTGGGGTAGGTACAACTAAAAAGTAAAAAATAAAAACTTTTTTACAAAAAAACAACCAACTTGAAAAATAAAACACTACAAAGTGATACATAACTTTAATTTCGGAAGTCGGTATCTAAAAACGAAAATGCGTAACCAACGACACCGACTTCCGAAATTAAAGTTATTTATCACTTTGTAGTGTTTTTTTTTGAAATCGGTTGTTTTTTTCTAAATTGTTGTATCGTCATTGAATTACATACATAAAATTACGAATTTTGTAGCTAAATAGGTATTAAAAGAAAATTGTATATCGCCTGAACACAAACACAAGGCAATATATTGGTGTTAGCCATTGATTTGAAATATAAAAAATATATATTTTAGCTATATTTAAAATAACAAAAAAACTGAGATATGTCTCTTTCGTGTCGGGTCTGAGTCACAAATGACCGTTCTTCTTTCATCTAAATCTGTTCGGCGGTTATTGATTCCCCATACAAACTTCCACCTCCCTTTTCATACCCTTAAAGGATGATTTCTGGGATAAAAACTATCCTATGTCCTTCCCCGGGGTGCAATCTATCTTTCTGCCAAATTTCGTCTAAATCCGTTTAGTGGTTTAGGCGTGAAAAGGTAACATACAGACAGAAAGACAGACAGAGTTACTTTCGAATGTATAATATTTCTGAATAATTTTGAAGGATATTGCTAATCAATCCATAGCAATATCCTTCAAAATGATTCAGATTGTGATTGAAAGTTTGTTACGCAATTAGGGTGCAGTTTTAAACACAGACAAAGTTAGGTACCCTTACCCCCTCCCTTCCCCACCCCTTATCTTTGCTTTGTGTTGATTCTGTACACAATAAAGTGAATCTCACAACGTCACAATATCATTTTTTCTAGCAAAATTCACGTGTCGCATCACCATAATTTATAATACGACCATAGATAATTAGAAGTTTCGTAAACAGTAAAACCAAATACTAAGATGAATTATGAATCTTTTTTATGGTCATTTGTAGAACATCTTGCAGACAGAATCTCTGCGTTGACAGCAGGCAGCGTCCGAATGTGCGGAGTGAGCATGTTAATATAGATAGACGTAGTATCTTATTTGGCACTGTTTTATCAGGCAAGTAAACAGAAAATACATCACTAAAGTTTGGAACAAAAGACGTTGAAAGATTAGGACCAAAAATACGCATCGTCCTTATTGGTCGGAACTTGCAATTACGCAGTAAACAAGCTGTTGATTAGAGTAGATAGGTCAAGAGAGCGCAGTCAACAATCCTAGAGTCCCGCGGGGCAATTGCGTAACACATTGCCAATCGGAATCGGTTTCATTTTGACAGTTCAACAACATTCATTGCGTTATTTACGTGTTGAGCAGACAAATTTTTCGAACTTATGAAGCAGTGGATTGGCAATTTGTTTCAAAATGATTCTGATTCCGATTGATAGTGTGTTACGCAATTAGGGTGCCGGCCGTCGAGAGAATGCTTTCCTGACACGCGCCAGTGAGACAATTCTAGTAGCCAATAAAGATCAAATTCGCAAAACACGCATTCGTTTGTATGAAAATGACATGTGTCAAGAACGCAATCTCTCATCGGCCGCACTGTAGTTCTTTCTATGAGAACAGGCGTTTCCATAACAGTGAGAAAATTCCGCGTTGAAATTATAATAATCTTTCATTTTCGGGACATCGCTAAGCGGTTGGTCGACTCTTCACGTGACCAGAGGGCTGGCCTATTTTTTGGCCAAAGAATCAGCCTTTTGGGCACGTTTCCTGTTGACAGTGATGCGGACAAATTTTTTGATGCCCTTTGATAATTTCCCCTCCCTTTTTATATACTTGTACATATTATTATTTTAAGATCATTTGGCAAATGGCATTACTGTACAACTACGGTTTCCTAGAAGTGTGTAGGCCGCCACATTACGGCAGCAGTGACGTTTATCATGAAAATGATGCCAGCGGGGTTTGACTTTACGTTGTCAAAAAACGCTGTCTAGGAAAAGACAACAAATTACTTTCATAAATAACGTTTCAGTGACGTCATTCATCGGTAAATTGTGGACGCTATCTAGCGGTCAACGTTCTCCTAGGAAACTATCATAATTTCAACATGATTGATTTATACAAAGTAGTTTATTTAGAACATTGTCATTGCATGTCTAAACTAATGCATAAGAATTTCGATCACCTACTTGATTGTTTGTTGTATGTTAATCTGAAAGGTCTTCTCTTTTATCTTTTACCTCTTTTGTGTTTTGTTTTATACGAATCCTGCAAAAGAAAATCCACGCACACAGTCCGAACGCATAGTCCCAAGATTTTGGGGCCCTCATGAGACCGGTCTCAGAACTAGTTGTGTGGCCTTCGAATCGCGGAAGGTTTTCTACATCGGCCTCGCGACTGATGCGACGTGAATGAGTTCAAACTACATTTTTTATAACTGGTATGTTATTGGCAAAATGGCCGACCTGTTATAAATATTGATATTTTAGGCGGTTTTTGTTTTATTAAATTACTATCGACCTGTCCCTGCTTTGCAAGGTTTTTATTACTTTGATATAATATAGGGGTTTATTTATTACTAGCTGCGCCCTGCGGTTTTACCCGCATATGTCTCGATCCCGTGAGAATATCGGGATAAAAAGTATCCTATGTCCTTTTCCGTGACTCAAGCTATCTCTATACCAAATTTCATCTAAATCGGTTCAGCGGTTTAGGCGTGAAAAGGTAACATACAGACAGACAGACAGAGTTACTTTCGAATTTATAATATTAGTATGGATATGTTTGATATATATTAATATATTGTAAACATAAACTTAAACAAAACAACAACTTAATATAAACTTTCCGAAATAAATTCTTTAAATGATGGTGAAAACCATATCAAAATCCGTTGGATAGTTTCGAAGAACAACGCGGTCACAAATACATACAAAAAGTGAAAATAATTTATAATATGTATACGTATAGGTTTTAGTTTATTTTATGCGTACAAGGATGTTTGTGCGTGGTTTGGATTTGCATTTTAATTGTGCAAATGCTGTTTAATTGGATGACGAGGCCCAAGGACGATGAGTCAGAACGTCCCCCCAACCTTACATTGACCAACAGACTTAAAATGTATCTCATTCGAACCGCCTTAGCAAGCTGATCAATTTTTACTATGACGACATCTCTCAAAAGTGCGGGATATTCCGAGAAAATCATGTTTTAGTGTTAATTTCGTCACAACGTCCCCCCAACCCTTACATTGACCAACAGACTTAAAATGTATCTCATTCGAATCGCCTTAGCAAGCTGATCAATTTTTACTATGACGACATCTCTCAAAAGTGCGGGATATTCCGAGAAAATCATGTTTTAGTGTTAATTTCGTCAGAACGTCCTCCCAACCTTTACATCGACCAACAAACTTAAAATGTATCTCATTCAAACTGTCTTAGCAAGGTGATCATTTTTTACTATGACGACATCTCTCAAAAGTGCGGGATATTCCGAGAAAAATCATGTTTTAATGTTTATTGCCAGAACGTCCCCTCAAGCCTTACATCGACCAACAAACTTAAAATGTATCTCATTCAAACCGTCTTAGCAAAGTGATCAATTTTTACTATGACGACATCTCTCAAAAGTGCAAGATATTCCAAGAAAAATCATGTTTTAATGTTAATATTGCCAGAACGTCCCCCCAACCCTTACATCGACCAACAAACTTAAAATGTATCTCATTCAAACTGCCTTAGCAAGGTGATCAATTTTTACTATGACGACATCTCTCAAAAGTGCGGGATATTCCGAGAAAAATCTTGTTTTAATGTTAATATTGCCAGAACGTCCCCTCAAGCCTAACATCGACCAACAAACTTAAAATGTATCTCATTCAAACCGTCTTAGCAAGGTGATCAATTTTTACTATGACGACATCTCTCAAAAGTGCAGGATATTCCAAGAAAAATCATGTTTTAATGTTAATATTGCCAGAACGTCCCCTCAAGCCTTACATCGACCAACAAACTTAAAATGTATCTCCTTCAAACTGCCTTAGCAAGGTGATCAATTTTTACTATGACGACATCTCTCAAAAGTGCGGGATATTCCGAGAAAAATCATGTTTTAATGTTTATTGCCAGAACGTCCCCCCAAGCCTTACATCGACCAACAAACTTAAAATGTATCTCATTCAAACCGTCTTAGCAAGGTGATCAATTTTTACTACGACGACATCTCTCAAAAGTGCAGGATATTCCGAGAAAAATCATGTTTTAATGTTAATATTTTTGGCACAAAATAAGAGTTTGTAAGTAAACCATATTCTTTGATTTTCAAACCTCTCCAGATCAATTAGAAGATGCCATTTAAAAAAACAGAAAACGTCATTCGTTACTCGTCCAATTTTTTCTATTCCTATAGGCAGGCAGTTGTCCCACCGGCGGCGATGAACGATTAGCGAGTAGAACTAGCAACTGAAAACGAGTTGGCGAGCAGCGAGCAGCGTGTGTATAGTTCCGATAGTTTTGTCGCTGGGCTATCAGCGAGTTTTCGAGTGCGACGGGCGATTACTCGCACCACTCGCTCGGGGCGGTTAGTCTCACAGGGGTTGCTCTCGGCGTGAGCTCTGACCACCAAGCGACCATCGCTGAGCGAGTATCGCTAGGCGAGTATTATCTTTGATAGCTCTTGTCGCTCAGCGACAAACCAGTGAAGCGAGTCCTCGCCGGCAGTGTGAACAGTCAGCGATCAACTGTTAATATATGCATCTCTTTTGTTTACACGGAATGTATATCTATTGTACGTTTCTTGAGCGAGAAAACAGCCGACAGTTAGTCGCTTCCTCGCCGGCGGTGGGACAACTGCCATATGCTCGTCTACGACGGAGACGCGGGTGTCTTTGTCTTGGGCGAGCTTGAATCCCTCACTGCACTCAGGATTCAAGTCTTAACTCCCTCGCTTCGCTCAGGAGTCAAATCAAACCTAGAATCCTTCGTAGCGTTCAGGATTCAAAATAGCGCCCACAACAAGACACTGCTTTATCCCAAAATAAATAAAACTATTTTTTATTTTATTTCTAAGCCCCATGGATTTTGGAGTTAAAACTGGTTGCTAGTATTTTTATAGATCTTTATGAACCTGATAACACATACGACGAGCCTAGCGAATTAGAAAAATGAATAAAACGATTTTTTAATTTTCATTTTATTGCTAAGCCCCATGGATTATGAAGTTAAAAGTGGTTGCTAGTCTTTTTATAGATCTTTATGAACCTGATAGCACATACAAAAGATCTGATGCAGGGCGGGAGACGGGCCTATCGAATTAGGAAAAATTAATAAAACGATTTTTTAATTTTTATTTTATTTTTAAACCCCATGGATTTTGAAATTAAAACTGGTTGCTAGTCTTTTTATAGACCTTTGTGAACCTACTAATACATACAAAAGTTCTGTTGAAGGGGGGGGACGGGTCTCATACAAATATGGTCATCGTTCTTTGTATGCAAAATTGTTCAAATAGAACTTAATAAATATACATAATATATTATCTTATTCTTCTACGAGCTATGTACAGTCAAAAAAAGAGATAAGTAGTGCAGAATCGGTGGATATAGTTGAAGTTTAGTAAGAATCCGATGGATGTTCTCGAATAAAATTTAATTTTATTAATAAAAAACAAGCAGCTCATTTATCAAATTAAATTTTAGTCGACAACATCCAACGGTTTCTTACTAAACATCAACTATATCCGACGGTCATGCATACTTATCTCTCTTGTTGACTGTCCATGTACGCACGACGAAATATCAAGATATTCATTTCTAGTACAAGCTGACTTTTCATTGTACAAAAAACAACCGACTTCAAAAAAAAAAAACCTTACAAAGTGATAAATAACTTTAATTTCGGAAGTCGGTGTCGTTGGTTCCGCATTTTCGTTTTTTTGACAAAATTATCAAAATTGGTTGATAAGTTTTTGAGAAAATCGCGGACATACATACATACGAGTCGAAAACAGAACCTTCTTTTTGAAGTCGGTTAAAAAGACTATACAATGCGAGGTCAGCTAATACTGGAAATTGCGTCGTGTGTACACTAAATACTAATTTAAGTAATACTTATTGAAATAAAGGAAACGTGTTATGTTCAAAAACCAGTATGATTATCAAGTTACAAATTACAATGATTTTAAATGTTCTAAACAAATTTTGTATGTAATATTATTAACTTGATAAAGGATAGTTTAACTCTGTTAGCTTGTCATTTAATTTTAACAAAAGTTTTAATACTAAATTGTAATTTCATATGCTTATTTAATATTTGTACGCCGTTAACTGGGCGACTAGAATCAATTCTATTTTAAGATAATTTTTGACGTTCAAAAGTGCCTTTTATGTGCCTATTTGAAATAAATGCTTTCCCCCTTATTCATAATCCTATTTTATCTCTATTTTAGCTAAAATAGGTTTATAGAACGCTTGTCTTTATCTGTCACGTTGTCATTTCTGTGTGTAAGAAAGAGACAAACCCCATTTTAACTAAAATAGGTTTGATAAGTTTTATGAATAAGGGGGTTTGACTTTAACGGCAAAACATAGAGATCTCTGTACCTATTCTATTTTAAACACCTATTTTTACACCTATGTTTAACAAGTAAAAAACTTTGACTTTGACTTTTAATTTATTTGAACAATTACAACCAAATAAAATAATTGAAACAAGCCGACCTTGCATGCATTGTATTTAAATTCTTAATGGCTTTATTCGGTAATCAATCATGGAATATTATTGAAACAGGAAACGTTGTTACAAATGTGTAAAGCAGATGTTTGTTAATGCTAATGAGTTTATTTAAAAACTATTGAGGCTACTTTAATAGATATGTGACCACTTTATGAAATACTAGCTTCTGCCCGCGACTTCGTCCGCGTGAAATTTCGGCCCCCGTACCATCGCGTCGCATCACATCGCCCGAACGTGATACTACTTCGTTGTTTTTGAGAAATACTTTTGATATTAGTTATATACAAATTATTATAAAGACTTGCTACGTCAATTCTTAGTAACCTAATATAATTATAATTTTAACCAAAAACTATAATAACCCTAAGGTAGACTGGTAGAAAATGCCTAAGGCATTAAGTCCGCCTTTGTACAGTTTTTACTTGTGCATAAAGTTTTAATAAATAAATAAATAAAATAATAGTACCCTTATTAATATGACCCTAGTATGTCTAGCAGAGACTGTCTTCTATTCCTATTTCCCTTAAATATTCATTTTATTTAAATAAACTGCATTAAACACGAAGACTGCAAATATTTTTTGCACTTATGCAATTTCGTAGCACCGCTACGTCTCGTAGAGATATCGTAGCTGCATTGCTACGCGGTGCATCGCTGCACGTAGCGCATCTCGTAGACGTCTACAGAATGCGTTTCGTAGCGATCGATTGCTACAAATTCTTGCATATTTTATGCCTTGGCTTGCAAAATTATTTGCTAATTCAGTTATTTGATACTTTACCCAATATTTTAACACATTTAAATGTCTTACAATTTTACGCCTAACATAGAATAATTATATTAAAAGTTAATTGCGTATAATGACGCTGTGTTGTACGCATGCGCGAACGTCGTGACATAAGATGCGCGTGAGAACGCTCCCGGCTAACGAACTCGCGTCGCTGGTTTATTTTCATTCCTATGTTTTGGCCAATGCGATAGCGCAGTTGGCGAAGACGAAAGAAATGGTGGATAAGTATGCTTGCTCTCCTTAACCTAATATAAAACATGGTTCCTTAATTAATCATGATTAATTTATTTCTTATACATACACACATACTTAACCACCCACACATATATACTTAATCCACAAATAAAAAAACTTCTGTTATGTATATAATATTAATGAATATCTTAGTCAGGCAACACATATTTGTTTAGGAGAACCCCGGGAAGAGTGGTCTCTAATTAAATCGTTTTATACATAATACAATATATCTTTTCGGGGTTTCCTAAAAAACTTTCCTGCTGTTTTAGGGAAAATATATACACTGCAAAGCAATAATTAGAGCTTTTTGGGGAATTTGTAGACGACTGGCACACTATCACATATTTAGTTTTATTATATAAAGTTATTTCGGAAAGCATGTATTCAGTGTTGCTATTTAAGTTTCATTGTCCTTATCATTTAATAATAGTTTTTCCTTGTGTAATTTATTTATTATAAAAATAATAGTAACTAACTGATAATAATTATTAATAAAACCTTTATATTTTTATAATTAAATGAATATTGTATTAAATTAGGTAGAAAAAATATTTGTAACCCAGAAAAATATGTATTTAATAAAATAAAATTATAAAGAGGTTTAATAAAACCTCTTTATAATTATATGAACAGTGTTCCTACAAATAAGTGCTATGTCAGAAAATATTAATCAACATTCATTTGTCCTTGAATTTTAAGAACAAAGCTATAACGTTACAATAGAATGTAATAGAACAAGATGGCGTATAAAATAATGAAGTCATAACTTAAAGCACTAGGTATTACATTAGACAATCAAAAAGCCTGACAGAATGCCTCCATTACACAAAATCTCTCCTGACCGATCTCTGAACATCTAAGACAATGGCAAGACCTCGATCCCTATTAAAGTAAATAGGTACAGACTACAGGTTCTAATCACATAACAACATGTAGGGCACCTTAGATACTTGATATCACGATAACGAATTAGGTACAACACATCAACCTTGACAAGTACATACCCATTGTTTCAACAATAATTCTTATCCAACTTCTGTTTAATCTAAGACGCTGCCAAAATAGTACACACTCAGACGTGCACACTAAACACATGTTCTATAGAAGAACCACAGTCTAAAATACATTTTCTGCTAATCCTTTTCAAAATGAATTTGATGATGTTTGATTTTCATGATGTTTTTTTTCTATAAATTAGAAGATTATATCCAAGATAAGAACGCTTGGAAACATGCTGGTCCTGCTCCATAGGACAATCTAGAGTCTAGACAAAATCAAACTGGTTGCTAATTTAATTGTAAATTTTTTTCTTTACATTTTATTACTCACACCCTGACTTATTACTTGTATTTTGTTTTTTAATTAAAATCGTTTTGCTTGTACCATGTTTGTAAATATGTGAGCACCATGTATCTATCAGATAATTAATTTATATGTCATGGTTTCGTTTTTAATTCTTTTACCTATTGTGGTATAGTAATTTTATTGTAGGTGCATCGTCCTCACATGTTATTATATAATTAATGTACCCATGCAAAATATTGTACCTAAACATTTTAAAAGAGTAACGGTGGAGTTTCTTGCCCGTTCTTCTCCATACGAAAACTACCTTTTGGAATGGGCGACTAGAATCAATTCTATTTTAAGATAAATTTTTGACGTTCAAAAGTGCCTTTTATGTGCCTATTTGAAATAAATGCTTTGACTTTGACTTTGACTTTTGACTTTGAATGTAAGAGCAAAAGAAGTTTGCTTTGTTATTTTTTTAGCATGTGACCGCGTCATTTTTAAACGATGACTAGATCGAAACGGACAAAGAAATAGACATGCAATTTGTCAGTTGATTGAACTTTGAGTTTTTTTATTGGCTATCCATTTCCTGTGGGTTATTTTATTATTATGCTAGATTTCTAGACCTGTCCTGACTATTTTGACCTAGATACTTGTCGAGGTGTCGTTATTAGTTAGCGGTTTTAATAGATTGAATAATTTTCTAATAGTATATAAAAATCTCCTGTCACAGTGTTAGTTATCGAACTCTTCCGAAACGGCTTGACCGATTTTTATGAAATTTTTGCATGTATATTTGGTAGGTCTGAGAATAGGTCGTAGAAAATATTTTTGAAGTGAAAACTTCTTTAGCGGCGTTGAACACTTTTTGTAATGGGTAAAAAATGTTAAACTCGCGTCAGGGCATCGCGTCAGGACACGTGACCGTCAGGAGAGATTTCGCCCCCCCCCCTCTCTTTCTACGGCGGCGCCAACCGAAGTGAACCAAGTTTAGTGTCACACGACAATGGATGGATGGATGGATGGAGTGGAAGTGGAAGTGGAAGTGATAGTGGAAGTGGAAGTGGAACCGGAAGTGGAAGTGGAAGTCGAAGTCGGAGTCGGAGTCGAAGTCGAAGTCGAAGTCAAAGTCAAAGTCAAAGTCGAAGTCAAAGTCGAAGTCGAAGTCAATGTCGAAGTCGAAGTCGAAGTCGAAGTCAAAGTCAAAGTCAAAGTCAAAGTCAAAGTCAAAGTCAAAGTCGAAGTCGAAGTCGAAGTCGAAGTCGAAGTGGAAGTGGAAGTGGAAGTGGGAGTGGACGTGGACACACTGCTGTGTATTCGTAACATTCGTGTATATAAAGTGTTTAAAATATGGAAATTGAACGAAGTGCATCTATTAATGAAAAAAGGGACGCAGAAATAGTGAAAAAAAAATGAGTTATTATAACTCATTTTTTTTTTCATTTTTTTTTTCAATTAATAATTATTGATTTATTTCAACGTTAATATTCAAGTTTTCACTTCTGCCGGCACTCCCGGAGTGCAACCCGTCTTTTTTTTTTTTGCTAATGTACGTTTGCGGGGTCAGCTAGTTAAACTATAAAAAAAGTCCAGCTCCCTGACGTCTTTTGTACACATTTCTTGCCGTGAAAAACTACGGTTTATACGCCATGTGTAGGCACGGTTCGTCAGTGTTGCATGGAACACTATGGAAGCTTGTTGACGGACACGTTTTTTCTACGGTGCGGTTTATTTGCCGTAAAAAGTCAAATCATTAATTCAAATAGGCACATACAAGGGAAGAAAAGAAAGAAAAAGTATCGATCTGTCAAAAATACCTCTAATTTCCCGACATTTATGACAAGTTTTTGACATTGATTGTCGCTGAGATAAGATTGCATTGATTGTTTGTTTTTGACTAGATTTTGAACGGTTTTATATTACGGGAACTGGCCTTCAGTATTTTATATAGAGCGACTGCCTATCTGACCTCCATAACCCAGTTACTGGGATAAGACTGGTTGTCAGACTTTCGGGCTTCTGACGACCCGTAACGACTGTGAAAGATCTATGAATGACAGCCGGAACTAACGGCTTATTACGTGCTTTCCGAGGCACTGTGGGGTCGTGATATGTAATGGATGGTCACCCATCCAAGAATCGACCGCGGGAAGTGTAGCTTAACCTTCGATAGACCCGTGCGGCTGTTATTATTTAGCCACGATCTTTAATAAAACCTATTTTGCATGAGAAAAGAATGGTTTACTCTTTTGCTGGGAATCGCAGAATATGAAAACACAACACTGAGTAATAGTCTTTTTTTTAACAAATTGCATCGTAATTTAAAATAGACTGGGTTCGTGGAGCACTCGTGTCCGTAGGTATGGCTGATTCATGGCCTTTAAATTTCAAGGCTTCCTCTGCGGTTTCCATAAAAATCTGGAACGTTTTGTTGCTTTATAACATTGTACATATTACTAGGTGTTAAATTAACGGTTCGTGTTTGAAACACAATACTGCGCTCCAAAACAAATATAGTTGACGTGGCTCAAAAGTCTGCTCAACTTAAATGGGACTGGGCAGGACATGTCTGCCGCATGCCGGACAAACTGTGGGCCCAAATAGCGCAGAATTGGTGCCCTGAGACAGTGAGGCGGGGTCGCGGCAGACCACGCAGGAGATGGCGGGACGAGCTGGATAGGTTCCGTCAAAACTGGAGGGAGGAAGCGCGGGCTCGCGAAAAATGGAAGGAAAGGAGGGAGGCCTATACCCAGGAGTGGGACAGCGCAGGCTAGTTAAAAAAAAAAATACGAGAGCAGTGGTGGCCTAGTGGTAACGGACACGACTTACGAGTTGTAGGTCGTAGTTCCGAACACAGACAGGCGCTTTACTTTGTGTAAATTATTTCATCACCACTGTTCTCAAAACGGTGAAGGAAAACATCGTCAGGAAACCGGCATGTCGTACAACCAAAAATTCGAAGACATGTGACATGTACCAATCCGCACTGGGCCCGCGTGGTGGATTACGGCCCACTCTGTCTCACTGAGAGGAGGCCTGTGTCCCAGCAGTGGGAACATTATAGGCTGATTATGATTGAATGAATATTGGGTTTGAAGGAGGATAGGTGATACTATCATCTTTTCTTCTTCGTGTCGCTGGCATGACTGTATTGTAAATCTTGTTTTCCCAAAACTTTGACACTTACACGGCGTTGTCAGTGGCTGCGCAGAGGTCACTTTGACTTCTTGTTTTGGGACAGAGCGGGCAGGATAAGAGGTGGAGTATAGTTTGTGACATAGCTCCACAATCACACACTCACCTTCCGAGGTTCACTTGGAAGTCTCTGAACTGTCTCCGGACACCCTTTAGGCGCGATTGGTCCAATGTTCAAAAAGATGTCCAATTCGCAGTTGGTCCAATTCGCTGTTGGTCCATTTCGCAGTTGGTCCAATTGGCACTAGTGGGAACATGTAAGTCCAACCTGGTAAAGTGGAAATATCTTGACGGAATGTTGATAGAATAATATAGATAATAAGGTATGTTGATAGAATAACCTTGGGATTTTTCTTTTGACTATTCGATGCTCGATCAATAATATTTTATTCCTATAAATTGGCTGTCAAAACACTTTTACACGTCAAAAGAAATAATACTATTTAATATTTTAAAACTAGATGCGGAATACTGCTGATTTTTATCTACCTACGCGTTCAGTGCCTCAGACAACACATAGCGAATTGTGACTTCGTTTTGTCTATAAAAAAAAAACTGCCAACACGACGAAAGTAAAAAAAAATTTTATAAAGTAATGATATCTCAAAGCAAACTCTTCAAGCAAGCAAGTACGTAAGTACCTACCAACAATCAAAGGGAAAATATTATCGAAAACCTACTTCCTACCAATTCTCAGAGCTCGAACCATGAACCTTATAATTTTCCTTATCGATTTATCGACAATATACGTAAGAACTTGTTACAACGTGACGTTCTACCCAAATTATAGTATGCTTGTAATAACCAACGTCTTTTTGCACCGCCCCCTAGCGGACAACACGTGAGCCTAACATATGCAGAGGTCAATAAACCCCACATTATTATTGACAGCACTAGAACTTGCAGGGGACATACCAGCACACATTTAATTAATAATGAGGATTTTTCGATGCTAGAATTCTGTTTTACACCATCGACCAATTTATTTTGAGCTCCCTCACCCCTTCGATTTGTTTGACTCTCGGGTGTTTTAAGAGTGTATTGTATGGTATGTAGGTGTCATGTTATGCTGGTCGCGGAGTGAAGCAACGCACTCTGTTGCTAAGGGCTTCGTTCACGCATAATTGGCCCCCAGCCGGTCGCAGGCTTACGTCATCGCAATGTGCGATCACAATGTATAGAACGCCTCGCATCGATGCTATGAGAAGCGAAGAAGGAAGTTTTAAACAAACGTTCATAGTAAATAGAAACTTTCATGATTTTGTGTTAACTATAGACCAACTAAATAGGTACTTTACCTGTATTTCTATAGTCTTTTGCCTGTTTTCATTAACACTAAACAACATTTAAATGTAATGCCTAGATCTTATTGCAAGCGTTTTTATTTATGCATTTCATTTAGGAGTCGCCGCGCATCGGTAAACGTAAGGTGGGACGCCCTCAGGCTAGGTGGAGCGACGATCTTCGCAGGATGGCTGGTAGCAGCTGGATGAGAGTTGCCGAAAATTGAGTTGAATGGCGTGCAATAGGAGAAGCCTATGTCCAGCAGTGGACTGATATAGGCTGATGATGATGATTTAGGAGTCGGCTAGTGTTTGTGAAAACAGGTGATATATAGTATAGTTTATGGCTTATGTTTAACTTATCACCAGATAAAGTAAAATATAACATCAAATAACACTTTTTACTGCCAAAAATAGTAAATGATCACCAAAATTAAAACTCCATTTTATTGTAAAATACTTAGGTAAAGGTTTGTATTTGTATTCTCATTTGCTCGCTCTTGCATCCTATGTCGACGGAGCCCTGCTTCGCGGGGCTCCTATTTCTGTGTAAAGGGTTTAAAGTAACCTAACCAAACCTAACCTCGGGGCACCCAGCTAGAACTATTGTAATTTTAGACTTAATTTTTTGGTGTTCAATATATTTTTTTGGTGATCATTATATTTAACCCCATTGTTTATTACAAGACTTATGTGTGAAAAGATAACTACAAAACTACTGAACTTATACAATTTGAGATAAGATTTTTCTTCTGCAATAATATTTGAAAACGTGTCGTGTGAGATGTGAATTTTAAATAATAAGCGTGTCATTGTCGACTTAAATACAGATTGGTTGAAACAAAAAGATTATCTAATTACAGCACGTGTATACGATAAGGCGTCTTTCGGGGAAAATATATTCAATAGATATAATATTAATTATGCAATACTGAAGTTGGTTTTTAATCTGTCAAGCTCCGCTAATGAGACACAATTGATTTTCTATTGTTTCGTCGCCGATCGGCGAACCGCGCCGCTTGACCGGTTAGTATCAAAATAAAAGAAAGTCTGCTTTTCATATCGTAGATATAGTACAAAGTTGAGTCGCTGGGATGAGCCTATATCCAGCACTGGGCTCCAAAGGGCTGAGATAGTTGGTTCAAATCTCTACTAACACAAAGAACTTCATACCATAAAACACGAATACATCGGAGAATAAGGAGGTTGCATTGTATTGTGAGCCTAATTGAAAAGACCAAATGTGCAATCATAAAACAAACATTTTCCAGCACGCTTCTTATTAATAATTTGATTATAAAGCGATGATATACCTCGTTTTACTTTACATTTTTAAGAGCTTATAATGCTTAACATTAAACCGTTTAACACAAATATTTAACGAAACACACGATATAGATCACCCATAACAAATTCGTATAGCTACCTATCTTTCCCTTGATGCAAGAAAAATAAATAAAGCCTCCTTCCCCCACCCCCGCAGGTTTATAGACTAGTTACGCTCACATCGTTTGTAGAACACAAACAAGCGCCGTTCATAAATACGTAACTATCAATCTGATAGGCACGCTTTGGCTTTCTACAATTCATTAAACACCTACAAAGTCTAAGCCGACTATCACCGACCGCCTCATCTGCAGCCGGCCCTGACTTCGACAAGGCCGACTTTAAGTCTTTTATCTAACTAGACGTTGCATAAAGACGAGCCCCAATTTGTCCCCCAAACTTCACCGACGATTACGACTTTGAAGTCCGCGCTAATGATTTAAAGACCAACTTTAATCACCCCACCTACCAGCAGAACAAAGGGCACTTCAAAACTAACCCAACCGAAGAATATTTTTAGATAAACTACATTTGTCAGCTCGAACCGGGCATAATTTAAAACCTTAATAAAGCTCAGTACCCACACTCAAAATTGTTGGAGAGGCTTTCAATTTGCTTCATAATTGGCACCGTTCGGATAGGCAGATGATGTTTAAGTGCTTTTAATGTTTGGCGCTCGCAATATTATGTCGGGGATATCTGGCCGGTCCCGGCGGAGCACGAGCCGGATTAGGCCGCCGGTGGGGTTGCAGCTCCCGGCTCACCTTGGAGAGTAATTATAATGATCGGCGCCGGAACCCTAGTCTGGGACGGGAGTCTTCCTGGAGAGGCGTGCCGGGCGCGGGTGGCGCACCGAGGTACGCCCACGCGGCGCGCCCCCCGCGCCCGCGCGCCCCTCTCGCCCCCCGCGCCCCCGCCCGCTCGTGCGAGCGGCCCGTCCGCACCCCCACCCCACGCACCGTAATAACCCAATTTGTAAGAACCCCCCATTTTCAAGGACGGCCGTCGGTCTTTATGGCGGCGGCGACGGCGGCGTTGATTCCCGACCTTGTTTATTTCAGTTTCTTTTTGTTTAGGAACTGGCTGAACTTATTTTCGTACGTCTGTACCCGGCCGGGTCTCGCTTGTTTTTGTAGTGTCCGATGGTGATTTGATACGTCGATCACAAAAGACGCCACGGCTACCTTTGTGTACCTGTCCGTGGTGCTCTATATCAATTATGTAGTTCTCTTCAAAGGCGAAATACTGAATTTCTATTCCTTTAGCCGTGACACGATAAGTAATTGGTTGTATTTTGTTTGAATGTCGATCACCAGCCCGTGAATTTGTTCGTTACGCTGGGTAAATACGAAGTTTGGGGATGGTTTTAATGTGAGCATTTGTGTAAAACTGACCCAGTTTAATGATAGCTGGAAGTTGGTCCAGTCGTTTCGCTGACGCTCGATATCTACTGCTCCTCGGAGCCAGGGTTACGTAAGATGTAAAAACCGGCGTTACATGCAGACATGTAAGGAGGGGGTAGATTCATTTGTTTAAGCCGTTCTAAAGTTCAAGGTCGTCCAAGGCACCCTTATCAAAACCCGACCTTTTGGTCCGTCTAGACGGCTTCACACCTCCAACCCTTTGGGGGACCACTGGACCAGTTCAATTACGGATTGTATTTTTTCTCGGACACTTAACCGCGATTATTGTTCCTATAATTTTAATGTCTCCAGAAAAGTCGTTGACTTCGGCGAGTTCCGAACCTCCGCAGAATATTGTTCGTTTAAACTTCACAAAGAGTGTATTAGTAAATATAATTTATTATTAAACGTTTGTAATTTGTTCCTCTCTGAAATTTATTTTAACTAAACATCGTCGTTAATTAAAATGCCCTTTGCGTTTTGATTGGATTTTATGAAGCCTCATTAGTTCCGTAGTCTTTGGTGATATTTTAACATTATAATTTTCCTTATTTTTTTTGGTAGTGAATTCTGTTTGGCGACACGAAGCTTAGTATATTGATTACACGTGATTCGTCTTGCAAACGAAGCTCCTGTATCTAAAAAAAATAATTTTCATATAAAATCAGCATTGCCATCCAACGTGGTAATGCTGCCAGCCTTTTGGGCACTTATACCATTGACAGCGATGCGGACGAATTTTTGATGCCCAATGAGCTCCTGCCTTTTTTTCTCTTCAATTTTTTAGCTTTTAAATTGTAATTGTTGTGTCTTTGTGAATAAATAAATATTTTCATATATATGTAGATATGAAAACTAATTTTATGGGTCTTCATAGTAGACCAAGGCTGTACATAATATAACATCCTTATGCGCATGCGATTTGTAGGGTTCATTTCGATCGATAAGTTCAATTAAATTTTGACACAGATCTTTAATTGAGGCAAGCCTTCGATAAGAACAATAATATTGTCCACCTCTGGACTGCCATTCAAAGAAAAAAATCGCTGAACACGCACTCCTGTCCATTATTTGGGTAAGCGGGTCCCAAGGGCTGAAACGGTTGTTGGGGATATTTTCACGATAACAACGCTAAGAAGACCGGTCAATGAGTACAGAATGTTGTTATTAACAAACAGGAAGACGTTGCTGCCCATATTATTGACAGAGCAATTTTGGCATAAAGAAGAATAATTACCATTTTTTTTTTTTTTTTTTTTTTTTTTTTTTTTTTTATACATATGTGCACATCTAATATTAAGGAGATCTTCTTATAATGCTGGCAAGGACATTGACGCGCAACGCAACCTGCTACCATGGATTCAGTAGATATATGATTCTAGATGCGCCAGCGTTGTTTATCGTCGGTAAAAAAAAATGGGTGTTCCATATATTTTTTCATCTAATATTATAAAATTTACATAATATATGAACTAACAGACTTATAATAATATGAATACCTTATTATTATTTATTTCTTATTATTTTTTTCAATTTTTAAATGTTTTTATATTCTAATATTTAAAAAATATAATTTATATGTATTTAGTTAAATAAAGGAAATAATTATATTAATAATATGTAAATGTGTATAAAAAATAAGGAAAAGAATCATAGGGTATCAAAATATTCATCCGCATCGCTGTTAACAGTAAAAGTGCCCAAAAGGCAGGCAGCATTGCAACCCCCACCGAGTGTGTCTCCACGTTGTCGTCGTGGTGGGGCTTGCGTGTCTCGATGATCTTTGGGGCTATGCCGGTAGAGCCACTCATGCCGGGCAGGTCCAAAGGGAGAGACCAGACTAAAAGAGACACAAGAAAGGGGGCGGACATCGGCTTCGGCTGACAGTCGCGAGGAAGACAACCTCCATAAAAAATTACTAGGAGTGAGTCTACAGGGCCTTTTTGGCTCTGCAAGCTCATAGGAGCGACGGATATGGTCTGATGCAGGCCACCGATCGGTCCGACGCTACGGCGGTGCAGGCGCACCAATGCGGCGTTTGTTCTCTCCTTTTATTGGAGTGAACTTTCGGCGGGTTCGCTGAGTCGGTTGGGCCGGACAGCGAACGGAGGCATGTCTAATGCCGCCGTTGGGGGCTTGGCTTAATTGCCTGGCCCAGAGGAAGGCTACCTCTTAAATAAAAAAAGACGGGTTGCACTCCGGGAGTGCCGGCAGAAGTGAAAACTTGAATAAATCAATTGTTAATTGAATTAATATAACTCATTTTTTTTCACTATTTCTGCGTCCCATTTTTCATTAATAGATGCACTTTGTTCAATTTCCATATGTTAAACACTTTATATACACGAATGTTACGAATACACAGCAGTGTGTCCACGTCCACTTCCACTTCGACTTTGACTTTGACGTTGACTCTGACTTTGACTTTGACTCTGACTCTGACTTTGACTTTGACGTTGACTCTGACTCTGACTTTGACTTTGACGTTGACTCTGACTCTGACTTTGACTCTGACTTTGACTTTGACGTTGACTCTGACTTTGACTTTGACTCTGACTCTGACTTTGACTTTGACTTTGACGTTGACTCTGACTCTGACTTTGACTTTGACGTTGACTCTGACTCTGACTCTGACTTTGACTCTGACTTTGACTTTGACTTTGACTTTGACTTTGACTTCGACTTCGACTCCGACTCCGACTTCGACTTCCACTTCCACTTCCACTTCCGCTTCCACTTCCGCTTCCACTTCCGCTTCCACTTCCACTTCCACTTCCACTACCACTTCCACTTCCACCCCATCGATCCATCCTTCCATTATCGTGTCTCACTTGGTTCACTTCGGTTGGCGCCGCCGTAGAAAGAGAGAGGGGGGGGGGGGAAATCTCTCCTGACGGTCACGTGTCCTGACGCGATGCCCTGACGCGAGTTTAACATTTTTTACCCATTACAAAAAGTGTTCAACGCCGCTAAAGAAGTTTTCACTTCAAAAACCACCTAATCCTAAGTTTTGAAGCGCGGCGAGAGGATGAATGGCTGGAGGGTTTCCAGTTCCTAGCGCTTCCCCTGCAAAGTACCTGCCGCCCTTTGCAGTATTAGGCTTACCCACGATATAAGGCTCTGTCTGGGTGGACTTTTATTTCCTTACTACTCGTGGGAACAAAAATGGAAAATAATAATACAACAAAAAACGGCGAAAACCAAAATAACGATGACTTACGGCAAGAATTACGGACACTGATTTGTGAAGCGGAAAGAAGTGCTGCTGACGTGGCGACGGGCAATCCTGCCCTTTCCACGCCCGCGGTACACAACGAGGAGCGGGTAGCTGCAGTAGGCAGCTACTCTGCTCAAGAAGACGAGGAGGCAAAGCACAACTCCAAACTCCGGAGGAGGAAGCGCTCAGCCGTATCGAGAGAATCGGCGGGTTCGACAAGCGAGGACAACATGCCAGCTCCAAAAGTGCCGACGGCTAGGCGAGGACGTGGTCGATCGTCCTCAGCTCAGACAGCTGCGGCGGGGGCGATGCGGGAAACCAAAGGGCGCTTTATCAAGCCTACCGTCACGGCCACGCCCAGACCTAGTGGCGAGAGCAACGGTGAAGGCTCCGATGGGTCCCACATGTCCTTCGATTCACTTGTGTTGGGGCAAGCCACCGAGGCTGCCGGACCCAGCAACCAGGCTGCCAAGAGGGACTTTACGGCAGCTGAAACGGCTGCCAAGAGAGAGGCGAGGATGGCAGTGGAGAGGTCGCCCGCTCCATCTGCCACGGAAAGAGAGGCAGAAGAAATGACAGCGATGAAGCTGAGGTCGAGGCTTCACGATGCCGTTGCGGCTATCACATCTGTCGCAAAGGCATCCAAGGGCCTGAAGGGCTCGTGCCAGAAGGCCCTAAAGGAGGCCTCTGCCTCCATTCTGGAGACTACGGAGGCGCTCTTATTACGGTCGGCCTCGGAGGAGACAGCCCGGCTTCAGGCAGCCAACGCATGCCTGCTAGCACAGACGGTAGAGCTCCGCAAGGAGCACGAAGAGATGCGTGCCGAACTGGCTGCCTTTCGCCAGGAGCGCTGTCATGGCGAGACCACAACCTGTAATGGGCCACAACAGGCGCAGCCGATCCAGCCCAAAGAGTCAGAGTTGCTTCGCCTTTTCCAATCGGAGATTGCGAGCCTTTCATCTCGCTTTTCGGCGCTGGAAGGTATAGTTCTGCGACCTCCTCTAGGCACAGGAAAAAGCTCAGCACAAGCGCTGGCACCAACTTATGCAGAAAAAGCAGCAGCACCGCGCTTTTCAACGGCCTCAGCTGCTCAAAACTCCACGGCGGCAAAGAAGAAGACTTCCAAAAGGCAGGACCCCACGGCATTGGCCCAGGCTTCGACCTCGGTACACGCCTCTTCCTCGGACAAGACTCCAACTTCAGTCCAAGCCTCTTCTTCAGTCCTAGCCACTCCCTCGACTCAGGCCTCTTCCTCAGCCCAGGTTTCGGGAGGAAACCAAAAAAAGAAGAAGACAAAGGCGGCGCTCAACTCCACGGCTGCAGAGTAGCGGGAGCCTCCTGCTGACTCCCAACGCGAAGGAAAGGAGGTCTGGCAGACGGCTGGGGCCAAAAAGGCGGAAAACAAAAAGAAAAAGAAGGCGGCCAAAAAAGCCGAAGTTGACAGGAGGAGGAAAGCAGCCATACTTCGCCCTTCTGGTTCTACGGCAGTGGTCATCACGCTGCAACCCGAGGCGGTGGGCAGGGGCTTGACCTATGGCGAGATTTTGGCCACAGCCAAGGCAAAAATAAGCTTGTCAGAGCTAGGGATCGAGAGCATCCAATGTAAGCAGACCGCAGCCGGTGCTCGTCTGCTCGAGATCCCAGGCAACACTAGCGGGTCGAAAGCGGACGCCCTGGCTGAAAAGTTGAGGGCATGCTTTTCTGAAGGAGAGATCCGAGTGTCCAGACCTACGCTATGCGCTGATTTGCGGATTGCGGGCCTAGACGACTCCGTGACAGTCAAGGAGGTCGTGGCCGCTGTCGCGAGCTTCGGGGGTTGTTCTCCCGAACAGGTGAAGCCCGGCACTATGCGCTCGGGCTTCCGAGGAACGAGGACCATTGTGGTCAGCTGTCCCGTTGCGGCAGCAAAGACCTTAACTAACGGTCACAGACTGCTGGTGGGTTGGGTGTCGGCGCAGGTGAAGCTCCTGCTGCCGAGGCCTCGGAGGTGCTTCCGTTGCTTAGCCAACGGTCATACTGTAGCGCAGTGTACCTCCGTGGTTAACTGCGATGCTGTCTGCCATCGCTGCGGTCAGCCCGGTCACATTGCTGGCTCGTGTGATGCCACGCCGCACTGTCTTCTGTGTGCGGCGGCAGGCAGGCCGGCGGGACATCAGGCGGGAAGCAAACCCTGCGCCGCCTCCCAAAAGAAGGCCAAGGAAAAGAAGGGAAAGAGCGGGCCCGCTGCCCAGGGAGTTTTGGCTCCTTCGCAGCCGACCCAAACTTTGGCGTCTAGTGAGACGCAGCCAGAAGGGGAACACAACATGGACTGTCATTGATGGCCCCATATTTGCGCTTCCTTCAGGCGAACATCAACCACTGTGCTCGCGCTCAGGATCTCTTGCTCCAGAGTATGGCGCAGTGGTTGATAAACGTAGCAGTGGTCTCTGAGCCGTGGTTTGTACCACCCAGGGACGACTGGGTGAGTGACACCCACGCCTCAGTGGCCTTAATTTCACAGGCCGCAGTTGGCTCCCCGTCTTTTGAGGATGTCGCCAGGGGACGGGGATGCGTCGCAGCGCTGTTCGGGGAGGTAGTCATTGTTGGGGTTTACTTCTCCCCGAACAGGCCTCTCGCCGATTTTAAGGACTTTTTGGTCGAGTTGGGCACCGTCGTCGGCCGCAGGCACCCTCGCCCCGTGGTCGTTCTTGGGGACTTCAACGCCAAATCCACGGCTTGGGGTTCCCCGAGGACTGACGCGCGGGGCAGAGTGCTCGAGGAGTGGGCCGTGGAAAACGGCCTGCTCATCCTGAACCGTGGTTCCGTCCAAACGTGCGTGCTTCAGCGGGGCGGCTCCATAGTGGACCTTACGTTCGCTAGCCCTGCTATTGCGTGCCGTGTTCAAGGCTGGCATGTTATGGAGGAGGTAGAGACGTTGTCGGATCATCGATACATTCGATTCGACGTCTCCTCCCAGACCTCCACTGGCCCAGCCCCAGCGGCCCCCAGAGAAGTTGGCCCGCGTTGGGCTCTGAAACAGTTGGACCGGGAGTCATTCCTAGAAGCCGCAATTGTCCAGGCCTGGGTGACAGCACCGGACAGGCCTGCCAACATCGACGAAGAGGCAGAATGGCTCTTGAAGGCAATGTCGCACATTTGCGATGTGGCGATGCCTAGGGTTCGGTCCAGTCCGGCCAGGCGTCAGGTGTACTGGTGGTCGCCAGACATCGAGCAGCTACGCGCTGCGTGCGTGGCCGCTAGGCGCCAGTATGCCAGGCTGCGCAGAAGGCGTCGCCGCGATCAGAGTGCGGCAGACGAGGAGGCGGAACTATACCAGAGGTACAGGGAAGCGAAGAACGCACTCCAGCAGGCCATCGCGCAGGCGAAAGTCAGGTCCCGTGAGGAGCAACTTGAGACTCTGGACCGCGATCCATGGGGGCGGCCCTACCGGGCCGTGCGCGGCAAGCTTCGCCCCTTCGCCCCCCCACTGTCCCAGAGTCTCCGGCCTGACCTGCTGGAGAACGTGGTAAGTGCTCTCTTCCCGTCAAGGGAGGAGCACTCGCCCCCACCTATGGTTCCGCCTACCGTGGCACCTAGCGCGGACGAAGACGACGACGTGCCCGAAGTAACCCCAGTAGAGCTGAGAGTGGCGGTGATGAGGCTTCAAGCCAAAAACACCGCCCCAGGGCCCGATGGCATTCCAGGCCGCGCTTGGGTCCTGGCTTCACAGGCTCTAGGGCCTCGACTGGAAAGGCTCTTTAGCGCATGTTTGGAGCGGGGCCAGTTTCCAAGGCGTTGGAAGATGGGCAAGCTGGTCCTGCTGAAGAAGGAGGGACGCCCCGTTGACTCACCATCCGCATACCGCCCCATTGTGTTGTTGGACGAGGTGGGCAAGCTCTTTGAGAGAGTAGTAGCAGACCGCCTCGTCCAACATTTATCGGGGGTGGGTCCAGACCTATCGGATAACCAGTTCGGTTTCCGACATGGGCGCTCCACGGTGGACGCGATCATGCGTGTAAGGACCTTGGCGGAGGAAGCAGTGTCCCAGGGTGAGGTCGTCTTGGCGGTGTCCCTCGACATCGCCAATGCCTTCAACACCTTGCCCTGGAGTTCCATTAGGGAGGCACTTCGGTATCACGGGGTGCCAAACTACCTTCGCCGCACAGTCGGGGCCTACTTGGCGGACAGGTGTGTCGTCTACCCTGGGCGAGAAGGATGGGGACGGCGAGAGGTGTCGTGTGGTGTTCCACAGGGGTCGGTACTGGGGCCGCTCCTGTGGAACATCGGATATGACTGGGTGCTGCGTGGTACGCTCCTCTATGGCATTAGCATTACCTGCTATGCCGACGACACTCTGGTGACAGCGCGGGGGAGTACGTACCAAGACGCAGCACAACTGGCGACAGCAGGAGTTGCGCAAGTCGTTACGAGGATCCGGCGGTTGGGTCTCGAGGTAGCCCTGAACAAATCCGAGGCCCTGTGTTTCCATAGGGCCCGGCGCGCGCCATCTTCGGGATCCAACTTAATCGTGGGAGGCGTTACCATCGCTGTCGGGTCGACGATGAAGTACCTGGGGCTCGTTCTTGACAGTCGGTGGAACTTTGGGCCGCACTTCCGGCAGCTGGCCCCCAAATTGATGGGCGCCGCGGGTGCATTGTCCCGGCTGCTACCCAATCTGAGGGGGCCCGACACGTCTTGCCGGAAGCTGTACATGGGGGTCGTGCGGTCGATGGCGCTCTACGGGGCGCCCGTGTGGGCGAACAACCTCACGGCTCGCAACATCGCAATCTTGCGAAGGCCGCAGAGGGCGATGGCCGTCAGGATTGTTCGCGGGTACCGCACGATCTCATTCGAGGCGGCGACCCTTTTGGCCGGATCCCCGCCTTGGGACCTGGAGGCGAGAGCACTCGCGTCACTATATCAGTGGCGCGGGCAGATGCTGGAGCGTGGCGAGAGACCCCTGCCTCGGATTACCAAAGCACGGCGGTCTGAGCTCCACCAGGCCCTGAGGACGGAATGGGAGACGCGACTTGCGCAACCCACTGCGGGGCACGCCGTTATAGCGGCGGTAAGACCCACCATGGAGGCGTGGATCGAGAGGCGGCATGGCGCCCTCAGCTTCCGGCTGACGCAGGTACTCTCTGGCCACGGCTGCTTTGGGAAGTACCTGTGTCGTATAGGTCGGGAGCAGACGCCGGTGTGTCACCACTGTGCGGCTTGCCCTGAGGATACGGCGCAGCACACGTTGGAAGAGTGCCCCGCCTGGGCAGGGCTGCGCCGTGACCTCATCGCGGCAATAGGCGGGAGCGATCTCTCGCTCCCGGCCGTCGTTCAATCGATGGTCGAGAACGGGAGCGCATGGGACGGAGTTGCCTCCTTTTGCGAGGATGTCATGTCTGCAAAGGAGGCGGCCGAGCGGGAGAGAGAAGCCGCATCCTCTCTCCCCTCCCGCAGGAGACGCACCGGGCGCCCGAGAAGGGTGCAAAACGATCTGCGACCTCCATGAAAGGTGGCCTGCGGTCGGCGGACTAGGGGCGTCCGTCGTCCGATCAGACAGGCCCGAGTTGGCGCTGCAGTGTTCCACGCGCGCCACTCGAGAGTGGGTGCGGCCATTACAGGAATGGGCGCACGGGGAGGTGGGACCCGCTGAGGAACAGCGGGTCGAGGCCTGTCGGGGGAGCGGTGAATGCTGTTGCGAATCCCGCACCCCCGGCTATAGGTAGAGGTGGAACACCGCGGTGGTTTTAGCCGGTAAGAGTCCGGCATGCCCCTCTGTCACCCCCACGATAGAGGAAGTCCATGAGGATTTCCACCGCGAGAAAAAACCCTTCGTGTGCGAGTCCGAAACGCAATTGGCCGTTTCTTTTGTAGCCTATATTGTGTTCTTACAAATCTAGGCAACGTTACCCATTTTTGCATAAGGTGGACAATTCTCGCGTTTACACTCGTTCATGACGCTTAGAAACTGGTGACATTATCCAAAACCATGTATTCTCACTACAAGTCGATCGTAAATCACGAGTCCAGGGAGACAAATGTTGCCATTATGCCTCGCACGAACTAATCCATTCCACATAACATTGCTATTTTTTTGATGCAATCGTTAAAAATAACCTCCATCAATTTTTTTTTTTTTTTTTTTTTTATTGCTGAATGGGCACGCTCTTGACCTCATTCACGCCTGATGGAAAGCGATGGATGAGGTCTATGATGGAACGAGCGTGCCCAGAAGATGCTTAAGGCACTGGAACTCCCACGCGTTAACGAAACACAGCAGGCTGCTTGACGCCGGACTCCGATGGGAGGGTGGTCGCAAACCAGGCGTGCGTTAGCCCTACCATCGCAAGGGAAGAATTGGTCAGTCAAATAAGGTGTTGGGTGTGACTGTCTAGGATGTGCCGAGCACTCGGTTCTTGAGTAACTGCCGGAACAAACTGCAATACACGAGGAGGCTTCTTCATGCATCTCATTTTTTTTTGGAGGGCTTTGTTGTTAAGTAATCATAGCCGCACGGGTCGATCTATCAGGTTAAGATAAGCTTGCTACGATTGGTCCGTGGATGGGTGACCATCTTTACATACCAAGACGCATCCGTACCTCGGAAAGCAAGTTAAGCTGCTGGTCCCGGCTGTCATTCGAGGATCTTTGGCTATCGTTACGTGTCGTCAGAAGCCCGAATGTCTGACAACCAGTCTCACCAAGGGGTGTTGTACTAGGTACCCAGTAACGTGGTTGTGGAGGTCAGGTAGGCAGTCGCTTCTTGTAAAATACTGGTATTCAGCTACGTCCCGTTAGACTGGAAGCCAACCCCAACATAGTTGGGAAAAGGCTAGGTAGATAATAAGGTATTGCACTTTTCTGGTTCCCTACCTGTATATTTTCTACCCAGATAGGTTTCTGTCTATTTTATCAATTGCTTGCTAGAAGTACCTTAGTCTTGTCAAACCTCTTCATAACATTTTGCATAATTATACAGATCGGACTAACTTACCTAGTGACGTCCGATCCTTAATTATGTGAAGTAATCTCATCCCCATTGTTCACTTAGTAGTCGTACCTTGGTGCCTACACGCTTCTCACAATGTTTAAAGATGAAAGCCAAATTTCATCCTAAAGAAAAACAAATGTTGTCTGTGGTCCAGTCGTTGGCGCGGTCTCCTGACATCTGTCAATCATTCTTTCAAAGCATAAGAACGGGACTTCACGATGACCTACATGGGCATCGTATAGTCCCGGCATACAGCACAACACAACTTCTAGAAGGGGTTTAATAAGGCAATCCAATACACATAATGTATATGATGATTATCTGGGAAGGGTTGGGATACAATGGGGATGAGATTACTTCACATAATTAAGGATCGGACGTCACTAGGTAAGTTAGTCCGATCTGTATAATTATGCTTCGTAATCTCATCCCCATTGTTCACTTAGTAGATGTTCAAAGAATAAAGTTGTGTTGGTAATAGGTACATAAAATGAGCATTGTTCAATAATTGAACATTGTGAGTTAACATGCTATTTCAAGTTTGTTAGGTACTCACTAATTGTAATGTATTTCTCTTTAAGAATCAGTGTACCATTAAGGTAAATGGTTACCTAACTTAATTTATAATTCTCTAATTACTATTAGATTCTGGATTATTATTCAGTTTTGAATCACCTAGTTTAATTAATAATCCCATATGGCACACATCGATTTCTTATAATCAGACAATTAACATTGACATGTAATAAGTTCTATGTACAACCACTCTATAGAGCACACAGTTGGTGTAAAAGCATCACCAAAAATCATCAAAGAATCACTAATAAGAAGGTCTCTTATAAAACCGAGTAAGGGTTGAGAAATTTGTGGTCCAACCAGCATAATGATACCTTCTTCAGAGCCTTTTGAAGTAGAGGCATGTCTGTATATGTGAATTTAGAAATAATAATATCTATTCCACTCTTACTTGAAATTTGTTTTATCCATCTATTATTGGTTACAATAGAGGTTGCACCATAAGGCTTTCTTATAGTTATAGTTAATGATTTACAATACTCTTACCTAGTAAAATCTAGATAGGACAATTTAAGGGTTGTGGCAGTACAGAAAGATAAATTATCTTTAAAAAATGGTAGAATCAAGTTGAGTTCGGATCTACCATGTTTTAATTATATCTGGATTTTTATGTTAATATTGTCCTCATTATAAGAAGTGTACTAATGAGTGACCAGGTTTGAATTTTGTGTGCAGTTACAAGAGCTATTATGGTTACCAATTGTTTGGTTAGAAATTCTAAACCAAGGGTTTGATTGGAAAATAAATTAATCTGTCGAGCTCCGCTAATGAGATACAATTGATTTTCTATTGTTTCGTCGCCAATAGGCGACGCGCGGTGCTTGGCCGGTTAAATAATGCAAAACGATACTAGGGTCCCACTAACTTCATATTTGGGATTCTTTGGTCTTAATATAAATATATCCCTGAGAAACCTTGTCGCTCTGTCATTTTTGTGTCAATGTGGCGGCCAAAACTACAGAATTTGCTGATTATTATATAGCTCACTCAATACCATTAGGATATCATATATCATTAAACTTAGTGGTAAAAATTATATGACTATCATGACTGAACCTAGGGGTCAATGTCTTGTGTCTAACAGAAGAGAGTCTACTGATTTAGAGCAATGCTAACACTATATTAACTGAGGGATCAGTCTTTCTTCTATCAGGAAAGCGTCCCTGATAATATGGCAGCAAACAGTGACTCCTGTGCATTGGGTGTCGAGATCCCATTTGACAGTGAATAGATCTACAGAACATACTTGGATCAGGGAGCCATGATATGTTGATATTTAGTATTAGACCTGATTGTAAACAGGTCAATTGGGGGCTGGCCCAGTACAGCACACCCCCCCCCCCTGCTTGCATAGGTATATCTTTACTTAGAAGTAGGTCCCTATGTAGGGTCTCAAAGTTGTACAAGTTACTGCATTTTTTTTTTTTTTTTTTTATAGCAACAATTAACTTGTAGGCTATATCACATCACTTCCATTTAATTTCTATGTTAGGAAGCCTAGATTCAATTTCCAATACTGTTTTCTTTGGAACTAATATAAAATGCATAAACCCGTATTTGTCATTCCTTGCACCGTTGCCAAAATTGTTAAGCCAAGCTATTCAGATGAGTAAAATGAGTACCACCCATCTTACTGACACAGGATATGGCCGTTGTGATATCTTTTCTAAGTCCTCACAGTAACTGAGTTTGTTTGCAAATGTTTTGAGCCCCATAAATGCTGCTAATAGTTCAAGGTAAGGTAAGGAACTTTTCAACATTAACTGTCCAGTGCCTGTGGATGTTGATATCATTACATACCAGACCCCAGTCAGTTTGGGACAATATTTCGAGAACAAAATCAAATTGTTCAATTCTATTATGGGTTGAAATGTAAGGTAACCAACAATCTCTGCAAATAAATGATTTTTAATTTCTTTATAGTTCTGTTGTATTTGTAAATCAGTGATTTTTAACCTAGTTTGGTATAAAGTTAACCATAGGTATTCATATACAGATGCAGCTACTAGAATACCTAGTAATTAGACACACTCTATTATTTATATCTCATTTCAGACTTAATATTCTTTATGGACTACAGGGTAAAGTCTATATTTTCCTGAGGAATTGAAATGGCAAACTGGGCTGAACCCAACTAATATCCTAGACATTGGCAGCACTGTCTGGGCACTCTTTTCAGTTTTAATAATAAATCCTAGATATTTAACACAGTTTGAGTATCAGACATATTTTCTAAACACTGCATATGGATCAGCAGGGCACAGAATATAATTGTCAAGATGTATGACAAAAAGCAACCCTAGTGACCTCCGGTGACAGACAACTGGCTTTATGATGTTTGTGAATTATGGTGCGGTGCTAAGTCCAAATACGAGGCATGTAAACTGTTATAACATATCTTGAAATAGAAACTGGGGATATCTTCTGACATATTTCATATGGATAATTGATATGCATTTTTTAACTCAATGTAATATTGTAGGCAAAAAACTTATATACCTAGTAACATACTACATATTAAGTTTTTATTTAATATGTATCTCCAAGCACCCTGTGATTTTGGTACAATTATACCAGATAAAATGACTTATTTGACAGGAGCACATGTTTCTATGGCACCTAATATAAGAGATTATTCCATGGCGATAGATTGCTTTCTTTCTGACTGAAGTTGTTGTTATTCAGAAGTTTGAATTGGAAACTCAGTAAAAGGTAGTTTATAACCCTTGATCCACTCATGTATGGTTGGATTAGTGGTAATACCATACTTCAGAGAAATATTGCAATCTACCAGTCTGTACCTGAGCTAGTGATCATGTTGGTTCTGGCAACGGTTGTTGGCATTGAATTTATCTTGAAGCTTATAGATAGCTATTCTGAATTGGTGTGTAGAATAGGTATTCTGATATTGGTGTTTACTCACATCATTTCTTGAATTTCCTCATGGCTAGGTAGGATTACGGATCTCAGATTATTGCAATTTTCATGATAAATTAATGTCACACTCAGTAACTTAATGTTTCGATTTGATCTGCACTATACAAGCGCTTGGGAGGCTATTAGACTGTTATAAACTTTTCCCAATGAATGTAATAGCAGCGGCCACTGTAGTTTGCTGCTTCTGATCATGTGGTCCCATTTGATTCCACTTCCATTTACTGCTGCCACCGTTCCTTTTTAAATTTTGGTGGGTTCAATAGGCTACAGATTATAAATGTTTCATACTTCTTTTAAATGTTTAGCTTCATCTCCACATTTAGTCCATTATCATAATTGACCACCGTGTGGCCAGACTGCCATGCAGTTCTACAGGTAAAGTAGCTAACTGTACCCCAGCATCTCACAAGTAGATTTTATACTTGAACTTAGGACTTCACGTTGGGTATGTATATTGTTCCACTCTCCGCCTCCTTTCGGCTGTATTTTAGTGGAATTGAAGTACTAACATAGCATATTTAAGTAGAATTGTATATTAACACCCTCACTGAGAGGAGGCCTGTGTCCCAGCAGTGGGAACATTATAGGCTGATTATGTGGTATGTATGTATATTAACATCTAGAATATAAAGTATTTTGGAATTAGATTATGAGTAACGGCATTGAGTATGGATATTCCCAATCCGGCTGCGTTGGCTTCGGTCACATAACACACAGTCCAACTGTAGTCTTCCATGGAAGAGGGCTCCGTACTCATCTACGAAGATTAATTAGAGTTAGGTCCCAGACTGCTTAGATCTAAATCCATGGCTAACCTCACGTGATAGCTCTAGGAATGCAGGAGGGATGTGTTTTTAACACTGGACGTATAGACTGGTTTATATCTGATTTTATTTGATTTAACCTGAAATAAATGGATTATTATTATAGAACATTGACTAACCTCTCGTGAGTCTGTGTGGAGTTGATGGCACAGTTGAATGTTCTCATGGTTCACCTCGCGTGAGAACACTTAGAGACGGCCAAAGATCCTCAGAACACTGAAAGTTCTTATGTAAGTATACAGCACAGTTACGTTCTCATGGTTGACCTCACAGTGAAAACTAGAGACTGCTGTGTGTATTACGGCATCCTATGTCGGCCAAAGATCCTCCGAACACTGAATGTATATACCATCGGCTATCATCGCGTGGTAGCTCATGTGGTATTGTTCTTGTGTAAGTATACGGCACAGTTACGTTCTCATGGTTGACCTCACAGTGAAAACTCTAGAGACTGCTGTGCGTATAACGGCATCCCTTTAATAGGGAGCATGATTTCAATAGTCTTTGATTTCAATTGCCGACGACTGAGTTTCGATGACGGCTCCGCTTTGCTTTTTCAAGCGATTTTCCAGTTCTCGCAGGCGTACGGTCAGCTCGTACATTTCATCGTCTCGTTTTCTTCTGTTTTCCCATCTTGTTAAAACTTTTCTGAACTTTTATATACGAAAACGTGATCAGCGCGCGGCACAAAAAAGTACAATGATTGACAGATGTCAGGAGACCGCGCCAACGACTGGACCACAGACAACATTTGTTTTTCTTTAGGATGAAATTTGGCTTTCATCTTTAAACATTGTGAGAAGCGTGTAGGCACCAAGGTACGACTACTAAGTGAACAATGGGGATGAGATTACGAAGCATAATTACCTGAGAGCATAGCAATGTTACAATTAAGTCCCTAGGGAGTAAAGTAAGTTACAACTGCCTGTCTGGCATACAGTACATGATTATTAAATTACTGCTTGTGTTTGATTTGGGTCTAGCCCTGATCTGTGGTTCGGACCTACTTAAGAGGAAATGCGGTCGGAGAGACTTTTGAAAAAGTCGAAGTAAAAAGTCACAATTCGAGGTTTGGCTCTCGCCTATTTCTTCCTCCAATATTGGACCAATTTAAAAGATATTTCATAAACTGAATGAGAAGGATATATATAGGGTGAATTTTCCAAGTGGGCGTGGATGGCCAAATTCTAAACTATGAGGAATAGCGAAAAGTACCCAAAGGAGTCGCGGGCTCGATTGGGATGAAAACTAAAACTGCATCATTGGATTTTTGAAAAAATCAATATTTCTAACCAGGAATCGAACCTGTTGAATTTGAAAAAAAAAAACACACTGTATTATTACACCTTTCGATAGTGTTGCTAATAAGGATCAAATTCTGGGAAGTAATGATATATGGCAAACTTAAGGAAAATGTTGAATTTTAATAAACTTCTTATTTTAAAGTAAGTATTCATACCTACATTACGTACCCTGTTCGAAATCATGCTCAATATTTTTATTAACACATCTGCAGCGCAGTCAACAACATTATGTTCTAAATTCAAATTTCTATTACGATCTTGGGAAAATATTCTAATGGAATAAATAATATTGTAATGCTGAATGCAGTACAATCCTTGAGACATCGAATCCAGCTATGTATTGAAAACAATGGTCATCATTTTGAACAATTAATCAGTTAAGGTTTAGTAGGTAGGTAACATAACCCGGGCCCGGCTAAATAATAACAGCCGCACAGGTCAATCCATCAGGTTAAGCTACACTTGCCGCGGTTGGTCTGTGGATGGGTGACCATCTTAACATACCGAGACCCCTTCATGCTTCGGAAAGCACGTTAAGCCGTTGGTCCCGGCTGTCATTCCTGGATCTTTGACAGTCGTTACGGGTATTCAGAAGCTTGAAGGTCTGACAACCAGTCTTAACAAGGGGAAGGGGTATCGTATCACTCAGTAACTGGGTTGTGGAGGTCAGATAGGCAGTCATAGAAATACTGGTATTCAGCTGCATCCGGTTAGACTGGAAGCCGATCCCAACATAGTTGGGAAAAGGCTAGGCAGATGATGATGAGGTAGGTAACATAAGAACAATAAAATAAGTATTTTGTTAAAAATGAGCTCTTTCCTTTAGTTTGCCGTATGTCATTACTTCCCAGAATTCGATCATTATTAGTGACACTATCGAATGGTGTAATAATACAGGATGTGTTTTTTTTTTTCAAAATCAACAGTTTCGATTCCTGACTAGAAATATTGATTTTTCAAAAATCCAATGATGCAGTTTTAGTTTTCATCAAAATCGAGCCCGCGACTCCTTTGAGTACTTTTCGCTATTCCTCATAGTTTAGAATTTGGCGATCCACGCCCACTTGGAAAATTCACCCTGTATACTGTGTCAGTGTTTTTTTTTCATTAATAGTTGTCAAATTTGTACACTAGGCCTCTGTTGACAGCGGCTTAAATAGGCATTTTTTGAGGGTTCTAGTGCTTATAAAAATAATGTCCCATCAAAAAGGAAAACATAGGGGCATACAAATAGTTAGCTAATATTTATTATTCTGAAAAAAATCATTGCTTTATGCTCATTAACCAGAAAGAAAACAGGTGAGAGCGTTTCTATGGAGAAACGACCACCCGCATTTCCTCTTAAGAATTGTAAGTTCATTCCTTGTGGAATAAATTGTGAATAATATGTTCAGTTTGAGCAGGGATGGTTCAGTGGTAACTGCCCCGACTTGTGAGTTGGAGGTCGTGGGTTCGAAAGCAGACAGGCGCTTTATTTTTTTTTAATTTCATCACCACAGCTCTCAGAACGGTGAAGGAAAACATCGTGAGGAAAGTGGCATGTCCTAGAGCCAATAATTCGAAGACATGTGACATCTACCAACCCGCCAGTGCGGCCCAGTGGCCCGCGTGGTAGATTACAGCCCACTCTCTCTCACAGAGAGGAGGCTTGCGTCCCAGCAGTGGGAATATTAAAGGCTGACTATGCTAATGTGTTCAGTTCTTTGATATATGAGAACTTATGTTTGACATCAAATACAATGCTCTCTCGATGCTTCATCATTCGTAGATCTTTGACAATCGTTAAGGATTATCAAAAGCCCGAAAGTCTGACAATCACTCTTACCAAGGGGTATCGGGACTGGGTCTGAGGGGCAGTCGTTCTATATAAAACTAAGAAGGAGCATCTGGTAAGACTGGAAACTGTCCCCAACATAGTTGGGAAGAGGCAGATGTTGATACAAAGATAAATTTCTGGTGCAGGGCTGAATTTTTGTTGGGTTAAATGCAACTATATAAATGCAAAATAAATAAATCTACAAAAAAGTGAATTTTCAGAATCGAAGACGAATTTTCCTTTTAAGGTAACAAAAAGGAAAATTCTTCAAAAGGAGCTCATTGGCTTTAGACAACACAATGGGCACGTAATTTCGGAAGTCGGTGTCAAAACACGAAAATGCGGAATCAACAACACCGACTTCCGAAATTAAAGTTATTTATCACTTTGCGGTTTTTTTTTGGAGTCGGTTGTTATTTTTTGTAAAAAAGTTTTAATTTCACGTTTGCATCTCACAAGGCATAGTCAGATCAAGGCATTAGGTACCTACCAAAATAATCCTTTTGCAATTACATGACCAAAAAAATGCGTCATGTACCACACTGTAATTAATATAAATTTAATTAACAGCGTAGTTGGTTATTAAAGGGGTGAATACAAAAGTCATATACAACTGTAGCGTTCTGCGATAACATCTGAAAGAGTGGAATGACTCACAATAGTACCGAAATAACGAAACTACCTTAGACTTTTATGCAAGCATTAGCTGCGCCCCGCGGTTTCACCCGCATAAGTATCGATCCCGTGGGAATATCGGGATAAAAACTATTTTATGTCCTTCCCCGGGATGTAATCTATCTATCTGCCAAATTTTATTGAAATCCGTTCAGTGGTTTTGGCGTGAAAGACGGACAAACTAACAGACACACACATACACTTTCACGTTTATAATATTAAGTATGGATAAATATTGTTGTCTTGCATGCACGTTGCAAAACACGCGTGTTTGTAATGTCTTATGCTAATATGTGAGGCATGGACTGAAATACAAAGTGAGTATCACATGCCAGATGATACCTTTCAGTGTATCTACGAGTGAGTTTTTCTGTTCCTTTGAGTTTTTTATTCAAATGATTGATCGTTTGGATATCAGCAACTGTTGTGGTGAAATATATGTACATACTATTTTTTATTGCTGAATGGACCTGCTCTTGTCGTCGATCACGACTGAAGGAAAGCGATGGATGAGATTTATGATGGGACGAGCGTGCCTAGAAAATGCCATCATGCTTCTGGTGAAATTAAATATTTCGCACCTTCAGAACAGTAGTGGTACCTATCTCAAAAAATCATTTTTATGGGAAAACGAAAACAAAGTTTTGAAACTGCATACTTTCAAATTTGAACTGATTTAACCGGTCAAGCGGCGCGCGTCGCCGATCGGCGACGAAACAATAGAAAATCAATTATGTCTCATTAGCGGAGCTTGACAGATTAATTAATTCTTTTTTTATGAAAACCTATCAATTATTAAATAATTGATAGGTTAGGTATTGGTTGATAGTTGAAAGTTTGCAGTTTCAAAACTTTGTTTTCGTTTTCCCAAAAAAATGATTTTTTTGTGATACGTCACTACTGTTCTGAAGGTGCGATTTATGTATGTAAGTACATGTCAATATTTTGTTGGTTATTTTAAAAAACTAGATGGCGCCTGCATTTTCTAGCTGACTGATCCTTCATAAGAAACGGTGAAACAAACTCAGTCTCTTTAAAAGTCCAAGCATTATATTACTAGGATTTTATATGAGTCTAACAATGCTGAGCCAAGTTTGAAAGGGCCTTTTGAAGAAAGAGCTATTGCAGCTTTGAGTTGTCCTGTCCCAACAGAGGCATGTGTAGTCCCTCTGTACGGGTATTTTTTTTAAATGATACGATATCATGCCTTTGCCAATATTACATCTTATCTCCAAAAATCAGCCAAAACATAAATGACAAAATCAAAATCAAAAGTCATTTATTCAAACTAAGCTGAGAATCAGCACTTTTCGAACGTTAAAATTACAAAAGACAGTTTCCAAAACGCCCGCCCTTCACCACTTCCTAGTGCTTTCGACACTTTAAAATATACTTTTTTGAATATTATTATGCAGTGCTTCATGATTATCGACAATAATAGATAAATAGAGGATCATTAATTAATAGTTGTAGAATTTGAACTGCAATAACGTCTTTACCTGCCTTTTTTATATTGACAGGGAGAATTGTGACCCAGCTAACACTCAAAAGCAGAAATGCTGCGACGAATAGAATAGATAACTCGAAAAAAAAAAGCGAAAATGTTTGGTCCTTCAGTCCGCGTATCAACCATTCAGAATTACAGTGGAAATAACAGTACTCTTTTATGATACTTCTCTCCTCCTTTTTGTTTACGCTCGGCTGCAATATCTGGCTGTGTCAATGCCAAGATCACGCACTCAGCCCGCCATGTTTTATTCATAACCAGACGAAATTATGCACGAATTACCTACCACGAATTTCGTAAAAAAATTAACTGTCTCTTAAATTACGAATGATGTATCATTATTAACAATTCATGACAGAATTTAGCCTGTTAAGGCTGAACGCGCGGACCGATTCTATCGATCGATTTTCCAAGAAAAGCCCCACCTTGTTGTACGTCCGTGGACAGGTGACCTTTCCTGAATTGAGAAGATGTCATAGACAGCTCGTTAAACTATTGTTGATCATGATGGTCATAAGACTTTGACAGTCTTTACGGGTTAGTGAGCAACCCGAAAACCTGTCAATTCTTAGGCTATTGATATTTTTAGACTGACTTGGATTCTGCAAGTCTGAAGGACGATATCCTGATCAACTGGATCTGGAAATATGCCGCAGCCGATCGTACTGCAACGGCGATCCGAATATCGATGGATCTACTTATGCAAGACGGAACCAATCCACACACATGCCAAAATCGAGATAAGTATACAGAAAGCTTTCAAAATGCACCTTCTATCGACCCTGTAAAGATCAAAATGATCTGACAAATGAAATGAAAATGAAATGATTTGTCAGATCATTTTGATCATTTTGATGATCTGACAAATGAAATGAAAATGAAATGATTTGTCAGATCATTTTGATCTTTACAGGGTCGATAGAAGGTGCATTTTGAAAGCTTTCTGTATACTTATCTCGATTTTGGCATGTGTGTGGATTGGTTCCGTCTTGCATAAGTAGGTCCGATTGTAGAAAAAGTTTGATATGACCGCTTGCATTATTTCGTTGCCCGCTTTTCTAACAGGAAAAAAAATTATCAGCGTGCAAACTGTAATCATTAATTCAGCATATGATTCTAGACCCGTAGCGTAGAAATTTATCATAGGATATAAAAAAGAAAATATTGTTGTTCCATATATTTTGACCGCGTAAGTTGCAATGCACTTGTCAATAAAACAGCAGTGTGCGCACTGATTATTTTTTTTCCTGTATATTCAGTATACGTGCGGGTTATAATGCGTCTCATGAAAGATGAGACTTGACACACCACGTGGTTTGACATGCGCAGTACAAGATTTTAGGACTCTTTAGCGATATGAGGTCTGAGCGCGGGACGGAACCGGGCGTCATAGGGGCGGCGGAAAGAGCGCGGAAGGGGGGGTCAAGTCTCATCTTTTGTGGCGCTAACTATACCTAATAATTAAAGGTTGCCTACCTACCTATGCGTCATTCTTGTATGGAAAGCAACGCCATTAGAGGGATGGGTGATGAAGACAAATTCCATCATTTTATGTCCTAAATTGAGCGGAAAACAGCTATCCCAACCTATTTTTTCTTAGATCCTGGAAATTAAATTAAACGCAGACATAAATTTAAGACGTCGAGGAAAATATCTTCGAAATGACTTTGTTCCTAGCTCGTCAGTTTGATAAACCATGCCATCCTTAGTCATCGCTTTCAAGCGAGAGAAAAATTAGCGCGGGCATTTAGACTTTCAATTTTTAAAGGTCAAAGGTACTTGCGTTCAGTTAGGTTCTGCGATTGTAACTAGAGTGTTTTGTCAAATATAGCACCATCAGGCTCTAGGCTACTGGGCTCGGGGTGGGGCCTAAGTCTGGAGTGGGGTGGGGGCGGCTTGTCGCGCCAGTTTCACCCCCAGAGCGGCGCATAGACTGAAATGTGCCGCCGATAAAGCAGCCGCCAAAAACATGAACTTATTTTTTTTATTCGGTTTGTAGGGTTGGGGGCTGCGTCGCATTTTATGTCGATGTTTGTCGTTCTAGATATTCGAACGGTTCCGCAGTTCTTTAGGGTAGTGTTGTGATGTTATCTTTGTTTCTCATTTTCGTTTTTTTTTTTTTTTATAGGTGAAGTGACTTGCTCATTATTCATGATTTGTTGACTGCTATAATTATTACCTAACTAGGTATTATTTTAAGAAAGTGGTTCTTATAGAATTCATTAAAATCTCATAAGGCACAATTTTCATTAGCACAAAGTAATGCTCTTCGTTGTTAAGCAAAATTCAATACATAACATTCAATTCAACGGTCGCAAAAAAGATGAAGAAAAAGTGATCTTTCTAGGCTAACGTTGCAGGGTTTGCCTCCCCGACATGATAAAGCAAAAACGTCACAAGATTTATTGCGCCAAAAAACTAGGTTTTAATAAAAAGAAAATTCAAAGGCCTAGTCATCGTATGCAGGGCGGAATAACTTATAGAGGCATAAGCGTTGAAAATTGAGGCCGCCTAGTCTGATATTGAGGGAAACTGACTCGAGACACGCACTGAAACTCACGCCAGTCCAGTTTTGCTCCTACTATGACACCCAAAACGTTCCTAATATAAACTATAATATCTATAAGAGCAGCAGCTATTGCGTGTTCAGTATGGCAGAACGAAAATAGCACTTTAAGCAAGCCGTCAATGTACGCTTGAAATTTCATAGTGTCGTGCTAACTCAACTTTATTGCGTACATGTACAATAATCTGATCTGATATTCCCCGTTTTCCCATTACGAGCGATAATATATTCTACGATGAAGCAATAAGGGTGAGAATCGCGTGGATGTAGTATTCAAAGATTGTTATAGGGCTTCCTAGGAGCCGTTGTGGAGGTTTCATCGCCGCCTAGATATAGGCTCTGAGGTTTTGTAACACGTGAATAAGAACTTCTGTTATAAATAATTAGACGTTGTTAATAGTTATAGGTTGGATGTACGGTCACCTAAGGAGATAAGTAACCAGGTCGTCGGATATAGTTGAAGTTTAGTAAGAAACCGATGGATGTTTTCTTTTGGTGACTGTACTTACCCTTGTTTATTAGGTAGGTAGGTACTTTAACGGGAATCCAACTTGGCAGATATTTTTTAATGTATTTTGTTATTTCATCAACTAAGATTAATATTGTGATTCTTAAAATTGCAAAGATAATAACAATAAATTCTCCAATTATACAAAAACTGATAACATTTAGATGAAAAAATTCCGCATGAATATATTTTTCACGAATTTGAATATCAAACGTATTATTTATCATTCAAAACCTGCTTATAAAACAGACCGATTCCCACGCTCAAATTGAAATCAAACACTCAATACGCCAATCGTTTTGCTAAAAGAACGCATAAAACCCACAGACTCACGAAAAGTCCGAGCAAAAATGCACCGCAAGAAAAATAGCCGGCGACCTTGAAAAAAGAAACAAAAAAAACTACTAGTATACATTAGCGGAAAACGCGTTGTTTAGAACGTCGACACAAATGCTGGCGAGCGCAAATTGATAGCGACAAGTGACACATAGTCGTTGCGGACAGAAGGACCAGTTGACACAGCTCACAATTATCTTCGCAGAAAAATTACGGGATATGTAAATTATCATGAAGAAAAGCCGCTTCAGGAGTTTAAAAGGATCGTAGTAGGTATAGAATAGAATACTCTTTATTATGTACACCATATAAATTACAGACATAAATATAGAAACTTAACAATGGGTGACTGACACAATGGGCGGTCTTATCGCTAAGAGCGATCTTTTAAAGACAACCTTTGGATGGATTAAAACGGGGAAGGACAGACAAATACTGTAGGTAGTCTGTGGTGTACCATTTACACAATACAATAAATACATACAGCAGCATATGCAGCTGCAGTTTCTAACCCCCTTCGAAATTTATACATTCAAAAATATTTTCATTCTTTAAACAGTGAAAAGAATGAAAGCAATTTAGTTGAATAAAGACCTCAGTCTCTGTGACTGTGTGAAACAAATTTCGAAAGACCATTCAGTACGACTGATATGAAATTATGAAAATGAGAGAACTTCTCATTTTCCTTATAAAAAAATAGCCTGAGGACTATTGACGTAAGTTTCCTCATACCCGTGAGCACGGGAATAAAACTATCATGGTCACTACAAAATATGGAGTGCTAGTCGAAGAACATTTCGTCAATAGGTCACATGTGGAGGCAAGAGGAAAAAATCCCGATGTCTTTGCCTCATCATCATCAGCCTATAATGTTCCCACTGCTGGGACACAGGCCTCCTCTCTGTGAGAGGGAGTGGGCCGTAATCCACCACGCGGGCCCAGTGTCTTTGCCTACTTTGCCATAAAAAGACCCGCACAGTTAAACAAAATCATCTCCGAAGTAGGTAAACAAACAATAAACAATAACAACAATATTTATTTGTTTAGTACTTAAACCTTTTTACAATTATTGTACCTTAATTAGACTTCATAACTTAGTGGCAAGATACAAGACATATGCAACTGGGCTTAAACTAGGAGGACTCCTGTGCTATAAGCACCAGTTACTTCCGTCATCACCGTGATCGAGTTGCCATTACAAGTGTGGTGCGGCGCATGGTATTCGTAGGTATGTAGATATGTACTTATTCGATTCACTTTCCCAATTAACCTCTTTTTTTTTGGATGGGAAATCATCAAATGACCCCTCCCGCTCTGGGTGGAGCGGAAGGGAGTGTCAGACTCTTACTGACAAACCAACCCGTGTTCCTTCCTTAGCCCTTTATGTTCCGGGGTAGCGGTAACTCTTTCGGACAATCCCGAATGCAGTCTACTGATTAGAGTATCTCATTGTCCGTCTTTACACATGGACCTTCTGAGCCATCTTATTTTTCGCTTGCAAGTAGACGGGGCTATTGCCCTCCCCATACCATTGCAAGGCTACCCAGGGCCGCACTCGTCGCGCTCCGGGCTCGGTAGCCATGGCGATCGCTCGCGAGGGCTCGTTGCGATAGTGACACCCCTACCACCCTCACCCCGCGTCGCTTATTATGGGCTCTTTTCAATTCGCCTTCAATGGCGGCTAAATCTTTACCTGAAGGCCACCGAACGATGTCAGGTACAGCCCTGGATCTGAGCTCTGATTCCGCGATATTTTTAGGGTGTTCGTACTGTGTGGGGTGTGTTTTATTTTGTGTTTTATGAAGTAAGGGGGGTAATTGGTAGTTTTTTATGATAGAAAAGTATTTTTGAAGAGGCAACGTAGAAAAAAAGTGTTATTTAGATTCCGAATCAGAACATTCACATGCACTAAAGCCAAGACTACTATTAGTTTCACAAAATAATGTCACTCGCTACTTAGGTACTTATAAAAACAGTGTAATGTTAGATTACTTTTCTGAGTTTGTTTCGGCCTTTCTTCTCAGAGTAGTCATATAAGAAACGTCGACCTAATCTAGTTTTTAAAATATCATTGACGTGTAAAAGTGTTTGTACAAACCTACTTACGGAAATATAATCATAAATCATTTGTTAACGCGAAGAGCTTATTTGCTGTGTGCAATATAACATGATGTGTGAAAACTTTTTAACAAAAAAAAAAACCGACTTCCAAAAAAACACTACAAAGTGAAAAATAACTTTAATTTCGGAAGTCGGTGTCTTTGGATCTGTATTTTAGTCTTTTGCCACCGACTTCCGAAATTAAAGTTATTTTTCACTTTGTAGTGTTTTTTTGGAAGTCGGTTTTTTTTTTTGTTAAAAAGTTTTTATTTCACGCTTTTTAGTGGATCTGCTTATAGTTTATCTCAGTTACAATAGCCTAGTGTCAACTTTCTCATCGCCTTTTACAAAATATTGCTTTTACCGATGCAGGGAAGTTAATTGTTGAAGAGTTCTCCTGGTCCACCATCAGCTCCATATCACCATTCACATTGTGACGAGCATAAATTGCTTAGCAACCATGTTAAAGTATCGAATCGCAACCCGTGAAATAGTACGGAGATATTATTGAGTAGTTCCGGTGGCCATCTGTGGTCTTCATCATCAGTTCCACTTCACCAAATGGTGCTTTCCGAGAGCAAATGCACGAGTGTTACTATAAATAATTTTGAAAGAATTTTCTTTTAACTCCAAGCCGTTGAGGAGTTGTACCTTCCATCATCAGCTCATCCACCTGAGATGATGATTATCAGATGCAAATACTTAAACAGCTTTAGAAAATATATGAAAATGGTACTATGTGCCTATAAAATTTGAAGGTTGCCCTCGATTTCCCTGGGATCCCATCATCAGATCCTGACCTGATGATCATGCAACCACTTGGAAAGTATACCCTTTCAAACAAAAGAAAAATTTTCCAAATCGGTCCAGGCGTCTTCGAGAAATCGGGGAACATACATAAAAAAAAAAAAAAAAGATTCCGACGAATTGAGAACCTCCTCCTTTTTTTTTTGAAGTCGGTTAAACCTAATTTCAGAAAATTTCTAAGAACCAATTAAAATGCTATTGTACAAATTTTTATCTTTACGATTAAATGGAAATAATCTAACGACGGAAACGTAACAAACTTATTTTTATTGGTATTGCTGCACTACCTACCCATTATTTGGTAGCAGCCGAAGACGGATCGATACAGATAGTAGATATAGGCAGTATATCTATACTATAGATATAGATAGTAGCAGTCGGAAGAGTTCTAGCAAACAACTGTTATCAAGGTTGGTAGATACGGTCACTGGTCTGTAGGGCTGTTACGATTATTTTTCAGAAGCACGTGCTGCATATGCGACATTTTATTTTTTATGTCGCAGTGTTTTTGGGTGTTGTCAAATACATACTATAAATTCTATTCCAAATTTGGGAAACTATAACACAGCAAAATAGAGTAGGTAGACGGGTTTGTAAGTAAAAGGACGACCAAAAGTATTGAAAAAAAAAACGCTTTTATAAGAGATGATAAAAACTCAAAAAATTACTGTACTTGCTCTTTTTCTTTTGTTTTGCACGACTCATAATGCGAAGCATTAGAAGATTAATGTAATTTTTTTTTTTTTTGCAATTGCATAAATGGAACATGTAGATAAAATAGCCAACAAATATATTTATGGTTTTTGTTGTGATGGTTCTCAGCCTCACTGTCCAAATGTTGAGTGTTCCGGACCGTTCTACCAGAACCACTTTTCACAGAACAATCTTTTGAAAACCTTGCGACTATTCTCTGAGAAAAAAATTCCGTTAGACAATCCTGTGACAAACATAACAAGATGGCATTTTATGTGTTATGTGTGCTTGCGTGTGAGCAAAAGTTCTACGTTTGTGCGTCACATAAATTATTAATGTAAACTTTGATTTAAAAATACAGTTAACAAGAGTAATGAGGTACTGTATGAATTTGGTTTCAGATCACATAGTTGCAGAAAAAAAAAACAAACTATAAACACAATATTTCCCAAAAAATAAACCACCAATAAATAGATTACAATCTATCCTAAACAACTCAAGTACCTCCCTGCTCTAGAAGTACAGTGTATGCCAAGTCGCAGCTTGCTATTTGTGCGCGCCGGGCCTCTGAACAGCGTACCACCGCCTCCGCAAGAGGGGGGCTCCTCTGCCTAGCCCATTACACTAATAGTGCAATATAATAGTATAACGTACCCACTGATCTAGCCTATTGAACTGTTTATTGAGATTTGTGTCATGATGAAACGTTTAGGAATCTTCGTCTACTCTAGTTTCGGTACGAACTTGTCATAGGAGTCACAGACAGTCCACTGTGCAAGGCCTGCATGGAGGAAAACGAGACAGCAGCTCCATGTGCTTCTAAACTGCCCGGTGGTTCCGCATACAGGGCAAAGTATTTCGGAAACCCAGGTACCCTCCGTGAGATTGTCAATAACACCAAGGCGTTGTTGGCCTTCCTTGAGGAGCGTTGTAGACAGAGCGGTGAATGCTGTTGCGAATCCCGCATCCCCGGCCAAAGGTAGAGGTGGAACACCGCGGTGGTTTTAGCCGGGAAGAGTCCGGCATGCCCCTCTGTCACCCCCACGATAGAGGAAGTCCATGAGGAATTCCACCGCGAGAAAAAAAAAAAGACAAACAGCCCGTTTACCTAACTGCGCATACACAGGAGCGACACGCGTCAACGACAGAGGTATTCGTCGACAAAGTGTCCCTCGTGGATTTGTATACCACCTTGCTGCATCAACGTAAAAAACGCAATGAATGTTGCTGAACTGTCAAAATGAAAGCCATTGCTACTGATAGTGTTCCTGCGCCCATTCGCGGCACGGCACGGCAAGGGATTTTTATGCGACAAATAGAAATAAAACTTAATAGTATGACAATAAAATTGAAATTTCATTGACACGGCGCGCGGCGTGTCTAAGGATACCCTAGCTTTGTTTTTGCACCTACGATGATTATTATTGAAATTTAAGTTTTATTGTTATTCTATTAAGTTACATTTTTATTCGTCGCATAAAAATCCCTTGCCGTTCCGTGCCGACAGTGGGCGCAGGCGCTTACGCAATTGCCCTGCTTTATGAGACTCGCACAGACCAGGGAAAGTCAAAGTCAAAATCAATGCATTTATTTCAAATAGGCACATAAAAGGCACTTTTGAACGTCAAAAATTACATTAAAATAGAATTGATTTTACAAATGTTTTACAATATTTTGCATAGGTACATTATATTTGAGGACGATGCACCTAGAATAAAAATACTACACCACAATAATAGGTAAAAGAAAAAAACGAAACCATGACATATAAATTAATTATCTGATAGATACATGGTGCTCACGTATTTAAAAACATGGTACAAGTAAACGATTTTAATTTTTTTAAAGTGAAAACTTCTTTATCGGCGTTGCACACTTTTTGTAATGGGGAAAAAATGTTAAACTCGCGTCAGGACATCGCGTCAGGACACGTGACCGTCAGGAGAGATTTCCCCCCGCCCCCTCTTTCTACGGCGGCGCCAACCGAAGTGAACCAAGTGAGACACGATAATGGTTGGATGGATGGATGGATGGATGGACGGACGGTGACGGTGACGGTGACGGTGACGGTGACGGTGACGGTGACGGGGACGGGGACGGTGACGGTGACGGTGAAGGGGACGGTGAGGACGTGGATGTAGATGGATGGATGGACAGCTGATGGCTCGACCGTCTGTGTAGTAGCCACACTGCTGTGTATTCGTAAAATTCGTGTATATAAAGTGTTTCAGATATGGAAATTGAACAAAGTGCATCGATTAATGAAAAAAGTGACGCAGAAATAGTGAAAAAAAATTAGTTATATTAAATCAATAAATTCATAATTGATTTATTTCAACGTTAATATTCAAGTTTTCACTTCTGCCGGCACTCCCGGTCCCGGAGTGCAACAAGTCTTTTTTTTTAAATTAACAAGTAATAGGGAGGATGCCTTTACACAGCAGTGGAATAAGACTGTCAATGCTGGAGGTGACCACGATACCTATTCAAACTACCAATTCACCAACAAAGTGTATGGAACAGTCCCAGCACTAGTCGCGTAAATGATTCAACTTTGATGTTGTCAATTAAGGGAACTATTGATTGGAAGATAATTAAGGCAGTGTCGAATGTTGAATTGATAGGTTTAACATGTAAATGTAGATAGAATATTTACATTTTATTGTGTGAACTTAGCCTAATGTCCTTGAAAACGCGTTGTCACACTAATATTATATTATAAAGGCGAAAGTTTGTGAGTGTGTTTGTATGTATGTTTGTTACTTCTTCACGCACAAACGGCGGGACCAATTATGATAAAATTTGGTATGGAGGTAGCTGTCACACTAGACTAATACATGGGATACTTTTATCCCGGTATTCCCACGGGATCGACACTTGAGCGGGTGAAACCGCGGGGCGCAGCTATTGTTCGTTTTTTAATCCCAGAGACTAATCTGACAGGTGTAATGTCAAACTTCTATACTAAAAAAATTAAAACACAAAAGACTTAAATGTCAGATTAGTCTCTGGCATTAAAAAACGAACTTTAGCTAGTGTATAATCTGAACAGATTCAGTTTAAAATCTGCGATTTTTAGATAAGAATATAAACGCATTAAATATCTGTGTTTGGTTTGAAGCCTCCGATGCTTATACAGCTAAAAGCTTTTAATATAGCTTTATTGTTCTTCTATCATAGCTATATGGAAATAGTTACAACTATGCTCTGCAGCATTGCCTGCAAGAAACACAATCAAGAACGCTCTCCACTTCCGTCATAGTTGCGTATTTATTTTTGTATTTTAAATTACGTATTTTCATATTTTGTTTTATTTAAATAAGTGAATTGTTTTTTGACTTTATGTATTTTGTTTTGTCTTCTACTCTTTTTATCTGCTTTCCTATCGCATGTATTCTGGAAGAGATTTATTTATAAATTAGCATCACTTTTGTACGTATTTTTCTGTCCCTTTCTTGTCTTTTTTATGTGTGTAATAATAGGGTCTTTGGTCAACTGGACCCACTCGAACTGGAACCGCGGGTCCAGTCGACCAAGTCAAATTTTGAATAATGGCTAAATAAATAAAAACAAATATCATCATCATCATCATCTGCCTTTTCCCTTCTATGTTGGGGTCGGCTTCCAGTCTAACCGGATGCCGCTGAGTACCAGTATTTTACATGGAGCGACTGCCTATCTGACCTCCACAACCCAGTTACTGGGTAATAATACGAAACCCCTTGGTGAGACTGGATGTCAGACTTTCGGGCTTCTGACGACCCGTAAATAAAAACCAATATTATCTCAGTTATAATCTTCGTCATGCTCCTCATCAACTCTTGCCAGATTCCAGTTTCTCCAATTTGTCATTCCCCTGATTAATCTCCTACATCTAAATCTATTTACTGGGCACAACAGTACCATGTTTTGTTTCTATGTTCCTATTAACAAGCGGGAGCATGACATTTAGAAAACCCATTCATGAATGCTTATCGTCAAAGAGAACATACTTAGAGTACGCTACGCGACACACGTAATTTTTACTCCCGTAGATCACATGACTCGTCAAGTACTCACGATGACATATCAAGCTATACAATTCCAGTTTTAGTTGACCTCGCCTTATATAGGCTTTTCGTACAATGAGGAGTCAGCTTAGACTGGAAATTTATTGCTTGATAGGTCATCGTGCGTACAATGGTAATGTAGGGGAAGAGATTTTTTGGAACGTTGAGGTGTTATTATAATATATTGCAAACGGTAAAGGAAACCAGTATATCCTAGAGCCCTAAATTCAAAGACATGTGGCATCTACCAACCCGCACTGGGCACGCATTGTAGATTATAGCCCACTCCGTCTCCAAGAGAGGCCTGTGTCCCATCAGTGGGAACATTATAGGCTGATTATGAGGTGTAATAAAATTCGTTCTGGTAAACAATAATATTTTATAGTACGGATAAAGTTAGTTTAGTGATATTGAAGTATTAGAGTTTGTGAGCAGTAAATAAAACCCAAAGGTACCTATTATAGAGACTACTGAATTTGTTGATGTGATGGTTTTGGCTGCAGAGCTATTTCAAACTCACTACTACTACAATTTGAAAGTCCATTTTACAGGAAATTAATAAGACAAATAAGAACTCTGTTACATCTACGATAAATGTCAAGAAAGCACCGATCAACCAGTGACAGCTGGATAGACAAATATACTTTATTATGAACAGTCACGTCTAAAAGTATGTATACACTTGGCTTTATTCAAAGGCGATTTTCTCCTTTATTTTTTAATGAAATTTTATGTTATTACGAAAATAGTATTTTCGAACCCATAGGTTTATGTTAAGTGTCGTATTTCAACGTTGCATTCGTTATTTCACGAAAAAATCGCAATTGAAAATTGCCAAGTGTATACATACTTTTAGACGTGACTGTACAACATAAGAATTACAGATATAAATGTAGACATTTTACAAGGGGTGACACAATGAGCGACTTATCGCTAAAAGCGATATTTTCAAGACGTCATTTTAGAGAGTGTATGATAGATTTGTTTTACTTTAGTGATGACATGCCTAATTAAGCTTTAAAGTATGCGAAAGCATATGTATCGTGAATTCCCAGAATTTTATTCAAGAAACATACTGGGCAGGTTTACAACTGAATAAATTATTATGATTGGTTGTTGAATTAACACGTGTATTTAACGTTTTTTCGCCTTCCTTAATCTTGAACTTTAAGGTGGCTTTTTACACGTGTAGACTTGTGAGAACAGTTGTGTTGCAACCCAGTGGTATCAGCCTCAACTTACAAGCTGTAGATTCTGAGGAAGTTCTGCTCTTAAAATCACTCTAATCGAAAAACACTACTCTCAAAACGGTGAAGGAAAACATCGTGAGGAAACCGGCATGTCCTAGAGCCAAAAATTTGAAGACGTGTGATATCCGCACTGGGCCCGCGTGGTGGATTACGGCCCGTTTCTTCTTACAAAGAAGAGACCTGTGTCCCAGAAGTTAGAACGTTAAAGGTTGATTATGGGTATGTTTGTTGCATGTTGTTGAAGTTAGTTTCTAGTGTCATATGGAGCTCCTGCCTAGTCTTTTCGCCTCATTTTTTAGGTATTGTTAGATGAGAATTAGTGCATTAATAAGCATGGATGACGAGCTTTCCCTAAGCTGCCTCCTAATTGCGTAACACACCATCAATCTCAATCCGAATAATTTGGATATTGCTAAGCCATTGCTTTTTGCATGAAAAAGCCTCCTCGTGTAGCGCAGTTTGTTCCGCCAGTTACTCAACTGAACGAGCGCTCGGCGCATCCTGAACAGTCACACCCAATACCTTATTTGACTGGCCAATTCTTCCCTTGCTGTGGTAAGGCTAACGCCTGTCTGATCTGCGACCACCCTCCCACCGAAGTCCAGTGTCAAGCAGCCTGCTGTGTTTCGTCGATACGTGAGAGTACCAGTACCTTAGGCATCTTCTGGGCACGCTCGTTCCATCATAGACATCATCCATCGCTTTCCATCAGGCGTGATCGAGTTCAAGAGCGGGCCCATTCAACAATTGAAAAAAAAATCACACTCTGTTCTCGTATGTACGAAAAATTTGTCTGATCGACAACGTAAATAACGCAGTGAATGTTGTTGTACTGTCAAATGAAAGCAATTGCATTGAACATTGAACTACTGATAGTGTGTTATGCAATTACCGTGCTGGATTTATTTGGGAATTTATAAGTTACTGGCTCCGTTGGTGTAGTGGTCGCAAGCGCCACAGCTGAACATGAGGTTCTGGGTCGATTCTTGGGTCGGCCAAAGTGTTATTTGATTTTGTCATCCGGAATTCCTCAGTAGTAGCTCGGAATCTGGATTTTGCCCGGGTGATGGCAATAGGCTTGGCCCCTGGTACACGGGACTTAAACATAGCTGGCGATATTTGGTTGGTTTGTTTGCTTGGTTGGTTTGGTTTGGTTATTTGGTTTGTTTGGCTATAAGTGCATCGTGTCTAACCCTTTGGAGAATGCAGGCGTGATGTTACGTTATTTTAAAGTGCTAGACGAAAGTTCCTTAACCTTGCTTTTTGTAAAAAATAATTTTTACTTTGTTATGGAAAATCTTGCCTACGTATATGTAGTTTTTATATTCGAATGAATTTTACGTATCGTCCATTTTACGTAGGTAATATTGCTTGTAGGTTATTAGATATGCAGTTTTGTTCTCTATGAGGTGAATACACTTTCAAAGACAGCGCATCTTAGGTACCTAATAAAATATTCTTACTCGAATGCGCAGTGTTTCACAATTATGCAGAATACAATTATTTACCAAAACTAGAATAATATTGACGTATTAATAAGACATAAATGTTATCTGCGCCCTCAATATTTAGGTAGTAGTTATATTACGTGTGTATATTACCTGATTCCCGATTCCCTTTAAATTTGTGCGGCGGCGGTGGGATGGCCCTGTGATTTCGGGCCAAGGGATGGTTACTATAGAAACGACGAGACTTACCAGGTCTCGAATTTAACATGGAATTATTGATTGCTCGAATCCAAATGTTCAAACTGAGAGTGTGGCAGCCATCTTGTTAGTTATCATTACACTATTTGAAATTGGAGTTTGTGTTCGAATTGTTTGAATCTTCAATTGATACTTAATGCGTTTTTTTTTTTTTGAGAAAAAGTATTTATCAAAGCATTCCAAATTCTTTTGTTTCATATTACAACTTTATTCCCTTTTTTCTGAAAAGCGAGAACATCATAGGATATTTCTTTTTCAATGTTGTTTCTATATTCACAAATATTAGGGAAAATATAGCTTGCATCTTATTTCATAGGTGTCTTAACGTATGTGTGTGAATGATATAGAAAATGACGTGTGCTTAATAAATAACGGTTCAAGTTTTTTTTTCTTTCAATCAATGCAATCGCAGCTTCTGTATGATTTTGATTGTGTTCTCTCTCTTTCAATACAATTCTATGCACTTTATTATAACTGCCTCGAATGATTTAAACTTCTTTGTTGGAAGGTCTAAAGTCCATATTTCTAGATATAATGAGGTTGTAGAACTCGAGTTGCATTGCAAAAAAGGCATTTTCAGCACTTTTTGTTGCAATGCAAATAAAAAGAAAAACGATGTTATGATGTGGATGTTGATTGTTTACATTTTTCAGAATAAGTAGATGAGGTTTTTTGATGGTTATTGTAGGTTGGTTTGTGGATAAGTGACCATCTTTACATACCGAAACCCTTCCGTGCCTCGGAAAGCACGTTAAGCCGTTGGTCCGGGCTGGCATTCGTGGATCTTTGACAGTCGTTACGAGTAGTCAGAAGTTTGACAACCAGTCTTACCAAGGGCTATCGTGTTATCCAGTAACTGGGTTGTGGAGGTCAGATAGGCAGTCGCTCCATGTAAAATACTGGTATTCAGGTGCATCCGGTTAGACTAGAAGCCGACCCCAACATAGTTGGGAAAAGGCTAGGCAGATGATGATGATGTTGGACTGGTGGTCAGAGTTTCAAGTTTTTGCCTTGTCATCATCAGTTCAGCCGAAAGAAGTGTACTATTGGACACAGGTCTCCATCAAGCATCGCCACTTCGACCGGTTTTGTACTTCTCGCTTCCAGCGCATTCCTACGGCCTTCAGCAGGTCATTAGACCACCTTTTGGGAGGCCTTCCAACGCTACGTGAATCCGGAATCTTTCGGCCCCGTCGGTCATCTGTTCCGTCAGCAATATTACCACTTAAGCTTGGCAATTCTTCGGGCTATGTCGGTTATCTTAGTTGTTCTACTGATCTCTTCATTTCTGATTCGATCACGTAGAGAAACTCCAAGCAAAACCCTCTCCAATGCCCTATGGAAGTATGAGGAACATGGTGTAAAATTCACACATACTCCATAGAAGTATCCTTCGACCAGACGGGTGTTGTGTCTGGCGGGCAACTGCCCGATGATTAATGTCGGGCCGTTGTATCTGTCTTAGTTGCGCGGTAAACTCTGATTGCGAGATGCAGGATTTTGCGTGACGTCAGTATGACGCGTTGTTCGCATGTAGCGTTGTAGATACCGCTACATCACTCCTCTCCGCGGTAGGTAGTCCTTTAGGTGATATTGTAAGCGACCATGTTTCAGTGCCATAGGTTATCACTGGCAACACGCACTGATCAAACACTTTCGTCTTGGGACACTGCGGTATGTGAGACGTGAAGTTATTGTCTCGCAATGATAGGCATATTATCTATTAGCTGTTATTGTTAATCTTTTTGAAAAAGTATGTTACAGTTCTTCTAATTAACTTAGCTTAATTAAATACACATAAAACCTGCTTTTAATACTGACCTTGTCGATTTTATTAAACTTATTTTTAGAGATCTTTTTTCTGACGTTATGAATAAATAAATATTCTTCCGGATTGTTAATAGCTTATTAGTATAGGCTCCTGTTAAATAAAGTGCACATGTGTGATTTGGTGACTTTATTAAGTAGAATTATGTTTTAAAACAAATACAGTTGCGTAGAGGGGTTTGTGGTTAAGTAATAATACCCGCACGATTCGATCGATCAGGTTACGCTACGCTTGCTGCGGTCGGTCCGTGGATGGGTGACCACCTTTACACACCAAGACCCCTCCGTGCCTCGGAAAGCACGTTAAGCCATTGGTCCCGGCTGTTATTCGTGGATCTTTGACAGACGTTACGGGTCGTCTGAAGCCCGAAAGTCTGACATCTAGTCTTACCAAGGGGCATACCCCTTGGTAAGACGCAACAAACACAGCTGTCATCATCTGCCTAGCCTTTTCCTAACTATGTTGGGGTCGGCTTCCAATCTATCCGGGTACAGCTAAATTCCAGTATTTTACATGGAGCGACTGCCTATCTGACCTCCACAACCCAGTGACTGGGTAATACGATACCCCTTGCAAAGACTGGTTGTCAGACTTCTGACTACCCATAACGACTGTCAAAGATTTACGAATGCCAGCCGGGACCAACGGCTTAACGTGCTTTCCAAGGCATGGAGGGGTCTCGATATGAAAGATGGTCACTCATCCACAGACCAATCGCGGCAAGCGCAGCTTAACCTGATCGATCGACCTGTGTGGCTGTTATTATTTAGCCACGAGCTCCTCACTCACCCGGTTCTCATTAAGAAAAAAAATAAAAGAAAATCTTAACCAACAGCACTGAAGATAGGCACTGTTTCCGACATGGGCGTCGAAGATGAAACGATATGAAATAGAAAAACAAGGAAAGCTGTCACAAAGAAAGGAGGATAGACATAGTTCGATTTTGAAGCAAAAACAAAATCTAAACATTATATACGTTGATCCAGGGCGCGAGGGAATATTAAATAACGTTTATTTAAGATACTTAATTACCATTTCGCGAAAGTTGTAATGGATTATCTAGATCTCAGTTGATCTGCTATAGCCTTTCTGTCATTAAGTAAGTACTTAAGGGGCATACAAGACCTAACGCAAAAATCGCAAGTTTTAGAAACGATAAAAGTATAATGATCGACTACAGTAAACAAAATCAAAAAAATATATGATATTCTTCAGGATATATGCTAGGTAGATAGTGTGTTGAAAACATAATACAACTTATTTGGTACGATAGAAAAAAATCATGAAGATACCTCTAAAAACTTTCTTTTTACAATAAAAACCATACTAATAATATACATACAATCATTATGATTTTTTGTCAGATTAATCTTCAAGCAACATACTAAAACTCTAGTGTTTGAATTTTTTAGTCCAAACAATAGATTTTCCGTAAATAGATAATTGCTTCAAATTTTGCAATAAATTACCAGGGTTGTGTCGTCGCGCTTCTCTTTCTTTTCTATGCAGTCCGACAAAGACCGCGCTTTAGGTCATGTAGTCCTCTTAATTTACATTCAGTTTCATTATTTTAGAAATAAATATGAAGGCGCAGCAAGTGGTGCCGCGCCGCGCCTTCCAGTTTTGTTACAAAGTTACTGGTCTCCGAAAAGGTCCCCGATAAGATTGACACTGGCTGGTGACAGTCACTCTCGCAGCGCGTCGCATCGATGGTTGCATGGCGGCTGTCTTCTGATGACAGAGGAGCCGCAGTCGTACCAAGTCCACAACGAACTGCTGTATTCCGGTAAAATCCAGGGTCCAAGCCGCCGCAGGAGACGCTCCAGGCGTCGGGAGCTGTTCGAGGACTCCCGGCCACCGTAGGTGCGGGCCTGCGGACGGAGAGTAATGGGTAGCTCACCGTCCGATCAGGACCAGGCCCGTGCCGGATGGCGCGTATGTGTTCCACGCGCGCCTCAAAGAAATTTCAGCATAAAGGAAGGGGCCTGTTAGGGCCGAAACCTGCCGGGGTAGCAGGATTGTCCGAAAAGTTTACCGCTACCCCGGAATACAAAGGGCTAAGGAAGGAACACGGATGGGTTTTAGTCAATAAGAGTCTGACACTCCCTTCCGCTCCATCCAGAGCGGGACGGGTCATTTGATGATTTCCCATCCAAAAAAAAAAGGGCCCCAATTCTGTTATTATTCCCCGCGAAATCTTACCATGTGCAAACCATGTCAATGTCGTGTCTTGTTAATGGCAAGGAATCGAAATGTCAATCGTACGGACAACATGTATTTTGACAGTTTAAACCACGCCATTGTGTCATAGATTGTAAATAAATAATTTAATGTCTTTGGTCATAGAGAATACGTTAATAGCAGGTGTGATTAATCTGTTAATGTCAAGCGCCGCTAATGAGACACAATTGATTTTCTATTGTTTCGTCGCCAACGGGCGACGCGCGCCGCTTGACCGTTTAACTAAAGAATTGACGTGGTTTTGAAGTAATGAATAGTTGAATGGTTATAGTGAATTAGGGCCCTGATGATATTGAAGCTGTTAAGCCACTTCTAGTAAAAGCCATCGTGCGCCGTTAAATATTTCAGGTAGGTTCTTTTTATCGTAGCATAATCGGTACCTAAACCTTAAACCCAACAGCTGGTGTCGAAGAGGAAAATAGTGCTTTGTTGTTTATCCTACTAATCTATATTCATATATCAAATCTATATAATATAAAATTCAAAGTCCTGACTGACTGATTGGTCTACGCACAGCCTAACCGCTGGTCCTAGAGACATGAAATTTGCAGGGTATGTTCTTTGTGAAGAGTAGTTATCCGCTAAGAAAGAGTTTTTTGATTTTCCACCCCTAAGGGGGTAAATGGGGGGAGGGTGAAATTTCACGCGGACGAAGTTGCGGGCAGAAGCTAGTGCTATATAATTTGTGTTCAAAATAAACATTGGCATTGAAAATCATGCTTTTTCGTAGTGCGACTTACAAGCACATGTGGGAGGCACCTAATAAGTTCCACTAACCCGTTGAATGTCGTAATTAAAGACACAATTAAAAAGCCATTGTGTCTCGCAAGATCTACGTTCTACGTACGAAGGGTCAATAGGAAGGTACCAAAATAATTTAAGTATTAAAAAGACTTAAACACAAACAAACGATAATCTAAAGCCTCGTTGGTCAGAAGCATTATTACTGCTGAGCATAAGATCCTGCACCCTAATTGCATAACACACTATCAATCGGGATCAGAATCATTGCGAAGCCAATTGCTAATCCATTGCTTCATAAGTTCGAAAAGTTTGTCTGCTCAACACGTAAATAACGCAATGAATGTTGTTGAACTGTCAAAAACCGATTCCGATTGATAAAGTGTTACGCAATTGCCCCGCCGAGCACAGAACCGGTCAAAGTGGAGGTGCTTGGGGGAGGCCTATGTCCAGCAGTGGACGTCTTTCGGCTGAAATGATGATGATGAGATCCTGAGTTCGATTTCCAGGTCGAGCAAAGTTTTATTGGGTTTTTTCTATCTGGGATTTCTCAGTAGCAGCCCTTAGTCTGGATTCGTACCCGGTTGATGGCAATAGGCTCGCCTTCTATCAAATGGGACTTAAACCCCTTGGAACCCCCGCCCCCCTTGGAGTCCCCTTGGCACTGGCGAAATGTCAGTGTACTATAGGTACACTTCTGCCCAACCCTTAGAGGAAAAATGGCGTGATGTTATGTTGTTTACTTATTATTATTATTTACTTTTCAGGGTTCCGTACCTCAAAAGGAAAAAAAAACGGAACCCTTATACGATCACTTTGTTGTCCGTCAAGACCCTTTATCTCGGGAATGCGTGGAGGTATCAAGTTGAAATTAAAACCATATACTTAGATCTGCGGTCCCCTAAAGCTGTGAAAAAATCAAACTTCTAAGTTAACGTAAAAATAAGATACGGCCGTTTACGTCGCAAAAACGTACTTTTCGACACTTTCAAGGGAATCAAAATGTATAGGGTACTTCCCGTTGACATAGAATCATGAAATTTGGTAAGAAGCAAGGTCAATTAGCACAAGTAAAGGGAAAAATCCGAACACCGTCAATTTGTAGTTACACTAAAAAAAAGAAATCCCGTGATAAACTATTTACATACCTACAAATTTGTACGGAACCCTCGGTGCGCGAGTCCGACTCGCACTTGACCGGTTTTTTTATTATTATTTACTTGACCTGGGTCAAATAAACTTTTTAATATTTTCTTTCTTTCTTTGTGCAAACGACAATTTAACTCCAAATAAAATCTCGGCCTATTGTTTTGAAGGCAAATCCTTTAAAAAAAAATTCAAACGTTGAGCGGTAAAATCCAAGATGGCGGAAAACGTAAATGATACAATCTTTGCTTTAGAAGTTAGATGTTGACCTTTTAAGCATACATAGCCGTGACCATGAATGCTGAATCGACTCCATTACGTAATCTATGCGCTCATCTTTCCTTAAACTACAAACCACGCTAAATCAAACTCTAGTTTCCTTTTCGCAAGGTTAAATTTCCCTTGTTACGGTTGTGTACAAATTTGACACACCAGTAACTTGTTGCATAGCTGTTTAGGGCTAAACCTAGTTCCTTATTGATATGTTTCGTGTTATCATAACAATTTACTTAGTCATTATGAGTTATTTTTGCCTCTATGCGTAGAGTTGGGCGTATGTGTTCTGCCAAAATTAATCTTGCGCGTTGTACAGGTAGCAATTCTGAGGATTAGGGAAAAATGTTTGTGTATTAACTCAGTAGATTACTCACATATTTTTTTAAATCAAGATGTTATTAATCCAGGGCCCATTATTCTTGTTGCTTCTAAAAGTGAGACCAGTGTAAAAAAAAAAGCAATAAAATATATTTCAAAATAATTATAAGATTGAAGAAAAAAAAAGATAACCGTTGATTTTATAGCTATTACACATTATCGACTGGTCGCCGGCGACTGTGACATACTATAGTTTAAATAGGTGTTCACGCACTCAATCGCCGGATGATGCCTATGTTTTGGTCGCCAAGGGACCGAGTCGCCGGCGACCAGTCGACAGTGCGTAATAGCTCTTAAGAGATGACCAGTCCTAACAAACGGCGAATGAAAACGAACTTAACGCATGAATCAGCGCAAATGTAAAATCCCAATAACAAATTAAAAACTCAAACTCAAAGCATTTATTTCAAACTAGCTTCTGCCCGCGACTTCGTCGGCGTGAAATTTCACCCTCCCTCCATTCACTCTCTTGGAATTTGGGTTGGAATTTCGAAAAACACTTTCTTAGTGTACACCTACTCTTCATAAAGAACACACCCTCCACGTAACCTACGACAAACTTATTATTTGCGGTTGGTACAGTAATCGGGTCTAGGGATCGAACCGCAAAATTAAGTTTGTTTTTTATTGTAAATACTTTTCCGGGATAAAAAGTACCCAGTGTGGTGCCCAGGATATTAAAAAATAATTATACCAAGTTTCATCGTAATCGAACCGGTAGTTTTTGCGTGATGCCTAAACAAACAGACAGACAGACAGACCGACAGACAGACAGACAAAAATTTTTTAATCACATTTTTGGGTTCGGTGTCGGTCTAGTAACACACCCTTTTTTTTTTTTTTTTTATGGATGGGAAATCATCAAATGACCCCTCCCGCTCTGGGTGGAGCGAAGGGAGTGTCAGACTCTTACTGACTAAAACCCATCCGTGTTCCTTCCTTAACCCTTTATGTTCCGGGGTAGCGGTAACCCTTTCGGACAATCCCGCACCCCCGGGCAATCCCGCACCCCCGGACAATCCCGCACCCCCGGTAGTAACACCCCCTGCCATTTATTTTTTTGATATTTTCAATTTACAGAATTTTTACTTCTACAGATTTATTATAAGTAATATAGATAAACCAATTACAGGCATTTTTGAATTGTCAAGGGGTCAGTCAGTCAGCAAGATGAAGTTGCCCATTCCGAAGCGTAGTAGGTATTGAGACTTAACACTTTGCCCGACCCGAGAATCGAACTTCATGCTCAGCATTAGACCAACTAGGCAGTCCTGAAACCGAAGAATAATAATGATTGAATAGCTCGTAATTATTTTCATGTTGGAGGGCGCTTCGTTAACTTTCAGTAGTTTGAGAGTACCGTCTGTACACAAATGTTGCTATTGTTCTCGAAGTTGTACTTTGCAATATCGTCTCGTCCCACATACCGCAGTGTCTCAATACGAAAGTGCGTGTTGCCAGTGACATATGGCACTGAAACGTGGTCGCTCACAATGGGCCTTATCAGAATGCTAAGTCACCCAAAGGGCAATAGAGAGGGCTATGCTTGGAGTTTCCCTGCGTGATCGAATCAGAAATAAGGAGATCCGCAGGAGGACCAAGGTAACCGACATAACCCGAAGAATTGCCAAACTTAAGTGGCAGTGGGTAGAGCACATTTCTCGCAGAACAGATGGCCGATGGGACCGAAAGACCGAAAGATAGAAGGCCTCCCACAAAGTGGACCGACGACCCTGTGAAGGCCGCAGGAACCCGTTGGATGCGAGAAGCACAGAACCGGTCGAAGTGGAGGTGCTTGGGGGACGCCTATGTCCAGCAGTGGACGTCTTTCGGCTGAAATGATGTTGTACTTTCCAAAAAAAAGCCAAATTTTGACAGATAATCTTATATTGACAGGTAGGTAGCTGTATTTTTACAATAGTTCATGTACGGAACTGGTATCTACTAACAAAATCAATAAACAGGTATTGCCAAACGTAATTGTTGTAATGTTTCCAGGCAAACCATATCCCCAGCCTCAGCCTCATGATGATAATGGCTTCAGCCTGTATTTCTCTTTCTCTCTCTCTGCCAAGCCCTTTCCAAACTACGTTGGGTTCGGCTTCTAGTATAACCAAATGAAGCTGAATACCAGCACTTTATATTGAGAGTCTGAATATCTGACCTCTAAAACCCGGTTTCAGGGTAGCACGGATAAGACTGGTTGTCAGACTTTCCGACCTTCACCCTTTATTTAAATGTTGAAATTGAATTGTCTGGTAAGCATTCGAAGAAGAAAAGTGACCGATCACGATCGCATCGGGTTTTCTAGGAACGTCGCGTACGTCTGAAGGCCGTCGTGCGTGCATGAAGGGGACTCCGAAATTGAAGGCGAGTATAACAACACAACTTTATATGTGACCTTTCAGGCCTGTTTCTACTATAGGTTTTGTTGACGCTGTTGTAAGTATACTTCAAGAGGTTGGTTTTTTTTCAATCAGGGACTTTTATGACCCCAATGTGTATGACAGTCGGGTAAATCCACTAACAGCGAATATATGCTAATAATAAATTAATTTTAAATAAATTAAATATCATAGCTGCATTCTTTTTTTACTTTATATGACATTTCTTACATGTTTTTACGTATGGCGCCGCTATCTAAAAAAGTATAACACCTTTATTTAATTTATTATTGCAATCAACACGCACCAAATGTCCTTACCATTTGCAAATAAAAGTCGGCCTAATTGAGCGGAATGGCCCAGTCCCATCGTACCCTAAATACATACTGCTATGGATTACATTTGGTCCATAACCCTGAAAAGACTCTTTGCATCATCACTATTAGGGTGAGATTGGCTCGCATATGCATGTTGTATCATCCGTTGGTCAGCGATGTAAGCATGATGGTGCACGATTGCCGTAAGTAATCGATTTACTAGTAATTTCAAGGTTCCCAGGTTGATATTTGAAAACACAGATTCCAGAAAGGAGTTCTATGGGGTAATTGCGTAACAGTAGCTGGCAGTAGGCTTTCATTTTGACAGTTCAACAACATTCATAGCGTTATTTACGTTGTTGAGTAGACACATTTTTCGAACATTATGAAGCAATAGATTAGCAATAATATCCTTCACATTTTGATTGATATGTAGTATTTTACATAATTACCCCCTTATTCATAATCCTATTTTATCTCTATTTTAGCTAAAATAGGTTTATAGAACGTTTGTCTTTATCTGTCACGTTGTCATTTCTGTGTGTAAGAAAGAGACAAACCCCATTTTAACTAAAATGGGTTTGATAAGTTTTATGAATAAGGGGGTTAGAGTGCAGCACTTGTAAGCGATACGCATAGTGTTTCCAAAAATGTTTTGTGCCAAATAAAGTCTAGCTAGAAAAACAATAGTGGATGATCGAAGGGTCGCCTTAATAGTTGTTCAGCTATAGTTTATGTCGGTTTGAGAATGAAGTGGCCATTCGGTCGTAAGATCTCTCGACCCCCTGGAGACTGTTAATGAACATGTGGAAGCTGGCGCCTGATATAATAAGTATTTAGTTAGTTGTTGTTGATTGTACGAAAACAAGCGTGTGAAGGGGTTGTTAAATACATACAGTAAAACGGGACTACTTTGAATTCCAGGGTTACTTTGACAAGGCCGATCACAACGCTAGGGCGCGTTCCCCACATCCCGCGCCTCGCGCAATATTACTCGAGGTCACGCACACTTGCTGAGCACACTTGAAAACCGATTTTGGCACTCTGTTAAAGTAGGTCCGACGCCTGTCAAAGTAACCCTGGAAGTCAAAGTAGCCCCGTTTTGCGGTACGTGGCAGTAAGTAATTATGGTAAGACAGCGTTTTTTTTTTTCAAAACCTCCGTCACCGTCTTGACCCCTTTGGGTAAGAGAGACAAAGTCAACGTTGGAGTGAGCACAGGGTGTTTGTGGCGCAGTCTGGGAGAGGCCTATGTCCACCAGTGGACTGCGATAGGCTGAATTTATTGATTGATTGATGACCTAGTGATTAGCGACTGTTTAACCATACATTTTTGACGTTTAAATGTCACTTAACTTTACCCATCGTCTATATACTTATAATAAATCTGTAGAAGTGAAAATTCTGTACATTGAAAATATCAAAAAAATAAATGGCAGGGGGTGTTACTAGACCGACACCGAACCCAAAAATGTGATTAAAAAAATTTTTGTCTGTCTGTCGGTCTGTCTGTCTGTTTATTCAGGCATCACGCAAAAACTACTGGTTCAATTATGATGAAACTTGGTATAATTATTCTTTAATATCCTGGGCACCACACTGGGTACTTTTTATCCCGGAAAAGTATATACAATAAAAAACAAACTTAATTTTGCGGTTCGATCCCTAGACCCGATTACTGTACCAACAGCAAATAATAAGTTTGTCGTAGGTTACGTAGAGGGTGTGTTCTTTGTGAGGAGTAGGTATCCACTAAGAAAGTGTTTTTCGAAATTCCAACCCTAAAAGGGTGAATGGAGGGAGGGTGAAATTTCACGCGGACGAAGTCGCGGGCAGAAGCTAGTTTATAAATAAACCTCTATAACTTTTAAGCACTTTTGGCCATGATTATGGGTTACGCAAAACCAGTACTATAGATACCCTACTACAAAATTACTGGTGTTGTTTATCAACATCACGACTAAAACCAACTATCTACTATTGCTGAAAATTAAAAAAAGAACTGTCAAAGTGAGCGTCGGACCCCGCACAGTAAAGAGTTCCGTAGTCGGGATGAATATTTACACATGCAAAGTATTGGTATTATATTTTACGTAATTTTTCTACCCCATTGTTTAGCGGTTAATAGAAGCAGTGGGGATATCGACCCCAACTTTCGAGTTGTATGTCGTGAGTTCGAACCCAAGCAGACACTTTGCTTTGTGTATATAATTTCATCACCACTGCTATCAAAATGGTAAAGGAAGGAAAACATTGTGAGAAAACCGACATATCCTAGAACCAAATAATTCAAAGACATGTGACATTCACCATCCCGCACTGGGCCCGCGTGGTAGATTATGGCCCACTCCTTCTCACAGAGAGAAGGCTTGTGTCCCAGTAGTGGGAATTTTATAGACTGGTTATGCTTCTGCTATGCTATGTAATAGATTACACCTCCCTTCCAAATTGTATCGATATAGCGCTATGAGTCTCCGAGTAAAATGGCTGTGTGACATCCGGACGAAGGGACAGACGGACAAGACGAAATTATAAGGGCCTACCCTTATAATTTAGTCCTATCCGCCTGTCCGTTCCTCCATTTGACTACGGAACCCTAAAAAAATGTTGGTTTGTATTATTTCGAAGCCTGCTCGTAATGGGTCAATTTTAACGGTCCGGTGACCACTAAAATTATTATTTGTAACAATTACTCTTTGATGCTATCCAATCCGCGTTCGCGATTTTCTTGCCAAAAATATAAACAAACATGAATGAATGGAAAAATAACTTTGATTCCAACATAATAAAGTTCAGTTTAACTTGATAATCATTGAAATAAAGTTGATATTTGTTTAACTTGAAATAGGGTGGGGTGTGCAGCACTACGCAATTTTACTATAGATGGAAAATTCAAAGGAATGGGGAGACAAAATGTATTCTAGATTTTAGCACTTAGATTGTATGTCCTAATATCTGGATTGGGTACTGACCTACCTAAGCTGTGTTGAAAGTGGTGTATCTAATGTTGTTATGAAAAAAAAAATACCTACAAAGGTAGGTATGTTTTATCTAGATTCTAAGTCACATTATGGTGAGTCTACGAATTTATTTATTTATTTACTAGCTGCGCCCCGCGGATTCACCCGCGTAAATGTCGATCCCGTGGGAATATCGGGATAAAAACTATTCTATGTCCTTTTCCGGGACTCAAACTATCTCTATATCAAATTTCATCTAAATCGGTTCAGTGGTTTAGGCGTGAAGAAGTAACAAACATATAAACACACACACACACACACACACTCACAAACTTTCGCCTTTATAATATTAGTGTGATAGTGTGATTCACAAGGCAACTACAACAGGCAATATTCACATTAGGGTATATCACTAGGTTCAAATTATAGGTTTCGACCTGACTATCACCCAAAGCGTAGTCGCACAACATTACCAGCAACAACAATAATAATGATAACAACTAAAGCAAAAAATAAAAATAATACTTAATTGACAAAATTTACCGCTACAAGGTATGAGCGTCTGCCCTCTGACATACTTCTACTTACATAGGGATTGTGTTGGAGACCAAATACGCCAGGTTAAGCACATAATTGACACGAATGAAACATAATTTCATTAAAGTAATTTTAAAAAATTATGTGTAAAGCTAAAAAACAATTTTAAGGTAGGTATTTGTCAAATTATGTTAATTTCACAAAAACGATTTTTTTTGTAGCTTTTATCAGCTCAAAATAGAACGATTGAGAGTTCTATTTTTCACAAAAAAAAAAAACAGTAATAGTCAATGAATTTCAACAAAAAAACAACCTTCAAAACGTATTTTATAAATAAAATATCAAGAATATAAATTAAATACATAATAATTTATGTTTAAAGTAAAAAAAACTTTAACAAAAACGTTACAACATGAGTTTGAAGTAGTTTTTTTACTAACACCTGATACAATTTGCATGATTTAATACTTGTTACTATGCCAAGATGTTTCTGAACGCCCTTATATATTTAATAAGTTATATATTTATTTATAATAGTAGGTAGTAATATTGTCGTTATAGCTGATAGGGTAAAGCCTCACTTCTCATGCACGAGATTGTGGGTTCAAATCCGGGTAAGCACCAATGTTACTGTTTCAATTCATCTGTACTTTCATAACTGACATCACAGATATAGATAGACCTAGATAACGCAAGTATAAAAAGTTGCACTCATTCAATGCATTCAAAACTCAATTACTTAGCTGTTTATATTTTAATCACAAATAACACCCTTCCTAAAAGCTGAATGCATTGGATGGGTGTATCATAATATTGCTACCGTGACGTCTGTGACGAACTTTATATACTTTATATTTTAAGCATTGTTCTCATGTAAGTGAATTTGTGTCTTTTTTGAGAATATCTTTAAACCTAAGTATCACGATCTGTATGAAAACTAAGCGTGCCATTTTTGACTACCTACTATGACGTCACAAGCACTAAGTCGTTTATATTTTTTACTGTTAAAAGTACAGAAATAAGATAATATCATATATAAATCTACTTAGAGAAATAAAATCGTTTTATGATTTATCAACTAAAGATATAATAATAATAAACAATAACATTTATTTACCCGCAGGGCGACGCGACGTGGGGGTGGCGAGCTGTTGGGCAGTAGCGACTCCATTGACCCTATCTCCCGGGAGAAGTCTTGTTCCTCACCTCTGGCTTGCCTTTATTGGCCGGCTGGAGTGAACAATGACGAGGAACAGAGCTTCCACCTCATTTTTGCCTTTGTTGGCCGGCTTGAGTGGAGATTCGCAAGAGCAAACGTGCTCGGAGGAAGAAAGTATTTCAGTAAGATGCTGGTAGGGATCTTGACCGTACTTCCGGGATTGTCCTGATAGCCGTGGAATACCTCTCCACTCCTCATAAGCACTTCAGGACATGTTGCCCCCTTGTCGCTACGTCACTATGTGCTAGCGACCGTTTCCGGGGCCCATTATTGAGTGTGCAAGTCACCCCCTGCCATTTTATCCGTGTATATATATAAAACATTGATCAGGCAGGGGTCATAGTGCTTCCATAGTTCTTGGTAACCAGTCCACTTTAGCCACTCAAACCCATAGTCCAACTTTTTATTTTTCCATATCCTGCAATAGTCCTACACGAACCGAACCGGCCTTTGGTGCACTTGTATAGTACATACAGGGATAATCGTCGGTTGGTGCAACATTTCATTAAAATTTCGTACGGGGCCTCTGCGGGTTGGCTTCGGCCCCTCGTACGCCTTCCAAAGGACCGGGACCCCATGGTCCCGAGATATGTAAAATAATAACATTTATTTCAGAAAATATCCATATTACAACACACACATTTTAAAAAACAACTAATTTACATCAAAATTAGCAAGAAGCTGGCAGTAGGTATCATCACAACTGTAATATTTTCGCATTGTTTGTCTTATTTCTTTTTAGTAACTATATTCATGTATTTTTGTATGTATTTATTTGTGCTTATATTATACCTAATTAGGTATATATTATATTCATAGTTTTAATAAGTTTATGCGTATCTTTATATTTAAAATATTTATTCCTCAATGTTTATGATTGCACCTACCACTGTTTGTCTCTGCATCACACAAAGGTTGACTGGTAGAAAATGCCTATGGCATTATGTCCGCCTCTGTACATTTATGTGCCTGAAGTATTAAATAAAAAAAAAAAAAACAAAAACAACGCACGCAAAATTAAAGCAGTTAAAAACAGTTAAGGACACACTACACACATTAGGACCGGGAGGAACTGTCCACTGCTCACAGTGCAGTATGCAAACGTATCCAGTGGCGCAGCAGTGGAGAGTCCCACCTTTTTTTTTATGGATGGGAAATCATCAAATGACCCCTCCCGCTCTGGGTGGAGCGGAAGGGAGTGTCAGACTCTTACTGACTAAAACCCATCCGTGTTCCTTCCTTAGCCCTTTATGTTCCGGGGTAGCGGTAACCATTTCGGACAATCCCGCACCCCTGGCAGGCTTCGGCCCTGGCAGGCCCCTTCCTTTTTGCTGACATCTCTTTGAGGCGCGCGTGGAACATATACGCGCCGTCCGACACCTGGTACTGAGCGGACGGTGAGCTACCCATTATTCTCCGTCCGCAGGCCCGCGCCTACGGTGGCCGGGAGTCGTCACGCGGCTCTCGACGCCCGGTCTCCCGCGGCGGCTGGGACGTGAGGCTTAAGAGTCCCACCTCTCCGCGAAAACACTTATTATACTGTACTGTGATATATAAGCAGTCAGTTTTTACGATAAAACAAAATAATCGCTTTGTAACTGCAGCTTGTAGAATTACAAAATTAAAAATACATGAAAAGTTCAATTCTTGACCCAGTATTACGTAGGTACCTACTATTTTTCCTGAATACGTTTATACCTGCAAGTAACAGGTATTGTTTACAAACAGGTACGAATGTTTAATTAAATTTGGGCCAGTTTATACCTTACGATCAAATTATCTTAACGGGCAAGCGACTAGGAAGTTTCGGCAATGACGGTGCTAATTCAAAGAAATGGAAATGACAATTTCAATAATTTTAATGTGCTTTAAAATAGTGATGCTTTGTTTTCATGACTTTCCGGTTTTACTCAGTAGTTACTGTTTATCTTTTGTTTATGACGTGGGAAAACAATTCCTTTTAATTTTAAATTAAATAGGTACCTATCTATTTGAATGACGTCATAGTTTCTTTATATTTAACTTTTATTGCTTTTCCATGAAACAGCATACGTGATTGGATTTAAGTATTTCTTGCAAATGCGCAATTGTGAATATGACAGAGTATGTTCCTACCACAGACACCATTACGACAGATAACAATGGCATGCATGACAGCATGACTGTTAATACATTTTTGTTCACTTAATTAATTAGGAAAAAAACAAAGACTACATATGTGTCAGAAATATAGTAAGTACCTACCTAAATAAAGAAGATAAATAACCACTCAACATTAATATTGACGCAAGAACATTCAAAAGAATTTCTTCCATTCTAACCAAATGCTGCTGAATACTAGCATTTTACATGGCGACTGCCTATCTGACCTCCAAAACCCAGTTACTGGGTAACAAATTAACGATACTCCTTGTTAAGACTGGTTATCAGACTTTCGGGCTTCTGATCACCCGTAAGCACTGTTAAAGATCTACGAATGACAGAGGGGACAGGACCAACGGCTTAACATGCTTTCCGAGGCACGTAGGGGTCTCGAAATTCAACGTATGGTCACCCATCCAAGAACTGACCGCGGCAAGCGTAGCTTAACTTTCAATCGACCAGTGCGGCTGTTATCATTTAGCCACAAACCCCAACATTAATGCAAAAACATTCGAAATAAAATTATCTCCAAGGTGCATTCAAAAACAAAAATAACACAACCCACAGTTACGCCACTTTGCTTCACACTCGATACACTTAATGTTATGCAATTTGTTCGTTGTTTTGTTTGTCGGTGACGTCATTCAGCGTGCTAGTTCACGGCCACGATCAAGTTCATACAATTTTTCATACACATGACTTAGTAGTCTTGGTACCAATTATTCGTGTGTAGGTTGGTTTATTTTTGCGTTTTTGTCGCTTGCAACACTGAGTTGGTAGTCATGCGTTAGATGCATGAGTCAGTTGCTGATTAAAGTTCAAATGAGTGATGATGCTGCCATAGTGATTAAACTAGTTTCTTCTCATAGTAGTCAGATAGGAACCGTCAACCTCTTATTTTTTTATATTATATAAATACACACGTAATTGTTCAAGTTTTCACTTCTGTCGGCACTCCTGGAGTGCCACTTTTTTTTCAGTCAGTTTTTCCTTACGAACAAACGTCTATAGTAAAATTGCTGTGCATCGCATCATAAAGTGGCTGGATGCTACTCGAAAATGCTTCGTCTTCCTGTCATTTTCTAATCAGAACAAGTCAACGTTACCATGTACCTACGACGTAGTTCTATGCCGGTATACTTTTATGCATCTTTGACTTTGACAAAGTATCAAGCGGACTATTCTGTAAAAAATCTCACCGAAAAAATTTAGGTGAAGAAAGCTATCATTCCACTTGATGCAATAGTGTTAATCCCGATTAACATTATTGACATCTCACTTCACGGATATTTTTATGTTGAGATTTTTACAGAATAGATCACTAGAGGGGCAATTCTCGTAATTTTAAGAACGTTCACAGTCTGATCTCAGTCTCAATCTGTCAAAAAATACTTCTAATTTCCCTACATTTTGACAAGTTTTTGACATTGTTTGTCGCCGAGATGAGACTGCGACTAGATTTTGAACGTTTTATATTACGAGAATTGGCCTTCAGGTATTAGCCAGTGTGCCATTGAAGGGCAAACGCCTCTCCTGATTTCAGAGAAAGAAGGTTTTAATTACCATCATCAGCATCTGCCTAGCCTTTTCCCAACTATGTTGGGGTCGGCTTTTGATCTAACCCGATGCAGCTGATTACCACTATTTTACATGGAGCGACTACCTATCTGACCTCCACAATCCAGTTACTGGATAATACGATACCCCTTGGTAAGATTGGTTGTCAGACTTTCGGGCTTCTAACGACCCGTAACGACTGTCAAAGATCCACGAATGACAGCCGGGACCAACGGCTTAACGTGCTTTCCGAGACACGGAGGGGTCTAGGTATGTAAAGATGGTCACCCATCCACAGATCAACCGTGGCAAGCGTAGCTTAAAGGAAGGCTTTAATTACCACGATTGCTAATTACGTTCTAGCTATATTTCAGTCAAAGCCTAAGCACCGTCATTGCGTAACATCCTTTCAATCGCACTCCGATGGATTTGAAGGAAATTCCGAACCCATTGCTTCATAGGTTTGAAATATTCGTCTGCTCAACAACGAAAATAACGCAATGTACGGTCAACAAAAAAGATAAGTATGCAGGATCGTCGGATATAGTTGAAGTTTAGTAAGAAATCGATGGATGTTCTCGAATAAAATGTTACTTTATTAATAGAAAACAAACAGCTCATTTATCAAATTAAATTTCAGTCGATAACATCCATCGGTTTCTTAGTAAACTTCAACTATATCCGACGATCCTGCATACTTATCTCTTTTGTTGACCGTACGTGGCTGAACTGTCAAAATGAAAGGCATTGCGATCGATGGCGATGTGTGTGTTAAGCAATTACCCCGCTAGTTTCCTCAAGATAATCCTTCACAGTGGTTCAATGGTTTGAATTAGATACCTAAACTCGAATAAGATTTATTCCGGTCGGCGGGGCAATTGCGTAACACTTTATCAATGGGAATCGGTTTCATTTTGACAGTTCAACAACATTCATTGCGTTATTTACGTGTTGAGCATACAAATGTTTTCGAACTTATGAAGCAATGGATTAGCAATTGGCTTCGAAATGATTCTGATTCCGATTGATAGTGTGTTACGCAATTAGAGGGTGCTGATCCTCTGAACCCCTCCTCCACGTCCCCCCCTCGATCCTCTGCTAGTTCTTCTTCTGTTTTCATTTGTCTTATTCACTTTATCTAGGTTAGTCTTTTTGACAGGTAAATACAGTCAAGAGAAAATAAACGTTTGTTGCTAATAAATACACATGTTACCTACCAAATATTAGGTAAATATCCATTTAAATCAAGGCAAACATTTGCATAAAACTATTGGGTACAAGACTAGAAATTGGAATATCTAACAGAAACCAACTATTCATATTAAAACTAAAACATTTAATGTTAGTCAACAATTTTGTTCAAGAAGTCCTCTCGAATCCAAAATAGCTTTTGAAATTGAACCACTGAACTCTGATTAGAATCCCTGAGAGAGAGCTTGTAAATACGCAGGAACATAATACTATGTACCTATTTATCAAACAGATTTTGCAAATAGCGAATTGTAGGTATTGGTTTTTTCCAAAAAAAAATGTCCCTTAAAAGTATTCGTTCAGTTTTAGAGTTATTAACTTGACCATTATAGGGTACGCAGCGCCCCGGCCTATTCACCCGCATAAGTCTCGATCCTGTGGGAATATCGGGATAAAAAGTATCCTATGTCCTTTCCAGGGACTCAAACTATCTCTATACCAAATTTCATCGAAATTGGTGGAGCCGTTTGAGCGTGAAGAAGTAACAAACATATAAACACACACACACACACACACTCACAAACTTTCGCCTTTATAATATTAGTGTGACTAGCTGCGCCCCGCGGTTTCACCCGCGTAAATGTTGATCCCGTGGGAATATCGGGATAAAAACTATCCTATGTCCTTTTCCGGGACTCTATCTATCTCTATATCAAATTTCATCTACATCGGTTCAGTGGTTTATGCGTGAAGAGGTAACAGAGACACAGACATACTTTCGCATTTATAATATTATATTACTATGGATTACTACTAAAACCGTCAAAAAGATACCATTATCAATATCAGTGTATAGCAATCCTTTGCTGGATATACAGGGGACTCCATTGCACGGCATTCATCTCGAATCTAAGCAACTGAACTTTTATCCGGTTGCTACCAGCCACCCTGCAAACAAAACGTTCCTTACATTGTCGAAAATGGTGATAGCCATGGTTATATTGGTGATGCTATATGCAGTGGATAAAGTCTCCACGGGGTAATTGCGTAACACACTAACAATAGCAATGGCTTTCATTTTGGCAGTTCAACAAAGTTCATTGCATTATTTATGTTCTAGAGCCGACAAATTTTTCGAACATATGAAGCAATGGGTGTGCAATATCCTTCAAAATGATTGATAGTTTGTAACACAATTAGGGTAGGGAGCGGTGAATGCTTATGCGAATTCCGTACCCCCGGCCATAGGTAGAGGTGGAATACCGCGGTGGTTTTAGCCGGTAAGAGTCCGGCATGCCCCTCTGTCACCCCCACGATAGAGGAACACCGCGGTGGTTTTAGCCGGTAAGAGTCCGGCATGCCCCTCTGTCACCCCCACGATGGAGGAACACCGCGGTGGTTTTAGCCGGTGAGAGTCCGGCATGCCCCTCTGTCACCCCCACGATGGAGGAACACCGCGGTGGTTTTAGCCGGTAAGAGTCCGGCATGCCCCACGATGGAGGAAGTCCATGAGGATTTCCACCGAGTAAAAAAAAGGTTGCAGCAGCCTTATCATTTTCTAAGAATGCAATGAATCTTGTTGAACTGTCAAAATGAAAGCTATTCCCACTGTTAGTGGGAATAGCTTTAATTTTGGTACCCCGCTGGTTTAAGTATTATTACTCTGAGTACTTACAGTGGCGTAACTATACCCTTTGGGGCCCGTGGCAGGTACAAAGGATGGGCCCTCCCTCAATATAAAGAAGCTCAACCAACGTTAGTTTTTTTTTTTTTATTAGCAGTTCTCCCGCGACTTCTTCCGCATAGATATCATATTTTCCCCTACAAAATTTAAAACCTGACTGCTTCGTTAGTCTAGTGGTCGCAAGCGCTACTGCTGAGCATGAGGTCCTGTCCAAAAAATTATACAAACAATGAGAAAAAGGTACAAAATGTTCGATACCTGAATGATGTCCTTTGTTGCACATTTTCAAAAAAAGTTTGCTTTTATAAACTTATGTTAGGACCCTACTGCGCTCATGGCTCTCTCGGGTCGGGGGCCCCCTCTGGCTTGGGGCCCGTGGCATTTTGCCCCAATGCCATCCTATTGTTACGTCACTGAGTACTTAGCAAGTTTCAGTAAAGGATTGGCAACTACAGGTTATATAAACAATCTGACCAAATGTGGTCGTGGCTTAAGGTTAAACTCAGCAGCGATCGTTTATTGGTCAACAGGATCTTCGATTTGTTTTTGACTAACCCTTCTTTTTTTCGTATCGATGGTACTCTTACTCGTTGTTTTTCAGGGTTCCGTACCTCGAAAGGAAAAACGAAACCCTCATAGGATCAATTTGTTGTCCGTCTGTCTGTCAAGACCCTTTTTCTCAGGAACGCGTGGAGGTGTCAAGCTGGAATTTATATCAAATACTCAGATCTACTATTCCTTGGGGCTGTGAAAAAATCAAACTTCTGAGCCAACGCAATCAAAAAATACAGCCGTTAATGCCGCAAATTTTCGACACTCGCAAGGGAATCAAAACTTACAAGGTATTTCCCGTAAACTCAGAATCTTAAAATTTGGTACGAAGCAACGGCTTATAGCACAGATAAAGGAAAAAATGCGAAAACCGTAAATTTTTTGTTACATCATATAATAAAAATATTTTAAACAGGTTTGTGCGGAACCCTCGGTGCGCGAGTCCGACTCGCACTTGGCCGGTTTTATTTTACATAGTTTTTGCCCAGTAGGTGACCACGTTGATTGCAGCATCAGTGGCATTATTTAAGTCATCCAAAAGCACTTAGGACACTCCAGCAAGAGAGAAAAGCATTTTCTTTGATATTTTTGAAGTGAAAACTTCTTTAGCGGCGTTGCACACTTTTTTGTAATGGGTAAAAATGTTAAGCTCGCGTCAGGACACGTGACCGTCAGGAGAGACTACACAGGGGAGAACTACTACTTCTAACTACTAAGTATCCCACTCTCTTTCTACGGCGGCGCCAACCGAAGTGAACCAAGTGACACACGATAATGGATGGATGGATGGATGGATGGATATGTGAATGTGGATGTGCATGTTGATGTGGATGTGGATGTGGATGGATGGATGGATGGATGGACAGCTGATGGCTCGACCGTCTGTGTAGTAGCCACAATGCTGTGTATTCGTAAAATTCGTGTAAGTATATAAAGTGTTTAAAATATGGAAATTGAACAAAGTTCATCTATTAATGAAAAAAGTGGCGCAGAAATAGTGAAAAAAAATGAGTTATGTTAATTCAATTAATAATTGATTTATTTCAACGTTAATATTCAAGTTTTCACTTCTGCCGGCATTCCCGGAGTGCAACCCGTCTTTTTTTTTGGTTGAAAACGTTTTGTTACCTCCCATAAAGTACTTATATTATTATTCGTCATGGTCCCTTAATTTTCGATACGTAGGTAATCCGTGACGACATTATTTATAGCATAATAAATAAATAATAATTTCCGTATAGTGACAACTGTTAATAAGATTAGTTACATTTAAACTTCCTGCAGTCATTTAAAATATATATTTTTATAAATTACGTTTTTAAGGGCTTGAAATTGTTTGACCTTATGCCTTAAAAGGCCTTGGTTGGTGACATTATAGTCATAAAATGCAGGGTCAAATATATTTAAATATAATGATGAGGGCAAACTGTATCTATGTACGTTGTTTTATATAATAATATACATGCATGCGTTTGACTTGTAATGTCATTATTTACCATTACCAAATACTGCATAAGACTGAATTTTTGGGTAAATGTTTGAGCAGTTTTGTAAACCATAGTGAGTCATTTTGGCTGCATTTTCGCGTTTCATAACTTTGATAATTTTTATCTTCAGACAGTGTCGGTTTAAATAATAGTTTTATTTAAAAAACTTAATGTTGTTGAACTTAAACTGTCCACGTGTGGACACGTGTGGTCAAATCAACTCGAATTGTTTTTAAATATTGTATAAGAGCTGTGTTACAATTTTGGTGTACAATAAATACGGTACCTATATATTCTATTTATCTATCTACTTAGCGATTCAAAATATTTTCTCAAAACATAACTAAAGCAATAAAAAACAATGATAACTCCTCTCAAAGTCATTGCCACTTTCAGAAATCTTTATATCTATGGAATTAGTATCTACTATATCTAGTACAAAAGCATAATGAGCGAAGGATTCTTTTTTCAAAAACTACTAACTGTGGCCTCGAATGCTCGACGTGGCCTTAAACTCTAATAACAGTAGTCAAGGCCAGCATGACGTCACAGATTTAATACATTATTATTTATTTATTTATTTAATACTTTAAGCACAAAAATGTACAGAGGCGAACTTAATGCCATAGGCATTTTCTACCAGTCAACCTTTGGGTGATACAGAGACAAACAGTGGTAGGTGCAATCATGAAAATTTAAGAATAAATATTTTAAATATAAAGATACGCATAAACCTATTTAATACATACCTAATTACATATAAACATGAATATACGTACTGAAGCCGAGTAAGCCGACCCCAACATAGTTGGGAAAAGGCTAGGCAGATGATGATGAAATACATGAATGTATTAAAAAGAATTATGGCAATGGGAAAATATTATCGTTGTGATGATATTGCCAGTGATGACACATTATCAACGCTGCGTTAACGCTGCGTTTACGTCAGGCTCCTGTCTCTGTCAGTGCGTTAAAAACCTTGGCCTTGCAATGTTCAACGCATTACGCAGTATCTACGTACCGCGGATATGAGAAGTGCTTAAATTTTTACGAGTTCGTGTATTGACTGTTAAAATTTATAACATAATACACAGTAGGTATAGTAGGTGATTTATTTTTGTTTTATAACATTTCTCGGTTACTTTTAAAGGTAATTAAACTACCGACCGAAAAGTTAGTAAGCATATTTCTTTTTGCAGTTAATAAAATACCTAACATAAATGCTTACTAACTTTTCGGTCATTAGGTATTTTGTTTGAATTTGTAACAGTTAGGTATATTTAGGTAATTGTTTTGGTTTTTGAATACAATGCTCTTTGGTTCACGCGAACCTGACATTGCAGTTTTAATTTCTTAGTAAATATTTATCAAAATACGCGCATTGACGTGGAGTTGCGAACACCAGCCCGTATTATTACCTAATGGCTGAAAATAAACTACATATTTTTAAGTAATTAATTCATTACAATGCAAGTCACTAAAACCCCTTATGCATATTTATGAATGAATTCTGTTATGAATATCAAAATGCATAACACTTTCCTAGGCGTAACTCTGAGCAATTTCACACACGGAAATCGAGAATTTTCCCCAATTTGTATGTGTGCTAAACTACCGCATCTATGTGTGTGTGAGCGAACCGCGTGCAACTACGGTCGAGGTCGCCCACATTCGATCTGTGCAAATTTTCGTTCGGCGGGATCACTGGCCGCTCTCAGGGTCGCACCGTCGTATCTCTCAATTTTTGTTTGTTAATTATAAAAATAATGCGTTATATAACTAGCTAGTCGCCTCCCGCTCACACTTGGGCCACTTCGCATCGCTCCCTCTCATCGCCACCGGCGTTGCGCCGCACACAAACAAGCCGCCTAGAAAAATACATCCACAAAATTCGGCGGTATGTTCCTCTGTGTGCGTAAATGACGTTACCGTACAATGCGATTACAGGCCCGCACTGCCGAAATTTGTTTTATAGCTACTACGCATTTGAAATTACAATTTATTTTGGTTTGTGTGCAAGATTTTTGATATCGGCATTTTTTGTGGATCGCTTCACTGGCTCGTTATGGTGTGTGATAGGTATGGCCGCGTGTCAAACCCTGACATTGATTTCCCGCCAGCAAAAATAAGAATAGACGAAAAGTGAACGTGCCAAGTTTTAAAACCGTTTGCTTTCGAAACCGGAATTTTAAATGATTTCTCAAAACGGGAACAAATTAAATTTTAATACGCATTTATTTTTATATCTGTATGATTTATTTGTAGAATGGTTTACGATCACTAAAGCTTGACTAATGCTTAAAAAAGTACCTACCAAGCCGAGTTCAGACAGGTCCCTTCTGAGATACACACTGAATGCGTTACTACACTCGTGCGCTCTTTAAATGTTTAGTAGAAAGATTTATTTAAACTACAAACATACGTACTTTGATAACGATTGCAATGGAGACTGGTTTTAATGAAGTTTGAGGCCACACTACAAGCAGATTTTTGCTCCATTCGGAAAAAAAATGAATTCAGAATATTTTATTTTAAAATATTTATCTCCATGGCCACTTATGAAACGTCAGAAGCTAAGTGCACACTGCACAGTTCCAATGGGTCGTTTCCTACGGAGAAGAGCCGGAAAAAAACTTCACGGTTACTCTTTTTAAAAACGAATTTGCTGTTACAATATAACTACTTATCATATTGTTCTTTAGTTATAACTAGAATGAAAAAAAAATGGAAACTGTAGCATAATATGGATAGCGTAGCAATGAGAATTTGTAGCAAATTTATTTCGTAGCAATAAGAATTTGTAGCAAATTTATTCGGTAGCAAGAAGAATTTGTAGCAAATTTATTTCGTAGCAATAGGAATTGACAGCGAGTTGTATTTGTAACTAGTGAAATCTGAGGCAAATGGATATTGTAACAAATCAGAATGTGTATAAGTTGGGTAGGAATAATAATTTGTAGCAAAATGTGGATATTATTAGCATTTTTTATTATTATTAACATCTGTAGCAAATGGACAGCGTAGCAATGAGAATTTGTAGCAAATAGTATCGTAGCAAATAGAATTTTTGAACCTCTTAAAATCTGTAGCAAATAGATATCGTAGCAAATCGATGATTTAGAAAAAAAAAAATCTTGCAACAAAATTGACGACTGTAGCAATTTTTAGCAACTGGAATTCATAGCAAATGGTGATTTTACTAAGATAAGGCTTAAACTTAGTGCAATATGTCACAGAAAGTTAAAACCAACTGTAAGTATACCTACTTGAACTTTTTTAATTATTTTGGTTACAAATAAACTGACTTACTTAGTAATTTAAGTATGCTTGGGCCAAAAGGTCGGCACCACCGTTTGACCCATTTTGCTTTGCCGGCTCTTGCTTGGTGGGTGGGACGATAAGAATATAAATAAACAAACGACTGCAAGAATAAGTGATTGTTTATTATAATAGGGCCAGTTGCGAGTGCGATAAAGGTACTTACTTATAGTAAAAAAAAAAAAAAACAACGTTTTAATTAAGCTAATCACCTGTTCACAGACCTATGTGTAGCTAAATAATTAAAAATAGAACAGGATATTTAAATTAAGGTTAGTGTGACATAAAATGTCAGCCCGTTTTCTTTATTTTTTTTTTAGTTATAACAAGTGAGCAAATGAATACTGGTTGTACATGACGACACATCAAGCTATACATTTCCAGGCTTAGCTAACCTCGCATTGTATAGGCTTTTCGTACAGTGAGAAGTCAGCTTATACTAGAAATTTATAGTTTGATATGTCGTCGTGCGTACTTACATAACAAACTAGAATAAAATGTTTATGTATTTATGTATATATATTTTTGCTTATATTTATATATAATTAGTTATATATTATATTCATAGTTTTTATAGTTTTATGCGTATCATTATATTTAAATATTTATTCCTTAATTTTCATGATTGCACCTACCACTGTTTGTCTCTGCATCACCCAAAGGTTGACTGGTAGAAAATGCCTATGGCATTAAGTCCGCCTCTGTACATTTATGTGCTTGAAGTATTAAATAAATAAATAAAAATAGGCATAATCAAATTATATTAATTTTACTGTATTTTTTTGTATTATATTTTAATCAACACATACACACACACGTAAAATAACCTTTTGTATTATTGTGATGTCTATTGTATTTGTGTATCCTTTGTTGGAGATCCTAAATAAATAAATCAATAAATTTGTTATTTCATGGTTAATGTTATTAAATACTTACTTGCATTATAATGATTAAAATCTAAATAAATACAACTGCTATTATTTGTACAATTCTTTATTCCATCTATCTCCAATTTAAAAATACTTTAATACTATTTTTTATCAGCGGAAACTTGTAAATGGACTTAATTTTATTTATTTTTAAGAACACTATAATAAGTTAGTTTTTAATTTTCTCGAACCGAATAAAATAAAATGCTTAAATAAAACAACCGACCTAATTATCTATAAAATTCGCACCCGCTGACAGTCCAAAATAAAACTGCATTACAAATCACCTCTCAAATTCGTCCCTGTCCTTACACGTGCCGCGGTTTTTGTCCGGGATGCGATGTTTGGCAGTCATTGTATGCAGCGGGTATTTGCGCACCGAAGCCTTGGGCCCCGCGCCCCGCGGCCCCCGCTCCACGCCTGATACATGCACGCAACGCATAGATAACGTTAGCTTTGTTCGGGGTATTTGAAACGTGAATATTATTTTGAATGGAGACTGTCGTTGGAACTTGTTCTTTGATGTTTATTTTGTATTAAGTTATCTAAGACTTTCTTATGTGTCTTGGTTTGGATGTTTTCCTTTTTCAGGCAATATTGAAAAAAAAAAATAAGAATTCGAAAACATTGGGCGGATTCGTTAAGAATTAGCTGAAATCCGGATTTGAACTGTAGGTACTACAATCATATGAAAACTTTCTAGTAACCGCGATTAGATAGGAAAAACCTAGTGCTTAATTATTATTTGTTTTTGGTAAATCCCCATTTAAAAATATTTGCAAAACTATCATACTTCCCTATTACACGCATGTAGATGAATTAGGTATATAAATTATTGTATTATATCCTCTTTTCGCGATTTCTTTATAAGTTTACAGGAATTCAGCAATTCTCACATCATTCATTCTTCTAGAACGGCTAGAAAGCGCTTTGCACTCAATGTGCGTACATTAACATGCAAGAAACACTATTCAAAACCGGCTTTGAATTTAAAACAACCTAGTTATTGTTCTATTTCAGTGTTGCGAGTCATTGGGCATAAAGTTTTAGTCTTCACCTCTTTGGTAGTTAATGCAGCGATTATTTGGGCACGCACTGTGCCAAAATGGGGCAACGCAAAGCTTGCGTTTGAGTTCGCCCCTAGCACCCAATTGAGTTAGGCTCTAATCATCTATGCAAAACATGGATTTAAATTTATGCGTTGGGTACTTTTGTTAGGTAGGTACAATGTATTCGTAGAGGTTAGCTATAATTGTGATTTATTGCAGGAAGTATGTCTTTTTAACCTTTTGACAGGTATGTACGATATTAAGCGATGCCTTTCTGGGTTTCCTTTGCCAAAACTGAAGTTTAGAACCAAAGACCTGTAGCGGTATCTACAACGCCACATGCGAACAACGCGTCATACTGACGTCACGCAAAATCCTGCATCTCGCAAGCAGAGTTTACCACGCAACTAGCATATATACCACGGCCCAACATGACTCATTGGGCAGTTGCCCGCCAGACACAACACCCGTCTGGCCGGAGGATCCTCCCTTTTCTATAAAGTATGAGTGAACTTTACACCCTGTTCCTCATACCTCTATAGACCGTTGGAATAGACCGCGAAATTCAAATGTACAGACGCCAGCATATCAAGGTACTACAATGTTTTAAATTTATTTAATAGATTTTCAACTTTATCTCCAATGTATAAGGTTCAAAGTTGATTGGGAAAATTTTACAGTTTCGGGTAGTTTAATATGCTGGAGTCTGTACTTAGGTTTTTTGCAATTTGTAGGTTAGTGTTGGATTGTATGTTCAACAAAATATGATTCGCGAGCGTAACAAGTATATATTTACAGAATTATATCATCAATATAACCCTCTAAGTTCATATAATCCTATTCAATGACTATTTCATGAAATATCAATACCTTGGCGCCCAGGGCCTACCCTGGCGCGGTCCCTTAAGTAAAGACTTCGAATCGGCAAATGTTAGGAAGAACGTTCCCAGGCCTTAGGCCATTATATGTTATATGTTACTAGCTGCGCCCCGCGGTTTCACCCACATAAGTCTCGATCCCGTGGGAATATTGGGATAAAAAGTATCCTATGTCCTTTCCCGGGACTCAAACTATCTCTGTACCAAATTTTATCTTAATCGGTTTAGCGGTTTAGGCGTGAAAAGGAAAAATACAGACAGACAGAGTTACTTTCGAATTTATAATATTAGTATGGACTATTGGAATCATTGCCTTAGGCTTAGTGGAGTGTGGCAGCAGCAGCTGGATGAGTCTATGCCCAACAGGGGACTACTATAGGCTGGTTGTGATAAGATCATTCGTTCCCCACTTCATGTACGGTCGAACAAGCTATTTGGTATACAGGCAGCTAACTTGCAACTGCTTTTAAACAATGGTGTGCTGAGTTAGTCAATTCTTTTATACCACTCTATTTAATAAAGGATGCCTTAAGCTGAAAAAGTTATAACGCACCAAATAAAACTAAATATTCGCTATGTAGTGGAAAGATGAATATTTTTGCCGGTATACCAAATAGCTTGTTCGACCGTACTATATTTTCCCCCTTAGGTACGTTAAAAGTTGTATAGCGTCTGTATAGTTACACAACGCTTTGTCTTCTTCTTTCGAAAGTCAAATTACTGACGACTGAAAGAAAAATTGGTGTGTAACTATTCATATGATATAATATGTTTATTAGTAATGGGGTTTAAGTATTAAGTTAACACAACTCTTACTTCGGATCGGACATTAGTCCCGATATTGAAGTGTTACATAAAATAAACAACCTCTGATGTAGGTGGGCACTTTAAATTAAATAGCTCACTGCAACGACCATATGGTCGTTCATCGTTGGCTCAGTGTAACTTGCTAGGATTAAGTTCCAGTGTCAGCTAACTCATAACACTTCGTGTGGTCTTGTAGTTAATAAGTCATTTCTTCCTGCAGTTAATTTCGATACAAAGGTTACAGGTAAGTATGGGGCGAATTCGGGTTCCCTCTATCTGGCAGAATCTTGATGCTCCGAATTTACAATGGCATATTTTTAAAATGGCAGAATTTTATTTGGTATTGTTACTTTTAAATAATCAGCCCATAATGTTCCCACTGCTGGGGCACAGGCCTCCTCTTTGTGAGAGGGAGTGGGCCATAATCCACCACGCGGGCCCAATGCGGGTTGGTGGATACCTTTGGCAAAGTTAAAGTTCCACATAATTTCGTTTACCATAACGTTTATTTAGAGCGACGATTATTTGGTACCTACAATTTCGCTTGGCATACTATGAAGATGGCAGAATTTAATTTTATTAGGCACTTTGAACGTTTATTCAAATTAAAATACTGTTTTAAAAAGTTAATATGTTGTGCTACAAAAGTTAGTGACAGAAACGAATCGCTCCAAAACCGAGTCCTAGTTTTGTATGTTTTGTTTTGTAGGCGCGGAGGGACGAGGCGGCTCGCGAGCTGAGGAGCAGGTGGTTTTCACGCTCGCCGGCGCGGCTGAGGCTGGCCGGCGAAACCGGGCAGCAAGCCGAAAACCATCTGCGACGATAAACTCGCATGGGACCGCCGCACAGTGGGCTGAAACGGGCCGGTAGAGGACTTAGCGTTTAAAAAAAAAAAGTTTATTTTTCTGAAATTTTAAATAGTGCGTTGGATTTATCTATTGATTATAAGTAATTATTTATATCAGGGTCGTTTAGATAACTTGAGTATTTTCGGAGTTATTAATAACCAAAGTAATTTTTGTATGAAGCAAAACAAAAAAACTTGAAAATCTGGAAATTCTCAAATTTTCTCAAAGAATTGACTTTACGTATTGTAGCGAAATGAAACATAAGGACACTTCACTCACAAACACGTTTAATTTTTGTATGTAAAAAAAATCGAAAAAACAAATATGAAAAAAATATAAAGGTACAAAAAAGAAAAACTAAATATGAAAACTTGTCACATTTAAATACTTAATAGGAAACTATTGCATAATATTTTAAATTTAGGTTTTAAATGCTACGTAACGAATTATGAGTCGGTTGCAACCAGATCCGTAAAACGAAGACGTAACTTTAACTTTTAACTAAAGATTGAAATAACGCGGTATTAAAATATTTAAAATTAACAGATTTTAAGAATAAAAAAAGGCCAAATCTACTACGGAAAATAAAAAAAACTTAAAAATCTCCCATATCTTATCCAAAACCTTCGCGGTGACGTAGAAGCTCTGCCAGTTGCTCCAATACCTCACTTGCTGACCTCTGAGATATGAAGAGGATGTCCGCAGCGCAGCGCGGAGCCGCAGATAAAAGTTAGTATGTAGGTGGGTGGATGGAGCCGAATAAATCGGCTTGCAGAAAATTCGGACTTCTATCAGTCAAAAGGATTCAATCCAGTCAATAGGAATATATGTAGTCTTCCGTCGAAGAAGTGGGGAAACCCCGAATCAAATAATAGACATGCACGATCCAATTAAGATTTGTTGATTTCAATATTAAATTTGGGTGTTGGTTCTCAAAAAATTCGGACGTCGTATCAGAGAGTATGTAGACAAGTGAAGTATGTCACCAGGAAAAAAACCTCATGACACGTAAAAGAAATTATTTCAAAATTATTATGAAAATAAAGGTTTTTGATAGGGCCAGTACAAAAAGAGGTTGATTATAATGTTGAAGAAGGACGAATGGCGAAAATAATCATCATGCAGTAACTACTAATGCTGCAGTACCTCCTTTCCAAGAAAAAAAAAAATATAGGTAAGGAAGAGAAGAGAAAAAATAAAAATATAATCGATGAGTAAGAACCCAATAAAAATTAACCTAACTTAGCCTAAACAATAAGTCCAAATGATAAGTAATCGAAATTAAACCTAAATGAACGACATCGAAGTGCAGCAGATACTGAATAAATGCGAAATCCGGACTTCAATCTAAACGTTATCAGTGCGAACTCCAGACGCGTCGACTAAAATCTAGGAAATAATAAGAAAACTAGAAACTAAACTAACTTATTATCTAAGACTTAAGACCTAAGTAAAAAAGGAGGAACCTCAAAGAAATATAATTAAAGAGCAAAAGTTAAATAAAGAACAAAGACGACGAAAGAGAAGACTTAAAATAATGAAAGAAACGACATAAAACAACCAAAGGACTTAAGCCAAACAAAGGCTTTTAGTCAAAGACAGAACTTTAAAAAATAATAAGAAACTTACGCATGTTTCTTATAAAAAGAAAAGAGTCATCGATAATTATAACGATTAACAGAAAGGAAATAAAAATAATATTTTAAACAATATATTATTGTGATGTTATCGATAAAAATACGTCGACAGTGTCCCGACACTAAAGTACAACTATCGATAAGTGTTAATCGACCGTTTCCCAACACTAGAGCTATTATGTCAGACGTCACAACATGACATGTGCATGTAATGACATCTACGGGCGTAGCCTGAACTATAAAGCATTGACACATAAGAAAAGGTAGCTAACAAATTGTTTCGCTCAGGAAAAACTAGATGTCGCTGTTAACGTTTTTTGAAACTAGTAATTATGAATGAGCTTATTTATTTAAGTAAATATAAAGGGAATTTAATTTAAAGGGGTCAAACTAAACGTAAACATAACATTCCGAATGGGAATAAGTTAACGAGATTACGCGTTTAGAAATTGCCAAGAAATTATTTAAGAATATCTTTGATATGATATCTTCCAGAGTGGACAGAATCAATATCATGAAGTTCATAAGTGGTCCTAGAAATAACCCTAGTCACACGGCATTTAATAAAACGAGGAGCTAGCTTTCCCGAAAAATAATCATCGCCTGAAGATCTGGAAAAATTCCTTCTCCATACAGTATCACCAACATTCAGCGTGACGGCTGAACGATGCATATTATAAGCTCGTGAATTACGGAGGAAAGCCATAGAAAGATTATCAGCAACTTTCGCATAAACCTCTGTTAAGGACGATAAGTTCGATGCGTGCTGGGCCCGACTCTCAGCTAAATTTACGCTTTGAGTCTGACTATTAGCACGAGTAGGAACCATGAGAACTTCTCTACCAAACATAAGGAAGTTCGGTGAGAAACCTGTAGCTAAATTAATACAAGAGTTGAGATAAAGTTTAACTTTATGCAACATTTTAGACCAATTTCTTTGATTCTCACCAACCAAGATACCTAAACATGTAACCACGCTTTGATTATAACGCTCGACAGTATTTGCCTGAGGAGTATAATAGGGAGTATAGGTCGGTGATTCGATGTGAAATGATCTAAGAAAGTTTAAAAACTGATTACTGCGAAAAACAGTTGCGTTATCGCAGAGAATACTACGCGGAACTCCGAAATTGAAAAATATTTCCGACTCTAGAGCTTTAATAACAGAACAAGCATTAACTTTCTTAAGGGGTATAAGCCAAACGTACTTTGAGAAAACGTCAACCATAGATAGAATATACTTATAACCATAGTAAGCAACGGGCAAAGGACCAATGACATCGATAGAGATTGCCTGTAGAGGCATGGAAACATCCTTCGGATAGCTCATCTGACCACGAGGTTGAGTATTCGCTATTTTATAAGCTTTGCACACCTCACATAGCTTTAAGGTCTCTGTCACGTCACGAAACATGTTCGGCCAGTAGAAGGTCTCTTTTAACTTAAGATATGACTTGGTAACGCCAGGATGAATAGATGGGAAACTATTGTGTACCTCCCAAATAGCGAGTGGAACCTTCTCTGCCGGTAATACTACACGCCATGGATCTGAAGATAAGGGACTGGTGATAGGCATGCGTCTTAAAAGTACACCGTTCTGTATAGCGTAAGCAGGAAACATTTGGGGTGAATCACGTGCCCCTAAATAAACCTTTTTATACCATCTATCGGTGGTATGCTCTGGACCTTGATCGAAAGAAATAGGACTTGCATATACCCTAGATAGTGCATCTGGAACGACGTGTTGTGAACCTTTGCGGTGAACGATGTCAAAGGTATATTGAGAAATAACAGTAGCCCATCTAGCTAAACGACCAGAGGGATTATTTAAAGTAAGAAGCCATTTTAAGGCCATATGATCGGTTATAACAGTAAACTTTATTCCATCTAAATAACAACGGAAATGCTTAATAGAGTCAAGAACAGCCAAAAGTTCACGTTCGGTGGTACTATAATTGCGTTCTGCTTTGGAAAAAAGCCGAGAGTAATAAGCAATAGGATGCTCAATATTATCAATATTTTGTGAAAGTACCGAACCAAGACCTACAGCTGAAGCATCACACTGTAAAATGAACGGCTTAGAGAAATCAGGACAAGCCATTACAGGTGTGTTCATTAGCGCCTCCTTCAGTTTAATAAAAGCATGCTCGGCGTCGTCACCCCAACTGATAGGATCACGACCTTTCCTTTTTCCTAAAAGGGAAGTGAGTGGAGAAATTATAGAAGAAAAACCTTCAACGAAACGTCTATAATAGGAACACATACCGATGAAACCGCGCAGAGACTTTGCGGTGGTCGGAGTAGGATAATCCCTTATAGCATCGAGTTTACTAGAATCAGTCTGTAGACCCTTTTCGTTTACAATGTACCCCAAATACTTTAATTCACTCTTACAGAACTCACATTTGTTTAAGTTAATTGACAAACCAGCTTCTTTGAGGCGGTTTCGAACCTTTCTGAGGAGAGCGAGATGACTATTAAAGTCTTTAGAAATCAAAATTAAATCGTCAACATAACCAAAGACGCAGTCATCACTAGTTGAGGTAAATTCGAAATTAACAATCATATCTGTAAGACGTTGCATCTCAGATGCCGCATTAGTGAGACCAAATGGCATCCTAACAAATTCAAATAAACCACGTTGAGGGACTATAAAAGCTGTCTTTTCACAACTCTCTTTATCCGCAAGAGGGATCTGCCAAAAAGCACTTCTAAAATCGAGCGAACTAATGTATCTAGCACCACGAAGATTATCAAGTATATCCTGTATGCGGGGGAGAGGATAAGAATCCCTGATGGTAACGCTGTTTAATTTCCTGCTATCGACGCAGAAGCGAACGGAACCATCTTTCTTAGTGACCATTACCACCGGACTAGCCCACGGAGAACGGGAGGGACGAATTACTCCGACCTCTAACATCTTATCTATCTCTTCGTTGAGAATCTTTAACTTAACAGGAGAAAGAGGGTAAAACCTCTGTCTTATTGGCTGTCCAGTTGTAATTATTTTGTGTGAGAGCCAAGTAGTCCTACCAAGACCAATCTTGTCTGACGAGATTTCCTCAAACTCATCGATCACCAGTTGTAAACCTTGCTCTTGGTCAGGTGTTAGAACGTTGCGAGGATGTATATAACGTACCTCACTTAAACAGGAAGGTTGGGAAAGGGAATGATTTACAGAAGAAAGGAACATGTTACCTTTAATATTTTTATTGAAAGCCCTACTAAAAACTGAAGTTAAACCAAATTTGTTCCAAAATTCAATCCCCAAAATAACTGAAGAAGACATACATCGAGCCACTAAAAACTCATGGTCAAAGGTCGTACCATTGAAATTAACTGGAAGATAAACAGTACCTAGAATATCGATTGGCGAGTTATTAGCAGAAATAACACGAGAATGCGAATTATTTGACTTCAATGGGATACCAAGATCCTGAATCAAGCTATCACTAATAAGAGACATTTGAGCGCCAGAGTCAAGAAGAGCCTTAACCACCCGATCACGTAATAATATTTCAATAAAAGGTCGGTTATCTGATGAATTAGATTTAATCACCGGTGACACTGTACGGAGAGAGGCGTGCCGCCGGCAAGTTATACATTTTTTGGATTACACTTAGGGCAATCACGAGAAATAAAGCCAGGGGTACGGCATTTAAAACATAATATACCAGGGAAATCTGGGCAAAAACGATAGGAATGTCCGGTTTTATTACATTTCCAACATTGTTGAGTTTGATCACAATTTGAACAAAGTTGGATACCGTTATGACTAGGTTGGGTTTGGTTAAGAACCGGGCCTGGTTGGGATGATCTAACTAAACTCGAAACCGATTTCACAGATTTTTGTAAATAACTCTCAAAATGAGTTACAGTTTCGATTAGTGTATTGAAATCGGTAAATCTATGAATTGATAAACAGGGGAAATATCTATGGTGCATATTATGTGTTACGATATCTAACAGATTAGATTCATCAATAGGTTTGCGTAGCGTTTGGTTCAAATAAGATACGCGAATAACAAATTCCCTCACTGATTGATCAGCTTTTTGTTTCAGGTTTCTGACCTCTTGCTCTGTTTTGAAATCGAAGTCAACCGTACCAAATGTACTCAAAAAGGCCTGCTTAACCTCGAGATAAGTCAAGCCAGGTCGACGAATTGATCTAAAATATTGTAGGGCAATTCCTGATAAAACTTCATGGAAGCGTTTTAAGAGGTATCCATCGGAAATATCATCTGCTTCTTTATGTTCTTCAAGACTCGTGAAAAATTCACGAACGCATGAATCGCCAGAATAACTAAGCCTCCACTTCATGAGAGAAAACTGTTTTTTAAATAATTGTTGATCTTCGGATCTCTTCGGGGAAAGAGCCATTGATGGAGAAGAGGAACAAGATGGCCTAGGAGGTATAGGAGGAGGTCTTGAGATAATAGGACTCATACGTCGCGGCGTCTCGCGAATAGAATACTCTTCCTCTGCCATGATAGTATGCCAAAAAGGACAGAACAAAACTAAATAGGCAAATGTGCTAAGGAAGACGACTACTACTTACGGTGTCTGTAGTGTGTCTGTGTACTTAGGAAGAGCTAGAAATTCAGTGATTAGTCTGATAGGGAACTGAACGGCAAAAAATCAGCAAAAAGAAAAAATTGTTGAGAATAAAAAGCAATCAGACCCTAACAAACTAACACTAAACGATAAGCAAGGCTGCAAACCAAAGCAGTTAGGCAACCAAAATAATCTAACCTTAAACTGCTATAGTAAAGAAAAAACCAGCAAATATACGGGTCACATTCCACGTTATAGGAAAGTGTCAGGCATCGGGTAATATGGTTGATATAGGAATGGTACAACAACGTGACTTCACAGGAACAGCTGGGCTAAGAATTCAAAGCAAAAACAAATAGAAACTAGGGGACCAACTGTACCAAAAAAGACAACGTACAGCTGGGCTAGAATCAAAAAAGACAAATAGAATCTAGCAATCAGCCGTGCAAAAAAAAGCTTACCTTGGTCACGAAGTCTACAACATTCACACACCAATCACACACTACAGGATGCTAACTACTTCTAACTAAGGAGTGGAATAAAACCCAGGAAAATATATGTATTTAAAGGGAAGAAATAAAAGCGTTTTATATGTTTTAAGGTTCTACAAAGTTATTATTATTTTATATTGCATCACAACACAGCACATTACAATATAGCAATCAATCAGCAATTGGAAGGGTTAGCAGACGTTGTCAATCACAGCATAATCCCTGGTAACTATGGCAACAGTCTTGTTTGACGGAACGAGAGAAAATTCCTCTATTCTGGTACCTGTAAACATGAATACAGAAATGAAAGATTAAATTTGCTCAGAAAGAGCAATCACCCTCACGACAGCAAAAAAAAAGATAATTTAGTAATTAGAATCAATAAAAGTGCTTACTTTTACTTCGGGCGCCATTTTGTAGCGAAATGAAACATAAGGACACTTCACTCACAAACACGTTTAATTTTTGTATGTAAAAAAAATCGAAAAAACAAATATGAAAAAAATATAAAGGTACAAAAAAGAAAAACTAAATATGAAAACTTGTCACATTTAAATACTTAATAGGAAACTATTGCATAATATTTTAAATTTAGGTTTTAAATGCTACGTAACGAATTATGAGTCGGTTGCAACCAGATCCGTAAAACGAAGACGTAACTTTAACTTTTAACTAAAGATTGAAATAACGCGGTATTAAAATATTTAAAATTAACAGATTTTAAGAATAAAAAAAGGCCAAATCTACTACGGAAAATAAAAAAAACTTAAAAATCTCCCATATCTTATCCAAAACCTTCGCGGTGACGTAGAAGCTCTGCCAGTTGCTCCAATACCTCACTTGCTGACCTCTGAGATATGAAGAGGATGTCCGCAGCGCAGCGCGGAGCCGCAGATAAAAGTTAGTATGTAGGTGGGTGGATGGAGCCGAATAAATCGGCTTGCAGAAAATTCGGACTTCTATCAGTCAAAAGGATTCAATCCAGTCAATAGGAATATATGTAGTCTTCCGTCGAAGAAGTGGGGAAACCCCGAATCAAATAATAGACATGCACGATCCAATTAAGATTTGTTGATTTCAATATTAAATTTGGGTGTTGGTTCTCAAAAAATTCGGACGTCGTATCAGAGAGTATGTAGACAAGTGAAGTATGTCACCAGGAAAAAAACCTCATGACACGTAAAAGAAATTATTTCAAAATTATTATGAAAATAAAGGTTTTTGATAGGGCCAGTACAAAAAGAGGTTGATTATAATGTTGAAGAAGGACGAATGGCGAAAATAATCATCATGCAGTAACTACTAATGCTGCAGTATGTATAGTACGTATTTTTGTCCTATTTTAGCACCTATTCTCGGGTTGCGATTTTCTGCGATTTGGTCGCAATTTCAAATTTTGTTCTCTATTCCACACCACCATAGAGGTTAAGAACCAGGCGCGTTTTTTTTTATGTAGTGGTCTCCCCGTTAGGCCTAATCTACTAAGGACTAATAAAATAAGTAAAAATCACAATCAGGTACTGGTCACTGCACTTTTTTAATTTAATTACTATCAAGAGTATCCATATTAACGAATGCAAAATTTTCGTATTCGTCATCATCAAATGTTTCCGTTTGTTCAATTATTAATAAACTTTGTGCTTCTTCTGACAAAGTTTTATGTTTTCTGCGAAGTTTGTGGCGTTTCGCTGAGATGAGTGGATCAGAGCTGGTCTACAAATTATTTAAAATGTCTTCATTTGTAGTTTTTCTACTGCATTTCCTGGAATGGTGTTGGCGGTACCTACGAAAGTCTTTATTTCTAGCTTCAGCAGCTTCTTCAGATAGCTGTCCAATTGGTATTAGACCAAAACTTTCAATAATAGCTGCACCATGCATAAGAACTTTATGAACACTTGAAGGCATATAATACCAGCCATATAATTCCAAATACAGTCGCATGGTCACTTGAGCATATTCGTGAAATTTGACTGTGTCAATGTGGTAACCTGATGAAATTGCCTCTAAAATGGCTGCAAACCGCCTAATTAAGTCTTCACTAACACCAGTTATCTCAGCAGTCACGTTTGGGTTTGCAAAAAATCTTCTAGCAGTATTTCCGTCATTCGTGGAGCCGTGCCCTTGTTTGACAACATCTATCAGAAGTCCCATTCTATTTTTAAAAGCATCTTGTATATTTTTCTTCCTGCTTTCCATGATGCACTTGTTGTCTCCCTTTACTGTCCATGTCTTTATCGTTAATCTGCATAATAATAAATTGGAAATATATTACCGTCATTCTCGTTAACACTTTTTCTTAAAGTATTGTATTGCCACTTGGTCAGCTTAAGTGATAAAAATAATCCTAAAGCCTCATCCGGAGAAAATACAGATTTTGTTTCTTTAACAGATATGCACTTCTTAATTTTTTTTACATCTTGGGGATTCTTAAGTAAATGTTCTAGTATTTTAGCAATCTCATCATTCCCATCCGCTTTCAACTGCTCAAAATATGCATATTTTATTTCGTCCGAAGATAAATGAAAGTTTTCTGCTCGTCTTTTTTTCTGTTTAAGCGCTAATTCACAAAACTGTTTTCTAGGGCTTTGCTCGGTGGAGACACCGACAGAAACTTTTGCTGCTGATACATACTGAGTTGATGTACTCGGTGCTCGTTGATCTTCATTACTGGTTATTAAACACTTAATAAAGTCTGGCCACATTATGGTTTCTTGTTTTAGTTCTGAATATAGTTTCTTTACGATGAGCGTTTTCCCATCTTCTATTTAAATTATTAAAAAAAATTGCGCAAAATAACTTTAAGGTCTTTTCATGTTGATCACTTAATTCGACTAAAAATTTAGACCTTATCTCACTACACAAACTTTCATTATTTTTAATACTGCCACTGTTTTTTAAAATAATAAAAAGGTCAAGGTTGGTCACCAAATCTTCATACATTTTCACAAACACAAAATAACTCACACTCACTTCACTTATTTGTATAAGTAATAAATATGTGAGGGTAGTGCGTCTATTATGGTGGGTAATAGAACACTGAAGTACGTTTGAATGCAATAGTACATTTTGTGCCCTATTATCGTTGCACCAATCAGGTAACGACACGTGTCATAACTTGATGTTGCGGTCGCGCATTCCTATCTCTTGATTCCCGGAAATAAGTGTCAAAACAAATTACGTCATACCTACCTATATTAATTACCTATGGTGGTGGAAAATGTCGAACAATTTTTTTTTATTTAAAGTACTAAGTATTGAAGTACTTCAGGCCGTTTAGTGTACATTATTTTCAATTTCAAATTAGCAATTACTCATAATGGAAACCTACATTGATACATATCAACATTTAAAATTAATTGGAATAAATTGCTAAACTAAAATTTCATGACTCTTCATACAAATTTGATATGGCTATATCTCCGAAAGTACGAGTCCAATTAAAAAAAGTCAAAGAGTAAAAACTTTTTAAATTTATGTCTAGATACTAAAAAAATACATTTTAGTTCTTAAGACCCAACCTTGTAATCCCAGTCCACTGTGCGCCGGAGCCCCGCAGCACTGAAGCCGTGACAGAAACCATACCTGCTGCATGCTCGCTTGCATGCTGCATGCTTGCTTGCATGCTGCATGCTTGCTGCATGCATGGCGTATTCTTGTTTGCATGCTGCATGCTTCCTGGATGCATGGTGTATGCTTGTTTGCATGTTTGCATGCTTCTAATAGGGAAAAAAAACACATACGTTCACTATCAACTGTTTTATTGAGTGATAATTGTGATAGATGAGTCTTTCAATTATTATGGATATGAAATGTATGCCAAAAGACGATTCTGACTGTGAACTGTCTGCAATATGATGGTTCTACTTTTTAATTATTATGGTGCCTAAAGATGATTCTGCCATAAAAAAAATTATGAGTTTTTGAATGTATGATAAATGAGTGTTTGCGAATCGATTTTCTGCGAAATGAAGTTTATGCTATCCGCTGTTATGCAAAATAATATTATGACATAAAAAGCACTGGTATAAACGGTGGACCCGGCGAATTCGTTACAGCGGGTTTTTCCCAGAGGTCAGATTGACGGTCAGACTAGTCTTGGACTTAGGAACTTTTTGAATCATTTTGAAGAATGAACCTATGTAGGTATATGTGAAATAAAATATTTTTAATTGCATTGAATTCGAATTGACAAAAATCGGAATTAATCTGAAAGTTTTAAAACCTTGACCTAACAGGAAAATTATGTTTTCGGGTTACTGAGTGCACAATCATTTATGTACTAGTTGAGCGGATGTTGACAACAGCACTGGTCACTGCCAATAGTATTTTTCCTTCCAATGTTTACCATACGTCTGACCTATATTATAAAATCTAACAGAAATTTAATAAAAAAATGGATTTTGCCCATAGCATCGCCCGCGTGGAGGTCTGAAACTATTCCACGGGAACGCACTACCAAAATAAAAAAGGCAGGGACATCCATTCACAACCCGTTGCCATGGATTCAGTATTTAAAAATAAGCTGTTCCCTACCTACGCGGTCAAAATGTATGGAACAGCAATTTTTTTTTATAACCGGCGAAAAATTTCAACCCAGGGCGGTGGGTCCAGAATCAAGTACTGAATCCTTAGCGTTGGTGTCCCTGCCACCCTGTATATTAGTATGCATAAGGTAAAAAAATAAGGATTAACACTCCCCTTGCCGACAATATCTAAAACTTTTTGAGTTCAGGATGCGAGAAGCACAGAACCGGTCGAAGTGGAGGTGCTCGGGGAAGGCCTATGTCCAGCAGTGAACGTCTTTTGACTGAAATGATGATGAAGTTCAGGAGGCTATGAGGCCGCCGGCGGGTCCCAAAGTTTCTGCTAGTGAACGCCGTGAGTCAAAAGTCAAAATTATTACAAGAGGCCGTGGGATACGCCGGCGGGTCCAAAAAAAAAAAATCTTTCAGGACGCGGTGGGCCGCCCTGACCTCCCGAATCCAAATAGTTTTTACAACTACTGACGTGCTGTTATGGAAAGTGTGATAAAATAATTAAAAAATGTGCTTTAGCTTGCTGAACAAAATTTTTTGGGGGTCGCCGGCGGTTTCCATGGCAGGGAGAGTGTTAAAGAATTTTTGAAATTGTAAAACGGAGGTGCTTGTTCTAGCGCCCCTCATTTTTTTTCTGCTGATAACGGTCTGTAGCCTTTTTTCTGCACAGAAGACTATAAACTGCACCCATCAAGATTTCAAAAATCATCCTATCTTAGGTCAATGTTAGCATACTAGTTTCCCTTCAAAACATGGTGGCCCGTCAAAAAAGCCAACAACGTCCCTATTCTTAGGACATTGTATTCTTAACCCACGGCCCCACCACCAGTTCACGAACAAAACAAAAGATCCTAATACTAGGAAACTAAACAAAGCTATAAACCAGTTGGATGACGTCACCTATGCTCCCTAACCTTCGCTCGTGTCATAGGGTTCAAGGCACTGGAGAATAGTGCATCAGAATCGGAATAAATGCTTCGCTGATCGCCTAGGGAGTTTTTTGCTAGGTTTTTTGTTAGCAGCCTTATCTTCCGAATTAAATGGCTGCGTTGTGCGCACGCGGCTGACTTTTGTGGTAGTGGGCGGTTTATACTTTAGATTAATTGCAGGAAGCTCGTGAAGTATTTAGCATATCTTAACTAGTCTATGAATTGTTGGTGGTATATTATTATCATCAAAGTGGACAAGGTATACTCCGTCACCAAAGGAAAGTAATTCATCTTCAACAGGTCCCCTCCTATCTGGGAGAAGACGGAAGTTTGGAAGGCTTTGCTGTACACGGGGTTAGGCTTCAATGTTCTTGCTTTAGGGGGGGTGAGGGTGGGGGGGGGGGGGGGTACTGGCTTGCATTTAATTGACAGGCTACATTTGTAGGTCGATATAGAATTCTTCGATTCGGATTAAACAATCGCCCCTTAACAATAAAATACCATTTGCAAGTTGAAAGCTAATCACAAGATATATTTCAGCGGTCCCAGTTCCACGACAAGGCAAGTAAATAATAGTTTTGATCAAGATTGGAAAACGTTTTAGGGCTGATTTTTCCATTGCCAGATAATTTTATCTGAAGAATAATTTTGAATTTTTGACAGTTCTTCAATACAAAAACTGTCAAGCGTCAATTTTATTCCACAAATAAAAGTTATCTTTCGATTGAAAAATCAGCCCTTAAAGATTTTATTGCCGACCACTTAGACAATGACTTGTACTGTTCGATTTTTCATAATAATATATGCAAGATAACAAAGAGACACATGCCATTATGCATAAAATTAGCTCATAGATACAGCTGTAGTAATGGATATTAGCTATTACAAAATTAACTAAAAAAACACGATAAAATGTGCCAGCGCTGTCCAATTTGAATAACGCCAAAAGAAAGTGACATAAAAAAGCCGAGTTTGTGTCAGTATGTTGCATTTACACAAGAGTTCCTGCAACGCACAGTGGGTCAAACGCACACATTTGTGACCTCATTCAGATTTCTTTACATTAATACGTATTGAGGAAACAGCTTTTATTTGTTTGTGTGAATTTTTCGTGAATACAAAACATTATGCATGCATTTTGTGTTTTCTTTTGTCTTGACACAGTTTTATGGCCGAATGAGGACAAGATTTATGTAATTTTATGAATGAAAAGACCGCAATGGATGGGCTCATTGCTAATAAGTCCCTTACGACAATATAGTAAAAGTGCGCAGTACTGCACACCTCCACCCTATTTCAAGTTAAACAAATATCAACTTTATTTCAATGACTATTAAGTTGATTTCAGAGTGACTACCACAATTGAAAAAATTTATAAAAAATATTTGAAGTGGTAGCGTAAATTGAACTTTATTGTGTAGGAATTAAAGTTTTCCATTAATTCATATTTGTTTACATTTTTTGCAAATAAATCGCAAACGCAGATTAGATGAGAAATAGGTACTCTGTTCTATTCTATCCCGGAGACCCTATGCGTAGATACCCACATAATATGGGCGGCCACCGTCAGAGTCTGACTTTAACTCTTCGTCTTTTTAACCCTTCGCCTTTTTAAGTCTTCGCCTTTTTAACCCCCGACAAAAACAGAGGGGTTTCAAGTTTTCCAGGCAGAGTTTCTCCTTTAGAGTTCGCTTTTATAACTCGTGACCGTCGATCCAGGGAACCTCGCCCTCGTAGCCTATACAAAAATGCAAACGATAAACCAACCTAATACTTTTAGAAACCGAATAATTTCCTCTGCAACACTAAAATCGTCCGGATTTGGCCCACATACTACAAATACAACAGCTGTGCACTATTTAGACCGCGGATATCTTCGGAATGCATTTTTCTTTGAGAAAATGTTTTGTATTTTTGGAGTAGGCCAACCCGTTTTTGCGTCGATGTCACCGAACTGACTTCGTACCCCAGTTATCGTGAGGTAATACTCCTACTCAATGCAGCTATGAGAATAACTTGAATAACAACGTAGTCGTGTGCTATCAAACTAATTTTGATATATTATAAACTAGCAGTAACTAGCAGTGGTGGCCAAGTGGTAACGGCCGCGACTTACGAGTTGTAGGCCGTAGTTTTGATTCCAGACAGGCGCTTTACTTTGTGCAAATTATTTCATCACCACTGCTTTCAAAACGGTGAAGGAAAACATCGTGAGGAAACCGGCATGTCCTAGAACCAAAAATTCGAAGGCATGTGACATCTGCCAACCCGCACTGGGCCCGCGTGGTGGATTAAGGCCCATTCCCTCTCACTGAGAGGAGGCCTGTGTCCCAGCAGTGGGAACATTATAGGCTGGTTATGTAAACTTCTTCGCGCGTGCTGCGAGAGCTTGTTCAAGGTGGCGCGGTAAAAGAGGTACTGGGAGGACTTGGAGGGAGGCCACAGGCCCGTAGTGGGACAGTAACAGTATAGGCGAATAGTGATAGTGAGAAAAAGTGACTTCTTTAGTGAACAATGGTAATGTTAGGCGCTTAATTTAAATGGAGGAAAATGAGCAGTCAACCATGGGTGGTGAAGAAATAAGAAGGCTCAATAATAAAAAATATACATAAAAGTATAAAACACATAACAACAACACACACAAAAACAAAAATATTTCCGCGATAGTCTGCATCACGAATAATAACAATAAAATCTAAAAGCAACGTTCCATAGACAAGAGGAATGAAGTTCAAGCTTAAACCGTCTAGCTATTTATGGTTCCACCCCAACACCCTGCAGGGGGAAACGTAGTAACTGTGAGTCATAGAGAATGCAACGGCTGCATACGTAATATTTATAGGTCGTAGCGTAAGGGGGGTTAGAGTAACTGCACCCTTGAAAAGGGCGGGGAGGGGGAGTGTGCTAGGAGGATGTCGATGACGTCATATTCCAGTTAGTCTTTCTAGGTGAATGGTTTTGTGCAGACATTGATTTTATATTCGTAGAAGAGGATACACGGATGAATGGGTATTATTTTTATTTAGTGTGGGTTCATAGAATGCTCTGGTTCGATTTGATGAAGGTTTTTTTGTTTTTGCTTCCTACTTTAGTTCTTAGCTCTTAACCTCTCACATGTTTCCCCGATTGCCTGTCGAAGCATCCCACGTGTCGGAGTAGTTGAATGGGCGCAGTAAAGTCATTGTTTTAACAATGACAATAGAACAATGACACTGTTGTGTACACTTGGCGCACCGTTGACGTTTCGAGCACTTTCTCTTATGTACACTTGGTGTACACTTGACGCTTGAGGGCCAAGTGTCAAGTGTACACCAAGTTGTTTAACTTTGTTACCTTTATCAATCTATATACTAATAATACATTCAAAGTTCAGAGTTAAAGCTGAAGAGTATTTTTTTTTTTGAACTCGATAATCTCTGGAACTACCAGACGAATTTGTAAAATTATTGTTCCATTTGTTACGCCAATTCTTGAGGAAGGCTATAGGTTATAGTTAACTTCACGGCTGGTCCCTAAGGAGCTGAGCAAAAAGAAAAAAAAAGTCAGAAAGAACGCTAAGCGAAAACGAAGAACTCGTAATAGCACCAGCAGGCGATACGATGCGACGCAGTGGATAGGGGGAACAAAAAAAAAAATCACGCGGATGATGGAATCGCGGGCAGAAGCTATAATTCTTAATAAAAATTAAAAAAAAAACATCTATGCTGTTCTAGTGTTGCCTCGCTAACCTTTGTTATGGACAAGCGCGCCACCAGCGACCGAGGCGAGCTCATCCCGAGCACCCTCAATAAACCTAAAGGCCGCTACAAAAGAGATCGCATATTGCTTTAAAATAAGGTTAAAACAATGATTTCTTAAGAAAAAAAAAATACCGGATGTGCTCATATTGAAATCGCCCTATGTGGAAACTTTATGTTGCCAGTTCAGTTATATGTTGCAGCCTTAGAAACTTCTGTTACTAAAGAATATAGTTTTCAAGACGAAAGAGACTTCGTTTCAGGTCTGTTAATCCTGTAACTGTGCGTTAAAATAATTATACAATTTATGCATAAAGAAATGTTGCAACAGTACTAATGAACTAATAACTATTTAACAAATTTAAGCTCCCAAAATTGCGCCCAAAAGGTGTTAGCAAAAGCTATAAAAATCCGTTAGTAAATTTTATAGACGCACTGTGGCCAATTTGCAAAATAAAGTGCGTATGGTGAAATAATAATAAGTGCGAGAACGCTGTGTTGCCAATTTTAAATTAGCTTCAAAATTGTGACCTTTGTGGTATTTTGGCAACTAAAATACACCACAAAAAGGTAACTAAAATGGCCTCCAAAAGTTAGTTGACATCTTTCCACTTTAGCTGTGACACATCACATTATGATTTAGAATTCTAATGATCCCTTTATTTGAACTGCTATAGCGTTTTGGTTGACTAATTCAACTACCTATAACTATATACCTATCAGTGATCGGAATAGGCTGAGTATATTTACCTAAACTTCGGAGAACAGAGACAGAAAGTGGAGACTTCCTTATGATGACATTTTTTTTCCCGGAATTCGGGAAAAATCTGAAATAAGTTGAAAATAAGCTTTATTTAAAATCCCGAAATAAGCAGTCTAACTTTAATTCATGTATTCGAATTATGAAAAAAAAAAATAAAATGGTTAGTTTAAAGATCGTAAATATAATTCGAATACATGCATTGAAGTTAGACTATTTATTTCGGGATTTTACGTGAAAATCCCGAAAATTTGGTAATTGCAAGTTTAGTTAAAGCTTACCCATCGTAAATAAAGCTTATTTTCAACTTATTTAAGATTTTTCCCGTATTCCGGAAAAAAAAATATCGTCATAAGGAAGTCTCTACTTTCTGTCTCTGTTCTCCGAAGATTAGGTAAACATACTCAGCCTATTCCGATCACTGCTTATCATACAAAATAATCAAATAATCCCTTAACTTTGCTATAAGACATTCATAAGATACCTTCTTTCAATTTCAGTTTTCATTATAAAATCCCAATCCAACATTCAATTTCATCAACAAAAACAAACATATTTCACAAAACCAATCAATAATTTACTTTATAAAGTCCCTTGATTTCGCACTGTATAGCTGTCAAAACAAATATAGAAAAAAAAAAACGGATCGACGTAATGTAGACGCATCGTTCGACCCAGTTATCGGAACGGATTCTATTTCGGAAAAGAGCACAGTTGCTGCATTATTTTTTGGCCAGCCATGGTGACCTCGATTCACTGGGCGGTTTGGGAGTAGGTCCTTTGTCTACGCGGAATAAATATCAAGGTGTGGATTGTGGATGTAATGTAGTGCGCTGTGCGTCTATTAATACGTGGATGACGCGTCTAGCGGGTTTGCTAAATCTTCCAGGTCTCAAAATTGTGAAGCATTTGAGATTCAGGTTTCATTGTTAAAACTTTATTTTTTGGCGTTTAATAATAATGCTTAGTTTGGTGCCTATTATAATTTATTTATTTATTAAAATCTCCGGAACTGGCAATACAGTATACGTGCCTAATGCGATTGTGCGGTCTTTGATAAATCTATAGGTATTAAATCACTTTTAGGTCTCTAAATCTTTATTTATTATATGTATTAGTGACTAACTATTTACAATAGGTACTCAATATCTTTATTGCTTTCCATAATCTGCACTTAGGTGGTAACTTTATAATTTAGATCATTATGGACCCTGTAGGGCACAGCAAAAGGGTAAGAAAGAGGAAGCCCTGTTTTAGGAGATAATTAAATTGTTTTTGTAGGAAAAAGTTTTAACTTACATACTACAATCAGTCAGGAGATCGCGAATAAGATACTAACATTTCACTAATCTATTATTTCATCTGCAAAATGTACTTACCTAAATATTTTAGATTATTTTTTTACACATGTATTATAATTCTGTTTATTAATTTATATAAATAGTTTTTCTTTGAATAATTATTATTGCTGTGTTATTTAATTTATTATTATTGCTATTTTATTATTATTTTTGTTATATTTATTAATTAGTATATAATTTGTTAATATTATTTTATACTATTTTATTAATATTATAGGTACTAAATTAATTGATTAACTAAAAAACAAAAGGACACTTAGGCGTCGAAGTACTCGTCCGCATCGCTGTCGTCTGGAAACGTGCCCAGAAGACTGGCAGCATTCCACATTAACACTTATTTACAATTCAAATATAAAGAAACTAAAACATAAATATCTACTTAATTGTAAATTTTGTCGAGTCACAAACCGTATTTTTTTTCCGACTGCTTTCTCATAAGTAACTCTTCCTCTAATTCATTATAACATGGCTATGTATGGCACTTGGAAACCACTAAATAGTTTAACAGCACAAACATACACTAGTGAAGTTCTGACGTAAACCCGCCCAAAGAAAACATACACCCCAAGAAATTCACCTCTGTATAATTGATACATCTATTTCCAAACTACCCGAGTAGTCCGAATCAATAACACAATACATTGTCAACCCATTCCGTGCTATGAACAAATTCATTTCCATATTCCATTCATTTGACAATCCCATTAAAGTTATTATTACGATTTATATGAAGTTGTGCATTCCATAGTACGTAAACTTTATTATCTGATATTTTGTCACAAAACTGACAAAGTCCAAGGTTTAGTTTTTGTCAAATTGTCACAGTAACTTTAACGCAGTTCAAGTCGAAAAGTCAAGGGCATGTTTTCGTTACAATTGGAATTTGTCAGTTATAATATTAGGTACACGTGTAATTTTTTTTCGCGGCTTTTTTTCCTCGTAATAGCATTCTTGTATCGCAAGAAAAGTACTGCCAGGATAAGGAGTATGTTCTGTCAGATCATAGTCTGCATAATATTATGTGCTTATCCAAATACAGTCAGCCGTTCGAGCAACAAACATAGACTAGCATAAGCATAGTAAAAAAAAGCATATAATGTTCCCACTGCTGGGACACAGGTCTCTCTGCGAGAGGAGTGGGCCGTAATCCACCACGCTGGCCCAGTGATGGCCCACAAACATCTAACAATTATAATTTCAGAAAGATACGTATAGGGAAAGTAGGTATATAGGTGTTTTAAATCTTCACACATGAAAACACTCAAGTACGTATATCGTCCAGCGTACCCTCGACAGCCGGCTTACACAACAAAAGAACACCGACCGCACCGACCACCACGCCCTCTGTGTTGGCCTCCCGGTAGGGTGTGAATCGAAATTGGGCATTCTCCTTTTTTTTTTCTAACAAGGTATATACACCGTATACAAATGAACTACCGAAAACGTTTGTTTGGTGCTACTAATCATCTACATTCCAGCTATTTGCGGCCAGCCTGCAGTCCAACCAAATGCTGAAAATTAACGCAGGTGCTTAGGTACTCAATCCAATTAATTTACAGTACCTACTGCCATAGAATAACTAATAGTAATAATGTAGTACTTACTGCTTCCATATGAATGACGTAACCTCTTTGTCACCTTTACAACACCAATAGGAATTGTATGGATCTTTGATGTGACGAATTTGTCTTTAGCACACCACGGAAAATGTATAATGAGAGTTACAGAATGTCATGTTCGTGAACGGGCGCCGTCGGTTGAGACTGGTCATCTGTTATTAGCCAAGGCATTATTTATCTTATATTTTGAATTGTTTCTTCATTTGTGTGTTTTTTTGCATTGTTCTCACATATAGAAGCAACAAGAATAATGTACCCAGGATTTTGTAATGTCTTGATTTAAAAGTGTCCATGGAGTTTCTTGCCCGTTCTTCTCCATAGAGATCTACGTTTTGGAATGGGCAACTAGCTTCAACTTTCTGACTAACTGACCGACTATTTAATTTTGACAATTCAAAAGTGCCTTTAATAGTTTAATTGAAATAAATGCTTTGAGTTTGAGTTTGAGAAAGCCCTCCTACCACCGACTGACTGTCTAATATACATATATAAACTCAGGCCATCTTCAGATGGGGGTAGACAACTACTACAGAACGCCACCTGATACGATCTTTACATAGTCCTTTTGCCTCGTTGACGTCCATACATCTGGTTATACACGCAAGGTAGCTTCGTACCTGATCTCTCTGTAGATCATCACCAATAAGGTCATGATATGTCCTCCTGGAGCTTCCTCCCGGTGTTTTCACTCACATCTGCCTTCTAAATACCTTTTGTTTGTAGCCTTTTCTTTGTCGCAAGAATGAGAATATGTTTATTAATCCATCATCATCTTCATCATCGTTCGTTCATTCTTCGTTCTTTCATTCATCCTCTCAACGTGACGAAACTATCTAAGCATACTGGCTAATATTTTAGTCTTAAAGAGTTTGTCCCCATAATAAAGACGACAGTGGTGAGCAGTGGTGGCCAAGTGGCAACGGCCGCGACTTCCGAGTTGTAGGTCGTAGGTTCGAACCCAGACAGGCGCTTTACTTTGTGTAAATTACTTCATCACCACTGCTCTCAAAACGGTGAAGGAAAACATCGTAAGGTAGCCGGTATGTCCTAGAACGAAACATTCAAAGACATGTGACATCTGCTAACCCGCACTGGGCCTGCGTGGTGGATTACGGCCCAGTCCTTCTCACCGAGAGGAGGCCTGTGTCCCAGCAGTGGGATAATTATAGGCTGATTATGTATAGGTACGAGAGACGAAAACGACACATGTAAACCAGGAGCTCGACTCACGCTCATATTAACAATAAATTTTGAAAGGGCAACGTGCTAGATAGTAAATTCTTGTGCATATATGTGTTTCAACAGCTTGTAGGCATTTGTATATAATTCGCTTTAGATTCGAAACAGTCTCAGTAGAATGAGTCAGAAGTTCATTGCTATAGCTTGGGTTTCGAATAGAATAGTCTATCGAAGAGGCGGCTAAAGGGATGTCAGGTGTTCGGCTGAAGAGCAATTAAGCAAAAGGAAAACCTGAAAAAAAAATTAAGAACTTTTTAGGGTTCCGTAGCCAAATGGCAAAAAACGGAACCCTTATGGATTCGTCATGTCTGTCTGTCTGTCCGTCCGTCCGTATGTCACAGCCACTTTTTTCCGAAACTATAGGAACTATACTGTTGAAACTTGGTAAGTAGATGTATTCTGTGAACCGCAGTAAGATTTTCACACAAAAATAGAAAAAAAACAATAAATTTTGGGGTTCCCCATACTTACAACTGAAACTCCAAAAATTTTTTTTCATCAAACCTGTACGTGTGGGGTATCTATGGATAGGTCTTCAAAAATGATATTGAGGTTTCTAATATCATTTTTTTCTGAACTGAATAGTTTGCGCGAGAGACACTTCCAAAGTGGTAAAATGTGTGTCCCCCCCCTCTAACTTCTAAAATAAGAGAATGATAAAATTAAAAAAATATATATAATGTACATTACCATGTAAACTTCCACCGAAAATTGGTTTGAACGAGATCTAGTAAGTAGTTTTTTTTTTAATACGTCATAAATCGAAAACCGCAATTTACCTTTCACAAAGTTACAACGAACTACAAGAACTTTTATATTATGTTACTTGCTGCTACGGAACCCTTCATGGGCGAGTCCGACTCGCACTTGGCCGGTTTTTTTTTTGCACTGTGTTCATTAATAACAACAATATTAAACATTGTCGGGTTTATTTCATTATATCTAAGCCTTAATTTTTTACGCTAGTGCGATTATCGAGCAATGGATACATATAACAGTATTGTCTTTTGTAACAAGCATTAGTCGCGGGAAAAATGTGTTTTTATTTTATGGAATGTCCTCTCTACTGGTCCCTTGAATGATGTTAAACATCATTAACCTTGAACTCGATCTTTACCCACGACTATGAATTTGTTTTTCACGAGCGAGCGAAGCAAAAACAAGACAGCGTCTATCCCTCATAACGGAACCAATGGGAAAACTCGGAAAATGAGGTGAAAATAAAATAACGATAAATCTCCACAGATTTACTATTGTATATGTGGAACAGGAAAGCAAAGAGTACCCAGTTTTAAGGTAAGATAAATATACGTAGTAACTATCTTCAGAATATTACTCACCTAGGTTGGTTTAACTCCCTAAACAAATGCTGTGCTTACGCTAAACAACTGTTGCTATAGTGATTCGCGGGTTTTTAGAAACTATCACGAGAATGGTTTTTTATCAGCCCAATGGAAACATAAAATGCACTGCTGAAAATGGCAATCGTAACAAAAAAAAGGGTGAACCACAGTAAGTAAAGAATTGGCAAGATGAAGCACAACGTCGTGAGAAATGGAAGCAAAAATGGGGAGAAGCCATTGACAAAAAAAAAATACAAATAGTTAACAATAACAACATAATTTTAATCATCACGGTGCAGTCTTGAGGACGATGCTGCCCAATCTCTTACGCTATAGCAGCCTTAATGACGCCTGTGCAAAATTTGGGTACCCATGTATCCTCTGTACAAATTGTAGATCATAATGATATTTGGTAACTGAAAGCCATATTAATATTTGTAGATAAAATGCCTAAAACAAAGAGGATCCGAAATGTGGACCAAACCAAATTGCGTATGCAGAGTTATGTACATAATCGATACCTACTAAATTGCTTTGAAGTTTTTCATTAATTTTCCGATTAATTCGCAAGGAAATGTGAATGAGAGAAAAGCGCTCGGAATACCGAACAGTTAAAATTGAAACCACAAACCAGTAAAATTACTTGTGCTAGTTTTAGTTAAAAAATGATTAAGATTAAATATATGATCGGAGAGACTATTTGTGGGGGCATTGTGTCCTCGCTCGAAGCAGGTGGATAATTGATTGGGCAAACATTCACGGGAATTTATAAAACCGTTACGCAATGCATTTTTTAGGGACGGCGCGTGTAGTCAGCGCTTTTCAGAAATTACACGGGGGGTGGGTGGTGCGAACGGTGTGCGGGATATGACGTTCGATTTAAAGGGTAGGCTGGTGGGGTGGGGTGGCCCCGTTGCCTGCAGGGGCGGCTGTTGACGGGCGCGCAGCGCATGCGTGCTAGCTGCTCGGTGCTCGCCGCCGCCCGATTTCCGTGCCGTTGACAGTTCGCCGGGACTTACTTCCTCGATACCGCGCGTCCGCGGCGTCGCTGCATCCAGGCCGTCCGAGGCCAAACGGACCAGCTATCTAGCTACCTCCACGTCGATGGCACTCTGAACACGTTGAGCACACGTGAGTACAATCGCCGACTGCATTTGTGACGTCCTAGTGTTCTACGGTTTTGAAAATAGGTTACTTGGCACTTTTGTACAGTTAGTACCAGAAGTCTTAATTTTTATTGTTTTTTTTATTTTATTTTATTGTCTCTTTTTCAAAAACGTAGAGCAGGAGTTAGTCGTGTTGTTAATTATACGGCTCAGCTGTTTCCGTGTTTGGATTTTTTTGTGTTTGCTTGGATGTCGTCATTGTTATCTGTATTGGTTTAAATAATGAATGTATTCGCAAATGTATTTATTTCGATAGTCATTAATAAGTGTTAAATGTGAAAATGGCCTTTGAAATATTGTTTGGTTACCAGGTAAGTCGATTTACGTCATACATTTTGCATTGAATCTGTTTTTTTATTTGTTTTGCGTCGAGATGGCGTTTTGAGGTGGTCTTTTATGAAAATACATATATTTCTAAATGCTCTTATAATGTGTGAATTCTGTTCCTTCCTTTGTTTTTTTTTTACTTCCTTATGTAAATTCATTCATTGTGTGTTAGTAGCTTAGTAGTATTAATACCATGTTCGACAGATATTCAATTTTATGTACATGTCTACAAAATAACTATAATTAATATAATTATTTTAACATTGAGAAAAAAAATAATTTTAGGTATTTACTTAGTTATATTTTGTGAAATCTCACTGACCTACTGCTAATGCATTTTTTTATATCGTCTTTTAAACATTCGTAAAAAATTAACAAAGCTAACCGATGTTCTTGAATAATTTAAGAGGTGCATTATAAATTATAATTATCTAATAATCAACTGTGCGTCTTAACAGCGCCCTCTGTCGCTACTACCGGTGCAGCTTGCAATTCTACATTTTAGGCGAACCCGTTTTTTATTGATCGAGATATTTATTTTTAAACAAAGAAAAAAGAGCATGCTGTAGATGTGCTACTAATAAAAAAGTGGGCTATTCTGAAATTGACCCATAGTCAAAAGATATTTTCTAAATTTTTTTGCTAGTTTTATTTTGATAGAACTGCAGTTAAATGATGACTGTGAATGATGTCTGTTTTGATGTCGTGTTGTTGAATTGTTATCTAAACATAAAAGCTTGATGAAAAAGATAAATGATACGGGAAAATATGAAATACTATACTTAACTTAGTATTTTACAATGTACCTAATGTTAGGCTCGAAATTATCAATACTGATAAAACTACATTTCTGAGAATGCACATGAAGCAGTTTAATTTATATATCCCTATTTTTCATAGACGAATAAACTTCGAATTGGAACATTACAATGTAGGACTAAATGTCACCTCATCATTTTTTATGTAATTGAACTATGATTAATGGGTTTTTGTATGTAACCATTGTTTAGCGTGTTCGAAATACATTGATAGATTAGAGAAGTTGTTAAAGGTACTTTGGAAAACAATTAGAACAATGAATTTTACATGATATTAACCGTCAAAAACTGCGTATTTATCAGGCAAGTTGCAAGAGTTTGACATTGAACGCAGTATGTCCATTTACGCATGCGCCAATATTTACCCAGATGTACCTATAGGTACCGGGACAACACAGCCGAAGTTAATTCCGAACGCACCCGCGTTTGATAATTACTTCCAATTTCAAAATTAGAATACATGTTCTTCCTTTTCAAACGCTTGCTTTTTAACTGCATAGTTTCCATTTTTAAAATTAAATGTTTTTCTGGTATATTTTAATTCTTACGACACGGAACGGCGTGTTCCGGAACGGCTAAACAAAAAAAAAAAAAAAAATAGTGAACTTGTTTTATTTAGTATGGTAATGACATTTTTCATATTGCGGTTTTTTTCATGCGTTTGAGAATGCGTTAATGTCAGCGGGTGACATTGAGATCTAATTTTGGTCGAGAGAGGCACCATCCAAAGCACTATTTAGGAAACATATTAAATTATGGACATCATGCATAGATATGGAAGTAATATACATTCTATAACATTAAAGGCCTGTTTTTTATTAAATAAAACTTGAATCATGTAATAAGATTAGACTAAAGATCACATACTACTAAACCCGAGGTGGTCGAATGTTTTTATTAACTTAGACATATAGATGGAAGCATCATTATATGGTAGGTACCTACAATGTATCGGGTACAAAAGGGCTAAAATGTTCGTATCAACTGTCAATTAGCCGTGTCAGCCAATCAGTAGCGCTGAGAAGTAAATGGGGGGGAGAGTTGCTCAAATTCGTGGATTGACAACGAGATGACGGTGCATCAATGTCTTCTTTTATTGTAATCATAAATATGCTTTGGTACAGATACTTAATTTTATATATTTTTTTTTTTATATAAAACGATCCTTTGTCAGTATATATTTTTAATGCAGAGCTTTTGTACTTAGCCTTTTCTTTATATATGTTTTTCTTTTGTAATCTATTGTTTGTTGTATGTAGAATTTGTCGTAATTTTTATTGTTTTAGTTTAAAAAAATAAAGAAACTTTCAAAACTTTACTGACTTTTTATTATAAATATCACTAAAAAGAAATAAATAATCCTACATTACTTACATTTATTAAGTTGTTTAAAGTTAATTTCTAACTTCACCGCTACTCGTCATTGCGTTAATGGCCGCATTAAGTTTTTTATAGCCCGTCGTATACCTAATTTTCTTTTGTGTAAACATATCTATGAATGAGGAGGCACCCGATTATTACCTATCATTACTTATTCCATACATTTTTAAGTTATAACAGCTTTAAGTAATGTTCATTTCATTTAAAACAAACGTTAAAATTATTTTAACGAAACCATTTTATAGACGACAATACTTTCTTGCCTACAATTGATTTTCATTTATTTTCTGTAATTTATCCTTAACAACATAATTGTCATGTTATGAAAAACGCTTTTTCTTGCAAAAATGAAGCAAGAAAAAATTCAATGCTTCATTGCCGATTTAGCATGGCCCAATATACTGAAGTATTTTCATATTTCCCTTTAATTTCAATAAATTAATAATTACGAGTAATCATCTAAGGAAAATGTACAGTACATTTTCCTGAGGGGGATGGCGTTGAGGGGGGAGGGGGTCAGCCAGACACGCGTGTAAGCAATAATTAGCTTCTACGTGGGTTAATAAAAGAAATAAGAGAAACATGGACGACCTAGATTTTGAACATTTGTATTTTTCTCGTCTTCAGATTCGTGAAAATAATTAAAGGTAAAGGAAAACATCGTGAGGAATCCGGCGTGTCCTGGGACCAAAAATTCGAAGTCATGTGACACCTACCAACCCGCACTGGGCCCGTGTGGTAGATTACAGCCCACTATCTCTCGAAGAGAGGAGGACTGTGTTCCAGCAGTGGAAACATTGTAGGCTGATTATGTTACAAAAGAATTGCAAAAAATCGTAGAAGAGAACATAGTGGCTGGACAAAAAGACTACGGAATTCTTAAATTATATGTAGTAATTTATTCCCCTACGTAGCGGGCACATGTAATTGTTTCGAACTGTCATTTAGAATCTTTGCAGTAAGTAACCTAGGACGTAGTTGTAAATATAGTTAGTGAAAATGGCCCTAAAGGTACAGACGCCTCGCGCACATCAAGCTTCTACAATCTGTCAAATTTCTTTAATAGATTATCAACTTTATCGCTAAAGCATGAAGTTCAAAGTTGATTGGGAAAATTTGACAGTTTCGGGTAGCTTGATGCGCTGGCGTCTGTACCTACTTTACTTTTACGTTTATGTTCTGTTACAGTGGGGGTGCTAAATACAGCTTTTTAATTTTCTATTTTGGCGGCATTTTCTTTTCTTGGTCACATTGGTTCATGTCAATAGGTACACACGACGACATATCAAGTTGTACATTTCCAATATAAGCTGAGTTCTTATTGGTGTCGTTTTCATGGTTACAAAGGACAAATAGAACATCTAAGAGGGTGGCTGCGTCTCTTGCATCCTAGATTCTATATTTTATGACAGGCAACAGGGTTTCAGTGGATATATATTCAGCTAAAACTCGAAATGTTTATCTTGTTATGTCGGCGTGTGTACGAGTGATTTTTAGTTACATAATTAGGTATAGCTGGTATTATTGGCCGAAAACGGCCATAGGAAAATTATATTATATTAAAGTTAAGAATAAAAGCAGATCATTGTGGTTATTTAATGTAATTTGAAAAATTTTATAGGTAATTTTTCGATTGCTGCAAAAAGGGTTGTGCTGTAAACTCGTAAACAAGAGGCTCCTTGAACAACACTCCCATATTAAAACCGTAATTTGAAAACATTGTACGGACGCCAGCACATCAAGCTACCTGAAACTGTCAAATCTTCCCAATCAACTTTGAACCTCATGCTTTATGCCGGGGCCACACCAACGGGAAACGCCGATAATTATCGCGATAAGTTGTGGCTGCACCTACGATTAACGCCCGTTAACGCCCATCATCGCGATAATTATCGGCGTTTCCCGTTGGTGTGGCCCGGGCATTAGCTATAAATTTGAAAATCTATTACAGAAATTTGACAGATTGTAATAACTTGATGTGCTGGCGTCTGTACAGTGTCCAAGCCAATTATTTTTAAAAGAGTAACCGTGGAGTTTCTTGCCGGCCCTTCTCCATAGGAAGCGACCAATTGGAACCGTGCAACTAGCTTCTGACGTTTCATAAGTGCCCATGTAGGTTTTTCACACTTATCACAGTAATATTATAAAGGCGAAAGTTTGTGAGTGTGTGTGTGTTTATAATTATGTTTGTTACTTCTTCACGCTCAAACGGCTGGACCAATATCGATAAAATTTTGTATGGAGGTAGCTGACACCCTGGATTAACATATAGGGTACTTTTTATCCCGACATTCTCACGGCATTGACACTTATGCGGGTAAAACCGCGGGGCGCAGCTAGTTTCAAATTAAATATACTGATTATGTTTTTTCTGAACACGTGTAATAATTATTATCGATAGACGTGGCTGCATATCTGTCTAATATTCCTTAACGTAGTACAATAATAGCATCTAATCTTATTTTTTGTAACATTATCCAAATGATAAAGTGAACACGATGCAGCCATTTAATCAATGTGCGTACCTAACGCTCTGATTAGATAGCCATGCAAGAATTTTGTAAGCTCCGTAGATGTACAGGGTGTGTGAAAATTCGTAAAGGGTTTTCCTTTAAAGATTTTTTTTTAAATATTTTTTGTAGTTTTTCTTTGATGTAGGAGTAATGGAAAACCTATGGGGTTGTAGCGGTATCTACAACGCCGCATGCGAACAACGCGTCATACTGACGTCACGCGAATCCTGCATCTCGCAAGCAGAGTTTACTCCCTTTTCTATGGAGGTTGAGTGAACTTTACACCGTGTTCCACATACCTCTATAGGTTCATTTAAAATTTTAATATAAAGGAAAACTGCACGGAGTTTTTCTTATTTATTATTCTATCTAAATAATTATAGCTTCATATCTTTTGGCGCGTGACAAAAATCGGTAAACAACGCTTACCGACGCTGCGACGTCGGTCTGTGGATGGGTGACCATCGATTCCATACCAAAACCCCGCCGCGCCTTAGTCCCGGCTGTCATTAATAAATCTTTAGCAGTCATTACAGGTAGTCAGAAGCCCGAGAGTCTGGCAATCAGTCTTACCAAGGAGTATTGTGTTACCCAGTAACTGGGTTGTGGTGGTCCGATAGGCAGTTGCTCCATGTAAAATACTGGTATTCAGCTGCATCCGGTTAGACTGGAAGCTGACCCCAACATAATTGGGAAAAGGCTAGGTGACAATATTAAACATCAGAAATAAAAATAATTATTGTAATGACCTACAATCTACAATACAACTTGCGTATTAAATAACCCACAGCCTTGATACAGGTCAAGCAAAAGTTTATTACATTTCTCGACTCCAAAGTTTTTTGCTTTCAATTCCGAACAAAATCTGTGGAACAGGAAATACCGTGGAGTGGCGGACTGTGAGATGCACTTTATTTTTTTTCTATTCCATGCGATGACGTGTACTAGGAAATGTAGTTTTTTTGATTTAGTCGCGGTAGACTTTTTGTGTGACTCATTCACCGGAACATTGCGTGGTATTGTTTGAAAAGTATGCTGGTGTTATGTTTGTATTTGGGTAGGTTAACACTGAAGGATTGCCTGATAAGTAATGGAATAAGTTATCTATATTTTTTCTTTTAAAAAACTAGCTTCTACCCGCGGCTCCGTCCGCTTGAATTTTTTTGTTCCCCTGACCCACACGGTCGCGTCGTATAGCCTGCCCGCGCTGTGCATCGTTTTCGCTTTAGCAATCATTCCGACTTTTTTATTTTTGCTCGGTTTCTAAGAGTCCTAGCGTGATGTTTATCACCTATGGGAATTGAGCTATCAAATTCAAAACGAATTTTTCTAGTTTCAGAGATTAGCGCGTTCCAACAAACAAACTTTTCAGCTTTATTATTAGTAGTATAGATAGATATAAATAAAGTCTAATCAAATTAATGTTGGCAATTGAAGTTATTTCAAGTTATACAAATATCAGCTTTATTTCAATGGTAATTAAATTGATTTCAGAGTGATTATCACTATTGAAAAAATTATAAAAAAATGTTTGAAGTTGCAGCGTAAACTGAACTTTATTGTGTAGGAATTAAAGTTATTTTTCCATTAACTCATATTTGTTTACATTTTTGGCAATTAAATTGCGAACGCAGCTTATTCTGTGGAATACCTCCCTCCATCGGGTTTCGTGTCTGGCTGTATCACCAAGTTGTTCTTCTTAACTCCGCAGCGGATTCTGATATGCTTTTCACCATTATTTAGAGAATTTATTCGGAAAGGCTTGTGTATAATACGTTAATATTAAACTTGCATAAAATAAAGAAATCTCAATGTTTTGTCATGTCGTTAAAACCGTGCGAAGCAGAGGTCGGTCGCTCGTTGAATATATTACAAAAATAATAAAAATATAAGTAGGTACTAACAAAAAGGCAACTTTTTCTATTAGCTGTATATATTTTGCTAATGAAGAGGTAGTTTTAAATATTTTACCGCATTTAAAATTGAATGACTAGTAAAATAAACAGGACACAGTGATAAAAAAATGTGTAGTTAGGCAACTTTATCTAAACCAAATTCAGCTAAACTTGTCGGTTATCGTTATTCTAGTTAATGATCCGTTAATTGGAGCAAAATAGAAATGCAGATATGCACAAAAAATAAACATATAGATACCTACAATATAAGTTTTTGTATTAACAAACCTTTTGTTTGGCATGTAACCTTACTAATAAATAATTTAAATTGATGATAAAAATAAGGTCCTTGAGAAAAATGTTCGATAAGTTTTTTTTTCAATATGATCTCAATTTATTAATTAAAAGTTTTATCTTTATTTGGGATATATTTAACAACGTCATATTTTTTGTAAACTCGGTGCAATTTCTTATTTAAAAAAGTACTAAAAAAAATTATTTTAAACTACTGCCGCAGAAAGCGTGATGTCATTCAACACAATGCGTGTGCGCATATAACGCACATCCCGTATCCTAATACTATACAGTGATATCGTAGATCACGCGTCCTTGTCAAACGACACTGTGTAAATCGTGATAATGATACTACTAGGCGCCGAATTTGTTTGCGTTCTTTCTGGCCATTGCACATCGTTAGATATGAATACTACTTCAAGGTTAATTTTAGGTTGGAAGGGTTTTATGTTGCCTAGGGTAATTTTATGTCTGTTCAAAGTAAACCTACCTACGTTTGATCTATATTTCATTGCAGTTACAGTTCTGTTTGAAAGAAAAATAAATAGGATACTATGTTTAATGGCAAAAAAAAAACACCTTTAATCTGTCAAGCTCCGCTAATGAGACACAATTGATTTTCTATTGTTTCGTCGCCGATCGGCGAACCGCGACGCTTGACCGGTTAAATTAAAAAAAAAAAAAAAAAAACAGAAAACAATGAATACTTATCTAGATAAATAGTACAGTTTTAGTTTCAACTGTTCATGACGAGCTACACCACAGAACAGTTTTATCTGTTCTGGGAGCTACACTATAAAATAAACATGAAATCTGTCGCCAGTATTTCTACAGGAAATACCCTACTCCTAGGGTAAACTTACGTCGTAAACGTAGTTACAAAAAATAATATTAAAGTACTTTTTTTTTAATTTTCCAGTAATTTATAGAGAGAACTAGCTTATTAAAGACCCCAAAGATAAATCCTGGAGGATTTTTTTTAGGCGAAATGCAGTGTACGACAAAAAACGTATTTTAGATGATTATGAAATAAAACAATTATTCTTGTGATGGTAGTAACAGCTAATGCATGTGTCTGTCCGTGTGTGGCTTGTAGACATAGATCCCTATGAAATAGATGGTTGTGAAATGCATGTCAGTATTAAAATAGTAAGTACATTTTTAATATTGTTAATTCATAAAAATATTTTGCTCCACATGTCCGAACCACAGGCTGTTTAATATGAAAAGGTAAGAAATCCATTTAGTAATAGAAGACTGATGTAAAAATGAGGAAAACATGTTCCGATGGTCCGGACATCTGGCATAAATGCTATAGAGTGACAATGGCATGAGGAAAATGTTTTATACGAAGCTTATGAGTACCCTCTTTATAGAACAGGGAGGTATGGTTGTAGGAATTGCATTTACTCGTACAGGATCCTCGGATACAAGCTTAAGTATAGTAATAGTTGATAAACGAAAATCGCTCAAAAATCTTTCATATGCATAGCCTTTTCTCAACTATGTTGGGTTCGGCTTCCTGTCCTACCGGATGCAGCTGAATACATGGAATGACTGCGTATCTGACCTCCCCAAAAGCCCTTACCTGCTGCTACGAAATAGAGACACTGTCAACATAAAACTGTTACCATGGACGCACTGTACGTCTGTAAATTATTATAATAATACATTTTTAATCATTTTATCTATAATAGATAAAATTCAAAGTCCTGACAGCATTTTTTGGTCTGAATGTGACCAGAATCTTTCACTGAAATTGCCGGAGTCAAAGATTAATACTTTAATTATACAGGTGAGTTAGGGGATCGAAGCGATAAATACCATACAAAAATATACAGGGTGGGAGACGTCGACCCACAAAAACATAAACCATGAATAATTGAGCGCATGATTCTAGACCCCCTAGCGTAGACATTGTTCGTTGGTCATCAAAAAGCTGTCTCATAGAAAAGAGCAATACCCACGCGGTCAAAATTTATGAATTTATTTATTGACAGCAAAAATATTAACCCCCTTACTAATAAACGTTGTATAGCGTCTGTATAGTTAGTTACACAACGCTTTGTCTTCTTCTTTCAAAAGTCAAATTGCTGACGACTGTAAGAGAGAAATCGGTGTGTAACTATTCATCCGATATAATACGTTTATTAGTAAGTAAACACATGGGGTTACATTATAATGTAACCCCCTTACACACAACGCTATACCAATCTGCTATTAGACTGGAAAAAATGTAACCAACATTATTTCACAATTGTGATAAATCTTACAGAAAATACATTAATATACAGTATATTAGTTATTAAAAAATAATTTTTTAAATCGATTTACAATTGCCGGAAATAACGCGTAACAACATACAAAAAAAAAAAACAACGTACAGTCGAATATTGAGAACCTGCTCCTTTTTGAAGTCGGTTAAAAAGAGAAATTGAGAGTATGGATGGGAGGAGTAAGTCGGTGTGTGTGGAAGGGCGCGTATGTGGGTGTGTGAGCGTCAAGTGTGTGGAAAAGCTATATTTTTTTTTTAATAACCGACGAAAAGTATTCAACGAAGAGGGGTTCAGAATCATTACTGAGTCCATGGTAACAGGTTGCGCGGCGATTTCCCTGCCACCCTGTATAGGTACTCTCGTTTGCGCATAAAACCAAAATTTTTAGGTATATTATGAGAAGTTCTTGAAGTAGGAAATAAAAATCATTATCGAGAAATAATAATTGGAGTTAGGATGTGAATTACCATAAATATTTGAATGACGTAGTTTCTACGCACAATCTACTAAATTAACTCAATTCGGGAAGGATGGTGCCTTTATTATTTTAATGATTGGTATAAAGTGTACCTATAATAAATAACGTGATTGTGGTCCTTTAATGGATCCACTTCTGTTGCTAACGGCAGGCATAGCCGCAGAACATACTTATAATGACATATTTGATATAAGTGTGCGAAATATATAATGCAATACCTTTTTTTTTTTTTTTTTTTTTTTTTTATTTGTTTCCAATACATTAAGTTACACTAAAAATTATAAATACAAGCATACACCTGTCTAAAAACCTTTGAAGGTTTATGTGACAAGGTGGAGGAAGCAATCTCGCTCACAACACGTTACTTAAAAATATGTATTAAACAACTTAAGATGTAATATCACCAGTAATATAATATTTTTTTAAGGTATATTTACATTTTTTATATGTACTAGTAATAATACTGGACTGCACAGAATTAGGCATTTTATTCATAGTATCAGGTAATATATATTCCCACGTTCTCATGCCATACACATTTACAGTTGAGGGTACCTACATGAGTGAAATATTTAGTAAAATATGTCTTAAAATTGATAGATATTTGTAGTTTCTGTGTTTATCTTCGTCAAGCGAAGAAAGACTTGATGAAATAAGATTTTTGGTCTGAAATCATTCACATGCAGTGAGTTAAAGTTAATTGGTAGACTGGGTCAATTGAAACGTATTTGTAAAAATTGTTTTGTGTGCCTTTTATTTTATACCTTATCGGTTTGGTTATGGGTTTTAATTGTAGCTAGAGTATCTGGCTAAATAATATATATTAATTTTATTGAATATAGACCCGTAACTTATGCAGGTACAATCTATTTAATAACTTTGAGAAAATGTTTCAATTGACCCCGGGTTGGGGTCAATTGAAACGAAATATATCTAGGTATGAAAATCCAGGAAAAAAATTCTACGTACATTTTTTTTGTTTATTTCTTTTGAAATAACTTAGAAACTTTAGCTTCAGACAGCGCATAAAGTTAGCTCAAGAAGTGTCATTGTTCTAACTTGTACAGGAATTGAACTTAATTTATTCAATAATATAAGTTTTTTTTCTGTATCATGAATCCAGTCCCAGTAAAGCATAATTAGATAGAGGAAGATAATGTCTGTTTATTGTAAAAAGATATTTGTGGGGTTTCTTCGTAATAAAGAAATTATAATATGATCAGGTTTATCCAAGGGGCAGAGTTGTGGTCAACTAGCGTCATTCAGTCATATGTAGTTATGTATGGTATTCCCGAAGGTATACAACATTATTTTTAGTATATGCGAAACCCGAAACACGTGTCTAGTATTTTTATGTAAAGAATCTATGTACAAAATTTCAAAACTGTATCATGAATAATCACCAAGTTATAAGCTTGTTATGTTACCTGTTTGTCCGTATGAAATCATGGCCACCGCGTGCCTAAACGTACCGCGCGGCGATTGTATTGTAATTAACGGGTGATAACATTTTCCATCACACTTGCAGGCTTTGGACTGTCGTAATGGTCAAGTGTAGGTAGTTATTATAATGTACTTTATTCGTAAATAAATGCAGCCGTAAGCTACGAATAAGTAATTACTTATTCGTAAGCCGTAAGTGATACAATGTAGTCAATGCGATTTGTTCAAAGTGGATGAAAAGTGTTAAACATCGCATTACTTAACCACAGCAGGCTGTAGGTACAAATAATAACTTTCTACAATTAACCATCTTGGCGTGTTTAAAAATGTTAATCATCACGGCAAAGCATTGTGTTCCGGACACGATACTCTGATTGCTCCTCGTACCGCCGCACTGCCACGGAAACGTTATCACTGTTATCGTTGTTTCTGTGTACTGGACGTTTGTGTATGAGAAAGTCATGGTTACACGACACTTTTTACATACGATAGGTAAGTACACGATCAACCGAAACACAACTCGGCCACCGGCGGGCCGCGCGCTCGCGATTATGCAGTTGGACCCACGCGACACGTGCGCGCCAACCAGTGGTACCCGGGTGACTGAGGTTGCTGCACCCCCGCCCCGGTCGCCCCGCTCGCTGTGCGTCCGCGCCGCGCCATTGTGCGCGTATGGTAGATAACTACCTACTTAGTCGCTCCTCGGGGCACAGTATAATATACTCGGGGTGTCCAACGATTAACCTTTTTTAAATATTTTTGGGCCAAAATATAACATGGGGTAAAAATTATTGGAATCGATTCAGTTACTTATTCTGAACAAACTATATTCAGGTTTCGCATATACTAAAAATAATGTTGTATATTCACCAGTAACCGCGATAGGCCTTATTTAGTTATGTTATAGATGAAAATACAATGACAGTTTAGTAAGTATATTCATTTATTTTTACTTAAAATAAATATGGAACTTATGTAACGTTCAAAATTATGCATAATACCAGAATATTGATAATTTATTTTGTACTAGCTGCGCCCCGCGGTTTCACCCGCGTAAAGATCGTTCCCGTGGGAATATCGGGATAAAAAGTAGCCTATATGTTAATCCAGTGTGTCAGCTACCTCCATACAAAATTTTATCAAAATTGGTCCAGTCGTTTGAGCGTAAAGAAGTAACAAACATATAAGCACACACACTCACATACTTTCGCCTTTATATTATTAGTGAGATTGCTACGCTGGCTATGAGTTTTCAGGAGACACGCATTTTTTGCTTTTATATAATATGTTTTCAATAAATACGGTTTTTCAATAATGCGACTACATTATTGAAAAACCGTTTTACCGGTTTAATCAAAATATAAGTAGGTATTTATTTCATCTTAATTTTTGTTTCAATTTAATGTTTTTATGCGACACATCTTCTCTCTTTGTTTTTACTATGTGCAGTTACGTAAGCGAAGTCCTGTATAAGTACTTTTGACTCTTCACGTGAGCAGAGGGCTGGCCTATTTTTTAGCCCAAAGAATCAGCATTGCCATCCTATGTGGTAATGCTGCCAGCCTTTTATTCCAGTGACAGCGATGCGGACGAATTTTTTGATGCCCATTGAGTTCCTGCCTTTTTCTTTAATTCTTTATTATATTTTAGTACTTTGGTAATTACAAAACCGATTTAACTATTGTATTTTCACGATTTTACTCAATTAAGTATAAGGAGGCATTTAAGGGCTGAAAATCTGTGACAATATTTAAGTCATCAATTCTGGAATTTTATTGTTATTGTTTAGGTAAGCATGTGAACTGTATTATGCTCGTTAAAACACATACACACACATACATAGGTTATGTGCCTAGTAAGATTAGTTTGCATTAGCATAATACTAATTAATTCTATTTCTAATGTCTTTTGAGCAACACAAGTTTGTCAATATAGCAAACGGATTCGGCACGCATAATAATTATAAATTCTTCGAACAAGTAGATACCTATTTAGTGCCCAAAACTAATATAAAACACTACACGTTCATTTCTGTGTACCTAATGTCAATAGCCTGCAAACATAATACAGCGGCTAGATGTACTCGAACTAGACAATCTACGCGTCGCCTATTCCGATGTACATACTAGCTTGCGCAGTGTGTGTGTGTGCGGTATGTGATAAAGAAAAATGTACGAATGCGGCAGTGAGGCGCTGAGGCGGTGAGGCGTCGCGTTTGCAGAATCAACTGCATCACGAGGGCCCCGAGGGGCGCCGCTCTAGCCGTCTTTTTTCATTTTGCGTGCGTCTTTTTTTGGCAGCGCGCGGTTAACCTTGGATTTTTTCATAGCGAAGCGCTGCACGTACACGCGCAAGTTTCGGATAGTCGTAGAGCGTCCCCCACCCGACGCGTTCGAATTTTCTGCATTCGGCCGGCGTGAAGAGTTTTCGGCGGTCGCATTCGCGAGCGAGGCTCCCCACGGCTAGGAGCGAAGCGCGCACCGACATACACGGGCTGCGGACGAAGCGGCGCGAGCGCAAACGCGCTATGCAATATGCGGAAGTGATCGCGACCACGACCGAGCGGTGCTAAACTAAACGAGTGTAACTCAAGTGTAGTGAACGCACATTCAGTGATACAAACTATGGTATTTGTGAATAGCTCGATAGAGATCTAATGGTTTACTAATAACGATACAAGGACTGTGGAATTTGCGACATGGAATCGAGGAAAGTATTGTCTTTATTAGTATTTGTAAGAATTAGGATGAGCACCACTAGATGACCCGACTAGATCAGTTGGGAATATTGGGTGTGACCCGACCAGGAAGTGGCAACGGGGTTACGGAAAATATGCGACTCGCGTAGCTTCATTTGGGAGTCAATCTGGCAGATTTCAAAATAGGTATCAAGACATAGTCATTGATAAATACGTGTTGACACCCCGCGGCATATGATAAATGTTAAGCACGCGAGGGTGTACAGCAGTTTGCACCTTATGTTGTTCATGCAAGGGAACGTTTTTGCGCAGTTTCGTGTCATCGCAGAATTTTGCATACACGTGCTGCCGACTCGAGGCTATTGAACTTGATAATGAGACAACCGTATCTTCAACTTTTTGTTCGACGTTATTGCATCACTAATTCTTCTGCGCGATCTCCGCCGACCGGTTCCCTAGCATTTATCCGTAATTGGAGGTGTGTTATCTAAGATGATTCACGTGGTGCGTTGGGCCGCAGTTCATCCCAACTATCAAATCCGTAGTTCTCAACTCAAACGTGATTTCTAACGAGCTCGTCCAAAATCCAGTTCCAACGCATAAGTTTTGGATTAATAAATAATTATGCGTATAAATCGCGTTCAAAACTCGGCCCGGAACCGCTGTGAGGCGAAAACTGGTCGCGCAACGCATTAACATTTGCATAGAAACTGTCAAAGTGGCCTCGTGCGGCCGTCGTCCATGTACGAGCTATTAGCACCTAGACACCGGCCGCGGTCACCGGCAACCGATCGCCTTGTGTTTCGTTTGCGCTTCTGCACATGTCTGTCTGCCTCACGTCATAGAGCTCACCGCCTCAATAATAGACCTTATGTTCTTCAACACACAGCTGCGTTTCTCTATTCTCTGTGCTAGCAGAGGCGAATGATTTGAATTTTCGGTTAGGGCCTCCCAATTCTTGTCGTATAATTTCGTTGCATTGATAAATATGAAACGAGAATTTTGATTACCAATCTAATACCAATTGTCTGAGACTTTCATCTTCGTTAGTATCTATGCTGACGTTTGCCGAGTCAATTCCCGTGTAAACATTAAACTCGTTAGTTGATTTACCATCGAGTATTCGAGTGATATCGTTTGTTATTTTTTCTTGAAGGTTGACCTTCATAGTTTGTGACAACACCTAATCTTTATTATCATAACTACATAGTTTTTAATAAATTCTTCTAATTAGGAGAATGATTATAACAATTTATTTGGAACTCAACTAAGCGAACTTAACAGCATATGGAATGTAATGAATGGGTACTTAAACAACGATATTACAGATGCTAAAAGATTAGACTGTTTGTTCCTTGAATAATGCGGTAACAGCTGAATCGAATTGGATGAGATTTGTGATGGCTTTTATCTCATAAGCCTGAAGTTCCTTAAGTCAATACGAATGGTTTCTAGCAAACTTAATTCATAGATTGTTGGCATTTCAATCAATTTAGCTGCACAGTGATTAAGCACATCTATTTTTGGATATAATTCTATACGTTTTTTTCTTTTCCCTCTCCATGTTGTTCGTAGGTAGTGTTGTCTAGTGTCATTCATCTAGCGACTGCCTAAACTTGTATTTCCTGATTCATTCTCAAAAATTTTTTTGGAGATTAAATCTTGTTTATTCACCATTCTTCTAAATTTTATTTATTTCTGCAGCACAAAGTCCACATTTAGAGTTTTCTGAATTACCTATGCGTTTCTTGTTAAACTACTTTTATTTTGTTTTAGAGTTAGCTTTCTTTCGTCAATTTTTAGATATCTATGTGCCTGTATGTGTATGTATGATATGTATGTATGTGTGTATGTTGTATGTAACTTTCGCGTTTATAATATTAGTAGCATAGGAAGTATCCTATCCTACTAATATTATAAACGCGAAAGTTTGTGAGGATGGATGGATGGATGTTTGTTACTCTTTCACGCAAAAACTGCTGAACGAATTTGGATGAAATCTTGCACACAGATAGTTTATAACCAGGATAAACACATAAGATACTTTATATCCCTACATTCCTACGGGATTGAGACATATGCGGGTGAAACCGCGGGGCGCAGCTAGTTATCCATAATCCTAACCGACCACATACAACGTGGCAATGCTGACAGCCTTTTGGGATTTTTCCTGTTGACAGCAAAGTGAACATATAATTAGGTATTTTAAGATTTTTAGCTTATATTATATTATGCAAATACTACCTAGTTATTTCATAGTTTCGGAACACCTGAAACTGCAGATAGGTAGTTGTATAAGTGAACGATTCGTAGGTAAGTTTGTATTGAATTCCAAAACAACATTTTAAATTCAAAATACTATGACCAAGTTGTTGACAAGCGAAGAAGAAACACGGTAAAAAGTCTGTTAGGAATTTAGATTATATGTTATGATAATATGCAGAATATGCTAGAGATGTGCAAGATTTGGACAAACAACCTTAATGCCTTGGTATGTGACGAAAATAAAAAGCTATCTAAAAGTTGCCAAAACTTTTTCTTTTTTGCTAACTTCATTTGTTTTCCTTGACAGTAGTTCAATGACTTGTAGACACTAGATATACAATTAGACCTAGATTTGTCTGCATCTGCCGCATGCTTGTATTGTACCTATGTAGACGAAAACAATAGTATAAGCCCAAATCAATACTTTTTGAAAGTTTCTTTACAAATTATACTAGTTTAGCATAATCGTGAATTTTTGCATTCATTTTAACTATTCAATATGTAGATTGAAATACATATAAACTAAAAGTTTGACGTAAACTTGCAACGTGAATATATTGTTTGAATAATTTGTTTGACACTACGTTATATAATGTATATTAGTTATATTATATATGAATAGCATTCGTTTTAAGTGATACATACAGTATTGAAATTAGCAACATTATTAATATGCCTAATAGGTACAGTCAGCAACAAAAGTCGATTAACACTGTCATTTTTACACGTTATTGAATTGACAACAATTTTTTTCAATAAACTGCTTTTTAGCTTTTCACAGTTTATATTCTAAAAATTTTTCTTCTGCTGCAATTTTGAACAAATATTTTGCTCAATAATAAGATTAAAAAAACTGAAGTGTTAATCGACTTTTGTTGCTGACCGTACCTATGTGTTCGTGAAGGACATTTTGTCGTGTCACGAATATAATCAGCCAATACGGAGCGTTTGTTCGTACGAATCCACTAGGTATTTCAAATTCAATTCAAGAGTTCGAACATCTATGTAGATTCTCGAGATTGATTCGAGTTCTGATAGGATTTTATCGTCTTGCGAGAGTATGGCCTGGTATTCAGGTAATCGATTTTCAGTGAGTAAAAAATGTGTGGGCTCACAAAAGCTTGTGATTTTGACGATTATCTTTCGAGACTGGCCGTATACGGCACAATACGATAGTAATGTCAAATCTTTTCAATATACTTTGTATTCCAAATTACCGTTTAATTTGTACTGGCAACATACTGTGAGCAAGAGGACCTTTGCTCCTATAAAAATAGATTTTATTGTGAGAATACATTGCGTAGATACTCCAACACTTCTGAGAAACATCCATTAAATTCTTAGATTTTGTCGTCATAGTCGACCACAATATAAAAAGGTGATGTAAAAAAGTTTTGATACTTGCAATTTATTTATTTTTTCCCGCTACATTAAAGCAAAAAAAAATGATAAGAGAGGTTAAACATGGCTGATAATTCCCGCTGCGGATGTTATTGGCCCTAAAACGTTTTATAACAGAGAAAAAAAAAATGCCAATAAAACATCACGTTTCACAAGCAAGATTTAAGAAAAAAAAATATATTACGGCATAAAGTTATTGACTGATTCCACAAACTGCTTAGAAACAATTTCTGTACACACGTGGTATCTTTGCAACGAAAGATAACCTCAAGCCCAACGCACAATGATAAGAGTGATTAGTTACAACGCGTTACATTTTACAGTGCGTTGAAATTCAATATCAGTAGTCACATGGGCATGTTTTGGAGAAATAATAAAATTATTACCATTAATATTAAAAATTCATTCAGGAACGGTCATACTGATCCATAATGCTCATAGTAATGACAGTTCACAGTTTTCCTCTCGTTGTTTTGAGTTTCTCCAAATCGCCCCTATCCATGAAATGATTTATTCGTTAGTAGCCTGGAAGTCCCGAAACATTTATGAATGAGTAAAACCGTAAATATCGGGATTGCTAAATTCGTGTCTATATTTTACTACGCCGTATCTTTTCTTCTAATATCTTCTCTCTCTAACTTGTCTCATTCTTAGCTAACTGTTTTTATCTAACCTACATCTAGATTTGAATCAGCTGGGTCGTTTTAGAATTCAGATAGTGTTTTCGCATTCTTGAGTCATTCATTTACTCTTATGGTATTTTCTTGATTATTATTAAAAAAAAAACACCATTATATCCATGTTATTTAACACTGTGTATTTAGAACCTTACCATTACGTCAAACGATGAAGGTTTTACTGTTAAAGCCCCGCCCTTTTGACAGTTGATTATTTGTAACTGCAGTTAAATTCAAAAAACCTTCCACAATATAATATATTGTTGTAACTATATTATCAGATTAGCAAATAATATTCAATTTTGGCTCATTTGCACCGTTCATCTTAAAACCTGTAGCCGTAACGACCAAACCTGATAGAAGGAAAAAAAATAATCTGTCAGCAGTTTGCATCGATTTGAATAAGTTTTTGTTCGATCTAAATATAATTAGTATGTCGGTTATTGTAGTGTATTTTTTCGAATAAAGTTTAGAATCTTATTAAATAAATCAATTCATGCAATTCAATTGCAAGAAAAGCACTGCTATTACAATTATTTGAATCTGCATTAGGTACAGGCTTTGATTGTAAATATAATTATAATTTTATTAATGTTAATTCAGAAGGTTTGTCGTTTAAAACGTTGAATAAGTCTGTACACACAGATTTAGTTAAATTACATACATGTTTAGTCAAGCCAACCAACTCGGCTTTTCTGGACTTAATATGGTGTACGTCTTACAAACATTTTTTTCTACTTCATTTGTCAATGTCCAGAAGTAAACTCGCTTCGAAAACAAATGACACTTTCACGCTACCTATCCTATACTTAAATACATGGTGGCAGGGTCGTCGACGCAAAACAATGTTACCATGGATTCTGTATATGATTTTGGACCCCCCTGCGTTAATCATGTACTTAATTCATGGTTACAGTTTGTGTGTCGAAGTCCCTGCTACTATGTATGTGTATACCTACATATAGGTACTTCTCTGAATCCTGAGAGAAAACATATGATGAGAAAAGGTATAGGCATAAACCAACCTATACGAAATTACATTTCCTTTTTGTGGATTGGCAATTTTGACGACATTGGAAGTAAACACATGTTTCAGTGCTGACTAAACATTTATTTTATTTCTAACCCTACTACATCTTCTAAAGCCATTTCAATCCCAAAAAATCCGTTAAATCAGTTATAACATCACCAAAAAAAAAAAAAAAATACTAGCCAAAATTTACGTAGGAACATGAAACACACATTTGATGTGATAGAATATTTAAATGTCTATTAGCCACCCACTGATTTTCTAATAATGTACCAAATATTATTCTCATTTCCGAACGGCCTTGTCTAGGTTAGGTCCCGGGGCTGGGGAAGGGGGAATGGGAGGACCAAGGACACCCTTCGAGGTCCTTTGGGGCGCGACGCTTACGTAACGTAGCAACCAAGGCCGTTGCGTTAGTGCGCGTGCAATATGTACTAGTGCGTACGTACTTGATGTCTATTGTATGTGTGTGTGTGTGTGTGTAATAATTCCCAATATTCTAGTGATGGGAATTTGTATGATGTTATTTGTGAGAGATTTTCAATATTTTTACTTACTGATGCAGTAAATGCTTTGGGTCTAACAAGTATGTGGTTTGTGGTTAGACTGGGTAGGTTAAAAATTTAACGACTTGCAGGGGGATCGATTTTTACTCGCACGCAACACTTTGAAGCTGTTTATGTTTATTGTTTGTTGTTTTTCGTTGCTTTTTATGGCACAAGTTCAAGTAAAATCTTTACCTACGTAAAAAAAACAATAACATATTTAATTTTGAATCTATATATATTTTTAAATAAAGATCTGGAAGAGTCAATTTAAGCATCAAAATTACAGCGGCGTAGTATGTTAGATTATATTTTTTTTATATAAATCTGATGCACTTGTAAAATAATTATAACAGTAATTGACTTTATCAATTTCCATTCAAGGAATTTAAAGATACGAATAGATTAAAATAATGATCAATGGACTGAATATTTATTAACTTTTTTATATAACTACCAACTATCAACAGGGGGGAGGGGGGGGGAGAGAGTATTAGGTTTTTGAGTCTGGAGTACTGCCCGGTTGATGGCAATAGGCTCGCCCCCTATTACATGGGACTTAAACATAACTGGCGAAATGTGGATGTACGAGTATTATAGATGTGCTATAGGTGCACTTCTGCATTCTTCATCATCATCCACAGCCCGGCTTCACCCACAGCTGGCTATAGGCCTTTGTTTTCTTGTGCCTATCACCATTCTCCTGTGCCTGCCTCATCCAGGTTTTTCCCGCGATGACAACTTCAGCCTTCATCATTTCAGCCGAAAGACGTCCACTGCTGGACATAGGCCTCCCCCAAGCACCTCCACTTCGACCGGTTTTGTGCTTCTCGCATCCAACGAGTTCCTACGGCCTTCACAAAGTAGTCGGTCCACCTTGGAGGCCTTCCAACGATACGTCTTCCGGTACGCGGTCGCCACTCCAGAACTTTTTGGCCCCATCGGCCATTTTTTCTGCGAGCAATGTGCCCTGCCCATTGCCACCTAAGCCACTTCTGCCTTACCTTCGGGGAATCCAGGCGAGTTATGCATCAATAGGCTTATGTATTTTAGGCGTGTTAGGCATGAAATCATGCACTTTTTACAGAATTGTGATTGTGATAAATGCTTATGACAATGGCTTATGGTTGTTTGCGGTTCAAAATCCCAAAGGGATAATAAACATTGTTTATAATATCAAGGCCAATTCAGAGCGTGCATTTGATTTGGATGTCATAATAACGTCAATCATTCATGACTCAAAACGGGAAGAATGGCCAAAATATACAGTATAATAGTGTTGGTGACGATCGTGTTGAATATTAAATTCTTTTTTCCCCTTTGAAAATATCAAGACTATATTTCGGTCTATAAAAATGAATAACCATTGACTAGCTTTTAACACGATTTGACTCAAAAACAATGTTGTAAATAAATACTAAACGTGACATACATATTTTACACACGATATATTCGTAAACTAATTGATCATGACTTTTATGTAAAGTTCACGCCTGTGTTGCCATCAACGTCTGCCCGCCAAAACAAATGACAATCGACCCTAATTTTTAAATTGCCGAGGACGAAAACTGCTACGAGATTTTAGTAACAATGAAAGAATTCTTTATATAAATGGAACTCTGATTGAACCATCTTCTTGGTTAAAAATATGGGTTGTTTTTAGTAAAACTCGTGCATTAGTTAGTCGCTGAGTTAGTCTTACTTAGAACCTAGATAGATTGAGATGAGGGCTGAACGATGATGACTTACGTCAGCAGAATAGCATAGATCGGTGGTATTCATTATCTAATAGATGATTATGTAAGGAAGGACTTGTTCTTTTTTGTTTTAAGTTAAAGAACTTAAAACAAAAAAGAAAATACGTTTATTTGCGGCAGAGGAGAAAGCTCCTCTGCCGCAAATAAACGTATTTTCTTTCTTTCTTTCTTACTAAGGAAGTTAACACCAAGATGACCGGTAGAAACACATGCTGATAAGGGTAGGAAAAACTAACTTGTTCTTATGCTTATATTATTTCACTCACACTTTGACGGGACTTTCACTGGCAGATGATTTGAGTAACTTAGGTTTATTTTCTTTTAGAAAAATAGTAAAGAGACATTATTGTTTTTCGAAATCCACGCGAACGAAGTCGCGAGCACAGCTAGTAGACAATAAAGTTCTAGTAGTTTCGATTCTTAATAAACGTCGGCTCATTGAGTATTTGAGGCAATAAAGCATATAAGTAGGTATGAAATATTGTTGATGTACGTTTTGCTTGTACACACAATGACATAACAAGCGATACTTACATTTCCTGTTGGCCTCTCATTGTACGGAAAGTCTACTGCTGCTTATACAAGGTGTAAACGACAATATACAGGGTTTTCGGAATTTTCCAAGCGTATCTGGAGGAAAACTACTCTAAATACTGAAGACAACAAATTTTACTCAAGTGAAACATTCCTTTATTTTTAAAAAGAAGCAAAACTGCATTTAAGGATTTTTGAAAATACGCTTGCGTCACCCGGGAATCGAACCGACTAAAATGCGAAAAAATAGCATCGTATACTTTTACGGCACTAATCAATAGAGTCAATTATAAGGATCAAATGTCCCTAGCTCGGAGTTTCCTTGCGTGATCGAATCAGAAATGAGGAGATCCGTAGGAGAACCAAGGTAACCGACATAGCCCGAAGAATTGCAAAACTTAAGTGGCAGTGGGCAGGGCACATTGCTCGCAGAACAGATGGCAGATGGGGCCGAAAGATTCTGGAGTGGCGACCGCGTACCGGAAGACGTAGCGTTGGAAGGCCTCCCACAAGGTAAACCGACGACCTTGTGAAGGCAGCAGGAACCCGTTGGATGCGAGAAGCACAAAACCGGTCGAAGTGGAGGTGCTTGGGGGAGGCCTATGTCCAGCAGTGGACGTCTTTCGTCTGAAATGATGATGATGATAGTGTGAGCCCCGGGAAAGGACATAGGATAGTTTTTATCCCGATATTCCCACGGGTTCGACACTTATGCGTGTGAAGCCGCGGGGCGCTGCTAGTGCTCCTTTACATTAGTATTGTCAGTGTTTTCATTTATAGTCGTACTTATTGTCATCACCACATTGTATAACGAGCACCCTAATTGCGTGTCATACTAGCAATCTCAATCTGAATCATTTTGAAGAATATTGCTAATCCATTGCTTCATATGTTCGAACAATTTGTCTGCTCAACAATGTAAATAACGCAATGAATGTTGTTGAACTGTCAAAATGGAAGCCATTGCTACTGATAGTGTGTTACAGTGTTAGCCCAGAGGTCTGCTTATTCTGGAATGTATAGCTCGATAATGTCGTGGTGTGTAAGTACAGACGCCAGCACATCAAGCGTCTACAATCTGTTAAATTTTTTTAATAGATTTTCAACTTTATTGCTAAAGCATAAGGTTCAAAGTTGATTGGGAAAATTTGACAGTTTCGGGTAGCTTGATGTGCTGGCGTCTGTACATAGAGGAATTAAATATGATTGAATGGTGTTATGTTGCTCTCCGACTCGGATGTTGTTTGTATTCGGGTTTTGATTGTGTAATAGCAATACTGCACCTACTGTAATAATTAAGCACTGTAACCTATAACTTATAGCATCGATTTGTTTTTTTTTTTTGATAGGTGGGTTAGGCCCTTTGCACACACACGTTAAGACTCCTGCAGACAAGCACAACGCGACAGCGCGACAAGCCTCTCTGTAGAACATTTCTATTAAATTTTTATGAAAACAGTCTGCGAGAGCCTTTATTCTTGTCGTGAAAAACTATGGTTTATTCGCCGTGTGTAGGCACGGTTTGTCAGTGTTGTATGGAACACTATGGAAGCTTGTTGACGGACACGTTATTTCTAGGGCGCGGTTTATACGCCGTACTGTAATATAATAATATAATATATATAATATAATATTCCACAACTATCACACAACGCCATCTAGTCCCAAGCTAAGCAGAGCTTGTGTTATGGGTACTAGACAACTGATAAACATACTTATATATTTCTAAATACATACATATTATAGATAAATTACACCCAGACACAGAACAAATGATCGTGCTCATCACACAAACATTTGTCCTGGGTGGGAATCGAACCCACGACCTCCGGCATAGCAGTCAGGGTCACTAACCACTAGACCATCAGGCCTGCCTAATGAAACCGTGCCGTGTACAGACAGCGTCAGAGAAAAGGAACCCTCTTTGGTTCTCTTTGGTTACTTACCAAAGGGGACTCATTACCAAAGAGGGTTCCTTTTCTCTGACGCTGTCCGTACAGAGGGCCTTATTTTAACGCTTTCAAAATGCTTTGGTTGCATTAGGTAGTGAATTGCATGCAATACAAAACTAGAGTATTTTTAGTGCAATCGATGCTAGTCCCAGCTGTTTCATATTATAAGCTATACTGTGTGTGAAGATAATCATTTTGGGAAGGTATAAGAGTTTTAATAGAGAATAGTGGTGGCCCAATAGATGAGGGGCTCGTGGCTAAATAATAACAGCCGCACAGGTCGATCGATCAGGCTAAACTACGCTTGCCGTGGTTGGTCTGTGGATGGGTGACCATATTTACATAACGAGACCATTCCGTGCCTCGGAAAGCACGTTAAGCCGTTGGTCTCGGCTGTCGTTCGCGGATCTTTGACAGTCGTTACGGTAGTCAGAAGCCCGAAAGTCTGACAACCAGTCTTACCAAGGTGTGTATTACCCAGTAACTGGGTTGTGGAGGTCAGATAGGAGTCGCTCCATGTAAAATACTGGTATTCAGCTGCATCTGGTTAGACTGCAAGCCGTTTTCACTAGTAACGGACGCGACTTACGAGTTGTCAGGTCGTAGTCTCGAATCCAGCCAGGCCCTTTACTTTGTGTAAATTATTTCAACAGCACTGCTCGCAAAACGGTGACAGCTCCGTGCTCTGTGGTGGCTCGGAAAACATCGTGAGGAAACCGGCATGTCCTAGGACCAAAAATTCTAAGACATGTGACATCTTTTTTTTTTTTTCTCTGTGGAAATCCTCCTGGACTTCCTCTATCGTGGGGGTGACAGAGGGGCATGCCGGACTCTTACCGGCTAAAACCACCGCGGTGTTCCACCTCTATCTATGGCCGGGGGTGCGGGATTCGCAAGAGCATTCACCGCTCAAGACATGTGACATCTACCAAAACGCACTGAGCCTGCGTGGTGGATTACGGCCCACTCCCTCTCGCCGAGAGGAGGCCTGTGACCCAGCAGTGGGAACATTATAGGCTGATTATGAAAACGGTTTTACTACACAAGTGCACAGAGCATCTTATGCTTAAAATTACATGTATACAGTAGCATAAAACATCAACACAACTTTTTTTCAAGCAAAATTATTTAAACTCCAAAAAAATATATCGAAAATTTAACCTGACTTATTTGCTTTACATTTCTCGACCACGTTTCTGGTATTACACAGGTGTTTCTAAATATTCTGAAACTGCTTCAAACGGTTTGTTCGCTTGGCCTTGCAGATTTTGCTGACGTCATCAATTTACGTCAAAATACACAAAACAATGTGCTATGTACAGTCAACAAAAGAGATAAGTATGTAGGATCGTCGGATATAGTTGAAGTTTAGTAAGAAACCGTTGGATGTTGTCGGCTGAAATTTAATTTGATAAATGAGCTGTTTGTTTTCTATTAAAAAGATACAATTTTATTCGAGAACATCCATCGGTTTCTTACTAAATTTCAACTACACACATCAAAAGTGTCTAGGGATCAACATATATTTTTGCAATAACTTTTCTCCTGATTGATATTAATTAAAATTTTCTTTAAGGATTCATCAAATAAAGTGTTTTCGTTTGTCACAGTAACGATAAACCAAGTCACCTTTGCATTAATAAAGAAATTTGCCATTTTCCTAATAAAGGGATTTTTGACATTTGAACCACTAACACAAAAGTTCGAAAAAAAGACTGAAATAACAGTTTTCTTTAAAATTTTATTGGGTAACTTAAACAATTAATAATCCGTGTTTCTACCGCGAACACTAACAACACAAGAACATCGGTTTGGCATACTCAAAATGAGTTCATCCAAATCACGCTGTGGAATGGCCGCCCATGTTCGTTGCAACAACAAAAAAAGGTCTTCTTGCGACTGGATACCCTCCATATTCGGCAGAGCTCTTCTCTGTAGCATATCCCATGCATGCTCAATCGGGTTCAAGTCTGGCGACTGAGCAGGCCAGGGCAGGACATTGATGTTAGCTGCGGCGAGAGTCTGTCTTACAACTCTTGCGGTGTGCGGTCGTGCATTATCATGCATTAACTGAAATAAGGGACCGATTTGCACTTGTAGAGGAACGATGACGTCTGATACAATCGTCTCAGCATAAATTTGAGCGTTGAGGTTGCCTCTGATCCAAATCAACTCAGTTCTTCCGCCGATCCAAATACCCGCCCATACCATGATGGTTCCACCACTATAAGGATGGACTTCCTGGCAGGATTTTAATCGCTGTTGGCGTCCAGGGGTTCTCCAGTGTCGTATACGTCTTGTATCCGGTCTCATACCAAAACGAGACTCATCAGAAAAGCACACGAAACGCCATTGTTCTTCTGCCCAATTTCTGTGTTCAAGAGCCCATTGATATCGAATCCTACGATTGTGCATTGCTATAGGTGGTACCCGTAGCGGTCTTCGGGAATGAAGGTTCACTTCATGCAAGCGGTTTCTGACTGTTTCGTCGCTAATTAAGTTCCCTGAAGAGTGATGAAGCCTCACGGCTAACATCAGGGCGGTTATTGTTGGAGCTCTTCGAGTTAAGATTTGAATGTATCGGTCTTGTCTCCGTGTGGTGCAGCGATACCGTCCTCCATGGCGCTCAGCCACGGTACCAGTGCTTCGGTAACGTGTCCAAAGTCGACTGATAACACTCTGACTTGTATTCAGAGCTAAAGCCACAGTACGTTGCCGGGAACCAGCTTCTATCATTCCCACGGCTCTGAGCATTTCTTCCCTGCTTAAATGACGTCGCCGCTCCATAATAACGTTGGTTTTAATCAGTAGTAGGGAAACAGTAGCACTAATAATTTCTTCAATGCGTTGTATGTTTTTATAGGGAAAATATTGACAGCTGATTTTCATCTTTTACTCGAATTTGATTCACAGTTCCTGATTCAAATTATGAAATGCACCAAAAAGGATCCATATAAATTTATAAAATCATAAATTTATTACAAAGCCACATCTCAATCTCAAGAAATCCGCATAAAAATGCTTGATCCCTAGACACTTTTGATGTGTGTATATCCGACGACCCTGCATACTTATCTCTTTTGTTGACTGTAGGTACATTATTATGTACCACATAACTTTACTCTTTATTAACTTTTCATTGAAGAACTACATTTTAATTTTTTTCTTTCATGACTGTTGACCACGTTGAATCATGATTTATAAATAAAAGACCACATTGATTTTTTTCTGAATATAATGTTTAAGCTAACGACACTTAAAACAATAGTCATAATATGTACATGTATAGGTATAAAAAACTGCGAAAAGAAAAGAATCATGCGCATCAAAAAATTTGTCCGCATCGCTGTCAACAGGAACAGTGCCCAAAAGGCTGGTAGAAATTGAAATTGGTTTGGCAATTTCCGAAAACACATACCTGTCTAAATAAAATACACTTGAAGTAAGCTGCAGGCAAGAATTATTAAAGACCATAGTAAATGAAGCCTAATTTTAAGCTAAATAAAAATAAATCCATAAATGTTAAATGATTAGGAAAATCGACTAATTAACTTTAGGGTTTTAAGTCCGCTACTAACAAACGGAGATTCGTTGCCTTTTATAATAGTTATAACGTCTTTGGATGAAGATATGAAAATTAGTAAGTCCAAGGTCGGTAGAAGATAAACCACGCATGTAACGAAATGCAGTATTGAAAACATTACAAAATTTCATTTTTGTAAATAAACGAATGCACTATCTTGAAATATCAATATTGAAGACCGGGACAAAGGACATTTCCTATTTTTTAAAAATATTAAACTATCTCTTACACGTGTATAGGTATTATCAATTTTAATGATAACTTAGGTACGCCAGCACTTCAAGCAACTACAATCTGTCAAATTTATTTAATAGATTTTCAACTTTATCGCTACTTTGTAAGGTTCAATGTTGATTGAGAAAATTTGGCAGTTTCGGGTACCTTAATGTGCTGGCGTCTGTACAAATTTAATTTTTTTATTAATCCTATATGGACGATTAGTTTCTGCCCGCGACCTAATTCGTGTGGTAGTCAACCCAAGTCACCGTGGTATACAATATACCCTTCGGCACTCGACAATAGTGTAGCTTTCAGCCAGTAAAAAATTTTTCGAAATTGGATACTTAATTGCGTCACACACCAGCAGTAGGAATGGATTTCATTTTGACAGTTCAACAACATTCATTGCAGTATTTACGTTGTGAACAGACAATTTTTTCTAACATATGAAGCAATGGATATGCAATATCCTTCAAAATTATTCAAATTGATATTGAACACTATCAATTTTAGGGTGCAGTATTTTCAGAGATTAGCTCCTACATTCAAACATACAAACTTTACCTCTTTATAATATTAGTGTATAAAAGTAAAACCCTAAGTATGTGACCTTGAGTTTTGTGGGACTTAAAATATTTCTTCCTGATTTTCTTTTTGTTGACATTAAAAACCAGGAACGCAAATCTTTTAACAATAAACAATTAAAGTTGTTCGGTGCATACAATTATCTTTTTAATGATCCTAATCAAAATTTATATAAAATTCAAAGTCCTGACTGACTGATATAACAACGCGCAGCCTAAATCGCTGGTCCTAGAGACAAAAAACTTGGAGGGTGTGTTCTTTGTGAAGAGTAGGTATCCACTAAGAAAGGGTTTTTCGAAATTCCACCCCTAAGAGGGTGAATGGGCGTGGGTGAAATTTCACGCGGACAAAGTCGCGGGCAGAAGCGAGTATTAATTAAATAAAATGGGTCAGTAGTACCTAGTTATAAATGTAGAAACAATGTCATTACACATATATTGTGTTAAACTATGAACAATTATGAGGAATATTATAGATGAATATTAACTACTTACCTACCTATTTGTATGTGTTTCCCTTTAAAAAGATATATTTAAATTCTGTGGTTTTAATCAAATACATTAGGAAAAAACCTGCAACCTTGAGCTAATAATTTCCTACAAAAAAAAAACCATATACGGAACAATATATCCTTTACATTGTCATAATTAGGCCGTATAATTGGTACCTACAGTCAGTCGTAGCAATTAGCTAACCCATCTTTGCATATAATAATATTTACAAATAAATAAAATATAAAAGAATTATAAAATTATATCGCTTCGTATTCTAAAAAATCTCATCCATATATCCAAAGGTGGGTCAGCTAATTGGTATATTCTGACTGTACTCATATAAACATAAAGTCAATAGGTAAATTACGTCTCATTTTACGATATTGACAAGTAATACGTTAATAACTGGTAACATTATTGGCTTGAACTTATGATAATGTAGCCAAAAAGCACCCTTCATGATGTAAAATTTCTCTTATAAATGAAAAAAAATCGTTTTCAAGATACTTTTAAACATGCGATTCAATAGGAGCTCCCGGTTTGTATGGACACAAAAATGCACGTGCATTATTCGACGAACACAGTACTACCACAGTCGACCAAAGAAGCCCTAAATGTTTCTCAGCATAATCCTAATGTATGAACACAAAACCAGGAAGCTCCATGTACTTACACCTGTACTAATAAGGTCTAAAATCGCTTGGCAAATCCAAACAATTGCGTTGTCAACAAACTTTTGTCGTAACAAGAAATTACGTTGCACATTCTAATTATTATTTTGTGGTAACAATACGTAATTTAACCTGTGTGGGACAGTCCCATAAACTGGTTTTCCATCTGGTTTCGGACATGAAATCGGGTCAAGGATTAGATTCTTTACAAAAGGGACCGAGGTCCGGTTGTTGCATTATTTTGGCCACCCTACACGGAACTGTATGGGACTTGTATTATTATTCCCGATATAATTTTATGCAGAATTATTGTGGGGTATAATATTATGAAGAGTGATCTGCTGAATTAGAAAAGATGAGAAAGAAATACTGTTCTTTGCAGAAATACACTGTGAATAAATTGGCGCATAAGGGGTTGTGAATATGAATCTTACCCTTTTACTGTATTATGATAAATCTGATTCCAATAACGTTACCAACTTGACTTGCTATCATTAGTTAGTAATTTGATTCTGTACCATTAGTAGTTTAACATTTGAGTATGGATATACCTTGGGATAAACTATTTAATAATTATTTCAATTATAGTTGTACAAGACATGGTTAGACTAAGATTTTTCCAAAGAAAATAAAACTTTCAGTTTCATAAATCAATTCACTGACATATAAAATAACACATCACGACAGTTCTCCCCGTAGGGTTCGGCAGAGAAGACCTATAGGTAGGTGGAAACCTTCTTGTTACAGTCATGATGTGCAGCTGTCGAATATTTCTGTTTTGTACTCGTGATTGTATTTTGTTTTTATATTAAGGCCTTTGCCCAGCAGTGGGACAGCATGGGATAAACAAAAAAAATAATTAAGGACTGATTATTCAATCGACAGATAATGTTTATCCGTAGAATAAAATTGATGTTTGACATTTTTTGTGTGAAATAGCTGTCAAAATTTCAAAATTATTCCTCCGATAAAATTTAAGGGCTAATTTTTCAATCATGTGATAACTTTATTCGAGGAATAATGTTGAAAGTTATTTCATACAAAAAATGTCAAACGTCAATTTTATTCCTCGAATAAAAGTTATCTGGCGATGGAAAAATCAACCCTAAGTCGAGTTAATTACTTATCTTTTTGTTTGCACATATTTCTGTGACAAATAAACCTATTTTTCTTTATTTCTATAGCAGACCTTTCATCAGTTGTGTTAGGTCACTTAAAGCCCATACACATGCATCTGTTTATTTTATTGTTACATCACAAAAGCAATAAAAATTAACACTTTTCCAAACGATCTAATTCACAAAAATTATGCAATTCAATGAAAGTTGTCATCCGTGAATAGCACCAATAACTGTTCAAGTTGGCTACGTAATTTTTATGGCTTCTGGAACTTTTAATGGCTTATATTTGATTAATGACATGACAATTTCCTTTAGTTTACCACCGTTGAGCAACACGAAGGTACTCATTGCCATTTAGTACTGAGACATAAATTTTAAGAAGTACTTCGTTGCGTGATGAACTGATGATTAATGGCCGTTTTACACCGTTTCGACATTTTGTTAGGCTTATGTCGCACCTGGAGTTTGTGGTAATATTAATTTGTCTGGTTAGGTGCAGCAAATTCTGCTTCTGACATTATTGTTTTGCATTATGCTATGCATACGTACTTTGTAGGTATTTAGCTGCTTTCTGTAGCGTAGGTTTATGTTAAGGATTTGTTCCATATTGTACGCTAATGGGCTTATAACTATAAGTATGTACTTGACAAAATCATGCAAGGCAGTTATGGTCTTTGACTCATCCATTGCGTCATATGTTTGAAACATTTGTCTGCTTAACAATGTAAATAACGCAATGAATTCTGTTGAACTGTCAAAATGAAATCCATTGCTACTGATAGTGTGTTACACAATTACTTTGCAGCTCTCATTTAATTTAGGAGCTTAATATTGTGGCTAAGTAATAAAAGCCGCATGGGTCGATCGATCAGGTTAAGCTACGCTTGCCGCGGTTGGTCCGTGGATGGGTGACCATCTTTACCAAGACCCCTCTGTGCCTCGGAAGGCATATTAACCTGTTGGTCCCGGCTATCATTCGTGGATCTTTGACAGTCGTTACGGGTCATCAGAAGTCCGAAAGTCTGACAACCAGTCTTACCAAGGGGTATCGTATTACCCAGCAACTGGGTTGTGGAGGTCAGATAGGCAGTCGCTCCATGTCAAATACGGTTAGACTGGAAGCCGCCCCCAACATAGTTGGGAAAAGGCTAGGCAGATGATGAATACTTTTAATGAACATTTCAAATAGCCTCAGTCAAATCCTTTCATTTTCAAAATCCCTAAAGATTGACTAACGGCCGAAATTAATAACCAATCTAATCCAATATCTCTAGATTAAAGATCGAAAATTCAATCCAGATTTATAGTAAAGTGTAGCAAAAAACGATCCGCGGATTGCAACTGCAATCTTTCCAACCAATCTATCTTTGAGAGGACGGATCACAGATTACAGATTGACCTCTGTTCGAAAATGACAGTTTGAGTGTGTCAATAACCTATCCGTTGAATTTGACGTTTGTTTTGATCGGTGTAAACAATCCAAATCTTAATCTTAGAATTTCCTTGGATAGAAGATTGACTTCACGGATTTCATTTGAAAAATGGCACTGTCAATATTCTCCAGTGATAGTGATATGGAAATACTGGCTCAATTATCGGATTGGGATAATACCAATAGTGACGCTGGTGAAGAAATAAGACGTCAACGTGCTTCTGCGCCGAGAATTAAAAGGGGGAACTACATGCAAAGTCTGGATGATGCGGAGCTTACCTTTAGGTTTAGGCTATTAAAATTAGCAGTAAATTTACTGCTGACTGAAATTATGCCTCTCGTTGATGTAACCTCATCAAGATAAGTTTCAAATACATAGTAAAAAAAAATTAAACAAAATTATTTAATTCTACACCAAAAATGAACAATATTTATTATTATCAAATCAAATATTCACATGTATACTATGCTCTCCCCACATAATACCCAATGGTCTTGAGTTTCCCCGCAGTTAGGGGAAATTCCCACATGTTGGCAACGCTGCTACTCGGGCACCACGCCATAGATAATAAAACGCGTCCTGGGTTTTAACCGTGTCTTGACATTCCTTTTTACCTAATACGTTTTAAATTTATTACAAATTTTTTCGCATTAATAGAATTGTTATGTCGTTCGGTAAATATATGTATTAAACATCCATAAAATAAAATTATAAAACCTATTTATGCTTAGCTTTTTATTATTACAAACAAACGAACCATGTCTATTTTTATAAAATTTTCTTAAAACGGAATGACGAAGAGGGAAAGGGTTTCAAGATATCTGCGGATTGAGCGACAGCAGGCACGTCATTTTTCGATATTAGGACGCGGGTTGGAGATCGATCCATAGATTGGTATATATCGACGATCGATTTATATCTTGGCTCATGGATTCAATATTAATTTCGGCCGTAAGTTGACCTCTGTTAGTTTATTTCGGAATAATCTGCCTTTTTCTTAGAACGGTCTATTAAAAGTTCGGTCCTAGTAGGTGGTCCTATTAGATTCTTCTTGGTATTTGTTTACTCTATAGCCGTCCAAAACTTGATTAGGGCTTTGCCGATTTATTATTTAAATATCTATTTGTTCGGTTACCTTTATGGCGGCAACTGATTGATTTAAAAATCCATTAAAGACTACCGAGTCAATTATGTAAACCCACCAATTAAGTTATGATTATTTCAATTTAACAGATCCGCGGCAAAAGATAGCACGATCATTACATTTTCCGTATTGTGCCGTACCTACCTATTTTTTAGAAAAACAACATGTTTTTACGAAGTTGCAATAAAACGCAGATAGTGACAATATTGCGTAGTAAACAGATCGTTCAAAACATCACCAAGCTTACGAAACAGGTTTGGTTGTTTTGCGCCGCGACGACGCTCCCCTGATCTGCGCGAATCTAATCTTCCAATTTGATTTGTTCACTAAAGGTGCCGCGGATGTGTTGGTTCCGTATTAGATATAACTACAAATACAATACACAGTATACTTTTGTGACTTACATTTACATAGCGTTGATCCCATTTTCAGCCTTTCAGGCTGGTCTTTGACATGGGTAATGTTTGTGTAGCTTTATATAATGAACTATGTATTTATTGAAACTATAACATCTAGTTACAGAGTTTTAATGGAGTATCCATACAATTTCTTCTTTAAATTCTCAATTTTCTTAGTTTCCTTTTAGCTTTTTTTTGTATTAAGAAAGAAAGAAAGAAAGAAAATACGTTTATTTGCGGTGAAAATGACGCAAAAAGAACAAAAACACAAAAAATAAAATAAAAAGGTAGGGGGCGTAGCTATTTGGATATCGCGGTTTCGCACTACATCCGATCCGAATCCGAATTAAAGATCCGACTTCAATCCGAATTGGAATTGTTCTAAATTCGGATGGATAGAGTTCGGATCTAGTGCAAAACCCCTCATACAAATAGGACTATGGTCACTTTGGACCGGCATTTCTCGGATTCGGATCGGACATAGTGCGAAACTGCTCTTACCTACCGTTGGCAATTTTCGTCGGTTACATAACATAACATAACATAACCAGCCTATAATGTTCCCACTGCTGGGACGCAGGCCTCCTGTCGGTAAGAGGGAATGGGCCGTAATCTACCACGCGGGCCCAGTGCGGATTGGTAGATGTCACATGTCTTTGAATTTTTGGTTCTAGGACATGCCGGTTTCCTCACGATGTTTTCCTTCACCGTTTATTAAAAATTTCGTCGGTTATTAAAAAAAAATAGCTGTTCCATACCGATAAGTTATTGCACTTGTCTATGAAACAACTGATTTTTTTTTTGATAACCGACTTTATGTTTCTACTTTTAAGGGGTGCCAACTTAAAAGTAGAAAAACGTCGGTCAAGAATAATGTGCTGAATTCATGGTTATAGTTTGCGTGTCAAAGTCCCTACCTTCCTTTATCTATATATATAAATAAAAACTTTTTTACAAAAAAAACAACCGACTTAAAAAAAAAACACTACAAAGTGAAAAATAACTTTAATTTCGGAAGTCGGTGTCTTTGGTTCCGCATTTTCGTTTTTTGACACCGACTTCCGAAATTAAAGTTATTTTTCACTTTGTAGTGTTTTTTTTTGAAGTCGGTTGTTTTTTTGTAAAAAAGTTTTTATTTTTCACTTTTTAGTTGTACCTACCCCACATAAATTCAATTAACACTAGTGCATAGAAGAATTGAAGACACAACTCGAAGAATCATCAAAATTCGCATAGAAATGCCGGAGATGCAGTACATTTATGCATATAACTTCGTACATAAGAATAATTACCTAATGTATTATATACTAAAACCTTCCTGAAAGTATGTAGATCACACTAATGAAAGAATTATCAAAATCGGTTCAGTAGTTTTTGAGATAATCGCGGACATACAAACATACATACATACATACATACATACGGGTCGAATACAGAACCTCCTTTTTTAAAGTCGGTTAAAAAGAAACCCGTTTTCCGTTGTCACGACATAACATGAAAACGGCTGGACCGACTTCGATGAAATTTGGTATAGAGATAGTTTGAGTCCCGGGAAAGGACATAGGATAGTTTTTATCCCGATATTCCCACGGGATCGACATTTACGCGGGTGAAACCGCGGGGCCCCGCTAGTATCTAGATATTAAGTATAGTTTATTTGAAATGTCAAAATAAAACGTCAACTAAGTGCAGACGCCAGCACATCAAGCTACCCGAAACTGTCAAATTTTCCTAATCAATTTTGAACCTTATACATTAGGTATAAAGTTGAAAATCTATTACAGAAATTTGACAGATTGTAGTAGCTTGATATGCTGGTGTCTGTACATAATTGAATCTCTTCATCCTTTACAACAAAACGGATAGCTTGTAACACGAATTCCTCAAAAAACGTCACCATTATAATGACGTAAATTACGTAAACGTAAAGATAAATTGTAAACATGATAGAAGCGAAGATTATTCAAATAGTCACACTATTTTTTGCATAATACCATTCATTTTTTTCTCGTAAGAATTTTGAGGTAATTACTCATGTCAAATAAACTAATTATAATTAGCATTTACTATGATCCCGTGGTACCGTTATTTAAGAGAAAGGCTCCGCTTTCAAACTGCAGTGAGTGAAAGGTTTATTTCATAATGCACGCACTGGTTCGCGTCTGCGCGCACGCATAGATGCAGGAAGCGCACGATTTGATTTGTATCTTGTTTTGTTCGTTTTTGGAGATGGCATGTCCGAGAGTAAAGTATGGTACTTTTTTCATTAACATTATAATGGCATGTTGAGCATTCCATGGGCAGTTTTATTTATATTTGATTACAATCGTAGTAAAATGCCTTGAAACTAGTTTTATTCCGTAAATATTATTTACTAAACGGCGGTTTTTCAATCGCCAGTTAACTTTTATCCGACGAGTATATTTTTTTGTAATTTTGACAGTTTTTCTATGGACAATCTGTCAAAACGTCACATTTATTCTCCAGGTAAAGGTTATCTAATAATTAATTGAAAAATCGGCCCAAAATCCAATATGATTTGATTCAAGATTTTAGACTTATTCCTGATCCTATTATTTAACCCGCACCCTAATTGCGTAACACATTATCAATCAAATTCTGATTCATTCTGAAGGATATTGCTAATCCATTACTTCATATGTTCGAAAAATTTGTCTGTTCAACGACATAAATAACGCAATGAATGTTATTGAACTGTCAAAATGAAACCCATTGCTACCGATAGTGTGTTACGGAATTACCCCGCAGGAGTAAAGTTCTGCCCAAAATTAAACCTCGACAAATGCATGGTTAAACTGAAGTTATTACAGGTGTAACTTTGTTCCTGGTTTATTACATTTTGCGGGACACTTAACGCTCCTCGACGTAATACCAATAAAACTTCTATTGTGTCTCGTTCAGTGTCGTTCATTGTTAATTGAGAGGCAAGTTTGTTTGATATCGTAATTTTTGTAAGCTCAATATTTTTGCCAAATTTAATTCGACCTTTTTTATAATCTTCGATATCCGGTATATTATGCATTAAAAGATTAATAAGTTGGCAACCAGATAGTGTGATAACTGGATCAATAACTTTTTCTGAAACAACGCAATCTTAATCGCTAAAAATCCAAGCCTTTATCTACTTTTTAGTGGCATTGCGTTGCGCGTACGCATTGCAACGCGTGTCATGCAACTTTCTATTTTGACGGGCCCCGCGACCTGCGCGCAACGCGTTTTGCGCCGGAAAAACGTTGCATTAGAAAGTTTTTTTTTGTTTGCAATGCAAAGTGACTAAGGCTTTGTGTTGACTATTTTACTAATCGTGTCCGTTATTTGTGATGAATTTTTGTATTTGCAAGTGTTTAGGAGTGCGTAGGTAACTGTACAGTTATTGTCGAAATATAAGTACCTACAACAAAGGAAAGTCAATCAATCAACTCAGTCTATCGCAGTCCACTGCAAGACAGGCCTCCCCCTGGCTGCGTCACAACACCCTGTCCTCCGCCTTCCGCATCCAGTCTATCCCGGCCACTTTTTTGAGGACGTCAGTCCATCTAGCTTCCACCACACTACGGTTGCCGATACGCGGTTTCCGCTCCAGGACTCGTCTGCCCCATCAGCACTTTACTTTGCGTTTTAAATTTTACATCACTCCTCTCAAAACATCGTGAGGAAACCGGCATGTCGTAGAGCCAAAAATTCGAAGACATGTGACATCCGCCAACATGCACTGGGTCCGGATGGTGGATTAAGGCCCATGTCCTCTCACAGACAGGAGGCCTGTATCCTAGCCACCTTAAGGTCGTCTGTCCATCTAGCAGGGGGCGTCCCACGCCCTAAGAAAGTGTAGTAATAGTAATTGGTAATCGCAAGAATTCAACAGTTTATGCATACCATAAACTGTTGTGTTTGTTTAACTACGAGTACCTTACTATGGTTAGGCAGTCAAAACTTAAACCGCATAAAAGTTAAGAACCCCACAAGTCACAGTACTGTTATTTATTGGCAATAACTTTTAATAACCAACAAGCTGTATCCAACACCTGTTCAATTCAAATAAAAACTAATTTGGTACCCACACAAATAAACCGCCATGCACTTCGTCATTGCATCTAGTTGTCGTGTGGGAATTTAGAAAACCCGTTCCGTAGTGCGTCCGATTTCGACACCGACTTGCGTAATACAACGTACGTTAGGAATCTGAGGGCCTGGTACACACGCGCGAAAGCCGCACCTTGCGATGCAGGCCCCGCACCTCTTTTTGGTGCAAGTAGTGGAAGACAAAAGGCGACACGACACGCCTATGAAACACGGTTGAAAGCTTATTTTTTATGCCTTAAATATTTGTTGGAGAATCCTCTACCAAGTCTAAGTGCGGTTGAAAGGTCAGCCGCAAAACAATGATTTGTCATTGAAATTGATAATATACGCAGAAAAGTGACATGATGATGAATTAAACTTATCACATCCGCACAATCGAACCTTACATTATCACAATAGTGTTATAAAATACATTACTATGTGATGGCGCCGCCTCCGTCTTGCAAAGCTAGCACGTGTAGAGTATAATTTTATTTAAATGGTGTTTTGGATATCCGGGCACCCGTTTTGGGGAGCTATTACTCATTACTTATACATTAGTCATGGATCGATTTATGTCGGAAGAATCTCATTGTTTTGATTTTTGATTTGTAGCATATTGATCTTCTGATTTGTTTTGCGCAATAGGTTTGGTAAGGTGGATAGAATTACACGTGGATACACTGCAGGAAAAAGATATCGATTTATGTCATACGATATTTTCCTTAAATAAACATCCAAAATTGATATCTGAGAATTTCAAAATAAATTGGACACCAAATAACAACAATCGAACATCAGAAATAAATAAAATACACAAATTGGATATTGAACGCAGCGGTAAAATCAATTCTACGTAGTGCTACGAAATTCGTAACCGCAAAACCAAGTCCCGTTTTGGACGTACAAAGTGCATACAGATGTGGCTACGTTGCGGTCCGTGAATGTGCTACCAGCTTTACAACTAAATGCATTTTCTACTGTCGTCCAACTGAGTTGACCTAGAAAGGCGGGCGTTGTATGAGGAAGTTTTTAAGTGCCCGAATTGTGTATCTGCCTAGATTTATCTGACCATAGACCGAAGGGTGTGTACAGTGTGATAAATGGTTTTGATTATAACAATAATAACCGTGTAGGCACTGAAAAATTGCATGTTCAACTAATTAAAAGGTCATCCATGGATATTGCTCAAAGTGGTCTATATTATTATTTGAAAAACAAATCTTTCCTAATTAAAACATTCAATTCATTAGCTTTTAACGAAACAAAGACAAACAATTATTACGCCAAAACATTAGAAGCACCAGTTTCTAAGGTCTAAAATCATTTCAAACATTCTCCTAACGTGAGTTTCCAATAAAGCAGTTCGTACGTTCGTAGCGCGGCGTAGCAATTTTCAGTACATTCTATATTATACTTATAGTTGTATAGGTGAGGGGGGAAAGGGCCAAGAGGCGAAGAGCGGTGGGAACTCAGTGCAATAGTTACGAGCCGTTCGATGCAGGCCTTTGTTTAAGCACCGTTAGGGGCCCGGGCATGGCACAGAGCAAAGTTATTATAATAAGTACAGTTGTACCAATTTTAAATTTCGAAATGGTTATCGCCGGTTTTTGAAGAAACAAAAACCGGCCAGTCGCAAGTGTGAAAAACTTTGTTACAACTATTAAATCTCTTTCATGAATTAAAAGCTAATAAAAATGAAAAAAAATCTTCGAATGTTAAATATTGTAGTTAAAGTATACATCTATATTAAAAGGTCGTGCTATAATTTTACTTGTGATCTCGATCGTAAATCGTACCTAATTGAGGCGTATAAACAAACAATATAAAAATAGGTCGAGTAATAGAGCTATAAATTAATGTAGATCAATCGACGTTTTAAATAAGCTCTTGTAAAGTTTTCAATATATTTCCTTTGAAAACGCGAAGTTTCACTAGTTGAATGAATTTCACAACATGCAACGAGAGACTAGTTGCATGTTTTGTTTACAATGAATGTTTGGCATTGTTACGTTAAGAAACTTTTCCATTTCAAATTATAATACTTAGTCGTGGTATTTGTAACCCATTGTAAACCACAGCCTAAAATCCAAAATTGCTGTATTAACTAGAAATCATTATACATTCAAATAAAGCATCGACAAATTTTATTCGACACATTTTATTATGTCATCAAGATACATTAAAAGAGCTATAATCATACTGGTGTCAGTCGATTTCAATTACTCTGTGGCGCGGCTGCAGAGTGACCGCTGCGTCAGTTTGCGCAACTCAGTGCAGCCGCCCCCCGCGCGCCTCTCTCACCGCGCGGCTAGTACGCTTGCGCGTGTGCTGCATGCCGGAACCGGGTCGCAACCGAAATTCTACTTCGACCAACCTATCTAGGCCTACCCCACGCCTCGTGTTAACTCCTAATTGCCCCAAAAAGGGGACACTAATAAAGCCATCGTGGTTCAAAGTTAACTGGCTCAGTGTACTGCACGCATGCAAATATACAGTTAGGCTGTAGCTGATGGAAATCGAATCGATAACGTATTGACGGTCGGTGCAGTGTGCGTACCTTTGTTAGACGGCCGTTATAACCTGCCACGGACTCTCCGGTGAAGAGTGCGGTAGTGTGTTATCCGCGAAGGTGACGACTGGATCGTACTTTGTTTAGTAAACGAATCACGGTTCGGTGACTACCAATTATGCAAATGTAAAACACGTTATTGTTCATTCCGCTGAAGTAGGAAACGAAACTTTTGAAGTCTTTCAACGACTATTTTGTGTGACGTTAATATCAAACCAAAGGCACTTTGTGAACTAGGAAATTGAATTACTTCAAACTGAAATATTCACATTGTGATCTCAAAAAATCCACGAAGACGTTGAAGAAGGAGAAAATGAATAAAAAACACAAGAAATCAAGGTACCTACTGAATGACAAATTCGTGTCAAATAGATTTGACGTAGCTTATTTGTCAAAAGGATAATAAGAAAAACTTTGGCACAGAATTAGGAAATTCACTTTGAAACATTCGTTGTGTTTTATACTTCTGAAATGTGGGTAGTTCCTTTTGAGTTCCGTTTCTTTGACTGCTTCACCTTGCACTTAGGTTGCGATTGAGCTTTTTCCGACAAAGTTTCTTTTTGTATTTTTTTTTGCCTATGTCCCGTGATTATTCTTATGGTTTTTATAGCTTACTTTAAAACTGTCGCCAATTTCTTTATCGTTAGTATAGTGTCGTTTCTGTTATATTTCATGTTTGTTCGAAACATATGTTATTTCTTCTACTATTATATTATGCGCAACAAGCGGAAGATGACTTGCGTCTTCTTTCATAATAAAACTATCTTCATTCTATATTTACCTTGCCTTACATTTACATCACTAACATTATCTTCCAACAATTAACTAATCCCCATTAAAAATTGAACTAAATCCTTATCGTCTAAATGGGTAGTTTTGCCACGTTTTGAATCCATTTGAATATTAAATTTTACAACTTCTGCGCTCGTATTATTACGAGATTGTTGGAATAACCCTTTAGAATGTAGGCCTTAGTACTTAGCTTAGCCTCAATATGGTTCGAATTTTTAGTCGGCACTAGGATTTTTTATTTTGCATGTTGCTGCATTGAATTCGTTAATGATGAGGTTTCATCTTGTGGTGGAATTGATAATTACTGTTTCGTTTTTAGCCTCACTTCCATTGTTTAAGTTCAACGAATAAATAATGCGTCATTTAAGAAATACGAATCTGTTACAGAACCCTCTTGCAAATAATGACGTACTTATTCATGAACTGAAATATAACTATGGATACTATTTCAAATTCGGGCAAGGAAACTTCATACATTAAAATAATAATAATACCTAGACGTGAAACTGAAAGCCGGAAAACATAGTAATTACAGATACGTGACAAGGAAACAAAGGTCTTGAATTATGCAGCGCCATTATTAATTAATAGTTAGTTTCGAAGTACAGTGAAGCAGAAGCAGGTTAATGGGTCGATCAATAGTTGAACACTTACGTAGCTGCACCTTTTACTATACTTGCATATGGATGTATAGCTCTTATTACTATAGATATAGGATCTGTTTTGGGAGCTTTGTAACTTGCAAACGATAGAGATTTAGTTACTATTGCAATCGAAATAAGTATTATAGGATCTAAAGTTGATGGAGTTTCTTCCAACCTATTATTGGTTCCAAAATAAGATGGAGTTAAAATAGGAAAACAGAATAGCATAATGACTATAAACATAGAAGATGCAGATGGTCCGAATGTTCAGCTTGGTTTGAAGAAATTAATAAACGTAAAATTTCCAAACGAAGGGTACTAGCAGGTAGTAGCAGTATGTTATGTACCTCCTTATTTATATACATTTAATAACAAGTTTTCCAGCAACGACCAAATAAACGAAAATGAAAGGTCAGATAAAGACAAAAATGCCATGGGCTAGGTACACTTACGCCCACACTAGCCCTCAATAAGTTCCCTCCTTTAACATTATCCGGGGCTCAGTCGTGGGAATCCAGGGTATTACGTATTCAGCGAGCGGGTGGCATCGATCATGCATCGGTTGTTCACCCCACGACCTTCGACCAGCCCAACAGCCCAACCGAGCCTCGAACGATGAAATTATAGATATAACCCTTTATTTTATTAGACTATTTTAACATTAAGTTTTGCTCGCGCCGCCCTGAAAATACGAGGTGTTTGCACAAACATATCTCCGTTATCGAGCTTTTTGTTTTGCGAGGATTCCGGATGAGGTGATGGATAAAATGTATTATGTGCTTCCTATTTTATCATTCTTTTACTTTTACGGAATATACATTTTGAAATCAGCTTTTGATTTCGATGTTGGTTTTTGTAATAGGAGGAAAAAAATCTGGGTCAGATTTATATTAGCTAGAACTGAAAATGAAATAAATTATATGAAAATATTTAGGCTGATGAATGTTTCTCAATAAAATTCTCTTTTCGTTTTGGAAGCTTAAAATCAAGTAGTCACGTAAGCTTTCTATTACAGGGCAGGTATACGAGGCGGCCCGGGCATGGACTCCCAGCAGCAACAGTACTGCCTAAAATGGAACAGCTTCGGTTCAAACCTTGCCACTTCGTTTGCGAACCTGTGGAATTCGGAGAGTCTCGCCGACGTCACTCTGTACTGCGAAGGTAAGTCGAAATTGTGGAAATACTTTTACTTTCAGAAAAAAAACTTCATGAAAGATCACGATAGTTGTTAGGAATCTATAAACGAGATTAAAATCGATTCTACAAATAACGTGATCGAGATAACATATAGAAAACTGTATGCTGTATACATGGTAACAAAATAAATAGTATAATTAGTCAATGAACACAACATTGCAAAACTAATAAAAGGTCATAAAAAGCAATACTAAACAGCAACTAACAATGAAGTCGGTTAAAAACAAAAGACTAAATGAATTTGCAGTTTAATCCGGGAATTGAAAAATCGAGGCCAATGGCGCATAAATAACATTAGTCGATACTAACTAAAAAATGTCACTAGTTTGCTAATTGCCTCAGTCCATTTTACAATAAATCGAGGCCTTTACGTTAATGTCCTTTATTTCAATGCCTTTGAAAGAAAAAAAAAAAAAACGCGGATATGCAGCCATTTTGCACCAAACAATGAATCGATGAAAGACAATTGGGGTGTAGAAAAAGATAATGGTGCAGTTTTTTTTTTTCGAGAACGCAAATTTAGGTTAGCTCGTTTTGAAGAGGCCGTATACTACAATCGATATAGTATATTGGAAGGAAAGTGACAACTGTAACGGTGGAGGTGATTCAACTTTGAATCAATATGTCAATTGTCAACCAAATTAATTTATTATGTTGTCCTGTAAATTGTTTCCCTGAATATTTGTGATTTATATTTACAATACTTTTTCCTGTACATTACTAAATCATCGTACCTAATATTCTTTCCATTCGAAGTAAAACCACAAGGTCTAAAAACTACAGCTACAAATTCTTGACCCATGAGTCAATTAAGACAATATTTAGCGTTCCACAAAAAGTCATCCATATTTTTTCTCTATTCAATTCGTTGCTAAGCTAGCAACTTCATAATTTATGAATAGAAGATCGTAAACTTTCCGACCGTAGCGTAGCCTGCCGGATGTCAAACGATCAAATTATAACTAATTCACGCTTAAAATGAACTCTGCTCGATTATTTAATGGGATTCTCGAACGATGATCTTTGAGATTAAGTAGCCATTGATCACGAACAGTTGTTAAAAGTTGAATTTTTTTTTTGGCCTTGACTTTTGCAGTTATTTTTTTAAACCGAATTATATATTCATATTTATCTCCGTGGCACTTTTATGATTATGACGTGTCATCATGAATGGCGGACAGCAGTGCATTAATCTATACTAATATTATAAAGAGGTAAAATTTGTAAGTTTGTATGTTTGTAAGTTTGTATGTAGGGGGTAATCTCTGGAACTACCAGTCGGATTTGAAAAATTCTTCTTGCATTTGATAGCCCAATTCTTGAGGAAGGCTATAGGCTATTTAACATCACGCTATGACCCTTAGGAGCCGAGCAAAAAGTAAAAAAGAACGTTAAGTGATAGCGCGGGCGGGTGATGCGATACGACGGGGTGGCTCGGGGGAAACAAGAAGTTTCACGCGAACGAAGTCGCGGGCTGAAGCTAGTGTCTAATATGGGGTTTACTTTTTGTACCTTTTCAAATGAGTTAATGTCTTTATTTACGTACCTATACTCTCAATTTTGCGGAATTACTTGTTTAATCTTTGTTATTATTAAATGCTCCTTTTTACTTTTTGTAAAAATATTTTCTTTTATATATTATATATTTTTAAAATTTTCTATACTAATATTATAAAGAGGTAAAATTTTTAAGTTTGTAAGTTTGTATGTTTGTAAGTTTGTATGTAGGGGGTAATCTCTGGAACTACCAGTCGGATTTGAAAAATTCTTCTTGCATTTGATAGCCCAATTCTTGAGGAAGGCTATAGGCTATTTAACATCACGCTATGACCCTTAGGAGCCGAGCAAAAAGTAAAAAAGAACGTTAAGTGATAGCGCGGGCGGGTGATGCGATACGACGGGGTGGCTCGGGGGAAACAAGAAGTTTCACGCGAACGAAGTCGCGGGCTGAAGCTAGTGTCTAATATGGGGTTTACTTTTTGTACCTTTTCAAATGAGTTAATGTCTTTATTTACGTACCTATACTCTCAATTTTGCGGAATTACTTGTTTAATCTTTGTTATTATTAAATGCTCCTTTTTACTTTTTGTAAAAATATTTTCTTTTATATATTATATATTTTTAAAATTTTCTATACTAATATTATAAAGAGGTAAAATTTGTAAGTTTGTAAGTTTGTATGTTTGTAAGTTTGTATGTAGGGGGTAATCTCTGGAACTACCAGTCGGATTTGAAAAATTCTTCTTGCATTTGATAGCCCAATTCTTGAGGAAGGCTATAGGCTATTTAACATCACGCTATGACCCTTAGGAGCCGAGCAAAAAGTAAAAAAGAACGTTAAGTGATAGCGCGGGCGGGTGATGCGATACGACGGGGTGGCTCGGGGGAAACAAGAAGTTTCACGCGAACGAAGTCGCGGGCTGAAGCTAGTGTCTAATATGGGGTTTACTTTTTGTACCTTTTCAAATGAGTTAATGTCTTTATTTACGTACCTATACTCTCAATTTTGCGGAATTACTTGTTTAATCTTTGTTATTATTAAATGCTCCTTTTTACTTTTTGTAAAAATATTTTCTTTTATATATTATATATTTTTAAAATTTTTCTTTTTTTCTTTCAAATACCATAATCATCTATGTAAAGCCGAACGTTTTTACACTCAAAGTAATTTTCACCAAGAACCTTAGTTTTTGTGTGACTAATTTCATTGTAACTCTCATCTGGAAGAAGCCAAACATCCAGCTCAAGGTCTTTTGATTCACCGTGCACGGCTGAGTAACTTTTTTGCATCGTAATCAGTGTCTTATCTTCTATTTATCTAGCTAGTCTAATGAAGGAAATGGGTTACTACGCACGTAGGTTAACAAGTACCGTGTTACTCCATCATCATCATCAGCCTCTAATGTTCCCACTTCTGGGACACAGACTTCCTCTCGGTGAGAGGGACTCCGTAAAGCCCATAATATGCCTGTGGCATGCACATGTTGCATTTTCCAATCAGAAGCGGTTTTGGTATACTGGCATACAAGCTTCGTGTAAACTTTTGTGCAAGTTACATGCATCTGTATTACGGGCTTACGTTCCAGTTTTTTTTCCCTCTTCGTGATCTTTTCCTTCTGCAGTACTATTGGCAAGCAATACATCTTTATATTAAACGCTATCACTTAAAATAATGATATCGCTTTCATTAAAATGCTGTAGAATTACTGTATATAACAACACAGTTATATACGTAATGCCATCTGATAAGAGCGCACGATTCACATGACAGTCGCCAGCTGAGTTTTCTGAGACATTTAAAACTGAAAGTTTAGAATTTTTGCCGGTTTCAAGTTCAACACCTAGCTAGACTCTGCCTAGACTTTTTCCAATTATATTGGGGTCGGCTTCCATTCTAACCCATCGCAGCTGAATACCTACTAGTATTATACCATGGAGCGACTGCCTATCTGACCTCCACAACCCAGTTACTGGGTAATACGATACCCCTTGGTAAGACTGATTGTCAGATTTTCAGGCTTCTGACTACCCGTAACGACTGTCAAAGATCCACAAATGACAGCCGGCACCAACGGCTTAACGTGCTTTCCGAGACACGGAGGGGTTTCGGTATATAAGATGGTTATCCATTCACGGACCGACCGCAGCAAGCTTAGCTGAACCTGATGATTGATTATTATTTAGCCACGAGCTCACATTTCAAGTTCAAAATGGATATTTGTACTAGAATCCCTGAAAACTTGAATGTATATAATATGTTTGGTAACATAACAAATTTTATTATCACTATTTATCACTTATTGCCTACCTACATAATGTCGCACAGGCATGCATGTCCGCGAAATCTTGCTAAAGCGATAAACAGGTCGTTGACTCCATCGTGCGATAAATTGCCTCTATATTTCATTTTTTTGGCAATGTTTGCGATATACATTATCAATTTTGTCGCCAGTCAGATGCATATTGGCATTTTTTGCGGGCTTGGCCATGAATTTCATGAGGGTTGTGGGCTTAAGGAATATTTTTACTTTATTATCTGCAAATAGATCTTTGATACCTAAGTAAAATGTATATTATTTAATCGAATTTTTCAAAATCTTATCGATTTTCATCGACATTAGTTGGAATTTGTGGATAATTAATTATGTGGTCATTTATATTTTTGTAACATTTTTTTTTTATTGCTGAATGGGCCCGCTCTTGACCTCGATCACACCTGATGGAAAGCGATGGATGAGGTCTATGGTGGAACGAGCGTGCCCAGAAGATGCCTAAACATCATTAAAAGAAATAGAAGTAGGTGCTATTTCGTATTGATGCAAATTAAATCAAACTTCAAATATTACAATAACGTCAGCTATATGAGATATTATTCTACAGATACTATGCACATAGATTCATAAACAAATAAGGTTTGATTTACGATTGGAAAATATTTTTAGTAGCAGTATTGTTTATAACAATGGAAATAAAACCATTACTAAAATCATCTGCCTAGCCTTTTCCCAACTAAGTTAGGGTCAGCTTCCAGTCTAACTGGATGCAGCTGAATACCAGTATATTACATGGAGTGACTGCCTATCTGACCTCCACAACCCAGTTACTGGGTAATACGATACCCCTTGGTAAGGCTGAAAACCATTACTAAAAAATACACTAAAATATTACAGAATTCTAAGAACTGTATACTCCTGGCGATTCAATCTTATCTGATACGAGGAAATAGGTGAATATTTTTCCTTAACATTTTCCCAATGCTGAACGAAAAAGAATGGAAAAAAAGCCTCAACAATTTACAGTCAACCCTGCGACGGCGCGCAGTCATAGGAAGCTAGCGAAAACCGGTTTTGTGACGCTATTCAATTGCACGTACGAGTATAGACGAAAAAAAAGATTCGCAAAAAAATTATTTTTACACAACCACTGCATTTTATTTCGGTGTACCTACTTATAAAAAATTTGGCCTTCAAACTTACACGTGTCGCTTCTTGATAATGAACCAGGGTTATCTAATTGTAGCCGGAATTCAAAAACAAAATGACGAATGCATTTCGCTTTTTATCTACGCGGATTCTAAAAAAACATGTTGGCGTCTGCCAGCACATGAACCTACTACAATGTGTCAAATTTATTAAATAGATTTTCAACTTTGTCGCTAAAGCATAAGGTTCAAAGTTGATTGGGAAAATTTGACAGTTTCGGGTAGCTTGATGTGCTGGCGTCTGTACAACGATTGAATTGATTATTTCTGTTTTCACGTAATGCGTTTGTGAGTCAGATAAGATACTAGTACGTTACGTTGCTCGTTTAGGCATCAGTCTGAAAATGCGACGCACTTTTGTATTAATAGATAATTTTTCATTGAATTTCCTCGTGTAACCATGACTTATCTTCATGAGTTATCTTTTGTGGAACGAGTGTGATATGATAACCATAATTTTAGTTATAGGATTAGGCAGTTCATATTTCTTGAGCGAGAACATAATTATAACTTGATCATCATATTATATAATAGAACAAACAATACAAAAATACACATATTAAATCATAGATGGTTGATAGTTTTGATGACAACATAATTTAAAAAAAAAACCGGCCAAGTGCGAGTCGGACTCGCCCATGAAGGGTTCCGTAGCAGCAAGTAACATAATATAAAAGTTCTTGTAGTTCGTTGTAACTTTGTGAAAGGTAAATTGCGGTTTTCGATTTATGACGTACTAGCTGCGCCCCGCGGTTTCACCCGCGTAAGTTTCGATCCCGTGGGAATATCGGGATAAAAACTATCCTATGTCCTTTCCCGGGACTCAAACTATCTCTATACCAAATTTCATTGAAATCGGTTCAGTAGTTTAGGCGTGAAGAAAAGACAGACAGACAGACAGAGTTACTTTCGCATTTATAATATTAGTTTGGATTAAAAAAAAAACTACTTACTAGATCTCGTTCAAACCAATTTTCGGTGGAAGTTTACATGGTAATGTACATTATATATATTTTTTTAATTTTATCATTCTCTTATTTTAGAAGTTAGAGGGGGGGGACACACATTTTACCACTTTGGAAGTGTCTCTCGCGCAAACTATTCAGTTCAGAAAAAAATGATATTAGAAACCTCAATATCATTTTTGAAGACCTATCCATAGATACCCCACACGTACAGGTTTGATGAAAAAAAAATTTTGGAGTTTCAGTTGTAAGTATGGGGAACCCCAAAATTTATTGTTTTTTTTCTATTTATGTGTAAAAATCTTATTGCGGTTCACAGAATACATCTACTTACCAAGTTTCAACAGTATAGTTCTTATAGTTTCGGAAAAAAGTGGCTGTGACATACGGACGGACGGACAGACAGACAGACAGACAGACAGACATGACGAATCCATAAGGGTTCCGTTTTTTGCCATTTGGCTACGGAACCCTAAAAAACTACTACGTACTTCGACGCCTAAGTGTTCTTTATTTTATTTATTTGTATTGTAAGTTAGTCATTTGTTTTAGGATCTAGTGTATATATGTAGTTAGTTACATATAATAGTCTGTTTTAATACTTGAAGTAAAATTTATATTTTTGAAATGTGCAAAAATTTTTTTTAAATAAAATTAAAAGTTTAAAAGTATCGAATTTAATTTCAAGATCTCACCGCAACCGTTGCTAACTGTGACAAAAAATGTTTTAGTAAATATATGTATTTGATCACATAAAGTTCCGTTCATGACGCTAAAGGCTGGACCACAATAAATCGCTTACTCAAGAGGCCTTATGCTCGAAAGGGTGAAGGTCAAAGGAAGGGCTGATGTCAACATAATAACATGTCGCATAAAAAAAAAATATCGGGAAAAAGTTGATATTTTGATTAAAAACTGTAACATTTTTGTCGTGATCCGTATCAATATTGAAAAACTGCTCCCTCGTTACAAAGTCACGCAAATACCTGTTCGTAATATTTTATATTTTAGAACTCAGGACATTGACATCACTCACTCACCCTTGCCGTATCAAACCCAATACGTCATTATTTTGTGAAAAGTGAGTGTAACCCGCTCTTTCCCCTAATTATAATCCTGCAGCCCCTCAGTGGGGTAGAGATAGGGTGACGTATCCTAATTAGAGGCCACCAAACTAAATCCCCTTCACAATACACCTTCGTAGTTACACATTAATCTCCCTTAACTATCGACATTTCATTCACAATCTGAATATTACACACGTAATCTTCGATAATTGAAACAGAAGTCTTTTACATCGCTGCATCGCTTTAATAGTTTCAAAGCTCACAGCTTCAGGTTCAACCCCTGTAATTACTGGCAATGTTAGTCGTGCGTGCATGGAGAAGTACAGGTACCTATATTTATTCAAATTTGACTGTTAATATAACGCGACACGTCTTTCGTGTGCCTCCGCTGAAATTGCGAAGTTGTTTAAATTGAACTGAGTATTATCTTGGTATGGAATTGTTTCAAAGAACATGCATCGCTATGGCAGTAAATGTAATGAGTATAATAAATTAACGTATTGAAAAGTTATTTTGTAGTCAGCTACGTTAAAAAGGGTAAGATTGCACCTTGCGAGAAGTTAAGATATTTCTAATAGGTCCCTATTAGAAAATCTTATCTACCTATTTGCTTTGAAAATGAATTATTTGAAATTCTATTGATAGTTTCGAGACATAAGCTAAGATTTGATGTGTCATTTATTATTCAAACAATTTCATTCTGTGACGTCTTTTTTGACCAAGAAATAAATGAGTCTTGCATGCAATGACAACGCTCTCTATTTTATGAAAACTGTGTTGTATATTTTCAAATCTATAAGAAGTCATGTAAGCACACTAGTCGATTTGATCATAACGTCCTCCTAAATTGTTGTATGGGTTATTATGGGTAATAACCCGAATGTATCTTTTTCAGATAATCTACAAAAAAAACATTGTTAACATCTCAAAAAGTTAAAAATACCAATAGAAATGTTAATAACTCAGCATAATATTTCTCTTAAATAACTCACACGATAACCGACAGAAATTCTCAAGCATAATAACGAACCATTGTTGGAAGAAGTAAAAAAATTCAACCGACTCGGCTGAAAACATCGAATGAAAATTCATCAAGTTTGAACAAAGACTGCTGGCCTTAAACTTAACAATGATGGCGTAATTGCAACACGTTTTTGTGGAGAAACTCGCGTTACCAGGCTAATACTTTGTGGGGCTTCCTCGGTAATTCCTATGAAGAAACAAGGTTCTCGAAAGTATTTCAAGTTCGCACACAGTTTTGTAGTTATATAATGTTAGAGAAAAAATTGACGTAACTATCTGACCCGGCGAACTTTGTACCGCCTCAGAATTAAATAATGTGACAAAGTTCAATAGACACTTGGCGCCATCTATTATCATAATAACGTTATTGTTGTTTTCCTTGGGAACAGCACTTTTTTTCGGGATGAAAGGTACCCTATGTCCGTCTTTGTACACCTGATAACGTATATGCAAAATTTCAGGATAATCGGTTCAGTGGTTTAGGCGTGAAAAAGGTAACAAAGAAACTTACTTTGGCATTTATAATATTAGTTAAGATTTTGAATTTTCAAGGTGGCGTATCAAAATTATGTTTCAAATTGATGTAATCGAATCTTAGATTATTAATTCAATTGTATTGGAGGAAGTCGTTCCCTCTGATAATGTTATAGAAACTGAAGATGGATGGAAACTAAGATACGATTCATCGAGCTTTAAAGTTATCGATCTTAATCTTTATAAGACGGTCCCTATCATCTTAACTTCATAATTGCAATCTTAGCCTTTCTTAGCCATAGTTTCAAAAGCCACAAGACCTATACCAGTAGTACCCTTTCAAATTCCTTATACCCTAAGGGATATAACAACCCACACATGAAAAATATAGGCGTCTATGCCTTCGTCACTAATATTACATACACCAACTTTAGGCCCAAGTTTTCGAGGTCGTACCGAACAAGTGCTAGACGCAAGAGGGGGTGAGGGAAGAGAGGGGGCTGAGTCCCCCCCTGGTGCGTAAGAGCTGGGAGGGGGTAGGAAGTTTGCACTCATGGCCCTGCCAAAATGGAAGGCTTATAGTTTAAGCGTCTCCTCTTGAAGACATTTTAGTTTTACAGTGGCAATTTGCAATAATTATGAGGAGCTCATTAGATTTCATTGGGAATTAATTTAGATAATGATTCGGTCTTTTTTCAGTTAACGGTTTTACTTTTACGTTCATTACCATGATTTAACGTTGGTTTCAAAGGACCAAATAATTTTAATCAAGCCTCGTTAACTTACCAAGTTTCATGACATCTATATAATATATATTTTTTCATCAAACCTGAATGAACCACATCTATAATATATATTTTTTCATCAAACCTGAATGAACCACAATAGAATTTCACAATCCAAATAGCTGATATACAAGACGATCCGCAAACAACATCAGCTGCTTACCACCCCTGCAACTAGTGAGAGTAAACCTAAGGACAAGACTACACGAGTTATTACAGAACGTCGCAATTTGTCACTGAACAAGCAATTTAGGGGCCCTTAACCCTAACAAATTACTGTACATACTCGTAGTTACAACAAAGTTTAGCATACAGCCTGTAAGCTTTGAAGACTAAGTTTCAATTCCAATAATTGAAAATTGCCTACAAGACACAGATGCGAAATTCTGCCTACAATATTTTGACGTCGTGTAGAAAAAACCTGATGCGAACTTGTTTTCAAAACCGGTTTTGTAATTCCGCACGTGTATCATCCTTATTATAGAAACTCGTCAAGTGTAAAATGTACTTGCCTCTTATATGTATGTATTCTGTGCACATTTTTCGTATGTTTGATGATAAGACTTAAAATAGAAAAGTGACTAAGTATACAATACAGGGTAGCAAGGATATCGGCGCACAGCCTGTTCCCATGGATTCAGTAAGTACATGATTCTGATTGAAACACCTGCGTTCAATATTCGTCGGTTATTAAATAATAAATTACACAACAAAGGACATTGCCCAAAAAAAAACCGCTTTAAAGCAATAGAGTATGGCCATAAAAATATATTCATAAATTATAAAATATTTTTTAACGTTTCTGAGTTCACTTGATCGAAATTGTATGTGGAGTTAATAATGTTTTGCATTTAATTAGTTATTTATTGGATTTACAATAGGTACATTTCGACCGCGTAGGTTTACTCTTTTCAATGAAATAGCAGACTTTATTTTGATAACCGACTAAAAATGTCTACACAGGGGTCTAAATTTCTAGAATCATACGTTCAATAGATGGTTTCAGTTTACGCGCCGATGTCCGTACCAGAAAAATAACCTTTGTGAACTACATGAATACCTCATTTGTTTTATAGTACCTCTTTCAGTCTAAATAATGAATCTATCAATAGCTGATTAACAATAAATACAGAAATAATATGGTCACAAATTCTGAAAACATGAAGATATACGAAAATCTCGGGAGACTCGGATAAATCCTGGATTTCTTCTACCACTTACCTTTCGAGTTAAGGGGGATGATTCTTGTTTTCTCCTTCGCTGGTTCGTGTCCTCGTTATTTTCAAGATACTTCCTAGTTCCAGAAAAAATGATAAAACACTGTTTCGTTCGTTGGCTTAGTAAATTTTTAACAAGTCGCAAAAGAAAATGAGTCTTGTTTTAAAAACGTCGCTTGCACAAGTAACTACTTTAGATATGCCGAAAATTGTTTAAAAGTATTTGGCACTGAAAATGACCCTGCTTTGTTGTTTGCAACTTCGCAAAAGTAATTAATAAAAAAGAGCACGCAAATGATTCGTATTGAGAACGGCTTTTTTCACAAAATTGAAGGTTTAGTTCATGGGTAATAAACTGCTTATTCAATTAGGTATCCTAAATCTTCTAACTACTTAAAGGTGTAAAACTAATTTCTTAGTCTATTTTTTTGTATTTTATAATACAAAATGTTATTTATACAATTGCTGCCTCTTTAAAACAAATAAGAATGTTTTTGTAAAGATTTGGTGAGGCATTGAGTACACATAAGCTCGTACAATAATGAATACAACATAAATTACGATCTCTTTATTTTCCAATCACCTCTTAACTTCAATAAACGCAGCTGACAAATCCTATTTACTTGCACTGAATTCCTTTCAACAGAAATCGAGAGTATATTCCCAGAAGCTTTCACTTTCAAGCAAAATCCCATTTCAATTTTAACACTCGAATTCACTGCGTTTTCGAACTCTATGCGGAACGCATCGACTCGCCCCGCTTTCCTTATCGACCGGGCCGGTATATGTGTCGCGGGGCAACCAACCCCCCCCAGACAACCCCCGGAACACCCACCCTCCCGCTGTCTCTGTTTTCCAGCTGCGAACACAGAAACTACTGTGCTCAGTGTTCGAACTGGACAAGGTTCCAATGCTTGGTAATTTAGATGTTTAAACTTCAATTTCCAGTTTGAGAGTTGAGTTGAAATCGATTTTAGCGTTTAGTTTACTCGGTTAGCTTAGTTCTTTCGGTCACTTTCGGTGCAGACGTACCTACTGCGTGGGTGCTATATATGTATACCTATATAGTTAACAATTATTGATTTCAAGCTCTCCTTCGTAAATACACCTACATCAAACAGATTTTTGGTCCTTTTCAATGGAATTATATCCATAGAGATACACGGTACGTCACCGCGAGGGTGGGTGGAGGGTTCTACGATTCTTTTTGCATCATTTTTATGGTTTCACCCTCTGGTGTGAATTGGGCTTGCATTTATTCAAATTTACGCTCGAACTGTTTTATGTTGACTGTTGGCGGTAAATACCTTTGGTTTATGAGCCTGCCATCTGCTAGGTTCGTTTGTGAGGAAAATGTTTCTACATTACCTAAACGAATATTTCTGGCTCCATTGTTTGAGCTAGGGATAATAAAAAAAAAACTAAAAGACACCTACTTCATTCAAACTCAAAGCATTTACTTCAATTAACAGGCACTTTTGAATTGTCAAAAAGTTGGTCAGTCAGAAATATGAGGCTAGTTGCCTATTCCAAAGTGTAGGATACCTATGGAGGAGAACGGTCAAGAAACTCCATGAACACTCTTTTACTATAACCAAAATAAATTAATGATATCTAGTTTAGTGATTTACTAATACAGCATAGGCAATATCTATATATTATATATCGTATATAGGAATGTCTAGTTACTACTTTTTATCATAGAAACTTGATAAAATTGCGATAAGGTTTTCGACAACAGCTGAACAAAAATGGTCAAATGCTAGATATTGAACATGATAACGTTTGAAGTAGAACGTTGTCCAATGACGATGATACTGTGTTGGAAGTTTTGATTGAAGATTTCTATTATCCATACTTATATATAAAAATATTATAAATGCGAAAGTGTGTCTGTCTGTTACCTCTTCACGCTTATACCGCTGGACCAATTTAGGTGAAATTTGGCATAGAGACAGTTTGTGTCCCGGGAAAGGACACAGGATAGTTTTTATCCCGATATTCCCACGAAACTTATGCGGGTGAAACCACGGGGCGCTGCTAGTTTTGTATATGAGTAAAAGACACCAGTGAATAACAATAAAAAGGCCGCTTTTATTTGGTACCAACTGTCATGACTAAAGAAAGAATGAAGATAATATCTATTTCATTACCTAGAGCAAAATTGTTTTTCTCCGGTTGAAATCCGAAAAACAGTCCCATTCAACTTTTATCTCGAAACCAAGGCAGCAAGGCCATTACTTAGTGATTTTATTGACATTCCTATATCACTGACAACAGTTATAGTTAAGGTTACAGTTTCAGTTCTTGAATGCTTGATAAGACCCGCCACTGTTCAGTTTACGTGTTGTTCGAACCTTTTATGTGATATTTATAGCTTTATTCGAATGGTACTATCGATTTTGTACCCTCACGCGGATTTTGTAATGAAATTGTATTAAGGCTCGCAACGGAAATGTTTTGTTTAATATACTTTTAATGAAATTTGTCTGTAAAGGGTTATGAATGCTCAAAGGGGTAATAAGGATTGAATTACTCGTTAACGTCAAACAGAAAACGAGGGTTTGCGTATAAAATGATGTTTTTAAATTCAACAAAAATGTTTCTTTTCGTAGAAGGTATCCAGCTGTGGTAATAAATCTATCATTAACAGAACTTTCGGTTGTCATTTCATTAAGCCATCTATACATCTTCCAATTTATCGTTGCGATATCGAAATGAACGCACACGTCGATATTTAGGTTATTTCGATGAAATCTGTATCGTCAGTTTTTTTTTACTACCATTTCATAGATTGGAAGTTGAATTAGGGGCTTAAGGGAAAAGCCTTGGTGGCGACAGCTGTGCATATGAAATGATATGGTGAGCCACAGATTGTTGGACCCATAATAACCCACTTTCCCCTATGATCACTTACAACAACCGTGAGACATTAACAGCTGAAGGATTTCATGAATTTTCCAACACTAACTCTGCCTGTGGTTTTCTTTTTTCATATTTCATATAGATTTAGGCTTGGTAAAGGAGGCTTAATCTATTTCAGTTTTATTTAGAAGATTTTATATTTCTATTCAGGTTTCATCTTGTAATTATATGTTGTTAATTTATTAATCTTTTGTCGAATTGCCGAGTCTCAGTCGTTTAAATTTTTACAACCGGTTCGTTCATATGATTTGCCTGACTAATGAATGGTATCGTGAATATTAATGAAATATTTTGTGTAGTTAATGTTTAAAAATCTCGTTTATTTGCGTTTGGAATAAATTTTAAGTACAAATGAAAAGTTTATGAGGTTCTTAATTTAATATTTTAAATACTTAGTTATTCGTAATTTCCTCAAAATTTATAAAAAAAAAATGTAAAAGTTTATTTGTGTACTTGAACAAAGGAGTTTCTTATACAAAGAAAGCAGCCAAGTCGTGTAGTGGCGACCAAAAAAATGAAGGCAAGAATTATTTCTTATAGTACAATTATTTACGAAAAACAAAAGCATAAAAAATAGAAAAAATTGTATATTTTATTGATATGGTAGCAAGCTATTTTAGTTTCCAAGCTGTAACAACGAATATGAACGATGATCCGTTTACATAAGTTACGATCGGAGTACGCGCCCACAGCTTTATATTTTACGCACAAAAAACTCATAGGTACGTAAACTCATTCGTGCCAATACGACCTCTATTGTTATAAACATAAATTAAAATATGCTACAGTGTGCGTAATAAAAAAGACCTATAAAAACTAACAAGGCATAACTCGCACACCGCACAGTGGTTCCGCGCCCTAAGAGAGGCGGTCATAGGGTTTCGCGAAGGTAATGACTGTCGTTATCAATACTAATTATTATTATTATGCTTTTTTGTAATACTTTACGTTATAATATAACGAAAATAAGCGAATCAATGTTAAAAATCTTTTTTATTCGAAAATTAATGCAGTTATTATACTTGACGAAATACATACTAAAATACAAGAAAAGAGTTGCAACTTAATAACTGATAAACTTAAATATTTACATTTTTATAGTAAAAACAAAGTAAATACCTAATTATTACCTAACTACAAACACAGTAATGGACAAAAATATATTATTTACATGTTGATAGTTACATAATAGGAGCTGTATCTAAAATAATGTAAATCTAATATTTATTAACAACTATATACATTTTATTCTATACCGACAACAAATTCAACACCTCTTTAGATAGAATAGACTTCTTCTTCCGTGGTAACCTTCTTAAACCAGAAATATAAGGATCCGAATTGGGGAGAAGTCTATGTATCAAGTCGGTGTTTGTGACAACCCGGGACATTTTCCTCGTGTTGTCACGCCTAAACTGTTTAACTAACTTATTGCAAGATTCGGCGGCCTCTTCCGAAAGCTCACCTTTTGACAATAATGCGTGGTCAATTACTTCCTAACCATGAATGACGACCTTATGTACAGACGAGGGACGACGAACACTGTTTATATTCGCTGTGCCCCGTACTCCCATCGAAACCCCATTTTCCAATCAAAACAAATTCTTTGTCAAGGTCAATATTATTCAAAACGTTTTTTTTTGGGATTCTAGTATCCGGCAGTATGATCTAACAAAGATTGTAATTCTACTTCAACAGATGATTCCGTGATAAACTTTTGCAATGGATAACACCACTTCTTAGCTTCCAACACTTTTGTATAAGATGGTAATTCATTCGGTGATTTTGCATTAATGAAGTCTTTCACCATAAGATACTGATGTTTAGTCAGTTTAGTCTCGTTTATGACAGACAAGACTTCATCAGTTTTGAAATTTAAAGAACCGGCGTTAGATCGACTTGAATCATCCAACAAATAATTTATCGCGGAACTGTCTACTTTACTTAACTCTGTAAGTCTGCGGCGTTTTGATCTCTTGCTACACTCCTCGAAGTCCTTCCTGCACTGATGCTGTTGAGTGCTCGTCGAAGCCTCTGCTGCTGGCCGTTGAGTGTCGTGCCTCTCTACTGATGCACAAGTTGGCAGAACGCAAACTTCAATTTCGTTCAGCCAGTCTCTGTACTTAGAGACCATGCGAGAATGCTTGCAAGAGACTTGCTTCCAGATGGCTACAAATCTTGTACAAAGATTAGTAACTCTTTTTTCTAAGTCATAAGCAATCAAATTCTCAACTTCAGGCAGCAACTGTATCAGGGCTTGAAAAACTCGACGCCACCATTCCAGTTCGGATGTGCTGTCCTTAATAGACAGCCAAGTATCTAGTACAAGCATTCTTTTGAAAGAACACTCAAAACTAGTACCTAAAACTAAACAAAAAATAGTTAAATGCGGATTAAAAACAAAACATATTTCGTAGCAAGTGCTACGCGCCCAGGCACTCGGCGTAGACCCTGGCTGCACCTTACAGCTGCAGCATGCCGCAAATAATTTTTTTAAAGTCTAGTAGTAGAGATTTTAAGCGACATTTTTATACCTAACTCAATGGCACAAGTAGGTACAAACATAAGTAAAAGCTTCAACATAAACAAAAATACAGAAATAAATACGTAAGTAACGCTGCGGCGTAGCACTCAATTAAAAAAAAAATGGTGGATTGAAAATGCAAAATAGTAAAGTAAATTAATAATACATACCTGTAAATTGATTGTCCATTGCAAAATAACAGGTCACACACAAGTTGGAACTTGAAAACACGCGTCGCGTCTTAGGCTAATTAGCGCTTGGTAATAACACGGTTGATGACTATTTAGATGTATTCACTTCCGATGCCGAAAAAGGAATGTTGCGAACAATAGATTGCAAAACTTTTTATAGCTTCAGGTAGTATGACAACTAGTGAGTAACTGAACCAGATATCATGGCTTAGCTCGATCATTACCATCGGAGGCCTGTGACCTTCTACGCGACCACCGTGCACCGGTGAAAAAATATCGAAAAAAAAAAACTTTTCATCACGCAGGCTTAGCCGAAAAATCAAGGTGTTGCTGCGGTCGGCCAAACATCAGTACTGAGGGGTGGAGGGGTAACCCCCCTCTAATACCGCAGCGGGGCGCCCTTTCCCCCGCTGTCTATACTCGAGTGCATTATACACGTAACCCTCCCTAGCGGGCCCTGGAATCTCCTGTATAGTTGTGCATATTTAGTGTAGGCCTAATTTCTACCCCCTTCGCATGTACCCCTATTGATTTGCGAGGGATGCGGTGGAAGGGTTAAATTTACCTTTGGCGAAATTGTTCAGTCACGATGATTGAGCAGTTTCGGTAATCAAAGAGATCGATCGTGTGCAGGGGCTGCTTTTTTGTTAATTTTCTGTTCGGCGACACATTTTCCATTGGTTTAGGTTTAAGCACAGTGCTTTTCGGTTAAATTTAGGCATTGAACACTGAAGTGTTCATTTAATTAACTTTAATGACGCAAACGTAACGAGTTATGTTATGTTTGCGTATAGTGCGTTAAGTATAATTATTATAGGTAGGTATATTTAGGACCTAAATATACCTACCTATAATAATTATACTTATATATACATAATTACACTTAGGTGATATGAGTGATATATTAAGAATTTGAACCGGTTTTAGGGAAAATAGTTATGTTATATTTTATTTCCAAGAATGTTCAAACGTGCAAAGTTTACTAAGAAATGTCAATGACAAACCTTCCTGCGTACCTTTTTCAAAGGCTGTCACATCATAGATGTTTTTCTGACGTATTTCTGAAACATTCTCTTTCATTTTCTGTTCTGAACTTCCGTTTTTCTATTGACTATCAAAATATTTCTTAACAACTGTATCGACCGAAGAATGTAGAAATGAAATGTCGGTCTTTGTGCCGCGTTGCTAGACCAAATCTAGGTTTCGAACCGTCACCTACTTTTGACCGCCTTCGAAATACCGCTCTAATGCTCCACCAATGCCATTATCGATCCAAATACTGAACGAGCTAAGCCTCAAACGTATCCTAAAAATGTAATTGCAATACTATTAAAAATCACCTCACGTACAAAAACCGAACGTCCGAAACGGTTCACCTAGTTTTCCAGCCGCCCCACTCCGTGCAAGATTGATTTTCTCTCACGCATTTCGCTTGCACTTTCAGTGGGGGTGCGTGTTTCTGTCTCGCTCTCGAGCCGGTGTGCCTCCCACGCCGACCTTGAATTCGGGAGGCACACCCAGCGGGAGGGATGCGTTGTCATATACAGGCTGTGTGCGTGCGTCGGGCCCGGGGAATGGGGTTAGTCGTCCTCCCCCCGTGATGTCGTTTTCACTTGCATCCGGGCTTTGAAGTTTAGATCTATGGGTGGGGAACACAATTTTCAATTTGATTTCGCATTCGCTCCGAATTTTCGGCTTTCGCTCCCGGATGTTGGGGAAATCGCAGATGTTTGTGCTATTTTCGTGGTTTTTTTTTTCTCTTGTCGTGTTTTTTAATATCGGCCCGTTTATTAATTTTATTACGTTTCACTCGATTTTTATTGACTTTTCGATTTTGAGAGGAATTTGATTTTTTAAAGTCGTTATATGATTGTATGCTTGCCGTTGGTCCCGGCTTTCATTCGTGAATTTTTGACAGTCGTTACAGGTCGTCAGAAGCCCGAAAGTCTAACAACCAGTCTTACCAAGTGGTATCTATCGTATTATCCAGCACCTGGGTTGTGGTGGTCTGACAGGCAGTCGCTCCATGTAAAATACTGATATTCAGTTACATCCGGTTTCACTGGAAGCCGACCCCAACATAGTTGGGAAAAGGCTAGGCAGATGATGATATGCTTGTAATGAACTTGGGCTGGGTCACACAGAAACATAACATAACTGCTGGATGACATGCTAAAGGTTTAGGGTGTAATTGAGTTTATCAATCAAAATATTCGTGCGAAATTGCGTTACACTGATCACCTTGCATTGTGAAACTATAAAACGTCAAATTTAAATACTTACACAAACCGCATCTGTTTCTATTTGCTATAAGAGCTGTGTCAATTAGAACGCACGACACTACATCATGACGACTAAACCCTTCACCAAACGTATGAAAATATTAAACACTGTCGTGCAAAATCACCACCCTAGTGTATCGCATGACAATGCTATTTAAAATAGCTTTTTCACGTGATTTGAAGGTTTTCAAAATAATAATTCTATGAAACCTGAAATTTTACTTATAACACAATCAAACTAGCACCATTTGATTAACAAACATAAATGACATTCTGGCTATGAATATGTAATTTTTATTCTTCCTTGTTCATTGTTGTGCAAAAGTTATAAAAAAAATCCACGTTTTCAAAACACGTTGTAAATATCATCTACTAGACAAGACAATAATAATGGCATTGATTCTTTAGGGACGTCCTCTATGGAAAACTCCCATGTTCAGCAGTGGACATTTACTGGCAATAAAAGGACACAAGTTTATTGTTCAGTAAACGTCCAAATTTCGTGTTATTGGTTGAATAATGCCATTGTAAAACTAAAATCAATTGTAATCCCGTTTTTGGCACTTAAATCAAACTAGCTCCACAAAAATGAAAACTTGTCTATCACAGTATTCATTCAAGAACACCATAGACAACGAATAAACAAATATTGTAATATAACTAGCCTCATTGTGAATACACACTCATACGTTACAATTCAATCAATAACGTTTTGTCATTGAAAATCGTATGATATCATTGAATTTTTAAAGGTGTTCTACGTTCCACATAAAAGAGCGACTCGTAACCATCCTTATAATCTATTCAGTTACTGCTGACCTATTTACGCGTCGCTCCGCGTTGCAATGTCGTATGGTCACAGGGGCCCTCAAATGATGAGAACAGCATGTTTGGGTTAACACTCGACGGAATTGGGACGCACCGTGCCACTAAATAAACTGGTGTGATAAAACTGAATTAGATATTATTATTAGTTGTAACTTTGTATGTGGCACGTTTTTTTTGGCCCGCACTGTAATTTTTGAGATAGAGAAAAATGGCGTCCAAATATTTTTTTTAAAATAAATGCTTCTTTTTTATAGATGTAGTGATTCGAGAACGTGTAACGTGTAACCTAAGACAAATAAAAGGTTATTGCAAGTGTACGTTCTCGACCTAGAATTTGACGCAATGTGACCTTTCCCGAACAGTTTTTCATCATTTAAGATCGTTTCATTCATTATAACCTCGCAAAGAATCCGAAACATTTTTTTTCAAAACAATGTTTATTCTGTATTTCTTACAAACAGGCATTTTTGACACACAAATCTACATTAGAATTATCATAACGTAGAAATATAGCGGCGGTAGCTTGCACACATGCATGATAACGTTTGTAGGTCCCGAAATGGGGCCAATGTCATTTGTGTTGCAAGCTGCGCGAGCGACCAATGTCGTTCGCTCATTTCCTCGTTAAACCGCGGCGGCGCAGGCGCAGCTCGGTGGGCGCATGCGTTGTGAAACTGCAGTGGTATATGCGACGATGGTTCGGTTTTTTGATGGAGCGTGAAATGAGATTATCGAAGAATTGTTACATAATATAAATAAACTTAGGCAGTGTCCAATGTGGACAACTACAGTATGCCACGTGTGGCCACGTTTCTAATATAATATAAATTTGGCTTCAGGTTACATTAACTAGTTGGTGATATTTTATACAAGGTGGTATATGGATAGGCAAACTGTAACCATTAATAATTCAGCACAATCATGATTCTAGACCCCATAGCAACTATTCGTCGATTACCAAAATAAAGTCTGCTATTTCATAGAAAAGGGCAATAGCTACGCGGTCGAAATGTACGAAACAGCATTTTTTTTTTCTATAACCGACGAAAAATTTCAACCCAAGGGTTTCAGTCAAATCATGTACTTATTGAATCCATGATCCAGATTGCGCTTCGATATCCCTGCCAGCCTGTGTAAATTAGAAGTTGACTCGCTATAGTCAGTGGAAAATCAAATATTATAATGAATTCTCTGATTGAGATTTGTGTACCACTAACCTAAGGTAAAAATGCGCAGTGCTGCACACCCCTACCCTATTTCAAGTTAAACCAATATAAACTTCATTTCAATGAAAATTAAGTTGATTTCAGAGTGAATAGCACAATAATTGAAAAAGTTATAAAAATGTTTGAAGTTGTAGCGAAAACTGAACTTTATTGTGTAGGAATTAAAGTTAGTTTTCCATTTATTCATATTTGTTTACATTTTTGGCATAGAAATCGCGAATGCACGGTACCTATCTTACGGAGCCGAAACGTGGTCACTCACGGTACGGCTGGTCCATCAATTCAAGGTCGCTCAGCGAGCTATGGAACGGGCTGTGCTTGGAGTCTCTCTGAGGGATCGTATCCGCAACGAGGTGATCCGGCAGAGAACCAAATTTGTCGACATAGCTCACAGAATAAGCAAGCTGAAATGGCAATGGGCCGGTCATATTCGCCGTAGAACCGATGACCGTTGGGGTAGACGTGTTCTTGAGTGGAGACCGCGAATCGCTGAACGTAAGGTGGGACGCCCTCAGGCTAGGTGGAGCGACGATCTTCGCAGGATGGCTGATAGCAGCTGGATGAGAGTTGCCGAAAATCGAGTTGAATGGCGTGCAATAGGAGAGGCCTATGTCCATATGTCCAGCCGTGGACTGATATAGGCTGATGATGATGAACATACGTATAACATTTTTTAAGAATTTCAAATAAAAAATCTGTTTATATGAATGGAATACTCTAGTAATTGTACGAGATAATTGACTCCATGGGTATTTTTTGTTATCTTTTTCAAGGTTTTATAATTCCCACGAGGAGTTTTATTTTTACACGACTTCAAAAAAGGAGGAGGTTCTATGTTCGTCTGTATGTACATATTTTATGTTTGTTCATCGATATTTTCACCAATTGTAGATCGATTTTGAAAATTATTTTTTCATTTATTAAAGGAAGCTTGCGCCGTGGCCCATATGAATTTTTATTAAGTTTGCTTGAGTAGTTTTTGAGTTATCTCCAATAATACGTATTTAATCCATTGTTGTTTATATAGCAAGTAGGTACTTGTATATGAATTCGTGTGGGATCGGTCCGAAAGTTAAAAAGTGAAAAAAAGAACTTTTTTTTTTTAGTAAAAATGTTGAAAAAATGTTGTTGTGAAGACGTTTTTAATTGTATACGTCTTTTTACAGTTACTTAAAAACCAAATTAAAAAATAACACAACCCTGCGTGAACAATGAATTGGACACAAAATTCTTATCATATTATTACATTTTTCGTTAAATAATATCTATTGAAAAGATTCCTGCAAGTGCGTCCTTCATTTCATTCACTACGCACATTCATTTGAATTAAAAAAAAATAACCACTGTAATTTTACACATATTATTTACATTATTATCTTCATTCATTTAAAGACCCATACAAAATCTTTCAAGGTTAAGCCTGTTAGTTTGTTAACGACATGATCCGTCAATTTACATATATTTCACAGTTATGCATACAATGTATTAGGTATATAAAATATACCTATTAACAATATTTCCGTATCTTGTTTATAAAAATCAGTATCGTGACTAACATAAAACGACTGAAACATATTTAAAAGAAAGTAAAGTCAATACTTTTTTCCAATAGCATGCAATATTTAACAAAATAAACACAAAAACAAATCATCATCATCATCTGCCTAGCCTTTTCCCAACCATGTTGGGGTCGGCTTCCAGTCTAACTAGATGCAGCTGAATACCAGTATTTTACATGGAGCGATTGCCTATCTGACCTCCACAACCCAGTTACTGGGTAATACGATACCCCTTGGTAAGATAATATGTCCGCAAATGATACGGGGTAAGAAATGCCCGTAACTTTGATCGAAACTTCGGATTCGGAGTACGTTATTAGGGAGTATGCATATTATGTATTTTGTTTAAAGATTATATTCACGAGAAAATAAAGAGGCAGATGCACCAGTATAGGATTTTTCTAAATTCAACCCTTGAACCGATCAATAGAGTTCAATTTTGTATGTGATATTGTGATCAGAGTCGCGCGTTATAGATGGTTTCATGAACGTATATTTCCGTATTCAATTATATAATGTGGTTTCGTATCATGCGAAGGGCTTGAATGTACCTGTCTGATACTAGATTACAGTAGATATATCGGATTAATAATTGATTGGAGACACATTTCCTAGTGTCGTACTTATCTATTTTATTTTATAGAAGTGCTCTCCTATCTGAATAAAGTGTGTAAACGTTTTGTTGATTATTTTATTACGTCCTTCTGTGGGCTAATTGCGTTAAATACTATTAGTAGCAGTGGGATTCATTTCGACAGTTCAACAAAATTCATTGCGCTATTTACGTTGTTGAGCAGACAAATTTGTCGAACATACGAAGCAATGGATTAGCTATATTCTTCAAAATTGTTCAGATTATGATTGTGTATTACGCAATTAGCGTGCTGTTTTTGAACTGAAGTAACGAGTTAAGAACACATTTTTTTATTATGTATGGCAAGAAATACACCCCGTTAACATAATTAATCACACCAGTAACTCAAATGTCATACATAATACAATAATCATCAAGCTTAATTATTCCCATTTACATAAGTAGGTACCTACCTAAAAATAATAATCTATTTTTTTTTTATTATACCTGTAGTAGCAATGTTAGCTAGTACATATACATAAACCGTAGTACACAGTACACAATACCGTACCACATAATCAAAGCTACCTTCATTAGCAACAACCTATTAATATTCTTTAACAGTGTAATAGAATATAAATAGACTACGTTCAATAGTACCTACGTGTTCAGTCGCCGCCTGCACACAGAACAGTCACGATAAGAAAAAAATACTGATTAAAACACACGATTCTGCTCGAAAATGCGATAGAAAATATTTTCCTTCATTCAACTTTAGTGTTCAAAATGCGTAGCAAAGTGCTACGAGAATTCGTAGCGTTAACAAATCTCGTAGCACTCGTAGAGCCTAGGTATTCTAGATTTCTTTGAGTTCGTAAAATTGCTTTTGTTATCAAAAATATGGTATAATTTAATAAATACATGGGTATTGGTAATGTCCAAAGTATTTTCACTTTATAAAAATAACTTATTTCATTATTCTACAAATGTTTTGTTAGTAAAACGCGTACTATAGCTGTAAAACCTAGTAAAATAGATCGAAGAACGAGGAAGTATTTGAAATAAATCCGTGGGCGGGGTTTGTAGAAGCGATACGGCCGTGCAACGCTGTGCCTCGACTAAGGCTGGTTGCATGCTTGCGATTGGCGTGGATAAAATAAATATATTATTATAGATTTTGTTGTAATTTTCTGTGACAGTAAAATAACGTGGTGCTAATATTGTTGTAATAATAATAATTCAACAACAAATATTTTTTTTATATTTTCGAACGAATTATTTACATCATGAATTGTTACACAAAAACCGAGTTACATTTAGGTACGAAATAGCTATGTAATAATAGGTAACACATTGCCGAAAATAATAGAACTGATTAAAAATAAGGAAATTTCCTTTTTATAATCCTTATTAGCGGCTTAAAGTTATTAGTTTTCAGAAAGAGTGGTTCTAAACGAAAATATTTTTGTGGTTAATAAATTCTCCGTCAATATCGTATCTCCGCATTTACCCGCATACCATTTAAGGCATTGGCCATAGAGCATAGGGACAAATGCCCGTGTAAGTAGCTACTCTTAATTAAAACGCACATGCGTTCGTCACGTTATCAGAGGGTACCGTTAAGGAAAATATTGGTATAAATACCTAGTAAATTATTCATCCTGTTCCATTTTTACAGGAAAATCTACTACCCAAACTGCGTGTTATATGTCCAGTACTGTAGTTCAAGGGCCTTTCTGTAAACTTACGTAAAAAAGAAACACGTGTAGGAACTTATATACACAGATTATCTTAAATTTAATAGATATATACGATAAAATAATATCGATATTTAATTTCGCCAAGTGTGGGTTCACGTCTTTATTCTAGATAAATGTATACTTTGCTGTACCTATGATAATTATTGTCAGCTCTGCCAATGCAACAATAATATAAAATAAAAAAAGTTTTTAAACGCAAATCGACAGTCATTGGCTTAATGTCTATTACGGTACCTAATACAAAATTATAAATAATTTAATCTTAAAAAAAAAAACAAAATGTACATACTCAAATATGTAACTAAACTTATTTGTAAAAAAAAAACATTCCAAAGACATAATAATAATTAGAATTACGCAATGAGTCTCCAAAGTTCAAACCTAGTTTTAATTTGTTTTCTAACGAGCTTGTTTAAATATAAAATTCAAAAGGCAGGAAAAAATAAACAAAGGACCATTTAAACGGCATTCAAAATAGTGATTGAAGGTCACTGTATGCTAAAAAAGCTGCGCGAATATCATTAAGCCTACATTTGTTTATGAATATGCAAGCATTTGTAACGTATTTACTTTTAAATGTATGAGAATGTTGTTAAGCGGTTTGTATTGTATCGGCAACTATTTAGATAGATAATATTTAGTTTTATTTATGACCATTATGTAAACGGATGTTACCTGTGCTATTGAAAAAAAACAACTAATCCTCGTTACCCAATATTTTTTTTGTGTCCTGCAAACGCAACAATCTGTCCTTAGAGTCTTGGACATTTAGCTGCTCCATTGTTCAATGTTATTCTGTAATTGGTCTTTGAAGCAGTGAGGAATTGTCCACGGACCACTCTCGCTTATTCTATTGGGAATCGGTTTATTAGAGTTGGAACACTGTTCCTCCTCAGTCTTGACTTAACCTCATTAATCTTATACCTACTGATAATTTAACGTCCAAACATTCATCAGACTATACAATTAATCACGCTGCTCCAAAAAAAAAAACGGCCGTAAACTAAATAATTCTCATAAAAAATGCAAACTTCTAACTACAATCGTTGGTTGCTATCGATCGTCGTGTAATCGGAGTGCGTGCGGCCTTCCGTAGCGCATACGACCGCGGGTCCAAGGCTAACCGTATTTTGTTCCGCGCTCCGTGAGCAGTGACGTAATGTAGTATAAGTACTCCGGCTATCTATAGTGCGACCGGCAGATACGCCGCCGTAGCCTATATTATCGATACAATAGACAAAATTATTGATAAAAAAAAACATGAACATATGCGGACCTAACATTTAAGCCCTGTGACACTCCTAACACTTGCATTAATAAAATACATATCTTTCACTATAACCTTGAGCAGTAATCGTTAATCCAAAAATACATAATTTACACTATACTAGATTTTCAACGAAATCGTAAACTAAAAAGAAGCTTACGAGAAATGTGAGGAAAACAAACAGCGTATCTGTCTAAAGCTTTAGTGAAATCTAGATGTTAGTAACGCCATCTATGATTTTGAAACTGAACTTATTACTTACAATGGTTACGAATAAAACAAACATACATAGTGTACGTTTTAAGAATGCTGCGTTTGCGTTTAACACTGATACATTTTGTCTTTTTCTGATAAATTAAAATAAAAAGTGATAAATATAAATAACATTGATCCAAGATCATCGCTGTTATAGTTTCGAGACAATATAAATGATGCCGCGATAGGGATTCATTAATGTCAGGTTAGAACGATGTAGTAATCGTATTGACCTATTTTCAATTCAGTGGGCCAAGGTTAAACATTAGAAATACTTGAGAGGACTCTTTTCAAACAATTTACTCTAAGTTTGTAACTATAAAGTTTCTGATAAAAGGAATAAATACAATGAAGTTAAACTTTAAGCGAAAAGTACAGGTGATAATTTTGTTGACATACTTTCAGCCAAAACAAGAGCTGCGATATCTCTGTGTTACAATGAAATTGTGTATACAGTATATGCAATTTACTCTTAAGCTAAATATAAAACCAAAATAAACTCTCTACGCGATCCATATACATAATTCGCATATAGTTAAGACATTCCCCTCGTACGCTTCTCAGAATTGCTCTGGGACCAGTTACCTTGACTTTTGTTTATTGTTTATTGCATCGCGTGGGCTGGGGACTTACGATGTTTATTATATTCTTCTAATATATAAAAATAGACAATAGGCTCATCAGGGTTAGTCAAGTTTCATCAAATAGCGGCTCGATTTCTTTTAACAGCTTTGGAGTAAGGCATGTTTAACTTTTAATCTGGAGCGTTTTGTCTATTTATTCTGTGGTTTTGTGACCTAGCTGTTTCGAATGGCTTATTTTCAGAGCGCAGCATTGTTTTGTTTTTATCAAAAGGTTTATATTGTTCATTCGATAATAATTCGTGTATATACCTGATTCTTATAGATAGTTTAGGGAAATATCTTTTGCCCATAAAATAAAAAAACGTACCCTGATATTAAATTCTTAAAACGAAAGATTAACCTTAGTATTGCCTTGTTCCAGGACGCCAATTCAAAGCTCACAAGGTGATCCTGGCAGCATGCAGTAAGCACTTCCAGGAGTTGTTCGACACAGCGCCCCCAAGTCATGCAGGCGCGTGCTACGTCATTCTGGAGGCCACTACGGCTGACAACATGCAGGCACTCCTCGAGTTCATGTACAAAGGCGAGGTGCACGTCAGCCAGGATGCGCTCTCCAGCTTCCTCAAGAGTGGAGAGAATTTGCAGGTGGGTTTTATCAAACACTTTTAATTTACTTATTTCGAAAACGTTCTGCTAATCGGGTATCCAGTTTACTTGGATGATTTATGTACATATCTGTGGTATTTAGCAATGTCCGTAGGGCGCGCTCGTACTACGGCAATCTAAAGAAAAAAAAGTGGCACACCAGCCAAAGACAAACTAAATGGACGAAAAAAGTCAAAAACATCTATAGAATAAAGAAAAATAAATGATACAGATAACCACAAGAGTGTAATGTAAATTATTATTTTAGAAACAGTAAAACACGGCTCTTAAAAATTTAAAATTTTTGAAGAAATCCATACGTTAAGGGGAAAGCTACACATGTGTATCGTATTTACACATACGTCAATGATATTATCATATCAATACCCAGTAATTTATTCAGGTGCGTCGATCAAAACCAAAGCTGTCCTAATTTAAAATATTGCGTTTCCAGGTCAAAGGCCTGTCGATGGAGATGTCCCAGGATGCTTGGGTGAAGCAACAGACCCAGCAGAATTCTGGTGACCGCCATCAGGCCCGCATAAAGACAAGTCCGGTGTCAGGGTCAGGGAACTGTGAGGTGCAGGAGTCAGCGGCTCCATCTTCGCACACAGCCACGTTCGCTCCGATCATGCCACAGTATGGAATGCCAATTCATGGCAGCGGCAACATGGGGCGGTATGCCCCGCCGGCACACTTGCCAATGCACGCGGGTGGGCACCGCAGACCAGCGCCGCCCAAGCCGTCTCCGTCTCAGAGCCCACACGCCAGGAATTACAGGTAATTAACAAAAATGTCACAAATGTTAGTCTCGTCTGTTGTCCTTTACAGGTTAGAGAATTTGGTGTTGTCAATTAAATATATAATATAAATATAAAATAAAAATAATATTTGGTTTTACAAGCATGTCCAACGTCAGGATTGCTTGTTAAAGTAATTTTCAAGAAATAATAACCAGATACCTCTTGAAACGATCACACTGCATTGTCTTAATACAAATAGAGTGCAGATTTTAATATGTCAATATTACGTTAGCCTTGGACAAAATAATATTTCGTGTATACGGCACAGCTGCTCAAATAAATGCCAAACTACAGTAGTAACTTTAGTTTTCGATGTTACTGATTTATAATGTGGATAATTTTGAATATTCTCCTTTCTGCCTCCACTTCAACTACTTATCTTATTCTTTCTTTTTTATACGGTCGATCGGTCCTTTAGTGCTGAGGATCGTGACCCATCTAGTTGATGTCTTCCAATTCAGCTATAGACGAGTCTAAAACAAGAACTGCTGTCAATTCCAGGCAAAGCTCATCGTCATCACACTGCGGCAGCGTGGCCGACGAGCCCGACACCCGCTCTTCTCCGGGCGCTGGCGCCCGCTACGAAGAGAACCCGCCTGACTGCACCTCGACCCTCGGCAACCCCACCAAGAACAACGGATACGAACGCAGCGCCTCAGCCAACGACGACATGCCTGAACGCTTAAACAATGACCAAGGTGCTGAAGGTAGGTTTTAGAAAATTATGTATTTGCGTGATGATTTGGAAGAGGGAAATAAAGTTAACCAACTGTTTTTACTAACTAAGCTTCTATTACTAAAAGTGGAGCTTCAATCAAAAACACCCTTGGCCGGTCATTCTTTACAGCTTTCAACAGGCTTTCAAACTATGATATCAGCTCATTAACATCTACTGCTGAAGATAGGTCTGTTATAGCAATAACAGACCTATCAATGATCGGTCGGCGGGGAGTCTTCATGTCATTAACTTCATCATCATTCATCATCATCTTCTTCCATAATCACCACGCATGGCGAATGAAGGATTGGTGACCGCAGTATGTCGTTATCTCAGGAGGATCTTGCATCCTCTTGAAGACCTTGGTCACCTTCGAAGACACCCATTAAAGTACCTCTGTGGGTGTCTCCTTTTGCCCCTCTGGGCGCGACTAATTCTTCGCCAGAAAATACAGCTTTACCAGTTCGCATGCCTAGATGTAGATCGTTTTTAGTAGTGCAAGTAGTGTCGTAGAAATATTTGAAGCTGTAAGTTTCACATAGCTATAACAAGAATCTCCATCTTTTTAGATTTACGGATAAAGAGTGAGAACGACTACCAGCCGCATACAGCAGGATACAACAACTCTCCGCCACCGGCGACGTCGCTACCGAATGCTAACTACCACGATAAGCCAATGGAGACGTCGCCTGTGCCGCCTAAGCCAAGCCCCGATATCTGGCCTAACAAACTGATCACCAGCAAGTCTGGTGGAATCGCTACTGCTGACGGTGAGAATAATGTTGTTTTAGGAAGAGCCCTTGAAACGACGTTCGAGTTTGAATTTGAACAATTTAACCTTCATTATTATAGATCAGAGCCTGACCAAAATTATACGTGTGCATGACTACAGAGTTGCCACAATCCAGCAATGCTTTTGATTAAGGACGAATAACTGATATACCTGCAATTCTAAGCATAATTTTAACACGTGCTAACAAAATTTCCAGGTAAAAAGCTGAAATGCCCATATTGCGAGAGACTTTACGGATACGAGACGAATCTGCGCGCTCACATCAGGCAGCGGCACCAGGGCATCCGCGTGCCGTGCCCGCACTGCTCGCGCACGTTCACGCGCAACAACACTGTGCGGCGCCACATTGCACGCGAGCACCGCCATCAGGTCACGCCCCACCTCCCCAACCAAGGCCCCCTCCATAACCATACGCAGTAAGAACCCACGAAGTTTTGTTCTCAATCTAATTTCAACCGAACTACCTCTGCTATTTAGGACCGGCGCGGGTGACTGTCTTATCTACCTCTGAATGCGTTACCATAAACTGCCGGCTAACGATTGGATTACGAAGACGGTATCAACTATTTATCAACTCATGGTTGCCCGTGCCGAGTCTCAAACTGTGTATAACACGCGTACAATAATATACCTCGTTGATGCATATTATGTAATCAGTATCTACCTCAGAATTTGATCATAAGATTTTTTAAGGTTTTGAAATTGTGCGATAATTGTTACTTAATTTAATGTTCATGTGTGACTTTGAATGGTTGCTCAGTACTCGTCTCTGTCTGGTACCATGTTTGAAAAATATCGTACCTTTTATTGCACCCTCATTTCGATTAAGTACCTTAATATTTTTTTTTGCAAATTTTTGTAATATTTCCAGTTGACTGTGAGAAGAAGTTACCTTTATAGACGATTTATTTTGTGCTCTCGGTCGAGTTATGACATAGCTTATATAAAATACCTGAGCTAGGGAATCTTAGAAATGTTGTTGAGACTGATGGTCATAGGCTAAGTGTATGTAAATAATAGGAGAATGTTGTAAACCGCCTTGGCCTAGGTTGAAACACGCGTATAACGACACTCTGTGGCAAAACTACCTCTGTTTTACATTTTTTTTTTTTTACTTTTATTGATTACACTTACACAATGACAATATACTATATAAATATTACTTTAGTTACGCATTCGACATATCTGTGATACAATAGAGAACGGGCTGTATAATTTATTTTTTCACATTTGCCACATTGTCGCTATGGAAACAAACGGAAAAACGTGCGAAAATATTCGGAAAAGTAGAGTTTCAGCAGTTTTTTACTGTACAGTGAATGAGGAACGGTTTTAGTTTTGTACAAAGTACAATTTGCCCTAGATACATAAGTAGTTAGGTAAAAAAACGTGTTATTAAAAAAATTGCATGTACGTTTCGATGCATGAATGTGTAAGCAAATCCATCATTGTCGTTGGTAACAGGCGCGCCTGGGCGGATGTTACTATTGAGACCAAATAATTATATGTTTCAATGGGATGGTGTCGATTTTAACATTCCGTTATATAAAGATTTTTTTTTCGTCTTAGTGCATTTATATGAAGGCCACTAACTACTTTTATATTCCTAGTCATTTCAAGTGCAACCAGTTGAGATTCTTTAAAGAAAATAATTATTTAAAGGATAAATGCAGGGGTGTCGTCGGTGTCATTGTATTATAATTTGTTGTGTTGACATCGGCGACGCTCAAGAGTAATACTTCATATGTATACATTCAGCTGCAATAAATGGTTTAAGTTACATAAAGCAGATGGTACAGTGCCAAATATCCTCAAGTTTAAGTAATTCACATCGTATTATTTATTTTATTTTTTGTTAAGTGTGAATGTAGCAACTGTGTGTTATATTCCTGATATTTAGGAATAAGTTGCATTCATATTTATTATTATATTTATATTTTAGGATACACGTCTTATTGAATATATTTATGACGAGAAAGATTTATAAAGGCTCAGTGACTTTTAAATATTTAGTTTCTGTTGTATAGTACCATTTGTAAGACAGCGTTTTAGTTCTCTTGGAATGGTTACCTCGTTTTTTGTTATGAAATACAAAAAAAAAAAACTATTAAGTTCTATTCATATATTAAATACAAAACTGTGTCGTTAATTGAGAATATAAAAAAAAATAGATAGTATAAATTTTGCAATTGTGAAATAGTTTTTAGTAGAGACACCTGTTAGCAAAATATTATAAAGTAGCACATTTTTATCGATTTCTTTTCACTCCTTGAATACTATTGTGTGTTATGATATATGAATAGAATTAAATCGACTACTAGTATCAATAGACCGAATAGAAGCTAATATACAGTTGATATCAGAATATTTTTAGATTCTAATAGACAGGCTATTTTAAAATCTATATGTACACTATACTTAAATTGATATTTTTATTGAAAATCTCTTTTTCTAAAATAATAAAAAAAAGATCGCCAAAAACAGTTAGAGTAAATCTGTATTGATTTCTGTATCATTCATAGTTGGGTCATGGGAGGGCAGTAGGAAGTGGCAAGAGTTCACAGGCTTTGCTTTTTAAATAAACGTTATTAGTAGTATATAAAACAATAAAACTAACTTTTGATTTAATTGATGACAAACGGATTGACGTAATTTTCTCAGAAGGGCATTATGAATGAGCGAGTGAATAGCTGTCATGGTTCTAAAATAAATATTTTTTATTAAAATCCAAAAAAATAAAAATATGCACATAGCTGTTTGGGGAAAAAGCCCGGGGGAACAAATGTCGATTTTTGAGAATTATCGCACAGAAAATTCCTTTTATTTTATTTTAATGTCTGTGACCTCTCTTGGAGTTGGTAGAATGGTATTTAACCGATTCGTTTAGGTTGCTTTACTTGACAACGATGCACGATGTGACACTGTGTGCTGCAGTCTTATAAGACAATGATCGATAACGTACTTTGCTCTGTCGCGTTGAACATCTACAACGCAGTGCCTTCATTAACATCTAGGTGGAAACGGTCTGTAGAAGCTTTAGAGGGAACCACATACTTATACTTTACGTTGACCGAATCCTTAGTAACTATTGTATAAAAATTATTATCTTTCATTTTACTATCGGCATTCTTTATTAGGTGTATGTTAAGAAAATGTTTTTTGCTACTTCAATTGCAAATTGTTAACATTTATGTTTATTGGCGAGAAAAATATTGTTCTATTTTTTGTCTTTTCGTTTTTTTTTTCTCTTATGAATTCAAAATTCATAGTTGTGATTTCTTTTGACATTTAATGTTTTTTGTGATACGTAAAAGAGAATTGCATTAATGCATCACGTTTTTAGCTTTTTTCGTTTAAGTAAAAGGAGGGATTATGAGTATGTCTATGGACGGTTGCTAATGTTAGCGGTGGGCACTAGGGGCTCGTTATTTTGAAATCAATAATTGGATTTGCTTTTTTCAAAATTTTATAAGGTTCAAAACTTAGATTACAATAACATCACATGTCAATTTTGATTGTGCAACAAGTTTGTGTCGTTCCACATTATTGTTTGTGTCTATAATTATAAAAATTACTTTCAAATGATTGTTGTACAAAATTCAGTATACATATGGGATATTGGATAACACGTCTAAATTAAGTTGTCGCATTGTTAAAGCTAATTAGTGGACAAGTTACTAGTGGTCCCTAATATAGTGTTGTAATGGTATGATGTGATAGGAAAATTCACATTTAGTCGGTGTATTGCAATCCCTTTTTCATTGGACTTGGTCGATCTCCCTTTATATGTGGCTGTAGCTCTGGTAAGAAGGTAATGGTCTAGCTAGAGAAGGTGCATCATGCGGATCTCGTAGTGCTCGGCATGTGTGGCCAACATTTGTGAGATCTCCATGGCGTCAGTAATAAGATTGGATCCAACAATTCGCCATATAACAGCTTCAAGCGAGCGATGTAAAAGGTTTAGTTTTGAGTCAAAATTGAGTATAATATTATTAAATAACTTTACTTTAGTTGCTTGCTGTGAGGCATTATTGCTGGATCAAAACTGCATTTAAGCTTAAGCACATCAATTGGTTCCGTTTTGAGTTTCGTTTGTAAGATTTATGGTTAAGTTTACTTTTAAATTTTTTCTCTTTTGTGTACATAAAATCGCGATATGTCGTGATGGTAAAGCCAAAGATTGTTACGGGTATGGTGACCCTCTGCCGTCACATGGGCTATGTAGGGACCTTACATTCAGGCTTCATCGCCTCTGGAGGCACTATGCTGAAAAAGTTATACATAACAAATCAACGTATAATTTTGAATGTAATTTTCTACATAGCCTCTTAGTTGTAATTATGTACGTTTATCTACCTCGAGGATGTAAATTAGTTCGTAAGTAAGCTTTTAAGTAGATTTTTTATATGATGGAAAAATATAAAATGTTAGCTTTTAAGAGTAATGTGAAAAATTAAAAAAAAATATTAATAAATTTTAAAGTACAAAATATGCTACCTCAGGATTCAATTATAGTCATTTTTCAAATTCTATAACTGTCCCGCAAATGTATTTTATAATATCTAATGAATGTTAAATCACGTGTCAGATTTTTTCTAAATACTTGTTCATAATGCTGGTCATTACATTTTTGGAATTTATGAAAATAGTTTTAAAAATGTAAGTAATAAGGATGTAATTCAGTTGGAAAGCTGTCGATAATAGTATGAAGCACGTTTTTTTGAATCTCTGCAAGGTAGTCAGTGTTCTCAACTCAGTGTCATGCTCAAAAGAGGATATACATCGACGTCAGTGTTTAGCGACTCTGTGGGCTCGGAACGAGCTGGGTTGACGGTCTAAGTTAGTTGTAAGTGTTAATTAGGTTAGTTTTAATAATCTCATTGATGTACCTCATTTGTAAGCACAACACTCTTGCGGGGGATCGGCCACAAGTCAATATCAACGTAATCTAATTGTTAAACCTTCCTTCACTCTCCGGAGTATAAATTTTTATTCGTAATTTTTATTATTATTAATTTTTCCCAGTTACTTTTTTGTGTTTCATAGATGTTACTATGTTTTAAGGAGACGAAAGAAAAAATGAAGAAATTATTGTTTGTTAGGTTTCTGCGAATTAAAAAAATGTAACAAAATTATATTTTTTTGTTTTTATTATTTTTTCATTTCCTTTTCTTTACATTTGGTTTCCTATTTATTTTACTTCGACAAGTTACACCCGTCCATCGTGTTTAATGTTTATTATAATACATTTAAGTACGTTATTTAAGGAATTGACATCTAAGTACCTAATATTCATAAAATAGTTGCACTTAACTGGACAGGAAATATTTAAGTAATCATTGGATGTTTTTTATATTTTAAGCGTGCACTATTATTGAATTGATCGCGAGAGTACGTCGGGATCTCTACGAATTTGATAATGAAAAAAAAACTTAATGTTCTTTCGCATTAAATATTATGTAAGTTGTAAAATTATGCTCACTCACTAGTGTATAATCACAACTTCTCGGACTGAACGGAAGGTGGGTGAAAACTTTCGCGATGGTATGTACGAGGAAATGGGTTTGATCATTGAGTATATTATATTCCATTTACTTCACTTTTCATGTTAAATACTGGCTCTAAATATATTATCATCGTATGTTCAGAATTATTTCGATGTTTCAAAATAAAATGATTATAGTCGTTCATGACTGTATATAAACATTATATTTCATAAAAATATACTTACGTGTTTAACCTTTTCATCTTGTTAAGTTCAAATGAGGTAAGTCTCGGTGTCACTTAAAACTATACGTTCTTGGTGTCATCTTTGTGTAAGTGTACGAGATATAACTCTTATTAATATGCAAAAATAAAAAAAAAATAAAAAAAGCAACGAGCACTCTTGTCTGCAATGAACTAAAGTACAAATAACTGAAGTCTAAAAGAGTTACTGCCAGTACAAATTAATTAATGGGAAAAAATAAATGGTATCCGTTTGTTTATGTAAACGTTGCCAAAATTGTATTTTTTGGGCATCAGTAAAATAATTTAGTGTAGGTTATTTCGTGGAAAGTACAAAAACAAATGATGGATGATGTGTACAACAGCCCGCATAGGTGATTAGACTAAGGGCGACGTGGATATCATTTGATAAATTTTCATTCATTCAGTTGCATATTTATCATCGAATGCGAGGGTATACAATACGGCCAACATCTAGTAAGTGGTCAAAATAGAACGTTAAAAAAACGGTGACTTATCGATTGTAAACCAGGATGGTTGTAAAACTAAGTAGGATTTTGTACATAGCGATGTAATGCTTAAAGAAAAAAAAAAAAATGGTCGTTGGTTTGGTGGTCTATATGTCTGTAAAGGAAAAGTGATTGTCTGTGATTTTTTTAAGCGACTTTTTTATATATATGAAAGAATGTATAATTCTTTAACAGTAAGAATAGCACTACTTGTGATTTTTACATTAGAAATTATTATTTGACTTCATTTTTTTGTACTATATTATAGGGTAATGTAGCAATTGGTGTAGTGGAGAACGGTGCGGGTTGAGTGTACATAGACTAATCATAATGTATGTATATATATATGGTATATGACAAAGCGTTCTCGTAGTAGGGGATTGCGGAGTAGCTCGTATATCTTTGGTCTCGCCTGCTCACACGGGAGAGACAAGAACAGCGCTACGCAAATTTTGGCGATCCCCTACTAACTAACGCTGTCTCCGACATCGGGTAACGTTTGGCAAATGGTTAGACCACATGCGATGCTTGTTCGTTTTAGAGTCTCGTGTTCTTCAATAAGGCCGTTTCAAAGGTCATATACGAATTAATTACTACAAGTTGAGGGATGCGCGACTCTTTCCGGTAATTAGTAAATTAATTTGTGCGTAAATGTAAAACGGTAATAACTTACCGAGTTCTAGCGAATTTTTTAGTGTGGTAAACATTTTGGCGTATTTTGTTATTTATGTGGTAACTGTAGTGATTAACTGTTATGTTTGCTTCGGGTAAATTGGTCTTGTATTAGCTGAAGAATTGCCGTAGTGTCAAATTCCAGTATTACACCAAAAAATATTATAACCCGATTTTCCAAATGAATAAATGTACTGCTATAAACCGGTAATTTACTGTCCCATTTAATTTAAATAAGAACATATTTTACTTCGGAACAGAATAATAATAAAATAAAAAGAAGGTCACTTGTGACATGCTTCATATTTTTAAACATTGCATTTAATATTTGTACCTCACTATCTTTTCACATGTCCTCTTTAAACCAATTCATTTCAGAATGGACCAGATTATTTAAAAATTCACGATATTTTAAAAGGCCATTACATACGGTAAGATAAAAATATTTATATCTCCTGAAGATTAAATTCTGTCAGTGAAAAATGCTTTTACATAACAAATTAAAGCAGTACTCAGGAAGTTATTTACCTTAATAAGGTAATAAACATTCGATATAATATACTTTTATGTTGTCCTTTGATATACTTAAGATCATTTTAAGATAATATCTCGGTAAATGACGGGGTTATTCTTCAGCTTTTCAAGTTTCTTGTGAGATTATTTATTATGATCGGATACATGGAGCAGGTTTAAGATTTTGAAGAGCTTTTGCAGAATATTTCAACCAAAAAAGACTTTTTCTTATGCACTTTGCCCGTTATTTTCGATTCTTTTTCTTCAACGAGTATGATTCTAACATTCTGCTTAGTAAAAAATCGAAAACAATGCGACAAGCGACAATGTTACGTGTCCACTAATTCGTACAATCGATCATTGCTAACAAAGAAATCGTAGGCGGCGTATTCAAAAGTCAAGATCACAAAAATCCGACGCCTGTATCCGATCGTTAAAAAATATGATCAATGATTGTAAATTGTATACTTTGGGAAATAGCTTCTTTAATGTAAGCGATCTTTCAAAATGTGCAACAGTTTGCATCGTCGTAAGTACCTAAACTAAAATAAAATAATTTTCCGCTATTTCCCATTGTAAGCTGAATGTACGAAGCGGACTATAGGATTCTAATACAGGTATTATAATTGTCCATTTGTGCACTAATTATAAATTTGCGTAAAATAGATTATAAAACTAATTAAACGAACATACAGTACCCACAACACAATATACTACAATCTGGCTTAGGTCTAGATATTGTATTGATGAAAAATTTGTTCCATTGTGGAATTCTTAAATTAATAAAAAAATGTTGCTAAAATTAATTTGGTGTGTTGTTTATTTTAGAGTTTAGATCCCTAATTAAGTTTTCCTTAATATTCCTAGTCGGTATAATATGTAGAATATTGGTATAGTATATACAGAGGAAACGAGAAAGGGATACCTTTGCCCTGCAGTGAGACCACATTGGCTAAAAATATATCCATTGTACGAGTAATTCTATATGCGAAAGTGTGTCTGCCTGTCTGCCTGTATCCTCTTTACGCTTAAACCGCTGCACCGATTTAGATAAAATTTGGTATAAAGATAGTTTGATTCTTGGGAAAGGACATAGAATACTTTTTATCCCGATATCCCCACGGGGTCTACACTTATGCGGGTGAAACCGCGTGGCGCTGTTAGTAAATAATATGTATAGAATAAGCTGCATCTGGGTGTGAACGTGTGCCCTGATATTTTCGGGCTGATGAATGAAACAAACTAAGTTTAGCAGCTTCTTGCAGAAGGATAAGTCTCGTGTGGTCTATTCCAGTACCTATAAAATATCTATAAGAATCCTCGTCATACATATCAGGAACAACATTATAAAATGAAATGATAGGATCTGAAATCTGAAAAAAATAAGGAGGTAGATATACCTACATAGAAAGCATGTTAAGCTGTTGGTCCCGGCTGTAATACGTGGATCTTTGACGGTTGTTACGGGTCGTTAGAAGACCGAAAGTCTGACAACCAGCCAGAGCCGTTTTAACCATATTGGGCTCCAGGGCGCGGAAATCAGCCTGCGCCCCAATTTTTAAGTTTTATTTTTTATTTAATACTTACTCTACAATAAAATTAGGTACATTTTCAAACATCAAAGGAGAATGACAACCAATGGGCCCCTAGTTTTGGTGCCGTGTCAAGACTATTTACTTCTCAAAAATTAAGTCGCAAAAACCAAGTTAAAACCACCGTGACATGCGAAGTTTTTTAGGGGCCCAAAACTCCTAACAAAATGGGCAATGTCCTTTAATTTTTCCTGCTTTAAAATCGGCAATCTTTTTTATGATATCGTCTGTTTTGTAATCAATTTACCTAGATACCTACCTACCTATACCTACCTATATCTTGACTTGAGTAATTGTTAATCGTAAGTAGTTTTTTATTCATTTGAAATTCGAGAATGTTTACGCATGGTACGTGTAGGTATAAGGATTGGCTTGCGCCCCCTATGGCCCTGCACCTGGATGCCACGCACCCCTTGCAGCCCCGGGTAAAGACGGCCCTGCAACCAGCCTTACCAAGGCGTATCGTATTACCCAGTAACATGGTTGTGGAGGTCAGATAGGCAGTCGCTCCATGTAAAATACTGGTATTCATCTGCATCCGGTTAGACTGAAAGCCGATTCCAACATGGCAAAATGCTAGGCAGATGATGTCGATGAGGTGTACCTACATAATTATTAGTATAGTGAAAGAAAAATTCACCCAGATAGCGACAGGAATGAATAAGAGCAGAAAAAGAATATTCGCTTTCAGTGCTAACTAGTAGTACCCAGCAGCAATGACAGACCGTTGAACCAGTGAAAGAAAGATATAAAGAAAAATATTTTATTTGGAACATGCACAGGAAATACAAACAGTAATAACCCTCCTTTTTGCTTTGCCTTAGTCGGGTAAAAAAGGAGCATTTAAAACGAACAAAATTACATTTAAAACAATTAAAAAAAACACCTTTGTAAGGTCAAAAAGTCTCCTATCTCAGCGTAATGCTGCGATATTTCGACACAGGCTTCTTGCCTAGTTTAGAAGTCAAATGCTTCATTCATAAATTGTCTCTGCTGTATAACTAAATCCTGTCTCTAAATTGTATCGTTTGGTTTTTGTGTACAAATAAACATTTATATTATTTATTATATTAAAAAAATAAATATCTCAAAGAGGAAAGCATAAGGATAAACCAAAATAATAGACAAGCCCCTGTAAAATATAAAAGCGGCATATACAGACGCCAGCTGGCTACATCAAGCTACCCGAAACTGTCAAATTTTCCCAATCAACTTTGAACGTTATGTTTTAGTGATAAAATAGAAAATCTACTAAATAAATTTGACAGATTGTAGTAGCTTGATGTGCTGGCGTCTGTACAATGTCAAGCCCAAGATTATCTTCCGGATAACCCACAACGGCTGCTGTCCGTTTACATATTTTATTCAGATAACACTCATTGTATGCAAATAAGTCCATAAGTACCATACATATTTAAATACCTACCGCTAAATGTCAGTTAGTAACAAGTGACATTTCCAATTTTTTGCAATTTAGATCAATTAAGATAAGCGCCGTTTAGATTTGGACCAGTTTTTGAGATATTAAGTTTAAGGGCAAAAGATCTCTTGCATGGCATTAGACTTTTACCTATGTGTAATTCTTTATAGTCAGAGAATGTCAGCTAACAAGAGCCGAACGATCTCGATCTCAAAGGTATCTACAGACGCCAGCACATCAAGCTACTGCAATCTGTCAAATTTCTTTAATAGATTTTCAACTTTATCGCTAGAGCCTAAGGTTAAAAGTTGATTGGGAAAATTTGAAAGTTTCGGGTGCAATTGCTGCAAGGATTCATTCATAGAGACAAAAAATTTTGATGTAAGGAAAGCTCCAACAGGATATTAAAGATTGTAAGTATGGGTTTTTTCGTGAACCCAAGAAAATTGTCCTTGTTTTTCAACCAGAGGGGTACCTAATTGCGTAACACACTAACAGTAGAAATGGCTTTAATTTTGACAGTTCAACAACATTCATTACGTTATTTACGTTGTTGATCAGACATACTTTTCGAACATATGAAGCAATGGATCTTTCTATTAAAGGCTTTATCTGAGACCATTATCAGATTACAGCAGTCCACTGCTGGACATGGGCTCCAATCGCACCCCATTCATCTCGATTCTCGGCGACTGTCATCCAGCTGCTACCAGCCACCCTGCGAAGGTTGTCGGTCCACCTAGCTAAGTTACGTCACCTGAGATTATAAAAAAACAATCTAAGTAACTATGGACCCATCAGTCATGAGCAGATATGAATTGCACCTACATCTGTATCTCTATTCTCACCTGGCATGGCGCCAAGTACTCTCCGAAATTACCAGGGAGTAATAAGCGAAGGTGGGAGAACGCTTTACCTACCTACTGCTAATGGTTTCTTACCGATGGAAGTAAGTTATTTTTGCTGTAATGCCAACATGTCAAAGATTAATAGTAAACTTATCACTTTAAGCGGAGCAACGTTACAATACGTAAAATTTAATAAACGCTATTTGTCACGTCAGCAAAAACTATGTCTTTTTTTAAACAACGTGTATAAACGGCTGCGACTTATACCAATTCCATCAAGCTGCGTCATCGCGCCGTATCACTTTAAATTTTCGGACTGCTAGCGCCACTCTACGTTAGTTTTTTTCACTTTATAAGGCTACTCACACACATACATTCTAATTACGTATTTTGTATGAGAAAATAGTGCGCCGCGCAACAAAAATTTGAATACCCAGATGTGCCGCTGAAAGTGTTAACGACAGATTAAACAAAATACAGGCATTACATGATCTTGTTTATCAGATTTTATTAGGCATTCAAATAAATGAATGTTATAAGCTTATTATTAGTGTCGGAAATATCGCTCCTAAATAATTATGTAAGCCCCAGGCGTTAGACACTAACCACCTTCTATGATGGTCCAAATTGCGCAGTAGAGGATTGCGGATTTGTTCTCAAGGTTCAATTTCTGTGAATAATCTTTGGAAATTGAGACTTGAGGATAATTCAGTAACTATGGAACTTGTTTCACTTTACCTTCATCATAAATTCGCACCGCGATTCCCATTTAAAGAAGAGTAAACTCGACCACAATGCCTGAACCAAAAAAGACAAATAAATTATGTAAAACATTTTGTTAACACGAAAGGTTAAAAGAAATGAACTGGTCGCATTCTTGTAGGCTTGCACTTACATCGATAAACATTTAAGACATTATTCTCAAGGATATCAGCAGTGAAAATACATCCACGTTACGATGCGGAAGCTAGTGAAAATGAATACTCAGGAAATATCGTAAGACGGAAGATTGGAATGATACATAAGCATAGCATAATGTTACCACTGTTGGGACACAAGCCTCCTGTCTGTGACAAGGCATGGGTCTTAATCCACCACGCGGGCCCAGCGCAAGTTGGCGGAGGTCACATGTCTTCGAATTTTTGGTTCTAGGACATGCCGGTTTCCTCACGATGTTTTGAGAGCAGTGGTGATAAAATTTAAAACGCAAAGTTAAGTGCTGATGGAGCAGACGAGTCCTGGTTTGGAAACCGCGTATCGGTACCCGTAGTGTGGTGGAAGCTAGATGGACTGACGTCACCAAAAAAGTAGCCAGGATAGACTGGATGCGGAAGGCAGAGGACAGGGTATTGTGGTGCAGCATGGAAGAGGCTTATGTCCAGCTGTGGACTGCGATAGGCTGAGTTGATCATTAAAACTGCCTGTCTGGGTTCGAACCTACGACCCACAACACGTAAGTTGCGGCCGTTTCCAATGGGCCACTACTGGTGGCTGTAGTGGTAGGTACATGTGTGTCGAATAACAAACCTTAATGTGTTTTGGTCTAGATATCAAAGGAGATTTCCTTTGATATTTAGACGAAAACACAATTAGATCCAGTGTCTTTGTTTGAAAACGCTAATGCCTGAACAAATTAAACAATTATGTTGCAGAGAACTATAGGTCCAACAACATCAGTGTCATGATGATTTGTGCCTAAAAGCATTTTAGAGAAGTTGTGTGTGAAAATCGTTTGATATGGGTTTGTGGTTGATGTGATGCGGACAAATGAGATGTATAACGTTTACATGGATTGATCGATTATGAATCAATCAATCAATCAACTCAGCCTATCACAGTCCACTGCTGGACATAGGCCTCTCCCAGACTGCGCCACAGCACCCTGTCCTCCGCCTTCCGCATCCAGTCTACCCCAGCCACCTTCTTTAGGTCGTCCGTCCATCTAGCTGGGGGGCGTCCCACACTACGCTTGCCGGTACGCGGTCTCCACTCCAGGACTGGTCTGCTCCACCGGCCATCAGTCCTTCGACAGACATGGCCAGCCCACTGCCACTTCAGTTTACTTACTCTGCAAGCTATGTCGGTAACTCCGGTTCTTTTCCGGATAATTTCATTCCTGATCTTATACTTCAAAGAGATCGATTATGAATGTATAATAATAATTTATTAATTATTATCCTTTCCGTGGCTAATAAACAAAACGAATGGATAATAAACGAAAGTTGATATGGCTGATAAGAGGAAATATAGAAGTTTTAGGAAAAAAAAATCGATAGGTGACAAACTAAAATTGGTCCAGATTTTTTTAAAGATCATTTATCATCATTAAAGATTGACCTTACAAAAACATGTACTATTACAGGTAGTGCCAGATACAGAATGGATAATTTAATTAAATCACTAGTGAAACTTGTAAGTAATTATTTTGTATTATAGGTGGATGTAAATCGATATTTTTTTGCGAAGTAGGCAACTCCCTCTCCTTAGCACGTTATAAACTAGTAACATTAAGAATTGGGTCATAAATATCCAGTTTATTTTTGTTATAGTATGGTTATATTAAATACTATTTACTACATAAATAGGGTTGTCAAAAACACTAAGAAGTTTGCAGTTTTATTGGCGAAATTTAGATGTTTTTTCTAATATTCTTGGAACTTCAACGGTACCCAAACTATGAATGAAGCAGACACATGGCGATGTTACTTAGCCGAATTAGTAAAGGAAAATGAAAATAGTTTTCCATTTACAAAAAAAAAAACAAGCCAAACATCATCAATGAACACAAAATTAATGGTAATTCCCACTCACTGAAAAATATAAAAAGTCCCTTTCAAAAAAGAAAGTATGTACTTACTTCATTACTGGAATAAATTTTTCTCAAAAGTTCCATTATAAGTTAAAAATATTTTAGAATAATACTCATTGATGCAATCTAGACTGCCGAAAATTTTATCTCAAATCGTGAGTAACTCAAAACGCTATCTACATTAAGCAAACGGCTAGGTACCTGACTAGCCCATAAAACACATTATTTTTTTATCTTCTATTGTTTGTTTTTTTTTTTTGCACAGCTTTCGCCCACTTTACTACTTCTGCCAAATATGGCGACCCTATCTCGTTCGTCATCAGAATATATCCCAAGTTCGTCAAGTGACCGCGCGTCGTCGGTAGCGGGCAGGACGAGCGGTATATAAGCAAGCTCTGGTATGTAGTCTGCACTCATTCGATCAGTGATAGCTTCAGGATCAGCAATGGCAGCCAAGGTAGGTTGTCTTGTAAGATTGTGTTTTTGGAGATCAAAAATTCGAGTGTCATCAAAAATAGTTTTTATTTGACAAGTTTAAAAACTTTAAGTTTTACAAACATCTTTAAATTTTTGTGATATTAAGCAATTGAATACAGACTAGCATCACTCAACTAAAGATAAAAATTGGAAAAGAAAAATACTCCTAGCCAGAATTTTATTTATGTGCTCTTTGCAATTCTTCATCACATTATTATACCGGTTTGAAAGATATCCCAACGATGTGCTATGAAAAATAATTATATATTGTCTCAATTAACAAAATGTTTGATTGTTTCAGTTCGTAGTTCTCGCCGCTCTGGTAGCCGTGGCCCACTGCTCAGTGGTGCCAGTAGCGCGAGTAGACACTGATTCCAGCAGCTTCGCGTACGACGTGGCAGACCCCAACACCGGCGACTACAAGAGCCAGGTAGAGACCCGCGTCGGCGGCGCCGTGTCTGGCCAGTACTCGCTGCTCGACGCCGACGGCACCAAGCGCACCGTCGACTACACCGCCGATGACGTCAACGGGTTCAACGCTGTCGTTCGTAAAGATGCCGCTGTTGTCTCCACCCCTGTTGTTGCCGCCGCTCCTGCAGTTGTAGCTGCCGCTCCTGAGGTAGTTGCCGCCCGCACTGTCGTCGGTCCTTCCGTATATGCCGCTCATGCCGCTCCCACCTTCTACGCCGCTCATGCCGCTCCCGCCTTTTACGCTGCTCAAGCCGCTCCCACCTTCTACGCCGCTCACTCCGCTCCCGCCGTCTACGCCGCACCCTCAGTCTACTCCTATGGAGCTCCCTCTGTCTACGCCTATGGAGCTCCCTCCGTGTACTCTGCACCCCTCACTTATGCCACTAAGTGGTAAAACAATGAAACACGGTCGTGTATATTGTATTGTAATGGTGCTCTTTGTATATAATGTATTTTTAAGTAAAAAGTGAAACTACCTAATCTTGTTGTTCTGAATTTACACTCCCTGAAATCACATGGAAATATCACATTCTCATATTTTGGTTGAATATATCCGCGAGTATAATTGCATATTTCATAAAAATATAATTTAAAAGAGTGTCCATGGAGTTAATTGGAGTTTCTTGCCCGTTCTTCTCCATAGGTATCTACGCTTTGGAATGGGCAACTAGCTTCATATTTTCTGATTGACCGACTTCTTGACAATTCAAAAGTGCCTGTAAATGGTTTAATTGAAATAATTGCTTTGAGTTTTTTGAGCACTGACTTTTTACTTTTGACGTTTTTATCACTGACTCCAATATAAATACTTTTATGACATGGGTATGACATCAGTAAAAGTTGGAATTGGAACATCAAACAACTCAGTCCTTAATATTTTTATCAAGTGCTGATCACAATTTCAGACGTCTTCCTACTCACAACCCACATCACAAAATTGGACCACTACTGATCGCAGGTGGAGCAGAGCCCTAGCCCTAACGGAATGGTTGTTGAGATACGTTTAGACGGACCGTTGTTAGACCAATAGCCAGGGCCACCCACCCAGGGTGGACGACCCACAGAAGATCGCAGGGAAGACCTGGATGAGACTCGCACAGACGAGGCAAGCATGGCGTAAAAGGGAGGAGGGTTATTATTATACTCAGCATTGGATGGCTTCCACTGATGATAATGATGAATGATCTCGTCTTGATTCAAAATCATAGCAATACTTACCATGACTGATATTGACCTAAAGTAATATCTGTTTCTGTTTAAGGGGAAATCAGCGTCTTTCTTTTTTCTTATTTCCTCGATTTGGCATAAAACTATGTTTAATAACTAATTGATTTCGTGTTAAAAATATAAACTGGGGTAGTGTGGCTGACTGCTCAGGTACTTTTAAGCGTTTAAACTACGAAGTACTCTCGAATAAAGTTAAACTCAAAGATGAAGTTAGTTGCCCATTCCGAAGCATAGGAGAAGAACGGGTTACAAAATATTGGTTAGGTACAGACACCAGCATGTCAAGCTACTACAATCTGTCACGTTTCTTTAATAGATTTTCAATTTTATCGCTAAAGCATCAGGTTCAAGGTTGATTGGGAAAATTTGGCAGTTTCGGGTAGCTTGATTTGCTGGCGTCTATACATCATTCATGTGAGGACGATGCAGAACGTTAAAAGTGTCCGCAATTAAAAGGAAAAAAAAAATTAAAATATTAAATTAAATAAGCCGTGGCAGCTTAGAGATGAGCAGTCCCTACTGACGGTGCCCGTTCACGAACATGCCGCATGAATTAGCACCAGTCCGTTCAACCATTTTGAAGGGAGCTAAATTATCCAACACATGCGCCACCATCATCGAGACATTGAGTGAGTATGACATACTCACAGCCGCGGCCAGGGCACATTCAAGTCAATGAAAGACGTACTCAGTAAATGGTAGCTCTATACCTATAGAAAATGCTAGCGATATAGATGAACATATGAAACTATTAGATATACCAGTAACTATTAGGAAGTTGTAGTCAAGTCAGAAATGAAATTGATAGCTTGTCCGGCAGTGGCGTAACTATACCGTTTGGGCCCCGTGGCGATTTCAAGGGATGGGGCCCCCTCCTTCAATGCTCAACCAGCGTTATAGTTTTTTTTACTAGCACTTCTTCCGGGACTTCTTCCGCGTAGATTTCATATTTTCCCCTAGAAAATTTAACACATGACTGCTTCGTTGGTCGCTACTGCTGGGCATGAGTTCCTGTCAAAAAAAATAGACAAACAATGGAAAATAGTTACAAAATGTTCGAAACCTGATTGAAGTCCTTTGTTGAACATTTTCAAAAATAGTTTGCATTTATAAACTTATGTTAGGATCTTCTTGTGCTCATGGCCCTCTAGGGCCGGTGGCCCCTCTGGCTAGGGGCCCGTGGCATTTTGCCCCAATGCCACCCGTAACTATAGTTACGCCACTGTTGGCCGGTCATTAAGTTCATATTTATTACAACAAGCTATGATTGAGCTTACCATAAACTTTAAGCTTTAATAAAGGTTATAATATGCTTAGAATTACCCTAAATATAGAATATAACAAAAAATCCCGTGCTCACTATCGAGGAAAAGCATGTAAAGAAAACGAAATTGAAAATGGAGACCTACCATCTTTGTCCGACTGCGAAAATGACAGCGTGCACCAACTCAACAAGAAAATAGAGATATTTTTATTACAAAGCTACAAAAAACAAACTGAAGACATAACTGAAAAAAGAAACAAAGAAATTATAACAGAAGAAATAGAAACTCTAAAAATCGAAAAACATATATTAAAAAACAAGAAAAACAAAACAAAGCAAGAAAAGAAAAGACTGAGTAAACTATACAGGACCATACATAAAAATATTAAACAAAACATTAAAACGAGAAGACTAGATACAATTAGCAAATTCATAGAAGAGACTGGCGGGATAAAAAAGGCTTATAAAAAGTTGGAAACTACCAAACATGTCATGACGCAACTCCAAAATGCCTCAGGAAACACCGTCACACACAGGACAGACCTAATGGCGATAGCTACACAGTTCTACAAGAACCTCTACACATGTGCAAATAAAAGTCGTGAGAAACCAATGTTTAAAAATTGTGAACCAGCCCAGGAAACAGCACCACCATTTTTAGAAAGCGAGATAGAGTTATCTATAGTAAAACTAAAAGCTGGAAAGAGCCCAGGACCTGACGGAGTGTCAAATGAAATGATTAAAGTTGCGAAAGAAAAGCTAATAAAACCACTCACAAAGCTCTTTAACCGTATCCTATTAATAAAAGAACTTCCCGAAACATGGACATGCTCGGAAATAGCTCTACTTTATAAAAAAGGAGACCCCAAACTGATATCCAATTACAGACCGATCAGTCTTATATCTTGCCTGTATAAATTATTTGCATCGACCCTACTAAGACGTGTAACCACGAAAATCGACGAGAACCAACCTATAGAACAAGCGGGATTCATGAAAAATTTCTCTACCAATGACCACATACACACACTGAAAATAATAATCGAACGGTACATGGAATATGACCTCCCCTTATACATTGCTTTTATAGACTACTCGAAAGCTTTTGACACAATTTCACATGACTCTATATGGCAGGCTTTAAACCAGCAAGGACTAGACCATGACTACATAGAACTTATCAAAGCGATTTACTTGAGAAGTACATCAAGAGTACGTCTAGACTCAAGAGGACCAACATTTCAAGTAGAGAGGGGTGTAAAGCAAGGCGATCCGCTCTCCCCAAAGCTTTTCATAGCAGTCCTAGAATCCATATTCCGAAATCTCGACTGGAGTGATACAGGATTAAATATCAATGGCAAATACCTCTCACACCTCAGGTTTGCGGATGACATAATATTGCTGTCAGAAAACCCGTACACACTAAACCATATGATAGAGTCCCTTAGTCATCACAGCGAGACCGTCGGGCTACAAATCAACTGGGACAAAACAAAAATTATGACCAATCGTGAAGAAATACCCATATATATACAATCTAAACCTATAGATTACGTCGCAGACTACATCTACCTTGGACATCTAATTTCAATAAAATCCTGTACAGAAAAAGAAATCGATCGCAGAGTGAAAAACACGTGGAACAAGTACTGGGCTATGAAGGAAATTTTCAAAGGCCCCATACCAACAAAACTGAAAACGAAAGCGATGAACATCTGCCTTACGCCGGTTCTTACTTACGCATGCCAGACGTGGTCTCTTAAAAAATCACTCTTAAATAAAATAAGAAGCTGTCAAAGAGGAATAGAACGGAGCTACATGAACATTAAATTAAAAGACAGAGTTAAAAGTTCACTGATAAGGGAAAGAACAAAGGCGAGGGATGCGGTCAAACAGGTGCTGACACTGAAATGGAAATGGTCAGGTCATATTCAGAGAGCTATGGATGAAAGATGGTCACAAACTGTTTCTAATTGGTACCCAATATATAAAAAAAGAAGGAAGGGTAGACCTTCCAAAAGATGGAGTGACGACATCGTGCATATAGCCGGAGCCTTATGGCCCAGACGGGCAAAGGACAGAGCCACCTGGAACGGTTTGGAGGAGGCTTTCACCGCAAAAGGCGGCCCTTACACCTAACAATACTAACCTTATTTAAGTACAAACTAACATTACTAACAAATAAATAAATAAGTACCTACACACCACAAAAACTGTAAGGGATAAAATAAAGCTAATAAATAAATAAATAAAAGGTTATAATCTAATCAAACCTAATTCAATGAGATAACATGTCTTGCTAGTTATAATTACTTGAAATAAATGTAATTTTATTTTTGTCTTGTTGATTTGTTATGAGCTAGACGAAAGCTATGCATGATAATAAACTTCCATGAATGGAAATATATCCCTACAAATTATTTTTTATGAACACAACAACAGAAAATATTATTATAATATGTACTATAGTACCTACGTCTGGCGTAAAGGTCGGTCAATCACAGCAGTTCACAGAAATCGCTGGAACCTGTTATACCACTTGCACTGAATAAGTACATAATAATTGCAGCTGTCGTCATAACAACTCGATATCCGGCAGCTGATCTTTGTGTTTTACAAAAGATAAATACATTAATCATTGCACCGTAGTTATTTACTTCAGAGTATTACTGAGTAATAACTTCTAGTATTTATCAAAGTAAATGGCATCAGCGGGAAGTAATGTCAGCCGCACGGGTCGATCGATCAGGTTAAGCTACGCTTGCCGCGGTTGGTCCCTGGATGGGTGACCATCTTTACATACCAAGATCCCTCCATGCCTCGGAAAGCACGTTTACCGTTGGTCCCGGCTGTCATTCGTGGATCTTTGACAGTCGTTACGGGTCGTCAGAAGCCCGAAAATCTGACGACCAGTTTAAACCAGTTTTGTACCAAGGGGTATCGTATTACCCAATAACTGGGTTCTGGAGGTCTGATAGGCAGTCGCTCCATGTAAAATACTGGTATTCAGCTGCATCCGGTTAGACTGGAAGCCGACCCCAACATAGTTGAGAAAAGGCTAGGCAGATGATGATGAAATGGCATGAGCGATTAGTTCTCAATTCTAATTTATTATAAGGACCTTTTATTAGTCAATGTAGAATGATCTGCGATGGTACCTTGATATCTAATAAGCCACAAAATAACTAAAGTCCAATTTATCTCAATTCGATTTCAGCTCACAAAATGGCAAGTTTAATTTGCATGATAATTACTTGTTTAATGTTTCGTTCTTATGAATGTAGTGCTCTTAATTCTAGTTGTTAATTAATCAAGTGATTATTATTTATATTATGTTTAGCGTTCACAGCATATTTTTCCAGACATGTTGGAGGAAATCAAAACAACGTATTTAGGTAGTTTCACTTTTTACTTGAACATAATATACATTATATACATTATATACAAAGAGCACCATTACAATATACACGAGTCATTATTTTACCACTTAGTAGCGTATGTGAGGGGAGCGGAGTACACGGAGGGAGCACCGTAGGAGTAGACAGAAGGAGCTCCATAGGAGTAAACTGAGGGTGAAGCGTAGACAGCGGGAGCGGAGTGAGCGGCGTAGAAGGCGGGAGCGGCATGAGCGGCGTATACGGAAGGAGCGACAACAGTGCGAGCGGCAACGACGGCGGGAGCGGCAGCTACAACCGCGGGAGCGGCATGAGCGGCGTACACGGAAGGAGCGACCACAGTACGAGCGGCGATGACAGCGGGAGCTGCGGCAACAACGGGGGTGGCGACAACAGCGGCATCTTTACGAACAACAGCGTTGAACCCGTTGACGTCATCGGCGGAGTAGTCGACGGTGCGCTTGGTGCCGTCGGCATCGAGCAGCGAGTACTGGCCGGACACGGTGCCTCCGACGCGGGTCTCCACTTGGCTCTTGTAGTCGCCGGTGTTGGGGTCGGCCACGTCGTACGCGAAGCTGTTGTAGTCGGCGTCTACTCGCGCCACTGGCACCACTGAGCAGTGAGCCAAAGCCACCAGGGCGGCGAGAACTACGAACTGGAAAAAATAAATGAATTTGATTAAAATCTTGAACAAGAAATTTAAACAGCTTCCATTTGAAACTGCAGCAGTTTAAGAGTCCTTTGAGAAAAATTAAAAAATTGTGATGATCAGTTTACTGATTCTTTATCATTATGCTTTGCATGATGAATCCAATATTGCAAGGATACACTGTTTTACAAAAAAAAAATTGGACGAAATGTACTGTAGGTATATTGATTCAAACAAATATTATGACAACAAATTTCGGAACACCATTAATACAAGACAACCTACCTTGGCTGCCATTGTTGATCCTGAAGCTATCACTGATCGAATGAGTGCAGACTACTTACCAGAGCGTGCTTATATACCGCTCGTCCTGCTGCCACCGACGCGCGGTCACTTGACGAACTTGAGATATAGGCCGGATTCTGATGACGCGCCAGACTTGTGCTAATTGAAACCAGTTTTGGGTGATGTAGATGAAATGATAGGTGCAAATATCAGTCACGTATTTGGTAGCTTATCTGTAATTGTTGTAAGTTTAACTAAATAACAATCAATGTGAATTGGTTCAAGATAACTTTAAATATGAAACTAGGTACTTAGAGCTTTCAGAAAGTTCTTAATCAAGTTTTGAAATTACTGTATCGACCGAACCCATAGATGTGTTTATACGTTTATACATATATCATCGATCTCTTATGGTATAGATGATGGCACATTTTTAGTTGCCTATGTTGACGTTAAACTCAATTGGTTCAAGTGTGCTTTCCACCTTATCAAAAGCTTTCCTTATGTTTTATGAATCAATCAAAAATAACGTGTAGAGGAGACACGTTATTTTTCTGACACGTACTCTTTCTTTTATTGGATTACTAGCGGCCCGCCCCAGCTTCGCACGGGTGCAATTTTTTTTTTTCGAATTTCCAAAATTTTCTTTCATACAAACCTTGTCCCGGCAATACCGATCACAACAAAAAAAGAATTAGCGAAATCGGTTCAGCCGTTTTCATGTTATGTCGTGACAACGGAAAACGGGTTTCATTTTTATATACAGGGTGTTACGGAAAGGGTATATCAATACAAACGGGTTGAAGAGTGTATCTGGTCTAGAATCTCTGTACAAAATTTCAGCTCAAAAGCATTAACTTTGAAAATGCTTAATATTTTTTTATTTCGATAGTTTATTAAATAAAAATCATAACAAACGTGTCACCGCACTACGAGGGTCATTATCCATTATCTGTAGTGTGTCTATGCGCCTAGTACACGCACATCACGCCGCCGCGCGCCAGTGAAGCGCCGTGATGTCGAAATAAAAAAATATTAAGCATTTTCAAAGTTAATGCTTTTGAGCTGAAATTTTGTACAGAGATTCTAGACCAGATACACTCTTCAACCCGTTTGTATTGATATACCCTTTCCGTAACACCCTGTATATAGATTTAGTCGAAAATTGACAAGACGTAAAAACAAATGACGTTCGACAGAATAAGACGAGGAGGTTGCATAATTACATGCAAGGAAGTTCGTTCAGTTATTCGATTAACAACCTTCACGCGTGGGGTGTTGCACGGAAACATGTTGGTGACATTATGATGCCGCGTCGGTCGTTGATACCGCATATTATGACAAGCCTAAATAACTTGTAACTTCGCTATGGAATCATTGAAATGGATTATTGCTAGGTAGATATTTTGAAGGAGTAGACAAGTGTTATCTTGTTATAACCAACCTACCACTGGTAGCTAGATTCAGTTTCAAGATCAGTCTATTTGTAGTGAACAATAACGCATTAAGCGTTCAACCAATCAATGAACTCAGCCTATCGCAGTCCACTGCTGGACAAAGGCTGCGCCTCAACACCCTGTCCTCCGCCTTCTGCATCCGTCTGTCCTAGCCACTTTCTTCCGCCAACCCGTACTGGGTGGATTACAGTCCACGCCCTCTCACAAATAGAAGGCCTGAGCCCAGCTGTGGGAATGTTACGGGTACTTTTTTTTCCGTTAGTCTGTACTATCCCACTGCTGGGCAAAGGCCTCCCCCATTTTCTTCCACATTTGCTTGTGCTGTGCCAAAATTGTAACAAAGTCAGAACTGTACATTGATATTTTTTAAAGAAAAATTGCACAGGTGATGAGGAATAAGTCTGATGCCGAAAATATAGTATTTTGAATTTTTCTCCGTTTATGTTTGTCTGGATGTAGGTATGTTCCGGATTGGCACTAAAACGGCTGAGCAAATTTGGCACACAGATAATTTATAACCTGGATTAACACATAGGGTAATTTTAAGGTAGTACGTTCCGTGGGCTATTTTCCGACATCATCACTTCTTTTTTAAGCTGAATTGGAGAATTGATGGAAATACATACGATTTTCGAAAACAGGGTACAAAAAATACCTATCCGTGTCAAAGAGGACATCTTTTAGAGACGTAAAAGATAAAGCAGTCCCTATGCGAGGTGACAAAAGACTAACGATGTGTCAGTACGGGTGTTTGCAAATTGATAAACGTAAGTAAAAGTTGAAAGTACTTGCTGTGTTTTTCTATTTAGCTTCTTGTATATTTACCTTCTTATTATTGCAGAATGAGCCCGCTCTTGACCTCGATCACGCCTGATGGAAAGCGATGGATGAGGTCTATGATGGAACGAGCGTGCCCAGAAGATGCCTAAGGCACTGGAACTCTCACGCATCGACGAAACACAGCAGGCTGATTGACGCCGGATTCCGATGGGAGGGTGGTCGCAAGCAAGGTGGACGCTAGTCCTACCACCGCAAGGGAAGAATTGGCCGGTCAAATAAAGTGTTGGGTGTGACTGTCCCTGGACAGTCACACCCAACACTTTATCGCATCCTGATGTGCCGAGCGCTTGGTTCAATTGAGTAACTGGCGGAATAAACTGCGCTACACGAGGATACTTCTTCATGCATCCCAAAAACATGCTTCGCTTTGAGCTTTGTGAAGTATCCAAAACTTTATAATATAATTCTTCGTAATTTTCAATGTCGTTATAAAGAAAATCAGGCTAAAAATAGTGTCTTTGATTTCCGTTCTTCAGTATAAATACCGAGTTTCGAGTTAATCGCACCGACCATGACATTCCCATACATTCCTGTGTGTCCCAAATAAAAAAAGAGTTTAAAAAAAAAGTTTTCTTTCTTTTCATTTACAGACATTTTATCCTAAAGTTCCTAAACGGATTCAGAATCGACCCAATACTTTTCAACAAAATAATGACGAAAGTAATAACAGCCACACTGTAAAGATCACCATACAAGTTTTCAGCAGGAATTTTGGAAATTGCCAAAATTCTGCAGATGAACTAAGTCTGGATCGACACTTAATTTCATAATGCGTATGAGCTTCATTGAAGTATAGACAGACATACATAATTGTCATAATAGTTATTTATGTAAATGTTTTAATACCTAATTATATACAGTTGCATACAAGACTTTATCTACACCCATGATATGAATCCTCTATAAAAGGTTCTGAAACAGTTTTTTTGCAATACTAATATGGAACAAAAATGGCGGCCGGCGGGATACCACGTAAATTCGAATAACTTATAAGTTCCTTTTTTAAATTACTGCGCTGTGGTAGTGAAATGCGCGTGCATAAGGTTTTTTTCTTTTGAAAACGAGTTGCGTAATGTAATTTTAGTACAATATAATAACACTTTATGGTTACTATGACACTGGTTGTTTTAATGTTAGCAATAATCTAACAGTTTCAGAAACTTTTAAAGAGGATTTATAGCATGGGTGTAGATAAAATATATAATGCATACTTGTATGACATGTAGGTTTTAATGAAAGTCCTTTAACAGACCAGAATACTAGAGAGACTGCTGGTGAGTCATTTAATTACAGAAGGTTTCGCAATTATTATCTGTGCCTATATAAAGTTGCTCCATTTTTTATATTGTTTTGCCTTCCTTCTTTAGTGCGCTTACGCACAGCTTTTTTGATATACTGCCTTATTTTGCTGAGCTTTGTGTTGTCAAGCATTCTGCAAGTTAATTTAGAAGTGAACTAAAAAGGCATGCTTGCTTGCCTTTTAGAAGAACAGAAGTCGTTCATCTCAAAAACAGATTTGGTCCTATCCAGAACAATGAGGTAGTTATTTTTAATACATTTTTATAATATACTCAAGGTCATGCTTTTGTAACAAATACTCGAAATTCACTTCACGTCCGTTATGCAGGTAATACCTGATATTATTCGGAATGAATTCAAACAACCAAGTAGTTTAAAAATATTCGTTTTATTTTAACACATACACGTATGTACAATCTGGTAACAATATTTACATGTCGTTTAAAAATGGAACACGTCGTGGTCTATCGCTATGGAGCCTTATAAGGCTATCGAAATTACCAGTACGAAACAGGAGCGGAGTAGGCGGCGTAGGTCAGAGGAGATCCGTAGTAGGCGGGACCGTAGGAGTGAGAATATACTCCGGGGGCAGCAACGGTGCGGGCGGCGTATACGGAGGGTCCAACTACGGTACGGGCACCAGTCGTGTAACCATTGGTGTACGCAACAGGGTGACCAGCGGAGTATGCAAGAGGCGTACCAGAGGTGTAGGCTACAGGTGTACCAGCAGTGTACGCAACGGGCGTACCAGACGTGTAAGCCAAACGGGCACCAGTGGTGTATGCGACGGGAGCAGACACGGTGCGGGTGGCTACAACGGGAGCAGACGCAGCGTAGACAGCAGGAGCGGCAACAGTACGGGCAGCGTAGTATGCAGGGGCTGCGGCATAGGTACGCGCGGCAACTACGGCAGGAGCAGCGACAGTTCGGGCGGCAACAACCGCAGGTGCGGCAGCTACAACCGCAGGAGCGGCAGCAACAACAGGGGCAGAGACAACAGCGGCATCTTTACGAACAACAGCGTTGAACCCGTTGACGTCATCGGCGGTGTAGTCGACGGTGCGCTTGGTGCCGTCGGCGTCGAGCAGCGAGTACTGGCCGGACACGGCGCCCCCGACGCGGGTCTCCACCTGGCTCTTGTAGTCGCCGGTGTTAGGATCAGCTACGTCGTACGCGAAGTGGGTGTAGTCCGTGTCTACTGGCGCCACTGGCACCACTGAGCATTGAGCTGCGGCCACAAGGGCGAGTACTACGACGAACTGCAAGAAAAAAATTAACATGTGTTAAGACTCTTGATGATTATGATAAATCAATTCACTTCCACATCCATGCAATTTGAATCTTATGCTAAGATTCAAGTTTTAAAATTGCATGGATGTGGAAGTGAATTGATTTATCATAATCATCAAGAGTCTTAAAAAGACTAGAGTGAGGTTGTGATGCATAAAATCATCTAACAAATGAAACTTAGTTGGATTTGGAACAATGACAATTATTACCAGTAACTAGTAGCTATTGCAAAAATTTAGGTTTTAGACACAATTTTATTGTTAAAAAAGGAAAATTGGATGATTTTAATTTTTTTTTAAACTAGAGTAAGTTAAATTATTCGGAATTTAAAAAAAATGTGATTATCTTTCCCCTCCTTATAACTATCACGGATCAAAATTATTTTATTTATCTTAACACTGTTTTCCACTTCACTAGATTATAAAATAATCACCTTGGCTGCCATTGCGATAGACTGAGGATTTCCACTCGAAGACTGGTACTCGCTCAGATCGCTAGGAGCTTTTATATGAGCTTCGAACGCGAGGGCGTGGCTGACGACTATGATTACTTGTTGATCTTTAAAAATTATGTGAAGATCATTTTCTTAGTGCGGGTTCTGTAGGTGTTTTATATTTGTCTTTATCTTATCTTAAATACTGAAAAATTTTTGCAGTTATATTATATTATATGAAAAATAAATAGTAACTGGAAGGATTTGGGGGAGGCCTTTGCCCAGCAGTGGGACAGTATAGGCCAAAAAAAAAATGTATAATTATAGTTACTAAAAAGTTTGAATCTGTTTTATGGTTTTTTTCTCTTTATCTTCCTCTTTTTTCGATTTAATCCCTGTACTGTCTCCGATCCCAAGTGGGAAGATGTAAGTCGAACCTCGAACGAAAGTCGAACCAGTCGGCAGCAGGGAGTGGATGAAGCTGTGTCACAAACGGTAATATTTTCTCATTGTTTGTCTTATTTATTATTATATTCATAGTTCTAAAAAGTGTATGCGTATCTTCATATTTAAAATATTTATTCCTCAATGTTCATGATTGGACTTACCACTGTTTGTCTCTGCATTACCCAAAGGTTGACTGGTAGAAAATGCCTATGGCACTAAGTCGGCCTCTGTACATTTATGTGCTGGAAGTATTAAATAAATAAATAATAAGCTATGCTCCACCTCCTCTCCTGCCCTTTGTAGCCCAAAACATGTAGCCTAAGTGACTTCTACGCTGCCATCTATAGGTACCGCCATGGCACTGGCGAAATTTTGGACCAACATTGTCGTGCCAGCAACACGAAGAAAAATAAGAAGACCTCACTTTTTGTGAAACAAAGCTTTTCCATTACGTGTTAATAAACGTGGGGTAGTTTTTACGAAAAGTTTAAAAACTGTGCAATTGTGGTTTGTTTATTAAAATGATGCTGATGCTAAAACCCGTGAGTGTTAATACAAGAATATGCTTCATGTTTTCCTTATTTGGCAAGGACTAGTGCGTTCATATACTTATGCAATTGTATTATCAAATGTTTTTCCTTTATTTAGAACATTCAATTCCGATCATGTTTTCATTTGTATTATCTTATACTGTCCCACCGCTGGGCAAATGCTCTCCCTCAAACTATTTCAATAATTCTTTTCCCACGTCACCTCGAACTTGCCCTGGCAGTACGCGTAAATTGTTGTCATAATATATTATCAATATCACTTCAGATGAAAATTCCACTGCTAGACGAAGGTCTCGCCCGTCCATCGCTACAATTACCAATTCTTCTTCAAATTACGACACATTAAATTGTATTACAATGTCGTTTTGTCTTACGGAACCCCAAAGACGCACGACAAGCGTCTTTATGATGCCGACGGATCCGGAAGGGCAAGGTCACTGATGAGAGTTTGTACTGACGTCGAAGAAATGGTTCGCGCATCAAAGGTTGCATCTCAGGGCACGCCTCATTGCGTATGTTAATTTGTTTTGGTCGCTTTTTTCTTTTTGTTCGATGCCTATTTGTTTCTTTTTCGTTCTGATTTTGACTTCCTGGATTGGTTTTTGTTTTTAACCGACTTCAAAAAAAGGAGGAGGTTATCAATTCGACTGTATATTTTTTTTTTATGTTTGTTACCTCATAACATGCGACTGGGTGAACCGATTTTCATGATTCTTTTTTTATTTGAAAGCTAATGCTTCCCGTGTGGTGCCCATTGTCACCATTTCAATATCTGATGATGGGATCTTAGAGAAATCGAGGGCAACCCTTAAATTTTATAGGCTCAATTATTGTTTTTCGCATATTTTATGAAGTATCTTGTGTATTTGCGTATGGTTGTCACCATCTCAGGTAGCTGGGCTGATGATGGAAGGTACAACTCCTTAACAGTAAGAAGTTACTCGAACAGGCAAGGACTGTTTTAGTAAACCGTGTTTGATGTTTGATAGGGCATTTGCCACATTTGGTCTCATGATCATCAAGTCATGACCTGATGCTGCAGTCAGGATAGTCTGCAGAGTACCTAACTCCTCGACAACTAACAGCAGATATATCGTGTTTAGGCTCATTGAAAAGGGCTCGATGTGTGGATAAACGTACTGTTAATGAGGAACACCGAAGTACATAAAGACCTGATGCTAAAGCCAGGAGCATCAGAAAAAGTACCAACCTTGAAATTACAGCACCGTAGTCGTGTTTGGGCTCATTTTAAGCAGGACTAAATTTTAAGTTCAATGCAATGTTGACATAAGTCTGACCTGATACTGCAGCCAGGATTATCAGCATCTAGTCTAAAAACATCAGGTCAGGATTTGATGATGGGATCCTGGAGAAATCGAAGGCACTCTTCAAATATTATAGTCACACCTATAGCGATTTGGGTATTTTTTATAGTAACTCGTGCATTTGCTCTCGGAAAGCACTATTTGGTGAAGTGGAACTGATGATGAAGACCACAGATGGCCACCGGAACTACTCAATAGTATCTAAGTATTTCACGGGTTGCGATTCGATTACTTTAATATGGTTGCTAAGCAATTTATGCTCGTCAAAATGTGAATGGTGATATGGAGCTGATGGTGGACCTGGAGAACTCCTCAACAATTAACTTCCCTGCATCGGGAAAAGCAATATTTTGTTTGTAAAAGGCGATGATCACTAGGCTATTGTAACTTAGATAAATTATAAGCAGACCCACTAAAAAGCGTGAAATTAAACTTTTTAAGAAAAAAAAAACGACTTCCCAAAAACACTACAAAGTGAAAAATAACTTTAATTTCGGAAGTCGGTGGCAAAAAACTAAAATACAGATCCAGACACCGACTTCCGAAATTAAAGTTATTTTTCACTTTGTAGTGTTTTTGGGAAGTCGGTTTTTTTTTTTCTTAAAAAGTTTTAATTGGTGAGGTTTTATGTGGATATAGTTTTTTATGAGGAAATTAATGTGCACTTGACTGTTTATGGTAAACGAGACGGAAATGAAGTAGGTGACAGTGTTAATTTATTAAACATAGATCATGCATGTGTCACAGTATGTTCTTTGCAAATGCAATAAAATAAAAACTCATAAAACTTCTTTTTTTTTTTCTTACGGCAATAATGTTGTGGCTCCTATTTGGGCTGTGTCGTCGTTCGAGCAGTCAGGTTCAAAGAGGTGTCATGCAATATTATATGCACGTCATAATGGGAGGACGTGTCGTGGGGTCGGTCGCACTTGGTGATGGGGCCCGCTAGGGCTGCCGCCGGACTAATACAAGTGGGGGGTGCGGTGAATGTACAAGTGTCTTTTGGTACTGGAAGGAAATGTGGGGTTTTAGTCGGTAGGAGTCCGGCATAACCTTCTGTTTTCCTAGACGGAGGGTATCCATAAGGATTTCCCCACAAATATAAGGAATACTTACCTTAATATAAAATTAGGAAATCTTAGCCGGTATGGTGTCATAAATTGTTCTTTTCAGTACAGTTAGACTACGAGTACTTGCGTGAATTTATTAATGGAAAGAGGGATTGAACAGTATTATAAATGGCGTGGAAACAAGATCTTTATCATAATGCGTTTGCTCTACATTCGCACCTCAAGGCAATCTTCGATGTTTACAATATTTGCATGCAACTTAAACTTTCTTGTTTGAAGTGTACAACACCGATTTAAAAAAAATGACAGTTGCTAGGTTTTGAAATTGCACAGCCGAATTGTAGTTTGTTTAATATTTTATATAACTAGCTGCGCCCCGCGGTTTCACCCGCGTAAATGTCGATCTTGTGGGAATATCGGGATAAAAACTATCCTATGTCCTTTCCCGGGACTCAGACTATCTCTATACCAAATTTCATCGAAATCGGTCCAGCCGTTTTCATGTTATGTCGTGACAACGGAAAACGGGTTTCATTTTTATATATATAGATATTGTTTTTTTTTTTGTCAATTATAATCTTTCTGCTGTATTTTATGAATCTTTCTCTTCTTCAGGATTTTGCAATATTCATTATTATTTGGTTTTTGGCATTTTAATTTTCTGAGGTTCCGACTTAAACTTGCGGTAGATACTTATACTGGTATTTTCAATTTAAAAATAACTGTTAAGTCGATACCGGAAATATGAAATAACGTAAGGGACATTTTGTCGAAAATGAGTTATATATATCATTGGATTCGAAATTTCTTGCTCTATCGATTGGTATATTTAAAATCTCAATATCTAAAAAAAAATGTCCCTTACATTACATATTTTCCGCAGGTCTAGACCATTTTTTTTATAAAAACTGGCTGTATAGGACGACATAAATTAATATTTTTATAAAAACTAATGTAAGTCTCTTTACTCACAGTATTTGGTATTTACATTAAAAAAAAATCGAGAACATTTTACAACAGGTCTTATACATTAGTGTTCCCTGAGTAGGTGAAAATACCATGTCCCTTACGTTAAATTGTGGTCGAATTATCATAATCATATTGACCCATACGTTAATTTGTCAGCATCAAAAATAATTGACCTGTCCTTTACATCTAAAACTTATCTAAACGAATATTATTATACGTCTCTGTCACACGCAAAACGGTGCAACATGTCTGAGCTAGATAGCAATACGGATTTTGTGTTTGATTTTACCTGCGCGGTCGTGACCCTTACTTAGCATTTCGTAACACTGTGAAATTACACATCTTCATTTAAGTAATACATCATCGTTTTCATTGATCTAACTACAAATACCTAGTGTAAGTTTTATCTGGATTCTAAACATGAGTGATGAAAAGTTATCTTCACTTCTCTAGCCCGCAGGCAAAAATTTATGAACATTATAGGAATCACATAAACAGGTAATTATTTCTTACTACTTTGGTAAATTATTGTTTAGACATAAATGGAGTTCAGTAATTAAAAAATTGGTATATTTAGATGGAATAAAACCTTTAATCCTTGCTGAAGAACTATAGACCATCTCACTTCTCAGCCACGTATACAAGCGCACTCGAGAGTCGTCACAAACCGTCTCACCAGTATACTTGACGAGTTCCAGCCGCCAGAACAAGCCGGTTTTCGAAAGGCTTCAGCACCGTAAACCACATCCATACTGTTCTGCAAATTGAACAGAAGACCGAGGAGTGCAATCGGACGCTGTGCATGGCATTTGTGGCCTACGAGAAAGCCTTCGACTTCATCGAAATATGGGCAGTTCTGGCCTCTCTGCAACGATGTCGATTTGACTGGCGCTACATTGAAGTGTTGAAATGTTTGTATGACACTGCCACGATGACTGTCCAGATCCAGGATCAGAAAACCAGCCCCATCCAACTGCTCAGAGTGGTGAGACAGGGGATGTTATATCCCCTAAATTGTTTACAAATGCGTTGGAGGACGTCTTCAAGACGCTGGATTGAACTGGACTATCAACGTGAACGGCCAGTACATTTCAGATCTACGATTTGCCGATGACATCGTCATAATGGCAGAGACGCTGGAACAGCTAAACCAAATGCTGCACAGCCTAAATGTAGCTCCTCGGCGGGTTGACCTCGGCATGAATTTGAACAAGAACAATTCGCACGTCTTGCCCAGTCCAATCTACATCGAAGGGTCGCTTCTCGAAGTTGTGAAGGATTATGTCTACCTATGGCAAATAATCTAGCTCGGTAGACACAACTTTGAGAAAGAAGCCGACAAAAGAAGCCGTCAAGTCTTCTCGTCGCCTATCCCGCAGTGCTTGAAGACTAAGATCTTCAACCAGTGCGTTCTGCCCGTCAGGATATATGGTGCCGAAACGTGAACACTGACGGTCGGGCTGCTCCACAAATTCAAGGTCGCTCAGCGCGCTATGGACCGAGCTGTGCTCGAAGTCTCTTTGAAACATAAAATCAGGATTGAAATTTTCCGGAAAAGAACCGGAGTTACCGACATAGCTTGCAGAGTAAACAGTTGCCACCCCACCAGCCCCACACACACAGTGGGCTGGCCATGTTTATCGAAGGACCGATGGCTGGTGGAGCAGACGAGTCCTGAGTGGAGACCGCGTATCGGCAAGCGTAGTGTGGGACGCCCCCCAGCTAGATGGACGGACGACCTAAAAAAGGTGGCTGGAACGGACTGGATGCCGAAGGCGGAGGACAGGGTGTTGTGACGCAGCCTGGGAGAGGTCTATGTTCAGCAGTGGACTGCAATAGGCTGAGTTGATTGATTGAGATTGAATAATTCGAATCCTAATAAAAACATACCTTCCATTAGGTAAAATATTGGTAAGTATGATATATAATTGTGTGTAGTAAGTAGGTCATGTAAAAATTACAACTTATTAAGCAGTTAATGCAGGATGAATAGACAGCATGCATGTTATCATTCAAAGGGAGCCATCATTTATGGAATCATTTATGCAGTGGCCATCATTTATGGAATCAGCCAGAAAAAGTCCTCTTGCTTATCGAGCAATTATGTTGTACTTAGCATAATTTATGCGAGTTATTTGCGTTTATAAAAGAGGATTAGTGAGTACTAATAAAAGTTTTAATCTATTTTATTCGTTTATTTTTTATCCTTTTATGTCAGCAAGTAGGTTTAAACTATATTGACAGGCGCAGTAGGTCATGAATGTATTAAATTCTATTTTTTAAATTTATTAACAGCATAAGCAATAAAGAGTACACCATTAAGAGACCTTTACTTTGAAAAACACTTAATGTTTATTTCCTATAATGTCCCTTACATCAAAAAACATTATTTGTTTATTTCCTATAATGTCCCTTACATCAAAAAACATTATTTTTGTTTATTTCCTATAATGTCCCTTACATGAAAAAACATTATTTGTTTATTTCCTATAATGTCCCTTACATCAATGCTGTTCATTTACATCTCAAATTTTGTTAACGTATGTCACTCGTATTCATTATTATTTAACGTAAGGGACATGCTATCTTTAAAACTATAGGTTTTAATCAATGTTTGCTATTTTAGCTTAAAAGAATGAAGAAATCTAAGAAACTTTGTCCTAGACACTTTTTACATAAAACATATAGTTAAAAAGTTATAGTCAGTTTTTGTAAAAAAAAATCTTATTTTTGCTCTCCTGTAAACCTTAGTTTTGTCCCTTACGTTATTTCATATTTCCGGTATCGAAGTATTACATTTATTTTATTATAGATATATTATATTCATTGTCTATTGAATCAGTATATAAGTGCATGTGTGATCAAAATATTAACAAATGTTAAGATCTATGTGGTACGAATTTTAAGTTTACTTCTGTTTTAGCAATTTTGAACTATCCGATAAAGATACAAGGTTTATTGTTGAATCACACAATCACAATTTTGGCAACTATAACATAAATAGCACTGAGATATTTTAGCATACCTACTGGCAAATTTAAAACTGGTCAACCAGGAAATACTTATTGATGAAAATGTTACATTTCAAATGAGTAATATCTCACTACCCAATGTAATTAAGATTGGGTTTATTATCACTCGTTTTTAGAATTTTATTGTTTATTACTTAATGGGTTTTCAATACCATTGATTAAAAAATGAATTGATTGGGTAGGTATTTATTGCATTAATGTTGATCATGGACCAAATAACCCAAAAAACGTACGTACATAATTTTTTTCTTAACAAATAAACGATTATGATTATATGACTTTATTAAAGAAATCGATGCTTAAATGGGTGCTCCCAGCAGTTTGTATAAAAGAATCCCACATACAAAAATACAGAACCTTAAAGTTATACGTGAAAAACATAACCCTGTCTTCGCCGTCGCGCAGTCGGGTAAAAAAAAAAACAAATAATTTTTCGAACGATATAATTAACTCGATTCATATTTTTTTTTACATTTTCAATGAAAAATAATTTGATAATACATTTAATTTAGAATTAAGATCAATCTTTGCCATAAGAGATCATCGTTCCACCCGTAAATTAACACTTGATCAACAAAAAAAAACTACCACATTATAAACAAAATAAAATAGTTCCAGAAAACAAAGCCAAGTTATGTGTCTACCTATTAATTTTGACATATGTAATAATATAATAGATTTACCATCCCGAATTGCTGGTGCTGTAACTTAGTCCATTGGCATCGTGAGCTCCATAACCACTCGCCACTGGGCTTGCGCCATAACCAGCATAGCCGGACGCTCCATAACCGCCATACGTTTGGGGCCAGCCATTAGCGCCATAAGCTCCAATGGCGCCATTCTGAGGCCATGCGTTAGCGCCAACATTGGTGGGCCAGGCGTTAGTACCAACATTGGAAGGCCAAGCGTTAACGCCATTATTGTTGAGCCAAGCATTGGCAGCACCACTACTAGCCCAACCGTTAACACCTGTGCTGCTGGGCCATCCATTAGCTCCATAGATTCCGCTAGCGCCAAAGCTGTTGCTGGGCCATCCGTATGCACCAGTGGCTGCACCGGTTTGAGGCCAGCCATTAGCAGCACCATTGTAGGCTCCGTATCCACCATACGCACCATTGCCATAAACACTGCCAGCGTATGCTGAGTTAGCAGGGTTCCATGCGTTCTGACCGCCATATGCCAAAGGATTGGCGCCAGCATATCCTAGACCACCATAGCTCGGCGAAGCAGCTCCATTGTATCCAACGGCAGACGGTGGGTGAACACCAACAGCAGGATCCTTACGTACTACAGCATTAAACCCAGTGTGGGGATGAGAAGAATATTCAACAATGCGTTTAGTTCCGTCAGCTTCAAGCAGCGAGTATTGTCCGACAACGCTGTCTCCAACTCGCTTTTCATGCTGGTCTTTGACGTCACCGGTGTTAGGGTCTGATACTCCGTATGAAAAGCTGGATGATCCCCCTGAAGCGCTGCAGCGAATGACAGCTATTAGCAGCACCACGATACCAAACTGTGGATATAAAAATATAAATTATACACCGCTTCAATATTAATAAATATGATAATTCTAATAAAGGTAAATTTTGAAAACTTTGAAATGACTAAATATTTCCCAGTAATCAATGGGCAATACAACGATTATAAATGTCAACTTGCTTGGCCAATAATTCCTCTGTCAAGCATTATTAATATCTCTGTTACAATTTTATATAGACAGATTAAAAAGTCACTTCTTAATAGAACTTATAGAGTTCATAACTAGGTTTCAGATTATGTGATTTTTTTATTTTGTTGTGATTATTATTGACTACGACGAAATAAACTGAATACAGTCAAGAATTGTGGTTATCCGTAACATCATCAACACTTCCCGTGACCCAAGGGCTGGCTTTTACCTTGGCCAAAGGCTAAGCATTGCCATACAACGTGGTAATGCCGCCAGTCTCTTGGGTACATTAGCAGTCGACAGCGATGTGGATGAATTTTTCGATGCTATATTTTAGTTTGTGTATAGTTTTAGTTAAGATAGGTTTTAATTTTGTTATTTTTTCAAAATATACCATCATCACACAAAAATTATAATATAGCCCTTCAGAGAAAACCAAATTCAATTAAATTCAAGAAACAAATATTTTAGCGTAACGATACCATGGTACCATTGACAACACTGCTGACCAGATTCACACGCATTCTATAAATATACCGAAACTTTATCAAAATCACTGAACCGAATCAAAATCTACCAAATGCCCATTCATTTCAAAATTTACCAAATGCATAGTACCAACTGGCACAGCTGAGAACATGATAATTTTGTACTAATTAGACTATATTGGGCAACAACACAAGATACAAAATCACAAAATTTTCCCAAGTTTTTGAGATTATTTAAATTATCAACCAAATTGTTCTTTGTAGTTCTAGTTTACTCAATTACCTTTGAGAACATTTTTTTGTATTGTTTACACAAATACTGAGGAGTTTAGATAGATGTTCCATGCTTTTATATAGGTTCTTTTCATAATATTTTTGTATATGTGCAATCAGTTTAGCCGGAAACATTTGAGAATTTGTGTTGACCTACGATATCATGTATATATCTCCTTTGTTTGATGTAATTTTGGCTGATGTATGTTGCTGAATGGTTTAATTATGGGTTTTATGTTTATCTTATGCTAATAAGACTAGGCCACTGAGGGGTAGACTAGGTGGACCGACAACCTTGTGAAGGCTGCAGGAACCGGTTGGATGCGAGAACCGGTCGAAGTGGAGGTGCTTGAGGGAGGCCTATGTCCAGCAGTGGACGTCTTTCGGCTGAAATGATGATGATGATGAATAAGACTAAGATATAGAATAATTTACTTACATAAAATTGTAAGGATAGGATGACCGTGACATCACAGCGGCGGGCCCTATCAGAATACCAGCGTTGCGATATTTATTTTTTAAATGTCGCAGCATCATGCTGAGATAGGAGCCTTTTGGCCTCGTATAGGAGTTTCTGTCTCATTTTTCTTTTTGTTACTTTTTTGTTTTATATAACTTGGTTTTTATTTTTTATTGTGTTTAGTTTAGTTTGTGATTTTCCTGTACGAGTCACAATAAATACTTTTTCTCTTTCTTTCTTTTCTATCTTTTATCATTTCTTGGGACGCGAGCAGAAAGTCAAGGTTGGTACTGAAATTTTGAACATTTATTTGGGAATCAAACAATCGTCTGACACCTCTTTAGTCCTTTGTGGCAGAAGCAATTATTTCTAGTTGAGTTCATCCAAGAGTTCTAGAGTTAAGATGGTAATAACTAAAAAGTAATACCACGCCTGCACGTATTCCTCGAAAAGGTAGACAGAAGTGTAGCTGAAGTAGATTCGCTTGTTCAATTTTATAGTGACGTTATTTTTTTGAAATTGGTTTGCTCTTGACTCTAGTCTAGGTCAGAGGTGACAGAGACAAAGTCAACGATGGAGTGAGCTTAGCCAGAAGAAGCCTGTTCACTCTCACTTTGAAGAGATTCGGGTTGTATGCGCTCGGAAACACAGACGCAGGTAGAAAGTTCCACTCTTTTGCTGTACGCATTATAAAAGACACTTGAAAACGCTTAGTGCGAATTGGTGGAATAGCAACTAGGCAGTCGTTAATGAAAGTTGTGGTTTTTTGTCATTTTATGGTTTAGTTGTGAAATACCATTATTACATTTTTACCGGTAAACATTCACGGTTAAAATAGGGACTCCCGCTATAGTTATGTTAATTTTTGATAATAAACTGGCCAACTTTCTTCTCTTATGGTGATACCTAAAAAAACTGCAACGAAACATCCAAACTAAAGCATGCAAATTGTAACATGTTTATTTTCACATGTCTCTCCATGGTCATTTAAGCCCCTATAATTAAATTGCTTGTAGTTTTTAAACTTACTCGTAATAATGAAAGATATCATCTTAATTCAGAACAAGCAAATCGACATCTTAACATGTATTTAACTCATCAACAAGGCCAATGTTACCATTCTAAGTGCAAAATTAATTTACATAATAGGTATTTCAGTTCCTAATTAACCTCTGAAAGAGAATCTTTCGAAATTTAAGAGCAGATTTGAGCGCAATGATTTCAAACTATGACCCCCAAAACTACAATGCGGAGCTTCTGTGAGAATATAAATATTTCGAACTGACGGAGTTAAATCATTCACAAGCCTAAGTCGAAGAAGAACACAAAGCATCATGGCAGCTAAGGTAAACAATAATCTTAAAACAAAAACAATATAAACTTAATTCGATATGAAGTAGTCTTTGGGCCTAGTGTTGACCCTTGCGGCACTCCTGGTTTTATTGAGAAGTCAACTTTACTATAACTACAATGGCGATTATTCTGTCTTTCAACCATTTAAATATTGATTACTGGTAATTATATCCTCATTTTAATTCCACTCTGCCAGGACTAATCATTTTTGTTTCTTATTCCAGTTCATCGTCCTGTCCCTGCTGGTGGCATCAGCCTACGGCAGCGGTGGTTACTCGAGCTTCTCCTACGGTGTGTCGGACCCCAACACCGGTGACGTCAAGGACCAGCACGAGAAACGCGTCGGTGACAGCGTCGTCGGCAAATACTCACTCCTAGAATCTGATGGAACTAAAAGGATTGTGGAGTACGCCGCTAACGATGCCACTGGATTCAATGCTGTTGTACGCAAGGAGCCTGCTTTTGGTGTTCATCCGTCTGGACCTCATGCTCCGCTAGGTGGGGCTCTTGCACACGGACCAGTAGCCCACCCAGGACCGTTAGCTCATGGACCAATTGCTCCCGCCCCTCTCTCTCCTTTAGCTGGAGCTGGCCCCCTTGCCCACCCCGGAGCCTTAGCTCACCCCGGACCGTTTGCCCATCCCGGTGCCCTTAGCCATCAAGGTGCCCTTACCCACCCTGGTGCTCTTGCCAACGCTGGAGTCATAGGTCACTCTGGTGCTTATGGCCATGCTGGTGCTCTTGGCCATTCTGGAGCCCTTGCTCACCATGGAGCTCTTGCCCATCCCGGACCTCTTGCTCATCCCGGTGGTCTCAACCATGCTGGCGTTCTCGGTCATCCTGGTGCTCTCGGTCATCCTGGTGCCCTTGCCCATCCTGGTGCTCTCGCCCATCCTGTTGCATTCGCTCACCCCGGTGCCAACCGTTACCCTGGTAACCAAGCTTACCCCGGCTACGCTGGTGCGAACGCTTACGGCAACCCCTTGGCTGGTCATCTTGGTAACCGCGGAGCTCCCTCAGTCTCTCACTACTCCCACTCCATTGTTCATAATGCTGCTCGTCCGTACCCTGGACCTTACGCTGGAGCCAACAACGGCGCCTACGGTGGTGCTTATGGTGGTGCCTACGGCGGATACGGTGCCCATGGACAGAAAGGTGCCTACGGATCTCCCTTGGGACATGGAGCTGTCAACCCTCATGGTGGTCTTGCACACAGTTATTCGAACTCTGTTGCGCACCCAGCCCCTCTTGGTCAGGGTAATGGTGCGTATGGTGCCCAGGGTGTCGGAGCTGGCTGGGCATGGTGAACAAATGACTGCTGCTGATCTGTGATTAAACGACTAATAAATTATGATTCTTCATTTTGGTATTTTATTTGGCTCCCATACTGTTAAATTAAGTTGTCTTATTGTACAAAAACGGTTGATTGATGGATTTCTATTTGAAGTTTATTGACGGACTCAAATTATACACGTAACAATTTCTGACAGCACATTTTTCAAACCGTTGGAAACGATTCTTTCATTCATCGAGTAGATTCAAAATCCAGTTACTTAAAATTGAGCAGCAAAACAGACTAATTGCACAATCAGACGTTTTATTCTCAGTAATTTGTGACTTATTACAAAATACTAGACGAACTCTCTCAGGAGACAAGGTGTAACAATGATATAATTAAATTAACGATCCGTACGTGTTTCACAAAAAGCGTGGAATTCAATGATGTGTTTGTTACTAGGGAGCTGACCTACTGGTCTTGTTAGATTGTGTTGTAAGCAAAGAATTATGAGCATTTATACTGGACCTACATCCTAGGATAGACTTCTAATAAACGTGTTTTACGTGAAAGAGAGACCAGGGGAGGCCAGTAGAAACAGCCGCGACATACGAGTTTGTAGGTCGTAGGTTCGAACCCAGGCAGGCACTTTATTTTTTGTAAATTATTTCATCACCACTGTTCTCAAAACGGTGAAGGAAAACATCGTGCGGTAACCGATATGTCCTAGAACTAAAAACCCGAAGGCATGTGACATCTACCAACCCGCACTGGGCCCGCACAGTGGATTACGGTTCACTCCCTCTCACAGGCTTGTGTCCCAGCAGTGGGAACATTACAGGCTGATTATACTACCTATGTCAAAGAGAACTACTACTATGTCATGTTTTATTATTAAACGTCCATATAATAAATGATTTCAAATATACTCTGTGAAAAACATTTAGATATACTCTAAGACCTAAGCCCAAATATGGTATTTTAAATCACCAACAAAAGCTTCATTAGTTTCCCATTCCTGCTTATCGTTAAGTCAAAGCTAGTAAACATTTATATTAACAGTATAATGAATTCAAACACTCATATTTTATCTCGATTAGGAAATAAGATAATACAGTGCTACATAAACTGCTTAACAAGATTAAGTCATCTACGCAAGTGACCGTAATTTTACAAGTGTTATTTTCATTAGGACCAACATTTGCGTAATAGGCCCATTTCTTACTACACTCGCTACTTAATTTCGGTATATTTCCTAGAATTTGTTTAGTAATAGTAAAATTATTTATCTAGCACAATGCACGGTCAATCAAGGTAAGCTAGATTTTTGCACTTAGTTTCGGTATTTTACTAAGCTCTGTTATTAGACCTACGGATACGGTTAGACCTTCTCGTTGTTAATTTGAGTTATTAACATAATATATAAAGGTTAAATCGCTTTTGGAGCTGAATTACCATTACGGGCAATGTATGGATTCTTTTTGGCTTTTTTTTTTATGAATTTGACTAGGAAATGTGTCATTCTTTTGTTCTCAAAAGCTTTTTTAATTATGTAGCCTGTATTAGTGACGTAAAAGTGATTGTTGTCCTTGTAATTAGATTTAATATCTTAGATAATAAAACAAACAAAAAATTAGGTATTTCGAACTATTTTATTTGATCACAGCATCTTTCATTGGGGTTTCACTATAAATAATTATTATCTTATCATTATTTAGTACAAGTGGGCGCCGTGGAGACCGTGGAGACCGTGGGCGCCATGGAGACCGTGAGCACCGTAGGCGATGGCACCATGAGCCAGGGGAGAGGCATGAGCACCGTAGACTCCGGCGCTGTAGGCCAGGGGAGAAGCATGGGCACCGTATACGCCAGCGCTGTAGGCCAGGGGAGAAGTGTGGGCACCGTACGCGACGGCGCCATGAGCCAGGGGAGCGGCGACTGCGCCGTAGGTAGTTACACCGTGGGAGTAGCCATGGGCCAGGGGAGCGGCGGCGTATCCGTGGGCGAGAGGAGCGGAGTAGGCGACGGGCGCGGCGTGAGCAACGACGGGAGCGGCGTGAGCGACGACGGGAGCGGCGTGAGCGTACAGGGCGGGGTCTTTGCGGACGACGGCGTTGAATCCAGAGTGGGCGTCAGCGGCGTAGTCGACGGTGCGCTTTGTGCCGTCGGATTCGAGCAGCGAGTACTGGCCGACCACGCTGTCTCCGACGCGGGTCTCGTGCTGGCTCTTGACGTCACCGGTGTGGGGGTCGGACACGCCGTACGAGAAGCTGGTGTAGTCACCGCCGTGGATAGCGCTGCCCTGAGCAGCCGCCACCAGAAGAGCAACAACGACGAACTGAAAATTGATGAGAAAAGTTATTAAAAAATAGTTTCAAGGAAGTTTTTTTTTTGTTTATAATATGGTTTACTGTTTTTAGAAATTCTCAAACTAAACATGAGTGTCGCGCAGTCTCTTAAAATAGCAGACAACATACTTATTACGAAAGATCTAAATTGTTTCTTCGATTCGAAGTATTCGAAGCAAATAAAGCCGAAATAAGATCTGTCAAATGCAGAAAGATAAAGATACGAAAGACTAAGTTAAACATGCTTTTATGAAAGAGACAATATAAGAAATAGTTTTTCATTTTTTTAGAGATGAAAAGGAAAGTTCTCGAGTTTTATTTCGAACAGCATAGCCATTGATGAGTAAGTTAATGCACAATTTTATTACTCAGTAACTCATTTCTATCACTACTTCGTCAGATAGTTGAAAATTTTAATTTAAATAGCATAATAAGTCCATAATGTTTCCATTACTGGGACACAGGTCTCCTCTCAGTGAGAGGGAGTAGGCTTAATTCACCACGCAGGCCTAGTGCGGGTTGGCGGATGTCACGTCATGTCTTAAAATTTTTGGTTCTAGGACATGCTGGTTTCCTCACGATGTTTTCCTTCACCGTTTTGAGAGCAGTGGTGATGAAATAATTTACACAAAGTAAAGTGCCTACTTGGAATCGAACCCACAACCTACAACTGTAAGTCGCGGCCGGTACCACTTAGCCACCAATACAGCTCTCCTAATACAATCCATTAAATCACGTTTATCAATCAAACACGTGGCCCTACCACAGTAACTAAGTCACAATAAATAATTATAAACGTTCTCCATAAACTATTATTAGGTATACTACTTATCACAAACTTTTTTAACACCAAACATTTTCTACCACAAATATTAAACAAAGAATATTAATTAAAACAAACCTTAGCTGCCATTTTTAGTTATTGTTTGTTACACGAGTAAACTGTGAATGATTAATCGGGGTTACCAATTCTCTTTATATACTATTCCTGTACGACTTGGCTGTACTATTAATAGGAAGTAAGAGACTTCCAACCATTAAGGTCACGCATTTGAACGTTTTTTGAGTAAGTATACATTTCGTCGACACCGAGTTATGCGGAACTTGGTTAGTAGGTACTGACCAGTGGGTATTAGAGTTCTTGTGGGTTATTTAGGACAGCATCCTGTTTTAGGTTCTTGCTCTTTTAGTTTGCAGTTAATAAAGATGTATTGTAATAGTAAAATTTTGGGGTGGTAATTAAGGATTGAGAAGGTAAGATTCTGGAGGCGGACTTACGATGTTAATTATTATTAATGAGTTTACTTACTCGTAAAAATCCGAAAGTTAAAGTAAAGATATAATTTTCGTGTCTTAAAAAAAAAATTGTTCCAATTTCTTATAGAAAATTGTTATTACTTTGCTGCTGAATTTTTATCGACTAGAATTTTTAAATGTTTCATGTCCGCTTGACGATATTTTTTTTTTATTATTGTTGTTGTCATGCATGACTCATAGTAATAATAGAATTTATATTTAATCTTCAATGGAATTTATATCAAATCATTAAAATTTTAGAATCACATTTTCGTTATATTATTTAATAATTCGTATGCCCAAGTGGCTGATCATGGCATGAACATTATTAAGTATATAAATTATGTAATGAACACCTGTGTGTAACCCATGTATCACAAATAAACGATTTGATGGATTGATTTATTTATCCTACGAAAGTGAAGATCGATTCGGTCATTCGGACCATTTATTTTGTGACTAAGATTTAGGCCCATAAATCACTATCCAGAACGTGGCTAAATTATAAAGAATGACTTCGATCGAAGGTTAAGCTACGCTTGCCGCGGTCGGTTCGTGGATTGGTGACCGTCTATTACATATCGAGACACCTCCGTGATGCTCTTGCTATCATTCGTAGATTTTTGAAAGTCGTTACGGGTAGTCAGAAGCCCAAAAGTCTGACAACCACGGGTAACGGGTTACCCAGTAACTAGGTTATTGCGGTCAGATAGGCAGACGCTAGTCATGTAAAATACTGGTATCCAGCTGCATCCGGTTAGATAAGAAGCCGACCCTAACATAGTTGGAAAAAGGCTACGCATATAGTAACTATCCTTTACAGAGATGTGTCAAAGATCCTCACTATAGGCAGGATACTTTAGGACACAAGCAACATAACCCTGTCTAAGATGTGCATCCTCAGAGAAACCAGCTGGTGACACATCAAGTTCGTACCGAGGTCCGAGTATCCACTTAATTTTTTTCGAGATATCGCCAAGCGGTTGGCCGACTCATCACGTGACCTATACGAGGGCTGGCCTATTTTTTGCCCAAAGAATCAACATCGCCATACAACATGGCAATGCTGCCAGCCTTTTGGGCACTGTTCCTGTTGACAGCGATGCGGACGAATTTTTTGATACCCTATGATTCCTCTTTTCTTTTTTTTATACAAGTAAATATTATTTTACGTCTGTTAGCTTATATTATAAATATTATCTTGGTAAATACTCCAATTCGTAGTAATTGGAACTTTCACTACTAATTAAGGAAAGACTGCATATTTTAAATTAAAACAGCGACCTTCAAATTCATTGCATACTTCATATTCATTGCTGTCTTTTTTTTTTTAATTTTATTTTACAACGGATATGGTTAGGCATTCTTCGCACGTTTGAGTAATTAAAGTAATTATAGAATTCAAATTGTTTTTGTAGTTTCATGACTAGCTGCCAGTGTCAGTTATACATATAAAGAGCATATTTCATTGATAAAAAATATGGAATCTAGTAGATGGTCTTAGATGCTAACTTTATAGATTTTATCTCAGGATCACGTTACAACATTATGTTGTTGGATAAGTGATTTACTTATATTTACACTAGCAGTGCCCCGCGGTTTCACCCGCATAAGTCTCGATCCAATGGGAATATCGGGATAAAAAGTATCCTATGTCCTTTCCCGGGACTCAAACTATCTCTATAATACCAAATTTCATCTAAATCGGTGCATTGGTTTAAGCGTGAAGAGGTAACAGACAGACAGACAAACTTTGGCATTTATAATATTAAGTATGGATAATTTAAAAAGCTAACAGTCTTAAAATAATAATTATGAACAAGTAGGTATATAAAAACGAAGGGATTAATCATAGGGCATCAAAAAATTCGTTACAACATATCAGCCTATTATGTTCCCACTGCTGGGACACAGACCTCCTCTCAGTGAGAGGGAGTGGGCCGTAATCCACCACGCGGGCCCAGTGCGGGTTGGCAGATGTCACATGTCTTCGAATTTTTGGTTCTAGGACGTGCCGGTTGTTTTCCTTCACCGTTTTGAGAGCAGTGATGATGAAATAATTTACACAAAGTAAAGCGCCTGTCTGGATTCGAACCTACGACCTGCAACTCGTTAGTCGCGGCCGTTACCACTTGGCCACCACTGCTATCAAAAAATTCGTTATGGTTAACAAAATTTTGAATTTAGTGTGAATTTTGCACAAGTTTATCTATCAATCTATAAAAATGCAAGGAATTTAGGAATGATAATAATTGTCAAATACAATGACAGCCAGACCTCATATGAAACACATTGTAGGTAAACAATGAACATTGACACTCTTGAATCGAACTCCATACATTTTATAGATAATGAACTAGTGTTACGGATTCGCTCCGCAATGATTGGTTAGCACAGGAACAAATTTCCATCAGGCGTAATCGAGGTCAAAAGCGGGCCCATTCAGCAATAAAAAAAAACTAGGTACCTAATACAAACACCTAGATTTGCCTTACCTAAATGATTCTGCACTAGTTTCTGTAATTATTATTTATTTATTATTTTTATTTTTCAAAAAAGGAGTAGGTTCTTAATTCGGATGTTTATACATAGGTTATATATTTTTTTTATAAATCATAATTTCAGCCGAAAGACGTCCACTGCTGGACATAGGTCTCCCCCAAGCACTTCCACTTCGACCGGTTCTGTGCTTCTCCCATCCAACGGGTTCCTGCGCTGTGTATTATTTTTTTATGTATGTTCGCGCATAACTCCGTCATATATTGCAAAATTCTTGATTTGCAAATTATTTTTTTGGCCTATAATGTAGTTCTACTGCAGGGCAAAGGGAAGGACTTTGCCCTTGCCTTTTCTCCTTTCCACTCCTCTCTCTCTTGAACTAGTGTGGACTAATTCTATACGTAGGCATCAAGCTCGTTCCATCATCTTCTCCTAGGTCTGCCTCAAAGTTGCCGAACGTTTTCTGGGACCCACATGGTGGTAGATTTGGCCCATTACTCGGTCCAAGTGCGGTAGAGGTCTCTGTACCAGTCCCAATAAAGCTTGGCTGCTTTTTGGGTGACGTCGGCGATCTGTGTTTTGGAGCGCAGCACTGTGTTCCTGATCCCAAGAATGCTGCGCTCCATTGCTCGCTGGCAAACCTCAAACTTGAACCTCTGCTTAACTATCAAAAACCAAGCTTGAGCGCCGTATGTGAGGATATCAGTATGCACATGTCGATCAATTTGCGTTTATGCCAAAAGTTTTTTTAACTACCCTAAAAAAACATTGCAAATTTCATTACTTAAGGGTTAAAGTACAACTGGAGCGGCGATAATCGACAATTACGACTTGTTTCGCCAAAACGCATGTGGTTGACAGTCTTGCAGTACGCAATGTTTTGTTTGTACCAACGCCAGCACATCAAGCTACTACAATCTGTCAAATGTCTTTAATAGAATAGATTTTCAATTTTATTGCTAAAGCATAACGTTCAAAGTTGATTAGGAAAATTTTACAGTTTCGGGTAGCTTGATGTGCTGGCGTCTGTACAATTAAACGCACATCATTGCTAATACTTTTCGAAACTCATCATCATCGACATAAAGGCATAATCAATGTCAAATTGCTATAATTGGTTGAGGTGGGTTTAATTTACTATAGCTCTATGTATGATCACATGCATCTTAAAAACATATGCGATTGAGCTGTGGACTACATCGATATGTTACTGATTCTAGTACCTAAGTAATGTTTTATGATTTGATAAGTAACACTATCACTATTAGTTTGACTATCATGGATTGTCAAGACACGCCTAGGACACACATTAAAAATTACCTTAGTAATGTGTGTCCTATTTATATCCTCTGCATTCCATACCGATGGAATAAATTTGTGAATTACTTCGAACTCTTCAATATTATTTACTTTGTCCACTTTCGTAGTGCTTTTGTGGGGGTTATGTCGTGTGTCGTCATATGTATTCAGTTGAAATACAGAAATATGCATTCAGGCCTAAATCATTATTGTATTAATCAGAGGGCCCAGACAAGGAGCAATCGTATTAGATAACGAAATATAAATTAAACGAAAAAATTGGTTCTTCGAACTATTTTATTTCATCACAGCATCTTTCATTGGTGTTTCAGAATAAATAACATTATTTCTAAGCATTATTTAGTACAGGTGGTTGTTGTAAAGACCGTGAGCGCCATGAGCGCCGTAGGCGATGGCACCATGAGCCAGAGGAGCGGCATGAGCACCGTAGACTCCGGCGCTGTAGGCCAGAGGAGAAGCATGGGCACCGTATACGCCAGCACTGTAGGCTAAGGGAGAAGCATGGGCACCATATACGCCGGCGCTGTAGGCCAGGGGAGAAGCATGGGCACCGTACGCGACGGCGCCATGAGCCAGGGGAGCGGCGACTGCGCCGTAATGAGATACACCGTGGGAGTAGCCATGAGCCAAAGGAGCGGCGGCGTATCCGTGGGCGAGGGGAGCGGAGTACGCGACGGGAGCGGAGTGAGCTACGACGGGAGAGGCGTGAGCGACGACGGGAGCAGCGTGAGCGTAGAGAGCGGGGTCTTTGCGGACGACGGCGTTGAATCCAGAGTGGGCGTCAGCGGCGTAGTCGACGGTGCGCTTTGTTCCGTCAGATTCAAGCAGCGAGTACTGGCCGACCACGCTGTCTCCGACGCGGGTCTCGTGCTGGCTCTTGACGTCACCGGTGTGGGGGTCGGACACGCCGTACGAGAAGCTGGTGTAGTCACCGCCGTGGATAGCGCTGCCCTGAGCAGCCGCCACCAGAAGAGCAACAATCACGAACTGAAAACGAAAAGATGCTTATTAGAAATTGCTTATAACACTATTTTTTTCACATGTAGATTGGTCTTATCCATTCGTTCATTTTAATAAGTCACAAGACTTTTTATCAAATATACTAAAACTAATATTTTATTTCCAAGCATTTAATCTGTCAAGCTCTGCTAATGAGACACAATTGATTTTCTATTGTTTCGTCGCCGATCGGCGAACCGCGAACCGTATTTTCAATTTCAATAGGTATACAGAAGCATGTATCCAATGTTACAAAAACTTTTTTCATTATGTTAATTACTACACAACTTTTTTTATCACAAAACTTTTTCCACTTCTTCCATTTTCACAACTACATAATTTAAAAAAAAATAAACAAACCTTAGATGCCATTTTGTTTAGTTATTGTTTGTTTCACAAGCGTACTGCGAATGATAAATCAGGGTTACCAATTCTCTTTATATACCATTCTTACTTGACCGTTTCTTTGGCTGATAGGAAGTACCACGGGCATGGAAGGTCGCTGGTCGAATCGAATCCTGGTATGCAGTGTGCGTAATTTTTAATTAAATGTTTTGTCTAACAATTGCACCTCGTCAATGTCTTTTACGTACATCTTGTAGAATTATGCATTGTCTTTGAGAAATTCTCTTCATTCCAATCATCGTCCTCAATAAAATTGTTGTCGTTTCAGTTGTTCGTAATGTATTACCTTTTATTTAATTACCAGAAATAATTAAAGAAGAACAAAAATTTAATACATTCATAAATAAATTAAAACAATTTCTATTACCTATATAAATGTTATTATAATATCAATGAATATTTAAATAATATTTTATTTTTTATGAAATTTATAATTACAATATTTATTATAACTAAAAAGTAGTCAAATAATCAAATAAATGCCCTCTTCCTCTCTTGCTGTGGCCGACAATGATCATTTCTGTAAAACCTACTACCTAAATTCACACGTGGAAGCAATAAATATATTGAGTAACCCACTATTTTTATTAAAAACAACTGCTTTGTTAAGGAAAAGCGTTTTTGGTATGGCAACGGCTATTTTATCTACATTCCTAATTCCATAAAAGAGGAAGCAGTAACAAATTTCAAAAAGGAAGTAACTGTACTTCTATTAAATGAATGTTACTACTCCGTATCGGATTTTCTATCTGATAAATTTTTGTTGTGTATCAATGTTTTTATGTCTAATGATGAATTGCATCAATGTTTGCATGCCAAAATGGTAGAATGTACAAACGCCAGCACATCAAGTTACTACAATCTGTCAAATTTATTTAATAGATTTTCAACTTAATCGCTAATACATAAGGTTCAAAGTTGATTGGGAAACTTTGACAGTTTTGGGTGGCTTGATGTGCTGGCGTCTGCACCTACAAGAATCGAATATGCGTTCTACCACTGCACATATAGGTCCGTCATATTAGTTTTCTTTGTCACATCGACAACTAATTTCAAAAGGACACTGGGAACTTTCTGACCCGCTTTTCGAAAAGTCGCGGACACCAATGAAATCTATTTACGTTGTTTACATACTATACCTGTTTTAACACTGTAAAGTTTTTATTTTCTCTCTTGGGAATGCTGAGAAAATGAGGTAATTGTATTTTGGTTTATTTTCGTTATACTTCACAAAATGTTATATGTTACGTTCAAATTAATTATTAAAACTATTAATTATAATATTAATTAGGCTCGGTCGCAATAACATAAAAACTAGTTTTGCTTCCTAGCTGTTCTCTCCTTCCTCGCTATTACATAGACTATACAGGGTGTTCCGTAATTAATGGATAACCTAGATTAGGGGGACATAGTACTCAGCATTATGAACAACTATTACTATAGGACCAAACCTTAAATTGCGAAAAAAAAAAACAACTGTTTCCTACATTTTGACGAATTATGCGAACATAAGCTGATTTTTTTTTCGCAATTTCATGTTGAAGTCATTAATGATAATTTTTTAATGTTACCGCTGAACTTATCACGATTGCGTAATTTTTACTGCGAATATTTTTAAGATATCATTTGACTAATATTAATACAGTATGTCTGAACCTGTCAAAAATCAGAATTAAGGTCGTTTGAATCAACGAGTTTTTTTTTATAAAGACATACACAAACATGACATGATTTCAGTTCTGGGTGTTAGGTATCGCTCCGTATCATGTTTTCAATGGTGTGCAATAAACATTTTGTTTAATATTTTTTTCTAATTTATATTTTTTTTTAAAAACAAAAAAAAAATATATTTTTTTAATTTTATTAATAATTTTATTAATAATTTTATTTAAAAATATTAACAAAAATTGTACATTTAGCTATAGTAATTATATTTTCCGTACAATGGTTTAATAGTGCCCAAAAATAAACCAGAACTAATATAAATTTATAACAGGTGCAATAATGGTGTCCATTCCAAGGTTGCCTGGAAGAGATCGCAGAAAACGATAAGGCATTGTCTGTTTTGTAGTGTTAAATGTATTTTTTTTGTTATGTGTTTACTGGTGTACATTAAATTATATACCTACTTATAAATAAAGAATAGTTCGGAATTAGAATGTTACGTAGCAACCTGCCTGAGTTTATTCAAATATGTGTTTAAGGCCATCACTTGACATCGCAATTTGCTTTGTATCGCAGCGGTGAACTGTATGAACTTACTAGCTCTTGCTTGCGACTTCGTCCGCGTGAAATTTCACCCTCTTAGGGGTGGAATTTTGAAAAACCCTTTGGCACACCCTCCCAATTTCAGGTCTCTAGGACCAGCGTTTAGGCTTTGCGTTGATATATCCGTCAGTCAGGACTTTGAACTTTAATTTATATAAGTATGTTTCTGAAATATCATCAGCACACAGGAGTTCATTGCTGATTTTATGACGGATCATAAAATTTCCTAGTCTGCTGCATGTTGCCAACTATTTGTGAAATAAACCATAATTGTTTGAGTTTAATACAATTTGATTTCCTCTTAAGTAAAACAAGTCTGTGTTATGAATGAGTACACATCAACACGAATTCGAACCCACTACCGTTCGCTCTTAACCACTGGGCCATTGTCGATTTCAACTTGTGATGAACGAACGATGAACTCTTTGACGTAAGTACCTACTTTCGATTTCATTCGTTTATAAGTTCAAAAAACTGGTTTCTTGCTCGTACTTTTTCACGTAAAGTTCTTGGTGGATTATTTTGTCAGAAGAAGCTCCAATTTTTCCTTATTTTGCATACTTAGGTTAGGTACCTATTATACCATAAGAAATATTGCTCTTATTTTTTGCTATGAGAAAGATTTTATTAGTCTGACATGCAATTCATATTACTTCCTGGGGCTCACACAGGAACTTATAATTATTTTGATGTAAATTGCTCACACCTAAATTTACTGTGTGGTGAGATGTTCTTGGAAAAATATCTACTGTTACGAACAGGATACGGTTCAGTTTAGTGACCTTATTTGCATGTAACTTATTTCCTATTAATACTACGTACGTTAACACTCATGACATGTATGGTTAGTATAAAAGGAGAATTGGTAGCCCTGATTCAACATTCGCAGTTCGCTCGTGAAACAATAATAACATAATTATCAAAATGGCATCTAAGGTTTGTTTCATTTATTAAAATGATTTATAAAAAAAAGAATTAACTTTATGAACAAATATTGGGTACCTACTTTTTCTTATAATTTCTAAAAGTTGAAAAAGTAGACAAAAACTTTAAAATGATTAGTTTTACTACTTTGTTACATTTGGTAAAAGTGAAAATACTCGTAAGATACATATTAATTAACGTTTTAAAATAGACCTGAAATGACAAAGTTACCAAAACATAATATGACCTAAGCGTCAGTCATCAGTATAGAATACTCTTTATTATGTACACCACAAAAACACAGACATAAAAAATTTACAAATTTTACAGTATAATACAAAAGATCGTTTCTAATAAGCATTCTTTCTATATTTCCAGTTTGTGATTGTTGCTCTCCTGGTGGCGGCTGCTCAGGGCAGCGCTATCCACGGCGGTGACTACACCAGCTTTTCGTACGGCGTGTCCGACCCCCATACCGGTGACGTCAAGAGCCAGCACGAGACCCGCGTCGGAGACAGCGTGGTCGGCCAGTACTCGCTGCTCGAATCCGACGGCACAAAGCGCACCGTCGACTACGCCGCTGACGCCCACTCTGGATTCAACGCCGTCGTCCGCAAAGACCCCGCTCTCTACGCTCATGCCGCTCCCGTCGTAGCTCACGCCGCTCCCGTCGCGTACTCCGCTCCTCTCGCCCACGGATACGCCGCCGCTCCCTTGGCCCATGGCTACTCCCACGGTGTAGCTGCTTACGGCGCGGTCGCCGCTCCCCTGGCTCATGGCGCCGTCGCGTACGGTGCTCACGCCGCTCCCTTAGCCTACAGCGCAGGCGTATACGGTGCCCATGCTTCTCCCTTGGCCTACAGCGCCGGAGTCTACGGTGCTCATGCCGCTCCCCTGGCTCATGGTGCCATCGCCTACGGCGCTCATGGCGCTCACGGTCTTTACAACGCCCACCTTTACTAAATAATGCTTAGAAATAATGTTATTTATTCTGAAACACCAATGAACGATGCTGTGATTAAATAAAATAGTTCTACGAACCCAGAATTTTGTTTCTTTTATTGTTATTTGTGACTAGCATTAAATTTCAAAAGGATATTACGGCCAGAGACAGAACAGTAAGGAGGATCCCGCTTTGATGCTATGATTTATTCCATCTCTTCTGGGACACAGACCTGCTCTCTGTGAGAAAGAGTGGACCACGTAGGTCCATTGCTTGTTGGTGGATATCACATGTCTTTTATCCTCAATTTTTGGTTCTACGATATGTTGGAAAAAACATTTTTAAACATTTTGTGTGTGATGCAAAATTATATTCACGTGCCTACAAGAATCGAAAATGCTTACAACCACAGCGCATAGGACCGTCATATTATTTTTCTTTGCCACATCGACAACTGATTTTAAAATTTAATAAAAACTGGCATATTGGTAGTTACGGTATATTAATAATAAGAATACCAGCATATTCTTGTCCCCCTGCAGGGCAAGGACGTCTTCTCATAAACAGAAGGCACGAGCATTGATTACTAGGCTCGCTCAAGACGGGTTGGCTATTTTCCTGCACTGATGTCAGTAACATCCAAGATAAACTCAGACAGTACATATGAATTAAATACAGTAAAGTGTAAACAAAATAGAATAGGTTTTTATTTATTTCTTGCTGATTGAAATACATAAAATAATATAAATACTGCATGCAATCATAATCTAACATTCCAATTCATAATATATGTATAACATTATTTTTTAAAGCAAATTCATACGTTCCTTTAATGCAACAGTGAAATAGATTGAATTAAATAAATCAATAACTTTTTCCTTATTTCATTACTGTACATATAAAATATATTTTTAAATATTATCTATAATATAAAAATGAATCGCTGAATGTGTTGCTAAGCGCAAATCTCGAGAGCAGCTGAACCGATTTCGCTAATTCTTTTTTTATAATATTCCTTGAAGTACGAGGATGGTTCTTACGGAGAGAAAATTAAAAAAAAGGCAAAAAAGGAACCACCCACCCGCCCATCCACCCGTGCGAAGCCGGGACGGGCCACTAGTACTTAATATAAAAAATATTAAAAAATAGTAGCCCACTGATATCGGGAACAGGGTCCAAACTACCGGCGGTCAGGGCTCCCGAAAGTGGAACCTCCCTGACAATGCGGGCCGTGTTCAGAAGTACCGTTTTCTGAATCAAGCCCTTGATCCAGCTGCCCAACGAGAGCCTCTTCAGCTGTTTACAGGGGATTACACGACCTAAACGTAAAAAAACTCAAGTTATATAATGCCTAAAAGTATATGTTCGACTACAGTAAACAAAACCAGAAAGAAAAATATATGATATTCTTCAGGATATATGCTAGTTAGATAAGTGTGTAGAAAACATAATCCAACTATGTAATGTAATACGATAGAAAAATATCATGAAGATACTATTTCTTTTCACAATAAAAACATACTAATATACATAAAATCATTCTGATTTTTTGTCAGATTATTCTACAAGCAACATACTAACTAGTGTTTTAATTTTTTAGTCCAAACAATAGATTTTTTGTAAATAGATAATTGCTTCATATTTTGCAATAAATTGCGAAATAATAATAATAATAATAATTGCTGTGTCATCGCGCTTCTCTTTCTTTTTCATGTAGTCCGACAGTGACCGTGCTTTAGGTCATGTAGTCCTTGAACTTATCAAGATTCAAGACTGCGTTAAATAATGTAAAAACATTCTAAACAACCATTGTATTTGATGACATGTGACATCTGCCAACCCGCACCGGGCCCGCGTGGTGGATTACAGCCCTCCCGCACTCCCTCTCACCGAGAGGAGGCTTGTGTCCCAGCAGTGGGAACATTATAGGCTGATTTGATTAAGTAATTGTTAATTACATTACGTCTAAAACTGTCAAAAATGCGTATTAGAAGTAAGGTCAGTTGATATTTTTTTTATAGAATTAATTATAATGTTGAAACATGATTTCAATTGTAGGTATTAGGTATCGCTCCGTCTCATGTGTTCAATGGTTTGCAAAATAATAATTCTATTTTATAATATTTGCAAAAGGTGTACATATACAAATGAATACAGGTATAATAAAATTATAACAGGTGCAAGTAATATAATAGGTCGGAATAAGAATGTTAGGTAATCTAACATTCTAATTAGTTATTTAGTTCAGGCAGGTACCTGTCTGAATAGATAGTCTTACTTGGTTCACTATTATCAGGCAGCAATAGGTTACATCTGTTTTTATGATGTTCTTGTTTAGGAGATAGAATAATCTTCGAATTATATCCTTACTGTTCTATCTCAGGCCGTAACATGCTTTTGAGATTGAATGCTAGTCACAAATTATAAGAAACAAAACAAAGTTTTTGGGTTCGTCGAACTATTTTATTTAATCACAGCATCGTTCATTGGTTTTTCAAAATAAATAACATTATAATCTAAACATTGTTTAGTACAGGTGGTTGTTGTAAAGACCGTGAGCGCCATGAGCGCCGTAGGCGATGGCACCATGAGCCAGGGGAGCGGCATGAGCACCGTAGACTCCGGTGGTGTAGGCCAAGGGAGAAGCATGGGCACCATATACGCCAGCGCTGTAGGCCAGGGGAGAAGCATGAGCACCGTACGCGACAGCGCCATGAGCCAGAGGAGCGGCGACCGCGCCGTAAGCAGCTACACCGTGGGAGTAGCCATGGGCCAAGGGAGCGGCGGCGTATCCGTGGGCGAGAGGAGCGGAGTACGCGACGGGAGCGGCGTGAGCGACGACGGGTGCGGCGTGAGCGACGACGGGAGCGGCGTGAGCGACGACGGGAGCGGCGTGAGCGTAGAGAGCGGGGTCTTTGCGGACGACGGCGTTGAATCCAGAGTGGGCGTCAGCAGCGTAGTCGACGGTGCGCTTTGTGCCGTCGGATTCAAGCAGCGAGTACTGGCCGACCACGCTGTCTCCGACGCGGGTCTCGTGCTGGCTCTTGACGTCACCGGTGTGGGGGTCGGACACGCCGTACGAGAAGCTGTAGGCCTAGCCAAGTTACAAACGTTTCATATCGAATCTCTTTCTACAATCGTTAACGCTTCGGCGTAAGCGATTATAGAAAACGATAAGTTGGTAGCCAAGTTGACACGACCGAGTCGAACGCTCATTCTACAACGTCTTTAGAAAAAACCTATACTTTAGTCTATGGTGAGCGTTCCGATAGACGTCAAAGTCACAGCGCGTTAGCTGTTACATACTCTTTGGTCACAGCTGTGTACTTAGTGCGCGGGCAAATAATTGTTTTTTTAAGTGTTTTAAATTTGAAAGTAAGCGAAATAAGTTAAAGCTCTTCTTATATTTGATTTATTATAATAACACAGTGTGGAATGTAATTTTAAATATTACTGCGTCTCGAAATGTTATGATATGATTCTGCATAATATAATATTATGAACGAAAGATACCTTAAAAAATTAAGTGATAACTTTTAAGTATAGGATGGAATCTAGATCTCGAGCAAGCCCAGAACAGTTCGCAGCTTTATTGGAATTCATGGAAAGGTACGTAAATTATTAGTTGTTTCGTAACTATCTTCCTTTGTTATTTAAAAATCTATCATACTCGGGCCACCTCGGGCACTTGAAAGTTTGAAACATAAACAATGACGTGATCCGCAACATGAACTAATACTTACGAAAGAAACAAACAAAACAATTGACCCTTACTACTTAATCAATAGACCCTTTGTTTCTCTGAAATATTTTTTTAAATGCTAAATGATAAATATAGTCCAAAAATAATGTAAATAAACAAAACACTTCTCGGTTTTAACCCAGCTGTATCATAATAGACGCCATTTTTTATCGTTTTCTCTTGGGTCTCGGCGATCGCTTAGCTATCGTTCAAAAACTACGACAGCGTTTCGTTAGCGCTTGTCAAAAGTGTAACTTGGCTACCATTTGTATGGGATGTAGCGATCTTCGTTGTAGAAACGATTACATTCTATTCTAACATTTTGAACGAGTAAACTTGGCTACGAATTTTCTATTCGTTTGTACTGACCACGTGACTTATCGTTGAGATGATGTCATTCCTATACATTTGATTAGTTTTCTACTAGCGTTAACGATTGTAGATTGTCAACTTGGCTAAGCCTACTGGTGTAGTCACCGCCGTGGATAGCGCTGCCCTGAGCAGCCGCCACCAGAAGAGCAACAATCACGAACTGAAAACAGAAGGACGCTTATTAGAAACGTTTTATCGTATTATGCTGATCACTGCAGAAACCTAGTTCATATTAGATTTGAGTAACTTTGTCATTTCCTACCTATTTCATGTAACATGTGTTTCATTGACACTTTTAGTAAATATAGGAAATTTTTAGCCTCATTAAAAAATAACGAATTCTTAAAACGTTCTTGGCTACTTTTTTAATTAAATAAATTAAGTAAATAAAACAAACCTTAGATGCCATTTTGATATGTTTATATTGTTTCACGAGCGAACTGCGAATGTTTAATCAGGGCTACCAATTCTCTTTTTATACTATTCATACATGAGTGTTACCGTTCGTAGTATTAATAGGAAATAAGAGACATGCAAATAAGGTCACTTAACTGAACTGTATCCTGTTCGTAACAGTAGATATTTTTCCAAGAAAATTTGACCACACAGTAAATGTACCTACTCGGTGTGAGTAATTTACTTCAAAATAATTATTAGTTCCTGGGTGGGACCCAAGAACTTAAATTAATAAAATCTCTCTAATAGCAAAAATAAGAGCAACATTTCTTATTTCATAATTAGGTATAGAAAATGGCTTTTTGTGACAAGATAAGTCACTAAGAAAGAACTTTTTGTGAAAGAGTACAAGCAACAAACCTGTTTTCTGAACTTTTTTAAAATGTAATCAAAGTAAGTCAAAGAGTTCATCGTTCGTTCATTACAAGTTGAAAACCCAGTGATTGAGGGCGAATGGTAGTGGGTTCGAATTCCTGTTGATGTGTACTCGCACTATCACAGACTTAAGAGGAACAAATTGTATTATTTACGATAAACCCAAATAATAAATTATGAACAATCGACAAGTAGTTGGGAATATTGCAACTTATACAGGGTGTTACGGAAAGGGCATATCAATACAAACGGGTTGAAGAGTGTATCTGGTCTAGAATCTCTGTACAAAATTTCAGCTCAAAAGCATTAACTTTGAAAATGCTTTATAATTTTTTGATTTCGACATCACGGCGCTGCACTGGCTCGCGGCGGCGTGATGTGCGTGTACTAGGCGCACATACACACTACAGATAATAGATAATGACCCTCGTAGTGCGGTGACACGTTTGTTATGATTTCAATTTAATAAACAATCGAAATAAAAAAATATTAAGCATTTTCAAAGTTACTGCTTTTGAGCTGAAATTTTGTACAAAGATTCTAGACCAGATACACTCTTCAACCCGTTTGTATTGATATACCCTTTCCGTAACATCCTGTATAGTATTGCAACAATCCGTCATAAAATCAGCAGTGAACCGCTATGAGTTGAAGTTTTTTCCGTATTTAAACATCATTATTCATAATTTATTATTTGGGTAGCGTAGCGAACAGCGTAGGCCTGTTAACAAGTACCAGATACTTGATAAAATAAAAAATGGTCTACAGATCTAAAGTCTACAAGGCCTACAAAGTCCTCACATTTACAAAATAATAATCTATCAAAAGGGTAAATAAAATATAAATTGTTCCTCTCAACCAAAGCACCTGCCATCTAATCTCTTCACCACCCTTGGTTGACTGGTAGAGAATGCCTAAGGCATTAAGTCCGCCTTTGTACCTTTTTGTGCGAAAAGTTTAAATAAATAAATAAATATAAAAACCTACTAAAACCAAGTGATATCATTGGCATTACAACAACTAATAAAGAGTTGAAAAATTAGAATCGTCTGTATATTATGTCAAATAATAAAAATATTATGTCAAAGAATTATGTAAAAAATAAATATAGTAATTTAGGATCAGTTAATAGACAGTTACATAGTTATGCAGTTAATGAGGTGCTAGGGAGCCGCATGTGCAGAAGGAATTATTGCCAAACTTTTGGCATGCAATTAATATTAAGTTCCTGGGACCCGGTACCCAGGAACTTATAATTATTTCGATGTTAATTGCTCACAAATATTATTTGTGAACAAGATACAGTTTAGTTTAATTGAGTATTGAGTATAGTTTAGTGACCTTATTTGCATGTCTCTTATTTCCTACTAATACTACGTACGGTAAAGCGCATGTACGAATAGTATAAAAAGAGAATTGGTAGCCCTGTTTAAACATTCGCAGCTCGCTCGTGAAACAATAATAACATATCAAAATGGCATCTAAGGTATATTTTATTTATTAAAGTGATTTATGAAACAGAACCTGCTTTTTTGAAGTCGGTTAAAAAGCATTAACTTTTAGAAAAAATACTGAGTAGTTTTTCTTATAATTTCTAAAAGTTGAATATAAACAGTACGCATATTTAGTTTGACCACTTTGTTATATTTGGTAAAAGTGAAAATAACATACATTTTAATGAACGTTTTAAAATAGACCTGAAATGTCAAAGTTTCCAAAACATAATACGAACTAAGCGTCAGTCATTAGTATAAAATAGAATAGATTACTCTTCATATACAAATTTTACAGTGTAGGTAATTACAACAGATCGTTTCTAATAAGCATTCGTTCTATATTTTCAGTTCCTGATTGTTGCTCTTCTGGTGGCGGCTGCTCAGGGCAGCGCTATCCACGGCGGTGACTACACCAGCTTCTCATACGGTGTGTCCGACCCCCACACCGGTGACGTCAAGAGCCAGCATGAGACCCGCGTCGGAGACAGCGTAGTCGGTCAGTACTCACTGCTCGAATCCGACGGCACAAAGCGCACCGTCGACTACGCCGCTGACGCCCACTCTGGATTCAACGCCGTCGTCCGCAAAGACCCCGCTCTCTACGCTCACGCTGCTCCCGTCGTCGCTCACGCTGCTCCCGTCGTCGCTCACGCCGCTCCCGTCGTCGCTCACGCCGCACCCGTCGCCTACTCCGCTCCTCTCGCCCACGGATACGCCGCCGCACCCCGCGCCCATGGTTACTCCCACGGTGTAGCTGCTTACGGCGCGGTCGCCGCTCCTCTGGCCCATGGCGCCGTCGCATACGGTGCTCACGCCGCTCCCCTGGCCTACAGCGCTGGCGTATACGGTGCCCATGCTTCTCCCCTGGCCTACAGCGCCGGAGTCTACGGTGCTCATGCCGCTCCCCTGGCTCATGGTGCCATCGCCTACGGCGCTCATGGCGCTCACGGTCTTTACAACAACCACCTGTACTAAATAATGCTTAGAAATAATGTTATTTATTTTGATAAACCAATGAACGATGCTGTGATTAAATAAAATAGTTCGACGAACCCAAAACTTTGTTTTTTCTTAATTGTGAAAAGCATAAAATCTCAAAGAATATTAAGGTCCGAGATAGAACAGTAAGGAAGATCCCTCTTTGATGTATATTAATCCGTCTCCTGCTTAACATATAACAGATGTAACCAATATGCTTTCTGATAATAATTATTAAACCAAGAAAAGGCTATCTATTTCCACCTTCCACATCCAATTAACATAACTTACAGCAAGGTACAGACGCTAGCACATCAAGCTACCCGAAACTGTCAAATTTTCCCAATCAATTTTGAACCTTATGCTTTAGCGATAAAGTTGAAAATCTATTAAAGAAATTTGACACATTGTAGTAGCTTGATGAGCTGGCGTCAGTACCACGCACTTTGAACGTTGATACTGCAGGATTCAATATTAACATAATTTAATAATTTGCCGCGTCAGGAACCATCCACCAACCGACAAAGAATTTCAAGCAAGGTTTCTATGACAGGAAGAAACGGTTAATATAAAATTTTAATAACGGTACACCAAAACAAAGAAATATGTAGCTACTAGTGACGTTCATAACTCAGCCTTGTAGTGCAAGCCGCCATTACGACACCACCACGTCATAATATGAACAATCTACAAGTATTCGTGTTAATTGTACGATTTATAAACCTAGTCTTGTTATTACACATTTTGTGAATAGATCTCGTAATTAGAGAAAGATGTTATCGTTGTTTGAGAAATGGTTTAAACATCATGTTGGTTATAGATGTCTAGCTGTGCCCCGCGGTTTCACCCGCGTAAATGTCGATCCCGTGGAGATATCGGGATAAAAAGTAGCCTATATGTTAAGCCAGGGTGTCAGCTACCTCCATACAAAATTTTATCAAAATTGGTCCAGCCGTTTGAGCGTGAAGAAGTAACAAACATAGAACATACACACTCACAAACTTTCGCCTTTATAATATTAGTGTGATGATACGGTACTTAATTAATTTGGCAAGAAAAAGAAATACCAGAGGATTTGTGGAGGATGGTATGGAAAAAACAAAGGATGAAACTGATGACTAAAACGACGACTAATAAGGGTATGAGAAAAAACATGCTGCATTAACGATAAATAATATGGGATAAGAACAAGAAAATGTTTACAAAATTATTTTCAGAATTCGCTTTCGCTACAGGTCGTGTTTTATTTGTGGTACAAACGCCAGCACATCAAGCTACCCGAAACTGTCAAATTTTCCCAATCAATTTTGAACCTTATGCTTTAGCGATAAAGTTGAAAATCTATTAAAGAAATTTGACACATTTTAGTAGCTTGATGTGCTGGCGTCTGTACATATGCTCGGTGCAAGACATGCAAGTACGCTTACTACTCGCGTGGGTTACTGCGCAGGACACTTGTTTACATTGCAGTTTCTACAATGCATGTAACCTGCCACGTTTACAGTTGGTGTCTTGGTAAGTGAATTTGTTAGGTAGTTGTTCCTTCAGCCCATTTATTCTTCAGTGGTGGCTAAGTGGTAACAGCCGCGACTTACGAGTTGTAGGTCGTAGGTTCGAACCCAGACAGGCGCTCTACTTTATGTAAATAATTTCATCACCACTGCTCTCAAAACGGTGAAGGAAAACATCGTGAGGAAACCGGCATGTCCTAGAACCAAAAAATTCGAAGACATGTGACATCTGCCAACCCGCACTGGGCCCGCGTGGTGGATTACGGCCCACTCCCTCTCACTGAGAGGAGGCCTGTGTCCCAGCGGTGGGAACATTATAGGCTGATTATGTATGTTATGTAAGATACAGCAAGGCCTACAATGTTGTAAATAAGAAATTTGAAACTTCTTTAGGCGTGTTCGGCATTTTTTGAGATAGGAAAAAAAACATTGAATTAGCGCCACTGTTACTGTAACCGACACCGCTTAGGATGTGTTCGGCTGTCCTCGGGATGTGTGATAGCAAAGTATTATGTTTGTGTTTTGTTTTCACTTCTGCCGGCACTCCCGGAGTGCCACTGTTTTTTTTTTAATAGAATGAGAGCGTGAAGATAATTTTTTTATTACTGAAGATAATAATTTGATTACTTAATTAAAAATAAAATAGTTTAACAGGCAAGGTAGAGGTCAAAAATAATTAGATGATGTCTTTAATTGTAATTAATTATGTGAGTAATTAGTACCCAAACTAATTGCAAGAGCAATGGCTATTTTTGAAATAAAATAATATGCGAAACAATATTTTATAAACATGAAAATTAAAAATAATATTACATAACTAGCTGCGCCCCGCGGTTTCACCCGCGTAAGTTTCGATCTCGTTGGAATATCGGGATAAAAACTATCCTATGTCCTTTCCTGGGACTCAAACTATCTCTATACCAAATTTCACACAAATCGGTTCAGTAGTTTAGGCGTGAAGAAAAGACAGACAGACAGAGTTACTTTCGCATTTATAATATTAGTTTGGATAAAGGGGATGATGCAAAATATCTTGCTAAAAATAGTACATACATAATATCAATGCTAACAACGCTATTAAGTTTATATTCCGTCACTTTATGGGTTTAAAATGATTATTTTCAAAATCATTAGCAAATGAATAACTTCAAATCGTTTGGACTAACACCTGTCCTTCGTGTGTTAGTTTGACTATGAGTATAATAATATACTCCGTACTATGTGCAAAATAACTGTTTCAAGATTAAAAAATCAGATATCACTAGAATGTCAGAAAATATATAATTTTATTTACAGTTCCAATATTTACAAATACAAAGTCGGCAGTCTTGGTTTAGTAGTAGCGGGCGTAGGGGAAGGGAGCTCCGTAGTTGATGGCTCCAAACTTGGCGTAACTGAAGGGAGCGGCGGCGTAAGAGATAGGAGCGGCGATCGCGGGAGCAGCGAGAGCAGGAGCAGCGATAGCAGGAGCAGCATAGGAGATGGCAGGAGCAGCGTAAGAGATGGCAGGAGCGGCAGCTATGAGGGCAGGGTCCTTGCGTACGACGGCGTTGAAACCTTCGGCGCCGGCAGCGTAGTCCACAGTGCGGCGGGTGCCGTCGGACTCCAGCAGAGAGTACTGACCCTGCACGTTGTCGCCCACGCGGTTCTCGATCTGCTGCTTGAAGTCTCCGGTGAAGGGATCAGCCACGCCGTATGAGAAGCTGGACAGGTCGCTAGCGTTGGCGACGGCCATCAAGGCGAAGAGGGCGACGAACTGTAAGAAATTAAATAGGAATAAGAAAAAATGTGAATGTTGATCGACACTTTGGTCCCATAGTCCTTGTTGATGACAGAAATAACAGTTTCTATGAATTAATTCTCATTTAATAAAATAAGGTTACAACATTATATTGAACACAAAGTACTATTGTTATTGATGTTATTTTAGATGAAAACGATAAGAGAAAACAAGAGTGTTTACCTTCACAAACATTTTGAAGGAGGTTTTTTGTTGTTGTGACTACGTCGATGAATCCTGAGAGTCTGATGCTTTTCACAGCACCTGCCCAGCTTTTTATATCAACTGACAATTGTTCCAGTTTTTTTTTAAATGTATTTATTATGAAGAAATTCAGGAAGTGTCTTAAAGTCAAGTTCGAATCAGGGCGATGCACCGAATGGAAAGGTCTCTCAGAACTCAGTTGCTCGCGCTTGTATAAATAAACTAGTTTAAAATTATCTTACGTCTCACACCTTATAAGTTACTTGGATTACGAGTACAAAGCAGGCTACTTTTAAAAATATATTTGAGTCATTGTCAAAGTATCAAATTATCGTTGACACGAGCGGATCTAAGTTGTATATATTGTACATACTCAAATCAGATCACGAAAATCAAAGAAAAAATCCGTTAACAAAAACTCGGAAAATGATATTGCAGTTTTTTTATTTCACAAAAAAAAATACATTACCTACATACATTACAGGATACATATCAAACTACAGATAAAGAGTATTCATTGTTATATCATTAAGATTCCGGTCGTAAACTTTGCTATTATAGCTCGTTTCCTTTAGAATTCTGACCACAACGTAGCAAGGCTATCGGGATCCGGTCAACTATGCTGCGTTATTACCTAGGTACATTAACACTTATATTAGTCACTCATAGATATTCAGAGGAAAATAATATACAACTTGAAATATAAATGCAAAATATCGGAGTCCGTTTCACTTGCCATGTCCATAAAAACAAGTCAAGATTTAAGCCCAAGGGTTATGAGCACTATGGGCAGATCCATGCGAAAACGTTTGGGTAATAGAAGATCTAGATATGGCAACAGGAGTGGGCGCTGGGGAAGGTTGGGCACTAGGGGTGGGCCAGGCTTGCAAAGACTGGGCACTCGGTGTGGGCCACGCTTGGTAAGATGGGGAACTAGGAGTAGGCCATGCTTGGTATGTTTGAGCACTGAGAGTGGGATAGGCTTGGTAGTTCTGGACTGCTAAGTTCGGGTGCCTTGTGACGTCACCGTTGATTGCAGGCTGCGTATAAGGGGTGGGCACTGGTCTCCCATCATTGTTGACAGTAGCTAGGAATCCTGTGTGGTCATCGGCTTTGTAGTCTACAGTTCTTCGGACACCATCAGGTTGCAGCAAGGAGTACTGTCCTAGTACAGTGTCTCCTCGTCTACTCTCTTGTTGACTTTTAATGTCTCCTGTATGAGCATCGTTGACTTCGTAAGCGAAGTCGTAGTTGGGGTTTGAGTTGTATTGAAGTCCGAGAAGGGTCGATGATTGGGGTCGATGTAAAATCATGCAGGTGGCTGATAACACCAGGCCGGAGAGGACTGCAAACTGTGGAATAAAGAGATTGATTTAACAGCGGTCCAAAGTAACTAGTAGAAACTATCCATGCATGTGGAAGTTCTTGATTCCTTTAGATAAACATGTTTGAGTAACTGTGATGTTAATGAATATCAGTAGAAAATGGATGCTCTTAGGACGAGCTGATGAAATTTCAAAGGCGTTTCACGGGTTAAGATGAGGCCTATTTTATAAACTGGAGATCACCGAGTACAAAATTAGGTAGACACCAGCATGTCAAACTACGACAATCTGTTTTCAACTTTATCGCTTAATTATAAGGTTCAAAGTTGATTGGGAAAATTTGACAGTTTCAGGCAGCTTGATGTGCTGGCGTCTGTACATTAATATCAAATGACCCCTACTCTAACTATTCATATCAAAGGGCCTCTTACTTTCTGAGCCTTAAAAATCTTTTGAACTATAGAAATTATTTATAGAAAATATTTACCTTATGGAACATGATGATGTATTTGGTTATCTCGTCCACAGTTGGGTGAATTGTGATTCTTCATTAGTTTTCCAACAATTTATATACAAAGTTAAATGAAAATCAATACTGTTTGAGCAATACATATCGAATTTCTAAGAGTATTAGACCGAGGATAGAACTGGTACTAGATGGCAACTATGTCTTACGTTAAGAGAAAAAAAAAAGTGAAACAAAAGACTACTTATAAGAAATATCTTGAAGTAGGTAATTGAAGCCTAAGCTTTATTCAAGGACCAGCAATATTATTCTTGAAAGAAACTTGAAACTTGATCTTGCGGGGTGATTGCGCAACGAAGCACAATAGTAATGGCTTTCATTTTGACAGTTCAACAACATTCATTGCGTTATTTACGTTGTTGAGAAGACACATTTTTCGAACATACGAAGCAATGGATTAGCAATATCCTTCAAAATGATTTAGATTGTTGTTGATAGTGTGTTACGCAATATAGGTACTATCTTTTTTTTTCGGTGGTAAACCTTCAAAAGGCATCCGAAAACCACTCCGATGATCATCATCAGTACATAGGGATAGTCCCGGTTCCTCTTAAATGACCAATTCCGGAACCTCCCTTGTGCAACGCCTGTAAGGCACATCTCTGGGGAGGGTACTAGTCCTGCGCTCATGAAGACAATGGTGAGTAACTAATGAATTCTTGCATTCGTGTAGTGGCTTTTTAAGGGTTTTTAACCTGTAAATATTGAGGAAAATTGAAAAGAAATTATGACTTTTCCTTATATTTACACGATTTTTTTTCGTCATTACGTAGTTTTCTTGTTTGACCGTTTCAAGGTTTTTACAATGTCGGAAACCTTGCTCATTCCTGAACCTGACTCCTAGCTCCTTTAGCCACCGACGCAAAATAACATTCTAGTATTAACTAACTGCTAAAGGTCAAACAAACTAGATCTGTATTGATATAATTTGTACAACTATAGCAAAACGAATTAAGCTGAAGTACCTAAAAGCGGTTAGTCATCCGATATAAAAGTCAATAGATAATTGAAGAGAATGGAGTCCACAATTATGTACAGTCAATCGCATATTAGTGACTTGCGGCTAAGTAATAACAGCCGCACAGGTCAATCGATAAGGTTAAGCTACGCTTGCCGCGGTTAGTCCGTGGATGGGTGACCATATTTACATACCAAGACCCCTCAGTGCCTCGGAAAGAACGTTAAGCCATTGGTCCTTGCTGTCATTCTTGAATCTTCGACAGACGTTACGGGTCATCAGAAGCCGAGTCTTACCAAAGCTTGAGCTATTACCCAATAACTGGATTGTGGAGGTCAGACAGGCAGGCGGTCCATGTAAAACTGTACTAGTATTTAGCTGCATTTGGTTAGATTTGAAGCCAACCCCAACTTATTTGGGAAAAGGAGAGGTAGATGATGAATCGTGTATCAGTGATAACAATTGTACAAATCGATAGCGCCTTTATCACGCAGCATTAAGGGTGATTTTCGTAATGCAAGTGTTAGTTACTCCTAATATAGTTGACTGTACCACCAGACAAGTAGCCAGTCCACTATCTACTTGCATAGTAAGATGTTTGCGTCATAGTATAATAACCTACATAAATTATCACGGTAATTTTTCCTTAGACAGAGAGCTGAATTCAATGAGTTTTTTCTAACGAAGCCTTCTTTGGACAACTTCCCAGTTTAAAGGTTTGTTGCTTCGTAACTTGATATGTTATAACATGTTTATACATTTTAAGGGTTCCGTACTTCGAAAGGAAAAAACGGAACCCTTTTTTTATGGATGGGAAATCATCAAATGACCCCTCCCGCTCTGGGTGGAGCGGAAAGGAGTGTCAGACTCTTACTGACTAAAACCCATCCGTGTTCCTTCCTTAGCCCTTTATGTTCCGGGGTAGCGGTATGCGGGTAGCCTTATGTTAAAATTATAAAATATTTAAAGTTTGATAAATATTGGCCGGTCGGTCACCTGTCGGTCTTGGGAGACTATTTTCTTATTCCGTCAACGAAGATACGCGGAATAAATCCCGAAAACAGTTCAAAGAAACAATCGAAACAAGTGCCAAATTAAATTTTTCGGACCGGCAAAAGACATTTGGGAGAAGGAGATAACTGTCAAATAGGTTTTCATTCATTCTTAGTTCGGGCCCCGAACAAATATTGTGTCTATAAGTGGTAAAAAGAAAAGCTCGTATTTTGGCCGAAATTACGGACTTCGGGATAGGGGTGGTGTACGAGTATATGCTTCCTACCAACTTGGTACGAAGCATGTACTCGTTTCTCATCCTCTGGCAAATGTGGAAGCAGTAAATATTGAAGCAAATCATACGTTACTTTATTCATATGGCATTATTTTTACCGACTTCACAAAAAGGAGGAGGTACTATGTTCGGCTGTTTGTATGTTTTTTATCATCATTATTATTTTTATTTTGTATGTTTGTTCATCGAATACTCCGCCAATTGTCGATGGATTTTCAAAATTCTTTTTTTGTTCGAAAGTAGATAGTTCTGAGGTGGTCCCATTGTCACCAAGTTAGGATCTGATGATGGGATCTTAGAGAAATCGAGGGCAACCCTCAAATTTTATAGGCTCACTTATTGTTTTTCGCATATTTTATGAAGTATCTTGTTTATTTGCGTATGGTTTTCACCATCTCAGGTAGCTGGGCTGATGATGGAAGGTACAACTCCTTAACAGTAAGAAGTTACTCAAACAGGCAAGGACTGTTTTAGTAAATTGTTTTGATGTTTGATAGGGCATTTGTCACATTTGGTCTCATGATCATCAAGTCATGACCTGATGCTGCAGTCAGGATAGTCTGCAGAGTACCTAACTCCTCGACAATTAACAGCAGATATATCGTGTTTAGGCTCATTGAAAAGGGCTCGATGTGTGGATAAACGTACTGTTAATGAGGAACACCGAAGTACATAGAGACCTGACGCTGAAGCCAGGAGCATCAGAAAAAGTACAAACCTTGAAATAACAGCACCGTAATCGTGTTTGGGCTCATTTTAAACAGGACTAAATTTTAAGTTCAATGCAATGTTGACATAAGTCTGGCCTGATGCTGCAGCCAGGATTATCAGCTTCTAGTCTAAAAACATCAGGTCAGGATTCGATGATGAGATCCTGCAGAAATCGAAGGAACTCTTCAAATATTATAGGCACACCTATAGCGATTTGGGTATTTTTTATAGTAACTCGTGCACTTGCTCTCGGAAAGCACCATTTGGTGAAGTGGAACTGATGATGAAGACCACAGATGGCCACCGGAACTACTCAATAATATCTAAGTATTTCACGGGTTGCGATTCGATTACTTTAATATGGTTGCTAAGCAATTCATGCTCGTCACAATGTGAATGGTGATATGGAGCTGATGGTGGACCTGGAGAACTCCTCAACAATTAACTTCCCTGCATCGGGAAAAGCAATATTTTGTTTGTAAAAGGCGATGATCACTAGGCTATTGTAACTTAGATAAATTATAAGCAGACCCACTAAAAAGCGTGAAATAAAAACTTTTTAAGAAAAAAAAAAACCGACTTCCAAAAAAACACTACAAAGTGAAAAATAACTTTAATTTCGGAAGTCGGTGGCAAAAAACTAAAATACAGATCCAAAGGCACCGACTTCCGAAATTAAAGTTATTTTTCACTTTGTAGTGTTTTTTTTTAAACAAACAAACATGTATCAAACATGTTTTGTGAAATGCCAACCAAATACGCTGTCAAACATTTTAATAAGGGAAACGCCCACCGATCTCAATATCGTATCGTTTTTATAACATGTCAGAAATTCACTTATTCAATGCGGAATTACGAGCAATAATGGTCGGCCTTGTAAATGCACGCCCGCGTTCTGGTTGTGGGCCATTACTACCGTTCGGTATTGGCTATACTGATAGCGGAAAGCGATTTGGCTTCTGTCCTTGTAGGTGTTTGATTCGGTTTTGACTGTCGTAAATTTTAAGGGAACAAAAAACTTCTGGGTTGTTTCACCGCCTCCTGGTATGTTCTGGGAAGCATAATTATATCTTAATATAATAAATAATAGATTGATGCAAATAATGTTTCTCTTTTAATCTTTTTCTTCTTCGAGTCGCTGGCACGACAATTTTAAAATGTGGGTGGCCCAAAACTTCGCTACTTCCACGGCTTTATCTGTGGCAGTACAGAGCTTACTTTGACTGCATGTTTTGGGGCACAGAGGGCAGGATAGGCCTACTAACTTCTCAACTACCAACTTTTGCGATTTTACATAGGTACCAATTAGGTCAATTAGTCAATCATGAGCCTTGTATATAGAGTATTCCATTCTATTCTAGTATTTATCTAACATATAAGTAGGTGTCATTTCTTGTAAAAAAAGTGTATGAACGGTTTTCACCAAATCGCTCGCAGTGAAGCATAGGGTCAACAGTTTTCCATAAAAATATCATGAATTCCGTCACATATTGGATTTTATTTTAAAGTTTTATTAATGTTCTTGTTCCTTGTTTTGATACAGTATATAAGACAACGTTTATTTTGGATCAGAACACAAAACTAAGTGCCGCAGAACCTTAATGACATCATTGCAGGGTACAAAGTTGTTGTTGAGTCCTTTCATAAACGTCACTTTTCTCTTCTTTTGCCTCGCCTCGCCTCGCATTCGCCTCTCGTGGGTGGCCACAAGGAGCCCACTGCATTCACCAGCTTTAAGAATGGATGGGAGAACTCTCGGACCTAAACCTCGACAAGACGTGCGTCTTGAAGCGTTCGGTGTAGAGTACATTCCCGTAAAATGTCCGGCAGACACAGCACGTGCTCCAACACCTGTGGAAGCTCTGACCTAATGTTGAATTCCCTGAAGGTTTAGAGGTGTATAATAAAAGCCTTTTATATTTATAGGTAGTTACTTATACTTATAGCATATTTGTGAACGTATAATTGCATAAATAGAGCTTAATAATTTACAACAGTTCTTTGAAACAAGTTAGTTATGTTTACTAAAACAAAATCTTTGTCTTAAAACAATGATCGATAAAAATTTCATAAACCATAAATGGTTCATACCAAAGATCTGCTTTGGGACATCACCAAGCGGTTGATCGACGCTTCACGTGACCAAAGAATCAGCATTGCCATCCAACGTGGCAACGCTACCAGCCTTTTGACCACATTTAACACTGACAGCGATGCGGACGATACGAACGTATGTATTTCAATAAACCCTGTACTTATTTTTGTTGCTGACGATCCTTCAGGAATAAAAACAAAAGAAAAACTGGATCAAACCGGAATGATAAAGCTTATAGTAAATAAGATAAAGTTTAAAACAGAAGACGAACTAGCACGGGATTGAGGGGGGCGGGGTAGAGGGCGGGGGGTGTCAGGGGATCAGACCAGCACCCTAATTGCGTAACACACTATCAATCGGAATCAGAATAATTTTTAAGCAAATTACTAATCCATCGCTTCATAAGTTTGAAAAATTTGTCTGCTCAACCCGTAGATAACGCAATGAATGTTGTTGAACTGTCAAAATGAAACCGATCGCGATTGATAATGTGTTACGCAATTGCCCTGCGGAATAACTCGAATTTTTTTATATATTTTACCATTTATGTACACACATATATAAACAGACAAGAAAAAAAACAGAACAGAAAAATAGGTACAAAGGTGATGCTTATTTCATAAGAAATCTCTTCCAGCATACCTGCGATAGGACAAGAAATAAAGAGATGTAGACAGCGTGTTAAAGAGTAAAGGAGACAAAAAATACATAAAACCTAAAAAACAATTCACTTAATAAAACTAAACAAATAATACAAGAATATACTTACATAAATACAAATAAACATACATACTTCTAAAATAAATAACACTCGAATGTAAATAAAAATACATACACAACTATGATAGGGTGGAGAGATAGTGTTCTTTCACTCTTCTTTTAAAAACTGCAATAGTTTGCCAGTCCCTAATTGCAGGCGGTAGTGTATTCCACAGCCGCACCGCGTGCACTGTGAAGGAGTAGGAGTAGAAGTCAGTGGAGTGGGGAGGGGACTTAAGGAGCTTTTTAAGATGCGACCTGCAAGGCGCATCTGAAGGACGGGCGTAGGAAAAACGCTCCCGCAGATAGGAAGGTGTTTTAGGATTGTGAAGGAGATTGAATAGCAGACACAATATCCGATATTATGCCCAATGGGCCTTTCCCTTTATTTGTGTACATAAAATAAGAGCCGCTTCACATCTGCAAAGCAATCATCGCATCACACACAACTAAAAACCTGTACTACCTAACCAGTTTAATTAACCGAAACAAACATACGCAATCTTAACGGTTCATTATATAAGCTCATCGTTTTGTAAAAAAAAAAAAAACGTACTCATCTCAGCCAATTAATGTTTACGTAAGTTCGACCTCATAGTGACCGGCCGTGGCATTGAACTCGGGACTGCACGCTGCGCTTGCTTCGAGCGCCGAAAACTGACAACCGTGGTTGCGTTGCATAATGGGTGGTGCAAGGTAGAAGATTTTGGCGTTTTTGATTCCTGGTTTGGATTTAGTCAACTTTTACTGTATATTAACCTTTCGTATCTACATCCGAACGTAGATCTACACGAGACACAATGGCTTTTTAATTGTGTCTGTAATTACGGCATACAACCGGTTAATTACGTGAATACTGCAGTACTTTTGAAACTACAGCCATTCATGCTAAGACAATTTTCGCAATCTGAGGTAGTGGCGCGCCAACGTGTTCGACGAGTGAGACACGCGGGTGGTGCTACGCAGATTTCCCCGTACATCATCCCATCAATTCGGTTCGAGCGTCGAATCAGAGCGCCTTAATTGGGAAGAATGAAAGTGTAGTATTGAGTGACATTGAATCAGATCCTATGTCAATCAATACTATAGAATACTACTAGAGAATTGATGATTTTTTTACTAGCCTACGCTGTACCACTCCTAGGCAAAGACCTCCATACACTCCCTGAATCTTTCGCGAACCCGCAAATCATTATGGTATGGTATAACATAAAATGTTACCATGATTAAAACATTTATTTTTGACAGAAGGTTTTGTTATTCCTATTCTGATTAATGGATTTGTCCCGTATTGGATTTAAGCTGTAGCTTCTCTTCAGATTGCTTAAGGCAAAATATATTCTCAATATACGTGTATTCTTTAAAGTAATATTTTGCCCACAAAACTTCTTGAATGTCTTCCATGATCGACACTGTTCTTTAGGGACTTCTTAGATAACCCACTGTCATTATCATTCCATCATTAGTTACTTATATTACAATACCATAAGTTTTGATACAAGAGCCCGAGCCGAGGAGGGGCCCGTGGCAAAATAATAACAGCTGCACAGGTAGATCGCTCAGGTTAAGCTACGCTTGCCGCGGTTGGTCTATGCCTGGGTGACCATCTTTACATACCGAGACCCCACCGTGCCTCGGAAAGTACGTTAAGCCGTTGGTCCCGGCTGTCATTCATGGATCTTTGACGGTCGTTACGGGTAGTCAGAAGCCCGAAAGTCTGACAACCAGGCTTACCAAAGAGTATCATATTACCCAGTAACTGAGTTGTGGAGGTAAGATAAGCAGTCGCTCCATGTAAAATACTGGTATTCAGCTGCATCCGGTTAGACTGGACGCCGACCCCAACATAGTTGGGAAAAGGCTAGGCAGATGATGATGAAGTTTTGATACAAGAACTTAGAATACCAAACTTTTATAACTTGCGCCGTAACATAACGGTGAGCGATTCTTCGATAATTATTTTTTGTCTCACATGATGTAAGTTGCTCTCACGTTCTGCTTATAATTATATTGTTAATCTAATACGTTGCCAGCTTATTACTTTTGTACTCTCATCAGGTTAAAGGTACTTACTTGTGTAAAAAAAAACAAACTTTTTCTCAAACATGCTTAGAGAGCATTATTTTGACAACCTACTTCAAAATAAATCGAAATTGCTGTACTGGCCAAATACATGCGAGCAGCGGCCGGACCTACAACACTATGCAACTCTGGAATTAATGTTTTACTTGGTTAAATATTGTAGTAATCTATACTAATAAAAATCTGAAGAGTTTGTGTGTGTGTATGTTTGAACGTGCCAATTTATGGAACTACCAGTCGGATAGCCCAATGCTTGAGGAAGGCTATAGGTTATTTAACATCACGCTAGGACCCTCAGGAGCCGAGCAACAAAGAACGCTAAGCGAAAACAGCGAGTGGGTCGGGGGAGCATGAAGTCGCGGGCAGAGGCTAGTTAATTATATAATTGCAAAATCATATGACGATTAAACTGCAATAAAAACTGAACACCCAAAAATAAACTAGTAGCAACTAGGTAGTAAAACTTTAATCAAGATTTTATTCATTATATTAATTGAAGCCACTAATATACTTCACGATAAAATAAATTTTGAAATGCTAATACACTTTGAGTGTCTTTAAAACAGCAATAGTAGATTAATTCTGTGCGACTATTAATTGTGCATATTAATGAGATGCTGATTGATTGATGTCATTGGGAGACATTAAAACTTAGTAGTTTTATTCAGATAGTAAAATAAGCAAAGAATAACTAATACCTAATTAATTAATAAAAATAACAAAATTACTTAACTAAAACTATACAGAGACTAAAATATATCGTCAAAAATTCATCCGCATCGCTTCTCCGACATTAAAATACAATTACGATAAGTTATGAAATATTTATTAAATAAAGTAATAAATAGTATAGAATCGATCACATTATGGTCTACCTAAATATAATAAATACGCGCTCCCAAAATAAATGGGGTAGGTAGGGCGCGATTTAGTGTAAATGTTATATATTTGGAATCGTTTCCACAAACTCTTAATTTTTTAAACCCCATATGGTAAAAAAAAATGTTTTCAAGACTTTACTTATTGAAGTCTAAATTCCACCATTTTGATTTTATAAAAACAAAACATAGCCTATAGGCTATAACAATCCCGCTATCCCGATAAGTGGGTAAACACATCATGTATTAATTAAAATAAAATTCATTCAGCTCTACAGCATGGAGGGTATAAAGAATCCCACATACAAGGATAACACAGAAACGCAGGAAAAACATAACCCAGTCTTCATTGTCGCCCAGTCGGGTGAAAAGGCAGGAGGATAACGATGTATGATATACCTAATTGTCATGTAATAGAAACGTTGAGCTCCTTAAGGCGGTACCCCGACCAAATAACCTTGAGCATTGCGACAGAGACAGAGAGCGACACGACTTCCTCGTACGAAAGGGATGCAGCGCACCCTGCGCACGCCCCTTTATCATAGAACTCGCACAATTTTTGGATTTATTTTAATAAAAAAAAAATTGCGATCTTTTTAAATATATTAAAACATGGATTATTTAGATTTTTAAATTATCTATCCATTGGTGAAATCCTCAAATTAATAGAACGTCAAAATTATCAAAAGATGCATGCAATCAATAATTGTAGTCACTTTTTAAAAGGAGATTTTAAATGTGTTAGTGACACATAAAATCAAATAATAACGTGCAATGTGATGATAGGATATCGAGCATTAATAATGTGCTTTCAGGTGTAGTTTATTTTTCATAATTATTGAGTTAATAGCCTCTGAATAACGAAGAAAAACGCGGTTTTGGTCGGGGTACCGCCTTAAGTTCTGAGTTGAGCTGCATGATCACTGACAAATGCGTGCACTGACTGGACAGGTCCACTCAATCGGTGTGGTTCTTTCCTCAAAAAGACCATTTCAGACACCAATCTACATGGTTTTCACATGATCCCAATTAGTTTCGGTCTTTCTTCTCAGAGTAGTCAGGAAACGCCGACCTCATATAGTTTTTAAAAGATGATTGACGTGTTTGTAAAAACCTACTTACCGAAATAATAGTAGTTTGTACAACTAAGGCATAAAAGAAGCTATTTTACACCGATACGTTTATATCCACCCGAGCCGCAGGCGAGGGTGGATAGTTAAGTCGAGGGGTAAAATGGCTCGTTTTTGCCTGAGTTATACACTCTGCTTTTCACTTCGATTGCGAGAAAATGAAACAGGCATAAAGTATACAGTACATAATTAATCAAAAATGTTGCGTCCATAGCTAATTCCCGCCACCACAGATAATACCGCCACGAAACTTTGTAAAAGTTTTTTTTTAATTTTCAACATTTGTCATTCGACTTGGGTACCTACTTCATACTGCCAAAAGATGAAAACATTTCTTTGCCTTTTTAAATAATAAATGACAACTATTTTACCTGATTTTATTAAATTAACGATAGAAAACACGGAAGTGGTATAAATTAAAGAAAATGAAATAAATCACGACTTTAATCTGCGAAGTTTTATTGTGCGTGTGGCTGTTGGGCCTGATTGCTTTAGTCTTAGAAAAAAAATTTACTTTATGCACTAGAACATAAAAAACGATTTTATGTCGCCTAAGCACAACATAAAGACGGACTTTTAGAGCATGATAAGTGAAAAATAATTTATCATTGAAAGGATGGCGAGCTTTCATAGACGATTGCAGTCTTTATGTAGAAAAGCAAGCTGTATTAATGGTACTTATGACTTCTATGGCTATTAGGCTATTTATAATTCCCGAGCAGGATATAGCCTCTTATATACTTACTCGTTTAGCCTGCAGCGTTGTTCGTTAAAAAAGCAAAGTACGATTAGACGACCTTCCATTTTTTGCAAATCATTAAGTCGGCCGGCGTCTACCGATGTGAACCTACTGACTATAACAGAGTTATTTAGTAAGTGTTTACGGAACTACAAATTACGTTGCACGCCCACATTGAAACCGAATTATATTTACGAGTAATAATATATTACCAACACATTTAAAGCATCTGTGGGGTTATTTTTATGGTGTACATAATAATAATAAAGAGTATTCTATTCTATTTAAGTGGGAAAACAACTAGAGACCTCGGTTACTGGAATGCAATTTGGTTTTCCTTATACCAGTCCCTTGTCTTTGCAATTATTAACATGCACAATGCATAATCAGCCTGTAATGTTCCTACTGATGAGACACAGATCTCCTCTCTATGAGGGAGTGGGCCGTAATGGACCACGCGGGCCAAGTGCGGGTTTATGGTTGTCACAAGACATGTCTCATGTTTATTACGTTTCATTACGATGTTTTCCTTCACCCCTTTGCAGCAGTGGTGATAAAATAATGTACACAAAGTAAAGTGCCTGAGTGGTTACGAAACTTTTTTTTTTGTTAGCCTGTCTGTACTACTGCTTAGCAAAGGCCTCCCCAAATCCTTCCAGGCACTATTTTCCCACGCCATCCCCCCACGCACAACGGACCAAATGGGTGTCTAAGTGCGGAAAAGGGAGCCCCATCATCATCATCATCATCTCACGCCACCCCAAACCAGCCCTCGCGACGTCTTTTCGCCATCTGTAGGGCTGGTCTTGGCGGCGTCGTCCATGGTTCGAACCTACGACCTACAGACCGTATGTCGGCGCCGTTTGCACTGGGCCAACATTTCTCCCTATTTCTTTAGTTCTTAATCTGTCAAGCTCCGCTAGTGAGACACAATTGATTTTCTATTGTTTCGTCGCCGATCGGCGAACCGCGCCGCTTGACCGGTTAATATTAAGTATCTAGAAATGATACCTTATCTTCTCAACATTGGAAATGATGTTTTGTCTCAAATAGCTTAAGTAATCAAATAGTATAAGTGGAGCCTGCATGCTCTCAATCTAGTGTTTCATAAGGAGTTTACGACATGTGCAGATGCCAGCACATAAAGCTACTACAATCTGTCAAATTTCTTTAGTAGATTTTCAACTTTATCGCTAAAACATAAGGTTCAAAGTTGATTGGGAAATTTTCACAGTTTCGGGTAGCTTGATGTGCTGGCATCTTTACCTAGTAATAAAAAGATATCTTTATTTAAATGTATGTCTTGCTTGTGTCTTTTAAAATACCTGGGTATTACTGTATTCTGTCAGCCATATTTGTATAAGGCGTATGTAATTGTAATTATCTTATAAGCTCGCCGAACATGTCCGCATGTTGGATGCTGATACTAGTATAGGCTTTTAAAACATAAGGAATAAAAACTTTTTTACAAAAAAAACAACCGACTTTAAAAAAAACACTACAAAGTGAAAAATAACTTTAATTTCGGAAGTCGGTGTCTTTGGTTCCGCATTTTCGTTTTTTGACACCGACTTCCGAAATTAAAGTTATTTTTCACTTTGTAGTGTTTTTTTTAAAGTCGGTTGTTTTTTTTGTAAAAAAGTTTTTATTTTTCACTTTTTAGTTGTACCTACCCCACACAAATTCAATTAACACTAGCGCATTGAAGAATTGAAGACACGACTCGAAGAATCATCAAAATTCATATAGAAATGCCGGAGATGCAGTACATTTATGCATATAACTTCGTACTTAAGAATAGTTACCTAATGTATTATATACTAAAACCTTCCTGAAAGTATGTAGATCACAATTATGAAAGAATTATTAAAATCGGTTCAGTAGTTTTTGAGATAATCGCGGACATACAAACATACATACATACATACATACATACATACATACATACATACATACATACATACATACATACATACATACGGGTCGAATACAGAACCTCCTTTTTTAAAGTCGGTTAAAAAAGACGCAGGTGATCGCGATAAATATTGTTCAACATTTTAAATTGAATCCTTATTTTTACAATGGATTGTTTGTCTTTATACAATGCAAAAGGTACCTTATTTTTTAAAACAAAAATTACTTTTTATGATAGCAAAAGATAGGTACTTACACACAAATCTTCTGGAAGTAATTGGCTAAATATTGTTGAAAACCGCATGGAAATCCATTGTGCAGTTTAGGACAACCAAGCGCACACACCGACGAACACGGAAAGTGTCTTTGTTCTATATTATTAACAAGCAGCGCCCTGCGGTTTCACTCGCATAAGTTTCGAAAGACACGTTGCGCCATCTATTATCATTATTGCTGTTTTCCTCGGGAACAGCACTTTTTTCAGGATGAAAGGTCCCTTGATGAAACCTTATGTCCGTTTTTGTACACGCGACAACGTATATGCAAAACAGGATGATCGGTTCACTGGTTTATGCGTGAAAAGGTAACAAACAAACTTACTTTCGCATTTATAATATTACTAGCTGCGCCCCGCGGTTTCACCCGCATAAGTGTCGATCCCTTGGGAATATTGGGATAAAAACTATCTTATGTCCCTCCCGGGGATGCAATCTATCTCTCTGCCAAATTTTATCGAAATCCGTTCAGTGGTTTAGGCGTGAAAATGTAACATACAGACAGACAGACAGAGTTATTTTCGAATTTATAATATTAGTATGGATATTAAGTTAGGACAGGATTATAACAATAGATAAAGAAAAGCATCAAATTGACCTCAAAAAACAAAACACGACCAGACAAATGACATAACACATAACAGAAAACATCTTCAAGAGAATTAACTTATAGAATTCTCACGAAATAATGTATTCATGCAGATTAGCATAGAGATGAGTAATGCTGCTCATCGCGCGGTCGATGACACCGATCGGATGAGCTTATGAATGGAAGCACGTGGTATATGTGAGGTGACTTTGTAGGCGCCACGGTAGGGTTGTCTCGAGCTGAAAAACGTTTTTATTTTAATTCTGTAAACATTGTTATGGATACGTTCCGTTAGAGCATAGATTCTCAACCTTATTTTGCCCACCGCCAACTCTGAGAATTTTTTTTTCTAGAGTCCCCAATTTTTTTTTTACTTATCATCTGTCGCGAATCCGAAACGGCTATTTCCATAATTACATTTAAACGTGTAATATTATATAGTCGTAAGATAGGATGTATAATATTCTCTGGGTCTTATACTGCTCTAGAGCAAGACAAAGGGGTACATATCGCTCATTTGGAGACCTCGACATCGACGTAAATGTATTTTTTTTTCCCAAAAATGAGTCAAATATGCCAAAGCACTTAGAAAGCGTATTTACGTTAGGAAAGCAAAGACTTACAAAAAAAAAAGTAGCCGTTTCGTCGATGTTTTTCCAAATGAGCGATATACCGTTTCTTTGTGGTGCACCTCAGAACAAGACCACCTTCGGAACCTCTTGTTATTAGAGGTCCCTAAAGTGGTCAACTACAGTCTAGTAAACTGTACCGTCGCGGCTTGATGTCCTTCTATCATGTCCCGGGAGATCCCGGTAGACCCCGGATAGGCCGTATTGCTTTACGAAGATCCTGATTCCCAATTTACTGGTCATACATGGTTCTTTCCTTTTCTAAAGTTTGTTGATTTTCAAATAGGTATCACTAAATATTGGGCATTTAACCTTGGGCATTTAAATAATGAATGCGCTAATGGCCCACCTTATAATAGATTGTAACGGCTTTTCCGGGTTTTTATTAGACAACTAATTTAAATATTAATGCAAAACATAACTATGTCTTTATATATAATAATGTAACATGTTTTTTTAGCCAGACACATTAAATACTGTCGGTTTCGATAGTTTGTTTTGATAGCCCTAACGAGCATTTATTACCATACTAGCTTCTGCTCGTAAATTCGTCTGCGTAAAATTTTTTGGTCTCCCGACCTACCCCATCGAATCGCATCGCCTGCCTGCGCTATTAGACTTTTATTTCTTTTTGCTCGGCTCCCGAGGGTCCTAGCGTGATGTTAAATAGCCTAAAGCGTAGCAAAACAGACCTCTGCGGTGCACTTCACTGAGGTCTTAGACACCAATGTGCTGCTGCAGCTCTTCGTGCGCTGTAAGGCGATATACTCCTTCAGGCGGAGACCTTCCAGAATTTACAGAATATAACTTGAGCCTAGCATGAAAGTGGAAAACTCCAAGAAAATCATCAATGAATGGATCGTAAATCACGTCATTGAGACGCTTAGTGACAATGTCGACTGCGCATGAGTTCGCGGTTTTGATGGAATGCGGATTGGTGGGCGTTTGATTTGGCATAGTACAGTCGACATATTACTTTGAACGAAAGAAAAAGGTTTTATGATAAGTCATTCCTAAGTCGAACCGTACTACTCGTCAGCAAGATGGACTGACGACCTTAAGAAGATGGCTGGGACAGATTGGATATGGAAGGCGGAGGACAGGGTGTTGTGGCGCAGCCCGGGAGAGGCCTATGTCCAGCAGTGGACTGCGATAGGCTGAGTCGAAGTAGAAGATTAAATTGTCTTCTTAAATTACCTAAGACTAGTAGGAAATGCGTTTATTATTAAAGCTGCAATAGGAACAAAAGATCAAATTACAAACAATCTCGAATTCGATACGTAAAATACACTCAAGGATAATTTTATGTTCGTGTGCCTTGATCAAATAATAAAACGCCCAACTTAATCATTTATTGTATGCCTATAATTATCTACGGTTCACTGACTGAACTTTTTGCCACTACACCTTAAATTACTAATCAAAATTGATCAGTAATTAAACCAGTCACTTCAAATAATAGATAAAAATAATGAGCTACATAGTACGAGTAAGGTGTTTATTTGCACTGAGTTTTAAATAAATCTTCTTTATTTTTAGCTTCAATCACGAAAGTGGTCTTCTAAAAATAAACATTCTACTTTCTGACGACTGCTGTCGGTACATTGTCGAATAAGATTGAAATCGGTGCGCACACGCAGCTACCGACAGCAGCCAAGGTCGTTACATCGTACGCGGACTCTTTGTTTGTACAGACACGGAAAAGTAAGCGAAGAGAAGGCTTACAACACGTGATAAGGTACACGTGTATTAATATTAATATAATAGGTGAGGTGGGTAGGGGCTTGTGGCTAAGTAATAACAGCCGCACGGGTCGATCGATCAGGTTAAGCTACGCTTGCCGCGGTTGGACCGTAGATGGGTGACCATCTTTACATACCAAGACCCCTCCGTGCCTCGGAAAGCACGTTAAGCCGTTGGTCCTGGCTGTCATTCGTGGAGCTTTGACAGCCGTTACGGGACGTCAGAAGCCCGAAAATCTGACAACCAGTCTTACCAAGGGGTATCGTATTACCCAGTAACTGGGTTGTGGAGGTCAGATAGGCAGTCGCTCCATGTAAAATACTGGTATTCAGCTGCATATGGTTAGACTGGAAGCCGACCCCAACATAGTTGGGAAAAGGCTAGGCAGTGATGATGGTAGGTACTTATAGGTGAGAGATTATGATAGGGAATTAATCACTTTTGAGGGTTAGTAGATAGCTTCGAATTTTTGGTTCTAGGACATGCCGCTTTCCGCGCGATGTTTTCTTTCGCCGTTTTGAGAGCTGTGGTGATGAATTTTTTTACATAAAGTAAATAGCGCCTGCCTGGTTTCGAACCGACGCCGTTACCGCTGGGCAACCAACGCTCTCGGATCACAGATTTCACGTAGATTAGAATAGAATTCTCTTTATTATGTACACCATGTAAATTACAGACATAAATATAGAAACTTTACAATGGGTGACACAATGGGCGGTCTTATCGCTAAGAGCGATGTTTTAAAGACAACTTTTGGATGGGTCCTTTGGACATAATGAATCAAAATAATAGGTTCCCTGGTTGTTTCCTGAAGCGAATCAAAATGTGCATGGATTATCCTTCTGTAAATATTTCTATTCCGTGGTAAACTAAAACTAGTCTAGTAACTCGAGGTTATTTTTACTTAGTTTTTGTGGCAAATGATATAATTTGCGTGAGGAGAATGGTCACGGTGATTCAGAGAATTTAGCAAAGCTTGAGGGTCAAAGTTTTGGGATATCCTTGTAATTTCTAGTTTTATTCAGACATTTTATTTTTGGATTAAATTACTCTGTGGGTAGAAGACTTATCAGATGTCGTTTGCTAAAGTAAGTCAGGTAGGGAACGCCTAATTTGGCTTGCAGACATATGCCGTTTTATTTCTTGGGAGTGCCACGGTGAATTTAGTTGGCGTGCTAAGATTATGGCGTATTGAGAAGTTCCTTACGCGTCTCGGAAGAATTTTGCAAGAGGCTTTACCAAAACTTACTTTATCCCTATTCATTTCCAATATTGCCATTACTATATGGAAGTAGATCACTGGTGGCTCAGTGGTAACTGCCGCGTTTTACGAGTTGTAGGTCGTAGATTCGAACTCAGACAGGTTTACTTTGTGTAATTTTTTTTATCACCGCTGTTCTCAAAACGGTGAAGGAAAACGTCGTGAGGAAACCGGCATGTCCTAGAACCAAAAAATCGAAGACATGTGGCATCCACCAACCAGCACTGGGCCCGTGTGGTGCTTTATGGCCCACTGCCTCTCACCGAGCGGAGGCTTGTGTCCCAGCAGTAATAAAATTATAGACTAATTATGTATAAGGAAGTAAATAGTTTTTAAAACACAAAAAAAACTGCAATGTACAGTCAACAAAAGAGGCAAGTATGCAGGATCGTCGGATATAGTTGAAGTTTAGTAAGAAACCGATGGATGTTCTCGGCTGAAATTTAATTTGATAAATGAGCTGTTTGTTTTCTATTTATAAAATTAAACTTTATTCGAGAACATCTATTGGTTTGTTACTAAACTTCAACTATATCCGACGATCCTGCATACTTATATCTTTTGTTGACTGTACATTGTTAGGTACGGAAAATTATAATGCTTTCATTACAAGTATACAGTTTTTATAACATCCTTTATTGACACGAGTTAATATCATTTGCCAAATAAGGCCCAGTGTAGATGACAATCAGCTGTCATACGTTCGTCAACTTAAGCACGATTCAAATCTCTCTTTACGAGTAAGTAGCTCGCAGTAAGCGTTTAATAAAACATTCGTACAATAGGCACTCAGTAAAAAACGCACGTCAAACGATTGTCATCTGAACTCAGCTTAATGATTGTGTGCACACGAATTTACCCTTTAAATTAAATAAAAAAGCATTGTTCTCCGTCTAAGTCCCATGGCCGATCTGGATCAATTATGTGGCAATAGCAGGTTCCCCTTATTTATCAATTCACAATGCATTAGCTAAGGTATTTATTAATAATTGTAGGTATATAGCCTTCAGTCAAGGACTAACCTACCTATTATACTAGACTTACTAGGCATTTTAGAAAGTCTAGCGTAAGTATAATCATTAATCAACCTTTAATATGAAGTTCACCTAACACAAGCATCTTCTTGCTTAAAAGGTGATCTCCATCTGTGTTTTTCATTTGTATGTAATTGCAATAAACATGTTTTTAATTTTTTTTTTATGTTCGTACTGCTGGGATTCAGGCCTCCTCTCGGTAAGAGGAGTCGGTAGTATCCACTATGTAGACCCAGTACAGTTTGGTAGATGTCACATGTCTTCGAGTTTTTGGTTCTAGGACATGCCGGTTTCCTCACGATGTTTTCCTTCACCGTTTTGAGAGCAGTGGTGATGAAATTATTTACACAAAGTAAAGTACAAAAGTAAATTTTATATTTTTGTCTGATCAATGCCCTAGATTGATTGATGACGAAAATGATGTGGTGACTGGTACAGTCAACAGAAAAAGTAGATGATGAAAACTGATCACGAATATATGGCAGCTGTACTAGTAGCAAATGTTTGGTATAATTTACAATCACATACTTTTGAATCACTTCGACGCCACACAGTTCTGACGCGAACTCCGTTCATTAGTATTGAATTTCTGATTTTCATCATCTACTTTTGCTGTTGACTGTACCTAGGACCTACCGAATAATTTTTTAGCTTTTAGTACATTATCTACATCATTATTTTCATTAAAACCGTTTAACTTAAAAATATATTTTACTAATTTTTTTTTAAATTAAAGATTTATTTATTTGCTCCAGTTCAACAGAGCTTGAAGTAAAAGTCTTATGACGACAGATTTAATTGAATAATTAAGTTGACGTCAAGTTATTCAATGACAAGTGGCTTAGAATTTGTATCAATAACTCGTACCTACTTGTAGCAATTTGAATTATATAATCACACTAGCTTCTGCCCGCGACTTCGTCCGCGTGAAATTCGTACTTTCCTCTAAAAATTTCGAAAATATATGTAGGAATGATCTTTATCATTTATTTAGATAAATAAGTATTCGGGCCAATCTTTAAGTTTATAGATCAAAGGAATCAGAGTTTTCAAAGAAAGTGTATTCCCGCTTTTCACCCCCACAGGGTGATTTTGAAAAATCGTTCGTGATTTGTTCATAACTTGACTCAAAGGCCCATACCCATTTTCAAGTTAATAGGTGCAAGCCGTAATCTACCCTTTTCCACCTTGGTAGAAGTCGATTTTTGAAAAACCCTAAAACACATAGGTTTTATTTTTTGTTTTAGTAGGACCGAGTTTCGAGTTAATCCGACAGCGGGTTACATATTTTTCTAACCTATCAACTTTGTCACCCCCTGAATCCTTTGTAAGGGGCTTTTTTTAAACTAAAAGTGACGATCTTTATTATTTACTGACTCAAATATTGCCAAGTTTCATGTGTATTAACCAAATAAATAAGATTTTTCATATACACTGTATCCCCGCTTTTCACTCCCATTGGGGTGGAATTTCGAAAAATCTTTTGGGATGTGTTCATTACTTGACTCAAAGATTATTTGTACTAACTGTTGAGTTAACCAAGCCACGCATTAAAATCCTTTCCTGTATAATTAACTACCTACCCCTTTTCACCCCATTAGGGGTAGATTTTCGGGAAACCCTGATACACGTTATTCTTTGTTTTTGGTCTTAAGTATAAATACTGAGTTTCAAGGTAATCGGCCCACGCGTTAAAATTCTTCCATACAAATTTTGACGCGCCCAATCCCCCTTTAGAGGGTAGTTTAGAAAAACAAAAAATTACTCCATAATTTACTTAGATAAATATTCGTGCCCAGTTTCAAGTTTATTAACCAAATGAATAAGATTTTTCATATAGTTAAACTGTATTCCCGCTTTTCACCCTCATAGGGGTGGAATTTCGAAAAATTGTTTGGGACGTGTTCATTACTTGACTCAAAGATTATTTATACGAATTCTTGAGTTAATGAAGCCACGCATTAAAATCCTTCACTGTATAATTAACTACCTCTTTTCACCCCGTTAGGGGTAGAATTTCGGGAAACCCTGATATACGTTATTCTTTGTTTTTGGTCTTAAGTATAAATACTGAGTTTCGAGGTAATCGGACCACGCGTTAAAATTCTTCCATACAAATTTTGACGCCCCCAATCCCCCTTTAGGGGGTAGTTTATAAAAACAAAAAATGCCAAGCTTCATAATTTACTTAGATAAATATTCGTGCCAAGTTTCAAGTTTATTAACCAAATGAATAAGATTTTTCATATAAACTGTATTCCCGCTTTTCTACCCTACATGGGTGGAATTATAAAAAAATCGTTTAGGATGTGTTCATAACTTGACTCAAAGATTATTTATGCCAATTTTCGAGCTAATCAAGTTACGCAGTAAAATCCTCCCCTGTAAAATTAACTACCCCTTTACCCACAGTTAGGGGTAGATTTGCGAAAAACCCTGATACACGTTATTCTTTATTTTTAATGCATAGTATAAATACTGAGTTTCGAGTTAATCGGACAGCGCGTTAAAATTCTTCCATACAAATTTCGACACCCCCTAATACCTCTTTGAGGGGTAGTTTAAAAAAACGAAAATTACTTAACTTCGTAATTTACTTAGATAAGTATTCGTGCTAAGTTTCAAGGTTATTACCTCAAGGAATAAAATTTTTCATACAAACAAAATCCCCCCTTTTCACCCCCTTAAAGGTTGAATTCCCAAAAACCCCTTCTTACTGGATACTTACTCTTTACAAAGAACACACCCTCCAAAATTCATGTCCCTAGGACCAGCGGCTTAGGCTGTGCGTTGATGTCTCAGTCAGTTCCTTCATCCCCCTTTGGGGATGAAATTATGAAAAACGCTGAGACACGTATAAATTAATTTTGAATGGTCAGCCTAAATACAAAATTTTAAGATCCTAACTTTTAAACTGACGGACTTTCATACACAACTTCATCCCCCTTTTTAGCCCTTTGGGGGTGGAATTATCGAAAACGCTGAGATATGTATAAATTTATTTTCAATTATCAGCCTAAACACAAAATTTGAAGATCCTAACTTTAAAACTGAGGGACTTTCATACAAACTTTCATCCCCTATTTGACTCCCTTAGGGGTTGAATTTTCAAAAATCCTTCCTTATTCCTTGTCTACATTATAAAGGGAACCACTGTGTAAAATTTCAGCTTTCTAGGTCTAAGGGTTTGGGCTGGGCGTTGATGAGTCAGTCAGTCAGTCAGTCAGTCAGGCCTTTTGTTTTTATTTATATAGATTACACACCGTGGCTACGTTTTTTTCTTCCTTAAATGGAGCGGTTTTTTCCTTGGTTACCTATAGGTACGTCATAATTGTCCGTTTGCTTGGGAATATGCACTGATTACTCCTACTGAAAGCCGCGTTAGTGAACTTTGCTCCAAAAAAAAACTATTACAATTTGAAAGTCATTATCCAGCCAGTACCTAAGCTGGACATTTCAACCAACTCAAACTTGATTAATCCACAGGTGACCAAATGTCAAACCACCATTTACGATCAATTGTTATAAATAATGAACGACCACACATTCAAATCACCGCACATTGAAACATGAAGGTTAGACAAGGTTATTCGTTTACCTACACTTTAGATTTAATGGCTGGTCGTAAATAATTAGACTTATATTTTTATATCTTTCAATCTAAAGCACTTCATATTTCGACCGCATTTTTTTATTACTGGCTCCGCTGTCCGTTCGTCCGGCCGTCTGGCACAGGGCTTTACTATCTTTTGAAACGTAATTTTTCTTCTTCTTCATCACATTAATTATTAGCTGAAGCATTTAATAGTATCTTAGCCTCTAGCATGTCACCGTCATTTTGCTAAATTTTTAGGGTTCCGTAGTCAACAAGAAACCCTTATAGTTTCGCCATGTCCATCTGACCGTCCGTCCGTCCGCAGCTTAGCTCAAAGACTCGTAGTAGAAAGATATAATTTGGCATGGATGTACATATTAATTACGCCAGCAAAGTGGTAAAATAAAACCTTGAAAATAAATTTTTTTTAGAGTACCTACCTCCCGTACACGTAAAGTGGGGATGTTTTTTTTTCTCGTCTACCCCATCGTGTAGGGTATCGTTGGATAGGTCTTTTGAAAAGTTGGGGTTTTGTGAAAACCATTTTTTGATTCAGGGATCCGTTTGTGAAATATTAAGCTTTAAAGTGCTAATTTTTGTTAGAGTCAAGTGTCCCCCTCCTGCCTGCTAACTGGTTCCTTTTGGATATGTGAAAAAAATCACGGCTGCAGTATATATAACGAAATTAAAAGGAAAACTATCACAGCTAAGTAGGCTTTAGAACTTTACAAGTAATAGTAGACCAACTTAAATTTGCTGTAGCAATATATGGTAGCACATGATTTTAAACTACAATGTTAAGTTTGTTCTTAGGATAAATTCATTCCAACTACGGAACCATTCATTGTGCGTGGTCCGGCACGCACTTGGCCGGTTTTTTGTCTTTGACCAGCCATGAACTTAATATTCTACGCCTTGCTGACTAACTAGGTATAATGCCTTGTAAAAGTTAAGTAACTTCACCTAAATTGTCTAGGTAGATCGGAAAAACGCCCAGTCATTCGATCTTGATTTATTTTTTATTTAACATAATTAATGTCAGTGTCTTTATTTTTAACTTCCGTATGCTTTAGGTATTTCAAATATTTGTTTAATGAACTGTGACTAGAAGACAAAAAGATTTATTGAAATTTTGTCGTAAAGATGACAGTCGACAGCGATGCGGATGAATTTTTCGACGCTATATTTTAGTTTTTGTATAGTTTTAGTTAAGTTAGTTTTTAATCTTGTTATTTTTGTTAATTAAGTTTTTAAATTCAAATACAACGTAGATTTCTTTATCAAAAAAATAAAAAAAAAAATAAAAAGATGAATGTTACTGACAATCTTAGTAGGTCATTATCATCATCTGCCTAGCCTTTTCTCAACTATGTTAGGGTCGGCTCTCAGTCTAACCGAAAATCGTAGTAGGTATGTGTAATTAAATAGAACGTTATAGTTTTATTGGTGAGATAAAACTTTATGTAATAATAAATTGAATGATTATTTGAAATGTCTTTTATACTGTTTTTTTTTTCTAGTCAAAAATTTATAAAATAGGGAACTAAAAAATAAACGAAGTTAATGACTTAATAGCCAAGAGCCTAAGGAGGCTCTCGTTGGGCAGCTGGATTAAGGGCCTGATTCAGGACACGGTACTTCTGGACATGAATCATATTGTTAGGAGGTTCCTGGAGCCCTGACCCCGGTAGCTTGGACCTTATTCCGGTTGGCTAATATTTTTTTATATTATCTTTTTTTTATTTTAATATTTAAAATGTAACTTCTAAGCGTTTAAAGTAAAATACAGGAAGTTAATTAATAAAATATTGAATCAAATTGGGCAATACAAGTTTAGGAAATGTAATTTAAAAAATAATTATAGGTATAACAATTTCAGAAATAAATTAACCATAATAGTTGTTATAATTTGATATATAATTAAATCTGTGCGATATTAATAAGTAGTTACCTGTCAAAAATAATTTTATTGACATTACTATATACTTCTTCATTTCGTTTTCTTTTCACGCCATGTTTGGCACACACTGGCCACCAGAAGTTAGGTAGCCAGCAAGAAAAACCCCACACCATGTCAAGACGTCATTAGTAGGTAGGTACGGTACACACAACAGGTGCCTGAGGGCGTGACATTTTGTGTATACTCGACCTTGCAATACTTCCGCGAAGGAAAGGGCAGGCGCGGGTGAGGCAACCGGCTATGGGTTTGTTATTTACTTAATTATGACCGTATGTATACAGATTACTTATTGCCGGGAGGGGATGCCCTAGAAGGAGATTATAGTGCCCTTATTGGTGATGTCCTTCAGAAAGCTCAGGTGCATAGAGCTCGCAACCGGCGTGCGTGTAAGATCAGCGGGGCAATTCTCGTAATTTTAAGAACGTTCACAGTCTGATCTCAGTCTCAATCTGTCAAAAATACCTCTAATTTTCCTACATTTTGACAGATTTTTCACATTTGTTTGTCGCCGAGATGAGACTGCGACGAGATTTTGAACGTTTTAAATTACGAGAATTGGCCTTCAGATATATGAACGTAAAGGAAGCAAAAGAAGTATGTAAGAATTGTAGTAAGTACCGTTCTTTAGTTTCTGCCTACCCCAATGAGGAGAAGGTGTGAGTTTATGTATGTGTATCTATCATAATTCCGTGCTTTTTTGGGTTCCGTACCTCAAAAGGAAAAACGGAACCCTTATAAGTTCACTTCGTTGTCCTTCTGTCTGTCCGTCTGTCTGACCGTCTGTCTGTCCGTCAATCAAGACCATTTTTCTCAGGAACACGTGGAGTTATTAAGTTGAAATTAATATCAAATACTTGAAACTGCAATCCTTTGAAGCAGCGAAAAAATGAAACTTCTAAGTCAATGCAATCAAAAAAAACCTATAGGGTACTTTCCGTTGACCTAGAATCATGAAATTTGGCAAGAAGCAATGTCATGTAGCACAAGTAAAGGAAAAAATCCGAAAACTTTAAATTTGTAGTTACATTACAAAAAAAAAATTATAATAGTAGATTGTACAACTAAGGCATAAAAGAAGCTAATTTACCCTGAGACGTTTATATCCACGCGAGCCGCAGGCGAGGGTGGATAGTTAAGTCGAGGGGTAAAATGGCTCGTTTATGCCTGAGTTATACACTGTGCTTTTCACTTCGATTGCGAGAAAATGAAACAGGCATAAAGTATATACATAATTAATCAAAAATGTTGCAAAGCATAGCTAATTCCCGCCACCACAGATAATACCGCCACGAAACTTTTTAAAAGTTTTTTTTTTTAATTTCAACATTTGTTATTCGACTTGGGTACTTCATACTGCCAAGTCATAAAAACGTTTCTTTGCGTTTTTAAATAATAAATTACAACTATTTTACCTGATTTTATTAAATTAACGATAGAAAACACGGAAGTGGTATCTTTAAAGAAAATGAAATAAATCACGACTTTAATCTGCGAAGTTTTATTGTACGTGTGGCTGTTGGGCCTGATTACCTTAGTCTCAGAAAAAAAAATACTTTATGCACTAGAACATAAAAAGCGATTTTATGTCGCCTAAGCACGACATAAAGACGAACTTTTAGAGCATGAGAAGTGAAAAAACAATTTACATACCTACAAGTAATGACATGATTGTTATTACAACTGTACCAAATCTTAGCGAATATCATGTCCATAACCACCATTCTTTTGATCAGATTGCTATGGCTAAACCTTCTTCGAAGCGTGTGATACCTAATGGTGATTCCCTTTAGATTTCTAATTGCAGCGGTGATTGGGTCCTTTTCAATAGCGGATGTTGACTGGTCAACCATAAGCACGAATGTCGACAAATTAACGACGTGCAAAAAGTTATATTACCCCGCGTCCTAACCAAAATGTTCGTTTTTCGGGAAACCGGAAGGCGCCCTCTGTCGGCGAGAGCACGCATTCGGATTCACCGAACAAAATGAACGCGACCGTAGCGTGTTCTCGTGAGTATAGCTTTGGTTAGGACGCGGACTTAGATTTTTCTTTCAAAGCTCGTTTTAATTTTCAGCGTCGGACACACATGGTCCTGAAAATAAACCCTTCTCCAGAAATTACATTATATAATATAAGTTTAAATACCTAGAACAATTAGTAGTAAAATAATTGGTGAAACAACAGACTTTGTAACGCCATCGCCGCAACGTTAGGTACACAGATACACTGATAACTACTCTATTTATCATGGGCTTAGTGTCGGCATTACAGTTCCGTCTAATGAAAATAGATGGCGTTGTGTTATAGAATAGAAAAAGTTAGTTTTCCACAAGACTTACGAGATAATTATTATGTTACGGCATACGACTGTTTCTTTATGTTAAAACACGTTCTTGTATCCTTTTTTAATTAAGTATTACAAGAACGACCACAGTACACTTCAACTGATAATAAATATTATTGACATGGCGGCTTAAAAATAAAAGTTATCTGACGTGTAATTAAATCTCTTGTTGAAAAAACTTTTTAACAAAAAAATTAAACCTCCGAAAAAACTGAAAAGCAAAAAATAATAAACCTTTTTTATTTAACCTTAATAAATAAGTTCTTAAATTAATGTAAGTATACCTAAGTAACTTTGTGTCGGCGCCAAACAACCAAATTAATATCGTAGCCGTGCGGAGAAAGCATTTTTTGTTTGGAATGTTATGTTTATCGCTGGAGACTTCACGTTGCATTGTTAATTTAATTTGGTTATTTTCTTTAAAGTTAAGGTAATTTAGTGATCTTTGTTCATTGATTGTTTGGCGCCGACTCAAAATTACTTAGGTATACTTACATTAATTTAAGAACTTATTTATTAAGGTTAAATAAAAAAGGTTTATTATTTTTTGCTTTTCAGTTTTTTCGGAGGTTTAATTTTTTTGTTAAAAAGTTTTTATTTTAAAATTTTTTGAGGCTATAATTTAGTAATTACTATAGCTTAATTTTTGATTACTTTTAAAATAGCTACCTACCTTATTTTAGCTATTAATTGTTATATAATCCTACTTTAACTATTATTTGCTGTAATCTGTGAATGAACAATAAATCACCCCTATTTTCCCACCCTTAGGGTAGGATTCTTTTTCCCAAATTTATATGGGACCAACTTCGAGGTATGTCCTATTCAGTAAAAAAAGAATTATCAAAATCGGACTAATTTGTAAAAAGTTATGCGTGGTCATACATTACAACCAGTGAGTCAACAATCAATCATCCCTTTTTTTTCTACCCTTAGGGTTGGAATTTGGTTTTCAAATTTATATGGGACCAACTTCGGGATATACCCTTTCGAATAAAAAAAGAATTATCAAAATCGAACTGCTCTGTAAAAAGTTATGCGTGATCATACATAAAAAAAAAAAAAAAAAAAAACAAAAAAAAATATACGCGTCGAATTGATAACCTCCTCCGTTTTTTCGTCGGTTAAAAATAGCATTTCAACTAGACAATTACCGGGTTTGCGAAACGAAGCTCGTCTTTCTTTTTAAATAAATTGCTATTCTTTTCATTTTTGTTAATTTATAACGATATCATATGCAATTAATTAATTGATACAGTATGTAATTTTTGAAAATTTATGAAGAAATATTTTTCTCAAACAACTTTGTTCCCAAAATAAGGCGGTCATTCACAAAAAATATTTCATACATCCAAGCGCCGCGACCTTGCCTACGGGAAATAATAGAACTACAGTATAATAAATACATTGCAAAAAAATGGTAGCTATGCTTTAAAAAATATTTGTGACTGAAATACTGTAAAAAATAATCAAATCAAGACGATAATAAAAATCATTGTTCGTTGCGATTGTTTTATTTTTAGTTTCAATAGATGGCATTAGTAAAAGCGGAGTGAAGGTACCTAAAATATACGTAAAATTAAAAACTAAGGATGCAATAAAAATTGAATTGAATAAAAAAATAATTGAGACATAAAAAAATACGAAATTCTACCTACTATATCTACTACATCCCAAAAACAAGTGAACTTCAATGAAGCAGCGATCATTCTAAATATAAAGTCCGACGGCTAAGCGCCGACTATTTTCGTCCAACGTGGGAGCTTGTTCTATTTACGCACCTGATATTTCTAACTCTTCATGCATTCTGCACGCCTAGTACTTTCGGGGATAGAACTGACTTTTGTGACGTAACGGACGAGAGGCCGTCACTGTCACACGACCTGTCATGTTGGGAACGGACGGAACCGATAATGCTGAAATGCCTGAAAGCGTTTGATAGATTACGTTCAACCGGATTTTTTATCGAAAGCTGTAAGTGAAATTGGAGCAGAGTTATGGTTTATATCGATTTTTGTAGGGTTATCTATGTACGCGTCCTTTTTTTTTTTGGTATTTATAATAAATGGAAAAAAAATATATATTTATTTTTTTCAATAATTATTATTATTCTGATTACTTATACTTAATTCACAAACAAATCCGTTTCACACATTAATTACTTAATTAAAACGATCTTAATTATATTTTGAATTGGCTGGGAAATTAATAAGCGATTTAATAATTAAATTACGATATTTTACTAAAATCATTTTAATACTAAGGAATGAATTAATGAATATTTAATTCAAGGATAAACCTTATTTAATCATGCATAAAAATCAGTAAATTAATTGATATCGTTATTGGTACTTAATTAATAAATCTACCTCTCTCACAGATTATCATTAGTAATAATTTCAGTATCACCGGGGCAACGGATTTCCTTGAAATTTCAGGAATAAGGTTAACGATACCAGGAGGATATGAATCAAAAGGATGTTCACAATGCGTCGCTGCGTGTTTACGTTAACGGGTATGTGTGCGTGAGACTTATTGGGCACCTGTTACGCTCCTGAGATTCAATGTACTTGAAAAAGTTAGTATATAAATAATACTTGCGAAGCTTTCAACTTGGAAGCAAGTCAGTATATTAAAGTAGCAGATGTTAATTTGTGTTATATCGATTACAAATGGAAATACGCCATTCTGTAATCCAGTTTTTCCATTAAACTCAATATTTTTGAGGAGAAACAAATATTTATGTTAAACAATATATTTTATTGACTCACTCTCAAACTGTTTTTAGCGTTAAAATGTTAATGAAATATTGATATTATAGTGATGAAATGTTTGAATACACCTGGCTACACGGCAGACAAAATTTCACTGAATCTAATATAAAATAATAAGTAATAAAATTAAGTAATTGCGTCACGTCGATATTGCTAAGGTGTTCGGTGAAAATACCGAACAATCAATTTTCATATTTTCTCAAACAATATAAATAGAACTTGACTAATTCATTACAAAGACAAGTAATTAATTATTTTTTTTTTTTTTACATTGTGTTTAACAATATAATTTTGCATTTGCGGGATTTTTTTAAGGTTTTGTTTGTACCTATACACAAATATTCATATTTTCAGCAAACTATTAAAATAGTCACTTCATCAAGTTTGTGTACGTTTTATGCAAATCCAATAAGTCAATTGATACTTAAACCAATCGCATTTTATTGGTTTCTAATCTAAGTACCACTCAAACACATAACTTTCACCTGAAACTTACTAAACAGAACTACATTAGTATGTGTACACACACACACAGAAATCTCAGCTAACTTTTCAGACTGCTTGGCGCTTCCAAAATTAGTCCTATAACCATCTCTTTTCAACCCCTATTTTTAGAATATTGTTGTCTCGCTTGCTCCCGTAGCTTTTCTTGAGCTTTCCCTGACATTAGCCGAGCATGCGCGGTGCGCCCCGACGCACGTGGTTTGAGATCTCCTGGTGTATTCTGCTCGCCTGGTATCGGGCGCGCCTAGGGCGGCCGCGTCGCGCCGCCGCCGCCCATTGTCGCGTTTGCCCTAGCCTTCCCGCCCGCCCAGAAGCTCTGACGATCGCCTACGATACGGTCCGCTGCCGAGTTGTGGGATAAAGTCGCGCGCACGTGCATAACTTACGCGTGTTTGGAAAATATTATTTATGCGAGAAAAAAATGTTTAACCAGTGTTTCTGAATCTTTTTTGGAAACTCCCTAAGGACCCCGTTTTTCCTCCCTGTCCCAGATTTTTTTGCATTATTTTGTTTTCACCTCCTGTCAAAGTTTGTCGTTATTTTTTGTAATTAATTGGTGTTGTTATAGACGCAGGTGTGTAGTGGTCTGTGTGTGTCTTCGTGGCTGCTGTCAGCTGATGCTCTTCAGGTCCTGAGCCGGCTTCGGTTGCAGTTTCAAGTATGAGGAGATATTCAGCTATGCCAGGTAGGTGAAGTAGAGATAAGAAAAAAAAAATATTTTCGTTCTGATAATAATGCGCAAGCGGATTCTATTTTTATACTTATTATTTCAGGAAAAAAAAATCAGTAGAGATTTCAAAATCTCTGATAATAAATAATTTCTAGTTATAAATTGTTCAACTTGATAGAAATGGTTAATGCTTAACAGTTCATTTATCTTAACTTTTTTAAACGTAATGGCTGATGTTTCAATAGTCAGATAACTTTTATCTAAGGAATAAAATATATTATAGCTGAGAGCGTTTGTATAGAAAATAATTATGTCAAACTGTCAAATTTATTCTAAAGACAAAAGTTATTGAAAAATCGACCTTAAATAATATAAAATCCAGTACCTACTTAGACAAAAAAAAGTTTATAATAAACCCTTAATCATTGTTAACACTTAAGGGTGAACTCTTTATTTATGACTATACTAAAGTGGTTAATAAAGATCTCACCCTTCCACAATCACCCATTATGTGGCTGTCGACATAAATAAAAATAAAGGGGTTTCTCCTCTGAGCCTCGGGAGGGCTTCAAAAGATGAATTTAGGCCGGCCCATTGACTGCATGTTAGCTCCTCGCTTCATATCGTAACGTGCTTTTGTAAAGACGTATTAAATCTACTACCTATTCATTATTTAGTGGCTTTGAAGGCTGTCAATGGAAAAAAATAATAAATAAGGTATATAAGCTGCCTTTTTATCGGAGAATTTTGGTTTGGTCAAAGGTTTCAATTGATTGCAGGGTCGACTTTTGAAGACGTCGTGTATTGCCGTGGTTAAGCTATGATGATACATAATTCCAACTTATTTTGTAAAAAAAATAACTTTTTATTTAAATAAAAAAAATATGTTTACGTGTTAATTTACGCTTTGAAACCGTAAACTTGCAGACAGTGTTTTAAACTTTAACAACAGTATAACGAAACTAATGTTTCTGAGACGAATGTAAGGACTATGCACATGGATATACATTTTTTTAGCTCGTAGTACTTTAAGTATTCTGTGCTCTAACTGAAACTTTTTTGGTCCTTGTTTCCTACCTCAATAATTCTATCATTCTTTTGTTTTCGCACATTTTGTCAACATCAAAATAGATAGCTAAAATAGGTAGCTACCTCATATCTATTCTTTACTTACTTCATTTTTTCTTCTACATATAAAGGTTTTGTTCGTAGACCATTATTGTATGCACTGGTTGAGTAATTTGCAAATATAAATACGATGGACTTCGTTCGAAGTGGTTTCATTCCCTCAGGACTTTTTAAAGATTAACCTACTTTCTCAGAAATGTTCTATATTTCATAGATATGATTGTGTGCGACCTTGGTTTCAAGATGCACCAGTGTATGTTGAGAATCAACAAATATAGGTAAATATATTTCTATATTAAAAATTATTTACTGAATGTATTTACATAACTAGGAGACCTATGTCCAGCAGTGGACTGCAATAGGCTGATTTGATTGATTGATTTACATAAATAAACGTCTGTTAATATACTTAATGTATTTATTATTAAATAAAGAAGCGGATGAAGTTCACCGGATCAGCTTAATAGCTGACGCGGCGATCTTCATCCGCCTTAGAATTTTGAATTTTTCCCATGTTTTTAAAATGATTATTCTATTATGCTATTCGTGGCGAAGACAAATCCAACAAATCAAAGATCATAAAAATCTGTCCAGGCGTTCTTGAGTTATACACGGTGTAACTAACCCGACTTTGTTTTATTTACATAGACTATGAAGTGCGTGGTGTTTTAAACTTGACAAGACATTGAGATTTCTTTCTCTCTTTTCATCTATTTACAAAAAATCTATTGGACTAAAAAATTAAAACACTAGTGCTTTAGTATGTTGCATGTAGAATAATCTGACAAAAAATCAGAATAATTATATGAATATTAGTATGGCTTTTATTGTGAAAAGAAAGTTTTTAGACCTATTCTTCATAATTTTTTTCTATCGTATCAAATTAGTTGTATTATGTTTTCAACACACTATCTAACTAGCATAATTATATCCTGAAGAAAATCATATATTTTTCTGATTTTGTTTATGGTAGTCGATCATATACTTTTAGGCATTATAAAACTTGCGTTTTTTGCGTTTAGGTTCCCTTAAACCCGCCTAATATGGAAAGAAGTGAGTGAATAGTAGTGTCAGTCAATCAACTACTTCGAAACATGTATAGCCGATTAAAAGTAGACAGATTGCCAGTCCATTGCCTGTCTATTAGAACGCCTTTTACGATTCACGTGGGAGTCACACTGGCGCGTTAAATGCTTAATCCAGACCATCGCTATTACATCACTGGGTCACATAAAATCGTACTTATTGGGCTTTATACGTTGAATAGGTTTTATGGAGTTCTTCTTCTGATGTATGGGTCGTCGGAACTAATAATATAATACATGGGTTCGCTGGGCGTATAGTTATGATTCTAATTATGATGTTGACGATATACGATAGAGGGGCTTGTGGCTAAGTAATAACAGCCGCACGGATTGATCGATCAGGTTAAGCTACGCTTGCCGCGGATGGTCTATGGATGGGTCATCTTTACATACCAAAGCCCCTCCGTGCCTCGGAAAGCACGTTAAGCTTTGGTCCCGGCTGTCATTTGTGGATCTTTGACAGTCATTACGGGTCGTCAGAAGCCTGAAAGTTTGACAACCAGTCTTACCAAGGGGTATCGACTATCGTAATATTACCTAGTAACTGGGTTGTGGAGGTCAGATAGGCAGTCGCTCCATGTATAATACTGGTGTTTAGCTGCATCCGGTAAGACTGGCAGTCGACCCCAACATAGTTTGGAAAAGGCTAGACAGATGACGATGTTGATGATATATGTGATATTTATTTCTGTAAATTGGTTAAAAAAAGTAATAAAAAAAAATAAACACCCGACAGCAACCTTATACTAAAACTAACTGAAAAGCTAAAAACAAGCCCATTTTAAATTAAATAGAAGTTGAAAGCAAGCGGGGCCCATACCATTGCCTGCTTTTTAGCTTTTCAGTTAGTTTTAGTATAAGGTTGCAGTCGGGTTTTTTAATAATTTTAATTCCTTTTTTTATTTCCAGCTTTTTAGTTTACAAATGTGAACGATTTTGCAGACGATTTAGTTCTTGGTACGTGTTTTTTACGATTTGTCACTTTGAATTACTTTTAACCATAGAAGTTGAATATATTTTTGTAATCACCATTTACAACCCTTTATTTTGATACCCCACTCGATAGGTTTTGAGAAAAAACAATTTTTTTGAAGGCATAATATGGCGCCATAATCCGCCATTTTGGTTTTTTTTTATTTTGATATACCCAGTGTCACTCTCACAGTAACTACGAATCTAACGACACCTCTCAAGCTAAAATCCATCGAGCCGTTCAGGCCGCAGAGTGTGCCAAACAATTATACATACAAACATACATACATACATACTCTTGAAAAACATAACCCTACTTCTGGCGCAGTCAGGTAAAAAAAAACACTTAAGTATACGACAAAAATAAATTCAGTTTAAAACTAGATGAAGTCGGTGTTTCCTATGAGAAGGAACAGTAAAAGAAACTGAGATTACAGGCTCTTTTAAAGTCCAGATATAATCTTGGTCAGGTATATTTCAGTATCGTGCAGATATAGGTACTTAGTGGCTGTCAAATGTATAGACTAGCCTAATGTCCAGATTAGAACAATAGATTATTAACCTATCATCATAATCAGCCTATAATGTTCCTACTGCTGCAATAGGACATATGCCGACTCTCTGTGAGAGGGAATGGGCCGTATTCCACTACACGGGCCCAGTGCGGGTATGATCATCAAAAGCAACCCAAAATAGTGTGTTAACAGTTTGCGGGACGCTAAACGCCCCTAGACGTAGTAACAATAAAACTTCTATTAAGTGTCGTTGAGTGTCCTTCAATGGTTCATCACGTAAAACACAGATATTCATACCTATTTCCAATTCTCGCTCTCTCATGAAAACCTCCCCATTACTGAAATATAGAGCGAAATAAATAAATCCTGTATTTCGTCCGCACGTGTAATTCTATCTGTTAAGTACTTTTAATAATAAAAATACGATAATATGAATTCTATCTCCCAAGTACTTTTAATAATCATCATCAGCCTATAATGTTCCCACTGCTGGGACACAGGCCTCCTCTCTGTGAGAGGGAGTGGGCCGTAAATAAATAAAATATGGAATTAGTTTTTTCCAACGTCGAGTTTATAAATGAGTCTATATGCAGTGCACTGAATAACGCGCTGGTGATATTTGTTTCAACTTATATTAGGTATTATTAATAACTACTTAGCTTCTGGCCACAACTTCGTTCACGTGGAAGTCGTGAGACACCACAATATAATAAAAAACCGGTCAAGTGCAAGTTGGACTCGCACAACACAGGGCTCCGTACAAAGAACAATGGCGAGGGAATCGTTAATTGAATAGTAGGTATGTTAATACTAACCCCCTTATTCATAATCCTATTTTATCTCTATTTTAGCTAAATTAGGTTTATAGAACGTTTGTCTTTATCTGTCACGTTGTCATTTCTGTGTGTAAGAAAGAGACAAACCCCATTTTAACAAAAATAGGTTTGATAAGTTTTATGAATAAGGGGGTTAGTTTATTACGGGATTTTTTTTTTGTAGTGTAAATACAAATTTACGGTTTTCGGATTTTTTCCTTGATTTGTGCTACATGACATTGCTTCTTCCAAATTTCATGATTCTAGGTCAACGGGAAATACTCTATAGGTTTTGATTCCGGAATATAAACGACCGTACCTTTTGATTGGGTTGACTTAGAAGTTTGATTTTTTCTCTGCTGCAAGGGATTGCAGTCTTGAAGTGGTTGATATTTATTTCAACATGATAACTCCACGTGTTCCTGAGAAAAAGGAACAAAACCTGCGTACGCCTAATGTATGAACGTACCTACACGAAGCAAAAAGAGTATGGAAGAATCGTAGCAGGTGGCCTTGGGAAGGGCCATTGTAAGGCGCAATTTTTTCATTTATGTATGTGTATTCAGGGTGGCAGGGACAGGTTGTGAGTCAAATATTTATACAAGCCTTCAAAAATTTCATAGTATCATTTCAAAATGCACGATAGTCGGAAACAACGAACTATGTTGATCTGAAATATTTATAGCCTTCAACTGCATACCTACATGTTTTGAAATTCGATATCATGAATGTTGAAACCCTTTGTAGGCACTCTATAACGCATTACAATAGCATAACATTGTTATCCTTTTAACTATTTATTAGTTATTTTTATATGCGTTCATGTTTTAACAAAATCAATCATCGACAAACTTCAACTCACTTTGATGTCAATTAATTTGAATCAGCAATGTTTTCAGGATGATGTTGAAACTCCCTCGTTTCTGTAGTGCCTCGGGGATGTTTGCCCAATCGCGCACAGATGGTTTCCATGCTATCATTAGGAAAAAGGTGGCATCGCTTGTGAGAAGGATTCGAGGGAGTAGCAATAGCATCCTGAAAGTCGTGGTTGAGGACCCGAGAGCGCCTGTGCTGAGGCATCTCATGCGGAATCATTGTCCGCATGAAATGCCTGGTAAGTACATGACTCACTAACTTGGTTTTTTCTTTTTGTTACTAATCCTAGTGTATAAGTTGTAATATCTATGGTGTGTACTAACAAAAATGGTTCCTATGTTGTTCCGAATAAAACAAATTATTATTATTATCTCCTTTATTCAATTAAATACCATATAAATTATATTTTTAAATATTAGAATATATCGGGAACAGGGTCCAAGCTACCGGCGGTCAGGGCTCCAGAGAGAGGAATCTCCTGACAATGCGAGCCGTGTCCAGAAGTACTGCTTTCTGAATCAAGCCCTTGATCCAGCTGCCCAACGAGAGCTTCCTCTGGTGTTGGTCGAGGCTCTTGGCTATCAATCCATTGGCTGTAACGACTATCGGCACAATGATAGCTGATTCAACATCCCACATGTCGACAACCTCGCGAGCCAAGTCAAGATACTTGATTTGTTTATCGTTCTCAGCTTTCACGAGGCTTATTATTATTAAATCTCCAAGTCTAAATAACTGTAGCCCTTCGAATTCCATTCCAACTCGTATACAATGCATCTGTGGAGTACTTCGCAAATAGAGTATCATATGGAGCAGGGGGAAGCACGTGGCTCGAGAGTGCTCTAAAGATTTAGGAATTTAGGCCGTTTTAAAGTTGCAGCAATATTGGCTCAGTTTACAGGGTGTTTGATTGTTTAAATTTTTTAAACGATTTTTATGGTAACTAATTCGAGAGAAAAAAAATAATCTCGTTTGTCATGGCTCGAGCACAACCAGAAGCGCATCCATGCTTTCTATTGATACGTATACATACACGGCATAATCATCCTATAACGTTCCCACTACTTGGACATAGGCCTCCTTTCGGTGAGAGGGGGTGGGACGTAATCCACCACGCGGGCCCAATGCTGGTTGGTAGATGTCACATGTCTTCGAATTTTCGGTTGTTGAGGTCAGAAAGGCACTCGCTCCGTTTTAAATTCTAGTATTTACCTGGATCCGGTTAGAAAGAAAGCCGATCCCAACATAGTTGGGAAAAGGCCAGGTAGATGATGACAAGAATATAAGCATGAAATTTTGCACAAAATTTCCTTTTCAAACACTGGAAACTGTCGAGTTAACGCAACTATCAAATCGGCAAAACTGACGAATCAGTGAAACTGACTAATCAACGAAATTGGCGAATTAAATAAACTGACGACTGAGGGAAACTGACCAGTGATACGCGGACTCGTTAAAACACAAAGGAAGGATTTAGAAAATGCTTAATAGGGGAAGACAGTTTGTATGGAAGCTTGTTATTTGTGCCGATGGGAAATCTCATCGGGCACACGGCTTGTCTATAGTAAATTCGTTACCGAATTTAACTCAACAAATTCCGTAAATGAAAGTGCAAAACTCAGCTTTACACTGAACATTTCACAACCTACCACCACCTGTCTGCCCAACTCTTCGTGGAAACATGGCGTGAACTTATGTTATTTCAAAACCATGTCAAATCATCATTCTTCTTCCTTTATCCCAATTTATTTCGGGTCACCGCAATATGTCTTTTTCTTCCATACTTCTCTATTAGTCGTCATCTCGGTAGTCATCCCGTTTCTAACCATACTAGCTTCTGCCCGCGACTTCGTCCGCGTGAAATTTCACCCTCCCCCTATTCACTCTCTTAAGGGTGGAATTTCGAAAAACCCTTTCTTAGTGGACACCTACTCTTCACAAAGAACGCATCCTCCAAATTCCATGTCTCTAAGACCAGCGGTTTAGGCTGTGGGGTGATATATCAGTCAGTCAGTCAGGACTTTGTATTTTATATATATAGAGCATCATTCATACCTGTCCTTTCAAAACCATGCCAAATACGAAGGATTTAATATATATTCATAACTATCAGATGTTCCTCGAGACCCTATCAACGAAGGGTTTCCAAACTAAACAAGACAAAAGGTATTCAGTTCAGTTACTGTTAATCTGATCATAACTCAATTAATTGGTTATCATTCCGGTAGGCATGCGCGCCTCAAAGATCAGGACCAGGTGTCGGACGGCGCGTATATGTTCCACGCGCGCCTCAAAGAGATGTCAGCATAAAGGAAGGGGCCTGCCAGGGCCGAAGCCTGCCGGGGGTGCGGGATTGTCCGAAAGGGTTACCGCTACCCCGGAACATAAAGGGCTAAGGAAGGAACACGGATGGGTTTTAGTCAGTAAGAGTCTGACACTCCCTTCGCTCCACCCAGAGCGGGAGGGGTCATTTGATGATTTCCAATCCATAAAAAAAAAAAAAAAAAAAAAAGGATTTCCATTGTAAATTGAACAGGGTTAAGCCTTCCCTTGCAATATCTGGGTATATGTATAACCTCATTGATGGGAAGTTAAAGACAAACAGTGAACGTGTTAATATACAGGGTGGTCCAAATAGTGACGACAGTAAAAAAAAAAATTAGATTCCTCATACCTAGGGGTATCCGAAAATACCCCATGAATGTTCCGCGATTTTTGCATGTGTAGGAAATACAAATATTTTTTTTTAATTTTTAAAGATGTCCCCGAAGAATTTCCCCAAAATATAAAAAAAAAATATTAATATCTCCTAAATTATCAAAAATCGCGGAACATACATGGGGTATTTCAGATACACCTAGGTGTGAGAAATCTATTTTTTTTTTATTGACGTCACAATTTGGACTACCCTGTATATCATGTTTATACCCTGCAGGGTTGAGGAAGAGATGTACATAATTATATTTAGTGAATGTATAATTTGCCAAGAATAAATTATAGGTTGTGTGTATCGATTTTATGTCGAATCTATGTGTATTCAAAGCTTTATAATACAGGGTGGTAGCGACATCAATGCACAAACTGTTACCATGGATTCAGTACATGATTCTGGAACCCTAAAAAGGACTTTTTTGCCCCTTTATTTACAAACTTAAGATTTTTTCATTTATTGGCGTATAATCGTTAAACTTCAGAAAATGGATGTATGTAACATAATCAGCTTATAATGTTCCCACTGCTGGGACACAGGCCTCCTCTCAGTGAGAGGGAGTGGGCCGTAATCCACCACGCGGGTCCAGTGCGGGTTGGCAGATTTCACATGTCTTTGAATTTTTGGTTCTAGGACATGCCGGTTTTCTCACGATGTTTTCCTTCACCGTTTTAAGAGCAGTGATGATGAAATAATTTACACAAAGTAAAGCGCCTGTCTGGATTCGAACCTACGACCTACAACTCGTAATGTATGTAAGCAGACGGTAATCATTACTTAACTTTAAGCAATGTTTATAAATAAAGGGGAAATTGTCTATTTTGCAAGTTATAGCGTTCCAGTATTTTGGTAAAGTGACTTATGTTGCCAGTACATCTGGATAGAATAGTATGAGTCAATAATTTATTTATGTTTACACTCGATTCAGGAGTCTGTTTGGGTTAATTATAACGCAGTTCAAAGCATTAGGAATCCTGACCGGATATGACGTATTTAACATGTTATCCATCACTAAAACAGTTTAGGGCGAACCAATAAATCTGTAATAATTCGGCTGCAAATGATTTTGAACTTTAGCTTTTCTGAAATAGAGATGTGAGTAGCAGGATGCAACAAAACAGACATCGTAAATCGGTTTTCGAGGGAAACACAGTTTGTATTAAACAGTCAGTGTATCTAATATTTTATGAGCGTTCTTCTATTATACAACTGTTTGAGTTGAGTGTTGCAAGAGCAAGATTACATTGCAACAGTTGCTGCTAGCCGACATAGCGCCGACATAGCTTGCAGAGTAAACAAACTGAAGTAGCAGTGGGCTGGCCATGTCTGTCGAAGGACCGATGGCCGGTGGAGCAGACCAGTCCTGGAGTGGAGACCGCGTACCGGCAAGCGTAGTGTGGGACGCCCCCCAGCTAGATGCACGGACGACCTAAAGAAGGTGGCTGGGGTAGACTGGATGCGGAAGGCGGAGGACAGGGTGCTGTGGCGCAGTCTGGGAGAGGCCTATGTCCAGCGCAGTGGACTGTGATAGGCTGAGTTGATTGATTGATTGAGTTGCTGCTGAACGTAGGCTTTAGGGTCGGTTATCGACAAAGGACAAAGGCAAAGTACAGACGTCAGCACATCAAGCAACCCCAAACTGTAAAATTTTCTGAATCAACTTTGAACCTTATGCTTTAGCGATAAAGTTGAAAATCAATTAAAGAAATTTTACAGATTGTAGTAGCTTGTTGTGCTTGCGTCTGAAGGTACCTATTCGTTTAAGTATCGTAGAAAATTTTCATATCAGATTAAGAAATTCTGCCAAGTATTCATAGCTCCTTTTTAAACACAGTACAATCAATTTTCAGTCATAGTTTTGCCCGCACTCTAGATTTTGCCGGGGACTTCCGTCTGTGTGGAAGTCAACTGTGCCATAAAATATATCTTATAGGCTAGCACTCTAAAATAGTGTTAGTAGCTTTCTATAAATGAAAGGGTTTTTTTGATCCGATCAGTACTTCCAGAGATTACCTCTTACAACCAAAAAAAAACAATTTTATCTCTTGAAATGAAATAAAATATTAATACTTATAGAGTCAAATTAAATTCACTCAAATTTTAACTTTTTCTGATAAGAAATACCGAAACAAACTGAGAGGTCTTGTTCCCTTTTATAAAGTATTTATATCATTAGGATTTTATATCAGTCTAACAAAGTCTTTATAATACTAGTTTAGATAACGTGTAATCTCAATCCTCTGGGGAATAAAAATGTTAAGGTTACAAACTAACCACGCAAAGTTGAGTCAGAGCTACAATGATTTCTATGCAAATTTAGAGAGTGTACAGAAGTTGTTTTACATTTTACAGCTTGTGTATAGTCCGACCGCTTAACTGAGACGTTGCCTGAGGTAGCTGCGCGGTGAGGGAGGGGTGATAGCTGTCACAAGTTGACGAATAACTGAGCTCTCTCATCACGTCACCACACCCCTCCCGCACCACTCTGCTACCTCAGACAACGTCTCAGTTAACGGGATATGTTGAAAAAGATGCGTTTTTTCTATTACGTGTAACTTGTTAAGTGTGTAGAATAGGGATTTAACATTTTGGTATATGTTTTTTGACTCTTTGGTCTAGTATCATGTAAAAGGAATACACTATTCAATGAATTTTTCTCGATACAAAAAAATTGCAAAGTTATATCTAAGTGTTCTTTTACTTTTTCGATATCCCGGCGTAACACTTAAGAATGGAATTTACTTTACAACATAGAGAATTATCATATCAAAGTTTACTCAAAGTAGTTTTAAATTTGATTAATTTTTTTTGTTAAAAAATGAGTAAATTCGTTTTGGCACATACGTAGTTTTTATTTAGAGCACACGCACATGATAGCCATCTCTCTTCTTTTGCGTTTTTAAAGTAATTGCATCACTTTCGCTCGCGTAGTGGCTTTTCGAGGATTTTAGATTTTCGAGGTAACGCCTTAAGCGGTCGACCTATAGCGTTTTTGGTGTTTCATAGTAACGCTGGCAAATGGAAAAGTAAGCAAATCACCTCGGTGTCTGTCTGAGATTTTGACGGGCTTGGATTTTAGTATAGAGTGCTACATTGTCTGTGGTGGCCTGAAAGGCCCAGTGACAGCAGTGGTCGCCCAGTGGTAACGGCCCTGCCTTATGAGTTGGAGGTCGAAGATGCGAACCCGGGCAGGCACTTTACTTTTGTGTAAATTATTTCATCACCACTGCTCTCAAAACGGTGAAGGAAAATATCGTGTAGTAACTAGCATGTCCTAGAACTAAAAATTCGAAGACCTTTGACATCTACTTAACCGCATAGGGTCCGCGTGTTGGATTACGGCTTACTCTCACGGAGAGGAGGCCTCTGTCCCACCAGTGGGAAAATTACATTATTGTGATTATGACGTAGTTTTCTAGTTTGATAGAATGTTATGAATTGACTTGTCTCGATAGTATGTAACTCTCTCCAAATTTCACAGGATACCTTTTTTTGCCCATTGCAGGGTTGATTTCTTCCCCATATAAAAGGAAAAAGGTGTTTAAATAAATATATTATTAATATTATTAGCCTGTGACGTCCCACTGCAGGGCAAAGGCCTCCCTACTCTCTTTCCACCTCTCTCTGTTCAAAACTTTTAAGGACCAGTTCTTGTTGAAGGAGTCCAGGTCATCCCGCCATCTCTGTCTGGGCCTGCCACGATGTCGTTTGCCATTAAGAGGGACCCATTGGGTCGCAAGTTTGGCCACTGTTCGTCTGACATGCGGCAGATGAGTCCAGCCCCGTTCCATTTTAACGTGGCAGCTTTCCAAGTGACATCAGATATCTTTTCGATGGAACGGATGGTCGTATTCCTAACCCGGTCTGTTAGTTTGATACCCAGAATACTCTGTTCCATAGCCCTCTGGCAAACCTAAATAAATAGTAAGTAATTTTGACTTCTCATTTTCTTTCTTTCTAACACGACATTATGGTCTGACCAAATATTTACGTCCAAACTTTAATATTAATTACAAACTAAAGGTAATCTATTTCAGATGAAGATATCGTGCTCGCCTTTGGTCAATTTGAGTTAAACTGTTGTGTCAGAGTTCATTTACCTACGTAATGCCTCACGCGATAGTTAAAACTCGAGTTAGAGGATAATCAATCATAAGTTGTTAGTATTACTCATAAAATATAGGTAGGTATGTATATATATCGAATTAGTTGGTTTTTATTAGCTACTGAACAAGATAATAATATATTTACGTAATCTGTACTATGTACTTAATAAGGCTAAAGAATTTGTTTGTTTGAACGCGTTAATCTGCGGAACTTCCAGTCGGATTTGTTTATTTTTCTTGCATTTGATAGTCTTGACTAAGGCCAAAGGCTATTTTACATCACCCTTGGACTCTTCGGAGCCGAGCAAAAAATAAGCAGAATGTAAGCGAAAACGAAGTAATAGTTCGAGCAAGCGATGCGTTGCGACGGGGTGAATTGGGAGAAAAAGAAATTTCACGCGGTCGAAGTCGCGGGCAGAAGCTAGTATATTGAAATAGCTAAATATACTTATTATAGGTATTTCAAGTGCTTATAATATGTTGTCAGCAAGTCAGTCAAAATGTCTCACTGATGGTGGCACGTGTGTTGGATCATTCGGTTCCCTACAAAATGGTTGAGCTGGATGGTGCTGATCCATGCGTCATGTTCGTGAACGGGCGCCGTCGGTTGAGACTGGTCATCTCTTAACTGCCAAGGCTTATTTTTAATCTTATTTCTTGTATTGTTTCTTCATTTATGTGTTTTTTTTTACATTGCTCTCACATATAGAAGCAACATGAATAATGTACCAAGGATTTTGTAATATCTTGATTTAAAAAGATTGTCCATGGAGTTTCTAGCCCGTTCGTCTCCATGGAGATCTACGCTTTGGAATGGGCAACTAGCTTCAACTTACTGACTAACTGACCGACTACTTAATTTTGACAATTCAAAAGTGCCTATAATGGTTTAATTGAAATAAATGGAGTTTGAGTTCAGGCCTTGGATGCGAGAAGTACAGAACCGGTCGAAGTGGAGATGCTTGGGGGAGGCCTATGTCCAGCAGTGGACGTTCATCGGCTGAAATGATGAAGTCAGGCCTTTATTGTCGAACTGAAAGCCTGGCCAAGTCAAATCGTAGAACTTGCGAAAGGTAATATTTTATTCTTTCAATGTAATTAAAGTCTCACGTTATAGCAAGCTCGGCAACTGTACCACATTTACAATAAAATTAAGTCACACAAATCATTGTCAATATATTTTTTATTATTACATTTTTCAATCGACAGATAATTTTTATTCGTGGAATAAAATTTACGTCTGACAAATTTTGTATGGAAGAACCGTCAAAATTTAAAATTATACCTCAGATTAAATTATCTGGCGTTGGAAAAATCAGCCATAAAAATGATTTGTCTTTGTTCAAACAGAAGTTATAATGTTAATCTATAGTTGAAATCGAAACCTAACAAATGAATATTCAACCACTTCTCAACAGCCCTATACAATAAGGCAGTGTTCAGAAAAGCGGCCCATGACGGAAATTAAGGGATATCCAGTGGGTGGACACTCATGGCATATGAACTAAGATAAATTGAATCGATCAGTCACACATCAGTGCACGAGTCGCGGGTCATTACCGCTATTGTGTCTTCGCTTTAGTATCTACCTGAAGTGAATATATAGGTATTAAGGTAGTGAGGGAAGGGAAGGGAAGATATGGGTCATTTGGCCGAATTGTTCCGAAAATACAAATGTAAGTTCTACCTTATTTTGCTACAAAAACCGTTCGAAGGATAATGGTTATTACATTAGCTGCCTTATTCATTGATTTGTTTTCGATGAACATGTTCGTTTGGATACGCTTTCGTGATGAACGTCTCGATTAGCGTTGCGTCTTACTAAAATATTAGTATCCATAATAATAATAACGTATTTCGCAGATTGATCTGCCACCTTTATTTTGATTATTTTATCGGCATTTAAATTATTAATAAACGGAGACAATATCACAAGCTCTTCGGTCCACCTTTTGAGAGGTCTTCCGATGCTATGTCTTCCGGTACGCAGTCGCCACTCCAGAATCTTTCGGCCCCATCGGGTAACTGTTCTGCGAGCAATGCGCCCTGCCCACTGCCACTTAAGTTTGGCAATTCTTCGGGCTATGTCGGTTACCTTGGTTCTCCTGTGGATCTTCTCAGGAACCCGTTGGATGCGAGAAGCACAGAACCGGTCAAAGTGGAGGTGCTTGGGGGAGGTCCTATGTCCAGCAGTGGACGTATTTCGGCTGAAATGATGATGATGGAAACAATATAGGAAGTGGCAACACTGGATTGATGACGGTCACTTGTTTGTTGACATTTTTGTGACAAAGAAATGTAAGATGTCGGAGTCGACGGAAAACATTTTTGGGATCGAGACGCGTTTGCGAGAGGATGCCCTTGCCTGTACTGAATTCACCGCGTTTCCCTTTTAAAATCTGATTGCATCTGCCTAGTTTCGTGATCGTTTTGTGATTATTGAACTGTATTGCTTTAATAAACGTTTGTCAACTCCGCCTTGGAGTGCAAATGTGGTGCTGTTCCACAAACGATGGGACACTTTATATCGTGTCCTGCGTGTCCTGTCAGCTGCAAGTTACAGGAACTGATGGATGCTGGTGACTAAACATGTAGCCGAATTCTGGGCCGAGTCTATTTAGATTGCTATCGACACGCTAAGAAGAAGAACGTTTCTACATGTACAGACGCCAGCACATCAAGCTCAGTCTCGATCCCGTGGGAATATCGGGATAAAAAGTGTATGTCCTTTCCCGGGACTCAAACTATCTCTATACCAAATTTCATCTAAATCGGTTCAGCGGCTTAGGCGTGAAAAGGAAACATACAGACAGACAGACCGACAGACAGACAGAGTTACTTTCGAATTTATAACATTATAGTATATAGTATCGATTGGCCCAAAACTTTGCTACTTCCACGGCGTCATCAGTGGCAAACACTGATAACGAGGAAATGGAACCACCTTCCTTATGTATTTAAAATGGTTTTGTCCTAGCTTGGTAAGATTTAAATTCAAACGTTCCCCTAAATCCTGAAACTAAAATGAAAACATACATGAACTTTCACAAGATCATATTAATCTGTCAAGCTCCGCTAATGAGACACAATTGATTTCCTATGGTTTCGTCGCCAATGGGCGACGCGCGCCGCTTGACCGGTTAAGTTACTTAACGAAGTTTGCTTTATCACTTTGCCTAGAATTTTCTTAAACTCCTGAAGAAGAAAACCCGCAAAATGAAACAGCCATAGTTCGCTCAGAGCATAAACTTAACAATTCTTAGTAAACGAGAAAAGCCGCAGTAGCTCTATCTTAGGAAACGTAGTCCGTTACACTTTGTGAAACAATTCCAGAGACAATGGAGGAAGCTCATGAATGGTTTCTTGTCATAAATAATACCGCTAAGTTATATGGAACGTCCATTTTCTTTCTTATCTTTTGATTACTACTCTTTTAGGAGGCTGGCTAAAAGTTTCACTCAATGGTCAGGGTCGTATTTCAAGTAACGCTTAATCCTGTGCCATTTATTAGCGCTTAGTCCACGGAACATTTAAGACCAGAAGGCCAACTCTCGTAATTTAAAACGTTCAAAATCTAGTCACAGTCTCGTCTCAACGACAAACAAATATAAAAAACTTGTCAAAATGTAGGGAAATTAGAGGTATTTTTGACAGATTGACACAGATCAGAAGGTCAATTCTCGTAATTTTAAGAACGTTCACAGTCTGATCTCAGTTTCAATCTGTCAAAAGTACCTCTAATTTCGCTACATTTTGACAAGTTTTTGACATTTTTCAAGTGAAAACTTCTTTAGCGGCGTTGTACACTTTTTTTGTAATGGGTAAAAAATGCTAAAGTCGCGTCAGGACACGTGACACTGATCGAACATTCGTTAGACGGATGGAGAGTAGACAGCCGGCGCGGCGTAGGAGAGGAAGTATCCCCTCTCTGTCTACGGCGAGGCGAAAATGTATGCCTGCTGTTTCGTTTAGGCGGCGCAGGGCGCTTGCGCGAATGTTTGTGTGTGTTTATGTTACAGCGTGGCACGCGCATTCATGGATGGTGACAGCTGATGGCTCGACCGTGTGTATAGTGGCCATACTGCTGTGTATTCGTAAAATTATTATAAAACAAAAAAATAGCTACATTAATTGTCATGTTTGTGTACGATAGCGCAATAAATAAATATTGTATTCTACCACATAAATGATAGTACTTTTATACTGATAATTAAAGCAATTCGTGCAAAATTATTCCCTAACCATTCCAATAAAAAATGCATAACGTTAATATTCAAGTTTTCACTTCTGCCGGCACTCCCGGAGTGCAACCCGTCTTTTTTTTTTTGTCGCCGAGATGAGACTGCGACTAGATTCTGAACGTTTTAAATTACGAGAATTGCCCTTCTTGCTGTGATCGTTCTTAAAATTACGAGAATTGCCCCTCAGATATATGAACGTAAACGAGGCAAAAGGAGCATGTAAGGATCGTAGTAGATGGCGTTCTGTAGTTTCTGCCTACCCCTATGAGAAAAGGTGTAAGTTTATGTATGTAGGTATGTACAGACGCCAGCACATCGAGCTATTCCAATCTGTCAAATTTCTTTAATAGATTTTCAACTTTATCGCTAAAGCATAAGGTTCAAAGTTGATTGGAAAAAATTGTCAATTTCGGGCAGCTTGATGTGCTAGCGTCTGTACGTAGTCCACGAAATTCTATTGCATAGCCCTCTGCATTGCCCTTTGGGTGACTTTCAGCCTTCTAATAAGGCCCATTGTGAGCGATCACGTTTTTCAGTGCCAATATAATTATATGACTTTAAAAGAATTGCTACACAATAGTGAAAGGTAACTTTTTGTAAGTAGGTATTAAAAGTTCAGTATGATTTAATAAGTCGTTCAACGTAACTTCGACGAGTAGCTACTATTGCAATATGTCACGATAAGTGCTGTAGAGTGCTTGAAACGCCTGAAGACTGCTTGATACTATTTACTGGAGATTTTCTAGTTCACTTCTTGGGATTTTCTAGTAAGAATTATTTAAACTTTTGAGAATGTCAGCTTAGCTTCTTATTATCATAAAGATAGGAGACATCACACAAAACAAAACCTAAAAACATGGCTAGCGTTATTTTAATGATCCACAGGACCACCTCAAATTCTTTGATGTACAAAAAATATGCTCACTTAAATTATTATGCTTTGAAGTATAAAAATAATTGGCCAGGGAATTGTATTTAATTAAAGGAGATCCGTCGTAATTAGGTCGTTTCACAGATTAATTTATTAAAATTTACTTTTTCCAATCAATTTCAGTTTCACGCCAACGCGATGTGGAAAATGGACGGTCCGAGCTGAAATTGGGAATCAATCCACGTTGGATTAAGTGCCACCAACTATTTGTAATTGTTCACCGCAGTTGGAAGTTGAGTTACTACCTTTATTTTCAATCTATACAATATCTCTACTCTATACATACAAAAAAAAGACGGGTTGCACTCCGGGAGTGCCAGCAGGAGTGAAAACTTGAATATTAACGTTGAAATAAATCAATTATTAATTGAATTAATATAACTCATTTTTTTTTCACTATTTCTGCGTCACTTTTTTCATTAATAGATGCACTTTGTTCAATTGCCATATTTTAAACACTTTATATACACGAATTTTACGAATACACAGCAGTGTGGCTACTACACAGACGGTCGAGCCATCAGCTGTCCATCCATCCATCCATCCACATCCACGTCCACATCCACATCCAGTTCCACATCCATCCATCCATCCACTGTCGTGTGTCACTTGGTTCACTTCGGTTGGCGCCGCCGTAGAAAAAGAGGGGGATACTTAGTAGTTTGGAGTAGTAGTTTTCCCCTGTGTAGTCTCTCCTGACGGTCACATGTCCTGACGCGATGTCCTGACGTGAGTTTAACATTTTTACCCATTACAAAAAAGTGTGCAACGCCGCTAAAGAAGTTTACACTTCAATAAATAAAATTGAAATGTTTGCTTTTTACTAAATGCATATAAAAGTATATACTATACTTATAGCAGAGGGTTTTGTGGCTAAGTAATAACAGCCACACGGGTCGATCGATCAGGTTAAGCCACGCTTATCGCGGTTGGTCCGTGAGTGCGTGACCATCTTTACATACCAAGACTCCTCTGTGCCTCAGAAAGCACGTTAAGCCGTTGGTCCCGGCTGTCATTCGCGGATCTCTGGCAGTCGTTACGGGTCTGACAACCAGTCTTTCCAAGGGGTTTCGTATTACCCAGTAACTGGGTTGTGAAGGTTAGTTAGATAGGCGGTCGCTCCATGTAAAATACTGGTATTCAGCTGCACAGTTAGACTGGAAGCTGACCCCAACATAGTTGGGAAAAGGCTAGGCACATGACAATGTGTATGACCCATGTAATAGAGAGCCAGCCTATTACCAACTGTTCACAAATCAAGACTTCGGGCTGCTCTCCGGGCTGCGGCTGCTCAGCAGTAGCTCTTGCGAACACTAGATCAACGAGGCAGTAGAATAAAATAGAATACTCTTTATTATGTACACCATATAAATTACAGACATAAATATTGAAACTTTTCAATGGGAAACAAAGAATAAATAAAAATTAAAAAAAAAAAACAATTTAAAAAAATCTTCACTTCCTCTCCTCCTCCTTCTTTCTTCTTCTTCTTCTTTTTTTGAATCTTTAAAAGAATCAATGTTATTTAAAATTCATAAATCGGATTAAAGAAGGCTCTCCCTCCACAGGCGCGTTATTATCGGTCGATAATATCGGACGCGTTATTGCGATATCTGTTTTCAGTACATTTTGTATTAGGACTGCCACAAAATGCAACACTGCTGCGATAAAAACGATGCGACATACCGATATGAGTTCGTAAAACATAATTTTATATTAGGACGCATCGACGATCTTACAAACACCTCCGTAACGTGTAGTGAGGTCTGTAGTGTAAATTATATGCTCACGTTAGAAATATCGGACAATAAAAACGCAGTTGTGTGGCCAGGAATCGGGACGCATTATCGCAATTACGCATGCGATATTATCGATCGATAAAAACGCGCCTGTGGGGGAGAGGCTTAAGGCATCCTAAGAAGAACATGCCAAAGTTACCAAATCGATTTAGCAATATCATTTTAAATTCAACTGCAATAGGCTAGACTAGAACTAATTGGTTTCTTCATTGAATTCGTAATAGATGAGTTATTGAAATCAATTTAATTCGAAGTTCAATTATGGATAAAGTTTTTGTATGATCTGGTCACTTTGACCTAAAGAGCAGCTTGTAGGTCAGAGGGATAATTGATAGATTTTAGTATACAATAAGGTTAATCAAAGGTTATTTTTGACAGATTGGGTTAAGTTTATTGATTTAATTTAGCTTAATTACTTTATAGCAGTATAAGGAACAGGGTGTAAAGTCATCTCAACCTCCATAGGAAATGAAGGATCCTCCGATCAGATGGGTGTCATGTGTGGTGGGCAACTGCCCGACGATTTATATCGGGACGTTGTTTAATATATATAATATACTAGTTGCGCGGTAAACTTTGCTTGCGCGATGCAGGATTTTGCGTGACGTCTTTTTTCCCTTCACCGTTTCGAGAGCAGTAACTGTAGTGATGACATTATTTACACAAAGTAAAGCGCCTGTCTGGGTTCGAACCCACGACCTACAACTAAAAGTCAGGGCCTTTGCCACCGGGCCAAAACCGCTCTAAAAAAAAAGAAAACAAAACTTGAATAGAAGATGGTAAAAATCTGGATTCATATTATTTATGTCAACAATAGACAAAACAGTGTGATCAAAATATTTATTTATTTCAGACATAATTCGAGTGCATATTTTCAACTCATACAATTAAAATTACTTCTAAAATATATTCAATTCAAAACAGATAAAAACCCAAAATAAAATTGTGATTAATTAAATTTAAATATTCAACAACACATTAAAAAAAGTATTAAAATTCACAAAAAATTATAAAAATGTCAGAATCGTATAAAAAATAAAATAAAAAAATGTCGAAAATAAAATTATTAAATTGTTATAAAAATTTCAAAATATTAAAAATAAAAATTATATAAATTGCAAATAAAATTACACAAAACACAATTAATTATTACAAAAAATCTATGGTACCTATGGTATTTTACATTCTCACCTGCCCCATGCCCGATATACGGGTGCATGTAAGGTCTTCCAGTGCTGCATGAAAGGTCCGTCCAACATGTACTACTGCAACAACCATTCTCTTCCTCAAATAGATACAAACGTGTTAGTTATCCCAGAGAGATCTGTGACAGATTATCTGGCGACCTCGAACGATCTCAGTGACGTCGCCAACTTCGATAGATCTTGTGATACACAAGAATAGATTTCTCTTGAAGATACATTAGTGAAGCTAAACAGCATTATGTCCGTTCTACCTCATGTCCTGTTCATTTTGTGATGATTTGCTTGTCAATCTTCGTCTTCTCTCGTATTGGTGATTACACAAAGCATTACATTACGCGTGTTTACCCCAGATGGCTATGCAAAGGTGTACCTATACCAGAATAGAGTATTTTTTATTATTTACATCATAATAATTATAACAATTACATCAAATTATAACATAATATACAAGGTGGATTTTTGGGAGTAAGGGCCTTTTTTTATCGTGGAGAAAATGCTCATGCATTCTGCACTACCACGGGGAGATAGTGCTGTTATGTGGGACTTTAACCCACTAAAACTCCAGAGTGTCCTCCTCTGCCGCTTACGGCGCGAACACGGGCACGCGTTGGCTCATCCGTGAACCCGCCGCGTTTGTCCGGACCGAACCCTCCTCTGGGGAGTATTCCCCATCGCCGGCGCACCAGAACACATAGCACGCCGTGACCACCCCAGGGACCAAACCAGCACATGGGCGCCAGACGACCCCTTGTCTTGGCACTCTTGGTCCCCCTGCGACGCGTCAGGTCATTGGCCCCGCCGCCTGCCAATTTTCGGCCGCAGAGGATAGGAAGAGTGGCCAACGTCATACCAACACTCTTCCTCCACTGCGGCCTCACCGCGTCCGCCATCAAACAGTGGCGACCCCGTCAAGGCCGCGGAAGGTAAGGAGAGTAAGGGCCTACCTCAACCGCTATACTGCTAATGGAAAACGGTCTAAGGAGACCGTCGCTTACTTTCTGAGAAATGTTGATCTGCATTCACAGATTCTGAAAAAATACACAGTCAGCAAGAAAAGAGGCAGTTTTCACAAAAACTTTTTTGATCCCAACGCAGTAATAAAGAAAACTGGCCGATAAATAAACAAAAAAACAATGAACATCGAATTGCGAACTTATACGCATTTTATTTTTTGCTTTCAAAACCAAATCTAGATAGTTTGTTGATTGTTGCTTGTATTAATACACCCAAATGTCACCAGTCATGTTTAGGTCCCATGTAGGTAATAGGAGGCGAGCCTTGCCATCAACCAGAAATTCCAGATGGAAAAATCCAATAAAACTTTGGCCGATCTGAGAATCAAACCCAGGTCCTCATTCTCAGCAGTAGTGCTTGCGACCATTAGATCAACGATGATAAATTACTGTAAACTTTATCTCAAATAATCACGCAGTTCAATGTTGACATTGCACAAAACATAACCACAGAGCAAACCTGCCCTACATAGCGCATATGGCAACATTCAAATTACTAGCTTTGAAATTGTTATAAATTGATGAAAGTAGCGTACACGCGATTCGCGATTGGTTATCTGTCAGTAATTATGCAAAACAACTCAATGTGACCTTTAATTTGTGGCTATTGCATGTAACCTCAAATAAATAAATCATTGAAAATTTTGTTAATCTATCTGCTTGGCCTTTTCCCAACTATATTGGCTGAATACCAGTATTTTACACGAAGCGACTGCCTATCTGATCTCCACAACCCAGTTACTGGGTAACACGATACCCCTTGGTAAGACTGGTTGTTGACTTTTGGGCTTCTGATTACCCGTAACGACTGTCGAAGACCTACGAATGACAGCCGGGACCAACGGCTTATCGTGTTTTCTTTTTATTTTATAGGTGACTAGCTGCGCCCCGCGGTTTCACCCGCATTAGTGTCGATACTTGGGAATATCGGACAAAAGTATCCTACATGTTAATCCAGGGTGTAAGCGACCTTCATACAAAATTTTATCAAAATTGGTCCAGCCGTTTGAGCGTGAAGAAGTAACAAACATATAAACAAACACACACACTCACAAACTTTCGCCTTTATAATATTAGTGTGATGTGATGGATGGTAATCCATCCACAAACCGACCGTGGCTAACTTAACCTTCGATCGTTCCATGCGGCTGTCATTATTTAGCCCCGAGTCCCCTTAAAACATTTCATTATTATCATCGTTTATTTATTTTTCAGATCAGAAAATCCAATTTGTTAGTACGAGTAGCATACACAACTTAAACACTAGTGTTTACATCCATAATAATTGTTAGTTACAAGGACTTAATTACGAGTATAGTCCAGTATTTTAGTATAGCAGGCTAATTGTTAATAATGATATCTATTAATAATGAGCAGGGCGAAGTTTTAATTGGGAACGTAGTGATTTATGATTCTAGAAAATCGATAGCTTAAAAAATAATTATGGCTGTGAGTTACAAATCAATGTTTGTAAATTAGCTTGTTACCCTGCCCACACCCTCCTCCCCAGTGAGGTCACCCCTGTGTACTGTCAGTGGAGCTCTTATACGTATGTACTTCTAGGAAATCCTTTAACGTTTATTTTTAAGCGACCGTCTTTACATTAAACCGGTTAACATGAGACTCTTTTCTTCAAAAAAAAAAGAAAGGGCACTTTCTTGTTTCATTCTTTTCAATAGTTGGGTTTTAGTTTTTCAACTTATTTTTTATTTAATAATTTTGGGGTTTATTTCAGTAATATTTATATTTTTGAAAATTGTTAATTAAGCCCTTTCATTTGATACCCAATAAGGCACCATCTCAAAATATTTATTTTTAAGTTCATTACTTTATGTCCTCTAGAGGGCGCCATATTGAATTTAGTGTGACGTCAAATAGCCTATATATATACCAGCGGACGGTCAAGACGCTTCTAACGATACCTCATTTGTCAAATTATTGTAAGTACTTTTGAAGTTTTGAGAGAACAGATGAACATACATCCATACATACCGATTAAAATCATATATCCTCCGTAGCACGAGTAAAAATGAGAAGAAATATTGTGATTTGAAGATTTATGTGCGCGTCTTGAAAGAATGGAGGAGATTTCTTGTCTGTTTGTAGTTAACTTTATTTTTTGAGAGACATAACATAACATCACGATTTGTTTCCTCGAAGGATTAGCCAGAGGTGCACCTATAGTACACCCGCATTTCGCCATTTATGTTTAAGTCCCATGAAATAGGGTGCGAGTTTATTGCCATCAACTGGCCACAAATCTAGACTTCGGGCTGCCACTGACAAATTCCAGATAAAAAAAAAATGGGATGCATAAAGAAGCCTCCTCGTGTAGCGCAATTTGTTCCGCCAGTTACTCAATTGAACCGAGCGCTCGGCGCATCCTGAACAGTCACACCCAACACCTTATTTTAACAGGCCAATTCTTCCCTTGCAGTGGTAGTGCTAACGCCTGCCTGGTTTGCGACCGCCCTCCCACCGGAGTTCGGCGTCAAGCAGCCTGCTGTGTTTCGTCGATGCGTGGGAGTTCCAGTGCCTTAGGTATCTTCTGGGCACGCTCGTTCCATCATAGAACTCATCCATCGCTTTCGATCAGGCATGCTCGAGGTCAAGAGCGGGCCACAATAAAAAAAATAAAAAAAACAATAACACTACCCGATCCAGGATTCGAACCCAAGACCTTATGCTCAGCAGCAGCGATCATTTATTTTCATCATAAGTGGCAGGCATCGTATGACGACGAAATATACAATGACGTCACCAATCACGTCCACGAGAACTAGGTTATTACTTTTATACAATTAGTTGAGTTACAAACTTAGGAGAATAGGTCTCTCCTAAGTTTATAACCCAACTGCTTATATCTACAAGTTACAGTTATTATGAGGCCCTCTGGCAAGCACGTACGAATCTAATATTTATGTCACGGGCCGCGGCTCTAATATCTGGGAACTACTGTTCGGAAAGACATCTATTTCTGGTTCATCTATCTTAAGAAGGCTTCGAGAACAGACGGGTATATAAAAATGTGGTACATTTTTATGGGAAAAAAGATTTTCAAAACCCGTTTTTCCGCCGAATTTTTCTTTTGTTTTATCGCGTGTGGTATTCCCGAACACTTTCTTTTTGATTTGTCAAGTTTAATTTGTGTATGTTTCTGTCTCCCAATTCAGCAAAACTTATTTTTTCTGGTTGTTACGTATGACTTCATCTTGCATACATCTTCTTTAACCGTCATCTCGGCGATCCCTTTATTCCTCAACATATTAAACTATGATCTTTGATCTGTCTTTTATTTGGCGTCATTTGTTCTTGTCCTTTATATTTCTTTCTTATTCTTTCGTAACCTTATCTTTATTACAATAACTGGCTTTTCCCCGTGGCTTCGCCCGGGTGGATGTCGGAAAATATATTATCCCACAGAAACATACTACCGGAATTAAAAGTACCCTATGTGTTAATATAGGTTATAAACTATCTGTGCGCCAAATCCTTTCAGCCGTTTTTGCTCCAATCCAGAAGCAGAACATACATCCAGATAACAGACAAAGGAATAAAGACTTCGTTACTAAAATACTCTAATCTTACACGACATTGTGAGCATTCTTAAACTGCCCTTATCATTTTCCTGCCCTTATCGGAGTTTATTTTGGGTCGGCGCAACATGTGTTTTCCTTACATTCTTCTCTATTAGTCGTCATCTCGGTAGTCACTCTCTTTCTAACCATATCGTCATTCACACAGTCCATCCATCGTTTTTTAGGTCGACATTCATGCTCAAGACTGTCCTCACGACATTTCCTCTTTCTTAAACAGTCCTACAACTGCAATAATAACTGCTATGTCCATCTCATCTTGTATGCAATCGGACTCGTTAGATATATTCATGCAATCCATCTCGCGGGACAGATTGAATGGGCTTTACATATCGCATCGGGGTGCGACATTTATTCATCAATACATCAAATAATGTAAGAGGCATTGAAAAATGAATGTCCTTAATTGTTTTCATTTCATTGAGTTTTTATTGTTGAAATCTGATGTTCAGAACGTAATGCTAGTTCCACTTCGCTTATGCAATAAAGTATTTTACCTAAGTACTTACCACTTTCTGAATTTATCATGGACATATACTGTCATCGCTGAAAGAAAACAACTTGTGGAAACACTTGGACTTATTCTAAAGTAATATTATAATTTTTTTTTTGTGTTTGCTTGTTACACTTTCACGCTAAAACGGCTGAACGGATTTGGATGGGCACATACGTAGACCATGACCTGGATTAGAACATATGATACGTTTTATCTCGATATTCCCTCGGGATCGAGACTTATACGGGTGAGACCGCGGGGCACAGCTAGTAGTTATTATACGCGTGTATGTTTAGACACAATCACCCTATAATGTTCCCACTGCTGGGACATAGGCCTCCTTTCGGTAAGAGGGAGTGAGTTTTAACCCACCCACTGCGGGTTGGTAGATGTCACATGTCTTCGAATTTTTAGTATATTTTCTGACAATATTTTCCTTCAACATTTGGGGAGCACAGTGGTGATGAAATAATTTACGCAAAGTAAAGCGCCTGTCCGGGTTCGAACCTACAACTCGTAAGTCACGGCCGTTACCACTAGGCCACTACTGCTATGTTTAGGCAATTTGTTGAATTCATTTCTGCTACTCCATTAGCCACAAACTCGGAACTTTCCACTTTTCCGGATCACGTTACTGAACTATTATTGAAAATGGACTTTTCCTAACTTTTCTGTTTGAACTTGTGAAACTTCAGGGTTTAATAAAGATGGATGTTGTTTGCAATAAAAGTGTGGTAATGGACTGTATTGTACTGTTAGTTTCTGTTATGTTATTGTCTTTTAATCATTGTTGGTCTTTGTTATTAGAGTTGCTTGTTCACTGTCTGTTTTATTAGGGTTTATTATTTCGTCTGGCGTAAGCTTTTGTTCATTGGGTAGCGCTCACGCATACAAACACTTTTAGTAGAGGAAGACTGATGATGTTTGTCGGCCTTTGTAATGCGAATAGTGTTTATGTTAAGCACTATAGACCTACATAGAGTTTTTACTTTTTGATGACTGTCACCTTTTTTTCTTTTTTTGCGATGGAAATCCTCATGAACTTTCTCTTTCGTGGGGGTGACAGAGGGGCATGCCGGACTCTTACCGGCTAAAACCACCGCTGTGCTCCACCTCTACCTATGGCCGGGGGTGCGGGATTCGCATAAGCATTCACCACTCTCCCGACAGGCCTCAACCCGCGGTTCCTCAGTGGGTCCCACCTTCCCGTGCGCCCATTCCTATAATGGCCGCAACCACTCTCGAGTGGCGCGCGTGGAATACTGCAGCGCCAACTCGGGCTTGTCTGGTCGGACGACGGAGGCCCCTAGTCCGCCGACCGCAGACCAAAAAGTGCTGGACCTGCTCCAAATCCATTCAGGAACTCTTTTCTGGGCCGGCGCCATGACGCATGTTCCATCCATGTTCAGGCACCCCCTGTGTGGAGAATTTTACCCGGTGGTCTAAGTGCCTGCAGCCTTCGTTCCTTACATCCAGTATGCAGGTTTTGGAACGCAGCTTACGCAGTAGTGTTCTGAATTCTGTTCTGTCTTTTTAAACCCAGCATGCTGTGATTTTTTTTTCAATGTTTTTTTTTTGATCTTTGTAAAAAAAAAACATTGAAAAAAAAAAATATTTTTTATTTTTTTTAGGTACAGACGCCAGCACAACAAGCTACCCGAAACTGTCAAATTTTCCCAGTCAACTTTGAACCTTATAATTTAGCGATAAATTTTAAAATCTATCAAAGAAGTTTGACTGATTGTAGTAGCTTGATGTGCTGGCGTCTGTACATTGGCGATTTAGACCCTCATAGCTGTTTATGGAAATATTCTCCATTACTTACCCAACTATAAGAGTCCCAAATATTTCCAACCAAATTCCAAACGCTTTACCAAGTACTTACACAGTAAGTAATTAATGACTGTGTAAGTACTTGGTAAAGCGGTTGGAATTTGGTGAGTGACGCCTAGTAGTTTGGCTTGTTATGACAAGCCGAACCACTAGGCGTCATTCACCTTGAGTGCTTTCAAAATGAACTATCAAACTTGTTTCATTAAACTAAAATAATATAAGTTTGAGTGTAAAATGGAGGTGTATTGTCTCACGCAGTCGCGACTATTCACACATTTATGACTAGCTTTAAGATTGCAAAGTTGTATTTGCTTTGGATATTGAAATTCGTACAGGAATGAGGAAAATGTTGTGAGGAAAATTTTGAATATGAATGTCGATGGCTATAAAAGTAGGGGAAGACCAAAGAAACGTGGGATGTGTGAATGATGATATGGTTAGAAAGGGGGTGACTACCGAGATATGGAGTATTACGAGTACATAAGTATGGATGAAAAAGACATGTTACTCCGACCCCAAATAAATTGGGATAAAGGCAGGAAAATGATGATGATTAAATCTCGTACAGTTCGTTTTTTAAGTTCATTTTACTTTTGTTTTTATTTTTTATGTTTAGAGTGTGTTTAGTTTAGTTTGTGATATTCCAGTGCGAGTCCCAATAAATACTTTTTCTTTCTTTCTAGAATATTTATCCTTTGAATGGGAAAAGAATTTCGATTTAGTTTGCGTCATAAATCAAAATCAAAAGTCATTTATTCATACTAGGCTGAGAATCAGCACTTTTCGAACGTCAAAATTACAAAAGACAGTTCCTAAAACATCTGCCCTTCACCACTTCCTAGTGCTTTCGCTGGGGAGAAGAAATGGCGCAACAAACTCCCCAGCAGCACAGCTGTCTGTTCAGTTAGAAAATACGTAATACATACACATCATAGCTTGCGGTTTACTCTGCTAACTTGTCAGATAGCTGGGGAGTTTGGTCCACTTCTTCATCCCAGCTAAGGCACTAGGACGTGAGGAAAACGAAAAACGGGCTATGAGGGCTCTTATGTAATTTTGCGGTTCAGAGAGTGTTCTCAGTCTAATTCGAACACATTTTTTTTTATGTGCATGCCAGAACTCCAATCCAACGAGAATTATGCACCATGCAACTATCTTTCTTGATTAGAGGTGCTTATGCATGATAATTAAAATAATCTTCCGAATTGAATGATGGATTTATTCTGATTTTAAAAGGAAATGCGGGTGGTCGTTTCTCCATAGAAACGCTCTTGCCTGTTTTCTTTCGGGTTAATGACCATAAAGCAATGATTTTTTACAGAATAATAAATATTAACTATTTGTATTTCCCTATGTTTCCCTTTTTGATGATACATTATTTTTACAAGCACTAGAACCCTCAAAAAATGCAGATTTAAACCGCTGTCAACAAAAGACCTAGTCAGAGGCCTCGTGTAAAATTTTGACTACTATTAATAAAAAAAGAAAAACATAGGGACACAGTTTATATCCTTCTTATTTAGTTTATGAAATATCTTTTAAATTGGTCCAATATTGGAGGAGGAAATAGGCGAGAGCCAAACCTCGAATTACAACTTTTTATTTTGGATTTTACAAAATTCTCTCCGACCGTATTTCCTCTTAAGGGTTTTATGAATGCTATTTTTTTTAAATCAATAACTGATACTGGCAACATTGATTCAATGTCAACAAATTATTCCCCTTTCTCTCCATATGTGGCCGCGTGTGATAAGCCGATTAATAATTTTAACGGTTATTTCATCAGAGTGTCTGCTTCGCATGCTGAAAGTCCTGGGTTCAAATCCCAGCACCTCCAACTGAGATTGTTTTGATATTTTTTTTATGTCAGATTTATCTTTTAAATAAATGGCTTTCGAGGCATTCGATTACTTATCTATTATGTACGCCAAAAAAACTTTTTCATTAAAAAGTTTTTGTATCTATTTAAATTATTAGATATCTATATCCTTCAACAACCCTATGAAAGAAAGAAAGAAAATACATTTATTTAGCACAGACTAAAAGAGACACAATACACCAGATACATACATCAATAAAAAAAAAAAGTAAAGATTAAATAAAAAGAAAGTATAAAGTCCGATGTAAACAAAAAAGTTTAGTATTGCTTTGCTAGCTAATTAGCCCTGTATATTTAAAATAATTTAAACATATATTTAACTTAGGACTAACATAGTTATAAGTACTAGATATTAAAGTTACAACTAAATACTAATACTAAAGCTAATAATAATAATTTGGTTATCCTTGGGTGCACTTGTATAGTGCATAAAGGGATAATCGTCGGTTGGTACCTCATTTCATTAAAATTTCCTAAGGGGCCCCTGCGAGTTGGCTTCGGCCCCTCGTACGCCTTCCAAAGGACCAGGTCCCGAGATATGTAAAAACATAACGAAATAATCCAGATCAGTAAAGGTTGTCATTCATCACTGTGTAATTCAGGATAATGTTTTTTTATTTCTGACAAATTACTAGGTATAATTTCCAGTACATAACCGACAGCGGGCACCTATTTACCAAACATAATGTGAGCCATTCATTCTAAATGCTGTTAAATCACTGCTCATTAATCTGATAATACAATGTCATAAAATTAAGCTATGCATATTAAATATCTAGACACATTAAGTTGATCACGCATAAATGGAGATAAAAGCAAATTACGTAGAAATTATTTTATGTTCTTTGTGGAACCACCATTTATGAAGAGTTACGTAGCATTGAACAAGATGGGGCTTTTTTTTAATGGATTACAATTACTCAAGGGGATTACAGGATCTAAACGCAAAAAAACGCAAGTTTTAGAAGCACTAAAAGTATAATGATCGACTACAGTAAACAAAATCAGAAAAATATAAGATATTCTTCAGGATATATGTATGCTAGGTAGATAGTGTGTTGAAAACATAATACAACTAATTTGACACGATAGAAAAAATCATGAAGATACCTCTAAATACTTTCTTTTTACAATAAAAACCATACTGATGTACATACAATCATTCTGATTTTTGTCAGATTATTCTACAAGCAACATACTAAAGCACTAGTGTTTTAATTTTTTAGTCCAAACAATATCATAATCAGCCTATAATTTTCCCACTGCTGGGACACAGGCCTCCTTTCGGTGGGGCCGTAATCCACCACGCGGGCCCAGTGCGGGTTGGCAGATGTCACATGTCTTCGAATTTATGGTTCTAGGACATGCCGGTTTCACCATTTTGAGAAACAATATGTTTTTTGTAAATAGATAATTGCTTCATATTTTGTAATAACTTACCAGCGTTGTGTCGTAGCACTTCTCTTTCTTTTCTATGCAGTCCGACAGTGACCGCGCTTTAGGTCATGTACCTTGATTGTGGTATAGTAATTTTATTTTAGGTGCATCGTCCTCACATATTGTTATATAATTAATATACCTATGCATAATATTGTAAAACATTTTAAAAGAGTAACGTTGGAGTTTCTTGCCCATTCTTCTCCATACGATAACTACCTTTTGGAATAGAATCAATTATATTTTAAGGAAATTTTTGACGTTCAAAAGTGCCTTTTATGTGCCTATTTGAAATAAATGCTTTGACTTTGACTTAAATCATTTCGTACAAAGCTCAAGTGGCTTCCCATATGTCTTTCGTCATTTCAGCTCTACTGTATTTTGTTCAATCCTGCAACCCCCTCTTATCTTAACGAACGTTTCAAGTTCCTTCATGACGCACATAATAGATATCTAAGGTCATCGGAAAACTTGAGACTTGAGACTATAAATCTTTTACAGTTCAAGCAGTAAGGGTATGGAACGCCTTGCCAGTGTCGATAAAACGTGCCCAATCGATGACAATTTTTTAAAATTATGGTTATAAAACACTATATTTATCCTTAAACGTAATTTTTATGTTCTTTGCATTTGTTTTATGATCGTTATTGTCTACAGGATGTAATTGAATAGATCCGACAAATTAAAATATCGAATTTAACGTGTTATAAAGTAAACGTCTGTCTTCAAATCAAGAGTGAACAGGCATCTTCTGGGGAAGCTCGTTCCATCATAGAACTCATCTATCGCTTTCCATCAGGCGTGATCGGGGTCAAGAGAGCGCCCATTTAGCAATAAAAAAATTAGAGCATGTCATTAAGGAAAGGGATGCCCGTAGGCGAGTGATTTGTCAACGACGCGCGACGTCGCGCGCCCTTTTTTTGTAGGAACGGTCAAAATTCCGTAAACAGATATCGCTAGTTTAGTCAACGCGTTGCCAACTTGCTTCATATTGCGAACTCAGCGATGAATGGATTGCTCATCGGACGCGCGCTATAATTGATACTTTAATTTCCTTATTAGTTTTCATAACTTTGAAAAACAAAGAAAACTGGAACGAAGATAATTTGTGTCTACTTGAAGGCAATGACTTAGTTCGTAACATCTAAGGCGATAATTACACGTTTTTTTCAAGAATTTAGATTTGGGAAAATGACAATTTATAATTATTACTAGCTGCGTCTCGCGGTTTTACCCGCATATGTTTCGATCCCGTGGGAATATCGGGATAAAAAGTAGCCTATATGTTAATCCAGGGTGCAGCTACCTCCATACAAAATTTTACCAAAATTGGTCCAGCCGTTTGAGTGTGAAGAAGTAAAAAACATATAAACACACACAAACTTCCGCCTTTATAACATTATTGTGATTCCCTAGTTCGTATACCAGCGTAACAAAGATTTATCGTCCAATATACTTCAAGTTTTCTCGTATTCTCTTTACATTTTGGCCATTTTATAATATTTAATTTCAACATTTTTATACCTAATTTTATAAAGAATGAAAGCGTCCCAAGCAATTCCTTAAATATTATATTCATTGTAACTTCATGCCGCGGATACGACGTGCGTCAATCTGTCCCGACCATCAAACTCCTTAACTGCCTCACTAAAATTGTAAGTACCACTGAAATTGATTGCCCCAGACTGCCTTAGATATTTTTATTATAGTACTTCGGCGTTGTCCCGCATTTCATATACCTATGAATATATTCCAATAGTTTGACGACGTGGTTCTATGAAAGATGTAGGCTATAATCGTGGTTGTAAAGTTGTGATTTTATATGCATATTAAAATAAATGCTATGTGGATAAGAATAAAGATTAATATATTAATACTTGTCTTGTATGGCCGATAAAATAGTACAATAGATATTTTATGGATCGTGTTCGAAACAAAATACTGCGCTCCAAAACAAAGACAGCTGACGTGGCTCAAAAGGCTGCTCAACTTAAATGGGACTGGGCAGGACATGTCTGCCGCAAACTGTGGGCCCAAATAGCGCAGAATTGGTGCCCTGAGACAGTGAGGCGGGGTCGCGGCAGACCACGCAGGAGATGGCGGGACGAGCTGGATAGGTTCCGTCAAAACTGGAGGGAGGACGCGCGGGCTCGCGAAAAATGGAAGGAGTGGAGGGAGGCCTTTGCCCAGGAGTGGGACAGCGCAGGCTAGATAAAAAAAAAAAAAATTTAGTGTAGAGGCAGACAGAGCGAATTAGAAACTAGCCATCATGGATAAAATGTCAATAGTGGTTACCGCTGCTGACAGATATCTATGACCTTTATGACCTACTAGCTCATGCCCGCGGCTTCGCTCGTGTTAATTTACACGTGGCACCATATATTATCATAATAATATTATTGTAGTTTTCTTCGGGAACAGCACTTTTTTTTTCGGAATGAAAGGTACCTTAATGTCCGTTTCAGTACACCTGACAACGTGTATGCAAAATTTCAGGATGATCGGTTCAGCGGTTTAAGTGTAAAGAGGTACCAGACAAACAGACACATTTTCGCATTTATAATATTAGTATGGATACAAACTGGTTCCAAAAATACTTCGGTTAGATTTAGAATATCTTCATTTAAGTGCTTCTTTTGGTATTACCCAGTGACAAGCTCAAACCAAGTCTTTCTCCATCGATCCACTAAAAAGAGTTTATAGTTACCATAAATTAGCACTATAATCGTATTTTATAGGTATGTAATAGAAAATGGTATTTTATGCCAAACTTTATTGGAATCCTTTACGTTCATTAGATGTTATGAAAATTAATGGCGTTAGAATAAGGGCCTAGTGAAACGAGATAATAATGAGCTTTGATAGCTCTTGGGACTACCCCTAGTGTGTTTCGGAGCAATTAGAAATGAGTCATTAGGTCTAGACCTGAAAACTAGGTACCTGAAGTCCTTTCACAGTTATTTGATTTATTTTCGTTGAATCCCAGTTTAATATTTTTGGCGTTGGATCCCACAAACCATTAATATGTTTCGTCGTTGAATCCCAAAAAATATATCCGTTGGATCCCAAATGCTTAAAAAAATCTACCTCTGATTTTGCATGACTGCCAAAATCAAAGTGATCTTTACTTAACTTATTTGATTTTATAATTATTAATTTATTTGATTTTATTATTCCGTTTATTTATCTATGTACCTACATATTCAATTACATTTTAAGTATTTCTTAAAAAGTAAGTATAAAAAACTTAAAAAATATAAAAAAATTGTAGTCCACCGGCGTCGGGAGCAGGGTCCAAGCTACCGATGGTTAGGGCTCCAAAGACAGGAACCTCCTCACAATGCGAGCCGTATCGAGGAGTACTGCCTTCTGAATCAGGCCCTTGATCCAACCGCCTAACGAGAGCCTCGAGCTGATTTTATTATTATTAACTTATTTGGTTATACCTATTGTTATTTTTATCACTTTAATTACTTACATAAAATCAATTAGGCAAACTATGTAAGTGCTGTGCACATCTTTAAGTAATAAGTCCACTGTAGTACTTTATATAATAAGGTTAAGCTCTCTGTTAATGTTTATGTGAACGAATCGTTGGAGTGCCATAATAAATAAATAAATAAAAAAATACGTGTGGCACTCGGGGACTGCCGCGTTAAAGCTGTTGCATAGCATTTTTTATCAACTTATGCAATTAAGTATAATATTTATGCAATATTTTTTTTTTCTTTGATATTAATTCAAGTTACACTTTTTGAGCGTGGTGACCACTACGTGTACACGCATACGTCTAGTCGCACGCACACAAACACCGTGCCGAAGTCTGCCGAACTGAAACGACGTTAGACGATGCACGGCTTTTAACGCCGCACCGCTGTGCCAGTCGGAGTGGGGGATGTTAGGTTTATTTTCGTTACGGAATTTCTTGATTCGGTCGCCGCGCTCAAAGCCCGCGATAAAAGCTATGCAATAGCTTAATAAATTTGATAGTTCCGAAATACTGATTAGAATGAAAATAGCAATAGCACAGTATTTTCATTTATTGTCGTATTGTCGTCTCAACATTGTATACGTTATTTGGGCCTTAAATATCAGTCTTACGAGGTCGCCTTCGTTGAATTGAATCTATAATTAAAGTATCCTCTTAGGAATAAGTTTTACTGGAAAGTTTTTAAAAGACGATTTTAATTACAGTTACAAATACCGACCGCGCACCTAGCAGTTTTCAACTAAAAACGAAGCGGGAAAAGATCTCGAGGATTCGGTTTCTGAATCAGCAAGGTTTTATTTCCTCGCTTATTCCAACCAATCTGCTAAGCCACCTACATATTTAATGTTGATTCTTTGTTTTTATCTTAGACTCTTTACTGTCGAAAATGTACCTTAATTATCTTATCTAAGGTTTTATCAGCAATGAGACCAGGACCCTAATTGCATAACACAGATTAAATACAAATCCGAGAGTTTTGAATCATATTTCTAATCCTTCGATTCATTCATAGGTTTAATAAATTCGTCTACTCAACGATGTAAATAACGCAATGAAAATGCGATTAGTTGCCATTTTATGTGTATGCAGTTACCCCGCATGAGGCGCAATGTAGGCTAATAAAAAAGGTTTTATTAACTAAATGTGAGAAAGAATAAAGTTTTAAAGCTTTTACGTCGAAAAACAACCAAAGATTTGACAAATAAAAAGCCTGACTCAAAAAATTATCATGGCTGCACAATTTATAAATTGTTCCTTATACAAAGTAAGTTTAGTTCAATTTCAAGTTAAGCAAAGTGCCTAATTGTTCAATTTGGGTGCCGCTCATGTGCTTTAAACTTTAAAGTTACTTGGTCGAAAGTTAAGTGATGAATCATTAAACTTTCATCTACCGTGTTAAACCTTTCCTTCTGCTCTTGCTCAACTTAAGAGGGTATGAGCTCGGAGAGACTTGAAAAAGCTTAAGTAAAAAGTCATAATTTGAGTTTTGGCTCTCGCCTAATTCCTCTTCCAATATTGAACCAATTTAAAAGATATTTCATAAACTGAATAAGAAAGATATAAACTGTATCCCTATGTTTTTCTTTTTTCATCAATAGTTGTCAAAATTGTACACTAGGCCTCTGTTGACAGCGGTTTAAATCGGCATTTTTTTGGGGGTACTAGTGCTTATAAAAATAAAGTATCATCAAAAATGAAAACATAGGGACATACAAGTAGTTAATATTTAATATTCTGTAAAAAATCATTGCTTTATGGTCATTAACCAGGAAGAAAACAGGCGAGAGCGTTTCTACGATAAAAAGACCACCCGCATTTCCTCTTAAGTCAGAGTATATTATTTGTTTATTTTTGAAGAGACTATTATAATGCTAACAAAACGTACCGTTTATATATTTATTTAATACTTACACACATAAATGTACAGAGGCGGACTTAAGCCATTGGCATTTTCTACCAGTCAACCTTTGGGTGATGCAGAGACAAACAGTGGTAGGTGCAATCATGAAAATTGAGGAATAAATATTTTAAACCGTTTTAAAGTTTCACGTTTGCATTATGAAAACCTATTTAAGAAATATAATTACCGACCTATTTTCATAAACGAAGTCCAGTCACGGTTTTAAAAGATGACTTCGCTCCACCAACTAACTATTTATTGATATTCAGGAATTTAAATCGGGCATTTTAATGATAATCTGATACATAAAGCTCAAAGAGTCCGTTAAAAGCCAAATACCCAGTCAAGGTTTCAATTTACGGTTAAATGTTATTAAATTCTTACCAGTAGCCCAAAATTTCGCATTTTACCCAAAGACCTTTTGACTCTAGGACCCTAGGAATTCCGTCATTGACGAATAGAAAGGAACGTCTGAAAATTACGGGGTTAACATCTAATCTGGAAGGTTGAGCCCTTATCGTGATTGGGTTCATTTAAACAAAGCTTTTTCGTAGGTAGTTTAACACAATGGCGCCTCTCACAACACCTGGCTAGACGCGAAAATTGACGATGGAATATGCCCACGTATGGGACTTTATTGCGCACTGGATTTTGCAACTTTTGGTGTTAAGCCGAAGGCTGAGAATCCAACAGATTGCATCCCAGCGCATCAAAAAACACACTGTTGGATTCTCAATTCTCGGCGCTAAACATTGCGTTGAAAATTCAGTGCCCGAAAAAAAATCGCCGCGGGAAAACGCACTTGTGCGAATCCGGGCAAAAGCATTGATCAAATGATAGCCAAGGTTACACTGAAAAAAATAATTTCTTACTACACCACATTAAAACGATTTCATTAAGACTTTATGCAGTAAGAAGAAATGTTTGTAAAAAAGTAAAAGACAAACCTTTTAATGATTGTACATATCTACTATTTACTGTAAAAAACAAAAAAAAAAAAGAAGAAAACCACCATTATTGCAATGTAAGTAAATTTAAATAATTTTTGAACGATATCACCAAATGAATAAAACAGTTAATATTTTGTGACCTTTTAGCTAAACCTATTGTTTGGACCAAAAATTAAAACACTAGTGCTTTAGTATGTTGCTTGTAAAATAATCTGCCAAAAAAACTGAATGATTATATCTATATTAGTGGGTATGGTTTTAATTGTAGGTAAAAAGAAAGTTTTTAGCTACTTAAAACGATAACGTTTACTGACCTGACGATAACATTTTGCCTCAAGCTCGACCACAATATTATTATAATATGTTTATATAGGAGTCCACATAGTACCGAAGTAAAAAGCAAACATGAAATATTTTTTAATAAATTAGACAGTCTGTTAAATTCTTTATCCATTCACTCAAATAAAAAAGTGCTTCTGTGCGGTGACTTCAATATTGATTTGCTAAAAGATACCACAAGTTCGCAGCAATTCAAGCACTTAATAATGGGTTATAATCTTAAATTTGCCATAAACGTTCCAACTAGATTAATCAGTGGGACCTGCATTGATAATATAATCCACAATGTGCGAGGAGCTAAAGGAGAAGTTTTGGAACTAGCAGTATCCGATCACACAGCACAAGTTTTACGATGTCCAGTTAAGCAAACGTGCCTTTTAGACTACTGGTACTGTACAAAACGGGACTACTCAAAAGAAAATATAGAAAAATTCGCAAACTATTTGAAACAATTTTCATTTTCTGATGTTTATGAGGAAACAGACCCTGAAAAAGCATTCAAATTGTTCTATGATTGGTTTAAATTGCTATATGACTTATGTTTTCCTAACATTAAAATAAAAATATCGACGAAAGTAAAACTAAACTGGATTAGTCGCGGTATTAGATTATGTAGCAAGAAAAAAAGAGATTTGTTATGGAAATACAGGTTATCACCGACTGAACATAATAAAACAAACTTCAAAACGTTGTCTAACCGGCTTAAAAGAATTGTCAATCTCACGCAGAGAGCCCACAATAACCGTTACATTCACTCGGCTAAGAATCGATGTAAGGCAACGTGGAAAGTCATAAATAAAAACAAACATAATTTACCAAATCAATCCACAATGAGAATTAAATCAAATGATAAAATACTTACCAACCCTCTTGATATAGCAGAGGCTTTTAACAATTATTTTGCGGATCAAGTCAAATCAATTAATAGTTCAAATAATAATAATAAATTACCAATAAATCCTCCAAATTCGTCCATGTTTATGAAACCTACAATACCACAAGATATTCATAAAATTATTATGTCTTTAAAGAATACTCCCAGCACTGGATATGATGGTATTAGCACAAAAATTATTAAAACAGTATCTACAATAATTGCACCCGTCCTTAGTCACCTGATCAATATGTGCATCTTGCATGGTGTTTTTCCAAAGGAATTAAAAATTAGTATCATAAAACCGCTTTTCAAAAAAGATAATAAAGACAACATGTCTTCCTATAGACCTATAGCACTGATACCTATTTTGTCAAAAATATTTGAAAGAGTAATATACAATCAAATCAATTCATATTTCGAGAAAAATAAATTATTTGTCGATAGCCAAAAGGGCTTCCGGAAAAATAAGTCCATTGACATGGCAATCTATGATTTTTTAAAACTCGTTAGCAACAGATTAGATAAAAGAAAACCGGCTCTGGCTCTATATATGGACATGTCGAAAGCCTTTGATCGCGTAGACCATAGAATATTAATTAATAAACTTGACGCATACGGGATTAGAGGTAACATATTAAATTTAATTAAATCATACCTACAAGATAGACAGCAAATAACAGTTATTAATAGAATATGTAAAAAACATGAAACAGCATTTAAATCTAGCCCGAGAACAGTGATGTATGGAGTTCCACAAGGTAGCATACTTGGACCTCTCCTATTTATTATATATATAAATGACTTCCCAAAAGCATCGACCTATCCCATGACAATGTTTGCAGATGACAGCACTCTACTTTTCAACAGTGACCAATTAGATACATTAGAATCAGACATTAACTCTAACATAAAATCAGTTATAAATTGGCTAGAGAATAATAATTTGGTAATAAACTTAGACAAGACAGTAATAATGAAATTTCAACAAACAGTAAATCAGAATTTAAATTTAGATATAAGATATAATGATAAAAGGATTGATGAGACGAATGTGACAAAATTTCTGGGATTAAATATTGAAAGCACATTAAAATGGAATACCCAGATTGACAAAGTATGTAGTAAAGTAAACCAATTTTCTCATGCGCTGCGTATGCTAAGTAAAACGGCCAATCGAAACACCGTACTAACTGCATATCATGGTCTAGTAGCCTCAACATTAAGATATGGCATTATGTTTTGGGGAAACGCCTCGGGTAAAGATATGGTGTTTAAGTGTCAGAAAAGGTGTATTAGAGCGATCTGTAACTTGCAAACCACTGACAGCTGTAAACAATATTTTAAAAGTATGAAAATTTTAACAGTGCCCTCATTGTACATATACCAGACATCTATGTTCATCAAAAATAATATGTATAAATTTGACCGAGTAGGTAGTCAGCGTCGAGCTGACCGGCTACAAACTGTTGGATCTAAAACTGCTTTATATAAGAACAGTATTTTCGTAATGGCTCCAAAATTATACAATAAATTGCCAAAGTGTATTAGAAGTGAGGAAAATGTCAGCCATTTTAAAAAAAAGTTGTTCCTGTTTCTAGTTGAAAAGACGTATTACTCGATTGAAGACTTTTTAAATGACAAATTATGACTAAATTTAAATTTCCTTGACATTCTAAATAATTAATAATATAATCCAATTACTTACTTTATTTTATGCGGCTCATGACATTTTTCAATTGCTTCATTTCTTTTATCCTAGACTTTATTAATTATGATAGTAAAAATAACCTGCTTACTAATATTATATTTGTATGCCGATTATTGGCCGAACATACAGATCAGCTAAAATGTAAAAATAACACCTTTTGTACTTATGTTCACAAATAAAGATTGATTTGATTTGATTTGATTTGAAGCTTTAACTGTTTTCGGAACTGTTTAAAGCAGTTCAGATCAATGTTTTTTCATTTTTGTTTACTGCTTATTTCTTTCAGTAGTAGGCCAAAGAAACCAGGGCTGTTCAAAAGCGCGTTGGGTTGACGATATCGTCAAAGTTGTAGAAAACACCAGCACCCTAATTGCGTAACACACTATCAATCGGAATCAGAATCGTTTCGATGCCAATTGCTAATCCATTGCTTCATAAGTTCGAAAAGTTTGTCTGCTCAACACATAAATAACGCAATGAATGTTGTTGAACTGTCAAAATGAAACCGATTCCGATTGATAAAGTGTTACGCAATTGCCCCGCCGATGAGAGACGCACGGAACCGAGAAGTATGGCAGAAGAAAGAGGTAGCCTCTACCCAGCAGTGGGAGATTCCGGGCTGAAATCATGTGTGATGATGGCGTTTCTATTATAAGTTTTGTTTTACGTCATCATAATCAGCCTATAATGTTCCCACTGCTGGGACACAGACCTCCTCTCTATGAGAGGGAGTGAGCCGTAATCCACCACGCGGGCACAGTGCGGGTTGGTAAATGTCACATGTCTTCGAATTTTTGGTTCTAGGACATGCCGGTTTCCTCACGATGTTTTCCTTCACTGTTTTGAGAGCAGTGATGATGAAATAATTTAAACAAAGTAAGGCGCCTGTCTGGTTTCGAACCTGCGACCTACAACTCGTAAGTCGAGGCCGATACCACTGGGCCACCACTGCTCTTTTGTTTTACGTAATTACAGATTTTGTATAGAATCAGAAAAATCTTCTTCTTAGCATATCGATGGCAAAAAGTTCAAATATTATTGTTTCAAAATTCAGCCGCTCGAACTCCGCTCACTGACGCAGTCATAAGATCCATTATTAGTGCCATTATTAGTGGGGAAGTGCCCCAGAGAGCAGTGGTGGCCCAGTGGTAAAGGCCGCGACTTACGAGTTGTAGGTCGTAGGTTCGAACCCAGTCAGGTGCTTTACTTTGTGTAAATTGTTTCATCACCACTGCTCTCAAAACGGTGAAGGAAAACATCGTGAGGAAACCGGCATGTCCTAGAACCAAAAATTCGAAGACATGTGACATCTACCAACTCGCACTGGGCCCGCGTGGTAGATTATAGCCCACTCCCTCTCTCAGAGAGGAGGCCTGTGTCCCAGCAGTGGGAATATTATAGGCTGATTATGTAGGTGCCCCAGACGCACTTGAGATCAAAACCGTTCAAAACAATTACCTAGAAGTATAAATGTAAAGCCAAAAAATGTTTTATCGTGAAGCATTAGAGTCATTAATTATAAAAGCCTTGACTTTTTATCGATATAGATTTAGGTCGAACGTCTGAGCCTAACTGAGGAGCAAATGTCTTATCTACGAGCGAATTGCTCAAGTAATTACTTTGTAATAGAGATGTAGGTAAATGCTTTTAGGCATAGATGAATATCAGCCTAGAGACTATTACATACATATTATAGGTACATGCCAGTAGTATTATTGTTCAGTATTGATATTTATGGCATTCGTGATGGAGTATTCCCGTTTGAGCACCTATTTTCAGAGCACCTTTTTTTAGAGCACCAAAGGTATTCCCATTAGAGCACCAATCAATATTTTACCGTGGTGCTCAAAGGGGAACAATAAAAAATATTCAACTTTGTTCCCTTTTGAGCACCTACGATGCGGTAGCTTCTAGTGATGGGGTGTATAATAAAACAAATCGATAAAAATTGGCAGTACTTTTATTATCATATTAATTTTTAGGAAATTAAGTAATTATTCCTGAATTATGACGTTGGCACTTCAGCGGTTAATATCACAATTAGCCTTATGTTATTTTCTAGGTACCTCTTAACACAAATAAAATAAATCACATTCCTCGTAACATCAGTAGTCTTTACACTTATTGTTTTTAGTAAAATAATATTTCTTAACAATACTTACACTATACTTACTTACAATACTTACTTATTTATGTATTATTTTATTTTATTTATTAAGGGATAATAAACAACTACAACACATATCATACATAAGGTTAACAAGTTTAGGAAGTAATGTTGCAGTCCACTACATTATCTGCATTTATAGGACATATTAAAGATCAGAGGTATTATAGGTACTAAGTAAAGTTTTTAGTTGTTTTAAAAACGAAAAATATGAAAGTTTAATCAGTTATAGAAACTTTTGGAAGTAGTAATAATAATATGTTAAAAATAAATATATTTTTTCTAAAATTTAAATTATCACCATTTAACTCGAAAATAGAATAATAACGCTATGCTTATTAAATTATAGCCGCATGAAACTAGTAAATACAGTATTTCTAATAACTCCCGAGCTCGCCGAAACCGACACTTAGAAAAATTTATCAAATAAATTAAGTAAGTAATTTTATCAAGCAATGCATTTTATCAAATGTTATTTATGTTGCCTTGTTAAATTTTACAATATTTAACACGACTAACTATTTACACTAGGTACTAAATTAAATGACTAACTGACTAACTTAATGCCTATTTAATGAGTTTAATTTTTAGGAAATTGCGTAATAATAAGTCAATGTAACGTTTTTGTTCCAAAAGTTGTTTTATGGGTTCACTAATGTTTCACCAAAACTCCATTGACAAATTTTTAGTTTACAACCAACGTTTCGTATACTATTTATTTCACAAACAACTCAATCTGCAAATGTTTTTTTTTATAAACACTCGCTTTACAAACATTTATTTGGCAAATGCTTCTCTTTACAAATGTTACGGATGATATTTAAACATTTATACATTTTTCATTTAATATTTAAATTCTTTTGGAAAAATAACGTTTATACAAAATATCATTTTGTAATACACTAGCGACTGCATCAAAAACTGCATTAAAATCCGTTGCGTAGTTAGTTAGTTCATAATAATATGAAGCAGTATATTTATAATATCAATCAATCAACTCAGCCCATCGTAGTCCACTGCTGGACATAGGCCTCTCCCAGACTGCGCCACAGCACCCTGTCCTCCGCCTTCCGCATCCAGTCGACCCCAGCCACCTTCTTTAGGTCGTCCGTCCATCTAGCGGGGGGGCGTCCTACACTACGCTTGCCGGTACGCGGTCTCCACTCCAGGACTCGTCTGCTCCACCGGCCATCAGTCCTTCGACAGACATGGCCAGCCCACTGCCACTTCAGTTTGCTTACTCTGCAAGCTATGTCGAAAACTCCGGTTCTTTTCCGGATAATTTCATTCCTGATTTTATCCTTCAAAGAGACTCCGAGCATAGCTCGCTCCATAGCGCGCTGAGCGACCTTGAATTTATATATACTGTAATCTATTCTATGAAAACACCGATTTTTTTTGTTAGTGTTGCAGCCTACAATTGGTTTGGGGTTATATAAAATTAATGTTGAGGAAACTTATTGTAATATTAACAATAAAAGATTGAGTAAACTTTTATGTTAATGATGATATTATGTTTTTTATTAAATGATAGCATTCTGCTATGAAACTGCCAATTTTTAACCGACTTCTAATTATCGATATGTTTTATTATACATCCCATCACTAGAAGCTACCGTAGGTGCTCTAAAGGGAATAAAGTTAAATATTTTTAATTGTTCCCCTTTGAGCACCAAGGTAAAATATTGATTGGTGCTCTAATGGGAATACCTTTGGTGCTCTAAAAAAAGGTGCTCTGAAAATAGGTGCTCAAACGGGAATACTCCTTCGTGATACGGGGTAATGATAGTACGAGTGCCAAAACACTCCTTTGATATCTAAGTGCACATTACATAAAACCAAATTTGTTTGTTTTTAAGGATATTTACTGTACCGATTTTTCTAGTAATAAACATTTTTTTTTATATTACTATTAGCACAGAATAACTAGGTAATAGTACCTACTAGTCACTTTTTGTACGCATTGACGTTTTTAAACGCTGTATGGTGTAATCCACACTAATATTATAAATTCGAAAGTAATTCTGTCTATCTGTCTGTCTGTTACCTCTTTACGCTTAAACCTCTTAACAAATATAGATGAAATTTGGTATAAAGATAGTTTGAGTCCCGAGAATGGACATAGGATAGTTTTTACCCCGATATTCCCACGGTATCGAAGCTTATGCGGGTGAAACCGCGGGTCGCTACTAGTGAATTTATATATAATATAAAGCTGAAGAGTTTGTTCATTTGAACGCGCTATTTTCTGGAACTACCCAGGAACAACAGGAGCAGAGCAAAACGAAAAAAAAACCGAGTGTGCTTATGACCACACGACTGAAGTAAAACTTCGCTATGAGAGGAAGAGAGAAAGAAAATGTGCGCGCGCACTGCTTTCTCTTGCTTAATCCCCCACTCAACTTCCGTTCGCCTCGCCCGATCACACTTTTCGTAACGCTTATGTCACGCGTTCGCCAGGTTACTCCCCAAGTCAAGCGTGCGTAAAGAAGTTTCACTTCAAATAGAAAGAACGCTAAACGGAAACGATATAATAGCGACGCGACGGGGAGTTTTATACAAATGTGGCTTTTATTTTAGTATACAGGGTTATTTGAAAAACACCAACAACCTCTTAAGAGGTCATTGTACTCATCATTATGAACAACTTTTACTATGGGACCAAACCTGAAATCGCGAAAAAAAAATCAGCTGTTCCATACATTTTGACGAGTTCTACGAACATAAATGTAGGGACCAGCTGATTTTTTTTTCGCGATTTCAGGTTTGGTCCCATAGTAAAAGTTGTTTATAATGATGAGTACAATGACCTCTTAAGAGGTTGTTGGTGTTTTTCAAATAACCCTGTATAGGCATTGTGTATCATACACGCGAACGAAGTCGCGGGCAGAAGCTAGTTTTATATATTATGATTGAATTGAGAAGGCAATCTAATAAAGCTCCATTTTCATTTATAAAACGTTTACGTATAATGGGTTTACAAATCGAGTTATGAGAAGTTTTCTGAAGTAAACAAGGAGAACAAAGTCGGAAAAGCCTGAAATAGCTAAAGCTATATTATATTATTGCGCAATTGAGTAAATCCTACCTGCTTTTAAATACAGAATAATATTTATGGCCTTGGTATTTATTTGAAATATGGAAGACACGTCTACTCCTTACAAGTTTAGACGTGATTAATCTGTCAACGTCCACTAATGAGACACAATTGATTTTCTATGGTTTCGTCACCGACCGGTAACCGATCGATGACGAAACACATGACACGACTAAATTAAAATGTATCTTCTGTCCTTTTTTTAATGAAATATAAAGAAAAAGATGCACTGATATTAAATTTAGTTTAGTTTGTGAACAACAGAACCGGCACCAATGTCATAAAAATAATAGATGCAATTATGTTAGCACCTAGTTTGATTTTTGCTTTCTAGGCTCTTGATTGTCCTATGGAGCAAGACCAACATGTTTCCAAGCATTCTTATCTTGGTGAATATAATCCTCTAATCCATACTAATATCATAGAATACTTAATAGCTAATATTATAAATTCGAAATTAACTCTGTCTGTCTGTCTGTTACCTTTTCACGCCTAAACTACTGAACCGATTTAGATGAAATTTGGTATAGAGATAGTTTGAGTCCCGGGAAAGGACATAGGATAGTTTTTATCCCGATATTCCCACGAGATCGAAACTTATGCGGGTGAAACCGCGGGGTGCAGCTAGTTTGTAATATTTTATGCTTGTTTACAAAGTGTACTTTAAATATAACTTTAAAATTTTCTTTCATTTAATTGCTATAAGTAATTATATAATAAATCAATGTGTGAGTTAGAGTTCTCTTAGTTTCCTAATAAGGTAGGTAATTAGAATAATTTGTAATTCAACGATTCATTGTTACACACCAACTGTCACAATCCAACTTTGTGACAGATTGCTACGACACTGTTTACCCAACTACGGCGAAGCAAAAAGGAAGGTTATGATTTTGACCGGTATGTATGTATGTAAGTATGTATGTATGTTCATCTTTTCCCTCATAACTTCTAAACTGCTTGACATAATTAGACAAATGAAGTATTGTTGGAAGCGTCTTGATCGTCCGCTGTTTATAAGCTATGTGATGTCACATTAAATTGAATATGGCGCCCTCTAGCGGACATAAACTCATGATAAAAAAAAAATATCATGTCGTGTTGGGTATCATATTATTATGAAAGGGCTTAATTAGCGGATTTCAAACATATAAACATACTTACCTGAAATAAACCCCAAAATAATTAAATAAAAAATAAGTTTAAAAACTAAAACCCGACTACTGAAAAGGATGAAACAAGAAAGTACCTTCCCGTGGTCGCATGCTACCATAGCTTATTAAGTACAGCGGCATGCGACCACGGGGAGGTAATTTCTTTCTTGTTTCATCCTTTTCAGTAGTCGGGTTTTAGTTTTTAAACTTAATTTTTGGAATCTAAAAACGATACTTAAAACGGCAACTGGACATACTTTTGTCAAAGCCAACACTAATGATCGCCTCCATTTAAACGAAAAAGATAGTAGTCTTCGTTCAATGGTTCAATATCAAAGTCTACTTCGACAGATGATCGTTGAGGCAAAGAACATCTTTTATTGATGATCGTATGTCTAGCTTGTTGAGTGGACAATAAAAGATTTTTTTCAGTCAGACTTTAAATATAACGTAAGACTGGTTGTCAGACTTTCGGGCTTCTGACTACCCATAACGACTGTCAGATCCGCGAATGACAGCCGGGTCCAACGGCTTAACGTGCTTTCCGAGACACGGAGGGGTCTCGGTATGTAAAGATGGTCACCCATCCACAGACCAACCTCGGCAAGCGTAGCTTAACCTGATCGATCGACCTGGCTGTTATTATTTAGCATCGGACCCCTCTAGTTTAGCTATATTTTCCAAGTATTATTACGTAATTTCGGTGTTCGACATGTTTATAGCTTCGACACGTGCTAGCAACAGTTGGAAGTGCGAGTTGTCGTGTCAAAGTATATTAAGAAGGTTGCGTTGGTTATCGGAACGTTGGTCTAAGTTATAAGGAATCATGAAAAGGATTTGGTATAATTGAAAGAAAGTCGCAAAATTTTCAACATCTTTTTGGCAGGGTACCTAGTCGAAATTGATGTTAATCCACCAACAAAGACACCTTGCAGGCGATGATTCGAAATAAATAACACTAACTAAACCGACTGACGAAGTCGTATTCATATTTAAAGAAAGAAAGAAAGAAAATACGTTTATTTGCGGTGAAAATGACGCAAAAAAAGAACATAAACACAAAAAATAAAATAAAAAGGTAGGGGAAACAAGCAATTGATTTGTCAAAAATGCCATAGGAAAAAAAAAACGAAGAACCTTTTCCATATTTTTTTCCAGAAGAACCTAATTCGGACTATTACGAACAGTTTAAAATAAAAAAAAAATAGCCAAATTGGTCCCGTCGTTTTCAAGTGATGCAGCATTTCGTTTATATTTATATGAATATACATATAAGTTAGTAGTATCAAGTAGATAACATCGACTCTAATATAAGTATTTTCCAAGTGTAACAGTAAAATTGTGATCAAATTGATAATATTGCAATTTACTAAAATTCCATCGTCTTTCTTAAATTTTTCATTGCAATCTCAGCTTTTACAGCATAACTTTTTACTGCAGCGTGTGCCGCAAGCACCAAAAATAATAAAACAGTAAATAAATAATAAATAATTTATTATAACTGCACAATTTGACCATGTCACGCGAGCCATGTTTGTGCCAAAATAAATTTATTTATCATGCACACAATCTCGATAAATGCGGAACGAATTTGAATATCCTGATGGTTTTAATGCCATTTCCGATTATTGTACCTTTTTATTTAACAATTTACATCGAGTCTACTTGCGTTGCTCGTGTCTAAATGATAACAGCCGCATGGGTCGTTCAAAGGTTAAGCTACTCTTTCCGCGGTCCGTTCATGGATGGGTGACCATCCATTACCTGTACGTATCCAGAGATCAAGACCCTTCCGTGCTTCGGAACGCACGTTGAGTCGTCGGTCCCGGTAGTTATTCGTAGATCTTTGGCAGACTTTACGCGTAGTTAGAAGCATTAAAGTCTGACAACCAGTCTTACGAAGGGGTATCATGATACCCAGTTATTGGGTTGTGGTGGTTAGATGGCCATTCGCTCCATGTAAAATACTGGTATTCAGCTGCATCTGGTTAGACTGGAAGCCGACCCTTTAGCCGAAATGTTTATTTTGGGAAAGGCTAGTCAGATGAATCTTTTTTCAGCGTCTTCGCGATTTTAGACTTTATCCTCAGTCAGTTAAATACCTAGTTAGGCAAAAAGGATATATTATAGGTACTATACTAACAGCGCCCCGCGGTTTTACCCGCGTGAGTTTCGATCCCGTGGGAATATCGGGATAAAAACTATCCTATGTCCTTTCCCGGGACTCAAACTATCTCTATACCAAATTTCATCGAAATCGGTTCAGCGCTTTATAGGCGTGAAAAGGTAACATACAGACAGACAGACAGAGTTACTTTCGAATTTATAATATTAGTATGGATTTGGAGTTTATTTGCGTTAGTCTAGGATCTGTACTCAATGTAACTAGGTCAGTTTATTTTAGTGGATTCCTCACCATTTACGCAACTACAGTAGTAGAATCCGGATGCAGATTAACTTACACAAGTGAAATTTTTCCACTCGGGACCAATATATGTAATGATTGTTTTCGTTTAGTTAGCTCGGAGATTTAAAAGAAAACAAACTTTACTTAAAATAAATGATCTTGTATTATCGATTTTATTCAATTTCGAGCGGGCATAGTTGTTTACATCTTTGGCAAGTTTAGAAACGCCGGACCTTAGGGTACCTACCCCGATCAAACGGGTTAGGTTAGCCCTGTGACTAACCACTTCATCCAAGTTGGTCGCAGTGACTTGGCTATTTAGTATCTTTAGGGCCCCAAAGTGGGAACTATTTGAGGTTCACAAAAAGAGGCGCAATCATTATATAAGGCTTGTTTCACACGTACCACAACCATACCACAACACGTGGGCGGGCGCTTATTTGTAGTTAAATTCACACGGACCACATTTTGCCGTCATTATCGTGTGTGATACCGAATACATCGCAGCCACGTCGCAACCACAACGCAACCACCAGCAACACCGCGAACTAGCGGCCGGCCACATCGCAAACACAACGTTTCGTAGATACCACAACGCAACCGCAAGAAGCCGCAGCGACACTATTCGCATGTAACCACAGCTTGACCACATTTTGTCGCTGCGATGTGGTGTGGTTGCGGTACGTTTGTATGGGCCCTAAGAGTGTATAATATGTTTAGGAACGCAAAATAGGAATTATTAGAGATTCGATTTAATACATGCCATTAACAAGTCAAACTGAATAAGAACGAATTCTTATTGGAACAGAAGCAGAGAGAGAAAGTCAGAGTATTCCATTAAAGTATAAAATACTGCAAAGAGGTGTACTGATCGTATTTGGCGCATTAACTTTAATGGTACAACCCGATTTTCCTCCCAGCAAGGTAAATAAATCAGCTCGCTTCCTTAGTTTTGAGATTGCAATGGTGCATTAGTATTGGCAGGTAAGATCGATTACAGGTAATGTTTTGTGCAGTACTTTTGACAAACAATTGTTTTAAAATATGAACCAAGGAGAGCAGTGGTGACGACGCAGCAAGTGGCATCGTCAAGTTTTGTTATGAAGTTACTGGGATCACCGAAGAGGTAGGTTAAGTGACACTGGCTGATTAGGGCCAAAGCACACACGCTACTTTTAACATCGGCGATCGGCGATTTTGCAGCTGTATGCTGCATCGCGTTTTGTCGACTCTGCGTTCGGACGCTGTATCGGAATCGTGCGTTTTAGCGACTGGATCGACGTTGCATCGCGATTTCGCGTCTTTCTGCGTTCGGACACAGTATCGGAATCGCGCGTTTTAGTGACTGCTCCGATGTTGGCGCAGATGCCAAATCGCTGCGACCGGCATCCAAATGTGTGCGGAGTGTAGCGTTCAGCCGCTGTGTCGAGCTTCCGGAAAGCGACTGAATCGCCGCGTTTTCCGTTTTAAGTGTGCGGTGTGGAATGCTTGGTCGCTGCATTTAGCTTCTAAAAAGCAGCTAAATCGCCGATCGCCGATGCTAAAAGTAGCGTGTGTGCTTTGGCCCTTACTGTCACTCTAGCAGAGCGTCGCATCGACGTTTGCGTGGCGGCTGTCAAGAAGCTTATAGATAAAAGTGGAGGCAACACTCTGAATACCTAAGTGAAGACGACTGTGGTCGGACACTCTCTTTCTAAATACACACATAAGAACGAGACAGTGATATCTAGATAGATAGATAGATAAACCATTTATTTGGCACACATAAAAGACAGCACAACACACAAAAGTACAACATTAGATGATAACCAATTACCCACATGAACATAATATAAAAACAAGGTGCCGATATAAAAACAAAAAAAAAGGAAAAACATACATATCTAAATAAAAGTGACACAGTGAGTGTCTGTTTTCTTTGTCATATGTATGTATTTAGAAAGAGAGCGTCCGACCACAGTCGTTTTCACTTAGGTATTTAGTGTTGTCTCCATTTTTATAAGCTTCTTGGGTGGCTGTGTTCTGATGACAGATGATTTCAGTCTATCAAAAAAACTTTTTTACAAAAAAAAACAAGCGACTTTAAAAGAAAAACACTACAAAGTAATAAATAACTTTAATTTCGGAAGTCGGTGTCGTTGGTTCCGCATATTCGTTTTTTTTTTAAGTCGGTTGTTTTTTTTGTAAAAACATTTTAATTTTTCAATTTATACTTATACCTACCCCACAAAAATTCAATTAACACTAGTGCATTGAAGAATTGAAGACCCCGACTAGAAGAATCATCAAAATTCGCATAGAAATGCCGGATATGCAGTACATTTATGCATATAACTTCGTACATAAGAATAATTACCTAATGTATTATATACTAAAACCTTCATGAAAGTATCTAGATCACATTAGTGAAATAAATATCAAAATTGGTTCATTAGTTTTTGAGGAAATCGCGGACATACAAACATACATACATACATACTCTGTGACAGATGATGTCGAAAATTTTTTCTCTATGCGGGGGAGCCGCTGCCGTACCATGTCCACGACGAACTGCTATATTCCGGCACAATCTGATAATATTGAAGCTGCTGAACCATTAATAGATACGATGACTACTTGTACATACTACTTATGTATATTCAGTATTATGGTCTGATTTTACGTCGCATGGGGAACTGTTTCTACAGTTACATTGCATTTATTCAGCCAGAATGTTCCCACTGCTGGGCCAGTGGGTCGTCTTAGGGGCGGATTTGTTGGAGTTTGGAGTATAGGTATGCTAAGTGATACCATGAGAAGCAAAGAAATGTAAAAAAATAATGGGACAAAATTTTCGTATTTTTGTTTGTTTGGATGTTTACCTTTTACATCATCTGTGTTTTCTACTAAAAATATGCATTCTAATCTGACTTAAGATAACAGATTTTCAAAATTAAACTCATTATTTATATTTAAGTATAATCCATACTTCCATACTAATATTATAAATTCGAAAGTAACTTTGTCTGTCTGTCTGTATGTTACCTTTTCACGCCTAAACCGCTGAACCGATTTCGATGAAATTCGGTGTAGAGATAGTTTGAGTCCCGGGAAAGGACATAGGATAGTTTTTATCCCGATATTCCCACAGGATCGAAACTTACGCGGATGAAACCGCGGGGCGCTGCTAGTACCTACATAAAACAAAGTCGGGTTAGTTACACCATTTATAACTCGAGAAAGGCTGGACCGATTTTTGTCATCTTTGATTTGTTGGATTTGTCTCCGCCCCGAATAGCAGCATTACTATTAAAACATGGGAAAAAATCACGAAAAAAATGGAGATTTTCGTTTCATTTTGTATCGGTGGAACGGCTTTTTTGATGAACATAAATTAACACAACATTTATTGATTCAGGCGGTATGAAGTCCACCGGGTCAGCTAGTTATATAATAATAATAATAAAAACTTTATTACTCAAAAGATTACAGAAATTTTACATTGGCCCTAAACTAGCCAAATCTTGGGCACCAATATGGAGGGTTTACCATTAAACATTTATTTTTAAAAACATTTTCGGTAGGTATTGTAATAAAAGTTTCCTCGTAAACTCGATACAAAAGCTTCAACATATTTTCCTCAAAGAAAACACCCAGTACTAGCGCCTGTCACTTAGAACGCTTGTCTTAGAACTCACTTTATTGCTTGTGCTGATGAACTATCGGCTAATTGCCACTAAACCCCACTTTATGTATCTACAGGTCTGTTGTGAAACTTTTACTGCCGCGGTATGGGTCGCCGTTGTGTTATTGCGGTCAGACGAAATGAAAATGATGAATGGAATTATTATTTGCGTTCATTTGCGAGAAATGTGGAAATTACATAATGCAACATCGCGCTTCTATTCTTGGAAGGGTTAGGCAGAGAGCTATCAATCAATCAATCAACTCAGCCTATCGCAGTCCACTGCTGGACATAGGCCACTCCCAGACTGCGCCACAGCACCCTGTCCTCCGCCTTCCGCATCCAGTCTACCCCAGCCACCTTCTTTAGGTCGTCCGTCCATCTAGCTGGGGGGCGTCCCACACTACGCTTGCCGGTACGCGGTCTCCACTCCAGGACTCGCCTGCTCCACCGGCCATCAGTCCTTCGACAGACATGGCCAGCCCACTGCCACTTCAGTTTGCTTACTCTGCAAGCTATGTCGGTAACTCCGGTTCTTTTCCGGATAATTTCATTCCTGATTTTACCCTTCAAAGAGACTTCAGAGAGAGCTATCGAACACCAAAATTTATGTTTAAGTAAACGTGGACATTCTTTTTAAAGTGAAAACTTCTTTAGGCGCTTTGGGCATTTTTTGAGATGGGAAAAAACCATTGAATTCGCGCCACTGTTACCGTAACCGACACCGCTTCGGATGTGTTCGGCTGTCCTCGGGATGTAAAGAAAAAGAAACAAAGAAAGAAAATATGTTTATTTGCGGTGAAAATGACGCAAAAAAGAACATAAACACAAAAAATAAAATAAAAATGTGTTCAGTTCGACACAACTTAGATGTAGCATAGGCAAAATTCGTAAAACCGATCACATCCGAACTAAGTGCGCCTTCAAAATCAGCAATCTTTATTACTACTTTAGAATAATAAAGATTTACGAATACGAATTACGAACGTTTTACGAATTTTGCCGATGCTACATCTAAGTTGTGTCGAACTGTACTCGGTTTTAATGTATATCCGATATGTCAGTGAGTGATGGCATAGTATTGTTTTTGTTTTGTTTTTTTTATTGAAATGGGTAGTTGAATAGGTTCTTCTCCATAGGTACCTACGCTTTGGAATGGGCAATTAGCTTCATCTTTCTTACTGACCGACCCCTTGACAGTTCAAAAGTGCCTGTAATTGGTTTATTTGAAATAAAAGCTTTGAGTTTGAGGGTAATTATCCTTTTATGCAGTGTCGGTCCTTTTTGTATTACAATAATTTGCAGACCTAATTAATATTGCAGATTTTCTACTACTTACTTGAAACTTACGCTAGTAGGTATAGGGTAAATAATATAATTTAAACTCTCAAACTTTTTGTATTAGAAAACGCTGTGTCGAAATGCATGATAGTCTTTTATACAGGGTGTCCCAGGAAACCTGTACCAGCGAAGGTCTGTGGTCAGGGGATCCTAATACCCATCGATTGGACCCCTATGTATGTTCCGCGATATTTTGTAGTTTTCGAGAAATTATGAAATCAAATCAAATCATTTATTTGCATAGAATCTAGGTGTTGTACAATGAAGTTGTTATAAAAAATAAAGTGAGCCGGGTACATTCTGCCTGAGTTTTGGCATTCAAAAGTTAACAAACAATGTCAATAGCAATATTATATGAATTTCTCTCCAACAGAAATTTTAACCTTGTGATCAAATTCTGAGCTAATAGTAGTTACAATTTGAGTGTTCTGTGTTTAACAACATGTGAATAAACATTCTAGCCATAATACTGATAAAAAAAAAATCTAAAAGAAACACCACTCAGTAAAAGTTATGACTAAAACCGCCTACAATTAAAAAAATCTAGAAATAAAACCAAAAAAAAAAAAAATTCTCAAAAACTACAAATTATCGCGTAACATACATAGGGGTTCAATCAATGGGTATTAATGTCCCCTAACCACTGACCTTTGCTGGTACAGGGTTCCTGGAACACCCTGTATACAACAATACCTAAGATAGCCAGAAATCAAATTAGACCATAGAGAAATCTATTTAGTTGGCAACGTGTAACTTGATATATCAAGGCATAACTAGCTTTGACTTGCTGAGGAGTTCGTAAGAGAGAAATAATGAGGTGATAGTAAATATAGACTCAAATATAGAATACCTATACATTTCAGAAAAAATCACAAAAAGATAGTTATACTTATAAATTATTTACCTCCTAGTAAGCTCGTGGGTAAATGAAACAGCCGCACTGGTCGATCGATAGTTAAACTGCGCATGCCGCGTTCGGTTTGTGGATGGGTGACCATCCATTCCCCAGTGGTGTCACTGGAGTCCTCTCCGTGCCTCGGAAAGCACCTTAAGCCCCGTTGGTCCCGGCTGTCATTCGTGCATCTTTGACAGTCGTTACGGGTAGTCAGAAGCCCGAAAGTCTGACAACCAGTCTTACCAAGGGGTATCGTATTACCCAGTAACTGGGTTATGGATGTCAGATAGCCAGTCGCTCCATATAAAATACTGGTATCAGCTGCACCCGGTTAGACTGGAAGCCGACCCCATGAAGTTAGAAAAAGGCGAAGAAGATTTATTGAATCCCCGAGTATTTCGATTATAATACAATTATCCTTTTAACAGCCCGACTTTATATCAGTTAACGTGCCCCCAGCGCCCGAAAAAAAAAAAAGAAAATGAAAAATAAATACCTGATAGAATACAGCGTAATTAAATAAAAAGGCAGATTAAACGAGCTGTGGTATTTGGTCATAAATATACGACCCTGGCGAAATGGACACGAAAATCGATACCGGAAATATGAAATAACGTAAGGGACATTTTGTCGAAAATGAGTTATATATATCATTGGATTCGTAATTTCTTGCTCTATCGATTGGTATATTTAAAATCTCAATATCTCCAAAAAAATGTCCCTTACATTACATATTTTCCGCAGGTCTAGACCATTTTTTTTACAAAAACTGGCTGTATAGGTCGTTTTAAATTAATATTTTTATAAAAACTAATGTAAGTCTCTTTACTCACAGTATTTGGTCTTTACATTAAAAAAAAATCGGGAACATTTTACAACAGGTCTTATACATTAGTGTTCCCTGAGTAGGTGCAAATACCATGTCCCTTACGTTAAATTGTGGCTCGAATTATCATAATCATATTGACCCATACGTTAATTTTTCAGCATCGAAAATAATTGACCTGTCCTTTACATCTAAAACTTATCTAAACGAATATTATTATACGTCTCTGTCACACGCAAAACGGTGCAACATGTCTGAGCTAGATAGCAATACGGATTTTGTGTTTGATTTTACCTGCGCGGTCGTGACCCTTACTTAGTATTTCGTAACACTGTTTGTGACATTACATATCTTCATTTAAGTAACACATCATCGTTTGCATTGATCTAACTACAAGTACCTAGTAAAAGTTTTATCTGGATTCTAAACATGAGTGATGAAAAGTTATCTTCACTTCTCTAGCCCGCAGGCAAAAATTTATGAACATTATAGGAATCACATAAACAGGTAATTATTTCTTACTACTTTTGGTAAATTATTGTTTAGTCATAAATGGAGTTCAGTAATTAAAAAAATTGGTCTATTTAGATGGAATAAAACCTTAAATCCTTGCTGAAGAACTATAGACCCATCTCGCTTCTGAGCCACGTATACAAGCGTTCTCGAGGGTCGTCACAAACCGTCCCGCCAGAATACTTGACGAGTTCCAGCCGCCTGAACAAGCCGGTTTTCGAAAAGGCTTCAGCACCGTAAACCACATCCATACTGTTCTGCAAATTGAACAGAAGACCGAGGAGTACAATCAGACGCTGTGTATAGCATTTGTGGACTACGAGAAAGCCTTCGACTTCATCGAAATATGGGCAGTTCTGGCCTCTCTGCAACGATGTCGAATTGACTGGCGCTACATCGAGGTGTTGAAATGTTTGTATGACACTGCCACGATGACTGTCCAGATCCAGGATCAGAAAACCAGCCCCATCCAACTGCTCAGAGTGGTGAGACAGGGGGATATTATATCCCCTAAATTGTTTACAAATGCGTTGGAGGACGTCTTCAAGACGCTGGATTGAACTGGACTATCAACGTGAACGGCGAGTACATTTCAGATCTTCGATTTTCCGATGACATCGTCATAACGGCAGAGACGCTGGAACAGCTAAACCAAATGCTGCACAGCCTAAATGTAGCTTCTCCGTGGGTTGGCCTCGGCATGAATTTGGACAAGACGAAAGTCATGTACAATTCGCACGTCTTGCCGAGTCCAATCTACATCGAAGGGTCGCTTCTCGAAGTTGTGAAGGATTATGTCTACCTAGGGCAAATAATCCAGCTCGGTAGACACAATTTTGAGAAAGAAGCCGACAGAAGAAGCCGTCAAGTCTTCTCGTCGCCTATCCCGCAGTGTTTGAAGACTATGATCTTCAACCAGTGCGTTCTGCCCGTCATGATATATGGCGCCGAAACGTGGACACTGAAGGTCGGGCTGGACCACAAATTCAAGGTCGCTCAGCGCGCTATGGACCGAGCTATGCTCGGAGTCTCTTTGAAAGATGAAATCAGGATTGAAAGTTTCCGGAAAAGAACCGGAGTTACCGACATAGCTTGCAGAGTAAACAGTTGCCACCCCACCAGCCCCATTCACACAGTCGGCTGGCCATGTTTATCGAAGGACCGATGGCCGGTGGAGCAGACGAGTCCTGAGTGGAGACCACGTATCGGCAAGCGTAGTGTGGGACGCCCCTCAGCTAGATGGACGGACGACATAAAAAAGGTGGCTGGAACGGACTGGATGCCGAAGGCGGAGGACAGGGTGTTGTGACGCAGCCTGGTCTATGTTCAGCAATGGACTGTAATAGGCTGAGTTGATTGATTGAGATAGAATAATTCGAATCCTAATAAAAACATACCTTCCAATAGGTAAAATATTGGTAAGTAGGTCATGTAAAAATTACAGCTTATTAAGCAGTTAACGCAGGATGAATAGACAGCATGCATGTTATCATTCAAAGGGAGATTAAAAAACTGATGGTTTGGGGACCTTTCCAGTGGCCATCGTTTATGGAATCAACCAGAAAAAGTCCTCTTGCTTATCGAGCAATTATGTTGTACTTAGCATTATTTATGCGAGTTATTTGCGTTTATAAAAGAGGATTAGTGAGTACTAATAAAAGTTTTAATCTATTTTATTCGTTTATTTTTATCCTTTTATGTCAGCAACTAGGTTTAAACTATATTGATAGGCGCAGTAGGTCCTGAATGTATTAAATTCTATTTTTAAAGTTTATTAACAGCATAAGCAATAAAGAGTACACCATTAAAGAGACCTTTACTTTGAAAAACATTAAATGTTTATTTCCTATAATGCCCCTTACATCAAAAAAAATATTTGTTTATTTCCTATAATGTCCCTTACATCAATGCTGTTAATTTACATCTCAAATTTTGTTAACGTATGTCACCCGTATTCATTATTATTTAACGTAAGGGACATGCTATCTTTAAAACTATAGGCTTTAATCAATGTTTGCTATTTTAGCTTAAAAGAATGAAGAAATCTAAGAAACTTTGTCCTAGACACTTTTTACATAAAACATATAGTTAAAAAGTTATAGTTAGTTTTTGTAAAAAAATATCTTATTTTCGCTCTCCTGTAAACCTTAGTTTTGTCCCTTACGTTATTTCATATTTCCGGTATCGAAATATTTGTCGGATTAAGGGTCGGTTCACATCTGACGGCAGACGCGTCGCGTATTATCGGTCGCGTAACGCCAGAACAGACAAGTACTCGTATATGATAAAACATTCAACCTTTCACAATCAACCGATGATGCGTTAGTGCGTCGAGCGAATAAGTAGACGCAATCGAAGTTACGCCCGACGCATTTTCCGTCAGATGTTAACCGACCCTAACAGTATTGTATGTAGGTATTTTTGTCTGGACTTTAAAAGAGACTGTGACCTCTGAGTTTGTTTCGGCCTTTCTTCTCAGAGTAGTCAGATAGGAAACGCCGACCTCATCTAGCTTTAAAAAAATATGATTGACGTGTAAAAGTGTTTCTACAAACTTACTTACAGAAAATAAATCATTTACCATTTACATTTATCATTTGATTATTTAAATAAAAATACTGGCCAAAAATTATCTTAAGTACTTACTTAATTCTTTAAAAATGGCAGTCAAAATCCAAACTAAACTTGCCATATTTTGACTCTTTGTAAACGCTTCCTTTGTTCCTAACTTTAAAACTATTACCACAATGCTGGCTGGTTGAAAAGCCAGAAAATAGCCAGCTTTTTTATTAAATAGTCTAGCTTTTGTCGCCTGCATTTGACACTTGGTTAGTATTTTATAACCAATTTAGTCCTTTTGAAGCTTTCGATTTATTTTTCATTATTTTTTTGATTTTATGTAGCGCAATCATGTCACACCTCGGACACTCCATACAACGCTCGCAAAATAATTACCTATTACTACTACATAACCAAATGACGTTTGTATACGTGTAAATGTGTGCGTGAAATCTAGTAGGGTTGGCTGTCGTGCGTAGAGTAAAAAATGGCGCGGAAAGCGATTTGTGTCGGGGAACCGAACGACGACGGCGCTGCTGAAAAGCATCACAATATCCAACCATCGTGATTAAAACTCAAATTAAATTTAAATCGCAAAATTGTGTGTTCATGTCAGCAGTACAGCGCTGCGGTTCGTGAGCGCCCTTGCTAAAGAGTCGGCGACGAAGTGCGGGGTGAGTTGCGGAGAGATATGAGCGCAGGGAAGGGAGTGTCCTTTCTATAAAGTATTCTGTGATCATGTACAGCATAAGTAAAGTGAGATAGGCACAACGCTGAATTTACTAGATTCTAAATGCTGATCATATCTGAATATGTTTTTTATGTCTTTAGATTCACTGTTTTACTAAAATTTTATTATTAGAATAACACATAATGTAGAAAGAGAAGCGCACGAAGAAAGAGCAAGAAAAAAGAAGGAAGAAGAAGGTGGTGTTCTGTAGCTTCTGCCAACTCGCGTGAAGGCGTGAGTTTATGCAATCTGTATTCGCAACTTATTTGCCAAAAATGTAAACAAATATGAGTTTCTGGAAAAGTAACTTTAATTCCTACACCATAAAGTACAGTTTAGTCACTCTGAAATCAACTTGTAATTAAGTTGATTTCATTACAATAAAGTCGACATTTGTTTAACTTGAAATAACATCAATTTGAAACATGGAGAATAGATAGATTATACGTGTACGTATGACGTAGAAAGACAAGACCAATATCGCAAACTTTATGTCTAAACCCAACATATTGTCAATCAAATTATAACTTGTACCAAACAATAATCTGGAAACTAGGTAGTTAGTCTGCACACAGAGAACTCCCTTGTGGCATCCCTCGGAGAAATCAACCCCGATGTCAATAATAACTTATAAATTATTTATACGTTTTTGTGAATGCATCTTTATTGTATTTATTTATGATAGTTATAGGTGCGCTACTGTCTAACATAATGTCAAATCAATTTATTTGCCATAAGTGTTGGTACGATTTCGGTCTTAACATAAGTAAATACAATCCAAAACACTTAGTCAATGCATAAATCTAGGTTTATAATTAGTCATTACTGTATTATACAGGCTGTTACGGAAAGGGTATATCAATACAAACGGGTTGAAGAGTGTATCTGGTCTAGAATCTCTGTACAAAATTTCAGCTGAAAAGCATTAATTTTGAAAATGTTTAATATTTTTTTATCAAGGCTGAATCCCCGTGTCTGTTCGCCCGGGGTCGCCATTGAATGTGGTCACTTTACATATCATAACGTCAAACTGAATATTTTTCCTAAACCTAAATAATTTGCCGTGCAATTTGTTACGTACGTTCATCGAGACATTTTTCTCACGCGAGTACTGAGCTGCCCTGCTGTAGGTACCCTGAAGCTGTGACCTGACGCCGTGGCAAGGATATTTCAGGTTATTGGTCAAGCTTTTTTATCTACCCTGTGTATTGAGCAAGATCCTTACTTCTTTAGGGGGTTTTTAGGTACAGCACTTCCTGCCAATAATAAGGTCCTTCGATATAATTTTATTTTACCAGACGACCTATTCAGACTCCTCAACCAGCTATCAGTCCTTCGACAAAACATGGCCAGCCCACTAGCTGTTTCAGCTTGCTTATGTACCTAAAAGAATAGGTACAGCTCCTAAAGTAAAGCTGGACTGCAAGTGTACCGAAAGACCATAGGATATTCTCCTTTATAATAAACTAGCTGACTTCGTACCGCCTCAGAATTAAATAATGTGCCAAAATTCAATAGACACGTGGCGCCGTCTATTATCATAATGACGTTATTGTTGTTTTCCTAGGGAACAGCAATTCTTTTTTAATTCAAAGAAAATTCAGATTTCTGGATGATCGGTTCAGTGGTTTAAGCGTGAGAAGGTAAAAAACAAACAAACAAACTTACTTTCGGATTTATAATATTAATATAATAATAAAATAATATAGGTAATACGGGCTGGTGTCCGCAACTCCACGTCAATGCGCGTATTTATAAGGATACCTAAGTAGTAAAGATTTCCACGAAGGTTGGCCTGTCCGGACTCTCCACATAATTAATTAAGTACAGCCACATATTAAACGCCTCTTTAACAGAAAATTTTCATTAAATTAAACACTTCAGTAAGGTCCCCGGAATAATAAACAACCCTAGGCCCCGCATGACGTCACCAAAGTGGACGTAATTTGGACCCTAAGGTCCGATTGTTTAACGAGGACCCACATTTTTGTGTAAGCTGTGCCGTCAAAGGCTCTTCCGAGTCCTCAAACGTTATCCGTCACCGTCCGGTTTCTTTTCTCATCTTTCGGATCCGGAATTTCGTTTGAGCTGTTTTTTTGCCTGAAAGCCTGTAGCGTTTGAAGTCTTTTCTGTTTTTTGTACGTTCCGTGAAGTTCCTTTGGAGTAGCTTTTTTAATGTATTTTATTTATATTTAAGACAGACAGAGGTGGCTCAGTAGAAACGGCCGCGACTTACCAGTTCATAGGTTCAAACTCAGACAGGCGCTTTACTTTGTGTAAATTATTTCATCACATCTGCTCTCAAAACGGTGAAGGAAAACGTCGTGTGGAAACCGACATGGCCTAAAAACAAAAATTCGAAGACATGTGACATCTATCAAACCGCACCGGACCCGCGTGGTGGATTATGACCCACTCTCTCTTACAGAGAGGAGGCCTGTGTCCCAGTAGTGGGAACATTATAGGCTGATTATGATAACTATATTTGCAACGCATTATTTTAGTCTTTTTCCGTTTTCCCATCAAGTGAAAGACTTTAACCGACCCAACGTCCCTAGTTAATTAATAACATTGACTTCCAAGATTTGATTTCACAGTTACAAGTGAAGCTAACAAAAGCGTGTCAAAAATAAAAAGACACCCTCTATAGACAAATTAATGAATGAATTGATGCCTTTGTACTTGTCTTGTATCATAAGCATAACTAAAGTAAACTCAAGAAATATCTTGTGTAATAAGTAATAACTTTAAAAGCTAAAAATTCACATCCTTTCGTCAAGTTTCTATTATTAAAGATCCCCTTTTATTTGGTGCCGGAGATACAGATTTCTTAGCCGAGTGCATTTCGGAGCTAGGTATAAAAGTTGCAATGCACTCTCGAGCACTCAGCTTTCAAAGAATTCAGTCGCATGAATACGATCTTGATCAACCTAACTTTCTTATAATATTCGGATATGATGCCCTAGAAATAGATGAAAAGGGTTGCGAAGTTGGGGCTGGTCAGCACTTAGCTGCCTCTGCTTATTTTTTAATTATTTTATTTTTGGATTGTTGTTTCGTTACTGTTTACTGTACTCTGGACACTTTTAACGCGAACGTCTTTTTTGTTACATCGTTCTCTCATATAATTATAAATTCAACATTAATGATGTAACTAATATTTTTGTAAAAATATAATTTAAAAGAGTGTCCATGGAGTTTCTTGCCCGTTTTCCATAGGTTACGCTTTGAAATGGGCAACTAGCTTCATATTTTCTGACTGACCGACTTCTTGACAAAGTTTGACTGCAATTGAAATAGACATGATGACGTTAAACGTTTGGTCTTTTGATACGCTTTCATAAGCTGCGTCGTACCTAATATTATCATGCCATATCAAAATTGGGAGCAGTGGCGGCCCAGTGGTGACAGGCTCGAATTATGGGTTGTAAGGTCGAGGGTCCGAACCCGGGTAGGCGCTTTACTTTGTGTAAATAATTTTCATAACCACTGCTCTGAAAACAGTGAAGGAAAATATCGTTAGGAAACCGGCATGTACTTGAACCAACATTTAGAAAACATATTATGGCATCTACCATCCCGCACTGGGCTCGCGGTCGCGTGGTAGATTACAGCCCACTCCCTCTCAAAGAGAAGAGGCCAGTGTCTCATCAGTGGGAACGATTATGCTATATAAAAACTTTTTTACAAAAAAAACAACCGACTTCAAAAAAAACACTACAAAGTGAAAAATAACTTCAATTTCGGAAGTCGGTGTCGTTGCTTCAGCATTTTCGTTTTTTGACACCGACTTCCGAAATTAAAGTTATTTTTCACTTTGTAGTGTTTTTTTTGAAGTCGGTTGTTTTTTTTTGTAAAAAAGTTTTTATATTTCACTTTTTAGTTGTACCTACCTCACACAAATTCATTTAACACTAGTGCATTGAAGACATGACTCGAGGAATCATCAAAATTCACATAAAAATGCCGGAGATGCAGTACATTTATGCATATAACTTCGTACATAAGAATAATTCCCTAATGTATTATATACTAAAACCTTCCTGAAAGTACGTAGATCACACTCATGAAAGAATTATCAAAATTGGTTTAGTAGTTTTTGAGATAATCGCGGACATACAAACATACATACATACATACGGGTCGAATACAGAACCTCCTTTTTTAAAGTCGGTTAATAAAGTCGGTTAAAAATTTGTCAAAGTTGAAAACACATGTCATGATTATAGTATTTTACCCAGCTGGCTGCAGCAGTGTCCGCATTGGGACTAAATTAAATACCTACCACACATTAATTTAGAAAAAATATTGTGATTTCTTTGAGAACCTTTGTATCTTAGATTACCGTTATTTTATTCCTGTTTGCGAATCATTAAACAGTAGCTAAAGCGATTATCGCAATATCCAAAACAAAACTTAGTCGTCAAACCAAAAGGCCAAAATTTTCAGCAAGCCGATAAATAGATAAGTCAAACTCGTTATCTCGAATCGTTCGAAGATACAACTCGACAAAGATATACTTACATTTCCTTCAGTTTCTTGCGAAGTTACCACCCTTAAAACTTTAATAAAGACTTCTTACTTGCGATATTCCGGTGCCCAATAAAGTGTTATCAAAGTCCCTTTTAAAGGGGAATTTGTGGTCCCTGTACAGTACCTGCACAGTTTACGATCCCTGCATCCTCTGGTTCAACTATTTAATTAGGTAGTTAATCTACAGCTCGCACGTTACGCTTGAGGATATGGTCCTCATATGAATAGTAGCTCTCACAAGGTGGACCGACGACCTTGTGAAGGCTGCAGGAACCCGTTGGATGAGAGAAGCACGAAGTGGAGGTGCTTGGGGGAGGCCTGTGTTATCAAACTTTAAATTTTATTTAGAGAGATAAAATAAACTCGCTTTTTGTCAAGTTGTAAAATCCGTGCGAAGCAGAGTCAGGATGCTAGTATAGTATTTTAAAACTGCACAGAGAAAGCCGTAAGAATATCCTTGTCTTATTTTAACAAAGTGTACCTAATGATACTTTGTTTATATCCTTTATTTTTATTAACATAAAAGACGAGATACTTCCCTTTGTTGTAGCTAGATCATTAAATCTTGCTTCCAGTATATGCACTATACATAGTCTATGAAGCGAGACAATGGTTCTTCATCTTCCAAACTGACGTTAATTTTAATCTCAAAGGAGAGTTTACACTAAAGAATTTTCCCTTGCATTTCTATGTAATGTAACGCTCCTGCAAATGCTCGATGCTGCGTTTGACGTAAGGCTTACGGCGAATGAGCATTTACCTGTAACATTTCTTTCTATCTTGCGTTGAACTTGAACAAGTAATGACCCCTCGGTCTAGCCTAGCCTGCGCTCGTGCCTTTGCTTGATAAAATGTTACACCAATACGGTCGTTGGTTTTTAAAATCAGGTTGAAACAAAACATCAAGCGTCGTGTTCGAAGTGCGGTTCGATAAAATTTAAAAACGGCGAATGCTCGATGTTCCGTTACAAGTAAAAGCTCTACCCCCTTACTAATAAACGTATTATATCAAATGATTAGTTACACACCGATTTCTCTCTTTCAGTCTCCAGTCATTTGACTTTCGAAAGAAGAAGACAAAGCGTTGTGTAACTATACAGACGCTATACAACGTTCATTGTTAAGGGGGTATGTCTATATTAACCTTAAGATTACACCAACACCATATTCGACTATAAAGTTTAGTAACTTGTTTACTATTCCGTTGTTTGAGACATCTTAGTTTACTTTGTAATATCATGTCTTAAGTTATTATCAAACTTATGTCAAAGGAATAGGCTCTATTTTAGGTTATCAATTTACTGAAACTACGGGAGCCTCGGCTTATTGTTGCTGTGGCTACAATGTTTTAATCGAATTTTCAGAGTATATGACCCGATAGTTATCTTTGGGATAGATTTTCATTATCACCATATTGCAAACACTTAATCTTTACAATTTCTATGTAAGAGCTCTTACACACGAGCGGCATGTTCCCAACGGCAGAGGTAACTGCAGCCGTCGACGCGCGCCGGCGGCAACCGTGGACGCGTCGACGGCAACCGTCGACGTATCAACGGCAGCCGTCGACATTTCGACTTCGAAGATATAGGTCGACGGCTGCCGTCGACGCGTCAACGGTTGCCGTCGACGCGTCCACGGTTGCCGCCGGCGCGCGTCGACGGCTGCAGTTACCTCTGCCGTTGGGAACATACCGCTCGTGTGTAAGAGCTCTAAGGTCAGGATAATTAATTGCTTAGCAAATTGACTTATTCAATTCATAACAGTTAAGTACCTATCTGTCGTTCTTTAACAGTTGTCAATCTGCGAAGCCTCTTCCCAACCATGTTGGGGTCGGCTTCCAGTCCAACCGTAGAGTTGACAGTTGTATGAAACGACTATGATACGGCAAATTGATATAGGGTGTGAATTTGCTTACCAATTCATTTCCCTGGCTGTACAATAAAATATGGCTCTTAATCTTTAAGTGCAGAAAAATACAAAGTAAAGTTTGCTTTTGCGCCAAAACAACCTTACATAACAATTCATGTAGGTACCTACAAAGTCCCGTTTCTTAATACTTTTATAGCCCTGTATGTTTACATAAAAAAACTATACCACTGTAGATTTAAAACCTTTTTGCATTTTAAATTAAGCGGAATATTTATTGAGACCGGAAAAGAGTACATTTTACAATGGAGTTTAAAATGTTAATGAAATTCAGATAAAGTAGTTCTGTGGGTAGTTTTTTAATGAAGGAGTTGGTTATAATGTATGCGTTTGCTGATAAAAAGGTATTCTTTTGTAGAACTCACGATTATTCTTAACCAAGTAGGTACAAGATAATAAAACTTGAGATAAAAGGAGATATATTTCTCCCTGTACTCACATACGGTGAACAATCTTTGACACATCAGCAGACTGAAGTCCAGCCTCGAGGTTTGCCGGTGTGCAATGAAAGAAAGAAAGAAAATACATTTATTTACTACAGACTAAAATACACACAATACACCAGATACATACATCATGCATACTTAAATAAAATAAATACCGTGTAGAAACAGAATACTGTGCGCCAAAAACTAAAATCACGGATGTTAACCGGAAATCTGTCAATCTTGGTGCTCACGCGTCGACAGCAGAGGTAACTATACAACAGCCCCTAAAACGCGTCGACGGCTGCCGTTGTCATTCGTGGATCTTTGACAGTCGTTACGGGTCGTCAGAAGCCTGAAAGTCTGACAACCAGTTTTACCAAGGGGTATCGTATTACCCAGTAACTGGGTTGTGGAGGTCAGATAAGCAGTCGCTCTATATAAAATATTGGTATTCAGCTGCATCCGGTTAGACTGGAAGCCGACCCCAACATAGTTGGGAAAACGCTAGGCAGACTGATTAGTGCGACTTTAAAACTGCCTCGCATTTGTATTCATTAAGGACTTATTCAAATCTGGTCACACCTCGGGAGCCCATCTCATCAAGCATCTTCATTTAATTGGTATGGACCTTTTGTTCTAGCGTCTTATTTGCTGTCCATCATTCGGATCCATGCAATAACGCCGGATGAACTGCTATTTTATAGACATTAGTCTATGTTTTAATGGGAACCCGAATCTGAACCTTTTCCGATACTAATACATAATCTATTGCAATGCATTTGCAGTCAAGCATAGCTTCTTCAAAACAAGGAAGTAAAAAAAATACTATTGAGAAAAGAATATGGGTACCCACAACGGATGGTACCTAGATAGTTTATTGATCCTTTTAAAATAACTTGTTCTGGGCAGCGAGCCAACATCTTTAGGCTCCAATTCCGAATATTCTGAGGGAGAGTTCCGGTTTGTGCTTATAAAGGTTACATGGGTCAGGTCGTTTTTGTTGTGAAAATGCTGCGAAATCTTTCTTAAGTATTGAATACTAGATTTTTTTGGATAGGCTTTTGCTTTATTATAATCTATACGAAGAATGATTGTCCATTTGTACGATTGTCTGGATTTATGTTTTGTCCCTAATAAATAAAGGTTCCGGATTGGTGGATACAATTTGACACATAAATTTAAAACCCGAATTAACACATAGGGTACTTTAGATCCCAGTCGTGAGATATTTTCCAACATCCACCTGGGCGAGGCCGCAGGTAAACGCTAGTAAAGTATATTTCTGTTATACAACTTGACGTATTTCGTTCTGTCTATTATGCCTAGTTGGGTACAGTCAGTGTCAAGACTCGATTAACACTTCAATTTTTTAAACCATAATTTATCAAGCTAAATACTTAATTGAAATCGGACAAACAATTTTGTGTGCAAAAGTAGCAGTGTTCATCGTCTTTAGTCGCTGACTTTATCATCAAGTACTTCTAATAAGAGCCATACACACCTAAATCAAAAAATAATCTGTCTTAAACTTTATTAAGTCTGAAAACGTGAGATTAAAATGCCTGCAGAGTTTTATCTTGTTACGACGCAAACAGTCGGGGACTTAGCAATATCTTTGCTTTATTTTAGCGGCTTCCTTAAGAAATATATAATTGTTTAGAGTCGTAGCGTCGAAGGCTGAAATTTTTTTTTAAATAATATTAATGTAAATTTTTTTTGGAAATCACTGAAAGTTCAAGAAATAAAGAAAACGTATTTTTCGTCCAATAATGACAATGATCGAAATTATTTTGTTGTTAATAAAAAATGAAAAATTCCTAAAATGACAGATTCATTAATTTTCCTATCTACGTATAGAATCTGACAGTCTCATCGGGCCGGTAAAAGGGAAAAGCTGTATTTTTTTTTTAATTTAAATATTGTTACTCTAAATAATTAAACGTTGTTCAGAATAGTCATGTTTGCGCTTTCACGACGTACTTCACAGCAGAAATATACATATTATAAACAATTACTCAAACTCAAATATTTTATAACAAGCATTGTTATAGCTCAATGTATGTACAGTCACGACCACTAAGAGCCAAAGCACACACGCTACTTTTTGCATCGGCGATCGGCAATTTTGCGGCTGTATCGATGCTGCATCGCGTTTTGGCGACTCTCTGCGTTCGGACGCGGTATCGGAATCGCGCGTTTTAGAGACTGCTTCGATGCTGCATCGCGTTTTGGCGACTCTCTGCGTTTGGACGTGGTATCGGAATCGTGCGTTTTAGCAACTGCTTCGATGCTGGCGCAAATGCCAAAATCGCTGCGACCGGCATCCGAATGTGTGCGGAGTGTAGCGTTCAGCCGCTGTATCGAGTTTCCGAAAAGCGACTGAATCGTCACGTTTGGCGTTTTTAAGTGTGCGGTGTGGAACGCTTGGTCGCTGCATTTAGCTTCTAAAAAGCAGCTGAATCGCCGATCGCCGATGCAAAAAGTAGCGTGTGTGCTTTGGCCCTAATATGTTAACACTTAGCAACATTCAATTGCGATTTTTTCGTGAAATAACGAACGCAACGTTGAAATACGACACTTTACATAAATCTGTGAGTTCGAAAATACTATGTTCGTAACAACATTTTCATTAAAAAATAAAGGAGAAAATCGCCTTAGAATATAGCCAAATGTATACATACTTATGCTCGTGACTCATACATACATACATTCAGAAACTGCAAAACTACTGCAAGTTTTAAATATCTTGTTTGTAACAAACTTCGTAGCTTACATAACACACACAACAACAATAGCATGCAGGTTTATAGGACATTGCAACAACTACACGACGAAACGCGACAGTTAACAGATCTCCCGAATTTCGAACATAAACTCATTTCACTAAAACAACTCGATGCAACTCCTACGTTACAACCACATACTCGTAGTTGTAAAATGTTGGTATCAAACTAGGCAAATGAACTAGAACGTTTCCTGTCGGGCCAACGATTTTGGAATAATTAATTGCTTGTCGGCCATTTCTATATCTGTTGCATCGAAGTTTAGATTGTTAAGGTTGCGTTTCCCGTAATGATTAATGGGAATTGAAGGTCTGTAAGTGAGATGAATAGGATATGGGTCATTGTTTAGAGTGGACTGGCCGTTTGTCCGTCTTGTGTTGAGAACAATAAAACGTTGAGTAGGCATTCAGCGCTGCATGCAGCGTTGTTTGTGCTATATCCAATGTATTATTCTGATTTTGTTTGGCAATAAAACCAACGTATTACCTATACTATAACCCTTGCACTTTTTATTCTCCAACTATATGTACAATCAATAAAAGAGATAAGTATGCACGATCGTCAGATATAGTTGAAGTTTAGTAAGAAACCGATGGATGTTATCGACTGAAATTTATGAGCTGTTTGTTTTCTACCAATAAAATTAAATTTTATTCAAGAACATCCATCGGTTTCTTACTAAACTTACACTATATCCGACGATCTTGTATACTTATCTCTATTGTTGACTGTAAATTGATAAATTCAGCTCAATTCTGGAGGGAGTAACCGCCACCACTCCACCAGGCTAACTTATAAACCTGAAATTATTATTTTACACAATATATTTTCGAGAGCTTAATGAAATCTCGATTACTACATTTATGTAAGCAGTTTGAACTTTTTACATCGCATAATCAGCCTATAATGTTCCCACTGCTGGGACACAGGCCTCCTCTCTGTGAGAGGGAGTGGGCCGTAATCCACCACGCGGGCCCAGTGCGGGTTGGTAGATGTCACATGTCTTCGAATTTTTGGTTCTAGGACATGCCGGTTTCGTCACGATGTTTTCCTTCACCGTTATGAGAGCAGTGGTGATGAAATAATTTACACAAAGTAAAGCGCCTGTCTGGGTTCGAACCAGCGCCTGTCTTTGTACATCGTTTGCCAAGTATTTTAGTACAGCCAACAAAACAGAATTATTTCTAGTGCCAATTTCTAGAAGCATAATTTGGTGTGTCAATCATTCATAATGATTGATATCGGTTATTTGTATCTAGTGTCTAAAATGGATAGCGATCGATGATGGCAGCTGTGTCAGTGGAGGTATTATGTGAGTGGTGGCAAACGAGTCCACCCACCCGATATTGTTTCTATATATTTATGACACATATCATAACTCCTTCAAAGGCCATTTTTTGTTGATGACACCTCAAATTGTGTCACTAAGGCTACATCCGCATCGACAGGCGACTGGCTTAGCGCCTAGATCCTAGCGAGTCACCTGGCGAGTACCGAAGTGAAACGAACGTCTTAGAATTCTCACAACCGGCCGCACTGCGCGCTGGGCGCGTTCTCAAGTCGCCTAGCCTGTATCGCAGAGTTAAGTTACTAAGCAAGCCACCTGTCAGTGCGTGCGTAGCCTTATAGTTTCTGTCAATAAATATCTTTTAAAGACTTACTTAATCAGACTATAACGTTCCTACTGCTGGGATTCAGGCCTCCTCTCTGTGAGAGGGAGTTGACTGTGACACACCACGCGGTCATTTCAGTTCAGTTCATTTATTCATAACTATTAAAATTACATGTCAATAAAAATTCGTAATAAAATTTACAAAAGAGCGTGGAACATTTAACATACATTATAAAAATTAATTGAGAAAAAATTACAATAACATACTGTAGTTAATAGATTAATCATTCGTCGAAACAAAAAACAAAAAGCAGACAAATACTCAAATCATTATAATCATCATAATATATCAGCGCTGGGGCTCTGTCTTGCATAGGGTCGCAGCATTATGCTGAGCGATAGCCGTTTTGCGTGGATGTGACGCATGTTTCCCTTACCTTCTTTTTTTTGTGTTAATGTCCTTTTTGCGTCATGTTCACCGCAAATAAACGTATTTTCTTTCTTTTCTTTTCTTTAAATCAGTTATCGAAAACCATTCTTTTGCCTTTAAGTTTTGCTTTGAAAGCATTGTCTGACGTTGCGCTTATAACTTCATCTGGTAGCGGTCCCAGTGTGGGGTGGTAGATGTCACATGTTTTCGAATTTTTGGGTTCTGAAACATTTCACAAACGTTTCGAACAGACTCCGGACCCATGTTGGCCGAAGCAAGGAAAACCTGTTCAGGTGGAGATTTATAGACGACTCCGCCTTGGAGTGTAAATGTGGTGTTGTTCCACAAACGATGGGACACTTAATATCGTGCCCTGCGTGTCCTGTCAGCTGCACGTTACAGGAACTGATGGACGCTAGTGATGGCGCCAAACAAGTGGCCAATTCTGGGCCGAGTACATTTAGATTGCTATCGACACGCTAAGAAGAAGACCGTTTTGAGAACAGTGGAGGTTTAAAGACTTGCTAAACGCTATTTTCCGATGAGGCATTGTCCTTTCAATGTCAACAATATATTTTAATAAAAATGATGTTGTGACTACTTATTAGCCAAAGGCAAGTTGAGAGAAACGACTATAACAATAATTATGTCACAGCAAAACCTCATTAAAAATAATAAAAATCGGACACAAATAACTGACTCGTAAACTACATAGTATTTCACTTAATCTTTAAAATTCAAGGTCGCATTTTATTGCGAACGAAAGTGCGGCGACTGTCAACAGTAATGAGACGAATTTTATTCAATCCGTAATCATTTCAAGAGCACCTTGTTTTGGACATCAGTTTCCTGATTCTGCAGAACTGGATTATCTTTTGGAGATATAAAAAGGTGGAGGAGACAAGGTTCAGTATCAGTTTTGTGTCAGACGTAGTCACTACAACAATACTACAAAATGTTTGTGAAGGTAAATTAAAACTTGGATTATTTTTGTGTAAAACAACAATTTAGATATATAGACCATTATTTTTTTAAAGCTTCATTGAGCTTGGTATATTAATAGCTTTGAAAGAATTTTCAATTTATTATTCATGATTAGCCGCGAACGTTTTACGAGCTCAATGAAATTCGTTCAATGCTTTGCAATTTTCTATGAATGCGAAAATTTTATCAGGAATTCAAATAATTAAAATATTTTTAGTGGAATTTCCTTCTCCAATGAATTCATAATTCAACATTATACCTTCTTCTGATAGCGATATTCACATAATAATAGAAACCCTGCCAAAGGAAATGGATTTATTACTTTGATAGGTCGACCATTTTATGATTGTCTTATTCTTGCAGTTCGTCGCACTCTTCGCCTTGATGGCGGTCGCCAACGCTAGCGACTTGTCCAGCTTCTCATACGGCGTGGCTGATCCCTTCACCGGAGACTTCAAGCAGCAGATCGAGAACCGCGTGGGCAACAACGTGCAGGGTCAGTACTCTCTGCTGGAGTCTGACGGCACCCGCCGCACTGTGGACTACGCCGCCGGCGCCGGAGGTTTCAACGCCGTCGTACGCAAGGACCCTGCTCTCATTGCTGCCGCTCCTGCCATCTCTTACGCTGCACCTGCCATCTCCTACGCTGCCCCCGCCATCGCTGCTCCCGCCATCTCTTACGCCTCCCCCTATGGCCTTGCCAAATTCGGAGCCATCGGATACGGAGCTCCTTTCCCCTACAGCCGCTACTACTAAATATCTGGACTCGAATCGTTTGTAAATAAAAAGTTTATGGAGTTTTGACTGAATTTTGTGTTTTCTTTTGACAAAAAAAATATGATCGAAAGCCTAATGATACTATTCATAAAAAGTTCAAATCAATCAAATCGTTTATTTTTTGCCAACATGGGTAGGGGTATAGATGTTATACATGTTTTGGTAATGTTCTCCATGCTCTGCTGTCACTTGGGCATGCAAAATTTACACATACATTACAACCTACTATCAAAATAATAATCAAAATTGATTCAAAATATTGAACATGTAAATCTACCCGGAAAGATAAACAAAGAGTATATAAAATATTAATAATATGACTATCACATCCTTTATACCATTTCATCTACATACTTTTGTTGACACACGTGAAATGTAGATCAATTAACAAATTAATTTGCCATTCCGTCTGTCACAACGAGGTTGTAAGAGCGTAAAAGGAATGCTAATCAAAGCCTCCGCGGGATTGCAATTGTTTGTTTATTTTTAGCTTCATTTTCCCTTTAGAATAGATAGAACATTGTTTATTTAAATATATGGTTCTTCGTATCATTTAATCAGGTTGCTGTTAGTTTAAAATTATCACCAGCATTGTTCTCCTCCGAGTAAAGCCTATTTATAGTTCGACCTATTTTCTGCTCAGACTATTCACAGTGACATTAATTGTAAATTTTTGTACATCTACTTTAGTTATCAGTTTGTAATTTGTACACAATATTAGTTTTTGCCGTAGGTACACTATACCTAACTTTTAATTAATTCTCTTTCGGTACAATTTCCAAACCATAATTACCTTTATATCTTTAATGTTAAATTGTAATGATATCTTTACTTATTTATTTAGTTAATACTTCAAGCACATAAATGTACAGATGCGGACTTAATGCCATAGGCATTTTCTACCAGTCTACCTTTGGGTGATGCAGAGACAAACAGTCATGAAAAATGAGGAATAAATATTTTAAATATAAAGATACGCATAAACCTATTAAAACTATGAATATAATATATAACTAATTATTATATATAAATATAAGCACAAATAAATATACATACATATTATAAATATTACCGTTATATCTTTCATTTCGTTTCAATTCATGATAAAAGATAACGTCTCATATTTTTAGGCTCCTGTTTGCTTTGAAAACTCTATCTCTCGTCCATCTTAATTAACCATCACATACACTGTATTGTTCTACAATTAGGCTCCTATTCATACAAGTTATAATTAGCACAAATAATATTATTCTGGCCTCGACTAGCCTGTAGATCCGCCCACAGATTTTGAGACAAATGAAGACAGGACGGGTAGCCGAACTATAGTCGGAAGCAAGAAATATAGCTGTTATAGTAAACTCAACGTTGATTTTCAAGCAAGCTACGAGGTTTATATATAAATAAATGTACCTACATCTCTTCATGCTGATTTTTTTTTTTAGTTCCTTAGCCATTAATAACAGCCGCACAGGTCAATCAATCAGTTTAAGCTACGCTTGCCGCGGTTGGTCTGTGGATGGGTGACCATCTTTATATACCGAGACCCCTCCGTGCCTCGGAAAGTACGTTAAGCTGCTAGTCCCGACTGTCATTCGTGGATCTTTGACAGTCGTTATGGGTAGTCAGAAGCCCGAAAGTCTGACAACCAGTCTTACCAAGGTGTATCGTCTTACTAAGCAGCTGGGTTGTGGAGGTCAGATAGGCAGTCGCTCCATGTAAAATACAGGTATTGAGCTGCATCCGGTTAGACTGGAAGCCGACCCCAACATAGTTGGAAAAAGGCTAGGCAGATGCAGATGCAGCCATCAGTTAATTACTTTATTAATCTGTCAAGCTCCGCTAATGAGACACAATTGATTTTCTATAGTTTCGTCGCTAATGGGCGACGCGCCCTGCTTGACCGGTCAAAACAATTTTAATGCCCACGAGATATGGTGATTCCGATAGCCATTGGAAGCATTTTTAGGGTCAGATCAGTCTGCATTCTAATTGCCTAGCACGCTCGTTATCACAATTTCAGTGTCCTTATTTTAACAATTCAACAATATACACAATCAATGAACAAAGATCACAAAATTACCTTAAATTTATAGAAATAGCCAAATCAAATTAATAATGCAACGTGAAATCTCCAGCGCTAAATATTAACATTCCAAACAAAAAATGCGCTCTCCGCACGACCACTCGCAACGATATTATGCTTGTTTGGCGCCGATTCAAAATTTTTTTGGTATACTTGCATTAGTTTAAGAACTTATTTATTAAGGTAAAATAAAAAAGGTTTTTATTTTTTGCTTTTCAGTTTTTTCGGAGGTTTAATTTTTTTGTTAAAAAGTTTTATCAGAATATGTTTCTTTATTCAATATCTTTAGTATCTTCCAAGAAGGGACTATGTCCATCAAATCTGATAAAATTCATACATTAACTCACTCCCTCCCAATGGGGTTGGCAGAAATCACAGAACGACACCTGCTACGATCTTTACATACTCCTTTTGTGTCGTTTACGTTCATATCTGGTCATATATGCACGCCAGTTGCGAGTACTACGCATCTGAAATTACCTAAAGCGCGTTCACTGTCAGACTGCATAGAAAAGAAAGAGAAGCGCGATGTCACAACGCTTGTAATTTATTGCAAAATATGAAGCAATTAACTATTTACAAAACATATATTGTTTGGACTAAAAAATTAAAACACTAGTGCTTTAGTATGTTGCTTGTAGAATAATCTGACAAAAAATCATAATGATTGTACGTACTCGTATATTATTATGGTTTTTATTGTAAAATAGTAGATTGTACAACTAAGGCATAAAATTAGCTATTTTACCCCGAGACGTTTATATCCACGCGAGCCGCAGGCGAGGGTGGATAGTTAAGTCGAGGGGTAAAATGGCTCGTTTATGCCTGAGTTATACACTCTGCTTTTCACTTCGATTGCGAGAAAATGAAACAGGCATAAAGTACACAGTACATAATTAATCAAAAATGTTGCAAAGCGTAGCTAATTCCCGCCACCACAGATAATACCGCCACGAAACTTTTTAAAAGTTTTTTTTTTTTTATTTCAACATTTGTCATTCGACTTGGGTACTTCATATTGCCAAGTCATAAAATCGTTTCTTTGCGTTTTTAAATAATAAATGACAACTATTTTACCGGATTTTATTAAATTAACGATAGAAAACACGGAAGTGATATAAATTAAAGAAAATGAAATAAATCACGACTTTAATCTGCGAAGTTTTATTGTGCGTGTGGCTGTTGGGCCTGATTACCTTAGTCTCAGAAAAAAAAATTACTTTATGCACTAGAACATAAAAAGCGATTTTATGTCGCCTAAGCACGACATAAAGACGGACTTTTAGAGCATGAGAAGTGAAAACATATTTTTGCATTTGATAGCCCACTTCTTGAGGAAGGCTATAGGCTATTTAACATTATGCTAAGATCAAAAAGAAACGAGCAAAAAGAAAAATTCAGAAAGAGCATATATCCTGTAGAATATCATATATTTTTCTGACTTTGTTTGCTGTAGTCGATCATATGCGTGGTGGATTACGGCCCACTCCCTCTCACTGAGAGGAGGCCTGTGTCCCAGCAGTGGGAACATTATAGGCTGATTATGTTATGTATGTGTGATCATATACTTTTAGTGCTTCTAAAACGTGCATTTTTGCGTTTAGGTCCTGTAATCCCCTTATGAATATCACCAATAAGGTCACTATAAGTCCCCCTAGGACATCCCCTGGCATTTCCACTTAAATCTGCCTTGTATACATACTTTTTGTTAGTCGCCTTCTTTCATTCATCCTCTCAACATGACCAAACCATCTCAAAAAGAACGCGAATTTTAAAAATCAATACCCGTTGTTTATATTCAAAAGTTCGTGTCCTATTTTATCAACTCTCGTCTCGAAGCCTCGGCATCGGGTTTTTATTTATCTGCAGATAAATCTCATGTGTCTCGGGCCATGCGTACTAAAACCTTATTAAGGATTCAATAAAGACTCGTGTAATTCGAGTACCTACAATACGTTTTGTGGAGTGCCGCGACGTAATGTATGGATCTTGTTTAATCCTAACAGGTTGAGATTCTCTATAAGATGTGGGAATGAAATGTGAGAAGATTCGTTAAATAAGGTAATATTTTTGTGCAGTGTAGGTAATACAGGGTGAAATTGAATTCATGGGCAGCCTTTTCTCTTCATATACAGGGTTATTGGAAAAACACCAACAACCTCTTAAGAGGTCATTGTACTCATCAATATGAACAACTTTTACTATGGGACTAAACCTAAAATCGCGAAAAAAAAATCTGCTGTTTTTGCATTTGCGGTCACATAACTCGTCAAAATGTAGGGAAGAGTTGTTTTTATTTGCGATTTCAGGTTTGGTCCCATAGTAAAAGTTGTTCATAATGATGATTACAATAACCCCTTAAAAAGATGTCAATGAATTCAATTTCACCCTGTATATCTGGGGTTATGAAGAAATTTTGTGACAAAACTGAGTTAGTTGTAAAGTAATTGTCAGTTGCTTTGTAACATGCGAGATAATCGGTTAAGGTCTAGTGACTGCTAGACCAAGGAGGCTCAAAAAGTTTCTCGTGTAGTCCTATTGGAAGGAGTATGTTTAGCGGTGGCCAGAAAAACCTGTGATTAAAAGTTAGCAAGCCGGGAAGGTGAGCTGTGATGGCCCAGTAGTAATGGACATGACTTTTTTTATTTTTATGGATGGGAAATCATCAAATGACCCCTCCCGCTCTGGGTGGAGCGGAAGGGAGTGTCAGACTCTTACTGACTAAAACCCATCCGTGTTCCTTCCTTAGCCCTTTATGTTCCGGGGTAGCGGTAACCCTTTCGGACAATCCCGCACCCCCGGCAGGCTTCGGCCCTGGCAGGCCCCTTCCTTTATGCTGACATCTGTTTGAGGCGCGCGTGGAACACGTACGCGCCGTCCGGCACGGGCCTGGTCCTGATCGGACGGTGAGCTACCCATTACTCTCCGTCCGCAGGCCCGCGCCTACGGTGGCTGGGAGTCGTCACGCGGCTCCCGACGCCCGGAGCGTCTCCCGCGGCGGCTGGGGCGTGAGGCTCTCTCTCTCAGCCGTTCCGCCACCTCCTTCGCTAGCTTGACTGCTTCGCAGGTGACCCACTCCCTCTCACCGAAAGGAGGCCTGTGTCCCAGCAGTGGGAACATTATAGGCTGATTATGTTATGTGTTAAGCCGGGAATAAAACTTTTCATTCTAACAAAACATCTCAGCCACATAAAAATTGGTCCTTGGCGTGTTTCGAAATCAAATACGTACGTCTTTATCGCACTTCCTCAAAGGATAACCAGGTAATGTTTCACAGCGAATTTTATCCGGAATGATGTTCGTAACAGTACTTTACAGATATCGAGGTATTTATATTCGTAAAATTCTTCAAATTCATTCGTGAACGTAATATTGTTGAAGATAGGGTCTTAGTGTAACCGGAGCGATTCTACAAGCTGAATTCAAAACGCTCCAGTTTGGGTTTGAGATTATTGTTATACAATACCAAGTAGCATTTGGTTTGATGTGATAATGTCATTCAAGTGTGCATATAGTACATACGCCAGCACATCAAGCTACCCGAAACTGTCAAATTTTTCCAATCCACTTTGAACCTTATGTTTTAGCGATAAAGTTGAAAATCTATTAAAGAAATTTGACAGATTGCAGTAGCTTGATGTGATGGCATCTTTACCTTGACTAGGGGACGTAGTATTTATTGAATTATAGTTTTAATTTAAACAAGAAGAGCAGCATCGAATTGAGCCTGCTAAAAAAAGTCCACTGTTGGACATAAGCCTATCCCAAGCACCGCCACTTCGACCGGTTCTGCGTTTCTCGCATCCAGGATATTCCTGCAGCCTTCACCAGGCCACCTGTCCACCTCGTTGGTATTAAATCGCTCATCTGAATAAATTCGCTTGCAATCAAACCTCTCTTTACCCACAAACTTCGTCCCCATTGTATCATTTCGCGTTCCCTCCGCGCTTTACGGCCAGTCGAGACAATATTGCCTCCACTCTAGGATCTGCTAAATAAAAAAACTTTCGGCAAAGATGTTTTTTATGGGACACATTTTAAGTTGGAAGCTGAATATAGGACAAGAATAGATGTCCTTGAGTTCTGGTTTCTAAGTTGGAGAATATATTCTTCTTGGTTTAAAATGGAATGAGCACCTGTCTAGTGTCTACGAAGTAGGTCTCTCTCTCCTTTTAAATCCACCCAAAGGTGACTTTAAAAGATCGTTGTTGGCGATAAGGCCGCCCATTTTGTCACCCTATGTAAAATTTCTACATTCTTATCTATAATTTGTTTGGTGTACATAATAAAGAGTATTTTTATTCTTCTCTATTCTAGGTACCAAAACGTGGCTATGCCTCCAGAGTAAATTCATATACAGTGTGGCGATTACGTTATCATATTAATTGAAACCACTTATTCTACATCACGTATTTTAAATATACAAAGTTAATATTATTCATAACATTTAACATTCTAACCATAAAAATGAATCGCCGAAATGTATGTACGCGCATAACTTCCGAACGATTGCACCAAATTGGATAATTCTTTTTTTGTTGTGTTTTTTTTTTTTTTTTTTTAAGGGCATAGTGCATTTAATTTAAAAAACTAACAATCTTAAAATAATAATATGTACAAGTATATAAAAAGGGAGGGAAAATAATCAAAGGGCGTCAAAAAATTCGTCCGCATCACTGTCAACGGGAAACGTGCCCAAAAGGCTGGCAGCATTGCCACGTTGTATGGCAATGCTGATTCTTTGGCCAAAAAATAGGCCAGCCCTCTGGTCACGTGATGAGTCGACCAACCGCTTGGCGATGTCTTGGAATACTAAGTGGGCACTCGGGCCCCATGGCCCTAGTGTTTCAACCCCAAACGGCTCAAATATGTAAGTTCCAAAGAGATTGGAGTATTTGCGCCGTTTGAGGTTTTCCGCACCTGCAGCAGCCGCCCCAGCACAGCTTACCGTGCTTGGAAGATGGGATGGCGCAAGGGTGTCGACACACGTTGCATCCCACACCAAAGGCCTACCTACCTTCCAAGGCATTATGGTCATCCCGTCTGGTCTCTTACCATCGTCGCGTGCCAAACCATTGGGTTCTAAAACAGCTGGCACCCCAGCGGTGACAAGAGCACGACGGATGATGTCATTGATGCTGGCATGCCGTGCTATCCGGCCTGCGCTTTTACTGCAGGATAAGCCATGGTGTCCGAGGCAGTCGACACCTTCACCGCATTGGCAGCGATGCGGAGCCACGCAGGGGGCGCCCAGACGCAAACAAGTAGCGAGCCGGAAGGTGGTGTCACCCAGCAATGTGCCTATGTTGGGTGACGGTAGTGCCTGAAGCCAGAGACCCGACTCCCACTCACCCACAGCCAGTAGGCGGGCACGCTCAGCAGTATTGGTGGACGTATTAATAAGATTATTCCGTACCAACCTGCAGAGCGGCTCATCCCACTGCCTCTGGGAAGATAGGTTCGCGGGCCGATCTGTATCCGGGCAAGCCATTTTCCAGGCGTTCTCCGCGTCGGCCAAGCACGGCACTTCAGAGTCAACCAGGGAGGGGGCTAAAATCTTCCCGGTCAACTTTTCGGTGCTGTGGACAGAGGACAGGAACGCCGGTAAGCTAATACTGGTAATTTTGCGGACGCCGAGGCCACCAAAGCGGATGGGTAGTGTGGCTTGCAGCCACGCTCGGTCGTCCAAGGCCACATTTAGAATTGATGTTAAAGTGCTGCGAATAATTTGGTCAATTTTGTCCAAGAGGTGTGGCTGCTTCCATAAAGGGGAAGAGCGTAGAAAATACATAAAATTTGGGCCAAAACAACAGTATCTAATTAGGGTGAATGCCGAATGTAGATTAATTTTGGAGAGTCTGTCCGAAATGTCGTTGAACTTTTTAATTTTTTCTTCGATGAAAGGAGGAAAACTATCTTCCAAAATTGGGGAACCTAGGAGGTGCAGTGAGCTTTTTTCTAAAATTTTTATTTGTGGGGCTATTGCATTAAATTTCTCTAGGGTCAATTGTCTGTCGGTAATGTCAGAAAGGTAAATTTCGCATTTTGAGGGGTTAAGGTCCAAGCCAATAGATTTAAATTCCTGTTTGAGAAGTTGTAGGTCATTCAAAACGGTGTCTACATCACCTCCTAGCGTTCCATCATCTAGGTACCACACGTTGAATTTTGAATTTAGTTTCTGGATGATTGGATGAATAGCCAAGCTGAAAATGACAGGCCCGAGAGGGTCACCTTGTTGGCATCCTACTGCAGATTCCAAAACATTGTCCTTATATAATAATTTGGAAGGGTGTCTGTAACACTGCCACATGAAACCATAAATTTCGGGTAATTCCTTTTTGACTTCAGCCAACAAAGTGTCCCTGTTTACAGAATTAAAGGCGTTCTTCACGTCAACCTTGAGAATGACCTCACCTTTGTTCGATCTTATAAAAGTGGAAAGGGCATGAACGGCAGCCTCACAGCCCCCTTTTGAGCCAAAACCAAGCTGCAGGGGCTGAAACTTAGCTGTAAGCGATTGGCTATATAGCTTGCAGCATATTTTGGCTGCCGTACGCCTGTAAGTACAACCAACAGCGATGGGACGAATGCCGCCGTCCCTCTTGCGCAGGGCACATAGGTTGGCCCCGTACAAGACATCGACGACAGCCTCGTTCACACCGCCGGTGAGCATGAGGGTAATAAGGGCCGCAAGCTCCTTTAAAAGCGACTCACCAGCTTCCCCGGCGCCTGAACTCAGTAAATCCTTGAGATGTTGTGGAGTCAGGCCGTCGAGACCGCCGGCGGAACCATTTCGGAAAGAGCTCACGGCTGCCATTAACTGGGGGGCCGAAACATTTAGAAAGGTTGAATTTAGATCGGGAGGGTCGGGGGGGTCGGGGAAGGTGAGGCCATCCGCAGGCGCTGGGTGTTTACTCTCTAGAGCTGATAGCGTTTCTGGAGAGTAAGGCGCCACCACATCGCTGCTGAATAGTATCCTGGCCGCTCCCTTGATGTCACCTTCACTTAATTTTGATTCTACATGTGAACACAAGCTTTTTTGTGATTGGTTGTTAAATGCAGGTAATTTTGGATCTAAAATTAGGGTCGAATTGTTACAGTTGTCTTTAATTTGGTTTGTTAAGGATTTTTTAGTTGCTAAATTTTTCTGGACATGTAGAATCCTATAAGGGAAGGTCAGTAATTGCTCCCAGGCACTTTTTGAGTTCTCCTGGGTTGCAAGACGGAGACACCGCGACAAATTCAGTGCAACAGACCGTCTCGCGCCCCGGGGAACTCTCTTTAAAACCGGTGTAGAATTTTTGAATTTTGCTAGCGTTTGCCACAAGGTTTGGTCTGGAGTTGTTGATGTTGGGGATGTAGCTGGGGGGCACAAAGGTACACTAAGTGATTTGTGAATCTTGCCATAGTGTATCTTCAGCCCCCGTTCGCCTTTAAAAAAGCGTGCCTGTGAGCAATACGGGCATCTCACCAGCTGAACATCAAGCGATGTAGCAGGTTGACTTACACTGTTTCCGGCGTCGCTACAGCCGGCATTGAACATATATATATAAAAACGCGCTTAAATTTACAGTAAAACTTACCTAAAAATATAAAAATAAACTATATATACACGCACTCAAAAAAAATAAACTAAAAACACTATTTTCATTATTTACAATAATATAAAATGTCACACTGGAATTGTCAATTTTTTGACGACTGCGGCGCAGTCGCGCTCGGGGACTGGGGCGCTGCGCATGCAGGGCGCAGCCTTCACACCCGTTGCCTTGGCTGCAAGCGTCGCGTCAGGAACTCGGGATGACTTTTGCTTTTATACAATTAGCTGTTGCTCGGGACGTAGTCTGCGATCCAGGAGAAAAGTAACCTATGTCCTTCTCCAGGTCATGGTACTTTTATTTGTATTACTTTCGAGAACAATTAGACAAATAGAATGGTAGGTTTATTATATTTATTTCAAGTTATTTGGCCAAGATACTGCGATCGTCACATCTAGTACAATGCACCGAATCACCTTAAGATAACACCGTCACTAGTGTAATTATGATGCACCGAGTATTTTAAACACTATTTTAGTTACTTTTAAACAGGAAAAACATTAAAATTAAATATAAATTTGCGAAACCGATGTTGACGTTGGCCAGTGTTGCTAGCTTTTTTTTCTTTTGTTGTGTTCGGTATTTTCAGGACAAGGTTTGTTTGTATAAAAGAAAATTTCGGAAATTCTTTTTTTTTATTTCTATTTTTTGTAAAATTGTTTGTTTTATTTTTTTAACAGACTAATAACAACTTTTAATAACCACTGTACTGTTTAATGTGATAACCTAATCGCCACTCTGTATACGTAAATGTTTCAAAATTTGATAAATATGGATAATAGGATTTGATAGGCCCAACACACATTATAGCAATAGTCTTGGCTCGAAGGATCAAATCGGTCTTAGCAAGTATTAAAAATATTTTATGTTTTACTCCTGCATACTTACCTACTATTATATCCTTAACTAAAAATACAGCATCACTGTTTAAATAATCTTTCAAAAGCAATGATGTATAAAACTATTCAAAAGTATTGAAGCATGAAAAACTTTTCAGGAAAAAAATTCCCTATAATAAGTTTGACGTGTTTATAGAACACGGTTTCTTGGGCATCGGGTATTGGAACTTTTATGTGAAATATGTTGCGGCGGTGCGAGATATCTCACACTGAGGTACAAAGTATCATGGCAGAGCTCACGCTTGTCACTTGTGCAGTTAGTAGGTTTTATTGAACCATAATTTTGATGGCTAATTTCAACGATGACCTTTGTAGACCGTGTGAGTTGTGACGTAAAAAAATATGTTTAGCCGGTCAAAATTTTTATGATTTTAGATAAACCTCCTCAATAACAATATTGATAACCCTGAGTTATTGTCAAAATTTTATTTTAATGTGCCAAGTAAAACACTTCGTTTTAATCCACCCATACGTGTACCTCACACATCCTCGAATTATAGGCAGAACAGTTACATTGTGCGAGCAAGCAGAAATTTCAATGATATATGCAAGGAATATGATTTTTATCTATTCACAATTAGTGTGAATTCGGTCAAAAGGTGCTTAAGCCTCAAATTTTTCAAGTAGTGGTAGGTTATATTATTTGTTTTTGTTATTTTATTATTTATATTACTTCTTACTTTAATTTAGGCGGTGATTTTATTGTTTTTGTGCTCACACCATAAATAACTATTATACTATAACTATACGTGAGGATTTGTAATTGGCTTTTGGGTGACTATGGTTTCCTTTTTTGTTTGTTTTTATTAGCTGTTAGTCCTCCATGTAATAAAATAAATAAATAAAGATTGCATTGCACCTATTTTCTTTTTCGATATTGTTGAGTTCAGTCTAATTTTCAAACATTTTTACTAGAAGTTATTCAAGGAAGATGATGAATATTTTACAAGAGCTTGCCTAATGGATCGCTTCTTACCATTGAAACACGCTTTCTACACACCGCAATAATAATCATAATCATCATTCGCAAGTCACCTTCTGCCATTTTAGCCGTGTATTGATCAGGCAGGACCCAGGGGTCATAGTTTTTCCATAGTTCTTGGTAACCAGTCCACTTTAGCCACCCAAACCCATAGCCCAACTTTTTAATGTTCCATATCCTGCAATAGTCCTACACAAACCGGGGGTCATCCTTGGGTGCACTTGCATACTAGTGCATACAAGGATAATCGTCGGTTGGTGCAGCATTTCATAAAAATTTCCTAAGGGGCCTCTGCGAGTTGGCTTCGGCCCGTCGTACGCCCGTAAAGGCCGGCCGTAAAGAACCGGGACCCCATGGTCCCGAGATATATAAAATCGTAATCATAAATCATTATTTAAACTCATCATTATAATTATTACTGGCACCTGGTTAATAAAATGCACGATCTGAAATAGAGAAAGGTGTCTGAGGTGGGAGGGTCCAGAGTTACAGATCCCCGACTCTCTTAGATAAGACATGTAAATGCACAAAATATTTACGACTCTCTTCATATAAAGGGTTATTGGAAAAACACCAACAACGCGAAGGGCGGGCGTTTTGGGGGACTGTCTTTTGTAATTTTGACGTTCGAAAAGTGCTGATTTTCAGCCTAGTTTGAATAAATGACTTTTGATTTGATTTGATTTGAACAACCTCTTAAGAGGTCATTGTACTCATCAATATGAACAACTTTTACTATAGGACCAAACCTGAATTTGCGAAAAAAAACTAGCTGTTCCCTACATAAAATGTTCGTATGACTCGCCAAAATGTAGGAAACAGCTGATTTTTTTTCGCGATTCTAGGTTGTGGAGGTCAAATAGGCAGTCGCTCCATGTAAAATACAGGTATTCAGCTGCATCCGGTTAGACTGGAAGCCGACCCCAACATAGTTGGGAAAAGGCTAGGCAGATGATGATGGATCACTAAAAATATTACCTATAAAATGTTTTGAACTTCCATATTTTTACGAGACCTTAACACAAATTAGGTACCTACTTACCTTCCAACATAATACAAGCAAAGATTTTCCGTTCGGCCGAGCGCTCTTTCCTGAAATAGCCTCAAACTAAAATAGAAGTCCAATACCAGGCTCCGAGTGGCTCTCGATCAGGTAACGACACATGTATTGACCTGCATCGCTGTCTACCTCCATTTCTGTTTCTATTGTTATTTCAACGAGGAATCCGATTGGGTCGTGTCCCGATACAATATCGAAGCAAAGTGTGAAATGCTCTGATCAAATAGATCTTTGCTATACAAATAATAAGATCGTATATTTTGCGGAAAATAAAGCTGTTCTTTTGTTTTTTGGGTTTTTCTGAGATTCAAGACAATAGTCGACTCTTTTGCATAATGCATAATCAGCCTATAATGCTCCCACTGCTGGGACAAAGGCCTCCTCTCTTCAAAAGGGAGTGGGCTATAATTTACCACGTTGGTCCAGTGCGGGTTGGTAGATGTCACATATTGTCTTCGAATTTTTGGTTCAAGTTTTTTTTATGTGTCGTTGTGCATATCAACCTTAAGTTTATTGAGAGACGTATAATTTGTCTGTCACCATTAGCCTTTTGCTTAATTAATTCAACAACGATTTTAATAAACGTTTTGTCAGACTACCAATTGGAAATGCTGTCCTTAAATAATAACTAAATTAACACTACGTAGGTACACATATATAATCGATAATGTGACATACAAATAGTTGTTGGTATTGAATAGTGCAATTAATTTAAAGAAGGTTGGTAAAAGGCGTCTTACTTGAGGAACAGTTTTATGTAAAAGGATTTTTATTTATTTTTGCACTTGCGGAGTAACGATTCTGCATAACTGGATTATTTTTTGAAGATATAAAAGGTGGAGGAGACAAGGATCAGTATCAGTCTTGTGTCAGACGTAGTCACTACAACAATACTACAAAATGTTTGTGAAGGTAAATTATATTTTGGATTATATTTTATTTTTCTGTTAAATGTAGCACTTGTTGCACCAAATAATTTAAAACAGCTTTTTAGGTTGCATTGCAAATAATACTTGAAAGATTAAATTATTTTTTCGTCACGTAAAAATCAATCATCAGTAGTTTTTAAATGACAATATTTTTCAACATCATGACCTCAAAATAACAACCTCATTCTTGCAGTTCGTCGCACTCTTCGCCTTGATGGCCGTCGCCAACGCTAGCGACCTGTCCAGCTTCTCATACGGCGTGGCTGATCCCTTCACCGGAGACTTCAAGCAGCAGATCGAGAACCGCGTGGGCGACAACGTGCAGGGTCAGTACTCTCTGCTGGAGTCTGACGGCACCCGCCGCACTGTGGACTACGCCGCCGGCGCCGGAGGTTTCAACGCCGTCGTACGCAAGGACCCTGCTCTCATCGCTGCCGCTCCTGCCATCTCTTACGCTGCACCTGCCATATCCTACGCTGCTCCCGCCATCGCTGCTCCCGCCATCGCTGCTCCCGCCATCTCTTACGCCTCCCCCTATGGCTTTGCCAAATTCGGCGCTATCGGATACGGAGCTCCCCTCTCTTATGGCCGTTACTACTAGATACCACAAATCGAACCGTTTGTAAATAAAAAGTTTATGGAGTTTTAACCTAAAATTGTGTTATATTTTAAAAACCTTTCTTAGTCCCAAAATAGAGTTTGTGCTCAACACCTTATTCACTTTGCTATCTTTTCGATTATTACGATTCCTTTTCCTTTTTATAAATTTTCTTTATCGTCCAGTACTAAACTTACTTTAGTTTTCTTTTCGTTAGTAGCCTTTATAACTTTTGTAATAAGCGTGGCAGTGCTGCTCAAACTTTCACACGAAAACTTTTACAAGCCGAAAAAAACTGACTGTACATATACAATAGCACATGCAGATAGGTATAAGGCAAGCAAGCATCATGTGCAGTGAAAGATGTTTTATTAACTAGACTACGATACGCGTGCAACGTCGACGTTTTCCTGCATTTTGTATTTCTATTCCACTTTTCTTGACGGGTGTGCGACTTGCTGGCACAATGTGAAATATAAAACGTTCTTGTTTTTCTGTCAGAGATTTTATATTCAGAAATATTTCTGGACATTTCTGCTTGGTGCATAATTATGTGCTCATCAAAATCCTGGCGAACAAAGGCTTTCATAAGACATCATTTTAGTAAAGAAAGAAAGAAAGAAAAAGTATTTATTGCGACTCGTATAGGAAGATCACAAACTGAACTAAAAAGTAGAAAAAAAAAAGTCGGGTTGCACTCCGGGAGTGCCGGCAGAAGTGAAAACTTGTATATTAACGTTGAAATAAATCAACTATTAATTGAATTAATACAACTCATTTTTTTTCGTTATATCTTCGTAATTTTTTTCATTAATAGATGCACTTTGTTCAATTTCCATATTTTATACACTTTATATTTTTACGAATACCTAAACAGCAGTGTGGCCACTACACAGACGGTCGAGCCATCAGCTGTCTGTCTGTCTGTCTGCCTGCCTGCCTGTCTGTCTGTCTGTCTGCCTGCCTGCCTGCCTGTCTGTCTGTCTGCCTGCCTGCCTGCCTGTCTGTCTGTCTATCTGTCTGTCCTTCCGTCTGTCTGTCTGTCAGTCCGTCTGTCCGTCTGTCCGTCCGTCCGTCCGTCCGTCCATCCGTCCGTCCGCCCGCCCGTCCGTCCATCCATCCATCCGTCTCTGTTGCTAAAGTTCACCCTTACAGCTTTCTTTATGTTTCTTTAAAAGACAACATTTCCAGATTTTAGAACAAAACCCAATACTTATCACGTTAGTATAAATAATATATCTCGTTAAAAATTTCATACAAGCAAAAATACTAAACAAAGAAAATATGAGAGCAGCCAAGATAAATGCAGCAAAAACCTCGGAGACAAAATATTACAGCCACGTCTAACCGTCAAAACTTGACACGAAATCACCCTTATCGCCCTCCCCAGGAGTACAGCTGCACAAACATTCTGAAGTTCCAAGTGATCGTACCGCTGATAATGCTGTTAATTTACTAGATGACATACTACACTGTGTACATGTTTACTGGAATTATGGAGGTGTAGATCGAGTTACTGATGAAAAAATAAAAGATATTGGAGATATTTTTGGGGGAGGTTTTGATGAACGAGTCTTATAACCTCTCAATGGCATTATACTTACAAGATAAGTGCATCGTTTACTGTCTTTCTTTTTCTTGCTTTAAAGACCAAAAATCTACTCATAAACACGAGGGATGCGCGTACCAAAAGACCATAAGCTGGTCTGCGACATCAAACACCAGATAACATTAATATTCCGCTCAGCAGTATATTTTTGACATTGCTTTTCGTTTTCTTGACGATTTAATAAGAAAAGGAATCTATGAAAATTCTCATACGATGTGTGAATAAAGAATAAAGGCAATATATATTTTTATTAGCACTTATCTTAATGACGAGATTCCGAGAGGTAGAGGCCATTTGCATAATTTCTCTAGCATTTTTATTAATATTGCCGGGACTCGAAAGTATTTCGTTCAATTTATTTTCATAACCGTTTTAATTGTGGCGCAACCAGCGTCGTTTGCTAATGCTCTCTGATAAATTGTGATAAAGGTTTTAAGATTTTGTCGTTTCAAGTAACTCTAAACGTTGTTAAAAAAGACCGGTGAGTGAACTATCAAGTAATTTTATACATACTGTGGAGATCCTATTAGAACGATAGGATTTCAAGATTTTGGCAATAATGTTAGGCTACACGTAAAAATATTACATGCAATGTATTTTGTTAAATCCTCAATTAGATTTACGCAATTTGTAGACAGTAAGACAGTTACTATAAGTATTTTATCAGGCGTTAAACTTTCTGTCCTTGAATTACTTTTCAATGTCAAGTGGGTCAAAAATAAAAGGTGGATCACTGCGTGCTACATCCTGAGTTTTTTAATTCCCAAAATTCCTAAGACGTTCCTCCAGTTTTTATACATGGTCCATACGAACCGGATTATTATTATCTACGCCAGAACAAAGTGGAATAAGCTGGAATTGGATATTCTGGAAATTGGATATTGAATGAGTACCGGAGTGACGAGGTGACGAACACGTTTTTGGAAGAAAAGTGGATCGGACATTAAGTGAAATAAAACAAGAAGCGTTTAAGCATTATAATATTAATTATATTCACCCAACACTCATAAATATTAAATCAGGTAAAATTAAATATAGGAATTAAGTAAGTCTTGATAATAAGAACTTAAAGAAGGTTAGTAACATATTTTTGTATTACATTTACAAAGTTATATATAATTACTTGTTTTTATTTGATTGTGTATATTTTTACAAGGAATTATTTACAGAGCATTAGGTTAATTATCCACAGTTGTAAAATATAGTTAGCACGTACTTAAAATACAGTACAGTAGTGTTATTGTTAACCTACATTAGTTAGCTATTTATTTTCGTTATACAACTATTATTTTCTAATTTAAACCTTTAAAATTAATTGTTGCTTTGTAAACCTTATAACAGGCAGTTAATTAATTTGTTTGTTACGTTATTTCTTTGGAATAAATAAACCTTACTTACATACTTTCCTACGGTAGTTATATTATTATTTGCAGTGATACAACTTAAAAGTCAAACTTGTACAATTAATATATTGGGCTAGTTTTTGCTGACAGTCTCATTAGTCACTACGATAGGTATTTTTGTTACAAACAGTTTCGTTATTTAATATTATAATTGTATAATTACAGGTCTACGACACTTTCCATTCAAAATGACTGATATTAAAGAACTTAAAAAGAAGCGAAGCAGTTATAAAGGAAGATTAACAGTATTTGGAACCTATTTAAGTACTCTAAAAGATTCCGAGATAACCCCCTTTCAGGTAATGGAGTTGCAATTGCGAGTCACCAAATTGGATGATCTTTTTAATGAATTTAACGAGGTTCAATTGAAATTAGAATGCTTGTGTGATAATGTTGATGCTGAGACACTTGAAAGAACCACAATTGAATCTCAATATTATGGGTTAGTAGCTAAAGCTAAAATTATGTTAGGTAACTTTTCAAAATCTGAGCAAGATGAAGTAAAATCGAATTGCAGTAATGGTAAGCGTCAGTTCGTCAAGTTGCCTACAATTCAATTACCCAAATTCACAGGATCATATGATAATTGGCTCGAATTTCGCGATACCTTCGCAAGTCTCATTCATGGCAATGACGATATAGACGAGATTAATAAATTCCATTACCTCAGGTCATCTTTAGCTGAATCTGCTGCTGTCGTGATCCAGTCAATTGAGTTTTCTGCTCAAAACTACAATGTGGCATGGGAGCTTCTTTGTGAGCGATTCGATAATGAAAGATTATTGATTGAGAATCACGTTACGGCGTTATTCAATGTCGATTCGATCACTAAGGAGTCCTCAACTGCATTAAAAGGTATTGTAGACAATGTAAACAAAAATATCAGAGCGTTAAAAACATTAGGTGAACCTGTTCATAGTTGGGACACATTACTCATCCATATTATTCGACAAAAACTCGATACTACAACATTCCGAGAATGGGAGGAATACAAAGGGCGTCTCGATAAATCTAAACGAATCACTTTTGATCAGTTCATTGAATTTTTGCGTAATCGCGCTGATTTAATAGAAACACTGGAAAAGTCACGTCATTCTACAACTAACATAAAACATAACACTAAAATAAAAGCCTTGGTTTCAACACAAAACACTAGTAGTTCTTCATCACATAGTTGTCCAAAATGTAAAAGCGATCACAACCTTAATTCATGTCCACAGTTTCTATCATTAAGCGTCAACGATAGAATGTCTTTACTACCTAGCTATAAGGTATGTTATAATTGTTTGCGTCACGGTCACTATCCCAATAATTGCAAGAAACCTGGGTGTAAAATATGTAAACGCAAGCACCATACGCTTATTCATAACACAGATTTCAAACCAAAACCTGTTTCAAGCAAATCAACTGATGGTACGACCGATAAGGCTAAGGTTGAGTCATCCACCACTGTCGACGCAAACAATAGTCACGTTGCACTCTCAGCTAATATCTCTGCGCATTCGCATACGTGCAGCACAGGCGACATTCTACTATCAACTGCGTTAGTTAGGTGCTACGATGTCAATAATAAAGAACACATCGCTCGCGCTCTTCTCGATTCTGGTAGTTCGTCGTGTTTAATGACAGAGAATTTATTTAATAAGCTAAATCTGCCCCATTTGAACACAGACAAATCTATACAAGGCATAAATAAGTCTATATCGCATGTGGAGAAAATGTGTCGTGTGCATATTAAATCGTTGCATGAATCGTACGCTAATGAATTATTATGTTTTGTCTTACCCACAATAACTGATAACGTTCCCGCTAGGCAGGTACATGTGAATATACCGTCAAATATTCAATTAGCTGATCCGCATTTCCACACACCGTCTTCTATTGACATTATTATAGGAGCAGACGTATTCTGGAGTTTATTAGGATCTGATAAGATTTTACTAGGTGAGGGGAAACCAACACTTTATCAAACTAGACTTGGTTGGCTAGTTTGCGGCCCAATTAACGGCGGCTGTAGTAATAATTCATCTCAACCTTCATCAATTAAATGTAATTTTACTAATGTCAACGATTATTATGAAAGTTCTTCCAGTTCGATTGAGTTAGATGACATTCGAAACCAATTGTCGCGTTTCTGGCAGCTCGAAGAAGTTTGTCATGAGTCATCAACTTATTCAGCTGAGGAGAAGATGTGCGAAGAACACTTTATAAAAAACACAACGCGTTTGGCAGATGGCCGATTTAGCGTTAAAATACCGTTGAAGGAATCTTCAAATAATTTAGGCGATTCGTATCATCGTGCGAAACGATGTTTTCTGTCACTGGAGCGCAGAAATCTCAGCCAACCCTCACTCGATAAAATGTACAAAGATTTCATGACTGAGTACATTTCTTTAGGCCATATGTCCGAGTGTAATATTCATGAAGATCAGCGTTCATATTTTATTCCTCATCACGGAGTACTGCGCGAGAGTAGTAGTACAACCAAATTACGGGTAGTTTTTAATGCTAGTGCACCCACCACCTCTGGTCTTTCATTAAATACAATACAGATGGTGGGGCCTACCGTCCAGGACGATCTGACTGCAATCCTTCTTAGATTTAGAATGCATAAGTACGTCCTCTCTGCTGACGTAGAGAAAATGTACAGGCAGGTGTCTGTACATCCTTCAGATAGGCACCTGCAGCAAATTGTTTGGCGTGATGATGCTTCTAGTCCTCTCAAAGCCTACCAGTTGAATACTGTAACTTACGGTACGGCTAGTGCACCGTTTCTCGCTACTAGGTGCCTCAAACAGGTCGGCCTTGAATGTCAGGATCAAAAGGTCGCAGCAGTTATCCTTCATGATTTTTACGTGGATGACCTTTTGACCGGTGCAGACGTGTTTGAGGAGGCTCAAATGTTGCGTCATGAGGTGACTGATGCTCTTGCTTCTGCTTGCATGCCTTTAAGGAAGTGGAAATCTAATGAACCCAGTTTAATTTTAGAACCATCTGGTGATTCAAAGTTTGATTTCCACAAGGAAAGTGATGTTGTCAATAAAACACTTGGCCTTAGTTGGCAAACTGACACAGATGATTTGTGTTTTCCTATAAATGTTCCTGAATGTATAGAAAATACTAAGCGTGGCATGTTAGCAGTAATCGCACGAATATTTGATCCTTTAGGTTTATTAGCACCGTGTGTCGTGAGCATGAAGATGTTGCTTCAGAAACTTTGGCTGGACGGGTTAAAGTGGGATGACCAGTTACCACCTGAGGTTGTAACAATATGGTCGAGCATAATTAAAGCCTTGCCTTGCCTTCATAGCTTACGTGTTTCACGTCGTGTGGTCTGTGACTCATACAAACAGGTTGAATTTCATATTTTCACGGACGCTTCGGAGCGAGCTTACGGCGCTTGTTTGTATATTCGCAGTATCAATGAGCAGGGTAAAGTTGACGTGCGGTTGTTAATGGCTAAAAGTCGTGTCACTCCGATTAAACCACTAACAATACCGCGACTTGAGCTCTGTGCTGCTGTGCTTGGTGCACGTTTATATCAAAAGGTTTCTAGTTCCCTTCACATTAAACCACTTAGTGTAGTTTTTTGGACAGACTCCATGATAGTTCTGGGTTGGTTAAAAATGTTACCTATTAAATTAAATACTTTTGTTCGCAACCGTGTTGCCGAGGTATTAGAATTATCCGTTGCAGGCTCCTGGAGACATGTGTCAACCCACGATAATCCAGCTGATTTAATAACCCGCGGAGCGGAACCTACCGCTATGCAATCACTGAATTTGTGGTGGTTCGGTCCATGTTTCCTAAAGTATGAAAGTGCTACATGGCCACATCCTGTTGAGAATCCAGGAATCTTACCAGACCTTAAGTCTAGTATTTTAATTAATTTAGCCCATGATCATGCTAACGAAGATTTATTTAAAGCATTCATCGAGTTTAATCGTTTTTCCAATTTTTCTAGATTACAGCGTTCTATTTGTTACGTTTTTCGTTTTATTAATGCATGTAGAAGGCGTTCAATAAATACTTCCTATTTAAATGCTCAAGAATTACAAAATTCGTTAAACTTTATTATTATTCATTCTCAAAGGGAGTCTTTTCCTGAATACAACTTACTACTAAATAATAAAAAGTTACCTTATAAAAATCAATTATTAAGCTTAAATGCGTTTCTAGATGAAAATAAAATTATTCGCATAGGTGGTAGATTACACAATTCCGAATATTCATTTGAAAAGAAACACCCAATATTATTACAGTCCACTCATCACTTTGTGAAACTTTTATTTAGATTTGAGCATATCAGATTAATGCATGCAGGTCCCCAGTTATTACTAAGTACAATTAGAGAGACTTACTGGCCACTGGGTGGTCGCAATTTAGCCAGAGCCTGTTATCGTCAGTGCGTTCGATGTCAGCGTCTAAAACCACAGGCTATTGTCCCTCAGATGGGTAATCTTCCATTGAGCAGACTCTCACCAGCCGACTTTCCTTTTCAAAGCGTAGGAGTTGACTACGCAGGCCCTATAACCTCGTCTAGTCGTCAAGGTCGTGGATGTAGATTGGTAAAGGTATACATCGTTATTTTCGTGTGCTTCACTACAAAGGCCATTCATTTAGAGTTGGTGAGTGACTTGACGAGCAGTAATTATTTACAGGTTTTGCGCCGGTTTATGTCTCGAAGAGGAAAACCTCTCAACATCTACTCCGATAACGGAACGTCGTTTGTAGGAGCTTACAATGAGATAGCTAATTTTTTTAAACGCAATTGTGACTCCATAACTGATAGTGCGGCTCAAGATGGTATTAAATTTCACTTTATTCCTGCTTACGCTCCACATTTTGGCGGTCTTTGGGAGGCGGGTGTCAAATCGACCAAATTTCATTTGTTGCGAGTGTTGGGCAATTGTCATCTTACATACGAGGAGCTTAACTCCGTTTTAGTTCAAATTGAAGGAATCTTAAACTCTCGGCCGCTCACACCATTATCGTCGAATCCAGAAGACTTGTTGCCTCTCACTCCAGGTCATTTCTTAATTGGACGACCTCTCACGTCTCTTCCTGTTAAGGATATCCGGGACTACTCCACTCATCACTTGATGCGCCATCAACGCATTGAGCAGCTACGGCAGCATTTCTGGTCAAGATGGAGCAAGGAATATGTCTCCGAGCTTCAGCAGCGAGTAAAGTGGCGTACCGGCAACGACAGCCTGAACCTGGACTCCCTCGTTCTCATAAAGGAGGATAACCAACCACCGATGAAGTGGAAGCTGGGCCGCGTTGTTGGTCTTCATCCTGGCACAGATGGCATAAGCAGAGTTGCCGACATCAGGACTCAAAATGGGACTATCAGACGAGCATTCTCTAAAATTTGCCCGTTATTGGAAGACAACTGTTGAAAGGCGAGCTTTCAACGGCCGGGGGCATGTTAAATCCTCAATTAGATTTACGCAATTTGTAGACAGTAAGACAGTTACTATAAGTATTTTATCAGGCGTTAAACTTTCTGTCCTTGAATTACTTTTCAATGTCAAGTGGGTCAAAAATAAAAGGTGGATCACTGCGTGCTACATCCTGAGTTTTTTAATTCCCAAAATTCCTAAGACGTTCCTCCAGTTTTTATACATATTTATTTTTTTAGTTAACCAACGATTGAATACACAGGTTGTATGCTAAAAGTAACATGCAAAAATGTAAGTGCAATAGTGCAACAATCACTTAAAGGTAAACTCTGCATGCATAAAGAAGTTGTACAATTTATAAATAATATGTCTAACAGATGTTAAAGAGAAACAACAAATTAGAGGATTCTAGACAGTAGGAAAGCAAAACAAAACGGCTATTTTAAATAAAATTATTCGTCGTCACGTCAACAGAAAAGTAAGACCAGACATTGAGTTCGCTATTACGGTATGCAAATATAATAATTTATTTAAATTTCTACAAAAACTAGTTTGTATAAAACTAATAGATGGCGCGTCCCACCGTACTCCGTTAGCCAATTCATTAATATTTTATCTCACTTTGCTAGAATTTCTTCAATTTTCATCTCATTGTGTCGCTAGAGTAATAACAGAATAAATTTTCCTTTCGCAATCAAAATATAATTGGTTTTTAATTCCCCAGTATCAACTGTTTTATGAGCAGGGTTCTACTGTATGAAGTCCAATTTTAACGTAAAAATATGCCTTTAGAATTTCCCTCAGTTTAATTAAAATAGTCTGCGTATAATTCACATGTATGTATTATTTTGAGAGTTTAATATTGAAATGTCAACATTATAATTGTGTGCAATTTAAACAGTTTAGTATAATATTAATTAATGTGTTTCATACCTACGTAAATTGGTTTTCCACCATTTATATTTCGAGAGCATTTAATTCTAACTGATTTATTATGCCGCGCCTACACGCACGTCCGATTTTTATCGCTTCACCGATATAAATGACATCTAATTACCCCCACCTCTCGTCCCATCCTCCCATCGCACGCAACTACCCTCCGAAAATCCATCCCAAATCGTTAAACCTTAAAAGAGGTTGATCAATAATTTAATGAGCGATGATTGATGAGTTTATCGATTCAATTCCTAATCATCAAACTGCGCGCCAGTTAGACGGTCAAAATGTTAGTTTAGGATACAAGGATCAATCAATGTTTACTAAGTTACTTCTTGGTATCTTAACTATTAGCATATTGAAATTTTCATGAGATTCGGTAGAGGTTATGATTGAGTTTAGCTACTAAGTTGGTAATTGAATGCTGTCATTTTGGAGGGTTAGTCTAAACAAAGGAAAGCTCTAATAACGTAAGACTGGGTAGGTACACCTACATTTTGCTGATTTATACCGTCACAGAATATTATTAAAGGATGTTTTTTTTATTCCTGCGTTACAGTAAACTTTGATTGCTTGATTGGATTTCCTATGATGTAACTATCGAACATTGCTGCGGCAAATGCTACTCATTTACTCGATGACAATAGTTGGACATCATTTTTGTTGAGCATATTTAATTAGAAAATGGAAAGAAAGTAGGGAGGAACATTGATCAGGCAGGGGTCATAGTTTTTTCATAGTTCTTGGTAACCAGTCCACTTTAGCCACCCAAACCCATAGTCCAACTTTTTATTTTTCCATATACTGCAATAGTCCTACACGAACAAGGGGTTATCCTTGGGTGCACTTGCATAGTGCATACAGGGATAATCGTCGGTTGGTGCCACATTTCATTAAAATTTCCTAAGGGGCCCCTGCAAGTTGGCTTCGGCCACTCAGACGCCTTCCAAAGGACCGGGACCCCATGGTCCCGAGGTGTTTAAAATCAAACATAATAATATTTAATTACGTTCTGGATTCCTGGATCGAAAGACCACGAAGGCGTCAGTTTTTTTTAGAATAAATTAGAATAGTCGTAAAGAAGCGTACCAACAAATGACATCAACTGTCATTTATAAGCCAAGTAGCGACCCGACTTGACAAAACATCCTAATGTCTTCATTATCATGTAAGTTATAAAAATAAACGTTCCGGAATAAATTCTCAATTATTTTTTTTATTGCTGAATGGGCCTTCCCTTGACTTCGATCACGTCTGACGGAAAGCGATGGACGAGGTCCATGATAGAGCGAGCGTGCCCAGAAGATGCCTAAGGCACTGGAACTCCCATACTTCGACGAAACACAGCAGGCTGCTTGACGCCGGACTCCGGTGGGACGATGGTCGCAAATCAGGCGGGCGACGCAATTGAAGAATTGACCAGTCAAATTAGGTGTTGGGCATGACTGTCCAGGATGTGCCGAGTGTTCGGTTCAGTTGAGTAACTGACGGAACTAACTGCGCTACACAAGAAGGCTTCTTCATGCATCCGATCCGATTTATGTATGAATGTTTTATTTATTCACATTTCTATCTAAAATAAGTAATTAACTAATTAATATGGTGAAAATTGCATCAAAATCTGTTTCGTCGCTTAGAAGAACAACGCGGTCACATATACAGAAAAGAATAGCGACTTTAATGATATTACTATGTATTTATCGCAGAGAAGAGAGAAATAAATGTATTTTCTTTCTTTCTTTAACAAAAAGATAATGTTGCAGTGATATAGTTATATCCCTAGGGATATAAAGCTATGTACCGTAACAGAGATGTATGAAAGCGGTTCATAACTATCTTACTAGACCAATGTAGTGAAATAATTAGAAGTTTCTATTTTCTTTGATATGCATTTGCACAACTAGTTACTCATTTTAAATACGAGTACAACGGTCCAATCAAACAACTTTTTGAAGTGAAACTTCTTTAGGCGCGCTTGACTTGGGGAGTAAACTGGCGAATGCGTTACGAAAACGTGTGATCGGGCGAGTAGGGAAGGTACGTAAAAAATAGCTGGAAATACCTGGTGTAAAAACCCGGTCCCGGTCGCATGAATATGCGACCGGGTTTTTACACCAGGTATTTGCTTCCAAGTACGCACATCAGGTACCGACTCAAAATACTTGCAAGACTATAAAGTGTCTTATACGGCTACTCGCTCAAATACGTAGGTACTCAACCGCGTTAGTTTTCGCAAATGCGATCATGCTCCTTATCAGTAAGAGTCTACGGAACAATTTCGTATGCAAGTAATTTTTACCGACTTCACAAAAAGGAGGAGGTACGGTCAGCATCAAAAGTTGATTAACACTTCATTTTTTTTAATCTTAGTTATTGAGCAAAATATTTGTTCAAAATTGCAGCAGAAGATTTTTTTTTACAATATATACTCTTGTCTATTATGTGAAACGCTAAAAATCAGTTTATTGAAAAAAGTGGTTGTCAATTTAATAACATGTAAAAATGGTAGCGTTAATCGACTTTTGATGCTGACTGTACTATGTTCGGCTGTTTGTATGTTTTTGAAGGGAAACTTCTTTACGCGCGCTTGACTTGGGGAGTAAACTGGCGAACGCGTTACGAAAAGTGTGATCGGGCGAGGTGAACGGGAGTTGAGTGGGGGATATAAGCAAGACAAAGCAGTGCGCGCGTACATTTTCTTTCTCTCTTCCTCTCATAGCCAAATACGTATGAAGTTTTTTTTCTTTTGCTTATACCTCGAAAATGGTGCGTCCTATCGCAAAAATAATGAAAATTTCGACCCCCTTTATAAAACTCATAAGCTCCTAAAACTCAACATGTAGGTAATCATTTTTCATATTTTCCATACAAAAAGTGAAAAGTTCCTTAAAAAACACGCCAACGCCGCCCCCTCCGCGCCTGCGGCTCTAAAAAACAATACACGGGGTTAGGGCAAATAAGTACAGACACCAGCACATCAACCTACTACAATCTGTCAGATTTCTTTAATAGATTTTCAACTTTATTACTACAGAATAAGGTTCAAAGTTGATTGGGAAAATTTGACAGTTTCGGGTAGGTTGATGTGCTGGCGTCTGTACCACGTGTCGACGAGTCGCGATTGTCAAATTCGATTTTTGTTGTGTCAAAATAATTTACGTGAAACTTCTTTACGCACACTTGACTTGGAGAGTAAGCTGGCGAACGCGTGACGTAAGCGTTACGAAAAGTGTGATCGGGCAAGTAGGGAAGGTACGTATTTACTCGACCAGGTTTTTGCTTCCAAGTACGCACACCAGGTACCGACTCAAAATACTTGCAAGACTATAAAGTACCTTATACGGCTACTCGCTCAAATACGTAGGTACTCAACCGCGTTAGTTTTCGCAAATGCGATCATGCTCCTTATCAGTAAGAGTCTACGGAACAATTTCGTATGCAAGTATTTTTTAATTTAATGGTTTGCAAGTATTTATTTGTAAACGCGATTTTGCTCCTTATTTATAGGAAGTCATTGATCAATTTCCTATGCAAGTAGTTTTACTTCCAACGGGGCTTTTGAATACGCGATTGTACTTCTTATCTGTATGAAGTTATGGATCAATTTTCTATGCAGATAGAAAATATTTGAAAGTATCTCGCTCCGTCATGCCTCGACGCTCGAGTACGTAGGTACTCAAATAGTTCAACAACCGCGTTTATTTTCGCAAATGCGATCATGCTCCTTATCAGTAAGAGCACAGAATACTTAATAGTAATACGTACAGAAAGGACAATCCCTTCCTCGCCCTCATATCAGATACCGCACCTCACCCCGCACTTCGAGGTATTCGTCGCCGACTCTTTAGCAAGGGCGCTCGCGAACCGCAGCGCTGTATTGCTGACACGAAAAGTTTTATTTGAGTTTTAATCACGATGGTTGGATATTGTAATGCTTTTCCGAATTCGTATTTACATAAACTGCTTGTAAGATTTCGCATTTTTAATAACATGCGATTTAATAACCGATTATTTACAGACAAGTCATTTAAACTAAACTATTTTAGTGTTTTTATTTCATTACGAACCCGACTATATAAATAAACAATTGAACTACATGGTCACTTCATAATAATGCACACGTTCGGGCAGCGCCGCCGCCGTTCGGTTCCCCGGCACAAATTGCTTACCGCGCCATTTTTTTTACGCTACTAGATTTCACGCACACATTTGCACGTATACAAACGTCATTTGTTTATGTAGTAGTACTAGGTAATTATTTTGCGAGTGTTGTATGGAGTGTCCGAGGTGTGGTAAGACTCTTACCACACCTCGGACACTCCATACAATTCCGTAAGAGTCTACGGAACAATTTCGTATGCAAGTATTTTTACTTTAATGGTTTGTAAATGTATTTATTTGTAAACGCGATTGTGCTCCTTATTTATAGGAATTCACGGGTCAATTTCCTATGCAAGTACTTTTTACTTCCAACAGGGCTTTTGTTTGATTACGCGATTGTACTTCTTATTTGTATGAAGTTATGGATCAATTTTCGATGCACATAGAAAATACTTGAAAGTATCTCGAGCCCTGGTTTTAGGCCCTGGTTTCTTAAGGTGGACGTAGGTACTTGGAAGCCCTGGTACTCGATTTTGCAAGTACGATCCATGTCTACGGGCTACGGGCGAGGCGAACGGGAGTTGAGTGGGGGATAAATAAGCAAGAGAAATCAGCGCGCGCGCACATTTTCTTTCTCTCTTCCTCTCATAGCCAAATACGTTTGAAGTTTCACTTCAGTCGTGTGGTCATAAGCACACTCGTTTTTTTATATACTTAGTCGTCACAACCAAATCAAACAATGTTATAAATAGTAATTCTAGTAATAGTAGTGGTTCCTAGTAAGAAATTTTTGTATTCCGGTATAAAGCTACTCGTATAACTAAAGAAAAGAAAGAAAGAAAATATTACGTTTATTTGCGGTGAAAATGACGCAAAAAAAATATGAACACAAAAAATAAAATAAAAAGGCACCTTTTTTTTTGGGTAGGAAATGAATAAATAACTTCTCCCGCTCTGGGTGGAGCGAGAGGGCGTGTCAGACTTTTACTGACTAAAAGCCACCCGTGTTCCTTCAGTTGCCTGTGCCAAGGGCCACGGTATCTCTTTCGAACAACCCGCGCCCCGGCAGGCATCGGCCCGTCAGTTAGGCTGACATCTCTTTGAGGCGCGCGTGGAACACAATGCGCCGTCGACCCGGGCCTCGTATATCCTCGGGATATAACTATATAGCGGCTTCAATCATCTTACTGCGACATACCTATAGATAGAAAAGGTGGCTCTAAACAATTTCAAAACACACGTCGTTCAATCCAAAACATTCGTAGACCCGATATAAAAACGAGCACGTGTCGTATAACATCCCGAATTTCAATTGTTTCACGGATATTGTCTGTCGAAAATTCCATTTCGTATCTCATGATCAATTACCAGGTGTTCCAGCGTTTTGATTAATGATGGCACTTTGTGTACCTACAGCAGCGGAATAGGTAATTATTTTCAGACAACGGAATTTTAGTACCTATTGTAAATATTGTTTTCGATTAACCTTATTTATCTGCAAAGGATCGTTTATTTGTTGAAATAGATTAGTCTAAAATTCCCCCTGTTATTTCTGTTTAATTTAACTTTGAATTCGCTTTTCTTATGATCTTTGTCCTTTTGTTGTTTTAACCCGTTAGATACTGTATATTTATTTTTCATTTGATGTTTAACTAGCTGTTCCAAGCCTGCCATTCAAAATTCAAAGCTCCCTGGTAATGTTGCAAAATCAGATTTTGTGAAAAATCGCGTCATATTTTAGGTTTTATTTTAATGATGATAGTGCTTGTAAAAAACTGTACTTCTGCTATGATCTATAGAATTATGGAAAAATAGATTTATTTGTCACAGAGACACGTGCATACAAAAAGATAATTACCCACATCACATCACACTTCAAACTTATCACACTAATATTATAAAGGCAAAAGAATAAAAAAGAATAAAAATAAAATTTTGTATGTAGGTAACTGACACCCTGGATTAACATATTATGGGCTACTTTTTATCCAGATGTTCCCACGGGACCGACATTTACGCGAGTGAAACCACGGGGCGCAGCTAGTAATAAATAAATATAAAAACAGAATACATGGTGGTTTTTAGTATTTTATAATTTAAACTCTGCGATATACTTTTTGAACATTAATAAAAAAAAAAGATCTCAGAACACAAAACAGAAATAGTCGATAGCTGCACGTCATGTCTGTGACAAGAAGGCTTCCACTTAGCATGACGCTGTGCACATCCACAGAACATCTGGTTTTCAGTGGTTACCCGAGTATGGAATACGACTCAAATGATATCGTTACATCCGGGAATCAATTTCTGGTCATATTAGGAGAGAGTTTCCGCGTAACGACATGTCAAATGTCGGATACCGGGAAGACATGATTGACACTCGGAAAATATATTTTTCTGAAACACAAAATATATCTTCCTATGTTGACAAATAAAACATTCTGAGTCTTCTGAATCACCATTGGTAGTTTTATTCACTGTTATAATTTCTGATTGTTTATTTCGGATATTATTATTTTTAGCCACAAGCCTACCTAACTAACTAACTAACTAACCGCCAAAATGATTTCACCTCATTCACCGAACAAATCTAATTAGGCAAATACGTAAATCTTATAAATGGTAATTTTCTTTCTTTCTAAAAATATTATTATCATCGCGAGACTTTCCTGTAAGCTAAAGCAACTTTACAGAAAAGAAAATGTCCTCCACTTCGCTGTAGTGAGTGGCAAATATTTGCTCTAGTACTACACTAGATGGAAATGCTAATTTCCAAGTGTTAGCTTTTCTCTCAGCACTCTTGGTAATAGAGTGAAAAGTGTTCTACAAATTTTTCAACTTTCATTTCACATTTTTACATCAGAATCTAATAAATACGAGGATTATGGTTTTTGGGGATTATGCCAGAATCAGGACAATTGGTGAACGAAGTTGTTATCTTGTTATAAGATGATAAACGAAGGACACTAAAATAAAGGATGTATTTTTATTTATTTAAGACCATTTAAAGCCCGAAAATCCGACAACCAGTCTTACCAAGGGGTATCGTGTTCCCCAGTAACTGGGTTGTGGAGGTCAGTTAGGCAGTCAATCCATGGAGAATACTGGTATTCAGTTGTATCCGGCTTGACGGGAAGCCGTCCCCAACATAGTTGGGAAAAGGCTAAGTAGGTGATGAATTAAGACGAATTAAAACCATCTACACAAATTAAAGACATTTTGTGAACATTCTTAGTATGGCAAAACCGGCCAAGTGCGTGTCGGACCACGCACAATGAAGGGTTCCGTAGTTGGAATGAATTTATCCCAAGAACAAACTTAACATTGTAGTTGAAAATCATGTTCTCCCATACATTGTAACTAAAAATTTAAGTTGGTCGACTATTACTCGTAAACTTGTAAAGCTCACGTAAGTGTGATAGTTTTCCTTTAAACTTCGTTATATATAGGTACTACTGCCGTGACATTTGAATTTCTAACTACAACCGTTTAGTTGGTAGAGGGGGAAGACACTTGACTCTGACGAAAATTGGTACTTTAAAGCTCGATAAGTCACGAACGGTTTACTTAATCAAAAAACGGTCTATCCAAACCCCTAATATTTTTGAAAGACCTATCTAACGATATCCCACAATATGGCAAGGACAAAAAAAAAATTTTCATCCCCACTTTACATGTAGGGGAGGTACCCTAAATAATTATTTTTTTCTGAATTTTATTGTACCACTTTTTTGGCGTCATTAACGTGTATACTCATGCCAAATTACAACTTTCTAGTTTTACCTATAGTTCTTGAGCTAAACCGCGAACAGACAGACAGACGGACATGGCGAAACTATAAGGGTTCCTTGTTGACTACGGAATCCTAAAAAAAACTGATATGACGACTGGTAGGGGTGTCTAGAAGAATAAAGCTCCTCATAGACATGGCCATTAGCCAACAGGTTCGTCGATCCCGCAAGGATATGTCGACATGTTGGATAGACTATAAGAAGGCCTACGACTCGGTGCCACATAATCATGAGGCTCATGAGGGTGCTGGAGTTGTACAAGATAGATGCAACTCTACGCACCTTCCTTGAGTCGTGTATGGGGCAATGGAAGACGGTCCTTTGCTATCCAGGATGTCGGCAGATCCAGGGGAATAATGAACCTGTATGGATTAAGCGGGGAATATTTCAGGGCGACAGTTTGAGTCCACTTTGGTTCTGCTTAGCCCTGAATCCTCTAAGTACACTACTGGAGGATTCAGGTCTAGGCTATCGGTTGAGGAGAGGTGGTCAGGTCATATCTCACCTCCTCTACATGGACGATTTGAAACTCTTTGCCCCCAACAAATTGCGTCTGATGGAGCTACTGAAGGTAACTGAAACTTTTAGTAGCGCCATCAGGATGGAATTTGGTGTGGACAAATGTGCAGTCATGCATGTAAAGCGAGGGGAGATTATGGATTCTGAGGGAATTCAACTCTCGGATTCCATAAACCTTAGATCCCTCTCCTCATCTGAAAGCTATAAGTATTTGGGTATGTCGGAAGCGTTAGGCATCAACGATGCTAACATGAAGCAATCGTTGAAGGAACGCTTCTTTTGTCGCCTGAGGAAGGTATTAATTAGTCTTCTTTCGGGCGGAAATAAGGTACGAGCCTTCAACGGTTGGGTCATGCCGGTTTTGATGTACTCTTTCGGCATTCTCAAATGGACTCAAACCGAACTCGACGCCCTGGATAGAAGGGTCCGCACACTGCTGACTGCAAATCGGATGCATCACCCACGATCATCGGTGATGAGACTGTATATCCCGCGGAAGTGTGGGGGTCGAGGCTTTTTAAATGCAAAGACCCTCCACAACCGCGAGGTGTGCAGTCTCAGGGAATATTTTTTAAAAGCTGAAGTGGGTATGCACCGTGATGTGGTCGCAGTGGACAAAGGGCTCACCCCGCTGTCCATGGCTAAAGAGAACTGGCGCAAACCTGTAGTACTTACTACCGATGACCGCAAGAAGGTATGGCAAAGCAAGGAGCTTCACGGGCGCTTCTATCGGGCTCTTCATGAGCCCGGTGTAGATTTCTTAGCGTCCGTATCCTGGTTACGTTTTGGTGATCTTTTCGGAGAAACCGAAGGTTTCGTCTGTGCAATTATGGACGAAGTTATCTTGACGAATAACTACCGGAGACATATTATGAAGGACGGGACGGTTGACGTGTGTCGGGCATGCCACCGTCCGGGTGAGTCTATCAGACATATTATCTCTGGTTGTTCTCGTCTGGCTAACGGCGAGTACTTGCACAGGCATAACCATGTAGCCAGGATTATTCACCAGCAACTTGCTTTGAAATATAAACTTGTGGATTCTGAGGTACCGTATTACAAGTATGTGCCCGACCCAGTTCTTGAAAATGACCATGCCACGCTGTACTGGGATCGGTCTATCATTACTGACAGGACTATTGTTGCCAATAAGCCTGATATAGTGGTGATAGATCGATTAGCGCGCCGCACAATGATTGTCGATGTTACCATTCCACATGACGGGAACCTCGTGAAAGCTGAGAAAGAGAAACAAATTAAATATCTTGACTTAGCACACGAGGTTGTTGACATGTGGAATGTGAGCTCGGCTATCATTGTGCCGATTGTCGTATCGGCCAATGGGCTTATGGCCCAAAGCCTCGACCAACATCTGTCGAGGCTCTCGTTAGGCGGTTGGATCAAGGGCCTGATTCAGAAGGCAGTACTCCTTGATACGGCTCGTATTGTGAGGAGGTTCCTGTCTCTGGAGCCCTAACCACCGGTAGCTTGGACCCTGCTCCCGACACCGGCGGAATACTATTTTTTATATTTTTAAATGTTTTTTATACGTATTTTTTATATTTTAAGAAATATTTAAAAATGTAAATTAATATGTACATAAATAAATAAACGAAATAATAATAATAATAAACCATTTATTTTCAGGTTACAAAGACCCATAGATACATACATTAACCTAAGTATACATAATAATATAGTAACAATTTTTTTTTTTTTTGCTTACCTATTGTACCGACCTCAAGTAACATGGGGTATGGGCAGGACAATAAAGGAGACATTGCTATCTAACCTCCAGAATTAGATCGAGTAATGTCTTTTCATTCACCCAACTTTCTAAAGATAATCATAATTGTGATATTGCGTGTTAGTACTCCAACCTCAACCGATGCTAGTGATCTTTGGCATTTGGCACATGGAATAGATCAATTTAGAAACAAACTGTGACATAATGGTCGGTCTAAGTGATCTTTTAAAGACAAACTTTGGATGGATTTAAAGGGAGAAGGAGAGACAATACTGCAGGTAGTCTATGGAGTACCAGTTATATTATATACTAAGTATAACTAATCTATACTAATATTATAAAGAGGTAAAATTTGTTTGTAAGTTTGTATGTAGGGGGTAATCTCTGGAACTACCAGTCGGATTTGAAAAATTCTTTTTACATTTGATAGCCCAATTCTTGAGGAATGCTATAGGCTATTTAACATCACGCTATGTCACTTAGGAGCCGAGCGAAAAGAATAAAAAGTCAAAAAGAACGCTAAGCGAAAGCCAAGTGATAGCGGGGGTAGGTGATGCGATGCGACGGGGATGGTTGGGGGAACAAGAAATTTCACGCGAACGAAGTCGCGGGCAGAGGCTAGTACATTATAAACGCGAAAGTTTGTGAGGATGGATGAATGGATGTTTGTTACTATTTCACGCAAAAACTATTGAACGGGTTTCGATAAAACTTTACAGTAATATAGCTTATACATCGAATAATACATAGGATACTTTTTATCCAGGTATTCTTAAGGGATCAAAACTTTTGCGGGTGAAACCGCGGGGCGCTGCTAGTATACAATAAATACATTCATGCATAAAGCATATCTGTATAATAATAATTATGAAACAAATGAACTTTAAATAATTATGAAGATTAGGAGAGAAGAAGTATTTCTTAAGACATGTGAAATCTACCAACCTTTACTGGGCCCGCGTGGCGGATTACAGCCCACTCCCTCTCGAAGAGAGGAGGCCGGTGTTCTAGCAGTGGGAACACTAAAGGCGGATTATGTTTAAGCTACTTTACTCCTAGCAAAATTAGTAATAATATGGCAAAACGCCAAATAATACGACGCTGCAAAAGATTTTAAGGAATCTCTGAGATGAATCCCCAAATTTTCCGAAGACTGATGATCGATGAGTTAGCAATCAGTCACTGTTCTCTAAGCGTAATTTTATTAAGTGCCTTTAGGAGTTGCTTCGTTCTTAGTTGAGTCATCTCATTTATAAAATAGTTAGATGATCAGTCAGTTGTAAAGGTTTCGATCAAGTATCACAAACTGTATGAAAACTAAGCGTGCCACTTTTTGACTACCTATTATGACGTCACAAGCTCGCGCTCTCTCGCTCACACTCACCCAGCCAGGAGTACGCAAGACGGAGCGCGAAAGTGGCGGCTTATGATTTTCGATCGTAAACTAGTGCGATTTTTGGCACACGAAGTAGGTGCTCTTGCGTTATCTAGGTGTATATCTATATCTGTGGTTTCGATTCATTTTGAATTGTGACGTTTATCTAGTATCTACAGAGCGTGTATTAGAAAAGTGTAGTCGATTTTTTTTTCGCGATTTGTTAATGTTTAAGTTAATGATATGTACCATTTCCCGATTTCACTGCGGTCTCGTTGGCGGTCGTAAGTGCGACTGCTGAGCGTGGAGTCCTGGGTTCGATTCTCATTTGAGGCAAAATGTTATTGGGTTTTTCCATTAGGATATAGAGGTATGAGGAACAGGGTGCAAATTTCACTCATACTCTATAGAAAAGGAAGGATCCTCCGACCAGACGGGTGTTGTGTCTGGCGGGCGATTGCCCGATGATTCATTTCGGGCCGTTGTATCTATGCTAGTTGCGCGGTAAACTCTGCTTGCGAGATACAGGATTTTGCGTGACGTCAGTATGACGCGTTGTTCGCATGTGGCGTTGTAGATACCGCTACAAGATTTTTTTTAGTAACAGCCTTTTTTTTTTTTTTTTATGGATGGGAAATCATCAAATGACCCCTCCCGCTCTGGGTGGAGCGAAGGGAGTGTCAGACTCTTACTGACTAAAACCCATCCGTGTTCCTTCCTTAACCCTTTATGTTCCGGGGTAGCGGTAACCCTTTCGGACAATCCCGCACCCCCGGCAGGCTTCGGCCCTGGCAGGCCCCTTCCTTTATGCTGACATCTCTTTGAGGCGCGCGTGGAACACGTACGCGCCGTCCGGCACGGGCCTGGTCCTGATCGGACGGTGAGCTACCCATTACTCTCCGTCCGCAGGCCCGCGCCTACGGTGGCCGGGAGTCGTCACGCGGCTCCCGACGCCCGGAGCGTCTCCCGCGGCGGCTGGGGTGTGAGGCTCTCTCCCTCAGCCGTTCAGCCACCTCCTTCGCTAGCATGACTGCTTCGCAGAAGGAGGTGACCGCCTCCCACGCCCTCTCGCCCCGGACCATGGTTTGAACCAGGGCCGGACGCGAGAGGTCGCCGCCGCTGTCGATCGCCTCAACGAGGGCACGGCGGTGCTCCGCCCATGCGGGGCAGACCTCCACCGTATGCTCCACTGTGTCCTCTGGGCGATCTTTAGTAACAGCCTGGAGTTTGGAAGTTGTCGGTGTGATACCTCCGTGGCTTGGAAAACACGGTAAGCCGTTGGTTCTGCGCCTGATCTCTCTCCGGTCGTGTCGGATTGTCATTCCATCGGGGTATCGGACTATAAGAGTGAGGTAAGAGGGAGTGCACCTGTGTCTGCGCATACACTTGTGCACTTTATTATCTCCCACGCCGAAGGCTAGTCACCGTTGAGATTGGCCGCCAAGGCTGAAATAAGAGGAATATTATAATGTACCACACCCTTAAAGACCTCGAAAAAGGACAGTTAATGTTGCTCGCAAAGCCAGATGTAAAAGCCTTAAGTCAGACGATCGCGCTGTGAAAGCAATGATGGTGCAACAAAATAGACTCGACAACAAAACAGTGTATCGTCAACAAAAGACAGAACTGTTTTAAAACTGTTTGTCTGTGTCTGCGCACAGCTTAACTTTGGCTTTAAAATGTTTTTAATAGAAATTTGAAAAAAAAAACCCCTTTTAATAGGTATTCGACTACTTTTATTTAAATAACCTAACCTATTAAGTCTAGGTCACTAAGTTTAAACGTAGCGAAGTTTTGATTATACAACTTAAATTCATACATGTTGGTTGAATAGACATCGATGTTTCATCAAACGGAACATCGAAGCCTGATTGCTTGTTCAACCAAAGCTTTGTTGTTTTTTGCGTTTTCATGGAAGGACCTAGTTTAGCAATTTCAATTGAATAATTCCTATAGTAGAATTATTATACATCACGCTTTATTAGAAGGCTAAAAGTCACTCAAAGGGCAATGGCTATTAGGCGTCGACGGCGAGCCATGGGCAGCTCGCTGTCCGGTAAGAACCAGGCCCGGGTCGACGGCGCCTTGTGTTCCATGCGCGACTCAAAGAAATGTCAGCACTAACTGACGGGGCCCGCTAGGGCCGATGCCTGCCGGGATCGTGGGTTGTTCGAAAGAGATACCGTGGCCCCTGGCACAGGCAACTGAAGGGACACGGGTGGATTTTAGTCAGTAAAAGTCTGACACTCCCTCTCACTCCACCCAGAGCGGGAAAAGTTATTCGATAATTTCCCACCCAAAAAAAAAGGCAATGGCTATGCTTAGAGTTTCCCAACGTGATCGAATCAGAAATAAAGAGATCTGCAGGAGAACCAAGGTTAACCGACATAGCCCGAAGAATTGCAAAGCTTAAGTGGCAGTGGGCAGGGCACATTGCTCGGCGAACAGACGGCCAATGGGGCCAAAAGGTTCTGGATTGACGACCTTGTGGGAACAAAGTGGACCGATGACCTTGTGATTGCCGCAGGAATCGTCTGGACGCGGTAAGCACAGAACCGGCCAAAGTGGCGGTGCTTGGGGGAGGCCTATGTCTAGTAGTGGACGTCTTTCGGCTGAAATGTTGATGATGACATCATGTTTGTATTCCCTAAGGGTTAAGCAGAACCTGCTCAACATTTCTGATGTGTTTAGTACATCCAGTTTTGCCAGTTATATTCATAATTTTATGGATCCTGGCTGTTGTACCTATTTGTTTAGAATTCGCGTTTTCTAAAATCTATGTAGTATGTAGTAACCTTATGTCACATCACTACTCCTCTGTAGACATCCTTAGAGCGGTTCTGCACTACATCCGATCCGAATCCGAATTAAAGATCCGACTTCAATCCGAATTGGAAATCCTCTAAATTCGAACGGATAGAGTTCGGATTCGTGCGCGACCCCTCATACAAATAGGACTATGGTCACTTCGGACCGGCATTTCTCGGATTCGGATCGGATGTAGTGCAGAACCGCTCTTAGCTATGAGTATTGTTTAAATATCGGAATAAACTTTCTACTTATACGTTAATACCAAGTTATTTTTATTATACATCAACACGGGCTTTCTAGCAAATTCCTGATTGAAAAACCCAAACTCAAAGCATTTATTTCAATTAAACCAATTACAGGCACTTTTGAACTGTCAAGGGGTCGGTCAGTCAGAAATATGAAGCTGCCCATTCCAAAACGTAGGTACCTATGGAGAAGAACGGGCAAGAAACTCCATAAACACTCTTTTAAATCAAAATAATATGGTTACAAAGTCTTGGTTACATCATCCATGTTAAAAATTATACATGTGAGAACGATGCAGAACGTGAAAAGCGCCCATAATGAAAAGACGAGAGAAAAAAAGGAATTCAAATATTAAAATAAAATAAGCCATGGCAGCAAAGAGATGACCAGTCCCAACTGACGGCGCCCGTTCACGAACATGACATTATTCCAATAACATTATTCCCGCCCTAGGAATCAAACCCAGAACCCCAGTTCAACAGACCTAAAGGCAAAATATATTCTTTAACTTTTTCTAAAACGCCATTATGGTGATTCAGATTATGGTGGAGGATCCTTTTAAAAAAATATTCACAGCAACATTTGTGCGTCAACTTTCAGTTTTAGAGGAAATGATAAAACTTTTCTCAGTGAAAGTATTTTATCTCCCTTGGGAACGCAAAGTTAATGAAGTCTGCGTGACTCGTTTTGCGTTATGATATTATGTGAGGAGAATTCTTAAGAGTTTTTACGTTCTGTAAGTTTCTAGGTAACTTTTTGGGGGCAACTATAAATAAATAACATGGTTCAATATTGGAGGAGGAAATAGGCGAGAGGCCACGAAATATTACTCCGACCGCATTTCCTCTTATTAATTTCCCTGACTTTACAATTGGCGCCCCCAACATACTTAAAATTTCTCTGATCAAGCCTAATTCAAATACTTGCATGCTAGAGGCTGATTGCAGTTGTAGTTTGTAAGTAAGTTCGCGCGTTTGGTTGTAGGATGATCATCGATCCTGGGATGTTAGCATCTCAAAGATCCAATTCGCTATGAACACCTCCACAAATGAAGTTACTCGTTTCACCCCGTTCTTCCTAGTACATGGCAGAGAGGCAGTTAGTAGTGGTGATGTCTTCGGCAATGATACCGTTGAACAGCCCACTCTAGCTTGCGATTCTCGCAGTTCATTTGTAACAAGTTCGTTGTTTTGCATTTGACGACACAAGGTTACAACTGCGTACAATTTATTTGAATAATGAAAGTCGGGAAATAAGACAAGTATTTGTTACAGGGCCAAGCTAGAAGTATCGTTATTATAAGAAATTGTTAAAATTTCGTCTCATCACATTATCACACTAATATTATAAAGGCGAATGTTTGTGAATCTGTATGTGTGTGTGTTTATATGTTTGTTACTTCTTCGCGCTCAAACGGCTGGACCAATTTTGATAAAATTTTGTGTGGAGGTAGCTGACGCCCTGAAATAACATATAGGCTACTTTTTATCTCGCTATTCTCACGGGATCGACATTTACGCGGGTGATACCGCGGGGCGCAGCTAGTATTTTAATATACAAGTATTGAAATATGGCAAATGTTATTTATTTTGCATACTGTTGTATAGAATCAAGTTCTTCTGCCCAAACAGACAGCTGTGCTGCTGGGGAGTTTGTTGCGCTATTTCTTCTTCCCAGCTAAAGCACTAGGCTAAGTGGTTAAGGGCGGGCGTTTTAGGGGGCTGTCTCATGTCGTTTTGGCGTTCAAAAACTGCTGATTCTCAGCCGTATTTGGAGAAATTGCTTTTAATTTTTACCCGATTACGGCGAAGCAAAAAGGAGGGTTATATTTTTGACCGGTATGTATGTATGTTCATCTGTTCCCTCATAACTTAAAAAGTTCTTATAATAATTTGACAAATGAGGTATCGTTAGAAGCGTCTTGACCGTCCGCTGGTTATAAACTATGTGATGTCACACTAAATTTAATATAGCGCCCTCCAGAGGACATAAAGTAATGAATTTAAAAATAAATATTTTGGGATGGTGCCTTGTGGGGTATCAAATGAAAGGGCTTAATTAGCACATTTCAAAAATATAAGTCTTATTGAAATAAGCCCCAAAATAATTTAAAAACTAAAACCCGGCTATTGAAAAGGATGAAACAAGAAAGTACCTTCCCGTGGTCGCATGCTACCATAGCTTATTAAGTACAGCGGTATGCGACCACGGGAAGTTACTTTCATGTTTCATCCTTTTCAGTAGTCGGGTTTTGATTATTGTGTAGCCACATTTTCTTATTTCTAACGCTTGGCATTGTAGGTGTCTAACAATAGTTTTTTGATGAGGACACGACTGTGCTTTTCCTGACCCAACCAAATTATTCTTCTGCGGAAACCACACGCGTGAAAGAAGTGAATACAGACACTTTAAATTTATAGCGCAGTGAATCTTGTAAGAAATAAATGGCGCTCAAGCTAAACACTACGTAATACATGCAAAAGCGTGTAAATGCTTGAGAACGGTTACATAAGGAGACATTAATCAAGTTGGCTATGAAGTACTGGTGCTTTGTGTACAGTCATCAAAAGAGATAAGTGTGCAGGATCGTCGGATATAGTTGAAGTTTAGTAAAAAACCGATGGATGTTGTCGACTGAAATTTAATTTGATAAATTAACTGTTTGTTTTCAATTAATAAAATTAAATTTTATTCGGGAACATCTATCGGTTTCTTACTAAACTTCAACTATATCCGACGATCCTGCATACTTATCCCTTTTGTTGACTGTACATTTCATGCTAAGGGTCAAAGGTCTACTTTGTTTATTCCTAGTATGTTTAGTCAAAAGCTTCATTTTTCTAGAACAAGTTCTCAACTTTATTTTGACCATCTTTTTTGTTCTAGAGCCCCCAATTTTGTTTACTATTGCGAATCAGAAACAGCTATTGCCACAATTAAACCTGCAATATATTTAGGGCTGATGTTTCCATCGCCAGATAACTTTTATTCGAGGAATAAAATTGACGTTTGACAGTACCTATTTGTATGAAATAACTGTCAAAATTATTCTTCGAATAAAGTTATCAGATGATTGAAAAATCAGCCCTTAGTCGTAAGATAGGATAATATATAATTTTCCCTGGACCTTCTACTGTCCCCCTAAAAATCTCATACGCTCACGAGTGGGGCGTTATCACCCACGTTAAGAACCTATGGTCTAACTCTAGAAGGTGGTGTTCTTTGTTCCTGTTAAAATAAAATAAAATAGCATAGTTTTAAGTAAAGCGCCTGTCACAAAACGTTTGCAACATAACATCGCTCAGAGGTAGTGCTGTGAAAATATATTTTTGTTTCTTGCACTATTGTGATAATAAATAAAAATGGATAGAATAAGAAATGAGTACATAAGAGGAAGCCTGGAAGTGGCACCGATACCTGAAAAGTTGTGTTGAAATTGGTTGTCATGGTATGTCACCGAGTTATGAGGAAAACGTCGTGAGGAAAGTTTTGAGTATGAATGTCGATGGTTATAAGAGTAGGGGAAGACCAAAGAAACAATGGACTGACTGTGTGAATGATGAGGTTAGCTACTGAAGAGTCCGAACTCTAGATTATACCACGAACTAAAACGGCAGAATATCCGAACGTCCAAAAGTTACCGCGAACAAGCGGTGACGTCACCCGCGTTCCGACCCGTTAGTCTTTCATTTTTTGAAATTTTGTCTTTTGAGGCATAACTTGCGTTCCAGATTCTTTGGAAAGGTGGTTAGATGCAGCATATTTCTATAAAGACCGTGAGGTTGTATCAGCATTACAAAAGAAGTTATCTGTAGTTGAAAATCAATAAAAAAAGAAATGGCCGCGATGACGCATGCTTGAGAGGTCGTTTGCGCGATGTTATTGTTATAATATTTCAAAATTTTAGAAGAACAACACGTGCCTGGTTAAAAAGAAAAAGTATGAAAGAAAGAGACATGTTGCGCCGACCACAAATAAATTGGTAAAAGGGGAGGGGATTGATGCTGTGATAAGTAAAGAGGGTCCCATCACTAGCATGGTTTTCTCCACTTTCCATGACGGTTAAGCAATTTTATAAAAGGAAGTTTTATAATCCGTTTATTTATTTACTTACTTATTAAATACTTTTTTACGTACAGACGTAGCGTTGGAAGGCCTCCCACAAGGTGGACCGACGACCTTGTGAAGGCCGCAGGAACTCGTTGGATACGAGAAACAAAAAACCGGTTGAAATGGAGGTGCTTGGGGGAGAGGCCTGTGTCCAGCAGTGGACGTCTTTTGGCTAAAAATGATGATGATGATGAAATACATTTTTAAATATTTTTATAGTAAACAATATTATAAAACAGTAGTCCGCCGGTATCTGGAACAGGGTCCCAGCTAAAAAAGGGAAGTTTAATTGTATTTTGTTTATCTAATTGATAAACTTACTGTTTTGGTGAAGTAGAAAAACTTAAGCAGGCTGCCTACATAATTTATAGATATTTAAAATAAAAAAAATGTTGGGGTCGGCTTCCAGTCTAACCGGATGCAGCTCAATACGTGTATTTTACATAGAGCGACTGCCTATCTGACCTCCACAACCCAGTTACTGGGTAGGTAATACGATACCCCTTGGTAAGACTGGTTGTCATATTTTTGGGCTTCTGACGACCCGCAATGACTGTCATAGATCCACGAATGACAGCCGGGACCAACGGCTTAACGTGCTTTCCGAGGCACAGAGGGGTCTTGGTATTTAAAGATAGTCACCCATCCACGGACCAACCGCGGAAAGCGTAGCTTAACCTGATCGATCGACCCGTGCGGCTGTTATTACTTAGCCAAAATTTCCTCACACAAATTAAAAAAAAAAATGTTAATATCATTAATTATCCAGGTACTCTCTATCTAACAACATAATCCAATCGTCCGCTTACTATTCTGTAATTTGTCGAATTTACCTCTGAAGTTCCTCTCCCTCTTCCCTCAGTAAAATGATACTCGAGCCAATTTTTACAAATAAAACAGAATAGGTAAGTAAATCCATTTCATGCAAAATCACGAATAATCCCCTTTATTGTACCTAAAGGCTGGTAAAGTAAATAATGAGGTTTTCCCATGTTAAAATATTGGATTGTAGTCTGAAGCGATAAAATGGATAAAACGGATGATCTCGCTGTTTGCTTAATAGATCAATTTTGATAACTCGTTTTGTGAAGTTGGGTTTGGTTAGGTGTACATAACTTTAGTTTGAGCTTGTGGTTATGAATAGTTTAGTGAAACTTTATTTTTTTGGGGTTTTCAGCCTTTTTACCCGACTGCGCCAGAAGGCGAGCAGTGGTGGACCAGTGGTAACAGCCACGACTTACTAGGTTAGTGGTAGGTCGTAGGTTCGTACCCAAGCAGGCGCTTTACTTTGTGTAAATTATTTCATTACCACTGCTCTCAAAACGGTGAAGGAAAACATTGTGCGAAAACCGGCATGTCTTAGAACCAAAAATTCAAAGATGTCAGATGTCACATGCATCTACCAACCCGCATTGAGCCCGCGTTGTGGATTACGGCCCACTTCTTCTCACAGAGTGAAAGCCTGTGTCAGCAGTGGGAACAGTCATCTGCCTAGCCTTTTCCCGTCTGTTCCCGTCGTCCCCATTGTCGCTGTCCCCATTATAGGGACAACGGGAAGTCATAAAATCTTAACTATGTTGGGGTCGGCTTCCAGTCTAACCGGATGCAGCTGAATACCAGTATTTTATATGGAGCGACTGCCTATCTGACCTCCACAACCCAGTTACTGGGTAATACGATAGCCTTGGTAAGACTGGTTGTCAGACTTTCAGGCTTCTGACTACCCGTAACGACTGTCAAAGATCCATGAATGACAGCCGGGACCAAATGACGGCTTTAACGTGCTTTCTGAGACACGGAGGGGTCTCGGTATGTAAAGATGGTCACCCATCCACAGACCAACCGCGGCAAGCGTAGCTTAACCTGATCGATCTACCTGTGCGGCTGTTATCATTTAGCCACGGGTCTCTCAGCAGTATAGGCTGATTATGATGATGATGGTTCTATACATTACAAACTGAGTTTTTTAGGCGCAAGACATAAATAACATGTCTAGTCGGTATAATTAATTTTCAAACTATGAAAATCAAACCACGTCAACTTGATTGATGAAAAAATGAATCATTTTTAACTGTCCAAAAAAAAAATTTAGAGCAATTTTTCCACCAGAAAAATCCCCAGTAAAAGAAATATAATGGGTGCTTTACAATAAAGGAAAAAACTTTTTACCAAGTAGCGCGCTTTGCAAAAATTTATGCCGATCCTGGCAGTTCGCGCGCAGCTGACGAGAGATAACACTTTTATGAATATCTGAACAGCTACGCCGAATAGTTTCAAGGTTACTGGCGCCTTCTTCGCGTTCTGTAGAATAATAAACTAGTCCACCAGCAGTTTCGTCTGGAGTTAATTTCCATGAATGAACTCTTCTTAATGAATGGAACTCGCACAGCTTGCGTAGTAGGTCATCACATCATCACCCATCACACATCACCATCTCACTTATTTATTTATCAGTATTTGTTTGTTTTTTTTTTCATTATTCAGTATTTATACATATTCGTTACTGTTTTATCTGACAACTTTTTTTAAATTTTTTATTTAAGTATGCATACTCACGTCACGTTGCAGTATAAAACTGATTTACATCCGTCACCTCACATACCAGCAGGGCAATTGCGTAACACTTTATCAATCGGAATCGGTTTCATTTTGACAGTTCATCAACATTCATTGCGTTATTTACGTGTTGAGCAGACAAATTTTACGAACTTATGAAGCAATGGATTAGCAATTGGCTTCGAAATGATTCTGATTCCGATTGATAGTGTGTTACGCAATTAGGGTGCGGGTCCAGTTGAAAACCAGCGTCAGGCACTAGTTGTCTGGCATTTTTGCTGAACTGGCCCTTTTTTAGCGCAGCCGTGAGGCACACTTTCCTGCTTATTTTTTTTACATCGGACTTTATACTTTTAAAAAAAATTTAATCTTTACTTTTTTGTTTTTATTTTGATGTATGTATCTGGTGTATTGTGTGTCTTTTAGTCTGTGCTAAATAAATGTATTTTCTTTCTTTAGGTCCTTTAGAATTCTTGATTTAATAAAATTTGCTAAACTGTGGTTTTCTTATAACCAGAGAAACGTCGATGATAATTAAATAGATAAAAGACACAAGACAAGTTAAAAAAAAAAAACTCAGCTATAAAAATAAAGTGCATCATTAGAAGCGCAACAAATTTTTAGTTTTGTTAATTTCAAAAAGTGTCCATCATCAACAGGTAAATATATTTTTTTTTAATGTTTAAATGGATTTGCTTTTGACTCTAGTCTAGGTCAGAAGTGACAGAGACAAAGTCGACGATGAAGTGAGGTTACTCAGAAGAAGCCTGTTCACGTTCTTAAAATTACAAGAATTGCCCCTCAGATGTTATTCCAGTAGACGCTAAGGATTGACAATATTGACAGCTTATTTCAAGGTCATTCCACCTAAGTTTTCAAGATGAGAAATAGAGAATATATCCGCTGGTTAATCTTTCCAAATAGTGGTTGTAATTCCCGCAGCAAAGCTCGCCAGTAATGCGTTCTTTCTATCACTGCTCCCGTTTCATCATTCAATCGTTTGCCAAAAAACTATTGTAAAAACTTCCTCAATTTCCTTCATAACCAGTCCTACGTACAATTGCTCCAGCTGCCGTTTATTTTAGGGTCCACTTTGGACGCGAAAAGCCAAGTACGCTTACGTGACTAGAAAACATAATTTATAGTGGTCCTTAGTACAGTCGCCCGCACGTTGTTTGGCACACTTTGACCTTGAGCTGATCTGGCGTAGTACGGAGCTTCAACAGTATAAGAGGTCGGGTTATACTAGTCTTGTTACCGCGCAGCCTACTGTACCTGTGTTCGTGACATATCTAGTATGGTTGATGACCCCAATTTAGTTTTATGCTTACATTATTCTGATGGGTTTAAATTTATTATTATGATTAGGGATTTAGTTATCTTGTTTACAGGCGTCTTTAAGTGGTTTGTACAGGGAAATTAGTTAGGGGTAGGTATACAGTTATGATTTATGTCTTGAAATTACATTATAATTAATGGCTGCCTGTGTTCATGTTTCTAATGATATATAAATCAATGGTACTTACTGTTATTTTGTAAAAGATAATGTAAATATAGGTGTCTGTAATTGGTTTAATTGAAATAAATGCTTTGAGTTTGAGTGTGAGGGTTATTAACATCATAAGCAAAACATTTTGTTCTATGACTTTTTACAAAACATCCATACTAATATTATCCATACTAATTCCATACTAATATTATAAATTCGAAAGTAACTCTGTCTGTCTCTCTGTATGTTACCTTTTCACGCCTAAACCGCTGAACCGATTTAGATGAAATTCGGTATAGAGATAGTTTGAGTCCCCGTAAAGGACATAGGATACTTTTATTCCGATATTCCCACGGGATTGAGACTTATGCGGGTGAAACCACAGGGCGCAGCTAGTAAAATATAAATCAATGGTCCTTACTGTTTTTTTTGTAAAAGAGAATATAAATACAGGGTTATTGGTAAAACACTAACAACCTTGCAGGACTGGATTACTAACATCATAAGCAACAATTTTTGTTCTATGAATTTTTACAAAACATAATACATTTATCAAAAACAAACCTTCAAGATTTCATTGTTCTATCTAACCCTCCGCTCCCCTCCGCTGAATTTTGTACTAGACACGGCAGTTTGTTTACCTAACTAAATCGTTCTTGGCCGCTGGATGATACCAGCATTAATTTTTTTTTGTTTGCCTGTAGGTAATGTCCCGGGTTTCAGCCTAAGGCCACTTCTCATTGAGAAGGATTGAGCTTGATCACCACGCTGGCTCAGTGCGGGTTGGTGATTTCAGCCCGAAGTCCAGGGTTTCCTCACGATGATTCCCTTCACCATTAGTCAGTGATGTCTAAGAATAAATACATAACTTTGAAAAAGTCACATTGGTATTTACTGGGTTTGAACTTGCAACTTGGGGCTTAAGATGCGGATCAGGATAAGGAACGGACCACCACGACATTTGCCACACCAGACAGCTTTAAATTAATTCAACAATTTAATTATTTATTCCCCAGGCTTAATAAAGAATTAATAACATTTTTTAGCCTCACAGAAATGATACCGGCACAAAATTGGCCTCATAAAGACAAGAATTAAACAGGTACAAAAATTGCACGACTTTATGAAAAAATCGTAGCAAAAAACACAAAATTTTCATCTTATTTCTTTGTAGTGGTCTTTAATCTTTAATTACCAACTCCCGAAGGTAACGTCTTCACAATAAGACAATGAAATAAAAAACCCGAACAATCTTACTCAACAGGACAATAGAATTGTCTATCGACAGCTTTAGAGAATCCGAAATGAGGGAATAGGAGAAAATGAAAATTTCCGTCAGGCGTAGGTGCCGATATTAAAATTCATTCATTGCCGCTTTGAGCGTACCGGGCTGAATTTCAAAATGAGATTCATCCGACAGCTTACCTACGTGAACTCCTGTGACTTACACGTATTTAAAATTGTAAAACAGAGGCGAAGGTTTTTAAAATATGTACATTTTTCGGGCTGCATAATCAGCCTATAATGTACGTACTGCAGGAACGCAGGCCTTCTCTCGGTGAGAGGGAGCGGGCCGTAATCCACCACGCGTGGGCCCAGTGCGGGTTGGCGGATGAAACATGTCTTCGTATTTTTGTTTCTAGGACATGCTGGTTTCCTAGATGTTTTTTCGGGCTGAACATGTTTTTTTTTTTTGTATTTATCAATTGTATTTATCAAATGTCTGCATTTTAAGTTTTTATCCTTCATAAAAGTGCGCAGTACTCGCATTCGGCATTCATGCATGTATGGCCAGATGTATATATTATAGATGTACCTATACATCTCTTTATTTCTTGTCCTATCGCAGGTATGCTGGAAGAGATTTCTTATGAAATAAGCATCACCTTTGTACCTATTTTTCTGTTCTGTTTTTTCTTGTCTGTTTATCTGTTTATATATAATATGTGTGTACATAAATGGTAAAATTAATAAAATAAAAAATAAATAAATTATGACCGTGGATGAAGCAAAAATAGTAGGTATTTAAGAACCGTAATCCGTCGCGGTCTGTAGTTTCAGCTTATCCCCCTTGGGAAAAAAACGTAAACATGTACTATGTACCTTACTCCATACTCATTTATAAACAAGTTGTATTTTTAAACTTGAATCTTGGAATAGTCTCTTACAGTATTTACTTTGCTACGATTTAAGTAAATGATAAATGGTTTTATATTTGTAAGTAGGTTTGCACAAACACTTTTACACTTCTTTATTATTTTAAAAACTAGATAAGACTTTTTACACACGTTTTTTGCCGTGTAAAACTACGATTTATTCGACGCGTGTAGGCACGGTTCGTCAGTGTTGTATGGATCACTATGGAACCTTCTTGACAGACACGTTTTTTTATACGGTGCGGTTTATACGCCGTACTCTAATGAAACCATGCCGTTTACAAAGCGACATACGGTCCTTTGAAAAAAAAAAACAGAAACTTTTAAAGAGATTATTTATGGTACTTGTAACAAGAGCCGGTCACTGTTCAGGACTGGGCCACCCCTCATTCATCTAAAAAAAGATAATAAGCTACTAAAATATTACCCACTTGAGGATTAAAAGAAAAAATTATTATCTTTTGTGTCAGCTTTATATCTTTCGTCAGTCCTTTTTTTTGACTAACGTTCGAGGTTATAATTTATTTTGATAGAATTTTTCCTTTTCGTAGTCTTTTTTGGAGTTCGAAAGGAGCATCAATCCTTTATAGGTTCGTTATGTACATACCTCCCAACAACCCAACCCAACCCAACCCAGACAGGTGCTATACTTTGTGTAAATTATTTCATCACCACTGCTCTCAAAACGGTGAAGGAAAACATTGTGAGGAAACCGGCATGTCCTAGAACCGAAATTTCGAAGACATGTGACATCTACCAACCCGCACTGGGCCCGCGTGGTGGATTACGGCCCACTCCCTCTAACAGAGAGGAGGCCTGTGTCCCAGCAGTGGGAACATTATAGGCTGATTATGTATGTATGTACATACTTATGTTTCGATCTGAGTGTTTGTGCATTTATGTTATAGGTATCGTTTTAGCCGAAACTCAAGTGTTTTCGCCATTCAGTTTTTAGGCTCCTGCCAATATCTGCTTTACATCATCATACTAATAATAAAGCTGGACAGTTTCCTTCTTTTTTGTTTGAAATCACTAATGTCAGGAGATACCAGTCGGCTTGAAAAAAAAAAAATTAAATTGGAAGCCCAATTCTGGAGGAAAGCTATCGGCTAGGCTATTTAACAAAACGCTAATACCATTAGGAGCCGAGCAAAAGGAAAAAATTCAGAATATAAACGCTAAGCGAAACCGAAGTAATAGCGAGGAACAAGAAATTTTACGCGAACGAAGTCACGGGCAGTAGCTAGTTATTTTATGAAGTCTAATTAAACCTTTTGAAGCAATTCACATGTAGCATAGTATGATACCCGCGCCATTATGTTGTCGAGCGCAGCTCTGCAACCGACACTCGACTTTTCACTGCATTAGTTTTTAATTCATTCATTTGAAACGCAAAAACAGATAGAAAACCAAAACGGAATGACCGCGCGGTGTAAGCTCTATGTAGCTCTTTTATATTTCCCAAATCACGTGCAGAATTAAAAGTGGTTCGACATAGTCCCAGATATCAATCCGTCTTGATATACAACAAGTTGCCGTTAGAATTTAAATCCATAACTAGTGCAAATTTATTCAAAAACAAATTAAGGACATATTAATTATTGAGGAAGGGCTATTATAGTATTGAAGAGTTCATGAGTTGACATATGACAATAATGTATATGACGGGGAAGGGCCCCCGTGATTATTTTTAAAAAGCGTGACGCCAGCATTGCTGGCATCACAACTTTCATGTTCAGGACTGTTGCTCATCTTCGGTGACCAAAGTAAACGCAAGTAATTCTTTCTTCAATTTATTGTTCGAATTTTTGAGGAGGTCCGATCGCTGCGACGGCTCGAGCAAGAATGACCGAGTCCGTCGTGCGCTCGGCCTTTTATAGCAAAACTAGGCGAGTCATTCTTTTGAACAAAACACCTACCTTTGCATAAAAATTAGTTTTTACATTAAAAAAATATTACAAACGTTTTAAATTATTTTAAAAGCTAATTAACATGCGTAAATCTATTTTTAAATGTCAACACGTGATCTAAACATTGATCACATGTTTTCACTTCAAAAATGCAACTACCTTACAAACAGAATACATAAAATAGTCTGTATTTAATTTTAATCAATATTAATCCATTACTTTAAACTGAATTTATTAACTAATAATTACAATAAACAAATCTGATTTTATTTTGTGGTTATTCCGGACAAGTGTTTTCGTTTTCATTTGTTTTGAAGTGTGGCAACCCGCCGACACGGCCATTCTGACAGGCGGCGCGTGCTCTGCGCCTGCCTGCGTTGTGATGTTTGATGCCGGAATGTAAGAAAATGTTATTTTTTAATAGGTATCAGTAAGCAACCCATGTTGCTTATTCTTATTGTAGTAAAAACTGTACACAAAGACATCTTAAGTGCACTGCCTTATTAATTTAGTGTCTGTGGTGTATACGTGTCTACCCATAGTTCCACAAGGCATCCCTACGGTATCTCAGGGTTCACTTGTGGATACATCAAGGATCCGTGGTTAGCTCAAGGGTAACTCATGGTTTAGCTCAGAGGTATCACACTCCAGACATTTTATTGTTGTAGATTATGGTTGAACATATTTTGAAAAATAATATTTTTTTGACTCACCGGTTTTAATCCGATGACGAGTGTTCGTCGTCGTGACTTATCTGGACTGGCTGGCCAGCTTGAGATGAGGATGGCACAGGATCAGGGGCGGTTGCAACGTTGTTTTGCGGTGTCTCAATATCATCATCTCCCGCCGACATGGCCGTCAGGATCGAATGACGGTAGATAGATGTCCTTGATCCTGATTCTTGGTTCCGGAGGGGAATATAACCGTTCGGTCATCCTTTGCATCATCTCCATCATTTGCATCATAAACTGAGGAGGACATCCGACTATTGGAGTAGTTGGATGCATAGTCGTTGTGTTGGACGATCCAGCGGCAATAGGTACCCCTGGACGGTATACTTCTTGATTGTTAGATGTGGGTCCCATCGACATAAATGGTATCCCTGCGGAAGCTGGTCTTTCCGCAGCGATTTGTGTACCCGTCGTGACCGTGGAAATTCCCGACGTGACGGGCTGCACGGTGCTTAAGTTGTTTGCTGGAACTCCTGAAGTGTTCAATGGGGCAGGGTCCACCAGCCTGGTACTGCCCTGTGATGTTCCAGTTCCAGTAGTGACAGGTTGAACCGAAGTCGTTGAGGATGTAGTCGGGTCCAGAGCTTCTTCGAATCCCACTTCTGATGACGGGGAAGGGCCCCCGTGATTATTTTTAAAAAGCGTGACGCCAGCATTGCTGGCATCACAACTTTCATGTTCAGGACTGTTGCTCATCTTCGGTGACCAAAGTAAATGCAAGTAATTCTTTCTTCAATTTATTGTTCGAATTTTTGAGGAGGTCCGATCGCTGCGACGGCTCGAGCAAGAATGACCGAGTCCGTCGTGCGCTCGGCCTTTTATAGCAAAACTAGGCGAGTCATTCTTTTGAACAAAACACCTACCTTTGCATAAAAATTAGTTTTTACATTAAAAAAATATTACAAACGTTTTAAATTATTTTAAAAGCTAATTAACATGCGTAAATCTATTTTTAAATGTCAACACGTGATCTAAACATTGATCACATGTTTTCACTTCAAAAATGCAACTACCTTACAAACAGAATACATAAAATAGTCTGTATTTAATTTTAATCAATATTAATCCATTACTTTAAACTGAATTTATTAACTAATAATTACAATAAACAAATCTGATTTTATTTTGTGGTTATTCCGGACAAGTGTTTTCGTTTTCATTTGTTTTGAAGTGTGGCAACCCGCCGACATATATAATGTATTTAAGTTTTTTATTTTTTAATGTGATAATCATTTACATTTTATTCAGAATTTCCGATTAAGTGACTATTAATTTTATTATTTTCATCTTTTGACATTATTATTTATTATTAAACGATTATTAATTTTATTAGGTATTGTAAAAATTAGTTATTGTTATTATAATTCTTTTTTCTTTATTTTTATCATCATAATTTTTCTACACAATGTATTTTGTTAAGAAATAAATTACTTATGACTTATTGCTAAGTACTCAAAATAGTAGTCCATGTAGAATTCCTAGTATGTAATGTTCTTTCGATTTAAAGGTACCTGGGTACTCGTCATAAGAATTAATCTGGATATTACGTTTAAGGCGCAATTATTATATTTATTCGTTAGCCCGTATTCGGGTGTTAGAAAAACTTTACTCTAATTCGGGCACTCGATGCGTTAATTACATTGGTACTACTTATTTATTTTTATTTATTTATTTTAGGATCTCCAACAAAAGATATACACAAAACATTATGTGGTTAATTGACGACAAAGTATTTGGTAGGTGTACTCTTTCAATTACAGGAGACCACAGCATGCACAGTAAAATGAACAACTAAGCTAACAAATTAAATACCTAATACATAATAGAAGAAAACATTTTGACAGTAGAACATAAAAAACACAATAAATTCTGTAAAAAAAATTTAAACATAGAAGAATAAAATAACTAACATTAACATAAAAAAGAAAAAAAAAACCGAGTGTGCTTATGACCACACGACTGAATTGAAACTTCAAACGTATTTGGCTATGAGAGGAAGAGAGAAAGAAAATGTGCGCGCGCACTGCTTTCTCTTGCTTATATCCCCCACTCAACTCCCGTTCGCCTCGCCCGTAGTCCTTAGACATGGGTCGTACTTGCAAAATCGAGTACCAGGGCTTCCAAGTACGTCCACCTTAAGAAACCAGGGCCTAAAACCAGGGCTCGAGATACTTTCAAGTATTTTCTATCTGCATCGAAAACTGATCCATAACTTCATACAAATAAGAAGTACAATCGCGTAATCAAACAAAAGCCCTGTTGGAAGTAAAAAGTACTTGCATAGGAAATTGATCCGTGAATTCCTATAAATAAGGAGCACAATCGCGTTTACAAATAAATACTTTTACAAACCATTAAAGTAAAAATACTTGCATACGAAATTGTTCCGTAGACTCTTACCACACCTCGGACACTCCATACAACGCTCGAAAAATAATTACCTATTACTACTACATAAACAAATGACGTTTGTATACGTGCAAATGTGTGCGTGAAATCTAGTAGCGTAAAAAAAAAATGGCGCGGAAAGCAATTTGTGTCGGGGAACCGAACGTCGTCGGCGGCGGCGCTGCCCGAACGTGTGCATTATTATGAAGTGACCAAGTAGTTCAATTGTTTATTTATATAGTCGGGTTCGTAATGAAATAAAAACACTAAAATAGTTTAGTTTAAATGACTTTTCTGTAAATAATGGGTTATTAAATCGCATGTTATTAAAAATGCGAAATCATACAAACAGTATATGTAAATACGAATTCGGAAAAGCATCACAATATCCAACCATCGTGATTAAAACTCAAATAAAACTTTTAAATCGCATAATTGTGTGTCAGCAATACAGCGCTGCGGTTCGCGAGCGCCCTTGCTAAAGAGTCGGCGACGAATACCTCGAAGTGCGGGGTGAGGTGCGGTATCTGATATGAGGGCGAGGAAGGGAGTGTCTTTTCTGTACGTAGTACTATTAAGTATTCTGTGCTCTTACTGATAAGGAGTATGATCGCATTTGCGAAAACATACGCGGTTGTTGAACTATTTGAGTACCTACGTACTCGAGCGTCGAGACACGACGGAGCGAGATACTTTCAAGTATTTTCTATCTGCATAGAAAACTGATCCATAACTTCATACAGATAAGAAATACAATCGCGTATTCAAAAGCCCCGTTGGAAGTAAAACTACTTGCATAGGAAATTGATCAATGACTTCGAATAAATAAGGAGCAAAATCGCGTTTACAAATAAATACTTGCAAACCATTAAAGTAAAAAAAACTTTTTAAGAAAAAAAAAACCGACTTCCAAAAAAAACTTTACAAAGTGAAAAATAACTTTAATTTCGGAAGTCGGAGTCTTTGGATCTTTATTTTAGTTTTTTGCCACCGACTTCCGAAATTAAAGATATTTTTCACTTTGTAGTATTTTTTTGAAAGTCGGTTTTTTTTTCCTTAAAAAGTTTTTATTTCACGCTTTTTAGTGGGTCTGCTTATAATTTATCTAAGTTACACTAGCCTAGTGATCATCGCCTTTTACAAACAAAATATTGCTTTTCCCGATACAGGGAAGTTAATTGTTGAGGAGTTCTCCAGATCCACCATCAGCTCCGTATCACCATTCACATTGTGACGAGCATAAATTGCTTAGCAACCATATTAAAGTAATCGAATCGCAACCCGTGAAATACTTAGATATTATTGAGTAGTTCCGGTGGCCATCTGTGGTCTTCATCATCAGTTCCACATCACCAAATAGTGCTTTCCGAGAGCAAATGCACGAGTTACTATAAAAAATACCCAAATCGCTATAGGTGTGCCTATAATATTTGAAGAGTTCCTTCGATTTCTCCAGGATCCCATCATCAAATCCTGCCCTGATGTTTTTAGACTAGATGCTGATAATCCTGGCTGCAGCATCAGGCCAGACTTGTCAACATTGCATTAAACTTAAAATTTAGTCCTGTTTAAAATGAGCCCAAACACGACTACGGTGCTGTAATTTCAAGGTTGGTACTTTTTCTAATGCTCCTGGCTTCAGCATCAGGTCTTTATGTACTTCGGTGTTCCTCATTAACAGTACGTTTATCCACACATCGAGCCCTTTTCAATGAGCCTTAACACGATATATCTGCTGTTAGTTGTCGAGGAGTTAGGTACTCTGCAGACTATCCTGACTGCAGCATCAGGTCATGACTTAATGATCATGAGACCAAATGTGGCAAATGCCCTATCAAACATCAAAACAATTGACTAAAACAGTCCTTGCCTGTTCGAGTAACTTCTTACTGTTAAGGAGTTATAACTTCCATCATCAGCCCAGCTACCTGAGATGGTGACAACCATACGCAAATACACAAGATACTTCGTAAAATATGCGAAACACAATAAGTGAGCCTATAAAATTTAAAGGTTGCCCTCGATTACTCTAAGATCCCATCATCAGATCCTAACTTGGTGACAGTGGGACCACCTCAAAACTATCTACTTTAGAACAAAAAAAGAATTTTGAAAATCCGTCGACAATTGGCGGAGTATTCGATGAACAAACATACAAAAAAAAAAACATACAAACAGCCGAACATAGTACCTCCTCCTTTTTGTGAAGTCGGTAAAAAATACTTGCATACGAAATTGTTCCAAAAGGAGCATGATCGCATTTGCGAAAACTGACGCGGTTGAGTACCAACGTATTTGAGCGAGTAGCCGTATAAGATACTTAATAGTCTTGCAAGTATTTTGAGTCGGTACCCGGTGTGCGTACTTGGAAGCAAATACCTGGTGTAAAAACCCGGTCGCATATTTATGCGACCGGGACCGGGTTTTTACACCAGGTATTTCCAGCCATTTTTTACGTACCTTCCCTACTCGCGATCACACGTTTTCGTAACGCATTCGCCAGTTTACTCCCCAAGTCAAGCGCGCCTAAAGAAGTTTCACTTCAAAAAAGCATTCACAATAAATTTTTTAAACATTTTTTTAAACTACTCGTACTGGACACAGATGAAGCTGGACTAGATTGTTTGAAGACGGGCCTACTGGACTCCGTTCATTCCTCTCATTACCAAAGGCTACCGAATTCGTAAGAACGACCAAGTGTAATTACGTCATTAGTGTTTGTGTATGTCCAGCGTTCACCTTGATTTCGTCTCAAGTTTTCAATTGAACGTGAGTAGGTAATGGATTGACATTGCCATATGAAAAACACAATTTTTTTTTGCCATGAGATTCTGGTAGACCTATACTAAGTATTCTTTTCTTCCGGTATCATACTAATATTATAAAGGCGAAAGTTTGTGAGTGTGTGTGGGGGTGGGTTTATATGTTTGTTACTTCTTCACGCTCAAACGGCTAGACTAATGTTGATAAAATTTTGTATGGAGGTAGCTGACACCCTGGATTAAGATATAGGCTAATTTTATCCCGATATTCCCACGGGATCGACATTTATGCGGGTGAAACCGCGGGGCGCAGCTAGTTTAGTTATATAGACAAACTCACGCCATTTGAATTCTAGGTTTGTAGTTCAATTTTCGGCTCGAGGAAATAAATTTTAATAAGTTTTTTCTTTTAGTATTCAGCATGTCTGTGCTACGTTTGTGCGAGGTCACGTACGCGGTAAGGTGTCCTTTGTCCTAAAACGCTGAAGTTAGGCAATAAGGTATTTTATTTTTTATTAAGATTTGAGAATTCTAGGCCAGGTGTGTAAAATTGTCTGGTGGAGAATAGCCTTGCGCCATATTGTTATTTATTTAGAACTAGCTGCGCCCCGCGTTTACACCCGCATAAGTGTCGATCCCGTAAGAATTTTAAATTTTTCTCTCCATAAGAACCATCCTCATACTTCAAGAAATAATATAAAAAAAAGAATTAGCGAAATCGGTTCAGCTACTCTCGAGATTTGCGCTTAGCAACACATTCAGCGATTCATAATTATATTATAGAAGATAAACAACACATATTAATCGATTTTCGTTGCTGACCATACAAATACTTGTTACAGTTACGATGTCAGTTGTAGGTACTGACCTTTTCCGTTTCCTGTCGATGTTCACCCTCAAGTTTCTGCAGACGCTGCTGCATCTGCCTGTAGTCTACGCTGAGCATCGACATCTGCCGGTCTTTCTCCTGGCACACCGACTCCGAGCGTTGCCTTGCGGTCTTCTCCTCGTTCAGTTTCGATTGCAGAGCTGTTGTATCACATTGCGAACACTCCATAAATAAACGTGATTCTAAAAACGGCATTTGTAATAAAAATAAATCTTTTTTTAATTTAGAAGAGTAATTAGAAGTATAAAAATCGCATTAAGTATCCAATTAAAAACATTAACAACAACTAGAATAAAGAAGGTTGATTAATATGAAGAAGAAATAGGTAGGTACCAAGCCATATTTATTTACAACTAGCTGTGCCCCGCGGTTTTACCCGCATAAGTCTCGATCCCGTGGGAATATCGGGATAAAAAGTTCCCTATGTCCTTTTCGGGACTCAAGCTATCTCTATACCAAATTTCATCAAAATTGGTCCAGCCGTTTGAGCGTGAAGAAGTAACAAACATATAAACACACACACACACACACTCACAAACTTTCGCCTTTATAATATTAGTGTGATAGTGTGATTAGCACACCAACAGCACTTTCACTTACAATTCAAAACTTTTTTTTTTTATTGTGTGGAAATCCTCATGGATGTCCACCACCCTGGGGTGAGTGGAGGGGTCTGTCAGACTCTTACTGACTAAAACCACACCGTGTCCTGCTGCTATCTTTTGCCGGGGTGCTGGAGTGCTTGGGCATGTCGTCACGCTCCCCCGGCCAGGTGTTGGCCCGCATGAATTCATGCGGACCCCGTCACCAATTCAAAACTTGGCATTTCAGTAACCATGCAAATAACAGGGGGGCAAGTCTCGTAATTTTGATAACGTTCACAGTCTGATCTCAGTCTCAATCTGTCAAAAAATTCCGAAATTCCTACATTTTGACAAGTTTTTGACATTTGTTTGTCGCTGAGATGAGACTGCGACTAGATTTTGAACGTTTTAAATTACGAGAATTTGCCTTCTGGTCGAAGTGGCGGTGCCTATGTCCAGCAGTGGACGTCTTTCGGTTGAAATGTTGATGACTTTTGGTATACTTTTGTTCAAGTTTGAAGTTTAGTCTTGACTTGCCAAAAATCCGCCAACCAGCCCATTTTAAGACACTACTTAGTGCTGCAAGATCCTCTATTAGACAGTTTGTACAGTTTCCACTTCCCTATAACACTCCTTACGTCTTGCTAGAATACACGAACAAACGTAACAAACAATTCCCCTATGTAAAGGTGCCAGTGTCAAAACGTAACAGACTCACTGGTGCAGCCATTCAGACAGGCTGCAGTAAAGTAAACATTTGCCTTCGTAGGCTTCGCGCAACAACATTCCAAGATTAGATGTCACTCACATCGGTAGGTGGAGGAGTTAGGTAAGGTCAGAGAGCGAGCGGTTAGCGGAAAAAGTAAGTTACATAACTAAACTGCATATTTACTCATGTAACATTATTGCTTCTTAAATTAAACACTTAAGGCCTTGCTTATAAAGGTGCTCTACAGCTCAAAGCTACGTCACTTTTATAATAGGTAACAATAGTCCTCCCGAGCGTATTTTGGCTATGGCGGCAAATCTTAAAGGAGACTAGCTTTCTGCGCGGGAGATATTATTGTGCACAAGTGTGTACGCAGACACAGGTGCACTCTCTCTTCCCTCACTCTCAGAATCCGATGGGACGGCAATCCAACACGACCGGAGAGCGATCGGCGTGATCAGCCTGTTTTTTTCATGATGGTATCACACCATCAACTTCCAAACTCTGGGCTGTTAAGAAATTCCTAATGGAAAAACCCATTAACACTTTGTCCGATCTGGGATTCGAACCCAGGACCCCACGCACAGCGACCACGACACCAACGGGGTATCACTTTTATAAGCAGATTCATAATAAATAGCACTTAAAAACACATTTAAGTGCTGTTTATTTAGACAGTTAGATGTCAGGTGACAGGAGCAGATCTGGCCTCACTGTGTTCTTTTTTAAGAGCCTATACTACCCCAGCTAAAATTCACTCTTGATCTCGCTCATACGATACTGCTCGCAGACTGAGTGAGAGCGAGACAGAGTTCGGTGCTGGGCGGCAGGCAGCGCCAATAGTTTAGGTATTTGCTTTTTACAATGAAAATAATGGTAATTATTTAAAAGTAAATAACATAAGACCTGCTTTAAAGTAACTTCAGTTAGTATGCAAAGTTTCATGATCTAATTTGAAGTATTTTTTGAATACCAGCGGTTTATTGTTCGGGTTAGAGGTAACTTTGGATTTTTTTTCTATCGAGAAAATTTTATGGAATCGTGTTTTCGTCTAATATAAGACTTAGCATTAATCCTCAACTTTACCATATATTTATTTCAAAATTAATGGTGCAGTATTTTCGACATAACGGAGGATCACGCTAACCCATTTGAGGTAGTATAGGCTCTTAATTCCACTCCAGTATTTGATCTTTATTACGGCCCAATGGACAGTCAAATTGAGGCATTATCCAAACCACAAAATATCCTCTTTTTAAAAAACTTAATTGCGATGTAAATTCGAGGACACATCGCTACCATTGTGACCTACCCTTATAAACGATGCATGTAAGTAAATACGAGTGAACAATCCACTGAACATTGGTTTGCACCCTGAAAGTGATACCTCACCTGACTTCTCCGTACTTTTTGAACACAAAAGATATACAATTCTCGGAGTTCTAGATGCCTTTCATCAGTCTCTCGTCATGTTACAGGTCTGAAAGATAAATTGCTTGTACATCCTATACGCCTTTCAAATACGCTGCTTCATTAATAACCTGCCATGAATCATACGAACAAATAGCTCGGCAAGGCTTTTAATTGCAAAGGAACAACGAACACTATCGTTTTATTGTCTAAAGCAAACAATCTTTGACTCAGAGACAAGTTGAACAAAGAACATAATTATGGTTAAGGTGGTAGAAATAGCGGATAAAGTAAAATAGTCCAGACTCAGATGGAATGGTCATGTCAAGTAGGCACCAAAAGTCCATAGGCAAAGTCACAAAGCAATAGCTTTTTTTTTTTGGATGGGAAATCATCAAATGACTCCTCCCGCTCTGGGTGGAGCGGCAATAGCTTAATAGCTAGCAAGCAATAGCTTGACGTTTAGTTTGTCTTACGACCTACTTTTAGTGAGTAATTAGACACACACACTCGCATATTACTCGAATATATTTCCGTGTCATGTTCGTCTTGTTAACGTAGTTCGTAAAACTTTATGATTACACCCACAGAAATGGTCAGTGGGTCGTCTTGATTGATGTGCTGGCGTCTGTATATGAAAATAACTCTCCATCCTTGGGTCATATTTATTATACTAATTCTGCCCTTGCGTTGTTAGGGCTAACGCCCGCCTGGTTTGCGACCACCCTCCCACCGGAATCCTACCAGCCTGCTGAGTTTCGTCGATGCGTGAGAGTTCCAGTGCCTTAGGCATCTTCTGAGCACGCTCGTTCCATGATAGACCTCATCCATCGCTTCCATCAGGCGTGATTGAGGTCAAGAGCGGGCCCATTCAGCAATAAAAGAAAAGAAATACTTTCCCCACAAAATAGCCCAAAGATACCTCCACGTAGAATCATTATGCTTATGCATTCAGGTCATAAAACCTATTAGCTATCCTGGAACGAGCAGTCATTACGCTATACCTATTAAAAGTTTAACAGTTAATTAGTCTGCAAGACTGTAGAGTCACAGTGACGTGGATGGTGCACCGGCAGTGTGCTGAAACGGTTGGCTAATTAGTTTATGTCGGTAATAGGTTGGGGAGGTTTTAAAAGGTGTGAACAGGTGAGAGATAATTCGTGTCTTCGTGGCTCTGAGGTATTGGCGTGACCTTACTGATGACACTTATTCTCTAACTTTACATGCTTATTAAGGAATGTTATAGTTATTTATGAAACTGTTTTTTAATACCTGATTATGTACAGTTGCATATAAGACTTTATCTACACCCATGATATGAATCCTCTATAAAAGGTTCTGAAACAGTTTTTTTGCAATACTAATATGGAACAAAAATGGTGGCCGGCGGGATACGACGTGAATTCGAATTACCTATAAGTTCCTTTTTTAAATTACTGCGCTGTGGAAACGCGCGTGCATGACAAGGTTCTTTTTTTTGAAAACGAGTTAGTACAACATAATAACACTCGTTTGGATGATATTATGGTTACTATGACAATGGTTGTTTTAATGTTGGCAATAAGCTAACTGTTTCAGAAACTTTTATAGATGATTTGTAATATGGGTGTAGATAAAACACAATATACAATCTAACACTATAATATATACCTTCTTAATATATATCTATTGTGTATAATACAAGTATATACTTAAAGAAAAAAAGGAAAAGCTCATTGGGCATAAAAAAAATCGGGAAAACTTAGTGAAGAACCTTTAAAAAACGGTGTTTCAAATAATAAAGACAACACTCAGACTTTCACAATAGGACCGCTCTTTTATTTAGTTATTTATTAAACACTTTACTGTAATAAACAAGAAGTACAAACATAATTTAAAAACTAGTGTATACTGGGTGTTCTTATTGCATAAGGCGCTTTCGATGAACTGAAAGAATAAAGAGACATTCAGCATTCACTCATTCATTTGTATGCATCTTGTGAATCATGTAACTCACCAACAAGATTGTACAAAAGTTCATGCATCTTTTGTCCTCTCCTTCAGGGATTACATAACAGGCATCACGTTTTACAAACACAGATGACAGCCGTACCCTGCATCACTTATTCAGAATATTTTCAAAGCCATTGTCTCACAAGGGACATGCAGTATAAACATGATTCCATGAACCATGTGGTGTTTATAAGGGCCTTTATATCGCTGTAAAAATATGGGCACGAAAGGTTTGAAACGCCTTTTAAAATATTAAATTATGAGGCTCGTTTGTCAGCTGTTAGTAACCCTATTTGTAGCAGGTGTTATTTTTGGTGGTTTTTTTTAGTAATTTTGTCATTAGGGTTTTACGAGTACCCTTGCTTGCAGGATCTTCCTACGTATGATAATAAAATAATGATGTAAAATCGTGACTTTTCAAGAAGTAATTTGTTGAAGGTAGGAGTTCCTACCTTAAACAAATTAGCAGCATTTTATAGTTATAAAATGCTCATTCTTTTTCTACAACAAGGCGTCAGCAAAACTTGGATCTACAATCATTTATTTTAAAGTTAATTGCATCTTTTAACATAATATAATATTCTTCACTTTTGCAAGGAAAACTTTAAATTTACTGTTGTTCACAGAACATAATAGCTTACTCCCTCTGCAGGCAGGAATCCTATCAAAAACAAAGTTGCAGGTTCACTAATTGGTTTCGAATAATATTCTGCGAGCTAAATGTAGCTCATACAAACGGAATATTTGACAGGCTCCCCGTACACTTTCCGTCATCGGGCAAACTATGCTCGTTCGGGGACGGCCGAACTCAGCCGATCGAACGAAACATGCGAAATTAGTTTTTTTTTTATTTGCAGTTTCTTGACAGTAAAAAAGAAAATGACTGCGTACTACTTCAGTCAACATCGTCCAATAACGTCCGATAACTACTTGTACGCACTCATTTTATTTTAGACTAGCTGTGCCCCGCGGTTTCACCCGCATAAGTATCGATCCCGTAGGAATATTGGGATAAAAAGTAGCCTACATGTTAATACAGGGTGTCAGCTACCTCCATACAAAATTTTATCAAAATTGGTCCAGCCGTTTGAGCGTGAAGAAGTAACAAACATATAAACACACACACACACACTCACAAACTTTCGCCTTTATAATATTAGTATGATTAGTGTGATTATAAATAATAATTATATTATATATATATTATATTATATTAAAATTCAAGATTAAATTAAATATTAATAATATTATATAGTAGGAAGTAGGATAATGTTTGGCTCGATCGGCCGAGTTCGGCTGACGACGCAAGGAACATAGTTCGGCTGATGACGTATTTATGCCTATGGGATGATGATGATTCTTCTCTATATCACTTTCTCAGCCCCACATGCTGCTAAGGTCAGCTATCCTCATCGTTTCTCGTAGTATATGTAAGAGAAAAACTGTACCAGCTGCGTACATTTCCATATAGTGATGACGTCAATCGTTGAAGCGCGTCGTTATACCTCTCTGAATGATGCAATCTTTAAGGCCATTAGTGTAGTGCATGCATCTGTATTGCCATGCCTTGCGTATAAGTAGGCGTTGTAGTCATTAGATCTATTTATGTAACACTCACTTACTTACACGTGAAGCATTTGTAGATACAAAAAACGAGAGTATCGAAGAGCTCCTTGTTCAATTAAATTCTGTCCAGTTGGATAAATTGTGCTTACAACAAAACAGAAGGTCATATCTCGTTATTAAAAACGTTCAAAGTCTAGTCGCAATCTCATCTCAGCGACAATCAATGCCAAAATCTTGTCAAAGCTGTAGGAAATTTAGAGGTATTTTTGACAGATTCAGACTAAGATCAGACTGTGAACGTTCTTAAAATTCCGAAAATTGCCCTTTAGGTGTCTGTTCCACTCCAGGACTCGTCTGCTCCACCAGCCGTTGGTCCTTTGAGAGACATGGCCAGCCCACTGCCACTTCAGTTTGCTGACGAGTCCTGGAGTGGAGACCGCGTATCGGCAAACGTAGTGTGGGACGCCCCCCTGCTTGATGGACGGACGACCTAAAGAAGGTCGCTGGGGTAGACTGGATGCGGAAGGCGGAGGACAGGGTGTTGTGGCGCAGTCTGGGAGAGGCCTATGTCCAGCAGTGGACTGCGATTGGCAGAGGTGATTGATTGATTGAGGTGGCTATTTGTCATCATGATTACAAAATAGGTAAATAAAAGGGAGCAGTAGAAGCATAGGTTTAAACTGTGGGAATAGGTGATGTGTGTGATTTTGTAGTAAAATATATTTGCATGCACCAAATTTTAATTCCATTTTACCTTTTTAAGCAATACCCCAAAATTCTTGTTAACACGCCGAAAAACCAATTCTGAATTTAGGGACCGAAAATATTACTAAAATCACTGCCGCGAAAATAGCTTTGTTATAAAATTAATGAATATTTAATTAATTCATTTATAAAACTTTCGCCTGCCAATTAGTTGGTACTTACTCATTAGTTAGCGAGCACTCGACAATTTAATACTTCCGGTTGCCTGTCAAAGCCTCCTACAATGTACTTGAACATTTCAGTAATTGAAAAAATGTTATGTTATTAATTTAATTAAGGGGATTACAGGACCTAATCGCAAAAAACGCAAGTTTTAGAATCAATAAAAGTATAATTATGATCGACTACAGTAAACAAAATCAGAAAAATATATGATATTGTTCAGGATATATGCTAGGTAGATAGTGTGTCGAAAACATAATACAACTAATTTGATACGAAAAACTTTCTTTTAACAATAAAAACAATCACTCTGATTTTTTTGTCAGATTATTCTACAAGCAACATACTAAAACACTAGTGTTTTATTTTTTTAGTCCAAGCAACAGATTTTTTGTAAATAGATAATTGCTTCATATTTTGCAATAAATTACCAACGTTGTGTCATCGCGCTTCTCTTTCTTTTCTATGCAGTCCAACAGTGACCGCGCATTAGGTCATGTAGTCCGCTAGAGGTTTCTTTTTTGTCATTCTGTTACTTTAAAGCCCCCGTTCGCACGGACGTAAAAATATCGCGGCGTGATTTTATCGCGCACTGGATTTCCAACTCTCGTTGATCATGATCGTTGATCATCCAACAGATGGCATCCCAGCGGGTAAAAAAACATTTAATTCTCAGTGCTAAGGAGCCGTCTCCATGAGCGAGAGAATCGTGGCGATAGTCTCGCCGTGCCATCAAATTTTCGATGATATCGCCGTGTGGAGACACGTTCTAAGAGTGTATAGAAATACGTCAGAAGCCCGAAAATCTGATAACCAGTCTTAGCGAGGGGTACCGTATTACCCAGTAATTGGGTTAGGAAAAGGCTAGGTAGATAATGATGATTTCTAGTGACTATACTATCTGCGGTCGATAAGCCCACAAAAAAAAAACCATCAAATTAATTTGTTTTTTGTTTTGTCATGACCTAAACATGATAAAAAAAAACTCAATACCCATCACGTCTGCAGAGTTTCGCTAGATAATTTAAATTGACCTTGTATAGCGTAATTTCAAAAACACACGGACTAAAAGGAAGTGAACCAATGTTGCCAAAAATTAATTTGAAACAATCTACCAACCTTTATATTTTCCTCCTATCGCTTGTTAGCACAGCTACAACAAAAAACCGCAATCCATTCAGCACTTGATAGAAATTCCAAACAATTTCTCAATTCAATTGAATTCATAGCCGCCGAAACTGGAGCTACTCCCACAAAACAAATCTCCACAATTGAATTTTCATGACAAAAACAATTTGGTTAAAACCCAAGAAAACAAACAGTCGCACTTCGATTGGACCCTCAAAATTGCGTCTTCCTCGTTCTAAGGCAGCCATGATTAATGTTTGTCAAGATTTTGTTTATTTATAAAAGTTTTCGTTGTGTCAAAATATAATCTGGGACACCTGCTTACTTATGGTATGCTTATAAAGAAATAAAAGGAAGCCTGTGGGGTAATTGCGACACATGTCGTGGCCATCATACAATAAAATTGATCTTTTCATGAAGTGTTCGGCCATTTCATGAAATGGTTGTGTATCTTGAAATGGCCAGCTAAGATTGACAAGTTTAAAAGTCAACGTTTAATGATATATCATTCGACGTTTGGCCATATCATGAATTTAGGGTTCGCGAAATTCTCGAGCATTTCATGAAGTGAGTAAATCTACGATATGACCACGACACACCCACATAGTTCAGCCTCATTCATTGCGTTATTTAAGTTGTTGAAAATATTAATTTTTCCAACTTATGAAGCAATGGATTAGGAATTTACCCCTTTTTTGTGGATGGGAAATCATCAAATGACTCCTCCCACTCTGGGTGGAGCGGAAGGGAGTGTCAGACTCTTACTGACTAACACCCACCCGTGTTCCTTCCCGCTGAGCTGGGCCACCCCTGCACCATCATTTCGTCACCATGCACACTGCTCTCAAAACGGTGAAGAAAACGTCGTGAGGAATTGGCATGTTCTAGTGCCAAAAATTCGAAGACATGTGACATCTACCCGGGCCCGCGTGGTAGATTACGGCCTATTCCCTCTCACAGAGAGGAGGCCTGTGTACCAGCAGTGGAGACATTATAGGATGTTTATGTGTATTCTATCTAACTAAACAGAATAAAAATAACTAACATTTTAAAAGAGAAATGAACTGCAGTAAGTTTACTTTAGTGTACCTACAACAGTTTGTAAACCATCTATCGTATTAGGTAAGCGAGCGCGCAGTGCCTACTGCCATTAGAACCAAGTAATTGCAATCCTAGGTTTTAAATGCTCTCATTTATAGCTTTCATCTCATAATGGCAAGCTAGTGCTCTCTCTTGCTGCTTTAACTTGATACTATGCGATGAAATACAGTAGAATGAATTCGTCTCAAACCATCCAGGACCATAAAATGTTACAATGCCGAATCTATAAATAAAAAAGAAGTTTTCCCTTCTCGAATTCGTTTCTTTCTCCTGGATTCGTCCCCTCAAGCGTCAAGTGTACACCAAGTGTACCTAAGAGAAAGTGCTCGAAACGTCAACGGTACACCAAGTGTACACAACTACTGTCATTGTTTTATTGGTCCGTTCAACTGCTTCGACGCGTGGGGTGTTTTGGACAGGTTGGCGGGAAAACGTGTGAGAGGTTAAGTGTAGATTCCACAAAGTGGTAAGCAGAGGCTGTTTTTGAGAACCCCTCCAACCTTTCCAACCCCTCCAACCAACAACAAAAAATAAGCTTTCGTGCACCATTTTTTTCCGATGACCAAAAGTAATATTTTCCTCAAGGATTATCATACAAAAATCTTAACATCTCCTCGTAGGAGGTTCTAATTAGTGCTGGTCTCATTAAACTCACATGGACCGTGTGGTAAATAACCGCGAGCTACTAAGCGGGGTAAAAATGTCTTTAGTGACTCCTTCACAATGTGGGTCGGAATTGTGGGACAGTTGGGGCCGGAATTTCTTTTAAAAAAGTCGGGATTTTAAGCATACCTTCATTTTTTTTTCGGCTGAGTTGGTAATGAGCATGCATTTTTACTAACAAAAGATTCTTGTGAGCCTCTGGTAGCCCAGGTACCGTCCGCGACAAACGAGTTGTAGGTCGTAGGTTCAAACCCATACAGGCGCTTTACTTTTGGTAAACAATTTCATCACCACTGCTCTCAAAACGGTGAAGGAAAACATTCTAAGGAAACCGGCATGTCCTAAAACCAAAAAAATCAAAGACTATCTATCAATCTGCAATGGGCCCGCGTGGTGGATTACGGCCCACTCCTCTTATAGAGGAAAGGCCTGTGTCCCAGCAGTGGGAACATTATAGGCTGATTATGTAAAGAAAGATTCTTAGCTCTAGTGTGTTTTTCTATAAAATACCAATACAACAAATAATATAAGAAGGGATTTCGACAGTCGACACCTAAAATAGATCTGTTTATGACAGCACCCATTTTGTTGTCAATCATAAATAAATTGGGACTTACGACGGCTTACGACGAATATCTTTAGTGTTTTAGGGGACAAACATTTTATCAATATGCCAAATACATTCGTACTTACATTTGTTGACAAAACACTTTAACATGGTAAATATCTTAATTTTAGGATACAGTTAATTAATTCAGATTGATTCATAGAGAATAATACTTTGTTTGATATGATAAAAATTATGATATTATGTACCTAATTATGCACCTAATAGCATACCGAGAAGAAGACTCCATTGTTTTCAAGGACCATTTCAGGCACTAATCTATATTGTCCTCATGTTATGATCTGACCAAGATTATATCTGGACTTGAAAGAGACTTTGACCCTTGAGTTTATTTCGCCATTTCTTTTCAAGGATAGTCAGATAGGAAATATCGACTCTATCTAGCTTATTAAAAAATATATTATTTAATAGACATGCAACATATGACGTATTACATGTTTATATATTTTATGTTATTTATTTTTTTGGTGTACAATAAAGTACCTATACAGGCTAATTTTTTTATCACCATCCAAATTTTTACAAGGTGTTCTACCCATGAATATGAACAACTTTCACTATGGGACCAACTCAGAAATCACAAAAAAAAAATCAGCTGTTTCATACAAAAGTTCACTTGACCAAAATGTATGAAACAGCTGTTTTTTTTTCGTGATTTCAGAGTTGGCCCATAGTGAAAGTTGTTCATATTCGTGGGTAGAATACCCTGTAAAAATTTGGATGGTGATAAAAAAATAAGCCTGTATATAAATAAATAAAAGTGATTCTGATATCCAATTTACAAAACAATTTCATTTCATTTCGACTCTAGTACTTACAATACCATTATTTTCTCGTTTAACTGTCAAAAAGTACAAAGAAGCAAGAAGGTACAAATGTCGATTAAATACATGATAAGGAAACTATACAAAATACGTATTAACACAAAAGACCTTTTTTTATGGATGGGAAATCATCAAATGACCCCTCCCGATCTGGGTGGAGCGGAAGGGAGGGTTTAAGGGAGTGTTTAGAGAGAGTTTAACTGTCAAAAAGTACAAAGAAGCAAGAAGGTAGAGATGTCGATTAAATACACGGTAAAGAAAATACCTATTAACACAAAAGACCTTGTAAAATAATCGGGCTACAAATAAAAGCAGGAGCAATACCAAACGTCCTTTTCAAGCCATCGATGACACGAAAACTGAACGAAATTTCGTAATGAAATTCCGAGTAGATTCATAAACCCGTTCCCGGGGACCCTCTGCTTTCATCTTGAGGGTTAAGAGACGCAAGAAATTTCATTCTCTGGTGAGAAAAATAAAATGTCTTATTTCATTGTTTTTGTGTCCTTTATTTTTTGAGTTGTCAAAGTTCTTTGTTGTTCTGTTTGAATGGAAAGTCGTTTTTCTATGGCTGCTTCGTCTAGAGATGCTTCCATCTCTTGGATAAATCTTTATGAAATTTCAATTACCTATTAGGTACGCGTATCACTGGTCAGTTTCCCTCAGTCGTCAGTTTATTTAATTCGCCAATTTCGTTGATTAGTCAGTTTCACTGATTCGTCAGTTTTACCGAGTAGTATTAATAAACGTTGTATAGCGTCTGTATAGTTACACAACGCTTTGTCTTCTTCTTTCGAAAGTCAAATTACTGATGACAGAAAGAGAGAAATCGTTGTATAACTATTCATCTGGTAGAATACGTTTATTAGTAAGGGTGATAGTGTGTAATATAAATGAATGTACCTTTTATGTTTCACAGGGCAATTAATCAATTCACTGTCACATTTGAATGCCGTAAAACCATTAGTAAGTCATTGCAATGTAATTCTTAATCTTATAGTAATAAAGTATACTAATGGTTTTACGTCGATCGTGAATGCCCTATCTTTGATTGGGTTCTATTAGGCAATATTAGTGTGCATGTGTATGCACACTAAGATTGCCGCTCGTACACACGAGCGACATATACGTTAACAGCAGAGGCAACTGCAGTCGTCGACAAAGTGCCATTCGTGTATGTGACTGATTTGCCTAGCCTTTCCCAACTATGTTGGGGTCGGCTTCCAGTCTAACCAAATGCAGCTGAATACCAGTATTTTACACGGAGCGACAACGGAGCGGCGGAGTGGTAACGGTCACGACTTACGAATTGTAGGTCGTAGGTTCGAACCCAGATAGGCGCTTTACTTTGTGTAAATTATTTCATCACCACTGCTCTCAAAACGGTGAAGGAAAACATCGTGAGGAAACCGGCATGTCCTAGAACCAAAAATTCGAAGACATGTGACATGTACCAACCCGCACTGGGCCCGCGTGGTAGATTACGGCCCGCTCCCTCTCACAGAGAGGAGGCCTGTGTCCCAGCAGTGGGAACATTATAGGCTGATTATGTACATGGAGCGACTGCCTATCTGACCTCCACAACCCAGTTACTGGGTAATACGATACCTATTGGTAAGACTAGTTGTCAGACATTCGGGCTTCTGACTTCCCGTAACGACTGTCAAAGATTCACGAATGACAGCCGGGACCAACGGCTTAACGTGCTTTCCGAGGCACGGAGTGGTCTCGGTATGTAAAGATAGTCACCCATCCACAGACCAACCGCGGCAAGCGTAGCTTAACCTGATCGATCGACCTGTTCACCTGTTATTATTTAGCCACGACCCCTCGCCACTCGTGTATTTGACTACGGTGTTCAAATATACGAGCGGCATGTTGTCGACGGCAGCTGTCGACAATAGTCGACGGTTATAGTTGCCTCTGCCGTTTACGCGTGTCGCTCGTGTGTCGCACTTAATCGGAAGTAGGAAAATTGGTAAAAACTAGTATGTTTCATAAAAAGTCACCAGGTGCCTATTCTGTTGTCCACAAACTAAACTAAATTTAAGTTCGGTGCATCTTTTTCTTTTATACTTATTCATTATGAAAAGGACAGAAGATGAACTTTAGTTTAGTCCTGTCAAATTAATCAGCGCCTGACACTAATCCATACATGGTTAGACGTGATTAAAAACTTGCCTACTAAAATTACGTCAAAGTCAAAGCATTTATTTCAAATAGGCACATAAAAGGCACTTTTGAAGGTCAAAAATTATCTTAATATAGAATTGATTCTAGTCGCCCATTCCAAAAGGTAGTTTTCGTATGGAGAAGAACGGGCAAAAAACTCCACCGTTACTCTTTTAAAATGTTTTAGGTACAATATTTTGCATGGGTACATTAATTATATATATGTTACCGGCCAAACCCGATTTCAGGACAAACTAGTTTAGCCTAGGCTAAACTAGTTCCGTCGACATAGGATGCAAGGGCGAGCGAAGGGCACCCCCTATCGCGTATAGGAAGAACTAGTTTAGCCTAGGCTAAACTAGTTTGTCCTGAAATCGGGTTTGGCCGGTAACATATATAATAACATGTGAGGACGATGCACCTAAAATAAAATTACTATACCACAATAGGTAAAAGAATTAAAAACGAAACCATGACATATAAATTAATTATCTGATAGATACATGGTGCTCACATATTTACAAACATGGTACATACAAGATAAACGATTTTAATTTAAAAAAAAAATGCAAGTAATAAGTCTGGGCGTCAATTTACGTCAGGCGCTGATTAATTTGACAGGACTAAACCAAAATTTATCTTTTGTCCTATTCTTAATGAAATAGAAAGAAAAAGATGCACTGAACTTAAATTTAGTTCAGTTTGTGAACAAGGGAATCGGCACCAGTGACAGAAAAACTGACGGATTGGTCCTTTTTGCCTTTGGAACGGAACAAAACACAAAAAAAAATCTACAAGCTACAAATAACTTTGTTTACCCCGCCCGCCAGTGAATACGCTCATGAACGTACTTAAACTAAATGGTTACCTTGATTGAACTAAATGGCCCACTATGCTAATGACCCCTTGTAGGCACGGCAATAGAATAGGAATTGTTGCCACTAAAAGCATCGCATTACAATATTTAAACAGTCTTTTGTTGGACTAGATATGCAAAACAATATTAATATTTATAATGTTTTTAGTCTTCAATCTAGGGGAACCGAGTTGATCTTGACCTAGTTTTCAAGGATTCAAGGAAGAAGTTTATAATTAGATTTTTATAAATGAACTAGCTTCTGCCTGCGTCTTCGTCCGCGTCAAATTTCTCATTTCCCCGTCCCGCGCTATTACTTCGTTCCTCGCTTAGCGTTTTTTCTGACTTTTCATCTATTTGCTCGGCTCCTAACGGTACTAGCGTGATGTTAAGTAGCCTAAAGCCTTCCTCAAGAATTGGCCTATCAAATGCAAATGTTTTTTGAAGTGAAAACTTCTTTAGCGGCGTTGCACACTTTTTTGTAATGGGTAAAAAATGTTAAACTCGCGTCAGGACACGTGCCCGTCAGGAGAGACTACACAGGGGAGAACTATTACTCCTAACTACAAAGTATATGTGGATGTGGATGTGGATGGATGGATGGATGGACAGCTGATGGCTCGACCGTCTGTGTAGTAGCCACACTGCTGTGTATTCGTAAAATTCGTGTATATAAAGTGTTTAAAATATGGAAATTGAACAAAGTGCATCTGTTAATGAAAAAAGTGACGCAGAAATAGTGAAAAAAATGAGTTATATTAATTCAATTATTAATTGATTTATTTCAACGTTAATATTCAAGTTTTCACTTCTGCCGGCACTCCCGGAGTGCAACCCGTCTTTTTTTTTTAATACGATTGGTAGTTCCAGAGATTAGCGCCTTCAAACAAACAAACAAACTCTTCAGCTTTGTTAGTATAGATTGATGCGGTGCTCGGGGGAGACCTATGTCCAGCAGTGGACGTCTTTCTGAAATGATGATGATGATGATAATGTAATGAAAATATTGTTTTATCCCTTCCTATTATGTTCATAGTTTATTGATAGACCAATGGTTGTTGGTCATCTGCTGCAGAATAAATACCAAACCAAATAAAAAGCCTTCGTCTAGATACCAAGAAACATTTTCACCATTCTAAGTATATAAAAAGTTAATCTAAAGTCTCCATGTCGATTTTCCTCTTGGAATAATAATTTAGCGTCACATTTACGAGTTTAAAAGCGTCAACCGCAGGCGTGTCGAATTTACTCTGAAATATCATTGCACTTTAAATTAAAATACGGCCGAGGTGGGATAAATCGTAATTCATTAACTTATGTTTAGGACCATTGAATTTTTAATTAGCTAACTTTATTAATTTTGGGACTTACAACTTTTGAAGTCCTTTAAAGTTATTTTGTTCGAGTGTTTGAAGTGTATATTGGATTTATTTTTAGCTAGCTGTGCCTTGCGACTCGAACGAAACTTTTTCAGGTGTTCCGTGTTTTATGTATTTGAGGTGGTTCTTGCCCGTTCCTCTCTACAGGCACAGTCAGCAAAAGAGATAATGATTATAACTTTTACTCAGTACGAGCTAATTTGGTACCTATCTATGTATGAATAAAGCATGATGTGAATCTCGTCAAGTATCGTCATTTGATAAAACTGTTTATTGCACCCCAGATCACTGACAGAACATAAAAATTTAATAAAATAATGACAACAAAAACCTCATCGCAATTACAGAGAATCGTGTTAATTAAACTCCATCCCTTAATGCCAATTAAAGCCAGACAAATCGATTCAGCTGATCATACCTGAGATACGGTTTTATGACGTCACATAATACTGCAAAGCATTTAATATACTGCTGCATTATGAAGTTGTGCCAAAGGTAAGCTCAGTGCATATTGGAAAAGTTAATCAAGTGAACCGCTTACTTTATTACTAACTAATCGCAGCATAAATATATTTATGTCTCAACTAGCTGCGCCACGCAGTTTCACCCGCATAAGTTTCGATTCCGTGGGAATATCGGGATGAAAAGTATCCTATGTCCTTTCCCGGGACTCAAACTATATCTATACCAAATTTCATCTAAATCGGTTCAGCGGTTTAGGCGTGAAAAGGTAACATACAGACAGACAGACAGATTTACTTTCGAATTTATAATATTAGTCTGGATATGGATATTATAAAGACGTAAAGTTTGTGAGATTATAGGGGGTAATCTCTGGAACTACCAGTCGGATTTGAAAAATTCTTTTTACATTTGATAGCCCAATTCCTGAGAAATGTTATAGGCTATTTAACATCACGCTATGTATCTTAGGAGCCGAGCGAAAAAGTGATAGCGCGGGCAGGTGATGCGATCCGACGGGGTGGGTCGGGGGGATCAAGAAATTTCACGCGGACGAAGTCGCGGGCAGAAGCTAGTGGCAAATAAATTGATTTGACTTGAGAGTGTAGCAGTTTGCCCGTCACGACACTTTTGCTATGTAACAAAAGTATCATGATAGTCAAAATGTTACACTTTCATCTATCTAGTTCTCATTCGCCTAGTGTACCTATACAGGATGAAATTAAATTCATGGGCATCCTTTTAAGGGGTCATTGTACTCATCATTATGAAAAACTTTTACTGTGGGACTAAACCTAAAATCGCAAAAAAAATAAGCTGTTCCTTCCATTTATGTTCACATAACTCGTCAAAATGTAGGGAAGAGCTGATTTTTTTCGCGATTTCAGGTTTCGTCCCATTGTAAAAGTTATTCATAATGATGATTACAATGACCCCTTAAAAGGATGCCCATGAATTCAATTTCACCCTGTAGAAACTTGCGATAAGAAACTTCGTTCCAATAAAGCCTCACCGTTTACCACATCCCGTCTTGTATGAGCCGAGCCTTATAATGGATTACGTCATCTTTCCGGTTTGAAACCATTTAAGTAATTACATTAACTGAATGAGTAGGTCCCGCCCGATGCAATCGCTTAATTGCCTTTTACCTATTGTGTTTCATCGCTAGCACATCAGGCCGGTATCTGATAAGATCATTACGATACAACAAAGGGGTTGTGTCTTGAAGTCCAAGAAACTAAATAGTATTACGTAAATGATAAATGTTCCTTTCTGACTACTCTGGGAAAGAAGGCCGAAACCAGACATAATCTTGGTCAGATCATGTGAAGACCATGTAGATTGGTGTCTGAAATGTTATTTTTTTAAAGAACCACACAGATTGAGTGGACCTGACCAGTCAGTGCACGCATTTGTCAGCTCAACCGCTCGAAGAATTGGTATCGACCAAAGAAAGGACATTTAGGTAGGCCGCTTAAATTACTCAGACTACCAGATCTTGATAAAGATTAACTGGGAAAAAGGTGGATAACGGTAGGTGATACAGATTTGGTCGCGGTCGTATTGTAATGTAACTTTTTGAATTCAGTTCCTCAAACTCAAAGCATTTATTTCAATTAAACCAATTACAGGCACTTTTGAATTGTCAAGGGGTCGGTCAGTCAGAAAGGTGAAGCTAGTTGCCCATTCCAAAGCGTAGGTACCTATGGAGAAGAGCGGGCAAGAAACTCCTTGAACACTCTTTTAAATCAAAATAATGTGGTTACAAAGTCTTGGTTACATCATTCATGTTAAAAATTATACATGTGAGAACGATGCAGAACGTTAAAAGCATCCATGATGAAAAGATGAGAAAAAACAACAATTCAAATAATAAATTAAAATAAAATAAGCCATAGCAGCAAAGAGATGACCAGTCTCTACTGACGGCGCCCGTTCACGAACATGACGCATGTATCAGCACCATTCAGCTCATCCATTTTGAAGGGAGCTAAATGATCCAACACATGCGCCACCATCAGCGAGACATTTGAGTGAGCATGACATACTCTCAGCCACCAGAGCACATTCAAGTCAATGAAAGACGTACCCAGTAAATGGTAGCTTTATAGTGTGTACATAGTCCTATTACTCATATCGACAATCTTTCGATACATGCACATACAAAACTGTAGACTCGAGGTAGTTTTACAAACGGACCTCGAACGCGTCATAAGTGGTATCATTGTCAACACCACTTAGTATAGGTATTCACACTTCCAACTAAACTCCACAAAGCCACCTAAACTCCTTTCTAATTTTATCTCATCGAACTAGAACCTCAAAGCCGCGAGCAGTGTTCAGTTGAGGGTCTGCCCAATTAGTGGAGTTGGCCCAGTCTCTGTTAATGATGCAGCCAGCTTGGAGTGCGCTTTTGTCATTCGCTGACGGCACGTATGTTTGTGAAAACTTCGCTGTTTGACCCATTGTCAAGGAAAATGTTGGGCTAATTTTAGACTGTGGATGTGGTTTCGTTTTAAATTTTGTGGGGTTTTCGGTAAGTTTTGATGTGGTTTTGTGAAGTATTTCAGTCCAGCTGGGTTGTTCGTCGACACGCTAGCAGTAGCAAAGGGTTCGTTGCCTATGTATTTGCGTTCTTGGCTATTCGAACATGGGAAGCAATGGGTTAGAAATATCATTCAAAATGAATCAGATTGTGATTAATAGTGTATTACGTTAGAGTGCCGTTTTGTTAGGGGTTTATGGGTTTTACAAAAGTCAGATATCTTTTGTCCGAGAAGTAAAATTGACGTCTTACAGTCATAATATGGAAGATTCAGAATTCAGTATGGAAAAACCGTCAAAAATTTAAAATTTTATTTTTTCAAGTGGGCGTTGATGGCCAAATTCTAAACTATGAGGAATAGCGAAAAGTACTCAAAGGAACCGCAGGCTCGACTTTGATGAAAACTAAAACTGCATTATTGGATTTTTGAAAAATCAATATTTCTAGCCAGGAATAGAACCTGTTGATAATGAAAAAAAAAACACGCTGTATTATTACACCATTCGATAGTGATAAAGATCAAATTCTGGAAAGTAATGACATTTTACAGGTATTTTTGACAAACTGAGGTCAGACTGTGAACGTTGAAAACGTTGAATTGCCCCTCTGATGACGAGGATTAGTTCCAGTCACAATCAGACACAATCATTATTTCTTTCCTATTTCACTAGCTTTTCTTGGGTCTATTTTCAACTCCCCCGAGTCTTTTAGTCAATGTTTATTGTTTTAGGACACCCCTCTCGTATATTTGCGAAAGAAAATGGCGTCGAAACGGTTCACAAATAAATCAAGGGTCGCTGTTGTGGAAAGTAATTTTCAAAGCTCAAAAATAAGATGAAATATTGTGATTTGAAGATTTTTGTAAGTGTCTTGAAGGAATGGAGGATATTTCTTGTCTGTTTGTAGTTAACTTTATTTTTTATTGACTTATACATAGCATCATGCCTTGTTTCCCCAAAGGGTTGGTCAGATGTATACCTACCTACCTATAAACACCTAAAATTCGCCAGTTATGTGCAGTTATAGCCCGCGAAATTAAATTTTTCTTATGTTTTTTGCAATTGCCCCGAAATTCAATTTTTCTTACATTTTTTGCAAGAGCCCGCGAAATCCAATTTTTCTTACGTTTTTTTGCAGGTGGTATCTTGAACAAAATATGATTCGCGACTATACGAGTAATACGTAGGTACGTGTTTACAAAAGTATAATCATTAGAATCATTAATACATCTTTCTTAGTTAGATTTGTACCATAAAAAACCCTTTATGGAAAAGTGCTTAATCTAACTTAACCGGTCAAGCGGCGCGGTTCACTGATCGGCGACGAAACCATAGAAAATCAATTGTGTCTCATTAGCAGAGCTTGACAGATTAAAGAGATAATTATTTTAATGATTTTAAGGACTACTTTTCTGTAAATAAAAATCTATTATAGTCGCGAATCTTTTCAGTTACCGGTGCCACTTTCAGACTTCCTCTTGTGTACTCTTCTTAGCCCTGTAACCTAATATCTCACAAAACAAACCTTTGTACGAACAAAGACGAACGCTCGTGCACATTGAGGGATCTTCTAATTCCTGCAAAAAAGCTGAGTGATAATGTTTAGAGACGCAAAGAAAGTCGCCTTAATTTGTGCAAAAAATGTGAGAGAAACAAAGCCTCCTAACATTCCCTCCTTAAGGAAACGTTAAATAAAAGAAAAGATAAACGACTTTTAGGACAAAACTAATCAATTGTATCGGTCCTTTTCACTTGCTGCAGACTTGTGAATATTCAAATCTGTTGGATACTTTAAAACTTTAACATACATTTTTGGGATGCCTGAAGAAGCCTGCTCGTGTAGCGCAATTTGTTCCGCCAGTTACACAACTGAACCGAGCGCTCGGTGCAGCTTGGGCAGTCACACCCAACACCTTATTTGACTGGCCAATTCTTCCCTTGTGGTGTTAAGGCTAACGCCCGCCTGGTTTGCGACCACCCTCCCACCGGAGGGTGCGTCAAGCAGCCTGGTGTGTTTCGTCGATACGTGGGAGTTCCAGTGCCTTAGGCATCTTCTGGGCACGCTCGTTCCATCATATACCTCATCTATCGCTTTCCATCAAGCGTGATTGAGGTCAAGAGCGGGTCCATTCAGCATTAAAAAAGTCACGCTTTCTCATCTGCCATGGAGGTTGGCAGAAACTACAGAACGAGGCCTGCTACGAAAGCCGATCCTTGGATAAAATACATTTACCTTAATAACGTTACTAATTTTAAGCTATTGTTTTTACTTCTCCAAAATTGGTCCTTACGGTAAGGACCAAAATGTTTTCATACACTTTCAACATAGAAAAACGACCAATTTACTTACATTACTGAAAGACCGATTTATTATTATTAGATATGTTTCATTTTCTTCGAGAGACGGTTACGGGTGAGTTCTTGATATAAAACTACCTGTAATTGTGGTGGCTTATTAAGATGCCGGTCGGCAACCTGCGCTGGACGTGATCAATAAAGTATCTACTTTGGTGTTACTTCATTACATACTATAGGACCAAGATCTTGTAAGCTAGCTATAGTGCCAACTGTGACAGTTTATTTATTTAACATTTTATGTACACACATATAATATTACTAGAAAAAAATAACAGAAAATTGCCTTAGGCATCTTCTGGGCACGCTCGTTCCATCATAGACCTCATCGATCGCTTTTCATCAGGCGTGATCGAGGTCAAGAGAGAGCCCATTAAGCAATAAAAAATAAAATAAAAATATAGGTACCTACTAGGGTGATGCTTATTTCTAAAGAAATCTCTTCCAGCATACCTGCTATAGGAAAGTAGATAAAAAAATGTAGACACTATTTATAAGGGTAAAAGATAAAATAAAATATGTTAAATCAAAAGCAGTTGATTGATTTAAAATAAATTACTATTTCTAGTGACTAAATAACTAGTATTTATTTTCATAATCTCTTAACTAACTAGTTACACTAGGTCCTTTGGGGTCGCGGGCGCATAGAGTGGGGACTCTGTCCGCCCACCAAGCGACCCCAGGGAAAATTGTGGTACAGTGGCCACATGCTGCCGGCTCAGGGGAGGCCCCGTTTACAGTCTTCCCAGGGATGTGCCTTACAGTGTGTTCCGGAATTGGTATTTTAAGAGGGACCGGGACCAACCCCATGTGCTGATGGTGATCACTGGGGTGGTTTTTGTGAGATAAAAATCCCACACTCCTCGACATCCCTCGCCGGAGGTCGGGTGCCTTTTGAAGGTTTTCCCCCTAAAACAAAAAAAGTTCCTTATTTAAAATATAAAACTAGGTAACTATATAAGTAAATACAATAACAAGAGGATATTTAGGCGTCGAAGTACTCGTCCGCATCGCTGTCACCCGGAAACGTGCCCAGAAGACTGAATGGAAATGCTAATTCTTTGGCCAAAGAATGACCCAGCCCTCTGGACACGTAACGTGTCGATCAGCCGGCGAGAAATTTCCTTAAAATCTTTTTTATAGGTCATAAAATAGGTCAAACTTGTTCAGACGCCAGCACATCAAGCTACCCGAAACTGTCAAATTTTCCCAATCAACCGTGAACCTTATGCTTTAGCAATAAAATTGAAAATCTATTAAATAAATTTGACAGATTGTAGTAGCTTTGTATTTTATTTTACTTTATTTGGGAAACAAACAGATGCAATAACAAACATAAGTACACAATTAGTCCAACAAAATCCAGAAACAGTTTCCACAGATTATCTATTTGAATTTTATACACAAAAAGATAAAGTAATTAACTCCTCTTTATCGCTACTTAAATACGGGCAAACCCGCGAGTCAATACAATTTAAAGTTAAACATAAACAAAGAGCAACCCTCAAATGGCCGCCAGCAAATAAGTTAACCCTCTTGTTACCTCTAAGGGATGATCACATTAAAAAGAAAGAATTAATAACTGCGGCGAACAGAAATAGCCTGGAGGGTAACATGTATCTATTTCGAGCTTGTGTTTTTCTTTCTTTTTTTGGTCTTAACAGTCGGCGGCTCGTGGGTAGGGTTACCATTTAGAAATTTTGAAAAGTCCTGACAAAAATCTAACATTTCAATAAAGTCCGGACATTTTAGTCACAAAGTCCAAACATTACCCACTTACAGTGGTATGGTAGGTATGGTAGCAGGCGCTCGCGAGGGGAGGGGGAGGTTGCGGGGTGCGGGCATAAAAAAAATTGCGCTGAAAAATATAAAAATTAATACTCTGTACCAGAAACGCGTTAAGTTTGATTATTTTACGTTAAACAATTTTTATTTTGAAGAAAATATTTTATGTTTGAACTAGTTGATTGTTTGCGAAGTAATACAAGATTTATTGTTTGACCTCATTAAGTTGATTGATAAAGAAGTTTTGTTTTTAGATGAATGAGACGCTAATAAATATTAAAGACTTATTTGGTATTACTTATATAAGTTTTATTACTTGTATTCCATCTAAGCCAAAAAATCCGGACAAATTAAAGAGCCGGACAAAGTCCGGACGAAAGTCTAGAAGTCCGGACATGTCCGGAAAAATCCGGACGGATGGTAACCCCACTCGTGGGTATAAGGACTGAGGACCAGGCTTCGGGTTTTTAAACTAAGCACATAGCTATGTGACATTTTAATAGTCATTATGGATTATTTTTAACCGACTTCAAAAAGGGAGGTTCTGTATTCGACCCGTATGTTTGTATATTTGTATGTCCGCGATTTTCTCAAAAACTTATGAACCGATTTTGATACTTCTTTCACTAAAGTGATCAACATACTTTCAGGAAGGTTTTAATATATAATAAATTAGGTAATTATTCTTATGTACGAAGATATACATCTGCATCTCCGGCATTTCTATGCGAATATTGATAATTCTTCTAGTCGGTGTCTTCAATTTTTCAATGCACTAGTGTTAATTGAATTTGTGTGGGGTAGGTACAACTAAAAAGTGAAAAATAAAAACTTTTTTGCAAAAAAAACAACCGACTTCAAAAAAAAAAAAAAACTACAAAATGATAAATAACTATAATTTCGGAAGTCGGTGTCAAAAAAAAAGAAACGATAATGCGGAATCAACGGCACCGACTTCCAAAATTAAAGTTATTTATCATTTTGTAGTGTTTTTTTAATTAACTATAATGAACATCACTGAATCGCGTGGTAGGAGCTTGATTTCCACCGAAAGGACTGACTCTTCCTTCGTCCTCCCATACCCAAATTCTTACAAATCTGATTTGGTTTTGTAGCTATAGCTAGCCTTATAGTAACTTATTTATTTGTTTAAAAATATTTTGTTAATTTTTTACCCGACTACGGCGAAGCAAAAAGAAGGGTTATGATTTTGACCGGTATGTATGTATGTATATTCATCTGTTCCCTCATAACTTATAAAGTACTAGTCATAATTAGACAAATGAGGTATCGTTGAAAGCGTCTTGATTGTCCGCTGGTTATAGGCTATGCGACGTCACATTAAATTGAATATGGCGCCCTCTAGCGGATATAAAGTCATGATCAAATTTTTTTTTTAATCATGCAGTCTGGGGTATCAAATGAAAGGGCTTAATTAGCAAATTTCAAAAATATAAATATTAATGAAAAAAGCATAGTGTAGTTGTTTATTATCCCTTAAAAAAACAACTTATGCAATTATAATATGTATGCAATATTTTTTTTTTCTTTGATATTAATTCAAGTTACAGTAAGCAGCTCATCTCGATCCGTGCGAGCTTCGTACAGTCTACACGCATACGTCTAGTCGCACGCACACAAACACCGTGCCGAAGTCTGCCGAACTGAAACGACGTTAGACGATGCACGGCTTTCAACCCGGTCGGAGTGGGGGGTGTTAGGTTTATTTTCGTTACGGAATTTCTTGATTCGGTCGCCGCGCTCAAAGCCCGCGATAAAAGCTATGCAATAGCTTAAAAAAAAAATACCTGTTAACATTTTAATTTGAAAACATTGTAAAAGCCAATTATTTTTAAAAGAGTAAGCGTTTAGTTTCATGCCGGGCTCTTCTCCATAGGTAACAATCAATTGGAACCGTGCACATAGTTTCTCGCGTTGCATAAGTGCCCTTGTAGATTTATGTGGAATTAAATATTTTGATTTTGCATTCATTTAGGAGTCGCCTAGACTGAGTGTTAGAGAAAGCGGGCAATAATGATGTAACCTGCTCGATAATCTCAAAGTGTCAAGATGCGAGGTGGTCAACAATCGTTTTTTTCTACGTGTTTATTTTTTATCTGTAGCATTATGTTTAGGTAGTGGCGAAATGTCTTGGTCATTTATTTTTTATTTAATTGAATTAAAACGGTTTAAAACCAATTACAGTAAATAAATACAAAAAAGACACACACAAAAGAAACATAAAAGATTAAATATAAAATCATCAAGTAAAAAAAAGTTAACAACACTTTCATACATCCCTCTCACAGTACTTCTGACATGCCGACAAAATCTTCGTCCACTCGTCCACAAACAGTTATGTCATGTAAATTGTTTGGCAACAGTTTTGGATAATATTGTGCCGTCCATATATTATGCTGCTTGGCATGATATAAAATGCCCACTGAGGTCATACAAGCATAACCAGCCTATAATGTTCCCACTGCTGGAACACAGGCTTCCTCCCTTCGAGAGGGAGTGGGCTGTACCTAATCTACCTCGCGGGCCCAGTGCGGGTTAGTAAATGTCACATGTCTTTGAATTTCTGTTTCTAGGACATGCCGGTTTCCTCACCATGTTTTCCTTTACCGTTTTGAAAGCAGCAGTGATTATTTACACAAAGTAAAGCGCCTGTCTGGGTTCGAACCCATGACCTACATCTCGTAAGTTGAAGGCGTTACCTCTGATCCACTGATCCACTACTGCTCTCTGGACCGCCACTGCCCGAGCATAGGTCACACAAGCCATCATCATCTGCCTAGCCTTTTTCCAAATATATCAGGGTTGGCTTCCAATATAACCGGATGCAGCTGAATACCAGTATTTTACATGGAGCAACTGCCTATCTGACCTCCACAACCCAGTTAAGGGTAATACGATACCTCTAGGTAAGGCTAGTTGTCAGATTTTCGGACTTCTAACTACCCGTAATGACTGTCAAAGATATAAGAATGACAGCCGGGAACAATTAGGTACGGCTTAAAACATGCTTTTCGAGGCACGGAGGGGTCTCGGTATGTAAAAGTACCACGGCAATCGCAGCATAACCTGATCGATCGACCTATGCGGCAGTTATTATTTAGCCACGAGCCAGAGATTACACAAGCCATACAAAAAACTTTTTAACAAAAATACAACCGACTTCCAAAAGAAACACTACAAAGTGAAAAATAACTTTAATTTCGGAAGTCGGTGTCTTTGGTTTTGTATTTACGTTTTTTGCCACCGACTTCCGAAATTAAAGTTATTTTTCACTTTGTAGTGTTTCTTTTGGAAGTCGGTTGTATTTTTGTTAAAAAATTTTTATTTTACGATTTTTAGTGGGTCTGCTTATAATTTATCTAAGATACAATAGCCAGTGTCAACATGCTCATCGCCTTTTACAAAATATTGCTTTTCCCGATGCAGGGAAGTTAATTGTTGAGGAGTTCTCCTGGTCCACCATCAACTCCATATTACCATTCACATCGTGGCGAGCATAAATTGCTTAGCAACCATATTAATGTAATCGAATCGCAACCCGTGAAATACTTAGATATTATTGAGTAGTTCCGGTGTCCATCTGTGGTCTTCATCATCAGTTCCACTTCACCAAATAGTGCTTTCCGAGAGCAAATGCACGAGTTACTATAAAAAATACCCAAATCGCTATAGTGTGCCTATAATATTTGAAGAGTTCCTTCGATTTCTCCAGGATCCAATCATCAGATCCTGACTTGGTGACTATGGGACTACTTCAGAAGTATCTCCTTTCGAACAAAAAAATAATTTTGAAAATCGGTCCACAATTGACGGAGTAATCGCGTAACAAACATACAAAAAAAAAAAAAAAAAACATACCGTCGAATTGAGAACCTCCTCCTTTTTTTGAAGTCGGTTAAAAAATAAATAGGTATTATTTTCCACCGGTCAGCCTACATTAAACCCACTAAACTTTACAACCACAATACAATGGCTCTCAAAAACTCACATGAATATGTAAATAACTTCACAAAGGTAACAATATAATGAACTGTAAGGGCCTTATCATACTAGCGGATTGCGAGCGTCCTCAAAGCGGAGCGGGCGCGCAACGAACATGTGTCGCATGCGCAGCGAATTCGTTGCGAATGTTACTGTGCGTGTGTGTGTGGACGCCATTGTTACTGAGTGTATTGTATACAGGGTGAAATTGAATTCATGGGCATCTTTTTAAGGGGTCATTGTAATCATCATTATGAACAACTTTTACTAGGGGACCAAACCTCAACCGACCGACCAAAACAGCTCTTCCCTACATTTTGACGTGTTATGTGAACAAAAATGCAAGGACCAACTGATTTTTTTTCGCGATTTTAGGTTTAGTCACATAGTAAAAGTTGTTCATAATGATGAGTACAATGACCCCTTAAAAGGATGCCCATGAATTTAATTTAACCCTGTATACTCATACGTCTTTAACTTGCTACAAACACGCGACGAAAACGTTGCGAATTCACCACGCGTCCGCGACGTCTTCGCTGTGCAGCCGCGGCGTGTTTGCAACGCATTCGCTGCACGTCCGCCCCGCCCAGCAACCGCTCGCAAACCGCTAGTGTGATAAGGCCTTAAATGTATATTTTAATACCCTTTGTTATTTTACTACAAAAGGTGTAAATCTGAGGAACAAGGATTTTGCGATCTTGTTAAAATTGTTGTTAGAGAGAAAAGTGGGTAGTTAAAGAGAGTCCTTGAGATAATTCGGCCTTCGGGGTTTTATTTTAAGGTTACTTCTTTATTGACTGTGTTGTCAAGTGATCGCAATCGCGACTGTTGAGCGTCTATTGATCCTGGAATCAAGCAGTTATGTGGATTTCTGTACCTATAATGCCGGGGCCACACTAACAGGAAACGCCGATAATTATCGCGATAAGTGGTGTGGTTGCACCTACGATTAACGCCCGTCATCGCGATAATTATCCGCGTTTTCCGTTAGTGTGAACCCGGCATAAAGATTCCTAATAGAAGTCTCTGACGTCACGTCTAAACTTGTATGAAGTAGTGTCAGGCGCTGATTAATTTGACAGGACTACTAACAAAAATTTATCTTCTGTCCTTTTCTTTAGGAAATAGAAAGAAAAAGATGCACTGAACTTAGATTTAGTTTGGTTTGTGAACAAGGGAATCGGCATCAATGACTTCCTATACAGGATGAAATTGAAAACATGCGACAAATCGAAATAGGAGATTGTACTCATCATTATGAACAACTTTTACTATGGGATCAAACCTGAAATCGCCAAAGAAAAATCAGCTGTTCCCTACATTTTTGTTCGCATAACTCGTCGATATGTAGGGAACAGCTGTTTTTTTTTCGCGAATTCAGGTTCGGCCCCATAGTAAAAGTTGTTCATAATGATGAGTACAATCTCCCATTTCGATTTGTCGCATGTTTTCAATTTCACCCTGTATATTGTGTGCATTTATCATTTAACAATGTGCGTATGTGTGTTTGTTTAAGTACTATACATACACTGCAAACGTTTGTTGAATTATTTGAGAAGTATTTTAAAAATATACTATTATACTAGTATTCCTTGTTAATGGAAAATAAAATCTGTATGCATAACTCTTGAAAAAAACAGGGTTTTAAAAGGAATCAAAAACTGAAGAAGAGTGAAAATATTGTGCAGTTTTTAAATTATGGTTAGCGACACAAATTGCTGCGCTGGTGTCGGGGACTCATTTCCGCAATATTCGTAATAACATTTTCGTTTGAATTTAACCAGAAGATTTTACGTACCTACTTGTGATGTAGTCAGCGTAGCTAAAGAAAAACTGAATATTATGCTGAAAGTCCATTTACTTATTTTCTTACAATGTTACAATATTAACAGAGGGGCCCTTGGCTAAATAATAACAGCCGCACAGGTCTATCGATCAGGTTAAGCTACGCTTGCCGCGGTTGGTCTGTGGATGGGTGACCATCTTTACATACCGAGACCCACGGATATCGACCGAAACCCCTCCGTGCCTCGGAAAGCACGTTAAGCCGTTGGTGCCGGCTGTCATTCGTGGATCTTTGACAGTCGTAAGGGGTGATCAAAAGCCCGAAAGTCTGACAACCAGTCTTACCAAGGGGTATCGTATTACCCAGTACCTGGGTTGTGGAGGTCAGATAAGCAGTCGCTCCATGTAAAATACTGGTATTCAGCTGCATCCGGTTAGACTGGAAGCCGACCCCAACATAGTTGGGACAAGGCAAGGCAGATGATGATGATGATGTTACAATATTAACAGTTAGACTAATCATCGGATAAAATAGACATTGTGAGCCGCTAATAAAAGCAGGCCTAATCATAAAATCCAAAGCATCGATAATCGAATTAACTGTATAAAGGATAGCTGCTTCCCACGGTTTCGTCCGCATACTCGTAAGTCTCGATCCCGTGGGAATATCGGGATAAAAAGTATGAAACACAAAGTATACAACTACGTCCTAATCCAGGTCAGGGAGGGGGATCAGGGGTCAGGGTCTAGGTCTATAATAATTGTTTGTCAAATCGACACATTATATTATCAATTTGCCATGTTATATCCATTTCATAAGTACAACTGTTAAATAATGATACTTGTGATTGTAGGTATAAAAAAAAAGACGGGTTGCACTCCGGGAGTGCCGGGAGAAGTGAAAACTTGAATATTAACGTTGAAATAAATCAATTATTAAATGAATTAATATAACTCATTTTTTTCACTATTTCTGCGTCCCTTTTTAGGGTTCCGTAGCCAAATGGCAAAAAACGGAACCCTTATGGATTCGTCATGTCTGTCTGTCTGTCTGTCTGTCTGTCTGTCTGTCTGTCTGTCCGTCCGTCCGTATGTCACAGCCACTTTTTTCCGAAACTATAAGAACTATACTGTTGAAACTTGGTAAGTCGATGTATTCTGTGAACCGCAGTAAGATTTTCACACAAAAATAGAAAAAAAACAATAAATTTTGGGGTTCCCCATACTTACAACTGAAACTCCAAAAATTTTTTTTCATCAAACCTGTACGTGTGGGGTATCTATGGATAGGTCTTCAAAAATGATATTGAGGTTTCTAATATCATTTTTTTCTGAACTGAATAGTTTGCGCGAGAGACACTTCCAAAGTGGTAAAATGTGTGTCCCCCCCCTCTAACTTCTAAAATAAGAGAATGATAAAATTAAAAAAATATATATAATGTACATTACCATGTAAACTACCAGCGAAAATTGGTTTGAACGAGATCTAGTAAGTAGTTTTTTTTTAATACGTCATACATCGAAAACCGCAATTTACCTTTCACAAAGTTACAACGAACTACAAGAACTTTTATATTATGTTACTTGCTGCTACGGAACCCTTCATGGGCGAGTCCGACTCGCGCTTGGCCGGTTTTTCATTAATAGATGCACTTTGTTCAATTTCCATATTTTAAACACTTTATATACACGAATGTTACGAATACACAGCAGTGTGTCTACGTCCACTTCGACTCCGACTTCGACTTCGACTCCGACTTCGACTTTGACTTCGACTCCGACTTCGACTCCGACTTCGACTTCGACTCCGACTTCGACTCCGACTTCGACTTCGACTTCGACTTCGACTTCGACTCCGACTTCGACTCCGACTTCGACTTCGACTCCGACTTCGACTTCGACTTCGACTTTGACTTCGACTTCGACTCAGACTTCGACTTCGACTCCGACTTCGACTCCGACTTCGACTTCGACTCCGACTTCGACTTCAACTTCGACTTTGACTTCGACTCCGACTTCGACTCCAACTTCGACTTCGACTTCGACTTCGACTTTGACTTTGACTCCGACTTCGACTTCGACTTCGACTTCGACTCCGACTTCGACTTCGACTCCGACTTCGACTCCGACTTCGACTTCGACTTCGACTTCGACTTCGACTCCGACTTCGACTCCGACTTCGACTTCGACTCCGACTTCGACTTCGACTTCGACTTTGACTTCGACTTCGACTCAGACTTCGACTTCGACTCCGACTTCGACTCCGACTTCGACTTCGACTCCGACTTCGACTTCAACTTCGACTTTGACTTCGACTCCGACTTCGACTCCAACTTCGACTTCGACTTCGACTTCGACTTTGACTTTGACTTCGACTTCGACTCCGACTTCGACTTCGACTCCGACTTCGACTTCGACTCCGACTTCGACTCCGACTTCGACTTCGACTCCGACTTCGACTCCGACTTCGACTTCGACTTCGACTTCGACTCCGACTTCGACTTCGACTTCGACTCCGACTTCGACTTCGACTCCGACTTCGACTTCGACTCCGACTTCGACTTCGACTTCGACTCCGACTTCGACTTCGACTCCGACTTCGACTTCGACTTCGACTCCGACTTTGACTTCGACTTCGACTCCGACTTCGACTTCGACTTCGACTTCTACTTCGACTTCGACTTCGACTCCAACTTCGACTTCGACTTCGACTTTGACTTTGACTTCGACTTCGACTCCGACTTCGACTTCGACTCCGACTTCGACTTCGACTTCGACTCCGACTTCGACTTCGACTCCGACTTCGACTCCGACTTCGACTTCGACTCCGACTTCGACTCCGACTTCGACTTCGACTTTGACTTCGACTCCGACTTCGACATCGACTCCGACTTCGACTCCGACTTCGACTTCGACTCCGACTTCGACTCCGACTTCGACTTCGACTCCGACTTCGACTTCGACTTCGACTTCTGAAATGCCTAACAATTAACGCTCCTGAATGTTCAAAATGTGACGCTTAAAAATAACAAAATGGCTCATCGGTATGGTCATTTTCCATAGCGGCTAGCCAGATAGACGGCGTAGAGATTTTTTTTTGTTGCATCGCCGTTAATCCATTCGGTGATGCAACAAAGAAAAATCTCTTGTTACGTCTTTATCGCATCGCGACATATTTTAACGAAGTCTCTTTTAATTTAGCGTTACAAAATGTCCAATTTGCTCAGTCAACAGACTAAAAGATTACAGCTTGTATAATATTGTCTTTTCAGGAACACTGTCACTAATCCATACCCTTTCTTTCGTTACAGGTACATTTTAAATCTTCTGCTCCATTTGGTGAGAACATAAATCCCAAATCCCAGTTGACTCCCATGAGGGACTTGCTAAAGTTCTCTTGAACCTTTGTTTGTTTGTACAAGGTTTGTAACAAGAGATATACAGGGTCGACCGTTGACAGTGGTCCAAAACGAGCTCTTAAAACTACTGGTAAGTTTTTGCCATAGTCGCTTTATTATACAGGGTGAAATTTAATTCATGGGTATCCTTTTAAGGGGTCATTGTACTCATCATTATGAACAACTTTTACTATGGAACTCAATCTAAAATCGCGAAAAAAGTCAGCTGTTCCTTGCATTTATGTTCACATAACTAGTCAAAATGTAGGGAAGAGCTGATTTTCCTTCGCGACTTCATGTTTGGTCCTATAGTAAATGTTGTTCATAATGATGATTACAATGACCCCTTAAAAGGATGTCCATGAATTAAATTTCACCCTGTATATTTGGACACTGATAGTCATAAAGGAATTTTGTCGAACAATAGCTTACATTTAGTTTTTTCTTAAACTTTAAATAATCTCTGAACATATATGAGGGTGTTTTGGAAAGACTGGCGAGTGGCTTCTGTGAATGGTGAAGGAAAACATCGTGAGGAAACCGGCATGTCCTAAAACCAAAAACTCGAAGACATGCGACATCTACCAATCCGCAACTGGGACCGCGTGGTGGATAACGTCCCATTTCCTTTCAGAGAGGAGGCCTGTGTCCCAGCAGTGGGAAAGCTATGGGCTGTTTATGCATGAATGGCTTCTGAATAATTTTGGAACACTGTAAACGGGCCAGAGTGGCCCTCAAACTCAAAGCATTTATTTCAATTAAACCATGCACAGGCACTTTTGAACTGTCAAAATTAAATAGTCGGTCGGTTAATCAGAAAGTTGAAGCTAGTCGCCCATTCCAAAACGTAGATCACTACCCAACTAGCAAAAAGTGGTTTTTATACTATCCTAGAACCATCATTTATCGAGGACTATATGAGACTTATATCCACATATAAGTCGCGAAAAGGGCCCACTTTATAAGTCTACTTTTACTTATAACGTATTTATATTAGACCGCTGAAATGCCATATACGCTTATATTGCTCCTGTAATTGAATTACGTCAATGCAAATACTCCTGTTAATCTCAATATAAGTAAGTTATAGTAAAAAATTACATTAATACGCGCCTAGAAATGCTTCCATAAGCTCATATATTGTGAACAGTCGAAGTGTGTACCGGACTTTGTTGTGCTCTGTAAAAAAAATTTTTTAACATCTTGAGAGTCGTATTTATATGAAATCAGAATTTATTAATGTCAACCATAGTAGATAAACAAAATGTTATTGTTGTCAAATTGTTAGTCTTATAGCTTATTCGTATGGGAACATGAATTTTCTGTGAAATCTATCATGGTTTTGATAACAATTTTAAAGCGCCTCTTGAAATTTGCTTATTTACATTTTAGTATTAATTAATATTAAATTAATATTATGAAGGCAGCCGACATTTTCTTAGTAAGCATTTCCAAGTGTGAAATAGTGCTAAAATAAGTATTTTTAGCATTTCCAAGTGTGACATAGTACCAATATAAGTATATTGGTTCTATATTGGGTTATTTCAAAACCTAGGAAGATTCGCCATTGTTACCTATTAGGGTTCCACAATGCCCAGATGAAAATCGATTGATTATAGATAAGTTAAAAAAAAAACATTTTAAGGTTTGTTCTACGTGCTAGGTTAAACATTAACATTTATTTGACTTAATTTTATAACAGGTTGCCGACGATTTAAACAAGACTATGCCGATGTTCCTGGATATCGATCGATTTTTAACCAAAAAAGATTTCCGATCTTTAAAGAACTTAAAATGGCGATAAGACCGCCCATTGTGTCACCCATTGTAAAGTTTTCTATATTTATGTCTGTAATTTATATGGTGTACATAATAAAGAGTATTCTATTCTATTCTATTCTAAAATGGCCTTGGAATGTTACACATTTCTTGTTATCTGAGATCCAGGTTGTCACAGCATGGTGTCTATTAACACTAGAGATTTACATTTCACTAAGAATCAAGAACACATTAGATCATTGCTATACCAAGATTGGTTTTGGTGTGAGAATTGTTCTACTTACGCAATTTTTGATCACTTCCCAAGAGACGAATGTGAAATATGTAACTAGTACCTAACTGAATATGTACCTAACTACGTAACACAATATTTATTAGTACCTACTTCTATTTGAGTAAAAGTTAAAATCCTATAGTTACCTATATTTAAACTAACTTACTTAGATATCAGTTGGAAAAGATTTAAGTATCTGATGTCACTACACAAATGTTTATGGATCACCTACAATAACACAATAGGTACGGGCACAGCCTTCTCTATTTTCTTTCAAGCCATGCTGTTAAATCAGGCAACGTTGTCGGTGAACAGATTGGGCAGTCCTGTGAGTATTGTGCTGTCGATTTGAGATGGTCCAAAAAGTACCATAAACTCCTAGTAAGACTTTTTATATTTGTCTTAGTTGTTACCATAGACGTATAGCTAGCATAGACATGTAACCATCTAAAGTAGTACTACAATTATCTTGTCCGGAACCCTCGCTAGAATTCGCGATACGGTCTTCACCAGTTAAATTAAAAAAATCGGTGCTCACTGCGGTTAACATTACTTTCTAAACCGCTTCCATTTATTTAAATCTATTTTTCAATATTTGTAGACAAAAACTATTGTAATCAAAATGGCTGATGTCAAATCCTACATTAGAATTTGCAAAACTATATAAAGCGTGTTTTCGCCTGTACTGGTCGTTACAAGCCATTTACAAGCAAAAGTGGCTTCTTAAGAGTTTCAACCAGGATTGTTTGAGATTACTTAGACAATAACACTACTGTGGAATGTCTATATAAATATGTCTAGGTTTAAAACAGCATACAATAAATCTAAAAAAATATATATAGGTATAGAAAACATTTTATCCTACCGAGTGCTGTTATAATCTTGGTGATTTATTATTTTTAAAACGTGGATATGAAATTCATTTAACCAGTTACTTCTAAGCTTATGTTAAACCAAACCAGATACATAAATGACTAACAGTAATTTAATTTTAATTTACACAATATTACGCTTATATTAGGCTATAAGTAAAAATAGCAAGAGTAAATGCTCCTCAGTGCATATCTTCCTGGTACATGCTCCTACAGGAGTATTAAGATTTAAATGGCCCGCAGATGTTATCTTATAGGCGCATTTAAGTCTGACTTAACGGAGTAATTACTCTTGAGTGTAATTACTCTTATTTCATGCTTTTATAGGAGTCTTGATCCTATATTTGTCAGGAAGTATGATCCTATATACGGATATAAGTACAAATTATAGGATACAACGTACTTGAGTAAAAACAGCATGTATTTATGCTGTTAAAAGCGTAGTAGCAACCATCAAAACCTTCATCGGAGCTTTATAAGTCCACGTAGCATTATAAAATCGCATTCCAGGACTATTTTGCTAGTTGGGTATGGAGAAGAACGGGCAAGAAATTCCATGGACACTCTTTTAAATCAAGATATTACAAAATCCTGGGTACATTATTCTTGCTTCTATTTGTAAAATGTAAAAAAAACCACAAATGAAACAATAAAAAAATAAGATTAAAAATAAGCCTTGGCAGTTAAGAGATGACCAGTCTCAACCGACGGCGCCCGTTCACGAACATGACGCGTGGATTAGCATCCAGCTCAACCATTTTGTAGGGAACCGAATGATCCAACATGTATACGTAACATGTGTATACGCTCAGGTGTTTGAAGTATCCTCACACACTCTAACTAATATACTGTGTACAGTCAACAAAAGAGATAAGTATGCAGGATCGTCGGATATAGTTGAAGTTTAGTAAGAAACCGATGATTGTTGTCGACTGAAATTTAATTTGATAAATAAGCTATTTGTTTTCTATTAATAAAATTACATTTTATTCGAGAACATCCACCGGTTTCTTACTAAACTTCAATTATATCCGACGATCCTGCATACTTATCTATTTTGTTGACTGTACATCTGTCAAGGTTTAGTGCAGGGCCGTCGCTATGTACAGAGAGTAGACACACTATAGTGCCTCGGAGTAGTAACAAGGTATGCATAAGTAATTTTTAATCTGTTTACTTGCGATAGTGCCTGTAGGCGTTTAAACAAAGTGGGGATAAAGGTTGGTGCAGATGTAGCTAGGTTCCTAAAATCGTGTCTTTTTTTTACCCGGCTACGGTGAAGCAAAAAGGAGGGTTATGATTTAGACCGGTATGTATGTATGTTCATTTGTTCCCTCATAACTCCAAAAGTGCTTATAATAATTTGACAAATGAGGTATTGTTAGAAGGGTCTTGATCGTCCGCTAGTCATAGGCTATATGACGTCACATTAAATTGAATATGGCGCCCTCTAGCTAGTCATGATCTAAAAAAGTTTTTCTTTTTTATTTATGCCGGTGTTGGGTATCAAATGAAAGGGCTTAATTAGCACAATTGAAAAATACTAATATTACTGAAATAAGCCCCAAAATAATTATATAAAAAATAGGTTTAAAAACTAAAACCCGATTTTTTATTCCTTGTCCTAGGGTTCAACAATAGGATGGACCCTAATCTTATTACAATCTAGCCTTATAAATAGGCTAATAAGTAATTTAATTATAACCTAAACTATTAAACCGTCTTTAGTAAGAATGTGTCCAATAGCACTTTTCTTATTGTCTCTATTAAGGTGAATACACTTCGTTCTTGTGTTTGTTTGGCACTTTTGTACCTTATTCACTAACACTAAACACAGCTAGTGTTTAGTGAACGGTTTTGTTCTTTTTAGTCTTCAGACTATGTTTGTGTGGTCGAGAAGCTGTATTGTCTCGTCGTTCACATGCTAGAATAGAATTGAATAGAATAGCATTTATTTGCAAATCTGGGTAATACATAAGTAGATAGTAGCAGGTATAAATCAGAGTTCTGCCATAATTATTTCACCATTCGGCATGCAAACATTTTCATTATACAATTTTTTTTTTAATTTAAATTCTCATTAGAACATTAAATTAGTTAAACATTAAATTAATTATTATATTCAATAAATGGAATTACTAAAGTTCAAATTGTCCTTAAAACATTAACTTAATTATTACATTAAAAAAAATAAAAACTACTTATTAAAATTCAAATTGTCATTAAAACATGAACTTAATTATTACATTAAAAAAAATAAAAACTACTAAAATTCAAATTGTCATTAAAACATCAACTTAATTATAACAATAGGTACTACATTAAATAAAATTATTAAAAATTTAAATTGTCATTAACAGTATATTATATAAGAAGAAAAATGCTGATGAAGTCTCTTTTCGTGAGCTTCTGCAAGTTTCTGGATCACTCGTAAGTCTTTGATGAATATATCTAGGGGGCAATTCTCGTACTTTTAATCAATTCTTATCTCAGTATCAATTTGTCACAAATACCTTGAATTTACCTACATTTTTGACAAATTGTCGCCGAGATGAGATTGCGACTCGATTTTGAACGTTTTCAATTACTTACGGAAATTTGGCTTCTGTTCCCTGTTCTGCTGGCCAAAATAGCTTTAATTTATCATAATATTAAGTTTACCCGGAAAATTTTGCGGTGTACGTATTAGATTGGCCAAAAAGCGAAAGATTCATCGTTTTTTATGCAAACTTTTTTTTTTAAATAATTTTCCGATTCGTTGCCAAAATTCTAAAAGTTTTTGTTTTGCTGCAGTATTCTGCAAATCGTGTGATCAATTATTAATTTCATAACTATTCGCACATTTAATTGGGTGATTTTGGTATCTAACTATATATAATATATTACAATACACGTAACATAACATCATGTCTGTTTTCGCCAAAGGGGAATTGATTCATTTGAATTAATTACTAACTAAAATATGTGTTAAAATTGTTTCGTATTTTTTTTTATTTCCTATATAATATTTACATACATTAAAAGCTAACGTTCGTAAAATAATAATCATTTTATCTTTTTGTTTATAAACATATTTAAAAATGTAATTTATAAGTATATATAAAAAATATATAAATAAATAAATACTCATACTTAAGATTTGCAAATTCCAAACCCGATTTAATCAAAACCTGTATAATTATAGCAATCAAATTAGAATATTTCGTTCCTTGAGTCAGAGGAAGTACAATTTCCTTAAATTAAACTATAACTTGAAGAAAGTTCCGAAGAACAACAGTTTCGCATTCAAACGTTCTGTAAGTTCTAAAAGTTCTTTCATTTAATCGCGATTTCCTATATTATTAGACAAACTGTTTCAAAGTCAAACTTAAGAATTGAGGCTGGTATGAGGGATGAGCCTATAGATAGCAAGATTTGATTTGGCTTAATTCTTGGATCTGTTGAGTTAATCTGTCAAGCTCAGCTAATGAGACATAATTGATTTTCTATTGTTTTGTCGCCAATCGGCAAACCGCGCCGCTTGACCGGTTAATGATAGTGAGATGAAGTTGTCATAGCCAGCATTTGGTAATCTATCTTAGTTTATTGATCGCAAAATGATGATGATTCAATGCAGTGCAACTCATGTCCAAAAAAGAGTTTAGTCTTCCGGCTGAAATGATGATGATGATGTTAGACATGGCCTTCCTCCAAGCACCGTTGCTTCTACCAGTTCTGTGCTTTCCGCATCCAGCGGATTCCTGCGGTCTTCACAAGTTCATCGGTCCATCTTGTGGGAGGCTTTCCAACGCTACATCTTCCGGTACACGGTCGCCACTCCAGAATATTTCGGCTCAATCAGTTTTGCGAGCAATGTGGCCCTGCCCACTGCCACTTAAGTTTGGCAATTCTTCGTGCTATGTCGGTAACCTTGATTCTCCTTCGGATCTCTTCATTTCTGATTCGATCACGTAGGGAAATTCCAAGCATAGCCTTCTTCATTGCCCTTTGGGCGACTTAGGTAGTATTACCTAAGTATCGCGTACTTAGGTAGAAGTGCGTATGCGCTAGTGTCCGCAACTCCACGTCAATGCGCGAATTTTGCGTACTTTGGGCGACTTTTTTTTTAAGGTCTTAAAATATAAAAGCTGATTTACATTGCTCCAGTACGAATCACATTCCAGCGCGACAATTAAAGTGGCACTGGATCTTTATTTGACAAATGTGGACACTTTACAATCCAGTACAACGAAAGATTCGAAAAGAGGCTTAATATTATGTTTTAAATTGTTTAGACAAACTATTTTATGACCACTTGTTAGTGGTAATCATATAGTTTGTCTTAACCACACTAGGTATAGCAAGCTATACCGCGCTTGTCATTGAAATTATACTCGTATGACCTTGTCATATGACTAGAATTTCCATGACAAGCGCTAGTCAAGTGAGAGAGGTGTTCGTGTTAACTCTGCGCTATTACCGTACGTCTACGTGAACTATGTACCGGCCACCTAACATGCCTCCGGACATGGGACGTGGAACTAGGTTCTAAAGTCACTCTAGAAACGATATAGGAACTTATACTCATAATATAGGTACTTAAGACGGCACCGACCATACGCCGACCGCACAGCGGCGCCTTCATCGTTTTTTTGGTTATTTCTTTTATTTTATAATGAAAATGCAGAAAATAAGCACGTTATGCTCCACAATATTATATTCAGAAGTGTTTTTTTAGAATCACAATTTTAACTTTGAGAATGGACCTATTTCATAATGGTAGGTATGGTTGCGAAAATACAATGTTCATAAGACCATCATCATCTACCTAGCCTTTTCCCCAACTATGCTGGGGTTGGCTTCCAGACTAATAGGATACAGCCGAATACCAGTATTTCACATGGAGCGACTGCTTCTAGCGGTATCTAGAGTATCTACAACGCCACATGCGAACAACGCGTCAAACCGACGCGACGTCACGCAAAATCCTGCATCTCGCAAAGAGAGTTTACCGCGCAACTAGCATAGATACTACGTCCTAACATGAAGCATCGGGCAGTTGCCCGCCAGACACAACACCCGTCTGGTCGGAGGATCTTCCCTTTTCTATAGAGTATGAGTGAACTTTACACCCTGTTCCTTAACCTCTATATGCTTATCTGACCTTCACAACCCAGTTACTGGGTAATACCTTCTTAACCTCGTGTTAAGACTGGTTGTTAGATTTTCGGGCTTCTGACAACTCGTAGCGACTGTCAAATATTCAAGAATGACAGCCGGGGCCAACGGCTTAAAAAGTGCTTTTCGAGGCGTACCTCGAAAAGCACTTTTTAAGCCGTTGACACACCGAGACACCCCGTAGGGTGTCTCGGTATATAATTATTGTCACCCATCCACGGACTGACCGCGGCAAACGTAGCTTAACCAGATCGATCGACCTGTGCGGCTTTTATTATTTAGCTACCGTTAATGGCAGTAATAAAGAAGATATAATAATTATGAACATTTAAGGACAATACATTTTCTTTTTGTGTTATTGTTCTGGTAGACCAGACTTTTCAACCTTAATTTGATGTATCTGGCTCATTTATTTTCTTGAAACCCATGTTGCCTTGTCAACATGGCTTATTAAAAAAAACATTTAGGTACGCTTAATTGCTTCTAGTATCGTAGCTTTTTTGTCATTAAAATTATAATTTAAAGGACAGTTTTGAACAGAAAGTTTCCACTAAGCTAGACAAAGTTTACAGGACAACTTTAGAATTGCTCAAACATAACTACTCAGTATCATAATAGAATAGAATACAATACCTAATCCACATGGATTCAAGATAATAAATGTAGAAACTTTACAAAGGTTGCCACAATGCGCGGTCTTATTGCTAAAAGCGATCTTTTCAAGACAACCTTTGGGACAACAGTATTTACTTTAAGCTTTAGGCTAAATAACGCATTGTGTAAAAGAGGCAGCATTGTATTATCGCATTGTGTGAGGGACCCGTGGCTAAATAATAACAGCCGCACAGGTCGATCGATCAAGTTAAGCTACGCTTGCCGCGGTTGATCTGTGGATGGGTGACCATCTTTATATATCGAAACCGTGCCTCGGAAAGTACGTTAAGTCGTTGGTCCCAATTGTTATTCGTGGATCTTTGACAGTCCTTACGGGTAGTCAGAAGCCCGAAAGTCTGACAACCAGTCTTACCAAGGGGTATCGTATTACCCAGTAATTGGGTTGTGGAAGTCAGATAGGCAGTCGCTTCATATAAAATACTGGTATTCAGCTGCATCTGGTTAGGCATACTACTCAGTAAAGGAGTTTTTAGATGACAAATCAATTGCAAAATAAAATTATTCTCTCTCATATAAACCACACATTAGGAAAAGCTAATATATAATATAGAAAGTCAACAAATATAGATAATTGAAAATAAGAATAGGTACATAAATAATAAAATAATTTAAATAATAACGAAAATATTTCTAAGAATAATTATTAATTAATTAAGAATTTCAAAATACCTACATTATTCTTACGCAATACTTTCATAAAATAACTAATATACTATGCCAAATACACAAACCTAATAATAGATAATTATATATACATAATTATACACCCAATTAAGCACATCTAGTAATTTATAATAATATTGAATTTGTACTTAGCCGTCTTCCTCTCTCAAAATGTTGCCGTGCCCGACAGGGTCCATATTGATCTTTTACTTGTAATACCATCTATGTAATACATATGGAATGCAATAAAGAATTGAGTATTGAGACTGGAAGCCGACCCCAACATAGTTGGGACAGGGCTAGGCAGATGATGATCGCATTGTGTAAAACCTTTGCCCTACAGCTGGATAATTACAGGTTGAGTATTATTCCTCTGTCTGTTCTAGCAGCGGTCTTAAGATCTTCGTGTATGTCAGTGACATAACGGTCTAATGACTGAGCACTCAACTGTCGTGTCATCTAAGTTATAGCGGATCTGTTAGTGGTAATACGTCTACTTCAATAGTTCAGCACCGGTGTTTATTTATTACTGAACTAGCTGTTGCCCGCGGCTTGACTTGTATTTTTGGAGAATTACTGTAATGTAATTAATTTCAATGGTTTGAACGTTATCATCAAATGAATAAAACAGTTAATTTTGTGACCTTTACTGTCATGGCGGTAACATTTTGCCTCAAGCTTCAACTGCTTTCGGATCAGTAAAAAATACTGTTTTAAACGTTAGGCTCATATGGAACTGTTTAAAGCAGTTCAGATGTTTTTTTCATTTTAATTTACTGCGTATTTCTTTCAGTGTAGATTTCCTATCGAAGCATTGCTATGTTGGTCATTAATAAAGTAGCCGAAGTAAATCCTAAAGACGACACTTTTACCGATATTCTCAAACAAATCCTCGAAAAACGAGTCTGGGTATCGCGTTTCACTTGACCCATTTTTTTTCCTGTCTTAGTCAGGTCATCCATCTTGTGGCGCTTTTGAGAATACGAGCTCTTTTCACATTAGCAATAATAATTGAAGTCCAATCAGTTCCACCCCTCAGGGAAATTTGTCCTTTTCTTACGCCCAATTATTTCTTATTTAACGATAGTCTTTTTTTTAAACCTAATTATATTTTTTAGGTAACATGTTGTGTTGTTTTTGAGGAATTACTTGATAACTGAAAAGGTTATTAAAATTTTATGAACAGAAATAGTCGCAGTAGGGCAGATTTTATGTTATTTTTGAAGACACAGAACAAAAAGATATATAGCCATTTTAAGCGCCATCTAATAATTAGTAGAAGCTGTTAAATTTCGTACGAAGTAGATATGTCAAACGGGATGAATCGAGACAAAATTTTAAAACATTAAAATAATATAGTTTGTGGCCAAAAAGGACCCTAATGTGTTTACATTTGGAGTAGGTAGGTGTAGTACATTTGTGCCAAAGACCGTGTCGTTGTATCGGCATTACGAATTAAGTTATCAGTAGTCGAAAATCATTAAAAAATAAATGGCCGCGATAACGAATGCTCTATGCGATATTAGGTACCATTTTCACAATGTTATATTTTTAACCTTACTCATTTATAAATTAAATTGAGTTCATAATGAAAAAAACATCAAAAATAACATTTTAAGTTGCAACAAAAAATAAACTTTATGTGTTGGCATTAAAGTTACATTTCGAAAAACACATGCGTTTATTACTTCACTGAGTTCAGTGGCCTTTTTAAGAAGACTTAGAGAGCTTCTGATCACACTACACTGAATTAGTTACTGAATCCGACAGCAGATTAAAGTTCACCAAATGTCATGATTTCATGAAATTAACATTTAGTCTTAGGGGCCGCCTCCACGAGCGAGAGAATCACGGCGATAGTTTCGCCGTGCCATCAAACTTTCGTGGCGATGATATCGCCGTGTGGAGACACGTTCTAAGAGAGTGTAGAAATACGTGGCACGAGGATAATATCGCTGCGATTCTCTCGCTCGTGGAGGCGACCCTTTAGAGAGTTATATTGATGATTTTAACGATTCTTCTTCGTGTGTCGATGACACTACAGTGTATATGGCCCAAAACTTCGCCACTTCCACGGCATCTACCGGTGGTAGCTCAGAGTTCGCTATTTCAGCATTATTTGGGACACGAAGGGCAGAAAGGAAAGAAGGAGAAAGGAAGGAAGGATAGAAAGCGGGACATAGTTTGCGCTACATCTTCACATCTAGACCCTGCAGCTTTGCGAGTTGACGATTATATTTATGTAAATACATACTTCGATGGTCCCTATTAACAATTTCGGTTCCGCAAAAAGACTACCGTTCAGTAAAGCAGTTCGAAGTTTGAAAAAAAATTCCATAATTAAAATTTTAAAAATATAAGACTGTTCGATGTTCACGATATAAGGTGAACTTTTTAGGACTATTTATCTTTGGTTTTGTTTTGCTTTTTACTGTCTATTTTTTGATACGTAGATGTTTTTTTCACTTGCTGTCAATATAATATTTCTATACCGAATGGCTGTGTGAATATAAGAAATCCAACCTGCAGACTAAGCAGTCGGTCGTCGTCGCACTGATTCTTTTATGTATTGTTTACTATGTACTGACATAGACAAAATATAGAATAGGCTAGTTTCCTAAAAAATTCTAATTAGTCCGTCAGTTAGATTATCAAAAAATATTGGACCCTTATTTTTTCTTTTGTCAATTATATAAAAAATGATGAAGATATCGCCCGTTAAGGTTCCGCGTAACGTCACGCCGTGCGACACTTTTTAGCACGGCGTGACGTCACGACCCCCACTCCCAAATTTTGACGCGCTTTATCTTTGTCATTTTTTGTTTGATTGACAAAAGAAAAAATAAGGGTCCATTATTTTTCGATAATCTAACTGACGGACTAAATCTAATTATTATTTTTTTACCCAGGAAAATACCCTATTGCCTAAACAAACTTTGAACTGCTCTAATGAACAGTAGGCTTTTTGCAGAACCGACATAGTTAATAGGGACCATCGACTTGTTAAGATGGCGAATCATATTTTGATCAACCTCCAACCTTATGCAAATTGCAAAACACGTTATAAAAATAACGGGCTACCTTAGCGAACCCCCCTTAAACTATTAACTTAGTCAGAGGAATGAGCGAGATACCTGTGAAGGTTTTACTAGCTAAGCTGGTTGCGGGTGGCGCGGCGCGCGTGCCACTTGAAGTCCACCTGCATGAGCCACTGCTGGCCGCGCGACTGGTTGCAGTCTCGCAGCACCGGATTCGACAAGTCGTCATTGTCTGGCTTGTCCAGGCACATGCCTGTGTTCGTATGCTTTATTGTTTGCGTCTGGAAAATGTAAAATTTATTTTTATTTATTTTATTTTTAAAATAACGTTATATAATATTATTATATAATATTATTATACTTATATAAATATAAGTAAAAATAATAATAATAATGTAATAATAATGATAATAATAATAGTGTAATGTAATATTATATATTTAAAATAACGTGTTGTAAGTTGCTGTTCCTTTTACGCTTTTATGCTACCATGGCTTTGTATAGCTAGTACAGCGGCATGCGACCCCGGGAAGGTACTTTCTTGTTTCATCCTTTCCAGTAGTCGGGTTTTAGTTTTTTAACTTCTTTTTTATTTAATTTATTTGGGGCTTATTTCAGTAATATGTATATTTTTGAAATGTCCTAATTAAGCACTTCCATTTCATGTCCAACACGGCATTATTATAAAAAAAATATTTTAGGTCATGACTTTATGTCCACTAAAGTGCGCCACATTCAATTTATTGTGACGTCACATAGCCTATAACCAGCGAAAAACAAAACGCTTCCAACGATACCTCATTTGTCTAATTATGACAAGGAGTTTAGAAGTTATGAGGGAACAGATGAACATACATACATTTTACTTACATACATACCGGTCAAAATCGTAACCCTTCTTTTTGCTTAGCCGTAGTCGGGTAAAAATCAGGAGCACACCGCTGGCTACCTCCTCGGCAGTTACAGTTACAAGCGTGGTGTCAAATTACCTTAGCATCGTACGTCCACTCCTGGTTGCCGCGCATCCCCTGGCAGCGGACCAGTTTGACGGGCCCGTGCGGGTCCGCCGCGTCCATACAATTTTCGTTTGACACTATCTGGTTCCTCTTAGTGTACATGAACACCTGGATACAAAATAATACACATTTTAAAGATAGCCTTAGTGATAAGACCGCCCGTTATGTCACCCTATCTAAAATTTCTACATTTATGTCTGTAATATTTATCGTCATAATAAAGAGTATTCTGGTCTATGGTGAAAACACTGTTTTTGTAAACTACAAGCTGCTTTTACGGCTATAAGGAGTTCCTTGTGAGTTCCCAACAGTAAGAGGAGTTTCAATAGAAAACCTCAGAAGTGACAATTTAGGTATTATAAAATGAGAATATACAGGGTGTCCGGTAATTAATGGGTAACCTTGAAATAGCTTATAGCAGACCTTATGACCGTTCAGAAAAAAATACAAAACTAAATACCTATATCGATGCTTCCGGCAACAAATGTCGTAAACGCCATTTTGGCGAAAATGAGTTAAGAATGCAGCCCTACTTAATTTTTGGCGCTGCGTCGATCTAAACATGTGAAAAAAATATTCGCCTAAAAAAATACTTTTACACCCAAAATTTTTACTAGTATAATCAAGATTTTTTAGAAAAGAGGGTATGTATAACTCATATTGCTTAGAACCGAATAACCATGCAGGTCGTATAATACAACGTACAAACAGCTGTCGGTCGTAAAAACATGAATACATAATTAATTGTAATTACACCCCACAATCATTTTTAAAACGTAAGCTCTGCTGAGAAACAATTGTCGTAATGTCACTTGGTCTTGGAGAATTGGTTTGAAAATTGAATTATGTAGGTCGTACTCCTAATTTTGTTAATATTTTCATACTAAAAAGGGGTCGTAACACAAAAAGTATAAATATGTCGCAATTACACCCCGTTAAGAAATTCAAATGTTTAATTTTTTTGAGAAATAAATGGCGCTACTCACTGGATTTCAAGTAATTGTGTTTTACGTTCGTATCTAATAATTCAGAAAAAACATCCATAGATAATTATTACGGCCTGCTTTGGTCATGACTATTATTGAGGTACAAAAACCATCCGATGATGTAAAGCACATTTCTAGTAAATATCTGTGGTGTAAATCTTTGATAGTATTGCTGCACCTTGTCTTTCACCGAGTATAATTTTATGGAGGAGGAGGAAATTTCTGGTTAATAATCTTCTATTCAATGCCAAAGTGGGATTACAAGAACGCGGTGAATCTAAAGTCGGACCGTTCGGTTTGGGACGCAGGAATCACAGGGGGCAAATATTGGTCAACTTTTTGGAGTCGCAGGGGCTCTTCTTAATGAATTCGTTTTTCGAAAAGAAACCCCAAAGGAAGTCGACCTGGCAAAGCCCCGATAACGTGACAAGGAACGAGATAGACTTCATCATGACGGATCGGAAGCATATATTTAGAGATGTCTCCGTGATTAGTAGGTTTAATACCGGAAGCGATCACAGGCTTGTCCGAGGCACTTTGAATATCAATTTCACAGCTGAGAGACTCCGCATGATGAGGCCTACACTCCGACCTACGCAGCTCCAAGCCGCTCTAGGATCCGAAAAGTTCCAACTGGAACTTCAAAATCGATTCGCCCTGTTGGAAACCACAGGCAATATTGACAAGAAAGCTGACGAGGTGGTCAAAGCACTACGCGACGTGTCCCGCAGGTTTTTCCCGTCGCAGCGAAAAAGTAAGGTGTCTAAACTTTCCTCGGAAACTCTCGGACTTATGAGGGAAAGACGAGAGTTGCCATCTATGAAGCCGTCTTCGTCAGATAAGAGGGCCTTAAACCTAAAAATTAGGAAGGTGACGCGACGAGACCTTCGGTGCTCCAGCACCTGTGACATTAAGGACGCGATTGAGCAGAACCGAGGGTCGAAAGTGTTCGCTCAGCAATTAGGGAGGTCCCATCTGACGAAACTAAGAACTGCGGATGGCAGAATCGTGACTTTGAAGTCCGAGATACTCGAGGAAGTCGAGGATTTTTATGGGTACCTGTACTCAATACGGACGATGAAACCAGCGGGGCATAGTGCAGATGACCATCGAGCCGAATTAACGCGCCACTACACGGAGGACATCCCGGATATCGACCAATGCGAGATTAGGGCGGCTCTCGAGCAGTAAAAGAACAACAAGGCACCTGGGGATGACGGAATAACGACAGAGCTCCTTAAAGCGGGCGGGGCTCCAGTCCTGAAGGAGCTATCGAGTCTCTTTAATTCCGTTATCCAAGAGGGTACAACGCCCGAGGCGTGGAGCAGAGGTGCGGTGGTTCTGTTCTTCAAAAAAGGTGACAAATCCTTAGTGAAGAACTATAGACCCATCTCACTTCTGAGCCACGTATACAAGCTGTTCTCGAGGGTCGTCACGAACCGTCTCGCCAGGAGACTTGACGAGTTCCAGCCGCCAGAACAAGCCGGTTTTCGGAAAGGCTTCAGTACCGTAGACCACATCCATACTGTTCGACAAATTGTACAGAAGACGGAGGAGTACAATCAGCCGCTGTGTATGGCATTTGTGGACTACGAGAAAGCCTTCGACTCCATCGAAATATGGGCAGTTCTGGCCTCTCTGCAACGATGTCGAATTGACTGGCGCTACATCGAAGTGTTGAGATGTTTGTATGACGCTGCAACGATGACTGTCCAGATCCAGAATCAGAAAACCAGCCCCATCCAACTGCTCAGGGGGGTGAGACAGGGGGATGTAATATCCCCTAAATTGTTTACCAACGCGTTGGAAGACGTTTTCAAGACGCTGGACTGGACTGGACAGGGTATCAACATTAACGGCGAGTACATCTCCCATCTTCGATTTGCCGATGACATCGTCATAATGGCAGAGACGTTGGAACAGCTAGACCAAATGCTGCACAGCCTAAATGGAGCCTCCCGGCGTGTTGGCCTCGGCATGAATTTGGACAAGACGAAAGTCATGTACTATTCGCACGTCTTGCCGAGTCCAATCCACATCGAAGGGTCGCTTCTCGAAGTTGTGAAGGAGTATGTCTACCTAGGGCAAGTCATCCAGCTCGGTAGACACAACTTTGAGAAGGAAGCTGACAGAAGGATCCAGTTGGGTTGGGCAGCATTTGGAAAACTCCGTCAAGTCTTCTCGTCGCCTATCCCGCAATGTTTGAAGACTAAGGTCTTCAACCAATGCGTCCTGCCCGTCATGACATACGGTGCTGAAACGTGGACACTGACGGTCGGGCTGGTCCACAAATTCAAGGTCGCTCAGCGCGCTATGAAGCTATGCTCGGAGTCTCTTTGAAGTATAAAATCAGGAATGAAATTATCCGGAAAAGAACCGGAGTTTTCGACATAGCTTGCAGAGTAAGCAAACTGAAGTGGCAGTGGGCTGGCCATGTCTGTCGAAGGACTGATGGCCGGTGGAGCAGGCGAGTCCTGGAGTGGAGACCGCGTACCGGCAAGCGTAGTGTAGGACGCCCCCCCGCTAGATGGACGGACGACCTAAAGAAGGTAGCTGGGGTCGACTGGATGCGGAAGGCGGAGGACAGGGTGCTGTGGCGCAGTCTGGGAGAGGCCTATGTCCAGCAGTGGACTGCGAGGGGCTGAATTGATTGATTGAATCTTCTATCCAATGACAGAAGATTATTAATCAGAAATTTGAAGACCTGATTTTCTATAACTCGTCGTCGTATTATGTTTTGCATCTACTTTTTTATTATCTTGTCGATAACACTTTCCCATTTTCACCAACGACACTAAAAGTTAGGTAGACCATAGTACAGAAGCTTTCCGAACAAACAAGATCTAGAAAGATGAACTACCTAAATTTTTAAGGGCGTTGGTGAAAATGGGCATTGTTTATTAAAATTATTAGAGCAGTAAGCTTGGTAGAATGTTTACTTATATTTTTTTGTAATTCATTATCAATACGTTTTTAAAAAATGTCGTGATTATAAAATCTTCTTTAAATCAATGAAACAAAATGATTACTTAACATTTTGAATTATGTCTGGCTGGTTAGGTACGCCGTTGGAGGTAGAACACTATAGGCATCTTGTAACAAACGCTTGATTAAATTATACGGGACGATGCCTATAATATTATATACTTACTTAAGTGTATTTTTATACCTTTAGGACCTGCCAGGTCCTAAAGGTATAAAAATTTCGAGCCGCGACACAAACAATGATGATGAATGATGATTGATGTACAAGATCCTCTAATGGAAATTTAAGTGATTGGTTTAGACATTTTTTTACTTTGAATTTGTATTAGTGCCTTGCTTAACCATTATTTTGATTAAACGATGACGGTCAATGAATAAAAAACCTTTTTTAATTATGTCAATTTGTGTTTTATTTTATTGTTTTTATTACAAGTAATGAAAACTCAACTAACACCCGGTTTCTGATTTGAGCAAAGAAGCAAAACTCAACTGATTATTCTCAAATACATAAGTATGTGCTTAAGTTTTTTGCGTTTCGCAAGTTAAAATCGAATTTCGTCAAACCATAATCAACTGATCATTTACTTAAGTATTCTTGATCAAAGCTAACACGTTCCAATTTACATTAAAAAACCGGTACTTTTCAAAAACTCATAATATTAAATAATTTTATTCTTATAAATTTAAAAACAGATTTAAAACGTTAGTTAATTTTAAATAACGGCATTAATTTAAAAAAAAATGCTATTAGATTTGTTAAAGCATATTTTAGCAATTTAATATTTGACGTGTTTGTATGAACCGAATCGTGACGTGAATGTCAATCAAACTGTAAGTAAATAAACACAAATTTTATTGGAATTCTGTATTTTTATATAAACTACCAATTTATTGTACCAATTAAAATGAATAAAGATATGAAAAAGAGATCGCCTTACTATACTGTAGAGGAGAAAGAACATCTTCTTTCAATAATAACAAAGTAAGTACATAAAAACCTATAATGTTTACCATAATATAATTTTACGTTTTACCAAGTTTGTTATTTAGATGTTTGTGATTATTTCAGTGTAATAGAGTGCAAAAGGACAGGGGCTTACTATATTCAAAAGAAACAGGAAGCCTGGAAGCGCATTACTGAAGAATACAATAGCCTATGCACGACTGGGCCTAGGGATGAATTAATGCTAAAACATTTTTATAATAAATCTTCTTTTGAGAACACCAAAACACCTTTCAATTGTGTTTCGTGATGATATCTGGGCTTTGTTATAGACTTCTTGGGATGGAGAGGCAGGGTTTAAAAAGGTTGTCATGAGATGCCTAAGGCATGGGTAACCACTATCTCCAAGAATAAGGTATGACCCAAATCTGCCAGCTTCAAATTGAGCTGCAAGTTGTGAGTCATTCCAAATAGTAGTGTCGTGTACGGAACCTGGCCAACGTGCAATGACACTAATTATTTGTAAATTGGCATCAAAGATGGCTTGAACATTTATAGAATAAACCTTTTCTGTTCCTATAATAATAATTCATTTATTTATCAAGTAACAAGGATTCATTAATACACAGAAATTAAATATAGCACAAATCTTACACTAGAACACACTGAATACATTATACATTACATTACAATAGGTACAACACAAAACAATAACCACACAAAACATTTTCATATTGACAGCCGACGACTGTAGGTGACGTGCAAGTCACTGCAGCATCTGATATATGGACAGTCAAGCCTGCCGGCTATCATCACCAGCATGCTGTTGGAGCTGCCGCGAACTCTACGTACCAGAGACGCGCTTCGCTTACGCATCGTTGCATAGAAGCAGTCGACGCTAGCGACGGCGAACATGCCCGAGGCACTACAATGTCGCGGCAGCCCCATCAGCGCTCTGAATGCGTTGTTATATTGGATGCGGAAGGCTTCGTATGCTTTTTGAGTGTGACCTGGCCTCCATACCAACATTTAAATAAGTTTATAAGTTCTTTGGGAAAGTTAATCTCCTTCAACTTCTTCCAAAAAATGTCGTAAGAGACCAGATCAAAACATATACAGCTCAGCTCTGCTCCCTCCTGGTGAATTTATTTTTATATGTGTGCAGTCTACAGCACCTATGACGCTAGGGAATCCAGCTATATCAAAAAATCGTAGTCGCCGTCGCCTTGCTCACATTCACGGTATCCGCCACAACAGCTTGAAAGCTACCAGTCACGTAAAACCTCGTAGTAGCTGCAACATGGGAGAAATGCAGTCCCGCCGTTGAATACGACAGGTCAGTTTAGGCTTTATTTTGTTAAAAATAAACCTAACCGACTCCTTCGTAAAGCGGAACCGACTCTTAAATTGTTCATCGCTTAGCGTGATAAATAAGTAAGGCCGATGTCCTGCTATTCTTCTGCGTGGTTGTCTGCGTTGAGGCATCTCTAAAGACGACAGGGAAGTATCGTCGTCCCCCATTATGAAGAATTGAAGAAAAACCACTTACAAAATCACTAGTTACGATGCTAGTTACTATACTGATTACAGTTTGAGTAGCCGATATTGGTGTGTCAACTTTCATCTGCTTAACTTGACGTTGATAATGCTTTGAGTATTGTCAAACACGTTTTTCTTAGTTCTGAAACGCAACAGACGACCTTAAGCATGAGTTAAGCATACTTTCTGTCAAATTTGAGTAAATGATGTTAAATTACTCAAATCTTGATTAGAGTTTAAAAAAACTTAATTCAGAAACGAAAAAATGTTTAAGTTATACTTAAGTACAGATTAAGACGTTCTCAACTTCAAATTCTCAAATCAGAAACCGGGTGTTACAGTCTTAAATTCATTGATTTGCTTCAGATATTTCCATGTTTGTTACATACCATCGCATCAGATCGTGGTGTTTACACTCATTTTTATTTCAGTATATGGTTTTTAAAACCAAACCCAGAACTATTGTATTTAAAAACTGGTGCATACTTCTAACTTCCGTTAGACAAATCGTTCTCCATTGATTTGTTAGTGGTCGTAAATACCAACTTCTTGAATTTTCTGGGGTGTATTGTGACGTTGCAAAACTAATACTAGCGACACCTGTCGTGGAATAGCGATTGACATGGTGGTTTACGTTACGCAAAGACGGTTTTTTGTGTTTAGTAAATTAATTGCAGTTTAACAGTTAATTAAAACAAATAAACAAACATACATAATTCACCATATTTTTAATTAAAAACATAGTCGATTGTATTAAGGATAAAAATCGATAATAATCTTATATAGTCTGTGGAAGATTATTCGAGAAACTGTCAGATTGGTTTGGAAAAAACGGTGTTCCGTGTTCGGTCTTTTACGACCAAGAACACGAGCCTGGGGGCTGTTTGAGAGGGACTTTATATCCTGAGAGGAACGGGATGTGCCCAAATAACCCGATGGGGTTTTAATATAATCCAGTAAGAGCAGAATCCTGTGAGTATTAAACCATTTGCTTTATTCTTGCTGGACAGCCTATAGCCCAGGTCTCTTGCATGTATGTTCTGACACGAGGACGTTGTTACAGGTCTGGCTTGTTATGCTAGCCTTCATTTTGATTGGTGCTATGCGCAGCTAAATTGATGCCTGGATGTTGCGCCGTTGTGTGATGATTTGGAATTCATCAGAGCGCAGGCGGCTTTAAGGTTATCCCTTGCGGTGTGGTCATCCGACGTTCAGGAAGGCCTTACTTAGCCGGTTCCCGGTTATGAGGGAAGTACGCCACTCCAGGTAACGAAAGCGTCACCATCTCGTCCGTAGGCCGCGTTCGCGTGTGCTCACAGGAACCTCCTGTGAGCGAAGCCAAGGACCGACGATCCGTCAACTGACTGAGGTCAGAATCAACTGAATGTGGTCAACTGAGAGACTTTAACTGATTGGAACTGACTGAGATCAAAACTGAGAGGTTATTGTGTAAGAGTATAATTTAACCTATGAGAGAGTTAGGCCTTTTGTAAAAAGGCTAGGTGTTAAGACCAGTTGTTGTAAGATAGTGTCTCGGGTTTGCTTAGCATATTAGTTATTTTCCCCATATGAGCACAGTCCAAATAGGTCGACACATGTACGTGAGCTAGTAAGGTTATTGATCTATTCCCTCGCGGACTCGCATAGCGACTCTGAGAAACTGCTATTGTCTCATGCAGGTTTTCACCCATACCACTAGGTACGGAGACTAGTTGTGTGGGTGAATGCCATAGTAGCAGGGAAAGAGGCATTATTTTAGTGGCTCGCCACTTTGTTTGTATGTGTGCCTTAATTTTGTATTAATTCCAATAAACTTGTATTGTGTAAGAAGGTACTTGTTTAATTGAATCTTTCCCTAGCAGAATATACCCTATAAATTTACTTTAGCACGGTGGTGAGTAGTATAGTTCAAATAGAAACCATCATCAGCTTGTTTCCAATTAATTTCTGTAAACTACGCACGGGCCAGTGTTACAGTATGTCCAAGCTAACTTTTAAAACTTTTTAAGAAAAAAAAACCGACTTCCAAAAAAACACTACAAAGTGAAAAATAACTTTAATTTCGGAAGTCGGTGTCTTTGGATCTGTATTTTAGTTTTTTGCCACCGACTTCCGAAATTAAAGTTATTTTTCACTTTGTAGTGTTTTTTTGGAAGTCGGTTTTTTTTTCTTAAAAAGTTTTTATTTCACACTTTTTAGTGGGTCTGCTTATAATTTATCTAAGTTACAATAGCTTGGTGCTCATCGCCTTTTACAAACAAATTATTGCTTTCCCCGATGCAGGGAAGTTAATTGTTGAGGAGTTCTCCAGGTCCACCATCAGCTCCATATCACCATTCACATTGTGACGAGCATAAATTGCTTAGCAACAATATTAAAGTAATCGAATAGCAACCTGTGAAATACTTATATATTATTGAGTAGTTCCGGAGGCCATCTGTGGTCTTCATCATCAGTTCCACTTTACCAAATGGTGCATTCCGAGAGCAAGTGCACGAGTTACTATAAAAAATACCCAAATCGCTATAGGTGTGCCTATAATATTTGAAGAGTTCCTTCGATTTCTCCAGGATCCCATCATCAAATCCTGACCTGATGTTTTTAGACTAGATGCTGACAATCCTGGCTGCAGCATCAGGCCAAACTTATGTCAACATTGCATTGAACTTAAAATTTAGTCCTGTTTAAAATGAGCCCAAACACGACTACTGTGCTGTAATTTCAAGGTTTGTACTTTTTCTGATGCTCCTGGCTTCAGCATCAGGTCTCCATGTACTTCGGTGTTCCTCATTAACAGTACGTTTATCCACACATCGAGCCCTTTTCAATGAGCCTAAACACGATATATCTGCTGTTAGTTGTCGAGGAGTTAGGTACTCTGCAGACTATCCTGACTGCAGCATCAGGTCATGACTTGATGATCATGAGACCAAATGTGACAAATGCCCTATCAAACATCAAAACAATTTACTAAAAACAGCCCTTGCCTGTTCGAGTAACTTCTTACTGTTAAGGAGTTGTACCTTCCATCATCAGCCCAGCTACCTGAGATGGTGACAACCATACGCAAATACACAAGGTACTTCATAAAATATGCGAAAAACAATAAGTGAGCCTATAAAATTTGAGGGTTGCCCTCGATTTCTCTAAGATCCCATCATCAGATATTGAAATGGTGACAATGGGACCACACGGGAAGCACCAGCTTTCAAATGAAAAAAGAATCATGAAAATCAGTTCACCCAGTCGCAAGTTATGAGGTAACAAACATAAAAAAAAAAAAAAAAAAAAAAAAAAAAAATACAGTCGAATTGATAACCTCCTCCTTTTTTTGAAGTCGGTTAAAAATAAGGCTTTGACATAAATAGCAATAATATATTATGAAACACCATCGTATTTTACGTATTTCTTGTATAGAACACAATTTTACAACTTTTAAAGTTAAAAAGATATAAGCCAAAAACGAAATTATTTTTTGTTTTTCGTTGATTACCAAAAGTGCTATTTTGGTTTTTACGACCTTTGTTGTCGGAAGCATCGATATCATAAGTAGTACCCAAGACATGTTTTTTTTTAAACATACATACATAATCAGCCTATAATGTTCCCACTGCTGGGACACAGGCCTCCTCTCTGTGAGAGGGAGCGGGCCGTAATCTACCACGCGGGCCCAGTGCGGGTTTTTTTAAAAGACTACAAATTATTATCTTATTTTACCTTATTGTACGCTACGTACAATAATGTATCCAATACACGGGACCCTATGTCTAAGACTTCGCTGTCTGTCCGTCCGTCTGTCTGTCACCAGGCTGCATCTCAAGAACCGCGCTAGACAGTTGAAATTTTCACAAATTATGTATTTGTGTTGCCGCTATAACAAAAAACACTAAAAACAAAATAAAATAAATATTTAAAGGGGGCTCCCATACAACAGACGTGATTTTTTTGCCGTTTTTTTTTCCTTGTGATACGGAACCCTCTGTTTGCGAGTCCGACTTTTATTAGTTTTTTTTTAGTTTTTTTTATTTTTCATTACTTTCCTCGGTCTCCTGTTCTGATTATAGTAACGAGAGGTGACGCCATTAATTTGGATAATTAGTAGATTATGTAGAACTAGCTGCGCCCCGCGGTTATACCCGCATAAGTCTCGATCCCGTGGAAATATCGGGATAAAAAGTACCCTATGTCCTTTTCCGGGACTCAAGCTATCTCTATACCAAATTTCATCAAAATTGGGCCAGCCGTTTGAGCGTGAAGAAGTAACAAACATATAAACACACACACACACACTCACAAACTTTCGCCTTTATAATATTAGTGTGATGTTTGGATTTAGATAGAGACCTGCTGTCCGCCCTGTCCGTGGCAGTTTCCCATGCCGAGCGGTTCTCCCGCCTTTCTGCTGAGCGTGTCCAAACAATTAGACGTTTCAGCGTTGCTAATCTGTAAACAGTAACATTTAGCCGTCAAGTAAACATACACTACCCCTGTACAAACATCTCGCTGCTTAAATTCAAAAGGGCCACAAGTCAAAAAAATTACAAAGCCTTTTTAAAGCAAAAATCGTATCAAAAAAAGACACAGTATTTTTTTCGCTTTAAACATGGAGCTAATCGCACAACAACCCTTTTTGCATTTTGACACTTAGGTGGCTAACTTCAGATCTTTGCTTTAAAAAGGATTTGTAATTTTTTTCGACTTGTGGCCCTTTTGAATTTAAGCAGCTTGTTAAATATAATCTATGCATATTTCGAAATACGTAGGTAATGTGTTCAAATTGGACAATAACATATTTTTGTATTGTTATCTGTGTTTGCAATCTACAAACTTTCCGTGAAAAAATTTCTTGGTAATTTTTTCCAGATGTATATTGTAATGGAAAGAAAACACTTGCATAGCTAATTATTTATATATGTATAAATAAATAAAAACAGACAAATTGAGATTAGATATAAGTGCGTTTACGACGTACGGCATTTCATACAAACTTTCAAGCCCTTGTTTTTCGAAATGAATGAACCGATTTTAATGAAACTTCGTATGCATAAGCAGGATACAAAGGTCTAAAAATTAGTTAAGAACATTTTAGAAAAAATATAGTGTGTAGTGTGATTTTAAATTTTCCATAGAAACAGAGACTTCCAGTTATATTTTTTTAAATAAGACATTTCGAAAATGTTCTTTACTAACTTTTTAGACCTTTGTATCCTGTTTATGCGTACGAAGTTTCATTAAAATGGGTTATTCATGTCGAAAAATAAGGACTTGAAAGTTTTTATGAAATGCCGTACGTCGTATTTTTAATTAAGTATTCTGATAAAATAAGAAAATGTAGAGAAGTAGATACGTAAATAATGAAGTAAGGTCTTACCAAGATTTAACACACTAATCACATCGTAAGATTACTATTTTTATCCATCTTCTTGACTAGCTGATGGATAGACTTAGAAAAATGTAATATACATACTTCAAAAATAAATAACCAAAGTTTGCGAATCATACACCCCACAAGCTCTAGCTAACTATAGGCCGACAGCTTAACTGAGACGTTGCCTGGGTTGCTGTCAACTTGTGACAACTATTACCCCTCCCGCACCGCGCAGCTACCTCAGGCAACGTCTCAGTTAAGCGGTCGGCCTATGGCTTTAAGCGTCATTCAGATGGTTTATAAGTGAAGATTTCCCTTATGTGCTACATTTTATAGTCAAGTTTATCTTACCTCTCCAAGATAGTAGTACTTTAGTGGCATCTGAGTCTCCGGGTAGACATTCTCGAGGTACCACCTGAAGCTCTTGCACTTCAGCCGCTCGCGGAGTGCCTTCCGTTCGCTGACGTCGCCGACGGTTACGTTCAAGGCCCCTGCTCATCATATCACACATTAAATCAACCATTAAATCCCATAAGAAAAAGAGGAAGACCAGGGAAGATAAATGCAGATCCTGGTACTCTGTCGGGCCGACTATAGAGTACCAGAGGGGGAGAATGTAACAAACATACAGCGCCATCTAGTGTAAACTATCCAAGCACTATGATGAGCAGCTTCACAAACTAGAAGGCAGCAACTACAAACGATTTCTATAGACAAGTGACGCCATCTACAATCTTCGTGTGCAACAATCTGCGCAAGCGCACCCCGCGAGTAATCTGCACCACAACAACAGATGCCTACGTGTAGTGATTACGCACACATATGTCGACTATCCGCCTATATTAGCAGAGCTGTCTTCGAACTAATCGTCACCCATCCAAGTACTGACCGCGCCTGATGTTGCTTAACTTCGGTGATCGGCATCAAGCTTAAATAATATTAATCTGATCCAGCCTGTCCCATCTTGCTGCTCTCCCCCAGTGACGCCCTAAGCCAAGGTTCGTACCCCAAAGGGTGTGCCCTTAGCGTGTAGTCGCTTAGTATACTAGATATACGCCCCTGACTGGAGGCTTTGAGTTTGCTTAAGGCAACCACAGGATAGTCCGGTTAAGTAGTCACGACCTCTCAAGGTCAACTACGAGATGCCATATAGGAAAAAAAAAAGTACAAATCGTCAGTTACTAGCTAGAGGTTTCTGAGCGCGGCAGCCACGCAGCCAGCTCTGATCCTTAGTACGACTAGTTCCCTGCTTCGATAGCCTAGCAGTCTTCAGGAAACTAGCCAGCTAGGGGAGGTCTGAAGGGCGATAGCCACGCAGTCCCTTTCATCCCTCCACATAGGGTTGCCTCATGATATATAACTATTATAACATGTAACATAAAATAAGTTAAGTTGCCAATAAAGTATTATCAAGTTCAACGGGGCTTTAATTTCACAACAAGCAACCCTACAGGTTTTAATTTTGTTATTTTTATCAATATTTAGTTTAACTACAAAACGCAAAAAGCCTATGAAATGTTCCCAGAATCGTTGCTAATTACACAAAAGAGAACAAGACCAAGAATTTGAAATTGTTTTGAATACAGTAACGATGGAGTTTATATTTGACTAGCTGCGCCCCGCGGTTTCACCCGCTTAAATGTCGATCCCGTGGGAATATCGGGATAAAAAGTATCCTATGTCCTTTCCCGGGCCTCAAGCTATCTCTATATCAAATTTCATCTAAATCGGTTCAGTGGTTTAGGCGTGAAGAAGTAACAAACATATAAACACACACACACACTCACAAACTTTCGCCTTTATAATATTAGTGTGATTTCAATAACAATGGGAAGGATTAGTTTAACAATAATATAAGCAACGTATAGTTTAGTATACGTTGGAATTGTATCAGATCTAGCGGCTGACTTCTTGGCCTAATTAGAACAATAATTACTAGATGAACAAGTACCAAGGCAAATCGAATGTCTTTCGTCTCTTGCAGCTAGTTCATACCCATTTCTGGAATTTTAACAACAATCTGGGCTTAATATTAATCAAACAAAAACGGAAAAACAATACACACATACGAGTAGATTAGGAAACAAAACAGGAACCGATACGTTAATCGATCTTCCTCTGCAAATAATAATTTAATATTATATTCATAGCTGTTATCGCAATAACACATAATTCTATTAAGCCATGATAGACGAGTTGCGGCAAATGATACAAAAATAGCTTATAAATGAGATTTAAGAAATCAATGTTATAACTGACATATTGTGTCAGTCGTGTACCAGAAGCCTAATTACCTTATTACTTGTTAATTTCTTTTTTTTTTTCAATTAAAATCGTTAATTTTACCATGTTTGTAAATATGGAGCACCAAGTATCTATCAGACAATTCATTTATATGTCATGGTTTCGTTTTTAATTCTTTTACCTATTATGGTATACTTAGTAATTTTATTTTAGGTGCATCGTCCTCACATATTGTTAAATAATGAATGTACCTATGCCAAATATTGTAAAACATTTTAAAAGAGTACCTAACGGTGGAGTTTCTTGCCCATTCTTCTCCACACGAAAACTACCTTTTGGAAGGGGCGACTAGAATCAATTCTACATTTTAATGTAATTTTTGCCGTTCAAAAGTGCCTTTTATGTGCCTATTTTAAATAAATGCTTTGACTTTGACTTTGAGAAGGACTAGAAGACTGGGAATACTTGGTTGGACAAAGGACCATTTTCCAAATGTACTACCTATTCTTAGGATACTTTTTATTTTTAATTAAGTAATAGTATATTGTTAACTAAAGACATCGTGTGACATATTAATGTTTTGTAGAAATTAAAGCCTTCATCAAGATATACTTGATGCGTTTTGCTCTGCTGATCTTGGTATGTACCTGAGACTAGAGATGCCGATGCATTCCACTAGTTTCTATGATAAATCTTTTACTGTGCAAGCAGTACGGTTATGGAATGACTTGCCCGTGTCGATAAGGCGTGCTCAATCTTTGTCCACTTTTAAGACTATGATAAAAAAGCACTTTCTCTCTCCTTAAACATTGTCATTGTATTTTCTTTGCTCCTGTTTCATGTTTGTTATTATGTGTATGTATATATTTATATAGATTAATAGTACTTTATGTATGTATATATTGTATTGTGTAAATGGTACACCACAGACTACCACCAGTATTTGTCTGTCCTTCCCGTTTTTAATCCATCCAAAGGTTGTCTTTAAAAGATCGCTCTTAGCGATAAGACCGCCCATTGTGTCACCCATTGTAAAGTTTTCTATATTTATATCTGTAATTTATATGGTGTACATAATAAAGAGTATTCTATTCTATTCTATTCTACGTTTAAATTCTTCGCCAAGATTTTATTCAATAGTGTCCAAAAGACTTTATAAACCTTTTTTACTTAAATAAATAGTTACCTGACCTCCGGAACTATCTCATTCAATAATTTAAACATTATTTATATCATTTACCACAACCCATAGTATAAAAAGGATTGCTGTGGTTAATCCTAATATTGGTTGGAGACAAATATTAATACTCATAATTCGTTGTTTCTGCATACACAAGAAAAAGCAGAAAAAATTTAAAAATTCCAAAAGAAAATATAGAAAACAGCCAACAGAAACAAAAAAGCGTGTTGCAGGATGAAATAAACCTAAGAGATTTTTTTTTAGCATAATAACCTTAAAAGCATGATAAATGGACACTGTCTTATTATTTAAATAATTAATCCTACGACACAACTTACAATAAAAAAACAAACATAGAAACAGATTACAAAGAGCGGGAAAACATACAGATTGTAAGAAACGCGATGAAGCAAAATTAATGGAAAATAAAATGACATGCCAAGACATGAATGCAGCCGCAATGGGGTTAATGTAAAACTTTTCTGGATTATCCAAAAGTTAATGATGTAATGTATCAAAACTTTACGTTGTTAGTGTTATATACCAAGCCACAACAAAACTTTTGTATTTTGTACCTTCATTTCTATCATTTTGCGATAAGACCGCCCATTGTGTCACCCATTGTAAAGTTTCTATATTTATGCCAGTAATTTATATGGTGTACCTACATAATAAAGAGTATTCTATTTTATTCCATGATTTCCTTACATTAATAATGTAACACAACTCTATATTTAGTAGTACGAAAATAAAACTATAGGGCTCGTTCCAACGGGAATTGTTTTCCAATAATCCATTTAACAGTTAGTTGTTTATAATTTAATAAATGTACCTAGTTATCGCATTAGCGTTCGTCCAGCCAAACTGAACAATATTTAAATTGAAATAAAATCCTTATGGATAGTGAAATAAATACCAAAACACGTTAACCCTCTTTCATGTAACCGATGCGCGATTGCAATAGCTTCACTAACACGTTCGACATGCGGAAAACTGTCCGTCTGAACGCTCCCTAATAGCAAAATGTTAGCAGTGTTGGTACACTCCAGACTCGAACCTGGGTTTATGTCGTAATAGAACTCTCCCCATTCGTCCATCCAGACTTCAGCAACGCGAGCCGCGTTGTGGAACACGACGTTATCCACACCTCCGGGGAAGGAATAGGGCGACTTGTCGCGAAACACGTGGCCCACGTGCGAGCACGGCACGATCTCCAGCCACCCGCCGCACTGCCAGACCTTTTACCCCACATTTTTATTTGTAGCGAGAGCCGATACTTTTGTTCGTCCGGGGCAAGTCAAATGTAGACCAATCTTCTTGCCACAGAGAAGAATGTCTTTATCTACCCTGGTCTTTCAGCATTACTAAACTTGTTGACTGGCCTAATTCTTTATAAAAAGAATACTTGAGCTGCGGGGCAATTGCGTAACACTTTATCAATCGGAATCGGTTTCATTTTTGACAGTTCAACAACATTCATTGCGTTATTTACGTGTTGAGCAGAGATTTTTTTCGATCTTATGAAGCAATGGATTAGCAATTGGCTTTGAAATGATTCTGATTTCGATTGATAGTGTGTTACGCAATTAGGGTGCTGGTCTTTCAGCATTTCTAAACTTGTTGACTGGCCTAACTCTTTATAAGAAGAATACTTGAGCTGGTCTCCTACTGATTTCTGAGCACGGTTTTGTATGTGTCTGCGCTTTATTAGTTGTCTATCTGGACTAGGATTTAATATATGCTGTTAATGCATAGCCAAAAGACCAGGTGAAGTTTCTAAAATCTTTTAAGATTAGAGAAAATATGATTTTAATAAACTTAACACATAGGCCTCTCGAAAGAACTAGATAAAAATCTAAAGCATTCGTTTTAACTCGTCAATTGGACCTAAAACAGTGAGCTGTCCATAACTCAAAGTCTATCGAGTAAAAAAATATAAGCCAATTCGCAGCTTGCTAAACTAAATACAATCTACCTTCTTTATTCGCTGGTCATATCGCTCTAATAAGAAAATTTACCCTGAAGCTCATCTCGAGGTTCTCTGAGCCCCAGATTTCCATGCCCTGGTCGTAGGAGCCGATCAGGTAGAAAAAGTCCTTGTCGATGGCAAACAGTCCTCCCGCCATGGCGGGCGTGAGGAGCGGCTCCGTGCGGTCGCCCCCTCGACGCGCTATCTCGCGTCCCGGCACTCGAAACCTAAGATCAAATAAAACAGGATCTACTTTACCTAATGAACACTCATTAAACGATGATAAGTTATCTGACAGATATACACTTTCAACCGTATACAGAGTAGGTATAGCAATAGAGAATTTTTTAAAGTAATTATTATCTCGACTAACCAAGGTCGAATTTTAAAATACCCAGGTGCAAATCTGCCTATTAGTTAATTAGGCTAAACTAAACAAAGAAAAAAGAATATTTTTTTCATAAAAAAACCCAATCATTTAATGTGGCAAACCTATCACATCCGACATCGAAAGCGCGAACTTATTAACCTTTTAACCGCCGGACTTTATATCAGTTGTCGTGCCACCAGCGCCCGACAAAAAAAAAAAAACGAGAAATAAATACCGATGAAACGAGCTGTGATGATGTAATAATAATACAGATTAAACGAGCTGTGTTATTTGGTCGTATTTATACGACTCTGGCGGAATGGACACGAACATATTTGTCGCATTAATCCGACGTAAGCGGTTAAAAGGTTAATAAGTGCAGTAATCAAGGTGTTCTCTAGCGCAACCGTCGGAAAAAAAACATTGGGACGTGGTGTTATGTAATCACAATAATCAGTAATAACAATAGCACGTACCATCGCGGCCGTTTCCGCCTGATCATTAAAAATTTTTTTCGCCTAAATCCTGCGGCGGCGCCAAGCCACGCCCCCTTAAAGTTTCCGCCTAATGAAAGCGATAATAACGCAATTAGTTGCAACCTGAAATGCGCAGCTTAGTGACGCATCACATGTACTCCTCTTGTGAATTTTACGGACGAACTATTTTGCGTTTACTCGAGAGCGCTTCTACTATTTTTTAAGTGCAAGTAAACATGAACTTACAATTAGTGGTGGGCAAGCGGGAGTGTCCGCGATAGTACGTTGGTGAGTTATGGCTGCTAAGCGCACGCGCCTAGCGCACATCCAATAAATTTCCATTAAACAAGTGATTTCGTTTCATGTAACTGAAACATTTGTTGTTACTATCGTAAAAATGGACCGTGTAAGAGCTACATATGTATTGGAATTTTGTATTTTTTTTACACTTGTGACTTAATATAACTTGTAATATTTCTCGGGTATCAAGATTTAATTCAAAGATTCATGTTGGGTTCCAACATCCATGTCTAATAAGATAAATAATATTTGTAAATGTTTATGTTTTAGCCTAAAGCAAACCTTACGTAGTGAAACTGCTTCTATTTTTTTCTTTAATACAAGGAAGAGTTTTGTTTTTTATCCTCTGTCTAGCCTTTTATAATTAATGACGTAGCTAGCAGCGTTTTTGTAATAAAAAGGGGGAAATATATTCAGGAGTGTAACTGCGCTGAAAAAAAAGTAGTTGCCACAGTAATGTTTTTGTTTAGATTAACTAAGTAACTTGTTTGCATCTGAGCCTATCAAGCACAATGATCACAGCTATTACTTTTATTTAATTGAGATTTAAAACGGGATCTTGATTGGTGTTATCACAAAACCTATTTGCAGCAATCAAGTCAAAACATAGTTGCTCCAACCAAGACTATTCAGTGTTTGTATGATGTATTTGATAAACACAACCAGGCAACTTATTTTGCGTAAATATTTAGCCCGAGATTTGGTCAAGTTGTATGATTAATACAATTAATTACAATGATAGATGCTATCAAGTCAGACCAACATAATAAAGTTTCAATGATCTTTATTGAAGTAATCAAAATGCTTGATTGACACAACTAACTTACTTTGTTACAGTTAAAATTTTTTTAAACTTGTCTCTTTTTTAACTCTTCTACAATGATGTCATGTTAAGGGTAATCAAGAAACTTGTTTGAGCGTTCAATCATTTGATATTGTATTGCTGCAATCATTTTATTTATTTTATTCCTTTTAAGAAAACTTACAGCTAATACATTCGAGTAATCAGAGGTAATACATAAGTAAAAGAAAGCCAATTACAAGTTTCCACTTATATAAACTTATGTGTTAAATAGAAAAAACGGTACAAACAGCGTGAGAGTTCAACATAAAGAAAACTGAAGAGAATAAACAAAAAATAAAATACACAACATTACAAATTTACACTTCAAAGAAAAAGCTGTTTAATATTTCATCATGTAGTGATGATCAACTTAACTAAGATTTTGATTAATCTAAACAAGATATCGTCAATCAAGCTAAAAAGTCACTTGATTGGAGTGCATTTTTTTCAGTGTGTGTACTTACCACTTAAAGTTGAGCTGCCAGTTGAACCCACCCCACACATTATCCGAGCCCTGTTTATACTCGAAGGTAGTGTCTTTAATGGTGTCAATGATGGGGCACACCACCGTCGTCCGGTCCTCCACGATCCTCGCCAGCAGCGGCTCGAGCCAACCCTCTACAAATGTAAACAAAATGTAAGTAGAAAGATTTCTACTAGGTATTAAAAAAAAAAAACCACAAGTGTGCCACGTTGTGAATGTGTGTGTAAGCGCAGAAACTCTCGGTACCGTCCGAGAAAATGGCAAACTCGGAAGTGTGTGTGTGCGTACTGACGCTACTCGTCTTCACGCACAAATTCAAGATTTGTACAGTGGGTAAACAGAAACACAAGTAAAGCGCGCGTCGCTCCGTGAGATAAAAATACTGTACCACCATAAGATAGGTATAGTTTTTGTTAAGTTAGGTTTTAATTTTGATATTTTTGCTAGTTATGTGAACATTACCATAAAGTTGAATATTACTTGCACGTCATAAAACGACAAGGTATGTCTGTCTGTGACAATTAAATAGTTTAAACTTTAGTGAATTTTCAATTTACTAGAAATTACATATTGTGAAAAGTGTTAAGCAATTACACTGTTCAGGGAACCTCGCGCACTGCACGGACACGAACGGTCGCAATCACAAAGAAAGTTTGGCCGCAACTGGCCGAACGACTAATTGTGCGAAAAAACTTTCTTTTTTGTCGGAGCTTCTGCGGCTAGATCCAATCCCGCCTGTTCCTTGCTATCCTCCCCCAGCGACCGACGCCCAAAGCCGAGGTCTGAACGTCGCTTAGTTTATAAGTTTTTTACCACTGGCTGGAGGCCTTGCTTATAAGGCATCCACCAATTTCGTAGGTTGATCTGCGACATGACCTTGAGAAGAAAAACCGGTCTAGATAGCGGCCGCGACAAGTCGTGGTCCCGGCCGTTGTAGTACGCGAGCAGCGCGAAGTCCCATAACCTCCTACTCATTATTTCTCTCCAGAATTACTTTAAAATATATCGTAGCTATAGGAGCTGTAAAGCATACCTATCATTAAGGATCCCTTCTTTTCGCATAATGTTCTTTTTCCTACTAAACTTTGGCATAACTTTTTGGCATAATTTGTTTTGGCATAATAATACTTTGCTACCATAGTGGCACTTAATACAGACGCCAGCACATCAAGCTACCCGAAACTGTCAAATTTTCCCTGTCAACTTTGAACCTTATGTTTTAGAGATAAAGTTGAAAATCTATTAAAGAAATTTGACAGATTGTAGTAGCTTGATCTGCTGGCGTCTGTACCTATTTTACGCTACCAAAGCTGAAGTGTTTCTTTGTTTTTTTTTTTTTTGTTTGTTTGTTTGAACGCGCTTATCTCAGGAACTACCAGTCAGTCGGATTGAAAACATATTTTTGCATTTGATAGCCCACTTCTTGAGGAAGGCTATAGGCTATTTAACATTACGCTAAGATCAAAAAGACACGAGCAAAAAGAAAAATTCAGAAAGAACCCTAAGCGAAAACCAAGTAATAGCGACGGGGGTTTTATAAAAATGTGGCTGTTATTTTAATACAGGCATTGTGTATCTTACGACTTGTACACGAACGAAGTCGCGGGCAGAAGCTATTTATTAATATAAAAGTAAATCATTACCATTACATTCGCAATGGGCATCGAGGAACATGATGACATCACCCTTGACATGTTTGGCGCCCAATAGACGCGCACGGACGATACCAGACCTGTCCCCAGTGCGGAACAAATGCGTCGGTACCGGCAGCGTCTTTATGTAGTCTTCTAGCTTCTTGCCGAGATGTTCTGGTGAAGGAAAGCAGATCATAAAGTATCTTCATCTTCTCGACGGCATGTCATGCTAGCTCTTAATATAGCGTACTTGTCAAGATATTCGCATCACTTGGGTAAACAATATAAGTATCTTAGCATTACAGAAATAAAGTTAATTTTGTATTAACGTAATAACGCGAATATTTGCGCAAGTGCAGTGCCAGTATACCATAACTCTACCGTGTGAATCCCATTAAACGTTGGGGACATTGCGGCAGACCAAGATGGCTATGGCGGGATGAGCGTGACTCCTGCTACCGGAAAAGACTGCCCTGCATCAGCAGAGTAAACAAGTGGGGTGAAAATATTATATTTCTTCCATACCTACATCTGTATCGGACGTCATCTCAGTGTTCACATCCTTCCCAGCCATATCTTTCACACGGTCTTTTCTTTGTTAAACACTATAATAATGTGGTACATTAAATCAGCCTGCACGAGTAATGACACATAAGTACGTCTGGTGCATCTAGGACAGTCAGCTCCCCACTAATCTTACTGACTGCAATTCATTATGTCTACCGTATATAGTTTCTACACGAGGGAGGAAATTATAATTAATATCATCATCATCATCTGCCTAGCCTTTTCCCAACTATGTTGGGGTCGGCTTCCAGTCTAACCGGATGCAGCTGAATACCAGTATTTTACATGGAGCGACTGCCTATCTGACCTCCACAACCCAGTTGCTGGGTAATACGATACCCCTTGGTACGACTAGTTGTCAGATTTTCGGGCTTCAGACGACCCGTAACGACTGTCAAAGATCCACAAATGGCAGCCGGGATCAACGGCTTAACGTACTTTCCGAGGCGCGGAGGGGTCTTGGTATGTAAAAATGGTCACCCATCCACGGACCAACCGCGACAAGCGTAGCTTAACCTGACCGATCGACCCGTGCGGCTGATATTACTTAGCCACAAGCCCCTCTTAGAAATCATTATTTATAATTATGTTATAAACATTTTATGCCGAACTTGCCGTACTTTGTGTATCTGGAACAAAAGCGATACCTCCACAGACTTATTGTTACGCAGCCGCGCAGCCATAACTCAATGTCAATGATTTAATTGAAATGCTGTTGAGAAGGTTTGTTATATTTTAATGTGTTGTAAAGTGTGTCATCACTATGCAGTTGGTAACTGGTTTTCCTTAGGTCAAAAACCTGCATTCCCATGAGGTTATTCCAGAGATTGGGCCTGTTATTTTACGAAAGAAGAATACCCAAAAATGTATGTGCAATAACCCCTAGTCGACAGAAAAAAACATAATTATGTGGGGTAAAGGGGCATTCATTGTAGATAAAAAATATAAAATTCTTTAAAAATGATTATCCCCATGATACTCTATGTATCTCAATTTCAACACTCTCAATGCTTGACTTTCGTTACGTTCGTTGTTTGGTTGGTGGAATATGTGCAACAAAATCGCATGGTGCACTACCTTTCGTTGACCAAAGAAAACTCTTTATTCGACGCTTGCAATGTTGCCGCTTTGTGCACACTGTGATTATTTTGAGAATAACTAATTTCACATTTTATATTTACCATGTATATCTAGTAACGTACATAAACGTTTTTTTAATCGACACTATATATTTTGGGCATTCTCCTTTTCCCTGAATGAAGATTACTTAGTATTTTTCTAACACCCAGGTAATTACTATAAATTAGCACCATTCCACCATTTAGAAATCATTCAGACCACCGAAATAAGAAATAGTACCTTAAGAAGCATTCAAGGCGAACGTGGATTTGATTAATTCATGATCTTAATCTACATATTTATTCAATAATATGCATGGAGAACAGAAACGCAAGCCCACGGTCAAGCCACTAGAAATGCTCACGATAAGAAAATACATTTTATAAAACGTAGTACTCATTCAACAAGTTTTTTGTTTCTATAGTTGTCGTGGTTTACGCTGACCACGTCATTTTTACCGATCCGGCTCGTAAAGTTAAATTATAATTGAACACGATAAGATACAATGTATCGTGAATTTGTGATTAATATAAATTTTTTGAGCGAGCTATGCTCGGAGTCTCTTTGAAGGATAAAATCAGGAATGAAAAAGAACCGGAGTTACCAACATAGCTTGCAGAGTAAGCAAACTGAAGTCGCAGTGGGCTGGCCATGTCTGTCGAAGGACTGATGGCCGGTGGAGCAGACGAGTCCTGGAGTGAAGACCGCGTACCGGCAAGCGAAGTGTGGGACGCTCCCAAGGCAGATGGATGGACGACCTAAAGACGGTGGCTGGGGTAGACTGGATGCGGAAGGTGGAGGACAGGGTACTGTGGCGCAGTCTAGGAGAGGCCTATGTCCAGCAGTGGACTGCGATAGGCTGAGTTGATTGATTGATTGATAAATTTTTTGAATGTGGGGTTTTTACTTTTATCAGTTGCAGCTAAAGCATGATTACCAATATTATCAACCAAGTGTTGAAAGTGATTGTAAATTTGTATGAATTAGAATTTAATATTAAAATAATATTTTATTCACACTCTGACCCAAAAATGTAAAGGTTGCTGGTTACTGTTAACCTGCATCCTCGGATCCCACTGCTGGGCAACGGCCTCTCCCCATGACTTCCAGGCCTTTCGATCCAGGGCTAAAGTGGACCACTGGTCGTAAAGGATAATTAATTTAATAAGCTGCCCTTTAATATTTTCTTTATCTTTTCAAATATCTTGTTGAGGCTCCAAGCTTATCTACTATTGTGCGTGTGTGTCTTTTGTGTGTGCTCTATAATTATGTTCTTTATCTTCTGTACGACAAAAGTACTGTCGATTTTATTTTTCTTTTTAATGCGTTGTTATTATTGTTATTTTATATTTTGAACTCTTTGAAGAGAAATGGAACAAAAAAGTGACTCTATGGTACCCTAGGGAAGGTAAGAGAAAGAAAGGGAAACTCTTAAAAAGACGGCAGGATGACTTAGTGAGGACGGCTGGAAAGACATGGAATAGACAGGCAAGGAACAGGGAGAATAGGAAGGGGTTAGAGATCTTTGGCAAAGGGCACACAGAGACTCAGAACTGATATTGAACACAACATGATATTCATTACAACTGTCACTCTGAAAAAGGTTATAAAAAAAACTAGCGGCCCGCACCAGCATCGCACGGGTGCAACTTTTTTTTTGTATTTCCGAAATTTTATTACATACAAACCTTGTCCTAGCAATATCGAACACAACAAAAAAATAATTATAATAAGTTATGCGCGTACAGACATTTCGGCGAATTTGCTTTATACCATGCAAGGAAGAAGAATTCTAAGCACTATTAATCGAACGAAAGATGATAAACGTAAACGAAGCCAAAGACGTAAGGATCGTAGCAGGTGGCGTTCTGCAGTTTCTGCCATGCAAGGCGCAAGTTTATGTATGTATGTGTACTATTAGTCGTTTTAAATAAACATCAGTGAACTCAATGTGCACATGTGCATAAATATTATACTAAAATATAATCAGCACTGATTCTCGGGGGAAAATTCTGCTAAGTTTATGAAGACGGTTTACATTACCCATGCATAGATTTCACGACAAATTGCACACTCGTTCTGAGTCTTGATATATGCTATTCAAAAGGCCAAGTCGTTAGCGAAAAGGTCATGATGAGTCGTGAATGTCACTCGCGAAAATAATCATACGTTAATTTATAAAAAATCTGAGAAAGAATTTGTTTTTTTTCTATCACTACCAACTCCACCAAGACTGTTACGAAATCCTAATGTTACTTGAGGAGAAGAACTCCCTGCCGGAATACTCCTCAAGTAACATAATATAAGTTATATTTATTTGGTGTGTCAACAGCGAAAAGGTCCTGCCATAGATATCCTAGGTCCTGCACTATCGTCGACCGCATCATCGCTTAACATCAGAGGGTCAATTCTCTTAATTTTAAGAACGTTCACAGTATGATCTCAGTCTCAGTCTGAATTTTCCTACATTTTTAACCGACTTCAAAAAAGGAGTTTCTGTATTGTATGTTTGTATGTCCGCGATTTTCTCAAAAATTTATGAACCAATTTGGATAATTCTTTCACTAATGTGATCTATACACTTTCAGGAAGGTTTTAGTATATAATACATTAGGTAATTATTCTTAAGTACGAAGTTATATGCATAAATGTACTGCATCTCCGGCATTTCTATGCGAATTTTGATGCTTCTTCTAGTCGGTGTCTTAAATTCTTCAATGCACTAGTGTTAATTGAATTTCTGTGGGGTAGGTATGTACAACTAAAAAGTGAAAAATAATAATTTTTTCACACAAAAAAACAACCGACTTCAAAAAAAATACTACAAAGTGAAAAATAACTTTAATTTCGGAAGTCGGTGTCGTTGGTTCCGCATTTTCGTTTTTTTGAAGTCGGTTGTTTTTTATGTAAAAAAAGTTTTTTAACAATGATTGTCGCTGAGTTGAGATTGCGACTAGAGAATTGGCGCTCTGGTCTATCATGCCTGTCCTTCAGTCACCCCTATTAGCTGTCATGTTATAATTCACTCCCTTTTTATTCATATTACTCACACAATCCATCCAAGTTTCTTTGGGTTTCTTCCTCTCCATTGCCATCTCGAATGTCATCCTTTCGAATTTTTGAAGTCAAACTTCTTTACGCACGCTTGATTTTGGGAGTAAGCTAGCGAACGCGTGACGTAAGCGTTACGAAAAGCGTGATCGGGCGAGGCGAACGGGAGTTGAGTGGGGGATATAAGCAAGAGAAACCAGTGCGCGCGCACATTTTCTTTCTCTCTTCCTCTCATAGCCAAATACGTTTGAAATTTCACTTCAGTCGTGTGGTCATAAGCACACTCGGTTTTTTTTTAACTCACCCTTTTCACTGGCGTCATCGACCAGGATTAACTCCTCGAGTAGAGAGCGTGGCGACCTGTTGATAGTACTCCATATTGTGCGTATGAGTGTCGACCACGCTTCGTTGTGAAATACTATCACCACGCTTGTCGTCGGCAGGAGTGTTGGGTATTGCTTGTCTCGGCACCTGATGACAAGAGAAATGGTCAGAAACGCTTGCATACTTTTAACCCTCCGCGAGAAAGTGAAGCAGAGCACGAAATAAATCCACCAATAGAATTGCTTCTCATTCAAAATTAACTAATTCCATTACAGTGCGGCCGACGAGAGAATGCGTCCTTGATTTGACGTCCATGTGTACTCTTGTAAACCGAGATTAAATAACACGCCGATTCATCGTACATTGGTTCACCGTGGTGGCTAATATGTGTAACAAAATTTTATCGCACTTTCTACGTCATATGATATTAAATTACCACTTTCAGAGTATTTATTGCTTTGCATATTAATTAATTGCTCCTTGATATAAGGCTGTATTATAACAACAGGAAACTACGAATAACCTGTTTTTGACCTACATTTAAAGTAATTCATTTTACTAAGTTTTGACAGCAGTTCACTGATCATCAACTTGATTAGGCTGCAAAAACCGGGTGTAAATACATATTGCTTACACCTCAATAAGAGTGTTGTGCATAATAATATGGATGGAGGCTATAGTGCTGCACCAATATCGATGATTCAGCGATAAACGATCGATATTAATACTAAAAAGGACTAAAAAAAACCGAGTGTGCTTATGACTACACGACTGAAGTGAAACTTCAAACGTAATTGGCTATGAAAGGAAGAGAGAAAGAAAATGTGCGCGCGCACTGCTTTGTCTTGCTTATATCCCCCACTCAGCTCCCGTTTGCCTCGCCCGAACACACTTTTCGTAACGCGTTCGCCAGCTTACCCCCCAAGTCAAGCGCGCGTAAAGAAGTTTTACTTCAAAATCACTTACTTTTCAAATCTGACGTCTGTCAAAGACCTGTTGATTGAGATCATGTCACTGGCCAGCAAGTTGAACTGATGCTCCTGGAACTTGTCCAACATCAGCTGTTCTTGTTCCATCGGTATGTTCACCGGCTTACCTGGAATAATGTATATTTAGTTATATATTATATTCATAGTTTTAATAGGTTTATGCGTATCTTTATATTTAAAATATTTATTCCTCAATTTTCATGATTGCACCTACGAATGTTTGTCTCTGCATTACCCAAAGGTTGACTGGTAGAAAATGCCTATGGCATTAAGTCCGCCTCTGTACATTTATGTGCTTGAAGTATTAAATAAATAAATAAATAATGTCACATTTTAATAAGAAGTTCTTGATTGCTGGTGAACAAAGCTATAAACCCACTTCAATACAATTTATTGATCTCGTATTTTGTTAAACGTAGTTAGGAACCACACCACTGTAACACCCGGTGGCGCTTTGTTATAGTAGCTATTTTTGGGGAGAATATATACTTTTTATTCGCAGGAATACTCGGATTTTATGTCTCCTCTTCAACATCTTACACAACCCGTCTAATCCTTCCTACCTGCGTGAGCGCTTTTCTTACGCTCGCCCTAGCGATGCACCGTGCAGATCACACCTAAGATCCCTTCTTAAATCACATCCTCATAAAACAAGCCTTCCTTCTCTGTCCATGCTGTAAGATTGTGGATCTCACATCCGCCTAGCATTCGTGATTTCAAAACTATTTCTTTATTTAAATGTCGATTAAAAGAGCATTATCTTTCCTATATACTATAGAGTATATATATATATATGCATATTTATATATAGCATTATGTATTTATTTAAGTATACTTATGTTATTTTTATTTTATTTTTTTGCATTATATGTGTAGGTTTATTTAATATTTTAGTTTTAGACTTCACACATTCATATTTTTCTTTTTTTTTTTCCCACACACTTTCGTCTACATTTTTTTTTTACTTTTCCTTTCACAGGTCTGCTGGAAGAAATTTCTTAAGAAATAAGCAGTACCTATAGAGGTATGAGGAACAGGGTGTAAAGTTTACTCAACCTCCATAGAAAAGGGAGGATCCTCCGACCAGACGTGTAATGTGTCTGGCGGGCAACTGCCCAATGAGTAAACTCTGCTTGCGAGATGCAGGATTTGCGTGACGTCAGTATGACGCGTTGTTCGCATGTGGCGTTGTAGATACCGCTACATACCTTTGTACTCAAATTATAATTATAGCATATTCTTATGTATTTTACTGTGCTGTGTGTACATAAATAATAAAATAAATAAATAAATAAGTTGAATTTTTTTAAACATTTGGATTTTTTTTTCTTGAAGGCGTTTTAAAAAAATAAAGGTTCCCACGCGCGGTTGTAAAAGTAGGTACAGTGGAGCCCAATGTTACCGCGCTAAATATTGTTTAGTTCAGTATTAAAATCATGTAATGACGCAAATAGTGTATTTGTGTACTTATTACTTTTATATCTACTTGGATAAAAACTTACAGGTCAAAAAGCCTCTATTATACAGGGTCCCATTAAAATAAATGGACAAATTTTAACACAGCGCTAAGTACGTCTAATCAAAAAAATACTGATTACATAATCAGCCTATAATGTTCCCACTGCTGGGACACCCCAGAATTCGATCCTTACTAGCGACACTATCGAATGGTGTAATAATATAGTGTGTTTTTGGTTTTTCAAAATCAACGGGTTCGATGCCTGGCTAGAAATACTGATTTTTCAAAAATCCAATGATGCAGTTTTAATTTTCATCCAAATCTAGCCCGTCACTCCTTTCAGTACTTTTCGCTATTCCTCATAGTTTTGGATTTAGCCATCCACGCCCAGTTGAAAAAGTCACCCTGTATACAGGGTGTCCCTGGAAGTATGGATCAAATCGACTAGGGGCGTGGGCAAGGTCATTTCCAAAATTTTTAACCCTGAGAATGTCAGTGATTTTTTTTACGGTTCAAAAGTTATGACCGATTTTAATTTTTTTTTCAATCACTTCGCTTAGAGTTCAAAGAAATTAATCATAAAAAAATACTATCAGGGCTATCTAAAAAAAAAAAATAATAGCCCTGACAGTTTTCACGAATTCGATCTTTCTTCTCTTTTTTTTATTATTTTTTTTAGTTTTTTTATTTAGTATTTTTGCTAAAACGTTTGGAAATGACCTTACCCACGTCCCTATTCGACTTGATCCATACTTCCAGGGACACCCTGTATATCTATATTGGTTAAAGATGTGTATATTCATAGAAAAAATCTTTTATACATAAGAAGGTTTATTTATAAACGATGATTAAAGTTAAGTGACGTTCAAACGTCAAAAATGTATGGTTTAACCGTCGCTAATCACTAGTTAACTTTGGCAACGTTTATGAATAAAGGGGAAGATTTGTAGACAGTTTGTCACATTTATGCAACAAATTTTCTAAATTATAATAGTTACTACTACCCTTTTCTAAATATCAGATGAACAGTTACATACCGACTTCTCTCTTTCAGTCGTCAGTAATTTGACTTTCGAAAGAAAAAGACAAAGCGTTGTGTAACTATACAGACGCTATACAACGTTTATTAGTAAGGGGGTTAGAATATACTGAAGAGTTTGTTGCTCCACTTCCTGCCAGCTTCACTAATAGGATGTGATGAAGGGCCCTCCCTTCATCACCCCTATTAAATACCCTTATTTTCAATGCTGTCTTTTGTAAACTTAAATAAATGCTAACCTTTTGAACGCCAGAGTATACCTAAACGTATCGCCGTACCCCTGACGCCAGGCCACTTTAACAACACAACAACACACACACTTGAAACAACAAATTTCTCGATATTGGTGGTTTATTTATATTAGTTTCATACAATACAACATAGACGGAAGCTTAAAATTTTAAATTATATAAATAAAAACACACAAAAGTAATGATTAAATTGTTTATTTCATAATATCCGACGACGACGACCGACGTGTATTTTGTCACATATTTGTGACGTTGGCGTTCAAGGTAAGATTTCGTTTGTCACATATATGTGACAATGGCGTTCAAAGGTTAAAAGACAGCTATTATAGAAACTAAAAAAATAGGTTGAATTTCAGCATAAACTAAATATAAGCTAAATTTCTTTCTTCTTCAAATACACACACACACACACTCAACATTCACACACTTAAATCACATACTATGTCCAGTCTAGATTAATTTAATTTTTTCTTTCTATTTTACTGTGCCAAGAATTTAAGTAAACTTGATAACATACTTTTTTTTTTGTTAATTAATAAATATGTACATGTAAGTCTAGGTTACCTCCAGGTAACCTGTATTACAGGTATTTTATGCCTTTTTCGGGAACCAGTCTCAAAATGTTAAGCCTATTTTTTAGATTAAGCACTTTTTGTCCACAACAATTGTGATGAGGAATCCATACCTACTAATATTATAAATTCGAAAGTAACTCTATCTGTCTGTCTGTCTGTATGTTACCTTTTCACACCTAAACCGCTGAATCGATTTTGATTAGATTTGGTATAGAGATAGTTTGAGTCCCGGGAAAGGACATAGGTAACTTTTCCAGATATTCCCACGGGATCGAGACTTATGCGGGTGAAACCGCGGGGCGCAGCTAGTAAATAAATAATTAATCATCAAATAATCTCTAGTTTCTTTCAATTCCAACACTACTACTAACACTATTACCACACTACACTATTACTACACTACACTACACTACACTATTACTTAACAAATTACCCATTTCTCCAGCTACTGCTTGTGGCTTGACGAAGGGTGCTTCTTCCCACTTCCTGAGCCTCGATATTGGATATTGTGACAATGAGATGCCATCTTCTTCATCCTGTTCAACTTTGTTTACTTCTAAGTTATTATCATCGTCTATTGCCGCCTTGTTGCCTCTGAACTCTTCTTCAGTCTGTTGGGAATAAAGAACTTCTTTTTTTTTACCGTAGTGCTAGAAAGTTTTATGACATTATCATCATGTGCACTATTGGAACGGACCTTCTTAAACTATGTGTCACAGATATTCAATTATTTAATGCTTTGTGAAAAAATGTACTGTTTCAATTTGTTTTTGTTTTTATGCTGGTGCCACTAAAAGGCATTTTTATGCTTATGGAATACCAATGTGGATACAGGTAGCATTGACCCATATTATATTATTTAACATGTTAAAAATGTACTTGTAGCAACTTTTATTAAAAAAAAAAGGTGTGTAAACAAAAACCCGAGTGCGCTTATGACCACACGACTGAAGTGAAACTTCGCTATGAAAGGAAGAGAGAAAGAAAATGTGCGCGCGCACTGCTTTCTCTTGCTTATATCTCCCACTCAACTCCCGTTCGCCTCGCCCGATCACACTTTTCGTAACGCTTACGTCACGCGTTCGCCAGCTTACTCCCCAAGTCAAGCGTGCGAAAATAAGTTTCACTTCAAAAATGTTTGTAGTGCTGCCACATTCAGACCTTGAACTTTAACAAATCGTACCTGAATAACATTATTATTAATGACTGCTTTTTTACTGCAGTCCAAACCATCACTGAAGCAGTCGTAGTACATGCTCGGGAGTTTGACGTCTACCAGCAGCCATACCAACGGAGTCAGCAATATTATCCGAAATGTGTGTATCAGTATTTTTCTCCTGAACATTTTAACTGATCAAGTTCGTACGCACTCGAGTTCACTGCCTCATGACAACACGGCCACACGAATGTCACGTTAACGTTATCTTCCCGACCTGCAACACACGCGAATTTTGAGCAAACAAACCAAAACTAACAACGGACGTATATACGAATTAAACTTTGACACGACCTAAATTGAAACCGATAAGACCATGATATTAGTTTTAGCCCTTTTCATTTAAATTTAATTATTACTAATAATAAAAATCTAAGCACAATTTCATAGTAAGTAGGTTTCCGGATCTAAAATAATGTGAGTACTGCACTAAATACTTCAATTAGTTTTATTTGTATTAGTACCGGTTGAAAAAAAATATTTATTTCGATAACAACGAACTCCGAACTCTCGAGTTATTGGTTTAAATATTACCGTTCTATTTTCTGTGAAATCTAATATTTGTATGTAGTGCAACGACCACAGAGTACTTTTTGATAGACTAACGACAGTGAATGTTGACTCGCCGTCATTCAACTCGTCGACGACAATCAATTCCATCGACAATCGCCAATCGTCAAACTTTTTACCGTGTCAAAACCGTAGGATTTGATTGCCATACTCCAAAGAATGATTATCATTTATCGTAAAACGATTTTCAGGTTTTGTTTTTATGATTCGTATGGCTAAATTGTGTTTTACGTTTTCAATGCTAAATTAAATTCAATCTGTCGGTTTTACCTAGCTTTTACCACTGGTTTTAGCAGATTTTCAATTACTCAAGATTCTTTAAAATACCTAATGGTTTTCAGATGATTCTCACACATTAATTTAAACTTAAGGTGGTACCCCGACCAAATAACCTTGAGCATTGCGACAGAGACAGAGAGCGACACGACTTCCTCGTACAAAAGGGATGCAGCGCACCCTGCGCACACCCCTTATCATAGAACTCGCACAATTTTTGGAATTATTTAAATAAAAAAAAGAATAGGTAGCGATCTTTTATAGCGATAAATTAAAACATGGATTACTTAGATTTTTAGATTATCTATCCATTGTTGAAATCCTCAAATTAATAGAACGTGAAATTCAGCAAAAGATGCATGCAATCAATCATTTTAGTCACTTTTTTAAAAGGACATTTTAAATGTATTAGTAACATATAAAAACAAATAATAACGTGCAATGTGATGATAGGATATCGAACATTAATAATGTGCTTTCAGATGTAGTTTATTTCTTATACCTAAGTATTGAGTTAATCTGTCAAGCGCCGCTAATGAGACACAATTGATTTTCTATTGTTTCGTCGCCGATCGGCGAACCGCGCCGCTTGACCGGTTAATAGCCTCTGGATAACGAAGAAAAACGCGGTTTTGGTCGGGGTACCGCCTTAACCTTAGGCAGAGGTGTACCTATAGTACACCCACACTTCGCCAGTTATGCCTAAGTTTAATAAGGGGCGAGCCTATTGCCATAAACCGGGTACAAATCCTGTGGCTGGAAAGTTAGAACATTGTGGCTTCTTGCGCGTCTAGATTATTCAAACGTGGTTTGAACTATTGTTTAATCCCTAAATAATCAAAGTGGTTTTAAGTGTTAGTAAATTTGCTAAGGTCTGGCCGCGCTAAATTTGCCAAAGATGTAAGCAACAATGAGAATAAGAATAATATATTTATTCAAAAATTATAAGGCATGAAAATTAGTACAGTTTTCCTTAAATAAAAATTATATTGCTAATACTTACGTGGCTGAACTGGGTAAACCTGTGTTTCAGGCTAGAAGAGTTAAAACAGTCTTTTAAAATTAATAAATAATCAAAAGTTGACAATAGACAAATAATTATATTGTTAGGACAGAAGTGAAATCACAATTAAATAACAGAATTATTTGATAATCTAATAACTAATCCAGGATTATGAAAAAGAATTATCAACCATAGTAAAACTACAATCAGAGGAACAAAATCATCACTAAAGAAATTAAAGAAATAACGAGATACCAGATTACACCGAACGGCTGACAGATAGTGCTTCATGGTGCTTCTACAAGCAACGCTGTCAAAAAGCATAGACCACCCATAGACCACCAAAACAAGAACCAGAGAGCCTGACTCGCCGCCTGTGGCAGCCTCCTTTCAGTGACCGCGTCCTCCGCGCTCCTGGGCCGGGTAGTAGTATCCAACAATATAATAACTCTTAGTTTCTAAATTTGATAATGTTTTAACTTAAGTGAAGTTTGTGTACCTACATATACAATGGCCGCTCGAAATTGAATAAAATCGATATACATGAACATTTATTTTAAGTAATGTTTGATTTCGTCTAGTTAGCTCGGAGATTTAGACAAAAACAAACATTACTTAAAATAAATGTTCTTTTTTTTTGTAGGAACGGTTAAAATTAGGTAAATGCCGCTAGTTCAACAAGTTGCCAAGTTGCTTCATGGCAACTCAACGATGAATGGATTGCTTATCGGGCACAAGCTAAAATTGATCCTTCATTTTTTTTTTTTAAGTTATTTGATAATTTTAAATAAAAAAGATTACTGAATCAACGATAATTCGTGTCTATTTGAAAGCAATAACTTAGTTTGCACTATCTAAGACGATAATTACACGATTTATTCAAGAATTTGTTTTTGGGAAATGACAATTTATTATGATTATGTAACAGTTACACCTCCTATTCCGAATTGTCGCAACTTTTCAATTTCATCCTGTAGACGTCTACTTAGGTACCGTATTTTGGAAAAATAAATACAACAAGGCATCTTGGGCTTGCTCGTTTCATCATAGACCTCATCTATCGCCTTCCATCAGGCGTGATCGGGGTCATGAGCGCGCCCATTTAGCATTAAAGAAAAAAAAACAAATTGGCCTTAACTATTTCCTAGGATTACCTAGGAAATAGTTACATTAGTCCTTTTAAATGTTGACCAACATAAAAGTGAAAAAAATAACGTGGTCCTTCTACATAGTGCAGTATTAGTATAGGTATATTATAACAGTTTTCCGTTCAAAATTCTCTACTGCAAAATCTTGATTTTGTTGATAGTCGTATAAACTTTGTGGCCGCATATATACAGGGTGAATTTTCCAAGTGGGCGTGGATGGCCAAATTCTAAACTATAAGGAATAGCGAAAAGTACTCAAAGGAGTCGCGGGCTCGATTTTGATGAAAACTAAAACTGCATCATTGGGTTTTTGAAAAATCAATATTTCTAGCCAGGAATCGAACCTGTTGATTTTGAAAAAAAAAACACACGCTGTATTATTACACCATTCGATAGTGTCCCTAATAAGGATCAAATTCTGGGAAGTAATGACATACGGCAAACTTAAGGAAAATGTTGAATTTTAATAAACTTCTTATTTTAAAGTATTCGTACCTAAATTACGTACCTTGTTCGAAATGATGCTCAATATTTTTATGAACACACCCGCCGTGCAGTAACCCTCACAACATAATGTTTTTAATTTAAAATTCTATTACGATCTTTGGAAAATATTCTAATGGAATCAATCATATTTTAATTCTGAATGCAGTACAATCCTTGAGACGTCGAATCTAGCTATGTATTGAAAACAATGGTCATAATTTTGAACAATTAATCAGTTAAGGTTTAGTAGGTAGGTAACATAACCCGGGCCCGGCTAAATAATAACAGCCGCACAGGTTCAATCCATCAGGTTGCCGCACGCTTGCCGCGGTTGGTCTGTGGATGGGTGACCATCTTTACATACCGAGACCCCTCCATGCCTCGGAAAGCACGTTACGCCGTTGGTCCCGGCGGTCATTCCTGGATCTTTGACAGTCGTTACGGGTAGTCAGAAGCTCGAAGGTCTGACAACCAGTCTTACCAAGGGGTAGGGGTATCGTATTACCCAGTAACTGGGTTGTGGAGGTCAGATAGGCAGTCGCTCCATGTAAAATACTGGTATTCAGCTGCATCCGGTTAGACTGGAAGCCGACCCCAACATAGTTGGGAAAATGCTAGGCAGATGATGATGAGGTAGGTAACATAAGAAAAATAAAAAAGTACCTATTTTGTTAAAAATTAGCTCTTTCCTTTAGTTTGCCGTATGTCATTACTTCCCAGAATTCGATCCTTATCAGCGACACTATCGAATGGTGGAATAATACAGCGTGTGTTTTTTTTTTTCAAAATCAACAGGTTCGATTCCTGGCTAGAAATATTGATTTTTCAAAAATCCAATGATGCAGTTTTAGTTTTCATCAAAATCGAGCCCGCGACTCCTTTGAGTACTTTTCGCTAGTCCTCATAGTTTCGGATTTGGCCATCCACGCCCACTTGAAAAATTCACCCTGTATATGATAGTTTAATCGAGCTGCGATTAAATTCTCTTCAGCATTACTGCAAATGAATTAGCTATCTGTTGAATTAGGGCCAAAGCACACACGCTACTTTTTGCATCGGCAATTCACCTGCTTTTTAGAAGCTAAATGCAGCGACCAAGCATTCCACACCGCACATTTAAAAACGCCAAACGCGACGATTCAGTCGCTTTTCGGAAGCTCGATACAGCGGCTGAACGCTAAACTCCGCACACATTCGGATGCCGGTCGCAGCGATTTGGCATTTGCGCCAGGATCGGAGCAGTCGCTTAAACGCGCGATTCCGATACCACGTCCGAACGCAGAGAGTCGCCAAAACGCGATGCAGCATCGGAGCAGTCGCTAAAACGCGCGATTCCGATACCGCGTCCGAACGCAGAGAGTGGCCAAAACGCGATGCAGCATCGATACAGCCGCAAAATCGTCGATCGCCGATGCAAAAAGTATCGTGTGTGCTTTGGCCCTTACTGATGTAAATTATGTAGAATGGTGAGTATGTGAGTATAGACTTGTAACCAAAAATCAAGCCGCTTGATTGTGTCACCCTTTCACGAACCGAACAATGAGCACGACGCTCGACGCTTTGTTACAACTTGAATTGCAAACAAATGAGCGAATTTGTGTAACATTTCATGGAGCAAAGATTGCACGAGCAAAACGTGCAATATGACATTTCAATGAAGAGTAAACGTGTTATAGAAAGGAATGTTACAGGTCAATGTTCAGTCGCCATGAGCAGTAGTTTGAACACCGTGTCGAGCATTCGCAGGAACAATACATTACATGGATACTTTTTTTTTAATTGACATTTTTCTTGTATTGTACCATTCATAAGAACGGTACATTACATAGAAATGCTCGAGAAAATGCTCTATTGTATACCCACCTGAACAATTTGAACAGACGTCAGGGCATAAGGGCGATGCTCCAACAATTTTCTACGTAGACATAAAAATTAAAGTAAGCAAACGACAAATTGGTTATCTTCCTTCCCCACTGGCATTTAATATTTAAAGGCCCGTGTTCTTTCAATCGTAAGTCTTTTAACTTTCATCAAATTATTAGTAGGAATGTATTGAAACATCTTACAGGTAGTTATTTTATTAATATAATATTTATTAATTTAATACTTCAAGCACGGAAACTTACAGAGGCGGACTAAATGCCATAGGCATTTTCTACCAGTCAACCTTTGGGTGATGCACAAACAGTGGTAGGTGCAATCATGAAAATTGAGGAATAAATTTTTAAATATAAAGATACGCATAAATCTATTAGAACTATAAATACACACATCAAAAGTGTCTAGGGATCAACATATATTTTTGCAATAACTTTTCTCCTGATTGATATTAATTAAAATTTTCTTTAAGGATTCATCAAATAAAGTGTTTTCGTTTGTCACAGTAACGATAAACCAAGTCACCTTTGCATTAATAAAGAAATTTGCCATTTTCCTAATAAAGGGATTTTTGACATTTGAACCACTAACACAAAAGTTCGAAAAAAAGACTGAAATAACAGTTTTCTTTAAAATTTTATTGGGTAACTTAAACAATTAATAATCCGTGTTTCTACCGCGAACACTAACAACACAAGAACATCGGTTTGGCATACTCAAAATGAGTTCATCCAAATCACGCTGTGGAATGGCCGCCCATGTTCGTTGCAACAACAAAAAAAGGTCTTCTTGCGACTGGATACCCTCCATATTCGGCAGAGCTCTTCTCTGTAGCATATCCCATGCATGCTCAATCGGGTTCAAGTCTGGCGACTGAGCAGGCCAGGGCAGGACATTGATGTTAGCTGCGGCGAGAGTCTGTCTTACAACTCTTGCGGTGTGCGGTCGTGCATTATCATGCATTAACTGAAATAAGGGACCGATTTGCACTTGTAGAGGAACGATGACGTCTGATACAATCGTCTCAGCATAAATTTGAGCGTTGAGGTGGCCTCTGATCCAAATCAACTCAGTTCTTCCGCCGATCCAAATACCCGCCCATACCATGATGGTTCCACCACTATAAGGATGGACTTCCTGGCAGGATTTTAATCGCTGTTGGCGTCCAGGGGTTCTCCAGTGTCGTATACGTCTTGTATCCGGTCTCATACCAAAACGAGACTCATCAGAAAAGCACACGAAACGCCATTGTTCTTCTGCCCAATGTCTGTGTTCAAGAGCCCATTGATATCGAATCCTACGATTGTGCATTGCTATAGGTGGTACCCGTAGCGGTCTTCGGGAATGAAGGTTCACTTCATGCAAGCGGTTTCTGACTGTTTGGTCGCTAATTAAGTTCCCTGAAGAGTGATGAAGCCTCACGGCTAACATCATGGCGGTTATTGTTGGAGCTCTTCGAGTTAAGATTTGAATGTATCGGTCTTGTCTCCGTGTGGTGCAGCGATACCGTCCTCCATGGCGCTCAGCCACGGTACCAGTGCTTCGGTAACGTGTCCAAAGTCGACTGATAACACTCTGACTTGTATTCAGAGCTAAAGCCACAGTACGTTGCCGGGAACCAGCTTCTATCATTCCCACGGCTCTGAGCATTTCTTCCCTGCTTAAATGACGTCGCCGCTCCATAATAACGTTGGTTTTAATCAGTAGTAGGGAAACAGTAGCACTAATAATGTCTTCAATGCGTTGTATGTTTTTATAGGGAAAATATTGACAGCTGATTTTCATCTTTTACTCGAATTTGATTCACAGTTCCTGATTCAAATTATGAAATGCACCAAAAAGGATCCATATAAATTTATAAAATCATAAATTTATTACAAAGCCACATCTCAATCTCAAGAAATCCGCATAAAAATGCTTGATCCCTAGACACTTTTGATGTGTGTATGTTATACACCTAATTGTGAAAATAATGTTAATATATAAGTAAATGTTAAATATGTTATATTTATTATAAACATAAGCACAAATAAGTATACATAGGTAATAAATACAAAAATGAGAAAATATACCGTAGTGATGATACTGCCAGCTTCTTGCGAATGTGCGCGCGAATCTTAACTTTAAAGGATAATCGGTTGGTTACCATCCTGATTTCCTGGGGGAGCGCATTTCTTAGAAAGATAGACTGAACGAATAATATGCTCTTTAGTTTTATTGTATTGTATCGTTTCCGAAATCCCAAAGGACCGTATCGAAATTCGGATTTCGCAAAAGGTACCTAAAGGATTAGGAATGTCAAAGGTGATTGACATCAGTATAATATTATTGCGCTGTGGCCTTTAACAATCCGTTTATTTTAACTGGATATTGTAACGGACAGGCAGTTGCTCTATATAGAATCAAATAAACTGCAGACGTGGTATCAAAATATTCGATGTTTTTTTAGGGATCAACGACCAAGTTAAGAGAATCTGTTTCTTTTTGTTTTATCGTATTTAGATATCGATACGGGTTACATATGTGATGTTTACACACAAAATAACAGATTATTTAAACTGATATTTCAAGTGACTACACAATGACCACACAAATGTCATAATGTCTGCGGAGTTTCGTTAGCTAATTTAATTTGACCTTGTATAGTTATTATCAACAAAAAAAAAAAAACAGCAGTTTTAAACTGGTGACGACTCAGTCGCATTCCTTAAAGACAATGTAGACATTGAAAGGGAGCGCAGGGCGCTATCGGTCCGAGGTAATATGCTTTTTTTTTTTTTTTATGGATTGGAAATCATCAAATGACCCCTCCCGCTCTGGGTGGAGCGAAGGGAGTGTCAGACTCTTACTGACTAAAACCCATCCGTGTTCCTTCCTTAGCCCTTTATGTTCCGGGGTAGCGGTAACTCTTTCGGACAATCCCGCACCCCCGGCAGGTTTCAGCCCTGGCAGGCCCCTTCCTTTATGCTGACATCTCTTTGAGGCGCGCGTGGAACACGTACGCGCCGTCCGGCACGGGCCTGGTCCTGATCGGACGGTGAGCTACCCATTACTCTCCGTCCGCAGGCCCGCGCGAGGTAATATGCTGGCACGCAGGTTCTAGATGTCAAAATCACCCTTTTTAAGGCATACTGCCAAAGTTTCTACTTACACGGGAAACCTGTGGGTCGCTTATGCCAAAAGAGCGATAGACGCTCTGCGCGTCCAGTATAATAATATTTTTAGGATGCTGTTGCGAAGGCCTCGCTTTTGTAGTGCTTCAGAGATGTTTGTGCAGAATCGAACCGATGGTTTACATGAGGTGATTCGAAAAAAAAAACTGCATCTCTACTAAGCAGAGTACGAGGAACTAGTAACAGTATCCTCAAAATAATAGGGGAGGATATTACCTCTCCAATTTTTAAGAAAATGGTGAGGACGGTGATCAACAAATAAGAATCGCCAATATTTTTTGTCACTTTACTAACAATAGTTGTAAGTCATTATTGTAATTACTACGCCACGACATATACATATATACAAGGCAAAGTTAATATCTTGTATCGATTATGAACGATGTTGTGAAATGGTGTGTGTGTATATGTCAGTATTGTATATTGGGTATATTTCAGTCAGTTGGTTATATTTCAGAATAAAGCTAACATTTTGATTGTTAGGAATCGTTGTTGCATAACAGAATTCGTCCTCTATATCTCCCATAAACAAAGGTATACTACCTAGTTCAATTAAAGTGTGAATGTTACCCCGCAATGTTCACATTCACAGTTGAAATAACGACTCCCTGGGGTCTTTTTAACGAACCATGTTGGATTTTTAAAACCCCTGTCCAATAAACGAAGTCTCTTCCAAATGACCCAGGCAATGTAGCTCCGGTTTCTAACATTTGTAGTTTCCAATGTATCTTCGAGTTTTTTTTGCTGCTGTTGTAGCGGTTATATCAGGAGAAATCCAATTTCTTTTCGATTTGCTTGCAGTGATACGGTTCTTTCAGGTCTATTTTATTTGAGAGTAGAATACATGGAAAATCTCTCCTGGGTACTACAGAAACGGTTGTGGGGTTACCCGGCCTGTCGCCGCCGGCTCTTGTTGTCGAGATGTCATGTCTTTACCGCGCCGGTTACCTGTCGTCCATGCGCCTTTAGTTTGTGCTCGGAATATTATCGGATGCTCGAAGCCAACACGTTGAGCCGGCTTAATCCGGCGCTGCCACGTCAGTGTATAAAGCCTTTTAGTTCTCGGGTTGTTCCAATGTTTGTAGACGATTAATGAGTCATCGTTATCATTTACCGTAAATTGAACCTACTATATGGATCCTTTATGTGATACGGAGGAATATCCGATGGCAATAAAAGTAGGGGAAGACCAAAGAAACGTTAGATGGACCGTGTGAATGATGATATGGTTAAAAAAGGGGTGACTACCGAGATGACGAATAATGGAGAAGTATAGAAGAGAAATATATTTTAAATGGGTACATATTTGAATTTCGAAAATTTAAATATCTACGGTAAAAATGTCAATGTTCAAAACATCGAAAATTTAAATATCGAACGACCATAAAACCGAAAATTAAAATAACGTAAGTTTATATTGTCGAATGGTTAGATAACCTACGTCCAATATATCTAAAATCTAATTATCGACAAACATGACATCGAAAGGCTTAAATATCGAAGTACAGATTATCTAATGATGTAAATATCGAAGTACAGAGTATCGAATGTCCTAAATATCGATATTTATTTACCTTTATGTTGTGCTACAAAAATTAGTGACAGAAACAAATCGCTGCAAAACCGACTCCACGTGGTCTTGTCTGCCCTACCCCTAGAGTGTAATTTAAGCCCGCGTAGGCGCATAGGGGCGAGGCGGCCCGCGAGCTGAGGCGGAGGTGGCTTTAACGCCCGCCGCCGCGGCTGAGGCTGGCCGGCTAAGCCGGCCAGCAAGCCGAAGCTGCGGTGGTGAGTGTTAAAACCATCGACGACGATAAGCTCGCGTGGGACCGCCGGAGCACTGCAGCGCCGGAGCCGTGACAGAAACTATGCCTGCTGCATTGCATGATGCATGCTCGCTTGCACTCTGCATGCTTAAGTAATATTATTTTCACATAATAAATAACTTAAAAAAAAAAAACACATTTGTAGGCCGCGCCCGCTCTTGCATCATATGTCGACGGAGCCCCGCTACGCGGGGCCCCTATTTCTGTGTAAAGGGTTTAAAGTAACCTAACCTAACCTAACACCGGGGTGCCCTTCGCTCTCTCTTGCATCCTGCAACCATGCCTGCCTGCAAGTTCGATATTTTAACTAGTAGGTATTTTTAACGTAAATATAATGAACTAAAGTGTATTGAATGTTGACATTTTGAACTTAGGTATAATGATTATCGATGTTTTTAATCATTAGATATTTTTATAACTCGGCATTTCAATTTTAGACATTTTATGCTTAGGTATAACAATTTTCGATATTACAATATAACCGATATTTAAATTTTCGATGTTTTGAACGTTGACATTTTACACGTAGGTATTTTAATGTTCGACATTCAAATATGTACCCATTTTAAATATATCCAAATAAATTGGGATAAGGGCAGGAGAATGATGATGATGACCCTTATGGGCCCCTGATGGACCCCTGATGGACCCCTGATAGACCCCTGATGGACCCTCTATAGTAATGTTGTTTTGTGTGACATCGATGAATGAGGGATATTGTTATCGGTGTTGCACTAATCGTTAGTCGATAATGAATTCAAAGTTTAATTTCCATAATTTTGGACAGGTCTATTAAAACATTTACAGGAATATGTAGACAATTATATGGAATATGTTTTATTGGAACGAAGTTCTTTAACGTGGCTTGCGGTAGGAGTAAACTGATAGAAATTGTCACGTAACTAAAATGCGTTATACATACATGGAGGGGCCATGTGTCTTTCTCTGATAGAGAGAGAGAGAGAGATAGTTTCCATGGTTTTCGAGGGGGCTAAGCCAATAGTGAGGTCAAAATGAAAATCCAAGATGGCGACCACTATATGAGATCTTCTAAAAACATATACTTACTAGAATGCTCCGTATTAAAAACGCATAATAAATTTACACTTTCTCACTATCTCTCTGTCTTTTTCTATTGTAGACGAGCGTGTGTGCGTGCGAGTATTGCGTTAAGAACTTCCTTTTTATTGTCACTAATCTTATGGATCGATCTTAGAGTAGGTAGAAATAATGCTCTAACGATAAACAGTTCATAATAAAGAATGTCCTCGGGTTCAGTGATGGCTTAAGCGTATAACCGCTCTAAAAGACCATTACCCGATGTCCTGTTGACAAATATAAAATAACGTCCGACATCATCGAAGAAATTCATAATAAAACTCACACCTCAAAGGACAATGAGTAATGGTGGGCCCACCTCTCAATAGCAATAAGATACACATGAATGAATAGGTATTTTTATGCAGAATAAAACTTAGTATTACGACTAAGCTTAAAAGTCAGTACTTTCGGAGTTATACTAACTATTATACTGCCATGAAAGTGATTCTATTCTAAGCAATTAATGATCATATCTCCGAAAGTACTAACATTTGACCATAGTTTTACTAGTAACTAATGTTCCGCTTAAAAAGCCCTATCCAACGGTATATCGCATGTTACTATTGAAGGGTGGGCCCAGATCCCATACATTTGTTTCCCACTCTCCTTTACATCTTTTCAAAGCTTAGAAAAACGAGCTAGCGTTCCCTATAGCACCAATTGGAGAGCAATATCCGACGTAAGATGCATACGAGTTCTTCCGGCACCACCCGATGTGTCCCGAAGGCTTGCGAGTCGGAATAATGGGCATTGGCGTTTATAAGGTGACATGTTGCCTACCTGTTTGAATGCGCATTTTTATTCAAGGGTGTTTTTATTACAAGAACTTAAGAACAGTGGTGCCCCAGTTGTAACGGCCACGACTTACGAGTTGTAGTTCGTAGGTTCGAACTCAGACAGACGCTTTACTTTGTGTAAGCGATTCATAACTAATGCCCTCAAAACTATGAAGGAAAACATCGTGAAGGAACCAGCATGTCCTAGAATGAAAAATCCGAAGATATGTGATATCCGCCAAAAGGCACTGTGCCCGCGTGGTGGATTACGGCCCACTGAGAGGTCTGAGTCCAACAGTGGGAACAGTAAAGGCTGATTATGCTGTAAGATAGTTTGTGTAAAGCAAACATTACTTAAACGAGCTGGATTTAGACCAAGTCAAACTTATTACGACAGAAATATTAAGTACCTAGTTTCGAAAACATGATTAGCAAAAGCCTGTCTTGGTAGTTTCATTTTCGTGCAAAAACTTTATTCCAAAAATAATTACCTAACCATAAACATAAGTGTTAGCATTTAAACTAACTTACACGAACTAGCATAGGTAAACCTTGAAGTAGTACTAACTACTTTGAAGTTAACGACTGACTTATTTGTAGCAATTTACTAGTGAGTACGGTGTGCAAAAGAGATAAGAACTCAGGCAGGAGCTCAAGTAGGCTTCTAGATACCTACATCCGAATTTAAAAAGAGTATTTTTTTTATGGATGGGAAATCATCAAATGACTCCTCCCGCTTTGGGTGGAACGGAAGGGAGTGTCAGACTCTTATTAACTAAAACCCATCCGTGTTCCTTCCTTAGCTCTTTATGTTCCGGGGTAGTGGTAACCCTTTCGGACAATCCCGCACCCCCGGCAGGCTTCGGCCCTGGCAGGCCCCTTCCTTTTTGCAGACATCTCTTTGAGGCGCGCGTGGAACACGTATGCGTCGTCCGGAAGGGACCTGGTCCTGATCGGACGGTGAGCTACCCATTACTCTCCATCCGCGGGCCCGCGCCTACGGTGGCCGGGAGTCGTCACGCGGCTCCCGACGCCCGGAGCGTCTCCCGCGGCGACTGGGACGTGAGGCTCTCCCCCTCAGCCATCCCGCTACCTCCTTCGCTAGTGCATGACTGCTTCGCAGAAGGAGGTGGCTGCCTCCCACTCCCTCTCGTCCCGGACCATGGCTTGAACCAGGGCCGGACGCGAGAGATCGCCGCCGCTGCTGATCGCCTCTACGAGGGCTCGCAGTGCGCTAATATGATAAGGCCCTAAGCAGTTGGTACCACCTGTCATTCGTGGATCTTTGACAGTCGTTACGGGTCGTCAGAAACCCGAAAGTCTGACAACCAGTCTTACCAAAGGGTATCGTATTACCCAGTAGCTGGGTTGTGGAGGTCAGATAGGCAGTCACTCCATGTAAAATACTGGTATCCCACTGCATCCGGTTAGACTGGAAGCCGATCCCAATATAGATGGGAAAAGACTAGATTTTCAGATTGATTGACTTAGATAGGTATTTCTTTTGCCATCTGTACTGAGTTTGTGAAGAGTTATTAAGGTGAAGTTTATTGATATTGCCCGGAGCTACAAGTATCGGGTAACATCTTAATCAACAGGCTACTGACTGATTTAACCACCTACACAAATGTTTGTTTATGTGCCTATGTCAGTGGCGCACAAGTTATTGTTGGATGTAATGATAGCCTACGGTATCCTATAATTACTCTTATCATCATCTGCATAGCCCTTTCCCAACTATGTTGAGGTCGGCTTCCAGTCTAACCGGATGCAGCTGAGTACCAGTATTTTACATGGAGCGACTGCCTAACTGACCTTCACACTCAGTTACTGGGTAATACGATACTCCTTCCTTTTGGTAAGACTAGTTGTCAGACTTTCAGGCTTCTGACTATCCGTAACGACTGTCAAAGATCCACGAATGACAGCCGGGAACAACGGCTTAACGTGCTTTCCGAGGTACGGAGGGGTTTCGGTGTGTAATGATGGTCACTCATCCAGAACAACCGCGGCAAGCGTAGCTTAACCTGATCGATCGACCTGTGCGGCTGTTGTTATTTAGTCACGGGTCTAAACTATTATATTTTATGTAACTAATTATTATAAAAAGAATTCAATCAACTAAAGAAATACCGAAACATTATTCCTTTGAGCCGTGCATTTTTTTTTAATGTAATTAGAATTGCCATTTTGCCTTTATTTCGGTGGTAATTCAATTCATATAACATCAAACGCATCGCCGCTTTGAACCTTATGTTGCCGCGATGCACTACGGTCGTTTACCTAAAAATTTGCTTTTTACCGCTTTAAATAAGACAACAACCCCGATCCCTGTCCTCGTACTAAGGAGACTTACACAAATTACTTGGAAAAGAAAACAGCTAGCGTTTTCTTTTTTTAACCGACTTCAAAAAAGGAGGTTCTGTATTCGACCCGTATGTATGTTTGTATGTCCGCGATTTTCTCAAAAACTAATGAACCAATTTTAATAATTATTTCACTAATGTGATCTACATACTTTCAGGAAGGTTTTAGTATATAATACATTATGTAATTATTCTTATGTACGAAGATATACACATAAATGTACTGCATCTCCAGCATTTCTATGCGAATTTTGATAATTCTAGTCGGTGTCTTCAATTCTTCAATGCACTAGTGTTAATTGAATTTGTGTGGGGTAGGTACCTACAACTAAAAAGTGAAAAATAAAAACTTTTTTACAAAAAAAAAAAAAACAATACGAAATGATATACTTTAATTTCGGAAGTCGGTGTCAAAAAACGAAAATGCGGAATCAACGACACCGACTTCCAAAATTAAAGTTATTTATCATTTTATAATATTTTTTTTTTGAAGTCGGTTGTTTTTTTCTTGTTACCATATCAAGCATCCTTTGTTTAGTCTATAAGTAAAATCTATTTAGTAAAAGTTATTTTGGATAAGTTTAGTTTATTTGGTGACCCAACATAATATGTACAATCCGCCAAAACATACATTTTACCAACACTAGTGTTTGTATTGACTTGCTGGTAATTTGGATATCGATCCACAGAAAAAGTAATCAATCAAGTTGGCCTCAGATAGACAAGCGTTACTCAAGTTTCGATATTGTGCAACTTAAAATCAATAACAAGAGTTTATCAGCAACTTGTAAACAAATGTTATTAGCATTGATGTATAAAATAATTTAAACATCAATGGTTATTAGTTTTTGCAATAAGGTTGCATTTTGATTGGCTTTTAACGCTGCATGAGCCAATCGCTACTTAGAAAGGCAAAACTCAAAATGAATTTATGCTAGCAATTCTTTCATAAGACCTTATTGTATAAACTATTTTAAGCTCAAACTTCAAAGCTATTGTTTTTTATCTATGGCACTGCAAAGTTCATTACGTGAGGGTGAAGTAGGGCGTAAAATCGATGAGCGCCTCGGGGCCCTTGCGGCCGGTAAATCAATTTGTGAATATATCTGATAGATACATCCGACAGCTAGAGATCCTATGCTGGTTAAACACCGGTCGCAGAATTGCCGCGAGTGGATGACTGCATGCGTTGACAGTTTGACACATACCTGTCTGTGTATGGAATTGCACCCTGGGGGTTTTACTGTATATTACCTACACAGTAAAGCAAATATCACACTGCCACGCATCACGCAGCGGGGTGCAGATAACGCACCCATGCGCGTGATTTTTTAACTGACTTCAAAAAAGGAGGTTCTGTATTCGACCCGTATGTATGTTTGTATGTCCGCCATTTTCTCAAAAACTAATGAACCGATTTTGATAATTCTTTCACTACAGTGATCTACATATTTTCAGAAAGGTTTAAGTATATAATAAATTAGGTAATTATTCTTATCTACGAAGTTATATACATAAATGTACTGCATCTCCGGCATTTCTATGCGAATTTTGATGATTCTTCTAGTCGGTGTCTTCAGTTTTTCAGTGCACTAATGTTAATTGAATTTGTGTGGAGTAGGTTCACTAAAAAGTGAAAAATAAAAACTTTTTTACAAAAAAAAACAACCGACTTCAAACAAAAAAAACACTACAAAATGATAAATAACTTTAATTTCGGAAGTTGGTGTCAAAAAACGAAAATGCGGAAACAAAGACACCGACTTCCGAAATTAAAGTTATTTATCACTTCGTAGTGTTTTTTTTTTAATTCGGTTGTTTTTTTTACATACAAATTCAATAAAAACGCACTCACGTGCGTGGAATTTGGCTCCGTATCCCGCACCCCGCTGCGTGATGCGTGGCAGTGTGATAATTGCCTAAATTAATAAATATTCTAAAATACCGTCTGGAATTATTGTAAAACAGTATTTTACGCAGATAGATACTTAAGCAAAACAAGTTATCCTTAGTATTTAAACCAAACCAATGGTTCTGATTTTTGGATAAATAATTTGTGATCTTTATTTTCATTACTACATTCTTCTTTGCTTAGAATTTGACTACCCGATGATCAAAATGGTCTTTGTTAAGGTACCTACTGAACGCTTCGTACCAACCTGATATTATTAAATGGGAATTTACCACATTGAATGTAGGTACATAAGTAATTTATGTATGAAAGTGTTCCGTCTGCCAAAACTTGCGGAAAAAAGTTGTGAAGGTTCTGTTATGTTTTCCTAACAATATTATCAATATTTTTTTCCTTATTTCTTCCTTTTCGTTACAGTTTCATCAAAATAGGTATTATGTTACAGATAATATGTACATACATACTCGTACATAATCAGCCTATAATGTTCCCACTGCTAGGACACAGGCCTCCTCTCGGTGAGAGGGAGTGGGCCGTAATCCACCACGCGGTCCCAGTGCGGGTTGGCAGATGTCAAATGTCTTCGATTTTTTGGTACTAAGACATGCCGGTTTCCTCACGATGTTTTAATTCACCGTTTTGAGAGGATTGGTGATGAAATAATTTAAGTACCTACACAAAGTAAAGCGCTTGTCTGGGTTCGAACCTACGACCTACACTTCGTAAGTCGCGCCCGTTACCACTTGGCCACCACTACTCATATATATGTACTTCTACATAATTATAATAAAATAGTAACGAAGAATTTTGTCCGTGTGTCTGTTTGTCTGGATGTATGTTCCAGATAGGCGCAAAAACTGCTAACAAATAGTTAGTAACCTGAATTAACACATACATTAAATTCCGGTAGTACGTTCCTATGGGATATTTTCTAAGATCAACGCGGGCGAAGCCTAGTAGATAATAATATAAAAAATACACGTCTATGACTTATTTTATGTTTATTCTAACAAGTCCCCTGAGAAAAAGAGAATGCCCGTATCGTAACAATAGATTGTATTTCGGAAAATGTTAAAATCCTACTTCTTACTTAACTAATTATAATATATTATTATATCACACTAATATTATAAAGGCGAAAGTTTGTGAGTGTGTGCTTACACAAGCTATCAATATAAAAATTTTGGAATCATGTTTCCAAACGCGTCTCACATATTGAGGGTAGAATTCATATTGGACCACAGTATTGAGCCAATCATATTCCGGCTTCCTTTCCATTCCTACCCACATACCGAAAAAGGTGCTACACCGCAACCAATGGAAAGCGACTCCGCCGCAACGACTTGACAGAAGTCGCCATGAGGATTCGCACTGTTCTCTTCAAGCAGTCAACCGCATAAACCGCTGTACCATCATTATAATTTATAATATAAACTATTTAACGTGTTGGCCGACGCAAAGTGACGCAAAATGATACAGAGTGACAACCGTGGGACAATACAATCGGTTTGCCGGGCGCGAGTGAGAGAAACTATCAGAGAACGCGCGTGCACCAACCTGATCTTCAGAGATTCCAAGTAAGTCATACTCTTCCCATTCATTTTGCTCAATTTTCTGTGTCGTCCAATATTCGCTCCCGCATAAAAAGAATCATTTTCACGATAAATTACACAACGCTTTATTGGTCCTTCGAGAACCCGCTAATCCAACTTCACCAGTGTGTGTGTTTATATGTTTGTTACTTCTTCACGCTTAAACGGCTGGACCAATTATTATAAAATTTTGTATGGAGGTAGCTGACACCCTGGATTAACATATAGGTCACTTTTTATCCCAATATTTCTACGGGATCGACATTAACGCGGGTGATACCGCGGGGCGCAGCTAGTAACATAATAAACGCGAAAAGTGAAGATGGATGGATGGATGTTTGTTACCCTTTCACGCAAAAACTACTTAACGGATTTGGATGAAATTTGGCACACAGATAGTTTATAACCAGGATTAACATATAGGATACTTTTTATTCCGATATTTTCACGGGATTGAAACTTATGCGGGTGAAACCGTGGGACGTTGCTAGTCATCTATAAAATAATTATTGAAATACTAGCTTCTGCCCGCGACTTCGTCCGCGTGAAATTCATACTTTCCTCTGAAAATTTCGAAAATGTATGTAGGTATAATCTTTATCATTTATTTAGATGAATAAGTATTCGAGCCAATTTTTTAGTTTATAGATCAAAGGAATCAGATTTTTCAAATAAACTGTATCCCCGCTTTTCACCCCACAGGGGTGGAATTTTGAGAAATGTTCGTGATGTGTTCATAACTTGACTCAAAGACCTATACCCATTTTCGAGTTAATGGATGGAAGCAGTAATATCCACCCCTTAAACTTTATTACTTACCATTTCCCACCTTGGTAGGAGTCGATTTTTGAAAAACCCTAAAACACATACTTGTTTTATTTTTTGTATTAGTAGTACCGAGTTTCGAGTTAATCCGACAGCGGGTTACATATTTTTCTAACCTATCAACTTTGTCACCCCCTAAATCCTCTGTAAGGGGTATTTTTCAAACTAAAAGTGACAATCTTTATTATTTACTGACCCAAATATTGCCAAGTTTCATGTTTATCAAATAAATAAATAAGATTTTTCATATAAACTGTATCACCGCTTTTCACCCCGACAGGGGTGGAATTTCGTAAAATCGTTTGGGATGTGTTCATTACTTGACTCAAAGATTATTTGTACCAATTTTCGAGTTAATCAAACCACGCAGTAAAATCCTCCCATTTAAAATTAACTACCCCTTTTCACCCCGTTAAGGGTAGATTTTCGTAAAACCCTGATACACGTTATTCTTTACTTATGGTCTTAAGTATAAATACCGAGTTTCAAGTAAATTGGACCACGCGTTAAAATTCTTCCATACAAATTTTGACGCCCCCAATCCCCCTTTAGGAGGTAGTTTAGAAAAACAAAAATTGCCAAACTTCATAATTTACTAATAAGTATTCGTGCCAAGTGTCATGTTTATTAACCAAATGAATAAGATTTTTCATATACACTGTATTCTCGCTTTTCACCCCCATAGGGGTGGAATTTCGAAAAATTGTTTGAGATATGTTCATTACTTGACTCAAAGATTATTTATACGAATTGTTGAGTTAATCAAGCCACACATTAAATTCCTTCCCTGTATAATTAACTACCCCTTTTCACCCCGTTAGGGGTAGATTTTTGGGAAACCCTGATACCTACACGCTATTCTTTGTTTTTGGTCTATAAATACTGAGTTTCGAGGTAATCGGACCACGCGTTACAATTCTTCCATACAAATCTTGACGCCCCCAATCCCCCTGTAAGGGGTAGTTTATAAAAACAAAAAATGCCAAACTTCATCATTTATTTTTATGAGTACCTATTCGCCCCAAGTTTCATCTTAATTAACCAAATGAATAAGATTTTTCATATACACTGTATTCCCGCTTTTCACCCCCATAGGGGTGGAATTTCGAAAAATTGTTTGGGAGGTGTTCATTACTTGACTCAAAGATTATTTATGCCAATTTTCGAGCTAATCAAGCCACGCATTAAAATCCTTTCCTGTATAATTAACTACCCCTTTTCACCCCGTTAGGGGAAAGTTTTTGGGGAAATCCTGATACACGTCATTCTTTGTTTTTGATCTTAAGTATATATACTGAGTTTCGAGGTAATGGGACCACGCGTTAAAATTTTTCCATGCAAATTTTGACGCCCCCAACCCCCCTCTAGGGGGTCGTTTGTAAAAACAAAAAATGCCAAACTCCATAATTTACTTAGATTAATATTCGTGCCAAGTTTCATGTTTATTAACCAAGTGAATAAGATTTTTCATATAAACAGTATTCCCGCTTTTCACCCCCATAGGGGTGGAATTTCAAAAAATTGTTTGGGATGTGTTCATAACTTGACTGAAAGATTATTTATGCCAATTTTCGAGCTAATCAAGTCACGCAGTAAAATCATCCCCTGTAAAATTAACTACCCCTTTTCACACAGTTAGGGGTAGATTTTAGAATAACCCTGACACACGTTATTCTTTATTTTTAGTCCTTAGTATAAATACTGAGTTTCGAGTTGAGTAACTCGAAACTCAGTATTTATACTAAGGGGAATTGGTATGGAAGAATTTTAACGCGCTATCCGAGTGGATAGCGCGTTAAAATTCTTCCATACCAATTTTGACACCCCCATTACCTCATTAGGGGGTACTTTTGAAAAACGAAAAATGCCAAACTTCGTTTTTTATTTGGATAGGTATTCGTGCAAAGTTTCAAGGTTATTAACTCAAGGAATAAGATTTTTCATACAAACAAAATCCCCCCCTTTTCACCCCCTTAAAGGTTGAATTTCCAAAAACCCCTTCTTACTGGATACCTACTCTTCACAAAGAACACACCCTCCAAACTTCATGTCCCTAGGACCAGCGGTTTAGGCTGTCCGTTGATATCTCAGTCAGGTCGTTCATACTCCTTTGGGGGTGAAATTATCAAAAACGCTGAGACACGTATAAATTAATTTTCAATCGTCAGCCTAAACACAAAATTTGAAGATCCTAACTTTTAATCTGACGGACTTTCATACACAACTTCATCCCCCTTTTTAGCCCTTTGGGGCTGGAATTATTAAAAACGCTGAGATACGTGTAAATTTATTTTCAATAGTCAGTCTAAAAACCAAATTTGAAGATCCTAACTTTAAAACTGAGGGACTTTCATACAAACTTTCATCCCCTATTTGACTGCCTTAGGGGTTGAATTTCGAAAAATCCTTTCTTATTCCTTGTCTACATTATAAAGGGAACCACTGTGTAAAATTTCAACTTTCTAGGTCTAAGGGTTTGGGCTGGGCGTTGATGAGTCAGTCAGTCAGTCAGGCCTTTTGTTTTTATTTATATGTATAGATGAATCAAATTTTACCAAAATAGTAAAATCTTGTCTTCTGTGTTCATATAAAGCTTTAAAGCGATTTGGTCATAACCCATCTTACGATCGCAATTTTACGGTTTCCTATAAGTTGCCATTTCCTATAAGTTGACAGTCAGAACGATTTAGCTACAGATTCTCTCAAATAAGTACCATTTTGCTTTATACAGGGTGTTCAGTAAAGAATGGATAACCTTGAAATAGCATACAATAGACCTTATGGCCGTTCTAAAATAAATACAAAAAAATATTATATTATATCCCAAGTAGTACCTAAGATACGATTTTTTAGAAAAAAATACTGCGCAATTTTCTAGTCACACTTACTGCCTTTTGTCGGCATAGTCAACGTACAATATTATGACAACAAATTACCGATGGAATCCATTCATTTGTGGTCGTGGGGAAAAAGAATTCTCCAATAAAAAAAAGAACGTAAAAAAAAATATAACGCCCACAATATCTATTATATGCAATTTCAAGGTTATCCATTCTTTACCGGACACCCTGTATTTGCCATTTCCAGACGAAAATCGACAAACAAATCATTAGGTATATTATACTAACCTGAAACCCGTTTTTCAATTCGCCATCGAGCCAGAATAACCAAGCACCTCGACCCATTACCCAATTGCACGATTGCGATTTTTTCGTACATTTTGCTATAAATCGATGCCTCTGTTCGACTATATCGCGCCGTAGTTTTATTATTCAGCTCAATGGATTGTGAAACTGATCGCAGATTCATTTTCCGTCTATACTTTTTCAGTTGAAAAATTGGCATGGTAGAAAGTTCACTAATTTCTGTCGGGCGCAGGTGCGTTCCAATTTTTGCAAAGTTATTTTTTAGTCTGGTGTGAATTTTCGGACAATTTTGTTTATTATGTGAAGTCGGGTTTTAATCAATTAAATATCATTTATTTCAGGATATAATTAAACCCATACCATACAGACACATACTCTTAAATACTACTATAGGCATTAACATAATAAAATTCACATAAAATAACATAATAACAACACAATAACACAGATAGAATATTAAAATACATAAATACAATAACTAAAAACATAATATTAAAAGTATTTTTTGTCTTTTTTTAATTTTTGTGTCAGTTATAAAAGGCTTCATAGCTTTTTCGAAAGCTTTATTTTGTGCACTGTCAATTTACATTAATAGAAAAGCTGTCTGTTAATCAATTTGATTTCTTATTTTCGTTAGAGCTACCGGTCTTTTTGTTATTCTCGCTTTGGATACCTTTTATCACACTATCACACTTAATATTATAAAGGCGGAAGTTTTCGAGTGTGTGTATGTGCGTTTATATGTTTGTTACTTCTTCACGCTTAAACTGCTGGACCAATTATTATAATTTTTTTTTGTACGGAGGTAGCTGACGCCCTGAATTAACATATAGGCTACTTTTTATCCCGATATTCCAACGGGATCTAAACTTATGCGGGTGAAACCGCGGGCCCAGATAGTTTGTTTTATAAATGTAACCAACATACTGTTAGACCACACACTGTTGTACACACATGTTTTTCTAGCCATGAAAAACTATGGTTTATTTGCCGTATGTAGGCACGGTCGTTAGTGTTTATGGATCACTATGGAAGCTTGTTGACAGACATGTTTTTTCTACGGCATGGATTATACGCAAAGTGTAGGCACGTGTGGTTCGTAAGTGTTGTATGGATCGCTATGGGAACTTGTGTACTAGCTATGTGTACAAACGGCATTAATGTTTTGAAAAATATAGAATCGTCGATAGCCAAGGTAAAGCCTGTAACCACCTTATTACCCTACTGCGGATAACAACCTACTGAGGGATATATTTTTATTCGACAGCATCAAAACCACTCCATAATATTATAAATCTCTAGTTGTTTCCTGCGATTTCGTTTGCAATCCATAATGAAAAATAGCCTATGTCCTTCTTCAGGTTATACAAACCCGCTCAGGCGTTTTAGCGTTAAAGCGTAAAAAAAACATAAAAATAATCTTTTCTCGTTATAATAATATTAGTTCAGACTAGCGACCAACACCTGCTTCGCACGGTTTTTACGACTTGACAAAATACCGAGATTTCTTTATTATTATATTAAATAATATAATGTAATATAATATAATTTATATACAGGGTTATTGAAAAAACACCAACAACCTCTTAAGAGGTTATTGTACTCATCATTATGAACGACTTTTATTAAGGGACAAAACCTGAAATCACAAAAAAAAAAATCAGCTGTTCCCTACATTTTGACGAGTTATACGAACATAAATGTAGGGAATAGCTGATTTTTTTCCGCGATATCAGGTTTGGTCCCATAGTAAAAGTTGTTCATAATGATGATTACAATAACCAAGAGGTTGTTGGTGTTTTTCCAATAACCCATCCACAAACCGACCGTGGCATAGCATAGCTTAACCTTCAATCGACCCGTGCGAGTGTGATTATTTAGCTACGAACCCCTCATCTATAATTTTTAACATGTATGAGAAGAAAAGTATTGTTCATCTATGTAACAACCTCTATACTAGCCATCTCTCCTTTGTAACACATTTCAGAATTCCGGCAACTCGTTTCGTGTAACTTCGTAATATTTCGTACAATCCACGAATGTGCTTAGATAAATTATTTTGTACATTGCGACGTGGAATAGTTCTATGTATGAAGATTAACCGTCACTTTGTTTTGTCCTATGAATTATTTTATACATTATTGCTCCTACTATTAGAGCTAGAAACCAGCATATCCTAGAACCAAAAATTCTAAGTCTAATAGTTATAACATTGGCATGCAAGTAGCTTTTTCCCTTTCGGTGGTAGGGCTAACGGCCGCCTGGGTTGCGAACACCCTCCCGCCGGAGTACGGCGGCGGCGTCAAGCAGCCTGCTGTGTTTCGTCGATGCGTGGGAGTTCCAGTGCCTTGTTCCTGCTCCATAGGACAATCTAGAGTCTAGACAAAATCAAACTGGTTGCTAATTTAATTGTAAAATTTTTTTATTCTTTTTTTTTACATTTATTACTCACACCCTGACTTATTACTTGTATTTTGTTTTTTAATTAAAATCGTTTTGCTTGTACCATGTTTGTAAATATGTGAGCACCATGTATCTATCAGATAATTAATTTATATGTCATGGTTTCGTTTTTAATTCTTTTACCTATTGTGGTATAGTAATTTTATTGTAGGTGCATCGTCCTCACATGTTATTATATAATTAATGTACCCATGCAAAATATTGTACCTAAACATTTTAAAAGAGTAACGGTGGAGTTTCTTGCCCGTTCTTCTCCATACGAAAACTACCTTTTGGAATGGGCGACTAGAATCAATTCTATTTTAAGATAATTTTTGACGTTCAAAAGTGCCTTTTATGTGCCTATTTGAAATAAATGCTTTGACTTTGACTTTGACTTTGACTTGGGCATGGTCTGGGTACGCTCGTTCCATTATAGACCTTATCCATCGCTTTCAATCAGGCGTGATTGAGGTCAAGAGCGGGCCCGTTAAGCAATAAAAAAAAAAAACAAAAAAAGGAAAACCACCATTACTGTAATGTAAGTAAACAATGGTTTGAACGATATCACCAAATGAATAAAACAGTTAATTATGTGACCTTTTAGCTACTTAAAACGTTACAGTTTACTGTCATGACGGTAACATTTTGCCTCAAGTTTTAACTGTTTTCGCATCAGTTAAAAATACTGTTTTTAACGTTAGGCTCATATGGAACTGTTTAAAGCAGTTCAGATCAATGTTTTTTCATTTTTATTTACTGCTTATTTCTTTCAATGCACCTTTCTGATACATCTTTACTAATATTATATAGAATAGATTTGTATGTTTTTAAGTTTGTATGTAGGGGTAATCTTCGGAACTACCAGTCGGATTTCAAAAATTATTTTTGCATGAAAGCCCAATTCTTGAGCAAGATCTCATTGACTACATCACGCTACCACCCGTTGGAGCCGAGCAAAACAAAAGGAAAAATGTCACAAAGAACTATGGGTCGGCGGAAATTCCACGCGGACGCAGGCATAATCTAATGCTGAATATTTGCATACTTTAGTGCAAATTACAGGGCTATACAAGCAAATTACGTAAGATATCATTTACCATCACAAAGGACTTTGTTCGCCGAAGTCAGCTGTCAAAATCAATAAGGAATTAAGATGCATTGGAGAAGCTCCAAGTAACTGCCGTTGGCTTAACTTGGCTTACAAAGATTTATTATTCACCGCTTGCCTTAGCATTCAACTTTTTAATTTCAACCTCGAACGCTGCGTAAAGAGTTTTTAAGTGTTTGTTTGAAAAAGATTTTATGATAATACTTCTTGAGGATTTTTCACGAATCTAAATAAAGTTACAATATGGTTGCTTCTTTCAAATCGTAAGTACAAAATGAACTGTGTGATTTCGGTGAAGTATGTAGGTAGGATACACATCATCTGCCTAGTCTTTTTCCCAACTATGTTGGAGTTGGCTTCCAGTCTAACCAGATGCAGCTGAATATCAGTATTTTACATAGAGCGACTGCCTATCTGGCCTCCACAACCCAGTTATTGGGTAATACGATACCCCTTGGTAAGACTGGTTGTCAGACTTTCGAGCTGTAAAAGATCCAAGAATGAAAGCCGGGACCAAATGTTTAACATGCTTTCTGAGACACGGAGGGGTCTTGGTATGTAAAAATGGTCACCCATCCACAGACCAACCGCGGCGAGTGTAGTTTAACCTAATCGATCGACCTGTGCGGCTGTTATTATTTAGCCACGGGCCCCTCGTAAGAAGGATAGTATGTAGGTGTATTTGAGTACGTTGCTCAAGTAAACGAACGGTATTTTGTTTACGGCTACAGTTGCATTATACCGTTGACACGTGTCACTTGTGCGTATGCGCACTTAGACAAAAGGAAAATGATTGTTATGTTCTTTCAATGAAATAATCAGAGGTAGAAAGGGCATAAAGTTTTTCATTATCACTTTATTCCATAAAGTCTGAAACTCCCAGAAACTTCAAGAGCCAAAAGGTACAAAACTACGGCAGTAACATAAATATAACGAACAGAACTCACATTGTTGTCTGATTTGATTAAAATAAACTCCGTATGTAACAGAGTCGCTCGTCTCGACTGTTATATTAAAACTTTGTGTGAATTCATAAAGTTCTGATACATATTTTGCTATATCGAAGTTGGGTAGGTGTGGGGTATAATTTTGATAAGTTTATAGCATAAGCGTAATAAGTCTATAATGTTCCCACTGCTGGAACACAGGCCTCCTCTCTATGAGAGGAAGTGGGCCATAATCCACCACGCCAGCCCAGTGCGGGTTGGTGGATGTCACATGTTTTCGAATTTTTGTTTCTAAGACATGCCGGTTTCCTCACGATGTTTTCCTTCAGCGTCTTATAAGTTTGTTGTATAGATAAATTAAACCTAATGCTAGGCCATACTTTGTAAAAGACTTAATACAAATTAATTCGTAAGTACGTTCAATCCAATAAAAATGCGACCACCAGAAGGCCCATCCACGTCACTACAAACGTTCAAAATCTAGTTGCAATCTCATCTTAGCCACAACTATATTAACTACTATAGGGAAATTAGAGGCGTTTGTAACAGATTGAGACTGAGATCAGACTGTAAACGTTCTTAAAATTACGAAAATAGCTCTTTTGGCAGCTTTGCTGTTCTCATTGCAGATTGGTTCATCATTCACAGGAAAAAAAAACACGTACCTACAAAAAAACGAGTGCGATGGGGGGACCTCGTTAGGAACGAAGTTTCTTCCGCGATACTTGCATGCACACACACAAACAAGTATATAATAGAAAGAGACAGACAGAGAGAGAGAGAAAGTGTGAATTCAAATAAAAATTTCAATTCAGAGCCATCTAGTATAATTTAAATTATGTTTTTAGAAGCTCTCATAAAGTTGTCATCTTGGATTTTCATTTTGACTTCGTTATCGGCTTTAGCACCCTCATAAACTATGAAAACGACACCGATAATGAAAAATTTAAAAGTTTTTGCAGCCGCCATCTTAAATTTTCATTTTGACCTTACTATCGGCACTCTTTTAGCACCCTCGAAAACCGTGAAAACTATATCTCAAAAGTCGTATGGAGGAGGCTTAAGGCTTTTTCGTTACGTGAAGATTTCTACCAGTCAACTCCTACCGGGATAAAGAACTTCGTTCCAATAATATTGGTGGAATCTTGAAATGATAAATACAAACCGTAAAGATAAGAAACAAAATCATTCACACAAACATAAAACAATAGGTATAGGAAACAAAACAAAAGAGATATTTCAAAATATTACCCAAGAGGCGAAGAGGCGTGAACTCATAGCTGTTACCTTTAAAGTGCGTAAGCAAATTTTTAACGAAAGGCGTCCTTCGAGTCGAATTTCACTCCAGTAATTCTTGACGATTACTCCTTTTCCTGTTGTGGTGGGATCTTGAATGAACCTGCTGAGTTATTAATAGAATTTCGTTTAGTTAATTATTTTGAGGAAATTGGGCCTGGAAAATGTTCCGGTGCATTGAGGCGGATGGTGATCTTTTCTTGTTAGAATTTATTAAGCGGTATGAGATAATAAATTGAAGTGTATCGGAAAACTAAAAATATATATTTTGAAATATTTTTGTATAAACGATCTTTTCATGTGTCCTACAGCATCTGCATTCATCGAATTAAAAATAATTTTGAAGGATAAAAAAAAATACATAAACAAGTATTCCTACATTTCCTTTACTATTTTTGAGCTACCTGTAAAAAATATTGTTACATAAGGCAACTTAACCGAATTGATATTTTAACCCATATATGCCCAGAACTACTTTCGGATTCCGATTTTGGTTATTTTCAGATATGCACTAATAAACGATTTATTATGCTTTTAGGAAAGTACTACCTCTTGTTTCGTTTTCGAATCAATGAGCATATATGGGTTAATTTTATTCCTTTGTTGAATTGTAATTTCGTTTCTCTTATCTATTCGTCTACAATTTTGCTTGATTAATTTGAATTGTCAAACTACCAACGACAGCTGAGGGTCCGTGTCCAAATCATTACTTTTACGGCCAATTCAGAAGTTAGTCGCACTCAAGTTATTACTATAGAACGTGACCCTTAAATTTGAAGCAGTAAGTACTTTAGAATTCCTGATTTGTTAGGCTCATTAAAATACTCAGCCTAGGCAAAGAAGAACACGTTATGTTATGTCAGAACATTCTCATAAAGTTTTTTTAGAGGGCCAAGGAGAGAGCCTTGGGGTAAGCTTCGTTTTAATTATTTCTTCGAAACGACCTTTCGTGTTTTGAAATAATTATTTACGATGCCTACAGGGGAATGAACATACATAACATCGCAATTGATAAAATGAGAGTTAAACATGAGAAATCTGTCTGCATTGTGGGATGAAATTCCACTAAGCTTTGATTAACTTTCTCGTCATACTTTAAAAGTTACTCACAAGTTGATCTAGAAATGTTAAAGTTGACAAAGAGAAGATAGAGTTGGTTACCACTTACTGTAAAACGTTTATATTCTAGCCATAAATTATATAATGTTCGTATTCCCGAAGAGGAAGGCAGCGGTGCATAAATAGTGTAATATAGTATTGGGTACTAATACCAATGAGACAGTAGTCATCTACCAATATTGCATCACTAAATATAATATTTCCAATACCCCGCCGTCCTTGACTATTTGCGTTGAAGCCCAAACGATACTCAACAAAGATACAGATGAACAACACAAAAGGGCGAATTCGATAACTATTTACAGCTTTACAAAGGAATTTATGTAATCTAAGGACCGAGCTATATCAGTGGGCTCTTTAGTTGTGACAAAAGCAATAAACTCATGCAATGGAGCGTAAACTATCATTATGGAAGTTGTATTGGAAATTCTAGGTGATTTTAGAGCGATTTAAGTTGAGAAAATCCTTTGAAAATATAAATACAATGTTAGGCGTAATCAGCTTAGTAAGGATTTGGAAAGTGTTAACTACATTATTAAACTTTGAGGTGATTTGGTTCGGGTATTCGAAAATTTTGACAATGTAAAATGAATCATAAATGGCTGAATAATTTTTAATATTAGGATTTCTTTAACTTGTCTCTCTATTCGCTATTCTTTTTATAGGTGGGTGTAATTTTGATAGCAAAATAAATAGACGAATTAATGACAAAGTGAATGCCCCTTTTTGGTATATTTTTGTTTATTATGAATCTTATTACTACCATTAATTAAGTCATAGAATATACTTTTATCAATTTTTCTTTTACGGCTTGAACAAAGTACCTACATATTTTTGGTAGTGTATCCTTTTTTCCAGCATTATCGCATTTATTAGAATAATGGCCAAAATCATTTGAGGATCATATAATTTTGGAATGTTTGTTATGTTATCACATCAAGAAAAATCTTTTATATTCAATGAGGTTCTGGTAGAGAGAAAGATTGAGATCCTGAAGTACGATTTAGGGTAGAAAAAGTAAAAAAAAACCACGAGATTGGAAAGTATCAGGTTTGTATCGTAAATATTTATTTATCGGTGTTTTCGTACAATATTATCTTTCAAATTTTTGAAGTGAAAACTTCTTTAGCGGCGTTGAACACTTTTTGTAATGGGTAAAAAATGTTAAACTCGCGTCAGGGCATCCCGTCAGGACACGTGACCGTCAGGAGAGATTCCCCCCCCCCCCCCCATCTCTTTCTACGGCGGCGCCAACCGAATTGAACCAAGTGAGACACGACAAAGATGGCCGAAGAAAATGACATTTGACGTACAAATGTTTGAAAAGTCAGTTTCACAGAGTACTTTTTGGTTTCCATGACGACCATGACGTTGTCGCGTCAAAACTGTTGAAACTGTAGACAATAAATTAGTTTTTCATACGTAATAATGTCTATGGACATGGACACAAATATTCGGTTCATAGCACTGGTTCATAGACAGATATTCTCGTATGCCGATTTAATGTGTTGGCCAATTTGTTGGATGACTTCATTATAATGGCAACATTTAGAAGTTGTAGGACATTCTAGTTATAGAACGTTTATGAAGCGTTTATGAATACAAAATTTTATCGAATGTTTTAAAGGCCTTTGAGCATTTTAACTAATGAATGGTTTAAACCTTCAATAGGCTTTTTTTATGAATAAGACCGAAAGTGTTTAAAATATGGAAATTGAACAAAGTGCATCTATTAATGAAAAAAGTGACGCAGAAATATTGAAAAAAAAATGAGTAATATTAATTAAATTAATAATTGATTTATTTCAACGTTATCTAATATTCAAGTTTTCACTTCTGCCGGCACTCCCGGAGTGCAACCCGTCTTTTTTTCATTTGGCCAATACAATAAATCCAGCAAAAATCGTTACACAAACATTTTATAGATTTTAATAAAAACTCTAAAGCAGAATGTTTGTAGCTACAGCAAAGCGCTTCAGCGAATAGGCTATTTCATGATTTCTCTGGAATCCTTTGAAATGTTAAAGGGAACGAATGTATTTTATAGCGACCATTGGCTTTGAGAAGCTTCTCAAATTATAACCTACATAATGCTTTCTACTCACAAGAGCAACATATGTAGATTAAACATAAATTGTATACTAAAATGAAGATACCAAACATTTTGACCAGTCAACTATGCAAGCTTTTTAAGTAAAGCGGTGTCAAAATATGAAACAAATAGGTATTATGTGTCTGTGTGTTACTATAAAAGCGTTCCAACCCGCCTTAACACTTTCGCGGACAGAACGTAATTGTACGTCATCACTTGAGATTTTGATACGGCAGAACGTATGATGACGTTCAGAAACAGAATATTATTTACGGCAGGACGTTGATGTTCGTTGAATTTTAAAGCAAAAGTTCGTTATATTGTACCTTGTGTCACAACATATCAAAAACTCAAAATTCTACTGTCACCCGAACTTGGTTTTTAACCGCTTCAAAAATGTACTGTTGACAATGTGCGGCGACACTACACACATACGCACAACGTGATTATACGTACCCCGCGCCTCACGCTTCCCTACATTCGGTGCGGCAGTGTCACGGTAGCGAGGTGCGCGCGTTCCGTCAGCGCGGGAGTGGCGAATCATAATATTTGCAGACAAATAAACATCGTAAGTAATTAGATTATGCTATTATCTTATTATTGTTAGGTTGTAAACTAATTCAATTATAACTATATTGTATGAAAATTGTATTTCATGAGTTATTTTGTTTGTTTTAGATGGATAAGCGCAAGAGAAATCTAATGAGAATTTTTGAGGATTCCGATGACTCTACCGAGGTGGACCCATTCCAGGATCTGCTGAGGAGTTTGTTGCGCCACTTTTTTTTCCCAGCGAAAGCACTAGACAGTGGTGAAACGCGGCGTTTTGGGGGACTGTCTTATGTAATTTTGACATTCGAAAAGTGTTGATTCTCAGCCTAATTTGAATAAATGACTTATGATTTTGATTTTTTTTTAATCATGATGGTTACTTTGGACATGACTAAGATTTTGACCCTCAAGGATATGTCCTTCTCTACCAGATGTATCCATCTGGTGGTGTTCTCGTATTTGTTACTGCCAGAAATCGTCAAAAACCTCTGCTAAAGTACATTCAAACGCTGACGTGATAAGACGTTTTTGTCATATTGTCTTTTAAACATGTAATATCATACAACACAACGTATTTATACGTCAAATATATTTGTATGGCAATTTGTTGTGTCATTCTAGAACACGATTTAAATTGAGACTGTCCGCGAAAGTGTTAAATTCATGAAAACGTAAAAGAAATATTCGAAAGATAATTACTTACAACATACATATATGGGCTAATTTTTCAATCGATAGATAATGTTTATTTGTAGAATAAAATTGACGTCTGACAGAGCTTGTATGGAAGGACTGTCAAAAATTCAAAATTATTCCTCGGATAAAATTATCTGGCGTTGGAAAAATCATCCCTAAAAAGGATATAGCGATAATAAATAAGTACCATGAGATTTGGAAACAAAACAAAGAAAAGAAGCAAAATAAAATAATTTCAATAAACATGCGATTCAAATAACAAATTACTTCAGTCATCCAAACAAATGAAATGGGTAGATTCATAGACTGCTTGTTTCGAGTTCCTCCCAATATCCGGGATTTGTGTTGAATTGAGGCACGCCCAATTTCTGATGAGTTTTCTGAGTATTAATCAATACCTCATCATTCTTCTGCCCTCATCCCAATTTATTTGGGGTTGGCGCAACATGTATTTTTCTTTCATAATTCTTCTATTAGTCGTTATCTCGGTAGTCACCCCCTTTCTAACCATATCATTCACACATTCCATTCATCGTTTCTTTGGTCTTTCCCTACTCTTATAGCCATCGACATCCATATTCAAAACTTTCCTCATGACATTTTCCTTATCCCTCCGCAATAAATGCCCATACCACGACAACCGATTTCCACACAACTTTTCAGTTACCGGTGCCACTTTTAAACTTCCTCATATGTACTCATTTCTTATTCTATCCATTCGTGTAACGCCACACATCCCTCTTAGCATTCTCATCTCAGATGTACGCCATTGTCTTTCATTCATGCCCTTTATGGGCACAATATTCTGATCCATACCAGTCAGCAGGTCAGATGATGGGCTGAGGAATGATATGATAAGGCAACGGTGCGGTTTAAAAGAAGATTTAGAGGCAAAAACTGAAAAGAGTATGCTTAGACGGTTTGGTCATGTTGACAGGAGGAATGAAAGGCGACTTACAAAAGGTATTTCCAAGGCAGATGTGAGTGGAAACACCAAAAGGGGACGCCCTAGAAGGCGAACATATTGGTGATTTTCTACAGAAAGGTCAGGTGCGTAATACTCACGAAAAAGAAGCAAAAGGAGTACATAGTGCAGCAGGTGACGTGCTGTAAATTCTGCCATGGGAAAAAGGCGTAAGTTTTTGTATATGTATAAATCTTAAGGCCAATTCCTGTAATTAAAAACGTTAAAAGCATACAGTCTTTTCACACCCATTACAACCAAAATATTGAGTGTTTTCTCTTATATTTTTAGATCTAAACAGAGACAAGACCCAATTACGAGAGTATAGCCAAAACCATTGACACCTTGAAAATGAACCCCGTAGCCATCCAATTTGTAACATAACACGCAATTTTAACGATACAAAAACAGCGTATTACGGTAATAGCCGTAATTCCAGTGCTTTGACCCAACCAAGCATAAACAAGATTTGTTATGTACATGTAACGTACCTACACTTGCCGTACAAAATGTTTATTAGTCTCCTTTAGCAAGAATTTACACTATTTCCCTCGGTTTGTTGCGACAAATGTAGGGTTTCGAATAATTTTTGCGTTTCTCATTTCATGGTGTGATGAAAGATTATTATCTGGAAATGTTGGTGATATATACGAATGAGTCTGTCATGTTCTAAGAAAAACATATCTCATTATAGAAGTTATACGAACATTGCTTAGCCTACTTTTGGGACAGCATAACTTAGTTTGAAAGAAACTCAATTTGTTACAAAAATAGAAATAATGCATCATTGATACGTTGAAATCCATACCAAACGAACGAAACCCATTTATCTTCACTGTCTGACTATCTTTCTAATGACCTCATCCTGTCCGTCGTCCTGCCAATCCTGGTCAAGAGACAAGCAACTGCACTTCTCAGAGACGTCACAAAAGATAAGATGATTTATCTCTCACACTTTACCACACAACTGAAGCGCATCTAACGATGAGTTACGATCATCTTCCAGTAAACTTAGACATGCGAGTGGAAACGGAAAAATATTTTTATTTTCTAAACTTTAAAAAACTTGGCAGCTTGGCACACAACATTTTTATGAGAGTTTTTGTTGAAAAACGTTGTCGTTTAAAGTTTAGTATTTATTAGCTGGGTTGTTGGTTTAAGCGTCTAGTTTAAGTTTTTTTACTACAAGTTTATTGGTATTGTTTCTTTTTATGTGAATTATATTAGTTTTGCTATAGTTAGTTTTAAATTCAGTTCATGGAAACCGATAAGAAATATTTTATTTGAAAAACAAAGGATGACTTTCCTTAGCATTCAAAATAATCTCTTTATGCCTCAACCTATAGCTACCTCTCTACCTATAGACACCTACGTGAGCATCTATCACATAATTGATTTACCTGTTATTGCTTTTTTTAATTCTATTTACCTATTATGGTATAGTAATTTTATTCTAGGCGAAGGTGCATCGCCTTCACATTTAATTATATAAAATATACAAAATATTGTAAAACATTTTTAAAAGAGTAACGGTGGAGTTTCTTGTCCATTCCTCTCCATACGAACCTACCTTTTGGAAGGGGCCACTAGAATCAATTCATTTTTATTTTTTTATTTTTATGTTCATAAGTGCCTTTTGTGTGCCGGTTTGAAACAAACGATTTGACTTTGGCATACAGTTAACAATAACAGTTATTTGAAGCTAATGTAAGCGGTCCAGTTTTGCAGTTGTAATCATAAAATCCAATGCCGCATCCATTTCAACGTTGCTTTCCAACACCTTAGAGGAACACGTCAATAAAATTTTCACGTATGTAATGTCCCTCGAGCGGCGATAAGGAACGCCACCTACCGTACTAACTCGAACTGACTACATAAAGTAGGAATAAAAGTTCTAACATCGAACTGTTACAGGTCGTTAGTTCAGAGTTCAAAATTAATGATTGGTGAAGATTTAGGGTAGCTGCTAGAAACTGGATGATAGTTGCCGAAAATTGAGTTGAATGACGTGCAATAGAAGAGGCTTAAGTCCAGTAGTGGACTCTTTAGGCTGATGATGATGATGAAGATTGTACAGACAAATTTTCCCAATCAATATTAAACCTTATGTTTTAGCGATAAAGTTGAAAATCAATGAAAGAAATTTGACATATTGTAGTAGTTTGATGTGCTGGCGTCTGTACCCACATTGATTTTGAATATAGGTATAATGATTGGGTTTTTGGTATTGTAAGAATTAAGTAGGTAACCGAACCTCAGTGTCGCATGAAAATAATAAGTAAATAGGCAGACCTCTAATAATTATATACACATACATACATAGGTAAGTAAGTACCTACATGAAAGATATACGATATTCCTTTTGCTAGGAGCAATCGGTAACCGGTAGGTGAACGAGGAGAACACAGTACAGAGCTTAAAAGAAAACTGGATTTTTACAATCTATAAATATACCTTTATGTAGGTAGAGACCTACATAAATAACCTTCTATATTCATGAGGGAAGGTTCCATAACCCATAAAATCCACCCACTCGGTTTCACGGATTATGAATTTTCGGGCTCTGCACCAAATACCTTTAAATTGATTTTAAATTTTCACCCATTCGATCGAAGGGTGCAAATCTTTACGAATCCCGCCCCAATGGTGGCGTGGCGATTCTATCGATTACCACAAAATTTATGATCCCTCGTTTTTGCCATGACGTTGAAAAATATCAAATTGCCGACTGACATAAAAACTGCGTCTACCGTTCTAGTATGTAAATGGAATGTTTTTATTTAAATTTTTTGGTCCCTTTCGAAGACCGTATTCGTAAATGAGGGTTATGATATTTAAAAGACAGAGATATTTACAGTTAATTAGACGAAATTGTGCTGTATTCTGTAGGGATTCCTTGAATTATTTGTGGAATTCAAATAAAGTCTTAATTACAGTTGAGCTTGAATTTAGGTACTGGGAAATGTTGGTACATTTAATGGTTTGTTTAGTTTCTTCATTTAATTAATTTGCCCGCTTTATATTATCGTCGGTCGGATTCATTACCGGAACATTTCCAAAATTACGTGTTTTGAGATGAGTATGTAGAATGGTAGGGAATTGAATATTTTATCCAAATCACTAACGGTACAACTCAAATGTCATTTCTCTTTGACAGAAAACTATTTATTCCGATAAAGAAATATAGATTTTAGTGATCTCTTCGTTTTCAGTATCAGTTTATTTAATATACTTGGCTATAATATTATTATATAATTAGTAAACTTGGCAATAAACTTGGCTATAATCTGCATATTATTCAATAAAAAAAAATACAAAATGGTCTCTAGAAAAAATGAAATAGCATAGTATTAAAGAACCTCCTTTTTTAAAGTCGGTTAAAAAACTTTAAACCTTAATTACTCAGAACAGGCCATTTTGAAAAGTTCCATTACTGTTTCCGACCGACGATATTTTAATGATAAATAGGCTATTAACAAACCAACTTACAGCCGAGGTATCACACAATATTATAAAGGCGAAAGTTTGTGTGTGTGTGTGTTTATATGTTTGTTACTTCTTCACGGTCAAACGGCTGGACCAATTTTGATAAAATTTTGTATGGAGGTAGCTGACACCCTGGATTAACATTTAGGCTACTTTTTATCCCAATATGCCCACAGGGTTGATACTTATGCGGGTGAAACCGCGGGGCGCAGCTAGTTCTGTATAAATCCCACGGTGAAAACCTAGTTGAAGTGAGCTATCAAGAGTGTCAATCCCTAGTATCAGGGGGAATGACAGCTCACTTCACCTTTTTCACAGTGAGATTTTTACAGAATAGACCGGCTGCAAAAGATAGCAAACTAAATTAATATCGAACAATATAAATTCTGATTATTCAAGCATACAAAAACATCAAAATAACGCTAAAATATCGACACTTTTATGAAAACTAAATGTAATATTTCCATGACGCGTCATTTTTCTTCGAAAATAGATCGTTTTTCATATTCACATATTTACAAAAAACTCTCTGTTTTCTCGTCCAACAGTTCTGAATGTTATAGGAGCTATCCAAACAGTTGACTCAACTGTCTTATGTGTCAATAGCGTAACTGTCGTTTTTATGTTGAAAGACAATAAATCCATCGTCGATGAACAAATCTTTGTTCGAAAAATCGCTCATGAGTATTTGCCCTAAGGCTGATTTCACATCAAACGTTTAATAGCCGCTGCCGACTGGGAGCATAGCATAATCATCCTATACCTAATGTTCTTTATATACTGCTGGGGTACAGGCCTCTTCTCGGTAAATAGGAAGTGGGCCGTAATCCACAGCGACGGCCCAGTGCGGGTTGGTAGATGTCACATGTCTTCGAATTTTTGGTTCTGGGACATGTTTACTCATGATTTTTTCTTTCACCCTTTTGAGAACAGTGGTGATGAAATAATTTACACGAAGTAAAGCGCTTGTCTGGGTTCGAACCTACGACCTAAGTCGCGGCTCTTACCACTGGGCCCCCACTGCTCCTGCTGACTGAGAGCATAGATTTGAAAATGCATGAAAAAAAACGTCAGCCCGCCGACTTAAGACGAATTTTACCAATGAAAGTGAACGCGAACAGCACATCTGAACCGCGTCAAAGAGTTGTCAGTATCAATAAACCACAGCTATGATGATACTGACACCTCTTGAAATTCGCCCCGACAGTCCGTTGTTTTCAAACATTCTCACTGTCGACCACTGACTATCGTTTGGTGTGAACGCAGCCTTAGGAGTACTTTTGTAATGTGTCAGAAAAACGTAAGACTCTTGTGTTTTCTGTGCCCCTTGTGTCACTAAAATAAAGTAGGTATTATGATTGTCCTTTTGGACCCCCCCGGGGACCTTTTCTCATTATTCTTACAGTTCATTTCAGTATCTCGATGTTGTATTGTTATCTCAAGTGATTACAAAAGAATAATGTGATTTACTGGCTTTTTAGTTAGTTTAGGAACTGTTTGCCTCCAGAATTTTCATAGAATGAGAGATTTTGTAACTTGTTGTTGAGTATTTATCATAATTATCATGAATAACTTTAGCCAAAAGACGTCCTCTGCTGGACATAGGCTTCCCCAAGCATCGCCATGAAAAGAAGTGCCACACAACAGTCATCGTTCACGAACGTATAATATACTCGTATCAAACGTAAGGGCACACACAATACACACGGCATTTTATAAACGCACCACGTCTGCGCTTCTAACGGCGCGTTTTCTACTTTGAAAAGGTAGCGCAAGTTACGTCTGCAAGGCGGGATATGCACGTCGACGGTGTCTAAAAAAAGGACGTCTTTACAGGCACTCTTTTTTTTTATGGATGGGAAATTATCAAATGACCCCTCCCGCTCTGGGTGGAGCGAAGGGAGTGTCAGACTCTTACTGACTAAAACCCATCCGTGTTCCTTCCTTAGCCCTTTATGTTCCGGGGTAGCGGTAACCCTTTCGGACAATCCCGCACCCCCGGCAGATGTCTTTACAGGCCCTAAAAGCTAGATGGAGCTAAAGAGAGTCAAGATTTGCCTTGTCCTTTCCTTTATTGAAATCAATATTCAGCCAATGTATGTAAGGATCATAGCAGGTGGCGTTCTTTAGTTTCTGCTGTATTTTGCGCTTGATCAAAGATTAATTAATTTAACTGAAGTTGAATCATACATTAGGGAAACACCTGGATGAGAGACGCACATAACCGAGAAGGGGTAGTTCCACTGCGCTCCAGGAATGCATTCCACTGCGTTCCAACTTTTTATTACAGCTATATTATTTCAAAAATTATAAGTACCAAAATGGTTCCACAGCGTTCCAAAACAAAATAAGTAGAGTCAGCATAAAAGGCAAACCATAAGTTGTGTGTTATACACAAATAGAAATATCAGTAACATTTTTTGAAAAATGCTCAAGGCCATTTTTTATGGCCCTCGTGTCGCATGATGTTGCATGATAGCGTGCGCCACCCGGAGTCATTAAAATGACGAAATATCTAAAATTTTGTATGAAAGCTAACATAAAACTTATGTCGTTGGAATTGTAATAAAATAAAATATTCAAATATTTACATGATTTAAAAAGCTAACAATCTTAAAATAATAATAAGTACAAGTATATAAAAAAGCAGGGAAAATAATCAAAGGGCATAAAAATATTCGTCTGCATCACTGTCAACAGGAAACGTGCCCTAAAGGCTGGCAGCATTGCCACGTTGTATGGCAATACTGATTCTTTGGCCAAAAAATAGGCCTTTTATATGATTTCGTGCTGAAATTAATGATGTGGAAATAAGGTGTCAGTTTATGTATGTATTCAGCCAATGTAAGCAGTTTATTCAATGTACTGCTTCATTTGCATCAGCGTAATATTATAATGATCTAAAATCATATTATATTTCGTTACATGAATCACGATATGTTATCTTTAGTTGTATCACTGAAGACTGCGACGTTATATTTTCAACAGATTTCACGCTCACTAACTCCACCAGCCAGCGCTACGTTGCATTTCAAACGTTTTCAGCTTCGTTATAGGTACACAGGTTTTTTCATCAAAGAAATCACAACTTCAAGTCCAAAAACTAAAGTACATTTTGCAATGGCACTCCCTGGTATCTTTTACAGCTCCACGCTCGAGTTAAGTTTCAAGTAGTTGGTGTTTTTTATAAAATGAAGTGAAGAAAGTAAAGTTCTTGAGATATTAAAGCGCTTCAAAATGTAGGTATGTGATGTAAAATGTCAGGGTCTTTAGAAATTCTTCTATTCATGCGTCGTCCGCTTCGGCTCTCGATAAAATTAGATATAAGGGTAGAGGACGACAGAATATTAAAGTGCATATCGAGGAGGCAAAGTATAGAATATAATACCAACTCCCTTGTTTTTTTTGAGTAGGAAATTATCAAATAACTTCTCCCGCTCTGGGCGGAGCGGGAGGGTATGTCAGACTTTTACTGACTAGAACCCACCCATGTTCCTGCAGTTGCCTGTACCAGGGGCCACGGTAACTCTTTCGGCATTGGCCCTAGTGGACCCAATCAGTCAGTGCTGTCACAACGCGCCGTTGACCCGGGCCTGGCCCTAACTGAGGCGAGCTACCCATTGCTCGCCGTCTGCAAGCCCATGCCTATGGCGGCCGGGAATCGACTCTCGATTCCCGACGCCCAGGGCGTCTCCTGCGGCAACTAGGGGCGTAAGGGCGCATAAATTACCTCTACTTCACGCGTTCTGCCTCCTCCTTCGCAAGCATTACTGCTTCGCAGAAGGAGGTGACGGCTTCCCTTGCACTCTAATTCCGTGCCATGGCCTGGACCAGGGCCGGACGCGAGAGATCGCCGCCGCCGATCGCCGCCGCGAGAACGCAGTGCTCCGCCAAAGCCGGGCAGACCTCTATCGTGACCTCCGGGTGATCTACACAATGGTAAAGAATACCTACTCCTTACATACTCCTTTTGCTTCGTTCTACATACACGCTCGCCGGTTACTAGTACTACGCACCTGACCTTTTTGAAGAACATCACCAACTAAGGTCACTATATGTCTTTTTAGGGTGTCCCGTCCCGACATTTCCACTCACTTTTACCTTACCAGTATGTAAGAATTGTAGCAGGTGGCGTTCTGTAATTTCTACCATATAAATAAATATTGCACAGCACAAGGAAAAGTGGAAGAAAATGGGGGAGGCCTTTGCCCAGCAGTGGGACAGTACAGGTTAACGTAAAAAAAAAAAAACCGAGTGTGCTTATGACCACACGACTGAAGTGAAACTTCAAACGTATTTGGCTATGAGAGGAAGAGAGAAAGAAAATGTGCGCGCGCACTGCTTTCTCTTGCTTATATCCCCCACTCAACTCCCGTTCGCCTCGCCCGTAGCCCTTAGACATGGGTCGTACTTGCAAAATCGAGTACCAGGGCTTCCAAGTACGTCCACCTTAAGAAACCAGGGCCTAAAACCAGGGCTCGAGATACTTTCAAGTATTTTCTATCTGCATCGAAAACTGATCCATAACTTCATACAAATAAGAAGTACAATCGCGTAATCAAACAAAAGCCCTGTTGGAAGTAAAAAGTACTTGCATAGGAAATTGATCCGTGAATTCCTATAAATAAGGAGCACAATCGCGTTTACAAATAAATACTTTTACAAACCATTAAAGTAAAAATACTTGCATACGAAATTGTTCTGTAGACTCTTACCACACCTCGGACACTCCATACAACGCTCGCAAAATAATTACCTATTACTACTACATAAACAAATGACGTTTGTATACGTGCAAATGTGTGCGTGAAATCTAGTAGCGTAAAAAAAAATGGCGCGGAAAGCAATTTGTGTCGGGGAACCGAACGACGTCGGCGGCGGCGCTGCCCGAAAGTGTGCATTATTATGAAGTGACCATGTAGTTCAATTGTTTATTTATATAGTCGGGTTCGTAATGAAATAAAAACACTAAAATAGTTTAGTTTAAATGACATATCTGTAAATAATGGGTTATTAAATCGCATGTTATTAAAAATGCGAAATCATACAAACAGTACATGTAAATACGAATTCGGAAAAGCAACACAATATCCAACCATCGTGATTAAAACTCAAATAAAACTTTTAAATCGCATAATTGTGTGTCAGCAATACAGCGCTGCGGTTCGCGAGCGCCCTTGCTAATGAGTCGGCGACGAATACCTCGAAGTGCGGGGTGAGGTGCGGTATCTGATATGAGGGCGAGGAAGGGAGTGTCCTTTCTGTACGTAGTACTATTAAGTATTCTGTGCTCTTACTGATAAGGAGTATGATCGCATTTGCGAAAACAAACGCGGTTGTTGGACTATTTGAGTACCTACGTACTCGAGCGTCGAGGCACGACGGAGCGAGATACTTTCAAGTATTTTCTATCTGCATAGAAAACTGATCCATAACTTCATACAGATAAGAAATACAATCGCGTATTCAAAAGCCCCGTTGGAAGTAAAACTACTTGCATAGGAAATTGATCAATGACTTCGAATAAATAAGGAGCAAAATCGCGTTTACAAATAAATACTTGCGAACCATTAAAGTAAAAAAAACTTTTTAAGAAAAAACAAACCGACTTCCAAAAAAAACTACAAAGTGAAAAATAACTTTAATTTCGGAAGTCGGTGTCTTTGGATCTTTATTTTAGTTTTTTGCCACCGACTTCCGAAATTAAAGATATTTTTCACTTTGTAGTTTTTTTTGAAAGTCGTTTTTTTTTTCTTAAAAAGTTTTTATTTCACGCTTTTTAGTGGGTCTGCTTATAATTTATCTAAGTTACAATAGCCTAGTGATCATCGCCTTTTACAAACAAAATATTGCTTTTCCCGATACAGGGAAGTCATACACAAGATACTTCGTAAAATATGCGAAAAACAATAAGTGAGCCTATAAAATTTAAAGATTGCCCTCGATTACTCTAAGATCCCATCATCAGATCCTAACTTGGTGACAGTGGGACCACCTCAAAACTATCTACTTTAGAACAAAAAAAGAATTTTGAAAATCCGTCAACAATTGGCGGAGTATTCGATGAACAAACATACAAAAAAAAACATACAAACAGCCGAACATAGTACCTCCTCCTTTTTGTGAAGTCCGTAAAAAATACTTGCATACGAAATTGTTCCAAAAGGAGCATGATCGCATTTGCGAAAACTAACGCGGTTGAGTACCTACGTATTTGAGCGAGTAGCCGTATAAGATACTTAATAGTCTTGCAAGTATTTTGAGTCGGTACCCGGTGTGCGTACTTGGAAGCAAATACCTGGTGTAAAAACCCGGTCGCATATTTATGCGACCGGGACCGGGTTTTTACACCAGGTATTTCCAGCTATTTTTTACGTACCTTCCCTACTCGCGATCACACGTTTTCGTAACGCATTCGCCAGTTTACTCCCCAAGTCAAGCGCGCCTAAAGAAGTTTCACTTCAAAAAAATTGAGTCATATTCTACCTCTTTTTTGGATACTTACTAATAAACGTTATATATAGGGTTTGTACGAGTATAGTTACACAACGCCTTGTCTTCTTCTTTCGAAAGTCAAATTACTGACGACTGAAAGTGAGAAATCGGTGTGTAACTATCCATCTGATATAATACGTTTATTAGTAAGGGGGATAATCCTTTAGTAGTATATTTTCTAAAATATGGAAACATTATTTAAAAGTGAGAGGCTATGTAGGCTGGTGATAAAGACAAAAGATGATGAAACATTACATCGGTAAATACAAAGAAATATTGCGGGAATTAAAAGTTCGGAAACGATTGATCTATTGTCCTCTTGGAACAGGAACTTAACTTACCTAAATAAAACAGGTTAAGTAGGTACATGTTTATTTATCAGTATTTTTTGTTTATTTTTGCAATGTTACTCAATATCACACTATCTATACTAATATTATAAATTCGAAAGTAACTCTGTCTGTCTGTCTGTATGTTACCTTTTCACGCCTAAACTACTGAACGGATTTCGATAAAATTTAGCAGAGAGATAGATTGCATCTCGGAAAAGGACATAGGATAGTCTTTATCCCGATATTTCCACGGGATCGACACTTGTGCGGGTGAAACCGCGGGGCGCAGCTAGTTTATACATATTCGTTACCGTTTTTATCTGACTCAATTTTATTTTTTTTAATTTTTCATACGCAGTTACACACGTCACGTTGCAGTATAAAACTGATTTACATCCGTCACCTCACACATCAGATCCAGTTGAAAACCAGGGTCAAGCACTAGTTGTCTGGGATTTTGCTGAACTGGGCCTTTTTAGCGCAGCCGTGAGGCACATTTTACTATTATTTTCTTACATCGAACTTTACACTTGGTCTTTATTTTTTGTTTTTATCTGATGTAGGTATGTAGGTAGGCAGTTCGGGAAAGAGAATATTGCGTTTCTATTGTTTAACCGGTTAATTACAGAAATAATTAAAAACCCTGGTATTTCGCGTGGATCCACGTTCCGAAGGGTGAAAAACGGAAGAGTAGAAATCAATCGAACGTTTACTCCAATAATATAATATAGCACGTTTCATAGTAATTCCAAGTCGACTGCTGTTTGATCTCATACATACATATTGATGATTGTATCCGATTAAAGATTGCAGCTGCGAATGTAGGAATGAGATGCAAGCTTATGAGCACAGAAATAATCCGATTTCTCAGTTCGCTTTCCAACTTGACTATCCGATTCTGTGCAAGAAATATTTTTTTGAAATCTATAATATTTTTTGCAAAATAAGTTCGTTTTTTGCTCAGTGATTGCTTCCACAATCATCATCATCTGTCTGGCCTTTTCCCATGTTGGGGTCGGCTTCCAGTCTAACCAGATGCAGCTGAATATCAGTATTTCACATGAAGCGACTGCCTATCTGACTTCCGTAACCTAGTTACTGGGTAATAAATACCCCTTGGTAAGACTGGTTGTCAGACTTTCGGACTTTTGACGACCCGTAACATTACAACTGTCAAAGATCCACGAATAACAACCAACGGCTTGACATGCTCTCCGAGTCTTGGTAAGTAAAGATGGTTACCCATCTACGGTTAAACCGTGGCAAGCGTAGCTTAAATTAATCGATTGCTATTACTAAGCCACAAGCCCCTCTCGATTTCACCCACAATACAGTAGAAATTGAAAAAGTCTTGATAATTTAACCAACAAAATCATCTGCCTAGCCTTTTCCCAACTTATGTTGGGGTCGGCTTCCAGTCTAACCGGATGCAGCTTGATATTTAATGTTTTTTGTAAAACTGCTTACATTATGTAGGTAACTACCAGTTTCCGCCGAACTGAAATGGTTTTTCCTGTGTGGCATGAAAAGTAACTTTTACCCTTTCGATAGTTAGCCACCAATTTGCCAAATAAAATCAAAATAAATTCATTCAAGATAGAATTCACATGTAGCATTCATCGTCCAATTTTCACGTAAAATCCCTTAATCACCTTCAGAACAGTAGTGACGTATCTCAAAAAATCGTTTTTTTGGGAAAGCGAAAACAAAATTTTGAAACTGCAAACTTTCAACCATCAATCAATACCTAACAAAATTAATTTTTTTTTTATGAAAACCTATCAATTATTAAATAATTGATAGGTTTTCATAAAAAAAAAAATTAATTAACGATTTTAGTAGTCTTCAAGCGACTGCCGCCATACAAATCCATTGAAGTTCGTACACGAGTCGCGTCGCCGACAATGGATTTGTATGGCGGCAGTCGCTTGAAGACTAAAATCGTTGAGTATCTAAGATTTGAGTAGCCTTGTGTACGAAGGGGCTTAGGCTTCGAAGTACTCGTCCGCATCGCTGTCATCCGGATACGTGCCCCGAAGACTGGTAGCATTGCCCCGTTGAATGGCAATGTTAATTCTTTGGCCAAAGAACGACCCAGCCCTCTGGCCACGTGAAGTTTCGACCTGCTGGCGAGAAATTTCCCTAAAAAGGAGACGCGCACTCGGGTCCTATGACCCGAGTGTTTCGACCCCAAACGGCTCAAAGCTGTAGTTGCCCATAAGGTTACAGTATTTGCTATGCTTGAAGTCTCAGCATTTGCAGCAGCGGCGCCAGCACAGCCCGCCGTGCTAGGAACATGAGATGGCGCAAAGGTATTGTTGGTTAACCTTTTACCGCTTACGCCGGAATAATCCGACAAATATTTTCGTGTCCATTTCGCCGAGGTCGTATATTTACGACCAAATGCCACAGCCCGTTTAATCTGCTTTTAAGGAAGAATTAAGATACAAAGAGTGTTAGCATGTCCCAATGTAGATTTTACAATGTCATGTCGTTTTAACAAAAATAACAAAATTAAAACCTCAAACTAAAATTTAGCGTCGAAAAATTTATCCGCATCGCTGTCGACTGGCAATTTGCCCAAGAGACTGGCGGCATTGCCACGTTGTATGGCAATGCTTAGCCTTTGGCCAAGGTAAAAGCCAGCCCTTGGGTCACGGGAAGTGTGATTTGAATCTGCTTTTTTATTTAATTAGGCTGTATTCTATCAGGTATTTATTTTTCGATTCACTGTGCCAGACGCTGGGGGCACGACGACTGATATGAAGTCGGGCGGGTAATAAAAAGGTTAATCGCACCTCCAGAACTTACAGTAGTGACGCATCTCAAAAAAACATTTTTTTGAGAAAACGAAAACAATGCTTTGAAACTGCAAACTTTCAACTTTGAATTGATTTAATTAACAAAGTCATTCAAATACCTGTTCTCGTTTGTGATAACGCTAGTAGAAGTCCCAATAAACTAATTGCTAATCTTCTCAGTGTAGATAAAACGGGAGCCTCGTTTTCAGTTGCAACTGCTCCAAATCCGGTAGTATTCGTCTATTTTTGGTGCCCGCTCAATGAAAGCGCTGGCTGAAATAGAAAACTTCGTGACTTTTTTGCCATTTCGGTGAATCAGAACTTTGATACGAACGAAAATTGAAAAAAAAAAGATTCAATATTTTGTCATTTACCACACAATTAGAAGTTACAGTCGTGTTCCGTAGTTGTCCCACTTTCCATATGTATGACCAAAAGTAACCAAATCCATATCACAAACTACCCCTGTGCCAAATTCTATGACGATTGGTCGAGTGGATGTTATAATAAACTAGCTGCTGCCTGCGACTTCTTCCGCGCGAAATCCTATCCTAACAGTAAAGTATTTTTTTTTCTAAAATAAAAGTAGCCTAAGTTACTCCTTATTACATTAGCTATCTGCCAGTGAAAGTCCCGTCAAAATCGGTCCAGCCGTTTCAGAGATTAGCCGGAACAAACAGACAGACAGAAAAAATTTGTAAAAATGTTATTTTGGTATAAATGTATCGTGTATACATCCATATGCATTTAGTAAAAAGCGGTTATTTTAATATTACGAACAGTCATTCCAATTTTATTTATTTGTATAGATAAATACTTTTGTATCGTTGCGCATTGTATTTTTCTTATATAATGCATATGTAAGTAGGTCAGAATTCGACGTCCCAAAGACCGTGACCATGATGACCTTGGACGGATGCCATATCCCCAACACTTGGCTGTCGGGTTACCGAATTTAATTGATGAGTGTTGTTGAATAAAGTAGTTGAGTAAAGCAGTAGGGTACATATGACTTTTGCTAGCTATCCATGGGTGAAACCTTCACGAATTGTTGGTTTAGTCAATCAACTCAGATCGCAGTCTACTTCTGCAAATAGGCCTCTCACAGGCTGCGTCACAAGGCCCTGTCCACCTTCCGCAACCAATCTGTTCCAGGTTCCAGACATCTTAAGGTCTATCTAGCTGGAGGGCGTCCCACATTACGCTTACCGATACGCGATACTTGCTGGTTGTTTTTAATAAGCTCATCAAAGTATTAGAGGCTCTATATTACTAGCTGCGCCCGCGGTTTCACCCGCGTAAATGTCGATCCTGTGGGAATTAATCCCGGGTGTCAGCTACCTCTATACAAAATTTAATTAAAATTGGTCCAGCCGTTTGAGCGTGAAGAAGGAACAAACATATAAACACACACACACACCGTCACACACACTCACAAACTTTGGCCTTTATAATATTAGTGTGATGTGACGAGTTGGATATGCTTGTCACACGAGAGTACAAGATATAAATAAAAGAATAGCACATCTATGTTTCCAACCATAATGACTGTAAGTCATAGAAAGCAGTTGCCGTGGCCAAACTCGGCTAGATGGCATCATCATTATGTAATGAATAATTATAACTTTGATCGTACTGACCACAGGAAGGACAACTATCTAATTATTCATCTGGATCTTCGAGAGCTCGTCACCCGTCACCCTTGAAAAGTCTTTTGGCATAAATATGTTAATAGATACAACACAGATTCCCTAGAAGTCCACATAGAAGAAAGAAAATATATTTTCTTTGGGGAATATTCAAATGAGATGAGGGTGTCTTTAATGTGGATAATACGGATCCTATTGGCTATTGAATAGACAACAGCTGGAACAAATGGCTCTTCTTGTTTTATCTTGTAAACGGATAGGCATTAGAAACATTTTATACTTTAGGCAAATGGAGTATAACGTATCGATAAAGCAATCGTGGTGTTGCAAAGCGTTCTAAACGATTTTTATTTTTTTGTTAGTAAGATTCTTCGGTTTTCACATCCAATGAGTTGTTTGTTCAAGTACACTTATATGTTCTTTTGGTTTCCTCCTTAATGAAACTTGCCTGTAATCCTTTTTTGTACTTACAACTAAAACACTTATAGTACCTTCCTTTCAAAGTAATTCAAGGATACTGCGACTCTACGAGTAATTAATTAAAGTAAGGAATCAAGGCTATACAAAAAAGTCTAATTCGATTCTAGGCGTTCTCGTATTTCAGAGCTCTAACTGTAAAGAAAATCAGCATTATCTATTTTTCAATTTCCTCCCCATCTCAGAGAATCCCATTCATTTTCGGCTGAGTCGAAGGATCACATGAATCGGACCTTTTAGCCAATTGATTTGGAGCTCCTTGGTGTTGGAAAAGGTCACTCCACATCCCTCATTATCTTAAATAATTAAGTGCTTTCTGAATGACTGAAAATGCCTTATTTATGTGTTGCGTTTGCACCTTTCTGGCTTACAGTTGTAGTAACTCTTGGTGCTTGGTTTTTATTTTTAGGAGGTAAGTAATAGAATTGATTAGGAACGTGTACCATATATGCGTTTTTGGGTTAGAGAAAATTATTGCGAATGTACTTCGGACTTTTTATTGGTCTAGTAGAGTCATTCAGTTGATCCTAAATGCAGACAAGATTTATTTGCATTTACAGAAATAATAAACTAATGCTACTTGTGAGCGTAAAGGATGGATCAATGAAGCGTTTTCTAAAGATATGAGAGGTAATACAAAGTATAGATACGTATATAATCGTAATATAGTCACTTCATACATCCATACTAATCCATACCAATATTATAAATTCGAAAGTAACTCTGTCTATCTGTATGTTACCTTTTCAAGCCTAAAGTGCTGAACTGAGATAGTTTGAGTCCCAGGAAAGGACATAGGGTACTTTTTATCCCGATATTCCCACGGGATCGAGACTTATTCGAGTGAAACCGCGGGGCGCAGCTAGTATTCCATATAACTTCACTTACAACATAATAACTCATTATTTCCACCTCGCCAACCATTCCATCATCTATTATAGCAATCTGAGCAGCTGTCAGCTGTTTCATATCAAGTTACTAACTCCGCAAATACTTAGTCCCGTTGTTCACTGAAACAAATGGACAAAGTTTGTTGAAGCTCCATAATTTGGATAAATTGAGATGTGCTGCAGTTTGCCAGTTTAAATCAATATCATTGTAAATATATGTGCAAATCTTTGGGCGTGGGAGCTTTTCTTGATTAAGTGAAGGAGTCAATCAATCAATTAAGTCAATCTACCACAGTCCACTGCTGGACATTAGGCATCTCCCAAGCTGCGCCACAACACACGTCTTTCATCTTCCGCATCCAGTCCCTCCCACCTTTTTAAGATCGTCGGTCAATCTATGTAGCTGGGGGGTGTGTTTCATTTGATGAAGATTAATTTGAAAGTGAATCTAGAGGCATTTATTGAGTCATTTTCAAGGTGTTTTTATGAAAACCAATAGTTTGCAATCATGATATTTGTTCGGGATAAAAACGCGGGACAGTAACAAATTTCAGATTACAGCATTTTCTAATCTAGCTTCTATTTTTACGGCTATGTCGATTGATGCTATACCTACCATTTAAGACATTTTAATTTACTGTAGGTATGTACATTCTTCGCAATTTCCATATTTTTTATTTATTTTTCTTCGTGGTTCTGCGCCCTGGATAAAATTCTCATGAGAGTACTTGCTCCTACTGTTCGGAGATTATATTTATGCATGGAATGTATGTATGTTTTATATTTACATATAAATGCTGGAACTGTTCCTAAGCACCTAAGCCTGTCTTAAATTTTGAGATCTTCTCAAATGGGACCACTTTGTTATCTTGTATGTCCGCGGAATACGTGATCTAAATAATGCCATATCTTATATTTTGCTTACAGAATACTTATTTACATTGTATGTTGAGAACAGTGAGAATTTTATCAAAGAAGCTTGTGACAAAAGTTTTTTTTTTACAATTTGGACAGAGAGCAAGTCTGGGACAGTTCATTATGGAATTTAATTAAATGTTATAACTAAGTTTCTCGTTTTTGTAATCAACCGTTCATGAAAAAAAAGATACTTTTAACTTAAGTATTCCTTCATTCAAGTAATGTATAAAAAGTAAGGAAAGTTTTGAGTATGAATGTCGATGGCTATAAGAGTAGGGGAAGACCAAAGAAACGATGGATGGACTGTGCGAATGATGATATGTTAGAAATGGGGTGACTACCGAGATGACGACTGATAAAAAGACATTGCGCCGACCCCAAATAAATTGGGCTAGGGCAGAAGAATGATGATAATAGCACTGTCCATAAAGTGGGATCTTTTATGATACAGTTTGGGGTCTTCTTTGATCATAAGATTTCTGCGACCAAACTTTACGATTCCCAGTAAAATGAACACTCAAGAAGAGTGTGGGATTATGACATCTACAAATTTTTATAGGCTCCTATAGATTTTGCGCTAAATTCCATTTACGCTGCAGGGATAAACGCAAACCCCAAACCATTAAAAGCAGCGTAAACATCGCTTTAAACCGACTCCCTTCGCAATAAAAGTTAACCTACAATAAAGTTGGAGTAAAATCGACGCATTAATGTAAGCAGCCATGAAAGCGCTTCAAAGCGTAACCCGTATAAGAGCTTGCCTATCTAAGTAACGGATTTCCTGCAAAAAATACTAAAAGCTGAGACGCGTAACATGGCCGCCTAGGATAAAGATGCTGGCTTTTTATTGGAACGACTGTTTAGTAGGTTTTTTTACTGTTCTGTTTATATAAGTATAGGAAGTTGAAACAATATTGGGGATTTGTTGAAAGAGTTTTTGGTAACCTGTTGAAGCCTGCGGAAAGAAGACAAGAATTCGCAATTATGTATTTTTAAGCATTTTTGTTTTGGGAATCAACTTTTTATAGGGAATAAAATTTCTTCCGCATCGGTATCAGCAGAAAAAGTTCCCAAAAGGCTAGCAGTATTGCGACGTTAAATGGCGATGCTGATTCCTTGACCAAAAAATAGGCCAGCCCTCTGGTCACGTGAAGAGTCGACCAACCGCTTGGCGATATCTCGAAAAAACTAATTGAGCACTCGGACCCCATGAGCCTAGTGTTTCAATCCCAAACGACTCGAATATACAGGGTGAAATTGAACACATGCGACAAATCGAAATGGGAGATTATACTCATCATTATGAACAACTTTTACTATGGGACCAAACCTGAAATCGCAAAAAAAAAATCAGCTGTTCCCTACATTTTGGCGAGTTATGCGAACATAAATGTAGGGAACAGCTGATTTTTTTTTCGCGATTACAGGTTTGGTGCCATAGTAAAAGTTGTTCATAATGACGAGTACAATCTCCCATTTCGATTTGTCGCATGTGTTCAATTTCACCCTGTATAACTCCCAATAAGGTTGGAATATTTTCACCGTTTGAGGTTTGATAGGTTGGTTAATTACCTAGGTAAGAAGCCTCCTCGTGTAGCGCAGTTTATTCCGCCAGTTACTCAACTGAACCGAGCGCTCGGCGCGTCCTGGACAGTCACACCCAACACCTTATTTGACTGGCCAATTCTTCCCTTGCGATGGTAGGGCTAATGCTCGCCTGGTTTGCGACCACCCTCCCACCGGAGTCCAGCGTCAAGCAGCCTGCTGTGCTTCGTCGATGCGTGGGAGTTCCAGTGCCTCAGGCATTTTCTGGGCACGCTCGTTCCAGCATAGACCTCATCCATCGCTTTCCACCAGGCGTGATCGATTTCAAGAGAGGCCCATTCAGCAATAAAATAAATAAATAAAAAAAAATAAACTAGTCGATACGTTAGCATTTCTTTTTACCTATAACTATGAAATTACTATGGCTTTTTTTACTAAAATTGGTGATAGAAAACCTCTAGATATAGTAATAAGGAAATATCAGACGACCCGATATGGCTTGAAAAATATGAAAATTACTTTCATCAGGAGCGCAGATAATGAGTTGACGTGTTATGAAATCTATCATCGATTACGTAGTTACTCCCTTACCACACAATCAAAAGTTGAAACAATGTATAAAAATAACTTTAGCTCTATGTAAAGTAACATACTAGTGCACTAAAGCACTCAGCGTTGTTAAGTGATGGCCTGAAACACAGGTTTGAATAAACCTACATCAGGCAGGTCGCTATTGTATTCATTAGGCCTTTAACCAATACATGTAAGTTATACACTAGATTTATTTTAGGCATAGTTTAATTTATTTTCTTCATAATATTAATATGTAACTTTGTAATGATGTAACTTTTACTTATGTAATTTATATGTGAACTTATGAATAAAAAAAAATATTATTATACATATATTATTATAACTCGAATACATCTCCCAAGTTACCCGCGGTCAATTAAAACCGCCATGCCAATCTACTTTTTCTCAGATCATTTTACGTTTTAATTAAGGGCATCATTAGCCGTAACGGAGGCGAGCAATTACCGCCGTCGCTCGCAGCGATACCGTGATGCAGCCAGTGTGATGCAGACCTTTTATTTATCTAACTGAGACTTCTATAATAAAATGAATGAAAAATGACCTGAAAGAGGATATATGACTTAATGATGACTTATTTCTAGTGCTTTTAATAGTCTTTGCTTAAAAGTAATGTGACCAATGATTGAAATAAGATTTGCGTCTTTATAAACGATGTATGCATAAGCATAATCAGTTTATTGAAGTGAAACTTCTTTACGCACGCTTGACTTGGGGAGTAAGCTGGCGAACGCGTGACGTAAGCGCTACGAAAAGTGTGATCGGGCGAGGCGAACGGGAGTTGAGTGGGGGATATAAGCAAGAGAAAGCAGTGCGCGCGCACATTTTCTTTCTCTCTTCCTCTCATAGCCAAATACGTTTGAAGTTTCACTTCAGTCGTCTGGTCATAAGCACACTCGGTTTTTATACATATGTTAGTGGGACACAGACCTTCTTTCTGTAAAAGGAGATTGGGCGCCACCACGCGGGCCCAGTGCGGGTTGGTGGGTATCACATGCGTACGAATTTTTGTTTTACTTTATGTTATAAACTACTAGCTGACCCGGCGAACTTCGTACCGCCTCAGAATCAATAAATGTTGAAATGAAATTATCTAAGTTTTTTTTTTATGTGAATTTTCCCAGTTTTAATAGTTAAATTCTGCTATTCGGGGTGGAGAAAAATCTAACTTATCAAAGAAAAATCGGTCCAGCGAGTCCACCCGTTCTTGAGTTCTAAATGGTGTAACCAAAGACATTAAAATTATATGTACAATAACAGTCAGAAGTCGACTAGCAATCTCACAAAACTATGGCATAGGAATATTAGTTGTACTTATGACCTTCTTCTATAAGAACGTTTGACCACACTACAGATTGGCCACTTGTTGGCCGCTTATGATTGTTATTACAAATTTCAATAAGTTAAGTGAGCGTTACGGTGGCCAAAGTGGTTAGCACTGTGCCACTGTGCAAATCCTACAATGATGTATCTTCATGCAGAAACTACTGTTTCAAACCATTTACCTTCTCACTCAACTGAAGGCAAGCAAGTTTGTAGAATAACGGTCTGTTCTTTTAAGGAGATGGTTATGTCTGGCCTATTGGAGATACTCATTACCAAACGGACACGTGTTTACTGCTTGTTTTGGTACAGAAGTAATTTTTGCGAATGCTGTCATAACACTAAACTTTTATTTTACGAAGGTCTAGGTTTTGAGTAGGGAGACTGTCTGAAATTCACATTAACCAGTGAAGCGCACAACTATAGGCTTAACCACGAACCTATTTTTAACCGACTTCATAAAAGGAGGTTCTGTGTTCGACCCGTATGTATGTATGTTTGTATGTCCGCGATTTTCTCAAAAACTAATGAACCGATTTTGATAATTCTTTCATTAATGTGATCTACATACTTTCAGGAAGATTTTATGATTCTTCTAGTCGGTGTTTTCAATTCTTCAATGCACTAGTGTTAATTGAGTTTGTGTGGGGTAGGTACAACTAAAAAGAGAAAAATATGTTTTTTTGCAAAAAAAAACCGACTTAAAAAAAAAACACTACAAAGTGATAAATAACTTTAATTTCGAAAGTCGGTGTCAATAAACGAAAATCAAGTTATTTATCACTTTGTAGTGTTTTTTTTTAAATCGGTTGTTTTTTCTTGTAAAATGTTATTCAGCTGCATCAGGTTAGACTGGAAGCCGACCCCAACATAGTTGGAAAAAGACTAGACAGATGATGATCTATCCGACTTTCGTTGCTGACCGTACAATACTCAACAAAATTAAGGAAAATTGTGTTCCCTCTCAAATTGAGCTTAAATAATCGGATTTCCGTGCTGTCATTTTCTGTTCTGCATCACTACATAGCTGCGGTCGACGGTTCCATTCTGTAAATGGACCGCCTTTCACATTGTGTGCCTCCATTCGACATTGTACAATTTATTTCCGTCGTTTTACTCAATTTAGAACGTATAGTTTACGTTTCCTCACTCATTGGTTTTGTTGTTGAATTTAATATTCATCATCATCATTTCAGCCGAAAGACGTCCACTGCTGGACATAGGCTTCCCCCAAGCACCTCCACTTCGACCGGTTCTGTGCTTTTCGCGTCCAACGGGTTCCTGTGGTCTTCACAAGTTCGTCGTTCCACCTTAGCGTTATTTATAACAGAGATGCACTTTTAATCAACTAGAATAAGCTTGTAAACAAATATGATTCTTATTCAAGCATCTGAATCAACTTTGCAGACTTTTCAGACTTATCAGATTGGAATTCAATAAATCAATTTCAAGTTCGGAATCTTTTAGGGTTCCGTAGGGAAAGGGCGCCAACGGGACCCTATTACTAAGGCTCCGCTGTCCGTACGTCCGTCCGTCTATCACAGGGCTGTATCTTTTGTACCGTAATAGGTAGACAATAACAAACAATAGGTTTTAATTTTGTTATTTTTGTTAATTAAAATCGATTTTGGAGAAGAAAAGGTAACAAACAATAAACATAAAATAATGTTAAAAATTTAAGGGGATAAGTATTTTCTTTTTACAAGAAATGTGTTTTTTGGAGCTCCCTTCGGCACGGAACCCTTCGAGTGAGAACCCGACTCGCACTTGTTTTAAATTCGTTTTTATTTGTAGGTACTCATTGAATCTGATTGAGTATTTTATAATAAAGAGTAATGACTTATATTTTATGCGGGGAACAAAAAACAAAAAAAGTTTATTTGTCACTAGAAGTGATTACATTAAGATTTGAGTCAGTCACAATCTTACAATATAAATGTACCTATAACAAAGAATTGATTATAACTCCCAAACTAGGCCTCTATTTTGGAGGCAAAATTGAAGAAAGAAGAAAATATAAATAACTAGCAGCGCCCCGCGGTTTCACCCGCATAAGTGTCGATCCCGTGGGAATATCGGGATAAAAACTATCATATATCCTTTCCCGGGACTCAAACTATCTCTACTTATACCAAATTTCATCAAAATTGGTCCAGCCGTTCGAGCGTGAAGAAGTAACAAACATATAAACACACACACACACACACACACACTCACAAACTTTCGCCTTTATAATATTAGGTGTGATAGTGTGATAAGTATGGATGTAAAAAATATTACGTAAGTAGGTACACAACGACAAGCGTTTAAACGTGGCATAAAAAAGGTTTCGCAAAAGACTTGTTTTTCATCTAAATTATAAAACTATTTCAAAAACATTCCACAAAGGAACCTTTTATTAAAAAAAAAGCCTCAAGCACGACTACGCACGCAGGTGAAAATTAAACTCAACTTCGTACAAACTCACTTAGAGACCATAAAACATTTTGAGGCGCAGTTTAAACATACTAAAACTATTTTTAGACGCTAAGCGCTTACAACAAACCCTTTTATAAAAATACTAAAACAACACCGAAGGCCGGTGTAAATACCAAAAGGTTATGTTCCCACACCATGAATGATGTTATAGCGTTTTCCACAAAGTTAAGGACTGTTTGAACTGAGGCGTTTCTCGAAGGAGCCGTGCTAGCCCCGTGGTAATGGCCGCGACTTAAGAGTTGTAGGTTGTGGGTTCGGACCCAATCAGGCACTTTAATTTGTGTAAATTATTTCATCACCTCTGCTCTCAAAACGGTGAAAGAAACGTTGTGAGGAAAACGATTTTTCTATTTTTTTTTTGTCATGTAAATTATTGTTTTTCTTTTCGTTTTTTTTTTTTATTAAGTTTGTGATGCTGTTGGTTTACGCTGGAAGAACTGTTTGTTTAATGAAATGTAAAACATATTGATGATAGATATATTAATGGAGATTAATTATTATTCTGTACTTTTGAAAAACTGATTTCATGCAGTAGAAACGATAAAAACTTCAAAATATAAAAAAAAAACCGACCAATCAATTGTGAAACCTGAAAACATTGTAGCTTGCGAAAAAATCAATTAATTGATTTTTTTTTTTTAAATAGATTTTTTCACCCGTAGAAGGAACCCTTTGATCATGGCTCTTTTATTCAATGTAGTTTAATTATAATTAATAAAAAACTAACTAATATAATGTATAGACATTATATTATATAAAAACCATAGGGTTTTTATACGATCAAATGAGCAAGTCGTGCACTTTTGGATTTTTTGAAGTTTCTTTTATAATGTTTTATTTTATTTTAATTTTATTTTGCATAATAATGTTGGCGTTCGTGTTCGAGTTAAGTCAAGTGAAAAGTTGTGAAAAGATTATCTCTACTTACATGGCTTCCGTCTTCAATTAAGGATTAGTGTATTAGCTTACTAGGTAATTGACCACTTACAGAACAGGAACACAAGTATTATACAGGGTGTCCCTAGAAGGAAGGATCAAATCGAATAGCGCCGTGGGCAAGGTCATTTCCAAACTTTTTAACCCTGAGAATGTCAGTGAATTTTTTTACGGTTCAAAAGTTATGACAGATTTTAATTTTTTTTCAATCACTTCGCTTAGAGTTCAAAGAAATTAATCATAAAAAAAATACTATCAGGGCTATCTAAAAAAAAAATTATTAGCCCTGATATTTTTCACGAATTCGATCTTTCTTCTCTTTTTTTTAGTATTTTTTTTTAGTTTTTTTTTTCAGTATTTTTTTTTTCTAAAGCGTTTGGAAATGACCTTGCCCACGTCCCTATTCGATTTGATCCATACTTCCAGGAACACCCTGTATACTTTATTGTGTATAATTTGTAAGTTTAAGATTTTATTTTAAGTATGTATTTCGAACTTTGAGAACAAAAAAAAAATAACTTGGCAATTTTTCTCAACATCTTCTCTCAAAATTAATGACGCAACTTTGCTAATTAAGACGTAATCTAAATTATTAAATTACTAACTAATTAAAATTTGATCGCATCTTGTTTATGAGAAAATGTAATTTAAAAATCTTCATTTGGTAAGTATTTCACATTTTCCGGATATGTTAGGTAAGTATGATGCTTTCCGGTTCATGATTTTAATATTTCGGTTGAAAAATTACATTACTTTGTCGTAGGTATAGATAGATACACAAATCGTCTTGAATACGTAGACAAGAAGCGGCAAAATCCATACTAATATTATAAATGCGAAAGTGTGTCTGTCTGTTAACTCTTCACGCTTAAATCGCTGAACAGATTTAGATGAAATTTGGTATAGAGATAGTTTGAGTCCCGGGAAAGGACATAGAATAGTTTTTATTCCGATAGTTCCACAGGCTCGAAACTTATGCGGGTGAAACCGCGGGGCGCTGCTAGTAAAAAATACGCAAAAGTCACCCAAAGCCTTCATATACCTATCCATACAAAGATGCTGATCAGCTCTTCTGTACACGGTATGACCGGAGGGGCAATTGCGTAACACTTTATCAATCGGAATCGGTTTCATTTTGACAGTTCAACAACATTCATTGCGTTGTTTACGCGTTGAGCAGACAAATTTTTCGAACTTATGAAGCAATGGATTAGCATTGGCTTCGAAATGATTCTGATTCCGATTGATAGTGTGTTACGCAATTGGGGTGCGGGTTTTCAAGACCAAATTTAGTTTTGATAGTCATCAGAGGGCTCACGAAAGGAATGAAAATTAGTCCGTTTATGCTCACTAGTTCCTTCGCGTAGTTTCCTAGGTCGCTGTTGCCGGAGACGGTGAAGAGGACTATTTATTATATACAGGGTGACTTGTATTTCGACGTATTACTTCCAGAACGTGGTAAAATTACCCCTTTGCAACATTAAAGCACCCCATATATCGGTAAAAATCGATGGGATTCGAAATAGCCAGCATTTGTGAGTTTCCGAAAATTTCGATATGAAATATCATTTTTCTTAACGTTTCCAAGTTGAATGGCCATCAATGCTATTTATTTGGCCGCCATTACTGCAACAGTGCTTTTGACGCAACTTTTTCTAAAATATATGAAATAGCTACCGATTTTCAAAAGTCATCTACATACATGAACTTGAAGACAGTTTACCTTAATTTTTTTGTAGATTTTGACAAATAAGCATTCATTTTTCAAGTCTGCAATGTATAAAACTTAAACATGCTCAATTTTTTTTACTGTTTAAGTGAAAAAATCAAAAACCCCGTTACTATAATCTTTGACGACGGATTGTGTCTCTGACAATTTTTACGACATCCAGTAGTAATGATCTAACCCACCAATCACTTTACTCAGCCTTTCGCAATTCACAGCTGGACCTGGATCTCTCCAGAGTACTCGTACCTTGCATGACACAAAATGATGTGCTTATGAACCTGGTTGTTGATGGTTGGTTAAAAACACGAGCGTGTATAATATTCAAATGTAAAAATGTACGTGTCCAGTTTTATTTCTGCTGAAAAACGTTGAAAGCTTCAATTTGTCTGCGGTGTGTTGACCGCCCGTTGTTTCAATTGTCGCGATAAATTACTCTGGTTCCAGTAACTGTAACCATGTGTGAATTTATTTGGTTTTATTTTCGTTTACGAAAAAACCCTTTGATCCGTTTACATAGAGAAACGTTAACTGATTTTATCGATACTATAAACGTTTAACGAGTACGTAGTAGTAACTACGTAATATTGCAACTGTGAGCTCTAATACTTGTTTTTAACCGACTAAAAATAAGGAGGAGGTTTTCAATTCGGTTGTATTTTTTTTTTATGATTGTTACCTCATTACGCCGTCATTTATAAACCGATTTGGAAAATTCTTTTTTTATTTAAAAGGATATACTTTCAGATTGGTCCCATTTTTGTCAAAATCCAGTTCTGATGATAGGATCCATGAGGAATTGAGGGAACTCCTCAAATATTTTAGGCATACATATAGCAATTTTGGTATTTTCATCAAAAAGTCAAGCATTTGCATTCAGAAAGTATGATTTGGTGAAATGGAACTGATGAAGGAGACCACAGATAGCCACAGGAACTCTTTAAGGATAATAAATATTTCACGGGTGGCGATAAGATATCTGGATTAAGATAGTTCAGCGACCGAATTTGTGTGGGGTAGGTACCACCACTCAAAAGTGAAATATAAAAACTTTTTGACAAAAAAAAAAACAACCGACTTGTAAAAAAAACACTACAAAGTGAAAAATAACTTTGATTTCGGAAGTCGGTGGCAAAAAACGTAAATACAAAACCAAAAACACTGACTTCCGAAATGAAAGTTATTTTTCACTTTGTAGTGTTTTTTTTTTCAAGTCGGTTGTTTTTTTTTGTCAAAAAGTTTTGTAAATATAATGACCAGCCGATCGATTCTGTAAAAGTCTCAGCGTGAAAGCTGAGACGAAGTGAGCTGTCATTCCACCTGTTTTTTTTTTTTTATTTGAACTGGATTTGCTCTCAGAGGTGACAGAGACAAAGTCGACCATGGAGAGAGCTTACCCAGAAGAAGCCTGTTCACTCTCACTTTGAAGAGATTATACCTCATCAACCTCATCTGCCTAGCCTTTTTCCAACTATGTTGTGGTCGGCTTCCAGTCTATTCGGATGCAGCTGAATACTAGTATTTTACATGCAACGACTGCCTATCTGACCTCCAGAACCCTGTTACTGGGTAATACGATACCCCTTGGCAGTGGCGTGCATTGCATATATGTATATAAGCAGTGCCTACCTCGATATATCAATATAAGCCTGTCAATTACATTTTAGTGTGTGTGCTCCACAATTAAGAAACTCAATAAATTATCATACCTACAAAAAACAAAATCAAAATTCATAAAAACACGCGCGGCAGTAGGCAGTCGCCAGATGGCCTACTCGGCTCCCGTACTATTCGCATATTGTCATTGGTCTTTACTCGTTCAAGTTAATACGACAAAATTAAAAATACGTACGTCTCACCCGTAATACTATGACGTTCGACCTTCGCGCAATTTATCACCCTTAAGTAGGCATGCCTACTCAAATAACCATACTTTTGACCTGACTTTTTTTTTTCTGATTAGTGACCGCGTTTGCCTAGACTAGACCCGGCCTAGTGCCTACCTATTCTGAAAACCAATGCACGCCACTGCCCCTTGGTGAGACTAGTTATCAGACTTTCGGACTTCTGACTACCCGTAACGACTGTCAAAGAACCACGAATGACAGCCGGGCCCAACCACTTAAAGTACTTTCCGAAGTACGGCACGGAGGGGTCTTGGTATGTAAAGATGGTCACCTATTCACAGACCAACCGCGGCAAGCGTAGCTTAACCTGATCTATCGAGCTGTGTGTCTGTTATTATTTTGCCACGGGCCTCCCTCAAAGTTTTTGAATGATATGTATGTAAATTCATATTACATCGTGCCTGTTCCAGCGTCCATTTGCGACCACCTACAAAAAATCTTAGACATTACCACAAATAGAATGATTAAATACATTTTCCTAAAGCCGTAATTATGTTTCCTGTTTCCTTCAGTATATCATTAACAGGTAGCAAAGGTAGAGGGAATACTCGGATGTATCACTAATTCTCCGTATAATTTTATATATTGTCCGTATATATTGTACCCGATGTTAGGCCACGGCCACGAAGTCAGCGATTGCGGGGCGGCAGCGGCGCGGGGAGCGGCGCGGCAACGCAGACCCGGTCCCGAAGCCAGCGGGCAGATCGCACGGCGCTAGATTGATATAAGAAATTAATGTCTTTGTTCGTAAACTAAAGCAAAGACAACATCTTTTTGATACAACATTTTGTAACGTCGATCGGAAAAAAGCATAAAATAAAATGCAAAACACTGAAGTCCAGCGTTTCAAAATTTGCCAAAGATGTAAACAACAATGGCCGTTCGAAATTGTCTATGGTTAAGTGATGCCGCAGTATGACTTTTAAGTTTTGGTACTATCGATGTTACGATGTTTCGAGTAGATTTTTTGGGGTTGTTAAATGGAATAACCAACTAGGTACCTCCCCAGCAAAAGACCTGCACGTTCAAATTTGACACAGCTATTTTTATTTGTGCTTAAATATGGTATTTCGAAACGTATCGATATACAAGAACATATTTAAGTAATGTTCGATTTAAGATCGCTTAAAGTGGATGTAATTGGAGTTTCAATTCTCAAAAACAGTTTTCTTTTTGATATTCGGTATTGAATGGGGACGTTGGGCAATACGTTGGTTCGAATCCACGTCAAGCAATGCCCTTTTTGAAAATATTGGTTGTTGTAACAAATTCAATGTTATAGCAGTATAATATTTAAAAACTTGAGGAGTCCCATATTACCTATAAACCTAAGACCTACGACATTATTTAATAAGTAAAATAACATAACACTCTTCCTGGCGCAGTCGGGTAAAAAGACCGCAACTCTATCAAGAAGAACGCGGCCTAGCTCCAACAGCATCTTGAAAATCCTAGCCGAGGCCCAATAAAATTCTTGTCAGCTTAATGAATATAAATACATTAGACGTTTTTTTTTTTTCAATAACGGTGTATTAAATACTCCTTGTAGAAGTAATCGATATGTTTTATGTCAATCACTTGCATTTCAATGACAAGATAAATTTAGACGAGATAAAAAAGGATGTCAGACGTTTGACATTTGCAAAAACCCTAAATCAATCCCAGTTTTCGCATTTATTGTTAAATATAATATTATAAATAATATTTCAAAGTTTAAAAACACTCACAGGATGTAAAAGTGAGTGTGATAATACGTGTATCCTACTTAGTGCGAATTTAATCAGTGACACGCAGATACCGCATTATATTCCCAGGCAAGTTCAATGTTATCGCTTTTGGCAAGTCTATTAATCTATTAATTTATGGTCTAGGTCTATTAATCTATGGTCTAGAAGTCTTTGTTTACGTCAATGCAGACGCGCGGGCACCGCCAGTCTGACGCAACTGTCTAATAAAATAAGAAACTATGAAACGTGTACTAAACCTCAGTTATTCTGAGTACTAAACACAATGGCGGCAATCGCTGTCTCGCTTTAACATGTCTAGTCTGTGCATAGTCTGTGTCATTTTTCTATTTTGGTATTCAGTTTTAGCACAAGTTTCATACAAGCGACGTTTTTCATCTTTTCTATTGGACTTCCGTCTCTTCTTACATATAATGAACATTACTTACTCTATGGGCACCGCTAAACTGGTGCGCATCGCTCGTACGCCACTGCCCGTGCCGCTTCCTTCGAGGCCAGTTCCATTTAAATCTATGCATTGAAACGTGCCGCTAACCGCGCCGCCCGCCGCCGCGCCGCGCCCGCTGACTTCGTGTCCGTAGCCTTAGGCGGATCTAGACGGAGTCAGCCAACGGTAAATATTTGATGCAAACCGTTCCTTTTGGTGAAAAGGCTCTGGTTTTAGTGTTAGCGGATCGTTGTTTATTTTTTGGGCAAATCTTTCTACGTTTTTTTGATCATCGTTTTCTAAGGAATTTTAGACATTGTCAAATAATTTATTTCACATGTGCAAAGAATACTTACTTTTAAAAGTTATGAATTAAAAGAGTTTTAAGATAATTCTTCAATCCAAATTGTTCTAAGTTCCTTTGGAAAAATGAGAAAGAAAGAGATGGTTGGTTCATCTTTCCATAATCATTTTAAAATATTTTTGGATACAGTTCAGAGCTTGGGTCACGAGTTCAACGAGTTCCTTTATTGTTCGAAAAAGGAACAAACATACATAGGCTGATAAACACATAGCCCTCCTTTTCGTCGCGCAGTCGGATACAAATAGGCTGTAGTAAAAGTTACCATGACTAAAAAATTTTTTTTCACTTCTCATGCTCTAAAAGTTCGTCTTTATGTTGTGCTTAGGCGACATAAAATCGCTTTTTATGTTCTAGTGCATAAAGTAAATTTTTTTTTTGAGACTAAGGTAATCAGGCCCAACAGCCACACGCACAATAAAACTTCGCAGATTAAAGTCGTGATTTATTTCATTTTCTTTAATTTATACCACTTCCGTGTTTTCTATCGTTAATTTAATTAAATCAGGTAAAATAGTTGTCATTTATTATTTAAAAACGCAAAGAAACGTTTTTATGACTTGGCAGTATGAAGTACCCAAGTCGAATGACAAATGTTAAAATAAAAAAAAAAAACTTTTAAAAAGTTTCGTGGCGGTATTATCTGTGATGGCGGGAATTAGCTATGCTTTGCAAAATTTTTGATTAATTATGTACTGTATACTTTATGCCTGTTTCATTATTTTTTCTCGCAATCGAAGTGAAAACTTAACTATCCACCCTCGCCTGCGGCTCGCATGGATATAAACGTCTCGGGATAAAATAGCTTCTTTTATGCCTTAGTTGTACAATCTACTATTATTAGTACAAAAGCGAGTTTGAAAATTCTGTTTCATATAGCTGCTAGTTTTTACTTCAAAAACTCAAGCCGTGACTACACACGACATGCTGGTCATCAAATCACATGCTCCGAAAAACCACACTGATTTTTTTTATTTAGACTACCCTTCTGCCTGCGGCTCCGCGCGCGTGGATGTCGGAAATGATCAAAGTCAAAGCATTTATATCAAATAGGGACATAAAAGGCACTTTTGAATGTCAAAAATTACATTAAAATAGAATTGATAATATAATAATAATATAATATTCCACAACTATCACACAACGCCATCTAGTCCCAAGCTAAGCAGAGCTTGTGTTATGGGTACTAGACAACTGATAAACATACTTATATATTTCTAAATACATACATATTATAGATAAATTACACCTAGACACAGAACAAATGATCGTGCTCATCACACAAACATTTGTCCTGGGTGGAAATCGAACCCACGACCTCCGGCATAGCAGTCAGGGTCACTAACCACTAGACCATCAGGCCTGTCCCATGATCCCATGCGATTGATCCCATGCGAACGTGCTATCAGGACAAAAAGTAGCCTACATGTTAATCTATAACATCGGTTATCCACCAATGAAAGACCCACCTTGAAAGAAATAAAAAAATATTATAAGGAGATACCGTTTGTGTTTTTCAAATGCATTTAGTAAAAGCTGTTATTTTTATATTAAAAACAGACACTTCAATTTTATTTATATAAATATATATTTGTGTATTTAATTAGAAATGTAGTATGAACATTAAGTTGGTAAATCTGTTTTATCTGGTTTGTGAAAAAGATTAAGGGCCAAAGCACACACGCTACTTTCTGCATCGGCGATCGGCGATTTTGCGGCTGTATCGATGCTGCATCGCGTTTTGGCGACTTTCTGCGTTTGGACGCGGTATCGGAATCGCGCGTTTTAGCGACTGCTCCGATGCTGCATCGCGTTTTGGCGACTCTCTGCGTTCGGACGTGGTATCGGAATCGCGCGTTTTAGCGACTGCTTCGATCCTGGCGCAAATGCCAAATCGCGGCGACCGGCATCCGAATGTGTGCGGAGTGTAGCGTTCAGCCGCTGTATCGAGCTTCCCAAAAGCGACTGAATCACCGCGTTTGGCGTTTTTAAGTGTGCGGTGTGGAATGCTTGGTCGCTGCATTTAGCTTCTAAAAAGCAGCTGAATCGCCGATCGCCGATGCAAAAATTAGCGTGTGTGCTTTGGCCCTAAATTAAAAGTTAGTGGAAATAGTTCATTACCTGAATTCAAAAAGCCAGAGTTTGTTCGGAACTGCTGAAGGCGCTTTTCAAATCAAATATATAGCGCTGGAAATGTTTCGAAGTTATCTCGTTGAGTCAAGAATTTTTTTTTAAATCTTATCGTAATGTGCACTGCTATAGGAAGGAATAAATTGTCTGCAGAGGAAAGCAGCCTTTTTCAGTTGAACTATTTATATTTTTTTAAAAGGTGAGTTTGAAAGGATTTTTATTTTTTTATAATACGCAGTGATGTCCCGAAACCAAGGCAGGTGCTAAAGTAAAGTAAAGTTTGTGTTAATATTTTCATCACCACTGCTTTTAAAACGGTGAAAGAAAACATTGTGAGGAAACCGGCATGTCCTAGAACCAAAAAATTTAAAACATATGGCTTTACCACCCGCACTGGGCCCGCGTGGTAGATTACAGCCCACTCCCTTTCGAATACAGGAGGCTTATGTCCCAGCAGTGGGAACATTGTTGGCTGATTGTGATGTCTCACTGTGGGGAAAATGCCTGGCCTGCTACATGACAGGTTTTTAATAATAATCACAATATCACGCCTCCGCCCTAAGAATGCAAACAAAAAGGATCGATTCTAGTGCTTACTTAATTTTTATCACATTAAGTTACAGTTTATAGCCAGCACTTTATTTGTGGGCATAGGTATCTTCCAATAGGCAAGTTAAATAATGTAGGTTATCGAAAAATAATCAATAACCACAAGCGTCAAGTGTACACCAAGTGTACATAAGAGAAAGTACTCGAAGCGTTAACGCAACGGTACACCAAGTGTACAATGACTTCGCTGCGTCCATTCAACTACTCCGACGCGTGGAGTGTTTCGACAGGTAGGCGAGAGAGTGTGTGAGAGGATAACAAACGTTGATTAACGCGATCACATTTTTCAGGAATAACAAATTTTATTTTATGAGAATCCAAACCACGATGGCCTATGTTAATCAAATTTCTATCCTTAAAGACCTTTAAATACTTGCACAAAGCGACGTCTTATCAGTACGCTCGCCACCCGAATTTGAGGAGCTCCCCAATCGAAACAATTCACCAAGAACGTCAGGAATTTCGCAATATAACATTCACAATAAATTTTCCATTAGCGAAGCCGTCTATCCGACAGAGTACGCATGCTAATATACCTATATAAGAACCACCAGATGTAAGGAATTGTTCCTTCAGTTAATTTTAATAATAATGGTGTATTACAAGTATTATTAATGCGTGTAGGGTAATAAACGGATGATGAAGTGTTCCTAATAAAGAGAACATTAAGTATGGATGGGAATTTTCTCTTGTGCCTTTTTTATTATCCAGGGTTGTGTCGAGTGATGTCAATCTTTAATGGGGTGTAAGAATCAGGACAAGTAACAGAAGGTTACTGAAATAAATGCTTTGAGTTTTTGTAAAAAACCCCACATTTGACGAGTGATTTGGCTCGTGGCTAAGTAATAACAGCCACACGGGTCAATCGATTAGGTTAAGCTGCGCTTGCCGCGGTTGGTCCGTGGATGGGTGACCATCTTTACATACCGAGACCCCTGCGTGCCTCGGAAAGCATGTTAAGACGTTGGTCTCGGCTGTCATTCGTGGATCTATGACAGTCGTTAAGGGTCGTCAGAAGCCCGAAAGTCTGACAACCAGTCTTACCAAAGGGGTATCATATTACCCAATAACTGGGTTGTAGAGGTCGGAGGAGGAGTTGCTCCATGTAAAAAAGTCATATTCAGCTGCATTCGGTTGGACTGGAGGCCGACCCCAAAATAGTCGGGAAAAGGCTAGGCAGATGATTAAGATCCTGGGCTGCTAAATGACTTAAAAAGACAACATTGCGAAAAACCCCTGATTTTAGGATTTGTCTGTTCAAGGTACCTACTTAACCCTAAAAATGACACCATTAGTCGGTCAAGCGGCGCGGTTCGCCGATCGGCGACGAAACAATAGAAAATCAATTGTGTCCATGTTTTACGACATCGGCTCATGGCTGGTTTGGTTATAAAATGTAGTCCGGATATACACCAAGGGTGTACCGACAAACTGTTAAATCAAAGTTTCAGAGAAGTTTTCACAGTCCATTGTGTTTCTTATGACCTCATAAAAGTATTTGATCAAACCGATGGCAGTAATATTCAGTGATATGTAAAGAGAGTGAAGAAACTTAAGATGCGATGACCTACTAGGGTTTTATGGTAAAATGTTTATAGACAAATCAATAAAAAAACAACCGGTTTCCTAAAAATACACTACAAACTAAGTGAAAAAAAAAATTAATTTCGGAAGTCGGTGTCGTGGGTTCGCATTTTCGTTGTTTGCCACCGACGCGCGAAATTAAGTTATTTTTATTCACTTTGTAGTGTCTTTTTTGGAATTCGGTTGTTTTATCACCGCTCACATACCTAAGGCGCGGCCAACCAGTTCCTCGCGGACTATAGTTACCCATTCCGAAGCGTGGTAGTTTTTTATAGAGAAGAACCGACAAGAATCTCTGTGGACACTCTTTTAAATCCAAAAGAAGTAGGTTTTTACCCTGCAATTAGATAGTTTACAAATTCATCGACAAAATAATTTATTCATACAATTCCAATCAGATTGTTCACGCATATTAAACACGGCCAAACGAACCAATATTTGACCCCTAAACTTCCGAAATCTACCCACAACAGAGGTTAGTCTGCATTTGAGGAATCATATTTCTGGTCACGTTTCGACTTCGAAAAAAACATGTAAGCAATAATGAAGGGCGTGGCTGTGTCAGGAAAGTCATTAGGACGAAGTCGTATTAGAGAAAATGGGACAGAAATGGGTTCTATTAATTTTATTATGATGCTATTATTCGTCTCGTCTTTGCAAGTAACATTGTTAGCGCTTCGTCTCTCGTCTAGTCGGTTTCCTTGCAAAAAGGATGAGGATCTTCGAGCAGGTGTCTGCTTTTGTGTGCGATAATAGTATGTTAAATGAAGACTGTGGTTTAATTAAGATAATGGTGGGGCTTGTGTTTAGAATTATGCATGCCTTGGTAAATTTTGGTTAGATTTCTTTGGTATTGTTCGTCGAATCGTTGAGCTCCTTAAGTTCTGAGTACAGCTGCACGATTACTGACAAATGCGTGCACTAATTGGACAGATTCACACAATCTGTGTGGTTCTTTCCTTAAAAGACGATTAAAGACATCAATCAACATAGTCTTCACATGATCTGACCAAGATTATGTTTGGACTTTAAAAGAAACTGTGACCTCTGAGTTTGTTTCGGATTTTCTTCTCATAGTATTCAGATAGGAAACGCCGACCTCATCTAGTTTTAAAAATATGATTGACGTGTACAAACCTTTTTACAGAAATAAAATCATTTATCTTTTACGGATGATTTAATATTTATAGATGGGCTTCTTTGTATATAATAGACATAGACAGTCATCACTCTTTCTCCACATCTGTAAAACGTCAACCTTAAAAACTATATTGTTAGCATGCGTCTATAGTAAAAGTGCGCAGTACTGCAAACCACCCTATTTCAAGTTAAACAAATATCAACTTTATTTCAATGACAATTAAGTTGATTTCAGAGTGACTAGCACTATTGAAAAAGTAATAAAAATGTGTGAAGTTGTAGCGTAAACTGAACTCTGATTGTGTAGGCATTAAAGTTATTTTTCCATTAATTCATATTTGTTTACATTTTTGGCATATAAATCGCGAATGTGGATTAGACGTATTTAGACTTTTTGGATCGCGGACCGTAGTCCGTGGCCCAAAAAAGCCTCCTTTGTACTTATTATAATAACGTAAAAAGCTGTTGGTTCAACAATGAAAATGAATTTTAACCGTGTTTAAAAATACTGAAGTAGGTAGGACACTTTCCGTTTAGCATAAAATTTTTCTTGAAACGAGTATTTTATTTCGTTTATTTATTTTCATTATTATTAAATACATTTTTAAATTTCTTTATAATAAGCATTAAAAAAATTTTTAAAACTATAAAAAAATGGTAGAGTTTTATGAGACGAAATAACGTATTAATGTCTGCTAGTAAAAGTTAACTATGAGAAAAACGAAGTAAAGCGTAACCCGGAACAGCTTCCAATCGTGCACATAGAATTTATTACTGAACGGTTCACGATGTGGTGGGCACAAATGTTTATGGCTTTTCCTCCAGTAATAATTTAAGATCTTCAGGAAGTGGTACGGTTGCCCGGTAAACCATGAAGTGAATACGTGTAGAATCATTGTTTTAATAAGCTAAATGGTATCATAAACCAGCACTCAGGCTGTCTCGCATAGGGTCTTATCATTATGCTGAGCGATGGCCGTTTTGCGTGGGCCTGACGCATGTTTTCCCCCAACTTGCTCTTTTTGTGTTTGCGTTCTTTTTATGCGTCATGTTTACCGCAAATAAACGTATTTTCTTTCTTTCTTTGTATTTATAAAAATATTTTTCTTTTATATTAAGTATACTTTTTACTTTATATTTATAGTGTTGGAACATTGCTAAATGCATGTAGCTACCTGGAATTTAAGAAGAAACCTTTAATCCACCACGACTGCAGACCAATTCTCATGCACACTGGTTCTTCCAACTCACATTAGACATTGGCAGAATTGTCGACATCAGCTTTGCTTGCCATTTATTAAAAAAAGAATAGACTACAGACCAAAAATGTGTCTCCTACGACACAGCTATTATAGAGTGCGTTTCAACAAACACTTCCTTTGCCGTTATGTTGGTAGCAATGTATACCACTTCTTATTCTTCACCACTTCTTAATGTTTTGGGCATGATTCTAACACGGAAACCTTATAAATCTTTAAAAACATCCGCAGAATCGTCTTCCCATATAGTATCTTGACAGACATGGGCATAAAACGCATATATTATGTACTCCTAGCGGAGGACAGGGGAGCCAACATTACAACATAGGAACTATTTGTTGAAACGCACTATAGTAATACAGTTAAGCACTTCAATGGAAACTATTTAGCTCTCTGCTAAATTAAAATTCAATACAATCTCATCCCACATTCACAAAATCCCACCCGAGTTACAATTTTTCGCCAAAAACAGCTACTGAAAATCCTTTTACGGAAAATAAGAGATTCCAATTACCTCCCAAATTGCTTTCATTGCATCTAAAAGTACGTTTTAAAGGCACCCTTCCACGTTTTAGAGGCCCCAAGAATGTATGAATATTTTTGTGACCGGATATTGCTCCCAGACAAACCCCTTTCAGCAGCTTTCACTCTGTATTTCAAAGGCTTCAGGAATTCACGACTTGAATTAAAGTCTGTGGTAACGAGGAATTCGAGTAGATAGAGTATTGTCTATTCATTTGACGTGTAATTTTAATATTTAATTGCTTTGATGAATATTCACTGTTTGAAATTACGTTGTAGTGTTTGTTTACATGATTTGATAGTATTAGTGGAGTTGCTTTGTTCAAAATGGGATAAACGATTCCTTTATGCTCCACCAAGCATCATTGCTGTGTAGTTTCAATATTATTGTTACCTTTGTAACTAGTATATGTAGTGAAAACGGTTCTGTCAATTAAAACGAAATAAGAATATAAGGAAGAACCTCTTTTTCTTCAGAGGAAATGCAAGTGGTCTTTTCTCCATAGAAACGCTCTCGCCTGTTTTTTTTTCTGGTTAATGACCATAAAGCAACGATTTTTTACAGAATAATAAATATTAACTACGAGTACTTGTATGTCCCTATGTTTTCCTTTTTGATGACACATTATTTTTATACGCACTAGAACCCGAACCGAGGCCCCGAACAGAGGCCTAGTGTACAACTTTGACAACCATTAATGAAAATATAAAAACATAGGGACACAGTATATATCCTTTTTATTCAGTTTATGAAATATCTTTAAAATTGGTTCAATATTGGAGGAGGAAATAGGCGAGAACCAAACCTCGAATTATGACTTTTTACTTAGGCTTTTTAAAAAGTCTCTCCGACCGAAACATGGCCGTATGTTATGCGGTGAAGTAATACCTAAGGTCTATTATAATGACTAAGAATAGATTATCGCTCAGTGCTTGTACACATGAGCGACATGCGTCGACGACAGAGGCAACTGCAGTTGCGACACCAGTCGTCGACGCGTCGGTGACTGCGGTCGACATCGTGTCACTCGTGTATTTGAGTACGGTCACAGAATAACTATTAGTATTGTACGGTGCGCAAAACGGTGATGGAAAACATCGTGAGGAAACCGGCATGTCCTAGAACCAAAAATTCGAAGACATGTGACATCTACCAACCCGCACTGGGCCCGCGTGGTGGATTACGGCCCACTCCCTCTCACGGAGAGGAGGCCTGTGTCCCCGCAGTGGAAAAATTATAGGCTGATTATGATGATGGTACGGTGCTCAAATACACGCGCAGCATGTTTTCGGCAGCTGCTGGCGTGTGTCACTCGCGTGTATGCACACTTAGTGCCTTTTCACACGTCCCGGCAACCGGGTAGCCGGTGCCGACTATCCGGTTACACTTGCCAGGCAAACAACGCCGGTACGTGTAAAAGCTTGCGTAGATACTATCGCGGACACTGCCGCCTGACCACCACTATGTTCATTTTTGCTTGCACTAAAAAAATAGAAGCGCTCTCTAGTAAGCGTGCCAAGGTCAAATAGTTCGTCCGTAAAATTCACAAAAGGAGTACACGTGATGCGTCACTAAGCTGTGCAGTGCAGGTTGCAACTAATTGCGTTATCGCTCTCCTAATAGGCGAAAACTTGGCGCCGCCGCAGGATTTAGGCGAAAAAAATGTTTAGTGATTAGGCGGTAAAATCCGCGATGGTACATGGCTATACACTTCGCCGCCAGGTACTCTGTTGCCAGGACGTGTGAAAAGGCAGTAAGACTCATATTGGCCCTATTCATAACTTTTCTCAATAAAAGAGGATCGCGATACGATTTATTTAAAATAAAAGAACGTATCCTAAGTTATTCGAAAGCAAATTGTTACGCAGCTGAGCCGTCAATGTGTTTGACGTTCAATCATATCTACGCGAGGCTTACTCAGCTTACGAGGCATCGGACCAGTTTTTTACATTTTAGGGACGATATAAAATTCCCCATGTATATGTTCCGCGCTTTTAATCCATCGCGTGCAAACGTGTGATAGGATGAAGTGGTGTTATGAATATTTTTCATAACTGTATCTGGATTTCGTAGGTTTTTCCAAATTAAGCTGACTGAGCTAAATCCGATTATGGGTTTAGCTTTTTTTTGAAAAAAAAAAAAAACAGATTTTATTGATAAAAAAGTGAGGCTTTTGCATCCGTACCTACTAGTTCTACCGAGGGGCTTGTGGCTGCGTAATAATAGCCGCACGGGTCGATCGATTAGGTTAAGCTACGCTAGCCGCGGTTGGTCCGTGGTTGGGTAACCATCATTACACATTAACACCCCTCTGTGCCTCGAAAACCACATGAAACCGTTGCTTCCCACTGTCATTCGTGAATCTTTGACAGTCGCTACGGGTCGTCAGAAGCCCGAAACTCTGACAACCAGTCTTACTAAGGGGTATCGTATTACCCAGTAACTGGGTTGTGGAGGTCAGATAAGCAGTCACTCCATGTAAAATACCAGTGGGTAACTGGTGAGAGTCTTGCAGACTCTAATGTGACGCCTGCGCCACGAAGGAAACTGTATTACGGAATCAAACTACAGTTAGAGTTTTATATCATATTATTTAGTAGTAATTTTATCATATATATATATATATATTTATCGACTTATTTATTGGACGTCAAACCTACGACTCCCATATGACACATGCTTGAATGTTTGAATGGAACATACTTCAAATATAACCAGCGGTCTGACCCGCAAGGAGGTCAGAATCTCTCAAAGAGGTCTCTACAGTACCATGTTGTATCCCGGTACATCCAAGTAGTCTTGAAGCCGACCCCAACATAGTTAACAGAAGGCTAGGTAGATGATGATGACCTACAAGTTCTACCGAATAAATAAAATAGAAATGACTACCTTTCAACAATAGAAAATGTGCTCACTTCGTAAATCATACCTCAGATAAGGTTAATATTTATACTATCAAACTAAGGCTCCATTAAGGATTTTCAGCCTTGTGTTCCGATGTGTCATTTTGATATAATATATCACATCACACTATCACACTAATATTATAAAAGCGAAAGTTTGTGAGTGTGTATGTGTGTGTGTGTTTATATGTTTGTTACTTCTTCACGCTCAAACGGCTGGACCAATTTTGATAAAATTTTGTATGGCGGTAGTTGATACCTTGGATTAACATATAGGCTATCTTTTATCCCGATATTCCCACGGGATCGACATTTAAGCGGCTGAAACCGCGGGGCGCGGCTAGTATTTTATAAAGTACCTAGGTTTAGCTTTTAGAGGTTACGAAAACTTATATAAAAACCTCATTAACTCTGTAATGAAACACAAGCATTAATACATACTTTACGTACCTACAGAAAAAATCCATTAGCCTATAAAAACAAAAAAGGTTGTTTCATAGATCCGTAAAAACTTCAGTTACGGCTCAAATTATAAATACTTTTACAAGGCAATACAAGTAAAAAAGATAATAACTCTCTCTACGTGGCAGATGTTCAAAATGGTGCTAGGAATATTACTGCAAACAAAAGCTAAGTAGGTACAGACGCCAGCACATCAAGCTACCCGAAACTGTCAAATTTTCCCAATCAACTTTGAACCTTATGCTTTAGCGATAAAGTTGAAAATCTATTAAAGAAATTTGACAGATTGTAGTAGCTTGATATGCTGGCGTCCCTACTGAGAACGTTAGGAAAAATAATGTGACCGTATTTCAAGACTGTCCACCAGCTAAATGCATACGTATTTCTGTGCCTTTATATTAAAGCACATATTCGCTAGTCGTTCATTCTATTTCGCACTGACCTTTATTGGACCTGCAGCGTAACACGGTGTAGCGGTATCTACAACGCCACATGCGAACAACGCGTCATACTGACGTCACGCAAATCCTGCATCTCGCAAGCAGAGTTTACCGCGCAACTAGCATAGATACAACAGCCCGACATGAATCATCGGGTAGTTGCCCGCCAGACACAACTTCCCCCTGGTCGGAGAATCCTCCCTTTTCTATAGAGTATGAGTGAACTTTACACCCTGATCCTCATAAATAACAATGACTTTCTAGGCCTGCGCCTGGTGACGGGGACCATCACGGGACACTGCTCGCTGAACCAACACTTCCACACTATAGCCATAACGGACAGTCCCCTGTGCAGGGCTTGCATGGAGGCTGACGAAACCATTGCGCATGTGCTCTTTGAGTGCACAGGCATCACCCAGATTAGATCAGAAACCCTCGGGACACCCAAATCGTACACAGATGTTCTAAACAGACCAGTAGGCTTATTCACAAAGCTACGATACGGCTTGGTACCGTATCGAACGTCAATGTTATCGACGAAGTCCTATAATCGCTATTCACAAATCGGAAACCGTACAATTTTGACAGTTCATATACGGTATGAACACATCAATTCTTCCGACAGATATTTGCTGTCGGAAACGTTATCGAAACGAAGAATTATTGTTTATTAAAAAGTAATTAGCAGTTAAAGGTATAGTTTTGACCGCTGCATACCCAAGTAAGTATATTTATATCATTTTAAGTGGTTACATACGTATCTACGAAACACTTAAACTCGTTCTAGACATTTTTTAATTATTTGGTAGATGGAGTACGTGATTTTAAGATCAAGAGACGATCGTCGTGCCGCAGAACAACAGAGGCAGGAGACATTGTCTCTTCACCGGACCCTAAGGGACGCGGCGGATCCGTTTGCCGATCCGCGCTTCCAGTCTGTATACAGGCTAACACCGGACATAGCCTTATTAGGAAAATAAAGCCCTATTTTTATAACACGCACTCCTCAGCCGCAATCCCAGTAGAATTAAAAGTAAATACTATTGCCATCAACCAGGCACAAATTCAAATAGGTACTATTCTAACCTTTTATGCTATCTTTAATTTTTACTACTTAAGTGTGATAGAGAGGATCTAGGTAAACTGGTAAACCTTCAATAATTAACAATAGGTACCTAGCAGCGTTTATTCACTTCACAATAATATCTTTTTAGTTCAAACCAAAATGTCGGAAAAACAATTATTATTCCCGAATTCCCGATTTCCAGGTTTGACAGAAAGTTAAGTTTACGAAGCAAGTTTAATAGAAATCAGATAAATTTTATTTATTAATAAAATCATTGTTTACTATATTTTATTTGATAAAAGTTACTCAATGCATAATTTATAGTCGACCATAATGAAATACTCGATAAAAATCATTTATGTACCACTTATAATTTTCTACCACGAATATCTATTTACTACCATTTTGTAGCGTTCCCCGTACACACACCTATAATCGGTTGGAAATAAACCCTGCCATACGGATCTCTGAATAGCGTTTTGCCAGTCCTTCGGTTCAGAAATCAGGTTATCGAATAAGTGTCATTGTCGATACGATAGTGAATCGTATGCTTGTGAATAGGGGGGCAGGAGACTTAGTCAGCTTCTGTAGGGAGGTGGGCTGGTTGGAATAACCACCGACGGCCGCCATGGCCCACGCACAATGGTCCATTTGAAGGACTAAGTGCGGAAACCAAACCCCTAACATAGAACATAGCAATGACTTTCATTTTGACAGTTCAACAACATTCATTGCGTTATTAACGTTGTTGAGCAGACAAATTTTTCTAACATGTGAAGCAATGGATTAGCAATATCCATCCAAATTATTCAGATTGTGATCGAAAATGTGTTACGCAATTTGCAGGACCTCATGCTTTGCAGTACCGCTTGCGACCACTAGTCAAACGAGGCAGTTAGTTTGACTGCCTCGTTAATGCATATTCTTCATCATTAACCTATAGCAGTCCACTGCTGGACATAGGCCTCTCCTATTGCACGCCATCCAACTCGATTTTTGGCAACTCTCATCCAGCTGCATGCATGAGGCAAGGGAATTACGGATACAGTATTGGGCTGTCGAAACTATTTTATTTTAAGGTTAAACTTTAACTGTCATTCGGGCAGTGTAAGTTCTGTTTCGAGTGTCATATTTTGTAGACCTTCAGCCTCTTTTTATCTATTTTCTTTTTTTTTTGCAGATATTTTAAATTAAATCAGTGCAAACCAGAATCGGAACTGTCTAAGTAATTTCTTCATTCACTCTTGAACATTATGTTTACCTTTTGGGATAGTTTTTATTTTTTTATATTTGTGGCACTTCAACAATACAACTTCAACAATACTCACTAAAACATATGCAAGCAAAAATCACATATAGTTTTAAGTATTGTAACTTACTTACAGAAGTGCACAGCACTAGCAGAAAACTTAATGATTAAAATATGAAGGTACTAGCTGCGCCCCGCGGCTTCACCCGCATAAGTCTCGATCCCGTAGGAATATCGGGACAAAAAGTATCCCATGTCCTTTCCCAGGACTCAAACTATATACCAAATTTCATCTAAATCGGTTTAGCGGTTTAGTAGTGAAAAGGTAACATACAGACAGACAGACAGACAAACAGATAGACAGACATACAGAGTTACTTTCGAATTTATAATATTGTATGGTAATATAGTATATAGTATGGATGTTTTTATATCTATTTTACTTAATGGCATAGAAAAGTATAGCATCTACAGTTTCTGGTACTTAATCGTGCCAACCATTTTCTACAAATTAAGCGTCATTTGATGAAGTGGACAATTTGTGGTCTGCTAATGCCCAGAGACGTCAACTGGGAGAAACTATTAGTAGGAAAATGAACAGCAGCATTGACCTTTCTTCTAATGACATAATTCTGACAACGAATGCTAAGCCTGATGATGATGGCAACTGATTAAAATGATATGAACAGATATTGTTGTAATTATGTTAAAACGTAAAACTGTTCTAATAATAGGACGGGTCCTGATATACGGACCTGTAGCGGCATCTACACCGCTAGATATGAACTACGTATCATACTGACGTCACGCAAAAATCCTGCATCGCGCAAGCAGAGCTTTCCGCGCAACTAGCATAATATACAACATCCCGACATCAATTGTGGGGCAGTTTCCCACTAGCCACGACACCCGTCTGGTCGTAGGTTCCTCCCATTTCTATGGAGGATGAGTGAATTTTACACCCTGTTCCTAATGCCTCCAAAGACCCACTAATGTTCAGTTCTTATAAACAAAAACAAATCGTTTTGCTTACTAATGGTAACATTTTTTATTGCCAAACTTGCCATATAAATTATATTCGTAAGCTAATTTTACATGTGAAAGTTACTTCATATGCTATGCAAAGCTATGAGGTCGTTGCTTTTTTATTGGTTAAGATTTGTATCTTAACCAATAAAAAAGCAACGACCTGCGTTAAAATTAAGACTCTTGTGAGTCTTAATTTTAACTAATAATTGTTCATAAATTATTGGAATCGGACATTAACCACCACGCTTGGAAGAATAAAAACTAAAGTATCGATCATAGACAGATGCACGATTTATATCCTTAAACCATAATTAGACAATTAATTACCTCCCAAGCCTTCAACAGGGAATGTTATTAACATAGCAAGACATTGTTACACGTCATAATTATGTAAACATTTAATCAATCAATCAACTCAGACTGTCGCAGTGCACTGCTGGACAAAGGCAACATTGTGCAGGTTATTTTCACTGGAGTGAAACTAGCAGGGGGGGGGGTTAATTTTATAGTGTTATAGTACCGTCAAGAACATTTCTGTTATTATTTACAACGATTAAATAATAATTATGTTTCAAACCCTTTAGTACTGCATTAAAAATACTACATATAATATTTTTATCTTAGTTTGAAGATAAGAACATTTATTACATACAACAGAGCGGTCATTTTAACAGCCCTATAGTAAGCTGTGTATATTTTGTTGCCAGCGCGACCATGGTTGCGCCACAGTGGTATACTAATGAAATATAAGCTTAGCTTATATTTTAGTATCCATACCATATGCTTAGCTCTTAGTATCCATACTAAGAGTGAGCTCACACAATATTATATAGCGTTTGTTTCCATGACAATTAAAATTAAATCACGTCACTGCGTCATTGTGTGTCAGAGGTGTCAATACGATCCTGAAACGCGACTATCTTTTGACGCGGTTTCTACCGATATAAATCTTTGCCGCTGTCATCATTTTCACGACAGCGGCGACTGCGGCCGTTATGTGCGGTCACCGCTTTACTAGGAAACCGTGGCTTTACGCTTCTGTTAGGGTCAGTGAAATTGTACGGTGAAACGGTCAGAGGCTCGATAAATATTCGGGTATACTGTCCTGTGACGTCACAATATGGCAATTTTAATCGACCGTGTAAGAGCACCCTTAAGCACCCACCCGACAGCCGGAAACGGGAGGATACAGTTGACCTATTGCAAGCCGCAAACCGCAGAATAATATAAATAATAAAGGTGATTTTAATTACAATGGAATTACATCGTTTAAACATGCAAGGTACCATTATAAAGTGATATAATTTATATTTCATAACATTCACCGCATATGAGTGGTGGTGTTAAAAATTTTTAAAAGGTTAAAATGTTTATTTTAATTAAAATTTTAATGTAACAAGGTTCAAAATATATCATAAAATTATGTGTGTAATTTTAATCTCTGTAAGTAATCATATCGTTATGCATAATTATTTATTCATGAGTCACAGTTGAAACAATTTTTATATTTAAGGTGAATGCGCAGTCGTAGACCGCGAAATTCAAATTTTCTTACGTTTAATGCAATTTGCAGGTCAGTGTCAGGATGTATCTTGATCAAAATATGATTCGCGACTATAATAGATATGTATTTACAGAATTATAGTCATTAGAATCATTAATATATCTCTTTAAGTTAGATTTCTACCATAATCACTTTTCCATACGAGATATGAGCTGTTTGTTTTCTCTATTAATAAAATAAAATTTTATTCGAGAACATCCATCGGTTTCTTACTAAACTTCAACATAATTATATCCGACGATCCTGCATACTTATCTCTTTTGTTGACTGTACATAGTTTTACATTTATCACATTTAGTTAGGGATTTATAGTCTTTTGACCTTGGACATAACGAACGTCTCCCAGATTTAGAATTCGAGTACCTGGTGACCGTTTTTTTTCAAGTATTTTTACATTACTTATTTGGAAATGCGTCGACAACTAGTTCTCCCCAGGGGTACCCAAAGCGTAGCGTACCATGACCACACGCTCACAGGACTTGCGCCCGACAAACCATTCTACGGTACCCTCCGCTCCAGGCAAATACGTGGTAGCGCGAAAAAATCGGTAAAATAATAAAAAAGTAATCGCAAATTAATTTTTCTATTTATATTTGATCACCAAGAACCATTGCAACAGTTTTGTGCAGGAGTTTTTGAAGTGAAACTTCTTTACGCACGCTTGACTTGGGGAGTAAGCTGGCGAATGCGTGACGTAAGCGTTACGAAAAGTGTGATCGGGCGAGGCGAACGGGAGTTGAGTGGGGGATTATAAGCAAGAGAAAGCAGTGCGCGCGCACATTTTCTTTCTCTCTTCCTCTCATAGCCAAATATGTTTGAAGTTTCACTTCAGTCGTGTGGTCATAAGCACACTCGGTTTTTTTTTTTCGTGTATTACGGTACAAATAAAGCATCTCTGCTCTTCATGTAATAAAATCATTGAAATACAAGTCCATCCTACTTCTCACTGTGAGTTAAATTCCACTAAGTCAAATTTCACTAAATCCTGTCGAGCCAATGAGCATTGAGCATCGAACATGAAGATGAAATACATTAGTAGGTACTAGGTTTGAGCTTGTACGAATTATGCAGACATTCACGATGTGGCTAAGGTATTATAGGTACTGTAGATCGTCGGACACGAGGAGTGCTCGTATAATATTAACCTCGGATGTGGTTAACGGGAGCCAGGCTGAATATGAATCAGTTGAGGTATTGAACTGCTAGCTTAAAAATGGCGCTTTTATTCTTCATTCCCGATCGTATAATCCCTTAAGCTTTGGTTTCCTAAGAGCAGTTTCGTCATTATTATATCGGCCGTCAAGAACATCTGTGATTTTCTGTCTGAGTTCGAACCTAGGACCTACAACTCGCATGTCACTGCCGTTACACGTGGGCCACCAATGCTCCTCAGAAATCCGCTTACCTACTGATAAATGAATACAGCGCAAATCTAACAATATGTTCTATGTCAATGTTACAGCAGAGCAAATTCATGTAAGACCACGATGCTGTCAACCCAAACTAGCCTCATTAATAGCCGTTGAAATCCTACCAGCACAAGCCATTGTAAGGATCCAAAAATAATTCAAGCAGCTCATTGTGGCTCCAGAGCAGCGGCCATTGAGAATCGGATGTGGTATACCGCACGAGAATCTCGTTCATCTTATATAAGGAACGTCGCAGTACGTCGACGACGTATTGCATAATGGTCTGGCTTTATTGGAGAACTTTTCAATAAAGTTGTAAACTTTGTGAAAGGAATAGAGGTTTCAGGTCAAATACTCGAAATTCTCGGACCTATCGTGCTTGCAACGTCGGATTTCGGTAAAAGCAGCAGGTTTCGTCACCCGTAAAAGTTTATTTTTGGTTTCTTGGATTTTCCTTTTGTCTACAATTCAAGCTTTGCCTACTTATATCGAATACTAGCGGCCCGCCCCAGCTTTGCACGAGTACAATTTTATTTTTCAAATTTCCGAAATTTTCTTCCATACAAACTTTGTCCTGGCAATATCGAACACAACAAAAAAGAATGATCCAATTTGGTGCAGTCGTTCGGAAGTTATGCGTTTACAGACATTTCGGTGACTTTGTTTTATACTATGTCAGGATAAGGACATTTTGAACATGATTATGGTTATTAGATTCCCTAAAACACCTAGGTACGGTTTATATAATATTATTATATATTATTAGCCTGTGATTTCCCACTGCAGGGCAAAGGCCTCCCTACTCTCTATCCAATTCTCTCAGCTGCTAAGAACCAATCGATTTTTGGGTCGTCAGAAGCCCGAAAGTCTGATAACCAGTCTTATACCAAGGGGTATTGTATTACCCAGTAACTGGGTTGTGAAGGTCAGATAGGCAGTCGCTCCATGTAAAATACTGGTACTCAGCTGCATCCGGTTAGACTGGAAGCCGACCCCAACACTGTGGGAAAAGGTTAGGCAGACGATGATGAGGCCGTTTCAAAAGTTGGTATTTTATTCGTATACGCACTTGTTAATGAATAAACGACGCCTTTGAGAAAGTCAACCAAGAACAATAAGGCTCGGAACAAAGGTAAAAGATGCTTTGTAGCAACTAGACAATATGAATCGAACTTCTATTCCCTGTTGAGTTGCAAATGAAATTAATTAAGACAGAAGTTTCTAGGACGTTTTAACTTTTAACTGTTCTCATATAAATTTGTTTCTTGAACAATTATAACAAAATATCTTTTTCCATTCGATAGGCATGTACAGACGCCAGCACATCAAGCTACCCGAAACTATCAAATTTTCCCAATCAATTTTGAACCTTATTCTGTAGTGATAAAGTTGAAAATCTATTAAAGAAATTTCACAGATTGTAGTAGCTTGATGTGCTGGCGTCTGTACATATAGTCTTCAAGACCGTATTTTGGTCATTGCGGCCAATCTCAACGGAGACTAGCGCTAGAGGCGCTAGTGATAACAATTGGTGTAGGTAGATACTTGATGAACATACAAAAGAAGTCGGTTAAAAATACCAAAAGTGGTATTCGTTAAAAACCACCCTGTAATTACATTACCCTACACAGTAATCGGATATATTTATATCCACAGCACAAACAAAAAAAAAGCAAATACTGTTTGAAAAATATTATAATTTTATTTTTTATTTTTTTTTTTTTAATTATTATTTCCCAATAATCAAAACTTTCCAAATCATCACTGAAAAAAAAAATTACTACCATCCTTGAATATTACCAAAAATGCTCGCAAGACCAACATCAAACGATGAACCGGAAATTATATCATACAAACGTAATTTTAAGTTCAACAATTTTTTCGTAAAATGTGGTCCCCGAGTAATTTTTTTATGCAAAGGATGTGCTAAAAAAGCTGGTGGCAAATATGACCTTTTAAAAAGCCGACCTTTGTAGGGTTCTGACACAAATTAGCTAAAACGGAAACCTCATAATTCCATGTCCGTCTGTTTAGACGTGATAGATACAGGAATTTTACTCGGAGACTATTAACACTAAGGGCAGATTTCACCAAAGTCAGATATCTTTTATCCGTGGAAAAAAACTGTCATCTGACAGTTCTAGTTCGGGAAAACTGTCAAAAAATTAAAATTTATTCTTATGATAAAACTTCTTATTCTAGGTGTTAAAAGTTTGGTGGAATTCACCATAAGTCGATGAAAATTGAAAATAAGTTTTATTCTGTACACCACTAAACAATAGTTTAGTGAAACTAAGAAAAAAATAATTAGAGGTGGCAATCCACAAGTAAACGATTAAATTAAATTAGATTAAAAAAAAGCAAGGCATTTAAGCGTCTGGGCTCCCATAATTAAAAAGACTATAATGTTTCTAAGTGATTTTGTTATTTAACATATAGTGTTAGTGATTTTGTTTTTTTTTTTATTTGATTTTGTTTTTTTTGTTTTTTGTTGTTTTTGAGAAATTTTCAGTGACAACCATACAAATAACTTTGTTTTTCAAAGTTTTTTTAACAAATACTATGAAATACGAACTTATGTTTAACCGACGAAAAAACGGAAGAGGTTCTCAAGTCGACGCGTATTTTTTTTTTTAATGTTTGTTCACGCATTACTTTTTACAGAGTAGTCCGAATTTGATAATGCTTAGATTGATTCTTTGATATGATTTGATTCTTCTTGAGCCTATATTATTGTTTTTTGTAAACATTTTATATTGTAACCCCCTTATTCATAAAACTTATCAAACCTATTTTAGTTAAAATGGGGTTTGTCTCTTTCTTACACACAGAAATGACAATGTGACAGATAAAGACAAACGTTCTATAAACCTATTTTAGCTAAAATAGAGATAAAATAGGATCATGAATAAGGAGGTAGATGTTTACTGTGTAGCGGTATCTACAACGCCACATGCGAAAAACGTGTCATACTGACGTCACGCAAATCCTGCATCTCGCAAGGAGAGTTTACCGCGCAACTAGCATAGATACAACGGCCTGACATGAATCATCGGGCAGTTGCCCACTAGACACAATACCCATCTAGTCGGAGGATCCTCCCTTTTCATAAAAATTATGAGTGAACTTTACACCGTTCCACATACTCTATAACTGTCCCATAATAAATAAAATAAAATAAATATCCATCCCGATTACGGAACCCTTCACTGGGCGTGGTCCGTCAACTTGGCCGGCTTTATTTTTATTCAACCTTTTTGCTCTCGGTCTCTGTCAGTGGCAGCCGCTTTTGATCTTGCTATAAAGATGCACTTGTTTTGCTTAAGAGGGTCATACGTTGTGGAAACGTATTGTTTGTTTTTATGTTTAACAAATGTTGTTTTTATTTTAGCAAAGTTCAGTATCTGTTTCACGGGAATTTGGAGAATTACTGTTCGTAGGTCAAATTATTCTTGTTTTGACATTAATAACAAAATTAATCTTCATTTGTATGATGTTAATAGTGAAGTTAGCAACTAACTAGGTACAGTCACGTCTATAAGTATGTACACACTTGGCTTTATTCAAAGGCGAATTTCTCCTTTATTTTTTAATGAAATTTTATGTTCTTACGAACATAGTATTTTCGAACCCATACGTTTATTTTAAGTGTCGTATTTCAACGTTGCATTCGTTATTTCACGAAAAAATTGCAATTGAAAATTGCCAAGTGTTGATATATTGGTGCTCGTGACTGTACTCCATGTTATGACCCCACAGACGTTGTCCTGTCCAAGTTTCAATAACTCAATACAAAAATCCCATTAAAAAAAGCACTTTGAGTTTATCCTGAATTTCCAATTTTCCGGACCACTTTTAAAGCTTTTCTTTTCTTAAAAACGTTATTCAACCCACATTTTTAAACAAAAAATAGTCCAAATTGGTTCAGTCGGTCTCCAGTGATGCGTTCACTAACGAACAGCATTACATTTTATTTTTGTGGCTGGGACATCGGCGCGCAAACTGAAATACATAATTCCCTAAAGGCGAAATTTTTCGTCGGTTATCCAAAAAAAAAATCTGCGGTCAAAATGTATGTATCTATCAGATAATTAATTTATATGTCATGGTTTCGTTTTTAATTCTTTTACCTATTGTGGTATAGTAATTTTATTTTAGGTGCATCGTCCTCACATATTATTATATAATTAATGTCAGTACCTATGCAAATTGTTGCAAAATATTTTAAAAGAGTAACGGTGGACTTTCTTGCCCATTCTTCTCTATACGAAAACTACCTTTTGGAAGGGGCGACTAGATTCAATTCTATTTTGTTTATTTCATTTTTGACGTTCAAAAGTGCCTTTTGTTTGCCTATTTGAAATAAATGCTTTGACTTTTGACTTTATGGAACAGCAAATTATTTTTTTTCAGAATCATGTACTGAATCTATGTGAATCCAGGTTGCACATTGATATCCCTGCCACCCTGTATAGGTAGATAATTAAGTAATCAAAGTATTTCACAGAAATCTCCATCCATTCAAGTATCAAGTCTAATTAACTCAAGTGGCAGTGGGTAGGGCACAATACTCGCAGAGCACAAACGACGGCCGATGGGGCCAAAAGGTTCTGAAGTGGCGACCGCGTTCCGGAAGACGTACCGCAAAACGGGGCTACTTTGACTTCCAGGGTTACTTTGACAGGCGTTGGAACTACTTTAACAGAGCGCCAAAATCGGTTTTCACGTGTGCTCAGCAAGTGTGCGTGACCTCGAGTAATATTGCGCGAAGCGCGGGGTGTGGGGAACGCGTCATAGCGTTGTGATCGGCCTTGTCAAAGTAACCCTGGAAGTCAAAGTAGCCCCGTTTTACTGTAGTGTTGGAAGGAAGGTGGACTGACGACCTTGTGAAGGCCACGGGAACCCGCTGGATGCAGGAAACACAGAACCAGTCGAATTGGAGGTGCTTGGGGGAGGCCTATGTCCAACAGTGGATGTCTTTCGGCTGAATGATGATCAAGTCTAATTTCGATGCAGTCGCCATTCAATTTCATTCCGATTCTGTATAGAAATAACGATTTTGGTTCATTCAAATGGATGTCTATGTATAGAATTCAGCTCGATTGACTAACTTATCTTACCCAAGAATACCTCTAAAGCCGCTAATCGTATTATAAAACTAGGTTATGTAAACTTGCTCTTGAATGGGAAAATTTAATCACTTTAAGGGAACTTAAATCTAGGTCAAAATCTTGCTTCTTTGTCTAATTCAATCCTTCTCCATTGAATTCAGTAAGTTTATTTATGGAATGGATTTCCCTATTTTGTTTGTTAAAGTAATACTGTTTTTGTGAGTTAAAAAAACGTCTTTTTAAGGAAGAAATTATGACAAAGAATATTGCTATTGAAATGGCCGTTAACTAATTAACTTTGAAATGGGAGAGGTCTATGCTTTCCGATTTCCTTTTTACCTTAATTTTCAATAAATTAATGAATTTTTCTGCAGGAGCCCGGAGTCTGGAGTTTTGTCCCGTTGGAGGCCATAGGCTTGCCCCCTATTACATGGCACTCAAACATAACTGGCGAAATGTAGATGTAATATAGTTAGACCTCTGCCTTACCTACCTTTCAGGACATTTGCAGCGTTCTGTAGCTTTACAGCTTGACTTTTCAAGGCGAGCGATCCAGAATGCTTGGAATCGATTTCAAGAGACTGGGAGTGGAACCAGAACACGGGTATATGGCAGGAATCGAGCAACCACCTCGCAGGAAGACCGCTACATACGTTTGACTGACATAAAACATAAATAAATAAATAATAGATAAGCTAAAAAATATATAATTATAATGTCCAACCGACGTTTACGCTTCTTAAAGAGACGGAATTCACTTGCTATCTTCTTTCATTTGATTCGATGCCGAAACAATACACCTCAATAAACACAATCATCAAATAAATGCCACAGCAAAAGGTTCTACTTTCTCTTCATTATGAAATTCCTTATCAATGTAAAGGTCCCTATTGTTCCTATATACCTTCAATATAATCTAATCACCGATTCGATCCTAGTGCCAATCGAATCCTTGGTTCCTATTTGAATGTTGAAATTGAGAATTTCATTCCAATCAAGATTCAATTCTATTTTTATACTTAAACGAATCTACATGGTAGAAACAGGCGTCCTTATTCTGAGTGAATGAGAGAAAAAACCGCCTCCCATTTTTTTATTATTGTCTCTCCTAAATACCGATTATTCAGTGATCTAACAAGGAGAGCAGCGATTCACACAACGTTTCGTTGTGCTCACACCATGTAATTAATAATAATTAATAAAGCATACTTTCTAAGCCTCGCATGTACTACAAAACCTTTGTGCCATCGCGGACACTGGCGGTGGATCGCTTTTCAGTCTTGTTACCAAGGGCATAACGGTGAAAAGTGGTCGACCGCCATTGTCCGCGATTGTACCTAAATAAATTATATAAAAATGATAACATAACATAATCAGCCTATAATGTTCCCACTGCTGGGACACAGGCCTCCTATCAGTGAGAGGTAAAAAAAACCATATCGACCCTCAAGATATCTAAAGGCTATCCACCAAGGCAGAGTTAAGTAAATGTGGGCACAGCACAGGTACAGAATAAGTTAAGAAAGATTAACTACTTTTCAGATAAACTTCAGTACGATTTAAGAGTAACACCGTTAATGAATTCTTCCTTTTATCTTCTTGATTTCTCGACGCTTTATAAGGCATAATATTGGTATGCAAGATATCTACAATACGAAGTTAAGAATTTCTAAATTTACCGCAGAAAAGAAACTTGAAAAAATGATAAAATTTTAATAAAACTTTTTGAACACGAAGCAAAGAAAAACGAATTGTCGTAAACGAATAATGTAAATTCTACAAAAGCTAATAGTCTCTCAAATGCTACTTTATTATTTTCAAATCTTTTCCCACCTACTTACAAAGAAGACGCTGCAATGAAAAGAATCCTAGGATTATCACGTCCAACACAGAAGCTTGAAATTTAATTGATTCAGAACCAATAGATTTTCAATTCAAATGTCTTGAGCATTAGGATCAAATTCGTTTATATTCAAAAGGGAGAAAATGCCATTCTCTGGGTCACAAATGCTTTTCCCGATATGGGGAGCCTAGAGAATTTTATGATCTAAGGATTCTTCTAAATCCGTGGATTTGAAAGTTCGCGAAGGCTTAGTGAAGTCTTTCCAGTTTTATTGCTAAATTGTTTCCAGAGATATATATATATACGTATTTTGCTTTGAAGGTTTATTTATTGCCTCGTAATCGTGACACGAAATGGGAAATAAAACTTTTTAGACTTCTGAATTATCAAATCAAACGTTTATTTGCTAGAAATACATTGTTTTGGTAAAGGTAAGATCTTATAACCTAAGTGTCATTGTATTCTGCCTGCAAGCAAGCGTGCAAATATTATCAAGTTTAGGTACATATTACATTCTTATTATATTACTTACTATTATTATTGTCTATTATTACTGTCCATTATTACCATGCAATTATTCACTTTTTAATTTACTAATTTATGTTGCTAACATTCTAATAAATCAATTTTTATGTTCCATAATTTCCTTAATACTATAAAAACAACAGTTTAGAAGCCATTCTGTCAATTCTGTCTTGAACACATTCCCCTGTAATAATTTTAACTCGTTTGGTAAGTTATTACAAATTAAGACATACCTACATATTAAACACATTTTTCTTATAAATATCTTTATCTTATCTTTATCTTTTTTTTTTTCTTATATATATCAGGGTGGTTTATACAGTAGGTTTCAAAACCTAAGTTTTGCAACCTACTGTATAAACCACCACTAACTAGAGAGAAAAGGGCTTTCCCTTTTCTCTCTAGTTAGGACCTCACTATATTGTTGAAGCGTTTGTAATATACCGGTCAGATTACAAAATTCGTTTAACATTTGACAGCCCAATTCTTGAGAAAGGCTATAGGATATTTAACATCACGCTATGGCCCTTCAGAGTCGAGCAAAATAATAAAAAAACTTTTTAACAAAAAATTAAACCTCCGAAAAAACTGAAAAGCAAAAAATAAAAACCTTTTTTATTTTACCTTAATAAATAAGTTCTTAAACTAATGCAAGTATACCTAACTAATTTTGAGTCGGCGCCAAACAAGCAACTTAATATCGTTGCGAGTGGTCGTGCGGAGAGCGCATTTTTTGTTTGGAATGTTAATATTTAGCGCTGGAGATTTCACGTTGCATTATTAATTTGATTTGGCTATTTCTATAAATTTAAGGTAATTTAGTAATCTTTGTTCATTGATTGTTTGGCGCCGACTCAAAGTTTTTTAGGTATACTTGCATTAGTTTAAGAACTTATTTATTAAGGTAAAATAAAAAAGGTTTTTATTTTTTGCTTTTCAGTTTTTTCGGAGGTTTAATTTTTTGTTAAAAAGTTTTTATTTTATAATTTTTTGAGGCTATAATTTACTTATTACTGCATGCTTAATTTTTGATTACTTTTAAAATGGCTACCTACCTTACTTTAGATATTGACTGTTATATAATCCTACTTTAACTATTATTTTTTGTATAGTAAAATACTTAAAAAAAACAGGCTTTATATACCAACATAGATAGGCCTTTAATTTTAGTTGTAATACACAGCTCAGCATTAAAATCTGTGAATGAACAACAAATCACCCCTATTTTCCCACCCTTAGGGTAGGAATTTTTGTTCCAAATTTACATGGGACCAACTTCGAGGTATGTTCTATCCATTAAAAAAAGAATTATCAAAATCGGACTAATCTGTAAAAAGTTATGCGTGGTCATAAATTACAATCAGTGAGTGGACTATCAATCATCCCCTGTTTTCCTACCCTTAGGGTTGGATTTTTTTTTCCAAATTTATATGGGACCACCTTCGGGGTATATCCTTTCTAATCAAAAAAGAATTATCAAAATCGGACTGCTCTGTAAAAAGTTATGCGTGATCATATATAAAAAAAAAAAAAAAAAAATAATATACGCGTCGAATTGATAACCTCCTCCGTTTTTTCGTCGGTTAAAAAATAGAAATAACGCTAAGCGAAAATGAAGTGATAGCGCGGGCAGGTGATGCGATGTGACTGGGTGGGTCGGGGGAGCAAGAAACACGCGGACAAAGAAGCGGGCAGGAGCTAGTGACATTATAAATCGAAACTGAAGTAACAAAATGTGTCAAACTTTTCAAGCTACAGAAAGTACTTTGTTTTTTGAAGTGAAAACTTCTTTATGCGCGTTGGAAATTTTTTGAGATGGGAAATAACCACTGAACTCGCGACACTGTTACCGACACCGCGCTACATTCGGATGTGTTCGGCTGTCCTCGGGATGTACTCGGTTTTAATGTATTTCCGATATGTCAGTGAGTGATGGCAAAATATTGTTTGTGTTTTGTTTATATGACGATTCAAAAAATACACACGTAATTGTTCAAGTTTTCACTTCTATAGGCACTCCCGGAGTGCCACTTTTTTTTCGTCTAGTATGAAGGACGTTATAGATAAAAGCGAGTAGATAAGCAATCATTTTATCAACATTGACAAATCTGTTAAAACACGAGCTCCGCATTCGGCTGATGGCACCGATAATCGCAATCAACAACTTAATTCGGGCTTTAATAAACGGAGATTAAACGTGGAACTGAACACTATTTGCTAATGAACCGGCAACACGCGCGGTGACGGCCCATGTCGCTGTAATCAAACATAATGAACGATGTTAATTGATTTAATTGAGCCATGGTGTCGTTAGATGTTGGTGCGTGTAATTCAAATGCAACTGTCAATGTCATTGTGAGGGCAATTGGTTAATGAGACGATTAGCATGGAGATTACTCGTTGGTTTAGTGGTCGCAAGCGCTACTTAACTTCTGAGCAAGAGGTTCTGGGTTCGATTCCCGGGTCGGCAAAAAAGTGTTATTGGGTTTTTCATCTGGAATTTTTCAGTAGCAGCCCGGAGTCTGCATTTGTGCCCGGGTGGTGGCAGTAAGCTCGCTCCCTAATATATTATATAGTAAAACCTTCCTGAAACTATGTAGATCACATTAGTGAAAGAATTATCAAAATTGGTTTATCAGTTTTTGAGAAAATCGCGGACATACATACATACAGGTCGAATACAGAACCTCCTTTTTTTAAGTCGGTTAACAATAAAAAAAAATAAAAAAGAAATGTCGCTGTTTTGTCACGTCAGAAACCCATGCGAAGCCGGGGCGGGTCGGCTTATCACTTAATCAACTTAAAATCTCAAACTATTGTACGCAAATACTATTATTTCCGTGGCATTGTATTAAATAATCGGTTATTCCTTCAGGCATTAAGATTAGAGGAAAGTTTAAAACTTTAAGACGGATCTCTGAAGCCTTAAGTCTTGAATTGTAAAGCAGCGTGCCAAAAGTTTTGCAACATGGTGGCAAAAAGGTCAGATATCCGACTTCAAGAAACTATTGTTGCAAATAACTACCAACTAAAAAGTATATTTCATAGTACTGTATGCAGTAGTGTAGTTTTATTTACCTCAATCAAAATGAAAATAAAATCGTGAATTATTTTTTAACAAAACATTATAATGGGTCATTTTAGCCCCTTGTATAACAATCTACTATTAATTTCTGTCCTTACACGATACTCGTTTAGAAATGGTTAAAAAAATATACAGTCAATTTTAGTTAACAGTTTTAAAACTGCAAACGTGAAATTCAAATAGCGTTTTGTCGGCATTTGCATTTAAATCACAATGTGCGCTCGATTTTACGGAACTATTAATCGAATTTGTGAGAAAATTGAATCGAAACTGTGATTAAATGTGACCGAAAAAAGACTTGAAATGATTTTAAGGTTTTTTTTTAGTTGTGACTGGCTTTTTAGCCGTATTGTTGTATGCGCGAGAGCTTAGCATGGGCAGCCCGTGGAAATTAAATGAAATTGTTTATTCTGTAAATAGGATGAAGTTTCGATCACGTGTTAATATCGGAATAAAATAGTAGATTGTACAACAAAGGCATAAAAGAAGCTATTTTACCCCGAGACGTTTATATCCACGCGAGCCGCAGGCGAGGGTGGATAGTTCAGTCGAGGGGTAAAATGGCTCGTTTATGCCTGAGTTATACACTCTGCTTTTCACTTCGATTGCGAGAAAATTAAACAGGCATAAAGTATACAGTACATAATTAATCAAAAATGTTGCAAAGCATAGCTAATTCCCGCCACCACAGATAATACCGCCACGAAACTTTTTAAAAGTTTTTTTTTAAATTTTAACATTTGTCATTCGACTTGGGTACTTCATACTGCCAAGTCATAAAACGTTTCTTTGCGTTTTTAAATAATAAATGACAACTATTTTACCTGATTTTATTAAATTTTATCGTTCTATCGTTATAGAAAACACGAAAGTGGTATAAATGAAAGAAAATGAAATAAATCACGACTTTAATCTGCGAAGTTTTATTGTGCGTGTGACTGTTGGGCCTGATCACCTTAGTCTTAGAAAAAAAAATTACTTTATGCACTAGAACATAAAAAGCGATTTTATGTCGCCTAAGCACAACATAAAGACGAACTTTTAGAGCATGAGAAGTGAAAAGTATCTTATATCCCTTCCCGGGACTCAAACTATCTCTATACCAAAGAAGAAAGGTCACGTCCCATAGAAAATTTACCCAGGCCCGACACAAAAGGAACGCATCTCAGTTATTTTGTTATATTAAATATAACAGAAATAAATTACCACTATTTTGAACGTCAGTGGCTATCACCCATATATTGCCATTTGGTTTTGGTAAGGCAAAATATATTAAAATATATTTTTTTAATGAATAGCAATTATATCCATTTAAAATGACGCCAATTTAGATAAAAATACAAAAATAGACAGCTGGAGGCTTTAATTTATTGAGGCATCCACAGGCAAGCCCGGTTAAGCAGACGATAACCTCAAAGTTAAACTGCGAGGTGTCATTAAAAAAAATATAAAATAAAATTGGCTTTCTGTGTTGAGATCCGTGCTTTTTTAAGCGACTTCAAAAAAGAAGGTTCTGTATTCGACCCGTATGTATGTATGTATGTTTGTTTGTATGTCCGCGATTTTCTCAAAAACTAATGAATCAATTTTGATAATTCTTTCACTAATGTAATCTAAATTCTTTCAGGAAGGTTTTAGTATGTAATACATTAGGTAATTATTCTTATGTACGGAGTTATATGCATAAATGTACTGCATCTCCGGCATTTCTATGCGAATTTGGACGATTCTTCTAGTCAGTGTCTTCAATTCTTCAATGCACTAGTGTTAATTGGATTTGTGTGGGGTAGGTACAACTAAAAAGTAAACAATAAAAAGTTTTTTACAAAAAAACAACCAACTTGAAAAAAAAACACTACAGTGATACATAACTTTAATTTCGGAAGTCGGTGTCGTTGGTTCCGCATTTTCGTTTTTAGACACCGACTTCCGAAATTAAAGTTATTTATCACTTTGTAGTGTTTTTTTTTTTAAGTCGGTTGTTTTTTTCTAAATTGTTGTATCGTCATTGAATTACATACAATTACGAATTTTGTAGGTAAATAGGTATTAAAAGAAAATTGTATATCGCCTGAACAAAAACACAAGGCAATATTTTGGTGTTAGCCATTGATTTGGAATATAAAAAATATATATTTTAGCTATATTTAAAATAACAAAAAAACTGAGATATGTCTCTTTCGTGTCGGGTTCTGAGTCACAAATGACCGTTCTTCTTTCATCTTTAAATCGGTTCAACGGTTTAAGCGTGAAGAGGTAACAGACAGACAGACATACACACTTTCGCATTTATAATATTAAGTATGGATAGTAACCTGTAGGTACATTTGCTTAAAACATAAGAAAATTTGAATTTCGCGGGCTACCCTGACGCTGTGGCACACGTTTACGAGGCGTGAGACGAGTAAATACCGAAGCGAATGACAAGCTAACCCGTTTACCTATACCGCGTTTAAATATTCGCCTCGCGATTCGCACGAATGTGCAAAGGCGATATATCTGTTGTCAGATATTTAAATACGTGGTAGACTGTTAATCCTGACGTGCAACAACGTGAACGAACGTACGAACATTACGTGAATTTCCTCTGGCCATGACCCGTATTTTATTAAGGCTCCCGCAGACAGGCGCGATGCGACTGTATTAGGAGAATTTCTATGAAAACTTCATGGAAATTGCTCTATCAGAATCACGTCGCACCGTCGCGTCGCGCTTGTCTGCGGGAGCCTTTGCTGGATAAAAGCTCCGGTTTGCAAACCTACTTTCGATCGGCAATCCCCTCTCATCATGATTCTATTGATATTGACAGGTTTGTCAACGTTAATCAGGTACGCTTTTCATCAGGCGAGCTGGAGTTGCCTTTTTCACTGTGACGAGTGACGTTTAAAAAGGATAATTTGAAGGATTTTTGTTCATTAGCAATTGCTTTTTAATTTTTTGTAATGAATGAGGATGCTGATTTAAGAAGTTCGATCTCTTTGTAAAACCTGCTGCTCTAAGAACACTGATGTTGATTTTGAAATTTCAAAATTATTGTTAACACATTGAAATAAAGAACAGTTAAAACCTCTTTTATCTGTTCTGTGCATTAAAGGAAACGAGACACAATAGAAGTTTTCTCAAACATGCTTGGAAACTTGAGCAGTATTTTGACAACCTCCTTCGAGATAAATCGAAATTGCTGTACTGGCCAAACACATGCGAGCAGCGGCCGGCAAAAGTTGTATAAAAAATCGATATCTCTCGTGTTTTGCGGCCAAATAAATTACATAGTAAACTCATATCTGTCGTGTAATTTAAAAATGGAACGATCTTTTACTCCAAAACATGGTAACCAAGGAAGTAACTTATCAAAGGTTTTATTTAAATTTCGAACTGGCTTGCAAATAGAAAACTGTTTATTGAAAAATAATAATAATAATAAATAATAATATATTCCACAACTATCACACAACGCCATCTAGTCCCAAGCTAAGCAGAGCTTGTGTTATGGGTACTAGACAACTGATAAACATACTTATATATTTCTAAATACATACATATTATAGATAAATTACACCCAGACACAGAACAAATGATCGTGCTCATCACACAAACATTTGTCCTGGGTGGGAATCGAACCCACGACCTCCGGCATAGCAGTCAGGGTCACTAACCACTAGACCATCAGGCCTGTCAAAAAAAAAATGAACAACTTCGTCATTGATTATGAAAAGTAATTTTATTTGACAAAAAAGTTCTGCGTATAGGTACATCTTAGTTTTAATTTCTGCGCATTATTTGAGAAAAGTACTATACAAAGGATTTCTGTTTTTTCTAAAAAAAGATAAAATATTTATTAGAACACGCGCAGGTTACAAATAAAGAAAAAAAAAAAAAAACAATCGACAACGTGACATTACGTCATTATGACGGTAAGTACATCTAAATGATACAAATAACTAAGCAACCCAATCAAAATTCTTCAACATGGCTGCAACGCGACTTCCATTCCGACAGACAATTAATAACTGGCACTAATTAATTACGGTGTTAAGGGTGCCTTTTAATTAGTGCCATGTAAATGTTAATAGTAACAACACGTCATTATGGTCGGGAGGGTAACAATTAGATGGGTCTGCTTCACCACTTACGAATAAAAAATCCTGTAAACTTATCCGACACATGAATTCATTCAAATTTTGTTTAATTTTTGATAATAATAAATAATTTAAAAAAAATACTGGGTCTATTTCTTAGTCTCTGGATCGGATTTGGGTATTTAGCAGTATTTTTACATGTAGAGTATATAATTATATTTGTAATCAAATCGAAGATATTGCACAAATTCTACCATTGATTAGGTTTTGTTACAGAGTTTTCAGGTGGATCGGTACTAGTATTTACATGCTCATTCATAAAGAGTTATTGAATGCAGAAACTAAGTAAAAGTTTTACGAAGAAAATGAAAAAATTTTTTTTGAAGTGAATACTTCTTTAGGCGCGTTGCGCATTTTTTTGAGATGGGAAAAAACCATTGAATTCGCGCCACTGTAACCGTAACCGACACCGATTCGATATCGATAAAATATTCAAACTTCAAAGTCCGTTTTGAAATACAAAGTAAAATCCATTTCTACTACAAAATTACCATTCGATAGTGGCCCATAAAAATGCATCACTTAATCACACCCGTTCCATTAGCACTAGGTACTTACTAGTCAAAAAACGCATCTGCAATACTAACAACAATAAGTGTTCTTATAAAATACTCTAGTTCTATTAAATTGAGTGCGGCGAGAACCCCACAGAATACAGAATGAGGCAAGAATTAAAAAACTCGGGATTCCAAGGTGATATCACGAAGGGCTGAATAGAATTTCGTGGAGTCTGAATGGCGGTTGATAAATGAATGAGTTTTCGGTTCTCAATGGAAATATTTAAGCCTCGAGACGGGAGTTATTAAATTATTATAGGTGTGAAAGTTTGGGAATTTGATAAAATTGTCAGTAATAAATGTTAGGTAAGTCGAAAACATTTCATGTTACCTAATGATTCTCTGAAGGTGATAACTGGTGAATCGTGGGTGTCCTCCCACGATTCACAAGTTATGTGTTAATTCCCATGCAATAGAATATGGGCCTGTTTGCCATTTTGCTGGCTCTATTCTAGACTCTGGGCTGCTACTTAGAATTATATTCTTAGATCTGTATTTTGAATAGAATGATACGTCAATACACTTCAAGTCTATTCAAACTTATGTTTCAAATTCAATTCAATATCAACTTTATTTTAATTAATGTTAAGTTGATTTCAGAGTGACTAGCACTATTGAAAAAGTTATAAAAATGTTTGAAGTTGTAGCGTAAACTGAACTTTACTGTGTAGGAATTAAAGTTACTTTTCCATAAAGTCATGTTTGTTTATATTTTTGGCAAATAAATCGCGGATGCAGATTATGGACATAAACTTACGACTTCTTCTCATGGGGACAGGTAGAAACTGCAGAACGCCACCTGCCACGATCCTTAGTCTAAACAACACAGAATATGTATAATATACACAGATATACAGGGTGTTACAGAAAGGGTATATCAATACAAACGGGTTGAAGAGTGTATCTGGCCTAGAATCTCTGTACAAAATTTCAGCTCAAAGGCAGTAACTTTGAAAATGCTTAATATTTTTTTTATTTCGATAGTTTATTAAATTGAAATCATAACAAACGTGTCACCGCACTACGAGGGTCATTATCCATTATCTGTAGTGTGTCTGTGCGCCTAGTACACGCACATCACGCCGCCGCGCGCCAGTGCAGCGCCGTGATGTCGAAATAAAAAAATATTAAGCATTTTCAAAGTTAATGCTTTTGATCTGAAATTTTGTACAGAGATTCTAGACCAGATACACTCTTCAACCCGTTTGTATTGATATACCCTTTCCGTAACATTCTGTAGATATACCTAGATAACGCAAGAGCAGCCACTTCGCGAGCCAAAAATCGCACCAGTTTACGATCGAAAATCATAAGCCGCCACTTTCGCGCTCAGTCCTGCGTACTGCTGGCTGGGTGAGCGTGAGCGAGAGAGCGCGAGCTTCATAGATATAGTCATATAGTGATAGTCATAGTAGGTAGTCAAAAAGTGGCGCGCTTAGTTTTCATACAGTTCGTGATACTTGCGTTATCTAGGTATATCTATATCTGTGATAATATCGCATATAGTTACCGCAAGGGACTGTGCAAGGGGAATGGGCATAACCAATGCTTCAATGACATCACAGGTTTATTTTTACCGATGCATTTGCCTAGCGTGATTAATTGGCCTTTTTCCATTACAATGTGGATTTCAACCCCTGTCACCCTTCAATATTTATATGTTGGAACTAACTTTTCCAACTTACCCAATGTTAGCGCGGGGAGCAATAAAAGAGTGAACTGTATTTTAGGGCCAAAGGTTTAATGCCGTTCTTATTTACAATATAAACTTTCCCGGACAAACAGTTAGAGCGGTTTCGCACTACGTCCGATCCGAATCCGAGAAATGCTGGTCCCGAGTGACCATAGTCCTATTTGTATGAGGGGTTGCGCACTAGATCCGAACTCAGTTCACACTGTGACGTCCTGGAAGGATTATGAAAAATTACAAGTCACACATGCAGTCTGAGCTTCTAAAATTTATAACCCGTTACTTTTGGGTATTGTGGAGGACAATCGGTCTTAGTCTAAAATCCATACTATAATATTATAAATTTGAAAGTAACTCTGTCTGTCTGTCTGTATGGTACCTTTTAACACCTAAACTACTGCACTGATTTAGATGAAATTTGGTATAGAGATAGTTTGAGTCCCGGGAAAGGACATAAGATAGTTTTTATCCCGATGTTCCCACGGGATTGAAACTTATGCGGGTGAAACCGCGAGGCGCAGCTAGTACTCTATAATTCAAATGTAACAATAAACATGATCAGTTAAAGTCTTAAGAAAGCGAATCTACATAAACAATTCCTTCGTGATACCTAACATAAAAGGCTTCTATCCTTTGAAACTGTTTTACGTGGTATTAAGTTGTGTGAATGGAAATAATTTACAGTAAAGCACTAAGCAGGTAGTGCGGCTTCAGCATTGGTTTAAGAACTAACCACATACATTTCTGCTATCAGAAAAACCTGCCTTTAACTCTAAAATATAAAGCTTAAACTTAAATGAAGCTAGAAGTCTGATTTAGCGAAACCTGTATTCGCGGTGACCGTAATTTAGGTAGGTACGGTCGAACAAGCTATTTTGTATACAGGCAGCTAACTTGCAACTACTTTTAAACAATGGTGTGCTGAATTAGTAGTATACCACTCTATTTAATTAAGGATGCCATAAGCTGAAAAAGTTATAACGCACAAAATAAAACTAAATATTGGCTGTGTAGTGGAAAGATGAATATTTTTGCCTGTATACCAAATAGCTTGTTCGACCGTACGTATAGCAGATAGCTGGCAGAATCCTAGTTTGAGATACTTTTTAGTGAAAGGTTGATGTAGATAAATGGTTTCTAAGGGACTTTCAATACTGATAGTTGTAACTGTGTTTTGGATTCGAGGAATCAATATACCTACTTTATACATAACCGTGAATCGTGCATTATTGGAAAAAAGTTCATTAACGCGACTTGCGGTAGGAGTAAACTAGTAGAAATCCTCACGTAACGAAAACGCGTTATGAAATCTATCTCTTTCTCAGAAAGAAATAAAACGAAGTAAACATCATATGCACGGACTGGATGCGGAAGGCGGAGGACAGGGTGTTGTTGCGCAGCCAGGGAGAGGCCTATGTCCAGCAGTGCAGTGCAATAGGCTGAGTTGATTGAAATAGCATGGAGGGATGCGTGTTTTTCTTCTTCTTTCTATCAGAGAGAGAGAGAGATAGTTTTCATGGTTTTCGAGGATGCTGAAGCCAATAGTAAGGTCAAAATGAAAATCCAAGATGGCGTCTGCGAAAACTTTCAAATTTTGTCATGAGTGTCATTTTCATGGTTTTTGAGGGCGCTAAGGCCGATAGAGAGGTTAAAATGAAAATCCAAGATGGCTTCTAAAAACTTAATCTGGTTTTAACTAGCTCTGTATTATAAACGCGTATTAAATTCAAACTTTCTCTCTCCCTCTCTGTCTCTTGCTATAACATACGAGTGCGTATGTGTGCGGTATCGCGTTCCTGGCGGGGGTCCCCCGACCGCACACGTTTTTTTATTCCTTAAGACTTTTCTATACACATCCAATCGATCACACATACATTGGTTGATCACACTCATCTACACAGGTACGGTCGAACAAGATATTTGGTATACAGGCTAAAATATTCATCTTTTCACTACACTGCCAATATTTAGTTTTATTGCGTGCGTTATAACTTTTCAGCTTATGGCATCCTTAATTAAATAGAGTGGTATAAAAGAATTGACTAACTCAGCATACCATTGTTTAAAAGCAGTTGCAAGTTAGCTGCCGTATACCAAATAGCTTGTTCGACTGTACCTATGTCTAACTATATTATTTATTTATTGAGCTGAAGGAAGATTTACATAATCATCCTAAGATAATGTTCCCACTGCTTCAACATAGGCCTTCTCTCGGTATGAGGGAGTGAGCCATAATCCACCACGCGGGCCCAGTGCGGGTTGGAAGATGTCACAAGTTTTCGAAATTTTTGTTCTAGGCCATGCCGGTTTCCTCACGATATTTTCCTTCACGGTTTTAAAAGCATTGGTGATGAAATAATTTACTCAAAGAAAAGCGCCTGACTGGGTTCGAACCTATGACCTACGACTCGGTAAATCGCGGCCGTTACTACTTGCTCACCACTGCTAGGAAAATTGATCAGATTGTTTACACATGAAATAGTATATTATGTGGAATTCGCTTACATCAATATTAATGTTAACGTGTTTTGGTAAAACAATTGGCAACTGATCTTGGCAACCTCTCCCGAGCTTTCAGATATTTTAAATGTATACCTCCGCAATAAATAGAACGAACGCAGAACAGTCCATTTTATCATAACTTTGATCTCTTTCTTTCTAGATTGAAATAAAAAATGGAATCTTGAGACTTCTTTAGCCTTTACACATAGTTAAATAAACAAAGAGAGAGATGTCGTGGGACATCAGCGGAGTAATTGCGTAACCTATTATCAGTAACAAGCAACAGCTTTCATTTTGACAGTTCAGCAACATTCATTGCGTTGTTTACGTTGTTGAATTTTATTTTAGGTGCATCGTCTTCACATAATAATTATATAATTAATGTACCTATGCAAAATATTGTAAAACATTTTAAAAGAGTAACAGTGGAGTTTCTTGCCCATTCTTCTCCATACGAAAACTACCTTTTGGAAGGGGCGACTAGAATCAATTCTATTTTATTTAATGTAATTTTTGACGTTCAAAAGTGCCTTTTATGTGCCTATTTGAAATAAATGCTTTGACTTTGACATAGGTTGTAAATTGTCTCTAATAATAAATTCTTGTCTTAGGTGGCTGTCGTCCCTATAAATTATGACGATCCAAATTAATGTCTGAGAGTCTGACACGTTGAATCTTTTAGTAAATGTCTCGTGTTTGAAACTAACTTCAACTTCTGGCTCCACCTGCTGAGATATTATGTAGCCGTTGTTATAAAATTTTAGCGAATTCGTGTGAATTTCTGCTGGGTAGGCCTGAATACTGAAATCATTGTCAGTATATTATTTTGAAAGTGATTGGCATGTTACTCTTTTGTTGCAAGTATTTGTTGATTGTTGCCAATAGTTTATATCCATAGATAAGTACTACTATTACATACTTGCCCCCTTACTAATAAACATATTATATCAGATGAATAGTTACACACCGATTTCTCTCTTTCAGTCGTCAGTAATTTGACTTTCGAAAGAAGAAGACAAAGCGTTGTGAAACTATACAGACGCTATACAACGTTTATTAGTAAGAGGGTAATTAAGTACCACAGCAATGTGGTCAAAGCTCAAATAACAAGTACTAAAAACGTTTTAAAAGACACCTTTTTTTATCTTTTTACGAAAAAATGTTTATAGCTTTTTAATGTTTGCCCAAAAATTCCACCGAATACCATTCGCTGACTATGCCTCACAGGTGAAGGACAGGATGCGGTGCACGAAGGGAGGTGAGCCATTGTCTGTGGAAAGACGCCGCATACACACCTGAGGTCTGAACCGTCCATGGAGGTTGTTCTTGCTATAGCCTACTTGGGTACCTACGAAGTCTATTTAAAGTTTTCCAAGTAGGCCAGGGTAAGAGCCTCCCATGTGGGTAGATGGGAGGCTCTCTGATCGTTCAATAAAGAAATCTGAATTCCTATGGTTTTGGCTGTTATCATAAAAACATGACAACCGACAAAACCATCAGAATTATTCCTATAATTATGCGTACCATCCTAAAATTTTACAAGAGAGAATTTACTCCAATTGACTTTGTAGCAAAGTTAAGAACTTGAGTCGCGTAATAAATGTTGTTTGATTCTCAATTTTAAAGGAATTTAGAAGTATTCTAAGTTTGTTCGATTCATTATAAGGATTTCGTTACCTACCATTCATATTTTATATAAAATTACAATATTGTTTTAAATTAAACTTGTTTTTATTTTCAAACAATATATAATTTATATAATATAACTAACACACTTAAAATAATAATATGTACATGTATATCATCTCCCAACTATGTTGGGGTCGGCTTCCAGTCTAACCGGATGCAGCTGAATATCAGTATTTTTATAAGGAGCGACTGCCTATCTGACTTCCACAACCACGTTTTTGCGTAATACGAAACCCCGGTTGTCAGACTTTCGGGTTTCTGACGACCCGTAAGGAATGTCAAAGATTCACGAATGACAGCCGGGACGTGCTTTCCGAGGCACGGAGGGGTCTTGGTATGTAAATATGGTCACCCATCTACGGACCAACTGCGGCAAGCGTAGCTTAACCTGATCGATCGACCCGTGCGGCTGTTATTACTTAGCCACAAGCCCCTCTATTCTTCTTCACGACATTTATTCTAATTCTTTTGGCCTAAAACTTCGCCACTTCCACGACGTTATCGGTGGCAGCGCAGAGGCCACATATGTTTAGGGCACACAGGGCAGGATAGAAGGAGATGGAGCATAGTTTGTGACTCAGCTCCACATCCACAACCTGCTGCCGTTCCATCGAGGTAGCCCTATTTACACCTTCCCACTTGTTTTCGGATACGGTTCAGGGACTTCCAATCCAAGTAGATCACAGAAGGTTACAACTCTCAGTTATTATGCTATGTTCGCTGAGGCACGTACCGGCTTCTTGAATGCTGTACGGCGTAAGGGAGCAGCCTCGCTGCGAAACAGACTCCGTGGAAGCCCGCATTCCACGCGCTATAGCCGGGAGACATGACAGCCAGTTAGTGAGGTCACTTGTCACCTGTACATTGTCTATGTTATTAGTTGTATGTAGTATGGTTTGGGATGCATGAAGAAGCCTCCTCGTGTAGCGCAGTTTGTTCCGCCAGTTGCTCAACTGAACTGAGCGCTCGGCGCATCCTAGATAGTTACACCCTACATCTTATTTGACTGGCCAATTCTTCCCTTATGGTGGTAGGCCTAACGCCCGCCTGGTTTGCGACTACCCTCCCACCGGAGTCCGGGGTCAAGCAACCTGCTGTTTCGTCGATGCGTGGAAGTTCCAGTGCCTTAAGCATCTTCTGGGCACGCTAGTTCCATCATGGACTTTATCCATCGCTTTCCATCAGGCGTGATCGAGGTCAAGAGCGGACCCATTCAGCAATAAAAAAAAGTTAAGTACTAACATAGGTTAAGACTATGTTACTAATCTAATGGATCTCCGTTATCTGAATAAAAATAAATGATATGATATGTACCCAATTTTACTCTTCATAATGCACTGATGTAGCTACTTTACCGAGCTGAAGATTGATGGCTCCTATGCATAATTTCTGTCTCACCTTGAGAAAAACATGACACACTGACGAAAACGACATAATAAAACAAAAAACCGGCCAAGTGCGAGTCGGACCCGCACACGAAGGGTTCCGTATGGTTTATGATTTATGACATATTAAAAAAATACTACTTACTAGATCTCGTGTAAACCAATTTTCAGTGGAAGTTTACATGGTAATATACATCATATATATTTTTTTGTTTTATCATTCTCTTATTTTAGAAGTTACAGGTTACATACATTTTACCACTTTGGAAGTGTCTCTCGCGCAGACTATTCAGTTTAGAAAAAAATTATACTGGAAACCTCTATATCATTTTTGAAGATCTATCCATAGATACCCCACACGTATGGGTTTGATTTACTGTTTTTTTTTTTTCTTTTTTTGTGTGAAAATCTTAATGCGGTTCACAGAAAACATCTACTCACAAAGTTTCAACAGTATAGTTCTTATAGTTTCGGAAAAAAGTGACTGTGACATACGTACGGATAGACAGACAGACAGACATGACGAATCCATAAGGGTTCCGTTTTTTGCCATTTGGCTACGGAACCCTAAAAACATAAAGTGCTTTTCTGGCAAAAAATCGTAAGCACCATACCAGATTAATGGTTACAGAGTAAGCAAAAGATTATGCAAGAAAACAGTGTGTAAGGAGCCCGTCATTTTTCTCCACGTTTAGGGAATGGCGCGATGAAAAGACACATTATGTATAACAACCGAGTCGTTTCGAGTTTTTGCGGAGACGTTTTTGAGACATGTTTATATTTTGTGGGGTTTTTCTTCTGTGAAGATTTTTTATGTTTTTTACTAAGATACTCTTTTGTTCAAGCTGTTTATATCTACATTTTAGTAAGGATGTAAGTAACTGACAAAATGCTGTACTCCTCTGCTTACCTCTTCGGAAAATATAGGCGTGGCGTTATTTTAATTTTGAGAAAGAAAGAAAAAGTATTTATTGGGACTCACACAGGAATATCTCAAACTAAACACTCATACATAGAAACTAAAACTAAAAAATACAAACAGAAAGTTCAGTACGACGGAAAGATGCCCCCACTCTCAGGAAGATAGAATTTTGTACAAACGCCAGCAAATCAAGCTACCCGAAACTGTAAAATTTTCCCAATCAACTTTGAACCTTATACTTTTGCGATAAAGTTGAAGATCTATTAAAGAAATTTGACAAATTGTAGTAATTTAATGTCCTGGCGTCTGTACTTCTTTAGTCAATCTACTGCTTAAGTTACTAAACTTAACTTACTAAACACGCACCTTAATTGCGTAACACACTATCAATCACAATCTGAATCATTTTGAAGGATATTGCTAATCCATTGCTTCTTATGTTCGAAACATTTGTTTGCTCAACAACGTAAATAACGCAATGAATATTGTTGAACTGTCAAAATGAAAGCCATTCCCTGCCACTCTTAATTTGCACCACAAAAAGTTACTCGATACTTTTTTTTTTCCTTTTCTAAAAAATAAGTACTTTAGTAAAATCTGCCTGTTTTCTGTTTATTTACGAGATTATACACTAGTTTCTGTTTGAAATCCGCAGCGAACTCAGGATAAATTCCTTCAATGTAGTTGATGGCTATGTTATTGTTTCTATATTGCATTTCCGTACACCGACAAGGCGGGTGCCTCGTTTAATATCAATGCTACTTGACTTGCCAATAAAAAAATCGTACGTAATTTTAAAAGGTTCACGACTTTAAAATAACCGGCCAGGCGCGAGTCGGACTCGCGCACCGACGGTTCCGTACAAACCTGTTTAAAATATTTTTATTATATGATGTAACTAAAAATTTACGGTTTTCACAATTTTTCCTTTATCTGTGCTAGTAAGACGTTGCTTCGTACCAAATTTCAAGATTCTGAGTTCACGGGAAGTATCCTGTAGGTTTTGATTCCCTTGCGAGTGTCGAAAATTTGCGGCATAAACGGCTGTATCTTTTGATCGCGTTGGCTTAGAAGTTTGAGTTTTTCACAGCTCCAAGAAACAGTAGACCTGAGTATTTGATATAAATTCTAGTTTGATACCTCCACGCGTTCTTGAGAAAAAGGGTCTTGACAGACAGACAGACAGACGGACGGACGGACGGACGGACACCAAAGTGATCCTATAAAGGTTCCGTTTTTTCCTTTCGAGGTTCGGAACCCTACAAATCAAGTGATGTGAAGCAGTAGTAGCGAACATCTAACATATTTTTACAAACGATGAATGTAGAAGAGAAGAAGCTGGCTCTATAGGTTATTTGAGGTATTCGTAAAAATATGTACAACATATAGCCATTACCGTAGGTTATTTTAATAACATATAATTAAGGAATAATCACACAGATATTATAAAGGCGAAAGTTTGTGAGTGTGTATGTTTGTTACATCTTCACGCACAAACGGCTGGACGAGTTTTGATAAAATTTGCTATGGAGTAAGCTGATACCCTAGATTAACACATTGGCTACTTTTCATCCCGATATTCCCACGGGATCGAGGTTTGTGCGGGTGAAACCGCGGGGCGCAAACTTTACATCAAAATCCAACGAATCTTCAAAATGATAGTAAAGTAAATGTTTACTCGTAAAATTAAATGTGTACTCAGCTACCAGAAATAGAACCATTCCTTCCGATTATATAAGAATTTCCTTTTGTTAACAGAGAAACCAATTAACATAAACTTAAAATAAAATCCCTAAACTTAAGACTCGCTATTTATCAAACTCAAAAATCCCTGAAATTCTCTCAAGTCTCCCGCGGCCAATAAATCGTTTTTATTTTCCCATTGTGCTAGCCTTACCGATGTTATAAAAGCGTAAGTGAATTGTTCCACTTTTACGGCTCAGTGGTTCAATCAATCACCAAGAAATTCACACACCTACACATATCCTGAGTTATAGAATTGAAGAAAAGAGTTTTGATCCATGCTGATAGAAAGGTTCCTGAAACAGACGTCTCTTGTTACCATGGACTCCACAAGACTGACTCGACCAAAATGCTTTCTTTGCATCTTATTTTCTATTATGTACCTAAACCTATTAATGTAGACTATATGGAAATGCAAAGCACAGTTTTTGGCTAATAAACATTATTTTATCTTACCGCAGTCTGGTACACACATTAAGACCAATTCCCGTAATTAAAATGTCAAAAACTTGTCAAAAATGTAGGGAAATTGGGGGTATTTTGATTGAGACTGGCATCAGACTGTGAACGTTCTTAAAATTATGGGAATTGCCCCTCAGAAATAAAACAGAAGGTTTATTCGCTGAATGGGCTATCCACTTAGTTATTTTGGTAAATTACTGGCACTGCCTCAATTTCTGTATGACACAATTTTTAAGTTGAAATAAATATTTTTTCTTATTTGTACATACGAATTCGAATACAAAACTTCCAATCCGTTTGCTTGCTGTCAATATTCATTAATTGTTTTGATTTACAATTCGAATACTCATGCCTACCTACTGGAGTACATGTTTAAGAGTCAAGCGCGATCAAACCGCAATCGTCACCGACGCCCGATGCCGACCGCTTACATAAATAATTCAGTCAAGTAGCCAGTCGAGTGGCACAGTCGTACTAAACACTCCTCGATATTTAGTTTCATCCATCACACTGCAGGCCCCAACATTATTTCGTTTACCACAGAAATATTCAAGTTTTTTCCAAGTTGTTTCATATTCATGAATTGTTGTTATTGTCAGAGATTGCAGAGTTCGTTTGTGGGATAACGACGGAACATCAGCGATCACCCCTAAAAGGAATTTTAATTAAGAGCCTATACTACCTCAAATGGCATAGCGTGATCCTCCGTTATGTCGAAAATACTGCACCATTAATTTTGAAATAAATATATGGTAAAGTTGAGGATTAATGTTAGGTCTTATGTTAGACGAAAACACGATTCCATAAAATATTCTAGATAGAAAAAAAATCCAAAGTTACCTCTAACCCGAACAATAAACCGCTGGTATCAAAAAATTCTTCAAATTAGATCATGAAACTTTGCATACTAACTGAACATACTTTACAGCAGGTCTTATGTTATTTATTTTTTTATGATTACCATTATTTTCACTATAAAAAGCAAATACCTAAACTATTGGCGCTGCTTGCTGCCCAGCACCGCACTCTGTCTCGCTCTCACTCAGTCCGCGAGCAGTATCGTATGAGCGAGATAAAGAGTGAGTTTTAGCTGAGGTAGTTTAGGCTCTTAATGAATGTTCTGATTTGATTGAGCTTCAATAACAGCCCCATGATTTGATCGATCAGGTTAAGCTACGCTTGCCGAGGTTGGTCCGTAGACCATCTTCACACACCAAGACCCCTCCGTGCCTCGGAGAGCACGTTAAGCCATAATATTTATATATATCATATATATATATATATACAGGTAGAAACTACAGAACACCACCTGCGGAGGTTTAGGGCACGACTACCAATATGAAAAAAAAAAAAAAAAATCTACACTCTTATCTCTCAAAATACAGTGCTATGTGGTGAATCCTGCGTCATACTACTTTTGCGTTCGTTTACTTTCGTACATCAGAGGAGCAATTCTCGTAATTTTTAAGAACGTTCACAGTCTGATCTCAGTCTCAATCTGTCAAAAATACCTCAAATTTCCCTCCAATTTGACAAGTTTTTAACATTTGTTTGTCGCTGAGATGAGACTGCGACTTGATTTTGAACGTTTTTAAATTACGAGAATTGCCCCTCTGGTCATACACTTACACCGCGCGCCGGTTGCGAGTACTATGCACCTGATCTTTCTGAAGAATTATAACCAATAAAGTCACTATGTCTTAGGGCGTCCCCTCCCGGCGTTCCCAGTTACATCTGCCTTTCGTTGGTCACCTTTAATTTTTGGGATGCATGAAGAAGCCTCCTCGTGTAGCGCAGTTTGTTCCGCCAGTTACTCAACTGAACTGAGCGCTCGGTGCATCCTGGACAGTCACACCCAACACCTTATTTGACTGGCCAATTCTTGCCTTGCGGTGGAAGGGCTAACGCCCGCCTGGTTTGCGACCACCCTCCCACCGGAGTCCGGCGTCAAGCAGCTTGCTGTGTTTCGTCGATGCGTGGGAGTTCAAGTGCCTTAGGCATCTTCTGGGCGCACTCGTTCTACCATAAACCTCATCCATTGCTTTTCACCAGGCGTGATCGAGGTCAAGAGCGTGCTTAATAAGTAATAAAAAATAAATAAAAAAAAACTCACCATGACCAAACCATATAAACATCTTAGCGTTTTCTAACACTCCAAAAGAATATTCTCACAAGCTATTTAATAACTTCAACTAAGTACAGTACTTGGCGATAAATATTGCACATCGAGCTTTGGAAAGAGACAATCGGCTAATTTCGGCTTCGTAGAGCGTTATCTCTGTCGCACACTACCTATGTGACGTTTTGTCAATCGTTGTTCAAGTGCGATAGAGTGCGGTCGCGTCCAATTCAAAATATATATTTAGAGTTGTTAACACCTCCAAATTTAAATAAATTTAAAGTTGTTCTATGGCATCTTTAGGAAAAAGAGGAAAACCTTTACGAGGTCAGTCACGCGAAATTAGTATTTATAGAAAAATTGGTGTATTTTATACAAAGAATAAAAAGAATTATCAAAAGAAGCTAATCATAATTGTTTTAACAGCTCCTAATAGATACCGGACTGTTTGTATTTCGTGCGACAGAGATAACGCTCTACGAAGCCGAAATTAGCCGATTGTCTCTTTCCAAAGGTCGATGTGCAATATTTATCGCCGGGTACTGTACTTCAAGCTTAAAAGGTCTGAAATAGGCTTTCCTTATTGAACTTTTCTGATATAGACGTTTTAGTATTTACTTGGGAGACCCTCTGAGATTTAAATAGGCTGAAATGTTCCGTTAACTATTATAGTACAAGTACATACGAATAAGCATCCCTTGGGGAAGAGACGCTTCCTCTAATCCAGAGTTCGATCTTAGCTATTAATACCTATAGTTCGGCATTATTTAACATGCTTCGTATTTATCAGATTGGTACCTACAAACTGTTCTAAGCTATTTTAGCTCTGATAGCAGCAACCAAACAGAAACCTTATTGTGAGGAGGATAACGATCACAATGATTTGAAAGAATTGTCAGTGACAGCAACCCAACATCAACCCTATTAGAATGAGAATAAAGATTAGTGTCATTTGGACAGTGATGCAAAATCAGAGGTAAACTAAGTGTTAACGGATAGTGCAGAAGCTACCCGAAACTGTAAAATTTTCCCAATCAACCTTGAACCTTATACTGTAGCGATAAAGTTGAAAATCTATTTAAAAAAATTGACAGATTGTAGAAACTTGATGTGCTGGTGTCTGTACATTGTGTTGTTAATCTATCTGACAGCGCAGCAAATGGCGCCGTCTAGTTTGATTACAAAGTTACTAGGAATCAACGAAGAGGTTGAATGAGGGTGATACTGGCTGGTTACTGTCACTCTAGCAGAGCGCGCGTCGCGTCAATGGTCGCGTGGCAGCTGTCTTCTGATGACAGATGATGTCAGGGAAGCCGCGTTCGACGTCCATAACGAACCACAATCAACATATTGCGGCACAATCCTGATGATACTGAAGCTGCTGAATATAGTGGTTGATATGATGACTACTTCTGGTAAAGGCTATCCAGTGCCTTTATATAAGTATAACTAGCAGCGCCCCGCGGTTTCACCCGCATAACTTTCCCGTACGAATATCGGGATAAAAACTATCCTATATCCTTTTCCGGGACTGAAACTATCTTAATATCAAATTTTATCTAAATTGGTTCAGCGGTTTAAGCGTGAAGAGGTAACAGACAGACAGACACACTTTCGCATTTATAATATTACTAGCTGCGCCCCGCGGTTTCACCCGCGTAAATGTCGATCCCGTGGGAATATCGGGATAAAAACTATCCTATGTCCTTTTTCGGGACTCAAACTATCTCTATACCAAATTTCATCTAAATCGGTTCAGTGGTTTAGGCGTGAAGAAGTAACAAACATATAAACACACACACACACACACACACACACACACTCACAAACTTTCGCCTTTATAATATTAGTGTGATATATAGTACGGATTGCTTCTAATGATATCTATTCTTTATCTATTCTTTCTTTTTCTATTATGGACTTACCAAATCAGAAGAACTTTCAAATATTTAACCGGTCAACGACGGGCGACGAAACAATAGAAAATCAATTGTGTCTCATTAGTGGAGCTTGACAGATTAATAAACTTTAACTTCAATTATTACAGATGAATTTCCATTTTTTTGCACTAACGTTGCGTCGGAATATAGGACGGAAAAATGGAGATTTAGCCGTCTATCAAGAAAGAAAGAATGAAAAATATTTTGTTTTGGAGCATTCACAGGAAATACAATCAATAAAAAAGGACATTAAGGGCTGATTTTTCAATAGTCCGATAACTTTTATCTGATGAATAAAATGTTTGCCATACAAAAGCTGTCAAACCGCAATATTTATTCCTCGGAGAAAAGTTATGTGACTGTTGAAAAATCTGCCGTTAACCTAACAAAATCATAAAAACAATAAAAAATAACATAAAAAAAGAACATTAAAATTATCACCCACTTTTAAAAAGGCCTCTCCGTAACAAACACAAAAGGACGTCTGCTATATTGTGACTGAAAAAAAATAAAGTACCTACTCTCAACAAATAAGAGCAAAAATTACTTAATATTGATTCTCTGTAAAATTACGTACCATTTGATTAAATCTGAACATCAAGGAGCTCTACAAATAATATTCTTTGCCGAACGAATTTCAACCTTAACATTATCGAACTAAAGTTTAAAATTGAGTAGCATCTATATTATCCCCTTGAAGCTATAATTTCATACGTACCTGATGAACGAGCCTGTCAATTTTGTAAACAGGTGAGTAGGTAGTTTAAAAGGGAAATATTAGATTAGGGGAGTTGTTCCGGATTTGACGTGACTTTATTTGAACTCGTCGGAAAGAAAAAAATAAACTTTGCGAGGAAATAATTGATACTCGAGTTCGTGTTAATTTTACATGGCAGCACATGGTTTTAACGAGCATATTATTTTGTGTAGATAAAGTTACGGGCAGGTTAATTGCTTAGGTGGTTTATAACGCGTCGGGAATCGATAGGCGATTCCCGGTCACCGTAGGCGCGGGCTTGCGGACGGCGAGCCATGGGCAGCTCGCTGTCCGGTAAGGACCAGGCCCGGGTCGACGGCGCGTTGTGTTCCACGCGCGCCTCAAAGAGATGTCAGCACTAACTGACGAGGTCCGCTAAAGCCGATGCCTGCCGGGGTCGTGGGTTGTTCGAAAGAGATACCGTGGCCCCTAGTACAGGCAACTGAAGGAACACGGGTGGGTTTTAGTCAGTAAAAGTCTGACACGCCCTCTCGCTCCGCCCAGGGGGCTTACTCTTGAAACTAATTTTAATTCTAATTGAATGCTAATATAATTCAGATGTTAATTTTACAGTCACGTGATTCGGTACTCTTGAAAGCAATATTGTCAACATTGAAATGAAATTGACATTGATCCGCGATCATTTTGTTATACGTGAAGTTAGCTATGTTACGGGCTGCAATAGTGTGGTTCAACTCATTACGATAAACCGGTAATAGGGCTTTAAAATGCTTTATCCTTTAAATAACAAGGCTAAAAAATAAATATGATATAAATAGTTGTATAATTGATTATTTTGAATGTATTAAATTCATTTGAGCGTAAGAAAACTATTAAAATCATAAAATTAACCATGACTTTGGCTGCATGCGGTAGGATCGTTGCCTACACTACAAAAAAAACGGTAAGTCAAATGGTTTTTGAACTATGTTTGTTGTTGTTTTTTGTGATCGTTTTAAACTACGGATTTTATGTTTTAAATAAAGTTTTGTACGTGGTACGTAAATATACATCATAGGTACCTACTTACTTTATTATTTAAAGCATTGTTTTACATACTTTATTAATTGCATTGTTGAGATTTTTGTATTGTCAATGTAGTTAGTTTCTTGGTCTATGTTTTATAAAATAAAATTATATTATGTTGTACTAATAAAAGATTTCCAATTTTAGTTACAATGACACATCGTCCAAGTTACGCCCAATTAGAAGGTTTAGTGGAATTCATGGAGCAAAACCCAAGCGTAGCCAAAGGTTTGCTTCGGACCGCTCAAGGCAAATTAGAAACGAAGAGGAAATGGGAAAATTTGGCAACTACTTTAAATTCTCTCGGAGGAGCAATAAAAATGGTCAAGGCTGGGCTAAGGTAAATCAAAATAATGAAGTAGGTGATAAGAATCGTTATATACTTACAGCAATTTCATTAATATTAATGCATGTTTTTAGTATTGTACTGAGAAGAAACATGGTCTAAAGAATCAGTGCGCACATTTCTCAGCTTCAATGAGGCGCACTGGTGGTGGGACGGCAGACAACTTGCCAGAATTGTCTGCCTTAGAAAATAGATTGGTGGCGGTGATGGGTGGACAAGAGTTTGCGACTGGAGGTACAAGATTGATAGTCAATCCATTTCCTCAAACAGTAATATATTTTAATATTTAAAATCTTATCATACCTATGATATTTATTTTACACAAAATATTTTATTTATCTAATAATAACAATCATTTCATTGTTTCAGACTAGACCTACTGAGTCACCAGTTGTAATAGAGGATTCACTAACGATTAGGAAGACGAGTGGGGCGTGTCTTCGTGTATGGCACTATCTGTACATATTATTCAAAATGCATTAGCATTGAATGTCAAAGCTTTATTTATTGCTAATGTTTTTGAATAAGTATTGATGAAATGCTTGCGTTGTACTTCAAATATGTTTTGTTTTTATTATTTAATTTGATTTTATAATGTTAACTTTTGTCCTTAATAGTTTTATGAGTAAGTAAATAAAAGTACATTAAAATAAAATAAAACAATTTATTGAGTTCTCCATTAAGAAAAATGTATGTAGTACGGGTCTTTAATCTCTGTTATATTGCTTCCTAAATATAACATTTAGGAATAAAGAAGTTATAAACAAGAATAACACAATACACACACATAATGTCACAAACTGCATGAAATACATTATCAAAGAAAAAGTAAAATGTTTTAACTAATAACAAATCAAATAATGTCATTTATTCAAACTAGGCTGAGAATCAGCACTTTTGATACATCAAAATACCAAAAGACAGTCTACTACTAGCTAACCACATATTACAATCAACTCATTAGAAAACATTGAAATGAGTAGATTATGTCAATAATAAATTAAAATAAAATTAAAGTAACTTGACTTATATAGTCAACTAAAAAATAAATAAAAAGCAATTATATGAATACAAATAACCTGTCAGTAAGCTAATTCTGGAGTAAGAACATAAACATTGTCTTGAGTTAATGGAATAGTACATATTGTGTAAGACACAACATGCGTTAATTATTTTAGCTGATGTATCAGGATGATAATGTAGCACCCTATGCCCGAGTAAGCACCGCCATCTGTTTTTAAGTACACCAATGGCACATTCCACTGTATTTCGTGCAGAGCAGTGTGACTTGTTGTAGTATTGTTCTGGGGAGCCCTCAGGAGCGTCTACTATAGGTGTCATCATATACTTCCTCTGGGCATAATAATATCCAGAATCACCTGAAAAGTAAAACTAATTAAAATATGTTCACAATCAGAAAAACTAAAATTTCTGATCCAACTACTTATTACATCATTCACTTGCCTAGTAAAAACACATTTTCTCCATTATTATTTAAATTAATTAAATGTTGTTTCACAAGATGCTGATTCCAGACAAAACTGTCATTTGAAGCTCCTCCAAATGAAGCATCTATTGACAAAATTCTTAAATCTGCATCACTTATCTGAAAATACATATAAATCAAGGACATTTAACTAATTTGTTATGAAATGTATTACAATTAAATATTAATTAAAAGAATTGCCTTACAATCAGAACATTTCTTGAATGGAAATGTTTGCGATTAAAAAATCTCTCTTCATTTTCTATTGGTCTAATTATAGCCACATGAGTGCCGTCAATACATCCTATAGCAGATGGTATGTGAAATATTTCATAAAACCTGGAACATAAAACATAGTATATGGTTACTATAAAACAAGGAATTTTAGATAACTATAAATTATTTAAATGGATAAATAAAATTTGATAAGTACTTAAGTATTTGTCATTAGCATTACCTCCTCTTTAAAGCATGTCTTTCCTGATGAGTTTGAGGAAACTTAATCCATTTATTTTGTACTATTGGATGGTTAAGAGCAGCCGTTACAACTCTAATAGTACGAGAAACAGATTGCTGCGACATTAGGGACCCATAGGTGCCTCCAACTAGTTTATGATAACTCCCAGTCGCATAAAAGGACAATGCCACTAAAACCTGCAAGAATTATAATAGTATTATGCTATTGATCTTCAAAAAAAAAGTCATGATTATCATTGATATCACATCATAATTCATATATCAAGGACAACATAGGTACCTTATATTTTGGTGATATATCACTTCTTCTTTTAGGAGTTGGCATAACTAGGGGCTTAATGTTTTCGTAGATTTCCTCAAACAAATCCTTGCTTACTCTATAGTTTGCTTTGAACTCGTGTTCATTCATCGAAAACGCTTTGTCCGTATACCGCATGATCCGGCGCTCATCTCGTCTTTGTTTTAATTGTTTTTTATGTGAATTATGTAAAACACTGTATACAACTGCTAATCGTGCCATATTTTACTCGTATAACTCACTGAAAACCACTTAAAATGCAAAACAATTTCTAAAAAAGTTACACTTTTGTTATTGGAAAAATCACTATCAACAAACTATTCCCACGCAATATTGACGCAATATACACAGCTGTCAAAATACACTCAAGAGTACCGTTTACCCGACGCCAAGCCCGATCCTAAATTCCACTTAGTTCCCCAAAATAGACACCCACCTTTACAAACCGTTTGGCGCTAGTATCGAACTCAAGAGTACGAAATTTCACAATTCCAATGTCGATCTATCGGAATTAAGTTCAAGAGTAAGCACCCAGAGCGGGAGAAGTTATTTGACACTTTCCGACCCAAAAAAAAAAGTTCTGCCTGTTTTTATCTGCCTCGTTGGTCTAGTAGTTGCAAACGTTACTGTTGAGCATGGGGTCCTGGCTTCGATTCCCGGGTCGGGCAAAGTCCGGAGTCTGAATTTGTGCCCATCATAATCAGCCTATAATATTCCTACTGCTGGGGGACAGGCCTCCTCTCGGAGAGAGGAAGTGATAAATTATAAATGATTTTATTTTCTATAAGTTGTTTTGTACAAACACTTTTACACGTCAATCATATTTATTTTTTATAGTGTAGGGGGCCGTTATCCACCACGCAAGCCAGCCCTGTGCGGGTGGCTAGATGTCACATGTCTTCGAATTTTTGGTTCTAGGACATGCCGGTTTCCTCACTATGTTTTCCTTCACCATTTTGAGAGCAGTGGTGATAAAATAATTTAGGCAAAGTAAAACGCATATCTGGGTTCGAACCTATGACCTACAACTCGTGAGTCGCGGCAGTTACCACTGGGTCACCACAGCTCACCACTGGATTTGTGTCCGGTTGATGGCAATAGCCTCGCCCCCTATTAAATGGGACTTAAACATAACTGGCGTTGGAAGGCCTGCTTAGAGTTTCCCTACGTGATCGAATCATAAATGAAGAGATCCGCAGGAGAACCAAGTTACCGAAATAGCCCGAAGAATTACCAAGCTTAAGTGGCAGTGGGCAGGGCACATTGCTCGGAGAACAGACGGCCGATGGGGCCAAAAGGTTCTGGAGTGACGACCTTGGCGGAACAAGGTGGACCGACGACTTTGTGAAGGCCGCAGGAACTCGTTGGATGCGAGAAGCACAGAACCGGTCGAAGTGGAGGTGCTTGAGAGAGGCCTATGTCCAGCAGTGGTCGTCTTTCGGTTGAAATGATGAAACATAACTGGCAAAATGTGGGTTTACTGGTACACCTCTCCTAAACCTTCGGATTACCGATGATGTTATGTTATGTTTAATAATTTTGTTGAGGTAACAATTTTAACGTGTACTCCTTAACACGTTTCATGAGTTCATGACCACAAACGTAGGTACCTACTGCTAAGCACACAAACTCTTCACATGGCCAGAGGGCTGGCCTATTTTTTTGGCCAAAGACTCAACAATGCCATACAACGTGGCAATGCTGGCAGCCTTTTGGGCACGTTTCCTGTTGACAGCGATGCGCACGAATTTTTAATGCCCTTTGATTATTTTCTTTCCTTTTTATATACTTGTACATCATTATCATCATCATCTGCCTAGCCTTTTCCCAGCTATGTTGGGGTCGGCTTCCAGTCTAACCGGATGCAGATTTCTTTGTTTTATAACTTTGTTTTCTTTTTGTACTCAATCGATAGCTACTTAACCAATGTAACTCCGTACTAGTTTTGTATAAATTGAGAAATGCATTAACAGAGAGAGTCCTGGCACCCATAACACAAGTTTAATCTTAGCTTGGGTGCCAGTGGAGTAATCAGTGATTTATGCAATGACATAGAATTAACTTATTGCCGCAAATTGTAAAATTGGAAATAAAGTTATTATAATAGCTGAATACCAGTATTTTACATATATACCTACTTGCTAGCAGACAAGTTTTTCGAACATATGAAGCAATGGATTAGCAATATCTTTCAAAATGTTTCTGAAAGATATTGCTAATCCATTGCTTCATATGTTCGAAAAACTTGTCTGCTCAGCAACGTAAATAACGCAATGAATGTTGTTGAACTGTCAAAATCAAAACCATTGTTACTGATAGTGTGTTACGCAATTACCCCGCTGTTTATAATACTAAAATATCCCATTTTTCTTTGTCTTCTTAGAACCAGTGATGGCAAGCTCTTTGTGTGATAATTTAAATACGTTTCATCATGATGATAATGGAATAAAAACTCCCCCTAATGCTCCTCCCCGCCCCATTTACCCCAACAATCTCGATCATCGCCAAACGTTCAATAATGATTTATAATACGAGTTTTAACGCCAGGCTCACGGAGAAATCAATTTCCCCTAATATTCGTACATCGTTCCATAAATTATTACGCTACTGATACCGCAAAAATTCCTGATATTCATACTTGTAATTAAATTGGGGGAAGTGGGGAATTTGGTACACGGATGTGAAATTGACTGTGGGTGGGCCATAGCTGTTCCCTGTTAGGGGTGTTACACTCCATATTTAACGATATTATTCATCTAGCAGCTTATGCTGCCAGCCTATTGGGGACTTATCCCATTAACAGCGAAGCAGACGAATTTTTTTATGCCCAATTAGCTCATCCCTTTTTTAATATTACTTGGACGTAATCCATACTAATATTATAAATTCGAAAGTAACTCTGTCTGTCTGTCTGTATGTTACCTTTCACGCCTAAACCGCTGAACCGATTTAGATGAAATTTGGTATAGAGACAGTTTGAGTCCCGGGAAAGGACATAGGATACTTTTTATCCCGATATTTCCTACGGGATCGAGACTTGTGCAGCTGAAACCGCGGGGAGCAGCTAGTATTATTATATTTTAGTGCTAGCTTGTATACATATTGTAATTAAGGTTTGTCGAAATCAAACAGATAATTATTTAGCAGTTATTTCATCAACACTGCTCTTAAAACGGTGAAGGAAAACATCATGAGGACATGTCGCATGCTTAATGGAATACTGACTTAACTCAAAAAAGACGATTTTTGAAACATCGCAAAAGAAGATCTTGCTATGACGACTTATCCTGCTTGTTAAGGCATAAAACTTAAACTGATTTGATTTGACTATTAATTAATTATGAATACTTGTATTTTAAACGTCTATGATTAACTATTGATGAGATCTGCGTAAAAAAAAATCTGTAACTCAATTCTGACCTATCTACTAATGGGTCAATGTTCCATTAAGCATGCGATGTCTTAGAACCAAAAATTTGACACATGTGACATCTAACAACCTGAACTGGGCCCGCGTGGTTGATTCCCTCTCCCTCTCACAGAGAGGAGGCCTGTGTCCTAGCAGTGGTGGGAACATTTATAGGCTGATTATAAAGAAGAATGGGTAAAAAGCATCGCAGGTTGTTCTTAAGCAAAATTAAGTGAATATCAAACCTTTTTGGGTAAATTACTCGCCCTTTTGTGTAAACGTCTTATCAAACGCGTAAGTAGGCGTACGGTCCTCATCTAAAATAATTTGTCTCCAAGAAAATAATTACCGTCTACATTGTTCTGTCGGCTCGTTGAATCCCAAAGTACCCAGCAATATGTGGGGGGATTTATTACGGAAGATAAATTTATTACGTGCTTTAGACGTCACTAAAATGCGTATGATTGGAGAGGTGATTTAATTTAATTAATTAGCTTCGATTTTACTGATATGCAAGTCTAAGTAGGTTTTGAAGAAAAGGTTAGGTATGTGGTGTAAGTTTTTGATGCTATATTGGAAGGGGCTTGTAGCTAAGTAATAACAGCCGTACGGGTTGATAGAGCAGGTGAAGCTATACTTGCCGCGGTTGGTCCGTGGATGGGTGACCGTCTTTACATATAAAAACCCCTTCGTGCCTCGGAAAGTACGCTAAGCCGTCGGCCCCGGCTGTCCTTCGTGGATCTTTTACAGACGTTACGGGTCGTCAGAAGCCCGAAAGTTTGACAACCAGTCTTACCAAGGGGTATCGTATTACTCAGTAACTGGGTTTTGGAGGTCAGATAGGCAGTCACTCCATGTAAGATACTGGTATTCAGCTGCATCTGGTTAGACTGGAAGCCGACCCCAACATAGTTGGGAAAAGGCTAGGCAGACGATGATGAGTACCTAATAATAAATTAATTTAAACTGACTAGTTATTACTTTAAATAAATGCAAAAACAACTGTCTGCTAACAAAGTAGTACTTTGTCCAATTAATATTAAAATGTATATTATAAAATATTTAATTAAGCGGCCAAAATAACATTCATAACAATTTTCATAGCAGTCCGTTTGCTGTATGAAATTACCTCGGGCTGATATTTCAACCGACAGATAATTTTTATTCGTGGAATATTTACGTTTGACAGATTTTGTATAGAAAAACTGTCAAAAATTTAAAATTATTCCTCAGATGAAATTATCTGGCGTTGAAAAAATCAGCCCTAATTCAAATTTCTTCTTTATCACGATGTCGTTTTGAGAAAGATAAATTGGAATCGCTATTAATAATTTAAAAAAATACAGGGTGGCATGGATGTCGACACTCAAACTGTAATCAAGAATTCAATGATTCTAGACACCGTAGAAATGTTTCCTCGGTTTTCAAAAAAAAAAAAACAGTTGTTTCATAGACAATTGCGATACCTACGTAGTCATATTTTATGGCATAGATATTTTTTTTTAAACCGTTCGAAATTTTAAACGCAGGGTTTTCAGAATCATGTCATTATACTCCTGGTAACAGGCTACGCGTTGACGTCACTGCCTCCCTTTTTAATTAAATTATAAAAGTCATTATCGTCTTCCTACTGTTACGCTCTTATATCCCAATTTCACCCCACCCTCTTAGGGGTGGAATTTCGAAAACCTCTTTCTTAGTGGATACCTACTCTTTACAAAGAACACACCCATCAAATTTCATGTCTCTAGGTGATGAGAGTGAAGGAACAGAGAGTGCAGCGATATTTACGCACACACTTGTGCACTATAATATCTCCTGCGTACCTGGCTAAATTCGGTTGAGATTTGCCACCGTGACCGAAATCGATCAGGAGGCTATTATCTATACATATAAAATTCAAAGTCTTGACTAACTGACTGATATATCAACGCACAGCCTAAACCGCTAGTCCTAGAGACATGAAATTGGGAGGGTGTGTTCTTAGTGAAGAGTAGGTATCCACTAAGAAAGAGTTTTTCGAAATTGCACCCCTAAGAGGGTGAATGGGGGGAGGGTGAAATTTCATGCGGACGAAGTCGCGGGCAGAAGCTAGTTTGGTATGAAACCACAGAAGACCTTCTTGTTAGCGTTTTTGCCACTCATCATAATATTCTCTCTTTATTAGACTGGGGAGGGTGCTGACAAGACATTGTTGGTAGGGCTTGAAATCTTACTTACGTAGTACATTATAAAAAACTAACTGTAAAGACGAAGTAACATTTATCTCAAGCGCTTTTTCATTTGTGCTTTCTAAAGTCATGTCTGGCAATAAAACACAAAACACCAGACAACAACGACAATTTACTGTCTCAAGCACTTTTCATAGAAAACCTTTGACTAGCTACTTAAATAGATCTTTGTAATTCAAAGCTAGAGAAGTGGAAGTACTTGTTATAATAAATCAGAGACAACGGCTTGAAAGTCAGGATGACAATCAAAAAGTTGTAAGTTTAAGCGCGGCAGAGAATATTTTTTGTAGGTCCTACAATCTTACTTGACGCTTTTGACTTGAACCCACTTTAGCAAATTTGAGCGTGCGCAGACGGTATTACAACCCGTGACCATTTTTTTAGGAGCTAAATGAAACAGTAGACATCAAATATAACGTAAGCAAACATACTAAAAAACGTAATTCATACAAAAAAAAACAGGGCGGTCGGGGGACCCCCGCCAGGAACGAAGTTCCTACCCGATACTCGTACGCACGCACACTCAAATATAATAGAAAGAGACGGAGAGAGAAGAGCCATCTAGTATAAGTTTTTGGAAGCTCTTATAAAGTTGTGACATCTTGGATTTACATTTTGACCTCACTATTGGCTTCAGCACCCACGAAAACCATGAAAACTATCTCTCTCTCTCTCCTTTACCACATGGAGGGGACAACGCTTTTTCGTTGCGTGACAATTTCTACTAGTTTACTCTTACCTCATGCCGCGTTCAAGAACTTCGTGCCAAATTAACTGACCGATTATAGAACCGATAAAAAGTATGCCAGGTGCGAACGCGTTTATGGCTCATTTACACAGAGAAAGTTTCTCGGCTCGAGGATACAAGAAACTTCCCATGTAAATGAGCCTTAAATGTAAACTCAGAGAGTTGAATCACCCGACAAGTGACCAGTATCGCCTCGTACATTCTCACCACAGAAACGGGCGAAAAACTTTCTCCGTGTAAGAGACTAATGGCCCACACTCTATCGCACGACATAAACGCATATTAAGGAAAATGAACAAATTGTGTGAGAACACACACAAATGACGTGTGCCGTATCGTGTGTCAGCTTAATGATATCCTGACAAATGATACGTGGCTCTTTCATAATGTCGTAACTCAGCCCCTGTTTACAAAACAGGGAAGGTTCATTTTGTAGACCTGCACCGCCTTTTGATCCCTGGATTAATTAGTCTTACCTTAATATTATAGCTGAATTGAAGAAGCATTTTGCTGATGCAGCAAAATATATTCTTAAAAATAATTGATTAGCAGGTTTTATAAGTATTTAGTAAATTAATGGATATTTTTACAAAAACATTACACAAAGATGGCGTAAAAAAAATTTGCTACTAAAAAGACTTTTTTATTATTCGTTGTTTAGTAAGTTGACTATACTCTAAACAGGCCAGCATTTGGTGTGTAGAAGAGAAACAAAATAAAAAAAGTGCTGTACTTTTTACTCTACCAAATCTGCGAAAAAACATAGACGAAATCCAACCAAACTTAAATCCAACCTAAGACTCACTTATTTAATTTGTCGGGCTCCGCTAATGAGACACAATTGATTTTCTATTGTTTCGTCGTCAATAGGCGACGCGCGGTGCTTGACCGGTTAAATAAACAAAGGGCTGCTGATTTTTTTCAGCTATTTATCATATAAAGTAATAAATTTTATAGCAGTTAAAGTAATTCTATTGTATAGTGCCGTAGTTTATCAGATAGAAAATATTTCTGTCGACAGAAATTTAGTGTTGTATAAGATAGGTTTGGAGAGCAAAAATCTAGATTTATAGGTTATGGAAGGCAATTTAGATCTTAGTAACGTATAAATTGTTTGCTTTTCTCAAGATGTTGAAAGCATTTTCTTAGATAAGGTTTTAAGATACTAAAAAAAATAACTCAAAATCCTTCTATATATTCCTGATAGTGATGTTCGGTGGTCGAACAAGTTAAAAAAAAACCCTTAGTTGTTCAATGATGGAACTCAATAATTGAAGGCAAGTCAAGATAGCTAAGTATTTCTCAATATTATTATAGTTATACATACATTATCATCATCATCATACATATTACTCATCATACATGGTCATGGTGGTCATGATCATGGTAGATATTACTAACCCTGAACGAATTTTCATAGCAATTTTTATATGTTAAACTGTAAAGGTATGATGATGTACGAGGACCAGTAGTGCTGCGACCGCACTGCCGCGGCAGCTCTGCTGCGTGCTGCCGAGATCGGAATCATACCTTAAGGAATGTGTTCGGAAGCATGCCATCTTTTTATACTCACTTTTATAATTTTTTTGAGATACTTCTCTTTGTTAGGTTAATTTTGCATGGACCGAGCCCCTGCTTCTTTGCTTCCCATATTGGGACGTAAGTCAAAAAAACATAATAACAAAATCGGGGGATACAGTTTAGTGTTGCAGCTTCATCTCTATCATCTCCATACTAAATTCTGTTATACCATTGGATAGCTAATGAAACAAAAAATTCATTACGCCAAATGAGAACTGTGACGCATCACGCGCAGTGCAGGGAAAGAGCTGCCATTTTGAGGTAATTTTTCTGCGTATCGAGATTTCCACTTAGTATAACTTATGACTCGAAAAAGCTACGACGTTCGTTTAAGTTTTAATAGTCGCTGTCATCAAAATCTTTCGATTGTATACAAAACATTAGTGTAAAATAGTGACATTGAATATAATGTGTTAAAATAAAAATAATATCAATAAAAATATATAATGTCGGCCTAAAAGCGTCAAAAAGCCAAATACAGAAATCTTATACGGTTGGAAAGGGCTTCTCTAAAGCAATCGCATGGTACCAATAAAACACCATATGAACGAGTCAAGCAGTGCTGGGAACGTAAAAGAATGAATGCGGCCGAGCGGATCAACCCCGTTCCGTAAACGTATTTACGTACAACACACGACTGTATCCATGACACAGCCACAACCCATTTTTTTTTTGCGTAAAAATATGTAAAGCTTTATTAAACTTATAATTTCATTTTTTTCAGGTAAGCCTCATCCTGATTAAATTCTGCCGGCATTTTTCACACGGGGTGAGTACATTTTTGGATACTTCGAGTCAAAAATGAACTGGCATGGTTTAATATTATTCATCAGTTGCTCGAAATGTGTGAAAATGTTAACAATTTAAACATAATATGTTTGAATAACGAAGACCAATATTTTGGCTCTTTATATGAACCTTTTCAAGTCATTACGTAACATATCTTTCCTGAATACTTCGTTATTAATTTTCTTTTCGAAATAAATATGGTATTATTGAGCAAGCATAATTATGTAGGGCGAAAAGTTGATAGCTGAGTATGTGCGGTATGACGGCATGGCAAAATATATTTGAAAAGTTTTAGATGACCCCCCATCTAAAACTTTTCAAATATATGAGTCCCGTGGTCAGGAGTCCACTTTCAGATTTGTAAAAAAGGACCAAAAATAAAGTGATTTTCAGAGCCATTGATTTTGGTATGATTGTGTGTTTTCTGTATGGGTTTACGTAGCCTGTAGCCTGTGTCATGAAAAAATATGTAATATATAAAAGAAACAAAGTCTACATCAATTATATGAAAAAAGACTGGTATCAAAACATTGTTACAACAAGATATTTAAGGCGACTACACGACCTAAAGCGCGGTCACTGTCGGACTGCATAGAAAAGAAAGAGAAGCGCGATGACACAACCGTGGTAATTTATTGCAAATATGAAGCAATTATCTATTTACAAAAACTCTCAAACACCAAACAAATAAAAACCGTATACTAAAATTCGGGGAATTAAATTGTCTTTTAGATGGTGAAAGTTTTATGAAAATACACCCGATAGTGTTTGCGTGATTATCGTTTTTATGTCCGCGGTAGACATTACTTTACAAATTAATTACACTATGTTAAAAAAATATAATTGCAAATATTCACATATCAAATTACGAAGCAAATGGTCTAGTATAACATTTATTTTTTTCAAAGAAATCAGTCCGGTCGATTAGACGTGATGTTGAATTTAAAATCATTAGAAGTCGTATATCTGCGCCTTAATATTTTTGAAGTCTTTTGTACAGACGCCAGCACATCAAGCTACCCGAAACTGTAAAATTTTCTCAATCAACTTTGAACCTTGTATTTTAGCGATAAAGTTGAAAATCTATTAAAAAAAATTGACAGATTGTAGTAGCTTGATGAGCTGGCGTCTATACTATAAATTACCTTGGACATTTACTTCATAAAACAAACTATTCGTAGGATCCCTGAGGCAGTCCACAACATCGAGTTTAAGAGGACTACATGATCTAAAGCGTGGTCACTGTCGGACTGCATAGGAAAGAAAGAGAAGGGCGATGACACAACGCTGGTAATTTATTGCAAAATATGAAGCAATTAACTATTTATAAAAAATCTATCGTTTGGACTAAAGAATTAAAACACTAGTGCTTTAGTATGTTGCTTTTAGAATAATCTGAAGAAAATTCATAATGATTTAATGGACGTATATTAGTATGGTTTTTATTGACAAAAGAAAGTTTTTAGAGGTATCTTCATGATTTTTTTCTATCGTATCAAAATTAGTTGTATTGTGTTTTCAACACACTATCTACCTAGCATATATCTTGAAGAATATCATATATTTTTCTGATCTTGTTTACTGTAGTCGATCATACGTTTAGGTGGATGTTTAAAACATGCGTTTTTTGCATTTAGGTCCTGTAGTCGTCTTAATCCCTTTTCTTCCTCTTGAGATTGAGTTTCGACCATCTTTCTTGTGTGAAGGACATCGGCTTGTCACTTAACTCCTCATTTTATGATTTATTTTTGAGGTCTTAGATGAAATTGCAATAAAACATGATTTTACGGAATTGACATAACTATATTATATCATCATTCTCCTGCCCTAATCATAATTTATTTGGGGCAATATGTCTTTTTCTTCCATACTTCTCTATTAGTCGTCATCTTGGTAGTTTCCCTTTCCCTTACCCTCTCTACATATCATCATTCATACAGTCCATCAATCGTTACTTTCGCCCTCCACTTAACTAAATAGTATAGAACTTCGTATTTGTATGCAATCTATACAAATTCAAAGTCCTGACTGACTGATATATCAACGCACAGCCTAAATCACTGGTTGTCCTACACAAACACGTATAGCACTACTTAATTTATAAATATTAGTGACAGGAAGTTATTATAACATCAGCAATATACACTACGTGGAAAAAAAATGCGTATTAAAAGCTAACTCAAAAATTACCGAAGTAAAGAATAATTTATGGGACCCCTGAGGCATACCCGGAGATATCGCATAACATAATACAGTAAAAATACAGTCGAATTGAGAACTTCCTCCTTTTTTAAGTCGGTTAAAAATTGTGGTCCATTTTTATGAGAGTAATCAATAACCTTTTGTTTTATAAAAGCTTGTAATCTTTTTGGCTTTTGATCTTTTTTGTGAACCAGAAAAAGGTAAGCGGTGAATTAACTTACCTACTGAAAGTATTTATTAGGTAGGTATTTTGTATACTTTCTTACTATACGAAAACGGGCTTATACATTCTGGCACTGGTCTGTGTAAAAGCCACATAATTATATCTGACTATAATATTTTATTAATTATACAGGGCGAAATTAAATTCATGGGCATCCTTTAAGGGGTCATTGTACTCATCATTATGAACAACTTTTACTATGGGACCCAACCTGAAATCGCGAAAAAAAAATCCGCTGTTCCTTGTATTTATGTTCACATAACTCGTCAAAATGTAGGGAAAAGCTGATTTTTTTTTGCGATTTCGGTTTTGGTCCCATAGTAAAAGTTGTTCATTATGATGAGTACAATGACCCCTTAAAAGGATGCCCATGAATTCAATTTCACCCAGTGATCAAATTAAATTAGCTATCTTAAACCTGACAAAACGAAAAAAATAACTGATTTCTTTTTTTGGGTTCAACGACCGAATATCATTCGACTATCGGTTTGAAAAACCGTTATATTTAGTGTAAACCTCACGAAAACGATGTGTATCAATAGAGAATTGATAAAACAAAATTATTAACTCATACTTCAAGTAAATATAACAACAGCGGTCGATGACACCAAAAAAAAGAAAAAGAAATTATTATATCGAAACCCATCACGTCCATCGAGTTTTGCTAACTAGTTTAATTTGACCCAGTAGAGGTATAACAATATCCTTAATCTGACTCATAAAGGTCTTAAGCACATAAAGACATCAAGCGTGTCTCATTTATAAGGGTCTTTCAGATCCATACGAATCCAACATTCCTTGCGACATAAATGAACATTCCGCTGAGGACAGGGTCTGTGGAATGCAATTTGTGTCCAAAAGCCGAGAATGAAGTCTTAGAATGCGATAAACCTATTTGGATGTAATTGTTTTAGTTTATTTTAGTTCAGAATAATTGTGTGTGAGTTTTAGGTGAGTCTTTTGCAGTACAATCAGCACCGGTTATTACCAGACAGAATAGAGGGTGGTAGGGATGTCGATGCGCAAATTGAGACCATGAATTCAGCTGAAACCATTCTATGACACCAGAAATTTTCCGTCAGTTAACAAAAAAAAAACTGCTGTTTCATAGAAAAGTACAATAATGTCGTTAAAATTTATGGGTAGCATTTTTTTTTTAAATAACTGACGGTTTATTGTTTATATTATGCATGTTGCGCGTCGACGCCTGGCACCAAATACCTACCTATATTAATACATACTTTATGAAGATCTCTATGGTATGTCAATCAAAACACACTAAACTACCTAAATTCATCATTTCGTAGGTTTTTTTTATTTCTATTACCTACTCAACAATTACTCAATATTTCGAATTCATCATCTGCCTAGCCTTTCCGGACTATGTTGGGGTCGGCTTCCAGTCTAACCGGATGCAGCTGAATACCAGTATTTTACATGGAGCGACTGGCTATCTGACCTCCACAACCCAGTTACTGGGTAATACGATACCCCTTGGTAAGACTGGTTATCAGACTTTCAGGCTTCTGACTACCCGTAGCGACTGCCAAAGATCCATGAATGACAACCAGGACCAACGGCTTACCGTGCTTTGCGAGACACGGAGGGGTCTCGGTATGTAAAGATGGTCACCCATCCACAGACCAACCGCGGCAAGCGTAGCTTAACCTGATCGATCGACCCGTTCGGCTGTTATGACTTAGCCACAAGCCCCCTCAATATTTTGAATAAGAGCACAAAATATAGCTATATGTTTTACAAGAAGGTATCCGATGAAATAAATACTATATGTAATTTATCTACCTTTTCCATCTCGCACCCGGGTGTTGAAACCAATCTATTTGAGTACATACCTAAGCTAATTTGTTATGTATGTAGAAGAGAATGTTTTATTCATAAGTTTATTTATTCCGGAGAGGAAGCTCTATACAATGTAGGTCTTTTTAAACTGTGGAAAAGGAAATTAAATATTATACAGTAGGTAATACTAAAAACAAAACTTCATATTTCATTAAAATGTTCTCTGCCTGAAACTCGTGTGTGAATGAAATAGTTCTTTGACGTTGAAATCCTGAAAATGTACGAATGACTTCTTGTAGATTATGATACCCTAGTAACTTTCGTCGTAGCGCTGAAGCCTGGCTTTTCGTAGACGGCGCTACGGGGATCGAGCTACGGTTTTCGTAGCGCCGCGCGCCGTCTACGCTGGCAGTTTAAAGGATACATCTGAAGGACGTAGTAGTTTTAAATATTCCTTCCTTCTGGGAGTAAATTTTCAAGAAATCTAGTCATATTTTTTTATATTATTATACGACAGCTATGAAACGCACGAATCAGACATACACATGACATTAATATTATAAAGGCGAAAGTTTGTATGTTTTGTTTGTCTTCACGCACAAACGGCTGAACAGATTTGGATGACATTTGGTACACAGATAGTTTTTATCCTGACATTCTCACGGAATCAAAACTTATGCGAGTGAAACCGCGGGGCGCTGCTAGTATGTACATAAAATCACGCCTTCTTCCCATGGTTTTAGGCAGAAACTACAAAACGCTACTACAATCCTTTTGCTCCGTTTACATTCACGCATCACGCGTTCGCGCTAAATTATAAACAAAGAAGAAACAAACAAAGAAGAAAGCCGTAACTTGTTTTCAAAGTACCCAAAAAGTTTTGAATAAGAATAAAACTACATACAACTTTATACAATGTAAAATAGTTTTACGATTTCGTAAAACCCGCCGAACAATTTCAGGACATTTCACTCTTTGATGTTAGTAGCGCCATCTATACGTGGATGGGTAAACTAGGTGGTGTCAAACACGTGTTTTAGAAGTATCTAGGTTGTACAACGCCATCTCTGCTGTTTTAAAACTTATTATTTTCTGGGCCATGAAAATGCTTATTTCTTTAAAAAAATTTTTTTTGTTTGCACAAAAAACATTTTTCTAAAGAAATACACAAACTTTTGTTACATTATAAACGTACACAGTCACTCCAATTACATGCAACTGATCTCAAATATCGGCCAATTCCATTTTAGGCAGACTCATTACTAACTAAAAAAGTACGCCTGATTATTTTTATTGCTCCAAAGTATTTGTCAATACTAAATTATTTTCGCGCCAATTTTCACAACTCTCACCGTAGAACATATCCGTGGAAATTCACGGTACATAGAGTCCGTTTTGTTTCCTCCATGAGATATATGCTTTCCTAGTACCTTTGATCCGAGCGCTGAAACCTTCAGTTCGTTACCAAGGACAACGAACGCGTGGCGCTAGGTGAGCTCAATGCTTACATACAGTGTTTTGATGATCTTAACGCCATCTATACTCTGTTTACTAGTACTTTTAATATACTAAACTTTATAATAAACAAAGTAAAGCAAAGCCATTATCGGAGCCTGCGTATGTACTTGTGGTATAATTATTTGACTGAATGTAATTTTCAGGTTTACTCCGTTTTGCAAAGTTTGTAAACAATACAATACGTGACAAATTGACGATGCCAATATGTTTGGGTAAAGTCAAGACAAGAAATTATTCATATTATGGAATATTCGTCCATGATAAAAGTATAGTACAATTATAACTATGTCATCCGAGTAAAAAGTTGAAATGATAAACTTTCCTTTCCCCGTTAAAATTGGAACGTTTTCTCTACCCTTACATTTTATGCTGCCCTAGTACTTTTTCCCGAGCGCTGAAACCTTCAGCTCTTTTCAACGGGCATCGGGCTACCTCACACGTGACGAAGTCGGCAAATGAAGATAGTGTGTTACTTGATGAGATGTTCTTACTTTTTCTGGCAATTAACTATAATAACAGCATGAAACGAGTTAAGAAACTGACCAGATGCACAAGGTGACATATTAGTGAATGTGACCTATTAAGGATAGCGACGAAATGGCCAATGTGACGAATGGTCATCAGATCCTGTATTTTATCATTATTTTATGTATTTTAAGAGGTCAAATATTTTGTATTATTTAACAACCGACCAATATCTGCAAATGAGCAATGCTAAGAGCTTTTCCCGAGGTTGCTATGCATCCTAACCAATCATAACAACACACAGTGCCCTCCAAGAGTTAGTTGACACTTTTCCACTTCAGCTGTAATGCAACATTATGATTGAAAATTCTGGTTGCAAATGTTTGAACTGTAGAATATAATAATATTATTTTACTGTATAACTTTGCGATCACGTGACAGTTTCAAACTGCATTTATTTTTATTTTTAAACGTATGAACAATGGAATGTTGAGTTGTGTACCATAATCAGCCTATAATGTTCCCACGACAGGATTTCTCCCAGTGAGAGGAAGTGGGCCGTAATCGACCGCAGAGGTCCAGTACGGGTTATAGCCGTTACACCGCCGTAACGGGTATATTAGTTCAAAAGCGACTGTGTCGCCTATCTAGCGGTAGCGAGTTGAATCACGATCTGCAGTTGGTTGTAAAGCCATGCTGTAAAGTGACTGACTTAAAGGGTGGCGGGTGGAACAACGCAAGGCTTGGTGTTGCTGCCGCCCTACGTTAGATGTCGCTGCTAGTTTGAATTTTTTTGAAGCTAAACTTTTCGTAATTGCCGAGTGAAATGGCGGTAAATATGTGGTGAAGAAAATTCTTGTAATTTACAGTCCTTTCACCGTTATCCTACCTCTGATTTTGCATCACTCTCCAAAGCAGAGTAATCTTTATTCTCATTCCAATAAGGTCGCTGTTGGGTTGCTGCCTCTAACAAGTCTGTCAAAATCATTGTGATGTTTATTGTCGTTAATATAAGGTTGCTGCAAGGATAGCTGAACGGACTGAATATGTTTAATCCAAAACATTAACTCAAAATTCCATTTGATATGTATTGGCTGGCATATTGACTAAACAAATGCTACTGCTTCTATATACATTCCTCCTTTTTCATTTTTTGAGTTTCCTGTGCATGTCCCAAAATATTATTATGATTCTTTCTTTCATAATATAAGAAGTAATTTTTCAATCATGTGATAACTTTATACAAGGAATAATTTTATAATTGTAACAGATATTTCATACAAAAACTGTCAAACGTCAATTTTATACATCGAATAAAAGTTATCTGGCGATGTAAAAATCAGCCCGTAATAAAATAAAAAAACAAGTGAAAGCCAAAATACCTAATAAATACGTAAAACTACTTCAAAGTTTGAATATGTACATTTGATACTTACATGAGGTACTATCGAAATAAAAATATGGAGTAAAGCATTAAAATTTGAATTACGCTGTAGGTTAAAAAGCATATCGGATTATAAATAAATTCCGTTTTTCTTTTATTAGTGTATCCACAAAAAGTAACTTCGGTGATGAACCATTTCACTTTCTTTCACAATGCTCTGAAAAACCTTCAACCGTGACGTCACTACCACGTCATCTCGTAGCTAGTAACCTCGTAGCTACGCACAAATGAATAGACGCTATACAAAATGGGCAATACCCATCTCTTTCTTACTTCATTCACAGAAAACGTAGACTAGACGTTTGTAGAGGGTTGTAGAAAGATGAGATAGCAATATTATCAACCCTTAAATAGCTGCTACCCTAGTACGTTTGACCGGAGCGATGAGTCATTTTCTTGCAGCCGAGGGTATTTTCAGTGGCATCCATAATAAAACGTTTTATTAGGGTAGGCAGGAGTAATTTTCTACACTCTTTGTTGCTGGATAATGAGTATTCTGGCGAAATGATTTGCTGTTCAGCTTTTTTTGTGGTTATAATAATTTATTATAGCCAGCCGTACGCTAATATGCACATTGACATGGAGTTGCGGACACCAGGCCGTATTACCTATCTATCTACAGGGTTACTTGTAATTCGACGTATATCCGGCAGGAGTTGACAGGGCCAAAATGCAACGAATTGAACCCCCCATATGTATGGCCGAAATTCGATAGTTTTCGAGATATTTAAATTTTAGGGGTTTTTCGATATGATTCCAAATAAAAAAAAACTACTATTGAATTGGTACCATTATAAAATCAAATTGTAGCTGACGCTTTAAACTATATACATAATTAAATACGCTATAAACATAATTAAAAGTACTTAATTCTACAAAATAATAAGAATGATACCAATATTATACGCTTCAAAAATGTTTCTCAACAAATTGAACCCCCATAATGTATGGCCGAAATTCAATAGTTCTCGAGATATTTTTTTTTTTTATTTTCATACCTACATATAAAGTACTGACTAGTTTTTAATATTCTCGTGTTAGTGTTAGTGTTAGTAATCTATTCTTATGATAAAAAAGTTATTGCAAACACACCTTACTTATGAATAGTATTATTGCAATGGCAGCTATTATCTATTATATCATTTTTATTAGCTTCCGGCCGCGTGGTATGTTGATAATAGTATATATACCAAATTTCAGAAGCCGTTTCAGAGATTAGCCAGAACAAACAGACAGACAGACCGACTGACAACATAATCAGCCTATGACGTTCCCACTGCTGGGACACAGGCCTCCTCTCTGTGAGAGGGAGTGGGCCGTAATCCACCACGCGGGCCCAGTGCGGGTTGGTGGATGTCACATGTCTTCGACCGACTGACAAAAGTGTTAAAAATTGTGTTTTTGTTAGAAGTAAGTACTGTAGGTATATGCCTCAGTAACAGTTTTTGCTTGTGTGGGATCTGAACCAATCTAAGTTTATATAAAATAGCGCGAATAACTTTTACTTATTTACTGAAAATGGGCTTGTAGCTAAGAAATAACAGCCGCACGGTTAGATCGATCAGGTACAGCTATGCTTGCCGCGGTTGGTCCGTGAATGGGTGGCCATACATACCAAGACCCCTCCGTGCCTCGGATAGCACGTTAAGCCGTTGGTCCCGGCTGTTATTCATGGATCTTTGACAGTCGTTACGGGTCGTCAGAAGCCCGAAAGTCTGACAAACAGTCTTACCAAGGGGTATCGTAATACCCGGTAACTGGGCTGTGGAGGTCAGATAGGCAGTCACTCCATGTAAGATACTGGTATTCAGCTGCATCCGGTTAGACTGGAAGCCGACCCCAACATAGTTGGGAAAAGGCTAGGCAGATGATGATGGGTGGAGTAACTTTCAGTAACATCAACAAGTTTTCAACAAGCGACCGGATGAACAATATTGTTTACCACGTGTTTACAGACAGCTATAATGAAAAAGTTGTATATCGTAGAAAAAGTTGTATATCGTATAAATTACCAAGTAACTATTGACAACTATACAAAATCAGTGGATACTTATGTATATTTTTTTTAATGAAATTCTTTGAATAGTACAGTTAATACATTAATTTAATACAGTTTACAGTATTTATTAATACAGTTTCCATTTTGCTGAATTCGTTCACCTTATCAGTAATGGCATCGTATCCTCAAAAGTTATGAGTCACTAGTACTTTTTCAGCTGATGTCGTCGAAAAGTCTTGCGTCGTGCGAATACTGAAAGCTTCAGTTCTGTTAGTTATCTTACAAGCTATAGTTCCCTAGTACCTTTGAGCCAAACATTTCAGTTCAAAGCCGGCCCCTGGATGTTGTTTTCATGAAAATATTTTTCAGTTTGTAGACATTTGTGGGAAGGCTATTTTCGATACCTTCACAGTTTGTGATGCTCTAGTACTTTGCAACAAAAAATGCCGCCTCGGCAACGCGTGCTGAATGAAGCTTTTAGTCGTGCGGTGCGGTAAGTACCTGAAAGTTTCAGTGATAGGTAATCACACAGACGCTAAAAAAGGTAATAAGAATTGCTAGTCCTTTCTAAACCCTTCGGAAAATGTTGATTAAATTAATATTTCTTCAATAACTTAGAAGATTCTTGTTGGTGAAGAAGTTAAGAATTCATAAATTCTAAACATTAAATCAAAGTATGAAACAATAAAATAAATTGCAAAAATAACGGTAATGAATTACAAAAACTGTCAACTGTGAAGTAACGTTTTAAAACTATTTTTTTTTAATGTGATTTTACATAAAAACAATAAAATATACTCAAACACTAAACCAAACAAAAATCTATGTTTATGACGGCGAAATATTCCTTTTAAATATAAATAAATAAACCCTAGGTAATTTTTTTCCTGAAAACTGTGGTGTGCGATTTGTACCTTCAATTTAAGCACCAGCAGTTTATGTTGCCTTAGTACTTTTTCAGGCGAGACTCCGCAAGCCTTCGTCTCATTGCTATGATAATGCGTTAAGGACCTTTTAAAGTTTTTCACGACTTTTTAGTGTTGCTGGGGCATCTGTCGTGGCATATAAGTTTGTACTGCCTTCAGAGTAACTTGGTTTTTGATAATGTATGGTATCCAAGTAAGTAGGTATAAAAAAAGTTACGACATATGCCAACTTCCGATCTGTCAGTTATCTCCCTAATTTAAGGGAAAGGCTGATATCACTTTGTTAGTTATAGTTACACGTTCTGTGATTTAAAAAAAATGCACTAACTGTAAACAAATTCATTGGAACCTTAACAGACGCTGCACGCTGGCTGGATTCAATGATAAACTTTTTTTTTATTATATCATGAAATACTTTATTATCTTTATGCTTTAGGGCTGATTTTCAATCATCTAACTTTATTCGAGAAATAATTTTTAAATTTTTACAGTTATTTCATAAAAAAACTGTCAATCCTCAATTTAAACCTCGAATAAAAGATCTGGCGATGGAAAAATCTGCCCTTATTGAAAAACAAATATAGTTATAGATAGGAGCCTTTTGGCCTCGTATAGGAGTTTCTGTCTCATTTTTCTTTTTGTTACTTTTTTTTATATAACTTGGTTTTATTTTTTACTGTGTTTAGTTTAGTTTGTGATCTTCCTGTACGAGTCGCAATAAATACTTTTTCTTTCTTTCTTTATAATAATATTGACCTCTGACTACCTACGTTAACACTTTGCCTGAACAATCTCATTGTTGACCAAAATAATTGTGGTATTTATTTCGAAAATGCCAGCCACATCTTTCAGTTTCGCGCGTACTACCACCACGCGCGCCACTACGCGATAACGATAAAACTCTTGGTACTTCATGGTTCCCTAGTACGTTTTAGCCGAACGCTGAAGTTATCGTGGCGCTGTTGGACAACGCCCGGCCTAAAATTTTCAGTATGGCATCGGCAGTCGTCGCAAGAGGCTGCTACGAGTTTCGTAGCGACGCGACGTAGCCGTGTAGTCGCTACAGCTCGCTACGACTTTCGTAGCACCATAACCTATACTTTACCTACTTTAATAAACAATGCAATGGATTGATGATGATTTTGAACGTGTTGTTGAGTAATGTTTGGGTAGAAACATAAAAAAAAGAGTCCAAACAAGATCGAAATTTAAAATTTTTGTAATATTACGTAGACAGAGTGAAACTTTTGCATAGTTAAATAAAAACAATAAGTTACAAAATAAATATTTCCAGCTTTGATATAATTTTGAACTTATCTACAGTCTAGAATCATGTGCCGAATTCATGGTGTCACTTTGCGCGTCAATGTATATCACCCTGTATATAAATAAAAATTAAATGCAGTTCATGGGTAAGCGCATAACTTGTGAACGGCTGAACCGATTTGCCTATTACGTGTTTTAAAATATTTGTTATAGTCCAAATTAGGTTTTTATAGAAAGAAAAACTGAAAAAGTTTCCAGAAAAGTGTGAGTTCCGAGAAAAACTGAAAGTGATTCTTTGGGTTTTTTATATGAGCTCAAGACCATAAATTTAAAATTTTGTCACGATAATATCTGTTGGGTCAGCTAGTTCATTATAATTAAAATTTAAAACGAATCTCAAAGAAATCTTACTTTAATCTTCTTTATCTCCCATCTGCATAATCGCTCGGAGTTAAGCGTCAGTTTGGTTTCAACAATTAATGTTTACTACTCGTAGCTGTGCGCATAAGAGCTACGAAAATTTTAATTACTTCCAATAAGTATGCAAAAAATAAAACTTATCAGTTAACTTACTTTACATTCTTATTCTTACATAGTATAAAACAAAGTCGCTAAAATATCTGTACGCGCATAACTTCCGAATTACTGCACCGAATTGGATAATCATCGGTTTTGCCAGAACAAGGTTTGTATGAAAGAAAAATTCGGAAGTTCGAAAAAAAATTGCACCCTTGCGAAGCTGTGGCGGGCCGCTAGTTACCAATTAAAGTGATTGAAGATGGAGGAAATTATTTTCGTCACGGATTTTATTATATAATAATATAATGTACAACTGGCATTAAAGGGAGATTTAGGGAACAAAGTTTCGCATTTAGAAAAAAATGTTGTTGTAAAACCACGTGTTTCCTATGACGGGGATGAATAGTATACAAACAAAACAAACACCCCTCTACCCTCATGTTTTGTCTCAGTCTTAGCAATGTTTTCTTTCCCTCTCAACGCTCCACCCACTAAGCCACTTTTCCTCTTTCCCCAAACTTGCCCTTTAACGCCCTCTTAAACTTATGTGTGCCTGGTACAAAGTAGACATTTTCCGCTCTAATCGGGATTTCCAGAAACCTATTAGCCAGGCGCGAATTAGTTTTTCGCGTTTTCCGCTTTATCCTTCTCCTTTCCCCTGCAAGCTTTTCACGTGAGTTTCCATTGCTGACGATTTTTTTGCATCTCTAAAGTTATATTGTCCTAGTACTTTCCACCGGAGCGCTGAAGGTTTCCCCTTTACGTCATTGCTACGGAGCGCTGAAAGTCGACACATCCACGAGACGTCCGACGACGCTTTTCGCGCGAGTTTCCAAGGAATTTTCTCCGTCCCCTTTAAGTTATGTTTTCCTAGTACTCGTGATCAGAGTGCTGAAGGTTTCCCTGCGCGTCGTTGCTACCGGCTACGCTACGGTCGCTGGCGTTAAGGATTTTTCTCCGTCCCCTTTAAGTTATGTTTTCCTAGTACTCGTGATCAGAGTGCTGAAGGCTTCCCTGCGCGTCGTTGCTACCGGCTACGCTACGGTCGCTGGCGTTAAGGAGTTTTCTCCGTCCCCTTTAAGTTATGTTTTCCTGGTACTTGTGCTCGGAGTGCTGAAGGTTTCCCTGCGCGTCGTTGCTACCGGCTACGCTACGGTCGCTGGTGTTAAGGAGTTTTCTCCGTCCCCTTTAAGTTATGTTTTCCTGGTACTTGTGCTCGGATTGCTGAAGGTTTCCCTGCGCGTCGTTGCTACCGGCTACGCTACGGTCGCTGGCGTTGCTAAGCACCGCCTTTTGCAAGAAACTGTTCACAAAGACGTCTGTTATTAGTAACAATTTCTTGTTTATTTCTTATAATTTTATAAAAATCTGTAACATATACCTACTTATTTTATTATTTTCATGAATTATCAGCTGACGTCAAGCAATTTTGGTAACAGTACTAAGTGTATAAAAGCTATATGCAAATAAAATACAATAAACTTAGTGAGATAATACGTAGACAATGTGGAACTGTTGTTTAACAAGAAATCGCGATGTACATCGCTAAGTCTTCTTTTTATGAACTTATTAGTGTGTATGCGAGAGCCATTTTGTTCAAGAACACAAAAAAGTCAACTTAGTAACATCATCATAGCTTATTGCGAACAAATTATTATAATCATTTTTACTAAAAAAAGTTAGGAGCTTTGGAAAACAACCATAACAAAACAAAAGAATTGTTATATACAAGGGAGGGATATTATTTTACACTTTTTTCAGAGCTTAGGAATTTCCTCTCGCTCTTTATTGTTGTGCTTCCCTAGTACCAAAGTATTGCATCCTCCCCCAACGCGAAAAGCGGGCATATCGTGAAGTTTTCTTGAGGTCTTTAAAGTAAATCATTTATCGTACGAGAGATGGCGTGCATCCAAGCAGCATTGATAAACAAGAGATTTCTAAGGAAAATCGCGTGAATTTTGGTACAAAAAATTTTCTCTAGCTCCTTATAGACTCATGTTTGCCTAGTAATTGAATATTGGAGTCTCCCCCAAAGGAACGCGCCTTTGCTTCACATTGTGTTAAGCTTTGATACCATTTCCATGGCAACAAATCTTTATACAGTCATGTCGTTGCAGTTATTGCTACCCTAGTACATAGTGCCGGAATGCTGACGATTCAGGCAACGACTACGTCATCATTGACGTCACGGGCCACGTCAGAGGATCTTTCCTACGAACTCACTACGTTTCGAAAGTAAGGGTGGGGACTAGGGTGCCTTATAGTCTATCTATGTACGTGGTCGCCGTGTAGTTATCTCATTCGCACGACTGTCGAAACACATCAATTTGTCCTTTTCTCTTCGTACCTTATTCGTGTGAACTTTAAGGTTGTGCAGCTTTTATTTGAGTTTCCAAGGCAAGACAATTTTCCATGTTGCTAAACTTTATGCTGTCCTAGTACTTTTGATCGGAGTTCTGAAACGTTTGGTTGCTATCGCAGCGCAACGTGATACAGGACGTAACGTAATTTTGTCGTGGCAAAGTTTTCATTCAATAAACTAGATTGAGTGAAAAACTTATTGGGAACCCACTATTTTATAAGTATTGTAGAATCGTGTACATAATAAATATTCCCCTGATCCTTCAATGTAATTCCTAATTATTGATACTAGTTTTAAGTTTTCACCATAATATTATAAAATATCTTACATATTTGGTCCTTCTAACATCGTTGTGGGATTTTTAAAAAACCGACGAACTGAGAACCTCCTTCTTTTTTTGAAGTCGGTTAATAAGTAAATCGTTGTACAAATTATTTAAATGTTGGTCAATCAGAACTAGAAAAACCTACTTTACGACTACAACAATGTCATTTGGTGTTCATAAACCGCTAATGTTTTCTCGAATATTATAACCACAGAAGGATTTATATTTGTCGATTTGGAGGCTTTTGGAACGAAGTTCTATAACGGAGCTTGTTGTAGGAGTAAACTGGGACAAATCGCCACCGAAAATTTAATAACTGCTAGTTTCACATAATTATAAAGTTGTACGAGGTACACCTAAATGGTTAGTATTCATTGTACCGCTTTCTAATATTTCCACATTTCACTCATCTATTTTCTAGTCCCGGTCGCCCCCCTACTGTACCCCTTATCCCCCACAATTGTATGCTACCCTAGTGGTTGGGAGCTGATCGTCCCCCAACTCACCGTTGAAAATAATAGTCGACTCTTCGTATACACCGATGGCTCAAAAGAAGAAGAAATTATCAATAATAATTGCCCTCTTATTGCTATCATCGTTCAGCCAAAAGACTTCCACTGCTGAAGATGGGGTTCCCCCAAACTTCGCCACAGCCATTCCAGTGAACTTTATTTAAACCCCGCTCCACCCTTTTTCGGCCATTTCAGACGTCCTCCAGGCAGCAACGAGAATGCACCCTTTGGTTTATATTACCCTAGTACTCCCGTTTGAAATCCTCAAGCGTCCATTCGGCGTTGCGTCACTCTGGTGACGTCACATAGAGCCGAGCCAACACGCCCTTAGCGCGCGCAAAAGAAAATGATCGTTTATTTATTTAAACCCCGCTCCACCCTTTTTCGGCCATTTCAGACGTCCTCCAGGCAGCAACGAGAATGCACCCTTTGGTTTATATTACCCTAGTACTCTCGTTTGAAATCCCTAAGCGTCCATTAGGCGTTGCGTCACTCTGGTGACGTCACATAGAGCCGAGCCAATACGCCTTTAGCCCGCGCAAAAGAAACAGATCGTTTATTTTAAAAGTGAAATGTGATTTATTTCTATTTAAAATCAATTTCTTTTTTATTTTAATGCCGTATTACATTACTGTTAATAAGTAGGGCAGTAAATAAACAACAATAAGTTCCTCTAAAAAAAACAAAAAACTTGTAACTTATAACTGACACAGAATAAAGAAATGATGAAGTAGTAAGATTATTTAGCCGTAAATTTTTATCCATATTAATAATTAAATGCGACAGTAACAGTTTGTCGGTCTGTTTGCTTGTCTGTTATCTAAACAGATTTCAATGAAACACTGGCACAGAGGTAGACTATGACCTAGATGCGTTAGGTTTTAGGATATTTTCTATCCCGGTAGTACGTACGTTCCCATGGGAAAACTTCCGACATCCAAAAATTAAAGTTTCGCAACTTTCTTACTTCATTCAACTTAAAGTTTGACAACTTCGCGGTAAAAAAAAAGGCGGCTTGCACTCCGGGAGTGCCGGCAGAAGTGAAAACTTGAATATTAACGTTGAAATAAATCAATTATTAATTTAATTAACATAACTCATTTTTTTTTTCACTATTTCTGCGTCACTTTTTTCATTAATAGATGCACTTTGTTCAATTTCCATATTTTAAACACTTTAAGCCGGGTCCAGACGTGTGTAACGTGTAATATAATCCACCGTGTAATGTAACACGAATTCTACGTGTGGACGGCACTACGAGCATTACATGTAACGCTCGCGCGGCGCTCGGGGTTGATCCATCTGCAGCCTAATTGCGGAACGCCAAATCGTCAAATGATTCTGATCAGTTGGCTTCATTTCTATCACAATTGGCTTCATTTTACGATTTTCGAATTGCGAAACTCTAGTTTATTATGAAACCAATTATGAACGTTAAGGCCCTGCGCAGAAACTAGAGTTTCGCAATTCGAAAATCGTAAAATGAAGCCAATTGTGATTGAAATGAAGCCAACTGATCAGAATCATTTGACGATTTGGCGTTCCGCAATTAGGCTGCGGCTGTCGGTTTTTCGCGCGAACACAAAGGCGCTCGCAGTGCTCGTTTGGACGGCGTTCGTGACGATTGTGTCGTGGGTACGTTCATGATGTGGAGTGACGAACAATCACTTGAACTTATTAGTTTGTATCGAGAAAACCTGTTATTTGGTATCCAAGAAAAATGGATTACTTTAAAAAAAATCTGAAATGCGATGCTTGGAGTGATATTGCTCATTCATTGGGAAGAGATGTAGAATTATTCCTAAGTATTCGGCATGTTCGTAGCAACTGAGTGGAGACAGCTTTGAAATAGTTTCGCGTACACAATTCGCTTTGCGTTCGTGTGCCGTCCACACTGTTGACGCTAAATTACACGTAATCTTACATTACACGTTACACTCGTCTGGACCCGGCTTTACACGAATTTTACGAATACACAGCAGTGTGGCTACTACACAGACGGTCGAGCCATCAGCTGTCCATCCATCCATCCATTCACGTCCACGTCCACGTCCACCCATCCACCCATCCACCCATCCACCCATCCACCCATCCACCCATCCCCCATCCACCCATCCACCCATCCAACCATCCAGCCATCCATCCATCCATCCATCCATTGTCGTGTGTCACTTGGTTCACTTCGGTTGGCGCCGCCGTAGAAAGAGAGGGGGGGGGAAATCTCTCCTGACAGTCACGTGTCCTGACGCGAGTTTATCATTTTTTACCCATTACAAAATGTGTGCAACGCCGCTAAAGAAGTTTTCACTTCAAAAATGTGTTTCCATATGGATATTTTCCTTCGCACTCACTTCATCCCGTTTGCACACTCTCACACACACAGGTCACATTTACACACAAAAGTGATAGTAGTGACCATGAAGTGTATCTCCTTTCTCACTCGTAACAATCCACCCTCTGTTGAACAGAGTGAAACAGAAACAATGTTGGGCGTGTCCTTTTTCCACCCCTTACCCACGTGGCTTTCCGCGGCAACAAGGATCGGTGTATGCCCTTTTAACATATGGTCCCCTAGTACCTTTATCCGGAATCTTAAAGAATCCCGCGACTATGACGTCACTAGACTGACGTCACTTGGTAACCGACTGATACTGGCGCCTAACTTATCCGAAATAAATGAAAAACTGTGATTTACAATTTTGTTGGAATTATTTTTGCCATGATAGATGAATGAAAAGATTTGAAAATTATTAAAGTATAATATTAATATATTTGTTTATGAGTCAAACCATCTGAAAAACTTTTATCAACCCCTACAATATTTCCCAGATATTCGCAAGAGCTTTTTCTAGCTTTTCTACTTTATGCTACCCTAGTATTTATACCGAAGCGTTTGTGTTTCGGGCTCGTTGCTACGTTGCAACACGAGGGCGCTTTTATTGAAAACCACGGCTTCGTGTAGACTCGTAGTAGCGCTCACTCAGAAATGTGTTACGCGATACAGCCTGTGCCCGGAACCTCCTTAACTACTGACGCCCTGGTACATTTGACCAGAGTATTGAATTGTTCGGCTGCCTAGCAAGAGGGCAGAACAATCTATGGCCACGATGAATTCAGGCAGCGCAGTCGGTATGAAATCCTTTGCAAGTTAGTTTTGTAAAATTTGTACCTATGTGTGAAATCGCATGCGATTATAAAATATTTGAATAAACGAATAAAACTATGTAAGTTGAAGAAAAAACATAGAAATATTCACTGGCAAGGTACTATACATATAATACACAAACAGACCTCAATTACAATATTATGGTCACTCATGTAAACACCATGTCCAATGAGTTTAACGAATTTTTCTTAATGGAACTAAAAATAAATATTAGTTTTTTTTCGATGCATTTGTAATGTACAAATTGTTTTCTTGCAATTTTAGTACGTGTTTACCTTTATGCTTAGACTGTACATAATCCTACCTGATCTTTTTAGTTCATCTCGAATAGTTTATTCGCACACAAAATCGGCCCTTGATTTTATTTGTTTACGTTCATTCATACGTTGTCGTAGGTCATGGTTCATAGAGTGAGACAGAACTAAGTAACGTCACCCTGTTTTCTCGCACGAATTCATAGCCAATTGAATCACTCCATCCCTCTCAATTAAGGGTGTACCTGTGTATGTGGGCTTTCAATTTTGGTGGTGTGCAATTGGGGGAGTTTTCATATTGCAGAAACTGCTTTATTTTTATGATAACCTGATATCTTTGAACGCATTGCTGAAGACTTTGGCCACTATCGTCGCTACGGAACGCGAAGCAACGGTCTACGGCTTTCGTAGCAACATCGACGACAGTTCGAGATTGCAGTGGAAGTGAACGGAAAAATTCTGAAGGCTATTTCCATAGGGTTTATGTTGCCCTAGTACTTTTCAGTCCAAGTCACTGTAACCGCGCGGTGTTCGGTGGAACTTCTTTGACTTCGATATAACGCCATCTACGAGCGTTAACGTGAACTACATACACAAAACTTCGGTGTAGTTTTAAACCGACATCAAAAAGGAGGAGATGATTAACTGTCTTTTTACTTACTTTATGTTTTCCAGGCCAATTTTCTGATATTATATCTGAGGCATTCCATTTTATTTACTAAGAAAATGTACTTTTTTGTTGACATTTTTATTAATTACATTCTTCTAGGATTTGTGATGTGACATCTACCCACCCGCACTGGGTTAAATTTCAGCCCAATCCCTCTCGAAGAGAGGGGACCTGTGTCCCAGCAGTGGGGACATTATAGGCTGATTATGTATGTATTCTAGGATTTGAAAGCAATTAGATAATCTGAAAAGCGACACAGCTTTTTATTACAATTTAGTATCCATTAAGTAAAATGCCAACTACTTCTAAATAATTAAATAAATTAACTTCGTATATATTGGTATGAAACAGAATTTCCACTGTAGTGTTTATATTCTTGAGCGTTTTCTCTCCCAGAAAGCAGCCAATGCGTTCATCATTTGTGAATATGCTTAAGTCGATTTCCATTAGGTTTATATTGTCCGTATACCTTTCAGTAGGAAACAGGTAGACGAGACCAGAAACTTAAGGTCATCATTATGACGACTACCTACTGGAGTGCGAAGAAAGTTCGCGACTTGGTAATACACGTTAACGTCTGTAGATGGCACTGCTTGTCAAAGTTCTCACCACAATCGCTGTAAACCTTCACTGAACAACCACGTGGTGGAAAAGTACTAGGGTATCCTTGCAATGTATGATACCCTAGTACTTTTCCACCGGAGTGCTGAGGCTATCTCGGCGTTTACGTCATTGCATACGTCATGTTCATCACGTCACTTACGTCGGGGCTACGAGATCAATTTGCTACGGGTTACGTATGTTGTAGCTATTGTTCCGCCTAATCAACGCTACACATTGGAATCATTTTTCTTACTTGACATAAAAAACAATATTAATTTGATGACTTATTTAAAGTTGTTGTTGTTGTTGTTATTTGTTTTTTAAATCGTTAATTTATTGCAATTGTTAATGAATATTATTTATTTTTTTTACCAATTTTTCCCACTAAACTATACGACGATTTATTACGTTTAAACCAAAATAATAACTATTAGGATAACGTCATGACTATCGCGCATGTCTCATATCAATGAATTGCGAGATGGGCGAGTCTGCTCAGCGGTATGGTCATCTCATTCGCACTTTAGACTGAGAACATAGCTCTATCCTTCTTGTGTACAGGTTTACCTGTGTGCTTTCCAAGTAGTAAAGTAGCTTTCACTTAAATTTCCACGATGAAAACGTTAATATCTTTTAGTTCATGCTTCCCTAGTACATACGTATGGCCGAAGTGCTGATGTTTAGCATGGCTCACGGTGGCGCTGCCGCGCTGCGGTTTTATTTAAAGTTTTTTAACGGTTCGTTGCTGCTGTTATTATTTTAATATTAGATAATGAGACAAAACTCTGCTAAATTACTGACAAAAATAAAGCCACTACTTAAAAGATTTTGTATTTTATCTACAAAAAAATCTTTTTCTACTTGGATTGAAGATTTTTTAAATGTTATCGAAATGTAGGAGTGAGTAGGTGACGTTCTGTAGTTTCTGCTTAACGCCGTGGGAAGAAGTCGTAAGTTTATGTATGTATGTAGGTAGGATTAGCAGCGCCTCACAGTTTCACCCGCATAAGTTTCGATCCCCTGGGAATATCGGTATAAAAAGTATTCTATGTCCTTTCCCGGGACTCGAAACTATCTCTATACCAAATTTCATCTAAATCGGTTTAGCGGTTTAAGCGTGAAGAGGTAACAGACAGACAGACACACTTTCACATTTATAATATTAGGTTGGATTCGATCCATGCCAGTATTAGAAAATGTCAGTTTTGTTTAGACAATTATTTTAAATAAATTTAAAAAACTATGTGAAGACTCACCTATCATGTCAATAGATACGATTTCTGACCTACCTCACTGCAACCTGAAATTAATGTTAACCTCTTAAAAAGTGCTCTCCTAGTACACATGACCGGAGCGCTGAAGCCTTCTGACACGTTTGACGGTCGCTTTCAGTGTTGTCGTGTCGTGAATTGCTGTAAACGGCTTTGTATTTTATTTTATTTGAAAATTGCAATAATAATTTATGACATTGCTCAAGCGGAAAACAACTGATATTTAAGTATGAAATATAAATATTTGCAAGAACTGTTATTTTTTTTATTAAATTGGTTTTTTTTTTGGTGATGAAAATTGCTGGAAAAATGTTTCTATCCCCTTGGATGTGTGGATGTTGACTAATTTATCTCCCTTTAGATTAGCATTGTGTCAAATTAATTATTTTAGAAACAAGGGTTTTCAAAAGTGTTCCTATAATTATGAAAATAAATAGCCCACTTTTTGATAACCACCTGTTAAGTTTCCATAGCTTCAAAACTTTAACTTTATTCTAAAAGCTCTCCTAGGACATAGAACGAAGTGTTGAGGTCTCGCCTGGTATGACGGACGCTACGATTTTAAAATTTTCTCCTCTCTTCTTGATGTTCGAAAGTTTTAACAAACTGTTCACTAGTGTGGAACATTATAGTATTTTTCTTGAAGTACACTGTATTTTAATAATTGTTTGTTGCACCGGACGACGTCATTACGTCAGCGCCGGCTGTCGCTGAAAACCAGCGCTAGGGCTCTATCCTGCATAGGGTCGCAGCAGCATAATGCTGAGCGATAGCCGTTTTGCGTGGATGTGACGCATGTTTCCCCCTACCTTTTTATTTGTGTTTATGTTCTTTTTGCGTCATTTTCACCGCAAATAAACGTATTTTCTTTCTTTTTTCTAAAAACAAAGCAACGCATAGGTATTATAGAAAAAAAAACCGGACAAGTCCATGTAGGGCTCGTCCTAAGGGTTTTGTTTCAAGTTGGGCCCGGCTGATACCAAGATGTCTGGACTTTTAAAAGACTGTGGCCTCTGAGTTTGTTTCGGCCTTTCTTCTCAGAGTAGTCATATAGAAAACGCCAACCTCAACTAGTTTTTAAAACATGGTTGACGTATAAAAGTGTTTGTGCAAACCTACTTAAATCACTTATCATTTAACGAGGTCACTGTAAAAATTATAAAGACCTGAATAATTGTTCACCGACGGCGCTGCGGTCACCAAGCAAGGTTGGGCTTGAGAATTTACTGCACCACATGAGACTATACTTCAATCGCTGTAGTTGGGCCATTTCTTAATTACTTTGATTTCATCTCATAATTATTTGAGTTTGCACCTTGAGTCCCCATTCTAATATAAAAAAAATTGCGCGTACCAATTTAAAATTACCGTACGCTTGATCGAAGTGAAACTTCTTAAAAAATCTATCTATATATATACATATAATATATAACGGAAAAGGCCTCTGTGTCTCGTTATTATCAACCATATTTTATCTACTGAGGGTGAACTATGGGTATAGTGTTGGTTATTGCGCAATAGAAAAACGGTTTGCAGTTCAAATCAGATTACAATTTCACGAACAATTTAATCACACTAGCAAATCACATACTATAGGTACACGATACAACCAGATACGGAACGCGGGACAGTTTCTGAGCGCATGTTGTTCGTATGATGTCCGATGTCCAAGAGGGCTGCTCCATCTCGCTGCACGCTCTCTTGTACTCCCCACAAACTTAGGCTACACTCTATCGAGCGCCGCCAGATGGCGCTGGTGTTCCAAATAGTCAAACCAATGATGATGAAATGCGACATATATATAAAAGGAGAAACTGACTGACTGACATGTCAACGCACAGCCGAAACTACTGGGACTAGGAATGTGAAATTTTGCACACGGCTTCCTTTTATAATGTAGAGGAGCACTAAGAAAGCGTTTTTGGAAATTCAACCTTTAATGGGGTGAAAAGGGGGGATTTTATTTGTATGAAAAATCTTATTCCTTGAGTTAATAAACTTTAATCTGTCAAGCGCCGCTAATGAGACACAATTGATTTTCTATTGTTTCGTCGCCGATCGGCGAACCGCGCCGCTTGACCGGTTAAACTTAGCACGAATACTTATCTAAATAAATTATGAAGTTTGGCATTTTTTGTTTTCCTAAACTACCCCCTAAAGGGGGATTGGGGTGTGCCAAAATTTGTATGGAAGAATTTTAACGCGCGGTCGGATTAACTCGAAACTCAGTATTTATACTTAAGATCAAAAATAAAGAATAACGTGTATCAGGTTTTTTCGAAAATCTACTCCTAACGGGGTAAAAAGGAGTAGTTAGTTTTACAGGGGAGGATTTTACTGCGTGGCTTAATGAACTCAAAAATTAGTATAAATAATGTTTGAGTCAAGTTATGAACACATCCTAAACGATTTTTCAAAATTCCGCCCCTGTGGGGGTGAAAAGCGGGGATACAGTTTATTTGAAAAGTCTGATTCCTTTGATCTATAAACTGAAAAAATGGCCCTATTTATCTAAATAAATGATAAAGATCATACACATTTTCGAAATTTTTAGAGGAAAGTACGAAATATACGCGGACGAAGTCGCGAGCAAAGTGCTAGTATATGTATAAAAGGAAACCATGACTGACTGACTGATCTATCAACACATAGCTCAAACCACGGATCTGAGACACTTGTACAATAATACATTTCCGCGAATGTACTTTTACATGACTGGACTTTTGCGCGAAGGGATACTTGCGCAAAAGACATTTCCGCGAAGGAATTTTTCGCGGTTGGACTTTTCCGCAAATGGACATTTGCGCGAAAGTTGCGCGAATCCACTTCCGCAAAAAGACAGTTACGCGAAAAGTTACGGAATGAGATTTCTTCATAACATCACGCCTGCATTAATTCAAAGGGTTGTTGTATGGTAGATACACCCACAATTCGCCAGTAATTATTTTGTCTCTTTTTAGTGTTATATAATTTTTTTTCGAAATGGGTGTCTTTTTTATGGTTTTCGAGGTCCCTGATAACAAAATTGGGCTCAAAATGAAAATCCAAGTCCAATGGCGGCTGCGAAAATTTTCAATTTTCTATCATGGGTCTTATTCATGGTTTTCGGGCATACTAATACCGATATTGAAGTCAAAATTAAAATCCAATTTAGAAGAAGAAGATTTTTTTAAACTTTTCATCGTCAGTGTCGTTCTCATAGTTTTCGAGGGTACTAAATCCGATAGTGACGTCATAATGAAAACCCAAGATGGAAAAGGGAGGAGACTGTTTTTTTTAAAAATTGGCCTGAATGCTAATCTAAATAAATGATACGATTGTTACCATTGATTTTCAAAAACTACCTTTTAAAGGAAGTACTAGCGCAGGCGGGCTAAGGGATCTGAAACGGTGGGTTGGAGGCCGAAATTTCAAGCGGACGAAGTCGCAGGCAGGAGCAGCAGACGACACTTGCGCGAAAGACATTTCCGTGCAAGACACTTGCGCGAACCCACTTGTGTGAAAAGACATTTCAGCGACCTTTGTGCGAACAGACTTATGCGCGAAGGGACACTTGAGCGAATAGACATTTCAGCGTAGACTTTTGCGCGACTGGACTTTTTCGCGAATGGACATTTGCGCGAATCCACTTGCGCAAAAGGACAGTTGCGCGAAAAAGTTGCAAAAATGAGATTTCTTTATAATGTATAACACATTTCATTTTGAGCCCAATTTTGTCATCAGCAACCTCAAAAACCATCGAAATGACGCCCACGTCGAAAAAAAAAAATTAAAGAAACTAAAAAGAAAAAAATTCAAACAAAAATAAATACTGGCAAATTGTGGGTGTTCTATACACCCCTGCCCAACGATTTGCATGAATACAGGCTTTTCACGCAACTCCTATCCTATCCTATCGCGCAAGTGGATTCGCGCAAGTGTCTTTCGTGCAAGTTAATTCGCGCAAGTGTCAAACTTGCGCTTTTCGCAAACGTCCATTCGCGGTAAAGTCCATTCGCGGAAATGTCTTTTCGCACAAGTAGGTTCGCGCAAGTGTCTTTCGCGGAAATGTCTTTCGTGTAAGTGTCTCAGACCCGGCAGAAGTTATTGTTCTATGTATAAAAACGGAGAAACTGACGGACTCAATGACTGACTGACTGACATATTATCGCACAGCCGAAACTACTTGGACTAGGGACGTAAAATTTTGCACACAGCATCGTCAAGCGTCTTTTACATCCGTATATAATCTTATCTTCTATCGTCTTCTTCTATATAAATAAAACAAAGTCGGGTTAGTTACACCATTTACAACTCAAGAACAGCTGGACCGATTTATATAATCTTTGATTTGTTGGATTTTTTTCCGCCCTAAATAGCAGAATAACTATTAAAACATGGGAAAAGTTCACGGAAAAAAAAAAAAAAAAGAAGACAATTTTCTCATACATTTTGTATTTATTGATTCTGAAGTGGTACGAAGTTCACCGGGTTAGCTAGTTCCATATAAAAGAAAGATACCAACCACTCACTGATTGACTGATAAATCACAAAATCTCAAAACTATTAAACCTACAATCTTGAAATTTGGCAAGTAAGTTCTTAAGCGGTGTGCTCGCCAAGAAATGATTTTTTGTAAAGTGTACCAGATATTTTACATAACGGAGCTGTTTTGTAAAACGGCTAGCGGCGGTTATGTGAAACAGCGGATTCGTAAATCCGTCTGCGACATATATATTAAGGAGTTCTATACTTTATCACCGAAGTTTTTTATCACCAAACACCCAGTAAATTAATCTATAATTATATACAAAAGGAAACCACAAAAAACCGGACCGGAAAAGACAACATCTACGCGTACGAATTTTTAATATGACATACACTGAAGAGAAGTATGTTCTTTCAAATAAATTCTTTGTAAAATCGTCTTGACATGGGAGCACGACTATTCGCGGCTCCCATGGCGAGACGACTGAATGTGAAGCTCCGAAACTACTGAATATAAAGAGGGGTAGTCGTAGTTCGCGCACGCGCGCTATTATCCAGTTCGCGCACGCGCGATGTATATCCGCGCGGCCCTCAGCCACGCTTAACAAATAGCATATCAATAAACAGACTCGCTGCCGTTTAACCATACTACTACTAAGTACATTAGTAGTAGTATGGTTAAACTAATATTAATGTACCTAAAACACAAAAAGAAGAAAGTACTTACCTAATAGATGTGCTAAAGTCTAAACTGGCGTTGAATAATTAGCTAACATTATATTGTATTTATTTATTGATAATATTTTTGAATTCAGTTTGATGTGAACCAAAAAAATATAACAAAAGCTTCTTTGAACCAAAAGTATAGAAAACTGGTGTGAACTCAGGGTTATAATGTTATAACGGAACATAGTTTTGGTTTACGTCCAGTGTTCTCCATAGTCCAGTTGGTATTTGGACGATGGAAACGTCATTTTCCCCATAGACCAATTGGTCAAATTCCAATTGGTCCATGGAGCACCGACGGATTGTGAACTGTATAACTCTCTACATCTGTTTCCTTTTCATGGCTTATTTGGTGGACGGATTTATTTATTTATAAAATTTAACTAGCTGACCCAGCGAACTTTGTACCCCTTTGCCAGCCGCTCTGCCTCCGCTTTTTAAATCTCTGATATCTTCTAAGATATTCATTTTAATGATATACTTTAAAGGGCAAATTTGATCTACATGAAATGCACAAAATAAAAACAAATAAAAATAAATAAAAACCTTTCAAAAGTATATTTGTATATTTTAGAAATCTACTGTTTTGAATAAATAGGTACAAAAATTATGTTCATGATAATAATTCATTGCTTAGCTATCCGTAATAATTGACATTAAAACTGATATATTTTATAGGGATTTCTGCAAAGTTAACAGTTCCAGTTGTGTTCTGAGTTTTTACTTTGCTTGCACCCCTAGAATTATTTTTTGTTCTTCAATCTTGTAGTTAAAAGCATTGTATTTTTTTTAAATAATTTTGGTACTTATGTCGTAAGCAAATTAATTTCGTTTGAACTGTTTTATTTAATTATTGCTTTAACAAACAGACAACATACCTATTGTAAAAACTGATACGAAACTGAATACGTTGCTACGCGAAATTCATTGCATCCGTCAACGTGTGGAGGCTTCATTCAGCCTGTGGCTTCAGCCTGTAGCTGATGCTCCGGTCATGTTACTAGGAGAGCACGTTTCAAGAGGTTATTGTTTCCGTTATCAAGGAAACTTATGAAAAGCATCAAGTGGTTGAGACTTGAGGTAGGTCACGTTCAAAAACGACAACAATAATATTGGGGTTTATTAATACCCGTTGCTTAAAGTTAACAGACGTTTAAATACACAGTAACCTATAAAAAGCAGGAACCTTAGCAGATAATAATTATCAGTATAGTGTAATATTATCAGGTCAGTGTAGTATGTCTTCTGTTCTTTATATATTTTTACTTAATTATCCAAATGTTTTTAGCTATTCGATGTCAGTAAAATAAATAAAAATAATGGAAAAAGTAAGATATTGTCAATTATATGAAATTGAATCCATTGGTACGTCGCTACTCGACGTCCGTAGCGCCCAGCGGACGGGTGAAAGGCTTCCGCGCTTCGGGCATGTGTACTAGGAGAGCACGTTTAAGAGGTTATCGTTTCCGTAGCTATGGGAACGAAGAAAATCATCAAGTTGTAGAGGTAGGTTTTGATGTTTAACTTTCTTCTACATAACTTTTTCAAAACACTAGAACACAACTTTGATATATTTAAATTAACTATTAAAAAACGTGAGCTTTTGTCATTAATCTTATATTAATGACTTATTCGTGTACATAAATTAATGGCTTATGTTTAACTTATCATCAGATAAAGTAAAATATAATATCAAAAAAACACTTTTTACTGCCAAAAATAGTAAATGATCACCAAAATTAAAACTAAATTTTATTGTAAAATACCTAGGTAAAGGTATTTGTATTCTTATTTGCTCGCTCTTGCATCCTCTGTTGACGGAGCTCCGCTTTGCGGGGCTCCTATTTCTGTGTAAAGGGTTTAAAGTAACCTAACCAATCCTAACCTCGGGGTGCCCAGCTAGAACTATTGTAATTTTAGACTTAATTTTTTGGTGTTTAGTATATTTTATTGGTGGTCATTATATTTAACCCCTAAATTAATTCAAAGAGCAATATATGCTACATATGCTGAAACAGTTGAGGGAGCGAGATAGCAGAACAACAACCTCGACAGCCACGTGCATTTATCCTGATGTCTATAAAGTTTATAGATATCAGGATAAACGCACGTGGTTATTATTTAATAATATATAAAAATGAAATGACGTTTGTTAGTCTCACTAAAACTCGAGAACGGCTGGACCGATTTAGCTAATTTTGGTTTTGAAATATTTGTAGAAGGACTGTCAAACAGGATGCGTTCAGAAATTAAATAATACGGAGGTAATAAGATTGTAGGTATAGTTTGATTTATTCGATTGTTTGGTCTGTCCTTTACTCTTTTGTTTTATTTCTATTTTAGTTTATAATCAAGACAGACATTATTGATGTAGCATGATGTCTTTCTAATTTTAGTCACAAAATAAATTTCTGAACGCCTATAAATATTTGACAACAAAGAAATATGTAATTTCTTGCCTTTGTGAAAGTACTGCCATTTACCTTTTATAGTAGTTTAGTGTGTTTACAATAATTGAACTTTGTCACATTATTTAATTTTGAGCCGGTACGAAGTTCGCCGGGTCAGCTAGTAAAGAATAAGAGCGATTTAGTGTGAGAGACACAGAGAGTTATATCTTTCTCCGCTCTCGTGTAACAAAATGTGCCTAAACGTGACATTGAGTTAAAATTTACAGTCACGAGCAATAATATGTCAACACTTGGCAACTTTCAATTGCGATATTTTCGTGAAATAACGAATGCAACGTTGAAATACGACACTTTACATAAACCTATGGGTTCGAAAATACTATGTTCGTAATAACATAAAATTTCATTCAAAAATAAAGGAGAAAATCGCCTTTGAATAAAGCCAAGTGTATACATACTTATAGACGTGACTGTACTACGTACTAGAGGGGACGCCTCAACCCGCTTGTTTAAAACGAGTTAGAGCGCACGCACTTCAACTCGCTTAAGGCCCGATACTACCTCAGATTGCGAAAATTGCCTTAGCATTAGCGGCTGTAGTTTCAACAGTTCTGCAGTTTTCACTTTGAAATTAATATACGATAAAGATGAGGACTACTGCGAGGTGTCATCGGTTGCGAAAACACGATTGCATACAATTTTCTCGATAGAAAGAAGTCTCAAAGTTACCTCTAAACCGCAAAATAAAAGGAGAATATTCAATGAAAATTTTCAAATTAGGCCATGAAAATTTGCAAGCTAATCGAACTATGCATAAAGCAGGTGTCATAGGTTCGTTTTTATTTTTTTAATCGTTAAATTTAACATAAAAAGATGAGATCCGAAATATCCAGCTTTATAACCACTCATACCTTGAACCGCTCTGCCGCCCGGCCCCCGACAGGACCCCGATTCAGTATTTGTCAGTACCGCTTCGGCTATCAGACGGGGAACCCGTGTCACTTTGCTTGCGCTCAAAAGACCCGATTGACAACGTTTTATGTTCTGAAGAAATTATGTAATAAAGTAAAATGAAATATAGATGTAAAATATAAGGCCTCGTATTTTTATTTTTTCCAAATTTTGTAGTTTTCATTCATAAAATAATTTTTGAAATGGTTTAAAATCGTAATCTCATGTCAATGTCAAAAGATTGTCAGAAATTTAGGGAGGTAAACGTACCTATTTTAGACAGTTCCAAATGTGTAATGGTGTTTTCAATATATTCAGCAAAACTATTTTTATAAATAATTTTATCTATTTATTGATACAGGGTGTAAAAAGACTTATAGCCGTCGTACATCAAACTAAGTAACATTGCACAAAAGATCTGTGACAAAAGTAATTGCTGGAAATCGACTTTAATTTTTGGTGTGAAAATTTGCTGTATGCGCACTACCACAAACAGCAAATTTTGCACCCGCATGTAACTGTACAGGGGTCCTGGAGGTATTTAAAGTTGTGTTATAATATCAAAACTTGTTTTCGTAAAAAATATCGTTTATGCTCACTAGTTCCTTCGCGTAGTTCCTTTGAAGGAACTACTGAGAATTTTTGGATCAGTAGTTCCTTTGCAAAAGCTGAAGGAACTACTGAGACTAGATATTTCCTTTAGCAGTTCCTTTGAAGGAACTACTGAGAACTTTTTGATCAGTAGTCCCTTTGCAAAAGCTGAAGGAACTACTGAGACTAGATAGTTCCTTTAGCAGTTCCTTTGAAGGAACTACTGAGAACTTTTTGATCAGTAGTTCCTTTGCAAAAGCTGAAGGAACTACTGAGACTAGATAGTTCCTTTGAAGGAAATAAACACATATAATGCTGCCCGCTGCTGCCGCATGCAGGACCGTAGGTTCGGTAGGAAAAGTAAGAGAAGCGCGATGACACAACGGTGGTAATTTATTGCAAATATGAAGCTATTATCTATTTACAAAAACTATCTAATAAAAAATAATCCATCACTGAATGCAGTTTGGCATCAGAAATTTAATGGTATATTTTTAATTATAATTAAAAATAAAATAATTTTACAAACCATTAACGTAAAAATACTTGCATACGAAATTGTTCCATAGACTCTTACCACACCTCGGACACTCCATACAACGCTCGCAAAATAATTACCTATTACTACTACATAAACAAATGACGTTTTTATACGTGCAAATGTGTGCGTGAAATCTAGTAGCGTAAAAAAAATTGGCGCGGAAAGCAATTTGTGTCGGGGAACCGAACGACGACGGCGGTGGCGCTGCCCGAACGTGTGCATTATTATGAAGTGACCATGTAGTTCAATTGTTTGTTTATACAGGGTGTCCCAAAACTCAACGTCAAGCCGAAACGGGGTGACAGGATTGATCATAACCATCACGAGAAAAATCTGAAAAAAAATCTATCCCATGCAGTTTAAAAATTATGGGCATTTTAAGAAAAACCTAGAAATTTGATCAAACTGTACCATTTTTCGGTTATTGTGGTTATTCTTTTTTATTTTTGTTCATTTGAACTTTGGAAACGTAATCCTAAATAACATTTCTAGAATCCCAATAAAAAATAATGACACAATTGCCTCAAGTTTCCGAGAATTGAGACTATTTGTTAAACTACGAATTTAAAATTTTCAAGATTCGTCGACTTTGACAGGCCCTCCTATAAAAAAAATGTACTAGAGTGCCTTGGCAAGTGGCATTAAAAGTTGGCGCATTTAATCAGAATTCTAAAATGGTACAATACTTGTTAGTTCCATACAATAGAAAAGAGTAAAAAAATTAAAACCTCAAGTAACCCGATTTTTGCTATCTCATTTTACTCAGTTAAAATGTTTTTAATTCACACAAGCTCTAGGTAGGTTCTTAATTTTAAGACAAAATGATGAGAGAGATGGATAATGGGTATGTTCGCCATGAGTGAGCGAGACAGATAGTGACGCCACTTTTACCAAAGTGAAAAAAAGTTAGTAAAATTAGTAAAATAATTAGGTTTGTTGGAATAAAAGTCTGATGATAGAGAAATAACGTTTTTTATTACAATAAATGTTCAAATTGTTTACCATCAGCCTCAATACAAGCCCTACATCTTCTTAAAAAAGATCTACTTATTAGTCGGGCATATCTTCGAGAGTTGATCGCCTCAGCTGCTTGAGAAATGCGTTCACGCAGGTCGGCTACGTTCTCAATGGGCTTTGAGTAAACTTTTTCTTTGAGAACTCCCCAATAGAAAAAATCCAGGGGATTTAAATCTGGTGAACGGGCGGGCCACGAGATAGTGCCCGAACGTCCAATCCACCTTCCCGGATATTCCTGGTCAAGGAAATCTCTTACTTGCACTGCGAAATGCGCTGGGCAGCCATCTTGTTGAAACCACATGTCGCGAAGATCTGCTAGTGGTACGTCCTCTAACAGGGTTGGTAAATCTTCTCTTAAAAAATGTAGGTAATTAGTTCCATTCAAGTTCTCAGGCAGTTCAATAGGCCCAATAATTTTACCGTTTAAAATTCCGGTCCACAGGTTTACTTTAAAACGATACTGGGATCTATCTTCTCGCATTAAATGTGGATTCTCCACATGCCACTCGTGATAATTGTGCAAGTTCATGTAACCATCTTTTTTCAATGTCGATTCATCTGACCAGAGAATTTTTTGGATGAATTGGGGATTCTCATTATGCCTCTGTAGCATTGTTCTACAAAAAGAAATCCTTTCCTGATAATCTCGAGGTAGAAGACTTTGAACTCGTTGTACGTGAAACGGATGCATTTCGGCTCTTTGTAAAATACGATGAGCAGTGCTTTTCGGTATTCCCGTTCTTTCTTCAATTCCACGTACGGAAATACTTCGGTCACGTGCGACCTCTTGCAATACTTCTTCCTGGAAAGGAAACACAGGTCTACCTCCAGCCTGTATTTGATTCGGGAAATGGCCGCCCTCTGTGAGTGAACGGTGCACATTAACAAACACGCGGTGATCCGGGTAGCGCTCTAAATTTGGATATCTTTCACGATAAAGTCTAGCGGCAGCACTTGCGTTGCATCTGCATTCCCCATAAATGAGGTGCATGTTCGCATATTCTTGTGAAGTGTAGCGCGTAGGCATGGTAGATAAAAAGGATGCCAACACAAAAGTCCAGAGAGAAGCCAAAGTTGCCGGTATGTTATCAACAAGTCCAATTCACAAAGATTCAAGTCCAAAAAGAGAAGCCAAAGTTGTCAGTACTAAATCAACACAAGCGAATACGAACGTGCGCAGTAGACGAATGAGCGAAACGTACTAACTGGTTGGTGTCGGACTGGTAGCGTAGCCATTTGCTTGGCTGAAACTAGTGCGAATGAAACAGATAGATGCCATAGCATCTATCTGTTTCATTCGCACTCGTTTAAACGACGCATCTCCGTCTCAATGCGTGGCGTCACTATCTGTCTCGCTCACTCATGGCAAACATACCCATTATCCATCTCTCTCATCATTTTGCCTTAAAATTAAGAACCTACCTAGAGCTTGTGCGAATTAAAAACATTTTAACTGAGTAAAATCTGATAGCAAAAATCGGGTTACTTGAGGTTTTAATTTTTTTACTCTTTTCTATTGTATGGAACTAACAAGTATTGTACCATTTTAGAATTCTGATTAAATGCGCCAACTTTTAATGCTACTTGCCAAGGCACTCTAGTACATTTTTTTTATAGGAGGGCCTGTCAAAGTCGACGAATCTTGAAAATTTTAAATTCGTAGTTTAACAAATAGTCTCAATTCTCGGGAACTTAAGGCAATTGTGTCATTATTTTTTATTGGGATTCTAGAAATGTTATTTAGGATTACGTTTCTAAAGTTCAAATGAACAAAAATAAAAAATAATAACCACAATAACCGAAAAATGGTACAGTTTGATCAAATTTCTAGGTTTTTCTTAAAATGCCCATAATTTTCAAACTGCATGGGATAGATTTTTTTTCAGATTTTTCTCGTGATGGTTATGATCAATCCTGTCACCCCGTTTCGGCTTGACGTTGAGTTTTGGGACACCCTGTATAGTCGGGTTCGTAATGAAATAAAAACACTAAAATAGTTTAGTTTAAATGACTTATCTGTAAATAATCGGTTATTAAATCGAATGTTATTAAAAATGCGAAATCTTACAAACAGTTTATGTAAATACGAATTCGGAAAAGCATCACAATATCCAACCATCGTGATTAAAACTCAAATAAAACTTTTAAATCGCATAATTGTGTGTTCGTATCAGCAATACACCGCTGCGGTTCGCGAGCGCCCTTGCTAAAGAGTCAGCGACGAATACCTCGAAGTGCGGGGTAAGGTGCGGTATCTGATATGAGGTCGAGGAAGGGAGTGTCCTTTCTGTACGTAGTACTATTAAGTATTCTGTGCTCTTACTGATAAGGAGCATGATTGCATTTGCGAAAACAAACGCGGTTGTTGAACTATTTGAGTACCTACGTACTTGTGTGCGTACTTGGAAGCAAATACCTGGTATAAAAACCCGGTCGCATAAATACGTACCTTTTCTACTCGCCCGATCACACGTTTCCGTATTATATCTGCTCTTCTGAGACAATAATTAATAAAACGAAAACGGAAAAAAAGATATTGGGTTAAAAAATGGATAGCAAGAAGTACTTTTGGAGCATAAATTTCAATGAACTTAACACTATCGGCGGTACCTGAATGATTTTTGTGTCATTTTGAGAACAATATCGTAGTACCTAATCACTGAACTCGAATGGCAAATCTCGCACTCAAATCCGTTAAAACCGATTTGTACGATACTCGTATGAATTTGAAAAAATGTCATACGAGATCGTGTATAGACAAGTCGATAACTCGTAAGCAAGAATCTTCTTACTATATATTTCGTTGTCTAAACAGTCGCAGTAATTTATCGCCTAGCGATAATTGCTTACGAATCTCGTATGACATAATCGTAGGCGAGAATTTCGTTCTTGCCTGTATGTAAACATTATGATACGATAGTCTTATGGCGATTTTTGCTTGCGATAGTAGCGTACGATTTCTCGCCAAGAAACGTTCGAGAAACTCTCTCCATCTAAATGGGCCTTAACGCGTTCGCCAGTTTACTCCCCAAGTCAAGCGCGCCTAAAGAAGTTTCACTTCAAAAAATTTTTGACAAAAAAAACCGACTCCCAAAAATACTACAAAGTAAAAAATAACATTAATTTCGGATGTCGGTGTCTTTGGATTTGTATATTACTTTTTTGCCACCGATTTCCGAAATTAAAGTTATTTTTAGTTAAAAATCTTATAAGTATATCCAAAAAATGTATGTAATGTGCCGTCCATAAAACATGGAATAGAAAGTGAAACAACTGCCATGGAACAACTAGCATCAAATTTAATATTAAAAAAATAGAGCCTTGTGGTCTTTTTATTGATAAAGAGTTACCTTTTCTAGGTGCAACTCCGGACGGAGTTGTGCAGGGAGAAGACACAATAGTAGAAATAAAGTGTCCAATTTCTGCATTCAGGACTTCGTTGGACGATGCAATAGATTTAAAAAAATAAGGTTTTGGAGGAAAACGAAAGATGGATTTTCCATAAATTTGAAACATCCTTGGTACATTCAGGTGCAGGGACAACTACACATAACTGGTAGAAAAACATGTATTTTTGCCGTATGGTCGGGATGTAAAAATCATAATATCAAAACTGAAATTATACAGAAAGACGATCATTATTGGGCAAAATTCATGAGACCTACTTAAATTAACAAATTTTTACTCATCCATCATACATGTTGCCAGAGTTATGTGACCCCAGACATACACCTAATGTGGAAATTAGGGATTTAAGGGAATTCACATAAATGTTCTTGATTCCTTTTTTTTTTTAATTTAAATGTTTTCATTAATAACAACTTATTTTAAAATTTGTTCTATTCTAAACCTCCGTTAAAGCCAAAATGTATGAAACTTTAAAATGGACATCAGTCATTCCGATGACGTATTATTATGCGTTATAACCATTGCGTGCTCTTGACAGTGCTGGGTTGCCAGCTGTTTTAGAACCCAATGGCTCGCGACGATGGGAAAAGACCAGACAGATTGACCATAATGCCTTAGAAGTTAGGTCGGCCTTTGGTGTGTGATGCAACATGTATCGACTACCTTGCGCCACCCCATCTTCCTATTACGGTTGGCTGTGCTAGTGCGATTACTGCGGGTGCAGAAAACCTCAAACAGCGCAAATAGATACTCTAATCTTATTCCGACTTATATGTACCAGCCGTTTGGGGCTGATACACTAGGGCCATAAGGTCCGAGTGCCTACTTAATTTTTCGAGAAATCGCCAAGCGATTGGTCGACTCTTCACGTGACCAGAAGACTAGCCTATTTTTTGGCCAAAGATTCAGCAAAAAGAAAGTAATTTTAAGGCTTTGTCATGGCAAAGGATTTTATTACTAATCAAGTTATTTTGAATCTTATTTCAATGAGTTTAGAATTCATGTTACTTTATTTCGATACCACGATGCCGGGAAATGACGCGACGTGCCGCGGGACGCTGCGGCATGACGCGACGCGCCGAGGGATGCTGCGGCATGACGTGTCATGCAGTTTCATTCCACGTAATGCCGCGGCGCGCCATTGCATCCCGCGGGACGTGTGGGTCACGTTGTGTCGAGGAATTATGATTGCTAAGCTAGTTGAAATAAGATTGATACTTGTGCTGCGGTCATTTCGGTTAATGGGACGCAGTCCGGTTTGTGCGGGCTTTCAGCAGGATGCCACGGAACGCCGCGGGATGCCGCAGCACAACCTGCCGTGGCACGCTGTCAGTGAGCTGAGCGCCGGCTCGTATTTGGCTGTCGATGTCGGTCATAGAACACTAATGCAGTAGGTATATTGCGGATTTCGATGTAAACTGTATTTGCTATGCGAATGATGAGTGTCTCATGTTTGTTTTGTTATACCTACTTATTATTTACCTGCCCATTTAAAAGAATTTTATATATACTGAACATACAATGTGAATGTAATAAATTAATGTTAAGTTTAATCATTTTATTTCTTAACATCCTTCCAACAATAGTTCAGTTCACCCTAACTGAATCAGTATGTCAGTGCAAGTGGGATAGAATGATACATAGCGCGGGGAAGTGGGGGCAAAATCTGAATTTGAGCTGAACTATTACAAGCCCTTAACACAACAGCCCCCGCTTGCGCCGCGCATGCCCCGCTGTCACCAAGTGCGCGCGGTAACTTTTGTTTGAAATAGCTTCTCTAGTACGTAGTACATTTTAACTCAATGAAAAGTGATGCGTCCTTGAAACATTCTCAAATCGAATCGCCGTCTAAGAAGTTTCAGTTTAATGAGCTTTCTATAGTTTTATTTAATTTTTTTTACATCCTGGTGGTGTAACCGTTACAATTGGGTATTTAGCGTAGAGTTGGATCAAGTGATATTGGGTTGTCCAAACAAAATTTGTCAGTAGCAGCCCGGAGACCTAATTGATAGGAATAGGCTCGCCCTTATTGAATTGGGCTAAAACTGGTTGTACTGTACATCTCTGCCTATCCTTGAAAGCAACACAAACGTGATGTTATGAAAGTTTGAGCTTCTGAAACATCAACCTCTTAAAGCGTACTCTCCTAGTACAAACGACCGAAGCGCTGAAGCCTTCCGCTCGTTTGGGGCTCGCTACGAATGTCGCGTAGTCCTTTAGCAACGGTTTCAGTTTCAGAGATTTCACTCCTACAACAGTTTCAGTCTATCACTGTCTCCCTCTTACCTGCATTGACACAAAGCATGCATGTGTGCAGACTGTGTGCTTTCACGACAGCTTACTCTGAAAACAAGCTCTTGGTAACGTGCTCTCCTAGTACACATGACCGGAGCGCTGAAGCCTTTCGCCCGTTTGACGGTCACTACGAAGACCGCGTAGCCACGTTTCATCACACTTAATATTATTAAGGCGAAAGTTTGTGAGTGTGTTTGTATGTTTGTTACTTCTTCACACAAAAACTACTAAACGGATTTAAATGAAATTTGGCACACAGATAGTTTATAACCAGGATTAACACATAGGATAAACTTTTCCCCGATATTCCCACGGAATCGACACTTATGCAGGTGAAACCGCGGGGCGCTGCTAGTTACAGACTCTATTTTTGTGACTTTCAATATTTTTACATAAATACTTTAAATTAAAAAATAGGGGAAAACTGCTAATTGAATGCGCTTATCTCTGGATCGGACTTGATTTTTTAGGGTTCCGTACCTTGAAAGGAAAAAAAGGAACCCTTATTATAGGATCACTTTCTTGTCCGTCCGTCCGTCTGTCTGTCTGTCAAGACCCGTTTTCTCAGGAACACGTGGCGGTATCAAGCTGGAATTTATATCAAATACTCAGGTCTACTGTCCCTTGGAGCTGTGAAAAATTCAAACGTCTATGCCAAGGCAATCAAAAGATACAGCCGTTTATGCCGCAAATTTTCGACACTCGTAAGGGAATCAAAACCTACAGCGTACTTACTTCCCGTGAACTCAGAATCTTGAAATTTGGTACGAAGCAACATCTTATAGAACAGATAAAGAAAAAATTGCGAAAACCGTAAATGTTTAGTTACATCATATAATTAAAATATTTTAAACAGGTTTGTACGGAACCCTCGGTGTGTCATAAGTGTCATAATTAACGCACGTGGTTGACGAGGTCGTTGCACTGCAATCTCACTCCCTCAACCATTTCAGCACATAACTGTCTCCCTCTCACTGAAGGTATTGACATCAAATTATATCAGTATGTGTTCGATGTGCTTTCACGTTTTCATGAAAGCTATTATTGAACCCTCATCATAAAGTGCTCTCCTGGTACACATGACCGGACAGCTGAAGCCTCCGCCTGTTTGACGGTCGCTACGATATTGGCGTAGCCACGGAAGGAGTTACAATACATTTTAATTATTTATTTCTATATTTTGTTTTAAAAATAGCAATTAGAATAAACGCTTTTCTTCTGTATCACAGCTGACTTATACTGACAAATAAAATATAAAATAACTACTATGTGTTAATGTAGGTTATAAGCGATCTGTGTGCCAAATTTCATTTAAATACGGTCAGCAGTTTTTGCGTGATCAACAAAGAAATAAACAAACAAACTAACTTTTGCATTTATAATGTTAATGTTGTTTTAAGAGTCAAGTAATTTGGAAAGAATCCGGTGAAGATTACTACAATAATTATGATAATGTTAAGATGTTTAGGCAGTGTTAGGTTTTATTTACCCTCTACCTACGCCTACGGTTACACGATTATTGCAAATCTTGCACCAATAAATAAACTTCGTCTGAAAGGACCATAATATACATGACTGATTAATAAAATTAGTCTTAATATTTAATTCCTCCTCTTTTTTAGTTGGTCTCGAATATTTTATTCGGACACAGAATCAGCCCATGATATTTTTGTTTACGTTCATCCCCCGCCCACGTTGTCGTAGGTCATGATTCTTAGAGTGAGACGGAACTAACGGCGCGAAACTAATATCATCGTCACGCTCGCACATTTAGCCAAATGAATCACTCCATCCCTCTCGATTAAGGGCGTACCTGTGTTGCAATGTCGGTTGTTTGTAAGGTTCGGTTTTCGTTGCCTTTGAGTGAGTTTTCCTGGTGAAGAAAGACTTTACTACTGCTTTATTCTTATGGTAACCTAATACATTTGAACGCAGTGCTGAAGACTTTGGCCACTATCGTCGCTACGGAACGCGTAGCAACGGACTACGACTTTCGTAGCAACGACGACGATGATAGTTCGAGAGATACAGTTATTTTTTACCGACTTTAAAAAAGGAGTTTAAAGCAGTGGAAGTGCGAAGGAATAATTCGACACCATATTTATTTTAGTTTGTAAATAGTTCAAGGTCAGTTAGGATATTATAATTTTGTTGTTTTATATTAGTCTAATAGTTTGTTCGTTAATTGAGGAGAAGTTTATTCAGTGTTTATATTTGTATCGCTTTAAAGCAGTCATTAAGTTATATTTTTTAAGTTTCATTTAGAGTCACGACTTGGATGAAATCATGATGAAACCAAAACATAAACACTTTACATGTGATAATGATAAAAATCACACAAATATCGACCATAAAATTCAACCAATAATTTTATAACTTTATTTACTAGGAAAACGCATTTTCTATAATAAGTCAGAGATTAAAACAGAAGAATAGTAGTATAGTTATTCTTCTGGCAGTTCAGGGTATCAGACCTTAATAACTCAACGATCTACCGATTTATCAACTAGGAGTACAAAATATAATGCAGTGAATACTGACTAACAAACAATTTGCGACAATTCTGAAGGCTATTTCCATTAGGTTTATGCTGCCCTAGTACTTTTCAGTTCCAGGCACGGTAACCGCGCGGTGTTCGGTGGAACTTCTCTGAACGTGAGTTCACGTTAACGCTTGCAGATGGCGTTAGTATCGGAGTACAAAGAAAGCACATACAAGAAACTTCAAAATATGTAAAACTTCGGTCTTTTTAATAATCGACTTAAAAAAGGAGGAGAAGAAATAACTGTTCTTTTTTTGTTCTATCTTTCCCAGGCCAGTTTTCTGTTATTCCAAAAATATTAATTTTGATTTATTTGATTTGCAAATTGTGTATTATAATATATTATTACGATGAAATTCCCTTTTTTAACCGACTTTTTTATTTTTTTCAATAATTGTCCTTCTCGACAATTAGGTATTTATAGAAGTGACCGTTTTACGAATTAGTCCTTTATAGAATTAGGCATTTTGAGAATAAGTAATTTTGAGAAATTAGTCCATTAAAGACTCAGTTGCCTTTTTGAGAAGTGGGCATTCTGTGCCTGAATCGTATTTTCTTGTAAACCTTTTATTCATTACCATTTTTTCTAGGAGACTACTTATTCTGGTTTTTATTATTATTAAAAGCCTGTGATATCCCACTGCAGGGCAAGGGCCTCTCACCTTAAAGTCTATAAATGACAGACAGTACCTGTCAAAGTTCTCACCACGAGCGCTGAAACCCTTCACTGAACTTCAATGAGACGCGAAACAAAACATATCCTCGTAATTCTTGCTATTCTAGTACTTTTCCATCGGAGAGCTGAGGCCATTCCAACTTTTACGTCATTGCATACGTCATTCGTGACGCCACTTTATTGAACATGTTGGCGTCGGTGCTACGAGATAATTGCTACGGGGTGCTACGGGTTACGTATGTGTAGCCATTCGATACCTTAATCCGCAAACCAGCCAACTCCATTTTGCTATAGTTTACAGGAGACACTTAAAACTTTCTAGTTTTTATTTTGACTAAAAAACGACATCATAATATTTTTTTTGACAAAAATGGAGTTGGCTGGTTTGCGGATTAAGGTATCGCATTGCTATGTGTGGTTACAATTTTTCCTACGTAGAAAACAATATTGCATGAACGTTTGTTTGTGTAAAGTTCTTGTATTTTTAAACCGTTAATTTATTGCAATAGTTCGTGAATATTATTTATTTTAGCCTATCTTGCCCCAAAGAAGGGCAACACCTTTGCATTTACACGACTATTGATTACTTTAACAAGAAATATTTATATCAATAATTATTTGTTGACGTCATGACCATCGCACGTCACTCACAACAATGAAGGGCGAGAAGGGTTAGTCTGCTCAGCGATACACGTGGTCGCGCCGGTCCATCTCACTCACACTATAGACTGAGCGCATAGCTCTATCCTTCTTGTGTACTGTTTTACTTGTGTGCTTGCCACTTGGTAGTGTAGCTTTCACTTGAATTTTCATAGTGGAAAACGTTAATATCTTGTCGTCAATGCCTCCCTAGTACGTATGGTTGGATTGCTGAAGTTTTCGGCCGTTTGACGGGCGCCACTGCGATCGCGTAGCAACGAATTCAAGATTTTTTTTATTTTCTTTCACACTTAAATTGTTATAATTATTGAATTTAGATCGTTTTAAAGTCAAATTCTAATGATTTATAGTATCTGTAAAGATATGTAAGGGTTATCATTTACTAACTTAATTTAAGGAAATATGTAGATTGTAGGTCCATGGACCTAGCTAATACACGATTCCCGAAGTGAACATAATTATCTCTGTTCTATTCATAACGAAGATTCTGTTCTGCGGATTTTGGAATAAATATGGAATGACTTCATTACAAAACACCTACCCAAGTTCAGGTAAAATCATAGCAACCAGTATGACCCGCGTTCAGCTTTCTGGCGACGGTCCATCGCTTCGGAAAAGTTACCTTCATTCTAAAGTGCTCTCCTAGTACGTAGAATGGAGCGCTGATGTTGAACCCAGTTTGCCGGGCGCTACGAGTCCTAGCTCAAAAAAATTTTCAACCTTCACTTTTAAACTTGAAAATTGAAACTTTTATTATTTACTGTTAAAAGATATCTTGTGCCAAGAAGGCATAACTGTATAACATTAATTATAATGGCATGACTTTTGTAAGAACGTATAAAATATTAAATAAAAAATATTAATCATTATGATAAATATTATCATTATATTAATATTAATTATGTATAATCATTTTAAAAGACATTGTAATATTGCTAAGACCACGACAGCAGATATATTTTGTAAAACTCTTACCCTGTAAACATAGGTAAAGTGAGCTTAAAGTGTGTTGTCAATAGTGTCAATCTAAAAGGAAGAAAGAAAGAAAAAAAATAAACCAAAAAAAAAGTCTCTAGCACTGGTGGAATGACATCGAAAGACAGCTCACTTCACCTAAGTTTTCACGGTGAGTTTTTTTACAAAATAGAGCGTCAGAAAGTCCCTAAAAGATTTGTTTTTTTTTTTTTTTTTGCAAAAAGGTTTGTTTTTTCAACTTGAGATGAAGACTACTTAACATGTAATGTTTGATACGTTTGGCCAAAGTTACAAAGACGAATTAATTCGTCTTATAGTACCTATTAATATTTTCAAATAAAATTTTACGAATTGTAACTACTTATTAGGTCTTCCGTCTATCTAGCTGGGGCAAAGTGGCTGGGGTAGACTGGATGCGGAAGGCGGAGGACAGGGTACTATGGCGCAATCTGGGAGAGGCCTATGTCCAGCAGTAGACTGCGATAGGCTGAGTTGATACTTATTCGATTTTATTTTTGTTTTCTGTGTGGGTCTGTACTTCTGCATTTATGCAAATCTGTCCTTCTGCTAATCTGGGATTTTGCTATTCTGGGATTATACATATCTGTACTTCTGCTGCAGGGGGTCAACGACAGGTGAAGACTGATAATGTAAATGATTGTCGTAACTTGAAATTCCTATCAAGAAGTAGTAATTCTACGATACGATTGCTGACCTGCCACACTGTAACCTGAATTATTCCCGTTAGTACTCATCGCTAATAGTAAAGTAAACCTTTTCAAATGTGCTCTCCTAGTACACATGACCGGAGCGCTGAAGCCTTCTGACACGTTTGACGGTCGCTTTGAATGTCGTGAATTGAATTAATTTTATTACTTTCCATATGATTTTCTGCTTGTAAATTCTAATGATGACTTTTGGCAATGCCAAGCAGATAAGAACAGATATTTTTCCAAAAAAAAAAAAAGACGGGTTGCACTCCGGGAGTGCCGGCAGAAGTGAAAACTGGAATATTAACGTTGAAATAAATCAATTATTAATTTAATCAATATAACTCATTTTTTTCACTATTTCTGCGTCACTTTTTTCATTAATAGATGCACTTTGTTCAATTTCCATATTTTAAACACTTTATATAAACGAATTTTACGAATACACAGCAGTGTGGCTACTACACAGACGGTCGAGCCATCAGCTGTCCATCCATCCATCCATCCACTTCCACTTCCACTTCGACTTCCACTTCGACTTCCACTTCGACTTCCACTTCGACTTCCACTTCCACTTCGACTTCCACTTCGACTTCCACTTCGACTTCCACTTCGACTTCCACTTCGACTTCCACTTCGACTTCCACTTCGACTTCCACTTCGACTTCGACTTCCACTTCGACATCCACTTCGACTTCCACTTCGACTTCCACTTCGACTTCGACTTCGACTTCGACTTCCACTTCGACTTCCACTTCGACTTCCACTTCGACTTCCACTTCGACTTCCACTTCCACTTCGACTTCCACTTCGACTTCCACTTCGACTTCCACTTCCACTTCCATCCATCCATCCATCCATCTATCCATCCATCCATCCATCCATTGTGTCCGTGTGTCACTTCACTTCGGTTGGCGCCGCCGTAGAAAGAGGGGGGGGGGGAAATCTCTCCTGACGGTCACGTGTCCTGACGCGAGTTAAACATTTTTTACCCACTACTAAAAGTGTGCAACGCCGCTACAGAAGTTTACACTTCAAAAAAAAAAAAACAATAATTTATTTTGTGTAATTTAATCCTACTTAATATTATAAACGCGAAAGTTTGTGAGCATGGATGGATGTTTGTTACTCTGCTACGCAAAAACTACTGAACGGATTAGAATACTTTTTATCCCGATATTTTCACGGGATCCTAACTTATGCGGGTGAAATCACGGGGCGCTTATTTATAAGTTTAAAAATCGTTGATGAAAGTTAGTGTGAATATAATTGCTTAAAATTGTTTTTAAAGTTTGATTTGACTTTACTTATTTTTTTTTGTTTTGTTTGCCTTCCTATTATGTTTTCCCTTCAACCACATCAACAACTATAGGTAATTTCAGCCACTGTATCAGCCAAAAGTCTTAACTTTGACACAAGATTTTCTTTTCAATAATGTTTCTTTACCTAGGAAACTACAATTAAGCATGGGCTTTCTCCTTTTCTTGACTTTCGAAAGTTCCAACAAAATTATAATTATGTTTTCGACTTTTATTCAGTCATAACAATATGTTAAACATACATAGTTAAACAAAACAAACTTTGTTATTTGTAAGTATCGTATTTTCCGTTCCTTCATTTTGTTAAGACACACGGGGCCATCAACATATTGGTCATACAGTTTCTATGTTTGACCTTCAACAGTTTCAGCTTATCACTGTCTCCCTCTCACTTGTCTGTTTACCTGTTGAATTACTGAAAAATACCACTTCATTATTCATTCTCTCCTAGTACACATAACTGGAGCGCTGAAACCATAGCGTGAGCCGGTCGGACGGCGGCGCTACGAATGTCGCGTAGCCACCACGTAGCAAAGGATTCAGCTTCAGTACTTTGTCTTTTCAAAGAGAGAAAACTTATATTATCATGAACTTAAATGAAACTGTTTTTTTATCTTTTTAAAGATTTTATTTAATTTTTAATCTTAACAAATCAGAGTTTTTATAAATTACATTTTGTGTTTGCAGGCACCCTGTCAACTGCTGGTACATCTTATTCATGTTTTTTGACATAAAAAGATTGCTGGGTTACAAATTTCGATGGGCTTTAAGTAAATCACTTTATCCCTTGGCTTGACTTTCAAAAGTTTCTATGTATTTACTATCTTTTTGAAACTTACTTGAAGCTAAAACAAAAACGAAACGCTTATCACGACACCTATACGACTACGCGGAGACTACGTAGACTTGACTACGTAGTTAGCGATTAAATTTCTAGTATTATAGATGACGCCACAACTTTATTAATAGTATAGATTAAGATAACTTTTGTTATTGACTTTAAGCATACTTTAAAACCGAATAAAGCAAAACATGTTTATCGCGGACATATAAGATTATTCGGTAATAGAAAATTAAATACTGGTTGCCATTTTTATTTATTAATTTTGCATAGTGCGAGCGAGATAGAAGCAAAACACGTGGTCGTGTCGGTCATTAAACTGCTAACTCACCCCCTCAACAGTTTCAGCATATCACTATCTCCCTCTTACTTGAAGGTTTACCTATGTTGCGAAGCGTGTCTGTGTGAAGTTGGTATGCTTTCATGAAAGCTTGCACTGAAAACAATCTTCTGCTAACTTGCTCTCCTAGTACATATGACCGGAGCGCTGAAGTCTTTCTCGCACGTTTGACGGTCGCTACGAAGAATGCGTAGCCACGTAGCAACGGATTCGGTTCCATTACTTTGGAACTCACTTATCTTTATGTTTGTGGCTGAAAAAAGCTATACATAACTATTGTTTTTGCATACATTTATTCATTCTCAGATTTTCAAATATTTTACAGAAAAAAAAAAACAAATTTAAAAAACTTGTCATCTGCCTAGCCTTTTCCCAACTATGTTGGGGTCAGCTTCCAATCTAACTAGATGCAGCTGAATGCCAGAATTCTTAAAAACATGTAAATGTGAAAAATTGTTACAAGAAACAAGTATCCAAAAAATAAAGTTATTTCTGATTAAAGCCAATGGGAAAAAATAAAAGTAAAAATTTTTTTTAAAAAACAAGCTTTTATTTAAATGCGCTAAATATAATAAAATAAACTTATCCTTTAAAAGTTAAATAAAAGCTTGTAATAAAAAGACGTGAACTTATGTACGTGTGTAAGGAAAATTAAAAATTGATCTTATTTTTTACCTAACATGCATTTTATGTAATGTCAGTTGAAACGCACGTGGTTGACGAGGTTGTTGTACTGCTATCTCACTCCCTCAAACATTTCAGCATAATTATAATTCCCTTTCACAGAAGATTCACCTGTGTTGACATACAATTATATCTGTGTGCAGTCGGTGTGCTTTCATGAAAGCTATTATTGGACATTTTCCCTTTGCATAACGTGCTCTCCTAGTACACATGACCGGAGCGCTGAAGCCTTCCGCTCGTGTGACGGCCACTACCAATGTCACGTATCTACTTAGCAACAGAATGAATTTCAATACATTTTACTATTTAAAATTAAAAAACTACAAACTCTTATACTTTCTTTTATCCTCAATTTAATCCCGTACGCAAAATACGCACATTGACGTGGAGTTGCGGACACCAGCCCGTATTACCTATTACCTAATCCCTTTAGGATGAGTTTCCAAAAAAAAATGATATAAAAAAACTAACTTTTACTCATTATTAGGAGTCCATCAACTTCCACGTTTTTAACTTCAAAAATGACAAACGTTCATCCCTTTCATGGTTTTCAAAAATCCTTCCTGGTTGTTATTTTTTACATAATTATGTTAATGTATTATTTTTGTATAGTGTGAGCGAGATTAGAAATAATATTATGAAAAGTAATGAATGACCACATGATCAGTATACTGCTATCTCACTCCTTCAACAGTTTCACTCTATCACTGTCTTCCTCTTACTTAAAGTTTTACCGGTGCACAACCCATTGCACATATGATAAATATTGGCGTAATATTGGTTGTGCTTTCACTACAAGTTTCACTGAAGACGTCCTCCTGCGAACATGCTCTCCTAGTACAAATGACCGGAGCGCTGAAGCCTTTCACCCGTTTGGCGGTTGCTACGAATGTCACGTAGGAACGTAGCAACGCATTCAGTTTCATTACTTTTAAACTCGTGTCTATATTTGTAGCTGAAAAAAGCTATGAAATAAGTATATTGTTTTTGCATACATTTCATATTTTAACTAGCTGACCCGGTGAACTTCGTACCGCCTCAAAATTAAATAATGTGACAGAGTTCAATTGTAAATACACAAAACTACAAAAAATGGTAAATGGCAGTACTTTCACAAAATCACAAAGGAAAGTAATGACATATTTGTTTGTTGTCAAATATTTATAGGCGTTCAGAAATTTATTTTGTGACTAAACTTAGAAAGATATATCAAGCTACATAAATATATCTGTCTTGATAATAAAATAAAATAGAAATAAAACAAAAGAGTAAAGGACAGACCAAAAAATTGAATAAATTAAACTATACAATCTTATTACCTCCGTATTATTTAATTTCTGAACGCACCCTGTTTGACAGGGACGAACAGTTTGTATGGGATAATAAAATAGTTGCTTTTACTATTTTCCTTACAACTTCTTCATATTTTCTCACCTTTTAAACCTTTCTTGGACTTCTACAAATATTTCAAAACCAAAATTAGCCAAATCGGTCCAGCCGTTCTCGAGTTTTAGTAAGACTAACAAACATCATTTCATTTTTATATACTCGTATTATATAGATATCAGGATAAACGCACGTGGCTGTCGAGGTTGTTGTTCTGCTATCTCACTTCCTCAACGGTTTCAGCATATAGTTATCTCCCTCCCACTGAAGGTTCACATGTGTTGACATAAAATTACATATGTATGCAGTCGGTGTGCTTTAATGAAAGCTATTATTGGGCATTTATTTTACCTCTTCATAACGTGGTCTCCTAGTATACATGACCGGAGCGCTGAAGCCTTCCGCTCGTTTGACGGTCACTACAAACGTCACGTAGCTACGTAGTAAGTGATACAGTTTCATTATTATGAGACTTAGTATTTCATGCTGAAAAGCTTAGCTAAGAAGCAACTACAGGGTGTCCTTGGAAGTATGGATCAAATCGAATAGGGGCGTGGGCAAAGTCATTTCCAAACTTTTTGACCATGAGAATGTCATTGATTTTTTTTACGGTTCATAAGTTGCGACCGATTTTTTTTTCCATCACTTCGCATAGTGCTCAAAGAAAATAATCATAAAAAATACTATCCGGGCTATCAAAAAAAAAAAAATTAATAGCCCTGATAGTTTTTTTTAAAGATTTCTTTAAAATGATTTGATTTCGATTTTCTCTTCTTTTTTATGTTTTTTTTTTTAGTTTTTTTTTTGCTAAAACGTTTGGAATTGACCTTGCCCACGCCCCTATTCGATTTGATCCATACTTCCAGGGGCACCCTGTATATTTTTTTTATTATGAACAGCTCAAAAAGATAACAAAAACAATTTTTTGTCATATAATTTTTATTTTTTTGTTATCATTTTTGCTATTGAGCATATTTTTAGAACCGAATAAAAGCAAAACAAGGGGATATTAATAGCTAATAAAAAAAAAATATGGTGTGACCGAGGCAGAAGCAATGCACGTGGTCGTATAGGTCCTTAAGTTGCTATCTCACTCCTTCAACAATTTCAGGCTATCACCGTGTCCCTTTAACATGAAGGTTGGTCTGTGTGACACAAAGCGTGCCTGTGTGCAGTCGGTGTGCTTTCCCTTTAGCTTTCACTGAAAATGTTATATCTTCATAAAATGCTCTCCTAGTACGAATGACCGGAGCGCTGAAGCCTTTCACCCGGTTGACGGTCACTTCGAATGTCACGTAATAAATTGAGTTCAATTCATTGAAATGTTGTTTTGAAAATGGCCATTTTCTGCTGAGAATAATAAGACTGTTTATTTTTTTTATTAGAAAATAATTAGGTACAATAAAAAATCGGTTATACAAACAAAGTTGCGGCGAATGAAATCACTTTCGAAAATTAAAATAATGGAGGATAGGAGACGATCTATGTTTGCTCTTTTAATTAATTTATGTACACGAATACGTCATAAGTCTTATTAAAAACTCATTATGTGTATTAGTTAATTTAATTATATCATTGTTGTGTTCTCGTGCTTAAAAAGTTATGCAGAAGAAAGTTGAACATCAAAACCTACCTCTACAACTTGATGATTTTCTTCGTTCCCATGGCTACGGAAACGATAACCTCTTAAACGTGCTCTCTTAGTACACATGGCCGAAGCGCGGAAGCCTTTCACCCGTCCGCTGGGCGCTACGGACGTCGTGTAGCGACGTACCAATGGATTCAATTTCATATAACCATCTCTTACTTTTTCCATTCTTTTTATTTGTTTCACTGACATCGAATAGCTACTCGTAAGAACATTTGGATAATTAAGTAAAAAGGTCTAAAGAACAGAAGAGATGCTGCACCGACCCCAAATAATTATCTGCACGCAGCATGACATAATGCCGAGATGAGATAATATTTTCTGCTAAGGTTCCTGCTTTTTATAGGTTACTGTGTATTTAAACGTCTGTTAAGTTTAAGCAACGTTTATTAATAATCCCCAATATTATTGTTGTCGTTTTTAAACGTGACTTACCTCAAGTCTCAACCACTTGATGCTTTTCATAAGTTTCCTTGACAACGGAAACAATAAACTCTTGAAACGTGCTCTCCTAGTAACATGATCGGAGCATCAGCTACAGGCTGAAGCCACAGGCTGAAGCCACAGGCTGAATGAAGCCTCCACAGGTTGACGGTTGCTACGAATATCGCATATCACTTATCAGTTTTCACAATAGGTAAGTTGTCTGTTTGTTAAAACAGTTCGAATGAAATTAGTTTGTTTACGAAGTAAGTACCAAAAATTACAAAAAAAAAATGCAATGCTTTTAAGTACAAGATTGAAGAACAAAAAAAAGTCTGGGGGTTGCAAGCAAAGTAAAAACTCAGAACACAACTGAAACTGTTAACTTTGCAGAAATCCCTATAAAATATATCAGTTTTAATTTCAATTATTACGGATAGCTAAGCAATTAATTATTATCATGAACATTTTTTTTACCTATTTATTCAAAACAGTAGATTTCTAAAATATACAAATATACTTTACTTGCGGATGAATACTTCGACGCCTAAGTTTTTTATTTTTATATATTTGTATTGTAAGTTAGTTAGTCATTTATTTTAGTATCTAGTGTATATAGTTAGCTTTTGTTTTATTAAAATAATTCCAAATATACTTTTGAAAGGTTTTTTATTTAGGAAATTACAAATTCACAATGAATATTACCTTTATGTGTCGCTTTTTGTTTTTTGTAAATATGCAATAGTGGCACAAAATATGCAATGCTGACGTATGGTAATTAATGAACTAATATAATTTAATGTTCTGTGTCTCGTAATGTAAATTAATTTGCATATCTACTATTGTATAGAAACGAATGTTTCTATCTGAACAGACAGGTGTGCTGCTGGGGAGTTTGTTGCGCCACTTCTTCTTCCCAGCGAAAGCAATAGGAAGTGGTAAAGAGCGGGCCTTTTGGGGGACTGTCTTTTGTAATTTTGACGTTCGAAATGTGCTGATTCTCAGCCTAATTTTAATAAATCACTTTTGATTTTAGACGTCTACGTGTACTTCTATTTTCGTAAGGTTAGTTAATGATTTAATTTTGCTAATTGCAATTTTGCCAAACGAAAGTAAGTTTTAAAAAAAACGTGTTAATATGAATGTGTCGTTGCTACGTGACATTCATAGCGACCGTCAAACGGGCAGAAAGACTTCAGCGCTCCGGTCATGTGTACTAAGAAAGCACATTATGAAGAGGTGCTACTGAAAGCCTTCGTAAAAGCAAATGGACAACATATAGACGCAATTTTATACACACAGATAAACTACGAATCGTGAGGGAGACAGACATATGCTGAAACTGGTGATAGTGGATGTGTGACGATATATCTACCAATAAAGATAATACTACAATACTAGTGATATCGACATACTATTGCTTAACAGAAATACTTTTAAAATGAATATAGCTAAAATTCTGAGGGATCAGCAGTAGAATGCGTATGATTAAGCAAATTATTATTGTTATTATCGTAGGACCCGTAGGATACACACACATACAAGAGTTTTGCTTTAGCATTTTTATCAAAATGTTTTGAACTCTCATTTCTCTCCTATAAAAAAGCCAACAACAAAAAAAAATCTGGCAAAAACCATTAATTACAAATTGGAAAGTAAATACGTGGGATTGATATCGTTACGCAATTAGGGTGCTGGTTCAGTTTACTAAATAAGTTGTTAAGAAATATTGTTACTAACTTATTTGAGTCCTTTGTTACTTGTTATATTTACATAGTATAAATCAAAGTCGCTCCCGCTGTCTGTAAACTTAGATCTTTTAAACTATGCAACGGATTTTAATGCAGTTTTCAGCAATAGATAAAGTGATTCAAGAGGAAGTTTTATATGTATAATACATGCGTATCATAGTAGATAAGAGCCGAGAAATTCTAAGATTTGTAATGTGATATCGTTACAAACAAATTTTTGTGCGCTTACATTGCAAAGACTGGCTAAACCTTACGACTACGGAGTTGTATATCTTAAAAAGGTCGACAAAAATGTCCGCTATATGTTTATCTCCTTAAGATAACCCACAGTAACCATTTTTATCTTCTACATATTATTATTTAAAAAAAATATGGGTTATTTACCATTTTAAACAATACAGTATTTCCTTATCCAATTACATACATTAGATACGTTGTGCATTTCATGTAGATCAAAATTCCCCTTTACAGCATATCATTAAAATGAATACCTTAGAAGATATCAGAGATTTAAAAAGCGGGGGCAGAGCGGCTGGCGGGGCGGTACGACGTTTGTCAGCTAGTTAAATTTTATAAATAAATAAATCCGTCCACCAAATAAGCCGTGAAAACGTAACAGATGGAGAGAGTTATACAGTTCACAATCATATTATTATAATATGCATTAGTAATAGGAGGTATGGTTGAACGGTAGCGAGTCTATTTATTGATATTCCATTTGTTAAGCGTGGCTGAGGGCCACGCAGATACACATCGCGCGTGCGCGAACTGGATAATAGCGCGCATGCGTGAACTACGACTACCCCTCTTTATATTCAGTAGTTTCGGAGCTTCGCATTCAGTCGTCTCGCCATGGGAGCCGCGAATAGTCGTGCTCCCATGTCAAGACGATTTTACAAAGAATTTATTTGAAAGAACATACTTCTCTTCAGTGTATGTCATATTAAAAATTCGTCCGCGTATATGTTATATTTTCCGGTCCGGTTTTTTGTGGTTTCCTTTTATATATAATTATAGATTAATTTACTGAGTTTTTGGTGATAAAGAACTTCGGTGATAAAGTATAGAACTCCTTAATATATTTGTCGCAGACGGATTTACGAATCCGCTGTTTCACATAACCGCCGCTAGCCGTTTTACAAAACAGCTCCGTTATGTAAAATATCTGGTACAGTTTACAAAAAATCATTTCTCGGCGAGCACACCGCTTAAGAACTTACTTGCCAAATTACAAGTTTGTCGGTTTAATAGTATTGAGATTTAGTGATTTGTCAGTCAATTAGTGAGTGATAGGTATCTTTCTTTTATATGGAACTAGCTAACCCGGCGAATTTCGTACCACTTTAGAATCAATAAATACAAAATTCACGAAAAAATTAATCATCTTCATTATTATTTTTTTCGTGAATTTTTCCATGTTTTAATAGTTATTCTGCTATTTAGGGTGGAGAAAAGTCCAACAAATCAAAGATTATACAAATCGGTCCAGCTGTTCATGAGTTATAAAGAGTTATGGTGTAAGTAACTAACCCGACTTTGTTTTATTTATATAGAAGAAGACGATAGAAGATAATATTATATACGGGTGTAAAACACGCTTAACGATGCTGTGTGCAAAACTTTACGTTCCTAGTCGCAGTAGTTTCGGCTGTGCGATAATATGTCAGTCAGTCAGTCATTAAGTCCGTCAGTTTCTCCGTTTTTATATATAGAACAATAACTCCTGCCGGATCTGAGACACTTACACGAAAGACATTTCCGCGAAAGACACTTGCGCGAACCTACTTGTGCGAAAAGATATTTCTGCGAATGGACGTTTGTGTAAAGCGCAAGTTTGACACTTGCGCGAATCCACTTGCACGAAAGACAATAGCGCGAATCCACTTGCGCGATAGGACAGTTGCGCGAAAAGTTTCGGAAATGAGATTTCTTCATAACATGACGCCTGTATTCATGCAAATGGTTGGACAAGGGTGTATAGTACACTCACAATAATTAAAAAAATAATAATAATAATATAATAGTAATTATTTTTGTTATATTTTTTTCTTTTTACTTTCTTTAATTTATTTTTCGACATATGTGTCATTTTGATGGTTTTTGAGGTCGCTAATACAAAAAATGTGCTCAAAATGAAATGTGTTATACAACCCTGCCCAACCCTTTGAATGAATACAGATGTGATGTTATAAAGAAATCTCATTTCCGCAACTTTTTCGCGCAACTGTCCTTTCGCGCAAGTAGATTCGTGCAAAAGAATCCACGAAAGTGTCCTTCGCGCGAATGTCCATTCGCGAAAAGTCCAGTCGTGCAAAAGTCTACGCTGATATGTCTATTCGCACATTTGTCCCTTCGCGCAAAAGTCGCGAAAATGTATTTTCACACAAGTGGGTTCGCGCAAGTGTCTTCCACGGAAATGTCTTTCGCGCAAGTGTCGTCTGCTGCTCCTGCCCGCGACTTCATCCGCTTGAAATTTCGGTCTCCAACCCACCGCTTCAGATCCCATCGCTCGCCCGTGCTAGTACTTCCTTTAAAAGGTAGTTTTTGAAAATCAATGGAAACAATCGTATCATTTATTTATATTAGCATTGAGGTCAATTTTCAAAAAACAATATCCACCTTTTACCATCTTGGGTATTTTGACGTCACTATCGGATTTAGCACCCTCAAAAACCATGAGAACGACACCCATGATGAAAAGTTTGAAAATTCTTCAGCTGCAATCTTAGATTTTAATTTTGACCTCACTATTTAGTACGCCCGAAAACCTTGAAAAACGACACAAATGCTTAAAAATTTGAAAATTTTCGCAACCGCCAACTTTGATTTTCATAATGACTTCATCATCGGCTTTAGCATCCACGAAAATCATGAAAACGACACGTAGGCTGAAAAATTTGAAAATTTTCGCAACCATCAACTTGGATTTTCATATAGACCTCACCATCGGTCTTAGCACTCTCGAAAACCATGAAAACACACCTATGATAACAAATTTTAAAATTTTCGCAGGCACTATTTTGGATTTTCATTTTAACCTCAGTATCGGCTTTAGTATCCACGAAAACCGTGAAAACACAAATTTTTGCATCCGCCATCTTAGATTTTCATTTTGAGCTTAATTTTGTTATTAGCGACCTCGATAACCATGAAAATGACACCCATGTCGAAAAAAAATTTAATGAAACTTAAAAGAAAAAATAATTACTGGCGAATTTTTGGTGTACTTACCTACTGTTATGAAAAAATCTCATTTCCGTAACTTTTCGCGCAAATGTCCATTCGCGGAAAAGTCCATCAGCGCAAGTGTCTTAGATCCGTGGTTTGAGCTGTGTTGATAGATCAGTCAGTCAGTCAGTCAGTCACGGCTTCCATTTATATTATAACTAGCTTCAGCCCGCGACTTCGTTCGCGTGAAACTTCTTGTTTCCCCCGAGCCACCCCGTCGTATCGCATCACCCGCCCGCGCTATCACTTAACGTTCTTTTTTACTTTTTTTCTTTTTGCTCGGCTCCTAAGGGTCATAGCGTGATGTTAAATAGCCTATAGCCTTCCTCAAGAATTGGGCTATCAAATGCAAGAAGAATTTTTCAAATCCGACTGGTAGTTCCAGAGATTACCCCCTACATACAAACTTACAAACATACAAACTTACAAATTTTACCTCTTTATAATATTTATTATCTCTTTATAATATTTTACCTCTTTATAATATTTAATATGCATTATTAATATTTATTATAATATAATGTCTTACATCACTGGGTGGCAATTTAAAGTAACTTTAATAAAATTAGCGATTAACAACCGAAACGCACACGTGCGTCGGAAACAAACACGTGCGTTTTCTAAGACTGTTCGAGCTCGACGGTTAACTGTAGACTGTCGCAACCCCTCCACCTACGATCGTGTCCAAGCGGTAGGGCTCGCTTTTGTTTCCGATCACATGATTCTTCGTTTACCAATCAAATTGTTATATGGCGCTGTTTGCTGTGCTCTGGCGCCATGTATCCACGACATATATATTAATTTACTGAGGATCTGATGAAGAACTTCGGAGATAAATACCCCTTACTGAATATGTCGCAGACGGATAGCCGAATCCGCTGTTTTATATAACCGCTGCTAGCCATTTTACAAAACAGCTCCGTTATGTAAAACATCTCGTAGACTTCTTGCCAAATCTCAAGTTTGTAGGTTTTATAGTTTTTGAGATTTCGTGATTAGTCTTTCAATCAGTGAGTGATTGATATTTATTTTATTTATTTTTATTGACGCTTAACGATGCCAAGTGTCACTTAAGGATGATTTTCACCAAGCAGCTCGCATCATTTAAAACTTTTACTATCAACTTATAACGTCATTACACAATTTATTTCATATAAAAGCTTGTCGCGAGATTTAGGTAAGTAAGTGCTCGTTTTCACTTAGTTTGAAAATTTAAAAAATTAAAATCAATAGATCAAGTTATTTAATTTACTTATTTATCTACACAGGTAAATCTCGCGACAAGCTTTTATATCATATAAATTGTGTCATGACGTTATAAGTTGATAATAAAAGTTTTAAAGGAAAAGTTTATTTTATTCTTTTTAGCGCATTTAACTAAAAGCTTGTTTTAAAAAAAAAGTTTTTTTACTTTTAATTTATTTTTTACTTTTTAGTTATCGCTGGATAGGTTTTTTTTGGAGTTTAAATCGCATTCGTATTCTCAGCAAGTCCTTTCATTTGATACCCATATTGTAGGAAAACATAAAAAACTTAGTCCGCCATGTTTAGAAGTCCGCCATATTGTACGAGTATTTAAAATGACGTCACTTTATTTTTCGAGTTACTCTCAGCAAGCCCTTTAATTTCGATACCTTTGGGTAGAAAGGTCGTATAAACCATTTTGGCCAAATTGAGTTATATATACCATTTTACTCAGAATTTTTTTCTCTATCGATCTGTATATACGAAATGCAGAAATTCGCACAAAAATGGTTAATACGACCCAGAAATTTTCGGTCATAGCCTCTTAAAAAAGGTAAATTTTGAATGTAAAAGCCGAATGTTTTTTTTTTGTAGTTTTGTTATGATGTAATGACCATAATTTATATTAACTCAGGGCGTAAAAATAGTCGTTAATTGTAAATGGTTTATACGCCCTAACGTGTTAAATGCATTACCTAAACATAGTTTAAATTCGACGTCGTAAATCCAAAGGCAGTTCGCAACGTTGGTGTATAAACCATGTTCATTGCAAGAAGCACTTTACGACCGACACACAAGGCTCGCATTTGGCGCGCAGCGACAAGCAGAAGAGCGAGCGGGATAGACAGATACCGGCGCATTTGTTTACTTCGATACCTTTGGGTAGAAAGGTCGTATAAACCAAAACCCGATTTTTCAGGAGAGCAGAAAAACTATTTTTTTTTTACATAAAAATTCATAACTTTTTTTGTTTTTGAAGTTATAAAAAAATGATCAATGAGAAAGGTTCTTACAATTTGCAAATGAAAAAAGTTAAATCATCAAAACCTATCTATCTTCTTTAGTTTTAAAGTTAGCTTGGATTTACGCCTAAGAAAAAATCAATTCTTGGTTAATACACCCCATGAAAATGTACTTTAAAAATACTGTATAAGTCGTATATCCATTTTTGGTAAGCTTATGGTCACATTTACTGTCGTAAAAACCCATATATGTAGTTTTTTTTGTATTAAAAACCATTTATAATCATAGATCAATTGAATTCTGACTAATAAACAATCCTGTTACCCTAAGAATTACTAGGAACTCAATTATTATTATTCTAATACCCAATAACGGTCGATTCAAATAAAATAAAACTACCGGAAATACGAAATCAACATTTATTAACTATTACAATACCTTCTAATCAACATTTACTATTATTTCAATAATGGTACAACATAGGTACCTATCAGGTTTAACATTTTTAAATTGAAAAAAATATTTATAACAACTTAAACTGAAAAGTGAAATAAAAAAATCTACTTAATCATAAAAAAACAAAAATTATTCTATTAAAAATTAACTTCTTCTAAATTAAAGTAATCAGGCATTTTAGTCATTTATAAAATTATGAGTTGATCGTTTTTTTAATTTTTGTACATATTTAGATGTACTTAATTCAATAAATTATTGAATTAGGCCTTTGTACTAAGGCTTAATTACCAAGTAATTTATTGAATTGCAACTAAATAATAAAAATAAAAAAAAACAATCAAGCACTAAACGTAACTAACTTATGTACTAAAAAGTAACTTATTTATGATATTAATTTGTACCGATTCATAATTAGTTTAAAATTATTTATGAATTGTTACTCTAAATTATTTTAATTATTATTATAAATTATTTTAAAACGAATTATGAATTGAGAAACACATTTTCAAAAAATAAATTTAGGTGACAAAGAATACAATCATTTAACATAGTCTTGTTTTTTTACCAAATAATATTTTGCTAACGAACGAAATGTGAAATTACGTAAATAGGAAAAGTTATTATTCTGTTATAATAATAATTATTATTCTGTTATAATAATAATTATATTATTCAATTAGCTCTTCCTCGTCTTCTTCGTCGGTTAGCGTAAGAGAGTCAGCCACATTTCCATGGGGTAAGTTTAAATAATCATGGTGGTACCATGGTTAGTAAAAAAACAAGACTATGTTAAATGATTGTATTCTTTGTCACCTAAATTTATTTTTTGAAAATGTGTTTCTCAATTCATAATTCGTTTTAAAATAATTTATAATAATAATTAAAATAATTTATAGTAACAATTCATAAATAATTTTAAACTAATTATGAATCGGTACAAATTAATATCATAAATAAGTTACTTTTTAGTAAGTACATAAGTTAGTTACGTTTAGTGCTTGATTGTTTTTTTTTTATTTTTATTATTTAGTTGCAATTCAATAAATTACTTAGTAATTAAGCCTTAGTACAAAGGCTTAATTCAATAATTTATTGAATTAAGTACATCTAAATATGTACAAAAATTAAAAAAACGATCAACTCATAATTTTATAAATGACTAAAATGCCTGATTACTTTAATTTAGAAGAAGTTAATTTTTAATAGAATAATTTTTGTTTTTTTATGATTAAGTAGATTTTTTTATTTCACTTTTCAGTTTAAGTAGTTATAAATATTTTTTTCAATTTAAAAATGTTAAACCTGTTAGGTATGTTGTACCATTATTGAAATAATAGTAAATGTTGATAAGAAGGTATTGTAATACTTAATAAATGTTGATTTCGTATTTCAGGTAGTTTTATTTTATTTGAATCGACCGTTATTGGGTATTAGAATAATAATAATTGAGTTCCTAGTAATTCTTAGGGTAACAGGATTGTTTATTAGTCAGAATTCAATTGATCTATGATTATAAATGGTTTTTAATACAAAAAAACTACATATATGGGTTTTTACGACAGTAAATGTGACCATAAGCTTACCAAAAATGGATATACGACTTAAGGTAAACGCGGGTGAAGTCGACAGTGACCCAGAAGTCGTCAAATTGTCTAAAAACATCAATATCTTTTTCTACTAAACATTTAACTGGCCCATTTTTATGGCAACATATTTTTGGTAACATATTGCATAATTAAAATAAAACACTGAGTTTTAACTGTAATGGTGGCTGAGATATCTCACTTAAAAAGTGTGTCCTACAATTTTTTAATTTTTTTGCAAGTTTAGCTGCTAAATGTCAAAGTCAGCACGTAGTTTTGTGTTTTGATTTACGAACCTTCAGTGGGGTATGTGTTAAGTCTGATTGTTTGATGAATTAGTTAAGTTAATTTACTAATGAAATAACTTGAAGTTTAGAACACTTTTATCATAAAAGTATTTTTTTTTAACGTGACATCTATTGGTACCAAAAAATTCCTAATTGACCCAAACCTCGTCATTTTAAGTACTTTTTTGACGATTACTGGGACACGCTTAATACTTGCCTCTAAACTCGTCATTTGTAAATATTTTCAACTTTATCGCTAAAGCATAAGGTTCAAAGTTGATTGGGAAAATTTGACAGTTTCGGGTTTCAATTTGATGTGCTGGCGTATTTACACACATGTAATTAGGTTTGGGCTACATTTGACGATAAAACTGGGTTTCTCTTAAACTGTTTTCGCTTCGCTCACTCATTTCTTGAGTACTTAAGCGTGCTCTGCTTAGTCGTCGCGTCATTGGGTTTGCTTCGCTAGCTCGGCACGAAACAGTGCTCGCGCTTCACTCGTGATAGAGTTCGCTTCGCTTGCTCTTGTCATGTGTAAGTGCGTTCAGCTCACTCGTGTTGAAGATGGGCTCGCTTCGCACGCTGTATCGCAAATGCGCTCCACTCGCTCGGCCCGTAAAAATTATTCTCAGTTCTTACTTAGGTAAGAACTGAGAATACTTTTTACGGGCCGCTTTGCTGGGAAAGGTATAATAATGAGCTGTAATAAGCCCTGGCTAATTGATGCTAGTTTTTTCAACAGTACCTCACTCAGATCAAGCGTGGATAATACAGTTCCAATCAAATCCTCACATAAATAGAGGTGTCTTCTTACTAAGTCTTCTGCCGTTGAATCTTCTAATTTTCTCGTAATCTTCACACATACTTGCACGATGACAGGCCGGGGCGCCGTCCATTAATAACATGGCGATTGGCGATGATTTTAGGTATTACCAGCTTTTTAATTCGCTCATAAGTAGATTTTGTAGGCTTATTGTGTTCCTTGTGATTTAAAACTTTCTTTGGTTGGCTTTTGATTGGGTTAATACTAGTCGGAGGCGCGGTGGGTGAATGTATCCCCCGGGCCCCGGACTCATGGTAGGTACTAGAAGGAACAGTGGGGTTTTAGTCGGTAGGAGTCCGACATAACCCTCAGTTCTTCCCACACGGAGGGTATCCATGAAGATTCACCCACAAAAAAAGGAGGCTCATTGCATTTCATATAAAGCAACCTTTCACCGTATGTGATATTATTCAGTTCTAAGCAGATTTACGGTCGATATGAGACGATATCTTTAACTTGCTCGGTACTAGGCTTTTGAGGCTCATAGAAATCCTTATGATGCAAGCTTACTTTTATTGAGATTTTTCATTTTTGGCCAGACTTATGGCCGATATGAGACGACATTTGAAATTATTTTGCTATTGTCAACTTCAAATGCATTTTTAACTCAGCCAATATTTCTGTTGATTCTCTTTAGGCCCTAGTAGTGCTGTGTCAATTCTTGACAATAGCACCTAGTGTCTAAAAATTTTTTTTGCAAATTGAAATCTCGACGCATAGTAAAAAGGAGGGTCGGGCGCACTGCACTTGCGATGTAACGTCAAACACAAATTAGATCCTGTTTCTAATTTGGTACAATTATTACCTAGTTATTTTATGCTCAATCATTACCCAAGCATTCTCGTAATTATAAGCGGCTGAAAAATTTACTTGTCGTTGCACAGAGTGCAACGACGTTTTCACGTCAACAGGAGACCAGTCACGTTTCATACAGAGTTGGGCCCAAAGCACAAAGTGACAGCGAAATAAAATTTATTATTGTTTAAAATTTCTACGAAAAAAATCTTGTTTTATAAATTTAAATAAAATATATTTATTTATTTATTTATTTATTTATTTATTAGGGACAAAAAACAGTTACATGCCAAATAATACAGAAAGATACTTAAACTAAAATTTAACAAGCACGTAACCCACACCATTGTCCACGATTTAACTAAAGGTTAGAAGTGCTAAAGACATAAAAAAGAAAAAGAAAAATACAAAACAATAGTCGCTGCCACAATAATATTGCTGTGCTACTTAGCTTAGCTGAATTTTACTTAACATACTCGCTAAACAAAGTATCCAGAGCCATTTTCTTAAATTTTAGCTTAGATAGATAAAATATGTCCAATTCAACAAAATGTGTGTTGTAAGAATCGACAAGGCGACGAAGAGGTGCACGTTCCCCAGCGTTAGTCCTGCATATGTCTGTATGGAATAGTTGAGGGACGCGCACTCCCCTTCGAATAACACTTCTGGGTACCTTGTAACACAATTTGTTTGTGAGGTCAATACAGTCAAATTTGTTACTGCATATGCCGTGCAATGTCATGACATCAAGTAACAGCCGCCTAGATCCCAAATCCAGTAAGCCATACCGTTTCAATAGCTGCACGTAAGGAACCTTTGATCGGAAGCACTTATAGTTCATAGACCGTAAGAACTTCTTCTGTACCCTTTCAATTCTAGTACCATATTTGTCGTAGAAAGGGTTCCAGATCGGGACGGCATATTCTAACTGGGACCGTACCAAAGTCTTATAAAGCAGTAAGAACGTAGAGGGCCGCACAAAGTCACGTGATGATCTCATGACGAAACCATACATCTGATACGCCTTGTTTACTATATTGTCAACGTGTTTGTCAAAGTGCAAACTGGCATCCAGTGTGACACCTAAGTCACGAACAAAACTAACTACATTTAAGAGAGTGTTGTTGATTGAATAATTAAAATTGATTTTAATTCTCTTTTTGGTAAATGAGATGGCATGACATTTGGGTAGACTGAGAAAGAGCTTATTGCTGTTACAGTATGTATATAATCGATCTAGGTCCATTTGAAGAAGTAGACAGTCTTGTATATTCTTGCAAGATCTGTAAATTTTTATATCATCTGCATACATTAAAAATTTTGAATTGATAAAGCATTGTTTAATGTCGTTAATAAATATGATGAAGAGCAGAGGGCCTAAAATGGATCCCTGCGGTACGCCAGATGTGACAACTATAGGGTCTGACTCGTAACCATTAACAACAATTTTTTGGGACCTATTATAGATATATGACACAAACCATCTAAGCAAATTACCACGTATTCCGTTGAAAGCTATTTTTTCTAAGAGCAGTGTATGGTCGACCTTGTCAAAAGCCTTCTGAAAGTCTGTGTACACAGCGTCCACCTGAACTTTTTGATCCAGTTTTTCAAACAAGTAGTTGGTAAATACTAACAGATTAGTTGCGGTTGAACGACGCTTGACAAAACCGTGTTGCTCGGGTACAATAAGTTGATGAATGTGGGGGTACACGGCGCCATGCACAAGACGCTCAAAAACCTTAGATAGAGTAGAGAGGATAGAGATGGGGCGATAATTCTCTACATTGTTCTTGTCACCACTCTTATAAACAGGGGTTATAAACGCACGTTTCCAAATTGCAGGAAAAACACCCTCACGTAGACATTTATTAAAAATTATATATAACGCAGTACACAGGTTATCACATGTTCGTATAAAAAAGCTAGGTGGTAAGCCATCCGGTCCAGCCCCTTTAGAGGAATCTAAAGATTTTAAAGCCGCGCGTATAACTTCCATGGATAAACATATTTCGGCAATGCAAGACGAGCCATTTGCGTAGTGATCAGGTGGTTGCCATTTAACGGGGTCCAAAGTAGAGGGTTCGTAGACAGAAGAAAAGAAAGATGAAAATAGATTGCAAATATGTGTGGGGTCATCTGAAGAAACATTTCTAAAATACATACTAGCAGGATAGTTAGCTTTTCCTTTTCTAGATGAGATGTAGGACCAGAAATGTTTTATGTTCTTAGGGATACTGTCTTCGACCGAATCAATATACTTCCGATAACATTTAAGTAATTCTCCGTGGAAAAGCTTGCGATAGTTAGAAAATATAAAGTAGTCAGATTGATTATTGTACTTCTTCCATCTTATCCAAGCCCGTTCTTTTGTTTTAAAAATTCTTATGAGAGAGGGTGTAAACCAGACAGGAAAACTTGAGTTTCTTGTTCTAGTAAGCGGAACATGTGACTTGATAATACCGTACAAATTCTCGTAAAAGACATTAACAGCTTGATCAGAGTCAAGGTGAGATAGTACCAAGTTCCAGTTAATTTCACTCAGGTCAGAATTTATATTATCGTAATTAGCTTTATGGAAGTTATGTCTACGGACCGAGTGGTGTTTTAGTGGAGTGTAATGCGTATTCAGACAAGTTAATACAGAAAAAACTGGATGATGACCATCAGGGTCAAGCAGTGCATTGCATGATACGGACTGGCAGTCTGCATTTGAGATAAACAAGTCTAGTATTCGACCTAATTTGTTTTTTGTAATATTGAATTGTGAACCACCAATAAAATTAACGAAGTTCAATAATATTCGTCCGATTGTATTAGAAACTTGTGCGATTGCATGATTCGCATGGTCCAACCAGTCAATGTCAGGTAGGTTAAAGTCACCGACAATAAAGTAAGAGTCTGTAATGGGATCGTTAGCTAAGTCTTGCAGCATATCTAAGTAATGTGTATATACTACTTCATGTGTTCGCGGTGGCATGTACGCAGCACTGATGATATGGCGTTTATTGTGCTGGGAAGTAGGCAGTTGGACAGTGACCTGTTCAATATCTGCCCGGACGAATCGTGTCGGTAACTTGGTAGGACGTAGTTCACGGAGAACAGCTATTAGAACACCCCCTCCGTCCCCTTTATTTGTCACAGAACGATCACGATCGCATCTGAAGACCACGTAACGATCGTCTATAAATTCGTTATCCTGGATGCTGGGAATAAGCCAGGTTTCCGTCAGTATAATGACGTCATAGGAACACGCCATAATATTCATGTACAATGTATATAACTTCGTGCGGATACCTCTACAGTTCTGATAATAAATCACAATGTTATTAGTAGCCATTAATAATTTGAATCTTACAATAGTAATAATAATTAACATACTTATTTTCTATACTTGGTACTGGAAAAGTGATTCCAAATTTGAGGTCCGGTGCATCACTATATAAAACATTATGCAGATACATAGGCATAAAAATATAAAATTGTATCAACATACGCTTAAGAAACTGGAGGATATATAACATTAGAACAGTTATTGATTGCACATGGCATGAAAACACGCAAATATGACTAGTTGAAAAAGGACAGCAGTACATACATAGCTCTGAGGAAACGTAGACTAGAGCACATAACATACATAAAAGCAACAAGCAAAAGGAAAACATGAATCTAAAAGACAACAAAACAGCAGCGTACATTGAGTCGCTAAATTGAGTTCTCGGTACCGATCTTCTCGCTAGCAGTGATCTTTTTGAGATCTTCAGCGGATCGAATCGCAAATGACTTGTCTCCATCCCGCTCACGAACAAGCACCGTCGAGTTCCTGACCCAAACATACTTAAATCCATATTTTTTGGCGAGTACTTTGGCCTCACGAAATAAAGCCTTGTTTTTCAGGGTTAAATGCTCATTCAAGTAGACAGATACTGTAGTAGCTCCTGGGATTCCTATCTGATCTGACTTGAGGCTCTTCGCGTTACGGTAGGCGCCGAGTATATTGTCACGAACGATTCGCGATCTGAGCTTTACAATTAAGTTCTTAGGCTTGCTATCCTGCTGCTGTGCATGTGGGACTCGATGTATTGACACGATTTCATTTTGCGGCACCGGCGAATGAATGGCTTTACCTATAGACTCCATAATGGTTATAAGGTTTTCATTACGTCTTTCGGGCACATTGCAAATCTCAATGTTGCACTGGCGTGCCTGCTGCTCCATGGACTCAATTTTTGCTTCAAGTATGGCCACCTTATGTTCGCAATTATTATTGCTGGCCAAATCATGGAAGCGCTTCACGTATTCTCTATGCTCCGCCTCCACGGTATCTATGCGAGTCTTCATAACCTCGTATTCTGTATTAAAGAATTTAATAGATTTTTCAATCTCTTCAAAGGATTTTTGAATAGAGCAATTCTGCTGCCTTACTTCTGAGACATCTGTGACTAATTTATTAAGTATTTTATCCTGGTCGGCTTTCCAAGACTGCAGCATGCTCTTTAATTCTTCGAAACTATCCGGCTCCGTACAGCTGTCGTCACCCCGAAAACGCTTGTTGCTCGACCTTGTGGTAATATTTACCGAATCAAAGGTGCTACTTTCCGGGGCCAACATGGCAGGAGAAAGGTCGGGTTCCGATTGCGTCTCCGATAGAACAAGGGCATTTGGGAGACCCTGTGGGGGTGAGCGGGTAATGCGGGGCATGGTTGGCAAACCGGGTCAAAATCTGTAGAAACGTAAACAGTACCCGTAAAGAGTCAACCGGATGGGCAGTTGATAAGTGTCAGCCAATTTCCATAAACAGCTTTTATGACGAGTTGGTTTGGAGTGCACAAACACCGACGCAAATACCAAGACGTACAAACAGATAATTCAATGGTAGGGGTGGCGCCACCAGTCGCGATCAAAGCACTCGGTCGCACTATATTCGTCGCTGGAACGCTCGCGCCAACTTTGTCGTCGGAAAGTTGGTAGCACTGCTGACTGCGTAGCGATTTATATTGCGCGTACGCAGGACTATGGCCGTTATGTCAGTTACACAACTGCTAGGATTCCGTGCACTCGCGGGCTAGTCACAATGATACGGCACTTTTGAAATGTTTTTTTCGATAATTATTATTGTTTGTATTACACTTCGTAGAGGACCAAAAACAATTATTAGAGGAATTACACTACACCAGACTTATGTTTAGCGGAAAAGTAAAAGTATTGACAGCCGATAATTAATTTTGCAGAACGAAATGAGTAACAGCACGTCTTAAGGTCTCGGAGCGCGTTCCGAGTTTTTGAATATTAACTACCGATTGGCAAAAATAAAAGAAAGGTGACCTTAAACGAGTATTACCTACTATGACAACAAACCTCTGCGAGGGTTACTATAACTATTTTTTGCATACATAGTTCTAAAATCAGGTTTTTTTAATCTGTCGAGCTCCGCTAATGAGACACAATTGATTTTCAATTGTTTCGTCGCTATAGGCGACGCGGGTTTTTGACCGGTTAATATATAAAACTTTATTTTTCAATTTAAAAAAAAACAGCTGAAGAACGGTTGTAGAGATTCGGCGCAATAGTAAGAAATGATAAAGAGGTCTTCCCCGACCAGGGTAATAAATTTTTTTCCTTGGCCGGCCATTTTGGGTTTTGGGCCTAATATGGCTGATTTATTTATTTATTTATATACTTTATTGTACACCAATAAAAATACACAACATAAAAAAATAAAACATTAGACAATATACAATGGGCTTATCTCCTTTATTCTGATAAAAACTGATTCTGTGATTCGGATATCTTAATTTTTTAAGCTAAAATATATTACAATTGACCTACCTAGTCTGCTAACAGCTCACAACCTTTAGTTTCTTGCGATTTGGTTTTCTACCTACCTTTTGTTTCTTAGACTTGCCACTCATATGAAAGACAATCACGATATGTTTTAATGTGTAATCATCTTGAACTCTATGTTCAAGGCCTTAAAGTTCATATTAGCATCAAAAATTGACGACTACTGGGTCCTTTTGATGAGTAATAGTGCAAATCTGGCGAGTACTGGTACAAATCGCCCTTTTTTCACATTTGCTTACATAAGTATTTATTATCACTAAAAATTACAAAAATTAACAACTTATTTAGAATAACGGATAATTTTTCTATTTCGTCATGCAAAAAGTTTCATTATAAATGAAATACTTCTCACGCAGCAATTCTTCAAAGTCAGTGAATATCAAAACCCGACGACTATTGGTACATTTACCTTATACAGTTTTTTTAAAGTACATTTTCATGGGGTGTATTAACCAAGAATTGATTTTTTCTTAGGCGTAAATCCAAGCTAACTTTAAAACTAAAGAAGATAGATAGGTTTTGATGATTTAACTTTTTTCATTTGCAAATTGTAAGAACCTTTCTCATAGATCATTTTTTTATAACTTCAAAAACAAAAAAGTTATGAATTTTTATGTAAAAAAAAAAAAGTTTTTCTGCTCTCCTGAAAAGTCGGGTTTTGGTTTATACGACCTTTCTACCCAAAGGTATCGATTTGATACCCATATTGTAGGAGTGCATTAAAAATAACTAGTCCGCCATCTTGGGAGTTTCCGCCATGTTGGATTTAGAATGACGTCACACAACTAACCATACATTGCCATCCAAACTAAACGTGTATACAAAATTTCAGCTCAATCGGTTGAAGGCTTCAAAATTGAGTTGCAAGAGTCCACCCGAACAAACATAGTTACATACGTACATTGCAAGTTAAATAAAAGCTTGTAAAAAGGGTCAAATTATGTCACATCATATATGATCTCATTATAATAATATATAGTTATAACTTAACCTGAAATATCCCCACATCTGTATCGATGCAAGCACCTATATATACAATATTTTGCGTGCGTTACATTGTGCGCTACCGTAAACAGTGAATTATAATTATTCCAAAAAACCAAAAATAATAATCGTTTTCCAGTAATCATTTTTGGTCCATGTTACTTACTTTAATGTACAGATAACGGTTATGTAATGGGCATTTTTACATACTGTGTAAGGATTTTTATGTCGGATAGCAGACTAAAATGAAACTTGATGATTATTTTAACTTCTTTTATACACTGCTTAACACCAATGAAAAAAAAAAGAGTGGCACTCCGGGAGTGCCGACAGAAGTGAAAACTTGAACAATTACGTGTGTATTTTTTTAATCATCATACAAACAAAACACAAACAGAATACTTTGCCATCACTCACTGACATATCGGAAATACATTAAAACCGACTACATCCCGAGGACAGCCGAACACATCCGAAGCGGTGTCGGTTACGGTAACAGATTCAATGGTTTTTTCCCATCTCAAAAAAATCCTAACATTTACATCAGACTTGCTCGTTTGATTGTCCGCCATTCTGTGGCTATTCAACCTCTGGATAACCACCACTCACTTATACTTCACAAATAAAATGTTAGGCAACACTATCAAAAAGATAAAATAATCCTAAAGATTTGATTAAAATTCCTACAGTTAGTTATTAAGTAGTTATCTATCACTATACTTCTTGAGTCCGCGTTTGTGCTTATGCCCGACTAAAAGATTCGCCCCGTATGATAAATATCTAAGGAATTACTATCATACTTGCAACTCGAACTCATCCTTACCTCTGTCTATCCCCTTCGCGAAATAAGGTCGTGAAGTTATGTCCCCTTCCACCTGATGACGTATTGGGGTAACCCACATGAAACTCAATATAGCTCTCTCTCTCTCTCTCAACAGTTTTAGCTTATCACCCTCTCCCTCACAATTGAAGGTTTACTTGTGTTAACATAAATCATTCCTGTGTGCAATCGGTGTGCTTTCATGAAGCTATGCCTGGAAATGTGTACCTCTACATAACGTGCTCTCCTAGTACACATGACCAGAGCGCTGAAGCCTTCAGCTTGTTTGACAGTCGCTACGAATGTCGCGTAGCCACGTAGCAACGCATTCAGTTTCAGTGACGTAACTATAGGTTCGCATTGGGGCAAAATGCCACGGGCCCCAGCCAGAGGGAGGCCCCGGCCCGAGAAGGCCATAAGCACAGAAGGATCCAAACATAAGGACAGAAGCAGTCAGGTGTTAAATTTTGTAGGAGAAAATATGAAATGTACCGGAAATGTCGCGGGAGAAGTGATAATAAAAAATAAAAAAGCAATGACGTTGTTTGAGCTTCTTTTCATTGAGGGAGGGCCCCATCCCTCTAATTTGCCACGGGCCCCGAACGGTATAGTTACGCCACTGTTCAGTTTCATTAATTTGTGAAACCTTATTAATATATAAAATAAATCATACAAACTAAGCGCTTGGCGCGACACCTATGCGCCTGCATGGAGGCTACCTAGACTTAACTACGTAGTCAGCTAGTGAAATACAAGTGTTGTAGTGTAGATGGCGCGACTAGTTAGTGAGCCCTGTTCTAGTATTAAACATGGAAATAAGCTTGCCTCATATTACTACCATTCCAACTCGTACAAACAATAATTAAGACTTTTCTTTAAGTAATGCAATGTTTTTTTTTTAATTGTCACTGTACTTGGTAAAAATATTGTTTAGTTTTTATAGTCGTATATTGTGCATATTTTATTTCTTCCATATAATAATCAGTGATGGGAATGTATAGTATGTATCATGTATAAGCTTAGTAAATGATCTTCCAAAATGTACGTAGTTTATACGGCAAGTACGGCAACCTGTATACGACGCTACGACGCTAAAATCACGTTTCCATGGAGATGGATATATTAACCTTGTTAAACGTGGTCTCCTAGTAACTAGACCGGAGCGTTAGCTACAGGCTGAAGCCACAGGCTGAAGCCACAGGCCGAATGAAGTCTGAGCCACAAGTTGACGGTTGCTATGAAAATCGCATAACCACATAGCAACGGATTCAGTTTTAATACTTGTTTTTTTATTACTCATTTTTAAATTTTTTCAGGCTGAAGCCAAAGGCAGAATGAAGTCTCCACTCGTTTGAAGGTCGCTACAAATATTGCATAGCCACGTAGAAACGTTTAAGTTGCAAGATATAACCAACGGTTAACTAAATATAAATACAATAAAATACCTTGTGATATATTGCAATTAAATGAAAGAAAATTTAAAACTCACATTAAACGTACACTTTGTAAACAAGCATACTATAAATTAGAAGATTATATCCAAGATAAGAACGCTTGGAAACATGCGTCCTGCTCCATAGGACAATCTAGAGTCTAGACAAAATCAAACTGGTTGCTAATTTAATTGTAAATTTTTTTATTCTTTTTTTTTACATTTATTACTCACACCCTGACTTATTACTTGTATTTTGTTTTTTAATTAAAATCGTTTTGCTTGTACCATGTTTGTAAATATGTGAGCACCATGTATCTATCAGATAATTAATTTATATGTCATGGTTTCGTTTTTAATTCTTTTACCTATTGTGGTATAGTAATTTTATTGTAGGTGCATCGTCCTCACATGTTATTATATAATTAATGTACCCATGCAAAATATTGTACCTAAACATTTTAAAAGAGTAACGGTGGAGTTTCTTGCCCGTTCTTCTCCATACGAAAACTACCTTTTGGAATGGGCGACTAGAATCAATTCTATTTTAAGATAATTTTTGACGTTCAAAAGTGCCTTTTATGTGCCTATTTGAAATAAATGCTTTGACTTTGACTTTTGACATAGGTCATACTGTTGAAATACAAATACATTGGTCATACTTTTTATCAAATTACTACATGTTTTATGGTTAAATTGTTTTTTTTTAATATAAAAAGTGTAAAGGTCCATAAAAATTATACTGGATAATGAAAAGTTTTATTAAAATTTATTTAAACAAATAAATAATACATTTTAAGTTAAACTAACCTTGTTAAAAATCTAAACTAACTTATCTACTTCAACTTCATTACCTATAAGGAATAGACAGTAAAAGTCTATCATTCAAATGGGTACATATATTTTTTTCAAACCTCAAAACTAAAAAATTATAGTCGCATAATTTTTTTTTATTATAAAGGTATGAGGAACAGATTATATACTGTATAGTTCATTAAACCTCCATAGAAAAGGGAGAATCCTCCGACCAGACGGGTTTTGTGTCTGGTGGGCTAACCCGCCGATAGATGTCGGGACGTTGTAAAGCTAGTTGCACGGTAAACTTTGCCTGCGCGCTACAGGATTTTGCATGACGTCCATATGATGCGTAGTTCGTATGTGGCAACATAGATGCCGCCACATTATTGTTAAGTTATTGTAACCGACGATTATAACTTACGTTTTACAATTCCTTTTTATGACACTAGAAAGTTTTATAAAACACTTTTTTTTAAATCAAATTCAGAATTTGATATTTTTTGGTTTAGTTTTGTACTAAGAATTTTCTTTTTCATTAAACTTTATTTACTGGCACTTTCCTTTCACAAAAAAAAAAAACGATTATTAGTATAAAACATACAATCGGCGGTCTTATCGCCTTCTGCGATCTCTTACAGGCAACTTGGAGTGGACAGTGATTACGTGGATACAAAAACATGGGGTTGTCAGTGGTGCAAAATAATATACTATAATAGATACATAATTATATAATGCTGTATAATAGATACATAAATAAATACATATTAATTATACATATAAACAACGAAAATAAATGATGATTACAGATTATTGTAACTACGAAAACAAGATCACAACATCAAGTAATATTCCTTCACGAGTTATAATGCTTTATGAGTCGGTGGCATAGATTTGCGTTTGCTTTCAACCGGTTCTTTTACTACACACCTCAGTGTATGCCTTTGGGGAAATAGTGGCAGCAGGTGATGGTGGTGATGGGTAGTACTGGTGTGAAGATATGTTTATTTCCACCTGTTGAAGAAGGAGGAACGCACGTGGAACTAAATCTTCTATTTCACCCTCTCAACAGTTTAAGCCTATCACTGTCTCTTTCACCGATGAAGGCTATGTTTGTGTGCCATCAATCAGATCTGTATGCAGTCAGTGTGCTTTCACGAAAGTTCATTTTAATCTCTATAAAACGTGGTCTCCTAGTACACATGACCGGAGAGCTGAAGCCTTTCGCTCGTTTGACGTTCACTTTCAATGTCGCGTAGCCACGTAGAAACGGAATGAGGTTTCATTATTTTTAAATATTTGTTATTTCGGCTGCAAAAAAATCGTTTACTTAGTCATAGTCCATTTATTTATCAGAATATTGTTTCATAGTTTTGAAAGTTCATAATATTCTACTGTTTCCGGCGTACACATACATTTTCAGAGTTTTGGTTATTTTGTTAGATATAACATTGAATTAAATAAATTAACATAATATTCAAATTGCGTTGTGTTTACTTGTGTTGTCATAAATCATATCTGTGTGTCGTCCGTGTGTTTTCTATTACTGGAAATATTAACCTCTTCATAACGTACTCTCCATGCACATGACCGGAGCGCTGAAGCCTTTCCGCTCGTTTTACAGTGCTAGGAACCACGTAGCTACGAGTTTCATTACTTTTAACAAAGTTTTATGTTGGCTGTTATTTATTGTTGTACGAGTACATTGTTTTAGTTTTTTGTTTGTAAAGTTTCTTTATTTATGTCTGTAATTTACATGGTGTATATAATAAAGAGTATTCTATTCTATTGTTTTTCTATTGCTCAAACAGGTTATATTAATATTTGTTTAACGATATACGAGTACAAGTTCAAATTAAATAAGCCGGCGAAACTTCACAGATGTGTATCACCGATATTTTATGACAATAAATAAAAAAATGATTTTCTTAACTCATAATTTACGTATAAGTATTTATTCGTGGTTTATAATTATTTTAATGTAATACTAGCAGCCGTTTAACCCCGTAATCTGCTGCAGCTGTACTTGAAATTTTGAGTTAACAAAATATCTCTTTTGTGTTGTATCATCACTAGACAATCGATACACTGTGTGAAATTTGCAATATGCAAAAATATTGAATTAGAAACAGTTTGTATAGATACTGTCTGTTGTTATTTTTCAAATACATATTGGCTATTTTAGCAACATTTCATGAAAAAACAAGCTCACAATAAACTAAATCAACGTGGTTTACACGGCAAGTACGACAACCTGTATATGACGCTAAATTCAAGTTTCCATGGATACTGAAATAATAACCTCATCAAACATGCTCTCCTAGTAACATGATCGGAGCGCTAGCGAAGCTAGGCTGAAGCTACAGGCTGAAGCCACAGGCTGAATGAAGCCTCGACACGTTTGACGGTCGCTACGAATGTCGCGTAGCGGCGTAGCAACGGATCGTGTTTCATTACTTGTTTTTTTTTAAATCGTTTAAATTATATTTTCAAGCCGTTTGGAGTTGAAACCCTCGGGCCGGTGCTCATGGTCTTTTCAAGGAAATTTCGAAACGGCTGGTTGACACTTCTCGTGACCCAAGGGCTGGCTTTTACCTTGGCCAAAGGCTAAGCATTGCCATACAACGCGGTAATGCCGCCAGTCTCTTGGGTACATTACCAGTCAACAGCGAAGCGGATGAATTTTTCGACGCTATATTTTAGTTTCTGTATAGTTTTAGTTAAGTTAGGATTTAATTTTGTTATTTTTAGGGCTTATTTCAGTAATATTTATACGTTTTAACTGCAGGTGTTACAACAATTCATATCTTCAAAAAAAGACACTTTAAAAAAAAAGTGGTTTAGTTTTCATTTAGTTCACCTGTTGTTTACTGTCTGGATTGAGGACACACTCACGTGGACGTTGCGTCATCAATCTTCTATCTAATTCATTCAATAGTTTCAGCCTATTTCTGTTACGCTCTCGCTTAGGGGTTTACCTGTGTTGTCGTAATTTATATCTGTGTGCAGTTCGTACGCTTTCTTGTTAGCTTTCAGTGAAAATGTTATCTTTTTAGAATATGCTCTCCTAGTACGAATGACCGGACCGCTGAAACCTTTGGACGTGTGACGGTCGCCACGAATGTCACGAAGACATGGATAGTTTCATTACTTTCCAATCTGTTTGTTTCCATCTTTAAAACTTTTCAAATGTTTTCCTTCTTATGTATTACTGTAGATTTAATTTAACCATTGGTTTCCTAAGAAAGCGGTGAACGGTCGCACAATAACTGAGGGGCAATTCTCGTAATTTTAAGAACGTTCACAGTCCGATCTCAGTCTGCATCTGTCAAAAAAACCTCGAATTTCCCTACATTTTGACAAGTTTTTGACATTTGTTTGTCGCCGAGATGAGACTGCGACAAGATTTTGAACGTTTTAAATTACGAGAATTGGCCTTCTGATGTCCAAATACAGAACGTTTTTTTAAACCTTAATGTCAAATACTACTGGTGAAAATATTATATTTTATGACGCCTGTTATAAATATGTTCGTAATAAACCGTAGCTTAAAAGAACCTTATTGGCAAATATCTATTTAAGAACCTTTTTTTACCGAATTTAGACTTCTATTTTACCAAGCCAAAAAAGCAATTATTTTTTAAATTCATCTTTGTTACAATTTACGAATTGTTTTTTATTAACATGTTTGACGTCTGTGGTAACCAAACCAGTATAAACTAGTCTCTATTTTATTAAAACTCCGTATCATGCTTGACTCGCAAGGTACGTCGTTAGCTCAGCCTACAGTTGTACTTATCATTTGGCAGTGTTATTTTTACAAGCTTTTATTTAATGTAGTCCCCACATGACCTAAAGCGCGGTCACTGTCGGACGGCATAGAAAAGAAAGAGAAGCGCGATGACACATTGCTGGTAAACTATTTCAAAATATGAAGCAATTATCTATTTACAAAAAATCTATTGCTTGGACTAAAAAATTAAAACATTCTTGTGCTTTAGTATGTTGATTGTAGAATAATCTGACAAAAAATGAGAATGATTGTATGGATGGTTATTATTGTAAAAAAAATTTTTAGAGGTATCTTAACGATTTTTTTCTATCCTATCAACTTAGTTGTATTATGTTTTCAACACACTATCTAACTAGCATATATCCTGCAGAATATCATATATTTTTCTGATTTTGTTTACTGTAGTCGATCATATACTTTTAGGCATTATAAAACTTGCGTTTTTTGCGTTTAGATCCTATAGTCCCCTTAACTGGTATGTATTGGTCAAATCTTGCAAGCTGCATTAAACCAACTTCCTTTTATCCTACGGAGTTGAGTTTTTTTATAAGCAACTATAAGCCTTCTGTTGTTGTTTGGGGCGATACACGTGGTTATCTACGTTATCTGCGTGTGATCTCACTCCTCCAACAGTTTTATTCTATAACTGTCTCCTTCTAACTTGAAGGTTTATCTGTGTTGATATGCTTTATAGCTGTGTGCAGTCTGTGTGCTTTTCACGAAAGCTTTCACTGAATATGAAAACTTCTTTCTAACGTGCTCTCCTGGTACACATGACCGGAGCGCTGAAAACTTCCCCGCCTGTTTGACGGTCACTACAGGGCTCTTTCGGGCGATAAAATTATGGTTTCATTGCGTTTTGAAGGAGGTAATTCTATCTTCGCCAGTATGTAACTTATTACCTTTTAGCTCTGTTTGCAGTAGTCTAACGTTACATGAAGCCTTGTGTTTTGTTACCTTATTTATAACCTCACTTAGACTTATAGATTCGCCTTAAAGAAAAAACAACTAACGAATCTTTGTCTAAATCCTTTTTTATGTAGACTGTTTCGGAAGATAGTTTTCTTTGGAAAACTGTCAAAATCGGAGAAAAATTTTACGTCCTGCTTGACGTTGTAGACAATAGTCTATGGTTCACGTGCTAAGCCTTCTTTTTTTTTCTCGCTGTGTAAATCCTCATGGACTTCCTCTATCGTGGGGGTGACAGAGGGGCATGCCGGACTCTTACCGGCTAAAACCACCGCGGTGTTCCACCTCTACCTATGGCCGGGGGTGCAGGATTCACATAAGCATTCACCGCTCCCTCTCGTGCTAAGCCTGCTGTTTGAGAAAATGCGGTCGGAGAGACTTGAAAAGTCCCGTGTCCCTATGTTTTTCTTTATTCATTAATGGTTGTCAAATTTGTAAACTAGGCCTCTGTTGAAAGCGGTTTAAATCGGAATTTTTGAGGGTTCTTGTGCTTATAAAAATAATGTATCATCAACAAGTTTCCCTTTTTGATGATACATTATTTTTATAGAATAATAAATACTATCTACTTGTATGTCCCTATGTTTTCACATAGGGACATACAAGTAGATAATATTAGGTCCTTACATATGAAATTGGCGTTTTTCGTACTGGCCACTTTAATCACGAATTTCTCCTCTTTGGTAAGGAATTCCAAATTCAAATTTGTACAGCTATTTACTCATGTATTTGTGCTTCGATGACCGTCATTCATTTGTTTTTTTTCTTCTGTTTTTTCTGTTTGCGTCACTCATTTTACAAAATGGAAAATTTAAAATATCGCATTATTTACGAGTACGAGTTCCGCCGTGGCACTAGTGCTGCGGAAACGACTCGAAGGGTGAATGATGTGTATGGCGGTCATGTTGCAAAAGAAAACACAGTTCGTTTTTGGTTCCAACGTTTTCGTTCTGGAAATTTCGACCTGCAGAACAAGCCCCGTGGACGGCCTGAGACCCAAGTTGATAATGGAGAATTCAAGGCTATTGTGGAAGCGGACCCATCGCAAACCACGTCCGAGTTAGCTGCAGGCTTCGATGTTAGTGATAAAACTGTTTTAATTCAATTGAAGCAAATTGGGAAGATTAAAAAGCTTGAAAGCACGACAACGCCAGACCACACACTGCGCAACAGACGGCTACCAAATTAGAAGAGCTTGAATTGGAATGTCTTAGACATCCTCCGTACTCCCCGGACCTTGCTCCAACAGATTACCATTTTTTTCGCAATTTGGATAACTTTTTGCAAGGGAAAAAATTCAACTCCGATGGGGCAGTCCAAATCGCCTTCAAAGATTTTATTGATTCCCGTCCGACTGGTTTTTTTAGTAAAGGGATCAATGAACTACCTATAAGATGGCAAAAGTGCATTGAAAACAATGGTTCATACTTTGATTAATTAAATATATTATATTAAAAAATATTCGACTTTTTGTTCCTTCCATACAAAACGCCAATTTCATATGTAAGGACCTAATATTTATTATTCTGTAAAAAAATCATTGCTTTATGGTCATTAACCAGAAAGAAAACAAGCGAGAGCATTTCTATGGAGAAACGACCACTCGCATTTCCTCTTGAGTGTTAAAAGGCTTGGAGGAGACGCACGTTGTTGTTTGGTTTCTCTCTCTCTCTCTCTCTCAACTGTTTCAGCCTATGTAACTGTATCCCTCTTACTCAAATGAATGAATGGGAATGAATGTGTGAATTAAAATTGCATCTGAGTGTTGTCGGTGTGCTTTCATGAAAGCTTTCAGTAAAAACTGTAACCTCTTCATAACGTGCTCTCCTAGTACGAATGACCGGAGCGCTGAAGACTTTTGTCGCGTTTCAGGCGTTCGGAGTGCGCGACTGAGTTTCTATCGAGATAGATATTACGCTTTATCTAAGTATGAGACTCAGTAGTTGTCTTATATTTGTAGTATTGTTATATCTATTTTGGACTCGATATTACATAAAAGTCTAAAAAAACCTGTAAATATTTTTGTAAGGGCAGATTTTTCCTACATTAGATATTTTTTATCAGTGGGACAAAATTAACGTCTGACAGTTGTTATATGGATGATTTCCCATCCAAAAAAAAAAAAAGGTGTTATATGGAAAACTGTAAAACAATCAAATATGTTCTTTGGATGAAGATATCTACCGTTTTAATTAGCCTCCTATTCGAGTTATTAACAACTGATTAGTTTAATTTGATTGGTTTTATTTATCCTCAGATAATGGGTTAGAACAATTTAATTCTCATCTACTTTTATCTAAATAATCTTAAATTTAGCGTCAATAAATCGTAGCAGCTACGTCAGTGCATACTCGTAGCAGCGGAGTCGTAGGCTGCGCGTAGCAGCGGAGTTGTTGAATGCGCGTAACACGTAGCCCGTAGACTGACCTCGACCGTGGCGCCAAAGACCTGCGCACTCGGGTGAAAACTTACTAGGCATGCATAAACTGAAGGAAATGCTGGAAACTGCAACAGTTGTGTATTTCTAAACTATTGATATTCGATGCCAAACACGGTTTTCGAAAGCTCCAGGGACGATGAATGTGATAATGCATCGATAGTTGTGCTTAAATTACTAAGTATGCCAGTTATTTTATTAATATATAAAAAAACAAATTAACAATTAAATCGACTTCAAAAGGAAATTCACTCATAATTATGAAATAACTTTAATTCCGGAAATCGGTGTCTTCCGGAAGTATTCCGGAAGTCGGTGGTGGGATCTGTATTTTAGTTTTTTACCACCGACTACCGGAATTGTAGTTATTTCATAATTTTTAGTAAATTTCCTTTTGAAGTCGTATTAATTTTTTTAAATAATTTATTATTTCGTAATTTTTAGTTTTAAATAAAAACTGGAATATTTGTTTATAATATATAGTTTTTAGTTTTGGCGTAAATATTGCACTAGAATTTGACCAAGGTTTTGAGATGTTTTCTCTTTGACACTACACCCGTAGCTCGTATCACTAAGCCAGGCCGTCACACTTACACGTATTAGTCCATATCTTGAAAATTACTGAATCGATTTTGATAAAACTTACACTGTAACCTAAGTTAAAATAAATGTAAGCCAATAAAAAAAATTGTCTCAATCCGATTAATAGTTGCGGAGAAACGATGCGATGCGTGAACAAACATACATACATACATCTATATTTTTTTTTTATATTTGTTTGGAAGCCCTAATAGATGTCATATGTGAATTTATGAAACAAAATATGAACAAAAATATCACAAAAACTTCAATAGGTTTGTCTGGACGTTGAAAAATTCCATGAATCAAAAATGAAACAAAAATTTACAAACTATTAAAAAAAAGCTATACATTTATATTTTTCTAAATGACCCGACGCATACTTATAAGAAAACTTATTAAAAATGTAGGGAAATTAAAGGTATTTTGACAGATTAAGACTGAGATCAGACTGTCAACGTTCTTAAAGTTACGAGAATTGCCCCTCTGGTCTATGTTCCCCTAGTACTTTTCGGCCGAATATTCGATTCTTCGGCTGCAAGCGCCGAGTCGCTACGGACAACGCGAGGCGACCGACCTCATCTGACTGAAACTTGATACTGACCACAGAGTACATTTTGTGAACTGAAAATACCGGTTACTGATGCTGAGTGAAGCATTGCTGTATAATTATAACTTAAATACACTGTGGCGCTTGAAAATTTATTATATTTATTAGACGTCGTAGTTTTGTTTCCGTAGTGTTTGGTCTGCGTTTTCTAAAATACACAAGGAATAATGCAATTTCTTGAATTGATGTTGGTATGTTTATGTGTATAATAAATTATAATTAAACTTCTTACTTAAAGAAAACTCGATATTTTGTCAAGAAATAAAAAAACCTTAGTGTTTTTTGTGTGAATAAAAACATGGAATTTATGTGTTTTCTCATCTGAAAGAAAAACAAGTCCAAACCAGTAAAAATTACAGGAATTCTTACTTTGCTACGCACATCCCGTAGCGTAGATTGCAACTATGCTACGAATTCTCGTGGTGCTACGAAAGATGTAGCCGGTAAAATCTTTCGTAGCAAAGTGATACAAAGTGCTATGTGACGTACAAGCGATGACGCTACCGTGGCGCCAGGCTTCAGTTTTCCGACACAAGGTACCAGGATAACATGAGGTTCCAAGCGGTGTACGTTCACAAGCCACCACGTGCGTTGAAAGCCTTTCTCGCTCTCTCTATCAACCACATTCATTGATACACTAGCTTTGTGTCTCGTACTATACGAAAAAGCTTTGCTTAGGGATTATTTTACTATATTGTTTAATGGATGTGCACCAAGCCTACACTACAAATACGAGTAAGTTGAACAATATGTGGCCGAAATTATAGGAAGCGTTACAAAGTTTCAAGAAAGCATTAACTAAGTATCCGTCTTTGGGCTCCAACACCAGACTCTCGTTACCAAGTCCAACCTATTGAACTCCTCAAAACAAATCATATGAGCCCAAAATCGAGGGCAGTAGCCATTGATGAGTTCCAGTATCAACCTCCTGGGTCCATCATAAAGTCAGCTGCAAGATACCAAATTATAGCTTTGTCATCCGAACTACATATACGTACAAAGTTTCGTTTCGATACGACAATTAGAAGTAGGTTAAAATTGAATTGTAAGATTTTATTACACTGTCTAAAAAAAAAAGTCCAAACCAGTAACAATAACAGTAATCAATATTTTCCGGCTCCATCCCGTAGCGTAGATTGCTACGAAATTTTCGTAGTACTACAAAAGACGTAACCAATGAAATCTTTCGTAGCAGATTGCTACGAAGAGCTTTGTGACGTAAAAGCGATGACGTTACCGCGGTGACTGGCTTCAGTTTTCCGACACAAGGTACCAGGATTACATGAGGTTGCAAGCGGTGTAAGTTCAGAAGCCACCACGTGCGTTGAAAGCCTTTCTCGCTCTCTCCACTACATTCATTGATATACTAGCCTTGTCTCTCGTACTGTGCGAAAAAGCTTTGCTTGGGGATTATTTTAATAGCCATACACAGGTGGTTATGCACCAAGCCTAGACTACAATATTAAGTTAAAAAATATGTGGCCAAAAATTTATTATAGGAAGCATTGTACTACTTTAATAAGTTTTCTTTCAAGTTTAAACGGGACTTTTGCAATCCATAGGTACCCAAATCATGCTGAGTTCACTATAAGTGTATCAACATCCTGGGGTCCATCATCAGAGGGGCAATTTTCGTAATTTTAAGAACGTCCCTACATTTTGACAAGTTTTTGACATTTGTTTGTCGCCGAGATGAGACTGCGACTAGATTTTTAACGTTTTAAATTACGAGAATTGGCTTTTTGGTCAGTTGCAAGATACCGAATTATAGTTTTGTCATCCGAACTACACAAACATACAAAGTTTAATTTCGATGCGACAATTAGAAGTCGCTTAAAATTGACTTGTAAGATTTTATTACACTGTCTAAAGAAAAACCGAACCAGTAACAATAACATTACATTGATTCTTACTTATCTGCTCCATCCCGTAGCGTAGACTGCTACGAAATTCTCGTGGCGCTACGAATGACGTAACCGGTAAAAGCTTTCGTAACAGATTGCTACGATGTGGTTTGTGATGTAAAAGCGATGACGTTACCGCGGTGACTAGCTTCAGTTTTTCGACTCAAGGTACCAGGATAACATGAGGGTCCAAGCGGTGTACGTTCAGAAGCCACCACGTGCGTTGAAAGCCTTTCTCGCTCTCTCCACCGCATTCACGGAAGCATTAGTAGTAGATACGACAGTTAGTAGTAGGTTAAAATTGACTTGTAAGATTTTATTACACTATTTAAAAAAAAATCCAAACCAGTAACAATAACAGTAATCAATATTTTGCGGCTCCATCCCGTAGCGTAGTAGATTTCTAAAAAAATTTCACAGTGCTACAAATGACGTAACCAATGAAATCTTTCGTAGCAGATTGCTACGAAGTACTTTGTGACGTAAAAGCGATGACGTTATCGCGGTGACAGGCTTCAGTTTTCCGACACAAGGTACCGGGATAACATGAGGTTCCAAGCGGTGTATGTTCAGAAGCCACCACGTGCGTTGAAAGACTCTCTCGCTCTCTCCACTGCATTCACTGATACACTAGCCTTGTCCCTCGTACTATCAGAGAACATGATATACTATTGCTTGTGCGTTATATATTATGTTGTGCAATAGTCCTACACTATTGTTTCGTCGGATTTTCACAGACAGATAGACAGACACAAGATACCATATGAAATACCTACGGATTTAATTTTCGTTTTTTTTTATTACCTTCATCTTTTCTCCCCATTATATGTTTATTACTCACACATTTTTCATTTCTCTCTAGAACCAAATCTGAATTCCACGCAGACCAAGTCACGGGCAAAAGATAGTCAATAATAAAATTTCAATGGTAAAGTGATCCCTCCTATAGATTCTTTAAGTGACATAATATTATTGTTTTCTTACATTCACGCGGACGAAGTCGCAGGTACTGCTATTTAAAAACACTGTAGTGTCGGGGGATCCCCGGCAGAAACGAAGTTCAAAATGAAAATCTAAGACGGCGGCGGCTGCAATTTTTTTTTTAATAATATGTGCAGCGCCATCATGGATTTTCATTTTGACCTCTATTGGCTTTAGCATTCTCGAAAACCATGAAAACTGTCTCTCTCTTTGTATAACATAGAATAAAAAGTGGAGGGGGTATAACACTTTTTGGTTACAAGATGATTTTCCTACTACCAGTTTACTCAAGCAAGCTCCGTAGAACTTCGTTCCAATAATAAAACATTGTAACGAACTAGGTCTGAGTTTATATTTTTATCTGACTGAAAAACAAGTCCAAACCAGTATAAATAAACAGTGATTCCTACTTTCCTGCTCCACCCCGTAGCGTAGATTGCAACCGTGCTACGAAATTCACGTGGCGCTACGAAAGACGTAGCCAATAAAATCTTTCGTAGCACGGTGCTACGAAGTGCTACGTGACGTATAAGCGATGACGTTACCGCGATGACAGACTTCAGTTTTCCGACACAAGGTACCAGGATAATATGAGGTTCCAAGCGGTGTACGTTCAGAAGCCACCACGTGTGTTGAAAGCCTTTCGCGCTCTCTCCACCCCATTCACTGAAACACTAGCCTTGTCCCTCATACTATCAGGGAGCATGATATACTATTTGTGCGTTATACATATATGATGTTGTGCACTAGTCCTATTGTTTCGTCGGATTTTCACAGACAGATAGACAGACACAGGATACCACATGAAATACCTACGGACTTTTTTTTATTACTCACACATTTTTCATTTCTCTCTGGACCCATTACTGAAGTCCACACGAAGTCACGAGTAGAAGCTAGTTGATAATAAAATTTTAATAGAGGAATAGTACAAACACTAGCACATCAAGCTACTACAATCTGTCAAATTTCTTTAATAGATTTTCAAATTTATCTCTAAAAGTATAAGGTTCAAAGTTGATTGGGAAAATTTGACAGTTTAGGGTAGCAAAACATGTAACGAACTAGGCCTTTTTTTTTTGGGTGGGAAATCATCAAATAACTTCTCCCGCTCTGGGCGGAGCGAGAGGGCGTGTCAGACTTTTACTGACTAAAACCCACCCGTGTTCCTTCAGTTGCCTGTGCCAGGGCCACGGTATCTCTGCCTGAGTTTATATTATCATCTGGAAGAATAACAAGCCCAAACCAGTATAAATAAACAGTGATTCCTACTTTCCTGCTCCACCCCGTAGCGTAGATTGCAACCGTGCTACGAAATTCACGTGACGCTACGAAAGACGTAACCGGTAATATCTTTCGTAGCTGATTGCTACGAAGTGCTACGTGACGTATAAGCGATGACGTTACCACGGTGACTGGCTTCAGTTTCCCGACACAAGGTACCAGGATAATATGAGGTTCCAAGCGATGTAAGTTCAGAAGCCACCACGTGGGTTAAAAGCCTATCTCGCTCTCTCCACCGCATTCACTGATACACTAGCCTTGTCTCTCGTACTATCTGCGAAATACCTTTGTTATCTAATAGTCAAACAGATGGTTACGGGTTAATCACTAAGAAGTGAGTATTCATACTAAGAATTACTTATAAGGGCTGATTTTTTCCAACGTCAGATAATTTTAAATGAGGAATTATTTTGAATTGTTGACAGAACTTATTCCATATGAAATCTGTCACACGTCAATTTTATTCCATGAATACAAATTATATGTCGATTGAAATCAGCCCTATGCAGACTCGCCCCCTATTATATGGGACTTAAACATAACTGGTTTAAGCGGGTCTCTTGCAAACTGTATATTTTGGATTGCTACGTATTGCGTAGCAACGAGATACAATTTCGTAGCAATGTTGATAATGCTTTTCGTGGCTACTGCGGAGCTTTTTATAACGTTTTTCATTTATGAGACCTTAGTCTGTTATTCTGCATGGTCCAGCTTTTCACTGTGTGGTAACGTCACATACGACGTCACGTAAGCACACGGCTACGAATGTCGTAGCGTCGCGTCGTAGCACCGTAGCACTGTCTACGTTCGTAGTACTTCGAGGTTCTGTCTTGCCTAGAAATACCAACCGATATTATTTAAAACCAAACTTTATGATTTATTAATACTATTCAGAATAAAATTGCGTCAATTAACTTCAAAAGTATGTTTATTTATAACGTATAAATAAATAAAAAATATTCTATTGCGACTTACGATCAATCTGATAAAATTGTCCATACATCGGTCTGGTTATGTGTGGCGTTATAAATGTATTTCGTAAAACCAATACAAACAAATAAAAGACATCTTTAAATATAATGTTTGCGCTTTGTGGATAATAATCAAATAAAACATTGATTTAAAAATGTTATATAAATTACGGAAAAGCTGCAAATTTTCATTTTCCCGCGTTTTGTACCGGTTTTATTGAAAGTTTCTTGACAACGCGTCCACCCATTATTGTTTATGCAAGCCTAGTACTTTTTATCGGAACACTGAAACCTTCACGTCACCGTAAACGTCACGGCCAACGTCAGCAAGCGCCCGACAACGAAGCCTTTTCATCCCCCTGAAACATCACCTGTTGCTGCTTATGGTACCCTAGTACGTTTTCCCGCTATGCTGAAATGTCCCGCAACGATTACGTCATTGGCGAGACGTCACGACGAGTCTGATACACCCCATTTATCATAGCGATTATCAAGCAGCCCCAATAAGGATAAAATTATGATTATATTTTGTTTTTAACAAAAATTAAGATCTGTGATTTTAAAAGTTTAGTGTAAGTACATAGTTATATTTTATTAATAAAAATTTGCGAAAATAAAATCTTTGTACGTTTATTCTAAGGCGCCAACCCTAGTGGGGCAGAATCCAACAGGATTTTAAAGCAGTGGAATCTGCCCCACTATTTCGATTTAGTGGGGCAGATTCCATTGCAAAATTTTTGACATTCCACTTTGCCCCACCAGTGGGGCGGCCGGTGGGGCAAAGTGGAATAATCCAAAATTTTCTTAATTTAAAACGTTCAAAATCTAGTCGCAGTCTCATCTCGGCGACAAATAAATGTCAATAACTTGTCAAAATGTAGGGAAATTAGAGGTATTTTTTACAGATTGACTTATGAGAATTGCCTCTCTGTTATTTTAAAGTAATTTCGTAACAATATTAGGAAACAAATTTTGATGGTATTAAATTTTTGATTAAAAATGTGAAATGTTTTTGTTAATTTAGAAAATATAGTAATTGATTAAATAAAATGCTGGAAATATATATCTGAGCCATTATCAAAACACATGTGTCTTATGGTATCATTGAAATTCGAACTGAAGAAGCTTTCGGGCAACTTTCCTAATCCATCTTCCTCGGTTTATGCTATCCTAGTACGTTTCCCCGTTTCTTCCACGTCGAAAACGTCATTGTGTCAACGTCACACAGCGAGCTGCCAGCGCTCGTCGGAAAACTTTCATTTGATTTTCGCGTCACTCGTCGGTGAAACTTTCACTAAATTTTCTGTTGCTGAAAAAAGCCGCAAGCCGCTACAACATAAATAAAAATAATAAATCTTAATTTGGTTAAATGATATTCATAAAAGTATTTTAAGAAACGGAGAAAGCTTTCTTTTTAGGGTATTTCCAGGCAATTATTTTGCTTTAATATTATGATACTCTAGTACCTTTTCACGATGAGCTGAAACCTCTCACATCGAAAACGTCATACAGCGCTTGACGAAAATTTCTTACGACTTTTTTATGTCGAGAAATACCATCTGAAAAAACAATGACATTTAAGCTTTTTAAAGTTTTTAAAATAAGTTTTGTTTTCGTAATAAGTTTTTATGAATTAGTAATAATTTCACTAGCCCGACGCCAAAATATAGAATGAAAACTGTTTCAAGTGAGAAGATAAATTCCATCTGAACTTTCACGCGACTTTCACTGTTGACCTATTGCAGTTTATGCCACCCTAGTACATTTTCCCGATGAATTGAAACTCTCGCATCGAACAACGTCACTGTGCACGTCACAGCGTGAAAAAACCGGCCAAGTGCGAGTCGGACTCGCCCATGAAGGGTTCCGTAGCAGCAAGTAACATAATATAAAAGTTCTTGTAGTTCGTTGTAACTTTGTGAAAAGTAAATTGCGGTTTTCGATTTAAGACGTATTAAAAAAAAACTACTTACTAGATCTCGTTCAAACCAATTTTCGGTGGAAGTTTACATGGTAATGTACATTATATATATATTTTTAATTTTATCTTTCTGTTATTTTAGAAGTTAGAGGGGGGGGGGCACACATTTTACCACTTTGGAAGTGTCTCTCGCGCAAACTATTCAGTTCAGAAAAAAATAATATTAGAAACCTCAATATCATTTTTGAAGACCTATCCATAGATACCCCACACGTACAGGTTTGATGAAAAAAAATTTTTGGAGTTTCAGTTGTAAGTATGGGGAACCCCAAAATTTATTGTTTTTTTCTATTTTTGTGTGAAAATCTTACTGCGGTTCACAGAATACATCTACTTACCAAGTTTCAACAGTATAGTTCTTATAGTTTCGGAAAGAAGTGGCTGTGACATACGGACGGACGGACAGACAGACAGACAGACATGACGAATCCATAAGGGTTCCGTTTTTTGCCATTTGGCTACGGAACCCTAAAAACTGTTAAACATTAAATTTTCCTTCCGACTTACTATTTGCTACTAACTAACTTCATGCCAATTGCAATGAAGTTTGTTCACGTAGGTAAGTAGTTATTTCAAAGTAAAATACAAATAAGTTAGGATTGAGATGCCTTTTATAATTTATTTTGAATAAACCTCCGAGAATCGACTAACATGACAAACAATCGTTTTTGAAAATTTCAAACATAATTATTAAAGCTGAAGCTAACAGGAAATTTTCTTTGATCACTTGTTTATTACTTTCCCGATGGACTGAACCTCCCGCAACGAACACACGTCATTGTCAACGTCACACAAGCGACAATGACTTTCACTCATTATTCTATCGCCAAAGAGCCACCTGTAACAGCTTATGTTGTCCTAGTACTTCCACTGGCTTGTTGCAGTCTTCCCGCAATTCACGTCACCGCTCTGTCGTCATATCACAGGAAAACGAAAACAACGCCATCTACCGTAACTATCACGAGCCTTTAGCAATGCAAAGTTGGACGCAAAACTTAAATAGTTAGGCTATAAGTGAACAGATGGCAGCACTTTAATATTAAAATATAATTGACAACATTTCAAACCTGACACGACCTTAAAACAAAAATACTATTTCTTTATTTTCGTATCCTGAGTTCAAATATATTTTTATTTTATTTTTTTATTACTAAATTTCTGAGAAAAAAAATAAAGTTCAAGAAACATGTGATGACGTCAATAAACGGCGGAATGAGGTAGTTACCTTTGCGCATTCCAATGTCTTTGATTGAAATCATTACATCAAACAAGACATGTCAATGTCACCTAAGAAGTGTAACTAGAAAACAACTAAAAACTGAATTGAATTCAACAATATTTTTTTTCCTATCAACTCGACACGCTGCTTACTGTTAATAATATCAATTTTTGATTGATATTTCGCCAATAAAATGGATCCCAATGAAAAATATACGCCAATGAAGGAACCAAAACAACGACTGAGACAAGTGACATCTAACAGTTTTTTTGACGGGTCACAATAAAGCAAAGGTAATATCGCCATTCTACCGTAAGCCTGACGTCATCTGGCACTTACGTCTTTTTAGAATACACTGAATTTCAAAGTTAAAATTATGAATGAAAAGTACATAATTTCGAAAAACGAAAAAATATGGGTGCCCTAGATTTGAATTTACTTTTATATAACGTAATAATACATGCAGGTTAAAAATATGAAATGTTGTCAATTATGTCAGTGGGTTATCAAAATTTTTCTTTTTGGTTTTCATTCTAGACTTGATCTTGTGTTCTTTGATTAACAATATACTAATAAAATTTTAGATAGCAATGCTTACTTGCCCCAGTATTATCTATTTGACATAATATACTTTTTTACTAAGTAAATACATTACAATATTATTTTCAACTTATTTTGTCCCAACGCAGCTGGGCAAATGTTTCCCTTTATATCTATCCAATGGTCTTTGTGCATTGCCTTCTCCAACCAATCTTCCGTAAACGAATCATATGTATTTATTATTTTTAAACAACACTATTTTTTTAAACTAAGCGACACAATATACAAAATATTTTAAGAATGACATTCTTTATGTTTTTTTTTATTTCTTTCAGTTTATAATGAAACATTCCATGACAGTCGTCGCTACGAGACACGTGACGTCATAGCTATATCCTATTGCTAAAAGTTTCGTAGCAGTAGGTCCTTACATTTTATGTTTTCCTAGTACTCAAGACTGGATATGGAAGTCTTTGGACGCGACCGAGATGTCGCTGCGGAACGCGGCTCCGTAGCTTCGAAACTCGTATAAATTTTTATACTAAAGTCTTGTGAAATAGTAAACGTTTTTGTTTTTTTTTGTATACAATTTTTTCTTCAGTATTTTTTTGAATGCCTTAGGCATTAAGTACGCCTCTGTGCCTTTTTGTGCGAAAAGTTTAAATAAATAAATATTTAATTAAGGTTTATACGTTTTGATGCTGAGTGTTTGTAATACAGTTAGTTAGCTATTCAATAATTATATTTTTTTCAAATTATAATAACACAGTCATGTGTGTTTAATAAAATAAGACATTCTTTCGTTTTATCTTTCATATTAAGATAAGCAAAATTAAACATTATTTTCCGGTCACCATTTTACTGGGATCAACTTTTACGATGCTTTTTTTTTTCATTTTTTGTGGGTGAAACTTCACTATGGTAACGGAAAACGTTTTGCTACTACTTCTGTTTGATTATGCGACCCTAGTATGTTTGGAGCGCAGATCTCTTTCTTTGCGATCGCCGCTATGAAAACACGTCAAGGGACGGCGCGCTACAAGCTACGATTTTCGTAGCGCCATCTGTATGAAAATTAAGTTTATACACACATCAAAAGTGTCTAGGGATCAACATATATTTTTGCAATAACTTTTCTCCTGATTGATATTAATTAAAATTTTCTTTAAGGATTCATCAAATAAAGTGTTTTCGTTTGTCACAGTAACGATAAACCAAGTCACCTTTGCATTAATAAAGAAATTTGCCATTTTCCTAATAAAGGGATTTTTGACATTTGAACCACTAACACAAAAGTTCGAAAAAAAGACTGAAATAACAGTTTTCTTTAAAATTTTATTGAGTAACTTAAACAATTAATAATCCGTGTTTCTACCGCGAACACTAACAACACAAGAACATCGGTTTGGCATACTCAAAATGAGTTCATCCAAATCACGCTGTGGAATGGCCGCCCATGTTCGTTGCAACAACAAAAATAGGTCTTCTTGCGACTGGATACCCTCCATATTCGGCAGAGCTCTTCTCTGTAGCATATCCCATGCATGCTCAATCGGGTTCAAGTCTGGCGACTGAGCAGGCCAGGGCAGGACATTGATGTTAGCTGCGGCGAGAGTCTGTCTTACAACTCTTGCGGTGTGCGGTCGTGCATTATCATGCATTAACTGAAATAAGGGACCGATTTGCACTTGTAGAGGAACGATGACGTCTGATACAATCGTCTCAGCATAAATTTGAGCGTTGAGGTTGCCTCTGATCCAAATCAACTCAGTTCTTCCGCCGATCCAAATACCCGCCCATACCATGATGGTTCCACCACTATAAGGATGGACTTCCTGGCAGGATTTTAATCGCTGTTGGCGTCCAGGGGTTCTCCAGTGTCGTATACGTCTTGTATCCGGTCTCATACCAAAACGAGACTCATCAGAAAAGCACACGAAACGCCATTGTTCTTCTGCCCAATTTCTGTGTTCAAGAGCCCATTGATATCGAATCCTACGATTGTGCATTGCTATAGGTGGTACCCGTAGCGGTCTTCGGGAATGAAGGTTCACTTCATGCAAGCGGTTTCTGACTGTTTGGTCGCTAATTAAGTTCCCTGAAGAGTGATGAAGCCTCACGGCTAACATCATGGCGGTTATTGTTGGAGCTCTTCGAGTTAAGATTTGAATGTATCGGTCTTGTCTCCGTGTGGTGCAGCGATACCGTCCTCCATGGCGCTCAGCCACGGTACCAGTGCTTCGGTAACGTGTCCAAAGTCGACTGATAACACTCTGACTTGTATTCAGAGCTAAAGCCACAGTACGTTGCCGGGAACCAGCTTCTATCATTCCCACGGCTCTGAGCATTTCTTCCCTGCTTAAATGACGTCGCCGCTCCATAATAACGTTGGTTTTAATCAGTAGTAGGGAAACAGTAGCACTAATAATGTCTTCAATGCGTTGTATGTTTTTATACGGAAAATATTGACAGCTGATTTTCATCTTTTACTCGAATTTGATTCACAGTTCCTGATTCAAATTATGAAATGCACCAAAAAGGATCCATATAAATTTATAAAATCATAAATTTATTACAAAGCCACATCTCAATCTCAAGAAATCCGCATAAAAATGCTTGATCCCTAGACACTTTTGATGTGTGTAGTTGCTACGAGTGTTCAATCCTCATGTTCTCGCTACGAAGTGCTACGAAAATTACACAGGCGGTGGGCGGCGCCATATGCTACTTTTAAAAACAAGCTTACATTATTGTAATTTAAAATAATAAGTACATAAGGTAGTGTAAGTTTTGCGCACGGAATTAATACCTAATTAATTCCGTACGCAAATTACGCGCATTGACGTGAAGTTGCTGACACCAGCCCGTATTACCTATTACCTAATTAATTAATAAAAATAACAAAATTAAATACTAACTTAACTAAAACTATACACAAACTAAAATATAGCGTCGAAAAATTCATCCGCATGGCTGTCGACTAGTAATGTACCCAAGAGACTGGCGGCATTACCACGTTGTATGGCAATATTCAAAAGTGCCTTTTATGTGCCTATTTGAAATAAATGCTTTGACTTTGACTTTTCCATAATAATTATGCAAAAGAACAGCAATTTGAACAAATTAATATATTATTCACTAGCAGCAGCGCCCCGCGGTTTTACTCGCATAAGAGTCGATCCCGTGGAAGTATCGGGATAAAAAGTATCCTATGTATTATCCTGATGTATACATCATAAACTACTGAACGGATTTTGATGAAACTTTACAGTAATATAGCTTATAAGCTATATTACTGTAAAGTTTCATCAAAATCCGTTCAGTAGTTTTTGCGTGAAAGACGACAAACATCCATCTATCCTCACAAACTTTTGCGTTTATAATATTATAAAATATAAAATTAAATATATAAAATAAAATATCAATTAAAATATGAAAATTAAAATTAAATAATATAGTAGGAAGTAGGATAGGATATTTTTAGTACACGATAGCTTGAAGAAGAAACAATAACTGCCATGACAGTTACCATAGCGACGACCTTCAATATTTTACCGTTGATGTTTTCCTAGTACGTTTGACCGGAGCACTGAAGGATTCCTTCCGCAACGGTTCGGGTTACGAGAGAACTTTGAAGCGCCATCTGTGATGAACTTGAATTGTGACGGCACTATTGTCTTGCCACCTGAAAACAATAGCCGTTTTTACGTTTTGGGCCGGTGCTTTCAGCCTTTCAGCAATAATTAATTATCGAATTTATGACCTATCAGTGTACGAGTAGATATATGCATAATAGTCCAGTTGTAATAAAAATAAAAAAAGTATAATCAAGAACTAAAAAAAAAAAAAAATATAAGTTTTTTTTTTTTCTTCATATTAATATAAAAATATCACGGCTGTAATGCCCGAAGGTTTAGGCACAGCTGGTCCAATTAGTACTCGAGAGCGGTGAATGCTTATGCGAATCCCGCACCCCCGGCCATAGGTAGAGGTGGAAAACCGCGGTGGTTTTAGCCGAAAAGAGTCCGGCATGCCCCTCTGTCACCCCTACGATAGAGGAAGTCTATGAGGATTACCACCGCGAGAAGAAAAAATGGTCCAATTAGTACACCTACATTTTTCACGATAAGGTATATTAGTCAAGTTTGAAATAATCTAATTGAATCTCAATTTCATAGAGCAATATAGTATAAACTTTTGCGATCAATAACAATACGTTGTTTACCAACAAACGCGCGTTTCCATGGTGATAAACGTCTACTTCTTAGATATCATGCGGTCCTAGTACCAATGCCCAAAGCGCTAACGCCATTGCCACGGCCGAGGCTACAAAACTCAAATATTGAGTGCGGCGCCATCTGCACTAAAATGGATGAACTAATAACGTTAGCACCGTGCAATAACCAGCTTTTTTTAAATTTAATGTTTGCAGAGACATCGTGTTGAATAGAAAAGATAATTTGTTAGTAACATTATTAAAAAAAAAAAAAAAATTCATTGGTTCATTATTTCATTAATTCATTGTAAATTAATTAATGACATTTGTATGTATTGTTTTGACCTAATTTATCCAATGACTAACATTTCAAATTAAAACTAGTAACAAAATATAATTCATAACGTCGGAAATCAAATTTTTGCAGTCATTGCTGCATGTTATGGAATTATACGTTACTTGCGGAAATCCATGATGCAAAAACATCATTGCATTGTCATAGCAGGGGGTAATTGCGTAACACGCTATCAGTAGCAATGAGTTTCATTTTGACAGCTCAACAACATTCATTGCGTTGTTTCCGTTGTTGAGCAGACACATTTTCGAACTTAAGAAGCAATGGATTAGCAATATTCTTCAAAATTATTCAGATTCAGATGGATAGTACGCAATAAGGGTGCAGAGTTGAATTTTTACATAGCGAGGAAGAAAAGCTGACCTAATCGCTGATCTAATTAGAACTAGAAAGAATTCATGTTTTTGTTTTTCCATAACTATGAGCTGTTTACAAGCTACGTCACACGTTGCCATAGCGATAAATTTAAGCTCCTTATAGTTTATGCCACCCTGGTACCTTTGAACGGAGCTGGGACGAGTTTCGGGGCGCCATCTAGGAATAGTATCTTATACTAATAATTATTTGTTGGGTTTATCTAACTTGCATAAGCGACAAAATAAGTAAGGGATAGATAATGAGTTCATCTTATTTTATAATATTTACATTACAGTTTTTATTGGGATCATCAATGCTTAATTTTTCGTGGGCACAGAAATTCAGACTACGTGTCGGAAAACGTTTTGCGACACGTATTCCTGTTTGTTTATGCGACCCTAGTATGTTTGAAGCGCAGAACTCGTCGTTCGCGATCGTCGCTATGAAAACACGACAAGGGACAGCGCGCTACGAGCTACGAGTTTCGTAGCGCCATCTGTAAGAAAGTAACGTTCATACTAGCTACGGATTTAATCCTCTACGTTCTATCTTGCTACAAAGTGCTACGAAAAACCTACGAGTGGCGCCACATGCTAATTTCAAATAAAGAGCTTGCTTTCGGATTGGATTGAATTTTCGATGCATGGTATTATTCTGTATTTTGTTTTTCATTAACATAATAATGGCATAATTCAATTACATCAAAGAAGAGAGAAATTTCACTGACGTGAGTTTCTCTTTTTTTCCATAATTATTCAAAAACAGCATTTTGTGAATAAAGAATTTTATACTTTTAGCATGAAGAAGAACGCCATCTGCACTAAAATGGATGAACTAAGGACGTTAGCACCCTTCGAACAACTAACTTTGCGGAGTATTAGAGAGTTGTGATTCCTAACATCGCCCCGCATGGAGATTCAGAGTTTGCGGAGACATCGTGCGAGAAATAATTCGAAATTTAGCTGATATTACTATTATATTGTATGTATATCGGGCTGGTGTCCGCAACTCCAAGCACGTCCAAGCACGTACTTTGCGTGTGACGTGAATTTACTACTAAAAAAAATAATGTAGAAAATCGCATTTTTGCAGTCATTGCATAAAGTAAAGATTTCAATAATTTCTAAAAAAGCAAATTTTATATTATTACTAGAACGAATTTATTTTTATTGTTTGATAGTAGTGGTGGCTCAGTGTCAACAGCCTCGACTTACCGAGTTGTGTCGTTGCAACGATACAACTCAGTAAGTCGGGGCTGTTAACATTGGGGGGGTTCGTATGCAGGCGTTTTACTACATAATAAAAAACGCACACATACTAAATAATTAATACACATAACTACATAATAAATAATTTCATCACCACTGCTCTAAAAGTGGTGAAGGAAAACATCGTGAGGAAACCCGCATTTTCCAGAACCAAAAATTCGAAGACATGTAACATCTACCAACCGCACTGGGCCTGCGTGGTAGATTAGAGCCCATTCCTCTCGAAGAGAGGAGGTCTGTGTCCCACCAGTGGGAACATTATAGGCTGATTAATTCGAGATTAATTGATTAATACGTTCTAACATAACAATGTTAGAACGAATTAATGTTATTATTTTTTTAAAACGCTTTTTGAGCTGTTTACCAGCTACCACGCGCATTGCCGTAGCTATTAACTTGAACTACTTATATTTCATGCCACCCTGGTATCTGTGATCGGAGCAGTGACAAGTTTTGTCGGGACGTGGCGCTGCGCGCTGAGGCGACAATTTTTAGTGCCATCTAGGAATCGTATTTTAAACTAAAAGTAAAACACACTGTGGTAAAATAAATGGATAATATTCAATTAAAATATTCAAATTAGGTCATAAAACTTTGTGAGCTAATCAAACTATGCATGAAGCAGGTGCCGTAGGTTAATTTTTGAAGTGAAAACTTCTTTAGGCACGTTGGGCATTTTTTAAGATGGGGAAAAACCATTGAATTCGCGCCACTGATACCGTAACGACACCGCTTCGGATGTGTTCGACTGTCCTCGGGATGTACTCGGTTTTAATGTATATCCGATATGTCAGTGAGTGTTGGCAAAGTATTCTGATTGTGTTTTGTTTTCACTTCTGTCGGCACTCCCGGAGTGCCACTGTTTTATTTTTTAATTGTTACATTTAACGTAAAAAGATGAGATCGGAAATATCAAGCTTTATAACCACTCACACCTTAAAAACAGTCATGCACATCATACATTTATTCAACAAAAACATTTTATTTGCCAGCACAACAATGTTTGTTATACATTTCCGAGCAAATCCTCGAACATATGTAAAACAGTATATCTTCCTCAATACCTGACGGAAACTCTTTTAACACAAATCCAGAGAATAAGGAAAAAGCCGTTTCAATTTTTTTTTATATAATATTTACCTTCCCAATGTATATTTATTATTTACGTATTTGAATTGATGCTACCTATATTTATCATCTTTAAAACCACCTATGTAACAAGGAGATCGCACGTGATTCTGCCTAGCTGGGTTCGGTTCACTGTCCTGGGGGCCTATAAAGGCCACTTTGGCAGAATCATAAAAGCAGCATTATGAATCATAGTAAAATGGTCACAAACTGACACTAGATGATATTATATGTTGACATTCATATGTTGTGGACCATTTTACGAATCTCCATACAAAACTGTCAAACAGATGAATTGCCTGATATGAAATTGTACGCAAATAATATTATGAATTATCAGTTTGTGACCATTTTACGACTTTTATTATGATTCATAATGTTATCCTTTTATGACTCTGCCAAAGTGGCCTTTTTAGGCCCTCAGGCAGTATGTATTATGATTTATAAGTCGCCCCAAATTTTCACTCGCCTAGCTGCTGTATGCTGTCGATTTAATACAATAGAGGGGCGATTCTCGTAATTTTATGAACGTTCACAGGCTAAAGGCAATTATTATTCCCTTAATTAAAAACGTTTAAAATCTAGTCGCTGTCTCATCTCAGCGAAATTATAGGTATTTTTGTCAGATTGAGACTAAGTTCCGTATTAAAGGACCTCTCTCAAGACTCAAGCATTACTTAAAACTAGTTTCAACCAATGAAACGACTCTAAACTAGTTTTAAGTAACGCTTACGGCTTGAGTCTTAATTAGACTGTGAAAGTTCTTAAAATTACGAGAATTGTCAAACCTCAGTCAGACTAGATTTTGAACATTTTTTATTACAAAAATTGGTTTTCTGTTGGAAACCAACAAAAATCGCACAGTTTTGGGTTATTAACTCCTTACTAACCTAACCATAATACAATCGATACATAAACAATGCATAAGCATTTAAAATACTTATTTAAGTGGCAATCCATCGTACCACAGCGTATTTCCAATTTGAATAACAACGAACAAAATTCATAATTTATTATTCTCAAGACATACAAAGGAAATTCTCGCCGAGGAAACTGATCTGTCTTCATCGAATATCGGAGTAGATTGATAGGAACTATACTTTGTCATGTTTTTTTCATACTGAGGAGCTCATTACATAAAAAGCCTACCATTTTTTCAGCAATTTTCTTTAACAATTATTATTTTGAAAAATGGGAGGTTTGTGAAATCTCAAAAGATTAGCATCGTTGGATTGGCCATTGTTAAGGATAATAATTAGCAATATGGCTGGATTTTAATACTGATTTCTTTTGATAACTAAGCTGCTGGGTTCTTCAGCTCTAATGAGACTGTAGTATTAACAACAAAAAAACCAAATAATGTATGTTTTAATCCACTGAACTGACACGTCTAAAATATTGTGCTTCATCAAGTATCAACCCTCTGCCGCAACAAAGGTAATAAAATGGTATGTTTGTAACAAAAAACAATTTTTGAGGACATGCGACCAATTCACCGCGATTCCCGAGGGTCTGGTAGATCGATTGTTGGCCTACTAAAGTTGTGATGAGCTAATTTATATTGATATTTCAAGTATTACTTTTACTTTTTTGCTTGTTACTTCCCTGGTTGATATTTTGATAAATTGGGTAGGTTCTGTAGACATCGAAGCAGCCTGATTTTTATTACAAATATATATTTTTTCACCGAGCAATGGTGAAGCAGATTTACGAGTTGTAGGTCGTGGGATCGAACTCAGGCAAGTGTAAATAATCACCTTTGCTCCCAAAATGGTGAAAGAAAATATCGTGAGGAAACCGGCACGTCCTAGAACCGAAAATTCGAAGACATGTGACATCTACCAACTCGCACTGGGCCCGCGTGGTACAGATTATTTACCCCACTCCCTGTCGAAGAGAGGAGGTCTGTGTCCCAGCAGTGGGAACATTATAGGCTGATTATGTAAAATATAATAACTTTGACTTATTCATAAATCTACATTTTTAAACAAACAAAATAGAAGGTCAAATTTATTGTTTATTCAGCGCGACAACAAACTTATCAGATGAAAGTTATCAAGTCCGTGACTGGAGAACATAAAATCAAGGCCTTAGGCACTTTAGGGCGGACCTAACGCTTTGGAGGAGCTTATTTGAGCTTACAAGTAGATACAAGAACACCAGTTTACAAGGAGATTACTTTAACGATGGTTTGAAGGACCAATGAGGCATCTTCGGTTTAAAGAAATTTATTTCTCAAAAAGAACATACATAGTTCACTTAAATATGAGAAACTAAACAAAATATCTTAAGTAATAAACATAATTGTCGTTCAATCTATCGAGTACATATAGTAATGATTTGTTATTGTTGGTTAGCCAAATACAACTTTAACCTATTCTTAAAAATGTTCACTGATGAACAATCTCTTATTTCTTTCGGTATCTTGGGTAGTAAAAACTGGATTAAAGACAGAAATAGATTAGTGGCTGTGGGCAGGGCACATTGCTCGCAGAACAGATGGCCGATGAGGTTCTGGAGTGGCGACCGCGTACCAGAAGACGTAGCGTTGGAAGGCCTCCCACAAGGTGGACCGACGACCTTGTGAAAGCCGCAGGAACCCGTTGGATGTGAGAAGCACAAAACCTGTCGAAGTGGAGGTGCTTGAGGGAGGCCTATGTCTAGCAGTGGACGTCTTTCGGCTGAATGATGATGTGATGTTGATGAGTTTAAAGAAGAAACATACTGATTACACATACATAAACTCACGCGTTCTTCCGACGAGGGTAGGGAGAAGCCACCTGCTACGATCCTTACAAAATTAATCAGCGTCTGACACTTTTTTTTTTTCTCGCGGTGGAAATCCTCCTGGACTTCCTCTATCGAGGGGGTGACAGAGGGGCATGCCGGCCTCTTACCGGCTAAAACCACCGCGGTGTTCCACCTCTACCTATGGCCGGGGGTGCGGGATTCGCATAAGCATTCACCGCTCCCCCGACAGGCCTCGACGTGAGAGTCTGACACTACCCCATACAAGTTTAGACATGATTAAAAACTTGCCTACTAAAATTACGTCAGGCGCTGATTAACTTGACAGGATTAAACTAAAATTTATTTTCTGTCCTTTTTTTAATGACATAGAAAGAAAAGGATGCACTGAACTTAAATTTAATTTAGTTTGTGAATAACCAGGCTTTCAGGAACTAGAAGAGAAAATTTAGCGACTGGTGTAAGAAAATACTTGTGGGTAAATTAGATTAGAAGATATATCACACTAATATTATAACGGCGAAAGTTTGTGAGTGTGTGTGGGTGTGTGTGTTTAGATGTTTGTTACTTCTTCACGCTCAAACGGCTAGACCAATTTTGATAAAATTTTGGTTGGAGGTATCTGACACCCTGGATTAACATATAGGCTACTTTATATCCCTATATTCCCACGGGATCGACATTTACGCGAGTGAAACCGCGGGGCACAGCTAGTTTTGAATAAAACTTAAAAGTTTATACTCTGTAGGTGTTCCAAACTCCAAAAATCCCTGTTTGAATATCTAATCACATTGGCTATAAACTTCAGCTGAAGGAATTATTATTAATTGAAGCCAATTGTTTGTGCCTCTAATTATAAATTCCTAAACAAAGCCATTAAAACTTTGGGTTCGGATCGAACTCTTTGTCTTAATGTTGTTACCTATTTATAAAAAATCGGAGAGTTGAAAATGTTTCCTTTAGTATTACGAATAATTAGAATATTTTCAAACAGAATAATCCAATGCTTATTTTTATTTTTTTCAGGTAAGCACACAAAACAAGGCAGCAGTCTAGTTAGAAAGGTCTGATGATGTCTACTTGTAGGACAACTAGTAATGTATGTATATAGGTATATTTTTATTTTGGGGAGAACCTTCAAAAGGCGCCCGGGCTTTGAGGATAAGACCGGGCTGGAGTGTGGGATTTTTACTTCACTACACCCCGGTGGTGACCTCTTCTGCACATGGAAGGGGGCACCGTTACCTCTGAAAAGACCTGTCCAAAACCCGGGTATCGTATTACCCAGTTAAGCCTAGGCTATCATTCGTAAATTTTTGACAGTCATGATGGGTAGCCAGACGCCCATGTCTTACCAACGGGTATTGTGTTACCCAGTTACTTGGTTGTGGAGGTCAAATAGGCAGTCACTCCATGTAAAATACTGGTATCCAGCTGCATCCGATTAGACTGGAAGCTAACCTCAACAAAATTGGGAAAAGTCCCTAAAAAAACTTACAACTTCTAAATCTATCGCGACTTCTCGTGAGGTTAAATTGGATCGACGCGTGGAAAAGTGCAAATAGTTTGTAGTGAATGAACATGTAGACAAAGTTCGTATCAAACGGTATTACTTGGGTCGTACTGTAAGCGAGTAGAATAAAATAGAGTTTAGGTGACATAAACTAACTCACAAATAAAACAAAACGACTAAGATTTGAAGGGATCAGGGAAAGAACCACTTTTGTCACCTAATGAACAAACTGAGATATTACTAATTAAAAGATAAGATCTTAATAAAATAGTGTCATTTATACCCAAGGCACTTTAACTGTAATAGGTATAATGGTATAGGAGGTGGGGGTCCGGACATTGTATGTTTTTTCCCTGTATCGATATTTTAAAAGAATGAAAGCTCGGAGACTATGGATGTTATTGCCCTGTTGTTTTTGACAGAACATAGCGACAGGTATAACCATTCAGACTGCATTGCCAGTTGAAAAAAATTAAAAATGTGACCAAAGTTGTTCTTCCCCTGATTCATTCATTTCATATCACTTTCACTTTCTTTGAATATTATAAATGTGATAGTGAGTTTCTTTTTTTGTTCGTTACGCTTTCACGCTAAAACGGCTGAACGGATTTGTATGAAATTTGGCACATGGGTAGACCAAGACCTGAAAAGGAATAGAATAGAATACTCTTTATTATGTACACCATATAAATTACAGACATAAATATAGAAACTTTACAATGGGTGACACAATGGGCGGTCTTATCGCTAAGAGTGATCTTTTAAAGACAACATTTGGATGGATTAAAAAGGGGAAGGACATACAAATACTGTTAGGAGTCTGTGTGTGTATAGGCTACTTTTCATCCTGGACCACAGAGAAAGTCCCGGGCAACAGCAAGTTATGAAATAAACTGTCAAGAAACCAACCTCGCGCTAAACTACATAAATGTAACTTGGCATGGTATCTACTGGATTTGTATGTACAGACGCCAACACCTCAAGCTACCCGAAACTGTCTTTTCCCAATCAACTTTGAACCTTATTCTTTAGTGATAAAGTTGAAATCAAGTTAAGAAATTTGACAGATTGTAGTAACTAGATGTCTGGCGTCTGTACTAGGAAACTCTTACTAGTACAGACGTCACTCAGCCGTCCAGATAGGTACTCACCTATCTACAGTTTTATTTTAACGGAATGTGAATGTCATCTATTCGCTTTCTAAATCTTCTACTACTCTCTTATATTCGCTCCTAGTGAAACCTGTTCCTCTCCTAACAAAATGGAATAACGTCTGCTTCTGCACAAGCATGTGAAACTGACAAGATAAATATAAACAAGTTCAGACACTTTATCCCGGGATCGAATCCCGCGGGATTTTTCGTATTACCGCACACTGTTTTTCATCACTGTAAGAGCGGTTTTGCACTACATCCAAACCGAATCCGAATTAAAGATCTGACTTCAGTCCGAATTGGAAATGTTCTAAATTCGGACGGATAGAGTTCGGATCTAGTGTGCAACCCCTCATACAAATAGGACTATGGTCACTTCAGACCGGCATTTCTCGGATTTGGATCAGATGTAGTGTATAACCGCTCTATGCCGGGGTTAACAGGCAAGTGATGGACTAAAGGGATTTATAAGAATCATGAATTATATATTTATTTACTAGCACGTAAAGGTAATTTATAGGCTATAAATAACGTCTTTATCCATCATATCAGGTCATAAAAAGTTTACGATGAATCCGTATGACGTATAAAAATTCATAAGTAGCTATACAGCGTTTTCATTAACCTTTATTTTTGTATATTTTGTAGTGTTTGATGTATTTTTTTTCATGATATGTATTTTTGTGGTGTACAATAAAGATCGTTCCATCTTTAAATAACATGATAGATATGAGTTTACTATGTAATTTATTTGGCCGCAAAACACGACAGATATGGATTTTCATACAACTTTTGCCGGCCGCTGCTCGCATATATTTGGCCAGTACAGCAATTTCGATTTATCTCGAAGAAGGTTGTCAAAATAATGCTCAGATTTCCAAGCATGTTTGAGAAAATATACTTTTACTCCGAAACATGGCAACCAAGGAGGTAACTTATCAAAGGTTTTATTTAAATTTCGAACTGGCTTGCAAATAGAAAGCTGAATATTGAAAACAAAAAAAAAACAAATGAACACTTTAAGGCTGGCCGCATACCTCCGGTTTTCGTTAGGAATTCAGATTCGGAGACCCTGAATGCACGCATTTCATACAAAATTTTCTCTTTAGCGTTCTTATATTTTCCGTCAGGGTCCGAACGGAAAATAATATAAGAACGTGTGCGCTGTACTACAGATGTTATGCCATCATCTTATAATTATCAAAAAGTTTGCATGCCACAAACAATGCAGATCATACTCTCTACATTACCATATACCTAGTTATAATAGTTAATCCCTGACAACTTTATCAACAACTTCAATGTGTTCTAACATAATTATTAGAACTTCCAAACGGGTTGGAAATGCGAGCGGACTTCTGTAAAGTGAGTCGAACTTATGCGACAGAGTTTGTTTATACTGACTTGTTCTACCGTGACGTCTGCGCTTTGAGTTTCGACCTACACATTATGCAGCTTACTAATTTAAGATTATGAGTTTGCTTGAGTTTGTTTTGCTCAGTATAGGTAATTAAAACAGAGAAAAGATTGTATAGGATTGTTGCCATTGGCGTGATGGTGATTTTTAGGGACGTCTGGAGTAGGTACTATAGAGGCAATCTATGTAGCCTTACTTTTTATAATGCAGGCCGGTCATAATTGACAGCATCTGCTGTTCGAACATTAATCTCTCAAGCTCCGCTACTGAGACACAATTGATTTTCTATTGTTTCGTCACCGATCGGTAACGCGCGCGGGGCTTGACCGGTTAAGGGCCAAAGCACACACGCTACTTTTAGCATCAGCGATCGGCGATTTAGCTGCTTTTTAGAAGCTAAATGCAGCGACCAAGCTTTCCACACCGCACAATTAAAACGTGGCGATTCAGTCGCTTTTCGGAAGCTCGACACAGCGACTGAACGCTACACTCCGAACACATTTGGATGCCGGTCGCTGCGATTTGGCATCTGCACCAGCATCGGAGCAGTCGCTAAAACACGCGATCCGAATACTGCGCCCGAACGCAGGAAGTCGCGAAGTCGTGATGCAGCGTCGATCCAGCATCTGAGCAGTCGCTAAAACGCGCGATTCCGATACAGCGTCCGAACGCAGAGAGTCGGCAAAACGCGATGCAGCATCGATACAGCTGCAAAATCGCCGATCGCCGATGCTAAAAGTAACGTGTGTGTTTTGACCCTAAAGCAGATGTCAAAGATATTGATGGTGTATTACTTGTCAGATTGAAAGAGCTAGTTTTTAAGATGATATTTTAAAGTCTCCGAATATATCTGATGAAATCCTATAGGAATTTGATTTCATAAAAGTGCTCCCCTATACTCGTAGTACCAACGGTGACGTATGCATTTCACCACTATGAGTAATTCTTACAGAGCTCGAGCAAGAAATGAGATCACACTAATATTATAAAGGCGAAAGTTTGTGAGTGTATGTGTGTGTGTATTATGTTTGTTACTTCTTCACGCCTAAACCACTGAACCGATTTATGAAATTTGGTATGTATAAAGATAGTTTGAGTCCCGGAAAAGGACATAGGATAGTTTTTATCCCGATATTCCCACGGGATCAAGTCTTATGCGGGTGAAACCGCGGGGCGCAGCTCGTAAGGGATAATTTATAACGTCACTAGAATGTACTAAGCCATACGGTCATTTCTTACCGATACTTTATAATTTAATAATGGTTCTACTAACCAATGACTGAGTACCATAAATTCGCAACAACTCCATTTCATATCCCTGTCATATCACGCCAAGATTTGTTTAAATATCATACAGAAATAATTTAAAACGGTGCACAAACAGACGCGGTAATTAAATTAAAGATAAAGCCTCCATACTGTATGAGGCAACTTTGAGAGGGTTCCCAGTGAAACTTTATGTAAATGAGAACCTACACAGAGGGATAATATTACGTGACTCAGTTCAGCTGCTTCAAAGCTCCGCTGATAAAATATGAAAATTTGGCCTCTTTACTTCCATGTTATAGAAATCTAGGGGTTACGTGTATGGGATTTTATAAAAGTACTAGCCGCCGACATTAATACCTTTTTCTTTTTTATTCTAAAATAAGAAAAGTTCTAAAATCTCGTGAAAATCGGTCCAGCCATTTCGGAGGTTAGCTGGAATAAAAAAAACTTACAGACAGACAAAAAAAAAGTTATATGTACCGTATATACATTCAGTACAAAGCTCTTATTTTGACATTACAAACATACACTTCACATTTATATTTTTGTATAGATGTACAGTCGCCAGCAAAATTGCATGGGTACCTTAGTGTCTATTTTCCCGTGAACGTTTGAATTCAAGTTTTCGAAAATAAACTAGATGGCGTTGGTTTCTTCACACCTATGACTAATTTACGAAACGTAAGTAAGGAGTTAGGAAGAAACGACGGAGTTACAAGGCTAATACATTTATCTAATTATTACATTACAATTACCAGCATACGTAGCTTAAATGATAAAAATAATAATAGAAACCGATAGTAATATATTTATTAAGCTAACGAGTGGGTATTTTAATAATTAATTTAATATTCGAATTGGTAGTTACCTACTTAGCAACAGGAAAAAAGAGCAGATTCATCGCAGGTAAACAGGCTCGCCTTGTGGGCTCGCAAAAAAGGCACTATAAAAAATTATAGAGGTTTATTTCTTACAGTTTATTATTCAGATTTAATAGTCAGTTTATTAAATATTATAGGTATAACATTATAACATTATGAAGTTATTGAGGCGATAGCTTAAGTATTCGTTTCCAAAATCGGAAAGAGGATTGAAGCTTATGTAACCTCAATAAAAACAAACAGGAGACAAGGTTATTTTATTACAAAGGTCAAACGGATTAAATGGATACTAAATAAGTAGGCTAAAAACTACAAAATTGCACAAAAACATATAAAATGGTTAGTAGGCAACATAAAAAAATAAAAACTATGTTGTTTGAACTTGAAGTGTTCATAACTTTTTAAATGATTAAAAATACGTAAGTTATAGTTTATACACACATAACCAGGTCTCCAGTAAATATAAATAATATTATCTAAGTATAATTATTTAGCTCGTAGCTACGTAACCACTTGTGTATCGCGTATTATTTCGACGCCACAAACATAAGCGTCCGTGTTCACTGGACTTAGGTAAAAGTTTTTTCATCTGTAAAGATGACATTACTCCAATCGAAGTTTATGTGATCCAAAGCGAACTGTAATCTTGCCCGTTTATGGTTTTCCGTGAGCAAGGGTTTCACAGCATGCCTCCGCGGCCCACTATGAAGAGCACAACGGACAGTGTCAAAACTTGTGTCAAATAAACCAGCATAGTGGTTCGGCGGCAGAAATCCATTTTCTTCATTCTCCCTTATCATGATTTGATGCTGCAATGTGTTTTATAAGTCGTGGTCTACCAGTTCTTTGATGGTGTTTCAAAGAACCCTCCTCTTCAAATCGTCGTACTCAAAGAACAACTGTTTTTCTCTGTAACAATAAAACAGAAATATATAATACCCAATAATGATTATCATGTAGTATAGTAACAAAAAAATAATGCAGTTTTTAATACAAAAGTGTAAAAATAAAACTACTTACGTTTACACCGGTCTCTGGCTATTTCTGACAAGTTTTTGGCTTGATTATTCAAAGCAATTATTTGAGCTCTTGTAACGAAATCAATATTATAACTCGTGCTCGTTTTGGTAAAATAAGTAATCCGCCTGATCATAAATAAAAACTGAACAAAAGGCACTCGAACGAGGTAATCGAAATGAACTTAGCGAACGATCAATTGAGCTGTCATAAATCTTCGATATAAGTATTATTCATACCACCTACCAATTATTTATAAATCCATATTCAACCTACCCTCTCAAGTTTGAAAACTAAAACTTAGAAAATCACATACCTACCTACTTATAAATTGATATTCAATTCTAACATAGTAGGTTAATAATTAGGAACAATTTTCTTTAAAAGAAACTATTAATTATAAATTGTTTGAATGTTTGAAGAGACAAAAAGAAACTACAAAAATATTTTATCATATAAAGCAAAGCAACGCCATCTAATAACAGCATAATTAAATTTTGTTAGTCGTTAACTGGTTTTACGCTAGATGGCGTCATTTCTCGCTCCATACGATTTTGTTTCTGTACTACCCATGCACTTTTGCAGCCTATCGTACATACAAACAATAAACAGTGTAACGATGAGTTAAAACTCACCGTTGCACCTTTCGCTAGCTAATGCATATTTTAACCGTTAGGCTGTGCAGTCAACGAGTGTCTATTTTTACAGTAGCTATTCTTTTTCGGGCTATTCCCTGAGTACTCCGATCCCCGAGACCCCCACCCCGGAAAAGTCAGTTTTGCCAGAGTCAGTTAAAAGTACCGTCAGCAGGTTAAATAAAATTTGATTACGTACCTATTTCCAAAAATATAATACTTAACTTTTTCATTCATCGATTTATACAGGTCTCATACGTGGCCGCCATTTCCAAATTGACGCGACAGTAGCTATGGCGGCGTCATATAAAAGTCTTTAATCCCCTTTCTAGAATGGGCCGGATCAGGAAAAATGATAAGCAATACAACACGACTTTGACTAGAAAATAACATCAAACCATCTTGTTGCCATGGGCTTACCAATTTCGTTCGTGTTATGATATCCACATCATCATATCTAACACATCTGATAGCGCGTAGCGAACACACATCATATGAGAGTAACATGACATGTTGTGTATTACCAGGGTTATTTCGCTATTATTTATAAGCTGGGCTTAAGAGGCTAGAAAGGGCGGATGAGGTAATAGTAGATTATGATTGCTAGATTGATTTAAGGTGTAGTCTAGATGCAAATTATCACGCAAATTCGAACTTGAAACTCAAATTTGACTAGGTACCTATAAGTGTGACTGCTAAAACCTGGAAGTGGACATTATAAAAAAAACACGCACCGAGGGTTCCGTATCATCATAATAATATGTTTTTAAATTTTCATCGGCGAGGTCTATATTCGTCAGAGAATTTTAACACTGCGCGCTACAGAATATTGCAGTTTTAGGTCAGCTCCATCTCTGGACCGATAGTGGAACTAATGTAACCTTTGTTGATGATTTCTGAAAAAGTGTGCTATTTAGAGACCAATTACTTTTTCTGTAATTTTTACAGAAACTTCTATCACATAGAATTATTTCAGATTTTCCTCTTTGCAAACTTCGGAGATAAGGGGGGGAACGGTATTTTTTACAGTCGCACCATAAGGGTTCCTTTTTACCATTTTGGTACGGAACCCTAATTAAAAACTGAATCAGAATTGGAATCAGTTTCATGTGTATAGAAACAGCCCTTCTTCTTCGTGGCGCTGCATGCTGGCACGACAGTTGTTCGAATTTTAGTGTCCTAATACTTCGTCACTTCCACGGCGTTATCGGTGGAAGCGCAGAGGTCACTTTGGCTGCATGTTTTAGAACACAGAGGGCAGGATAGGAGGTGGAGCATATTTTGAAACATATCACGCCGGCTTGTCCTAAACAAGTGACCCCGCAAACATCGTTTTACTATTACGAAAATGAGAGAAGTAGAAGCAATAAAATATTAATCTATAGGTATATAAAAAATTCAAAGTCCTGACTGACTGATACGAGTATATTATCAACGCACAGCCTATACCGCTGGTCCTAGAGACATAAAATTTGGAGGGTGTGTTATTTGTGAAGAGTAGGTATCCACTAAGAAAGAGTTTTTCAAAATTCCGCCACTAAGATGGTGAATGGGGGAGGGTAAAATTTAACCCGGACGAAGTCGCGGGCAGAAGCCTGTTTATATATGTATATAAAAATCAAAGTCGTGACTGACTGACTGATTTAACAACGCACAGCCTAAACCGCTGGTCATAGAGACATGAAATTTGGAGGGTGTGTTCTTTGTGAAGAGTAGGTATCCACTAAGAAAGAGTTTTTTTGAAATTCCACCTCTAAGAGGGTAAATGGGGGGATGGAAAAATTTCACGCGGACGATGTCGCTAGTCCTGTATAAATGCCTTCTCCATAACTTTTTCTTCGCTCTCAGAACCCTATTACGTTTTGGTAAATGAAATTTCATTTGGTAACGTTGCCAAGTCGCTTGATACATGCGTCTTACATGAAATGAGTAACCAATAGAATACCATCGATTGTGGTAGAATATTAAGTAAAGAGCAATCTTCACAAATCTTATTGATTTGTTAGAGTCAAATTATTTTCTATTTAGTTTCACTTGTTGTATTTAACACAACTTACCATTTATACTAGACTATGTAATACATTTACCCCCTTACTAATAAACGTTGTATAGCGTCTGTATAGTTGCAAAACGCTTTGTCTTCTTCTTTCAAAAGTCAAATTACTGAAAACTGAAAGAGAGAAATCGGTGTGTAACTATTCATCTGATATAATACTTTTATTAGTAAGGGGGTAAATTACTAACTAATTATACAAATAAATACAAGAACAAAAGGAAACTTAGGTGTCGAAGTACTCGTTCGTATCGCTGTCCTCCGGAAACGTGTGAAACTTTTGTTCTATGACTTTTAATAAATTCATCAGACTTTTATACAAAAATAAAAACATCCAACGCTCTAAATGTTACGAACTCTACGCGAAGCAAAAGAAAGCTCTAGTTAGGTAAACAAATTGCCGTGTCTAGAACAAAATGTAGCAAAGGGGAGCGGGGGTTAGATAGAACAACGAAATCTTGAAGGTTTGTTTTTGGTAAATGTATTATGTTTTTTAAAAAGTTATAGAACAAAGCCGTTGTTTATGATGTGAGTAACATAGTCCTTGAAGGTGGTTTGTGTTTTACTAATAACCCTGTATAATAAGTTACTGAAAGAAATAAAAGATTTTTCATCAGTGAACATTTTTAAAAATTGGTTAAAGTTGTATTTAGCTAACCAACAATAAAAAATCATTACTTTCTGTACGTCGTGGACGAGTATGTTTACCTAGTACAAACTGTCCAGTTAGGTAGGTCCAACTTCTAGAAAGAGGTCAATCGTCGAATCCGATTAGGCTGGGCAGCGTTCGGGAAGCTACGCAATTATCTTCTCGTCCCACATACCGCAGTGTCTCAAGACGAAAGTCTTTGACCCGTGCGTGTTGCCAGTGATGACATATGGCACTGAAACGTGGTCGCTCACAATGGACCGTATTAGGAGGCTAAAAGTCACCCAAAGAGCAATGGAGAGGACTATGCTTGGAGTTTCCCTGCGTGATCGAATCAGAAATGAAGAGTTTCACAGGAGAACCAAGGTAACCGACATAGTCCGAAGAATTGCCAAACATAAGTGGCAGTGGGCAGGGCACATTGCTCGCTGAACAGATGGTCGATGGGGCCGAAAGGTTTTGAGGTGGCGACCGCGTACCGGAACACGTGGCGTTGCAAGGTCTCCCACGGGGTGGACCGACAACCTTGTGAAGGCCGCAGGAACCTGTTGGATGCGAGAAGCACAGAACCGGTCGAAGTGGAGGTGCTTGGGGGAGGCCTATGTCCAGCGGTGGACGTCTTTTGGCTGAAATGGTGATGAATTTCTATATGTATTCGATAGATTGAACGACTATATTTATTACTTAAATTATTTTGTTAAGTTTCTTATATTTAAGTGAACTATGTATTTTCTTTTTGAGATTTTTTTTTAACTCAACTGTAATACCATCATGAACGATGGACCTATTTTTCATGCTCAAGACACTTAATTGAGTGTCACTCTAGGATGTAAATGGTTAGCACTCGATGCATCTTAGGGACGTCGTAGTTTATACTATACTTGAAGACAACGCCATCTATCGTCGGGTTAAGGAGGTTATGTAAATGTAATCAAGCCTGAGCTTGCGAGGGTTTTAAATATATTTGAATATTGAAAAAAAATATTCTCGTGTTAATATTTTTCTGTGTTATTAAAGTTATAAGCGTATCAAAGGACCATTTTCTTATAAGTACTTACTTACTTATTTTGCCGAGAGTTTTTACTTAACGTAATACGTAAACGAATTTATATAATAATATATATACTTACATAAAGCCTTAATTTCTATCAATTGTTAAAAAAACTACATTAAATTTTTTCATCAAAATTTTTTTCAGGAAGCGTCTCATATTACCAATTTGAACCAAAACCAGAGCATCTTCGCGTGTAAAAAAAATACACGCACAAAAAAAAAGATCAAAGAACTCGGAAGGCACAAATATAAAAAGCGTCAGCCTTGCAAACATTCCAATTTATTTTGAGAAAAATTCACCCTCATACGTTTGCTAAAATGTTCAAAGCACTTCTTTCACGTGTCTTTCACTTTCAGTATTGTAAATAATATTGTGTCCTCTAGAAGTAGCCAAGACCTCTTGGCAATGTTACAAATGAGCAGTCAACGGAAAACTTATCTACTGAGAATGAATTAAAATATTTGTATATGGAGAATACCTAAATAATGTAATGTTTTGACAGCTAGATGAAGAAAAAACAATTATAATTCTATTTTTGAATCTATCATGGTAATTCTCTATGTTCATTTGAAAACGAAAGTTATTATAATCATAAACAAAGTTACGAGCAGGATTACCTATAAAAAAAAAATTCCAAGAGGAAGATATACTTGCCCAAAAAAATTGGAAAGTTTTCGTAACTTGTATTCAGCAGAAATAAAACAAAAAAAAATAAAACTAACAATACCACCACAGCACAACTTTTAAAACAAAGCAAATTCTGGAGATTTTCCAGAAAAATCTAGGTTTAATAAAACTTCAAAGAGCAGCAAGGTTGTCAGTCTAAAAAAAACCTTATTTCAACACGTGTCATCTCATGACCTCGACACATTTTCTCTCACTCTTCCCATTTCTTTCTCCCGTCAATAAAGCAATTCCGAAAGTTATTCGTACTTAGAACTCGACACAATATCAGTCAAGATTTATTTTCTCACCATTCCATGTCAAACATTTTTGATCCGACACTCGAGCTAAAATAAAAAGTTTAGGGTACGTTAAACAGAGAACGACTCCCCATTTAACGATGCAATAAAGGTTACATTACAAAATAAATAAAATTCGCACACGTCAAGAGTTCTGCCAACAATATTGTCAGTCTTTGGACCCTCCATCCAGCTAAAGCATTTTATGTAGTCTGTGGTTCGTTTAGGATTAATGAATGAAATATGAGGGGCCAAATAATTTATGTTGGAGTTTTATGTAGGTTGAAATATTAATAGACCATTAGATACATTGGTGATCGCAATAATTTTATTATGAGCTGAACATGTTGCCCAACGTGATATCACATTTTAATGTTGGAGTGAATTCGTGTAGGTGACGGCAACCAAAACTTTTCTTCACTTTTTTATCAATTGTTGAAATCAAAACATTTATTTCGCCTAGTTTGAGACCCGCTGTTAAATCTGTCTAAGTTTTCTCTCGGTTAGAACTGCATGTTAATACTTGTATGTTTGTGGACAAGTATAAGTTTAATAAAGGAATTTGAATTTATACTAGATACTAGAATAAACTTGCTTCTAATTTAGAAGGCTGTTTTCATAACTTTACCGGAAAAATTGTTTTAATTATTTAACAAAAAATGCCTGGTCTGGTTCCCCAGACCAGGCATTTAGTATTCCTACTACAAGAAAGTATTATCGCCCTAAGTATATTATGTTAATTATTATATTATGACCGTGTTATTAAGTATTGTATATTATTCAGTATATTATGTCCTGTAATACCGGTTTTTATATAAACCTATCTCAGGCTCCAGTCTCTCACAAAGTTAGCTCCTTGTTCGTGCACTACTGTCAAATAAACGTTTTTATATTATTTTATTATTCTCAAAAGAAATAACATAATCAAAATCAATCATACAAAAAAAATCCATGCATTACAAATCCAAAAATTCTCGCAACCAAAAGTGCAAGTAAACGACTTCCCCCACAATTCATTGTTGTTGAGTCGTAAGTGTGAAAATCACGTCGTTGTCTACCGTGATAATTCCTTTAGAAGGAAAACGTTACAGCTTTTAAACTCCGCAATCCTGTTAACTTAGCGCGTAGTGTTGATGAAGTTTCTATTCGATTTAAACTTTCTGTTACTTGTGGCTTTGCTTTGGTTTATTGTTGTCAGCAACCGTTTAAGTGTACGCTAAAGAAAAATGGTGTACAGCCTCAATGTTACAAATAAAGTACATAGTGTAGACTGGGTGGTAGGTAAATTAATAATCTTCTATCTATCTATATCTGTCTATACATATAATAAATCTGTAGACGAGGCGTTTCTGTACATTGAAAATATTTCCAAAACAAATAGTTAGGGTGTTAAAGGACAACCAACAAATGCCATTTGTCTACACAGGCCTGATGGTCTAGTGGTTAGTGACCCTGACTGCTATGCCGGAGGTCGTGGGTTTGATTTCCACCCAGGACAAATGTTTGTGTGATGAGCAAGATCATTTGTTCTGTGTCTGGGTGTAATGTATCTATAATATGTATGTATTTCCTAGGGGACTGGTCTAGGGGATTTTAGTGGAACGACTCATGTTTATCAGTTGTCTAGTTCCCATAACACAACCTCTGCTTAGCTTGAGACTAGATGGCGTTGTGTGATAGTTGTGGAATATTATTATATTATTATTATTTCATCAATTTTTGGAATTTTATTCTGTTTGTCAGTTTGGATGTGACAGAATTTGAACAGGTTCAACGTAAAAAGTACCAAACCAATATGGTTAATTTTTATACTCAAATATGGTGTAGAACTCAGAGCAGTTTTTAGTTTTTGTTTCATAGCAATCGTTTCACTCTATCAAAAGATATAATCAATTTAAAGTATTGTTGAACAACTTTTCATTAAGTTTTTTGGAAACACGTAACGACATCTATTATACTAATATTATATCTATACTAATATTATAAAGAGGTAAAGTTTGTGAGGTTGTAGGGGGTAATCTCTGGAACTACCAGACGGATTAGAAAAATTATTTTTACATTTGATAGCCCAATTCCTGGGGAATGCTATAGGCTATTTAACATCACGCTATGTCTCTTAGGAGACGAGCGAAATTAATAAAAGTTAGAAAGAACGCTAAGCGAAAGCGAAGTGATAGCGCGGACAGAGATGCGACGCGACGGGGGAACAAGAAATTTCACGCGGACGAAGTCGCGGGCAGAAGCTAGTTGACTATAATTATAAATTCGAAAGTAAGTTTGTTTGTTTTTTACCTTCTCACGCCTATATCACTAAACCGATCATCCTGAAATTTTGCATATACGTTGTCAGGTGTACAGACACGGACATCGGGTACCTTTCACCCCAAGAAAAAGTTTTTTTCCCGAAGAAAACAACAATAACGTTATTATGATAATAGATGGCGCCACGTGTACGAAGTCACGGGCAACAGCGATTGTTATATAAGTTAATAAAGAATCATTAATTTCATAAAAGAAAACAAAAAGTAAATTTCTTCGATGCATAAACATGGCATTTAGCATCGCTGCAAAAGGTTGCAGATCCACTCAAAAATGCACGTCGAGATCTTACGTGAACTTAACCCTAACAATGTTTAAGAGATAAAATGGACGTATAAAAACCAAGTCTATATACAAAAATGTGGTTACATGGCAGTTGGTTTGTAGGTACTGCTCTCGGCGTGGACGAGCATAGAATTTATATTATTAACGTACGTTTTCTTGTGACCTTGTCGAGGATATTCGTTTTTCGAGGTCATGCAGTGACATACCACAGATTATGTAGATGATAAATGCAATATGAAATTCCTGGAAGGCTTGTTGTCTATTTGTCTAATTCATTTGCAAAAAATGAATGCGATATATGTCAATGGACAGAGTAAGTCGACCTTACTTTTGGAACCGTTTATGAAACCCAAAAGTAAGCAGAAGTATTATTAGCATTTATAGGCTTCTCATAATCAGCCTATAGTGTTCCCACTGCTGGGACACAGACTTCATTTCTGTTCCTCTCTGTGAGAGGAAGTGGGCCTTAATCCACCACGCGGGCCCAGTGCGTGTTAGTGGATTTCACATGTCTTGAAATTTTTGGTTCTAGGACATGCCGGTTTCCTCACGTTGTTTTCCTTCACCGATTTTTAGAGCAGTGGTGATGAAACTAAACACACAAAGTAAAGTGCCTTACTGGGTTCAAACTCACGACTTACAACTCGTAAGTCGAGGCCGATACCACTGGGCCACCACTGCTCTCCATAGGTATAGATATCGAGCCTGTAAATAAAAAAAAAACATTACGTAGAACTGAAATCTTGGAAGTGCCAAATGAAAAATGAAGCCAATGATCTGAGGGGGAATTCTCGTAATTTTAAAAACGTTCACCGTCTGATCTCAGTCTCAATCTGTCAAAAATACCTCTAATTTCCCTACATTTTGATAAGTTTTTGACATTTGTTTGTCGCTGAGATGAGACTGTGACTAAATTTTGAACGTTTTAAATTACGAGAATTGGCCTTCTGATATTCGTTAGATATCAGATCATTATAAAAAGAGCGATAAAAAGGCAGCAAGCAATTTTTTAGCGTTACCAAATAAATTATAAATGATTCATGAAAATATTTGTCTCTTTTCAATGAAATTTAAATTAATTTGAAATTATTCAGCGCTGAAAAGACTAACTCCGATGCTTCCATAAGATTTACGACCTGAACTTGTCATAAATTATAATGATAAAGCGCCGCTAATTTTTGGCTGGCTGCTACGTGTGAAAAACCTGTTAGGTTCCACTATGTTTGGGTGTTAAGAGACTCAAACTGGTTGATTATTAATTCATGTAAAAAAAAAACAGTGGCACTCCGGGAGTGCCGACAGAAGTGAAAACAAAACACAAACAGAATACTTTGGCATCACTCACTGACATATTGGATAATACATTAAAACCGAGTGCATCCCAAACACATCCAAAGCGGTGTCGGTTACGGTAACAGTGGCGTGAATTCAATGGATTTGTTCCCGTCACAAAAAATGCCCAACGCGCCTAAAGAAGTTTTCACTTCAAAAATTGAATCTACTGAAGGATTCGTTTTGTTTATAATTGTCGCGAACTTACGCAGTCTGCATCATCCCACTGCTGGACAAAGGCTCTCCCCATGACTTCCAGCTCTTTCGATTCAGGGCTAAAGTGGACCACTAGTCGTTTGTTTTCTCCATCTCGTCCCGCCATCTTCTACGGGATCGACCGCGACGACTTAGATGGCGAAAACCCTGTACTTATTTTTGTTGCTGACGATCCTTCAGAAATAAAAACAAAAGAAGAAACTGGATCAAACCTGAATGAGAAAGCTTATAGTGGATAAGACAAAGTTTAAAACAGAAGACGAACTAGCGGGGGATCGAGGGGCGGGCGGGGGCTGGGTTCAGGGGATCAGATTGGAACTGAAAAAAGTCCAAAAAAAATTGTACGGTAGGCTGCAAAAGTGCATGGGTAGTACAGAAACAAAATCGTATGAAGCGAGAAATGACGCCATCTAGCGTAAAACCAGTTAACGACTAACAAAATTGAATTATGCTGTTATTAGATGGCGTTGCTTTGCTTTATATGATAAAATATTTTTGCAGTTTCTTTTTGTCTCTTCAAACATTCAAACAATTTATAATTAATAGTTTCTTTAAAGAAAATTGATCCTAATTATTAACCTACTATGTTAAAATTGAATATCAATTCATAAGTATTTATAAGTAGGATACCTACCGTATCTGATTTTCTAAGTTTTAGTTTTCAAACTTGAGAGGGTAGGTTAAAAATATGGATTTATAAATAATTGGTAGGTGGTATGAATAATACTTAGATCGAAGATTTATGACAGCTCAATTGATCGTTCGCTAAGTTCATTTCGATTACCTCGTTCGAGTGCCTTTTGTTCAGTTTTTATTTATAATCAGGCGGATTACTTATTTTACCAAAACGAGCACGAGTTATAATATTGATTTCGTTAAAAGAACTGAAATAATTGCTTTGAATAATCAAGCCAAAAACTTGTCAGAAATAGCTCAGAGACCGGTGTAAACGTAAGTAGTTTTATTTTTACACTTTTATATTAAAAACTGCATTATTATTTTGTTACTATACTACATAATAATCATTATTGGGTATTATATATTTCTGTTTTATTGTTGCAGAGAAAAATAGTTGTTCTTTGAGTACGACGATTTGAAGAGGAGGGTTCTTTGAAACACCATCAAAGAACTGGTAGACCACGACTTATAAAATACATTGCAGCATCAAACCGTGATATGGCAGTATGAAGAAAATGGATTTCTGCCGCCGAACCACTATGCTGGTTTATTTGACACAAATTTTGACACGGAGCCGCGTCAAAACTTGTGCCGCGGAGGCATGCTGTGAAACCCTTGCTCACGGAAAACCATAAAAGGGCAAGATTACAGTTCGCTTTGGATCACATAAACTTCGATTGGAGTAATGTCATCTTTACAGATGAAAAAACTTTTAAGTCCAGTGAACACGGACGCTTATGTTTGTGGCGTCGAAATAATACGCGATACACAAGTGGTTACGTAGCTACGAGCTAAATAATTATACTTAGATAATATTATTTATATTGACTGGAGACCTGGTTATGTGTGTATAAACTATAACTTACGTATTTTTAATAATTTAAAAAGTTATGAACACTTTAAGTTTAAACAACATAGTTTTTAGTTTTTTATGTTGCCTACTAACCATTTGATATGTTTTTGTGCAATTTTGTAGTTTTTAGCCTACTTATTTAGTATCCATTTAATGCGTTTGACCTTTGTAATAAAATAACCTGGTCTCCTGTTTGTTTTTATTGAGGTTACATAAGCTTCAATCCTCTTTCCGATTTTGGAAACGAATACTTAAGCTATCGCCTCAATAACTTCATAATATTATAATGTTATACCTATAATATTTAATAAACTGACTATTAAATTTGAATAATAAACTGTAAGAAATAAACCTCTATAATTTTTTATAGTGCCTTTTTTTGCGAGCCCACAAGGCGAGTCTGTTTACCTGCGATGAATCTGCTCTTTTTTCCTGTTGCTAAGTAACTACCTACCAATTCGAATATTAAATTAATTATTAAAATACCCACTCGTTAGCTTAATAAATATATTCCTATCGGTTTCTATTATTATTTTTATCATTTAAGCTACGTATGCTGGTAATTGTAATGTAATAATTAGATAAATGTATTAGCCTTGTAATTCCTTCGTTTCTTCCTAACTCCTTACTTACGTTTCGTAAATTAGTCATAGTTGTGAAGAAACCAACGCCATCTAGTTTATTTTCGAAAACTTGAATTCAAACGTTCACGGGAAAATAGACACTAAGGTACCCATGCAATTTTGCTGGCGACTGTATATTTTTTTTAATCACTAATTTAATTATCGTAATTGTTACTGTTCCTATCGGTTGATTTAAATAATTTTATATTAAATCCAATTTATGAATTCGCATTATAACCAAGAATACTATTTTAATATCAAGTTAATGAAACATAAAATGCTACTCTCCTAAAAATGTCTACTCATTTAGTATTTTTTTCGTAATTAAAACTAAGACAAAGGACTCATCCAAGCGGATTATTCGAGAAAACTCATTAACACAATGGCGAAAGTCAGAAATAAAGTCGATGGCTAAAAATATTATGAATGAAACCGTTTTCTTAATTTTAATAATAGGATAGCTTTAGGCTATTAAGTCTGGGTTTGGTGTGTGAAAGTATCAAGCATAATTATGAGATAAAGCTGTTTTTAGTAAAAAAAATAGGCCCATTTAGAGATTAAAACGTAAGATTTTAAGGTACGCCTCCATTTTGGCCTCTATTCGTTGGCTCAACATGTTATTTATTATTTGGAACGGTACCGGAATGATGGTTATAAAGGTACTTACTCTGTAAGTACACGATACATAAAACCATGTAAGTCGGTATTATACGAGATAGTCAAATTAAATGTTGTCGTATTATCACGATGTCCTATTTACTTCAATATAAATAAAATAAAGAAATGTCAACACCGAAATAAAAATAAAGTCCCAAATATATTTAACTAAAATATTGAAGCTTAGTTCAACAACCCGACTATTCGCTAGCATTTTATTCAGACAATCGCTCGAATAGGTCAATCTTGCTAGCAGTAAAAATACTAACAAAATATTTGCTAACAATATTTCGAAGTCAAGTTTATTTGGCACTAGCGACCCGCCCTTGCTTCGCATGGATTTAAACTACTGACTTCGCGATTTTTTTTTTCCAAAATTTTTACCTATAGAAAAAATATCGACTAGTGCCACCTTAAGTTAAATAGCATAATCAGCCTCTAATGTTCCCACTGCTCAGACACAGGCCTCCTCTCTTTGAAACGGAGTGGGCCATAATCCACCACGCGGTTCCGGTACAGGTCGGACGTAAGTCAATATACTAATATTATATTATTATAATATTGTATAGGTACACATTAAACATTACATTTTAGAATAAATGCCCTAAATGATTGTGTAAACCGCATTAAAATTCATTCCGGAGTTTAAAAGAAATAATGGAGTACACACAGACACGAAAAGCGACTTTGCTTTGTATGAAGTTTATTTAGCATGTGTGCCGCGTCTGGGTTTTTGCATAAACTCCATGCAGCGAAAATGACGTGTATTGGATTTCCATGCATAATGTACGAGAGTGTATTGAAGGATGGCAGATAAGTTTATTTTATAGCTTAGACTTAAAGTTTCTGATGTTGATGGCTTTTGTCTTGGGTGTTTTTAACTTTTAATAAAGCTAAGCCAACACGGATTGATTTTTAAAGAAAAAAGATAAATTTTAGTTTAGTCCTGTCAAATTAATCAGCGCCTGACACTACTCCACACAAGTTTAGACGTGATTAAAAACTTGCCTACTAAAACTACGTCAATTTACGTCAGGCGCTGATTAATTTGACAGGACTAAACTAAAATTTATCTTCTGTCCTTTTCTTAATGAAATAGAAAAAGATCTACTGAACTTAAATTTAGTTTAGTTTGTGAACTGCAGAACCAGCACCAATGTCTATTATAGGAATATTAGTAAGTTAAGTTTCGTCATTAAGCGCCATGAGTGATGAGATATAAACTTTAAGCTAGTTATCCATCGCTTTACCTCATTGTTTTCGTCTTAATACTCGGCTGCCTCTGCTGTTGGCGCCTGTCGCTCGTGTGTATGCGTGACTCAAAGCTTCATAAAACTAAAAAAAAATCAACCCTATAAAAATCAACCCACATATTTCAATATTTCGCTTTCGCAAGTACTCAAGAAAGTAATATTTCTAAAATGACACGTATGGCCGCACTACATCGAACTTTCTATATAAAATTTCATAACCCTACGCGTGCAGACCTTTGGTGACCTTGACCATAGTATAAAGTATGTCCTCGCATAAAACAAGCCTATATCCTTATTGCCAAACCGATGTTGCTGCCAAGTACACGGAGAACTAAAGCTGGATGTGTTACGTCCTTTGTGGTCGTAGGTTTTAGATTTGATAGTCCTTTAAGTTCATAATTTTATGATTTTAGGGTTTATTCTATTCGAGAAACTTACAACTAATATAAACAGTGTTCTTAGGGCTGATTTTTCCAACGCCATATAACTTTACTGGAGGAATAATTTTGAATTTTTGACAGTTCTTCCATACAAAAACTGTCAGACGTCGATCTTATTTCACGAATAAAAATTATATGTCGATTGGAAAATTAGCCCTTAAACAACATGCATTTGCAGTTCATTTACCCAGGTCCACTCCTAAACACTTGAAACCTAAGACAATAAAAAAGGTCCGTACCAAAATACCTGTATTATAAATTAGGAAACAAAATAACACGATCAATTAATACGAACTAAAAATAATTCAGACGCTAACAATTACTTTTCCGTATAAAAGCTGTGTTACTTCGTTGTATGTGTAGATGCTCTTTTTTTGCTCTGAAATAATTTTATATCTACTGACTTTAGTGAACGGGTTCGCTGCAAAGGAATTTTCGTCATTTAGGCAAGTTTTTTGCTTTCTGTTAGTGTCCAAACACACTATGCCGAAGGTACGCGACCGAAATTCCGCGGCTGATTTTACTGTACGCTATAACGCAACGTAATTTCGGCATAATGTGTCGTCAGTAATTCAAATAGCCTTGCAGGCGTAATCATGCCGAACTTCGGTCGCGTACCTTCGGTATGGTGTGTTTAGACACTTAATATTTTGCGCAATATTAGTACCTGCATAAGTCCAACTGCACACAGGAAAATAAAAGGCGCTCTGCAAAACTTAATGTTGATGTTTAACCAATCAGTCATCATCCTCACTAGCCTACAGCTGTCCACTGTTACACATAAAGAGAAAGAAAAGTATTTTATTTGGGACTCACTAAAACTAACAAAGGTAAGTAGGCAGGTACATTAAACAACCAAAAACAAACCTCTGCGAGGCGAAAAAGGCTTCTATCTCAGCATAATGATGTGATATTTAAAAAATAAATACCGCGGCGCTGGTATTCTGATAGGGCCCGACATAGGTCTCTCCTATCACCATTTAACTCGATTTTCGGTAACTCATATCGAGCTGCGACCTTTTGAAAATCATCACTCCACCTAGTCAATCGGTTAGTCACTGTACTTACTTAAGAAAAGTGTCCATGAAAAAATCCTTTTGAACACCTTTATTATTTTTTCATGCCCATTCGTATTTTTATAGATCTATGTAAAAGGAAGTGCTATAAAAGATCGAAGTTTTGCTGGAAAAGGACGTCACACATAAATTTAAATTATAGTAGCATATATTTCGAACTACTTTATGTAAATACTAGCTGACCCGGCAAACTTCGTACTGTCTCAGAATCAATCAACAGGCTGACTTTGAAAACATGCGACAAAATTTAAGGGGGTGTTCTACCCATCAATATGAACAACTTTTACTATGGGACCAACTTAGAATTCTCAAAAAATATTTTCAAGCTTCTTATACAAAATGGTCCAATCGGGTATGTAGCTTTTATACGGGAAGGTAATTTTTTTTGCGAATTCTAAGTTGGTCCCATAGTAAAAGTTGTTAGTTGATGGGTAGAACACCCCCTTTTTTTAGCATGTTTTCAAAGTCAGCCTGTCATCATAATCAGCCTATAATGTTCCACTGCTGGGACACAGGCCTCCTCTTAGTGAGAGGGAGTGGGCCGTAATCCACCACGCGGACCCAGTGCGGGTTGGCAGATGTCACATGACTTCGAATTTTTGGTTCTAGGACATGCCGGTTTCCTCACGATGTTCTCTTTCGCTTTTTTGAGAGCAGTGATGATTAAACAATTTACACAAAGTAAAGCGCCTGTCTGGATTCGAACCTACGACCTAAAACTCGTAAGTCGCGGCCCTTACCACTTGGCCACCACTGCTCCAATTCACTGGACCAATTTCGATAAAATTTGGTATGGAGGTAGCTGACACCCTGGATTAACACATAGGCTACTTTTTATCCCTATATTCCCACGGGAGCGACACTTATGCGAGTGAAACTGCGGAGCGCTGCTAGTATATAATAATTATGATTATAAAGATAAAATAAAAGATTGGACTATCTACTTAAGAAGCGGTTCACGTTTTAACCATCAAATAAAGGAATGATGGCCGTCGTTTTATTTATATGTGGTACTTCTCTGTTTATTCATGGAGTAATTTTAGTATGCTATTTGAAATCTTTGCTATCTCTTTTATGTTGGAGAGCGCTAACTTCTAGTTTAAACAAAAAATAACGGAACAAAAACAAGAAAGAAAGAAACAAAGAAAAATGCATTTATTGGCATTACAGCAAAAAAAAATACACCTTAAAACTATAAAAACAGAAAACAAAGATAAAAAAATACAAGCAACAAGCAAGCTTGCAAGCATAGCTTATACAAGCTTTTAATGAACAAACTTACATAAACATAGAACATAAATAATATTTTCTTAAAAGCTTTTCACGCCTCAAGCTTTTAAGAAAATATTAAAATACCATGTATACGTAAGTTTAAAAACCGGGAAGAGGGTCAATTTCAACTAATTTGTTTCCAGACACCGGCACCCTAATTGCGTAACACACTATCAATCGGAATCAGAATCATTTCGAAGCCAACTGCTAATCCATTGCTTCATAAGTTCGAAAAATTTGTCTGGTCAAAGCGTAAATAACGCAATGAATGTTGTTGAACTGTCAAAATGAAACCGATTCCGATAGTGTTACGCAATTGCCCCGCTGGTCAGGTGAAATTAAATAAAAGCGTGTAATAAAATAAAGCGAAGTTATTGGAATTTGAACAAAGAGTATTGAATAAAGGCAAAATCATATTTAGAAAATTGTTGGTTTTCAAGACCTTCTCTTCTATTCACTCCTCTTTCATACGGCTCTTATCTTTTTGTTTTATTTTCTGTACATTTTAATGGTCCTGTTCGTTTAACGAAAAACAAAGGATTACATATAAACAGCTTTTCTGTCCTTGTGTTCCCAGAACACAAAGACACGATAAAAGAAAATTAAAAAATGCATTTCTGTATGTAGAATAAAGTGCTAAGATTATACTGAATGATATTTGGCGCAAAACATGTTTTTGTAAGTTTTAGATTTACTCCCTCACTAATAAACGTTGTATAACGTCTGTATAATTACACAATGCTTTGTCTTCTTCTTTCGAATGTCAAATTATTGATGACTGAAAGAGAGAAATCGGTGTGTATTCATCTGATATAATACGTTTATTAGTAAGGGGGTTACAATATTGCTTCTTAAAAATAAGGGCGCCATATTTAATTTAATGTGTTTAGCAGACGATTAAGACGCTTCCAACGATACCTCGTTTGTCAAATTATGAAAAGTAGTTTAGAAGTTATGAGGGAACAGAAGAATATACATACATACCGGTCAAAATCATAACCCTCCTTTTTACTTCGCCGTAGTCAGGAAAATACTGAGAATTGAAGTTGGAAAGAGGGACCAATTAAACCAAGAAGAGCTCGTCCCTCATACGTTAAAATAACTATTGAAAAACTCTATCGAATGCATCATTATATACGAAATCCACAAGAAAAATCTTCACTTAATGATAACAAAGTAAACGTACCGCGTGGATTAAATCGTACTTTTCTCGAGCGCGTAAGTACAACTTAATCCAGTACATTTATGAAGGCTTGCGATTTCAAAGCCGGGCTTCAGCTCAAAAATGCAGTTGCTTACAGCAAAAAACTTAGGAAGCTTACAGTTTCATATTGAAAATTAAGCACGTTGTTGAGTTTTAAGTTGACGATAGTGAATTCATTAGAAATGCTACAACTTTAAACGTCGCATCCTAATCCTCAAAATTAAATGTTTTAAATAAAATTTGGTTTCTCTTAAGAGGTCCAGTATCTACACTTTACCTGTATTAACAAAAGAACGCCACCTGCTATGATATTTTAATAATAATTCAGATTTTACAATAAAACATTTAAACCCAAACCAATAAACATCCATACTAATACTAATATAATAATAATATTACAAATTCGAAAGTAACTGTGTCTGTCTATCTGCATGTTACCTTTTCACGCCTAAGCCGCTGAACCGATGTATATGAAATTTGGTATAGAGATAGTTTGAGTCCCGGGAAAGGACATAGGATAGTTTTTCCCACGGGATCGAAACTTATGCAGGTGAAACCGCGGGGCGCAACTAGTATCAAATATACCCAATCATTACCTTCCGCTCCACACAATCCTTTCAACAATTCACAAGAATATTCCAACGTTCAACCGAAGACAAGCCACTCAAAAAGACTAACACACGTCCAACATGTTCCATACGGCACAAACGCAGTAATCCTTAGTCCGTACACAGTCCAAGCAGCTTGGAGTAAGCCCCTTTATCTGAACAATGCAGGGTGCGGTCGCGAAAAATCTCCCGACGTTCAGAAAATGACGAGTAACCTTCATGTTCACTGAAATTCAGATAATATTCCGCGTCAGTACTGTGACATATTTGCATGAATATCTTGGAAATGAGTCCTTGTTCTCTTTATTTTGTGAATAGCGATTTTTAGGGTTCCGTAGCCAAATGGCAAAAAACGGAACCCTTATGGATTCGTCATGTCTGTCTGTCTGTCTGTCCGTCCGTCCGTATGTCAGAGCCACTTTTTTCCGAAACTATAAGAACTATACTGTTGAAACTTGGTAAGTAGATGTATTCTGTGAACCGCAGTAAGATTTTCACACAAAAGTAGAAAAAAAACAATAAATTTTTTGGGGTTCCCCATACTTACAACTGAAAATTTTTTTTCATCAAACCTGTACGTGTGGGGTATCTATGGATAGGTCTTCAAAAATGATATTGAGGTTTCTAAAATCATTTTTTTCTGAACTGAATAGTTTGCGCGAGAGACACTTCCAAAGTGGTAAAATGTGTGTCCCCCCCCCCCCTCTAACTTCTAAAATAAGAGAATGATAAAATTAAAAAAATATATATAATGTACATTACCATGTAAACTTCCACCGAAAATTGGTTCGAACGAGATCTAGTAAGCAGTTTTTTTTTAATACGTCATAAATCGAAAACCGCAATTTACCTTTCACAAAGTTTCAATGAACTACAAGAACTTTTATATTATGTTACTTGCTACAGAACCCTTCATGGGCGAGTCCGACTCGCACTTGGCCGGTTTTTTGGGGAAGATGTACTTAGTAGATAGAGGTGTAGTGGTTTGTGGTCGGAATAATACTCGTGTGAATCGATTTTGAAATAAATCATAAGCATAATCAGCCTATAATGCTCCCACTGCTGGGACACAGGCCTCCTCTCGGTGAGAGGGAGTGGGCCGTATTCCACCACGCGGGCCCAGTGCGGGTTAGTAGATGTCACATGTCTTCCAAAATTTGATTCTAAGGACAGAATTACGATTTTAAAATAATTTTCTGAAAAGATTCCGTAAGCATTAAACATGTGAATGCCGCAGTTAATACGACTGCCCATCGGCTTGGGACAAAATATTATCTTAGTATAGCAATCTTTAGGGTTAGTTAGAAACCCGAAAGTTTGCGGAGCTCACAAAATTGCGAAAAGGGTGTGATGGTAGACGGTGCGACTGCAATAATGTATGTCCATAGATAAGAAACGGTGAGGTTACAGCCGGTCGATTCTGTTAGAATCTCAACGTGAGAACTTAGGTGAAGTGAGCCATTCCATCTCGATGCTAGGGATTGACAATAATGACAACTCACTTTAAGCTCACTTCAACTTGCCACTACATAAAGCGTAAAACGTTTACTGAGGATGATATTCTCGTAGCATGTACTGTACCTATGTCTATTTCCTGTTTAGTATATTATTCTATCACTTTTAAATTCAATTTTTTTTTTTAAGTACGCTGTATTTTAATAATTGTTTGCTGCACCGGACGACGTCATTACGTCAGCGCCGGCTGTCGCTGAAAACCAGCGCTGGGGCTCTGTCCTGCATAGGGTCGCAGCATAATACTGAGCGATAGCTGTTTTGCGTGGATGTGACGCATGTTTCCCCCTACATTTTTATTTAATATTTTGTGTTTATGTTCTTTTTGCGTCATTTTCACCGCAAATAAACGTATTTTCTTTCTTTCTTATCTTTCTGAGTTATCACGGTGAGATTTTTACAGAATAACACTACTGGACGCTTCTTTTATGCCGCGTTTTCTGCCCTTCACCCTAATTGCGTAACACACTATCAGTCACAATCTGAATCATTTTGAAGGACATTGCCAATCCATTGCTTCATACCTTCGAAAAATGTGTCTGCTCGCCAATGTAAATAACGCAATGAATGTTGTTGAACTGTCAAAATTACCCAGTCGGCCCACCGCTCTATTGCCTTCGTCGCCTCTTGGAAGATGTTGCAGAGAGATAAAATTATAGATAGGTCCAGTCCCTATTTGTTATGGTTATGTAGCTTTAGGCATGATACTTACTTGGTAGTGACATCTGGGTGCGTAATAAAAGTAGAGTGACCTCGAACTATAGACATATTATTTTAGTGGGGTCGTTTATCACCAGAATCCACTGCGCTGTATTGTCGAAAAATTATGCGTCAAGATTTTCTTTGTGTATTTATTGGGCTACAAGGCAAACATATCTTACAATTACGAAAGATTCAAAAGCAATTTTTTCCTAAAGTATTGATAGAAATATTGTGATATTACGTTACGAGCGTAATTTCCTCGAAACCACACTATTACGAAATAGGTCTTTTCTCAATGTTGCAATCGTTATTTCAAGGGAAAATCGCTCCTGATGTTGCGTAGGTAAAAGGTATAATGCTTGACTGTAAGTGCTCATACACGTGAGCGGCTTGCGTCACAGCAGAGGCAACTGTAGCTGCGAACCGCTCGTGTATATGAGCATTAAGCAGGAACAAAATACCTAATCCAAAATCGTCTAGACCAACGTTAAATAAGACGAACTCGAGCTAGTCCAATTTCAAAGGCCGAAAATTCCCAGAAAAAAAAAAACAAAGTAAAGTTTACTTAACCCAAGAAAACCTAATATAAACGCTAAACAATTTGCCCCACAGACAATATTATTAAACCAGTATTTTATAACAAAAGGGAAGCTAAGTACACCTGAACACATAATAGAACAAAGAGTTTATTTACCTTCTCATAAATCCGTCATGTACGGATTTCGGGGCCTCAGGTAGTGTAAAGAATGTTTCATAGCCATCGATCGCACGTCGAATCCGAACACAATAGATGGATAGAGACTTTTCACTCAATTTTGCTTAGGCGGTATACATTTACAGGGTCAAATTAAATTAGCAAGGCAAACTGCGGACGTGGTGGGCATCGATATCTAATGAACTGAACATCATTTTTTTTGAAGTGAAAACTTCTTTAGCGGCGTTGAACACTTTTTGTATTGGGTAAAAAATGTTAAACTCGCGTCAGGACACGTGACCGTCAGGAGAGATTCCCCCCCCCCCCCCTCTCTATCTACGGCGGCGCCAACCGAAGTGAACCAAGTTTAGTGACACACGACAATGGATGGATGGATGGATGGACGGATGGATGGATGGATGGATGGATGGAGTGGAAGTGGAAGTGGTAGTGGAAGTGGAAGTGGAAGTGGAACCGGAAGTGGAAGTGGAAGTGGAAGTGGAAGTCGAAGTTGGAGTCGGAGTCGAAGTCGGAGTCGGAGTCGAAGTCGAAGTCAAAGTCAAAGTCAAAGTCAAAGTCGAAGTCGAAGTCAAAGTCAAAGTCAAAGTCAAAGTCAAAGTCAAAGTCGAAGTCGAAGTCAAAGTCAAAGTCAAAGTCAAAGTCAAAGTCAAAGTCAAAGTCAAAGTCAAAGTCAAAGTCGAAGTCGAAGTCGAAGTCGAAGTCGAAGTCGAAGCCGAAGTCGAAGTCGAAGTCGAAGTCGAAGTCGAAGTCGAAGTCGAAGTCGAAGTCGAAGTCGAAGTCGAAGTCGAAGTCGAAGTCAAAGTCAAAGTCAAAGTCAAAGTCAAAGTCAAAGTCAAAGTCAAAGTCAAAGTCAAAGTCAAAGTCAAAGTCGAAGTCGAAGTCCAAGTCAAAGTCAAAGTCAAAGTCAAAGTCAAAGTCGAAGTCGAAGTCGAAGTCGAAGTCGAAGTCGAAGTCGAAGTCGAAGTCGAAGTCGAAGTCGAAGTCGAAGTCGAAGTCGAAGTCGAAGTCGAAGTCGAAGTCGAAGTCGAAGTCGAAGTCGAAGTCGAAGTCGAAGTCGAAGTCGAAGTCGAAGTCGAAGTCGAAGTCGAAGTCGAAGTCGAAGTCGAAGTCGAAGTCGAAGTCGAAGTCGAAGTCGAAGTCGAAGTCGAAGTCGAAGTCGAAGTCGAAGTCGAAGTCGAAGTCGAAGTCGAAGTCGAAGTCGAAGTCGAAGTCGAAGTCGAAGTCGAAGTCGAAGTCGAAGTCGAAGTCGAAGTCGAAGTCGAAGTCGAAGTCGAAGTCGAAGTCGAAGTCGAAGTCGAAGTCGAAGTCGAAGTCGAAGTCGAAGTCGAAGTCGAAGTCGAAGTCGAAGTCGAAGTCGAAGTCGAAGTCGAAGTCGAAGTCGAAGTCGAAGTCGAAGTCGAAGTCGAAGTCGAAGTCGAAGTCGAAGTCGAAGTCGAAGTCGAAGTCGAAGTCGAAGTCGAAGTCGAAGTCGAAGTCGAAGTCGAAGTCGAAGTCGAAGTCGAAGTGGAAGTGGAAGTGGAAGTGGAAGTGGAAGTGGACACACTGCTGTGTATTCGTAACATTCGTGTATATAAAGTGTTTAAAATATGGAAATTGAACGAAGTGCATCTATTAATGAAAGGGAACTACATATATTTTCTATCACCAAAATTTATATTTGTCATCAAGTTGTATCACCTAATAAATAGATCTATCGCCACGAAATATTTTCGTTCTCAGATAGCGGGGCTCCGTCGACATAGGATGCAAGAACGAGCGAAGGGCACCCCGAGGTTCGGTTTGGTTAGGTTACTTTAAACCCTTTACAAAGAAATAGAGGCCCCGCGAAGCGGGGCTCCGTCGACATAGGATGCAAGAGCGAGCGAAGGGCACCCCGAGGTTCGGTTTGGTTAGGTCACTTGCATTGTTTGGTGCCTACATTTTGGTGACAGATCTACTATTTGGAGGACAAACCCTATTATTTAAGAAACACAAAACTAATTAAATTGGTGATAGCTTAAATGATACCCTTAATGAAAAAAGGGACGCAGAAATAGTGAAAAAAAAAATGAGTTATTATAACTCATTTTTTTTTCATAAATCAACTTTCATCAATCAATTTATTTCAACGTTAATATTCAAGTTTTCACTTCTGCCGGCACTCCAGGAGTGCCGTCTTTAATTTAATTAACGCAATTTTTAACGTAGGGGGTCAGAATGAGTAGGAGGCAGTCACCTCCTTCTGCGTAGCAGTCATGCTAGCGAAGGAGGTGGCGGGATGGCTGAGGGAGAGAGCCCCACGTCCCAGCCGCCGTGGGAGACGCTCCGGGCGTCGGGAGCCGCGTGACGACTCCCGGCCACCGTAGGCGCGGGCCTGCGGACGGAGAGTAATGGGTAGCTCACCGTTCGATCAGGACCAGGGCCGTGCCGGACGGCGCGTAGGTGTTCCACGCGCGCCTCAAAGAGATATCAGCATAAAGAAAGGGGCCTGTCAGGGCCGAAGCCTGCCGGGGGTGCGGGATTGTCCGAATGGGTTACCGCTACCCCGGAACATAAAGGGCTAAGGAAGGAACACGGATGGGTTTTAGTCAGTGATAGTCTGACACTCCCTTCCGCTCCACCCAGAGCGGGAGGGGTCATTTGATGATTTCCCACCTACAAAAAAACAAGAAAAAAAAAATTAAGGGGGTTCAGAATCATGTACTGGATCCATGGTAACAGGCTGTGCGTCGCTGTCCCTGCCACCCTGTATAATTGTATATAGAGAGCATGTAAAGTAGGATACAAAGGCGTGCGTATGTACAGTCAACAAAAGAGATAAGTATGCAGGATCGTCGGATATAATTGAAGTTTAGTAAGAAACCGATGGATGTTCTCGAATAAAATTTAATTTTATTAATAGAAAACAATCAGCTCATATATTATCAAATTAAATTTCAGTCGACAACATCCATCGGTTTCTTACTAAACTTCAACTATATCCGACGATTCCGCATACTTATCTCATTTGTTGACTTTACATAGTAGATTCTAGCAACTAGGACCTACTAATACCCGCCCATTTACTCACCGTAATTTACCTACACCATTCATTTTAGCCTGTGCATGTTAGATGCACCGGATACAAGCTCCATTAGGGTTCCGAATAGCGTTCCGAAGTTTGGTCGATACCATTTCCTACTAAGTAGTTCCGTACGGTCCTCTCCTCGACTTAGAAAATAATTATTAATGTCAAAACTACCCAGTGTCATAAATGACCACTAGTGCTTAATCATCACAAGGATGTTCAGAATCGTGTACTGAATCCATGGAAACTGGTTACATCCTGTATAAAAAAAACCGTTCAAGTGCGAGTCTTACTCGCGCACGAAAATTGCGAAAATCGTAAAGTAATTTACGACTTTCGGAATTTTCACCACTTTTATTTGTTTATTTACTTATTTATTAAAACTTTATGCACAAATAAAAGCTGTACAAAGGCGGACTTAATGCCTTGGGCATTTTCTACCAGTCTACGTTAGGGTGATGCAGAGACAATACACAGTAGGTGCAATAACAGAAAGAAAAAAAATATTTATAGCTAATATATAAGAATAAATACATATATACATATATATGTACAACAATATATATGTATATTTAAAAAAAAATAATAGTTATGAGACATAAATAAGAAACCCTACAACAACTTAGTTCTGAGACGAATCTGCCAACTTCTTGTGTATGTGTTCTCGAGCTTTGACTTTTGCTACATGAAATTGCTTCTCGTCAAATTTCATGATTCTAGATCAACAAGAAGTACCCTATAGGAGTTTACCCTTGCGAGTGTCAAAATATGCGTCATAAACGGAACATAAACGCCCGTATCTTTTGATTGCGTTGACTTAGAAGTTTTATTTTTTCACTGCTTCAAGGGATTGCACCCTTGAGTATTTGATATTAATTGCAAATTGATAACTCCACGCGTTCCTGAGAAAAAGGGTATTGACAGATGGGCAGACAGACGGACAACGAAGTAATCTTATAAGGGTTCCGTTTTTCCTTTTGAGGTACGGAACCTTAAAAAGGTAGAGCTCATTGGGCATAAAAAAAAAAAAACATCCAAATCGCTGTCTTTTACTACACTATAAATTATTATTTTTAATAAGACCATCAAAACTAAGTTTAAGGTTAGAAATATATATGTTTTTTTCTAATGACAACTTTTAGACGCCAAGTCGATCGCTTCTTACATCTTTACAAAGCAACAGCGATATACGTAGGTAGGAAGGGATATAAATTCCTCAGCAAATAAACTTGTCAGCTGTCTATTTTCATTATACCCAGATTGCAGGCCAAACGAGATAGGTTTTACGGTACAGCGGCCGTTGTTTGAATAGCTTTGTTGTGCTAAGCGGACTTCGGATTAGAATTAAACGATTTAATCGCTATCGTACTTCCACAATAGATTTTGAGCTGCCTATTGTGGGCTATTTTAGGTTCGGAACTAAATTATTATCAGTTCGATTTTGGACAAATATATTCTAGGGACTAGGTATTTTTGTGTTGTTTGCAAAGAATAGATCACCCCTTCACCACACGTGGGTTTTGTCAAAGACGGTATATTAAAAAATGACCATACAGGGTGAAATTAAATTCATGGGCATCCTTTTAAGAGGTCATTGTACTCATCATTATGAACAATTTTTCTATGGGACCAAACCTGAAATCGCGAAAAAAAATCAGCTGTTCCTTGCATTTATGTTCACATAACTCGAAAAAATGTAGGGAAGAGCTGATTTTTTTTTTTATTAGGCGCTGGGTGCAGAGACACGTGCCAACATGTGTTCAGCCTCGTTGTTATTAGCTGTCGATGGGTTAGTGTACGTTATACTAACATAGTTTTTAAGTCGTTGTTACTAATTTTTTATGGATTGTGTGATCCGCAATAAACGATATTATTGTTATTATAATTTAAATAAATATTTTGGTATATGTACCAAATTTTTTTGTGTTTATATTATTTATCATCATCATTATCATCATTTCAGCCGAAAGACGTCCACTGCTGGACATAGGCCTCCCCCAAGCACCTCCACTTCGACCGGTTTTGTGCTTCTCGCATCCAACGAGATCCGTTGATTTAGGTAGCCGGATCTCTTTCGGGGATTCTTAGCACCCCTTGCCTCACCGTGGCTTTGGCCGCTACCGTAGCCAAGGGTAGGCGGGCCGCCGGGCAATAGGGGCCAAGTATTTTTTGTGCTTGTCATTAGGGGGGATTTGCCGTAATCGCCACGCTTGGCATGCGGGCTGGCGATCGCAGTATGATGGTAAATGCATAGAGAACGCTGCTGCCCATTCTCCGGTACGTCCCTTAGTCGCCTTTTACGACACCCATGGGAAGAAGGGGGGTGGTGCTATTCTTTAAGTCCGGCACCACACGGACGGAATATTATTTATTATTATTATTTATATATACTTTATTGTACACCACAAAAATACATAATTTATGTATTCTGGTAATTTATTACAAATAATAACTTATACTTAATTAATACATATAAATTACTAAACATAAAACGATAGTGTAAATTAAATGAATACACAGTCACAGGTCACAAAACAACCCGCCCCTGATCGTTCCCGGCGCAAAGGTGCCCATAACACTCGCCGCATTGCCTCGCTGAATAGCGATGGCCAATCTTTGCACCAACAACGACCCAGAGCGGGAGTCACCGGTTGCCTCCCTGAGCTTAAGGCCCAATTCCGCCACAAAAACCTTCACTGCCCTACTCCAACTACCCAGGATCTTCACAGCTACCGGCACAAAATAGTAAGGCTGCTCCAAGGAAGCGTATTTGAGCCTTTTTACAGAGCAGGCGTCTTCTTCGATCGTTTTTTTTAATAAATTAAAATACCTACTTTAATTTTACAAATTGGTCAATAAAGAAAAACACGACTGCAGGGAATTTTGTGTGTTTTGCCCTACATTCACAAATAGGTTTGCAAGTAACGCCTCCTTCGGGATTATAATATGTAATATAAGCCTTTTGTTGTCCTTGAAATAAATGCACGTGTTACACGAAATTGTAAACCTATCATTTTATTAGTCCTTTGTTTGAAATCGAAAATAATGAGGAGATTTATCGCCTTTTTTAATAAAACATGAACATTTTATGAATTTTAATTTCTCATTATGTTTTAAGGAAAAAGATTGTTAAGTCCTATAAAACCTTCCAGGTCACGTCCGAGTTTTTAGACCTTTCAAATTACCTTCCTAAGGTTTGTGTAGGAAGATAAGAGTTGACTAAAAGTCTCTATTACACTGAAAAAAATCATTTGTTACTACACCACATTAAAGGGATTTCATTAAGACTTACTGACTTTATACAGTAAGAAGAAATTATCGTAAAACAGTAAAAGACAAAACAGTAACTTTTAATGATTGAACATACTATTTACTGAAAAAAACAACAAAAAGAAAAAGCACCATTACTGTAATGTAAGTAAACAATGGTTTGAACGATATCACCAAATGAATAAAACAGTTAATTTTGTGAACTTTTAGCTACTTAAAACGTTACAGTTTACTGTCATGACGGCAAAATTTTGCTTCAAGCTTTAACTGTTTTCGGATCAGTAAAAAATACTGTTTTGAACGTTAGGCTCAAATGGAACTGTTTAAAGCAGTTCAGATAAATGTTTTTTCATTTTTATTTACTGCTTATTTCTATCAGTGTAAGTGTCATAATACCATGACTTTCTAAGAACACATACTATAACATCACGCCCATATTTCCAGAAGTATAGGACAGAAGTGTACCTATTACAGTACACCCACATTTCGCCAGTTATGTTTAAGTCCCATGTAATAGGGGGCGAGCCTATGGCCATCAACCTTGCAGAAATCCAGACTCCGGGAATAAAACACTTTGCCCGACTCGGGAATCTAACCCAGGACCTCGTGCACTAGCGTTTGGGACCACTAGATGAACGTAGCAACTTTCGTAGTAACTTTTTGATACTCAGCTTTCACTTTAAGTTTTGACTTCATAATATTGTAAAGGCTGAGAATAATGTGCAAGTTAGGCTTCAATGCCATTGTGTGAAATACACCAAAGTTTTCACTCCTTGAGAGTCTGCTCAAACTTCACACGCTAACTTAGTTTGAAGGATAAGTGCATTGGCACTCAGATCGTATCAGATTATAACCCAACAAAATAACAAACTCCAATATTCTTCAGCATATATTTTTAGAACTTATCGACGTGGTAGAGGATGACTTCGTCTGCATATTCTACCTTTCACTTACTCCTATTGTGTAGCAGGGGCAAATATCATAATCAGCTTATAATCTTCCCACAGCTGGGACGCAGGCCTCCTCTTGGTGAGAGGGATTGGGCCGTAATCCACCACGCGGGCCCAGTGCGGGTTGGCAGATGTCACATATGTTCGAATTTTTGGTTCTAGGACATGCCGGTTTTCTCACGATGTTTTCCTTCACCGTTTTGAGCGGCCAATATAGGCTCATTGATTAAAAAATATATAGGACTATAGGGAGGTAATCGTGATCTGGGGGTTTTGAGTATAAACCAATCGATCTATTTCGGTCTTATACAGGGTGTTTGGAAGCTGAGTGCAAAGCTTTAAGGGAGCGATAGCTAGTTAACACCATTTTGAGCCATACATGTGTTAGACTAAGTATATTTTTTTGTTTATATCCCTGTTAAAGTTGGTATGTTATTTTTGACTAAAAGTTTGCAGTTAAAAAAAAAAAAAAACATAGGTACTTCGTCAATACATGTATGGCTCAAAACGCTCTAAATGATGTCAACTATCATCCCCATAAGGCTTTGCATCCAGCTTCCAAACACCCTATATAATATATTGCACAGGCGCGTGTGCAAACACGGTGCACTCTCTGTTCCTTTACTCTTATAGTCCGATTGGACGGCAATCCGATACGGCCGGGGAAAGATGAAGCGCAGAACCAACGGCTATACATCCTCAGGACCCACGCTCCACGCTCAGCGGTCGCTCTTGCAACCACGAGGTCAACAGCGCAGTCAGGCAGGGGGGATTTTAAGTGTAACTAATAAATACTTACGTAAGCACTGTCCATTCCAAGGTTGCCTGGAAGAGATCGCAGAAAGCGATAAGGCCGCCCGTTGTATATTTTGAAGTGTTTGATGTATTTTTTCATGTTATGTATTTTTGTTGTGTACAATAAAGTATATATAAATAAATAAATAAGTAATTGATGATAGATTAATATTGAAGACTGACCATTGCACTGAAATAGGTGACAGTTGGTAAAAGATAATATTTGCTGTCAATATAGTTTTAGGTGATTGAAATAAACTGAAATATCATGGTTGAACTAATCATTCAAAAACGTTAAACACGAAATGATATAATTATATATTTTGGATGTTTACAAAAAAAGTTAAAATATAACCTAAAAATACTGGGAGCTCATAATAATCTAACCACGCTACAAATCTTCACACACATTCAGCCCCTCAACCCTCTTCAACATGTCATTATGCAATCTCGGAGCTCACTAGAAGATCCATGTTACCTTTTTATGGGGTAATAAAGGTAGATTATTGTGTATAGGGTACGGGGAGTCACTTGGTATAATCGGTTTAGTGGGCTGTAATCCGCCACGTGGGCCCTGTGCGGGTTGGTAGATCTCACATGTCGGTTAGGACATGCCGGTTTCCTCACGATGTTTTCCGTCGCCGTTTTGAGAGCAGTGGTGATGAAATAATTTACACAAAGTAAAGTACCTGTCTGGGTTCGAACACATGACATACTACTCGTAAGTCGCGCTCCACACACTGGCCGACGCGTGAGTGGATAACAGCGGTCAAAAAAGTCTGTAATTTTCACCAGTATTTGACATTAAGGTGTCAAAAACTGGTCAAGTGCGAGTCGGACTCGCACACGAAGGGTTCCGTACCACCGTACAATATTTAACACTACTTATATTAAAAAAATTGGCAAAAAATGGCGTTTTTTGTATGTGAGCTCCCCTTAAATATGTATTTTACTTTGCTCTTATTATTTATTATTAAAGTAAAAATACAATTGAGTATTTTGAGAATATTTCAAGTGCCTACCTGTTGCTATAATTGACATCAAGCAAAAAAAGGCAAAAAGATCGCGTTTGTTGTATGGGAGCCCCCCCTAAATATTTATTTTATTTTGTTTTTAGTATTTGTTATTATAGCGACAGCAAAAATACATAATTTGTGAAAATTTCAACTGTCTAGCTATCGCGGTTCTTGAGATACAGCCGGGTGACAGACAGACGGACGGACAGACAGCGAAGTCTTAGTAATAGGGTCCCGTTTTTACTCTTCGGGTACGGAACCCTAAAAACGCTCTGTATTTGGACAGCCGTTATTGCGTGATCGTTCACCGTTTTCTTAGGAAATCCAACCTTTACTGATTATCGTAAGTACTCCTGTGTTGTGTCGACAAGTTTGATTGCTAATTTCTGCAGTGAAAAGAAATAAGACAAAAATCTCGTAAGTTATGAAAAGGAATCATAAATTGTTTGGTCCTCTTATTGTGAATTTGTTATTATTAATTTACGATCGCGCAGTAGCTTCTTCTGCATCTTGCGAAGTCACGAATTTATGGGTTGGACCTACATCTTTCTGTCTGCTGATCTGTTCTATACTGAGTTCGCGATTAAGTTTCCAAGCTTATAAACAAATGTGAGCCATTGGAAAAATAACTTTAACATAGACAAAGTTCAGTTGGATTTGAATGGTCTTAATTTTTGTCCATCGACTATCAAAACTCATTAAAGCCGAAAGTTTAATAAAACACTCATAATATAATATTTTAATTTATACGTAACTTTACCTAACTCACAAAGCCTCCATTAGTTCATAATATTAACTAGATCGAGCCAGGATTATAATGAATTTTACAAACTTAGTTAACTTGCTTCACCGCCGCCCGGCAATGTTTTAAAGGCAGACTATGGTAGGTAAGCTGGTGACTTCCAAACGGAAAGTTTTCTTAAAATATTACTTTCTTTGCATAAAAAATTAGAACAGTGTTATAAAGTGATTTTGGATTAGTCGTCAATCGCTCTTCTTTTATGCCATCACAAGCTATGGTGATCAAATGTTCTTTACATTAAGATAAGCCAGACTGGGAATAGACTGGTTGGTGGGACCCGCTGAGAAAGAGTGGGTCGAGGCCTGTCGGGGGAGCGGTGAATGCTGCTTAAGTGAATCCCGCACCCCCGGCCATAGGTAGAGGTGGAACACCGCGGTGGTTTTAGTCGGTAAGAGTCCGGCGTGCCCCTCTGTCAACCCCATGATGAAGAAAGTCCATGAGGATTTCCACCGCGCACCAAATAAAAAAAAGGGACTATGGGTCAACCATAGTACATTTTTTTTATTTGGTTATTTGAAATTTTTAAATAGCTTTCGAAACCAAGTCGGCTGGAGTAAAGACAATATCAAACACAGATATAGAAAGACATAGATAACGGAAGTATCACGATCACGTATGAAAACCAAGCGTGCCATTTTTTGACTACCTACTATGACGTCACAAGCACTATTTAGCGATGGCAAAATCAATTCGACACACGTCTCGCCCCACCCCCAGAGCCAAGCGCCAGCACTAACGCTCACCCAGCCAGCAGCACTACAGGATTGAGCGCGAAAGTGGCAGCTCACGATTTTTGTAGTTTGTAGGTGTATCTATATCTGCGATCTCAACAGATGCGGGTTCATGGACGGCTCTTATCTCAAGTGCGTAGACCGCAGACAATGGCCCACCTTCCATCGTATGCCGCATCCCCTGTTACCTGTGCACTTGATGACCTTATGTCTGCGTCATAGAATGCAGATCGCGTCGCTGTATTTTGGGCCAAACATATTTTTATAAACTTTTTGCCATCGATACACCAAGAAGATACCAGACTAACTCCCAAATACACAACTAAATGCTCGTTTACAATTAAAACGAATCGAGCGTGAAATAATGTTTAGTTGTTAATTAAAATCATTTGAAATCACTGTTACACATTTTCGATCATGCAACGTAAGTAATAAGTGAGCATTTATAAAAGGTACGTCGTGATTGTCCAGTGGTTTAAGCCTCGCCTCTAGTGCAAGAGGTTGTGGGTTCAAATCTGTCCAAATGTGTGTGACTTTTTCGATTCATGTGTATTTTCTGAGTTTATTTTGGACATTACTAAGATCGATGAAAGAAGAAAAGCCTTTTGCCCTGTATCGGGACAGCACGACTGGTATTATGACATTTTCGTATAATAAGTACTGAGCCAATGGTGAATTTATAGCACGCAAGATTTTTATATGGAACGTGATGTGTTACGTTTTATTACTCGTTGGCTAATAAAAATCCCATAAAAACCGGTATTACTGTACCCACGGCATGTCCGTTGATCTAAATGTCACTGGTCACAATTCCAATTTTGGCGATTTCGTGGCTATCGTGAAATATTACGCTGTATTGGTATCGAACCGTGGTGTCCATTCATTTGTGACTAGTGGCATCTAAAAACGCTTTGTATTTGGACCGCCGATAAGTTCGACCATTCACCACTTTCATAGGAAACCAAAACATAACAGAAAAAAGGAGTCATGAACAATTTCTATTCTCCTAATAAAAATAACCATAACATATACACATTTAATCGTATTCATGCAATCAAGCGAGACCACCAGTTGTCTACCAAGCACATTCTTTTGAAAGCCTCAGTTTATGGGCGCATAAAATTTCATAGCTTTTGAATGTTATTGCATGGAACGTTGAGTTGCGGACGCATATGACACACGCAATTTATGACATCGTTGACGTGGATAGGCAATACGGGCTGGTGTCTGCAACTCCATTTCAATGCGCGTATTTTGCGTACGGGTGGGAAAATCGATTATTCGATCCACCTCAGGTCCTTAAGGAAGAGCAGCAACGCCTTGATGTTACTGAGCGTCTCACGGAGGGTAAGCAGTAAGGGTACGAGTACCTACTGATTTTATTTCAAGTAAAATAAAAATTCATTATGTTATAGAGGTATGAAGAACAGGGTGTAAAGTTCACTCATACTCTATAGAAAAGGAAGGATCCTCCGACCAGACGGGTGCTGTGTCTGGCGGGCAACTGCCCGATGATTCGATGATGTTGGGCCGTTGTATCTATGCTAGTTGCGCGGTAAACTCTGCTTACGAGATGCAGGATTTGCGTGACGTCAGTATGACGCGTTGTTCGCATGTGGCGTTGTAGATACCGCTACAATGTTTTCATTCAATCTTATTAAACGAGCTTGCTTTATTCTCAACCTTTATCATTTAGGCATTGTTACAATAAAAATTTTCTTAAATTCTATAGGTTTTCCATTATCAATAAATTATTCTCCATTGTGGTCAAAAATAAATAATAACGTAGTGCCCATAAATCTAGATTCGCTGTCTAGATCGAAGCCTAAGGTTGAAAAACAGGCTTTAGTCCTATTGTTGAACATTCTTTACAAATTATGCAAAAGCGAATCAGATTCATTGTCAATAACAAAGTCATTGTACCTACTCGACTTTCACTTACGTATTTTATTTGTGAAAAAATATAGCTACCAGAATAGGCTAGTTTCCTAAAAAATTCTAATTAGTCCGTCAGTTAGATTATCGAAAAATAATGGACCCTTATTTTTTCTTTTGTCAATCAAACAAAAAATGACAAAGATAAAGCGCGTCAAAATTTGGGAGTGGGGGGTCGTGACGTCACGCCGTGCTAAAAAGTGTCGCACGGCGTGACGTCACGACCCCCACTCCCAAATTTTGACGCGCTTTATCTTTGTCATTTTTTGTTAGATTGACAAAAGAAAAAATAAGGGTCCATTATTTTTCGATAATCTAACTGACGGACTAATTAGAATTATTATTTTTTTACCCAGGAAACTACCCTATTTTTCTGGGTTGTTAAGGCTGTTACTTTGGTTATTTACTTACCCCCATACTAATAAACGTATTATAACAGATGAATAGTTACACAGAGATTTCTCTTTTTTTTCAGTTGTCAGTAATTTGACTTTCGAATAAAGAAGACAAAGCATTGTGTAACTATACAGACGCTATACAATGTTTATTAGTAAGGGGGCTAGATAATAAAACCAATTTGCCTAGCCTTTTCCTAACAATGTTGGGGTCGGCTTCCAGTCTAACCGGTTCCAGTTTATCTGATACCTAGATAGTAGAATGTAAATAATAAAAAAGTTAGGATTTGCTTTCAACAATCACTTGTTCGGGAACATGAGTGCGAATCCCGAATTTAAAAGTTAAACGGGTATGAATTGTTACCCACCAAATATATACCCCTTATTCATAATCCTATATTATCTCTATTTTAGCTAAAATAGGTTTATAGAACGTTTGTCTTTATCTGTCACGTTGTCATTTCTGTGTGTAAGAAAGAGACAAACCCCATTTTAACTAAAATAGGTTTGATAAGTTTTATGAATAAGGGGGTTAGAATTTACCTTATTCCGTATTCATATGTTTTTTTGTTACGTATTTTCTACATGGAATTCAAAGATTGTTTATTAATTATTTATTGATATATACTTTACTGTACACACTAAATTATACATAAACTAGCTTGTGCCCGCGACTTCGTCCGCGTGAAGGTTCACCCTCCCCCCATTCACCCTCTTAGGGGTAAAATTTCGAAAAAAACCCTTTCTTAGTGGATACCTACTCTTAACAAAGAACACACCCTGCAAAGCCTTAGGGCGTCCCACCTTACGTTTACCGATTCGCGGTCTCCACTCAAGAACACTTTTACCCCAACGGTCATCGGTTCTACGGCTAATATGGCCGGCCGATTGGAACTTCAGCTTGCTTATTCTGTGAGCTATGTCGACAAGTTTGGTTCTCTGTCGGATCAGGCGTATGCTACTCGCTAACCTCACTCGAAGTCCTGGAAATACATAGATAACCTAATAAAATCTGCAACACATATTTAGCAAACTCCACCTAAATTATACTCAGCCCCTAACCCAGAGAAACATGAAATTGTCATGTCTCTCTGAGTACAACAAAAAGCATAGCCATTAGACAGCACAAATCTATCATAATCGAAACAAAATGTTTTAAATTCAGTACAAAGTAGAACAGAGAGGCTTTAGGTACTTTCGGGTCTGTCGCAGTCATTGACCATTCGATCTGCGGTCGGTGCATCGGAGGCACGGGATATTGTGCGGTTTCGTTGCAGTTCGAAATTCAGAGGCACGAAGATTAGATTTATAATGTAATATTTAGGATAATAATTTGTAAATATACTGGTATTCAGCTCCATTGGGTCAGACTGGAAGCTGACCAAAAAAGCTAGGCAGATGATGATGACGATTGTAAATCCAACGTAACGTAACGTATGTGTGTGTACATAAATGGTAAAATAAATAAATAAATGGTAAAATATTCGGATTATATTATAGAATATAACATTATCTTTTTAATGCAATAGTGTAGGATGGTAGTCACCGCGAGCATTCCGCTTCGCGAATTTGTTTTGCAAACATTCGTTCCGTGAGCTTTTGTTATGCAACGAACATTCGTTCTCTTCATCATTTTAGCCGAAAGACGTCCACTGCTGGACATAGGCCTACTCCAAGCACCTCCACTTCGACCGGCTCTGTGCTTCTCGCATCCGACGGGTTCCTGCGGCCTTCACAAGGTCGTCTGTCCACCTTGTACTTCCCATGGGTATCGTAAAAGGCGACAAGAGACGTACCGGAGAATGGACAGCAGCGTTCTCTATGCATTTTATTATCATACTACGATCGCCAACCCGCATGCCTAGCGTGGTGATTATGGCAACCTGGTGAGGATGACAAGCACAAATTCCATGGTGAGAATGACAAGCACAAATTCGTTCTGTTACGTAATAATAATTTTACAGACAGTTTTTATGACATTGATTGTAGAGAAGAAAATACGACAAGCCCAGAAAAAAGAAGATGCTCCAGAAAAGAAGCAAACACTACCCGTACACATTATTTGATAGCTTTTTTTAAACCAAAGACAAACAAAAACGTATCTACACCTAACTGAATCGAAAATGTCACTGCCTTTTCAAATAAGCAATTAAGGATGAGTTCACACGGGCATCTTTTGTGTTCACAATCCAAGGGTCCATAAATTCGGTGTTCGGTTCATCGCGTTCACCGGGCTGTGAAGTAAGCTGTTCCAGTTCACAGGGTCCGGATTGCGCAGTTTGCGTTTAGGTAGACCGTGGACTTATTTTGATCTTTCAATGTGATAAAAAGCTTTGTCGTCATTTGTTTTCGCTCAATTTTCTCGCGATTTCTGCGTGTTTCTTGGCTGAATAATCATTTAATCATCGTCATCTCCCCCTGCCCTGCGGAGTAATTGCGTAACACACTAACATTAGAAATGGCTTTCATTTTGACAGTTCAACAACATTCATTGCGTTATCTACGTTGTTTTGCAAACTAATTTTTCAAACATATGAAGTAATGGATTGGCAATATACTTCAAATTGTTTTAAATGATTCTCGTGTTCCCAGTTTATTAGTTTATTTGAGACCGGCGCAGTATGTCGTCTTTTTCAATATTTTCTGCAGCAGTCATCTCAGTTTTCACTAAACTACCAGCCATGATAATTCATCTTTCACACAACCTAGTTATGCTTTCTTTGGTTTAACCCTAGGTACATGCCTAGCAATTTACTTTCAACTATAAATTCCTTTCTGAGTTTATCAGGATTTATCAAAAATCAACCCATGACTACACCTGCAACTAACATATTACTGACTGCAATCCGCCATTAATCGATTTTCTAGCCAGCTGTTTTCACTCCAAGGTTTAAAGAATAAAGTTTTTAGCAAAGAAAAGTATTCTCCAACAGATACACGATTCACAATTAAATTATTTCATTCCTATTCCTATAAAATAAAATTACTTTAAACTCAACTCACCGCACTACGTTTCAGAAAACAAGTAAGAACTTGAGTAACATAATTATTTGCTGAGCTAGTTCATGAAAACATTCCGAAGCTGGTTTAAATCCAATCAATCGTGCCCCCATTCAATTGGGTGAGGATAGCACAGAACTTGTCTGAAATAGTTCATTCGTTGAAAGTTGTTGAAAGTGTACCTGGTATTTTAAAATGAGGCTTAGGATAGTTTATGGTTTGATAGATATTCGAAATGGAGGATTAAGAGTTACATGGAGATTTAATCCTGAAGTAACAAACTACAAAAGGACGTACAGACGCCAGCACATCAAGCTAATAAATTCCTTTAATAGATTTTCAACTTTATCGCTAAATTATAAGGTTCAAAGTTGATTGGGAAAATTTGACAGTTTCGGGTAGCTTGATGTGCTGGCATCTGTACCTAAAATTTAAAATTTCTGTAAAATTACTGGCCGACAACTCCAGACTCTAGAGAATAATGTTCTTAATTATGAATACTACAGCTTTTGATGGTTTTTGAGCTCAAATACTTAGCATAGACATCTACCAACCCGCACTGGGACCGTGTGGTAGATAATGGCTTCCCCTCCCCATCTGTCACCTAGCATAAAGTGGTTAAGCCAGAGATTAAAACAGAAGAAGAACTAGCGGGGTATCGAGGTGAAAGGGGGTGGAGGGGGGGGGCTCAGGGGATCAGATCGAATTAAATCTCTCACAGAAAGGACCAGTAGTGGGAAAATTAAATAGGCTGATTATGTACTAAGTATAGATTATAAAGCAATTGCCCTCAAAACTGGCAACTTGGTTGGGATTAGACTAAAGTTCTAAAGTTATGCGAGCTATCATCCAGGTGTGACAAATAAGCATATGCAGCCTATAATGTTGCCACTGTTGGGTAATCGGGTTAGTCGCATGCGGGGTGGTAGAAGTCACATCACTTCGAATTTTTGGTTCTAGAACATGCTGGTTTTCTCACGATATTTTCCTTCACCGTTTTCAGAGCGTGCTGATGAAATTATTTTACACAAAGTAAAGTTCCTGCCTGGTTTCAATGTGATCAGATATGATAAATGCTTACATTCAATTTGGTAAGAAAATAGGTTATTTTACTGCCATCTATTTGAATACATTAAGAAGTTATTTCTTAACATATTGAAGGACAGCGAACCAGACACAATAGAAGTTTTATTGCTATTACGTCAAGGGGTGTTAAGTGTCCCGCAAAATGTTAAAAAAATACCATCCGAAACAGTTCACAAATCTGGATATTCAGTTTACCAAGTAAACTCTTTTCTCAACGTTTTCTTTATCTGGACGATTTCCAACTACTTTTCCGTACAGAATAAACATGGAACGATTTGATTCAGTACGTTCGTTGTTAAAAGTTTCGTGAGCCATCATTCCATTAGTTCCTTATCCACCGGAGACGAGAGGAAGTTCGTCTATAGAGATACGTTGAAGCAGTTTTATAAGAAGGAGGATTATGTGAAGAGGTTTTGACGTACGAGTTATGTTTGGTGAGTTACAGGTAACAAGTAAGCCTACTTTACTAATTAGATAACCTGTACTTACGAGATATAGGTCGTAGGTTCGAACCCTGACAGGCGCTTTACTTTGTGTAAATTATTTCATCACCACTGCTCTCAAAACGGTGAAGGAAAACATCGTGAGGAAGCCGGCATGTCCTAGAACCAAAAATTCGAAGATACATGACATCTACCAACCAGCACTGGGCCCACGTGGTGGATTACGGCCCACTCCCTCTCACAAAGAGGAGGCCCGTGTCCCAGCAGTGGGAACATAATAGGCTGATTGTGTTATGTATATTTTAACCTATACTTAACCAGAAATTGGACTGTCACTGATAATTATTATAATTACCTAGTGGATAAACTGAAAAAGACTTCCGACAGTCCGACCCGAAGATCACACGGTCATCAGTCACGCCTGCGACCACTAGACAAACCAACAATGGAATAATGTTTCATTGTTGTTTAACAGTACATATTATTATGTACTGTTAACAGGTGGTAATGTAACTAATTATCTACCTCCATATCAAGTCTCTATGTTTATAATGTAATGTATGATTCATTTTTATTATGTATTTTTGTGGTGTACAGTAAAGTATACAGGGTTATTTTAATTTAGCTAGCTAAACTCCACAGAAGCGATGAGTATCTTTTAATTTTATCTTGTTGATATCCATTGCGTCAGCGAAATTGAGCTAGCATTTAAAATAACCCTGTACTTATACAAATAAATAAACAAAAAAAAAAAAAATACCTACTCCTAACAATCAAGTACAAATACCAGCACATCAAGCTACCCGAATCTGTCAAATTTTCCCAATCAACTTTGAACCTTATAGTTTAGCAATAAAGTTGAAAATCTATTAAAGAAATTTGTACCTAATCCAAAAGATAAAGTATTAGACGAGAAGGCCAATACTCATAATTTAAATCGTTCAAAATGTAGTCGCAGTCTCATCTCGGCGACAAACAAATGTCAAAAACTTGTCGAAAATGTAGGGAAATTAGAGGTCGTTTACGTCAAATTCATAAGGACGCTTCGAAATGTTGCCACTACATAAATTGTAAAACGTTTATTGAGGATGATATTCTCATAGCATGTACTGTACCTATGTCTATTTCCTGTTTAGTATATTATTCTATCACTTTTAAATTCAATTATTTTTCTTTAAGTACACTGTATTTTAATAATTGTTTGCTGCACCGGACGACGTCATTACGTCAGCGCCGGCTGTCGCTGAAAACCAGCGCTGGGGCTCTGTCCTGCATAGGGTCGCAGCATAATGCTGAGCGATAGCCGTTTTGCGTGGATGTGACGCATGTTTCCCCCTACCTTTTTATTTTATTTTTTGTGTTTATGTTCTTTTTTGCGTCATTTTCACCGCAAATAAACGTATTTTCTTTCTTTCTTTCTTTCTAGGTGTATTTGACAGATTGTGACTGAGGTCAGACTGTGAACGTCCTTAAAATTACGAGAATTGCCCCTCTGATGCTTTGCTTTGTGCTATCTTGCTCTCAATTCAACAGCATCAATCCTGTAATACGCCATTGATTACGTAATGTAATGAGCATGATTGAATTGAATGGATACGTCCAATCCTATATACCTATCACATCTGTTGGTAATCGGGTAATTGATCAATTTTGGTACACAATACAATGAATTGAATGCAATGGTAGATGTACTATCGCCGACACTGCCGCCTGACCACCACTAAATTCATTTTTGCTTGCACTCAAAAAATAGAAGCGCTCTCTAATAAGCGCGCCAAGGTCAAATAGTTCGTCCGTAAAATTCACAAAAGGAGTACACGTGATGCGTCACTAAGCTGTACTGTGCAGGTTGCAACTAATTGCGTTATCGCTTTCCTAAAGCCGGCTTTTGACTATGGGATGTAATATATGTATATTACATCTTGAGCTATATATTACATCCCGCGATTGCTGTTCACACTGTAAGCTATATATTTTGGAACAGTTCAGCTTCGGTCATCACTGTGTCATTCATCACGTTCTTTACTTAATTAATTTAATGCGTAGGTAAGGATTGCGTACTTCAAATATCTATACTTAACATCTACGAAAATTCAAAACACGTGATCAGTTGACACGTCTGCACACGAACGTTACCATTCAAAATTCAAACTGAGGGCGAGACAGGAGGAGGCGCGGTGTCCCGGGACGTGAAGTAAAATATACATCTTCAAATGACCTCTAAATATCGCTCGAAAAAAAAAAAATATAGCACAGTGTGAACGATCCCGTACAAAATGTATGACGAGCGATAAAATATTATATCTCAAGATGTAATATATATTATATTATATCCCATAGTCAAAAGCCGGCTTAATAGGCGAAAACTTTAAGGGCCGTGTCTTGGCGCCACCGCAGGATTTAGGTAAAAAATTTTTAAGTGATCAGGCGGAAAAGTCCGCGGTGGTACATCTACCAATTCACAGGTATGTCATAATTTATGTAGAATAAAGATACAGAGTACACTGCATCGAAATAACAGTTTCAGTTTAAGTTTCTATATTTATGTCTGTAATTTATATGGTGTATGTACACCATATAAATTACAGACATTAAAGAGAATTCTATTCTATAACAGACTCTTCTTCTACCTAGCCTTTTCCTAACTATGTTGAAGTCAGCTTACAATCTTACCAGATGCAGCTGAATACCGGTATTTTACATAAAGCGACTGCCTATCTGACCTCCACAACCCAGTCCCTAGGTACCACGATACCCCTTGGTAAGACTGGTTAACAGATTTTCGAGTTTACTACCCGTAACGACTGTCAAAGATCTACGAATAAAAAATAACAGGCGGATCCTAATACATAACGAAACATATGATGAAACAGATGATCATAAATTAGAATAAAGATATGATTTTGTCGCTTTGGTTCGCAAGACAAGTCACATGAAACATATTGCTTGAAATGCGTTTTGTCGATGCACGGGTTGATCTTCCCCTAAAAATAAACCTCCGACACGAGCATTTTTTGTAACATGGACGATTTTAGGCGTAAAATTTAGTTCTGTCGGTCTAACTAAGATTTTTATTGGTTGAAGTCACCATTGGCATTGGTGTTGCTTATTTAAATGAGTTTGAAAACTTATGTGCTACGTTGCTGCTAAGTTGAAAATTGAATGAGGTTCTTAGAATTCTAGATGAAATAACATTTAGTAATTACAAAAGTTGGTCTAAGAAAGTTCTTGAATTTCGGTCATTCGATTCTCCAAGCTACCACGTTAAGCAAAATAGGGACTCGAAGTAAAACTAATTTCCTCCAAGATTCCGGTGGTCATATATCCAATTAATTCTAATTCATAAATCTCTGGAACTGTAATTGCGGCGGTTATAATTCATTAGCAGTAATTAAATGAACTTGGGACAGAATAGCTAGTTTGAAACCAATGCTTGTCTGAATTGCAAACAGACAGATAAAATATGACCAAAAAAAAACAAGACGTGCAAGTCGGACTCGCATACGAAGAGTTCCGTACGGTTTGACACTACTTATTTATCAATACTTTTCTTATAACAATTAACGTTGACCTAGAATCATGAGGCAAGAAGCAATATCATGTAGCACGAGTAATGGATTTGTAGTCACATACCTACAAATTTGTACGGAACCCTTGGTGCGCGAGTCCGACTCGCCCTTGACCGATTTTTTTTAGTGTTTGGTTTCGAAAAAAAAAAGACATGAGATGTTTGTGTCTCTTAAAAGATTAGACGTACCGAATGCGAAATAATTAAAAAGATTTATGTTAAATTTTTTTATTTGCGTGGTTGCGCTTATAACAGCCTTGAAAAAGATTGACGATATAATTAAAATTATGTCGCAGAAGCTGGAGCCACTAAATAAAGCCTGTAGCAATGATCCTACGAAGTTAGTAACGATGATCATAAAATATGTGAAGCAATCAGTAACTAAGACAAAGACATGAGACACAATCTAATGTCTTTGCTCAACAGCTAAATGTACACCGACAACGGACAAAGACTTTTGATTACAATTTTCAATTAAGAAGACAAAGTAATAGGGTTACTTGCTGTCTCCTACCCAATTGCTTCTATATTTTCTATATTGAAATAAGACACATTTTATTAAAAGACTGAAATTATCTTGGGACTTACTGCCTCGTATTTACGGACCGGTTTGTTCGGTTAAAAGTTGACGGTGTTAAACTCCTTTTTGGGTTGGATGTACAGACGCCAGCACATCAAGCTACTACAATCTGTCAAATTTCTTTAATAGATATTCAACTTTATCGCTTAAACATAAGGCCCAAAGTTGATTGGGAAAATTTGACAGTTTCGGGTAACTTAATGTGCTGGTGTCTGTACCTTAGTTAACCGTCAATTACGGCACTATTGACGGTTAGTGACGATACAAATTATGAAGACAGCTGGACTTAATCACCGATAAGCAATCTGGAATTACGGGCTTATTTATATGCAACGTTAATTTCCTAACTTTGTTTTCACTGTGCTTTTTTTTGACAGTTTGTTTGCTATATCTTTCTGACAAACCCACCTTTTTTTTGGGTGGCAACTCATCCAATTACTTCTCCCGCTTCGGGCGGACCGGACGGCATTATCAGACTTTTACTGACTAAAACCCACCCATGTTCCGTGTTGATGAAATAACTGACACGAAGTAAAGTGCTGCTTTGGTTCGAACCATAGATATATGAAAGGTTCGAACCCACGACCAACATCTCGTAACTTGTGCTCATATAAATTGGTAAGATCATTAATTAAAGATTTGATTTCAGGTTAACACAAATTAAGTCTACTTATGCATCACATCACACTAATATTATAAAGGCGAAAGTTTGTAAGTGTGAGGGTGCGTGTTTGTGTGTGTGTTTATATGTTTGTTACTTCTTCCCGCTCAAACGGCTGGGCCAATTTTGATAAAATTTTGCATGGAGGTAGCTGACACCCTGAATTAACATATAGGCTACTTTTTATCCCGATATTTTCACGGGATCGACATTTACGCGGGTGAAACCGCGGGGCGAAGCTAGTAAGTTATAATGTTCAAAGCCAACTATCCGCCGAAGTGAGAAGTGTCAATGAACTCAAACTATCTGTTGAGCAGAGATAAGGGGGCTGTATTTAATGCATCTTGTGGGATGCAAAGTCAGGCTCTCGACGTTCGCCTCAGTTGTGAGACATGATTGATCATTCTCAAATTAGACAGGTTTTGAATTAAGTAATTCAATTCCAAGGTTGCCTGGACGAGATCGCAGATTGTATATTTTGTAGTGTTTGATGTATTTTTTTCATGTTATGTATTTTGTGGTGTACAATAAAGTATATATAAATAAATAAAATGACTGAGTGGTTTTCTACAAGGTGTAGAAGCACAGACAAACTTATAATCCAAACTAATATTATAAATGCGAAAGTAACTCTGTCTGTCTGTCTGTCTTTTCTTCACGCCTAAACTACTGAACCGATTTGTGTGAAATTTGGTACAGACATAGTTTGGAACTTGAGAAAGGACATAGGATAGTTTTTATCCCGATATTCCCACGGGATCGAAACTTACGCGGGTAAAACCGCGGGGCGCAGCTAGTTTATTATATTCACGACGCGTCCTTGCTTCCCACGATTTTTACGACCATTTCTTTATTAAAGTGTAATTTTAATAGTGATATTAAGTTAGGCACACTAAAATCTTGCGGAATAAAAACTTTAAAATATGGTGAAGATTGCATAAAAATCCGTTGCGTAATTTAGAGGAACAACGTGCACACCTAGACTGAGACGATAATCGAATTTGTTTTATCATCATCATCATCATTTCAGCCGAAAGACGTCCACTGCTGGACATAGGCCTCCCCCAAGCACCTCCACTTCGACCGGTTTTGTGCTTTTCGCATCCAACGAGTTCCCGAGGCCTTCACAAGTTGGTCGGTCCACCTTCTGGAAGGCCTTCCAACGCTACGTCTTCCGGTACGCGGTCGCCACTCCAGAACCTTTCGGCCCCATCGGCCATCTGTTCTGTGAGCAATGTACTATTTTTTTTATACTATTTATAAAAGTCGCCAATGAGCTTAAATTAATGATGTCGTTCATATTATATCACCACTGCAATCATTATCATCATCATCTACAGCCCGACTTTACTCACTTTTTGACTTTACGCATTTTTTTTTTTGTAGATGCGAAATCATCAGATGACCCCTCCCGTTCTGGGTGGAGTGGAAGAGAGTATCAGACTCTTACTGACTAAAACCCACCCGTGTTGCTTCTTTAGCCCTTTATGTTCCGGGGTAGCGGTAACCCTTTCGGACAATCCCGCACCCCCGGCAGGCTGTGGCCCTAATAGGCCCCTTCCTTCATGCTGACAGAGGCGCGCGTGGAACACATACGCTCACTTTTGAGCATAAGTCTCTCTTTTCAAATGCCAATCCCCTATGCCAGCCCCATCCAGGTTCTACCCGCGATAGAATAGAATAGAATAGAATACTCTTTAGTACCAATGTCGTCCGCCCATCACGCCGCCGGCTGGACGACTGACATTTCGTCTTCCTGTCTTTGGAGACGAACTAGCAGGGGATCGAGGAGGGGTGAGAGGGTAGGGCAGGTAGGAGGGGGGTTCAGGGGATCAGACTGGAATAACTCCTTTGGACGCCACTCAGTCACTCCTTTACTCCATCTGTCAACACTACACCTTACCAGGTGTCCTGCCCAACTCCATTTCGGTTTAAAGACATTTATTTCTCAAGGAATAAACTTTAGTTAGTTTAGTTCACTTATAGAGAAACTTAACTAAATTAATAAGTTGTAGTTGTAGTGTTGTGTGTACTTAAGTTCCATAATTCGTTTTCATTACCATCGACAAACGTAGGTATATCAGTGTCGATAATTTGGGTGGTAAAAATATTTCCCAATAAGACTCTTTTATGCTACCATAAATGATAAGTCTCATGCTAGGATATTTAGGAGCTTGTATTACAAGAGGTTTTCGAAGTTATCAACAAGTTAAAAGTTTAATTTGTTGTTTGGTAACTTTGTGTCGTGGAAATTACAGCTTTGAACTTGAGAAACAAGTTTAGAGTATATCAAAATCAAGCAATTTGTACTTTGGAATTACTTCTGACACCTATAAAATAGAGATACAGAAGTTGTTGGGTACGTCTAAATGAAATAAATGATGACATTTTGTAATTTGTAATTTAAATGATTGTAATACATTAACGACACTTTGTAATTTAAATGATTGTAATAATTGTAATTCAAATTTTCTTATAAATTGTAATAGTTCTAATAATTGTAATTTTATTCAAATGATATTTTGCATGGCCGTCATGAGGGTGAAAATGTCCTGTGCTACTCGTATAATTTAATTTAACATCTTGTTAATTCATCATCACCATATTTCAGGCAAATAAATGAGTTATTATTATTGTGAACAATGTGTCAACTTCTAATTGATTATTCCTTTTCAACATGGATGACAAAATTCCATTAAATTCCAATTAATCCAATTGGTCGTTTCCTATGGAGAAGAGCCGGCAAGAAACTATACGTTTTTTTTTTTTTTTTGTCAGCCTATATTGTGTTCCACTGCTGGGCAAAGGCCTCCCCTTTTTTCTTCCAAACCTCCCTGTCTTGTGCGATCTCTGGCCATGTTGGCCCTGCGAATGATATTAGATCGTCACGCCACCTTCTTCTTGGTCTACCTCGACGGCGATGTCCTGCCTCAGGCGTCCAGTGAGTGACGATCTTTGCCCATCTCTCCGGGTGCATTCGTGAGACGTGTCCGGCCCATTCCCACTTCAGCCTGGCTGCCTTTTAAAAATAATTGGCTTTTGTAATGTTTTCAAATTACATTGTCAACCGGTATTGGAGGACAGTGTAGACCTGTCAACAAGTAACAGTTACTTAAAAACAGAAAATGGTCTACAAATGTATACTCTATAAGGGCTACAATGTTTTCCCCTTCACAAAATATAAAATCATCTATTTAAAAGTTTAATAAAATAATAAAAATAAAAATCGATTTAAATCAAATGACATTAGTTTGACAGCTCACATAAAATAACGCCAACACCAGTGTTGCCCCTCTGAATTATTATCAATGTCATTACGACCACTATGAATCATGTTGGCTCTAATTGGATTTAAAAAATAGACATTTATTTATAAGAAAAATAAATTAAATTATTGCTTACAGAAAAAGTCAGTACCCATTTAGATTCAGCAGTCAGGACTAAACGCAAGAGCACTTTTAGGTGAAATTTGTTAACATAACTAAACAACCATTCCAAGAAAGATCTTTCATGTGAGAAACTTTAACAGTTTCTGAACGAAGTAAGGGGTAACTCGAGTAGTTGGACGGAAGTTATATTATTGCTTTTATTCCATCTTGTACTGAAACTCTTTTGTATCAAGGAAATACAAAAGAAACACCATTAAGACCACTCACTCCTGAGAAATCTTGAAACTCCTGACACCAGAAAGATATCCTAAGTAAATATTCGAGTGCAAAGAGCCTAAGAACTAACGAATAGCTCAAGAAAAATAAAAGTAAGAGTAATGTTTGAAACGACTCATTTAATGGGATGGCCCATGGTACAGACGCGAGCACATCAAGGTACCCGAAACTGTCAAATTTTCCTAATCAAATTTGAACCTTATAATTTAGTGATAAAGTTGAAAATCTTTTAAATAAATTTGACAGATTGTAGAAGCTTGATGTGCTGGCGTCTGTACTTAAGTGGTACTTTGTGTTATAGGTATTCTTAAATATCATTAGCGCGGTGATAAAAAAAATAGTTTAGTTCACTTAAATAAACTCTAAAGCTTCAGTTTCCTCGAAGAGCGGTGACCGCCACATGACAGCCGCAATGACAGCTGTCATGAATGAAAAAGATGGCGGCGGGGTTTCAAAAAACGCTTATTACCACAGCAACTTACTTTTATAAATAGATCAGTTCTTCTTTATGTTTATAATCTCTTTTTTTGATTGTTTTGTTGTATTAGTTACTATTGGTACCTACAAATTTTATTTTTATCTTGATATTTTGTTTGTTATATAACCGTAACTCATAAGATCCAAACTTTTTGTCTGAAATTTTTGCATATACTTTTAATATTTTATAATTATCCACATTATTATTGTCATCAAATCATCGAATGATAAAAAAAATCCCACTAAGAATCTGTATTCTTAGAGCCATACTCATAATAATTCAGTGTTTTATCCGTCGAATGTAAATTATCGTTAATTGTGTGGAAGTGTGTGAGTGTTTGTGAACGAGGAAGACTGACCTGCCGTGATACAGTTTTTACTAGTACGTAGGTCAGTGTGAATTAAGCCCAAACAACCGAATATACACAGGTATTTATTAGACATACGAAATTATGTTTTGTACTAGTAGATACTGTTTTTTTATATTTCTTTGAGTAGACACAAATCACAGGATTGTTGGGATTTGTGTAAGGTTTGTTCTTTTATACTGTCAATAAACTTTTTACTTTTTTTATATATAAATAACGTTTCAGTGACGTCATTAGCCGGTAAATTGCGGACGCTATGTGGCGGCTGCCGCTCGTCAATGGTGTTAAACCACCGCCATTGTTGCAGTGTCGTCAAAGTAATGCTTACCTACCTTTAAACAAAAACGAAAAGTTCATAAATATGGCGCAATAATTTCGTAATGCCCACTGAAACCCAATTAAAACGTGTCCAATTTATTTGACAAGTTAATCACCTGAACGTAATTTTGTTAAAATTATTCGCTACAACGCTGGTAATATTTTGTTTCTTGTCAAAGTTTATTTTGACCCTGAAATGGCAGACTGAAACGTTAATAATGACGACATATTTGTATCGTTAAATGTTCATTAAAAGTATCTTTTTGACAGTCACTATTACAGCGAAAACTTTTTCGTTCTTCAAAACTCAACAAAACCAATACATTAATGAAAATCCATACTTAATAACCCAATCAATACTTAATATCCAAGGTAACCGACATAGCCCGAAGAATTGCCAAACTTAAGTGGCAGTGGGCAGGGCACATTGCTCGCAGAACAGATGGCCGATGTGGCCGAAAGGTTCTGGAGTGGCGACCGCGTACCGGAAGGCGTAGCGTTGGAAGGCCTCCCACAAGGTGGACCGACGACCTTGTGAAGGCCGCAGGAACTCGTTGGATGCGAGAAGCACAAAACCGGTCGAAGTGGAGGTGCTTGGGGGAGGCCTATGTCCAGCAGTGGACGTCTTTCGGCTGAAATGATGATGATACTTAATATTATAAATGCGAAAGTGTCTGTCTGTCTGTTACCTCTTCACGATAAAACCGCTGAACCGATTTAGATGAAATTTGGTATACCTAGAGATAGTTTGAGTCACGGGAAAGGACATAGGATAGTTTTTATCCCGATATTCCCACGGGATCGTCATTTACGCAGGTGAAACCGCGGGGCGCTGCTAGTTAACAATAAATATGTGCCGCATTCGCCTCATGAAGGTTCGCCCCACTTGAAAATATACGTAGTTCAGTTTCTCTTTATTAATAACAACCACTTATCATTTACATCTTACAACGATCACGAACATAATACAGCACTTTCTAGAACATTCCATACAATAACTACGCGTCCATCTGTCCTTAAATCTGGTAGTCTACCACGTACATTTGTACAGCAAATCACTTTACACAAAGCCTGTAGCGCAATTTCCAATCTCATTCACGTCATTTTGTTCGTTTCACGCCATTTCGAATAGGTAAGCTTTTAACGTTATTCATTTGTCTGCTCCACTTTATTTTCACTGACCAGGTGCCGGTTGTGTTTTGTCTTTGAATAAGTGTTCTTTGTAGTATTTCAACATTCGCTCATAAAAAATCACGCCTTTTCCTCAAGGGTGTTGGGTACGCCATCTGCTGCTGCTAAAGATACACGTTTTAAACACATAGACAATATTTTGATAGAATATATTCTATTTATTATAGAAGGAAGATCAATTCATAGATCCTTGTCGAGTTTTGGACGTTATCTATTAGTTTTCTATTTAAATAATTATCATTATTTAAAAAATATATGTTTACATATCGTAGGACCATGTGGTCCCGGTCCTTTGGAGGGGCAGAAGCCAACTTGCAGAAGCCCCTTAGACAATTTTAAATGATTGAGGCTCTAACCGACGATTATCCCCATTTTTCATATAAGTACCTAATTCTGTTATAACAGAGGTTGCATTAAACTTCAAGGACACTTTTTCGTAGTTGAGTTTTTCATAAGATCTAGGTATATCTTTCTTTCATTCATTTCATTCATTCTACATTCTAAGCTAAAGTTCTAAAGCACCTGAGCTCCTCGTGTCTTCAACTGTTCCGCAAGCTGGTAGCAAAACTTTTTAATACGACTTGAATCTCCATATCCTTACTTACCTATATAGGGTGTTACGGAAAGGGTATATCAATACAAACGGGTTGAAGAGTATATCTGGTCTAGAATCTCTGTACAAAATTTCAGCTCAAAAGCAGTAATTTTGAAAATGCTTAATATTTTTTTATTTCGATAGTTTATTAAATTGAAATCATAACAAACGTGTCACCGCACTACGAGGGTCATTATCCATTATCTGTAGTGTGTCTGTGCGCCTAGTACACGCACATCACGCCGCCGCGCGCCAGTGCAGCGCCGTGATATCGAAATAAAATTTTTTTAAGCATTTTCAAAGTTAATGTTTTTTAGCTGAAATTTTGTACAGAGATTCTAGACCAGATACACTCTTCAACCCGTTTGTATTGATATACCCTTTCCGTAACACCCTGTATATAAGGAAGAAGACGAAACTTATTGTTAAGAAGAGATTGATGCATTTTTTACCAGTGTAGAACTAAGTGTAATTAGTTTGAATGTTAATTACAATAAAAGCCAACTTTAAACTACTAACATAAAGTCTTTTCTATCTTTGCAGGTAATTGCTGTTTCCATTACTTGCAGTAGAAGTCTTTATTGCAAGGCTTAACAAGGTAAATTAAAGATAATCCTATATCGTTAGCAGTGCAGTAATCTTTGAAGCAAATTGAAGAAGGACGGGTGAAAATGTAAGTTACTTTGATTATATACCAAAGTCTTCTTTAATCGGAAACCTGAAATAAATATATGCCGTTTATCATTACCTGAATATGGATCTATTTTGGGTGTTAACCAAATAAGCAGCCACATTGCTGTGAATATTTACCAGAGACTAAAAAGAGCTTCCCAAATCAGAAGTAGTCTATGAGCTTTTGTTTTAATTTTAAATGACCCTCGGCGCGTACTCTCGATTTTGTACACAACACAGCATACACACCGCGCCTCGCCCTCTGCGCCTTGTGTGTAGAGCTCCTTACAAAACATGTTTTTGTTTATTCTGAAAAGAGCTCAGAATTGCCTGCAGGGAGTCGAGGGTAAACCATACATACCTTGCCACTGTGAACAAAAAGATAAATGAAAAATTCACGTAACTTTTTTTTTTCACTTAAAATTATTCACATAATTATCATACTTGTGCACGGATACTTGCAAATTTTTATTCTCAATTAATTCATAATTACCTTAACACAGAGCAAGTCTGCAAGACCATCCAATTTAATTCGTTTCTTATCTACCCTCCAAAGATTTGCGGTTTGAGATAAGTGGCTGAAAGGTACGTACTTTCCTTTTACGATAGCAAAAAGGTTAGGGGAATGAGGATGGAGTGACAATAACGGTGCCTATTATGGAATAGCCTACTAAACATTATGTGTAATGTTTCGTATTGAATTAATCTGAATTTATTGAGACCGCCCGATAACATATTTTTCTTTCATATCTAACAACCTTCATCTCATTGTTGCCATCCTTCGTTATTATATCAGTAAGCACATCAAATTCTTTGAAAGGTCCAATCTTATTAGTTATTACCCGACTGCGCCAGAAGGAGGGTTATGTTTTTCGAGAGTATGTATGTATGTATGTTTGTATAATTGTTTGGCACGCTCTGTGGCCTGAACGGCTCGATGGATTTTAGCTTGAGAGGTGTCGTTAGATTCGTATTGACTGTGAAAGTGACACTAGGTATATCAAAATAAAAATAAATACAAAATGGCGGATTTTGGCCCCATATTATGCCTTCAAAAACTTTTTTTTCTCAAAACCTATCGAGTGGGGTATCAAAATAAAGGGTTTTAAAAGGTGATTACAAAAATATATACAACTTATATGGTTAAAAGTAATTCAAAGTGACAAATCGTAATAAACACGTATCAAGAACTAAATCGTCTACGAAATCTTTAACATTTTGTAAACTAAAAAGCTGGAAATAAAAAAAACTAATTAAAAAACCCGACTGCAACCTTATACTAAAACTAACTGAAAAGCTAAAAACAAGCCCATTTTAAATTAAATAAAAATTGGAAGCAGGCGGGACCCATTTGAGTTTGAAACTATAATAATGGTATGGGCCCATACCATTATTATAGTTTAAAGGTGACTCATAAAATGTAACAAAATACCAAAGCAGAAAATCACATCAAAAATAAACCCGCCAATAATGCTATATTTTTCTAACATTAGGTATGTGATATTTCCTTTACTAAACATAGTGGTTATTTCATTATTGTTCCCGGATAAATATAATATCATACCGTGGCGTGGTAGATTGTATTAGTGTCAATATACCTTATTGATTGATGTCTATCCTGCGAAATATAAGCAAGGAAGTATTCTAGAGAAGTAAGTATTAAATAATAGGTACAGTACCCGGCGATAAACATTGCACATCGACCTTTGGAAAGAGACAATCGGCTAATTTCGGCTTCGTAGAGCGTTATCTCTGTCGCACGAAATACAAACAGTCCGACATCTATTAGGAGCTGTTAAAACAATTATGATTTGCTTCTTTTGATAATTCTTTTTGTTCTTTCTATAAAATACACATATTTATAAACATTGTAGATAATTTCGCGTGACTGACCTCGTAAAGGTTTCCCTCCTTTTCCTAAAGATGCCATAGTACAACTTTAAATTATTTAAATTTGGGGGTGTTTACAACTCTAAATATATATTTTGAACTGGACGCGACCGCACTCTATCGCACTTGAACAACGACTGACAAAACGTCACATAGGTAGTGTGCGACAGAGATAACGCTCTACGAAGCCGAAATTAGCCGATTGTCTCTTTCCAAAGGTCGATGTGCAATATTTATCGCCGGGTACTGTATAAAGGAAGCGAATCTGCCCTGAAACCCAGTATCATTAAGACACATACCAATGGAAAGATTTCCATACCAAGGATAGTATTTCTTATTTTGACAATTTCTCTTGATTGTTAATACGAAAGGAGCTACAGAGCTCTAAATTTGAGTAATTAATAATTATTCATATTCCTGTATTTCGTCAATTAATTAACTTTAATTAATTCTGTGTTTCGCAAACATAATCTTTTAACGTTGTCACCTCTTTAGGCAAAGTCGTGTTTCTAGCAAAGATTCTCTTTGAAAAGCTCTTTCCATTGGTGTATACAGGGTTATTGGAAATCACCAACAAACTCTTAAGAGTGCATTGTACTCATCATTATGAACAACTTTTACTATGGGACGAAACCTGAAATCATGAAAAAAAAATCAGCTATTAAGCGAACATAAATGTAGTAGGGACAATTATGTTCGCTTAACTCGTCAAAATGTAGGGAACAGCTGATTTTTTTTTAGGGAACAGCTGATGAGTAAAGTGACCCCTTAAGAGAAAAACGGTGATTAAAATTTCACCCTGTATAATCAAACCCCCTCGTAAAATAGTTAGAAAGTCAATGTTTTCTACCAAAACCGTGAATTAATTTATTGAGTTAAAGAAAAGCATAATTTAAATAAAATATATACTTTCGTCATTAGTCTTTAGTCTTGCAGAATATCGCAAATCGTCTAATAATTCGATAGTCTCAATAATCAATCAAGTGACATATACAATGTATACTAAAAACTTAACATTGGCCCAAATTTTGTTTGTACACTGTGGCCTCATCGGGTTACAGATGAAAGACAAACTGGGGTCTTGCCGCGATTAATGCAGACAAGTCGGTTTGAGGACACGCAATCAATATTGTACTTTGATTAGTTGCAGATAGAGATTATTTAAGATTGGCGTGATAGCACGTCTTCGCTTAGTAGTTGATGTATGTATGACTAGCTTTTGCCCGCGGCTTCGCCCGCGTGGACGTCGGAAAATCATTCACAAAAAATTCAAACCCCCATTTCACCCTCTTCGGGTTGGAATTTATAAAAACCCTTTTTTAGTGGACACATACCTACTCTTCACAAAGAACAAACCCTCGAAATTTCATGTATCTAGGACCAGCAGCTTAGGCTGTGCGTTGACATATCAGTCAGTCCGGACTTTGAAGCACGAGATTGTAGGTAAGACCTAGATATTACGAGATTTAAGGACTATAATCGAATAAGCACTATCACTATCTGAGTAAAAACTGTTATAGAGAGTGCAAGTAATTAACAAGATGATTATCATTCAAACGTTACATAACTGTTCTGCCTCATTTGGTAAAACCTTTAAATTAAATACTTATTAACTTAGAGTTTTACAATGATTTGGTTTCGAAATAGTCGGTCAGGTGCTGACCTACCCACATTAGTAGTATAAGGTAATAATAATTGAGGAAAATGAAGTCCACCTATCTACCTAGTGTTTGCAATTGCAGACAACTATTTATTGATAAGACACTTCAACGACTTATTTACTAACTTACACACACAAACAAATATCACATACAGTTTTAGAAATTGTGAATTCGTCACATAGCGCTAGCAGAGAAATTGATACGTACAGATATCGTTAGTTGAATTACATATAAGTTGTAAAAAAAATAGAATAAAAAAATAAACCATGTTTACATTTACGATCGAAAATACAAAATTCTTAAAAAAACAACAACAAAAAAAGGGTGACAACTATGCAGGTACACTGTTAGGTGTAATTTATACAGACATACGAAACGTGATGAAACTAACACTGGACTATGGCATGTCCTTTTTTTTTGTCTGACGTTAGATTACGTCATGTCCGTGTCATGTTCATGCCTCATACGCGTATGTTGGAATGCTTTTCACAGAAAAATGCTGTTTCAAAAAATGGCTCGTCTCATGAAAAAAACATCGATTCAGGGTTTTTTTGAAGTGAAAACTTCTTTAGCGGCGTTGAACACTTTTTGTAATGGGTAAAAAATGTTAAACTCGCGTCAGGGCATAGCGTCAGGACACGTGACCGTCAGGAGAGATTTCCCCCCCCCCCCATCTCTTTCTGCGGCGGCGCCAACCAAGTGAGACACGACAAAGATGGGCGAAGAAAATGACATTTGACGTACAAATGTTTGAAAAGTCAGTTTCGTAAACAATAGTACTTCGAGGAGCCGCAGTTGTATTTAATTTATTTTGAACTTCTGTTTAACCAATTTAGTTTATTATTATATACCTACCTACAATACAAAATAGAAGCGACGAAAAATATAACGAAGCACATTATAGCAACAAGAAATACTGTGGGACATTGCTGCTTTTGTGTGAAAACAATGCTTCCGTGTCGACCACGGAAGTTTACACCTTGCAGGGAGATGCTCCAGTAGGGTGTGGCTGTGAAGCTATGTTGCAAAACATGCTCCACGTCCTATCCTGCCTTATTTGTCCTACCCAAAACATGCAGTCAAAGTGACCTCTGCGCTGCCACCGACGACAACGTGGAAGTGGCAATATTTTGAGCCAACAAGATCTAAAGTAAAAGAGAAGAAATTTAGGGAGTAGTTCATTAATAAAAAGCTTGTATACAAATATCAGTTTATTTTTATAATACTTGTACGCACCGGGACTTACAGCTTAGTACGGCTGTTATTCCAAATGCATACAGTGTGGCTAAGTTTGTAACAATTGAGCCTGGTACCTATGGTTACCTCACCCTACTGATTATGGGGTTTGTGTACGTCGTGCAATGTGTACACAGGAAATAGTTTTGTCATTGCCGGTCCCACAGACTCATAGAACTGGTGATGGCTAAAGGTGTCTTGGCCATAGTGAGAGGAATTATGGAAGATGAATCAAACTCTACTCCAGCTTGATGACTAATTTATTCATTTACTAATTACTAATTTATGTGGAACGAATGTATGTCGCTCTTGATGCTGACGCTGGCGTATGTAACTCTTGCCTGTTCACGGCTGAACAATACTCTAAACTCTAATTTGGCTTCTAAAACTTGTGCAAGCAGAACAACATTTTTAAAATGTTTGCTTTTCATTTGCCATCTGTGCCATCTCTTCTGTAGGCCGTTTCATTTTCTGCTATTCGTAGTGAAGCACCATCCTTACTAGTCCTATTGACCTGAAATACAAAACTAATGTTCTAAATTCTTTCTCTTCATTATCTTATTTATACTGATTTAATTAATCAGTAGCGGCATCAAAATAACAGTCATTATTATTCTTATGGCGGGTTTTTTTTTGTTACAATGAGTTTTGTACAGGCAAACGAAGTTCTTCGTAAAATTGTAAATTGGATAGGCACCTAATTCGTAAATCATGCCAGGCTGCCCCTGTTTAGCGTTAGTGCTTGTGTCAGTGTTTTTATTTTCTATTATGGAGACCTCTCCCTGACCAATTCTTCCAAAAAATCTAAGGATTAGAAGCAAAAGCAAGCATAAGTATAAGAAATTGAGAATGTTTACAAAACATAACTTACTTTGAACACATTTTAGCTGTAACAGTAGGTACACACCTTATCCTCCTCCAACCAATATTCAATTCTTTGCCCTTTATTGCAACTAGTCTCCGGTCTTAATTTCATTTATTTTAAATACAAAAAAAATATTCAAAAGTTTTTTAGTTTGACACATACAATATCAAATTCATTCATTGACATATTCATATTGTTTCCATGACGACCATGACGTTGTCGCGTCAAAACTGTTGAAACTGTAGACAATAAATTAGTTTTTCATACGTAATAATGTCTATGGACACAAATATTCGGTTCGTAGACAGATATTCTCGTATGCCGATTTAATGTGTTGGCCAATTTGTTGGATGACTTCATTATAATGGCAACATTTAGAAGTTGTAGGACATTCTAGTTATAGAACGTTTATGAAGCGTTTATGAATACAAAATTTTATCGAATGTTTTAAAGGCCTATTGAGCATTTTAACTAATGAATGGTTTAAACCTTCAATAGGCTTTTTTTATGAATAAGACCGAAAGTGTTTAAAATATGGAAATTGAACAAAGTGCATCTATTAATGAAAAAAGTGACGCAGAAATATTGAAAAAAAAAATAAGTAATATTAATTAAATTAATAATTGATTTATTTCAACGTTAATATTCAAGTTTTCACTTCTGCCGGCACTCCCGGAGTGCAACCCGTCTTTTTTTTTTACTTTTTTGTGGTTAGACATTACACTTCGAGTGAAAAATGCCGAATGAAAGGCGAAAATGAAAGAAAAGTGAAGCGACTCATATCAGCTTCAGGAACGATCTTTTATTAATACGTGTGTTTCATAAAAGCTATCAAGCATTTTAATTGTCTGAAAACGGGGTTTACAGGGTGGCAGGGTCACCGACACGCAAACTGTCTAACTGAGTGCTTGGCCAGACTGGCAGCGCAGGCGCGGCGTGGCGTACTCAAACATAAAAACTTAATTTGAGTGTCCATGGTGGGCACGCGGGCGCGGTAAGCGGCGCAGGCTGCTCGGCGCGGGGAGCGTGCAAGGAGCGCGCGGGCAACTCACGCCATAACTCGTTCATACAAGTGGCCGCAGTAAGTGCGCGGGCGGGCGACCCGCGCGGGGACCGGGGTTCTCAAACTAGCTCGAGCTTTTTTCTAGTAAAAATAAGTCTTCTTTATCAATATTATATTTTGACAAACACTGGACACGACAACACTCAGAACAAAGCCGCGCTCCACTGCGGACGGGCAGATCGCCCGCGTTTCCGCACCCGCCCCGCGCTGCCAGTCTGGCCGAGCACTAACTGTCTTAACTGACTGTCTGGACTGTCAAACTGACGTTAAAAAATTTTCGTCAGTTATCGAAAACAATGCTTTTGTTTCCTAGAAAAGTGCAATACTTACGCGGTCAAAATGTATAGAACTAACGTTTTTTTAATATCCGTCAAAAATCTCAATGCAGTCGGGTTCAGGGTCATGTACTGAATCCATGGTCGCGCGTCAATGCCGCCCTGCAAACAATTACTTAGAATGATATTATAAAGTCATATGACAAGAGGTGTCTTTTGACGCTTTTTCGTAACATATTTTATTTGCTTCTTTTAATTAAGAGACGTTCAAATTAAAGGCACATCCTTTATCCTATCCTACTTCTTACTAATATTATAAACGTAAAAGTTTGTGAGGATGGAAATTTGTTACTCTTTCATGCAAAAATCACTGAACGGATTTGGATGAAACTAGGGCTTCCAATATTGGTATCCCCGTATTGGCTAATACCGGTATTGAAAGCCCAATACCGGTATCCCCGTATTGGCTAATACCGGTATTGAAAACCCCAAAAGAAACCCATCTTAAATTATTACAATATTCTCTTTCCTAGTGGTATTAGCTATTAAACCTGATTTATACTTAAAGTGCCTGTTCATACCAAGCCAAATGTCCATACAAAGTGGACAATGTCCTTTGGCACACAAATATTTTATAACAAGGATTAACACATAGGATACTTTTTATCCCGATATTCCCTATCCATCAGTGGCGTGCATTGGTTTTCAGAATAGGTAGGCACTAGGCCGGGTCTAGTCTAGGCAAACGCGGTCACTAATCAGAAAAAAAGTGAGGTCAAAAGTGTGGTTATTTGAGTAGGCATGCCTACTTAAGGGTGATAAATGCGAAGGTCGAACGTTATGGTATTAAGCGTGAGACGTAAGTATTTTTAATTTTGTCTTATTAACTTGAACGAGTAAAGACCAATGAAAATGTGCGAATAGTACGGGAGCCGAGTACCTAGGCCGTCCTGCGACTGCCTACTGCTGCGCTTGTTTGTATGAAGATTTTTTTTTTGTTAGGTATGATAATTTAGTGAGTTTCTTACGAGTAATTGTGAGGCACACACTAAAATTTAATTGACAGGCTTATGTTGGTATATCGAGGTAGGCACTACTTATATGCCTACATGCAATGCACGCCACTGCTATTCATATTCCGATTATCGAAACTTATGCAGGTGAAACCGCAGGGCGCTGCTACAGTTACAGTACAGTACTTTAAGATAAAAAACTTAAGTATTTTAAGATAAAAGTAAAACAGACGAATTATTTTTACCATACCTAACAAAACAATGTTATTCGATAAAAAGAGATTGTAGACATGATAAAACTATGAACTTCATTGTGGGTATGTAATATTACCCTTTCGCGTACCCTTTATATCAAGATACAACGATTTCAAACACGACAATAAGTCTCTATCGTATTCCGTTAGGGATTGACGTAAAAATATGAGGGTCAAACGACACGATTCTAACAGATTCACAACCTCCTTTATCTTGTAAGAAAATATTATCGGTGTCCGGGGATATTTACCTACTTTAGAAGTATCGAAAATGTTTGAATATCTCAATATAATTTTGAACTTTATGTTTGCATCCTATTTTTAAAACAAATCAGTGCACAAAAAACAGTAACGCAAACGTGAAAAATATTCGACGATTTTTGACCTCTCCAACCCAAAGTTGGGCTCCACTCCATGAAATCCAAAACTCGTTGAAAACACCATTGACATTTCAAAACGACTGTTTATAAAACTCGTCGGCATTGCAAACACAGGCGGAAACAAAATGACTCCCTTAATTTTCATTAGCGGAAAAATCTTACAGATGAATAAAAAGTCTGCATTAATTCGCTGGAGAATCCGGGAAACGATTAAATTACCACAAAAGGCGAGGAGAGCCGAACGACTGCAATAAAGCCATATTATGTTATGACTCCGGCACTCAAATCATAGCCATTAGGCGAAACGAGGCTTCTATCAGGTATCTAATGCGCCTTACAATGATTAAAGAGTTTAGGGTTAAAATAGAGTAAAGTAGTAAGAGCTACCAACTATACCTATCAACTGAGATCATCCTGTACTAGTTAGTTAGTGAAAAAGGATTATTCGAACACTCGTTACGACGATAACAATCCGCTTAGAGTAACTCTGTCGAGTTTAATAATCGCAATTATGAAAACCACGCGCAACGGTAAAGCTGCTGCAAGCACCGGTTCCATCCAAAGTTTTACTCTTTAAATTAGTAGAATGAAGATAAAGAATTAAGTAGCAATAATGAGCGTTTTGGGTTTGTACGGGCGCAATGCAGTTATGGAAGTAGTTGTAAGGGGGTCGGCGTGAGGCGAAATCGCCAGACGCGCCGATAACGCTTTAGCGAAAGCACGGGCCGCGGTAACGTGAGCGATCGTAGTTACGTAAACGTGTCGCGATTTCGTGTGAGCGGTGGTTTTAAATGCAAGCAAGTGTACCCGAGTGAACTAGTTGAAAGATATTTTTTGTGTGCATTTTTGTGGATTATGTGAAGGTTTGTGATTTTTTTTTCTTCATACAAAAAGTTTTTGGAATTTTGTAAGTTTTTACTCAATTGAAAGTTTGGTCAAAAATATAGGATGCTACATGGTACTTTTAATTTCAACGGTCTTAGAAATAACGGATTAAATTATGGTGATAACTTAGTTTATAAGCGAAAACTTATTCGGTTTTCATATGCAAATATTTCAAAATTGCCTCTTCCCAGTAATTCAAATATGCAAGAGAGTTGTTTCATTTTAAGTATGGAGTAATTTTTTTGTGTATAATTATCTACTGGACGTTTGATTATTGGTTTAAATAAGTATAAATAATATATTTCATGAATTATATACCCTAAGAAATTCCACTGAAAAAATATATAAGGCTCCTGGCCTGCAGTTTTACGTAAGTATCTACCTAAAATTATAAACTTTTTTTATTGCTGAATGCCCGCTCTTTCACGCCTAATGGATTTCTTGATTTACACATCCAAAAAAAAAACGGTCTGCAGAAACTCTTTATTGTTAGTTAAAATTAGGAATTCCCTAAGTCATTATTTGAACCAGGCTTTACACATGGATTACCATGTACTATAAATTCGTTACTTTACGATGTATGAACAAAAACAGAATGAAAATAATTATAGCGATTACATAAAGTTTGTTTAAATATTATCATTCACTGTCATACATAAAAATAATTATTTATAAGTTAGTCTCTTCATAACCTACTTTCAGAGTTTCTTATCAATCATAGTGTATTTTCAAAACCGAAAATTTACACAAGTGTTCTCTGATTCTGACTACATCCTCGTTTTAGAAGTTATTTAGTACCTACAGTCAAGTCAGCCTAGCTTTTAAGCTATTTACAAGCTTTTATTTTATTCTTATCTGTCATCACAATTATCTACTTCTTAATAGTACATATATTATGTATTCTATGGTCACCAAAGGAGATAGTAACCAGGATCGTCGGATATAGTTGAAGTTTAGTAAGAAACCGATTGATTTTTTTAAATGAAATTTAATTTGATAAATTAACTGTTTGTTTTCTATTAATTAAATTAAATTTTATTCTAAAACATCCGTCGGTTTCTTACTAAACTTCAACTATATCCAACGACCCTAGTTCCTTATCTCCTTTGGGGACTGTACATAATATTAATATTATTTTTAAGTCTGTTAGCTGATATTTTATGTAAATATTATAATTATTATTCTTAATAAATCTTAAATTAACATTTATTTTCAATACATTGACAAAAAATGCACATCCAAATTTACGCTGGATCTTGAAGCTGAAAGTTTGTACAAGAGTTTTTCATATACGAATACCGTCTTCTTATTTTCGTGTCTTCGGTAGGTATAAGGAAGGATATAAGAAAGTTGATCCTCAAAACGCTCACTGCTCTCAAAACGGTGAAGGAAAACATCGTGAGGAAACCGGCCTGTCCTAGACCCAAAAAAATTGAAGACAAGTGACATCTATTAACCCGCACTGGGCCCGCGTGGTAGATTACAGCCCACTCCCTCTCGAGAAGAGGAGGCCTGTTTCTTATGCATCCTCAAAAGGGGTTAAATAAGGGATGAAAGTTTGTATGCAAGTTAATAATTTTTGCCGATGAAAATTTCGACAAATGGCTTGTTTTGTTATAGTGTCAAATATTTACTTTATGTGACGCTATATTTCATTATCACATACCTAACTACTGAACAATAATATCATCATACCAATGAAAAATTAATTAAAATATAAGTACTCACTATTATCTACTAAAATTCAAAGTCCTGACCGACTGATATATCAACGCACAGCTTAAACCGCTGGTCCTAGAGACATGAAATTTTGAGGGTGTGTTCTTTGTGAAGATTAGGTATCCACTAGGAAAGGGTTTCTCGATATTCCACCCCTAAGAGGGTGAATGGGGGAAGAGTGAAATTTCACGCGGACAAAGTCCCGGGCAGAAACTAGTGATGACATAAAATATGACGAAACTACTTCTCACACAAAACACTAAATTTACATAGAATCCTACATAAACATTACTAAGCGTAATAACTTCTCTAAATATATGGAAATAATCGTATTTGCGAGGCTGTGATCATCTGCGGGGTTGTTCAGGGGAATTCTATTATCAGGTCAAATTCTTCTATTCGGCACTCCGCATCTCCGGCACATTCATCCAGTGTCATATTACTGCCAATGCTCTGAATATTTTTGAGATGAATGAATAAGTACCTAAAAAGAAAGGGTTAATTTGAATTGAGGGTAAAAACTTGTCTCTATGCATCACTTTTAGAAGAACTGATTTTCAGACAGTTTATTTATTTATTTATTCATTCACTTCGGACAACAAATAGTCCCTTTTGTTAGTAAAATATCTTATAACTAGTGTTAGTAGTACAATAAACAAGAAGAAGAATACTAAGGAGAATAATAGTAGATGACAGAGGCAGGATGTGCAAACTCAAACTCAAAGCATTTATTTCAATTAAACCAATTACAGGCACTTTTGAATTGTCAAGGGGTCGGTCAGTCAGAAAGATGAAGCTAGTTGCCCATTCCAAAGAGTAGGTACCTATGGAGAAGAACGGGCAAGAAACTCCATGGACACTCTTTTAAATCAAAATAATATGGTTACAAAGTCTTGGTTACATCATTCATGTTAAAAATTATACATGTGAGAACGATGCAGAACGTTAAAAGCGTCCATAATGAGAAGATGAGAAAAAAACAATTCAAATATTAAATTAAAATAAGCCGTGGCAGCAAAGAGATGACCAGTCCCTACTGACGGCGCTCGTTCACGAACATGACGCATGTATTATGCAGAGAACGATAACGCAAAGAGTTAACTACCTGACGGTTTAGTATTGGTTTTTGAATATGATCATGAAGATACGCACATATCACTAATTTGGAGAAACATCGACGTAATAACTACTTTACTTTTTTTTTACAATCAGTCTTTGCTTTCCTAACGTAAATACGCGTTCTAAGTGCTTTGTCATATTTAACTCATTTTTGGGAAGAAATAAATTTACGTCGATGTTTCTCCAAATGAGTGATATAATTGTGGTTAAATATTTCAGTTAAGACAGTTCACATATTAAAAAGTTTTTAACGTAGTTTCGTTTTGTGCCAAAATAGGATTTTCAGAATATTTCGACAACTCTTGGATAGTCTTAACTCAATCTGTGCGCAGCTTTATTGTGTTTTAAAACCACGCAGACAAATAATTATACTAATATAATATTACGGGTATTTACTTTTTACCGTTTTCGATTTCCTTAAAATCGATGTCAATTTTTTTAACTGCAATCGCAGATAGGTAATATTATTTTGTTTTTTTTTGTATTATTTCTTACAGGCTTAACTTTTTTAGTTTGGCTTTATTTTGTTTTTCGATTGAAATAGCCACGAGAAAAACCTTTATCATTATTCTACGCGTCGTGCGTTTGGATCTTAAGCTGCCACCAGTTATTTGGACCTACTTTATAATTTTGGGAGGTAATTATGATGATTACCTTGTTATGAGTCGTCAGAAGCCCGAAACTCTAACAACCAGTCTAGCAAGGGCTATCTTATTACCCAATAACTGGGTTGTGGAGGTCAGATAGGCAGTCGCTTTATGTGAAATACTTGTATTCCGCTGCACCCGGTTAGACTGGAAACCGACCTAAACATAATTGGGAAAAGGCTAGGCAAATGATGATAGATGATGAATTATTATAATTACTAAACTAAATATTATATTATTGTGTCAATATTACTCTTTACGACTAATTTTCCAAGGGTACAGCGGTCGTGACCATTCGATAAAGTGAGGCCGTTGTAACTTAATTGAGTATGAAATTAATAGGTACTGTGTTGAATATTCGACACCCGAGGTAATCCGATCGAACATCAGGCTTGTAATTAACGAAGTTAAAGTCATTTATCAACACTCATGCTATAAATCCTCTATAAAAGTTTCTGAAACAGCTTATTGCCAACATTAAAACAACCAGTGTCATAGTACCTAACCATAATAATTATCATCCAAACGAGTGTTATAATGTTGTACTAAATTTTATTATGCAACTCCTTTTGTTTTTCGATCACTTCCTTACCCATCAAGGAGCCACATTCTCACTACTCAATTCGTGGTATCTTTATGAATTTAAAAAAAAGAACATTGTCATGCACGCGCTTCTCAAAACCACAGCGCCGTAATTTAAAAAAACTTATAGGTTATTCGAATTCACGTCGTATTCCGCCATTTTTGTTCGATAAGATACTCAACAAGTAAACTTTCCATGAATTTCGATAGAGTTCTTACAACACTGTACAACACCCTATGGTTTCAGAACCTTTTATAGAGGACTAGCTGCGCCCCGCGGTTTCAACCGCGTAAATCTCGATCCCGTGGGAATATCGGGATAAAAAGTAGCTTATATGTTAATCCCGGGTGTCAGCTACCTCCATACAAAATTTTATCAAAATTGGTCCAGTCGTTTGAGCGTGAAGAAGTAACAAACATATAAACACACGCACACACTCACAAACTTTCGCCTTTATAATAATATTAGTGTGATTCATATCATGGGCGTAGATAAAGTCTTGTATGCAACTGTGCATAATTAGGTATTACTCGAATGTGGGTTTATCACACTCGCAGTTTTCCTTTTGCGTATTTTTTTTTGTGAAGTGAAAAATAAGTTACTGTTATGGATTTTCATACCTACTATACCCTTACCCCCGTACTAATAAACGTATTATATCAGATGAATAGTTACACACCAATTCCTCTCTTTCAGTCGTCAGTAATTTGACTTTCGAAAGAAGAAGACAAAGCGTTGTGTAACTATACAGACGCTTTACAACGTTTATTAGTAAGGGGGTTAATAGGTATAAAAATCCATGACAGTGTTCGGATTGGTAAATTCAAATTGCAACAGAATTTTCATTTTCATGCATTTATCTGCTTGGAACCTAGTCAGGCGCTTTGCTTTGTGTAAATTATTTCATCACCATTGCTCTCAAAAAAAGTGAAGGAAAACATCGTGACGAAACCGGCATGTCCTAGAAACAAAAAATTCGAAGACACCCGCACTGGGCCCGCGTGGTGGATTACGGCCCACTCCCTCACTCTGAAAGGAGGCCTGTGTCCTAGCAGTGGGAACATTATAGGCTGATTAATAATATATCAGCTTGATAGGTTAACTGAAGCTTTCTAGAGGTAGTGACTGAAGTTTTTTCAGTATAGTCCATGAAGTTTTTAAATCAATTTGTCATGCAACAAATAATATTCATAGTTTAAAAATCGAGCTGACTACTATGTGTAACTGTAGGTACCGAGACGTTCTGAATATTGTTGTTATCGCGTTAGTAAATTACTAGCTGCGCCCCGCGGTTCCAACCGCATAAGTTCCGATCCCGTAAGTCCGAGTGCCCACTTGGTGTTTCGAGATATCGCCAAGCGGTTAGTCGACTCTTCACGTGACCAGAGGGCTGGCCTATTTCTTGGCCAAAGAATTAGCATTGCCATACAACGTGGCAATGCTGCCAGCCTTTCGGGCACTGTTCCTGTTGATAGCTATGCGGACGAATTCTTTGATGCCCTATGATTATTTTATTTTTTCAAATAATTGTACATAATAATTATTACAGTTTATATGTTAGCTTATATTATGTAAATATCTATACTAATAAATAAAAATTTAACAGTGCTGCCATTAAAAAATATATATATATTAGTGTAATTCTCTTTGACGTCCTAATTTCCGTAAACATTCGCCTTTTCCAAACGATTTTTTTGACTCAAAAAAGGAGTTTGCTTACCATGTCTCGTCCAAACATCGATCACTATTGCTTGACAGGTACAGCCAGCCAGTGATGGATTGATCAGTTTCCTCTCATCCCGCTTCTTGTAATAGCAAATTATTTTGGCTTATATTCCTTGGCGTATACGCCATAACCTCTAATAATAAAACTGAAGCGTTTAATTCAAGATTGTGGGTTCTAGAATATGGAAGACGAGGCATGCGTTTTATCGGCTCTTATTTATCATCTGCCTAGTCTTTTCCTAAATATTTTTGGGGTCAGCTTCCAGACTAACCGGATTCAGCTGAATACGAGTATTTTACTTTGAGTGACTGCCTATCTGACCTCGATAACCCAGTTACTCGACACCCCTTGGTGAGACTGGTTGTCAGACTTTCGGGCTTTGAGACCAAAAGCTGCGTGCTTTTAGAGGCACGGAGGGATCTCAGTATGTAAAGATAGCCCCCATCTACGGATCAACCGTGGCAAGTGTAGCTTAACGTAATCGATAGACCCGTGCAACTGTTATTACATAGCTATGAGCCCCTCACTTATCGGGTCTTATTCTTTTGGTAATATGAACCGGAATTGATAATCATCAGTCTCGCTAAATCGATTCTCTAAAGATTTCAAATATGATCAATGTTTTGCTACTAAACTTCAACCAAGACACACCAAACTTAATAACACGAAAACTCGCTGAAACATTTATTTTTCAGACAAGAAATTGCAAACATATTTTCTAATAGGATTTCAAGAACAAAATACATTTAAAGTTGTATAACTTCATGAATAAGGCTACGAACAAAATGATAGCAGACATCTATGCGAATAAATTCAAGGTCGCTCAGCGAGCTATGGAACGGACTATGCTTGGAGTCTCTCTGAGGGATCGAATCCGCAACGAGGTGATCCGGCAGAGAACCAAAGTTGTCGACATAGCTCACAGAATAAGCAAGCTGATGTGGCCATGGGCCGGCCATATTAGCCATAGAACCGATGACCGCTGGGGTAGACGTGTTGTTGAGTGGAGACCGCGAATCGGTAAACGTAACGCAAGTATCTGTACTAGGCTTTAAGTCTAGTCAATCTATTCACAGTTATTCGTCCCGCCATATCAGGCTGCAGCTTTAGGCAATAAATCTCGAGGCACTACACATGCAAGCTTCAAACATTCGAACTGATATTTCAATACATTCGCAAGTCTCTAAAAAACTTTTTTCTTTCTATTCGATCGTAAATTTTACTTGATGAATAGCTCTGGTACTGCTTTGAATGTATTCATAAATTGGAGGAAAAGTTATCTTTTATATTTCGTGGTATAAATTGGTATTTGATTTTTCATAACTTGCTACAGTCGAGGCCTGTAAGCAATAATATAATTTAAAGGGACATTGCAATTGACCGTGTCGGAACCTTTAGGGGCCGTCTGCACGAGCGATATCATCCCGGCCATAGTCTCGCCGTGCCATCAAATTTTCGCGCCGTGATGATATCGCCATGTGGGGACACGTTCTAAGAGATTGTATAGAAATACGTGGCACGACGATATTATCGCCGCGATTCCCTCGCTCGTGGAGACGGCCCCTTAGTGTGCATACACACGAACGACACGCGTCGATGGCAGAGACAACTGGCCGAAACAGAGCATCGTACTCAAATACACGAGCGACGCGTTGTGAGCGGCAGCCGCCATACAGTTGCCTCTGTCGTCGACGCGTGTCGCTCGTGTCTGTGCACACTTAGCCCCTTCGTACACAAGGCTACTCAATTCTTAGATACTCAACGATTTTAGCCTTCAAGCGACTGCCGCCATACAAATCCATTTAAGTTGAAAATGTCGGCGACGCGACTCGTGTATGAACTTCAATGGATTTGTATGGCGGCAGTCGCTTGAAGACTAAAATCGTTGAGTATCTAAGATTTGAGTAGCCTTGTGTACGAAGGGGCTTATGTTGACTACGGTCACACCCCGGACACTCCATACAACGCTCGCAAAATAATTACCTACTACTACTACATAAAAAAATGACGTTTGTATACGTATGTATGTGTTCGTGAGGTACTTGTGTTTGCGAGCGCTCTTTGTTAAAGAACTGCGACGGTAACCTCGAAGTGCGGGGTGAGGTGCGGTAACTGATGTTAGTGCGGGGAAGGGAGTGGCCTTTCTGTACGTAGTACTTTAAGTATTCTGTGCTACGGTTTTGCTGCGTTAGCATTAGTTAAACTACGAACCACAAAAAGGAGGGTCGTTTGGGCAGTGGCACGGATAAAAATACTGAGAAGTTATTGAAGTGAAAACTTCTTTAGGCACGTTGGGCATTTTTGAGATGGAAAAAAACCATTCAATTCGCGCCACTGTTACCGTAACCGACACCACTTCAAATGTGTTCGGCTGTCCTCGGGATTGTATTTCCGATATGTCAGTGGGTGATAGCAAAGTATTCTGTTTGTGTTTTGTTTGTTGATTAAAAAAATACACACGTAAATTGTTCAAGTTTTCACTTCTGTCGGCACTCCTGGAGTGACATTTTTTTATATATTTTTTTTTTTATTAGTAAGTTTGTAAAGATCGTTGTAGGTAGTTTCTGTCTACCCTTGTTTAAAATAAGCATGAGTTTATACATGTCATCATAATGCCTAGCTTTTTCCCAACTATGTTGGGGTTGGCTTCTAGTCTAACCAGATGCAGCTGAATTCCATTATTTTACATGGAACGACTGCCTATCTGACCTCCACAACCCAGTTATTTGGTAATATGAAAACCCCTTGATAAGACTGGTTGTCAGACTTTCGGGCTTCTGACGATCCGTAACGACTGTCAAAGACCCACAAATGACAGCCGGGACCAAAGCTTAACGTGCTTTCCAAGGCACGGAGCGTCTTGGTATGTAAAGATGGTCACCCATCCACGGACCAACCGCGGCAAGCGTAGCTTAACCTGATCGATCGACCAGTGCGGCTGTTATTATTCAGCCCAAAGTCCCTTGTGAGTTTATTCATGTACCTATTCGCTGTTATTCTCTTGCCAGCCAATCCTTTTTTTTTTTGGGTCTCTTATATTGGAAATCCAACCAAAGCATTCGAAATCTTTATCTAGGACAGGCGTTTGAATTTCAAGATTGTAATAAACTTCATTCCCATTTAATAGAAGAAGAGCATTCTTTTCTCAGACTTCTACATTTTTTTTTATTGCTTGATGGGCACGCTCTTGACCTCAATCACGCCTGATGGAAAGCGATGGATGAGGTCTATGATGGAACAAGCGTGCATAGATATTAAAAAAAATATTTTGTTAATTTTCCTAGGTACTCTGTTTTATATGAAAGAAATCAGACGGCGTTCCCGAAGGAACGAAATTTGATTCACCCCTAAAAAAACTACGTTTCTTTCCTGTGATCACTTTTCTTTTCATGTATGCGGACGTGGGAAGCCGATTTATTTTCCTGTCAAATTCTGTTGACATGTTTGAAAACGTTGTTGGATTGTCTAAAACACAAACTGGAAATAAAATCTTATATGTTTATAGCAGCGCCCCACGGTTTCACCCGCGTAAGTTTCGATCCCGTAGGAATATAGGGATATAAGAATTCTAAACTATAGGTATAATATAAAAACTATTAATCAATCAATAAATTTTAATAAGCTAAATAAATAACTCCTAAAAGTAAAATGAATTACTGATATTATCTAAAAATCAAATAAAATCACATATTATATTATTATAACCTAACCTAATTAACTGTTTAGGTACTTTTATCAACCTAAACTTAATTTGGTTATAACTTTTTATTGTTAAGTATTTCAATTTGTTTGTGTCCTTTAATATTTTATCAACAGCTTCAATCTTAATTATAACCTCGTTAAGGGCTTGACTGTTAATTAAAAACTTAATTACCATTTAAGTTTGTTGAAGAAGTTATTTTACTTTTATGAAAATTATTGAAAATAGGGGTCATATTTATATTCAGTATTACGTGACGAACGTAAGGGTCAAATTCAACCTTCACTGAACGTTTTTGAAATCAGATTACATTGCAGCGTTGTTATGGTGGCAAAAACAATGTTCAAATAATATCTAGTGACCTAAAGTTAATTCATTCAATTTCGTAAAATTTTCAGATGCAATCGATAGGAAAGTGTGATACTGACAGTGCTTGGCCAGACTGGCAGCGCGGGGCGGGGAGCGGCGCGGGTGCGGGAACGCGCGCGATCTGCCTTTCCGCAGTCGAGCGCGGCTTCGTCCTGAGTGTTGTCGTCTCCAGCGTTTGTCATAATGTAATAAGGATGAAGAAGACTTATTTTACAAGAAAAAAGAAGCTCGAACTAGTTTGAGAACCCCGGTCCCCGTGCAGGCCGCCCGCGCTCTCACTGCGTCCACTTGTATGAACGAGGTATGGCGTGAGTTACCCGCGTGGTCCCCGCGCCAAGCAGCCCGCACCGCTCACCGCGACCGCGTGCCCACTAAGGACGCTCAAATGAAGTTCTTTTGTTTGAGTACGTCGCGCCGCGCCCGCCCCGCGCCCTCGTTTGCAGTCTAGCCAAGCACGGAGGAATGCGACACGGACACTACGCAACTGATATACATTATCATCATCATCATCGTTGGTAGCCCTGCTCTATACACTGCTGGGTATAGGCTTCATCGCTTATATACACCATGTGTCCCTGGTCTATGCGAGTCTCCTCCAGGTCTTTCTCACGATCTTCCGAGGTTGTCCACTCACCTAGCTATTAGTATCATAACGCTCCGCTCCTTCCACTGCCATTCATATGTATTCGGCAGGCGCATGCGCTTACCGACACCAGCACGATAATAACCCAAACCTAAACACTACGTTTTCTTTCATTCTACTTAATCTCCGATACGATCTCAAAAGAAAATACATAAATTACCCTCAAGCCTCACAATAAACATTAACTCAATCGCAACAAACTAATTTATTTCCAAACCGATTCTAAAAACTGCACCATTCAAAGAGAAACAGACATCTGAAAGATTCTTAAGTATTTTTTGTAGAAAACAGACGTGAAAATAGTGATATAAATAACTATAAATCTCGACTAACTGAAGATCATAAACTTTCCGAATCGAAATTCTCAGTCAAATCCGTTCAACCGAACCGGGATTTAGGTACAGCTCTTCGGTTATTTTTAGATACCACAAACGGATCTTAGAACGGATCTAACACAAATATTTTTATTGATGTCCAACACGTCTGAGTTTTCTGAATTGTGAATCCAACTGTAGCACGTCATATAGTATTGTAATCCTCTTCTATAAAGTTCCCACGACGGAAATAGAGCTAGAAACTATTTGTTGGAATAAAATGACGACGATGTGTACGGTAAATAAAGCTTTTACACAGGTCGATAAAAATCGCAGGTGACTAAACCATTCTGCATCCAAATGTCGATCTTCTTGTGGTGAGCAATCGCCGGCCTGGATTTTAGTCACCCGCTGCATTGGGACTTGTCACCGCACTACAAAAGTCGAGACCTTGGAATTTGCGGTTAACGCATAGCCCCAAATTCACCTGTGTAAAGCCCGCATAATGTAACTTTTTAGCAATGTGACTGTGTTGATTTATTTTTTACTGCTTTTACTCGCAATTAATGATTTTAAACCTCCTTAATCTGTCAAGCTCCGCTAATGAGACACAATTGATTTTCTATTGTTTCGTCGCCGATCGGCGAACCGCACCGCTTGATCAGTTAAAAGAAGCGTTGTGCATTCGAAAGACAGAAATATGTAGTATGAGTAAACTCTCTTCGACAGTCGCAAATTCCAATATTGATAATTTGGCGCGTATTTAAGGTTCTGATTGGGCACTTGTACCACAAAATCCGGAAAACAAGTCAAAAACACGGAAAACCTGTGCCTTTTTGTCTTCCCAAATAGGATCGTTAGTCAAATCACCAATGTTATTCGTGCGAGAAACATGACGTGTGTTTGCAGTGTAAGAAATAATTATACCTTGACTGCCAATAAAAAATACTACAGTTTGGCAACTGTCAGTTTCGTTAAATGACTCTTGTTTTTTTGAGTTGTGCAGTGTCCCTAACTTTATGGAAAAAAAGAAATTTTGTTAGAATAAGTTGATTTTTATTATTGTATTATTTATAATTGATCTCAACTTAAATCTCTTTGTGTAGCAAGCACCTTGCAGCTTATAATTGCAAGTTCCTCATTTAAATGATTACACAAATTTATTTTAATATATACTTTAGTATGTTATTTAACACTAAATACATACTAGGGTAAGCTACCATAAATCCATACTAATATTAAACCACAGGCGCAGCTAGTAATTTATATGTTGTACTAGCTGCGCCCCGCGGTTTCACCCGCGCGCGTCTCGATCCCTTAGGAATATCGGGATAAAAAATATCCTATGTCCTTGCCCGGGACTCAAACTGTCTCTATACCAAATTTCATCTAAATTGTTTCAGCGGTTTAGGCGTGAAAAGGTAACATACAGACAGATAGACAGACAGAGTTACTTTCGAATTTATAATAGTAGTATGGATATACTAAATACGATAGCGGCCTCTCAGACCTCTCCTCACCCAGTTACACGTTCCACAAAAACTTTTAAAGGCTGATGATAAATTGTGTTCATATTATTATGTTATGAAAAGTTTATTGGCACATACCCATTCCTTTACTAGAGTAGGACTCCCAGTAGAACCACAGAATACTTGTCTTAAAGTACTACGTACAGAAAGGACACTCCCTTCCCCGCCCTAACATCAGTTACCGCACCTCACCCCGCACTTCGGCATGTTCGTCGCCCGTTCTTTAATAAGAGCGCTCGTAAACACAAGTACCTCACGCACACATTCATACGTATACAAACGTCATTTTTTAATGTAGTAGTAGTAGGTAATTATTTTGCGAGCGTTGTATGGAGTGTCCGGGGTGTGGTAGAACCACGGTCGATACTGACAATGACGGCATTCTAGTGACAAGAGAAATTACCATTGAAAACATTTAGCTGTCAAATTAGATTACACTAGCTTCTGCCCGCAACTTCGTCTGCGTGAAATTTGTTGTTCCCCGACCGTAGCATTGCATCGCCTGCCAGCGCTATTATTAGTTTTCGCTTAACGTTCTTTTTTTCCTTTTTTTGTCTTTTTGCTCGGCTCTTAAGACTTCTGCCGTGATGGTAAATAACTTATAGCCTTCCTCAAGAATTGAGCTATCAAATGCAAAAATAATTTTTCAAATCCGACTGGTAGTTCCAGAGATTAACGCGTGCAAACAAACAAACTCTTCAGCTTTTTATTTGTTCAGTTATAGATTATGTCAAGAATTAAATATGCTCGTTTCAATTACTCCAAATCTTATCCATACGGATTAAAAGCCACATTCGCAAAAGATACAAAACATTTCTTGGTTAGTGTACAGTCACGTCTAAAAGTATGTATACACTTGGCTTTATTCAAAGGCGATTTTCTCCTTTATTTTTGAATGAAATTTTATGTTATTACGAAAATAGTATTTTCGAACCCATAGGTTTATGTTAAGTGTCGTATTTCAACTTTGCATTCGTTATTTCACGAAAAAATCGCAATTGAAAATTGCCAAGTGTATACATACTACCTTTAGACGTGACTGTAGGTACTACCCACACAACCTTTTTATCTCTTGCGAAAATTACGAGTAACAGAATAACCGCTGACAGGGCCGTTGGAAGTAATCCTGGATTATGTAGGACAGCATCCACAAGAAACTGGACTGAAATCTACCATCGCAAAGGTCAGGTCGGAAGGCGACATTAAGGATGCACGGCTTGGCAGTAAAAAACAGGGTCAACATCTTTAGCTCTCCAAAACATTAGAGATTCATTTTCTGTTAGTTCTAAATCGTGATATGAGTGACAACTTCTTAGTCAATCTAAGCTATTACATATTATAAGGAGGTAAAATTGTTGGTAATAAATCTATACATAGTATAAAACAAAGTCGCTTTTCGTGTCTGTCTGTTTGTCAGGTTAGTTCTTCTTAACTACACAATGGATTTTGATGTAGTTTTCACCATCATTTAGAAACTTTATTCCAGAAGGTTTACGAGTATGTGTAGCATTTCGTTTTTGTGACACATCGCCACATCGGCAGATCGTAGCCGTGCATAGTATGAATTCAGCACTTACCCTTAAAAATTAAATCATTATAAAAACTGTACCGAAGAGTTCTTACACACTACGTTTTTTTCAGGCGCCGTCGACGCGCGTTTTGCTATCGCGCATTGTCGGCGCTGCTTAACTTGAAAAAGGCAGATTACTTGCGATTGCATCGCTGCAAACTCACGAGAAACGTACTACAGACGCGCGTGAGCAACTCTCCTTGCAAAGTAAAATGCGCGTAGCACGCGCGCGAACGAGCCACAAACGTGCGTGTATCGCGCTGGAAACGTGCGTGCGCTGTGTTGTGTTTAATAAAAGTACTATAAAGTAAAGTCTGTATCGATGTATCTCCGCGCTAATAGCCTATCGACAGCACGCGAAAAAGTCGTCGTCTGCATACTACAATTTTATGAACGTGTGAATCGGTAAATTGGTTGCGATAACATCGCGTTTGCAGCGCGTTACAGTTGCGTGTGACGCACCTGAAGAAAACGTGGTGTGTAAGAGCTCTAACAATCCATTTGTCCTTCAAATGATAATCTTAAATAGATATTTGCAGTGAAATCACTAGATTTGCTCAACCTACCGAAGCAACTTTAAACAGTCTTGGAACTGACAGCAAACTTAATCAGAGCCACAACAGATGCCAATCTTGAGTGTAATTGAAGCCTGGTATTGATTATATCCAAGATACGAGGTGAAGCAATAAAGCCTGGTATAGGCGATGCGATTTGTGAGGGGTTCTTGGCTAAATAATAACAGCCGCACAAGTTCGATCTTCAAGGTTAAGCAACGCTTGCCAAGGTCGGTCCGTGGAAAACGAAATCCTCCGTGCTTCAGAAACACGTTAAGCAGTTTGTGCCGGCTGTCATTCGCAGATATTTGACAGTCGTTTCGCGTAATCAGAAGCCCGAAAGTCTCACAAGCAGTCTTGGCCAAGGTTTATCTTGTTAACCAGTAACTGGGTTGTGGAGGTCAGATAGGCAGGCCCTTCATGTAAAACAGTCATTAAATGACCGTTGAAGTCGTTGAAATTTTGTTGCTTCAATAGGCAAGAAATTCGCAATTATCAGCCTATAGCAGTCCACTGCTGGACATAGGCCTCCTATAGCACGCCATTCAACTCGATTTTCGGCAACTCTCATCCAGCTGCTACCAGCCATCCTGCGAAGATCGTCGCATTATCTAGCCAACAAAACTTACATCACGTAAATTGGACTTAACTTAGAAACCAAAAACTAAGTGTACCAAGGGTTATAGAGCTCAAAAGGGTTATTTAACGTTCAGCGTAAACGTTGATCTAACACACAATTAGTAAGTCGTTGGATCGACTTCTTGTCTTGCTAAAGTCTATCAATCAAATACAGAAACAAATCTTGATAAACTTCTGCAAATTGATTATAAAAGTTAGAGATTTCAAGAAGCACTAAATGGAATCTTTCGTCTAGGAAAAGATTAGAAATGAATTAAAGCTGCAAACACACACGCCTGTAACTTGCACAAAAGCATTAAGTACTTCTCGCCATTGTATCATTCACCAATCAGAAGTTGTCATGGCACAATGATGTGCAAGCTACTTGCAAACTTTTATACATGTTGCAGACGTATGTATTTGTGACAAATCAAAAGTTTAAATTAGTCACAGTTTTCAAAATTTAAAGTCATTTATTCACGTTAGGCTGAGAATCAGCACTTTTGAACGTCAAGATTATTTATTTATTTTATTTGCTAACATGTAAAACACTGCTTAGTAGGCATGGCAATATGCATTCAAATTTCATGACACAGTATTAATAAAACATGTACCCTGTAAGGGCACTGCAAATTTCATATATCAAATTAGGTACATAATATTATAATATTGATACTAATTATTACAATTATTACATAAGATGGTCCCCCAAAATACCCACCCTGCACCTCTGCCTAGTGCTTAACCTGGGAAAAAAAGTGACGCAACAAACTTACCAGCAGCAAAACTGCCTGTTAAAGTTAAAAAAAAAACTTGATTCTATACAATAGTAGGCAAAGTAATTAACATTACGATACACAACACGTTAAATTAAATTATTTGCCATAATATACCAACAAAAAACATTGAAAACAACTCCAGCAGAAATAAAAACGTAAACAGAACTCGCTACCTATTTAAAAGCCTCCAGGCATAAAAAGCATGCCCGCTTGCATGTGTAAATATGTAAATTAACTTATACAGTCAAATAAATGAACAAACTATATGAACTCATAATTATAACCTGTCAGTTGGTCAGCTAATTCTGGAGAAAGCACATAAATATTTTCTTGGTATGTTTTGTTGGCATTGGCATGCAAGCTTCTTGCATGCTTGTGTGCAAGTTACAGGCATGTGTATTTGCGGCTTTAATCGTTTTCGAATCTTGTCTATGACGTGCTCTACACTTTATTTCTGTAATTTTGAACATTAAGCCATCCCATTTTCTGAATATGATATATTTTGCTCGCAACTGATATGGTGCCAATTTTAGGAAACCTACGGATTTTGGCACACGTACTGCCAAACTTCGAGTTTCGCATGAATAGGTTCCCAACGACCCAAATCACTTGATACTTGAATAAACTTGGACGTAAGAGACCATTTTAGGTGAAGTCTGGAAGGATAGAATATATTAAATATTCCTAAGGCGCTTACAAAGCGCAATTTATTTATATACAGAGTGGCATCGACGCGCCAACTGAAACCATAAATTCACCCCCTAGTATAGAAAAAATTCATCTGTTATCTTTTTAGGGTTCCGTATCTCAAAAGGAAAAACGGAACCCTTATAACATCACTTCGTTGTCCGTCTGTCGAGACGCTTTTTCTCAGGAACGCGTGGAGTTATAAAATTGATATTAATATCAAATACTCAAGGCTAAAATCACTTGAAGCAGAGAAAAAAACGAACTTCTAAATCAACGCAATCAAAAGATACGGGTATTTATGTTCCGGAATCAAAACCTATAGGGTACTTCCCGTTGACCTAGAATTTGGCAATTAGAAATGTCATAGTAGCACAAGTAAAGGAAAAAATCCGAAAATAACGTTACAAAAAAAACCCCGTGATAAACTATTTACATACTTACCTACAAAGGACATGTCCAGTGTCTGCCCTCTGGTAATTCTGGTATAGATAAATGTTCATGATTTAAGGTTTTTCAGTAAGATTTAAAAATTTAGATTTAAATTACTATGGATTAATTAATTCAGTATTACTTGCGTAACATAATTCTCAAAAAAATAGTACTCAATCGTAGCTTCCACTTTGCCATTTTTAACGGGAAGTACTAAAAATGTTTTTGACGTTCCATTTTATCCCGTAATTATCTTTAAATAGTGTGAGCAATAATTATAAGCCGCTTATTTTAGATCAAAGGAATATATTAACGTATTTGCGTATAAAATACGACAATATTACTAAAATATTTTTGTGTACACATCAAACGTGTTTTTCGTTGAATACCCACTTCCTAACATGAAGGTAAGTATTTATAACTTTTTGACATGACATTGACGTATTATTTTTTGCTTGCTTACTGTGCGATTATTTTGTGTTATTGATATTTTCTTTTAACGACCATTGCTATTCTACACGGAGTGACATCATCTAGATACGATGACTATTGCTATTCTTATAGGATTCTGCTTTTCCTTTCGATTTGGATATTATGATGAGGTGCATGGCTGTGCTGCGGATTGGCAGACAAATCGTGTCAAGCATGGCGTTACCCCTGCAAGCGAGACTTGCTCGATGGTTAGAAAATCAGGTAGGCCTTGCATGGCTGTGCTGCGGATTGGCAGACAAATCGTGTCAAGCATGGCGTTACCCCTGCAAGCGAGACTTGCTCGATGGTTAGAAAATCAGGTAGGCCTCTATACTACGACAGTCGCGTAAACCATGCAGGAAAGGCAGTACATTGAGCAGCTGTGTTATAATTTGAAAAATACAATGACATTTCTTATTGTTCCAGCTCCCATTAGATGGATACGCAAGTGTCACGATTGTTATAATTTATGAAATACCGAAGCTGCTGACAATGAAAGATTACTAGGTCATGCAATGGTCTGTCGTATGGTATCTTGGCTGGGCAAGGCATCTAAATAACGTGCTAGCACCAGCTACATTTTTGGACAATGTTTTGGTGTCTCTAGAAGACGTTTAACTTTTTTATCATTTTATTTAAGAATGTATCTACAATAAAGTAATTTGTTTTGCAATAAATACATACATAGTTTTATTTATTATAATCCCAATTCAGTATCAACAAGTAGCTACATATAAATAATATTATGGGTATTGAAGATAGAAACCAAAATACGGAATTAAAGATGATGCCAATATAATATTATGTGCATTTATGTGACAAACAATAGGTGCTTAACATTTTTGTTACACAAATAGAAATATCCAAAAAACTGTAGAATATGATCTCAGACCAACAAAATGTTTCATTAACCTCACAAAGACATACCACCAATTAGTACCTGTATTCGCTCACAGATGTCATTATCCTAAAAAAAGCTAAGAAAAATCCCTAGCGTATAATCCTTATTTTGACCAGTTTACGCAAGATCCTGACTCCTGAAACTTATTAATTAATAAACTATAAAATACGACGATTATAATAATATAACAATCATTACTGAACATTTTCTTTGACTGCCTAGACATTCGCACATTACTCCACCAGACATGTCCTTTGTACGGAACCCTTTAATAGTAAACGGTGAGAAATTTCAACACAGAAGGGTTCCGAGTCATGTACTGAATCCACGATGACACCTCGATATCCCTGCCATCATGTATACTTTATTGTACATCAGAAAAATACACTACAAAGAAAATAAATGAAATACTACAAAACGTAATATGGCGGCCTTATCCCTTACTGCGACGTCTTCCAAGCAATCCCATTTTGTGTCCAGGCCTTGGAATGGACAGGCAATTACCTGTCCATTATAAAGACAGATAATTGCCTGGACACAAAATGAGGTTGTCGCAGGTGCAAATAAAAAGTATAAAGATATTATTATAATATAATTATTTATTTATTTATTTGATTTACACGGCTTATGAAACCAATTACATAAATCAAAGTATTAATAAGTACTAACATAAAACAAACAAATAACAAAAATTAAATTCTATTATTTTCACAATAATTGAGGCACATAACCATTAAATTGGCGAATTTATTATCGAAAAGATCGCAGTGCGGGTTGGCCTCCACGAGCTTATTTAGTGCAGTCAATACGCGAGGTACGGGGGACGCAGCACGGGCCACAGTCCGACACGAAGGCACGGCTAGCAGTCGATGTTTTCTGCCACAGAGATAATTGTTCGGTATATAAAGTCGAATCAGCTCATTATGGATGTCAGAAGCATCCGTCATACCCTTGCATATTTTGAGCATAACGCCTACCTGGTTACATGCCCTTCTGGTCTCCAGCATAATATGATATCCCAGACATCCTAAGAGAAACTTGGTAGGATAGAGGTAGGGATAGCAACCGAGAGTTCTTTTGTAAAGAAAACGCAGGAATGCTTTTTGCACTTTTTCAAGAAGAAGTGCATACTTTGCTTCGTGCGGATTCCATACAGAAGAACTAGCTTCTAGCTTGGTTCGTACATAATTATGTACTATAATAGATACACATCAATCAATCTACCTAGCCTTGTCCCATCTATGTTGGGGTCGGCTTCCAGTCTAACTAGATAAAGCTGCATCCAGTATTTTACATGGAGCGACTGCAAATACATACACATATACCATAAAATACACATGAAATTTGCAATTTATGTAGGTACTTATAGAAATAATACATAAGGCTTTATCTTCTTCTTTCTTCTTCCACAGGGTGTTACGGAAAGGGTATATTAATACAAACGGGTTGAAGAGTGTATCTGGTCTAGAATCTCTGTACAAAATTTCAGCTCAAAAGCATTAACTTTGAAAATGCTTAATATTTTTTTTATTTCGACATCACGGCGCTGCACTGGCGCGCGGCAGCGTGATGTGCGTGTACTAGGCGCACAGACACACTACAGATAATGGATAATGGATAATGACCCTCGTAGTGCGGTGACACGTTTGTTATGATTTCAATTTAATAAACTATCGAAATAAAAAAATATGAAGCGTTTTCAAAGTTACTGCTTTTGAGCTGAAATTTTGTACAGAGATTCTAGACCAGATACACTCTTCAACCCGTTTGTATTGATATATCGTTTCCGTAACAACCTGTATATTATAAAGGGAAAGCATTTGATGTTTTTGTATGTTTGTTTGTTACACTTTCACGCTAAAACGCTGAACAGGGTTGGTTGAAATTTGCCACATGAGTAGAACATGACCTGGATTAGGACATAACATATTTTTTATTCCGATATTTTGATTTTGACTTATGCGGGTGAAACCTGGGGCGCAGCTAGTTTTTTTCTAAAGCTAAACAAAACTCGCAATGGCCTATTGATTGCCTTGCTTAAATAAACAGAATATTTTCAATGTAGGTATATTACATCGAATGATTATTAGGTTAATTAACTTTTTATTCGCCCTCAACACTAAGATCTTTAATTACGAGCCACACCAATTCCGCCATTAAAACTAGTTTACCATCATTAAATTTATTTTTAACCGCAGCTAAACTGTAAATTCCAAGAAATCCGGATGAAGTATAAACATTTTAAAAGTAGGAATTCACGATAGACTCTAATATAGACCTGTCAGGTCGTGGCATTCGGTTTCTACGTCGGTACAGTTGAACATAGAATTTGGTATACAGGTCAAATATTTATCTTTTCTCTATACTGCCAACAATAATTTTTATTGTTATTAATCGACTTCAAAAAAGAAGGAGGTTCTATGTTCATCTGAACGCATTTTTCTAAAGTATTTTCATCAATATTTATATTAGTTCTCTAGACTCTCAAGCCTTCGGCGCAGAAGATATTATAGTGCACAAGTGTATGCGCAGACACAGGTGTCACTCTTAGGCGCGTCGCCCACACGACCTAGAGTCGAGGCGGCGACGAGGCGCGGGCGCACGTTTAGTATAGGAATAAGTATAGGTATGTCGCCTATACATACAAACCTATATTTATTCCTATAGAAAACGTGCGCCCGCGCCTCGTCGCCGCCTCGACTCTAGATCGTGTGGGCGACGCGCCTTATAGTTCGATATACACTGGTGTTTACATAGTAAGTTAGTGGTATACGGATTTGTGTTGGTGATGGGGCCCGGTAGGCATGGCGGGCTGATTCCAGCCTGGGGTGCGGCGAATGTACTAGTATCTCCCGGGCCCCCGACTTATGGTGCTAGAACGAACAGTATGGTTTTACTCGGTAGAAGTCCAACATAACCCTTCGTTCTTACCAGACGGGGAGCATCCATGAGGATTTCCCCAGAAAAAAAAGGTAGGTACGACAAGTAGAAAGAGAAACAATGATTTTTTAATTAAGAATTATGAATACTCAGAGAGTGATCTAAGAGACTTGACACCCTCACTACATTGTTGAAAAGTAGTTGCAAGTTTTAGCTGCCTATAATACAGGGTGTTACGGAAAGAGTATATCAATACAAACGGGTTGAAGAGTGTATCTGGTCTAGAATCTCTGTACAAAATTTCAGCTCAAAAGCATTAACTTTGAAAATGCTTAATATTTTTTTATTTCGACATCACGGCGCTGCACTGGCGCGCAGCGTCGTGGTGTGCGTGTACTAGGCGCACAGACACACTATAGATAATGGATAATGGATAATGACCCTCGTAGTGCGGTGACACGTTTGTTATGATTTCAATTGAATAAACTATCGAAATAAAAAAATATTAAGCATTCTGAAAGTTACTGCTTTTGAGCTGAAATTTTGTACAGAGATTCGAGACCAGATACACTCTACAACCCGTTTGTATTGATAAACCCTTTCCGTAACACCCTGTATAGAAATCTCTTTGTTCGACTTTACAGGCACGATTTTCTCTTCAACTATAGATAAACAATTTGTGGTGTTACGACCATAGTATTTTCGAAACTTACCATACTATTATGAAATAGGTTTTTGCTCAAAATTGCACTCGTAATTTGACGAGAAAAATCGCGTTTCAATTTTGTAGAAGTGATGAGATATTTATTGTTGTGACTGTACCTACTAAGGCCTGCGGTTTGCCAGCACACTTCATGTTTGATGCAAACGCGGGGTAATTCCGTAGTCTCTCTATTTACAGAACTACTTGGTAAGATACCAAGACTCTGTAGGGGTTCTGACTTAAATTGGCTTTAGAGAAAAAACTGGGTTATTTAGGAGGGACAGTTTTTTAGTTGAGTTTTAGGATGACGTTAGAATAGACAACTTTAGGCCCTTTGTACACACGCGTTTATGTTGTGTTTGTGTCTTATTTATTTATTTATAATGTTATTTATGTACAGTTAAAACAAAAGAGATAAGTATGCAGGGTCGTCAGATATAGTTGAAGTTTAGTAAGAAACCGATGGATGTTGTCGACTGAAATTTAGCAAAGATAAAGGTATTTTATTTTGCAAATAAGGGTACACGAAATAGGTTCAGCCATATTTAACCAGTCGACATGCAAAAATAAATATCAATAAATGTAATGTAATGTCATTAATTGTAATTAAAACTACCATGATTTGTAAAACGTTTAAATTATTATGTTTTTTAGTATGAACATGACATACTTATACAGGGTGAAATTGAACACATGCGACAAATCGAATTGGGAGATTGTACTCATTATTATGAACAACTTTTACTATGACACCAAACCTGAAATCGCGAAAAAAAAATCAGCTGTTCCCTACATTTATATTCGCATAACTCATCAAAATGTAGGGAACAACTGATTTTTTTTTCGCGATTTCAGGGTTGGTCCCATAGTAAAAGTTGTTCATAATAATGAGTACAATCTCCCATTTCGATTTGTCGCATGTGTTCAATTTCACCCTGTATATTTTTCAGTACCTACCTAACTTTTCTATACTACTTGGTGTGTTTTTTAATTATTTAATTTAAAACAGGCAAAATATTTGTTTAATAAGACTTTATACTTTCTATGTTGCTCTATTGTTAAATTTCTAAAACAAAGTCAGTCGTTAATAAGTCGTTTAAGATGTGTTTTGTCTAAAGTAGATTATCTTCATTTAATTACAAGGTCCGGGAAATGTAAATTACTTAAATATGAGACACTTGTAATTTGTCATGTGAGTCACAGATTATAGCTATGGCCTTAGACTCAATGAACACATGTCAATGCCATGACATTAACTACCATGATTTGCAAAACGTTAAGTAACTACATAGTTACTTAACGTTTCAGATTGACAGATTGTAGTAGCTTGATGTACTGGCACATGCCAGTACATCAAGCTACTACAATCTGTCAAATTTCTTTAATAAAGTTTCAACTTTATCGCTAAAGCATAAGGTTCAAAGTTTATTGGGAAAATTTGACAGTTTCGGGTAGCGTGTTGTGCTGGCGTCTGTACTAGGGGTCTGAGTGCTCAAGCCTTGTTCAATAAAATCTCTAAACGGCTGGTTGATGCTTCCCGTGACCCAAGGGCTGGCTTTTACCTTGGCCAGAGGCTAAGCATAGCCATACAACATGACAATGCCTCCAGTCTCTTGGATACATTACCAGTCGATAGCGATGCGGAGGAATATTTCGAGTTTGTAAATCCATACTAATATTATCACACTTCATACTTATATATCACACTAATATTATAAAGGCGAAAGTTTGTGAGTGTGAAATTTGGTATAGAGATAGCTTGAGTCCCGGAAAAGGACATAGGGTATTTTTTATCCCGATATTCCCACGGGATCGAGTCTTATGCGGATGAAACCGCGGGGCGCAGCTAGTAAATTCGAAAGTAACTCTGTCTGTCTGTATGTTACCTTTTCACGCCTAAACCACTGAACGGATTTCGATAAAATTTGGCAGAGAGATAGATTGCATCACGGGGAAGGACATAGGATAGCTTTTATCTTGATATTCACACGGGATCGACACTTCTGCGGGTGAAACCGCGGGGCGCAGCTAGTATTATGACGCACCTACTTATAGAAAATAATACTCTTTATTACGTACACCATAAATATTATTATTATTTAGTTAGACACACTAGCAGCTAATTAGCTGACGCGTGTGTATCGTATAGCTTGGAGATATTTAATCTGTCCAGTCGATTCTTCAAGCAGTTCAGTGTGGGAGCCGTCACAACATTTTCCCGGAGCCTATTCCATGCTGTTTAGAAAGAATTGTTTCAAGGGTTTTTTTTATGAATTTTTTATTATTTTATAGGTATTACAAAATTTTATACTACAAAATATATTAATGTAGAAATTTTACAAAGGGTGACACAATGGGCGGTCTTATTGCTAGAAGTGATCTTTTGAAGACAACCTTTGGATAGATTAGTGGAGAAAGGGGAGACAATTTATACTGCAGGTAGTCTGTGGTGTACCATTTACATAATATATACCATAAATACATAAAAAATACACATCCATAAATAATAATCAAAAAACAACTTATATCTGTTTTAGTAGGTCCCTTTGTTATACTTAATTTGTTTTTTCAATTCATTATTTAAATTAAAACATGCAAAACGTTTGTTCAACAAGACTTACTTTCCAATTTATGTTACTCTATTGTTACGTTTATCGAACAAACATCAAACAAAAGTATCCAAAACTCGGCTTCTTACATATTTTCTTCGACAACAACAACGTAATTGTGAAGCATCATATTTCTATAAATACCTACGCAAAATCGGAACTGTTCAATACAATTTCGCGTTTTCATCGCTACAGCACGATATTGTCAAGTGTTCATCGTTCGGTTCATATTTTAGTTTAATAGGGACGCATGCAAAATACTTTTTTTATTTTAATAACTACGAGTACTCTAGCAGCAGTTTAGCATATTAGATTCCAAAGCATTCAAATATGCAAAGCATCCATACTAATATTATACGAAAGTAACTCTGTCTGTCTGTATGTTACCTTTTCACGCCTAAACCGCTGAACCGATTCAGATGAAATTTGATATAGAGATAGTTTGAGTCCTCGGGAAAGGACATAGGATACTTTTTATCCCGATATTCCCACGGGATCGAGACTTATGCGGGTGAAACCGCGGGGCGCAGCTAGTTCAAATATGAATCATGAAGCACTATTGATATCATTTACAAACCCCTTAGTAATTTCTTTAAATTAATTTTGAGGACATGCTCTTGTCCTACGTAGTGTATCTTCCTAGTTACCCTCTTGTTAGTAATATTCTTAGTACATCTTCTTTTATGGTTATGCTTCAAACTTTTCTCGTATATTCATCTATTTGTCCATTTTGTGCATGTGCAAAACAAATGATGTGCCAATTCTGGACAGTTGCAAACCCAATGCCTATTTTTGTTACATTACACATACCTATACTAACAGTCAAAAAGGAGCCTTGCTTGTTTCGTATAAAGTATCTGAATCAAAACTATATGTAAGATTTCAGTGTTTGAATTCGGTTTTATTTTTATCCCTCTTGACCTTTTTACTATCCACTTTATCGTCTCCAAAGTAGGAAGTCTATTGCCATCTAAGCTTTAAAAATATTATCTTAACTATATATGAGCCTTATAATTTGGTTATAAATATAATACTTGATAGAATCTCGAAAGCTATACGTAATGAAGACCAGAGTTTTATTGCTATCCATTTTAGTGACTATAAAATCCGAGATGTATTATCTGTGATAAAGAGACATCAAGGTCCAGTCTTTATACTCCAAGAAAAGGTATAATAATGTAGGAATGGTAACATGACTTACCTACGTTCGTTTTATGCCCGGCTTTAAAAGCGGTTTGGGGTAGCTTTTTGATGAAAAGAAAAATATTTATCTTCGGGAATTTTATTTCTTCATGTATATTGTTCGCGTAAAGTGAAGTTGATACTAAAATGATGATTGATTATGATTTTATTATTATCAAAAGTGCATGATTGTATTAACAGCCCCACTTTGGTTTGTTGGTTTGCTTTCAAGATGCTTTTTATGACTTGCGAAAGATTTGAAGTATTTGGTCCTTTTAAATTTAATTATATATTCTCAATTAAAAAAGCAGACCATGCACTTGTTCGGTTATTTTATTACTTTTATTTGGCTTGAGATCATTAGTATTATAAGGATTTGGAGTTGATTAGTCCTAACAAGACAGAGAGGAGTGAAAAGGAGAAATGGAGGCCTTTGACCTACAGTAGAACAACAAAGGCTTAAGTAAATAATTAATAATAGTCCTAAAATAAAAGATGAACAAGCTTTTTTTTCACAAAAATAAACTTTCCGGCTACAATAAACTTTGTTCGTAGCAGCTTCATTTACTCTTTTAATTTTAATCAAAAAGCCCAACTAAAAATCAACTCTATTTAACGATAGGTACAATGGAAATTCAATTAGCAGTTAAATGCAATTTAAAAAATCACGGTCGGAAAACTACCAACGGACGTCCGTGCTTCGAATGAAGTATGTTACAAATTATTTAAAAAGACAGGAGTACTATTTTTATACCAGCTCTGAAAAAATCTATGTGAAAACGTAGTAGGTACGCATGACGACGTATCAAGCTTTACCATTCCAATATAAGTTAATTGACTTCTCATTGTACGAAAAGCCTTTACAATGCAAGGTCAGCTAAAACTGCAACTATACCTATCCATACTAATATTATAAATTCGAAAGTAACTCTGTCTGTCTGTGTGTATGTTACCTTTTCACGCCTAAACCGCTGAACCGATTTAGATGAAATTTGGTATAGAGATAGCTTGAGTCCCGGGAAAGGACATAGGATACTGCTTATCCCGATATTCCCACGGGATCGAGACTTATGCGGGTAAAACCGCGGGGCACAGCTAGTAGCTTAATATGTCGTTGTCTCCCTAAGCACTTAAACATTTGGAATAATGTGAATATGAACATTGTCAAGCGACAGCTAAGGCTGTTCGCTTATCTTTCGGATGCAAAAGAAAGGGATTGGTGTCCTCTGTTTATCTGAATTCCACAGGTTGTTTGCACAAATGCCCAAAATCAAAATATAAGTACAGACGCTGTTCCTACATTTCTGACTTGAATTTCGAATGATATTAACCTTTTCAATCTCTTCGAGCTTACCAAACCTCGGAATATTTATAAATATTAAATTTTTCATTCATTGTAGACACAGTACGCACTGAATTATTCATACTGTCTCAAATGATACAATTCTAGGGAACCTTTCGTTTCCTCAACGGTTTGTTAATTCAGTTCCAAATGAATAGATCGCTAATTGGAAACCGGGGGGATTATTAATGTCATCAAAAGTGCCATTATTTAAAAGCCCAGCGTTAAGAGGGACTTGGTTTTTTTCATTTGTTTTTATTCTTTTTGATGTCTTTGGCGCTTCCAAATTCAATTTGCATGGAACCAATGATTGGGCGTCTTTTAACGGCTTTTCAAAAGAAGCTTCTTAATTCAACTGTTTTAAAATAAAATTAACGTTTGATAAGTTTATTTACGTTTTTTGTTTTATGTTACAGAGTGGCATATATCGACGTGCAAATTGTAACCATGAATTCAGCACATGATTGCACCCCCAAGTGTAGAAAAGTATCATTGGTTATCAAAAAAAAATCACTTGTTTCATAGAAAAGTCCAATACCTCATCATCAGCCTAGCCTTTTCCCAACTATGTTGGAGTCGGCTTCCAGTATATCCGGATGCAGTTGCATATCAGTATTTTACATGGAACGACTGCCTATCTAACCTCCACAACCCAGTTACTGGGTTTTCAACTAGCAATAATCGCACCTCGGATTAACCTCATTGGTTACGATATTGCCTCTGCGCAAAGTTCCCAGTTACTGGGTAATACGATACCCTTTGGTAAGACTGGTTGTGAGACTTTCGGACTCTGACTACCCGTAACGACTGAACCAAGCTAAAGAAGAAAAGACCAATACCTATGCAATCAAAATGCATGGCAGGTGGCAGGGCTTTTTTTTTAAATATCCGACGAAAAATGTCAATGCTGGGGGTTTGGAATCATGTACCATTGTAACAGGTTATGCGTTGACGTCCCTGCCGCCCTGTATAATTGCCCTTTTCAAAACATACCTATTCAACGACCACTGAAACGTTCTATGATAACCACAGCCAAAACTCAAGTTATCGACCCACCATACTCAATCACAACTTCAATATTAAGCTTTATTAAGTACACAGGAGTAAGCCGCCTCCAAGGAATTCCTTAAGTCGTAACTAAGCCGAGAACATGTCGCAAACCACGGACTATGTAACATAACCGATTGTAAGGCCTTTTACATATCTGCGAACGTGTTCGCGCACGACTTCTCTGTTTCGTCTACAAAGACTGCTTGAACCATTGAAAAACTATGACAGCTATGTGACCATAGACCAGCCTTGCTTATGTAAGCTGTCACGCCCTTTATGCCTGGAGGTTTTTATTTAGGTTATAAGGATGTTTACATTTTAAACTAGCTTTTGCCCGCGGCTTCGCTCGCGTTAATTTAGAACTTGACAATCAATTCGACTCTAAACTCTAAAGTTTCTTATATAATTCAATCATGATTCGAAAGACACGTGGCGCCATCTATTATCATAATAAAGTTATTGTGGTTTTCCTCGGGAACAGCACTTTTTTTTCGGGATAAAAAGTACCCAGTGTGGTGCCCAGGATATTAAAGAATAACTATACCAAGTTTCATCGAAATCGAACTGGTAGTTTTTGCGTGATGCCTGAACAAACAGACAGACAGACAGACAAAAATTTTTTCAATCACATTTTTGGGTTCGGTGTCGGTCTAGTAACACTCCCTGCCATTTATTTTTTTGATATTTTCAATGTACAGAATTTTCACTTCTATAGATTTATTATAAGTATAGATTAGTTATTATTTTTTGCTTGAGTATAGTTTTCATTGTAGGTATTTGTTGGTAGGTATAATGGCGTGGCAAACCATCTAATTTAATAATCCGTGTCTCATAATGTAAATTACTTCGTAACCAACTATTGTATAGAATCAAACAGCTGTGCTGCTGGGGTGTTTGTTGCGCCACTTCATCTTCCCAGCGAAATCACTAGGAAGTGGTGAATCGTGGGCGTTTTGGGGGACTGTTATAATTATGTAAATTTGACGTTCGAAAAGTGCACATTCTCAGCCTAATGTGAATACATGACTTTTGATTTTGAAAACTGTGACTTGAACGGAGCGATTGTAAATGTGTAGACACATCCTAAGGTACATTATTATTCGGAAACCTGTGACAAAACTCGAACGTAAACAACTTAAAGTAATTATTAGCCTACAAGAATTTCAAACACTGTGAATTAATTACCTATTTGTGAAATTGTTTGTAAGATTTATGAGTGAGTACCCGTGTGGTGCTAAGTTTCCCATTTTTTTTTTTAATACAGTATTCTTAAACAATATAAAATCGAAGGTCATTTATAAGCTTCCACTGATAAACAGTTACTATACAAAGGCCTTCAGAATTTTTGTGCTAACTTTTAATGTGAAAAAGTTTTCATTTGTACATATAAGACTCAGTTCTTAAGCATTATATCAAAGAACTTTAAAAACAAGTTCTAAAAAAATAACTTCTATAAATTAATACTTAGTAAAAATGGTGTAAGATTATGAATGAAAAAATACAGTCGAATTGATAACCTCCTCCTTTTTTTGAAGTCGGTTAAAAACTGAGAAAAGTTTGCTTCTAATCCCTACTAATATTATAAATGGGAAAGTGTGTCTGTCTGTCTGTTACCTCTTCTCTTCTCTGTGGTATAGATAGTTTGTGTTCCGGGAAAGAATATAGGGTACTTTTTATCCCGATATTCCCACAGGAAACTAATGCGGATGAAACAGCGGGGCGCTGCTAGTCTTGTATAAATCATACATGCAAAAAGTCCACTCCTGGACGTAAGACTCTCCTATTATAATTAAACGTTATACAACTGACACTTGGTATGTTCTCCACTGTGTAACTTGTGCTTTTACCAGACCCGTTACTTGGGGCTGGACAATTAGGAATCCATGACTACTTTTGTTAGCTTGGGTCTTACCTGTAAAAACAATTGTATGTGTGCTAATGAATGAATAAATAACTAGATTCTCGGCTACTCTCATCCAGCTGCTACCAGCCAAACTTCGAAGACCGTCACTCCACCTAGCCTGAGGGCGTCCTACCTTGCGATTGCCGATTCGCGGTCTCCACTCAAGCACGTCTACCCCAAGGGTCAATTACTTCAGATTTTTATCCGACTCCAAAAAAAGAGGTTCTGTATTCGACCCGTATGTATGTAGGTATGTATTTATGTATGTCCGCGATTTTATCAAAAACTAATGAACCAATTTTGATAATTTTTTCACTTATGTGAACTACATACTTTCAGAAAAGTTTTAGTATATAATACATTAGGTAATTATACTTATGTACGAAGTTATATGCATAAATCTACTGCATGTCCGGCATTTCTATGCGAATTTTGATGATTCTTCTAGTCATTGTCTTCAATTATTCAATGCACTAGTGTTAATTGAATTTTTGTGGGGTAGGTTACAACTAAAAAGTGAAAAATAAAAACTAGACGTATTTTAACACCGACTACTGAAATTAAAGTTATTTATCACTTTGTAGTGTCTTCTTTGAAGTCGGTTGTTTTTTTTTTTGTAAAAAAGTTATTATTTATTCTTGAAATGAATATTCCAATATTGAAATCCACGAAACTGTGCCCAAAAAGAAGAAAAACTACGACGTGCAGTCGGAAGGATACCGATATATATATAAATAACCTCTAAAAATAACTATAAATTATTGCTAAGTAAAAATGGTGTAAAATTATGAATGAAAGAACTGAGAAAAGTATGCATCTAATCTTGCATAAATCATTGATACAAAGAGCATTAAATAGATCTGAAGTATAAATAAAACGGATGCGTTTACAAACAACTCTATCGAGTGACGTCAGACGTTTAAAGATTTTACACGTTGTATCAATATTTTATGTATGTTATTGGGAGCTGTACAATGTCAGGCCAATATTTAAGCATTTGTTTATTTTTTTTTATATAACTTTATTGTACACCACAAAAATACATATCATGAAAAAAATACATCAATCAACTCAGCCTATCGCAGTCCACTGCTGGACATTAGGCCTCTCCCAGACTGCGCCACAGCACCCTGTCCTCCGCCTTCCGCATCCAGTCTACCCCAGCCACCTTCTTTAGGTCGTCCGTCCATCTAGCTGGGGGGCGTCCCACACTACGCTTGCCAGTACGCGGTCTCCACTCCAGGACTCGTCTGCTCCACCGGACATCTGTCCTTCGACAGACACGACGACGATGACGTACTGATTCCGTCGTAATTCTCATGTAAGAGAGAGAAGGAGCTACACAGGATGAAGTAAGCATGGCAGACGACAATTAAATTATAAATATTTTTAGTATAAAGTCTATGTTCACATTCGTTTAAAACGCTCGCATACTTTTTTTGCTGTAACGAATATGAACCTTAATATAAAGATACCATAAGATAAGAAAATATTTATTTATTTGTGTAAACATGACAAAAAAAAATTTACCGCGGAGGCGCGCCGGGTTAGACGGGCGGCGCGCCGGGCGCTCATATTATACATGGGACTTAACCATACCTGGCGAAACCTGGGTGTACTAATGGACCACCTCTGCCTAACTTTTCAGCGAAAACCAGTGTGATGTTTATGTTGTTGTGACTGTCGTTGTGGGTATAACGACTGTCAAATATCTAGGAATGATAGGCGGGATCAACGGCTTAATTTACTTTCCGAGTCAGCGGGGGGTCTCGACATATAATGAACTAGCTGCGCCCCGCGGTTTCACCCGCGTAAGTTTCGATCTCGTGGGAATATCGGGATAAAAACTATCCTATGTCCTTTCCTGGGACTCAAACTATCTCTATACCAAATTTCTTTGAAATCGGTTCAGCGGTTTAGGCGTGAAAGACGGACAAACAAACAGACAGACACATACACTTTCACATTTATAATATTAGAATGGATGGTCACCCATCCACAAACTGACCACGGCAAGAGTAGCTTAACCTTGATCGATTGAACATTGCTGCTAGTATTTAGCCATGAGCCCCCCACACATATAACTTACCTATTTATGACCGTAACTCCCAAACCAATCTCTCTTTGTTACCTATGTTATAACAATGTAGTCAATAATATCAGTGAAGCAGTAAGTAGTAAGTACTAAACATAAAACTAGTTATGGCTGTTCAAGTAATTACTTCAGCAGAAACAGTGTTTGAAATGTGAAAGAAATTACTACCTTCAGCGGCCGGCCATCATTCGTCTTTGTAGTAAATGTCAAGTAATACTGCCTTTACTACATATTAAAACATTCTGTTTCCTCAGTTAATAGACCAGTAAGCGAAAACATTAAGAAAGTTAATAGAGGTGTTTGGTCTTACCAAATGTCGTCGCTAATCTAACTGACGTCTCTGACATTTTGGACTAAGCCGACCTAACTAATAATTTGATCCATTTTCCAAGTCGAATCTGATATCTGATCATGTATTCGTGTATTCCGAACAAAATAAAAACAAAGATCTCACGAAGTGACGTAAGTATCTGTTAAAATATTTATTCATCATCATTTCAGCCGAAAGACGTCCACTGCTGGACATAGGCCTTCCCCAAGCACCTCCATTTCGACCGGTTTTGTGCTTCTCGCATCCAACGAGTTCCTGCGGCCTTCACAAGGCCGTCGGTCCACCTTGTGGGAGGTCTTCCAACGCTACGTCTTCCGGTACGCGGTCGCCACTCCAGAACCTTTAGGCCCCAAAATATTTATTATTAAAACAATATTAACACGATAACAATAATAGTTTTTTATATTTTTAAATGTTTTTATATATTTTTTATACTAATATTTAAAAATATAATTTATATGTATATAGTGAAATAAAGGAAATAATAGTAATAATGTACTGTAAAATATGCTTCGAATCAGTTACGTCACTAAGTTAGATTAGCGACGATGTAGGTGAAAATAATGTACATAGTGGTACAAGGAGCATCTACCAATTGATTTCCACGACCTGAAATTTTACGGAAAGGAAAAACAATTTTATTTCATACATGATCTTAAACGATTAAGAGCGTTAAGATTTTCGAATTTCAGCAAACTTTTATAACTAGAAAAAGTCTTATACCTACCGGGAATGAATTTTGAATTTTTGTCAGTTTTGCCATACCTACTAGAACTTTCAGACGTCAATTTTATTTCACGGTTATTAGATATCTGAGTCTTCGGTCAGCTGGACCTGGATGCTGTTAGACTCGCGGGTTCACTTGACCACATAATTAATTTTTAGGGTTCCGTACCTCAAAAGGAAAAAACGGAACCCTTATAGGATCACTTTGTTGTCCGTCTGTCCGTCCGTCCGTCTGTCAAGACCCTTTTTCTCAGGAACGCGTGGAGGTATGAAGGTGAAATTTATATCAATTACTCAGGTCTACTGTCCCTTGAAGCTGTGAAAAAATCAAACTTCTAAGCCAACGCAATCAAAAGATACAGCCGTTTATGCCGCAAATTTCTGCAAATTTTCGAAACTCGCACGGGAATCAAAACCTACAGGGTACTTCCCGTGAACTTAGAATCTTGAAATTTGGTACTAAGTAACGTCTTATAGTACAGATAAAGGAAAAATTGCGAAAACCGTAAATTTTTAGTTACATCATATAATAAAAAATATTTTTGAAAATTTTAAAGTTACTTCTTTTCTCATGAACTCGTATAGGTATTAAATTGAAATTAATATCAAATACTCAGGTCTATAATACCTTGAAGCTGTAACAAAATGAAACTTCTATGTCAACGCAATCAAAAGAAACGGCAATTTAAGCCGCATATTTTCAAACTCGCAACTACTCGCAAGGGAATCAAAACCTAAAGGGTACTTCCAGTCGACCTAGAATCTTGAAATTTGGCATGAAGCAATGTTTTATAGCACACATAAAGGAAAAATTCCGAAAACCTTAAATTTTTATACGGAACCCTCGGTGCGCGAGTCCGACTCGCACTTGGCCGGTTTTTTTTGTATTTTTATTGGTTAACTGGACCCACCATCAAACTTAAAAAAAAAAGACGGGTTGCACTCCGGGAGTGCCGGCAAAAGTGAAAACTTGAATATTAACGTTGAAATAAATCAATTATTAATTGAATTAATATAACTCATTTTTTTTCACTATTTCTGCGTCCCTTTTTTTATTAATAGATGCACTTTGTTCAATTTCCATATTTTAAACACTTTATATACACGAATGTTACGAATACACAGCAGTGTATCCGCGTCCACTTCCACTTCGACTTAGACTTCGACTTCCACTTCCATCCATCCATCCATTGTCATATTGTGTCACTAAACTTGGTTCACTTCGGTTGGCGCCGCCGTAGAAAGAGAGGGGGGGGGGGGAATCTCTCCTGACGGTCACGTGTCCTGACGCGAGTTTAACATTTTTTATCCATTACAAAAAGTGTGCAACGCCGCTAAAGAAGTTTTCACTTCAAAAAAAAAAAACATCTATTGTTTAAAGCTACCCGCGCAAAATTGGTTAGTCAAAATATAATAAAACGCAATTCAATTAGATTTAAACGTTTATTCTCAACCAAAATCAAATCAGTCCTAAAAGTGGGTAGGTATTGCTTTATATAAAATTAATGATAGTTCAAAACAATATATCTTGTCTAGGTTTCAGTAATTAATAATTCTGTACGAAACAGGACGCTCAACAATAATGAATAGGCGTTAGAAATTAATTACTCAGCCCAACAGTAAATATGTCTTAATTATGAAAATACTAGCTGACCCGACAAACTTCGTACTGCCTCAGAAAGTCAGAAACAATAAGAATGAATGTGCGAGAAAATGAATAATCTTCATAATTGTTTATTTCGTGAATTTTTCTCCTGTTTTAATTTTATAGTTATTCTTCTATTCGGGGCGGAGACAAATCCAACAAATTAAAGATCATGAAAATCGGTCCAGCCGTTCTTGAGTTATAAATGGTGTAACTAACCCGACTTTGTTTTATTTTTATACAACATTATTTTTAGTATATGCGAAACCCGAAACACGTGTCTAGTATTTTTATGTAAAGAATCTATGTACAAAATTTCAAAACTGTATTATGAATAATCACCAAGTTATAAGCTTGTTATGTTACCTGTTTGTCCGTCCAAAAACATGGTCTCCCCCACCGCGTGCCTAAACGTACCGCGCGGCGATTGTATTGTAATTAACTGGTGATAACATTTTCCATCACACTTGCAGGCTTTGGACTGTCGTAATGGTCAAGTGTAGGTAGTTATTATAATGTACTTTATTCGTAAATAAATGCAGCCGTAAGCTACGAATAAGTAATTACTTATTCGTAAGCCGTAAGTGATACAATGTAGTCAATGCGATTTGTTGCACCTTATGTCAACCACTTAACGTTCAAAGTGGATGAAAAGTGTTAAACATCGCATTACTTAACCACAGCAGGCTGTAGGTACAAATAATAACTTTCTACAATTAACCATCTTGGCGTGTTTAAAAATGTTAATCATCACGGCAAAGCATTGTGTTCCACGATACTCTGATGTACGTACCATTTCTGTGTACTGGACGTTGGTGTATGAGAAAGTCATGGTTACACGACACTTTTTACATACGATAGGTAAGTACACGATCAACCGAAACAAAACTGTAAGGCCCGCGGCGCGGCGGCGGCGCGCTCGCGATTATGCACTTGGACACGCGCGCGCCAGCCTGTAGCACCCGGGCGACTGAAGGGGTTGCTTCACCCCCGCCCCGCTCGCCCCGCTCGCTGTGCGCGGGCGCCGCGCATATTGTGTATGGATATGGTAGAAAACTACCTAGGTACTAATGTCGCTCGGTGGCCAAGATTTAACCTTTTTTAAATATTTTTGGGCCAAAATATAACATGGGGTAAAAATTATTGGAATCGATTCAGTTACTTATTCTGAACAAACTATATTCAGGTTTCGCATATACTAAAAATAATGTTGTAGAAGATTACTTATGAGTAGTGCATAGTTCTCATAGTAGTGTATTACCCGGGTATGTGCTTCGAAAAATGCTTTTAAATCTTATAATACTTCAATGTACGATGCATCTTAAAAGTCCTTTTCAACAACTTATCATTCTGCATTTAAAGTTACTAGGTTAATAAAGTGAGAAAACCGGCATATCCTAGAACCAAAACTTCAAACACATGTAACATCTACCAACCCGCACTGGACCCGCATGGTAGATTACAGTCCACTCCCTCTCACAGAGAGGAGGCATGGGAACATTAAAATAATTATACATAATCAGCCTATAATGTACTGCTGGGACACAGGCCTCCTCTCTGTGAGAGGGAGTGGGCCGTAATCCACCACTCGGGCCTAGTGCGGGTTGGTAGATGTCACATGTCTTCGAATTTTTGGTTCTAGGACATGCCGGTTTCCTCACGATGTTTTCCTTCACCGTTTTGAGAGAAGTGGTGATGAAATAATTTACACAAAGTAAAGCGTCTGTCTGGGTACGAACCTACGACCTACAAACAATGGGAACATTACAGGCTGATTATACTACTTCATTCAAACCTCACTTACACACATAAGACACGTTTACATAATATCGTCCTCTTGCGACGACAGTGTGACATCTCGAATTATACGATTTTTTGTTTTACTGATAATTGTGTTTTTTCTTTTTGACTTTTCATTTCAGTATTAGTTATACTCTAATCACCTCATCCATACTATCCATACTATATACTATACTATATACTTAATATTATAACACAGCTAGTACATAATAAAGCTATCTTGACAAAAATTTAGGAGTTATGCTCATTTTAAAGTTCAAAAGTCATTTTCTGTAAAATTACGGTTTTTGAGATGTCACACTGTCGTCGCAAGTGGACGATATACCTAAATGGCTTACACATAAAGGAATTATGTAAGCCATTTATATGTAAACATGTCTGAGGTATAACTCTCAAAGATCCCAAGTTTAAGGGACTAAAGGGTCAAGGTCAACATTGATCAACTTCGAAATGAGATGCTTAGTAGATATGCTGTCGTGAGTCTGGGTTACCTGCCTCTGCTAATCCGTCCTCGGTTGTACATACATACACAGTTGTTTGAATTTGAGTTTAGGCTAACCGGTTCATTACAGAAGGGAAGGTACAAGTCATGTTTCTTGTTTACATAAAGTGATTAAACAGATTGCACAAAGGCGTGTGTTACGTTTTTTGAAGTGAAAACTTCTTTAGTGGCGTTATACACTTTTTTTGTAATGGGTAAAAAATGTTAAACTCGCGTCAGGACACGTGACCTGATCGAAAATTCGTAAGACGGATGGAGAGTAGACAGCCGGCGCGGCGCAGCATGAGAGGAAGTATCCCCCTCTCTTTCTACGGCGCGGCAAAAATGTATGCCTGCTGTTTCGTTTAGGCGGCGCAGGGAGCTTGCGCGAATGTTCGTGTGTGTTTATGTTACAGCGTGGCACGCGCATCCATGGATGGTGACAGCTAGTGGCTCGACCGTCTGTGTAGTGGCCACACTGCTGTGTATTCGAAAAATTCGTATATATAAAGTGTTTAAAATATTGAAATTGAACAAAGTGCATCTATTTATGAAAAATATCAAAAATGTACAACGTTAATATTCAAGTTTTCACTTCTGCCGGCACTCCCGGAGTGCAACCCGTCTTTTTTTTTTTTCACTGGTCTGCGCTGTCCCACTTCTAGGCAAAGGCCTCCCTTCACTCCTTCCACCTGTGTTATGTATACGTATTATAAATTATACACGACTTTTGACGATCAAAAGTGCCTTTTATGTGCCTATTTGAAATAAATGCTTTGACTTTGACTTTATAGTCGCTTTTCGTGTCTTCCTGTGTAACCGCATTTTACTTCTAAGCTTGGAAATGGATTTTGTTAGAATGGATGCGGTTTCCATCATAATTAATTCCGGAAAGTGTATGTTTATGATACATTAAATTTTAAAAGACATATAAAAAAGTAAATTTCGATGGTTTGTCAAGTCGTAAAAACCGTGCGAAGTGGGGGCGTTGGCAAAAGTCTTGCAAATAAAAACTCGGTCACAAGAAAATCACTGACATTTGCTAAAAAACCTCCATTTTAACGTCTAAATGTAATTCAAACACTTATCGTCATTCCTATATAAACAAGCCACGCAGAGCTTCTGGCAAAGGAACCAAAAACACCCAATGTTTTATTCATACGAATTTCAGAGTACTGATAATAATGGGTGATGCTACTTACTCGTACAAGCGGTTTTGTTTATTTTTTTATTAATATTAAACTCGAGATTTTGGCGTTTCCCTTTGTTTTGTGGTTTCGGAGTGGACTTAACTTTTACTGTTTTGTATCCATATGTTTTGTTTGTTTGCATGGAACAAAAAAATACATCCCATCACTTTAAAAATATTTTAGGTGGGTGCCGTTCGGGGACTGAAAATAATATTGATAGACTGTTCCACCGAAATTGGACATTTTGGGTATTTGGACATTTTGACACCGTTGGACATTTTGCCCCTGAACGTTTTGTCGTTCAGGGGCAAAATGTCCAATTCAGTGCGGTTAGTGGACGTGCTTAGGTGCGGTTTGGTCAAGTGTCGATAAATTTTTTTTTATATATAATTTTTATATGTATATTTTTATTTAAGCATTGTATATATATTTTTTCAAAATTATTAGGCTTTGTTGAATTGTTTCGGTACACTGATTTCATAATTGAAGTTTGCAGGGATACGAATCAGAGCGTGTCGATTTCTGATTATGCTAAATTGAACGAAGAAAGAAAAAGCGTTCATGAATAATAAAACGATGCTCACGAAAAAAAAAATTAAAACACAAAAAGTCTTTACGTATTTTGTCTTACCAGTGATGATATCTAAAGGTCAATTATTACAATACGTTTGGATAGTTTGGATAAAACAACCAGTTCATGAGCTCTTGTATCTTGCTTGTAGTTTATGGAGATGTGTGAGAGCAGTGGTGGCCACATTGGTGGTGGTAACGGACGCGACATTCTAGTTTTAGGTCGTGGGTTCGAACCCTGATTCCTTACCCTTATTTCATCACCACTGCTCTCAAAACGGTGAAGGAAAACATCGTGAGGAAACCGGCTTGTCCTAGAACCAAAAATCCGAAAACATGTGACATCTACCAACCGCACTGGGCCCGAGTGGTGGATTACAGCCCACAGAGAGGAGGCTTGTGTCCCAGCAGTGGAAACATTATAGGCTAATTATGCTTACGTTTATACACATACATAATACGCTTAAATAACTTTTGTATAGAGGTATGAGGAACAGGGTGTAAAGTTCACTCATCCTCCATAGAAAAGGGAGGATCCTCCGACCAGACGGGTGTTGATTCTGACGGGCAACTGCCCAATGATTCATGTCGGGCCGTTGTATTTATGCTAGTTGCGCGGTAAACTCTGCTTGCGAGATGCAGGATTTTGCGTGACTTCAGTAAGACGCGTTGTTCGCATGTGGCGTTGTAGATACCGCTACAGTTGTATTAGGCAGATAGAGTTTCAGTAAATGGTTCAATATAGATAACAGTAGAATTTAAAAGCCACATCAGCATGAATGAAAGAAAAAGTATCACACTAAACATAAACTAAACACAAAAAAAAAAAACAAAAACAACACAAAAAACACAAAACAACAACAACACAAAATTGGACAAAATGCTTGAACTAAACTACCTACCAAGTCCCAATAATTAACCCAAGTCATTAACCATAAACCCGTGTAGCTTACCGCCCGTATCGTGCAAACCGTAGATTTAACTAACAGATTTCGCGGTTCAAATGCAGTGTTTGCAGACAGTTAATGGCTCTCTGTAATAGCTATAGTGATTTGAAGCGCGTTCTCAATGTGGAAATGTATTACGAAGTTTACAAAATCGTTAAGAAAAAAAACTATTGAAATACAGGGTTGCATGGACATCGAGGCGCGAAATGAAACCATAAATTCAGCATAGTTTTAGAACCCCCTTTTTTTTTGGGCGGGAAATTATCAAATGACTTCTCCCGCTCTGGGCGGAGCGAAAGGGCGTGTCAGACTTATACTGAATAAAACCTACCCGTGTTCCTTCAGTTGCCTGTGCCAGGGGCCATGGTATCTCTTTCGAACAAGCCGCGACCCCGGCAGGTTTTAGACCCCCTAGCGAAGACATTTTTCGTCAGTTATAAAAAGAAAATGGCTATTTCATAGTAAAGTGTAATACCTACGCGGTCAAAATCTATGGAACAGCTTCAACGCAAGGGTTTTCAAAATCATGTACGAATCCATAGTAAAGATTGCGCGTCAAAGTCCCTACCATTGCATCCTGTATAGTTACCGCATGTCTTCATAGACGATTGCTCTTTAGACACAAATGAGAAGAAAACGGCCTTTCTCCGATTAGCAAGTTTTACGTGTCCGGGCTTGCTTATTCCGTAATATCATCTTATTAAATTATGCAATTTATTTTATATGTTAGATAGCACCCGTATTTAGCTGTAAACAAAAACATTGGCTTCTCTTTTAAGTAGTTAAGACTAAATTAATTTAACTTATGTTCAATGAACCTCTGTTCTCTAATTACCGTGGCGTGTCCGCACACCAACTTAATGTTAAAACTAACTTGTAATTTTTATACCGTACAGATTTACTTTGATCCGTTCATTGTTTTAAACGGTATTAAGCAACGTGTATCGCATAACAAAATATCGACTCAATAGAACCAGTCTATAAATAATTATTATTAAGTAACTGCATGTCCAATCGAAAGTTATAATTGCCGTGACATTTTCTGTTCATGGGTGCACATCCCTAATTAACAGTATTTGGCACATCATTACCGTACGCGTCGCGTCTCCTCAGTGTGTGCCGCAGCCCATCAGCAGTTGCACGTCTCTAACGTTAGTGTACCGCCAATGAAGCACGTGAGTATATAATTACCGTAGCCTTGGTTAAAAACTTTTCTAATTACCGTTGTACTTATTTTAATACTTGGTTTTTAAGTTAGACCCAAGTTGATCATGTAATTGGAGACAGTACTTTGGCCTCCGTACGTTGTAATAATCTAGTATTTGTATACTGTGTCGGTTTTCGACATTTTTAAGAAAATCTATCGTTTTCTAATTACCGTATACTAATTACCATATGTTTATAATTACCGTTGTATGAAAAATTAATACTTGTTTACTAACTGTAGCCGCGATGTCGTACCAATGGAAAGTTTTCCCGCGGTTTTAGTAGTTATTATTATCATTGTCCGTAAATATGTCTATATTATATGCTGACCATTCATCAAGTTATTTATTTTATAGGATGGGAAAACCCAAAAAGACCAAGGAGGAAGTTAAAGAAAAGAGAAGGCTCGCCGCACGACAACGCCGAGAACGAATTAAAAATGACCCTGTTTTGTATCAGCAATCAAAAGAAAAAGAGAAAGAAAGGTATAATAAAAGAAAAAGAGATAAAAAAATACTTCCTATCTGCGAAATGTCACCAAAAAACCGGAAGAAAACTCAAAAAAGAAATAGGGAAAATTTCAGAGCTTACTATAAAAGACAAAAGGAAAAGGAAAAATTGGAAACAATTGAGGAAGAAGTTATTTTAGATATAGATGTGCTTGATAACAGTATAACAGATCCTCTTGAAACTCTGTCAACACCACTACACCTCAATGATTTATCATACTCACTGCGCTCAAAAAATTGTACTAAAAGAGTATCATTACAAAATCCCAAATCATCAAAAAAAGAAGATAATCAGCAAGACGAGATTTGTCTACAGTCGACTTCTTTTGAAAAAGAATTAGTTCCCTTGAAGAAGACACCAAATTTTAAACGTACCTTAATTACATCAACGCCGCGTCCATCTAGTGCTCTGTCATCATCTTCTACTGAAAGTATGTCATTATTAAGTAATAATGAGGTATTGACAGAAAATAAAAATACAAGTGTAAATATTACGGAACGAGCGTCTTCCTTGTGTTCAACACCATGTTCACTATCTTCGAAGAGATTTTTCGAGAAACCGAAACGTAAAAATATCTCACCCTTATTATTATTAAGAAGACATGTTTATAAATCAAATAAAGAAATGTTATATTTGAGAAAAAAAATAGAAGAGTTAAAAAGAACAAAAGAAAAGTACAGGAAGCAAGCATTAAGACTGAAATATAAAAACACGCTACATGCAAAACCAATACAAAGTCACGATAAGGAAAACGAACCTAATTATTTATATAATAATAATAAAGAGACTAACGTAGAGAAAATCAAACAAGACGTCCAATTTTTTTTAGAACAAGATGAGAACAGTCGCATTTGTCCTGGCAAGAGAGAATACATTTCAAGAAAAAAAATAAAAAAGCAAAAACGTTTTTTGACAGACACTTTGTTAAATCTTCACAACAAATTTCTTCAGTTACACACTTATAAAATCAGCTACTCGACATTTTGCAAGATGCGACCATTTTGGGTCGTGATTCCAGATTCACGAGCAAGAGAGACTTGTATGTGTAAGACCCACACTAATATGGACTTGATCATAGCGTCACTCAAACGATTTGACTTAATCGATCAAAGCTCCGCTCACAAAGTTCTGTCATCATTATGCTGTGTATCAGAAAGTATAGAGTGTCTTTCAAGAAGATGTATAGATTGCGCAAATAGGAATATTCATTATAAAGAATTTGATAATGCAAAGCAGATTTTTTACTACCATTGGATAACAAAACAGGTAACTTACACTAAAGATGGGAAAGAGAAAACTTCAAATCAAACGGTCAAGGAGAAAATTATAACTAACCCTAAAGAAGTAATCGAAAAGTTTGAACAGTTGCTGCCACCATACATGAACCATTGTGCTAATAAAGTTTCTCAAAATAATTACATTAAACATTTAAAACAAAATTTACCTGAAAATGACTGTGTAATCCACGTTGATTTTAGTGAAAATTATAATACAAAATACACAGACGAAATCCAATCATTCCATTTTGGTGGCAGCCGGAAGCAAATTACACTGCACACGTCTGTTATTCATTTCAAGAAATGTGGAGTATTGCGGACTCAGTCGTTTTGCACTTTGAGTCCTTCACTCAGACATGACGCAGTTGCAGTTTGGAGTCATCTCATACCTATCTTAAATTTCATTGAAACTGAAGCTCCTCGCGTAAATGTCATCCATTTTATATCAGATTCTCCGACTGGCCAATATCGCAATAAAAAAATGTTTTATATCATCTCTCAACTTCAGTGGCACTTTCCTAATCTAAGAGTGGTGGCCTGGAACTATACAGAGAGTGGTCATGGCAAAAGCTCAGCAGATGGCGTAGGAGCAACGATAAAAAGAACTGCAGATAGAATCGTAGCTCAGGGCTGCGATATTGTCGACATCGAAACTCTTTCTGAAAAATTGAAAGCTAATGTCAAGGGAGTCATTACAGATATAGTACAAGAAGCAGATATTCTTCAAAAAGATCTGCTGATCCCTAAAGAGATACGGGAGTATAAGGGCACAATGAAAGTCCATCAAGTCGTTTGGAGTTCATCAAAACCGAACCTACTTGCAATGCGAAAATTAAGCTGTAATGTGCAACAGTGTATGTATCAAGCTATTGAATGTGAACATGATAGACATCATGGATTTTACTCTTTGAATCTAGAAAAGGCAGAAGAGGCTGAACTTTCTCCGCCTTCCAGATTCATTTTACCTGCTCCTTCCAAAAACAAATATAATTGCGATACATCACGGTCTATTAGTGCTAAAAAATCTTCAGATAAACCTAAAATTTTATCTAATCAGCTAGTGAAGCCTGCTTATGGGGTGCCTGGGTCATCGAAGTCTCTTATTTCCAAACACGATATGGTTAAGAGCTTTGAGAAGTTCGAAAAAGCGGAAAGTAGCTTGAATTTATCTGACACAGACAGTTTTTGGGCTCCTGTGTCTCCTGTTGATTTTAGTCTTACAATGCCTTCCTTCAAATCAATGAAAAAAGTTCCAAATAATAGAATTAAGGATAAGAAGACTAGAGGATCAATTTTCGATTTATCTGATTCTGATGAATCTATTTTCTAAAAATTTATTTTTATATTCTTTTTTTATATTGTTTTTAAATTACTATAAAACAAGACTGATTCAAATGTATGACATACTAGTCTGTATAATTATGATGATTCTTTATAGAGTATAAGTAGGTACTCAGTGATATTAATATAAGCGAATCTTAAAAGAGCTGTGAGTAGTTTTAAGCTAGATCTATCCTCATTATCCAAGAAGATTTAGAAGATTATTCCTTTAAGTTCCATCCTACTTACCTTTTTAATAAATATCGTTTCAACAAACTAAAAAAAAAATACCAATTAAGACAAATGTTTGTTTTATTTAGTTTGTTTTTACCTGATTTTCATTGAAAGTGTCTAATTTTTAAGAAATTATAGCAATGATAATGTGTCTTTTTTACGGTTATGTCCCTCATAACGTCGTTCATTCCTTTGCTTTAAATAAGATTATATAATTATGATTTTATATGTGTACAAATTATTAATGTGTGTTATTATCATTTCATTATATAATATTTTACATAGACTTTATATTTTCTAATTACCGTTGCATTAAATATTCAATTTTTCTAATTACCGTACCCATAAAATTTTTAAGTCTCATTAATTAGAAAACCACCATTGATTGTTACATGCCTCATTAATTTTTGAATTCGTATCTTTGATTTGTTTCATATTTTAATGCGTTTAAGTCAAATCAGTGAAAAATAAAAAATGTTACGGTAATTAGGCAAAGAACGCCGAATTGGAGAATGACCGAAAACTAAAAAACAAACTTTCGATGTGCCTTTTACTAAAATGAAATCACGAGAAGTCAATATACCTATCGAATAAGATTTGACAAAAGTATAATAATTATTATTTTATGAATCGATAGAATTGCCTAAACTCTATGGTGATTAGAAATCGTAAACAAGTTACCTATACATTATAATCTCACCTTTTCATCTTCATCATCATTAGCCCACAAAGTCCAATGCTGGTAGGCCTCTCTTCTATTATAATTCCACGCCATTCGGGAACTCATCATTGCCCAGCATCGTTATTCTGAGAAATGCGTGCACTGACTGGACAGGTCTACTCAATCTGTATGATTCTTTCCTCAAAAGACCATTTCAGACATCGATCATTTCACATGGTCTTCACATGATCTGACCAAGATTATGTCTAGACTTTAAAAGAGACTGTGACCTCTGAATTTCTTACAGCCTTTCTTCTAAGAGTCAGATAGGAAACGCCGACGTCATCTATTTTTTTTTTATTTGATTGACGTATAAAAGTGTTTGTGCAAACCTACAAACAGAAATGAAAACATTTATCAGCTGCTACCAACCTGAGGTGATCGTCGCTCGATCTAGCTGGATTGCGTCCTACCTTACGATTGCCAATTCGCGGTCTCCACTCAAGCACGTCACATTTAGCTATTTTTTATTCATAAAAATACGGAAATTCCAAATGTCTTTGGAATCTCGAATTACGTGCCCAAAAAGAAGAAAAGGTACGAAGTGTAGTCGAAAGAATACCAATCAGTAGCCGCGCCTCACGGCTCAAAAGAACTGAACAGAGGACACAATCGTATCTACACTTTAGAGATTATTCATTTTGTACCAGAATAAAAGATAATAAATGCTGAAAATATACCTTATAATGAAATTATTGTTGAGTACTTTCTGAAAAGAATTACTCAAAGAAAAACATGACGAAAATATGAAAATATGGTGGAAAATGCCTTTATTGTAAAGTATTAAGGCTTGTTAAGTAACCGATAACCTGCCTGAAAGCAGAATCCTAAACAAAAGCTGTCAATATAGAAACAACAGCATCATCTGAAGTTCATAATTATGATAAAACAGTATCTTTATAATTAAAGGGAGACCTGAAATAAGAACTAAGGCCATGCTTTGCTTTTTGGAATGTATGTTATGTTTACGTAAACGATATTTAAATAAAAAAAACAACCGACTTCAAAAAAACACTACAAAGTGATAAATAACTTTAATTTCGGAAGTCGGTCTCGTTGGTTCTGCATTTTCGTTTTTTGACACCGACTTCCGAAATTAAAGTTATTTATCACTTTGTAGAATTTTTTTTTGAAGTCGGTTGTTTTTTTTGTAAAAAAGGTTTTATTTTTCACTTTTTAGTTGTACCTGCCCCACAAAAATTCAATTAACACTAGTGCACTGAAGAATTGAAGACACCCGACTAGAAGAATCATCAAAATTCGCATAGAAATGCCGGAGATGCAGTACATTCTTGCATTTAACTTCGCACATAAGAATAATTACCTAATTTGTTTAAATATATTAGGTCCTTACATATGAAATTGGCGTTTTGTATGGAAGGAACAAAAAGTCGAATATTTTTTAATATAATATATTTAATTAATCAAAGTATGAACCATTGTTTTCAATGCACTTTTGCCATCTTATAGGTAGTTCATTGATCCCTTTACTAAAAAAATCAGTCGGACGGGAATCAATAAAATCTTTGAAGGCGATTTGGACTGCCCCATCGGAGTTGAATTTTTTCCCTTGCAAAAAGTTATCCAAATTGCGAAAAAAATGGTAATCTGTTGGAGCAAGGTCCGGGGAGTACGGAGGATGTCTAAGACATTCCAATTCAAGCTCTTCTAATTTGGTAGCCGTCTGTTGCGCAGTGTGTGGTCTGGCGTTGTCGTGAAGCAGCAGTGGCGTGGAGCGATTGACCAGCCTTGGTTGTTTAGCCGCTAGCTTTTCCATCATGGTTTGTAATTGCTGACAATAGACATCAGCTGTAATAGTCTGGCCAGATTTGAGAAAACTGTAATGAACAATACCGGCACTAGTCCACCAAACGCTTACAAGTAACTTTTTTGGGGTTAATTTTCGCTTGGGGCAGGATTTGGCTGGCTGGCCAGGATCCAACCATTGCGCTGAGCGCTTCCGATTATCGTAAAGAATCCATTTTTCATCACAGGTAATGATTCGGTTTAAAATACCTTCATTGTTGTGCCGGTTCAGTAATGTAACGCAGCAGTCGACGCGCGTTTGCCGGTTTGCTTCAGTCAATTCGTGAGGTACCCACCTTTCAAGCTTTTTAATCTTCCCAATTTGCTTCAAGTGAATTAAAACAGTTTTATCACTAACATCGAAGCCTGCAGCTAACTCGGACGTGGTTTGCGATGGGTCCGCTTCCACAATAGCCTTCAATTCTCCATTATCAACTTGGGTCTCAGGCCGTCCACGGGGCTTGTTCTGCAGGTCGAAATTTCCAGAACGAAAACGTTGGAACCAAAAACGAACTGTGTTTTCTTTTGCAACATGACCGCCATACACATCATTCACCCTTCGAGTCGTTTCCGCAGCACTAGTGCCACGGCGGAACTCGTACTCGTAAATAATGCGATATTTTAAATTTTCCATTTTGTAAAATGAGTGACGCAAACAGAAAAAACAGAAGAAAAAAAACAAATGAATGACGGTCATCGAAGCACAAATACATGAGTAAATAGCTGTACAAATTTGAATTTGGAATTCCTTACCAAAGAGGAGAAATTCGTGATTAAAGTGGCCAGTACGAAAAACGCCAATTTCATATGTAAGGACCTAATATTAAAACCTTCCTGAAAGTATGATATCACTTTAGTGAAAGAATTATCAAAATCGGTTCATTAGTTTTTGAGAAAATCGCGGACATACAAACATACGTACATACATACGGGTCGAATACAGAACCTCCTTTTTTGAAGTCGGTTAAAAATACACTATCCTGTAGTTGAAATTTTTGCTACATACATATTTTTACTGCGATAAGCATAATTTGTATCAGCGATAGCTATGAATGAAGTCTAGACACTGAGTTAATTATTATTAAAAACCTGTGGATTCCCACTGCAGGGCAAAGTCCTTCCTAGGTACTCTTTTCCCATTTCAGTCTGCTTCTGTTTTTTTGTTTTAAATTCCTAAGTAAAATATTATGACTGTATAAAAAAACGTTAACTGAATTCAAAATCGTTCGTAAGCAAATTCGAACGATTTCGTCCGAATTTCATCCGACCGGGTTCGTCCCACTGTTCATAAGAACCGATCTAAGTCTCCGCAAAAATAAACTTTGGAAAGGCGTACAGAATTAGGACTTGCGGCAGATTCGAATCGCATCATTCATATTCATTGGATACCCTTAGCCACATACCCAGTTCAGAAACTGCTTCGAAGTCTTTATCGACTATTCGGTTCCTTGGGGAAAACGCGAATGACGCATACAAAATTAGAATATACAGAAGGCCGACCCCAACCCTAGTCTGCAAGGGCTAAAACTAAAACATGATTAGTTTGTAGAAAATGGCGGCGATGACGTCACTGAACTACACCTTTCGTAGTTCGTATCAATGTGTTATGGACTATCAATTTAATGATTAAATATCTCTAATTAAATATCCGCTGTGGGTGTAGACATGCTCATTCATGTTTTGTTTTAATTAATAAACTTTTACCTATGTAAACGTTTATTTTATATTTAGAATCATTTTAGTTGGGGATCCGAACGAAACCTACATCCTTTTAGTAGTTAAATACTCAACGTTCTTGACATTATAAGTTAAGTTTTATCTTATTTTTCTTATGGTGTTATGGTAGCTTTTTCTTGTAAAATTACTCCATTAACTACATGAGTACAGAGGGCAGTGGTGGCCTAGTAGTAACCGCCCTGACAGACGAGTTGTAGGTCATGGGTTCGAACCCATTCAGGCGATTTACTTTGTGTAAACTATTTCATCACCACTGCTTTCAAAACGGTGAAAGAAAACTTCGTCAGGAAGCCGGCATGTACTAGAACCAAAAAAAACGAAGACATGTGACATCTTCCAACCCGCACTGGACTCGCGTAGTCTAAAGCCCACTCCCTCTCGAAGAGAGGAGGACTGTGTCCCAGCAGTGGGAACATAATTAGGCTGATTATGCTAACTAAATGAATAATTTAAAAGACAATTTTCTTCTTTGACGCAGCTTTAGGCCAATCATTTAAAAAGATTTGTGTAGATAATACAAAAAATAATGCAATCACTTTTACACCTACTTTTGGGGTGCCATAATAGCCCTCCACAATGCGGCTGACGATGGAAAGTCGGCCTCGCCAGAAACTTTGTTGAATGGCTAATGTTTTTACGAAGTCATGAGCTACTCTTAAAACATAAGAAAGGACTTATTATCCCATCAAAAACATTCATGTCAAAATCATGCCACGTCTAGTGACTTTTTTACTGTATAAAATATGGATAAATTAATTATTATCTTTGGATTTCAATTTAGCAAATTGTTTGAAGGTCAAATGCCGGTGACCTACAGATTGGTAAAACGTAACATGAAATGTAACACCAATAAGCCGTTCTTAATAGAAAATGGAAATAGAAAATATTTTATTGTCCAGGTAATACACAGTAAGCAGGTTTAGTGGTTAACATCAAGTTAGGACGACATGAGTAGCTCAAAATTACAGAATATTATTATTAACTAGTGAGCCCCAAACTAGACAGTTAGTCTGTATCTTGGGGCTCGGAGTACGAATTCCTTCAATGCAATGCAACATGAAATGTAACAGAGCAACTGAGAGCTTAACTGTCGCTAATGAGACATAATTACCTTTTCTATTGTTACCAAACGCTTGCATTTTATACCACATAACACATTGAAACGAATTCTCTTTGCCTCTTGTCTGTTAGTGGCGAGAGGCTAAGGTTCGATTCAATGTATGATACATGTCATATCAGACGGGCTTATTTTATTGTTCTCTGAGTGAATTCACAAGAAATGCATTCCTTATAATTAGTTACTAGCTGAGCCCGCGACTTCGTTCGCATGCATGACGGAAAACGTTTTATTTTTTGTTGCGCGGACCCTAATTCTTTTTTTTTTTTTTTTCTAAAATAAAAGTAGCTTTAGTTACTCCTTATTACATCAGCTATCTGCCAGTAAAGGTCCCGTCAAAATCGGTCCCAACCGTTTTAGAGATTAGCCGGAACAAACAGACAGACAGACAAAAATTGTAAAAACTGTTATTTTGGTATATGTACCGTGTATACATCCATATGCATTTAGTAAACAGCGGTTATTTTAATATTACAAACAGACACTCGCAATTTTATTCATTTGTATAGATAAATAATGTTAGTATAGATTATGTTAGGACAGGCGCATTTATCGCATAGAGTTATCCAGTAATGGTAAATGTTAGTTGATAAAAAATAAATAAATAAAATTTTACGTTTCACCAATCTGCACCCTCCATAACAGGTCTTGACAGTCAAAACCTTGAGAATATTAAAATTATAAGACTGTTCAAATTTGCACTGATTGTTTTATGTATTGTTTACTATGTAATGACATAGACAAAATATAGAATTGCCAAAAGAAACTTTGAACTGATCTACTGAACAGTACCTAGGTCTTTTTGCAGAACCGACATTGTTAATACAGACCATCGATTTTAGCAGATACCTAAGACCAATTTCAATACGAAAAACCACATTGCACTCTGTCTGCCTCTTAGCCCGATTCAACTGTCTACGAAAGCAACCATGACATTGTTTAACCTAAAACGACCCAAATTTTACGCTCGTAACTCAGCCAACAGTCCGCATAACACAAACGTTTGGCCGCAGTCCATGGTTTCAAAAATTTTGCTTTGTGGATACTGCCAAATTAGGCTACGCTTCATAATCCCACGCCGTTGAGAGGTGTCGATCAATATGCGGCTCTCAAATCTGTATGACAAAGCGTGTGTCCCGGGATTTATTTGAGTGGGGTTAATGGAGCGGGTTAGCTAAATGTTATTTCGAAAAAATTTTGAATTCCCAATTTTCTGTGGCGCGAATTAAACTAATAGGTATTTAAATAGGAGCTATTGTGGGATGTGGAGATTTTTGTCTAAAATTAAGATATTTTTTGGCACTATGTATTTGTGTTAACTTTCTCACTGAATTCTGAATTTGCATCATGCTGCGATGAGAAGCCTTTTGGCCTCGTATAGGACTTTCTGTTTCATTTTTTACTTTTTTTATATTTGGTTTGTGTTTAGTTTAGTTTGAGATCTTCCTGTAAGAATCGCAATAAATATTTTTCTTTCTTTTTTTCTTATAATGATATATTTTTCATTTATTTGTAACTCCTACATTTTTATTTAATTACCAACCTAGCCTAGGTTAGGTCCTATTTTCTCTATAATCCCGTTGATTACTGTAAACCAGTGGCGTGCTTTGCATATAGGCATATAAGCAGTGCAGTGCAATAAAATCTTCATACATTGTGTGAAGATTTTGTTTTTTGTTAGGTATGATAATTTAATGAGTTTCTTAATTGTGGGGCACACACTAAAATCACAGGATACTTAATAGTACTACGTACTAAAATATAATTGACTGGCTTATGTTGATATATCGAGGTAGGCAATGCTTATATACCTATATGCAATGCACGCCACTGCTGTAAACACTATATAGCTACCAAAACATCAACCATCAGCATTAATGAAAACGTTACGTCAATCCCAAAGGTCAGTCGTGTCCACCATTCTAGCGATCGGAATGTTGATCTTCTTTTGTCTTTAGTCAAATAATTAATTGTTTCGAACACTCCCGAGACCGTACCGGAGATTGGAGCCAACCGCTGTCGGAAGCAAGCTTCGACTGTTTAAGACAGTCGTTCCTAGATACGGTGACTCTAAAATGAAGATAGCGATGAAGGTCTTTCGCTGTCGACAGCAGTCTTTACCTGCCAGTGACAATGAACCTTGCTTGTCTTCAGCAGTTGTTATTTAAGCGTCCTTACTGATTACGCGGACTAAAGCGGCGCTTGCTAAGCGGCACGTCGTGGCATGTCACGGCAAATCATTAAGATTTAATGGCAACACCTTCCGTGGCATGCCATTGCATCCCGCGGTATGTTCAAGGGTATGCTGGGGAGTTTGTTGCGCCACTTCTCCCAAGCAAAAGCAATAGGAAGTGGTGTAAAGGGCGGGAGTTTTGGGGACTGTCTTTTGTTATTTTGACGTTCGAAAAGTGCTGATTCTGTCTAGTTTGAATAAATGACTTTTGATTTTCATGTAGATGCAAAATAATTTCCGCTTACGAAAATCCTTTGCCATGTCGCGCCGTGTCGTGGTGAGCCTTAGGGTGTACCCACATTTATCGACGCGGAATCGGCTTAAGCCGAGTGCGTATCACCAAACTACACGACTTATCGCCGAGCTAATAGGCAAACGGCTCGTTTCGCCGTCGATCGGCGACTAACCCGCACTGGGCCCGTGTGGTGGATTATGGCCCACTCCCTGTTACAGAAAGGAGGTCAGTGTCCCAGCAGTGGGAACATTATAGGTGTGTGCTTTGCCAGTGACTTTGAATTTTGACGAATTTAATGAAAGCAGTAATTAAAACAGTCTACCAAACATTAATTATCACAAAACACTTAAAGAGGTCACGTCTAAAGGTTACCACCATTAATGACAAGTCATTACTCACATATACAAAAGTAATTTTTAATTAAACGAAATTACCACTGACGTCATTCAAAGAAATAGGTACATAGGTACTACCAAAGGGCGTGGTCATCGGTTAATGAAAAATATTAGTTTAATGTGAATATTCATTTGTCTATCCGAAAAAAGTACTCCCCAACCACGAATAATCTATTTTATCCCGTGGGTTTACATAACATACATACATAATCAGCCTATAATGTTCCCACTGCTGGGACACTGACCTCCTTTCTGTAACAGGGAGTGGGCCATAATCCACCACACGGGCCCAGTGCGGGTTAGTGAATGTCACGTCTTCGAATTCTTGGTTTTAGGAGATATCGGTTTCCTCACGATGTTCACCTTCACCGTTTTGAGAGCAGTAGTGATGAAATTAAATATACAAAGTAAAGTGCCTGTCTGGGTTCGAACCCACGACCTACAAATAAAAACTGAGCTACCACTGCTCTCACTGTCAAAACATTTATGTTGGACTAGCAGCGCCCCGCGGTTTCACCCGCATAAGTTTCCCGTGGGAATATCGCGATAAAAACTATCCTATGTCCTTTCCCGGGACCCAAACTACCTCTATATAGACCAAATTTCATCTAAATTGGTTCAGCGGTTTAAGCATGAAGAGGTAACAGACAGACAGACACACTTTTGCTTTTATGATATAAGTATGGATTGGCCATTTGAAAGAACTCAGAACTGTCAGGCAATCTTTCAGTCATCATTCCCGAGCTCTTATCCCTATATTATTTATATTTATTTGGGGTCGGTTCAATATGAACTTTAAACTGACCATTTTTAAATCAAGTCTGCAAGCCTGTCTGTTCAATTTACTTTGAAACCCCATTATTAACCCTCTTACCTTTTGGCACCTCGCCACATTTGTAATTTTAGCCATTCCGACATTCTGCGAAAAAGGTGCTCTGTAGATAGACCGTTCGCAGAATTGCCTGTTCGCTTTAAATTAATAGTACGTTTCAAACTGAATGAAATAGATGCTTCTTTTACTGAATAAAACTAGTTTAGACAAGTTTAAAAGAGACGGAAACTTTTATTAATAATTCCAGAAATAAGAAAAACTCAAATAGATTTAACTAGTATTTATTTATGTAATACTTTAAGGACACAAATGTGCAGAGACGGACTTAATATATAGGCATTTCTACCAGTTAACCTTTGAGCGGTGCAGAGACAAATAGTGGTAAGTGCAATCTGTACTAATATTATAAAGAGGTAAAATTTGTTTGTAAGTTTGTATGTAGGGGGTAATCTCTGGACCTACCAGTCGGATTTGAAAAATTCTTCTTGCTTTTGATAGCCCAATTCTTGAGGAAGGCTATAGGCTATTTAACATCACGCTATGATCCTTAGGAGCCGAGCAAAAAGAAAAAAAGTCAAAAAGAACGTTATGTGATAGCGCGGGCGGGTGATGCGATACGACGGGGTGGCTCGGGGGAAACAAGAAGTTTCACGCGAACGAAGTCGCGGGCTGAAGCTAGTCACGAATAAAAGAAGAATAAATATTTATTAAAATACAAATTACCTCTTACAAACTATAATTATAACATATAATATATATCGCTAATTACATATAAATATAAGCACAAATAAATACACGAATATACTAAAGCAAGACAAACGATAGGAAAACGTTACCGTTGGGCACTGTGAAGAAATTGCCATCTTCTTACGAATGTGCTCGCGAACTTTTACTTTAAAGGATAATCGATTGGTTGCTATCCTGATTTCCAGGGGAAGCGCATTCCATAGAGGGTTAGACTAAACGAAGAAGGAAGAGCGAATGAAGAAGTCATCATCTATATCATTATCTGCCTAGCCTTTTCCCAACTATAATGGGGTCGGCTTCCAGTCTAACCGGATGCAGCTGAATACCAGTATTTTACATGGAGCGACCGCCTATCTGACCTCCACAACCCAATTACTGGGTAACACGATACCCCTTGGTAAGACTGGTTGTCAGATGTCAGGCCTTCTGACGACCCATAACGGCTGTCAAAGATCTACGAATGACAGCCGGGACCAACGGCTTAACGTGCTTTCCGAGGCACGGAGGGCTCTTGGTATATGAAGATGGTCACCCATCCACGGACCTACCGTGGCATGAGTAGCTTAACCTGATCGATCGACCCGTGCGGCTGTTATTACTAAGCCAAAAGCCCCTCCTTCAGTGAATGAAGAAGTATGTACCTTTTATTTAAGAAAGTAGGGAAGAGACTTTCATCTCTTTCATTGCTAATACTTATTGCATTTTCAATTATCTTTTACAACGCCCTCAAAAACCTATATTTATCGCCGACATCCATAAAGTACCTAAATTATGCTCAAATACAAAGTAGACTAAAGTGCAAATTATGTTTTTTTAACACACTAAAATGTTCGTCAAAGTAGTTGTAGTAACTTTTATTGCTCCAGATGTTTGGAAATAAGTACTCCCTTAACAAATGGCTTCATAACTGATTACAATGTTTGGAATTATGGCAGTCTGAATGTCGTTATGATTAATTCCTCCACCATTAAATAGGAAAGTTTCGTTGTTTTTTTGTATATACTTTGTTGCAAAGGCTAACGTAGCGTGTGTAACTTTTGGTTCCGCGTATATGACATCATTTTTTTTTTCATTTTCAAAGTAAGTTTACGTGCAGTATACATAGATTAAGAGGACTACATGACCTAAAGCGCGGTCACTGTCGGACTGCATAGAAAAGAAAGAGAAGCGCGATTACACAAGCCTGGTAATTTATTGCAAAATATGAAACAATTATCTATTTACGAATAATCTATTGTTTGGACTAAAAAATTAAAACACTAGTTTTAATATGTTGATTGTAGAATAATCTGACAAAAAATCATAATGATTGTATGTATGTTAGTATGGTTTTTTTTTTTGTAAAAAGAAAGTTTTTAGACGTATCTTCGTGATTTTTTTCTATCATACCAAATAAGTTGTATTGTGTTTTCAACACACTATCTACCTAGCATATATCCTGGAGAATATCACATATTTTTTAGATTTTGTTTACTGTAGTCGATCATATACTTTTATTGTTTCTAAAACTTGCGTTTTTTTGCGTTTAGGTCCTGTAAGTCCCTTAAGTAACTAGTATAGATATACTGATGAGCTGCTCAAGTTCTGAGTTGAGCTTCACATACATAACATAACATAATCAGCCAATAATGTCCACAATGACGGAGGACTGGACTGGTCCACTCAAATGTGAAATTACTATACATTTCCTCAAAAGACCATTTCCGACATCGATCTACCTACATGGTTTTCACATGAACTGATCGTTATTTAATTTTGTAAAACATGAAACGTTTATTTTCTCTTGACTGTACAGTCAACAGCAAAAGTAGATGATGACAATCAGAAATTCAATACTAATGAACGGAGTTCGCGTCATATATGGCAGCTGTACTAGTAGTAAATGTTTGGTACCTATAATTTACAATCACATATTTTTGAATCATTTCGACGCCACACAGTTGTGACGTGAACTCCGTTCATTAGTATTGAATTTCTAATTTTCATCATCTACTTTTGCTGTTGACTGTACTTACCTATCAAAAAGAGTAACCTAGATAAAGTGGATAAGACAGAGATTAAAACTAAAGAAGAACTAGCTGGGGATAGATGGGGTGTTGGAGGGGGGGGGGGGTGTTCTGGGGGATCGGACTGGAATAAATCGCTCTGATTATGTCCGACTTTAAAAGAGATTGTGACCTCTGAGTTTGTTTTAGCCTTCCTTCTGAAAGTAGGAAACGCCGACCTCATGTAGCTTATTTTTTTTTAAATAATATGACGTCTAAAAGTTATTCTAATATTTACAGAATAAACAATTTAATTTCATGTACTAGTACAAGAATTTTTGCAGGAGTAACAACTCCTTGATGCTTTAAAGGATTTACTTTAATAATAGGGTAGGACTTAAAACCAGCTAGCCAGTCCAACTGCATTTTTAACCGACTATAACACTCTCCCTGCCGACAATATATAAAGCTTTTGAAGTTCAGGAGGCCATGGAGGTCGCCGGCGGGTCCCAAATTTGCTGATTGTGAACGCCGTGAGTCAAAAGTTAAAATTATTACAAGAGGCCGTAGGAGCCGCCGGCGGGTCCAAAAAAAAAATCTTTCAAGACGCCGTGGGATCCGCCCTGACCTCCCAAATTCAAATAATTTTTACAACTATTGGCGTGCTGTTATGGAAAATGTGATACTTCTCGTGCGTGTACATGAAACTTAGCTAAAAATTAAAAAAAGAAGCAAGTCAATAGGACCAGTAATTGAGTTGCTATGAGACTTGACAGTGATGTAAAAAAAAAAATCATAATATGAATATTTACGTATTTAATGAAGTTTTTATAACAAAAAATAATTATAATGTCCTAAAAATTACTTTTTTGTATGAATAGTCGCAAAACACGAGGCACAAACGATGGGATTCGATGGGCAAGTAAGGCAGCAGACGGTGTTAGTTTTTTTTAGTTTGTTTCTTGGCGTCAACACTTGTTTTACCTTGCAATCTTAGTTGTTCGTAACAGTGTATGCACTTACGACGCACAATCCGATTACGATGGTCAGCTAAAGGATTTTTCCCGAACGATTCATTGCTATCAGTACTCAGGTGACTACCGTCTGACTCGGGTATGAAGTTAGGATCTAAGTCAGAGTCGTCCGACATATTGAAAAACGCGATTTAGATTTGTTATCGATGAAAAAGCGCTGAAAAAACGACAATCGCCTGGCCGTGGGGGCCGCCGGCGTCTAACTGCTTATTATTATGATTGGCGTGGAGAATAAAACTATACGTACATAGATGCGGCGTACCGAACAAAAAAAAGTGGGGGCTGCCGGCGGACCCTATGGCCCGCGAATAAAAGTATTAAAAAATGTGCTTTGGCCTGCTGAACTAAATTTTTTGGGGGTCGCCGGCGGTTCCCATGGCAGGGAGAGTGTTAAAAAAGGAGGTTCTGTATTCGACCCGTATGTATGTATGTATGTATGTTTGTATGTCCGCGATTATCTCAAAAACTACTGAACCGATTTTGATAATTCTTTCATGAGTGTGATCTACATACTTTCAGGAAGGTTTTAGTATATAATACATTAGGTAATTATTCTTATGTACGATGTTATATGCATAAATGTACTGCATCTCCGGCATTTTTATGTGAATTTTGATGATTCTTCGAGTCGTGTCTTCAATGCACTAGTGTTAATTGAATTTGTGTGGGGTAGGTACAACTAAAAAGTGAAAAATAGAAACTTTTTTACAAAAAAAACAACCGACTTCAAAAAAAAACACTACAAAGTGAAAAATAACTTTAATTTCGGAAGTCGGTGTCAAAAACGAAAATGCTGAAGCAACGACACCGACTTCCGAAATTAAAGTTATTTTTCACTTTGTAGTGTTTTTTTTTATATCTAACAAGAAAACCAGAGGGGCAATAGGCTCACACCCCAGCCGCCGCGGGAGACGCTCCGGGCGTCGGGAGCCGCGTGACGACTCCCGGCCACCGTAGGCGCGGGCCTGCGGACGGAGAGTAATGGGTAGCTCACCGTCCGATCAGGACCAGGCCCGTGCCGGACGGCGCGTACGTGTTCCACGCGCGCCTCAAAGAAATGTCAGCATAAAGGAAGGGGCCTGCCAGGGCCGAAGCCTTCCGGGGGTGCGGGATTGTCCGAAAGGGTTACCGCTACCCCGGAACATAAAGGGCTAAGGAAGGAACACGGATGGGTTTTAGTCAGTAAGAGTCTGACACTCCCTTCGCTCCAGCCAGAGCGGGAGGGGTCATCTGATGATTTCCCATCCATAAAAAAAAAAAAAGAGGGGCAATAGGCTAGTTTCCTAAAAAATTCTAATTAGTCCGTCAGTTAGATTATCAAAAAATATTGGACCCTTATTTTTTCTTTTGTCAATTATATAAAAAATGATGAAGATATCGCCCGTTAAGGTTCCGCGTAACGTCACGCCGTGCGACACTTTTTAGCACGGCGTGACGTCACGACCCCCCACTCCCAAATTTTGACGCGCTTTATCTTTGTCATTTTTTGTTTGATTGACAAAAGAAAAAATAAGGGTCCATTATTTTTCGATAATCTAACTGACGGACTAAATTTTATTATTATTTTTTTACCCAGGAAAATACCCTATTATCGTAATTTTATGAACGTTCACAGTCTTATCTCAGTCTCAATCTTTCAAAAATACCTCTAATGTCCCCTACATTTTGACAAGTTTATGACATTTTGTTTGTCGCCTAGATGAGACTTCGACTAGATTTTGAACGTTTTAAATTACGAGAATTGGCCTTCTGATTATCGACATTAGTCCAAGAATGACTGTTAACGCGTTAGCAAAAGGATGAAGTTACTTTATACAAAAAAAAAAATTGTGACATGACTGGTACCTACGTAGATTGATAAGCTGATATTTTCATATACATATTAGCGCAAAAAAATACCATTAAAACTGACAACCCTAACTAAATGATCGATGTAACGCAAGCCATACATAAAATAAAGATTCGATAAAAACGGGACAAAAGACTGATGTTGCTTTTTGTTTTTATTATTATCTTTTTTCCCTGAAAAAAGGTCACACCTGAATATTGTTTTCGTGTGAATTGAATCGTATGGCACGTCATTTGTCGAAGTGTGAAGGATTTTTGTGACGTTGAGTGATATTTTTTGGTTAACATCAGCGCTGTCGAGCAATATTTCAATAATACTTTCAGTTTGTTGACTGAATGGCTGGGTTACCTAATGATGAATGATATTTAATTTTATGGATCGTAACATTGATTGATATTGGTACAATCATCATCATCCAATAGCAGTCCACTGCTGGACATAGGCCTCTCCTATTGCACGCCATTCAACTCGATTTTCGGAAACTCTCATTCGGCTGCTACCAGCCATCCTGCGAACATCGTCGCTCCACCTAGCCTGAGGGCGTCCCACCTTACGTTTCCCGACTCGCGGTCTCCACTCAAGAACAAGTCTACACCAAGGATCATCGGTTCTACGGCTAATATGGCCGGCCCATTGCCACTCCAGCTGGCTAATAATAATAATAAGATTGCGACTAGATTTTTAACGCTTTCAATAGGGCTTGATTCAGAAGGCAGTACTTCTGGACACGGCTCGCATTTTCAGGAGGTTCCTCTCTCTGGAGCCCTGACCGCCGGTAGCTTGGACCCTGTTCCCGATACCGGTGGGCTACTATATTTTCATATTTTTTTTTTTAAATGTTTCTTATATATTCTAATATTTAAAAATATAATTTATATGTAAATAGATAAATAAACGACATAATAATAATAAGATTGCGACTAGATATAGCATTCAGATAGCATTCAGAATGCTACTAAAAGTCAAAAACTTATTCTCAAACATCAAGAAAAAAACACACACGACTTGACTAGAAGTCAGCGGAAAATTTTTTCTATATAAAAAAACCTCAATACTCTTATCAATTTTCGCACCGGAAACGACTCGACAGTCATATTTACGTTACGAAATGTATACCCGACTTGTGTGAAGCCTGAGATGTCCGAGAATGTCCTGCCATTTTATACGAACATTCCAATTTCCTGTGTCAGATTTTTTTTATTCATCAACTTTATTGAACACGTTCTGTAGGCCATTTATTGTGCCAGAGATATACTCGTATATGTTCGAGGACGCTCCTGAAAAGGCCACTATGTGGAATTGAGTCAACTATTTCTTATTCTTTGACACTGTTTCTGAGGAAATTAAATAAAAAATAGATATACGCTAACGTTTTTATCGAACACTATCTTTAAGTGAAGACTGTAGACACTTTTTTTTTCCACGATTTATGACAGTTAATAGTAAATGGTTTATGTTTAACTTGTCACCAGATAAAGTAAAATATAACATCAAAAAAACACTTTTTACTGCCAAAAATAGTAAATGATCACCAAAATAAAGGTAAAGGTATTTGTATTCTCATTTGCTCGCTCTTGCATCCTTCGCGGGGCTCCTATTTCTGTGTAATGGGTTTAAAGTAACCTAACCAAACCTAACCTCGGGGTACCCAGCTAGAACTATTGTTATTTTAGACTTCATTTTTTGATGTTCAATATATTTTTTTGGTGATCATTATTATTTAACCCCATAGTAAATTGGGAACGCCTAATATTATTATAAGATAAGAATCTTTTAAGATTTTCACGGAGCGTTAAGTATCATTGCGCTGACGTCGGATTCTCGAGATCATAACGACGGAACATCGCCAATCAGGACAAGAACCTACCAAGTATATTCTCAGTATCGCATGGTTGGTATGTTCTTAGAATATATTCATAGCTATTTAGATGAGTACCAATAAAAGCGTGTAGATGTGGTCTAGGCTGGGGCTCTAAAAAGAGATTTTTTAAAAATTGCGGTCATTTGTGAATCTCTGAAATATGAGTGCCTATCGCTTTTGATTTCTTGACACACGAAGCGAAAAAGGGCAAAGACTTCTTATGTCTTTAACAGACTTTAAGCTGCATACCTAATATGCCAATTTATTTATCACTAGCTGTGCCCCGCGGTTTCACCCGCATAAGTGTTGATCCCGTGGGAGTGTCGGAATAAAAACTATCTTATGTCCTTCCCCGGGACTCAAACTATCTCTGTACCAAATTTCATCTAAATCGGTTCAGTGGTTCAGACGTGAAAAGGTAACATACAGAGAGACAGACAAGCAGATTTACTTTCGAATTTATAATATACTCGTAAGTATGGATTTTTATTCCTGGTCGTCGTATTGTTATATTAAATAAATTACAATAATCTAAAACATTAAATAATATCCTTAGCCTCAGTAGAAACTCAAAACCAAATTCAGTGCCATTTCCTAATTATCTTGGGGTCAGCTTCTAGTCTAACCAGATACAGCCGAATACCAGTAATTTTAAATGGGCCGACTAAACTAACGACATACGAGATAAGGGTGACCCATTAATTGCCTGAGTGGGAAGTTTCTAATCAAACGGCAAAATGTTTTCAAATGAATTTTCCAATATCGACTTTATCCCGCTACCTTCATAGCTCCATTTTTGGGCCTATCTCCACCATCCTTGCGCACAAGGAGGAATGTACCCGCCCGCTGCTAATAGCCCCGTCGATTACTTGTCGTATACTAGCTATATCCACACGTGTGTCGAGTCGAGTGCCTACCGCGGGAAATAGCTGAGAAGCGAGGAAATTACTTAGAGAAACACATTGGAAAATCGTATTCAATATCCATTGCTGCTTTTGTTATTGTAGAAGGAATTTGCGTTGGGGGAGATAATGCAGTGTATGCGAAATTCTAAATGAAGTCTTTTATAATAAGGTGGAGTTTTGTTGTGAGTGGTCGTGTGAAAATCGCTGCAAATGACATTAGGGGTTTAGTTAATCGCGTGCTGCAATTTGCAAGAGATTAAAATTAGATTATCGTTTGCAGTAAAAGCTTGTGGGCTTATGCAGATTTTATTTTCTAATACAATGCTCAGTGCTTAGCATTTGTTCAAGTCCTTACGAGTGGCCTGGCTTCATTAGATTCCATTCAACATAATAGTAGTAGTTTCTGGGCAAATTCGGTAATTTGCTCAAAAATTACTAATATATTATGGACGCGCGGTAAACCGGTGTTTACCGCGTTAAAGTATCTTTCTTATTGCTGAATGGGCCCGGTCTTGACCTCGATGTTTTTTAATGACTAAGCAATATATTTGTAATTATAAACCCAGTAACAGATTTTTCACTGTAGGTACATAGTTTGAAAAATAATCGCTGAAGGCTTTTTAATACAGCATTGGACAATAAAGTTTAATAATTATAATAATGAGGAAAAACTCAACCTATTTAGTATAACTGACAATGCAACAAATATTTGTCCAAAAATTTACTCATTTTCACGACAGCCACGTTAGGTAAATAAAGCTCTAAATCTATGAAAAAACTTTCGAATTGTCGGAATATCGTTGTGGGTCACCTGTTGCCTGTCAAAAAAAACGGTTTTATTAAACAGACCCACAAAGCATGGAGTTAGTATGTACAATATTTGGCCCTAGGTTCAAAAGTTACACAAACAAATAATACGTTACCTGTTAACACAGGAGTTATTGTCTATTCAAACAGATTACAAGATACGTTATCAACACTTGTGAAGGCATGTCACAACAAACCACAGACAATATCAATACTTGTTGTATACGCATTACTACGTCGTGATCACGTACAGTTGTAGTAATATCTACTACAACGTAATAGTACCTACTATAGTTTGTTGTTCGTGCCTCGAATCGCGTGAAACTTTTCGAAGAAGGAAGGTTTGGAATATGGAAAGTTCTGGAGGATGAATAGTATGTACTAGTCGATTTTTTACTATCTAGATACCGTGGATATCCGTAGAAATATGGGTGATATTATTATGTTTCATTGTATGTCATCCAAACGAGTACTAATAAAATGTAGAAATAATAAAAAAAAGACGGGTTGCACTCCAGGAGTGCCGGCAGAAGTGAAAACTTGAATATTAACTTTGAAATAAATCAACTATTAACCTTTTGAACGCCAATCACTTGTATACAAGTTCGAGATTTTCGTGCCCTCAGCGCCACTACTTGATTAGAAGTAATAATAGTATAAAATAAATTTACGACTTTTACAAGACCTTTTATTTTGTTTTTATGGAAAATTGCCCTGTTATTAGTCATATTTTTAACTTTTTCACACATAATAAGTTCTTGTTTGTTTTATATTCAATAGAAACAAAATAGGACATTAATCCCATCCCTACGTTTTACTATAGATACGTTATACATTTGTAGCGTGGCGCTGGAGGACACATCGCGTATTATATAGATGGGCGTCGAAAAGGTTAATTGAATTAATATAACTAATTTTCTTTCGCTATTTCTTCGTCACTTTTTTCATTAATAGATGCACTTTGTTCAATTTCCATATTTTAAACACTTTATATACACTAATTTTACGAATACACAGCAGTGTGGCCACTACACAGACGGTCGAGCCATCAGCTGTCACCATCCATGGATGCGCGAGGCACGCTGTAACATAAACGCACACGAACATTCGCGCAAGCGCCATGCGCCGCGCGCCGCCTAAACGAAACAGCAGGCATACATTTTCGCCGGGCCGTAGAAAGAGAGGGGGATACTTCCTCTCCTACGCTGCGCCGGCTGTCTACTCTCCATCCGTCTTACGAATTTTTGATCAGGTCACGTGTCCTGACGGTCACGTGTCCTGATGCGAGTTTAACATTTTACCCATTACAAAAAAAGTGTACAACGCCGCCAAAGAAGTTTTCACTTCAAAAAATTTACGCCAAAAGTAAGAACTGAAAAATATTTTTGCTTACTTAAACGAGAATTTTCAACATCACTGAGCACCTATAACGAAGGGTCTTTGGAACCACCTATAACGAAGCTTCATATTATTATTGAATTCAAACAAACGACAAATATGGAACACGATAACAAACATTAAGTACAAGTTAACGTACAAAAGCAAACATCAAAAAACTAAAACAGTCACACAACAAATTACTACAAGGCCCGAAAAAAGGGAATTTTCTCCCCTTGAAGGTCGCATACATATTTATCGTCAACAGTTTTTCTTTATACTTTTATTTATGATGTGAAAACGCGCATACATCTGAGTACCTTAATATTTTTATTGCCCGCTGCATGCTACGCGATCTATCACTACGTAATAACAGGTCGACACGCAGTATAGCTTATTATACTAAGTTAAACGCATTTGTTTGTTTATCTTCGTTTATACCCTGACGACATGTGACGTTGACTTGGACAGTTAGGGCGGTTTCGCACTACGTCCGATCCGAATCCGAGAAATGCCGGTCCGAAGTGACCATAGTCCTATTATTTTGTATGAGGGGTTGCGCACTACATCCGAACTCCGAATTTAGAACAATTTCCAATTCGGATTGATTTCTCGGATTCGGATCGGACGTAGTGCGAAACCGCCCTTATGTTAGAAAATTGTTGAAATCGACCATTTTTTTGGCCTAAAATTATCACATAAATTCTCCCGCTCTGGGCGGAGCGGGAGGGCGTGTCAGACTTTTACTGACTAAAACCCGCCCGTGTTCTTTCAGTTGCCTGTGCCAGGGCCACGGCATCTCTTTCAAACAACCTATACATAGAATTTGGAAAAGACGTTAACAGGGAAAAGTGCTGTCGGAATCTTTTCAAAGGACTTTCTATTAGGATATAATTAAACATCAGAAAAATATATTTGTACCGTTCGTAGTGCTTAAAGACCATTTGGCTTGACTAAAAATCGGTTGATTTTTAATCTGAGTCTAAAATAATAATACTAGACTATTATGGTTCCACTGCAGGACAAAGGCTTCTTCTTAATAAGAGAAGGCACAAACATTGATCACCACGCTTGCTCAAGTCGGGTTGGCGAATCCAGACTTTTCACAATAATATTATAAGGGCGAAAGTTCGTGAATGTGTGTGTGTGTTTATATGTTTATTACTACTTCACGCACAAACGGCAGGACCGATTTCGATAAAATGTTGTATGGAGGTAGCTGACACCCTGGATTAACATATAGGCTACTTTTTATCCCGATATTCCCACGGGATCGACATTTACGCGGGTGAAACCGCGGGGCGCAGCTAGTATTAACTATAAGTCTGGGTTTCCTCACGATATTTTCCATCACCGCTGTCAGTAATGTCCGAAATCAACTGAGAAAGTACATATGAAGCAGAAATAACAAGCGGCTGAAAACATCTTTACGTTTCCGAATGAAAACTCAAACACATCATCCAAGCAAAAAACAAAAGCTAGAATAAAATTATTCCAAAAATAAATCCTATTTTCAAAACACGAGAGTCAATAATCCTTTACCCGTTTTTATTTCTAGACCAATTTCATCGTCCTTCATTACGTTCTCGATAAAAAGGGCTGAACATTTTGAACCGTTGTTGATACGACATATTGACATTTGTAAACAAGGCCTTTCGTTCATGTTTTTATTTTTTGCTAACAATGATAGACATGCCCCGGGGACGTCAAGTCACGAAAGGTCAAGGTTTTAAAAGGTTTTCAGGTATTTCAGGCAGATATGACTATGGTTTTTCAATTTATAATATCTGTTTGTGTTGTGTCTAGCTCGCACTTGTAACCTATAGTCGTCAGGAACAGAATAACTATGTCTTTTTTTGACGTGCCCGAAACGACATTGGATATTCATTTTTGATCATTCATTAAAAACACATTTTTTTTTTATATATATTTATTTATTTATCACAAACACTGCTACCATTACAGGAAATTCCTAATGCGGTAGCGTGGTCTGTTGTAAATGAAAGACGGGTTGACCAAGACTGATTTTTTATTGAATACCCACAACCTAATTATTATTATACGTTAAGACATTGTCCTACCCGATTAGTATACGACATCTCTTTCCTTTTTTTTTTTTTTTTTTTTTTTTTTTTTACCTTATTTATAACATCTGTGTTAGTCACTTTGTTACTTATGTATTTATACTCTCTAGTGTAGTATTATTTACTAAGTTATGTAATACAGATACATTTTTTTGTCACTGATTACCTTACACACACAGTAATACTCAATCTAGTTGATTATTAGGTAAGCTTAAGTAACCAATAGTCTGACATTTCATCTGGTATAGTCAGCAACATAAGTAGATTTTCACTGTCATTTACATGCTATCAGTCTGACAACCATTATTTGCAATTGACAACATTTCAAACCTGACACGACCTTAAAACACAAAATTCTATTTCTTCATTTTCGTATCCTGAGTTCGAATTTTTTTTTTTTTTTTTCTAATTTACTAAGAAAGAAAAAAAAATAAAACCAAAAAACATGTGATGGCGCTTACGTCTTTTTAGAATACACCGAATTTCAAAGTTGAAATTATGAATGAAAAGTACCTACATAATTTCGAAAAACGAAAAAATATGGGTGTCCTAGATTTGAATTTACTTTTATATAACGTAATAATACATGCAGGTTAAATATATGAAATGTTGTCAATTAACTGCTTTTCAGCTTTCACATTATAGCAATGATTTTATAGTATGTTTTTTTTTTTTTTTTTCCACTTCTATTTTGAACACATTTTTTGCTGAATAACTAAGATTAAATAAAAAACTAAAGTGTTAATCGACTCCTGTCTCCGACCGTACATTATATTCATTAGGTAGTTGGTAAGTAGGTTGCATTATTTATTTCTTTTGTAAACAGTTTTCAATTTTTTGTCGTGCTAGTATAGCCGCCGGTCTGCGTATGCGTTGATTTGGTGAGGCTTGTGGAGGAATGGGAGCGATACCGTCATCGCTTGTCCCTGGGCTCTCATCGCTAGCACTTTTGGGACTACTCCATGTCTCATCATCGCTCATCTGATCATGAGATGGGCCAGGGGTTACATTGCCATCAGTTGGCAGCTTAACCAGATGCCGCCGGTTCCGCCTAAATCGCTTACCCGTATTGTCTACGACAAAATAAGAGCGAGGTTGAGCAGCACGACCTACGATTCGTGCCGATTTGCGTTTGTCATCGTCTGTGACGAGTACCGGTTGTCCGGCCGATAACATTGGTAGCGGTTTCGTTCGCCTATCATAATACGTCTTATCGGCCTGCTGTTTACGTAACATCTCCTTGTAGTCAATCTCATTATCTCGACTTGGCTTCAACTTTTCAGCGTGCAATGGTAACCTAGTATTCAGTCGCCGCCCCATTAATAGTTCCGACGGCGAACTGATTCCATTACGTGGCGTAGCTCGATAGTTTAACAGACCTAAGTAGAAGTCTGTCCCCGAGTTTATTGACTTTATCAAAATATTTTTTATTATTTGAACACTCCTTTCACTTTGTCCATTTGATTGAGCATAGTTTGGCGAACTAGTAGTGTGCTTAATGCCCCAATTAGTACAAAATGTATCGAACTCTTTCGATGCATAAGCCGGACCGTTATCAGACACTAACTCCTGTGGGATCCCGTGTCTTGCGAACTGATCTCGCATGGCCGTCACTACCGCCTTCGTACCTATGTTTGTTAACGGATTCACTTCTATAAAATTGGAAAAGTAATCAACAATTATCAAAAAATACTTTCCTGCATACTGGAATATGTCTGAGCCCACTTTGGCCCACGGCAAGGGCGGTATGTGATGCGGCTTGAGCGGCTCCCGCGCGGGACGGTGCGCGCGCTCAGCGCATGCGTGACACCGGCGCACCATCTCCTCCACGTCACGTGACATACCCGGCCAGAACATCACCTCGCGAGCGTGACGCTTGCACCTGTCTATGCCCATGTGACCGTCGTGTAACCTACTCAGCATTTCCGTTCTGACGCTTTTCGGTATATAAACTAGGTTATCTTTAAATATGATTCCATCAATAAAACCAAAGCTACCTCTATACGACCACTGTTCTCTCACTCGTTCGTCGACTGAATATTTATTCAGCGGCCACCCTTTTTGTATGTATTGTATAAGTAACTGACATTCTATATCCTTTTTCGTGGCGCTTTTTATAAGATTTGTTTTGCTGTCACTGAAACGTACATTATTTAACAGAAAACACGATTGTTCTTCTACTTCCTCACATACTTTTTCCGATGTAAGTTCCGGTAATGCGGCTCGCGATAAGGCGTCTGCTACGTACATGTACTTCCCTGGTTTATAGATGACGGTAAAATCATAGCCTTGTACGCGTAGCATCATGCGTTGGAGGCGCGCGGGGATCGAATCGAGCGGTTTTTTAAACAACGCCTCCAGCGGTTTATGATCGGATTCCACTGTGACGTCATGACGTCCATAGACGTACTGATGGAACCGTTCGAGAGCGTAGACAATCGCGAGCAGCTCCTTCTCTATCTGTGCATACCTCGTCTGCGTGTCGGTGAGCGTGGCGGATGCGAACTCGACCGGACGGCCCGCCTGCAGCAGCACGGCCCCCAATGCGTGCGCGCTCGCGTCCACCGATAGCAGCACGGGCTCGCGCGGCGAGTACAGCGCCAGCACGGGCGCCGCGCACACTGCGCGCTTCAACTGCGCCGCTGCCGACTCCTGTGCCGAGTCCCATATCCACTCGCTATCTTTTTTCAACAGATTGCGTAGCGGAAGTGCTAACTCTGAGTAATTGGGGATAAATTTGGATAGGTAATTTATCATGCCCAAAAACCTCTCAAGCGCTGGCCTGTCTTCCGGAGCTGGCATTTTCTCTATCGCTTTTATTTTATTTCTATCTATGGCCATGCCCTCCTCACTAAAAATGTGGCCTAAGTAACATACTTGTCTCACTTGGAACTCACATTTATCTTGGTTAAATTTTATACCTACTTCTCGCGCCCTATCTAGCAATCTCTTCAGACGCTCATCGTGCTGGGCTTTGCTGGAGCCCCAGCAGATCACGTCATCAATGAATGAGTCGACTCCCTCCAGGTCTTCGAGTATCTGGCGGATTTTATGATGGAAAACCTCTGAAGCGCAGTTGATTCCATACGGTAAACGCAAAAATTGGTATCTACCGAACGGCGTCCCGAAGGTACAAAGGTCAGCGCTGGCATCGTCAATTTCTACCATCCAGAACCCAGAACGAGCATCTAACTTACTGAAATATTGCGCCCCCTGGAGCTTGGTTGCGATTTCCATGAGCGTCGGCAGCGGGTAGTGTGCGCGCCGCACGACGCGGTTCAGCGGCCGCGGGTCGAGACACACGCGGATGGTGCCGTCCTTCTTGGCCGCCACTACGATACCGTTCACCCACTGTGTCGGGTGAGCCACCTTACGGATCACTCCCATTTTCTCCATGCGCAACAATTCTTGCGATAACTTGTCGCGAACACCTATGGGTATTTTTCTAACTGGACAGACTGACGGCTGGGCGCACTGATCTATTACAATGGTATATTTTCCGGGTAATTTACCTAAACCTTGAAACAAATCTGCATAGGGATCTAGGTTGAGAGACAATATACGCTTCACCATTCCCAGCTCCTCACAAGCATATCTGCCTAACACACTCTGGCAATCGAAGTCGGCAATAATGAAACGCAATGTATACTCTACGTTTTTATAAGTACATTTCAGATAACAATAACCAACTATCGGTATATAATTGCCACAAAATGATTGCGCCCTCGTGTTATCTGAACTTATTATTTCGTTTGGCAGGCCTAATCCCTGAAATGTACTTAAAGAAATTACATTTAAGTCTGACCCTGAATCTAACTTAAAACTTTCACTAGCCCCGGTACATTTAAAAATCAAAGTTTCATACCATTTAGAGTCCTTACGATCCATCTTTCCCCGTAACGAAGAAACATAGTACAACCCGTCGTCGCCTTCACCGATGATCACGTCGGCGTCGGGCTCGACACCAGCGTTGATTTGTAATACGCGCCTACGCAATTTTGGGCACATGTTTTTAAAATGTCCTCTTTCACTGCACCAGAAACACATTGCATTTTTAGCCGCACATTTATAGCTATCACAACTGCCTATACCGCACGCAGCACACAACACTTTTCCCGGCACGCGCTGCTGGGCAGGCTCGCCACCCACCCCGGCCGCCGCGCCGCGCTGCTGCTGGCGCCAACCGGCCCCGCCGCCGCCGCCGCGGCCGCCGCGTCCTCGCCCGGCTGGCAACGCCGCGCCGCCGGCGCCGCCTCGCGCTGCGCTTCCTCTGGTGCCCGCGCGGTACGCACCGCGCGTGCTCATCGCGTCCACTGCTACCACCTGAGTCTTGGTGCCCTCTATCTGCATCTGCTCCTCCATGGACATCTCGTTAGCTTGACAGACTTTAACAGCTTTTTCCAGAGTGAGATCGTCTGCCCTGAGTAGTCGATCGCGCAGTTTGCCGTCTCGGACCCCGCACACGATCCTGTCTCGCACCAGGCCCTCTTCTAAATGTTCAAACTCGCATCGCTGAGTGAGAAGTTTTAGTGCCGTCACATAGTCGTCTATAGATTCGCCTTCTTCCTGGTTCCTTGTGAAAAACTTGAATCGAGCCATCGTAGTGTTCTGTTTGGTTCCAAAATGTTCATTGTATTTTAACACGAGCGTATCGAAGCATTCTTTGTTTTCGTCTTTGGTGAATTTGAAAGTTGTATATACATCGTACCCTTCCGATCCGACCAAATTCACCAATAAACTCGCTTTGACGTCATTTGCTTCTTTGTGGACACCAGACGCTTTTAGAAACACGTTGAATTGCCTCAGCCATTTTTGCCACGCTTCGGCCCGACTGGCCGGCCCACCTTCCAGACACAATTCCGCCGGAGGTCGCGCGTGTTCCATTGTTTTCAATTGTTTACGTTTGTTACTATCACTGTTGCTGTATTTTTATACATATACCGGGATTATTGCGTGTTAATTTCAATTAATTACTCAGCACCGCTGCCACCATGTTGTAAATGAAAGACGGGTTGACCAAGACTGATTTTTTATTGAATACCCACAACCTAATTATTATTATACGTTAAGACATTGTCCTACCCGATTAGTATACGACATGGTCCTTAATTAAACTATATTAAATAATTAACTTAAATAACATAACACATATAAGATTGTTTTTGTGAATTCATTCAGAGAGCATGAAAATAAATCGTATTATATTATATTATTATATACTATGTATTCACATATTCATTCAATACGCATAAAAATTTTTTTTTTTTAAATTGAAATAAAAAAACTTTTAAAAGTTTTAGCCAACCCGTATTGGTAGCAGGGTCCAAGCTACCGGCAGCGGTCAGGGCCCCAGAGAGACGAGCTTTGCTTTGCTGGGGAGGAGAGGAATTTTTCTGAGCCCGACAGGGTCCATAATTATTTCTATTGATTTATACTTACCACATGTATGGTGTACATTATGGATGCAATAAATATTAATTGAATTGAATTGAACCTCCTACCAATACGAGGCTTGTCCAGAAGTCCCGTAGTAGGTAATATAATAATAATTTATTTATTTCTCAGACGTCCATGTGTTAGTTACAGAAAACTTATAAACTATGTTAGTAAACTCAAATCCATTTTTGATCATAATTTATACGAGTATACTACATTTGAAATGACATTAAATTTAAACTTTAATCATTATACATATATTTAAAAATAATTATTAATAAGTAATATAAATTAAATTAAAATGATAAAATCAAAATTATAAAATTAAATTAAAATCATAAAACAAAATGAAAATTAAAAATAATTATTAATAAAACGCCTGCCTTTGAGTCCTTTGTTTGTTTGTCATTACATTAATCATATAACAATGGTTAATGTACCTACAATCAAACCTGTTCGCAAATACGCTCAGGATGGTGTTGGAGGTGGTCCGGAGCCTGCGCCCCAGAGATGTGCACCGCTTTCGCATCGTCGCGCGTCGTGTAGAAACAGTCGACACGGGCGTCGGCGGTAGAGAACTCAATATGTTGAACATGCGCGGTCCGAGGGGGGGGGGGTCGTGGGGGTCATGACCCCCCCCAAAACCATTCAAGCTATCGAGAGTCTGAATGATTTACTTGCCTTACTAACTTAAAACTGTAGTTACTTGAGCCACGAAAACCCCGATTGGCATATTCAAAAACGCCTAAAACCTATTTTCCTTTAAAAAGCCTGTTATAAAAATATAGAATCCAGGATTTAAGAGCGAGCGAAGCAAAGTCGGGATATTGGGCACCCCGCTCGTTCGTAAGGTTGAAAGGCTTAGGTAAGGCCCAGATTCCAAAACTTAAACTGCTGTAGGTAAAACGAGTTTAAGCTTTTCGTCATATATTCGATAAAGTAAGTGATCTTTTTACCCGACTGCGCGACGCAAAGGAGTGGTAATGTGTTTATCAGCCTATGTATGTATGTTCCTTTTTGTATGATGGGAAAAGAAAACAGACTATTCAAGGTGGGGTGCTAAAAATTTCAGGCTCGCTACGCTCGTTTTTGCAATTTACATTGGTTCTTAAGCTTTTCTTCAAAAGTCGACAAAGCAAATAATTCCTAGTCCTTTTGGAATCATCGAAAGAAAATCGAACCTATCCAAAAGTGAGCAAAAATTTTTGAGCTCGCTTCGCTCGCTCTTACATTTTTTATTCTGTAACTGCTTGAGCTTGCCTACATAAGTCGACAGTGTAACTCCTATTTCTACTTGAAAATATAAAACAAAAACCTAATCAAACAGAGGCGGTTTGTTAAAAATTTCGAGCTCGCTTCGCTCGCTCTCTCCACCCTGCACAATCTGCCAACCTTCAAATACGACCAATTTGGCAGCATTTAAGTAACACCCCCCTATGTAAAATCTGCGTCCCTGAATAGCATAAGTAATGTAGAGCTGGAGATGTACATGAACCTTAACATATCATCACGCCTTTAATCCCCAAAGGGTTGGGCAGGGGTGTACCTTCATATAGTACTTACACCCACATTTAGCCAGTTATTATGTGAAATGTCATAGAGGGCGAGTCTACTGCCGCCAACCGGGCACAAATCCAGACTCCAGGCTGCTTCTGAGTAATTTCTGATGGAAAAACCCTTTAACACTTTACCCGACCTAGGAATCGAACCCAGCTAGAATCTCATGCTCAGCAGTAACGCTTGTGACCACTAGACCAACGAGGAGATGTACCTCCTTTAAAATATTCCTCGGCACCCATGATGACCCCCCCCAAAATCTTGGGCTGCGACCGCGCCTGATGTTGAATGAACTAGAAATGAGAAACAAATTTTCACGTATTCTCTGTTTTTTCCAAACATACGAGTACATTTCTTGAGGTAACGCTTTTTAGCTTATGGGGAAAATATTATCTATTTGTGAAGGCTGTGAAGAAAAGAAAGAAGGAAAGAAAATACGGTTATTTGCGGTGAAAATGACGCAAAAAAAAACATAAACACAAAAAATAAAATAAAAAGGTAGGGGGAAACATGCGTCACATCCACGCAAAATGGCTATCGTTCAGCATTATGCTGCGACCCTATGCAAGACAGAGCCCCAGCGCTGGTTTTCAGCGACTGTGCTGGTGTGACCTGATCATGAAACTTGAAGATAACGAACCATCAGGTTTTCGTCTCTTAAACGAGTGTCCATAAAGTTTTCCATTTTACGTTTTTGGATGATTAATTATATAAATGGACTGAACGCTGGGAATGGCCTCAAACTCCTTTGGAATGCGTCTATTCTTCTTTTGACAATTCAAAAGAACCAATGAATGGGCTTAATAATTTAAATGAATGCTTTGAACTTGGCAAAGGCTCTGTCGTCAACAATTCGAAGTATGTAGGTACCTAGTCACACAAAGCCACGAGCACTTTTTAATTACAACCTACTTTCAAGGAAGATTTCGTCCTCTTTAATATTATGTTCAACTGCTTCATGCATAATTATACCTAACTAGCTTCTGCCCGCGATTTCGTCTGCGTGAAATCCTATCCTAACTAAAAGTTTTTTTTTTTCTAAAAAAAAGCCTGTGAGTCCCGTCAAAATCAGTCCAGCCGTTTCAGAGATTAGCCGGAACAAACAGAGAGACAGACAGACAATTTTTCCCCCCGACACAACCCGTCGCATCGCATCGTCCGCGCTATAACTTCATTTTCGCTTTGCGTTCTTCCTAACTTTTTTATGGATGTTAAATAAGCCTTCTTCAAGAATTGGGCTATCAAATGCATGTTTTTTAAATCCGACCAGTAGTTTAAAAGATTAGCGTGTTCAAACAAACAAACAACTATTCAGCTTTATTATTAGTATAGATATACCTACGCACATATTTACCCAATCCATCACCTTCTAAAATACATGCACCGTAGCGTTTGCCGAAATGAATCTGTTTGCACTTCGCTTATATAGGACTAGCTGCTGCCCGCGACTTCGTCCGCGTGAAATCCTATTCTAACTAAAAGTTTTTTTTTTCTAAAAAAAGTAGCCTTTGTTACTTCAATCAGCTATCTACCAGTGAAAGTCCCGTCAAAATCGGTCAAGCCGTTTCAGAGATTAGCCGGAACAAACAGTCAGACAGACAGACAAAAATTGTAAAAAATGTTATTTTGGTATATGTACCGTGATAACATTCATATGCATTAAGTAAAAAGCGGTTATTTTAATATTACAAACAGACACTCCAATTTCATTTATTTGTATAGATGTATCCATACTAATAATATTATAAATTCGAAAGTAACTCTGTCTGTCTATATGTTACATTTTCACACCTAAACCACTGAACCGATTTAGATGAAATTTGTATAGAAATAGTTTGAGTCCCGGAAAAGGACATAGGATAGTTTTTATCCCGATATTCCCACGGGATCGACATTTACGCGGGTAAAACCGCGGGGCGCAGCTAGTAAATAATAAACGTATTATTGAAATCTTTGTAACGGCTTTTCTTTTGATGTTCCTCCATTAACCCTAACAAGTATGTAAATCCTCAACATTCCTCATACGTCACAGCTATACATATGGACTTATACAAGAACGCTTTGAACTACATACATCACAATACGCAAACAAGACATAGATACATACAATACAACATGTAGAACTCGCGACACTCCGCACATGCTGGTTCTCATGACCTATCTTCTGGTGAAATACTCTTTTTTATTTCATTTTAAGTGAATGTATTAGGAACATCAAATGAGCATTTTTTTGGAGTAGCAATGGAAGAAATTATAGTAGACTAGCTGCGTCCCGCGGTTTCATCCGCATAAGTGTCGATCCCGTGGGAATATCGGGATAAAAACTATCCTATGTCCTTCCTTCCCTGGGACTCAAACTATATTCCAAATTTCATCTAAATCGGTTTTCTGGTTTAGGCGTGAAAAAGTAACATACAGACAGACAGACAGACAGTGTTACTTTCGAATTTATAATATTGGTATGGATTGTACAACTAGTACGACTACTGTAGTACTTTATTACTACTTTAAGAGTACTCGAAAGTCTTCTTCTTAGCGTGTCGATAGCAATCTAAATTACTAATCTAATGTACTCGGCCCAGAATTCGGCTACTTGTTTAGCGCCATCACCAGCGTCCATCAGTTCCTGTAACATGCAGCTGACAGGGCACGCAAGACACGATATTAAGTGCCCCGTCGTTTGTGGAACCGCACCACATTTACACTCCAAGGCGGAGTCGTCTATGAATCTCCACCTGCATAGCTATTCACAAACACTCGATACACTTCCGTATCGTATCGAACATTAATCATCGTTATCGTAGGAGTCTTCTAAACGCTGTTCACAAGTCCAAAACCCGAAAATTTTCTCAGTTTAAATCAAATAGACGCCCGATATTCTTCCAACAGCTATTTGCTGTTGAGGGCAAGTCAAATCAAGTTATCGAAATGTCAGGTTTTCGATACGATAGCCTGTCGTATGGTTGTGAATAGCTATGCAGAACAGGTTTTCCTTGCATCGGCCAACCTGGGTCCGGAGTATGTTTAAAGAGTTCCAGGTTACCCAAGGTAACTCATGTCCAGTTTGGAAGTCTTCACTCGAAAGTAATAGAACGCAAAAGCACTTTGGGTCCATTCCTTTTAAAAAGCTGCTTTCTACATAAAAAAGGTGTTATTAAACAGCAATTACTATAGGTATAATTACAGACTCCTAATTGCCATAATTTGGTAGCAAAACAATTATTTTGTTAGCACTTAGGCCAGTGCTCTAATTACTTAACTGTGCCCTCTAGCCGGGCATCGATGGAGCTAATTGTGCACACAATACACACGGGAATAGCAAACAGGTTACATTATACAGCCATATTATGTTTTGTAGAAAACTTGACACACTTTACTATGACATTTTAAAAATAATTTGCACTTGTTAGATAAAAAGTTTTTTACAAAAAATAAATAATCAACCGACTTCCAAAAAAAAAATGTCTACAGAAAATGCGGAAACAACAACACCGACTTTCGAAATTAAAGTTGTTTTTCACTCTGTAGTAGTGTTTTTTTTTTGGAGTCGTATGTTTTTTTTTCTTTTGTTTTTATAAAAATGGTAAAGACATTTCATATGGTACAACTCCTGAGTCATTAAAAATAGATTTTTCAGCCATTAAAAATAGATTTTTTAAAATCGATCCACAAACGCCGGAGATATTGCGTATACAAAAAAAAAAAAAGTGGATTTGAGAACTTTCTGAAGTCGGTTAAAAATGGTTTGGTGTACCTATAAAAGAAGTACTTACTAATGCTAATGCTCCAAACAAATGCCTATTAAAAATAATGGAGCAGAACCTTTAATGGTGATCACCACAGTATTTTATTAAATATTTTATTATATTTGCTAGTGACGTTGTAATATTTTTGATCAGCAGGGTAATTGTGTAAAACACTATCAGTAGCAATGGCTTTAATTTTGACAGTTCAACAACATTCATTGCGTTATTTACATTGTTGAGTGGACAAATTGTTCGAACAAATAAAGCAATGGATTAGCTAGCATATGCTTCAAAATGATTCAAATTGTGATTCATAGTATGTTTTTTACATTGTTCACACGTATAGAAGCAACAAGAATAATGCACTCGGGATTTTGTAATATCTTGATTTAAAAGAGTGTCCATGGAGTTTCTTGCCCGTTCTTCTCCATAGAGATCTACGCTTTGGAATGGGCTTCAACTTTCTGACTAACTGACCGACTATTTAATTTTGACAATTCAAAAGTGCCTGTACATGGTTTAATTGAAATAAATGCTTTGAGTATGAGTTAAGCAAATAGGGTAGGTACAGGTTCTGCACAATGTTACGCCAAACATATAAAAAAGACGTACGTTCATACTGTGAATTTACTATGACGTAGTTCAAAGATTATAAAACCTATAACAACTCTTCCACACTAAAGATAACTACAATTGCAACACTAGCGTATGATCTGAATTATCAGAAGCTCCACAAAGGCTGGGAACAAAGGCAGACAGAGCTATTGTCACAGACCGATGGAACATTTTAATGATGCAACTACACCCGGGTGAATTGTTCACCGGTTATGTGCGGGGTACATCTCAAACGTATGGTTTAAGTTTCTGGATGTGATTTTAACGTTAATAATTATAATAGTGATTAAAAATAAAAGTTTCAAGTCGCTTCTTCTTCACATATTCACAAAAAATATTGTGTAATTAACATGAAGTTCTTGCTCGATTGGGTGAAATTAAATTCATGAGCATCCTTTTGAGTGGTCATTGTTACTCATCAATATGAACAACTTTTACTATGAGACTAAACCTAAAATCGCGAAAAAAAGTCAGCTGTTCCTTGCATTTATGATCACATAATTCGTCAAAATATAGGGAACAGCTGATTTTTTTTCGCGATTTCAGGTTTGGTCCCATAGTAAAAGTTGTTCATAATAATGAGTACAATGACCCCTTAAAAGGATGTCCATGAATTTAATTTTACACTGTATAAAACAAGTCTTCCTAGCAAATTGCTTGTTTTTTTTTTATTATTTGAAATGGGCTTGCTCTTGACTCTAGCCTAGGTCAAAGGTAACAGAGACAAAGTCGACGATGGAGCGAGCTTACCCAGAAGAAGCCTGTTCACTGTCACTTTAAAGAGATTCGGGTTGTATGCGATCGGAAAGACAGTTTGTTTCATCTTCAACCCAAGCCTCTTCCATTCCGTTATGCCGTCCAATAAGCTTAATAATGCTTGTTAGTTGAAAGGTCCCCCAGTTTTGAATGATCTCTTGAACGCCATTGAACGAGCTCGTTATTATGAGGATGTATCGGTGCTGGGACCTTCTGTAATTTCATCATGTCTATGTAGTAAAAGTGTACGAGGAATAATTTGATGTATTATGATGGAGTAATTATTTAATTAGAGGTTCGTGACTAAGTTATAACAGCCGCACGGGTCGATCGATCAAGTTAAGCTACGCTTGCCGAGGTTGGTCCGTGGATGGGTGACCATCATTAAATACTGAGATCCCTCCATGGCGTGTCTCCGAAAGCACGTTAAGCCGTTGGTTGCGGCGGTCAATCGTAGAGCTTTGACAGTCGTCACGGGTAGTCAGAAGCCCGAAAGTCTGACAATCAGTCTTACCAAGGGGTATCATGTGTCACTCATGGGTTGTGGAGGTCAGACAGACAGCCGCTCCATGTTAAATACTGGTATTCAGCTGAATCCGGGTAGACTGGAATCCGACCCCAATATAGTTGGGAAAAGGCCAGGCAGATGATGATAATGAACGAATTATGTTGTTTAGAAAGCGGATAATTTCTAAGACATAATAATACTCGTAACACAGCAACTCCATAATTCCCTTTTGCAATGATCTCAACTAAAGTCTTATAATCCAAAACCATATTAACCGTATCACAGATTCTACTAAAACCTTTAAGAGCCTATACTACCTCAGCTAAAATTCACTCTTTATCTCGCTCATACGATACTGCTCGCGGACTGAGTGAGAGCGAGACAGAGTGCGGTGCTGGGCGGCAGGCAGCGCCAATAGTTTAGGTATTTGCTTTTTACAATGAAAATAATGGTAATTATAAAAAAATAAATAACATAAGACCTGCTTTAAAGTAAGTTCAGTTAGTATGTAAAGTTTCATGATCTAATTTGAAGTATTTTTTGAATACCAGCGGTTTATTGTTCGGGTTAGAGGTAAATTTGGATTTTTTTTCTATCGAGAAAATTTTATGGAATCGTGTTTTTGTCTAACATAGGACTTAGCATTAATCCTCAACTTTACCATATATTTTTTTCAAAATTAATGGTGCAGTATTTTCGACATAACGGAGGATCACGCTAAGCCATTTGAGGTAGTATAGGCTCTATCTACATACTGCATTGTGCAAGGTAATGAAACGCTTTCCAGCGTCTGACTTCAACTGCACAGTTCCTATAAGCCGAAGTCCAGCAGTATTACTGAATAGTTGTCCTGGCCTTTTGTGTGCGACTGTGTGGGATGTTGAATGTTGAATGCCATCTCCTTTGAAAAGTACAGTTGGCAAAATAGTTAGACATGCAGGCAAAAAATGTAAATGATTTAGCACTTTTTTATTGATCCGGTTCGAAGGACCAAAAATATGCGTGATTTTCATCGTATCCTGCACTTCTTTTACAGGTTGATAAATCTGAACTTAACATCACTTGGAGTTTGATGTGTGTAGTGCGTACATTACTGATTACTACTATAACTAGTACTTATCGCTGTTAACTCCTCGAACTACACGTGCACGCGCTACGTTTGCGCTACGAATGAGCTTACTATAATTGGGCACATCCACTTAAACTTTTTCCATCAAAATTACGAGTGTGGTAACTTTTTACGCTACCGTTTCCTAGGAGAGTGGTGCCTGCCACATACGGTTCGTAATTTACCGGCGAATGACGTCACTGAAACGTTATTTATGAAAGTAAGTTGGTGTGTTTTCCTAGAGAACCTTTTTTTGACACCGTACACTCAAACCCTACTGCCATCGTTTTGATGAAATAAATAAAGAAAGAAAACACATTTACTTAGCACAGACTAAAAGACACACAATACACCAGATACATACATCAGACAAAAACATATAAAAGATCAAATAAAAACTGTAAAGTCCGATGTAAGAAATTAGCAGGAAAGTGTGTCTCACGGCTGCGCCAAAAAGGCCCAGTTCAGCAAAAATGCCAGGCAAATAGTGCCTGACGCTGGTTTTCAACTAGACCTGATGTGTGAGGCGATGGATGTAAGTCAGTTTTATACTGCAAACGTGATGTGTGTAAATAAAATAAAGTGTCAGTTAAAAACAATAACGAATATGTATAAATATAGTGTGATAATGAGTAATGTTCCCAAAAAAAAATACTGATAAGTAAATAAATGAGATGGCCGCATGGTAGACCTTATGCAAATAAAAAAATTCTTCGAAACGAGTCAGAACAAAAACCTGTTTTAAACGATGCCTGACTTCCATGTTCCAACACATTGTCATAATAATTTATTAATCCGTGCACTGTAATGTCATCGCACAATACGCTGCAAGCAGCCGAGCGCGGCGGACTATTTTCGGAGAGTTTGCAACTTGTGTGAGTTTTGAACTTGTTTTAGGTATTGTTTGCATATAACGTCTATAAATAAGTCAAACATTGTTGACAAAAGTGGAAATGGAAATAAAAACATGCACAAATAAGTAAACGAAAAATATAAGGATGAAAGGTAAGCGCTAGTCAAGAATAACATTATTTGCAGAAAAATTCGTCATAGATTCTTGTAAAATGTGAAAACTTTTTTTTTTGTCCATACTGTTTCACTGCTGGGCAAAGGCCTCCCTCAAATCCTTCCAGGTACTCTTTTCCTGCGTCACACTAGCCACTTTTAATTTTCCGTCTCCTTTCTACAGCCCTATGGATGTCAAATCACAAACTGCACAGAGGTTCGCCCAATGACAGCCACTGCAGCCGTTATGTGTTACCGGTCTTCCAGAGAACCGTAGCTTTACACTTTTATTAAATAACGCCATACAGTGTCGGTGTCAACGTCAGGCAAGCGATGACGCAGTCACTTACTACATAACGCACCCACGACGCGCGACGTAGTCTGTTGTTTAAAACTAATTATAGGTAGCCTGAACACTTATCTATTTTGTTCTCAGTACTTTGAAAGTTAGTTCTTAGTGACGTTTGTAACGACCATCGTCGACGGTAGTGCCGGTCGTCATGAAGTAAGATTAATTGTCCGGTTGTCGGCTCTAGTGACCAGTGTTGACTGCATAGATATCCGTGGTTGACTGAATTGGAAACTTAGGTTTCTTTTGTTTAGTATTGTCAGTACCTAATTAATGTACCCATGCAAAATATTTTAAAAGAGCAACGGTGGAGTTTCTTGCCCATTCTTCTCCATACGAAAACTACCTTTTGGAAGGGGCGACTAGAATCAATTATATTCTAAGGTAATTTTTGACGTTCTAAAGTGCCTTTTATGTGCCTATCACACTAATATTATAAAGGCGAAAGTTTGTGAGTGTGTGTGTGTGTGTTTATATGTTTGTTACTTCTTCACGCCTAAACCACTGAACCGATTTAGATGAAATTTGGTATAGAGATAGTTTGAGTCCCGGAAAAGGACATAGGATAGTTTTTATCCCGATATTCCCACGGGATCGACATTTACGCGGGTGAAACTGCGGGGCGCAGCTAGTTTGAAATAAATACTTTGACTTTGAGTAGTACAAGTTCGTATAGTGAGAGTGTGATACTGAAAGGCTGGTGCGGTTATGGATCTACAGATTTAATGATGTATACTTGTGTATCAATTCTGTGAAAGGACTTTTTTTTGTCTCAATATTTAAACGAAGCACAAGTCACCTCTCAAACAAAACAAAAATAATCAAAACCGTTTCAACCGTTGAGGAGTTACGATGCCGCAGATAGACAGATGCCTACACACGTGATACTTCTAACACCGCTCTTTTTTTCGTAGGGTTGTTAAAAAGAGAATGTAGGTACGGATTGTAGCAGGTGGCTTTTTGTAGTTTCTGCCTAACATAAGAAAATAACATGAATCCATACTATACTTTAATATTATAAATTCGATAGTAACTCTGTCTATCTGTATGTTACCTTTTCACGCCTAAGCCACTGAACCGATTTAGATGAAACTAGCTGCGCCCCGTGGTTTCACCCGCGTAAATGTCGATCCCGTAAGAATATCGAGATAAAAAGTAGCTTATACGTTAATCCAGGGTGTCAGCTACCTCCATACAAGTCTAACCGTTTAAGCGTGAAGAAGTAACAAACATATAAACACACACACTCACAAACTTTCGCCTTTATAATATTAGTGTGATTTGGTATTGAGATAGTTTGAGTCCTGGGAAAGGACATAGTATAGTTTTTATCCCGATATTACCACGGGACCGGAACTTATGTGGGTGAAACCGCGGGGCGCAGCGAGTTATCTATGTATTAACATTAGTTATAATAAGGTATCTATTTTAAATCAAATCAGGGATCGTATTATTCAGGTGTTGAATCCATTCTTGTTCAGGTGTGAATAAGGATGGTGCTCTTCGTACTGTATTGTTGAATTACACTCTCGCACTTGAACGATGAAGGGTCTACCGAGACACACTACTGGCCCAAACCAAATCCTGTTCCTCAGGATACTTAAGAGCAGTGGTGGCCCAGTGGCAACGACCTCGACTTACGAGTTGTAGGTCGTCGGTTGAGACCATGCAGGTACTTCACTTTGTGTAAATAATTTCGTCACCAATGTTCTCAAAACGGTGATGGAAAACATTGTAAGGAAACCGGTATGTCCCAGAACCAAAAACTCGAAGACATGTGACATCTTCCAACCCGCACTGGGCCCGCGTGCTATATTTCAGCCACTCCCTTTCCAAGAGTGGAGGTCTGCGTTCCCGCAATGGGAACATTATGGACTGATTATGTAAGGATTCCTTAGGCTTAAGTAGCAGTGAATGCTTATGCGAATACCGCACCCCCGGCCATAGGTAGAGGTGGAACACCGCGGTGGTTTTAGCCGGTAAGAGTCCGGCATGCCCCTCTGTCACCCCCACGATAGAGGAAGTCCATGAGGATTTCCACCGCGAGTAAAAAAAACAAAAGTATAGAGGTATGAGAAACAGGGTGTAAAGTTCACTCATACTCTATAGAAATGAGAGGATCCTCCGACCAGACGGGTGTTGTGTCTGGCGGGCAACTGCCCAATGAGTCGTGTCGGGCCGTTGTATTTATGCTAGTTGCGCGGTAAACTCTGCTTGCGCGATGCAGGATTTGCGTGACGTCAGTATGACGCGTTGTTCGCATGTGGCGTTGTAGATACCGCTACAAAAGGTTTAAGTAGCAACACAGGATTTAGTTTTACTTTCACCTTTGTATAGACTAGGAAGAAAATTTCGAAGCAATCAAAAAGGTGAACAATATTCACAAGTTTATAATGAAGTAGATGCTTCATTTCTGAAATGCGGAACATCATTAATTACCTTATTAAAATTGTTAATAAAGAATCCCAAAACTTTCGGAAAATAATTTTCATATCGCAAAAAGTAAGCATCTAAAAATTGGGTACCGTTCCCAGAGTTTTAATATGCTTATGAAACTTGTAAGGTTCTTACCTTTAGTTGTTAAACAAATATTTATTTTACGAAGCTTTTATGAAGTTTGGAGTTAAGGTTTCGTATGAATATGATAAATATTCAAGTCTTGACTCAAGGCAGTACCTATCAACCAAATCTGCTTAACTAGTATAAATTCATCAGATTTGTGATTAGAAAATTGTCAGCTGCTCTCTCAAAGTCCTAATGATAGCTTTGGTTTATCAAAATATCATAATATATCTATCTATAATAAAGCTGAAGAGTTAAAAATGTAAGTTTTATAATGCCTAAAAGTATATGATCGACTACACTAAACAAAATCAGAAAAAATATATGATATGCTTCAGGATATATGCTAGGTAGATAGTGTGTTGAAAACATAATACAACTAATTTGATACGATAGAAAAAATCATGAAGATACCTCTAAAAACTTTCTTTTTACAATAAAAACCATACTAATATACATACAATCATTCTGATTTTTTGGCATAGTATTCTATAAGCAAAATACTAAAGCACTAGTGTTTTAATTTTTTAGTCCAAGCAAAAGATTTTTTGTAAATTATCTATTTAGAAAAATTCTTTTGCTTTGCTTCATAGTTTGCAAAAAATTACCAGGGTTGTGTCAACGCGCTTTGCTTTATTTTCTATGCAGTCCGACAGTGACCGCGCTTTAGGTCATGTAGTCCCCTTAACGCAATAATCTCTGGAACTACCAGTTGGATTTGAAAAATATTTGTGAATATGATAGCCTAATTCTTGGGCAAGGCTATTCGCTATTTAACACCGCGCTGGGGCCCTTAAGAGCCGAGCAAAATAAATAATGTCAGAAAGAATGCTAAGTGAAAACGATGATGCAACGGGGTGGATTGAGAGAACAAGATTTTCACGCGCACGAAGTCGCGGGGAGAAAGTAGTCTAATACAGGGTGAAATTTTAATCACCGGTTTCCTCTTAAGAGTTCATTGTACTCATCATTATGAACAACTTTTATTATGGGACCAAACAGGAACTCACGATACAAAAAAAATCAGCTGTTCCCTACATTTTGATGAGTTATGCGAACATAAATGTAGGGTACAGCTGATTTTTTTTCACGATTTCGGGTTTGGTCCCATAGTAAAAGTTGTTCATAATGATGAGTACAATGACCCCTTAAGAGGAAAACGGTGACTAAAATTTCACCCTGTATATATTTTTTACAACTATTTTAATGTTAGGGTAACAGATCCAGGTAAATACGTGCCGGACGGCGCGTATGTGTTCCACGCGCGCCTCAAAGAGATGTCAGCAAATAGGAAGGGGCCTGCCAGGGCCGAAACCTGCCGGGGGTGCGGGATTGTCCGAAAGGGTTACCGCTACCCCGGAACATAAAGGGCTAAGGAAGGAACACGGATAGGTTTTAGTCAGTAAGAGTCTGACACTCCCTTCCGCTCCACCCAGAGCGGGAGGGGTCATTTAATGATTTCCCATCCATAAAAAAAAAGTGGAACAGATAATAAAATGTTACTTCTCTGCTAATGACCCGATCACTGTCAATGACCCGATGTTGGGCGATTAATACCAGCTCTATGTTCTATACTTCAAAGTCTCAAGTCAAAAAGCTACCTTAGACCACTGGTGAATTTGAAAAAACTCGACCCGACACGTAACCCCTGTAGTAACAGTTTATGCATTTCATCCGATCCGAATTAGATTTGTTAGCGAGTTTTCTCGAACCGTCCGTTCTCGAAACATTCTTTACGGATTCAAATTCAGAGCAGTATGCAAGCATTTTATACGAAGATATGTATAAATCGCCATGTGTTGCAAATAAACTTGGTGGGTGGTTCGGACACCTACATATATGACTTGCATGATACGTTTCTAACAGCAATACTGGTACATAAACACAGGAAAATTAATTGTTTAACAAGTTGGCTACCAATTTAAGTTGCGCGCATAGAGAAGTATGGAAGAAAAAGACATGTTGCGACGACCCCTGGGCCATTCCGCTCAATTAGGCCGACTTTTATTCGCAAATGGTAAGGACATTTGGTGCGTGTTGATTGCAATAATAAATTAAATAAAGGTGTTATACTTTTTTAGATAGCGGCGCCATACGTAAAAACATGTAAGAAATGTCATATAAAGTAAAAAAATAATGCAGCTATGATATTTAATTAATTTTTAGCATATATTCGCCGTTAGTGGATTTCCGCGGAATGACCCCCCTAATAAATTGGAATTAGGGCACGAGAATGTTTTTTTTTTCTTGTTTGACAACTGAGCCAATGTTGACTATTCTTCCAGCGTCAAGAGAATGATGAATGATGATGATTCAAATGACAACTGTCATTCCTTGACAGTACTGTGTGACCTGGCTATATCACTCCAAATTGACGCAGTGTGTCAATTTGATAAAAAAAGACGGGTTGCACTCCGGGAGTGCCGGCAGAAGTGAAAACTTGAATATTAACGTTGAAATAAATCAATTATTAATTGAATTAATATAACTAAGTTCTTTTCACTATTTCTGCGTCACTTTTTTCATTAATCGATGCACTTTGTTCAATTTCCATTTTTTGAAACACTTTATATACACGAATTTTACGAATACACAGCAGTGTGGCTACTACACAGACGGTCGAGCCATCAGTTGTCCATCCACGTCCACGTCCGCGTCCGCGTCCACCATCACCATCACATCACATCACCATCAACTTCGCCATCGCCATCGCCAGCACCATCGCCGTCACCATCGCCATCGCCATCACCATCGCCATCGCCATCACCATCGCCATCACCATCACCATCCATCCATCCATCCATCCATCCATTATCGTGTCTCACTTGGTTCACTTCAAAGAAGTTTTCACTTCAAAAATTCATTTTTCTTTTCTCATACTCGGAAAGTAGTAGTATTTAGTTGATGATGATGATGCGATCCGACCGATTTCGGCCAGGGCGATTGCTTCAGCTCCGTTGTAGTTGCCGTTCGTGTGCTCGCATGTGGCTTATGTATCCAATCTTTTTTGCAAAGATCCGCGCACAATGCGGGCATGTGAGCACACCATCGATATAATTATAACTGTATTTAATTAAAAATTAGTTCAAGCGATTCTGAAATGTTGACCCCAGATTCGGTTAAAGAAGAGGTAAATACAGTAATCGAAAATCTTTTGCCAGAAATGTCAAACGAAAGATACTTAAATACATACCTACAATGATTTTATGAAGTGGCGAGCAAACAAGAAAATAATATATTTTTTGTTTTACTTTCCTAAATTCGTAATGAAAAGTAGAGTGTTTAACACGGGTGAAAGTCATCAATTCCTTTCGACGCTTGTATAACAATCTTCTATTCCTGACTTTACGTACATACTGCCTATAATTCTCAGAAATACCTCTTTATTTCATTTCATTTTCTTGCTAACACGTTTGTTTGCCAGAACGAATATTTTATTAAAATCTATTACTGCCAAACCCAGTTGTAGGAACTGTTTACAATTGTACAAGTATTGAATTCGGCGTAATTTCAGTTCTAGTTTTCGGAACTAATGTTGTTTCAGTTGAACTAATAGGAGGTCAATACAAGGCGGTGGTTTTGTGTTGATGGACATAAACAATTGCTAGGCATTAAGACCTTATTTAACCTTAACCTTTTGGTGTGTTGTTTCGCAAATAGGTACATAATTAAAGCATTTATGCTTTGAGTTTGAAAGGCAGTAATTCGGTGGCGTGAGTTGCCCGCGCGCTCCCCGCCCGACGCTGCCAGTCTAGCCAAGCACTGAGATTGTCCGCCATGGCCGAAATAGAATAGAATAGAATACTCTTTATTATGTACACCATATAAATTACAGACATAAATATAGAAACTTTACAATGGATGACACAATGGGTGGTCTTATCGCTAAGAGCGATCGGACTGAATGACTATTTCATGCCAAAGGATTTGATCTTTAAATTTCAAATTCAGTAAAACATAACTTCACATGACAACGGTGCAAAATATCAACTTAACAGGGCTTTTCTCGACCTTATTGAATGTTATTGAACTCGACATACCTGTAGCATTTTTATTAAAAAAGTTTTATAAAGATGAAGTTACAGCCAATAAGAAAGAAAGAAAAAGCATTTATTGCGACTCGTACAGGCAGATCACAAACTAAACTAAACACAGTAAAAAAAAAGCCAAGATATATGAAAAAAAAAAGTAACAAAAAAGAAACATGAAACAGAAAGTCCAAATTCCAGGCCAAAAGGCTCCTATCTCAGCAAGATGCTGCAACATTTAAGAAAATAAATGTCACAGCGCTGGTATTCTGATAGGGCCCGATAACATATTGTTAACAACTAGCTGCGCCCCGCGGTTTCACCCGCATAAGTCTCGATCCCGTGGGAATATCGGGATAAAAAGTATCCTATGTCCTTTCCCGGGACTCAAGCTATCTCTATACCAAATTTCAGCTAAATCAGTTCAGCGGTTTGAGCGTGAAGAAGTAACAAACATATAAACACACACACACACACACACTCACAAACTTTCGCCTTTATAATATTAGTGTGATAGTGTGATTTATATAGAGGGGTACCTACATATGTTAGACGAACCGTATAGACGGATTTAATGTCTTTGAAAGTTATATGTAGGTATGTCGGTAGCATATATACAGATAGACCTAGATAACGCAAGTATCACGATCTGTATGAAAACCAAGCGTGCCATTTTTTGACTACCCACCATGACGTCACAAGCACTATTTAGTGCTGCGAAAATCAAATCGATTCAAAGACGTCGCCGCGTGCGGCACCGTCTCACGCTCACCCCACCTGGGCCTAGCGCCAGGCGCTCACGCTCACCCAGCCAGCAGTACCTACTACAGGACTGAGCGCGAAAGTGGCGTCTTACGATTTTTGTACGTAAGCTGGGCACACGAAGTACACTGAAAAAAAAAGTAGTTGCTACAATCAAGATTTTGTTTAGATTTACTAAGTAACTTGCTTGCATCTGAGCCTATCAAGCACAATGATCACAGCTACTACTTTTATTTGATTGAGATTTGAAACGGGATCTTGATTGGAGTTATTACAAAACCTATTTGCAGCAATCAAGTTGATCAAGTTGCTTGATTGACACAACTAACTTACTTTGTTGTTTTAACTCTTCTACAATGATGTCATGTTAAGGGTAATCAAGAAACTTGTTTGAGCATTCAATCATTTGAACTAGTATTGCTGCAATCATGTCGTGATGATCAACTTGACAAGACGATCTAAATCCCCTTAAGAAGAACGCACATTACTAAAACAGCAATCCGATTTTATTGCAGTACTTTGAAAGTCACAAATCAGAGAAATGTGCCAATTTCCATCTACCCATCTTTGCACTCATTAGCAAAATGAATTTAACTTGCAAGAATATGAAACCAACTTCTTCCTAACGATACGGATCTTTGCATCCAATTTATAACCAAATTCAGCCTTTACCGTACCGCAGAAGTTAGGGAAAATTGTGTGAAAATTAACGGAAATTCAAACATGCAAACGTGTCTTCCTATTTATACCATAAAAGCTATTATTGTCTGAAATTCTGATAGAAGTTAAACACAATAGGAAAGTTTAACATGAACGTTCTTTGTGTGTAAGTTTGGGAAGTGGCCTTGACAAAAATACGCTTCTGGCTTTTGAAACTGTTATAAGAACATTTGGTATGTACAGACGCCAGCACATCAAGCTACCCGATACTGTAAAATTTTCCCAAGCAACTTTGAACCTTATAGTTTAGCGATAAAGTTGAAAATCTATTAAAGAAATTTGATATATTGTAGTAGATTGATGTGCTGGCGTCTGTACACGGAATTTTGATTTAGGTACGTGAAACATACTTATGAGTAGGTGTGTATTGTAATCTTACCAGTAAAACTCTTTAAGTTTTGTGTATATTTTGTCACAGTAATAATACTAAAGATTTAACGTAATTTCTGCAAATTGGAATTATGATTAGTTTGGTTATCACTAAAAAAAGAATGGCAGGACTCCATATAATTTTGCGTACATTCGTAATGTACTCTTAAAAGATAGATCTCAGTCAAATTTAGATAGAAGGTAATTATAATTATTTTTTAATATAGGGTTTCGCCAGAAAATATTTGTTTATACTGATCCCATGACAGTTAACCAAAATAATTAATACCTGTAAGATAATATTTATTTGCAGAAACATGTGTACTCATCCTAGAATAAACGTGCATGTAGGATAACATGAAGAAAAAAAATACAGGTTCAGACATGTTTGCCAAATACTATGGCGTGCAAATATTGTGATTGTTAAAAACTATAATGTTCTAAAGCAAAAAATACTGAATTTAAAATGTTTAAGATAATTAAAAATAATTTATAAAAAACATATCTCATAATAAATGTTTCCGTCAGAAATTCATTAACATTATAATTATTATTTTAGAATTATGTCATGACGTCAAACTATTAATAACAATTTATTTAGATAATATAAAAAAAAAACTCATACTCAAAGCACTTATATCAAAAAAATTATAAACTATTTCAAATAACCAATTACAACTTTTGAATTATAAAGGGGTCGGTCAGTTAAAAGATGAAGCTAGTTGCCCATTCCATAGCGTGGTGGGTAGGTACCTATGGAGAAGAACAGACAAGAAACTCCACGGACAAAGCTTACTTTAACCTTTCAGAATAGTTATGTTTTCGATCATTTCTGAGTTCCTAATAACAAAAAGTGGTTTATTCCAATAACCGCGCCCTCCTAATTTCTATAGGATGACGTCATCACACACAATGCATCGTCCCGCATTGAAATTCTATTTGAAAGCCTACAATAGGCATATCTAGATACGTTTCTAGCTTCGCTAGTTATATTGACTTGCTTTGAAGACTGAACTATGGGGCAACAATACTCTGACACATTGATTGTTATTTTCAACCCTATTATTTGGGTGTTAGAGTTTATAATTGAAGGGTGAATGTCTAGTTTTGTGTGTTTATTGGGCTATATCATGAAGAGCCCGGAAGACGTAGGTCTCGTTATTGGTAAGATAAAATGGATTTGGTTAAGTAGTATTTTTTGCTCTGAGGTCTTTGGCAATCTTTGTGCGAATGTGAAAATGGTCTAGCCATCATAAAATTTAACTTGTGCGAAATTAGGTGCATATTTTTAGAACGAGTTATGTTTATGTGATCGCTTATATGTAACTTAATTTTATAATTCCAATAAAATGCCATCCAACGTGGTAATGCTGCCAGCCTTTTGAGCACTTATCCCGTTGACAGCAATGCGGACGAATTTTTTGATGCCCAATGAAGTCCTCCCATTTTCTTTTATTTTTTGTTATAAACTTGTATATCTATATATATAAAAATGAAACCCGTTTTCCGTTGTCACGACATAACATGAAAACGGCTGGACCGATTTCGATGAAATTTGGTATAGAGATAGATTGAGTCCCGGGAAAGGACATAGGATAGTTTTTATCCCGATATTCCCACGGGATCGACATTTACGCGGGTGAAACCGCGGGGCGCAGCTAGTAATATATAGATATATAATTATATTATATACTTGCATATCATCATCATCTGCCTAGCCTTTTCCCAACTATGTTGGGGCTTCCGGTCTAACCGGATGCAGCTGAATACCAGTATTTTACATGTATTTTATACTAGCAGCGCCCCGCGGTTTCACTCGCGTAAGTTTTGACTCCGTGGGAATATCGGGATAAAATCTATCCTATGTCCTTTACCGGGACTCAAACTATCTCTATACTAAATTTCATTGAAATCGGTTCAGCGGTTTAGGCGTGAAAATGTAACATACAGGCAGACAGACAGAGTTACTTTCGAATTTATAATATTAGTATGGATAAAGTATGGATTATAAAGTTGTATATAATATATTTATATTAGTGTTAGCTTGTATATTGAAATTAAGGCTTTTTGTTTGTATCTCCATAAACTAAGTAAAATGCCCTTCTGTAGAATCAAATGCCATGGAACAAAATATAATACAAAAATTCCACCAAGAACGTCACGTATTCTCTACATTGCTAGCATATTAAACATGTTGAGTATCTTCCTTACTGTGTTATTGAGCTTTAACAAAAGCATGACTGACTTTTATTATTTTGACCTCATTGTCTGGATTAATTTGAGAAATAATGTAAAATATATTGGACATAAATCGGACGTTCATACTGCCGAGCTATTATTTTTATTTGGATTAGACCTTTGTGTACAATAATAATTATTATTATTTTATGACTTTACATATCTTCCCGGTCCTTTGGAAGGCGTACGAGGGGCCGAAGCCAACCCGCAGAGGCCCCTTAGGAAATTTTAATGAAATGTGGCACCAACCGACGATCCTCCCTGTATGCACTATGCAAGTGCACCCAAGGACAACTCCCGGTTGGTGTAGGACTATTGCCGGATATGGAAAAATAAAAAGTTGGGCAATGGGTTTGCGTGGCTAAACTAGACTGGTTACCAAGAACTATGGAAGAACTATGACCCCTGCCTTATCAATGTTTTATATACATATACACGGATAAAATAGCAGGGGGTGACTTGCACACTCAATAATGGGCCCCCGGAAACGGTCGCTAGCACATACTGACGTAGCGACAAGGGGCAACATGTCCTGAGGTGCTTATGAGGAGTGGAAAGGTATTCCACGGCTATCAGGACAATCCCGGAAGTACGGTCAAGATCCCTACCAGCATCTTACTTGAATACTTACTTCCTCCGAGCACGTTTGCTCTTGCGAATCTCCACTCAAGCCGGCCAATAAAGCAGGCAAGAATGAGGTAGGAGCTCTGTTCCTCGTCATTGTTCACTCCAGCCGGCCAATAAAGGCAGCCAGAGGTGAGGAACAAGGCTTCTCCCGGGAGATAGGGTCCGTGGGGTCGCTACTGCCCAACAGCTCGCCACATACTGCCCTGCAGGTTTCTGTATCTCTCTTGGTCTGGCTCCTCACCCTAGACCTGTTCCGGCAAAGTAAACTCTTCTGTCACAGGCTTAGAGTTCGGAGCGCGCAAGCCCCACCACGACGTCAACGTAGAGATACGGCGATGCGGATAGTAATAATATTTTTGTTCTGCAATAGACCAACCGGGGGTTGTCCTTGGGTGCACTTACATTGTGCTGTGCATACAAGGATAATTGATGGTTGGTGCCTATTATCACTTGAAAACTGTCTAAGGGGCCCTGCGAGTTGGCCTTGGCCCCTTGTATGCCTTCCAAAGGTCCGGAACTATATTACCTAAATTACTTAATTCGTTTTTCTCACACTAATAATTTATAAAGGCGAACATTTGTGTGTGTTTGTCCGAGTATGTTTGTCACGTCTTTATGCACAACGCAACGCTAAAACAGATTTAGATGAAATTTGGCACACAGATAGTTTATAACCATGATTAACCTTTTTATCCTGATAATCCCACGGGATCGACACATATGCGGGTGACACCGCGGGGCGCAGCTATTGCTTTCATAAGCCAACATAGGGAAATTTGAAACTAATATTACCCACGTTATGTAAAAATATACCTAGTAACCGTAAGAGACTGCAATATGTTACACACAAAACTTTAACTTACGAGACAACGCGAGAACAGCTTGATTTTACGTCCTGAAGAAAATTTCTAGACCTAAAAACTTAGAACGTTAGCTGAATTTAGAGTAAACCTATTTTCAGAGTAACAAGAATAATATGTTAGCTAGTTAGGAGCTTGACAAGATCTAATTTGAAGATTTTCAGAAAAAAATTAGATAATAAATCGTAAAACAAGTGTTTATGAGGCAAGAAATTGTCATTACAGTAACAAGATTTTGATCCTTTTGTTAGGAGACAATTTAAAATATAAATTGGGTAAATACACTGGACATTTTTTATCACCATCCAAATTTTTACAGGGTATTCTACCCATGAATATGAACAACTTTCACTATGGGACCAACTCTGAAATCACGAAAAAAAAAAATCAGCCGTTTCATACAAAAGTTCAATACCTACTTGACCAAAATGTATGAAACAGCTGATTTTTTTTCGTGATTTCAGAGTTGATCCAATAGTAAAAGTTGTTCATATTCATGGGTAAAACATCCTGTAAAAATTTGGATGGTGATAAAAAAATCTCCCTGTATAGCCTGATATCCTTTGGGCAAGAACATAAAGCTATGGTAGGTCTTCTTATAACTTAAGATACATACACATAATCCTACTAACTATAATCCTAATTCCTACTAATATTATAAACGCGAAAGTTTGTGAGGATGGATGGATGGATGGATGTTCGTTACTCTTTCACGCAAAAACTACGGAACGGATTTGGATGAAATTTGGCACACAGATAGTTTATAACCAGAATTTACACATTTTATCCCGATATTCCCACGGGGACGTAACTTATGCGGGTGAAACCGCGGGTGCAACTAGTCACACTATCACACTAATATTATTAAGGCGAAAGTTTGTGAGTGTGGGGGTGTGTGTGTGTTTATATGTTAGTTACTTCTTCATGCTCAAACGGCTGGACCAATTTTGATAAAATTTTGTATGAAGTTAGCTGACATCCTGGATTAACATATAGGCTACTTTTTATCCCGATATTCCCAAGGGATCGACATTTACGTATAGATTTTTGAACTTCGGACTGATATTGCATAATTTATGATTGAAGTATGCATGGCCATGCACATAAAAACTAATTTGTTATCGATTTAACAAAAAAATACCTCATTCATAAATTGAATCTATTCAAAGCTTTGCTTAAAGTTCCATGCATCATTAACCATTAAAGAACCTTCGAAAACAGATCGATTTTTCCCGAAACCCTCCATTTATCCGCATTTTTCTTAACCTACAAAGTGATGGTAAACATCTTGGCACACAGATATGTACCTACGCTTGTATTTTCCTATTACGTCGGCACGGCTTCATTGAGCTCCGAATATTTTATGACCCAGCTCCAACCCTCTATAGCCATCAGCGCAAACCTTTCATAATTGAATTTCAGGTGTTTGGTCGCAAACAATTTCGTTGGCGATTTGTGTAGAAACAGCGTCTTGTTTCATATTTTTACATGAATACAGATTTGTATTTTAGTAAACAAGTTGAAACACTAGGGCCATGGGGTCCGAGTGCGCACTTGGTTTTACGAGGCTTCGCCATGTGGTTGGTCGACTCTTCGCGTGAACAGAAAGGTGGCCTGTTCTTGGGCCTAAGTATCAGTATTGCCATACAATATCGCAATGCTGCCGGTCTTTTGGGGACTTTTCCTATTGTCAGCAATACGGATAAATTGTTTAATGCCTTATGTTTTTTTTCCCTCCCTCCCTTTTTTATATACTTGTAATATTATTATTTTAAACTTTTAAATTATGTAAATTCTAGCAGCGCCGCGCGGTTTCACCCGCATACGTATCGATCTCATGGAAATATCGGAATAAAAAGTATTAATGTGTTATTCCGATGTATAAGCTATATTACTGTAAAGTTTCATCAAAATCCGTTTAGTATTTTTTGCGTGAAAGGGTAACAAACATCCATCATAAGTTTAATAACTTACTAGACAGCAGGTACCTACATTGGTAGGTAGGTCCTGAAACACGGCCTCCATCTAAATTGTAATATTCTGAGGATCTGAGCGAGCATCACGCAAAAACTCGAATACTTGACTCAGCAAAAAAATCATGCCTAGTAACAGAAATCTTCCACAGCCCCGCGTTTTAAGAGAGAAATTATACGAAAAGTCATTTACTTTATAGTGCGTTCAACGTACGAAGTCTTATAAAGACACACGCAAAATTAGATCTTGCGGTATACTTACAGCGTAATAGGTAAAAGCGGTTGACGTAGTGGCGCTACACGTAAGACGCTCTTAAGCAAAGCAGTGGTAGATTTTGTGATCAAGTTTTGTTTTGGAAGATGTCTACTTGTAAATCATTTTTCAAAAGGGTATTTGTTTGATGAATTTGAACTGATTCATGACTATAACAAGCGGCCCGCCCCATCTGCGAACGGATGCAATTTTTTTTTCGAATTTTCAAAATTTGTTTCGTACTAACTTTGTCCTGGCAATACGGAATACAATGAAAAAAGATTTATCCAATTTGGTGCACTCATTCGGAAGTTATGTGCGTACGTACAGATATTTTGGCGACTTTGTTTTATAATGTAAAAGAAGGATGTAGTAGGAGTTCTTTTGATTGCATTATTGGTAAATAAACAGAAAGTGTTTGTAAATTGTTTTTCTCTGGTTCGACTGGACGTGCTATTTCTTTTTCTCCGTGTCCTGGTTTCTTTTTTTTTATGGTCCCGTCTTAGCCGTACTTACCTTATCTCCTTCTGAATCTCTCTTTTTCAAGTGTTTGAATCAATTGCGTTGTCTTGGACTTTTTAGGGGCAATAATTGTCATCATACTATTGTTAACATAAAATTTGAGAACTCTTGGCTGTATGGCCTAGTTACCCGGTGCGTTATTTGCCTTAATAAAAAATAATGAATATGTGACATCACAGAATTCCCATTGGCACGTTGGTGGTCAGTTGATGTCCTATTCGCCCTCGATTACATAATAATACTTTTAGAATACAGACGACATTACTCATTTTTTTTTCATTCCCGTCGGCGTATTGCCAAAAAACGAAAATGCCATGTCGTATGTCAAAGTCAAAGTCAAAGCATTTATTTCAAATAGGCACATAAAAGGCACTTTTGAACGTCAAAAATTATCTTAAAATAGAATTGATTCTAGTCGCCCATTCCAAAAGGTAGTTTTCGTATGGAGAAGAACGGGCAAGAAACTCCACCGTTACTCTTTTAAAATGTTTAGGTACAATATTTTGCATGGGTACATTAATTAGGTATATATTATAATAACATGTGAGGACGATGCACCTACAATAAAATTACTATACCACAATAGGTAAAAGAATTAAAAACGAAACCATGACATATAAATTAATTATCTGATAGATACATGGTGCTCACATATTTACAAACATGGTACAAGCAAAACGATTATAAAAAATTTAATAAATAATTTATGAAGCACTCCATGAAATTTCTGGTTCCTATGTCCAAAATATCGAACCTATTTTACCAATTCTATGAACTTGGCAGCGCTGGGCATTTGAATAGGTTCTGAAAGTTATTCATAAACGATTCTGAAGGCAGGTTCACAAAAGACTTCTTATAGTGTCGTCATGCAACAGTATCTAATCTGAGTCATATCTTTATTATTTATATAAAAGAAAGTCCGGTTAGTTACACCATTTGTAACTCAAGAACCACTGAACCGATTTTTATGATCTTTAGTTTGTTGGATTTGTCTCCGCCCCGAATAGCAGAATAACTATGGGGAAAATTCACAAAAAAAAATGATTTTCTCATACATTTTGTATGGATCGGCTTTTTTGATTCTGAGGATTCCGAACTTTGCCGGGTCAGCTAGTTTTTATGAAGAAATTGCTGAGCCCCGCGGTTTCACCCGCATAAGTGTCGATCCCGTGGGAATATTGGGATAAAAAGTAGCCTATATGTTAATCCGAGGTGTCAGCTACCTCCATACAAAATATTATCAAAATTGGTCTAGCCGTTTGAGCGTGAAGAAGTAACAAACATATAAACACACCCCCACACACTCACAAACTTTCGCCTTTATAATATTAGTGTGATTGCACACTATTCTGACAAAGCATAACGTAAAGGTAGTGTACACGCCTTTGTAATATAAATCAGCTTTAGTGAACAAAATGCTCTCCTATTTTAAGCTTAAAGACCTCGATATACTTAGATCAGCACCCAAATTGCGTAACGTACTTTCAATCACAATCCAAAAGTTTTGAAGGATTTGGCTCCATTGCTTCATAGGTTTGAAAAAATCGTCTCCTCAACAACGTTGATAACGCAATGAACGTAGGAGAACTGTAAAAAAGAAACTCATTGCGATCAATTGTCATTTTATGTGTGTTACGCGATTAATCAAGATTTAGATATTTTTCACCTTTCTCTACCCAAATTCAAAATTAGTATAAGAAATATTTTGGCATCGAAATTTAAATAATAATAATGTTATATAACATTAAATTGTAAATTCTGTAAACTTTAACGGTGTGAAATTCTGGTTGTTGTTACACTAAGTCACATATAATTTACTTGTATTGTAATCCGTGGAAACTGTTTCTGGATTGTGTTGAACTAATTGTATACTTACTTATATTTGTTATTGCATCTGTGTGTTTCCCAAATAAAATAAAATTACCTCGCAGCTGTAAAATTGTTAATTGTAACTGATGCATCAGTAAGATTAACCTTACCGACAACCTGACAATTTAGGCCTGAAACCCAAGAATCGGACATGCACGTTTCGGGCCATTCATGGAGTGAATGCTAACCAATATCAACAGTCTTACTGCATGGAAATTCAATATATCACAGATGGGAAATACCCTGATTGACTCAGCTGTTTCAATACCCATAGAAAACCAAGCACTACCAATCAGAAAGTGAGTGGTGGTGGAGTTCCAATTCAACTCAGTTTGAAACAGATATAGCATAAAATTCCCATTGCTGGGACACAGACATCCTCTCAATTATATTCTTTATTGCATTCCACAATGTAGGCTTAGGTAGTAAATATTTGCCAAAAGAAACAATCACGGACTCTGTCGGGCAAAGCAAAAGAAAGATATGTGTAGAAAAGGACTTATCATTTACTTTTTACCCGACTACGGCGAAGCAAAAAGGAGGGTTATGATTTTGACCGGTATGTATGTATGTATGTTCATCTGTTCCCTCATAACTTCTAAACTACTTATCATAACTAGACAAATGAGGTATCGTTGGAAGCGTCTTGATCGTCCGCTGGTTATAGGCTGTGTGACGTCACATTAAATTGAATATGGCGCCCCCTGGCGGACATAAAGTCACATTTCAAAAATATAAATATTGTTGAAATAAACCCCAAAATAATTACATAAAAATAAGTTTAAAAACTAAAACCCGACTACTAAAAAGGATAAAACAAGAAAGTACCTTCCCGTGGTCGCATTCCGCTGTACTAAGATACATATAAGCTATGATAGCATGTGACCACGGGAAGGTACTTTCGTGTTTCATCTTTTTCAGTAGTCGGGTTTTAGGTCTTAAACTTATTTTTATTTATTTTATTTTTCTCAGTGAGAGTGCGGGCCGGATTTCATATGCCTTCCAATGTTTGGTCTAGGACATGCCGGTTTCCTCACGATGTGAACCTTCACCGTTTTGCTCTCGAAACGGTCAGAAGGCCAATTTCTGTAATTAAAAACGTAGCAATGTCATCTCAGCGTCAATCAATGTCAAAAACTTGTCTAAAATGTAGGGAAATTAGAGGTATTTTTGACAGATTGAGACAGACTAAATTGCCCCGCAATTGTGATGAAATAATTTACACAAAGTAAAGTGCCTGTCCTGTCCGTACTGTGTGAGCATAAAACCGGTCGAAGTGGAGGTGCTTGGGGGAGGCCTATGTCCAGCAGTGGACGTCTTTCGGCTGAAATGATGATAATGATGAAAGTGCCTGTCTGGGTTTGAACCTACGACCTACAACCCGTAAGTCGCGGACTTTTGCACTGAGCACTGCTCTCGATGCAGATATAGGGCAGATACAAATAGACCATACACAATTACACATGTTTTAAGTATTGAAGGAAGCTATAAACATGTTGGAATGACTTCTGGAAACGCTGAGAAATACGTGGCGTCGCGGATTGTTTTACGGTTTTAAATAGTGTTAGTAGCTTGACCACCTGTGATCTAAATTTTATTGGAGATGTTTGTGAAAATATTGGTTGATTAGACTGAGATGTCTATTTAGATATAACTTTTAACATCATGCCTGTAATCTGCGAAGGGTTAGTTAGACGTGGGCGTCAGGAGTTGAGAGCCGATTCCCGGCCCCCGTAGGCGCGAGCTTGCGGACGGCGAGCAATGGGTAGCTCGCCGTAAGGACCAGGCCCGGGTCGACGGCGCGTTGTGTTCCACGCGCGCCTCAAAGAGATGTCAGCACTAACTGATGGGGTTCGCTAGGGCCGATGCCTGCCGGGGTCACGGGTTGTTCGAAAGAGTTACCGTGGCCCCTGGCACGGGCAACTGAAGGATACCTACATTACGTTAGTTATGTTTAAGTCTAGTGACATTTGACCTTCCAAAACATCCTAAATATAACTTCAATGCCTTATCAAACCATTATCAAGAATTTGGTCGTCTTCAAAAGGCTCATACATAGGTACTTCATAATCATAATTATCCTATAATGTTCCCACTGCTGGGATTCAGGCCTCCTCTCTGTGAGAGGGAGTGGACCATAATCTACCACGTGGACCCAGTGCGAGTTGGTGGATGTCACATGTCTTCGACTTTTTGGTTCTAGAACATGCCGGTTTCCTCACGATGTTTTCCTTCACCGTTTTAAGAGCATAGATACTTATTTAGATTAATTTGGAAACGGCTTCTGATAACATCGGAATCGAAAGAAAAGGATATATTGTGGAGGAAATTGGAAAGTGCCAAGAAAATTTATCTCGTTCGAGCCCAATATCGAATAGGCCCATTAGGGTCAGCCGGAGAATGAACTTCTATCCCACTGTCGTTTACAAGCGCCCCAGTTTTTTTGCTCTATAAAATATAAATGGCGGGCAAAGGGATGTCTTGGGTAATATATTGTGTATCGTTATCATTTTGAGGAGTAAATAGGTTGTTAGCAAAAACGAGGTGTGAACTCGCTGTTATAATGTTGTGCCTATTATGTTGTTTGTATTCGAATTATGCGACTAATTCTGAATAACATATTAGGATTTTATGTCCTTCTTGTTTTTAGCGTAGGTATCGATGGCAAAAAATTCAAACATCTTTAGCCCAAAATTCAGCTGCGCAAACTCCGCTCACTGACGCAGTCATAAGATCATCAAGTGCACAGGTGACTGGGCTTGCGGCGCGGGATAGAAGTTGGGCTAAAAAAATATGCATGTTTCTTTACTACATAAATAGGTAGGTACTAAAATGGATAGCTAAATTATTTTTAAACGAATTTCGTACTTAGGCCTATTAGGGGCATTATTGAATGAATCATGCCTGTCTAGGTCGTAGATATCCCTTGGGATATAACACTGTTGCGCGCCATAATTGATGGTGATATTAGCTACCACTAGCGCCATCTAGTATCGAGTAGCAGAACTAATAGTCGCGACCGTTCTAGAAACTTCGATGATAGAACTTTCCAGAACTATCGATGTCTGGTCGGCCGGGACCGATATGTACTCGAACATTCTAGATGTTTCTACGATAGAAGGTTCTGGAACTATCCGAGGCCTATATAAGACCGGTGTCGCCGCGTCCCGAAGACAGTGTTGGATAAGCGATACAAGCGAAAACATCGAAGCGATCTTCAAGTGCGACTTTCAAGTGATCTTGTAGTGCGATTGTGTTTTATAATTAGTGTGTTAAAATTGTAATTGCTGTTTTTAATTAAAGTGTCTATTTTTGGTTATTAAATCGGCAGTTTTTATTGTCACGAACCCCAAGCTCGTAACAATTGGTGTCAGAAGCAAGGATTAAAATCATGCCGATTCTACCGAAGGACGACACGGAGGGTATCCGTACCCGGAGTCAACGCCAGCTAGAGACGGACCAGAGGCGATTCGGTGGAGCAACGCCACAGACGTCGGAGGGCCAACTACCGATCACGGAAGCCGGACCGTCCACAGCTGCTCCAGCATCATCAGCACCAGATTTTGCTGCTCTAATGATGATGCTGCAGGAACAGTCTCGCCGTCAGGAGGAACAGGCCCGCCGACAGGAGGAACAGGCCCGCCGACAGGAGGAACAGGCCCGCCGACAGGAGGAACAGGCTCGTCGGTTGGAGGAACAGCTCCAGCGGGACAAGGAGGAACAGGCCCGCCGTCAGGAGGAACAGGCCCACCGTCAGGAGGAACAGGCTCGTCGGTTGGAAGAACAGCTCCAGCGGGATAAGGAGGAGCAGGCGCGCCGCCAGGAAGAGCAGATGCTCCTTATGAAGGAACTTCACGCTACCTTCGGGAAAGACATGAAGGAGATGAAGGATAAGGTTGCTCAACACGACAACCGCCTGCTAGAAGCTGAAACCCGAATCGACCAAATGAATAATCGGGTTGACACCGTGATGGCTGACGTGAAGAAAACCGTAATGGCTGACGTGAAGAAAACGCTGGATTACCTTAAACTTGAGGATGGAATCGCAGCCCCCGTAGCTACAACACCTTCGCTACGGGGATTCAAAGTGCCACCGTTCGACGGAACTTCTTCCTGGTCGGCCTACAAAATTCAGTTTGAGGCTGTCATGAAGGCGAACGGGTGGAGTAAGAGTCAGGCCATGACTGCCCTCACCCTAGGCCTGCGCGATCAGGCCTTAACTGTGCTGGAAGCTCTTGGAAAAGAAGTGACTTACGAGCAGCTCCTTGAGGCATTGGAGGCTCGGTATGGCGACGCTCACCTGGAACACGTGTTTCGTGCGCAGCTCAAGGATCGCGTGCAACGCAATAATGAAAACCTGCAGCAGTGGGCCCTTGAAGTTGAGAAGCTGGTTCGGAAAGCATACCAGTCTGTACCTGCGCTTATTGATGGGAACCTGGTGCAGGTATTTATCGACGGCATCCGTGACCTTGAAGTTAGAGCTGCTGTAAGGCTCGGTCACCACGGGACCCTTAAGGACGCCTTGGCCCATGCACTGGAGGTAGAAGCTGTGCGGCAGGATCATCGTTCCCATCGCGTCAGGGAGGTTGCAGCGGCTACAGTTCGCGACCGCAACAAAGGATACAGCCCTAGGTGCTATGGCTGTGGGGAAAGGGGCCACCTTCGATCTAGTTGCCCTAAGCGAACTGAAGAAAGAGTAGACCGAGCTCCAGAGGGTAGTGCGGCTAACAGCACCGCCCAGCACCAGCAGCAGGGAAACGAGTAATAGCCAGGACTGCGGGGCGGGTGCTGGCTGATGCTCAAAGAGCCCCAAGGATTTCGATCACTCAAACCCATGACGGGAACAGCTTAATCATCAAGGGCGAGGTCAACGGAACGCCGTGTAAGCTAACCATAGATACTGGAGCCTCTCGTACGGTCGTCAGTTCCCAACTTATAAGTCGGTTCCTTGGGGACTCCGCATACAACCGAGAACGCATTAATTTGGTAACAGCCACCGGTCAGCGTATACCCGTCCATGGAGAGAAGAAGATGGAGTTGAAGCTAGGCAACAGAATCTACCTGCATAATGTCATCGTGGCTGATATAATGGACGATTGCATCTTGGGCCTTGACTTTATGAGGAAGAATTATTGCGAGATTGACGTCAAGCAAGGTGTTTTGAAATGTGGACAAGAGGAACTTTTTATGGAAGGGGCATTACCAGGGAATGTGTACAGCCTTAAAAAGATTGTTCTTCCGCCGAGATCAGAAACGATTGTGCCGGTTAGTCTTCCTCGGAATCCTGGGCAAACTAATCGTTGTGTACTCGTGGAAAGGGTAGACAATGACCTTCCATGGAAAGTGGCACGAACTTTGGTCAGAGCCACCGACATCTCAGGGGTACGTGTGCTGAACCTTTGTGATCAGGAACAGATTATAGAAAAAGGCACACTAGTTGGTACTTGCGAGGAAGTGGATTGGTTACGTCGATGCCAATATCTATCGACTGGGACACTCAGCAAGGATGCACAAACGAAAGTGTCCACACTTTTAGAAGACTGCCGCAGCGCTCTGTCCCAAAATGAAATGGTCAAGGCGAAGAAGATGTTACTCAAGTACGCCGGTGTTTTCTCGTCAAACGATGCTGATATTGGGAAGACTGGCTTAGTTCAACACAAAATAAACACAGGAGAAGAATTGCCTATCCGTCAGCGGCCAAGGAGATTGCCGGTAGCACGTGAAAAGGAAGTGGAAACCATGATCGAAGGAATGGTGAAGGATGGTGTTATTGAACCTTCATCTAGTCCATGGTGTTCACCTGTAGTGCTGGTAAGGAAGAAGGACGGCAGCATGCGGTTTTGTGTTGACTATCGTCGTCTGAACGACGTTACGAAGAAGGACAGCTATCCTTTGCCAAGAATTGATGACACGCTGGACATGCTTACTGGAGTAAAGTGGTTTAGCACTCTAGACCTGAAAAGTGGCTACTGGCAAGTTGAAATTGATCCCAAGGACAAGGAGAAAACTGCATTCTCGACAGGAAAGGGTCTTTGGCAATTTAAAGTTATGCCGTTTGGATTGTGCAATGCTCCGGCAACGTTTGAAAGGTTGATGGAACTTGTACTTACCGGGCTAATTGGCGATGCCTGTCTGGTCTACTTGGATGACATCATCATCGTAGGCCGTACGTTTGAAGAACATCTTCAAAATCTGGAACGCGTGCTCATGAAGATCCAGAGTGCCAACCTCAAGTTAAGTCCAAAGAAGTGTTCACTATTCAAACGACAAGTTAGCTTTTTGGGGTATGTAGTGTCGGAAGAAGGTATCCGCACGGATCCAGAGAAAATCGCCGCTGTCAAGAATTGGCCAGTTCCAAAAGATAAGACGCAGGTCAGAGCATTTTTGGGTTTGTGCTCTTATTATCGGCGATTTGTTAAGAACTTTGCGGATATAGCCAAACCCCTGCACAAGCTAACCGAGGAAAAGCGACATTTCTGCTGGGATGAAAGTTGCAATATCGCATTCCAGGAGTTAAAGGACCGACTGTGCAAAACACCTATTTTGGGGTACCCTGATGCAGGCAAGGAATTTATAGTTGACACAGACGCAAGTGACATAGGACTTGGTGGTGTATTGTCTCAACGGAATGGTGATCAAGAGGTTGTAATAGCGTACTTCAGCAAGTCGTTGTCAAAGCCGGAAAGGAACTATTGTGTCACGAGACGGGAATTGCTTGCTGTGGTAAAGTCATTGCAGCATTTTAGCAAATATCTTCTGGGGCGGAAATTCCACTTACGAACTGACCATGCTGCACTGAAATGGCTATTGCAGTTCAAAAATCCAGAAGGTCAAGTTGCGAGATGGATTGAACTACTGCAGGAATACGACTTTGTGGTCGAACATCGCAGCGGAAAATCTCATGGCAACGCGGATGCATTGTCAAGAAGACCTTGTCCTGAAGACTGCAAGCATTGTACTAGGCAAGAAAGTAAAGAAGTCGTACCTGTGAGGATGCTCAAGACAGACCTCAGCAACGAGTGGAAGGAAACCCTACAACGTGCCCAGCAGGAAGATTCAGACCTCAAGCCGATTCTCGAGTGGATAAAGGCCGGTGCACCTAAGCCCACGTGGAGCGACGTCTCAGCGATGAGTTCGATCACAAAAAGCTATTGGGCCCAATGGGACAGCTTGGTGATTCAGGAAGGAGTCCTGTGCCGTAAATGGGAAAATGCTCGGGGAGACAGCTGTCATTTGCAAATGGTTGTCCCTAAAGCTCAAGTACCGGATGTTCTACAGCTGTACCATAATGGTTGTTCAGGAGGCCATCTGGGAGTTAAACGGACCCTACTGAAGATACGAGAACGGTTTTACTGGGTCCACTGTCGGGACGATGTCGAGGACTGGTGCCGCAAATGTACGAGTTGTGCAGCTGTAAAGGGACCTCAGACTCGTAGTAGAGGTGCATTGAAATTGTACAATGTTGGTGCACCATGGGAGAGGATAGCCCTTGATGTTGCGGGACCTTTCCCGGAGAGTGAAACTGGTAACAAGTATTTCATGGTTGTGATGGATTATTTCACTAAGTGGCCGGAAGTCTTCGCCATTCCAAACCAAGAAGCTTCAACAGTTGCAGATAAACTGGTTCATGAAGTCTTCTGCCGTTTTGGAGTACCTTTAGAGATTCACAGTGATCAAGGAAGGAATTTTGAGTCCCAAATATTCCAGGAAACTTGTCGAGTTATGGGTACTCATAAAACGAGAACAACTTCTTACCACCCACAATCGGATGGAATGGTGGAACGATTTAATCAGACATTGGAGAGATACCTGGCAAAAGTTGTGGAAAATCGGCAACGAGATTGGGACAAGCACATACAACCGTTTTTGTTGTCATATCGAAGTGCTGTTCACGAAAGTACATCAGTGACACCAGCTTTCGCAAACTTTGGAAGAGAATTACGGTTGCCTGCAGACCTGATCACTGGAATACCACCTGATGCCCCACGCAGTATAACCGATTATGCGAATGACTTGCGGAACAAAATGAATGACATCTATGAGCACGTCAGACAATCGGGCCAGCAAATGTCTGAGAAGATGAAAACCCGTTATGACCGCAAAATGAACAATAAAGGGTTCGACCAAGGTTCACTAGTGTGGTTGCACAATCCAGTCCGCAGCAAAGGGAAATCTCCTAAGCTTCAAGCTAAATGGGACGGACCGTACCGGATTGTGACAAAGATCAATGACGTAACCTACCGGATACAGAAAGGTGCGAGAGGTACTCCTAAGATCGTCCATGTGGATCGACTGGCGCGTTATCATGGGGCCAATGATGCTCGGGACGAGCATGTTTTAGGAGGGGGCAGTGTTGCGCGCCATAATTGATGGTGATATTAGCTACCACTAGCGCCATCTAGTATCGAGTAGCAGAACTAATAGTCGCGACCGTTCTAGAAACTTCGATGATAGAACTTTCCAGAACTATCGATGTCTGGTCGGCCGGGACCGATATGTACTCGAACATTCTAGATGTTTCTACGATAGAAGGTTCTGGAACTATCCGAGGCCTATATAAGACCGGTGTCGCCGCGTCCCGAAGACAGTGTTGGATAAGCGATACAAGCGAAAACATCGAAGCGATCTTCAAGTGCGACTTTCAAGTGATCTTGTAGTGCGATTGTGTTTTATAATTAGTGTGTTAAAATTGTAATTGCTGTTTTTAATTAAAGTGTCTATTTTTGGTTATTAAATCGGCAGTTTTTATTGTCACGAACCCCAAGCTCGTAACAACACTTCAATCAATAACCTGACACCTGAATACTATAGTGAATACTTTAACCTATTTACGAAGAAGGTTTGGCCGTTGGCCTGGTCTGGTTGGCTTATTCCCAGGCGCTCCATAATTTTATTCCCGGCGGCTCCAAAATAAAAAAGCAATTTATTATTATTACATAAAATCTTTCCCATGAGCTCCAAAAAATTTAAAGTTCAAATTGCAAAAAAAAAACTTATTTACAATAAAATGAATTTATGATTCAACAAACAAATTATCCGTTTAGTCGACATTTTTGTAGAGGTTATTATAAACGTGATTCTGGTTTTGTATCGTTAAAAAATTAAAGGTACTCATGACGATCTCAAGAAGACTCACTGTCATTGGTTCGGTTGACAAATAATTATAGACATACCATAGACATAATAATTAGGTATTTCGCAGCTTTCTTTACATAATTATTATCAAAAAACTGCTGACACACCTAAACTTTTCTTAAAATTTTCTATATTAATAAGTTCATAATAATATAATAAAGAAGTAACGTAGCCAAAACTGCACAAGCTCTGCTTAGCTTGGGACTAGATGGCGTTGTGTGATTGTTGTGGAATATTATATTATTAATGAATATTTTGAAAAAAGAGGTCGTGGTAACGAGTTTGATGCCGCAAATATAACTTAGAATTTTTGTCTGTTTGTCTGGATATATGTATGTTCCGGATTGCGCAGAAACGGCTAAACGGATTTGGATGAAATATGGCACATAGATAGATTAGAACCTTGATTAACACATAGGGAACTTTTACCCAGTTGTACGTTCCCGTGTGATATTTTCTGACTTGCGCGCAAAAACTAGTTAAAAAAAAAACAAGAGTGTTCTGATTGTCCATTCATTCCATGGCGACTTGAATGTTACATGCAAAGTCACCATAAAATAAAATGAGTATACATATATGTACAAGTACTTAAGTGAAAAACATTTTAGTGTACAGGGTGGTTGTACTCGCACTAAAGATTATTCAGATGATAAGTAATTCTATTTGCTGAATGCTATCTGTCATCTCGCGTGTTGAAACTTGGAACATGCGTCGTTCGTTGTAACGATTTAGTTCGAGGTAAATAAAGGTTTCTCGAGGTGACTGTCATTTAACTGTCTCAACAGATTAATGATCGGCGGCCCTTTGAATAAAAACGTAATTCTGTGCTGTTTTTCTTGTTGATTTTATGTCAACTGAATATACCTACCTACTTACATTTTTTTTGCAATACCCATTTTTTATGGTTCTGTGTACCTAAAAGGTTAAAACAGGACCCTATTACTAAGACTCCACTGTCCGTCTGTCTGCTCGTCTGTCTGTCTGTCTCTGTGTCACCAGGCTGTATCTCATGAACCGTGATAGCTAGACAGTTGTAATTTTCACAGATGATGTATTTCTGTTGCTGCTGTCACAACAAATACTAAAAACAAAAACAACAAAGCACGGTAAGCTGTGCTGGGGCGGCTGCTGCAGGTGCGGAAAACCTCAAACGGCGCAAATACTCCAATCTCTTTGGAACTTACATATTTGAGCCGTTTGGGGTTGAAACACTAAGGCCATGGGGCCCGAGTGCCCACGTAATATTCCGAGACATCGCCAAGCGGTTGGTCGACTCATCACGTGACCAGAGGGCTGGCCTATTTTTTGGCCAAAGAATCAGCATTGCCATACAACGTGGCAATGCTGCCAACCTTTTGGGCACCTTTCCCGTTGACAGTGATGCGGACGAATTTTTTGATGCCCTTTGATTATTTTCCCTCCCTTTTTATATACTTGTACATATTATTATTTTAAAGCAGAATAAATTCAATATTTAAGGCGGGCTCCCATATAACAAACGTGATTTTTTTGCCGTTATTTGCTCGATATTAATAACGGCAACAGCTAGACGCTTGAAATATTCACAGAATATTTAATTGTATATTCACTTTAAAAATAAGTAATTAAATTAAAATAAATATTTAAGGGGGGCTGTAACCTTCTGGTTACGGAACCAGAAGGTTCCCAGGTATGGACCACTACAAAAAAAATACGGGCAGTGCAAGTGATTATCGACTTCGTTATGTGTTTTTTACGCCCGTTATAAATCTAATTTAATAAAGAAAGAAAAAAAATGTATTAAGTGAGTAATACATATTCTTCAGCAACCAGTTTGTAGGTCAGGTTGTCCTTCGAAATATGCCTCTCTTAGTTTCTTCCACTCATCTCTGTCATGAACTAATCTTCTCCATCCTTTTGGTAAGTCATCTTCCCATCTTTTTATTTGACGTCCCTATTTCTGTCTTTTTCAATTCGTAGGATACCATTCCATTACGGCTTTGTCGTCTAATTTTCTCTGTTCGTTCTCATAATGTGGCCAGTCCAGTTCCATTTAAGTTTATTTTTTTATTTTTAGTAAAACATCGCTAACTTTTGTCCTTTTCTTTATTGTTGAGGTCGTCCACCGATCACGTAGCCTTATGTTAGCCAAACTATAAGATATTGTTGATTTTTGCTCGAAGTTTGACACACATAATTGAGACATGGGAGAATGCACGTGTTATACAGTTTGCTTTATCAGGATATACTGTATGTATAATGCTATTTATTTGTCTATCTATACTTAATATTATAAAGAGGTAAAATTTGTTTGTATGTTTGTAAGTTTGTATGTAGGGGGTAATCTCTGGAACTACCAGTCGGATTTGAAAAATTCTTCTTTCATTTGATAGCCCAATTCTTGAGGAAGGCTATAGGCTATTTAACATCACGCTATGACCCTTAGGAGCCGAGCAAACAGAAAAAAAGTAAAAAAGAACGTTAAGTGATAGCGCGGGCGGGTGATGCGATACGACGGGGTGGCTCGGGGGAAACAAGAAGTTTCACGCGAACGGAGTCGCAGGCTGAAGCTAGTTGTACAATAAAGCGAATATTTATTCCATTCCAAAAAATACCTAATGAATCATATTTTATAAGGCTTTCTGTTATATAGCTCGTTTAAATTGTCCTTTTAATTGCTTTTGGTTAATTATTTGCTCACTTTATTCAAGTTAGGGTAACTCCAAAGCGTTGTATAAACTCACGATTCTTCGCACCGCTGCCCAAAGTTTTCCGCAGTCTCGAATAAAATGTATCGTTCAATATCATCAAAAGAGACGATGGGCAGCCATCGTCTCTTACAGCAATAACATTGATAGAACTCAGACCCAGTGCGGAATGACAAGTGAACTCAACAACTCTGTGTTTTCCCGATCCGTAGTGAATACAAGTATAGCTCGTGTTGATTACATTCATTCAAACTTATTGTGAGTATGAAACTGTATCGTATCCTTAGGCTTCTCGAAGATCGTCATCATTCTTCTCTGGGAACAGGACATTTTTATTTACACTAATAAAAAAACTTTTTTCTATTATGTACGAGTGTACCTGCTTTTAAGTCACTTAAACGACGGTGTCCTAGTAGAGCGGTGGTCGCCGCAATACCGGCCACCGGCATGTCTTAGAACCAAAATTCGAAGACATGTGATATCTATCAACCCGCACTGGGCCCGCGTGGTAGATTATAGTGTCCCAGCAGTGGGAACATTATAGACTGATTATGATGTAGGATATATTCGAATGATTGCATTGGTTTTGTCTCCAGCATAATGTTGCCACTACTCGGACACAGGCCTCCTCTGCGTGAGAGGGAGTGGGCTGTAATCTTCCACGCGGGCCCAGTGCGGTTTGGTAGATGTCACGTCTTCAATTTTTTTGGTTCTACGACATGCCGCTTTCCTCGCGATGTTTTCCTTCACCGTTTTAAGAGCAGTGGTGATGAAATAATTTACACAAAGTAAAGCGCCTGCGAGGGTTCGAACCCACGACCTACAACTCGTAAGTCGGGACCGTTACCACCACTGCTCCTTCGGGCTTGACTTTGCGGAGTCTTAAAAACGTTTTCGAGGAAAACACACCAACATACTTTCATTTAGAACGTTTTAGTGACGTCATTCGCCCGTAAATTGCGGACGCTATGTGGCGGCCACCGCTTTTCTAGGAAACCGTAGCTTTACCCATTAATACAGATTATGTTTTTCAAACACTTAATTAAAAGGTTAGGCACTAAAGTTTTCCAAATTGCTCTTGTCGCCAACCTTGTTCCTCAGAGAAACCTTGTTCCTTATCCTTATCATCATTTCAGCCGAAATACGTCCACTGCTGGAGATAGGCCTCCCCCAAGCACCTCCACTTCGACCGGTTTTGTGCTTCTCGCATCCAATGGGTTCTTGCGGCCTTCACAAGTTCGTCGGTCCACCTTGTGGCAGGCCTTCTAACCCTACGTCTTCCGGTACGCGGTCGCCACTCCAGAACCTTTGGGTCCTATTGGCCATCTCCTCCTTGGTTGGCTCGTTATGTATCATGGATCTATCAATCTGCCAAGCCTGTTTCGGCTTCCAGTCTAACCGAATGCAGCTGAATATCAGTATTTTACATGCAGCGACTGCCTGTCTGACTTCCACAACTCGGTTACTGAGTAACACCCCTTGGTAAGACTGGTTGTCAGACTTTCGGGCTTCTGATTACCAAGCAACGACTGTCAAAGATCTTCAAAATGAATCCTGGCTTAGAGACACTAGTGAGCCCACTCAGTTTACTCTGTATAAACCGGGATCTGACAAAATATAGTATAAATTTCGTAACAATAGCAATCTGTTACCCAAAATTAACGCACTATTGTTTAGTTTAACCTCAAATGGAGGTGCGGTGGCTTTTAGCGGTGGAAATGGTGTGTTGTTATTTAAGTAATTATTAGCCCAATGTTTTCCTATGTTGTAAACAGTTCCTCTTAATAAAATAGCTCGTGTTTATAGAGCACTAGCAGCGCCCCGCGGTTTCACCCGCATAAGTTTCCCATGGGAATCTCGGGATAAAAACTATCCTATGTCCTTTCCCGGGACTCAAAATTATCTCTTTACCAAATTTCATCTATATCGGTTCAGCGGTTTAAGCGTGAAGAGGTAACAGACGGACACACTTTCGCATTTATAATATTAGTATGGATTTATCGAATTGGACAAATGTTCCATTATGAATGGCCGCATGGGAAGGTGGGACCCGCTGAGGAACACGCCGGGTCGAGTTGAGGCCTGTTGAGGGAGCGGTGAATGCTTATGCGAATCCCGCACCCCCGGCTATAGGTAGAGGTGGAACACCGAAGTGGTTTTAACCGGTAAGAGTACGGCATGTTCTTCTGTCAGCCTCACGATGGAGGAAGTCCATGAGGATTTCACCGCGCACCAAAAAAAGGGGGTCTAGGATCATAATATGCTGAATTCGCGGTTAAAGTTTGCGCGTCGAATTCCGTGTCGCCTTGTTGTTATTTTCAAATGAACTATTTGTTACACTTGCTTCGAAGGCACTAAAAAAAAACAAACAAACAGAATAATCTACCAAGAACTGTTGACGAACATTACGATGAAAAGCAGTTCCAGCTCATGGTGTTTAGTTTTACTTGCCAAACCAATTATTTTGTGTAAGAGGCGCTTTGAAGAAGACGTATTGAATTCGTAATGCCGACGTAGTTTATCTAGGCAGGTATCAATCACGACGTTTACGAAGGATAGGTACTATAAATCTTATGTGTTAACCTTTGATAATGTGATTTATTCCGACGTAAGAAGATGAGTATTTCGGAAGAAAAATTGAGAAAATGCTTGTGAAAAAAAGTTGCTGATCGAAATTTTAGGTGCGATACAGTATGGAAACCGCTTATGCAATTAATTGTTATTAAAAATGAACGAAATCGGTCGCGTAAAAAATCTGCTGTTCCTACATTTGTGTTCGCACAACTCATCAAAATGTAGGGAACAGCTGATTGTTTTTTCATGACCGATTTCGTTAATTTTTTGTATATCATCAGAAAAGACGATAACACGTTTGTGGTATAATGTATTGCATATACATAATATGTGGTTTTCATACTGTATGTAGGCATTGAAAGAAACGTGGTATTTGCATGTGAGAAGTAATTAATTTCTTTATTCTTAGTTCTTCTCCATAGGTACCTACGCTTTGGAATGGGCAACTAGCTTCATCTTTCTGACTGACCGACCCTTTGACAATTCAAAAGTGCCTGTAATTGGTTTAATTGAAATAAATGCTTTGAGTTTGAGTTTTGAGTTTGATTAAAAAAATATTAGCCCAGCTTCCCACAGGATCGTTTTTCGTGCAGTCTCGGCAAGAAGCTAATTATCCTTATAATAGAAATGATTCCCGACAGTAGTACAACGGATGCAGATCGAATCCCATTTCCTCTGAAGCACATCCTGGTTTGACGTTTATTTTATCTAGATAACAAACAACTACTTGTAGCTCAAATATTTACCTTGTCTACAAGTAAATAAACCCTTGTTAAGACGAAGTTGATTGATTCTGTAACTCAAGTAATAAGGTTACTTCTGTTTTGGCTAAGAGGCGTTTGTAAGCCCGATTTGATTAACTTTGGGACGACATAAAGCCAATATTGTATTTATATAATTCCAGTTGTATCGACCCTGACTTACCGAGTTGTAGGTGGTGAGTTTGAACCCAGGTAAGCACTTTACTTTGCGTTTAATTTCATCACCACTGCTCTCAAAACGGTAAAGGTCAACACATCGTGAGGAAACAGGTATGAAACAAAAGTTCGAAGACATGTGACATCCATCACCCACAGTGGGCCGGCATGGTGGATTATGGCCATTCCCTTTCATAGAGAGGAGGTATGTGTCCCAACAGTGGGAATGTTATAGGCTGATTATGGGTAATGAATGTTGTAACATAATGACTACAACAAACAAAAGTTATATCTCTTCCTTGCTTGCTAATCTACCTACGGTCAAAATAAATATAATGCTATTTAATATAATATAATATAATAATATTCCACAACTATCACACAACGCCATCTAGTCCCAAGCTAAGCAGAGCTTGTGTTATGGGTACTAGACAACTGATAAACATACTTATATATTTCTAAATACATACATATTATAGATAAATTACACCCAGACACAGAACAAATGATCGTGCTCATCACACAAACATTTGTCCTGGGTGGGAATCGAACCCACGACCTCCGGCATAGCAGTCAGGGTCACTAACCACTAGACCATCAGGCCTGTCAATTTGTTTAAGGGCTTGTAATAGTTCAGCTCAAATTCAGATTTTGCCCCCACTTCCCCGCGCTATGTATCATTCTATCCCGCTCGCACTGACATACTGATTCAGTTAGGGTGAACTGTACTATTGTTGGAAGGATGTCAAGAAATAAAATGATTAAACTTAACATTCATTTATTACATTCACATAAAAATTAGCTTTCACATTGTATGTGCAGTATATATAAAATTCTTTTAAATGGACAGGTAAATAATAATATAATAACAAAAAAAACATGGGACGCTCATCATTCGCATAGCAAATACAAAGCAAAGACAAAGTTATTTATACATAATATTTGAGTAGCGACGTCTACAAACGAACTACACCAATCTTTTGTTTGACATCACAACCTACATCACGCAAGCAAAGTTTACCGCGAAATCCGCAATATACCTACTGCATTAGTGTTCTATGACCGACCAAAGACCATTGCTCACTCACTGACGGCGTGGCACGGCAGATTGTGCTGCGGCATCCCGCGGCGTTCCGTGGAATCCTGCTGAAAGCCCGCCCTGACTGGACTGCGCCCATTAACCGAAATGACCGCTGCACAAGTTTCAACCTTATTTCAACCAGCTTAGCAATCATAATTCCTCGACACAAAGTGACCCACACGTCCCGCGGGATGCAATGGCGCGCCGCGGCATTACGTGGAATGAAACGGCATAACACGTCATGCCGCAGCATCCCTCGGCGCGTCGCGTCATGCCGCAGCGTCCCGCGGCACGTAGCGTCATTTCCCGGCATCGTGGTATCGAAATAAAGTAACATGAATTCTAAACTCATTGAAATAAGATTTAAAATAACTTGATTAGTAATAAAATCCTCTGCCATGACACGCCGTGCCATGCCGTCAGTGAGCGCCGGCCTTAAAATTACTTTCTTTCTAGTTGTCCCTGCACCTGAATGTACCAAGGATGTTTCAAATTTATGGAAAGTCCATCTTTCGTTTTCCTCCAAAACCTTATTTTTTTTTTATCTATTGCATCGTCCAACGAAGTCCTGAATGCAGAAATTGGACACTTTATTTCTACTATTGTGTCTTCTCCCTGCACAACTCCGTCCGGAGTTGCACCTAGAAAAGGTAACTCTTTATCAATAAAAAGACCACAAGGCTCTATTTTAATATTAAGTTGTGATGCTAGTTGTTCCATTGCGGTTGTTTCGTTTTCTATTCCATGTTTTATGGACGGCACATTACATACATTTTTTGGATATATAAGATTTTTAACTAAATTTTTAACACTAGAATTTTGACGTCTATTGACCACTTTGGAGAAATTAGAGGCTGTAAGAAGTTTCCTTCTAAGTTCTAACCACTCACTGGAATCTCTTTGAAGAATCGTTGATATTTCAACGTTTCTTCTGTCTTCTTCTGAGCTTGGTAAATTTTTTAAAAAGTCCTCTTTGCAGCGATCGTACTCTAAAGTGGTCATATCTGGCTTTTGACAATGTTCACCATAATCTTTACTACTTTCTTTGTTATTAATTTTTTTTCGTTTTCTATCCTTTCTTAAATCTTTAAACACACCCCTACGTTTCCTAAAACGTTTCTCCTCTAATTGAAGCACTAGTGGTCTGGTGCTTTCCCCAAGATTGATCTATGTAGAGTGGAGAGAGGGCGTTTTGTATTAAATGAAACTACAGCAGCGTTGCATCTCGACTCATAGCCCGGACCACGTTTGACCACCGTATCTGAGGATGGGAAGTATGCACACGTCAATGAGTCTTCTCTTAAGGGACAAAGGAAGATCACCCTTCATTATATCTTTCATGGCCCATTAGCTCATCCAGGCATTTTCGGTGCGTCTTGCAAATTCTTTGTTTTGTCTTCCCTGGAAAGAGACTATTTGCCCGAGATAGAGATACTCATCAACGTATTCGACCTCCACACCCGTCACAGTGATCCTGCGATGCGCACTGTTCGTCATCAACTTGGTCTTTGACATATTCATCTGAAATCCAACCTCTAGGCTTGCCGTGCCAAGATCGTTTAGCATCTGCGTCAACTCGGAGGCTGAAGACGAAAAGAGGCACAACTCAGCCTCCGGGCTGAATATTGATCAAAAATGTATTAACTTAAACCAAAAAAAATTACATGTATCAAGCACAGCCAACACATCAAGCTAGCCGAAACTTTTAAATTTTCCCAATCAATTTTGATTTTGAACAATATGTTTTACCGATAAAGCTGAAAATCTATTAAAGAAATATGACAGGTTGTAGTAGCTTGATGTGCTGGCGTCTGTACATAATTAATTCTCGAAATCTGTCAGTGGTAATTTGTGATTACTTGCGATGAATGAAAACCGTAGAGAATATAAAGGTTTTGTGTAAATTGGGTAATTTTATGCCGACTGTATTTTTTTTCAAAATTAGTTAATGCAGATCATAGTTTCTGGTCTCCTATTACAACATAACGGGTTTAAAAAGACACAACGAGCCGAGAGTCACTTGTACTCCCCATTATTGTAATCATTTCTTTGTACTAGAAACTTTCTGGTTACGGAGATATTATTATTAAGGTCAAAATTACAACTTTCACTGATATTTTTTACGAAAACAAGTTTTGATATTATAACACAACTTTAAATACCTCCAGGACCCCTGTATAGTTACATGCCGGTGCAAAATTTACTGTTTGTGGTAGTGCGCATACAGCAAATGTTTACACCAAAAATTAAAGTCGATTTCCAGCAATTACTTTTGTCACAGATCTTTTGTGCAATGTTACTTAGTTTGATGTACGACGGCTAAAGTCTTTTTACACCCTGTATCAATAAATAGATAAAATTATTTATAAAAATAGTTTTACTGAATATATTGAAAACACCATTACACATTGGGAACTGTCTAAAATAGGTACGTTTACCTCCCTAAATTTTTGACAATGTTTTGACATTGACATGAGATTACGATTTGAAACCATTTCAAAAATTATTTTATGAATGAAAACTACAAAATTTGGAAAAAATAAAAATACGAGGCCTTATATTTTACATCTATATTTCATTTTACTTTATTACATAATTTCTTCAGAACATAAAACGTTGTCAATCGGGTCTTTTGAGCGCAAGCAAAGTGACACGGGTTCCCCGTCTGATAGCCGAAGCGGTACTGACAAGTACTGAATCGGGGTCCTGTCGGGGGCCGGGCGGCAGAGCGGTTCAAGGTATGAGTGGTTATAAAGCTGGATATTTCGGATCTCATCTTTTTACGTTAAATTTAACGATTAAAAAAATAAAAACGAACCTATGACACCTGCTTTATGCATAGTTTGATTAGCTTGCAAATTTTCATGGCCTAATTTGAAAATTTTCATTGAATATTCTCCTTTTATTTTGCGGTTTAGAGGTAACTTTGAGACTTCTTTGTATCGAGAAAATTGTACGCAATCGTGTTTTCGCAACCGATGACACCTCGCAGTAGTCCTCATCTTTATCGTATATTAATTTCAAAGTGAAAACTGCAGAACTGTTGGAACTACAGCCGTTAATGCTAAGGCAATTTTCGCAATCTGAACTAGTGTCGGTCCTTAATCCATGCTTATCATCATCCGCCTAGCCTTTTACCAACTATGTTGGGGTCAGCTTCCAGTCTGACCGGATGCAGCTGAATACCAGTACTTTACATAGAGCGACTGCCTATCTGACCTCCACAACCCAGTTATTGGGTAATACTATACCCCTTGGTAAGACCTTAGTTGGACCTTGTTTAATCCATACTATATATCATAAATGCGAAAGTGTGTCTGTCTGTCTGTTACCTCTACACACATAAACCGCTGAACCGATTTAGATGAAATTTGGTATAGAGATAGTCTGAGTCCCGGGAAAGGACATAGGATAGTTTTTATTCCAATATTCCCACGGGATCGAAACTTATGCGGGGGAAATCGCGGGGCGCTGCTAGTATTTTATATTTTACATATTTATATTTCACAAATCTACAGTACCCTGATGAAACAAATGTGCTATTAAAGTGTTGTCAGTCAAAGACATCCCATTTTTAAGCAAAAAAATTTCATATTGTACTGAATAATGAGACCCTTTTCGTTTCAGTGCCATTTTCAGGCACGAGTGCGTCGTTTTCAGTAAATACCTACCCCTGAAAGCACTTGTGCCAAGAGACTGTACGGTTTCTCAAGATGCTAGTGATCTTGAAGGGTCCGGTACTTCAGCAGTTTGGGGTTGAACGAATCTTTCATTCATTATTATCAAAGGAAAGGGACCATAGGGACCGTAGCAAGTATAGAAAAAGCTTTGACAAATCAAGCTATTCTTATTAATAAAGTACAGTGCGCGTGAGTATACAATATGGAACAATTAACGCAAGATCTCATACACGAGTATTGAGTTAAAATTATAATACCTCATCCATCCCTTTCTATCATGCGTGATCGAGTTCAAGAGTGGGCCCATTCAGTAATAAAAAAAATAATAATAAAATGACCAAATTTTTTTTTTTCAAGCTAACCAGTAGGTATTGTATATGCATTTAAAATTGAGTTTCATTGCCTTGAAATAAGATTTAATTTTCTTTGGCGAAATGGCGATCCATATGGCAAAATACGTAATTTTAGAAAAACATAGGATATTTTAGAAATTACTGAAATCGATTCAGTAGTCCATTATGAACAAAGTACTTTCAGGACTTACGTTTATTCTCTTATATATCTTTTAAATTATGGCAAAATCACAATAATCTCTTTTAGTGACGTAAACTTGTTCATTACACACATACATAATCAGCCTATAATGTTCCCACTGCTGGGACACAGGCCTCCTGCCTTCGAAAGAGAGAGCCAACCACGCGGGCCCAGTGCGAGTTGGTAGATGTCCCGTCATCTAATTTTTGGTTCTTATAGGACATGCCGGTTTCCTCACGATGTTTTTTTTCACTGTTTTGAGAGCAGTGGTGATGAAACTATTTATACAAAGTAAAACGCCTGCCTAGGTTCGAACCCATGACCTACAACTCGTAAGTCGGGGCCGTGACCACTGAGCCACCACAGCTAAGCTCTCTACCCAATACGTGTTCATTATATATTTTTCTTTCCCTGTGAAATTCTGAATGAAAACAGCTTACTTTTTCTTTCTATAAACAACCATGTTCAGTACAAAGCGTTATAAAAATTTCATGCATTTAGTAATAGGATTACTGTGAACTCATATTGCTGTGGAATTCAGTTCACACAACAAATAACCATAGTCTTAGAAGCTGGCTGGTATTTCTATTGTCAGATATTACAATAGTCGTACAAATGTGAGTTATATATTTTGAAATACCATGACATGGTGTTTTAGTCGTAGTTAGTTTTGCGAACTGGAGTCTATTTTAAAACTATTTAGTAAATTACGCAGTTGGTTAAATAAATAAATTATTGGTTATGTTTTAGTGGGGTGCCTAGTGAAATCACGGATTGCATCATAACGTTTGGTAATGATCATAATCATAATCATTTATTCACAATAGGTATTGGTACAGTGTAAGTTCACATACAGGATGAAATTGAACACATGCGACAAATCGAAATGGGAGATTGTACTCATCATTATGAACAACTTTTACTATGGAACCAAACCTGAAATCGCGAAAAAAAAATCAGCTGCTCCCTACATTTTGACGAGTTCACGGATATCGAGGGATATGGCATGGAGGCGTGCCGCATGTCACCTCTATAAAAGGCCATAACTGGCCGTATGTTGTTGTGCGCGACGGCTAAGCGCCGTAGTCATATGTTTGTATCGAAACGTGTAGTGTCATTTCGTATTTTTACAAAATGCCGAATTGTTCCGTCCTTATTTGCAAAAATAGAACAATCACAACAAACCTTAAGACAAGTGGCATGTCCTACCATCGGTAATTAAAAAATCACTGCACTAATTATATTATTTAAGGATTTTACAAATATTTCGTTGTGAAATATTTTTGAAATAACAAGAAAATTGCCTAGCAACGGTAGTGATGCATAGCGCTGAGATATGGCTATCGATAAATATTGTTAGTCTGTCTAAATACGAAAATATATATAGAACCTATTTTACAAAAATTAATACATTTCATTTCAATTTCCCGTAAGATCCAGAAATTAAAAATAAATGGATAGATGCAACAGGCAGGGAAAATAATTGTTTTCCGTCAATCCAAACTGTAATTTGTTCTGTATACTTTAAAGAGAATTGTTTTAAGTCGCCCGCGAAAAGACACAATTGCTCTTTAAGTGGGCTGTACCTACATTCAAATTAAGATACATACCTAGGATGAAACCGTAAGTTAACTATTATTAGTACAGCTACGTGCAAAAGTATTATGCATGTTTACTTCATAATAAAAACAAAAGATAGGAATTCCAAGATCTTTTATGGTAGAACACGTATTTTCGTACTTTTTTATTTTTTAAAGGGGATTGAAGATTTTTTATGGAGCCTATTTGTAATTTTGTATATCGTCCTATCAGGCCTATCTATATATCCTATGTAAATCGGTGAAACTGACTAATCAACGAAACTAGCGAATTAAATAAACTGACGACTGAGGGAAACTGACCAGTAAGACGCGGACTCGATATAATATGTATCCTATATACAGTGTGTCAGGTCAAACGAGGGACATACTTTAAGGAAGTGTAGTAGATACTCATGAGTGTGGTAGATACTCATGAAAATGAACAACTTTTAATATGGGGCGGACTTTCAGTCCGCCCCATATTATAAAGCATATTAAACCATATTATAAAAATTAATATGAAAAAGAAAAAAAACAGCTGTTCCCTACATTTTGTCCAGTTATGCGAAGAAAAATGTATAGAGCGGCTGGTTTTATTTTTTCGATTTCAGTGTTGGTCTCTTCGTAAAAATTGTTCATTTTCATGGGTACTACACTCCCTTAAAGTATGTCCCTCGTTTAACCTGACACACTGTATACAGGGTGTTACAGAAAGGGTATATCAATACAAACGGGTTGAAGAGTGTATCTGGTCTAGAATCTCTGTACAAAATTTCAGCTCAAAAGCATTAACTTTGAAAATGCTTAATATTTTTTTATTTCGACATCACGGCGCTGCACTGGCGCGTGGCAGCGTGATGTGCGTGTACTAGGCGCACAGACACACTACAGATAATGGATAATGACCCTCGTAGTTTTAATTTTACGTAAGAGAGAAACTAAAGAAACTACTTATTTACTTAAATTTCATTTGCAAACAAATATATTATATTTTTACGTGATTTGGTTTTATTGATTTTTAATATACCACATTGAAAGCAGAAAAAATAAACAATACAAAATACACCCAAAACCCAAAAAACACTTCTCTTTTTTGTAGTTCATATCTATCGATATTTTTATCGATCATATTTTTATATTAACTCATCTTCCCTAGTTGATGCTAGAGTTGCATGTGTGCATTCAGTGACTGTGTCTATACTTTCTAGTGCCCGCCCCTTTTGAGCATGTGTGCAATAAGATAGCACAAAAGTGTTACGCTTATTTTCTTGTGTGTGTGCCAAAAAAGCCGCCCAATTTGATTATGTGTGCCGTATCTATTGCTTTTGTTTTTGTGTGAGTTTCCGGAGTGGGGAAAATGTGGCGACACTTGAACTTGAACAAATATGCAGTGAAGGCATATCTCTCGGATATCTATGGACGAGTTATTGCGTACATAAATGTAGGGAACAGCTGATTTTTTTTTCGCGATGTCAGGTTTGGTTCCATAGTAAAAGTTGTTCATAATGATGAGTACAATCTCCCATTTCGATTTGTCGCATGTGTTCAATTTCATCCTGTATAATCAGTAATTTTGACATGCAAAACATTACAATGTTTTTAATGCTAGAGTATAATATTTATGTCCAACGGCATGCTTTAAATGCTAGTACCTATCTATTATTCTATCGTCTTATTACATAAGTACTAAAATACGGTTTATTGTTATAATCTACATATAATTAAGATAATTAGACTCCTATAAGCCGTTGCCAATGATAAATCATAGACTTGTAGAGGTTTTGTAAAGACCACGGATATATGGTAAAGACAGTCCGTTCCGGCCGTCAATTCCCTCGAATGACATAGCATTAGCCTATTCACCGGGACGCCCATAGTTGGTTAGGCTAATAGATATTTCATTTAGTAGTAGTTAAGTTAAAAAATCCGATACTTCATATATAAAAAAAGACGGGTTGCACTCCGGGAGTGCCGGCAGAAGTGAAAACTTGAATATTAACGTTGAAATAAATCAATTATTAATTGAATTAATATAACTAATTTTTTTTCACTATTGCTTTTTTCATTAATCGATGCACTTTGTTCAATTTCCATTTTTTGAAACAATTTATATACACGAATTTTACGAATACACAGCAGTGTGGCTACTACACAGACGGTCGAGCCATCAGCTGTCCAACCACGTCCGCGTCCGCGTCCACCATCACTATCACATCACATCACCATCGCCATCACCATCACTATCGCCATCGCCATCACCATCGCCATAGCCAGCCATCCATCCATCCATCCTTCCATCCATTATCGTGTCTCACTTGGTTCACTTCGGTTGGCGCCGCCGTAGAACGAGATGGGGGGGGGGGGGGGGGAATCTCTCCTGACGGTCACGTGTCCTGACGCGAGTTTAACATTTTTTACCCATTACAAAAAGTGTTCAACGCCGCTAAAGAAGTTTTCACTTCAAAAATCACTAATATATAACGGAGAAGGCATATGTGTCTCGTTATTATCAGCCATATTTCAACTACTGTGGGCGAACTATGGGTATGTGTTGGGTATTGCGCAATAGAAAAACGGTTTGCAGTTCAAATCAGATTATAATTTCACGAACAATTTAATCACACTAGCAAATCACACACTATAGGTACACGATACAATACAACCAGATACGGAACGCGGGACAGTTTCTAAGCGCATGTTGTTCGTTTGATGTCCAATGTCCAAGAGGGCTCCAATCGTTCCGTCGCGCTGTCTTGTACTCCCCACGAACTCAGGCTAGACTCTGTCAAGCGCCGCCAGATGGCGCTAGCGTTCCGAATAGTCAAATTAATGACCGGAAGCGACATATATTATATATACAGATCATCACGCCTATATTTCTGAAAAGTTAGGCAAAGGTGCATCTATAGTACAACCTTATCGCCAGTTACGTTTAAGACCCATGTAATAGGGGGCGAGCCTATGGCCAATCTAGACTCCGGGCTAGCGAAATTCCTAACGGAAAAACCAATATCACTTAGCCCGGCCTGGGAATCGCACCCAGGACCTCATTCTCAGTAAAATCGCTTGCGACCACTACATCAACGAAGAGAAAACATAGTCTAACCCCCTTACTAATAAACGTTGTGAAACGTCTGTATTATAGTTACACAAAGCTTTGTCTTCTTCTTTCGAAAGTCAAATTACTGACGACTGAAAAAGAGAAATCGGTGTGTAACTATATCATCTGAAATAACACGTTTATTAGTAAGGGGTTAATAAAACGACGTAGTAAACAAAACAATATATTTATAGCCGCAGTAAGGGTTAACAAAACAAACATTATGTACAGCTAATATCGGGAGAAACCGGACGCGGATCCAAATTGATACCGACCGATTACTAACGAACATTTGATGAAAATACTAACACTTCAGTACAGTCACGAACATACTCGATATGAAATTACTTTCGTGGGCATTGAAGGAAAATTAATTTGCTCTGTATTGTGTTGATTGATAGGCGATTAATTCTTTTGCTGGTCGGAAGATGACGCGTGCGTGGACACCCACTGGATGCATATTTTTGTTTATGTTAGGATTCTGGAAGTGATCACTGACTTCGGTGTGGATAAACATTGAATTAACTGAAGCCAGATTTGATTTAGAGATCACATGTTGTAGGGCATTTAGTGTCGTGATTTCGGATGGTCAGTCAGTAACTCTCGCGATGATGACAGCACGCAGTAGTTGTCATATTCTGCCGTATGCAGGCGAGGGTGCCAATCAATAATTAGATTTCTATTAACTGTCCTTTTGGTTTCAAATAATTTCTAGGCTAGCCTTTGAGGTTGGCTTCCAGTCCAACCGGCTGGGTACCAGTATTTTACATAAAACGACTGCCTATTCGACTCTCTACAATATTGTTACTGGGTGACACGATACCTTTAGGTAAACTCAAAACTCAAAGCATTTATTTAAATTAAACCATTTACAGGCACTTTTGAATTGTCAAAATTAAATAAGTTATCGGTCAGTTCGTCAGAAAGTTGAAGCTAGTTAAAAATAGTTGCTGTAGTTGGTAAAAATAGTTGTCAGACTTTTAGGCTTCTGGATACCTATAACGACTGTCAAAGAACAACGAAATGATTTTGAGTATCGTACAATGCAAGAGCACTTTTCTTTTCATCTATACCCACGTAAGTCTTGTTTTCCGCTCAATCTTGAAGACGTCAGAGACCAACGTTTTCTGTTGATGTGTTATTTTGATTCAATGGTTTGAAGTGTCCAACTCAGATCCATCTATAAACGTCACTTTGTAAGAAATGATAAGCTGGTCAAAGATATCTTAATATGCTTTCAATTCAATAAATTATTAGCCCAACGGTTAGTCCGTGAACTCGCTAAGTACGAGCCTGAGATATCAAATTGACGTGAACTCACTACCAGCTGTAATTCCATATACTTATAGCCAGTATACTTAGTTTAATAATTCTCGGCAACTTATTAAATAAACTGGACGCGATGTTTAGTGCAACAAAGCGCAATTTTCACGATGTAAGTTCCTTGCCGGAGTCATACGATAGAAATTAAAGCAACAAATGACTTGCATCGATTAAACTTTGTTTAAACTTAAACGGTGCAAATTTTATTGTTGATTCAACTAATGGTATGCCACTGGCAATTCAATCGCACCGTGGACAGACGCCAGCACATCAAGTTACCCGAAACTGTCAAATTTTCTCAGTCAACTTCCTATACTTTAGCGTTAAAGTTGACAATCTATTAATGAAATTTGACAGATTGTAGTAGCGTGATGTGCTGGCGTCTGTACATCAAGATTAATTTTTGTTGATAAGACTTTACTTCATTGCGTTTAGATCGCTATAATTGGTAGGGGGAGCCCACAGGGTTTTTGAGCAAACATATATGCAGGGCGAAAACTTGATAGCTGAGTAGGTGCGGCATGATGAGAAAACACCGAAAATATATTTGAAAAGTTTCTCATAGGAGCCCCGTGGTAAGGAGACCACTTTCAGTTTAAAAAAAAGTGCGAAAAATAAAGTAATCTTCACAGGCGCTGATTTTGGTATGATCGGATGGTGCCTAAGGCCTAACCCATAATGACTTAAATAGGCAAATCTGATGAAAAGATTGCGACCTTTCCTTTCATATTCGTTACACCCAGATTCAATGGAAACTTTATTTACTACAAGCTTAGCGATAGCAGAGCTATAAATATCACCCATAGTAGAGTACAAACCACACGTTTAGTATCTGTGTTGAACCCAGCGTGATTGATATTTACACGTTGGCGCCTAGCGGTGAGTTGTTATTTGGTAAATAAATGCTCATAGGATCGGATCATAGAAATATGATGAGCAATATAATGACGTATATGTACAGTACGCCGTATATCAACTCATACTTATACATATATCACACTAATATTATAAAGGCGAAAGTTTGTGAGTGTGTGTGTGTGTGTGTGTGTTTATATGTTTGTTACTTCTTCACGCTCAAACGGCTGGACCAATTTTGATGGAATTTGGTATAGAGATAGCTTGAGTCCCGGAAAAGGACATAGGGTACTTTTTATCCCGATATTCCCACGGGATCGAGACTTAAGCGGGTAAAACCGCGGGGCGCAGCTAGTCACACTATCACACTAATATTATAAAGGCGAAAGTTTGTGAGTGTGTGTGTGTTTATATGTTTGTTACTTCTTGACGCTCAAACGGCTGGACCAATTTTGATGAAATTTGGTGTAGAGATCGCTTGAGTCCCGGAAAAGGACATAGGGTACTTTTTATCCCGATATTCCCACGGGATCGAGACTTATGCGGGTAAAACCGCGGGGCGCAGCTAGTCACACTAATATTAGGTCCTTACATATGAAATTGGCGTTTTTCGTACTGGCCACTTTAATCACGAATTTCTCCTCTTTGGTAAGGAATTCCAAATTCAAATTTGTACAGCTATTTACTCATGTATTTGTGCTTCGATGACCGTCATTCATTTGTTTTTTTTCTTCTGTTTTTTCTGTTTGCGTCACTCATTTTACAAAATGGAAAATTTAAAATATCGCATTATTTACGAGTACGAGTTCCGCCGTGGCACTAGTGCTGCGGAAACGACTCGAAGGGTGAATGATGTGTATGGCGGTCATGTTGCAAAAGAAAACACAGTTCGTTTTTGGTTCCAACGTTTTCGTTCTGGAAATTTCGACCTGCAGAACAAGCCCCGTGGACGGCCTGAGACCCAAGTTGATAATGGAGAATTGAAGGCTATTGTGGAAGCGGACCCATCGCAAACCACGTCCGAGTTAGCTGCAGGCTTCGATGTTAGTGATAAAACTGTTTTAATTCACTTGAAGCAAATTGGGAAGATTAAAAAGCTTGAAAGCACGACAACGCCAGACCACACACTGCGCAACAGACGGCTACCAAATTAGAAGAGCTTGAATTGGAATGTCTTAGACATCCTCCGTACTCCCCGGACCTTGCTCCAACAGATTACCATTTTTTTCGCAATTTGGATAACTTTTTGCAAGGGAAAAAATTCAACTCCGATGGGGCAGTCCAAATCGCCTTCAAAGATTTTATTGATTCCCGTCCGACTGGTTTTTTTAGTAAAGGGATCAATTAACTACCTATAAGATGGCAAAAGTGCATTGAAAACAATGGTTCATACTTTGATTAATTAAATATATTATATTAAAAAATATTCGACTTTTTGTTCCTTCCATACAAAACGCCAATTTCATATGTAAGGACCTAATATTATAAAGGCGAAAGTAAGTTTGTTTGTTACCTTTTTACGCCTAAACCACAGAACCGATCATCCTGAAATTTTGCATGTACGTTGTCAGATGTACAGAAACGGACATAGGGTACCTTTCATCCCGAAAAAAAGTGCTGTTCCCGAGAAAAACAACAATAACGTTATTATGATAATAGATGGCGCCACGAGTCTTTCGAAACATATGCTGGTGAAACCTCGGAGCGCAGCTAGTAGTAAATAAATTTGAAATTTGATCAAACCCGCATGACCAACTGAGTTTTGTAATTACTACAATCCCTTTTGACCGTTTTATTGGCTTCTTAGCGTGTAGATGGCAATCTAAATGGACTCGGCCCAGAATTCGGCTACATGCTTGGCGCCATCACTAGCGTCGATCAGTTCCTGTAACGTGCAGCTGACAGGACACGCACACGATATTAAGTGTCCCATCGTTTGTGGAACAGCACCTCATTTAATCCAAGGTGAAATCGTCTATAAATCTCCACCTGGACAGGTTTTTCTTGCTCCGGCCAACTGTTTAAAAACTTTCAGGTTACCCAAGGCAACTCATGTCCAGGTCAATGAAGATCTTCAGTGGATGGAACGAATGGTTTGGGTAAAGAAGCATTGTCTCGCCGTAGCTTGAATGGCTAATTATATCATGATGATTCTTGGAACTTGCAAATAAATTCCATTTTACGCAGCTCCTAGTAATTGATAACATTGAATATAATGATCCGTTATATTGTAGAGATGAGTAGGCAAACTAGCCGATCTTGCTAGTCATCCTATTATGACGTAATAAACATACGCCCCGGAACGGTTACTGGTAGCCTCATACAAGCTTGTAGAATTTATCTAGGTTTATACAGGATGGCAGGGCCTTTTTTTTTTTTTTTTTTTTATGGATGGGAAATCATCAAATGACCCCTCCCGCTCTGGGTGGAGCGAAGGGAGTGTCAGACTCTTACTGACTAAAACCCATCCGTGTTCCTTCCTTAGCCCTTTATGTTCCGGGGTAGCGGTAACCCTTTCGGACAATCCCGCACCCCCGGCAGGCTTCGGCCCTGGCAGGCCCCTTCCTTTATGCTGACATCTCTTTGAGGCGCGCGTGGAACACGTACGCGCCGTCCGGCACGGGCCTGGTCCTGATCGGACGGTGAGCTACCCATTACTCTCCGTCCGCAGGCCCGCGCCTACGGTGGCCGGGAGTCGTCACGCGGCTCCCGACGCCCGGAGCGTCTACCGCGGCGGCTGGAGTGTGAGGCTCTCTCCCTCAGCCGTTCCGCCACCTCCTTCGCTAGCATGACTGCTTCGCAGAAGGAGGTGACCGCCTCCCACTCCCTCTCGCCCCGGACCATGGCTTGAACCAGGGCCGGACGCGAGAGGTCGCCGCCGCTGTCGATCGCCTCTACGAGGGCACGGCGGTGCTCCGCCCATGCGGGGCAGACCTCCACCGTATGCTCCACCGTGTCCTCTGGGCGATCCTCGCAGTGGTGACACCCGGGCGTCTCCTCCCGCCTGATGATGTGCAGGAACCTCCCAAAACATCCGTGTCCGGTGAGGACCTGCGTCAGGCGATAGGTGAGGACGCCGTGACGCCTCTCTAGCCACTCCTCAAAGAGGGGTCTTATCGCCACTATCGTGGCGTGCCCTGCGCTGGGTTGCGAAAGTCGCTCCTTCCATGCCACCATGAGATCGCGCCGGAGGTCTGTCCGCTCCGCCGCGATTTGCCGCGGAAGCGGAGTTTCCCCCCGGCTCAGTGCCTCCGCGCGCCACTCATACAGGCGCGCTAGGACTATCGCCTCCAGATCCCATGGCGGCAGTCCGGCAAGGAGGCTTGCCGCCTCGCCCGAGATCGTGCGGTACCCCCGGATCAGCCTTACGGCTACCACCTTTTGGGGCGCGTTCAGATAGTGGGCGGCTCGCCGCCGCAGAGAACGCGCCCACACCGGGGCCCCGTATAGGGCCATGGACCGCACGACCCCCGCGTAAAGCCTCCGGCAGGAGGTGTTTGGCCCCCCCAGGTTGGGCAGGAGCCGCTTGAAGGCGGCCCCGGTCCTTTCCAGTTTGGGGGCCAAACGTCGGAAGTGTTCGACGAAGTTCCACCGGCTGTCGAGGACGAGACCCAGGTATCTCATCGTTGCCTCGACGCCGATGTGAACCCCTCCCACCGTTAGTTGGGATCCCGATGGTGGCCCGTTCCGAGGCCCATGGAAAGACATGGCCTCGGACTTGTGCAATGCCACCTCGAGACCCAACCGCCGGATTCTTTCCACGACTATCGCAACCCCGCGTGTCATCGCGTCGGCCGCCGCCTGATGCGACCTCCCTTGCGCCAGGACTAGCGTGTCGTCAGCGTAGCAAACCACGCTGACGCCATCAGGGAGGTCGGCTCGCAGCACCCAGTCGTAACCGATGTCCCACAGGAGCGGCCCCAGAACCGATCCCTGTGGGACACCGCACGACATCTCTCGCCGGTTCCATTCCCCGTTGCGACCAGGGTAGATGACGGCTCTGTCCGTCAAATACGCCCCAACTACTCGACGGAGGTAGGTCGGCACCCGGTGATACCGGAGTGCCTCCCCAATACAGCTCCAGGGCAGGGTGTTAAACGCGTTGGCGATGTCGAGTGACACCGCCACGACGACCCCACCCCGGGTCACCGCGTCCCCCGTCGTGAGGGCTCTCACGCGCATGATGGCGTCCACTGTCGAGCGCCCCTTGCGGAAGCCAAACTGGCTATCCGCAAGATCCGGCCCCGTCCTCACTAGGTGCCCGACGAGGCGGAGGATGGCAGGGCCTGGGAGTGGGACACCGACGAGCAAATCGAAATATTATAAATTCGAAAGTAACTCTGTCTGTCTGTCTGTATGTCACCTTTTCACGCCTAAACCGCTGAACCGATTTAGATGAAATTTGGTATAGAGATAGTTTGAGTTCCGGGAAAGGACATAGGGTAGGTACTTTTTATCTCGATATTCCAACGGGATCGAGACTTATACGGGTAAAACCGCGGGGCGCAGCTAGTGTGGCCATAAATTCAGCACATGATTCTCCGGACCCCCCCTACCGTGTAGATTTTTTTTGTAGATTATCGAAAAAAATCTTGTGGCTAAGTAAAAACAGCCGCACGGGACGATCGATCAGGTTAAGTTACGCTTGCCGCGGTTGGTCCGTGGATGGGTGACCATCTTCACATACCAAGACCCCTCCGTGCCTCGGAAAGCACGTTAAGCCGTTGGTCCCGGCTGTCATTCGTGGATCTTTGACAGTCGTTACGGGTCGTCAGTAGCCCGAAACTCTGACAACTAGTCTTACCAAGGGGTATCGTATTACCCAGTAACTGGGTTGTGGAGGTCAGATGGGTAGTCGCTCCATGTAAAATATTGATATTCAGCTGCATCCGATTAGACTGGAAGCCGACCCCAACATAGTCCAGTAAGAGTACCAGTATTTTACATGGAGCGACTGCCTATCTGACTTCCACAACCCAGATGGTCACCCATCCACGGAACAACCGCAGCAAGCGCTGCTTAACCTGAACGATTGACCCTTGCGGATGTTATTACTTAGCCACAAGATCCTCATGGCTCATGTTCTTTTATATTTCTTGGGAAGCTTGTGGCGGAAAAAAACAAACTAGGGTATAATTATCTTGTGACAAGGTTAGACTGGAAGCCGACCCCGACATAGGAAAAGGCTAGGCAGATTGATTATCTTGTGACACATTATCTAGTCCCAAATTTTTTTGCTACGCGCAGTGATTTTGTAGACTTTGAACCCTAAAATAAAACGTAATTTAAAGGCCTCACAAGCTTTCCAAGAAAAGTAAAAGGGATTTTTTCTTCCTTTTTTTACAGAATAAATAAAGATCCTTCGAAAAACATCTTGAGAAAAAGATTCTGTTTTTTTTTTTTTTTTTTTTGCTGAATGGGCCTGCTCTTGACCTCGATCACGCCTGATAGAAAGCGATGGATGAGGTCTATGATGGAACGAGCGTGCTCATAAGATACCTGTTCACTCTTGCTTTGAAAGCAGCTGGGGAACACAGGCGCTGGCAGAGAGTTCCGCTTTGCCTGTGCGCATAATAAATGCAGAAGAGGAGCGCTGAGTACGATTGGTCGGGAAATTCGTTATTTGGCAGCCAAAGTCAACTCTCCCTTTATGTTCCAAATAAAACAAAAAACCAGTATAATTAACAATTAATTCTCTTGTAGGATTTATTTTCGTTGGAGCTTTTGAATCCCAGTTTAATATTTTTGGCGTTGGATCCCGCAAAACATTATTATGTATTTCCGTTGGATACCGAATTTAAAAAATGCAAGATAATTACGTTTTATTGTCGTTAAATCCCGAAAAGTATTTCCGTTGGATCCCGAATGCTTAAAAAAAATCTGAAGGCGGGTACTTTCAACAACAAAATTGTTTACCTATAATAAAATGAGGGGTTCACTAATGTTTCACCAAAACTCCATTGACAAATTTTTAGTTTACAACCAACGTTTCGTATAACTACTATTTATTTCACAAACAACTCATTTTCTATATAATTTAGTCGCTTCTGGCACTCGCCGGCCGCTCCCGCGGCACCGCTCGCTTCGCTCGCTCGGCTCGTGCGCAGGAGTCACAGTTTTAGCCTAACCTAACCTTACATTTGTTCTTTAATAATTAATCTAATCTAGTGTTTAATAAAGGTAAATCACTTTTCTTCTGAAATGTACACATGTTGTTATAACATGGGATTCAACGGAAATAGCAAACGGGATCCATCGTTAATACCTAAAAAATGGGATTCAAAAGTGGGATCCAACGAAAATAAACGTCTTGTAGCGGTATCTACAACGCCACATGTCACGCAAAATCCTGCATCTCGCAAGCAGAGTTTACCGCGCAACTAGCATAGATACAACGGCCCGACATGAATCATCGGGCAGTTGCCCGCCAGACAAGACAACCATCTGGTCGGAGGATCCTCCCTATTCTATGGAGGATGAGTGAACTTTACACCCTGTTCCTCATACCTCTATATTCTCAAACATAACTCAAGAGTGTAAACATTTCAAAGTTGGAATAACTTTCAAAGATCTATTTTCTTCGACTCCATTTGCATCTAAATTTTCTTTAGCTAAACATTGCGCTGTTTATTTTATTATATAAACAGAGTTCGTGCCGTCTGTTTGTCCGTTATGAGTTCGCGTTACAGCAGACATTGCGAATTTCAGGTTTGTTGAACTGTTCCACAAGGTTCTTGTGTATTTATATTGTTATTTTTTAGATCTTTATAATGATGTTCTTTTTAATTTTATTTTCACTCACACTCACTGAATTCCACTGAGGGTCACTGAGTTTGATTTACAGATTTTCCGTCGCGATAAAAAGAAAGAAAATATATAAAATCTTTTATTTGGGACACGCACAGGAAATATTAAAATAAAAAAGACCATTAAAACTTACAAAATCATGAAAATAATAAAAAAAAAGAATATTTAAAGTTTTTACTTTCAACTACGTAGTAATGTTATCATTAATCACTACAAAACTAATCATAAACGACGTATTTTTGCTTAGAACCAAAACAGTGCACAAATGTTATATGAAATCTCATGGTTGCCCAGATTTTTATTAAAGCACTGTTTTTTATTTTTTATTTAGATATAAATTTACCACAGAGATTTAATGGCTCCCATTAAGCTTAATATAAAATGTATGCATTAGATCAAAAAGATACTGGCTGAAAATAAAAATCGGCTGAATAAATCCGACTTGGTGAAAAAAAAAATAACCTTTTGCCGCAAAAGTCGTGGGATAAATATTTAAAAGCTTATGAAAGTTTTAGTAAGTCGAGAAACGAAAGACGTGTAAAATCACTGTCTGAAAGTGTGTTTTTAACGTATTTCAGTGAGATGTCCAAAAAAATGAGACCGTCTTCATTGTGGTCTATATATATTGTCAATGTTAAAAACCACAGTTAATACCAAGCACAACGGGGATATAAAAGAATACTCTAAAAAAACCGACTTCCAAAAAAACACTACAAAGTGAAAAATAACTTTAATTTCGGAAGTCGGTGTCTTTGGATCTGTATTTTAGTTTTTTGCCACCGACTTCCGAAATTAAAGTTATTTTTCACTTTGTAGTGTTTTTTTGGAAGTCGGTTTTTTTTTTCTTAAAAAGTTTTTATTTCACGCTTTTTAGTGGGTCTGCTTATAATTTATCTAAGTTACAAAACAATAGCCTAGTGATCATCGCCTTTTACAAACAAAATATTGCTTTTCCCGATGCAGGGAAGTTAATTGTTGAGGAGTTCTCCAGGTCCACCATCAACTCCATATCACCATTCACATTGTGACGAGCATGAACTGCTTAGCAACCATATTAAAGTAATCGAATCGCAACCCGTGAAATACTTAGATATTATTGAGTAGTTCCGGTGGCCATCTGTGGTCTTCATCATCAGCACCACTTCACCAAATGGTGCTTTCCGAGTTACTATAAAAAATACTCAAATCGCTATAGGTGTGCCTATAATATTTGAAGAGTTCCTTCGATTTCTCCAGGATCTCATCATCAAATCCTGACCTGATGTTTTTAGACTAGAAGCTGATAATCCTGGCTGCAGCATCAGGCCAGACTTATGTCAACATTGCATTGAACTTAAAATTTAGTCCTGTTTAAAATGAGCCCAAACACGACTACGGTGCTGTTATTTCAAGGTTTGTACTTTTTCTGATGCTCCTGGCTTCAGCATCAGGTCTCTATGTACTTCGGTGTTCCTCATTAACAGTACGTTTATCCACACATCGAGCCCTTTTCAATGAGCCTAAACACGATATATCTGCTGTTAGTGTCGAGGAGTTAGGTACTCTGCAGAGTATCCTGACTGCAGCATCAGGTCATGACTTGATGATCATGAGACCAAATGTGACAAATGCCCTATCAAACATCAAAACAATTTACTAAAACAGTCCTTGCCTGTTTGAGTAACTTCTTACTGTTAAGGAGTTGTACCTTCCATCATCAGCCCAGCTACCTGAGATGGTGACAACCATACGCAAATAAACAAGATACTTCATAAAATATGCGAAAAACAATAAGTGAGCCTATAAAATTTGAGGGTTGCCCTCGATTTCTCTAAGATCCCATCATCAGATCCTAACTTGGTGACAATGGGACCACCTCAGAACTATCTACTTTCGAACAAAAAAAGAATTTTGAAAATCCATCGACAATTGGCGGAGTATTCGATGAACAAACATACAAAATAAAAATAATAATGATGATGATAAAAAAAAAAAACATACAAACAGCCGAACATAGTACCTCCTCCTTTTTGTGAAGTCGGTAAAAAGATAAATTAATCTTTGCTTTCACTAGTGTTAACTTGAGTTTTTATTTTGAGTAGGTATATTTTATCAAGGTAGGTAGATTGTTATTTGAAAGAAAAGTACATTACGCACCTTGCTAAAGTGAGTAATTAATGCACTCGTGATAATTTAGTACATACAACATAACACTCGTGCATTAATAACTCACTTTGCGCTCGATGCAACAATCTACTATAAGTTTATCTGTTTTTCGATGGGGTGGAACGAAAGCAATTATAAACTCATCATGGCAATAGCTAGAAACATTATAAATTTTCTTGCAGAAGGTTATTTCAACTTGCTAAGAAGAAAAAACCACAATTCCATCCGGTGAAAAAACATATTAAAATGTAAAGTTGGAACAAGCAACCTCTTTGAATCAGTTGACGAGTCAAAATGTTTTTCGCGAGCGAAAGGCCGACTACTTACTTAGACTGCCGAATACCATAAGTATATCATTGCACACTGAACCGTAAGTTCTATTTCTATGAATCACGGACTGCTAGAATTGATAATGTTTTGTAGAATTTAAGTAACTTTACTTTGTCTATGAATCAAGATTCTGGAGGACATGTTCTAAAAAAATATTTAATAAATACGAGATATTCCACTTACAGCACGGGTTGGTCAGATAAGCGAATGGCACCGCTATATACCATCTACGGCACCGAAACAAAAATGTCCTTATACGGTACGATTTAATTACCTGTGGCATACGATAAGATAAAGCAAAGAAAAGTTGCACCTCATAGACAGTGTTTAGACGATGCAAGTCATTTGTTGCTTCAAGTATATTTCCATTGGAAAGAAACTTGTATCGTATAAATAGGACTTTAGAGATAGAAGAAAATAATACATCTATTCTGCCCTGATAAGCCGAAAAGCGCTAACTCAATCAGAGTAAGTTTTGAGAAAAACGACTTTTTGTGAATGGATTTTTCCCACCTTCAAACGGTGGTTAAAACTTCTTAGTGGTTTATTTTAATGTTTTAAATTAGATATCGCTATTTGGCTTATACCATTAGATGCGAAATTATTCTAGCTATTGAATGGTATAAAAAAACTAAAAGGGTGTATCTCAGAGATAGCGCCTTTCGGCTTAGCAGGGCAGTATTGGCTACCAACACAAAATAAAACCGCTACCTCTAAACGGTTGGACCATTAGGGTTACTACCTAAATTATCGTGTACGTATGTACATTGTTGAAGCACAAATAGGACGCGTAGTACTAAACGTATCATGTTTATACAGTTCGGTGTTCAACATTAGCATATTAGTCTACACAACCCTCTCAGTGGTTTAGCCCAGCTGTGTGATGTTGTATCTAATTTGGCTCAATATTTTGAAGCTCATAACAAGTTTTTGGATGGAATACATGAAAGCTGTAACTCAGATGTAAACAACATTAACTGTCCCAATTTATAAAGGCCGCGTGGACGTTAAACTTAACTTTCATAGAACATTGATTAATTTTAATTCTGTATTTCCCTTTTGAGGTTGTATATAAGGCTTTTGGCTGATTTGTATGTATGTATTTTATTAAATGTGCGTTTTGTTTGAGCAGAATAAACGTTTTTTCTTTCTTTTCCTTTCATCTTGCGTGTAAAAGACGAGTCTTTGTTAAACTCCTCACGAACTTTTTCTAGTTTGCTTTTCAGTTGGAAAACTACAAAAAGCGTTAAAGTAAGCTCACTAGAACAATAAAAACTTCTGAAATAACAAGTTGCGAATATAAAGTGGACCTAAATTTGAAGCCTACATTTTTTTAGGTCCCAAGAGCCGTTTACTTTAACTTGTATATTTAAACTCATATACCCTCATTGATTATTTGGGCTCGTCTAATTTTAGTTCCAACTTCTGGGAAGTTTAAATATTGAAAATCTTGTGCTTTTCTTCTACCCACATATTCATACATTCTCTTTACTTAGGAAACAAGTTCTTCTGAGGTTATAAAAAACCGACCAAGTGCGTGTCGGACCACGCACAATGAAGGGTTCCGTAGTTGGAAAGAATTTATCCCAAGAACAAACTTAACATTTTAGTTGATAATCATGTTCTCCCATACATTGCAACTACTAAGTTGGTCGACTATTACTCGTAAACTTGTAAAGCCCACTTAAGTGTGATATTTTTCCTTTAAGCTTCGTTATATATAGGTACTACTGCCGTGACATTTGAATTTCTAACTACAACCGTTTAGTTGGTAGAAGGGGGGACACTTTACTCTAACGAAAATTGGTACTTTAAAGCTTGATAAGTCACGAAAGAACGGTCTTCCCAAATCCCTAATATTTTTGAAAGACCTATCCAACAATGTCCCACACTATGGGTAGGACGAAAAAAAAAAATATCATCCCCACTTTACATGTAGGGGAGGTACCCTAAATAATTGTTTTTTTCAAAATTTTATTTTACGTTCCTCGTTGACTACGGAACCCTAAAAACTAAGAAACCATCTGTGTCCTTGCGAAATATTCCATCCCCGAGAAGTAAGACAAATAGTCGGATAAAAGTCGAGTAAACGTTACTAATGAAATAATAAATGGGTTGTCACCAAAGGAAAACGAAAGAAGACGGGAAATTTATGAAACTAAAAAAGTTTTAAAAGATGTAATAGGGTTTGAGAGGATTAATTGGTTTATTAAAGTTTCAAAGTCTTTGATAAGACAAACGTGCTAGTGTGAAAAAATACTGAAAAGTAATTAGATTAAGAAACGCTAAGGTCCTTCCTTGGTTTAAATTAGGCACCTCGTGTTTCGCATGTTTTAGAAGTCGTGTAAGGGACCATTGTAGGGATGTATTCAGATAGCTGACAACATTCATGTGGTGACATAATTTCCCTAAGGGTTACGCAGATCAGTAGCTACATGCTGCTGTGGTTAGAGGTGTGTATTGTGTAACACAGAATTGCCCATATTGTGGAGTACATTTATGAGGTGCCCAAAGTTCTAATACTTTTTAGGGTTCCATACCCAAAGGGTATAAACGGGACCTTATTTCTAAGACTCCACTGTCCGTCTGTCTCTATGACTGTCTGTCACCAGGCTGTATCTCATGAACCGCGATAGCTAGACAGTTGAAATTTTCACAGATGATGTATTTCTGTTGCCGCTATTACACCAAATACTAAAAACAGAATAAAATAAATATTTATTTTATTCTGTTTTAAGTTTATTCTGTTACTGGGTAATAGACTTGTTGCGCCGATCTCAAATCAATTGGGATAACGGCTGTAGAATGATGATGAGTAACGTTTGAAGATTAACTGAGAATCATCTTCATCGTGCCACTGGTACAACAGTATTTCAAATTTAATTGCCCAAAACTTCGCCACATCCACAGTGTCGTTGCGTTGGTGAAGCTTTACCTATAAATTCAAAACTATAATTTTAAAGATTTATTTTCGTAGGATCCCAGTTTGAGATTCGATTTTTTAGGTATTAACGATGGGTCCCATTTGCTATTTCCGTTGAATCCCATGTTATAACAACATGTGTACTTTTCAGAAGAAAAGTGATTTACCTTTATCAAACATTTAAAAAGCAGTGTGTGTTCGTGTGCGTCGGTTAGCTACGTCGCGACGTAAGCAGGAGATGGCGAATTCTGCAGAAAGCCTCGCTAAAATCTCTAGGTGTACCTAGCCTGCCAGGTAGAGAAGTAATTTATATTTTATAATAAGTTTATTTCAAGATGACGACGACGGGAGTAAATTGCGTCATAATCTACCGTCACGGGGCGTCCGGGCTAGTGAAGTCTGCAGTTCCGGTTTCCGGGAATCACGTAATATTAAAGATGTTAAGAATCTTATTTTTTTTATTGCAAAATGGGCTAGCTCTTGACCTCGATCTCGCCTAGTGGTAAACGATGCATGAGGTCTATGATGGAACGAGCAAGCATAGAAGATTTCTGTTTCTGAGATAATTATGTTTTATTATATTATTAGCTTAGATAGGTTACGTACTTAAAAAACTAATCGAGAAGATGTTTTTGTACGAAATCACATATTATTCATCCCTGTTGTTACTAAAACTTGCCGCTGTAACTAAAACTGTTTTATTTTCTAGAACAATCTCAGATGCATTTCATTGTTGTTCTGCATTCAACTTTATGCCTTTATAAATGAAGGTATACCTTTATAATATGAAGACTTCAAACTCCCTCACTTTCACTTCTAACGTAAATAAAAAACATAACACCAAACACAAATTGATAATTTTAGCGTCCTGCCTCCCGAGGCCCGGTAAGCCAATGCCGCGGCCATTTTGGACGGCCCCGGACCTTCACAAGGGGATATAAATATTACACGTAAGCTGGCTATAATGAAATGCCTGCCCCTACCTGGGAGTGGGTTAATTAAGTATGCTGAATGACGGGGACTTACCCACTAATCGGGGAGGTGGGAAAAATAAGGTCATTTTCTTAGTTAAGAGGTACAATTTTCTCAAATAACATCTTCAAGTAATTAGTTAATTTGATGTTTTTAAATAGGGTTATTTGATTTGGATCGTAATTGCAAAGAAGTTTCAATTTACAAGGGGTGTTATGGCGCGAGTTTGGAGACTTTGGTCTAGCAGCAACGAGCTGCGACAGTTTATTAACTTGATTGAGTATTTGGATCGTCTGATGTCTAAGCATCAAGATGATTTCTTAGATTCCGCTGCTTCTTTGAAAGAGCATCAATTCTCAAGTCTTGGTTTACTTTCGGGGTTAGATTCCACTGCTAACAAAGTTTTGCAAAGCATAAATTGTCATGTTAACCATATAAAGAAAACAAAGAAAGAAAGAAAATACGTTTATTTGCGGTGAACATGACACAAAAAAGAACATAAACTCAAAAAAAGAAGGTAAGGGAAATATGCGTCACATCCACGCAAAACGGCTATCGCTGAGCATAATGCTGCGACCCTATGCAAGACAGAACCTCAGCGCTGGTTTTCAGCGATAGCCGGCGCTGACGTAATGACGTACATATCGTACTCTACTGTCAACCATCGAGTAATGGGGTATTTACACTAGGTCTATTTTTGCGGTGCGTCTGGTTGCTAACAAAATCGCCGCACAAGTCGAATCGCCACCCCATCTACACAGGTCGATAAAAATCGCAGGTAACTAGTTAATTTTGCACCAAAATGGCGGGCGATCGCCTGCGACTGTGCATTTTCAAAGTCAATTTTAGTCCCCCCGCATGCGACCTGTCGCCGCACGACAAAACTCGCGGCCTAGCCGAATAGCGAATTAGACAGTACATTTTCGCCGTGCGGCGAAAACCGTGCGGCTATAGTCACCTGTGAAAGCCCGCATTAGTTAACAATCACGTAGTTTCTTACTCAAAGGAATATTTTACTTTAAAACAGACCTTAAAGTAAGTACTTCGATGTTTTACTAAGCAATACTCTCGCTGGTTTAATAGACTAATAAAATTACATATGCATTGATACTAAAAACTGATCGTAACATATCAACCACAAGTGGTAGTTACAAGTTTAACACTGGGTACAGTAGGTACTGAAAAGATTGTTATTTGTATATTTTGTATCTCCCTGCAGAGTGTAACCTTCCGTGGTCCACTTGGAAGTCTCTGAACCGTCTCCGGACATAAGTGGGAAGATGTAAGTCCAACCTGGTAAAGTGGGACTACTTTGACGGAACGGCAGTAGGGTCTGATTTTGGAGCTGTGTCACAAACCATGCTCCACCTCCTATCCTGCTCTCTGTGTCCCAAAACAAACAGTCAAAGTGACGCTTTACTTTGTGTAAATTATGGGGTTAAATATAATGATCACCAAAAAAATATATTGAACACCAAAAAATGAAGTCTAAAATTACAATAGTTCTAGCTGGGTACCCCGAGGTTAGATTTGGTTAGGTTACTTTAAACCCTTTACACAGAAATAATAGGATGCAAGAGCTTTGCTCGCTCTTGAATGAGAATAAAAATTAATTTTGGTGATCATTTACTATTTTTGGCAGTAAAAAATAGTGTTTTTTTGATGTTATATTTTACTTTATCTGGTGATAAGTCAAACATAAGCTGTAAATTATTACATCACCTGGTCTCAAAACGGTGAGGAAAATATTGTGAGAAAACCGACATATCCTAAAACCAAAAATTTTATGACATGTGACATCTACCAACTCGAATTGGGCCCGCGTGATGGATTACGGCCCACTTCCTCTCACCGAGACGAGGCCTGTGTCCCAGCAGTGGGAACGTTTTAGGCTGATTATGATGTATTGTTACAATATCAAAGAAAGTGTAAACATTTATGTTCGGGTTAAAAAATAATTTATCAAACACAACACATTCTGTCTGCTAAATAAATCAAAGCTACTACAAATTGTTTCATAGCGTTTTAAAAGTTTAAAATTGTAATACCCAACTATTAAAGACTTTTTAATTACATTAATTTAATCAAGACCCTTTATGTCCATAATGGAAATGAGATTTAAATTGCCTTCTGTAAATATTTTTAAAAACTTTTAAGTAATTCACTTTTGGCAATAAAGACAAAATGTCCGAGGGTTCTTTTTAATTAATGTAATATTTGAAGTGAAAACTTCTTTCGGTGCGTTAGGCATTTTTTGAGATGGGACAAACCATTGGATTCGCGCCACTGTTACCGTAACCGACACCGCTTCGTATGTGTACGGCTGCTCTCGGGATGTACTCGATTTTAATGTATATGTCAGTGAGTGATGGCAAAGTATTCTGTTTGTGTTTTGTTTTCACTTCTGCTGGCACTCCCAGAGTGCCATTGTTTTTTATTTTTGTATAACTTGTATATAATATACAGGGTGACATTGAATTCATGGGCATCCTTTTAAAGAGTCATTGTAATCATCATTATCAGGGAACAAACCTGAAATCGCGAAAAAAAAATCAGCTGTTCCCTACATTTTGACGAGTTATGTGAACATAAATGCAAAGAACAGCTGATTTTTTTTTTGCGATTTTATGTTTAGTCCCATAGTAAAAGTTGTTCATAATGATGAGTACAATGACCCCTTAAAAGGATGCCCATGAATTTAATTTCTTTGTGAATAAATAAAAACATGTCTAACTTGAAAACCTCATGCCATTGGACAAGTTCTTTATCTTTATGTTTCGCAGTTTAGTAGTAGTTTAAAAACTATAAACTAATAAATAAACAAGGGTATTTTTGTGGTGTTTCGTGACGACAGGTCGAGGAATTAAGCAAGAATATAATTAGAACTTTAAGTTCAAGAACACACGAACTGTTTTTTCATGTAACTTTTACTTTTGAGCTGCAAGTTATTTTTGTAAATGTTTGCAATGTCATGTGCTCTCTTGGACGCTAAGCCTGACTGTGATGACGTGTTCGCGGATGAATGGAAGAACATCTTGTCAATGTGTCTGGAGTATTGTAAGATGAGAGTATGACTGTCGAGTAGTTGTATACTTTTCGTTATTGTACAGACACCAGCACATCAAGCTACCCGAAACTGTAAAATTTTCCCAATCAACTTTGAACATTATGCTTCAGCGATAAAGGACATTGCCCATTTTGTTAGGAGTTTTGGGCCCCTAAAAAACTTCGCATGTCACGGTGGTTTTAACTTGGTTTTGTAGACCTGGAATTACCTTTTCATATCCTGAAATCGATTTTCAATTATTCACCCTAGTTTAAGAGAAATCTAATTTTTTCGGGTGATGTTGAAGTTATAAAACAAGTTTGTAAGTATTTGATATTAAAATAATAATAATGTTTATGTATTAATATTGATTCCAGAATTTAGAAAACACTACATAACTTCTTCTTTTGCTAGATATTATGTATTATAGGTTAAACCTAATTCGGTACGGGTTTGAGCACGCTCAAATCGATAATATTGATTACAGTGATAACTCGGAACGCACCCTATGTTAGATCTGTCTAAGTGTGACCATGTTAAATATTTTGGTAATCGATTTACCCAATCGATTTGTTATAAATAATATTATTCACATAATTAAAAAGATAATTATAAACTCTATTTAGGTATGTATGGGAGGTACTAACCTGAGTACTAACCACAATAATGTCTGTGGTACTAACTTTTGTTTTTTAAGAAACTAATCAGGTATGAATGTAGCGGAATATTTCTAACAGTAGGAAATACCATGAAACATACGATAATATTTTTTTTAAGTTTATTTACTACTTTTATTTTCTTTATTTGAGCCCGCCTGTCGTCTACTTCGCGCCTAATCAGTTACATGAGAGTGTTAGCTAGATTACGACAGGAGAAAAGCTATTGTAGCCTATCTCCGGTCATTTTAGTCGGAGGATTAGTAAAATATCGATATTTTTAATCGATTACAATTATTTAATTGACATAGTATAGTCTGTCGTCTGGCAACATTCAGGTTAAGTTTTGATGGCGGAACTGATATAAATTCAATAAAATAAATATTAATTTTGTTTTCCAATGCTAGGGTAAAAGAAATGTCGATAAAATAAACATAAACATATAAAAATACGACTTAATTTTTGAGAAGTAAATAGTCTTGACACGGCACCAAAACTAGGGGCCCATTGGTTGTCATTCTCCTTTTATTAAAGAAATTTGACAGATTGTAGTAGCTTGATGTGCTGGCGTCTGAACTTAACTTATGTGTTTGTGTCTTTAACTAAAGTAATTGGCCTTGACCGTTTTATGTTAAAATAAATTAATTAATATTTTCACAGCTGGCGTAGGGATTGATTATATGGCATCAAAGCTACGGCTCGTAGGTTCAATTCCCAGATGAAAGAAATATTTTAAGTAGTACTTATACTTCCAAATCCACACAAAACAGAAAGAAAGAACATACGCATAGCGTTATAACGGTGAGAAACATAAAAGAAATCGCTGATAAAAATTCTGTAACCTTAAATACATAAATTCCTCACCCGAGAAAGACGACGTGCTTGAGGCGACATATTTTATCACATTGGAAAGACTAAAACTGTCATCGTTCAAGTAAGGTAGTGCGATATAACCGACATGACATTTTTAAACGAAATATTTACATACATACTGTATATGAATACAAACACTCACGCCTTAGGAAATATTACGAAACATTTATCACACTAATCTTATACTTAAAGGCGAAAGTTTATGAGTGTGTGTTTATATGTTTGTTACTTCTTCACGCTCAAACGGCTGAACGAATTTTGATAAAATATTGTATGGAGGTAGCCGACACCCTGGATTAACATATAGGTAGGCTATTTTTATCCCGATATTCCCACGGGATCGACACTTACGCGGGCGAAACCGCGGGGCGCAGGTAGTTCGGAATAAAGCTATAGAAATCCCCTGTTCTGCTGCCTACCTTTTACATGAACTCATGCCAATTTAAATATTGAAAGTACAAATCAATGGGAAAAGTGAAAATAAAGGAAACCGAAAAGCTTTCAGCAAAAAATAAATTAAAAATATCTCCTTATTGGGAAAACAGTAAACCAGCAAAAACGTAGGTAGTATATTTTTGGCAAAAACTACAAACAATAACTGCCTATACCACCGCTCCTGCACCATCCTTAGATGGCAGGCTAACCAGACCCTTATTTTGCCTGGACAGGCACGGACTGCGCCTGGTGACGGGAAACTGTTCGCTATAGCCCGCGCGGAACTAGCTGGCCGCGCCTTAGGTGTGTGAGCGGTGGGACGGAGGGGCGGGGGCGCATTACTCAGTACGTGTGTTGCGAACCGCCGCCTCACTTCTGTCCCCACCTTAGCGGCCAACTAGTTCCGCGCGGAATATTAACAAACGCTTCCACACAATAGGCATAACGGACATTCCTTTATGCAGGGCTTGCATGGAGGCGGAGGAAGCCGTTGCGTCTTTGAAGCGCGCGTCACCCAGATAAGGACAGAATATATTCTTAACAGACCAGGAGATGCTATCAACTTCTGGGGGGAGGTAGGCTGGTTGGAATAACTACCGACGACCGTCATGGCCCACGCACAATTTTCCACCTGAAGGACTAAGTGCGGAAGCCAAACCCTCCAACATAGAACATAGATAGAACTGCCTATTCCAAAAGCTGAAGAACTCTAAGGTAGAGTTCAACAACCTGATAAAGAAAGCCTCCATACACTAAAGCAAGTATGACGTAACAAATCGTTCCATGTCTGAAGTAGTATTACTTCTACTACGGGGCGTTTAAAATCACAAATAATAGTGAAGGGGAACGCGTCGTTTTGTTTGTGTTTACATGTGCGACTGATACGTGAATGGGTTCGTGCACGCGAGGCTTAGCTTAAAGGGGAGTTGAGTGATTTCTGCGATTCGTAGTATTGTTTTTAAAGGGTTTTGTATTTACGTAGCTTAGAATATCGCACATTCAAAACTATTGACTTTACACTATTATCTAATCTGCATTCGCGATTTATTCGCCAAAAATTTAAACGAATATGAGTTTATGGAAAAATAACTTTAAATCATACACGATAAAGTTTAGTTTACGCTACAACTTCAAACATTATTTTATAACTTTTTCAATAGTCCTAGTCACTCTGAAATCAACTTAATTGCCATTAAAATAAAGTTTATATTTGTTTAACTTGAAATAATATTAATTTGAAACATAAGTTTGAATAGACTTTAGACAGCGTTTTGTATCAAATAAGTGTACCTACAGACAAACGAGCGGCACGCTTGAACGGCAGAGGCAAATGCAGCCGCCGACAGTTGTCGAGGGCCGCCGACACGTCTATCGGCGGCTGCCGTCGACACGTCTCGCGGCTATACAATATGTAACATAATTAACGCAAGACCTCATACACCCCAAATAGAGTATTGAGTTGAAAGCATAATACAATTACCAAAACTTAGGTTTAAAGCTATTATTATTAAGAAAATCGTGTTGACCCTAGCAGCACTTTCTGCATTTAAAATTGAGTCTTATTGCCTTGACATAGGATTTCATTTTATTTGGTTCAATCGGAAGTCAGTATGGCAAAATTATAGTCTTTGGGCAAAATACATAATTTTAGAAAAAAAGTACCAATTTTAAAGGAGAAGGGAAAGACTCCATAGTTTCCTGGGCCCAGGTGTCAACTCAATCAAACTAGCTTTATTTGTAAGTGGATATAATAACAAGGCCTCACTGAAAATTTGGTGAAATTTGGCTATCCAGGAGTCAAGTTATATGAAATATAGTAAAAGTGAGGTTACATTATAACATTGTAGTTTTTTGATGTTATTTGCGAAATATTTTTGAATGGTTTTGGTTGTATAATGGTTTTACGCATGGAGTGCAAGTAGAAAGCCTCCATGTGCGACGTGTTGAAGATCCTGACACGTTTAGATTGAGAACGGAAAATACGTGCGCACTCACAACGAAAGAAAATGAACGAGTGCCGGTCACAGAGTACTTTTTGATAGGTGCCGGTTTTTTCTACCTGTCATCTATCGGTCGGTGACCAGTAGGCCTAGCCAAGTTACAAACGTTTCATATCGAATCTCTTTCTACAATCGTTAACGCTTAGGCGTAAGCGATTATAGAAAACGATAAGTTGCTAGCCAAGTTGACACGACCGAGTCGAACGCTCATTCTACAACGTCTTTAGAAAAAACCTATACTTTAGTCTATGGTGAGCGTTCCGATAGACGTCAAAGTCACAGCTGTGTACTTAGTGCGCGGGCAAATAATTGTTTTTTTTTTTAAGTGTTTTGAAATTTTAAAGTAAGCGAAATAACTTAAAGCTCTTCTTATATTTGATTTATTATTATAACACAATGTGGAATGTAATTTTAAATATTACTGCGTCTCGAAATGTTATGATATGATTCTGCATAATATAATATTATGAATGAAAGATACCTTAAGAAAATGGAGTGATAACTTTTAGTATAGGATGGAATCTAGATCTCGAGCAAGCCCAGAACAGTACGCAGCTTTATTGGAATTCATGGAAAGGTACGTAAATTATTATCTAGTTGCTTCGTAAATATTGTTGCGCGCCACAATTGATGGCGACATTAGCTACCACTAGCGCCATCTAGTATCGAGTAGCAGAACTTATAATTATTCGGGTCCCTTCTAGAAACTTCGATGATAGAACTTTCCAGAACTATCGACGTCTGGTCCGTCGGGTTCGGTATGTACTCGAACATTCTAGATGTTTCTACGGTAGAAGGTTCTGGAACTATCCGAGGCCTATATAAGGCCGGTGTGCCTGCGAGCCGATATTCAGTGTTGGATAAGCGATACAAGCGAAAACATCGAAGCGATCTTCAAGTGCGACTTTCAAGTGATCTTGTAGTGCGATTGTGTTTTATAATTAGTGTGTTAAAATTGTAATTGCTGTTTTTAATTAAAGTGTCTATTTTTGGTTATTAAATCGGCAGTTTTTATTGTCACGAACCCCAAGCTCGTAACAATTGGTGTCAGAAGCAAGGATTAAAATCATGCCGATTCTACCGAAGGACGACACGGAGGGTATCCGTACCCGGAGTCAACGCCAGCAAGAGACGGACCAGAGGCGATTCGGTGGAGCAACGCCACAGACGTCGGAGGGACAACTACCAATCACGGAGGCCGGCCCGTCCACATCTGCTCCAGCATCATCAGCACCAGATTTTGCTGCTCTGATGATGATGCTGCAGGAACAGTCTCGCCGTCAGGAGGAACAGGCCCGCCGACAGGAGGAACAGGCCCGCCGACAGGAGGAACAGGCTCGTCGGTTGGAGGAACAGCTCCAGCGGGACAAGGAGGAACAGGCCCGCCGTCAGGAGGAACAGGCCCACCGTCAGGAGGAACAGGCTCGTCGGTTGGAAGAACAGCTCCAGCGGGATAAGGAGGAGCAGGCGCGCCGCCAGGAAGAGCAGATGCTCCTTATGAAGGAACTTCACGCTACCTTCGGGAAAGACATGAAGGAGATGAAGGATAAGGTTGCTCAACACGACAACCGCCTGTTGGAAGCTGAAACCCGAATCGACCAAATGAATAATCGGGTTGACACCGTGATGGCTGACGTGAAGAAAACCGTAATGGCTGACGTGAAGAAAACGCTGGATTACCTTAAACTTGAGGATGGAATCGCAGCCCCCGTAGCTACAACACCTTCGCTACGTGGATTTAAAGTGCCACCATTTGACGGAACTTCGTCCTGGTCGGCCTACAAAATACAGTTTGAGGCTGTCATGAAGGCGAACGGGTGGAATAAAAATCAGGCCATGACTGCCCTCACCCTAGGCCTGCGCGACCAGGCCTTAACTGTTTTAGAAGCTCTCGGAAAAGAAGTGACTTACGAGCAGCTCCTTGAGGCATTGGAGGCTCGGTATGGCGACGCTCACCTGGAACACGTGTTTCGTGCGCAGCTCAAGGATCGTGTGCAACGCAATAATGAAAATCTGCAGCAGTGGGCCCTTGAAGTTGAGAAGCTGGTTCGGAAAGCATACCTGTCTGTACCAGCGCTTATTGATGGGAACCTGGTGCAGGTATTTATCGACGGCATCCGCGACCTTGAAGTTAGGGCTGCTGTGAGGCTCGGTCACCACGGGACGCTTAAGGACGCCTTGGCCCATGCACTGGAGGTGGAAGCTGTGCGGCAGGATTATCGTTCCCATCGCGTCAGAGAAGTTGCAGCGGCTACAGTTCGCGACCGCAACAAAGGATACAGCCCTAGGTGCTATGGCTGTGGGGAAAGGGGCCACCTTCGATCTAGTTGCCCTAAGCGAACTGAAGAAAGAGTAGACCGAGCTCCAGAGGGTAGTGCGGCTAACAGCACCGCCCAGCACCAGCAGCAGGGAAACGAGTAATAGCCAGGACTGCGGGGCGGGTGCTGGCTGATGCTCAAAGAGCCCCAAGGATTTCGATCACTCAAACCCATGACGGGAACAGCTTAATCATCAAGGGCGAGGTCAACGGAACGCCGTGTAAGCTAACCATAGATACTGGAGCCTCTCGTACGGTCGTCAGTTCCCAACTTATAAGTCGGTTCCTTGGGGACTCCGCATACAACCGAGAACGCATTAATTTGGTAACAGCCACCGGTCAGCGTATACCCGTCCATGGAGAGAAGAAGATGGAGTTGAAGCTAGGCAACAGAATCTACCTGCATAATGTCATCGTGGCTGATATAATGGACGATTGCATCTTGGGCCTTGACTTTATGAGGAAGAATTATTGCGAGATTGACGTCAAGCAAGGTGTTTTGAAATGTGGACAAGAGGAACTTTTTATGGAAGGGGCATTACCAGGGAATGTGTACAGCCTTAAAAAGATTGTTCTTCCGCCGAGATCAGAAACGATTGTGCCGGTTAGTCTTCCTCGGAATCCTGGGTAAACTAATCGTTGTGTACTCGTGGAAAGGGTAGACAATGACCTTCCATGGAAAGTGGCACGAACTTTGGTCAGAGCCACCGACATCTCAGGGGTACGTGTGCTGAACCTTTGTGATCAGGAACAGATTATAGAAAAAGGCACACTAGTTGGTACTTGCGAGGAAGTGGATTGGTTACGTCGATGCCAATATCTATCGACTGGGACCATCAGCAAGGATGCACAAACGAAAGTGTCCACACTTTTAGAAGACTGCCGCAGCGCTCTGTCCCAAAATGAAATGGTCAAGGCGAAGAAGATGTTACTCAAGTACGCCGGTGTTTTCTCGTCAAACGATGCTGACATTGGGAAGACTGGCTTAGTTCAACACAAAATAAACACAGGAGAAGAATTGCCTATCCGTCAGCGGCCAAGCAGATTGCCGGTAGCACGTGAAAAGGAAGTGGAAACCATGATCGAAGGAATGGTGAAGGATGGTGTTATTGAACCTTCATCTAGTCCATGGTGTTCACCTGTAGTGCTGGTAAGGAAGAAGGACGGCAGCATGCGGTTTTGTGTTGACTATCGTCGTCTGAACGACGTTACGAAGAAGGACAGCTATCCTTTGCCAAGAATTGATGACACGCTGGACATGCTTACTGGAGTAAAGTGGTTTAGCACTCTAGACCTGAAAAGTGGCTACTGGCAAGTTGAAATTGATCCCAAGGACAAGGAGAAAACTGCATTCTCGACAGGAAAGGGTCTTTGGCAATTTAAAGTTATGCCGTTTGGATTGTGCAATGCTCCGGCAACGTTTGAAAGGTTGATGGAACTTGTACTTACCGGGCTAATTGGCGATGCCTGTCTGGTCTACTTGGATGACATCATCATCGTAGGCCGCACGTTTGAAGAACATCTTCAAAACCTGGAACGCGTGCTCATGAAGATCCAGAGTGCCAACCTCAAGTTAAGTCCGAAGAAGTGTTCACTATTCAAACGACAAGTTAGCTTTTTGGGGTATGTAGTGTCGGAAGAAGGTATCCGCACGGATCCAGAGAAAATCGCCGCTGTCAAGGATTGGCCAGTTCCAAAAGACAAGACGCAGGTCAGAGCATTCTTGGGTTTGTGCTCTTATTATCGGCGATTTGTTAAGAACTTTGCGGATATAGCCAAACCCCTGCACAAGCTAACCGAGGAGAAGCGACATTTCTGCTGGGATGAAAGTTGCGACATCGCATTTCAGGAGTTAAAGGACCGACTGTGCAAAACACCTATTTTGGGGTACCCTGATGCAGGCAAGGAATTTATAGTTGACACAGACGCAAGTGACATAGGACTTGGCGGTGTATTGTCTCAACGGAATGGTGATCAAGAGGTTGTAATAGCGTACTTCAGCAAGTCGTTGTCAAAGCCGGAAAGGAACTATTGTGTCACGAGACGGGAATTGCTTGCTGTGGTAAAGTCATTGCAGCATTTTAGCAAATATCTTCTGGGGCGGAAATTCCACTTACGAACTGACCATGCTGCACTGAAATGGCTATTGCAGTTCAAAAATCCAGAAGGACAAGTTGCGAGATGGATTGAGTTACTGCAGGAATACGACTTCGTGGTCGAACATCGCAGCGGAAAGTCTCATGGCAACGCAGATGCATTGTCAAGAAGACCTTGTCCTGAAGACTGCAAGCATTGTACTAGGCAAGAAAGTAAAGAAGTCGTACCTGTGAGGATGCTCAGGACAGACCTCAGCAACGAGTGGAAAGAAAGCCTACAACGTGCACAGCAGGAAGATTCAGACCTCAAGCCGATTCTCGAGTGGATGAAGGCCAGTGCACCTAAGCCCACGTGGAGTGACGTCTCAGCGATGAGTTCGATCACAAAAAGCTATTGGGCCCAATGGGACAGCTTGGTGATTCAGGATGGAGTCCTGTGCCGTAAATGGGAAAATGCTCGGGGAGACAGCTGTCATTTGCAAATGGTTGTCCCTAAAGCTCAAGTACCGGATGTTCTACAGCTGTACCATAATGGTTGTTCAGGAGGCCATCTGGGAGTAAAACGGACTCTACTGAAGATACGAGAACGGTTTTACTGGGTCCACTGTCGGGACGATGTCGAGGACTGGTGCCGCAAATGTACGAGTTGTGCAGCTGTAAAGGGACCTCAGACTCGTAGTAGAGGTGCATTGAAATTGTACAATGTCGGTGCACCATGGGAGAGGATAGCCCTAGATGTTGCGGGACCATTCCCGGAAAGTGAAAGTGGTAACAAGTATTTCATGGTTGTAATGGATTACTTCACTAAGTGGCCGGAAGTCTTCGCCATACCAAATCAAGAAGCTTCGACAGTCGCAGATAAACTAGTCCATGAAGTCTTCTGCCGTTTTGGAGTACCTTTAGAGATTCACAGTGATCAAGGAAGGAATTTTGAGTCCCAAATATTCCAGGAAACTTGTCGAGTTATGGGTACTCATAAAACGAGAACAACTTCTTACCACCCACAATCGGATGGAATGGTGGAACGATTTAATCAGACATTGGAGAGATACCTGGCGAAAGTTGTGGAAAATCGGCAACGAGATTGGGACAAGCACATACAACCGTTTTTGTTGTCATATCGAAGTGCTGTTCACGAAAGCACATCGGTGACACCAGCTTTCGCAAACTTTGGAAGAGAATTACGGTTGCCTGCAGACCTGATCACTGGAATACCACCTGATGCCCCACGCAGTATAACCGATTATGCGAATGACTTGCGGAACAAAATGAATGACATCTATGAGCACGTCAGACAATCGGGCCAGCAAATGTCTGAGAAGATGAAAACCCGTTATGACCGCAAAATGAACAATAAAGGGTTCGACCAAGGTTCACTAGTATGGTTGCACAATCCAGTCCGCAGCAAAGGGAAATCTCCTAAGCTTCAAGCTAAATGGGACGGACCGTACCGGATTGTGACAAAGATCAATGACGTAACCTACCGGATACAGAAAGGTGCAAGAGGTACTCCTAAGATCGTCCATGTGGATCGACTGGCGCGTTATTATGGGGCCAATAATGCTCGGGACGAGCATGTCTTAGGAGGGGGCAGTGTTGCGCGCCACAATTGATGGCGACATTAGCTACCACTAGCGCCATCTAGTATCGAGTAGCAGAACTTATAATTATTCGGGTCCCTTCTAGAAACTTCGGTGATAGAACTTTCCAGAACTATCGACGTCTGGTCCGTCGGGTTCGGTATGTACTCGAACATTCTAGATGTTTCTACGGTAGAAGGTTCTGGAACTATCCGAGGCCTATATAAGGCCGGTGTGCCTGCGAGCCGATATTCAGTGTTGGATAAGCGATACAAGCGAAAACATCGAAGCGATCTTCAAGTGCGACTTTCAAGTGATCTTGTAGTGCGATTGTGTTTTATAATTAGTGTGTTAAAATTGTAATTGCTGTTTTTAATTAAAGTGTCTATTTTTGGTTATTAAATCGGCAGTTTTTATTGTCACGAACCCCAAGCTCGTAACAATATCTTCCTTTGTTATTTAAAAATCTATCATACTCGGGCCACCTCGGGCACTTGAAAGTTTGGAACATAAACAATGACGTGATCCGCAACATGAACTAATACTTACGAAAGACACAAACAAAACAATTGACCCTTACTACTTAATCAATAGACCCTTTGTTTCTCTGAAATATTTTTTTAAATGCTTAATGATAAATATAGTCCAAAAATAAGGTAAATAAACAAAACACTTCTCGGTCTTAACACAGCTGTATCATAATAGACGCCATTTTTTATCGTTTTCTCATGGGTCTCGGCGATCGCTTAGCTATCGTTCAAAAACTTCGACAGCGTTTCGTTAGCGCTTGTCAAAACTGTAACTTGGCTACCATTTGTATGGGATGTAGCGATCTACGTTGTAGAAACGACTTCATTCTATAGGCCTACTGTAGGCTTAGCCAAGTTGACAATCTACAATCGTTAACGCTAGTAGAAAACTAATCAAATGTATAGGAATGACATCATCTCAACGTTACGTCACGTGGTCAGTTCAAACGAATAGAAAATTCGTAGCCAAGTTTACTCGTTCAAAATGTTAGAATAGAATGTAATCGTTTCTTCAACGTAGATCGCTACATCCCATACAAATGGTAGCCAAGTTACACTTTTGACAAGCGCTAACGAAACGCTGTCGAAGTTTTTGAACGATAGCTAAGCGATCGCCGAGACCCAAGAGAAAACGATAAAAAATGGCGTCTATTATGATACAGCTGTGTTAAGACCGAGAAGTGTTTTGTTTATTTACCTTATTTTTGGACTATATTTATCATTTAGCATTTAAAAAAATATTTCAGAGAAACAAAGGGTCTATTGATTAAGTAGTAAGGGTCAATTGTTTTGTTTGTTTCTTTCGTAAGTATTAGTTCATGTTGCGGATCCCGTCATTGTTTATGTTTCAAACTTTCAAGTGCCCGAGGTGGCCCGAGTATGATAGATTTTTAAATAACAAAGGAAGATATTTACGAAACAACTAATAATTTACGTACCTTTCCATGAATTCCAATAAAGCTGCGAACTGTTCTGGGCTTGCTCGAGATCTAGATTCCATCCTATACTTAAAAGTTATCACTTAATTTTTTTAAGGTATCTTTCATTACATTTCGAGATGCAGTAATATTTAAAATTACATTCCACACTGTGTTATAATAATAAATCAAATATAAGAAGAGCTTTAAGTTATTTCGCTTACTTTCAAATTTCAAAACACTTAAAAAACCAATTATTTGCCCGCGCACTAAGTACACAGCTGTGACTTTGACGTCTATCGGAACGCTCACCATAGACTAAAGTATAGGTTTTTTCTAAAGACGTTGTAGAATGAGCGTTCGACTCGGTCGTGTCAACTTGGCTAGCAACTTATCGTTTTCTATAATCGCTTACGCCGAAGCGTTAACGATTGTAGAAAGAGATTCGATATGAAACGTTTGTAACTTGGCTAGGCCTACAGCACAGATTACTTTAGACTATACTGAGTGGCCAGTGTTGCCAACAGAAGAAAAATTAAAGGAACTCGATTCGCTTTGAATCGATTCCACGAAAAGATTGATAAGCATTTGACACACGATTTTCATAGATATTCTGAGATTTTACCGATTTATACACTATCGATTACTTAGAATTCAGGCATGTACTTTATCGATTATTTAGTTTCACAACTTAATTTAGTTTTTCTCGCTTCCTAGATAGAAACATGGTACTGTATTTTGTGATTTCCTTTAGAAAAATATAACGGTTTTTTTAATACCCATTTCAACTAGTTAACTGCTGGGCCCAGGATTTTCCTTCTCCTTTACTGAAATCGATTCAGTAGTCATTTATGAACAAACTACTTTCAGGACTTGCGTGTATTCTGTTACACCTTGTAATACAGATTTTATTCTGAGCTTTTCACTTTTATCTGCGGTTACATAATTATATTTTCGTAGAAACGATTGAGCACTAATGTATGTTGTTCAATAGATGTCCTCATTGTGTTTGCATATACACTAAGGCGTTATTCTCCGCGATAACATATTTTCCGTTTTTGAACAAGTCAATCTTTGAGCCTGAAGGCTAATTTGAGCGTGTAGGTTATTAAAAACGTTCAAAATCTAGTCGCAATATTCTCATCTCAGCGACAGTCAATGTCAAATACTTCTCAAAAGAGTAGGGAAATTAGAGATATTTTTGACAGATTGAGAGAGAGATCTGAGGGACAATTCTCGTAATTTTAAGAACGTTCACAGTCTGATCTCAGTCTCAATCTGTCAAAAATACCTCTAATTTTCCCTACATTTTGACAAGTTTTTGACATTTGTTTGTTGCCAAAATGAGATTGCGACTAGATTTTGAACGTTTTAAATTACGAGAATTTGCCCGCAGACTGTGAACGTTCATAAAATTACGACAACTGTCCCTGTGATGTTTACAATGCGAAATCGTGGATTCAACAATCAAGATATTGATTGGCATAAGATTGATTGGAGGCCGCCAAAAACGCAACATTTTATTTTCAAATCTACCTTCTGTCTCTCTCTCTCTCTCTCTTTTACGCGATTCCTTGTCAGCCGTATGATTAAGGTTCACTGCCATCAAAGACGACTTAGATTAAGATAATTCCTGTAACCGAGGGAACAGATCAAAGTGAAGCAGACTGGGAATGTTCCTTAATGTGACGTCACTTACAGAGACGGATTTATACGTTAAGTTTGTGTGTTACTGTGGTAAGCTTGTATCTAAATGAGGTATCAAGTACATCTGTGCTTATTTACTCGAATGTCCTTTAATTTAACGTCGACCAGTCACCTAGAGCAGTGAGGTGGCCCGGTGGTAACAGCCTTGACTTACGAGTTGTAGGTCGTGGGTTCGAACCCAGGCAGGCGCTTTACTTTGTGGAAATAATTAAAACACCACTGCTCTCAAAACGGTGAAGGAAAACATCGTGAGGGATCCTGCATGTCGTAGAACCAAGAATTCGAAGACGAGTAACATCTACCAACCCGCACTGGGCCCGCGCGGTAGATTATAGCCTCCTTCCTCACGAGGAGAGGAGGCCGGTGTCCCAGCAGTGGGAACATTATAGGCTGATATACTCAGTTAACGTACTAACTTGGTAATTTTCATTTTATTTACCATCAACGAACAGAAACAAAAGTGTTAGCCAATAATAATTACGCGATCGAATTCACCTAGGGGTATAAAAAATAGCCTACGACCTATTCTCAGACCTATCAAATATACCCAAAAAATTTATAAAAATCGGTTAAGCCGTTTCGGAAGAGTTCGATAGCAAAAACTGTGACACGAGATTTTTATATATGTTGAAGATTATTTTTAGGTAACTTATTTCGCTCGCCAATGTAGTAAGATTAATAAACAATAGGCCACTCCACCCCTCTCACAAGTATTATCGTCTTCTCTTATAATTAAGAAGTACCTAACTTCACCAATAATAAATATTAAACTTAATATTCAGCCTCTTGTATTCCAAACAGCTATTTATGATCTTGGATAGATGTTTGTACAATGTGCTAATGAACGATAAAAGCCTAATTGAATTAGTAAAATACCTACATAATAGAAATATTTGGTATTGTTTAGTAAGAACATTTTAGTTACGACGCTCGAATAGGCTAGAATTTCAGTAAGAATTAACTAGATTATCAAAGTTTAGAGATGTTTAAGTCATTCTTCAAGTAATGGCTCCATCAATTTCTTTTGGCTTTGAATAATAAATAGGTATAATGAAAATGTAAGTAGTTTTAGAAAGTTCCATCAGCGTGAAATAATGTTTAATTTCGAAATAGAAAGTACAAAATTAGGTTTTATTTTGGGCTAAAGCATCATTACGACCTTCATTATTTTTAACAAAATGGTTGCATAATCTGCCTAGCCTTTTCCCAACTATGTTGTGGTCGGCTTCCAGTCTAACCAAATGCAACAGAATTCCAGAATTTTACATGGAGCGATTGCCTATCTGATCTTAACATCCCAGTTACTAGGTATATCGCGATACCTTGATACCTACCTAAGACTCCGTAGCAGTCTTTTGGGCTTCTGACTACCCGTAACGACTGTCAAAGATCTACAAATGACAGCCGGAACCAACGGCTTTTAATGTGCTTTCCGAGGCACGCAGGGGTCTCGATATTATGTAATGGATGGTCACTCATCCACGGACTGACCTCGGCAAGCATAGCTTAACCTTCGATCAACCCATGCGTCTGTTATTACAAGTACATGATGTAGCGAAATACCTCTTAAAACGCTTCCATGAAGTTTTATCTGGAATTGCCCTACAATATTTTAGATCAATTCGTCGACCTGGCTTGACTTATCTCGAGGTTAAGCAGGCCTTTTTAAGTACATTTGGTACTGTTGACTTCGATTTCAAAACAGAGCAAGAGGTCAGAAACCTGAAACAAAAACCTGATCAATCAGTGAGGGAATTTGTTATTCGCGTAACTTATTTGAACCAAACGCTACGCAAACCTATTGATGAATCTAATCTGTTAGATATCGTAACACATAACATGCATCATAGATATTTCCCCTGTTTATCAATTCATAGATTTACCGATTTCAATACAATGGGTACATATCATTAAAAAAATTTATATATTTTAAACGAATTGCTTTTACAATTTTTTTTCTGTCTAGAAATAAAAATAATCGGAATTGATAAAGTGACTAAAGAAATGGCAATAATTTAAAAATAGCAAAAGCAAAAGATTTATATCGAAAGGCGTTTCTTTTATTTAAGAAAAAACGCTTCTTTTGATTCAGTCCAGTTCATTCATTAGGTTCACAAGAATGTGAAAAGGGAGCTTTTTACGTTCCGAGTCTTTTTCAGAATGTAATAAAGAGGATAAAGAAACTTTTGTTTTGAAGCATCTTATAGACTAAAGCCAGTATTTAAAATCATTTGAAAGCTTTCAAATTTATATTCACTTCGTTTTCACTTAGCATTCTTTCTGACTATTTTTCTTTTTTCTCGGCTCTTAAGGGTCTTCGCCCAGTTTAATTATGCTTATAACCTTCCTCTAGAATTGTGCTATCAAATGCAAAAATAATTATTCAAACCCGATTGGTAGTTTCAGAGATTGAAGCGTTCAAACAAACAAACTCTATAGCTTTATTATTAGTAGTACTAACCTTTGTCCGCGACTTCGTCCGCGTGTAATTTATTTTTCCCCCAACCCACCTCGTCGCATCGCATCGTCTTCTGGCGCTATTACTTCGTTTCGCGATTCTCTCGCCGTGGTCTAATTTTCGCCACGATGATATCGCCGTGTGGAGACACGTTCTAAGAGAGTACTTATAGAAATACGTGCCACGACGATAATATCGCCGCGATTCTCTCGCTCGTGAAGACGGCTCCGCGTTCTTTACTCAAAAATTGGGCTATCGAATGCTAAAAGAATTTTTCAAATCCGACCGATAGATCCAAAAAGATTAGCGCTTTCAAACCAACAAAAAAAAACTCTTCAGTATTATTATTAATATAGATAGATAATTATATTAATTTTAGAAAAAAAAAATACCTGATAACAAAACTTAGAGACATGGCAGTGATAGATACCCATCCATTATATGGTAAAAAAATATTGAGACTGGTATCCTTAATCTGTCAAGCTCCGCTAATGAGACATAATTGATTTCTATTGTTTCGTCGCCGATCGGCGACGCGCGCCGCTTGACCGGTTACCCAGGGAAAAAATTAAATTTAAAAAATCAAAAAACCCGACTGCGCTAAAAAACATAAGTTAAAAAAAAAACTGAAAAGCTAAAAACAAGCCCATTTTAAATTAAATAAAAGTTGGAAGCAGGCGGGACCCATTTGAGTTTGAAAATATAAAAATGGCATGGGTCCCGCCTGCTTCCAACTTTTATTTAATTTAAAATGGGCTTGTTTTTAGCTTTTCAGTTTTTTTTTTAACTTATGTTTTTTAGCGCAGTCGGGTTTTTTGATTTTTTAAATTTAATTTTTTTATTTTATTCTTTTTAGTTATGAGTTGTTAATCCCACTTAAGTGTGATAGTTTTCCTTTAAACTTCGTAATATATAGGTTCTACTACCGTAACATTTAAATTTCTAACTACAACCGTTTAGTTGGTAGAGGGGGGGACGGGTAAGTAATATATGATATAATTACAAAACCTCTAATATTTACAAGATATAACAACTGAACCTATAATTTTATTTGATACTAGCTTCTGCCCGCGACTTCGTTCGCGTGAAATTTCTTATTCCTTCGACCCATCTCGTCGTATTGCATCACTTGCCGCGTCTCCTGCTCTATCACTTCGTTTCCCCATAGCGCTTTTGCTCGGCTCCTAAGGGCCATAGTGTGACGTTAAATAACCTATAGCCTTCCTCAAGAATTGGGCTATCAAATGCAAGAAGAATTTTTCAAATCCGACTGGTAGTCCCAGAAATTACCCCCTACATACAAACTTACAGATTACAAACAAATTTTACCTCTTTATAATATTAGTATAGATAATGATCAGTTAATATAATAAACTATTGATATAATTTTAATGTAACTAATTTCTATAAGAATAACAGGCAATTAATATAAAATCGTTTGATATACCACTCAATAGACATAAAACCTATTTAGTCTAATATGATAAAAACTTTTTTTTCATCCTATGTCGACGGAGCCCCGCTTCGCGGGGCCCCTATTTCTGTGTAAAGGGTTTAAAGTAACCTAACCAAACCGAACCTCGGGGTGCCCTTCGCTCGCCCTTGCATCCTATGTCGACGGAGCCCCGCTTCGCGGGGCCCCTATTTCTGTGTAAAGGGTTTAAAGTAACCTAACCAAACCGAACCTCGGGGTGCCCTTCGCTCGCTCTTGCATCCTACGTCGTCTAGTGCGTTCGTTGAGTTCGGGTGCGGTAACGGTAACGGAAATAATTCGGAAGCCACGAAGGCTTTCTAACCTAAGCTGTCCGAGTCGGATTGTTCTGAATCGGGTTGTTAACCATAATGACGGTATCAATATATATTTTAAACGATAGACCCAATGATTTTCGATTAAATAAACGTTATATCCAATAACGTTATACGAAGTAAGTTTAAGAGTTTATAAATATTATATGTAAAGAAATTATATCAGCAGTTGGTATATCTCACGTTTATTATATCTTGTGAACGTTATTGAAATGAAAATATACCAAATAACTTTATACGATATGAGACGCACCCGGGGAGGACACTTGATTCTAACGAAATTTGGTACTTTAAAGCTTGATAAGTCACTAACGGTTTACTTAATCAAAAAACGGTCTTCCCAAACCACTATTTTTTTTGAAATACCTTTACAACGATACCCCACTTGACATAGTTTGTTGACTTTCATTTTTTTCATTTTCACAATATGGCGTCCAGTAGTCGCCATATTGAATTTTCACTAACGTCATGTCTTTAGTGACACTCGCCGGACTAAGAGGAATCGATTGACGTGTGAATCATAAAAATCAGCCCAGGCGTTTGGTCTGTATAGTGCTTCAAAGGAACATACATACATACATACATACATACATACATACATACATACATACATACATACATAGGCTGATAAACACATTACCACTCCTTTGCGTCGCGCAGTCGGGTAAAAAACAGGAATATGTTAGTATGAAATGAACGCCAAGGACCATGTGACCGAGTTTCCTCAAGGGACGTATACTCTAGTCTCTATGGCTATAAACAACACCAGTTTCAGACAAATTAAATTCTAAAGCATTTTTATTCCTACCCCTATTAATATGCTTTTACCTTATAGGAAACACCATACCGTTATGTGTAAACATCAAGGAGAAATTATTTTGTGCCAAATTAAACTCGCGTCTTCGATCAAAGGATTTATTCGTGTAGGCGTTATACCTCATTTATAAGAATGTAAATGATACCTCCTCGCAGGGACGAGCTGGAGCTCAAATTTGTACCTACCGCTTATGGTACACGTGTGTACCAGCTGCGGTCCTAATAAAGAATGAATGTAAATACAACAAGCTTCGTAAATGCCGACTTTAATTTGGAAAACACATTTCTTTTCCGGTTCCATGCCATCCATCCAGGTATTTCCCGAGACTTTGACGAAATCGTCAACCCAGCGCGCTTTTATCAACTTATCCCTTGATTTAACTAAAATAATTGCACAGCTGTTCTGCACTCATACCATGTTAAATTCAATAACCGAATCCAGAACGATGAAATTCTGGGTGACTGCATCGTTCTCACATGTATAATTTCAACATGAATGATGTAACCAATATTCTGTAAGCATATTATTTTGATTTAAAATAGTGTCCGTAGAGTTTCTTGTCTTTTCTTGTCCTTTCTTTTCCATAGGTACCTACCTACTATGCTTTGAAATAGGCAACTAGCTTCATATTACTGACTGACCGACCCCTTGACAGTTAAAAAGTGCCTGAAATTGGTTTATTTGAAACTAGCGGCCCGCCCCAGCTTCGCACGCAAATTTTTTTTTTTTCGAGTTTCCGAAATTTATACAAACCATGTCCTGGCAATACCGAACACAAAAAAAAATAATTATCCAATTTGGTGCAATCATTCGGTAGTTATCCGCGTACAGACATTTTGGCGACTTTGTTTTATACTATGTAAGGATAAATGCTTTGAGTTTGAGTAATTTCATCAAAATCTAGGGCCAACCTGAACATTAAATTTCGGTAGGTACACACAAATTCTCTAAACATTTCCCACACAAGGTACACCAATGTCGTAAGAAGGGCAAAAAAAAGGAACAAGACAGAAATAAACTCGATGTATCACCGCTATTGTAAACACATCACCTTTATATACACAGTCTGGCTGTAAAACTGTATCGGAATCATTTAACAACCTGTGTTGTGCAACTTTCTGGGATTTATCGCTAAACAGTGTGTCTGGTTATAACCAGACACACTGTTTTTAAAATACGAAAAAGTCCAGCGGATGAAATGTTAAATTGGAGCAGCGGTTGAGGTTTTAATTCTCATCATGGACATTTCATTAATTAAGTCTTGTTTAAATAAATGGGACTCATTCTTCATTCTGATTCGCAGTAGCAACTTGGAGTACAGAGTCTGAGCTGGTACAGAAAAGGACATCATTCAAGTGTCGAACATTTTATTCCCAAAAATTAAAGAGTCGGCCAGAATAAAGAAATAATATTTTCTTACTTGTTATAAAAATATTTATGATTTTTGGCATTTTCAATCTCAAATAGCAGCTGGGGGGTTAATTGTAGACTTTCGTTGTAATAGTAAAACATGCTCAAGAGGTATTCCCATAAGAAAACTACTTTTTTTCTGACCGGCACTTTTATTTTTGGGTACGAAATGAATGATGTCCTTTCCTGAAACAAAAACTCAAAACATTTTCCCTGGCCGAGTAGTCACGACCACTAGATCAACCGAAAGTACTTATATCACCCAATGATATAATTCAATAATAACACCATTTAATGTTTGCATGTTTCAAAACAAAAATTCACCTGACAAACCTAAGCAACTCACTAATTCCTATTAAATGAATACAGAAAAATCAGTAAATGAATACACTAGTTATTAATATAGTATTTTATCTCCTTCCCCGTTTTAATCCATCCAAAGGTTGTCTTTAAAAGACCACTCTTAGCGATAAGAACGTCCATTGTGTCACCCTTTGTTTTTACATTTATATCTGTAATTAATATGGTGTACATAATCAAGGGTATTCTATTCTATTCTTATTCTCATAGCCATGAAACTAAATAAATGGAAGCTCCAGGAATTATGCTTTTAGAGCAAAGCTCCATAATTTCCTCCTAAGTGGCTCAAATTATCAGAATAGTACCATCCATTATGCATACTAAACAGCCACTTAATATTAATAATTCCACGAAATCAAACTTTAAACGTGACTAAATTTCCAATTTATTTCTATTCAGGGGTTATCGGAAATAAACGTTTGAATGGACAGGCAATTTCCAAGTAAACCTCCTTTTAATGATATTGGTACCTTTTGAATAGACTTCCCTTCTTTAATATTGTTTTTTGTGTGTGGGTATTTATCAAGGTTCATTGAAATTGGTCCGAAATAAAAAGAATTCCTTCTTTATGATGCTTTCTGTGGTTACTTTAATATGATCAAAATTATTATTTTGTAATGGGTAAGTTAGGAACCTTTAATATTGTTGTTTTATGAGTATTTAAAAGGTTCTTTGAAATTGGTCCCAAATAAAAATAATTTCATCTATATGATGCTTTCTGTGGTTACTTTAATATTATCAATATTATTATTTTGTAATGGGTAAGTTAGGAACCTTTACTATTGTTTTTTATGGGTATTTATCAAGGTTCTTTGAAATTGGTCCCAAATAAAAATAATTTCAACTTTATGATGTTTTCTGTATTTACTTTAATGATATCAATATTATTATTTTGTAATGGGTAAGTTAGGAAATTAATAAAATGGGATATGGGCAAGAGGGAAAATTACGTACAATACATTTCACATCAAGTTGTCAACGGGATGATGTATTACTCGTACCACATCTGTCAGTATTACTTAAAATGACGATAGAGCTGTTGATTACAGAGCTGTACATCTAAATATAAATAAAATAAATATTTAATCTAATTAATTTTTGATCTTGCCAAATTTGACGACCGTAGATTGTCACAATAACTGAGTTGGACAAACCTGTTTATTTAGGAAAAACCGCTGGAATTACACTTTCAATCTTAAAAAACAAACACTTAAAATGCCCCCGTAAAAATCTTACATATTTAACCTTCATTAAGCTTGGTCCCTCATTCCCTGAAAAAGCAGTTTCAGCAAAAAAGGTCGTAACGTTTATGCTGTACTATGCTTAAATTGAAGTAGGCATTGTAGGCAAGCCGGTATTTAGCACAAAACTAGCACTAAGCTTCTTGAAATGCAACCTCTAGTTATCTTTTCCGTATAAACTACAATTATTATTTTGTAGGTTGCTCGGTGTATATTCGTAGGTACATTGCTACGACGCTACGACGTTTCGAAACGTAGAGGTCCAAATGTTTGCTACGCAGATATTTCGGGGAATCGTAGCATTGTTTAAGCGTCTACGAATTTCGGAAGCGGTTCAGTTCGGTGGTTCTATTCGGTATGTGGTTTTGTATGTTAGTTTTATATCGAATTAGTAGCTGCAAAATAACGATCCTTTGCGCACTGTTCAAAATGATAAATTAAATATGAAATGTAATGAAATGAAATGGAATTGTTTATTTTGTAAATAAGATATCGGAATCACTTTTACACGTAATATTATTAAAAAAAAACCGAGTTTGCTTATGACCACATGACTGAAGTGAAACTTCAAACGTATTTGGCTATGAGAGGAAGAGAGAAAGAAAATGTGCGCGCGCACTGCTTTCTCTTGCTTATATCCTCCACTCAACTCCCGTTCGCCTCGCCTGATCACATTTTTCGTAACGCGTTCGCCAATTTACTCCCCAAGTCAAGCGCGCGTAAAGAAGTTTCACTTCAAAAAATCTAGATGAGGTCGGCGTTTCCTATCTGACTACTTTGAGAAAAAAGTCCGGTAGATACACGATTTAAAAATTATAACTGCTATTATTACTACGCAAAATGTTTTCCATAATAACTGTAATAACACAAAATCATTAAACATGATAGATTACTAATGAGACACTTACTAATTACCCTGGATTAATACCACGCAGCTCAAATACAAAACATAATTAATCCACCAATAAACTCTTCCAATATATTGATCGATATAAAATTAATGTTCATTATATTTCCCAACGGTGCTTGTGCAAACTCTCAAACGTCCATTAGTTGATCACAATTTCGCAATATCATCCCATTATACTGGGGTTGCTTAAGAAATAAAAAAGCGGAATTACTAGAAAAACCGTTGATTTTGTGAATGAAAAAAATCTTAGGCTTCTTTTTTGGTTTGCCTATACGTAATTAGGTACTAAATAATTTTACAGCAAACGCTAAGCATTATTATTATTATTATAAGCCTGTATTGTCCCACTGCAGGGCAAAGGCCTCCCTTCCCTCTTTCCACGTTTCCCGGTCTACCGCGATTGTGGGCCAATCCTTTAAGAAGGAGTCTAGCTCATCCCGCCATCTTTTTCTGGGCCTGCCGCGCAGTCGTTTCCTGCCATTTGGGATCCATTGAGTGGTGACTTTTGCGTATTGCTGCTCCGACATGCGACAGATATGGCCAGCCCAGTTCCACTTTAATCCAGCAGCTGTGCGGCCAGCGTCCGCTATTTGTGTTTTGGAACGAAGTATGGAGTTCTTAATGCGGTCAGTCAGTTTGACACCTAGTATACTTCGTTCCATAGCCCGTTGGCAGACTCCAAGTGCGGACTTTTGACGCTTTGTAAGAGACCATGTTTGCGCTCCGTAGGTGAGGGTGGGAAGAATGCACATGTCCATGAGCTTTCGCTTTAGTGAAAACGCTAAGCATTAATTAAAAATAATATACCTTTCAACGGATTATAAGAAAATTATCCTTTTCTGATTTTAGAACTCAAACTCAAACTCAAAGCATTTATTTCAATTAAACCATTACAGGCACTTTTGAATTGTCAAAATTAAGTAGTCGGTCAGTTGGTCAGAAAGTTGAAGCTAGGTGCCCATTCCAAAGCGTAGATCTCAATGGAGAAGAACGGGCAAGAAACTCCATGGACACTTTTTTTAAATCAAGATATTACAAAATCCTGGGTGCATTATTCTTGTTGCTTCTATATGTGAGAACAATGTAAAAAAAACACACAAATGAAGAAACAATACAAGAAATAAGATTAAAAATAAGCCTTGGCAGTTAAGAGATGACCAGTCTCAACCGACGGCGTCCGTTCACGAACATGACCTAACTTTAAACTACAAACTACATTACATACACATTATTTCCTAAAATGTTAAAAAATACCTACGTCATGTGTTACAAGCATTTGCATAATCATTGTACAATTTTCCCACTGCTGGGACACAGGCTTCCTCTCGGTAAGAGAAAGTGGGCCGTAATCCACTACGCGGGCCCAGTGCGGGTTAGTAGAAATCACATGTCTCCGAATTTCTGATTCTAGGACATGCCGGTTTCTTCACGATGTTTTCCTTCACCGATTTGAGAACCGTGGTAATTAAATGTTTTTTTCACTTCTCATGCTCTAAAAGTCCGTCTTTATGTTGTGCATAGGCGACATAAAATCGCTTTTTGTGTTCTAGTGCATAAAGTAAATTTTTTTTCTAAGACTAATGTAATCAGGCCCAACAGCCACACGCACAATAAAACTTCGCAGATTAAAGTCGAGATTTATTTCATTTTCTTTAATTTATACCACTTCCGTGTTTTCTAACGTTAATTTAATAAAATCAGGAAAAATAGTTGTCATTTATTATTTAAAAAGGCAAAGAAACGTTTTCATTTTTTGGCAGTATGAAGTAGTCGAATGACAAATGTTGAAACTTAAAAAAAAAAAACTTTTAAAAAGTGTCGTGGCGGTATTATCTGTGGTGGCGGGAATTAGCTATGGATGCAACATTTTTGATTAATTATGTACTGTACACTTTATGCCTGTTTCATTTTCTCGCAATCGAAGTGAAAAGCAGAGTGTATAACTCAGGCATAAACGAGCTATTTTACCCCTCGACTTAACTATCTTAAACGTCTCGGGGTGAAATAGCTTCTTTTATGCCTTAGTTGTACAATCTACTATTTTTTTCTTATTCAGTCTTCTTTATGTATTTAAAAAGCTAACAATCTTAAAATAATAATATGTACAAGTAACTAAATAATTTACACAAATTAAAGCACCTGTCTAGGTTCGAACCTACGATCTACAACTCGTAAGTCACGACCGTTAACACGTGGCCACCACTGCTCCTACATAATTATGTAACAAGAAAAGCGTTTATCCAATAACTTAAACGACATACTTAATACTTTCATAACTAATTCATTAGTCAATACTTCTACCTTATCATAGCAAAAACCATAATTGCCTTTCTCCTAAGTAAGTAATTAGTTTCTGAGGTTGAAAGATTAATCTCTATCGATTCGGAACCGTCACTCTAATTTATTTGTATGTATGTATGTATCTGTGTAGGTATATATTGTATTTTATATTCATTTCCTAGCTAGTTATCTTGTATGTTGCACCTGCCATGTTTTGTCTCTGCATCACCCTAAGGTTGACTGGTAGAAAATGCCTCAGGCATTAAGTCCGCCTTTGTGCAGTATTATTTTTTTTACTTGTGCATAAAGTTCGAATAAATAAATAAATAATTGCGTAACACACTATCAATCCCAATCTGGATCATTTTCAATGATATTGCTAATCCATTGCTTCATATGTTCGAAAAATGTATCTGCTCACCAATGTAAATAACGCAATGAATGTTGTTGAACTGTGAAAATGAAAGCTATTGCTAATGATAGTGTGTTACGCAATTACCCCGCAGCTTCAGAGTCGATTATAAGTAGCATGGTGTAACCGCAAATTATGCTGACGTCATCTGTCTAGCCTTTTCCCAAGTTTGGGGTCGGCTTCCAGTCTAACTGGATCCTGCTGAATACCAGTATTTTACACGTAGCGACTGCTTATCTGACCTCCACAACCCAGTTACTTGGTAATACAGTAGGTACCCCTTGGTATTAAGACTGGTTGTCAGATCAGCCATCTGACTACCCATAACGACTGTCAAAGATCCACGAATGACAGCCGGGACCAACGGCTTAACGTGCTTTCCGAGGCACGGAGGGGTCTCGGTATGACAAGATGCTCACCCATCCACAGATTAACCGCGGCAATCATAGCTTAACCTGATCGATCGACCTGTGCGGGTGATATTATTTAGCCACGGGCCCCTCTTGTTTTTCCAACCATCTTTATGAATTAAAGTCGCTTTTTGTGCTTGTCTGTGAGACTGCGTTGTTCTTTTAGACTCCGCAACGGATTGTGATGCGGTTTCCACCATCATTAACAGCTGCATCTGGTTAGACTGGAAACCGCCCCAATATAGTTGGGAAAAGGCTAGGCAGATGATGGTTGGAAAAACACAATGAAGGAAAAAATTCCAAGCTTTTTTTTTGCTACGACAAGCATCTACAATATTCTTACTAAGAATACCTACATTACATTAATAAGAGCCTCCTCAAGTAACAGTAAACCTGTGCAGGCTTGCTGATAGCCATTACTTTTTAGCTTGATATTATTATAGCTATAAAAGCTCGTGCTGACGGCAGGAAAAGAAATTACCTTCTTCTCTTATCTGCAACTTTATTGCTATTGTAGCTATATTGCTGGCAAAATGTTGCTGACACTTAGAGGTTTATTTATAAACGTTGCTTGCAGCTACGAGACGTTTAAACATCAAAAATGTATGGTTAAATAGCCGCTTATCATCACTTAACTTTCAAGCAACGTTTTCTAAATAAATGAAACTGTATCTATACTGTTAATTTCTTCTAACGTGCATTAACGTCGCTACATACAGGGGGGCCCTGAACACACCTGTAAGCACGCCTCAAGCAAAATTAAAGTATCTTCGACACGAAAAATAACCTATTTACAATAAAAAAATAATCATCGCAATGAGATAAAGTGGCAAAGAATTATCGCTGAAGATACTTGTGTGTAAGATAAAAATAAAGCTATATTAAATATGTATCTATTCAAGTTCATAAATTATAAAAACAAACGCCCATCGGTATATTCACATTAGTGATTACCTACTTCTTGTGCCAAGCATATTCTTTAGGAAAATGTACGCACTGCAGATTTTATTCTGAAAGTCGAATAAGTTGCCAAAAAAATACCTAAGTACTTTTTAGCAAATGAACGGGTACCATGTAGCACCTATAAATTATTTACATTTCATGTAGAATTACTTCTTAAAACTTTGACTTAGGTAAGTTAATTACGTAAGTCAAAGTTTTGAAAGGGTGTATTTTGATTTTTTTCTCAAGGAAAAAAGAACATAGTACAGTCAACAAAAGAGATAAGTATGCAGGATCGTCGCATATAGTTGAACTATAGTAAGAAACCGATGGATGTTCTCGAATAAAATTTAATTTTATTAATAGAAAACAAACAGCTCATTTATCAAATTAAATTTCAGTCGACAACATCCATCGGTTTCTTACTAAACTTCAACTATATCCGACGACCCTGCATACTTATCTCTTTTGTTGACTGCACATAACGGCATCATATTTGTATACTTAACAACTTCATAAGCTATATACATTACCAGATTTCCCTAACACAATTATCTTTCCTTCCAGTGACAAAGTGTACTGTGACAAGTGATGTAATAGTGAACAGTGATCAAAATGGACAAGAACGCGGCCGAAGCCAGCAAGGGCGGTCAGTTGTGCGGGCAAGTGCGTCGGTTCCGAGACAAAACACCCGATTTATCGACCGAGTTGTCAACCGATTTATCTTTCGAGGAGTTGAGGAATAAGTTCGATACAAGTGCGCCACGCGCGGCAAGGAACGAAATCGCTTCGAACCCTGCCACGCACGGCAGCGCCACTCGACAGGTGGTCAGTGGCAAAATCTTCAAGAAGTGCAAGAGCGCTACATTTCAGATAGATGGCGCCACATACACTATTGGTAAGTGAGGTTCGAGTTAGTTCGGTTTTTCGCCGCCTGTTTGAGGGTAGCGCTAGTAGGATGTTTACGGAGCTTTGTATAAGCTTTTGATACGGCTCTGTTTTAGATGATTGTGTGTTTATACAAGGATTTGTTGATTAGTGTGCGGTATTCAGGTTGTGCTCTATTTTTATTATTTTGTTTCATTCTATGCTACGCCCCCGCAAAACTTTAACTGTATATGTATTTAGATAAAAAAGGTATAAAGTTTGTTACACTATTTATATCTTTATTTCATTATAGGTAATGCATAAAGATATAAATAGTTTAACAAGCTTTATACCAATCAATTATTATTACACTATTAAAGTGGAAAGTTTTAATCACAACAAGGCATAAAAATAGTACTTACCTACTTCAACACATGCTCAATACTTTTATAACCAGAAATATATAAAAGTTTTACTGATGTGATGACATACAATATAAACATTATGGAGTAATTTTATAATAGGTAATCCTCAAATAATAAATGTGTTTGCGTCATTACTTTATTGTGTTTACTGCAATCAACTCAGGCTATTGCAGTCCACTCTGCTGGACTTAGGCTTCTCCCAGGCTGCGCCACAACATTGTCTCGTCCGCCTTCCGCAACCAGTCTGTCCCGACCACCTTCTTGAGGTCGTCAGTTCCTCCAGCTGGGGGGATGATTACTTATTTTTTTATTATTAAAATCCATACTTATCACATCACACTAGTATTATAAAGGCGAAAGTTTGTGAGTGTGTGTTTATATGTTTGTTACTTCTTCACGCTCAAACGGCTGGACCGATTTAAAAAAAAAATTGTATGGAGGTAGCTGACATAGTGGATTAACATATAGTATGCTTTTTATCCCAATATTCCCACGGAATCGAAACTTATGTGGGTTAAACCGCGGGGCACAGCTAGTGTGATATATTTGTAATTCAATAGAATTGATTTATCATGACGATTAGCTGATATTGATCATTAACCCATATTCGTAACACGCATGTAACTTTATTTTGTTGAGGTGATTTATTTTTTCCTAGCTGCGCCCCACGGTTTCACCCGCGTAAATGTAGATCCAGTGGGAATATCGGGATAAAAAGTAGCCTATATGTTAATCCAGGGTGTCAGCTACCTCCATACAAAATTTTATCAAAATTGGTCCAGCCGTTTGACCGTGAAGAAGTAACAAACGTATAAACACACACACACACTCACAAACTTTCGCCTTTATAATATTAGTGTGATTATTTATTTATTATGAGTTATGACGTTTATTTATTATGTCGCATTGTATTGGAGCTATTATGTGATTATAATAGGTTGGGGAAAAAGTTTCTTCGCATTTTTTAAGAAAATTCAAAACATTTTTTAATATAGTTTATTTACATTTAACTAAAGTATGTAGGTACCATTTTGTTCGATAACTTTTTGCCTTCTTGTAGGTAGGGACATGATCCCATTGCTATAGAAATTTTGGGACTTCTGATCAAAATACCGCGACAAGTGGTTTTGGCAGTCCTCTCGTGATGTTTACCTGACACTGCCTAAAGAATTCTGAAGAGCCCGAAACAGGTAGAAATCTGAAGGCGCAAGGTCAGGACTATACGGCGGATGCATTAACACCTCCCAGCCAAACTCTCTTAATTTTTGCTGAGTGGCTAAAGATGTGTGAGGTCTAGCGTTATCATGATAAAAAACCACACCCCTTCTGTTGATTAATTCCGGCCGCTTTCTCTCAACTTCTTGCTTTAATCTGATCAGTTGTTCGCAGTAGAGTTCAGAATCGATGGTCCTGCCTGGTGGTGACAGCTCATAATGAATAATGCCCTTCCAATCCCACCACACACACAGCATCACCTTGTTGCGAGTTAACCCGGGTTTCGCCACAGTCTGTGAAGCCTGACCGGCCTTTGACCACGACCTTTTTCGCACGTTCTTGTCGTATGTGATCCACTTTTCATCACCAGTTATCAGCTTCTTCAAAAATGGTTCGGTTTCATTACGTCGTAAAAAAGAATCACAAATGAGTACACGGTTCATTAGGTTTGTTTCAGCGAGCTCGTGAGGTACCCAAATATCGAGCTTTTTTGTGTACCCAGTTTTTTTCAAGCGCGCCAAAACTGTTTTGTGGTCAATTCCCAGTTCTTCAGCTACGTCTTAACTACTGATATGCCGATCTTGCTTCACTTTTTCGAAAATGGCATCCAGTTCATCCGTAATAGGGCGACCAGAGCGACGTGCATCTTTGACATCAAAATTTCCGGATTGAAAACGCTTAAACCAAATTTGTGCTACTCTTACAGACACTGCACTAGGTCCATAAACATCGCAAATTTTTTTCGCGGTTGGCGTTGCATATTTACCTTTTTTGTAGTAAAATTTTAAAATGTATCGAATTTCTTCATTAGATTCACCTATCTTGACAGTACGAAAAACAAATGAAAATCACACGTTTTCCTAATTTGAATTTGGAATAATGTTTTTTAAAATTTAAACTTTCAATGATACCAAAACCAGCCAGATACAAATAGTATAGCCAAAGAGATTTTATTACAAGTTCATACATACTTATAATGCGAAAAGACTTTTTCCCCAACCTAATAGATCCTATCTGTTAATGTGTGGAATTGCACTCTCTCTACCATTATCAACAATAATAACTTTTGTAGCTATACCTAATGGTAGAGAGAATATCGAACATAGGGTCTAGTTGAAAACCAGCGTCAGGCATTAGTTGTCTGATATTTATGCGAAACTGGGCCTATTTGGCGCAGCCGTGACTTTTTTTTTGGGAATGGCATCTTTGGCGCAGCCGTGACTTTTTTTTTGGGAATGGCATCTCGCAGTTCAACCAAAGGGGTTGTCGTCTGCTTAACCGGGCTTGTCTGTGGATGCCTCAATAAATTAAGGCCTCCAGCCAGGGCTTAAAACACTTAAAAATTAAGCGACTTAACAAACTAAGCGACTACAGCTAAGGGCATCCTCTGTGGGGTTCGAACCTCGACTTAGGGCGTCGCTGGGAGAGGGCAGCAAGGGACAGGCTGGATCAGAATTATTTAGGGACGAATTGAATACTACAGGCTCAGTGACGCAGGCTGGCTCGAGCAAGGGTCGGGGCGAACCGCAGCCGTGAGGCACACAATACTCCTTTATACGTTGCGAGAAAACAAGAATATAGCAGAAAATACGAATGAAATTGTTAGAAGCAAAACATACAAACCCTTATTTTATTTCAACATAAATATAAAACCCTACGTTAATACTACGTGTCTACGAGTTCTCTTTTAACTTCAACCCACCAAACACGGAACACTATAAAGCAAATTAAAAAAAAAACAACAACAAAAAAAGGGAAGTACAAAAAGGCGGGAAATTTCCACAACCCCGAGTTTATCTTTTGCAACGATAAAACAAATTGTTGCCGTGCTGGCTCGAAATGCGTCGTGTCACGCGAAGTAAGGCTTACTGCTGATCCAATTAACGCGAATGTGAACCTGGCCTTATGTTGCACGGTGCTCTTTAAATTATGTGAAGTGTTTTATTCATAATTTGATGGCGACTTTATTATAATACCTACACGAAAGGAGGTGTTAAATACATCGTTTTTTAGTGTTGAACACCTTTTTTTATTGCAAAAATTCTCGCGTGCGAAGTTACTAAACGGTCTGCGGAACTTTACGCCCCTTTATGTCAAACCATGTTACTACCAGCGACTTCTTCCGCGTGAAAAATCTTGTTTTAACATAAAATATATACCATGACATTCGGCAATACTGTAGCTTACCATTAATAAAAGGTTTTTTGGAATCGAATCAGTAGTTCCGAAGATTATCTTCAAAAGTCCGACCGCGGAAAATTCGCCAAAGATGTAAACAACAATGGCCGCTCGAAATTTAATAAAATCGATGTGTATCGATTTTGAAGAACATTTATTTTAAGTAATGTTTGTTTTCGTCTAGTTAGCTCGGAGATTTAGACGAAAACAAACATTACTAATAATAAAAAATTTGAGCGGCCATTGTTGTTTACATCTTTGGCAAATTTAGCGCGGCCGGACCTTACAAAGAAAGTCACAAAGTTTACCTCATTATAATATTTTATCATATATTTTATCAAACTAACGTAACAACCACGTCAGATTGAAAGTTCTTCTGCGTGAAAATACACTTTAATATCAAACAGATATTGTATTTTTTTCTACTGAAGTTGACGCTAAAGTTCACTTCAAGAATAACAAGCATCTCTGTTAAAATTAGCTCACTGTTGTTGTTGTTGCGTTTGCCAAGAAACAACATAACACAACATTGTCATTGCTACTATATTAATAATCTCAATGAGACAGATTGAGCCAAAGCATTCCGATCTGTAACAACGATCAAAGTAACTATTCTAAGTGCCAATTCCACCAATGAAACTAAACGCTATCAGCACATCTAAACTGCGTTCAAGAGCTATCAGTGTCAATATTCTAGCACAAAGATGACACTCAGTGGATTCTAATTAGCAGGAAACGACTACGCGGCAGGCCCAGAAAGAGATCGCGGGATGAGCTGGACTCCTTATAAAAGGATTGTTCCACAATCGCAGTGGACCGGGAAAAGTGGAAAGAGGGAAGGGAGGCTTTTGCCTTGCAGTGGGACAACATCATCATCTGCCTAGCCTTTTCCCAACTATGTATGTTAGAGTCGGTTTCCAGTCTAACTGGATGCAGCTGAATACCAGTATTTTACATGGAGCGACTGCCTATCTGACGTCCACAACCCAGTTACTGGGTAATACGATACCCCTTGGTAACACTGGTTGTCAGACTTTCGAGCTTCTGACTACCCGTACCGACTGTCAAAGATCCGCGAGTGACAGCCGGCAGCCAACGGCTTAACGTACTTTCCAAGGTATGGAGGGGTCTCGTTATGTAAAGATGGTCACCCATCCACAGACCAACCGCGGCAAGCGTAGCTTAACCTGATCGATCGACCTGTGCGGCTGTTATTATTTAGGTACGGGCCCTGCAGTGGACAGGCTTATAATATAAATAATACTAGCAAAACGCCACGCCACCGCCTTCCACGTTATTTATTTAAGTACACCTTTGCCTAACTCTTCCGGGTAAACAAAAGCGTGATAAAAAAATAAAGGCCAGGTGTTATTTTAGATTTTCCGAAACAATAATCCCTTTCACAAAACTATAACAACTATACAGGGTGTTACGGAAAGGGTATATCAATACAAACGGATTGAAGAGTGTATCTGGTCTAGAATCTCTGTACAAAATTTCAGCTCAAAAGCATTAACTTTGAAAATGCTTAATATTTTTTTATTTCGACATCACGGCGCTGCACTGGCGCGCGGCGGCGTGATGTGCGTGTACTAGGCGCACAGACACACTACAGATAATGGATAATGACCCTCGTAGTGCGGTGACACGTTTGTTATGATTTCAATTTAATAAACTATCAAAATAAAAAAATATTAAGCATTTTCAAAATTACTGCTTTTGAGCTGAACTTGAAATAACCTAAATTGGAAACGTAAAGGAGAACGAGTAAGACCGTACCCAGAGACCAAGTTAATTGTAGCATTATGGACTATGTCGGTATTTGTTGACCTCATGGAGTAGTTTAATGAATCCTAAGACAGCATGTCTGAATTCACTTGGAGAAAAAAGATATTTAAGGAAATTAAATTGGTTTTGAGAAGACCGTACCCAGAGACAAGGTTAATTGTAACATTATGAACTATGTCGGTATTTGTTGACCTCATGGAGTAGTTTAATTAATCCTAAGACGGCATGTCTGAATTCACTTGGAGAAAAAAGATATTTAAGGAAGTTAAATTGGTTTTGAGATGACGGTACCTACCCAGAGACAAGGTTAATTGTAGCATTATGAACCATGTCGGAATGTGTTGACCTCATGGAGTAGTTTAATTAATCCTAAGACAGCATGTCTGAATTCACTTGGAGAAAAAAGATATTTAAGGAAGTTTAATTGTTTTAATAAAATAATAGGAAAGTTCATTATCTTTATTCAGGGTGTGTATCAGTTGATATAATAACAAAAAATGTAACGCTCACTTGACCTAATTTTAGTTAATATACTTTTGTTTAATATAATGATTGGTTGAGCTAATGAATTGTTGATATAATTTCATTTTACCTAATTTATTATGATATAATGAACTTTTCCTGTAATGCTCATTTGACATAATATTTAATTAGTATATTATTCATTAACTATAATATTCATAATCTCCAAGTAACTTTTAATATAATTTAAGTTTCTTTTTTTTTCGCTTTATACCCTATACACCTGCCACCCTCAACTATTGTTACCAGGAGAAACTGGATGCAATCTTGACTTTAGGGCACCCCGACTCGGACAGGTTAGGTTAGAAGGGGATGGCGGGGTCGTGTGAGCGAGCGAAGCGAGCGAATAGACCCCGCTATCCCCTTCGTGGTTATTTTTTTATAAACTACCCAGAAGTTGGAGCCCCGCAAAGTGGGGCTCCGTCGATTAAGCCCACCCTCGACCATGCAAAGAATATTTTAAGGTTTGGTTTTGGTGCCATTTGAGTTAGGTTAGAAATGTGACCATTAAACATGCAAATTAGGTGAAATTAACGTTATATAAAAAGAATATTATATATATATTGAAAATTATATAAAATGAACGTTAACTAAATGTTATTATATTAAAGGAATATTATATGATGTAAAACACTAGGTCATATGAGTTTAGGTTATTTGATATTATAGCATATAAAAATTATATTATATGAACGTTATTTGAAGTGAAATTAGTGCATTTGTTATTATACCAAACATTACACACCTCTTTATTCATTATTGTAATTACCATACTTATATTGGTTCTTATTCAACACTAGCTGACCTTCGTACTTCGACTAAACTTCGTACCGCTTTTAATTATTTTTTTTTTGTAATTTTTTCCCATGTTTTAGGGTGTAAGTAAGTAAGTAAGTAAGTATTAAGTGTGTGTGTGTGTGTGTGTGTGTGTGTTTGTAGTAGTAAGTATTTATTTTTCAAAAAGACTTAGCCTAGGTAACATCAGTGTTCATTGTGGTGGTGTGTAATGTTTGGTATAATAACAAATGCACTAATTTTTTGTTATTATATCAACCGATACACACCCTGAATAAAGATAATGAATTTTCCTATTATTTTATTAAAACAATTAAACTTCCTTAAATACACACATCAAAAGTGTCTAGGGATCAAGCATTTTTATGCGGATTTCTTGAGATTCAGATGTGGCTTTGTAATAAATTTATGATTTTATAAATTTATATGGATCCTTTTTGGTGCATTTCATAATTTGAATCAGGAACTGTGAATCAAATTCGAGTAAAAGATGAAAATCAGCTGTCAATATTTTCCCTATAAAAACATACAACGCATTGAAGACATTATTAGTGCTACTGTTTCCCTACTACTGATTAAAACCAACGTTATTATGGAGCGGCGACGTCATTTAAGCAGGGAAGAAATGCTCAGAGCCGTGGGAATGATAGAAGCTGGTTCCCGGCAACGTACTGTGGCTTTAGCTCTGAATACAAGTCAGAGTGTTATCAGTCGACTTTTGACACGTTACCGAAGCACTGGTACCGTGGCTGAGCGCCATGGAGGACGGTATCGCTGCACCACACGGAGACAAGACCGATACATTCAAATCTTAACTCGAAGAGCTCCAACAATAACCGCCATGATGTTAGCCGTGAGGCTTCATCACTCTTCAGGGAACTTAATTAGCGACCAAACAGTCAGAAACCGCTTGCATGAAGTGAACCTTCATTCCCGAAGACCGCTACGGGTACCACCTATAGCAATGCACAATCGTAGGATTCGATATCAATGGGCTCTTGAACACAGAAATTGGGCAGAAGAACAATGGCGTTTCGTGTGCTTTTCTGATGAGTCTCGTTTTGGTATGAGACCGGATACAAGACGTATACGACACTGGAGAACCCCTGGACGCCAACAGCGATTAAAATCCTGCCAGGAAGTCCATCCTTATAGTGGTGGAACCATCATGGTATGGGCGGGTATTTGGATCGGCGGAAGAACTGAGTTGATTTGGATCAGAGGCAACCTCAACGCTCAAATTTATGCTGAGACGATTGTATCAGACGTCATCGTTCCTCTACAAGTGCAAATCGGTCCCTTATTTCAGTTAATGCATGATAATGCACGACCGCACACCGCAAGAGTTGTAAGACAGACTCTCGCCGCAGCTAACATCAATGTCCTGCCCTGGCCTGCTCAGTCGCCAGACTTGAACCCGATTGAGCATGCATGGGATATGCTACAGAGAAGAGCTCTGCCGAATATGGAGGGTATCCAGTCGCAAGAAGACCTTTTTTTGTTGTTGCAACGAACATGGGCGGCCATTCCACAGCGTGATTTGGATGAACTCATTTTGAGTATGCCAAACCGATGTTCTTGTGTTGTTAGTGTTCGCGGTAGAAACACGGATTATTAATTGTTTAAGTTACCCAATAACATTTTAAAGAAAACTGTTATTTCAGTCTTTTTTTCGAACTTTTGTGTTAGTGGTTCAAATGTCAAAAATCCCTTTATTAGGAAAATGGCAAATTTCTTTATTAATGCAAAGGTGACTTGGTTTATCGTTACTGTGACAAACGAAAACACTTTATTTGATGAATCCTTAAAGAAAATTTTAATTAATATCAATCAGGAGAAAAGTTATTGCAAAAATATATGTTGATCCCTAGACACTTTTGATGTGTGTATCTTTTTTCTCCAAGTGAATTCAGACATGCTGTCTAAGGATTAATTAAACTACTCCATGAGGTCAACAAATTCCGACATAGTTCATAATGCTACAATTAACCTTGTATCTGGGTACCGTCTTCTCAAAACCAATTTAACTTCCTTAAATATCTTTTTTCTCCAAGTGAATTCAGACATGCTGTCTTAGGATTAATTAAACTACTCCATGAGGGCAACGAATACCGATATAGCTCATAATGCTACAGTCATCTTTTTTTTTTGGGTACGGGGCCCATACAACTTTACCCATTGTTCTTTGAATAGACTTTAGGGAGGATGAGTTTGTTTGATGAGAAAGAAATAAAGTAAGTACTTACCTCTGTAAGTAATCATCATCAACATACTCTCGCCCTTATCTCAATTAATTTGGGGTCGGCGCAACATACATAATATTGTCTTCTTCTTCTTCCATACTTCTCTATCAGTCCTCATCTCTTTCTGGCCATAAATCATCTTTCACACAGTCCATTCATCGTTTTCATACCTGCTCAAGACTTTCATCACAATGTTTTTCTCATTAAATTACATCTGTAACTTGTAAGTAATTAAAATTACATAAAACATATCATAACTTCACCCCTGTTTTCTTACGAAGGATAAGCAGAATACCTATTGTAAATACCATTAGTGTACAGTCACGTCTAAAAGTATGTATACACTTGGCAATTTCCAATTGCGATTTTTTCGTGAAATACCGAATGCAACGTTGAAATACGACACTTAACATAAACCTATGGGTTCGAAAATACTATTTTCGTAATAACATAAAATTTCATTCAAAAATAAAAGAGTAAATCGCCTTTGAATAAAGCCAAGTGTACACATACTTTTAGACGTGACTGTACCCACTTATAGTCGCCAGTTATGTTTAAATCCCATTTAATACAGGATTGTCATCAAACGGGCACAATTCCAGACTCCGGTCTGCTACGGAGAAATTCCTGATAGAATAACCCAATAACGCTTTTTCCGACCTGGGAAACGAACGCAGGACGTCCATTCTTAGCAGTAGCGCTTGCGACGACTAGACCAACGGGTCGTTCAATCGATTTTAAAGTTAAGTATTAAAAAGTGTTAAAATAATTACGAGTTTGACTACACCATGTAATAACAAATTAAAAAAAAGACGGGTTGCACTCCGGGAGTGCCGGCAGAAGTGAAAACTTGAATATTAACGTTGAAATAAATCAATTATTACAAAATTAATATAACTCATTTTTTTTCACTATTTCTGCGTCCCTTTTTTCATTAATAGATGCACTTTGTTCAATTTCCATATTTTAAACACTTTATATACACGAATGTTACGAATACACAGCAGTGTGTCCACGTCCACTTCCACTTCGACTTGGACTTCGACTTCGACTTCGACTTCGACTTCGACTTCGACTTCGACTTCAACTTCGACTTTGACTTTGACTTCGACTTCGACTTAAACTTCGACTTTGACTTTGACTTCGACTTCAACTTCGACTTTGACTTCGACTTTGACTTCGATTTCGACTTCGACTCCAACTTCGACTTCGACTTCAACTTCGACTTCCACTTCCTCTTCCGCTTCCACTTCTGCTTCCACTTCCACTTCCACTTCCACTTCCACTCCATCCATCCATCCATCCATCCATCCATCCATCCATCCATCCATCCATCCATCCATCCATCCATACGTTGTCGTGTGTCACTAAACTTGGTTCACTTTGGTTGGCGCCGCCGTAGAAAGAGAGGGGGGGGGGGAATCTCTCCTGACGGTCACGTGTCCTGACGCGATGCCCTGACGCGAGTTTAACATTTTTTACCCATTACAAAAAGTGTTCAACGCCGCTAAAGAAGTTTTCACTTCAAAAATCAGCTGTTCCCTACATTTTGACGAGTTATGCGAACATAAATGTAGGGAAAGCTGATTTTTTTTTTCGCGATTTCTGGTGTCCCATAGTAAAAGTTGTTCATAATGATGAGTACAATGACCCCCTGGAGTAATAGGATATAAAAAAAACACGTTGTATACAGGGTGACAGGTATATCGAAACACAGACTGTTACCATAGATTCATTATATGGTCCTAAACCATGTACAGACGACAGCACATCAATCTACTACAAACTGTCCAATTTCTTTAATAGATTTTCAACTTTATTGCTAAAACATAAGGTTCAAAGTTGATTGGGAAAATTTTACCGCTTCGGGTAGCTTGATGTGCTGGCGTCTATACCTATCTACTGAATCCATGGGTATTCACCACATGATTTTAGCCTAGCGTTGATTCATTGGTTATTACAAAAAAAATTGTTGTTCCATGCATTTTGACTGCGTAGGTATGTGCACTTTTCTATGAAACAGTAGATTTTTTTGATAACCATAGAACATTTTCGACGCTAGAGGGTCTAGAACCATAACGTACTTGAATTCATTGTTTCAGTTTGCGCGGCAATGTCCCTGCCGACCCGTAGGTATATTACTTGCTCTTCAAAAGCAAAGATTTTTTGAATTGAAAACTTCTAAAGGCGCGTTGGGCATTTTTTGAGTAGGGAAAAACCATTGAATTCACGCCACTGTTACCGTAACCGACACCGCTTCGGATGTGTTCGGCTGTCCTCGAGATGTTTTTTTTTTAGCCTGCGCTGTCTCACTTCTGGGCAAGATGTACTCGGTTTTAATGTATGTATATCCGATATGTCATTGAGTGATGGCAAAGTATTCTGTTTGTGTTTTGTTTTCACTTCTGTCGGCACTCCCGAAATACCACTGTCATTTTTATCTATTATTTTACTAAGTCTTAATATTCGACTATAAAGTACCTACAAGCCTGCTTTTGAAAAAGTACGAACCTATTTGCTATCGGTTTGGTTCCCACACTTAGTCCTTCAAGAGGACCATTGTGCGTGGAGTACGATCAAACCTTATTTATAATTACTTTAATGGACCTGATTGAAAGCTTAGCCTTTTCAAAATTCGTTAACTAATAAAGATTCAATGGATACTAATTAATTAAACCAAGAATCATATTACCTTACTTTCTTTGAAAAACATTTTATAATGTTTTCTTAAGGTTTCAAGGACCCCGATCAATGCCTTCCAGAAAACGGGACAATGGGAGAGATCTTCCATCTAATCTGTACATTCCTATACTTTATTCCCTTTTTCCACTTAAATTAAAAGCCAAACTTCAGTGGGAGTGGGCAGAGCACATTGCTCGCAGAACAGATGACCGATGGGGCCGAAGGGTTCTGGAGTGGCGACCGCGTACCGGAAGACGTAGCGTTGGAAGGCCTCCCACAAGGTGGACCGACGACCTTGTGAAGGCCGCAGAAACTCGTTGGATGCGAGAAGCACAAAACCGGTCGAAGTGGAGGTGCTTGGGGGAGGCCTATGTCCAGCATACAGAACAACATAATTCTGAAATTCTAAATATGGGATTTCTCAGAAGCAGCCCGGGGTCTGGTTTTGTGACCAGTTGATGGCAATCGGCTCGCCCCCTATTACATGGGACTTAAACATATCTGGCGAAATGTGGGTCTACCTACTCTGTCTATCTCTTCGGGGACACAAGTCGTTATGTTTTGTAACAATATCACACTATCACATCACACTAATATTATAAAGGCGAAAGTTTGTGGGAGTGTGTGGGGGTGTGTTTGTGTGTTTATATGTACCTATGTTTGTTACTTCTTCACGCTCAAACGGCTGGACCAATTTTGATAAAATTTTGTATAGAAGTAGCTGACTAACTAGCTTTTTATCCCGATATTCACAGGGGATCGACACTTATGCGGGTGAAACCGCGGGGCGCAGTTAGTTAAACATAATATAATAATCATTGTAATGGTTAAGAGCGATTGTGCAAAACATGGTAAGTAAAACTTATGCTTTATTATCTTGACGTACACTGACAATTCAAAGAAGTCAATCCATTGAAACGTCTGATAATAAAGTAAGGTTTTATTATTTATTGTAAAACAATCAAAACATTGTAGTAAAACCAATTAACATTCACAACGTAGGTACGTGTAAACAATAGCGACCTTCATACATATTAATGTAAAAGTTACCTTTTTCAAGAAATAACTGTCATTTTGTTCCAAGTTTATCACCTACACAATGTATAATATAGCCATGAATTGAATAGCATTGGTGGCCCAGTGGTAACGGCCGCGACTTACGAGTTGTAGGTCGTAGGTTCGAACCCAGACAGGCGCTATACTTTGTGTAAATTATTCCATCACCACTGCTCTCAAAACGGTGAAGGAAAACATCGTAAGGAAACCAGCATGTCCTAGAACCAAAAATTCGAAGACATGTGACATCTACCAACCCGCACTGGGCCCGCGTGGTGGATTACGGCCCACTCCCTCTCACTGAGAGGAGGCCTGTGTCCCAGCAGTGGGAACATTATAGGCTGATTTTGTGTTGTGTGTGTGTGTGAATTGAATAAACGTAATTCAACAAACAAACACCAATCCAACAAAACGGCAGTACAAACAACCTCCAATTGCACTAAATCCAACACAATTTTACGATGAACTGTGAATTTAAAAATAAATAATAATTACAAATGTTGACTGACGAATGAATTTTCAACAAAAAAAAAGAGTAAGTACTCGTAATTAAAAATTGAGATGGATTTTCTTTTAATTACTTGAAAACAGATACTGAAACCCTACCTGTTATTTTACTAGCCGAATGCGTAAAATAATGTTTACTAACAAAATAATATAATTAACATTTTAATAGTCATATTTTCATAACCCTGTCAAATTGATTACATATTGAATATTGAACAAAAGTTTGATGAGTTAATTATATATATGAAGGTAAATTCTCGTAATTAAAAACGTTCAAAATCTAGTCGCATTCTCATCTCAGCGACAATCAATGTCAAACATTTTGGGAAATTAGACGTATTTTTGACAGATTGAGACTGAGATCAGTCTGCGAACGTTTTTATAATATATATTTATAATAATAGTTTTTAAGCAGTACTAACAATGTTTATGGAACTTTGTTCTGAAATAAAGTATATTATTATTATTATTACAAGAATTTCCCCTCTGAATATAAACAAAACACTGTAGAAGTCAGCCTTGAAAAACCAAAACTCAGTTTAAAATTATGTTCCATAATCAAATTTAAAATATGCGTAAGAAGTCCTTGTGATTTAAACTGGGTGAGAATCGATTATTAAACTTTTCCAGTTACTTACAATAATATTAAAAGCTTTAACAATATTTGATCTCGGAAAGCAGAAAATGTACAATTTCTATTTGCAAAACCAAATTGGGGAGGTACGGTGAGACTAATTCATCGATAACAACTTAACTTTATTTGCACGTCTTCTCCGTCTGTACGTCTAAAATTCTCAAGGATTCCTTGGAGAGAAAATACATCCCGAAGTAACTACTTGGGGATATCTTTTCTCGTTACTTGAAAGCTGAAAACTTCAGGATGTTAAAGAAAACAGATACTATGCTCAGAGCTTGAAGTCCCTAGGATTTGGAACTGTAACTTTGAGTGCTAGCACTAATGAGGAGCTACCTGTAGCGGGTCATGTGGAGCGAGCGACAGTCGCGCGCAGGCTTCCACGCGGTTCGGTAGCGCCGCCATGCCGCTCACCGCTCTCCGAACGCTCCGTCCGAACATGTCCGAACATATCTAACCGACTCAAAATTCAAATCCAAAAAAAATTAATCCCCGCTTCGGTACAAGACAAAGTGAGTTCAAAGTTCGGTTTGTTGTCGTGAATTTAGGAAGGAAACCACCTGTTGGTCGCGATTTGGCATAGTCCAGTGGACAGCGTCAGAATCTGTTTACAAGAGGGGGGGGACCACCCCCGTGGGTCATGACGCAACGTTTTATGGGCGCCCTGCGTTGCGTTACTATGGCGGAAAAACAACACTCGTAGCTTGAAAATAGATTTCCGTGTTTCCACCTGTGGTGTACTAAACATTCATTGCACAGTTTAGCTGAAGTCGGATAATTTACGATCTGTTTAAAAACCAGCTTTCCCGCGTGCGTACATATAAAAATTGTAAGCAACACATGACGTATTGTTATAGTACCAAGCGATGTTAATTTGTGAACGCTAATTTCGCGGCTAATTTATAACAACAGAGATTCTTTTAGTCTCGTACAAAGAACTGTTTGAAATGTTAGAATTAACAGTTTATACGATACTTAAAGAAGCACTCATTCACTAAGAGCATCCACTGGGTTCAAGGTTTGATCAACAGTCAGGTGATAATTACGTCTTCAGAGCTAAAGAGCTCAGTAATATAAACAACGGAAAATTAGATCGAATGCTTAGGGAACTAAAAATAGTTCAGTTTCATTGATCCGATATTTTATATTTTTTATCTGAACGCATTCGTCATAAACTTTTTGATTGGCTACTCAATGATTTCAATTTACCGCATAATTGTTATCTAATAGTTATAATATATGACCCAATCGTTAATCAGATATAGTTAATACCTCCTTACTTATTATCAAATTGAACACGGGTTAACCAAATCTTTCCTCGTAAGACTGCCATAAATGAACACCGTTCCATACTGGCATATTAAAATCCTCCGTCAAAAATAAAGAAAAGTTTAAGTAATAACTCACAATTTATTAGTTTTAGGTCGGCCAGCTATGAAAATGTCTAAAGCATACTCTTAATTTACGCGAGTGCTGTACCATATCAAAACAGTGTTGAACATAAACATATCCGAATTTTTGAATGATCGATTAGGAACGAGTGTGAAGTGAACATAGTGACGTGATTTAGTGACGAAGTGTTTGTTGTGACAGTTTGCGCGGAGATAGCGTATGATGTGATGATGAGGCGAGGGAAAGTGCTGCTCGAGGGCAGCAGACAGGGCTCTGTCGACGGCAAGGGCATACCTGTGGCTAATGATAAGGAGCTGGTGCATAAATGCCATAGCGATCCTGGTGGTGGTCGCGCTCTTGGGGCTGCCCCAAGGACGCACAGGCATCGATCTGCGTCAGGAGCGACGAGAAAATGCGTGCTGACGCTCGATGGATACTCATATGTCATTGGTGAGTCGGTTCTTACCAGCTGCGAGCACTCCTAACGGGTTATTTCTATTAGATTTTTGTTTCGTGTCACGTTACCAATTAATTTGAGTCCGGCAGTAGCGGCACTTCTAAAGAGCGCTGATTCGTGTATTAATTAAAATCATGTGACTTCATTCATTTCTGTGCCAGCTACTGGTCTTAGTAAAACTGTTATTTTTATTAAAAATTCTTTCTTCAATGTATGGTGTTATCAACAACAGAACGGTTTTTCGAAGCTGCTCAAGTTTAATGACGCACTTATTTATTGTCTACCAGATGTTGAAGGTAAAAATACGCGTGTATACAAATTAGCATTTTAGTTTAGCAAATACTTATAGTTTCAAAGAGAACTCACAATGTGTTTGAATATCGCTTCAAGCTACGTTCAATGTTCGTGTAAGATGTATAATTATACCTACAAGGGTTTCAAGAGAGATATAATATACAGAACTGACAGGTCGTTAGTTCACATCCGATACTGCAGCGTTTAATCCCTTGAGTATATATCGTAAATTACACAGAGTAATAATCCATAGTACCTGATCTTCTATGAGAGAAACGCAACATAAACGCATAGAAAAAATCAAAATGTTAATGATGAAAAATTAAAACTAATAAGTTGGACATCTAAATCTGGAAACTGGTTAATAATCGTACATTCGATAGTCTACTAGTGTAATAATGAACATTATTTAGTCAAACTAATGAAATTAGATGGACTGTGTGAATGATGATATTATGGTTAGAAAGGGGGTGACTACCCAGATGACGACTAATAGAGAAGTATGGAAGAAAAAGACATGTTGCGCCGACCACAAAAAAATTGGGGCAGGGGTAGGAGAATGAATGAATGAATGGTCAAACATGAATCATCACCCTTGCAGCATTTTCATAAAATCAACATACTTATTGAATGAATCACATGCAGCATTTTCATAAAATTAACATACTTATATGAAATAATAAACCGAAAGACTAAATAAACTATTGTATCAAACAATAAAACAAGCTTTACGCTTTTCACACACGCCACAAACTACCTATACATTGTGATGAAATATGCAGAAACGCCTAAAAGCCAAAAGTATAACAGTATATTTTAGTTTCTGGGAATTTCAGTACCCGCGACCCGCATTCTGGGGGGCAATTCCCATAGTTTTAAGAACGTTCACAGTCATAGGGGTAATTCTCGTAATTTTAAGAACGTACACAGTCTGATCTCAGTCTCAATCTGTCAAATAACCTCCTTTTTTTAAGTCTGTAAAAATCCTCTAATTTCCCTACATTTTGACAAGTTTTTGACATTTTTTTGTCGCCGACATGAGACTGCGACTAGATTTTGAACGCTTTAAATTACGTGAATTGGCGTTCTGAGGGGCAATTCTACTAATTTTAAGAACGTTCACAGTCTGATCTCAGTCTCAATCTGTCAAAAACACCTCTAATTTCCATACATTTTGACAAGTTTTTGACATTTGTTTGTCGCTGAGATGAGACTGCGACTAGATTTTGAACGTTTTAAATTACGAGAATTGGCCTTCTGATCTCGGTCGCAATCTGTCAAAAATACCGCTATATTCCCTACATTTTTGACAAGTTTTTGATATTGATTATCGCTGAGAAGTGATTGCGACTAGATTTTGAACGTTTTAAAATTGAAGACTTTCTGTTAAGCAGTCTATAATTTATAAGATTATTTATTTCATAAGCAACAGGTTTTCACAAATACCTTCATTTTAGAGGTGTCTTTTAAGTACCTATAGAGATACCTGTAACAAAAGACCTCCCTGTCTATGTGCACACATACAAAGCTTGTTGATGAAAGAATCAATAACAAAAAAATACTTACAATAAGAAAAATTAAACTAGAGAATTAACATATAATTAGTTTAGGTACAGACGCCAGCACATCAACCTACTACAATCTGTCAAATTTCTTTAATAGATTTTCAACTTTATCACTGAACCATAAGGTTCAAAGTTGACTGGGAAAATGTGACAGTTAGGTGTAGGTTGATGTGCTGGCGTCTGTACTTAAAAGTCGTAATCTCAGATAATTTACATTTCATCCTCACTTATAAACGATACACAGAAAATCAGAAAAAAAATTATTGCAATAGAATTTGAATCCAGCTGTACATGTCATTAAGTTAATTATGAAAGTTCACAAGTAAAAGGTCGAAATCCGGAACGGTATAATGAACTTTTCGACAAGCTAACTTCATCCTAATTAAAGATCCGGCGATACCCTATTGTGCAACATTGCCTTGTCATCAAATAAAGTCATGTTACTGTTTCATTATGCTATATCAGCCCGTCTTTGCCCCTACCTTTTAATAAAGCCTCCCTAGAAGAATGAAGAGTCTTTCAGGATGTCATTTTTGCCTACCCTTGGTATATTACCTTTTTGTCGTCAAATTAGGGTCTTTCTATCCTGAAGTAGGTATGTCTCTATATATCTTCTATAAGTATCTAAATACAAATAAATAAAATTGAAGCGTTTGTTTGTAATATTAAAAGAACAGCTTTTTACTAAATGCATATTATGAAAGTACATACGGTACTTATAACAAAAAAAAAACGTTTTAAATTGTTTTGTCTGTCTATCTGTTCTGCTAATCTCCGAAACGGCTGGGCCGATTTTGATGAAATTTGGTTTAGTGATACTTTGGTTTAGTGTACCCTGGGAAAGGACATAGGCTTTTTATCGACATACTACGTGGGCGAATTCGCGGGAAGAAACTTTTTACCAAACTACGGCGAAGCAATAAGGAGGGTTATGATTTACATTATTTTGTTAAATTTCAAGGATGCTCGAGTACACTATATTTTTACTGAACATTGTTGGGTAAAACCTAACCTGGGTATCGTAGTACCCAGTAACTGGGTTGTGGAGGTCAGATAGGCAGTCGCTCCAAGTAAAATACTGATATTCAGCTGCATCCGGTTAGACTGGAAGCCGACCCCAACATAGTTGGGAAAAGGCTAGGCAGATGATGATGATTGTTGGGTAAAACCTACGAATTATAAATCGTAGGATAAAACATTAAAGAGAACTGTATAAAAAAGCTTTTACTCACGTGCTTTTTTATTACAGTTTTTGTCTGACTTGCAAAATGGTGGCAAAGTGGTGATAAAAAAATGGACCCATCGTCTCATCTATATACGAATACTGATACGTCTTTTAACGTCACTTTAATTTCCATTTACAGTTACACAGTCGGTATATGTACTTATTACATACTATCTATGCAACCTAAATTAAATGGTGTGTATGACATATGTACAACCTCCTTCATATCGCTCCAAAGTAAATTATAGTAAAAAAGTAGCAGCTGTAAAACCGCCGAATTTAATTCCAAATGCCATTTTTTTTTTCTATCATTACCAACTACGTGTAATAATAATCAAGGTTCGTCTAACCGTTTGTCGTGGCCAGTTTGTTTTTATGATCAGTTTTAACATCAAAAAGGATTATCTCCCTTTTCTTGTTCTTGAACGTTTATGTTTAAAAGCTCTGCCAAAAGCAAAACTTTGGTTCTTTGCTTTGTGTTTTTGTGTTTCAAAGATAACAATCATGAACTTTGTAAATAGGTATACTGTCATCTGCCTAGCCTTTTCCCAACTATGTTGGGGTCGGCTTCCAGTCTAACTGGATGCAGCTGAATACAAGTATTTTACATGGAGCGACTGTCTATCTGATCTCCACAACTCAGTTACTGGGTAATATGATACTCCATGATAAGACTGGTTGTCAGACCTTCGGGCTTCTGACTACCCGTAACGACTGTCAAAGATCCGCGAATGACAGCCGGGACCAACGGCTTACCGTGCTTTCCGAGGCACGGAGGGGTCTCATTATATAAAGATGGTCACCCATCCACAGACCAACCACGGCAAGCGTAGCTTAACCTGATCGATCGACCTGTGCGGCTGTTATAACATAGCCACAAGCCCCTCGTAAATAGGTATAACATTATCTTTTATTTCTTTTACATGTTTCTAGGAACGTCGTTTTCGGAACTTAGGTAATATATAAATAAATAAACTTGATACTAAATAGCTGAGCGAAACCCGCGCGGTATGTACCTCTACCCACAGCGGCAGCGAATACCGCTAAGGTTTGAACTAGCTGCGCCCCGCGGTTTCACCCGCGTAAATGTCGATCCCGTGGGAATATCGAGATAAAAAGTACCCTATGTCCTTTTCCGGGACTCAAGCTATCTCTGTATTAAATTTCATCAAAATTGGTCCAGCCGTTTGAGCGTGAAGAAGTAACAAACATATAAACACACACACACACACTCACAAACTTTCGCCTTTATAATATTAGTGTGATAGACCTTTATTTGGGACTTAAACATAACTGGCGAAATGTGGGTGTACAGTCGAACAAGCTATTTGGTATACCGGCAAAAATATTCATATTTCCACAACACTGCCAATATTTAGTTTTATTTTGTGCGTTATAACTATTTCAGCTTATGGCATCCTTAATTAAATAGAGTGGTATAAAAGAATTGACTAACTCAGCACACCATTGTTTAAAATCAGTTGCAAGTTAGCTGCCTGTATATCAAATAGCTTGTTCGACCGAACTATAGGTACACCACTGCCCAATCCGGGGAAACAAGGCGTGATTATAAATGCTCCATTTACAAAGGCTATGTAAAGACAGTATTGTGGATAACTTCAAGACTTAATATTAGAAGAAAGCGTAGGAATGCCTTTCCTTTCTCCATTTATTTCAGTAATCAGGCTTTACTCATAGCGCAAACTAAATGGAATGTAAGCAATTGCACAAACAATGGTCTAGAAGACTGAGCTGGATAATTTATTTGCTATGCGTAGGCTATGGAAAGCGAGAATAAATAATAAAAATTATTGGGACGAAGGAAGCATATTGTTTGGGACGAACCAGGATTTTTTGGAATGTGGGACAAAACTTCGGGAAGAACGAAGAATAAATCATGGAAAGAGATATGAGATATTTTTGCAACTCTTTGGAAGCACAACCCTTCCCTACCTCTATGGGATTTTTTGATCCCATCGTAGTTGGTCCGTGGCATCACAGCGAGCCTCCATCAGAATACCAGCGCTGTGCTGTTTATTTTTTAAATATCGCAGCATTATGCTAAAATAGGAGCCTTTTTAGCCTCGCACAGGTCTTTTTTTCGGTTAATTTATTTTTTTGGTTATAAATAACTAGCTGCGCCCCGCGGTTTCACCCGCATAAGTGTCGATCCCTTGGGAATATCGGGATCAAAACTATCCTATGTCCTTCCCCGGGACTCAAACTATCTCTATACCAAATTTCACACAAATCGGTTCAGCAGTTTAGGCGTCAAGAAAAGACAGACAGACAGACAGAGTTACTTTCGCATTTATAATATTAGTTTGGATTACTATGGATTCGTTGTTTACATTTTTGTCCATGTCACTTGGCTTGTTAGCCAAATCTCGCGCCTACTATCTTATAAGTATAGTTCGTTTTTTAATCCCAGAGACTAATCTGACAGGTGTAATGTCAAACTTCTATACAAAAAAAAACGCGAACACAAAAGACTTAAATGTCAGATTAGTCTCTGAGATTAAAAAAACGAACTATGGCTGCGCCCCGCGATTTCACCCACATAAATTTCGACCCCGTGGGAATATCGGGATAAAAAGAAGCCTTTATGTTAATGCAAGATGTCAGCTACCTTTATACAGAATCTTATCAACTTTGGTCCAGCCGTTTGAGCGTGAAGAAGTAACAAACATATAAACACAGACACACACACACACAAACTTTCGCCTTTATAATATTAGTGTAATGTAATGTTATGCCATTATCTTATAATTACCGAAAAGGTTGCATGCCACAAATCATAATCTCTACAGTAAGTACTTACGTCATAAATTCCTTCTTAATTTTTCTGTCCGTTTTTCAATATAAATAACTACAAACAAAATCACAGTTCCAAAAATATTCATTTATTAATAATTCTCACAGAAAACCCATGAAAATGTAGCGTGTTTAGATCATTTTAATCACACACTCTAACACACCCACACAATCACACATACTACACATCTACTAACATTGTCTCGCATACTTAATCTAGATGTTAATTAAAATAAAAACTATAAGATGTCATACCTCACTACATTCTGTCAGCGCGCATAGTGCATAATTTGTAAAATGAAAATGTAAAGGGGTGGGATCCTGGTGTCCTGAAACACAGGCCTCGAGCCTAACTTAGGCACCAGTCTCCCACAATATATACTCAACTGTATTATATGTCATTGTCGAATCTGACCGATGTAAAATAACATGTATATTGTGGTGAGAAATAAAGTTTATTATTATTATTATTATTTTAGAGCAAAGTAGACGAACGCGATGTAAGAGAGGATTAGGCGATGACAATGCCTTTAATCCTATGATGTAGCTCACTTATTAATGTAATCATCCTTCTAAGCTCCTTGGGACGGGAAACAGCGAAGGTCTTTTGTAAAAGACAAAAACCAGATTGATTTTGTTATTACAACGCTGATCTATTAGTCGTCAGTACATTTCCAAACCACTGTCATTGCTTTGGTTTCTTAACGAGTGTCAGTGCCTTTAGTTGAAGCAAACGGGTAGTTATTGGTACATTTTAGACTAGCTCCCAATAATATAGCCTCAAAGGCTAATAATTTTGTTGCCATTGGAGGGAAAGCTGCACGATTCGTAGAGAAAGCTAAGCGACATTTTGTAATTGCCAGCGGATAGCATATCGTCACTGGAAAGGAGAAAATGCTTAAGCGCCATTTGGGCCAAAATGAGTTATAATATCGTCGGTTCAAAGGTAAAACACATTAAGTGACATTTTGACCCAAAATGAGATTTTACTACTTTTGCTTAGATTTTCTCTGTATAGAAGCAAAAGTAGTAAATTCTCATTTTGAGTCAAAATGTCACTTAGTGTGTTTTACCTTTGAACCGACGATATATCGTTGGATTCAACAATAGCCACAATTCACAGAGAGATAAGCCACAGCGGTAATCTGAGTCAATTAAAATTGGCTCAGATTGTCTTGAAACCTAAACAGATCGACGCAAAAAAAACCTAATCCAACGATAAATTATTTATCTAATTTTTGCCCAAATGGCGCTATAGCATTTTCTCCTTTCCAGTGACGATATTAATAACTAGCACTTTGCTATAAATAGCGATGAACTTTCCGCACTTCGAAAACGTCTATTGAAAGCACCTTTGAACGATTTAGAGCTTCATTTTAACTTCTACTGTTTTATTATCGCAAACATTTCAAAAGCCAATAGTGCGCAACTAGTAATGGATAAATAATGATGTGTTCCCCTAAAATATGTGTTAAAAACTCGGCCGAGCGTCGCCCTCTCTCATCGTCAGCAAATTATCAAAATCTGGCGTTCTATCTGCCGTCTGCGATTACGCGTTTACCTCGATGACGTCATGAAGATAAGTGATAACTAAGCGATAGCGCGTTATCAGATAACCGTGATGTATCACTAATCGAATGTGTTTGTAGTTTTGTTTTACCAGCTCGCAGCTGATAATAATGTGAAGTCTTTGTTAGAAGGTGTGTTGTATGGAAAGTTTTGTTTAGAACGCAACACGTGGCGATTCATGGTTTCTTTATTTTTATGTTCGACGTAGAAGCCTTCACGCTAACATTGAAACATGGTCGTTTAGTAACATACAAACAATAACAGTAATCTCTGAAAGTAAGGTAGATAAATAATGATGTCAGAAACCTTTTTTTGCGGATGACAATATTGACTTGTATAATAATATATGCTATAAATAGCTAATGGCTAAAAACACAACAAAAGAGACTCACAACCGTACGGTTTGGCGCAGAAGTACTTACTATGAGGGCTGACCCCAAATAAATTGGGATAATAGCCAAGAAAGAAGATTACATATCGGGCTATGACAATATTTACTCGCATAAGATAAAAGATGGTAAGGGCGCAGCCATCCCTCCTTTTTATTATTAACCGACTTCAAAAAAGGAGGTTCCGTATTCGACCCGTATGTATGTATGTTTGTAAGTCCGCGATTTTCTCAAAAACTGATGAACCAATTTTGATAATTCTTTCACGAATATGATCTACACACTTTCAGGAAGGTTTTAGTATATAACACATTAGGTAATTATTTTTATGTACGAATTTACACGCCGAAATGTACTGCATCTCCGGCATTTCTATACGAATTTTGATGATTCTTCTAGCCGGTGTCTTCAATTCTTCAATGCACTAGTGTTAATTAAATTGTTGTGGGGTAGGTACAGTCAGCATCAAAAGTCGATTAACACTATCATTTTTACATGTTATTAAATTGACAACAACTTTTTTCAATAAACTGATTTTTAGCTTTTCACATAATAGACAAGAGTATAATATTCTAAAAAAAATTCTTCTGCTGCAATTTTGAACAAATATTTTGCTCAATAACTAAGATTAAAAAAACTGAAGTGATAATCAACTTTTGATGCTGACCGTACAACAAAAAAGAAAAGAATAAAAACTTTTTACAAAAAACAAAAATGCGAAACCAACGACACCGACTTCCGAAATTAAAGTTATTTATCACTTTGTAGTGTTTTTTTTTAAGTCGGATGTTTTTATAAATCTGTACATACACCTGCTTAAATGTCGCACACCAAGCCGAAGTAATTGACAATATAACCATTATGATAGAATATGCAAACTCAATAGTAAATTAATTGGATACAAAGTTTGTTAATCGTGTGTCAAACACAATTAAGTTTAGGCGACACAAACCGCTGGAGGGTGAACTGTAGCGGGAATGAACTTACTCCTATTGATCTATTGCGATGGAGCCATTTCAAACTTAAACAAGTTTTGCTTTGTTGCATATGAATATAAGGAATGTCGTTTCATATTTTTTTCTAAATGACGACAAAGTAGATAAGTGGAGCTAACTAAAAGTGCTCTTAAATCTATGCTCTGCGTATGATGAGCTGTCAGGTCTTTGACATCGCCGTACTGCGACAAAAGTTATTACAAACGCAGTGAATATTACTCGCGGGGCTCAAAGATGTTTATGTTTTTCTGTGTATTGAACTCTGTTGCAGTATATCTACACGTGTAAGTATCTTGATGAATGATGGAAACCCCCATCATATATAGATTTAAAGGGGGTTTCCATCAAAATCTGACCTTAATGGTAAATAGACATTAGAGAGGACTATTTTCTGCAAAGGATATAATATTATTCTGCAGTCAACTATGTACAGAAATGGCAAAAACATATTAGCATATTGTCAATACCCTGATTTGTTGTGATTAGCCGAAGCACCAAATACAGTTTTATCAATTTTAAATATCAAAGTCCACACCAACTCCAATTTCAAATGGAGCTTTGACACTAATTGTATCTACAGATAACCTGTTTGTGATCGCAAGCTTGATGTTACGTATGTATGAACGATCAAAGGCGTAATTGCGTCGGTTTGAATCAAGCGGCCATATAGAGAGGTGGGCCCGCCTTCATTTGATAGCAGACAATGCAATGTTTTGATGTTAAGGCAAGTCTTGCATCTACTGTCATTCTGTTATTTAAAGGTTGGGAGCTTGTTTCGAGATCATGTTAGAGAAGAATTTTATTATTTGTAGCTCGACAATAGATCTCACAATCACAGGCATAAGAAATATAATAGTAGTTACCATATGTTCTTTTTAGGGTTCCGTACCTCAAAAGGAAAAAACAGAACTCTTATAGGATTACTTTGTTGTCCGTCCGTCTGTCTGTCTGTAAAGACTCTTTTTCTCAGGAACGCGTGGAGGTATCAAGCTGGAATTTATATCAAATACTTAAGTCTATTGTCTCTTAGAGCTGTGAAAAAATCAAACTTCTAAGCCATCGCAATCAAAAGATACAGCCGTTTATGCCGCAAATTTTTGACACTCGCAAGGGAATCAAAACCCACAGAGTACTTCCCGTGAACTGAGAATCTTGAAATTTGGTACGAAGCAACGTCTTATAGCACAGATAAAGGAAAAATTGCGAAAACCGTAATTTTTTTTTTAATTGCTAAATGGGCGCGCTCTTGACCCCGATCACGTAAATTTTTAGTTACATCATATAATAAAATATTTTAAACAGGTTTTACGGAACCCTCGGTGCGCGAGTCCGACTCGCACTTGGCCGGTTTTTTTTTTTCTATTGCTCACCACATTGACTTAAACAACACGCGAATAAAGCCTAACAAAATAATGAACTAGATCAAACATATATATACCTAAATTGAGTTTACCTATACATAGACTAACCGATTTTAAAACACTTATTTTTAGTCCAGACAGACTACACACCTGTCTGCACGTACATTTTAACCTAATTTTCAGACTGAAGATCGAACTATAACCTTATTACCGAACCTAAATGTAATTATCACCGAATGTTTGGTGATAGCGACTGATTACCAAGATGACATTATAATGATTAAATCCAATTTGGTAACATGATTAATTTACGTCTAATTTAGTTTGGACAGAAGCGATTTTGGAATCCTAACTAATATTATAAATGTGAAAGTTTGTGTAAGATCTTTGTTACTCAATCACGCGTAAACCGCTTAACAGATTTGGATAAAATTTGGCACACAGATAGTTTATAACCAGGATTACCACAGAGGATACTTTTTATCCTGATGTTCCCGCAGGATCGAAACTTAGGCGGGTGAAACCGCGGGGCGCTGCTAGTAATAAATAAAATAAATAAATAACATAAATTTATTTCAGGTAAAAACCCATTATTAAGTCATATCACATTATAGGTATGTCTTTATTATAGACCCATAATAAAGACATACAATGTGATTACTTGAACTCCCATTTTCTCTCTCATTTGTCGCTATCTTCATTAACGGAAGATTTGTTCTCGATACCTTGGTCCAGCTGTTCAGTTCTACTATTACAATAATGCTGTCATATCCTCACTCTGAGATCACGTATACGTATAACGCCATCGAATCAATGTGGATGGGACTGGCCTGGACTGAATTAAAAACAAATTATTTTACAACAAAATTAAAGTCGTCCTTCATATCAGCATTCCGTTAAATCATTTCACTTATAACAAAAGGTTGCAATAAAAAAATTATAGAAATATTCCATAAATCAAGTTCGCAATACACAGATGAAGTCCAGCATAACGCGTTAATTGCAGCGGAGTCGTTTAAATTGGATAATTTACTGCATTCGCTCAATTAGTTTTTAAAGGTCACACAATATACCGCTCGTGGATTTTTTTTTGTTGATGAAGCTGTTTTGATTGACATCAATTGTATTTTTAATAGACTTGCACTTGAACGAATAGATACAGGTAACGTGGTAACCGCAAAAGTGATAGATTTAGACAAGTTTTCTTGAAAAAAGAGCATAACTAGATCTTCAAATCGTTGTGTAAAGAAGAAAACTATAATAATACCATCTTGAAAATAGCTATTTGTTATTTCAATACGATAAATCAACTGTGATCATCAGTCAGTCGAGCCTTTTTCCAACTATGTTCGGGTCGGCTTCCAGTCTAACCGGATGCAACTGGGATACTAATAGTAATAACTGGGATACTAATAGTAGTAATACTGGATATTAATAGTATTTTACCTGACCTCCACAACCCAGTTAGTGGGTAATATGATACCCCTGGTAAGGCTGGTTGTGAGACTATCGGCCTTCTGATGACCCGTAACGACTGTCAAAGATCAAGGAATGACAACCGAGACCAATAACTTAACGTGCTTCCCGAGGCTCGGAGGGTCTTGGTATGTAAAGATGGTCACCCATACACGGATCAACCGCGGCAAGCGTAGCTTAACCTAATCGATCGATCCGTGCGGCTGTTATTACTTAGCCGCAAGCCCCTGTGATAATATTATAGGTAATTATACTACAATCCCTATTAGGTACCTATATCCCTATACCTAATAGGGATTGCCTTCATTAATAATATTAAAATCAGTTTTAATTTCAATAAGTTTGTATAACCAACATTTTGAACATAATCCATTCAATTGCAGCAGATGAAAATTTCAATGTGTGTCGAATATTAATTAACTAATTTGATGTCTCATTAACATTTTAAAATATACACGTACCTCCACTTGCATTGATTTGATTTTTGATTGATCACATTATGAAATATTAATTTTATTAATCCACACTTTGTTTAGTGCTAGCTTTGCCTGCGGCTTGGCCCGCGTCAATAATCAGCCTAAAATGTTCTCACACACACACACACACACAGGCCTCCTCTCGGTGAGAGGGAGTGGGCCGTAATCCACCACTTGGGCCCAGTATGGGTTGGCAGATGTCACATTTCTTCGAATATTTGGTTCTAGGACATGCCGGTTTCCTCACGATATGTTCCTTCACCATTTTTTGAGAGCAGTGGTGATGGAATAATTTACACAAAGTAAAGCGCCTGTCTGGGTTCGAACCTACGGCCTACAACTCGTAAGTCGCGGCCGTTACCACTTGGCCACCACTGCTCTCACCCGGCCCGCGTGGATGTCGGAAATTAAACCACAGGAACGTGCTACCGAAGCAAAAAGTAGCCCTTGTTCTTTCCCAGGATGATATCTATCTCCTCGCCGAATATCGAAATCCGTTCGACACATAAATGTTGCACACATAAAAATATAAGTAAAAAAATAAGAAAAAACAAAAATATTTAATTTGATTCTGAATTGTTATAAATCAGTGCAATTACTTGATCACACTAATTTATAATAATATCAGAATATTATATGTTCACATTGTATTGAACAAAGTTGGACTAACAATGTTTCACCTCGTAGTCGTATCATCTACCTAGATGCAAGGCTACACTGGTCGAGCCAGTTCCTAAGAACAAACCACAAAGCGAAGCGAAGTTTAATACTTGACGAATATCATATGTCACATAACAATGGTAGAATGCTACTAAACGATGTCAAACACAATGCAACAGCACATTGTATGTTAAGAAGTGATATTTTGTATTGACAAGCTACTGAAGACAATACTTAGGCTGGGTACACCTGAGCCAAGAATGTCTTGAGACAGACTATCGATCTATGATAAATGACACTCGCAACAAAATTGTCTTGGCATGACAAAACTAGCATGTAACTAGTACGTAAGTATACTCTGTATGTTTATATTTAAACTAGCAGCGCCCTGCGGTTTCACCTGCATAAGTGTCGATTCCGTGGGAATATCGGGATAAAAACTATCCTATGTCTTTTCCCGGGACTCTGACTATCTGTGTGCCAAATTTCATCCAAATCCGTTTAGCCGTTTGTGCGTGAAGAAGTAACAGACAGACAGACACTATTTCGCATTTATAATATTAGTATGGATTAGAGAATTGTTTTTAACCGACTTCAAAAAAGGAGGTTCTGTATTTGACCCGTGTGTATACGTATCGTTGTATGTCCGCGATTTTCTCAAAAACTATTGAACCAATTTTGATAATTCTTTCACTAATGTGATCTACATACTTTCAGGAAAGTTTTTTATGTATAAAATATTAGGTAATTATTCTTATGTACGAAGATATATACATAAATGTACTGCAACTCCGGCATTTTTATGCGAATTTTGATAATTCTTCTAGACGGTGTCTTCAATTCTTCAATGCACTAGTGTTAATTGAATTTTTGTGGGGTGGGGACAACTAAAAAGTGAAAAGTAAAAACTTTTTACAAAAAAAAAAAAAAAAAACTTCAAAAAAAACACTACTAAGTAAATGAAAAATAACTTTAATTTCGGAAGTCGGTGTCAAAAAACGAAAATGCGGAATCAACGACACCGACTTCCGAAATTAAAGTTATTTATCATTTTGTAGTGTTTTTTTTTTTGTAAAAAAGTTTTTGATTTTATGTATTTTGTTTCCTCATCTGCTCTTACACGCGTTTTCTACATATATTTTTATATAAGTACTATTAGTAAGTACAGGTATACTGGAAGAGATATTTTTTTAGAAATAAGCATCACCATTGTACGAATTTTTCTGTTCCTTTCTTCTTGTCTGTTTACATGTATGTACAGACGCCAGCACATCAACCTACCCAAAACTGTCAAAATTTCCCAATCAAGCTTGAACCTAATGCTTATAGCGATAAAGTTGAAAATCTATTAAAGAAATTTAACAGATTGTAGTATTAGCTTGATGTGCTGGTGTCTGTACATAAATTCTGTCTACAATAGACGAAACTGTTTTGAATCTGTTGTGCGTACTGCCTTAGAGCACGTCGTCGTTTATAGATTGGTATGTGCATATTTAACCATATTCGCGGAGAAGAATAATATAGGTTTGTGCAAATGATTGGCGTGTGACGTCGTATGCATACGATTTTGCGTTTTTGTCAATGCGGTTACTACCTTCAATTGTCTGACAGTTTTGGTTGCATGTATGCATAAAAATCAGCCTATAATGTTCCTACTGCTGGGACACAGGCCTCCTCTCAGTTAGAGGGAGTGGGCCGTAATCCACCACGCGGTCTCAGTGCGGGTTGGCATTGGTAGATGTCACATGTCGTCGAATTTTTGGCTCTAAAACATATTATCCTCACGATGTTTTCCTTCACCATTTTGAGAGCATTGGTGATTAAATTTTTTTTTATCTACTACCTACTAAAATAGTTTTTAAGTTACTTTAATACTAACACGCTATGGGCCTACGATGCCTGCCAATAAAAGATTTTAATTTAATTTTTAATTTTAAATAATTTACACAAAATAAAACGACTATCTATGTTCGAAGTAAGTCACGGCAATTACCACTGCTCTCGGTTGCATATATGTCAACGTGATTATATTCTGGTGGTTGTTTTGTCTCATAATGGTTTTAAAATTCTTCTTTCATGATAAGTCGGCGAGTTCTAGTTTGATCCTAGTTATATTAAATGAAGGCTCATTAAAATGTTTCTTAATGTTTCATTTAAAGTTTCATAGAAATTCCTTAAGAATTTACCTACTGTACATACAAAATCTAATTGAATGAACTTTTGCAAGTTAATCTTCAGATTGCTCTTAAGAACTTTACCGGAGTGACTGATTTAGAACAAAACAACTAAATTATTCATTAACGAACGTGAATATATTATGTAGGAAGTCTGAAATCGGATAATTTAATTAGGTAAATATGTGGTGGTATAGTCAAATAAAGCTTATCATCAGTTGCATCTAGTAAACAAATGAAAAAGTAAAAAAAAATAGCAGTATATTTAGAAACTATTTTCAAAACCATGGAAACGCGGTCAATAACGAATATTAAGATTAGTAATACCTACCTACATAATATAAAGATGTTTTTAACATACAAACAAAAAAGAGTAGGTATGTAAGCGCCGACACTTCAGGTGTTCGCTTATTTATAACATGACAGCTCACGCTACCAATTGACAAGTTAAAACAAAAAATCTTTTTAACGCGACATAAGACCTTCTTTGACAAAACGTCGAACATACTCACCGATCGTGCAAGTATTAATGCCTCACCTTTATTTAATACGAAATGGCGTATCATTGGAAACGAGCCATGAAAAGAATGAAGTCCAACATCTGTCATAACAGCCGAAATACTTTTTTATAATTAAATATTATGCATGCTTTTACCACCAACGCTATATGAAGGTATATATTTCTTAATGAGCTTAATTAAGTTAATGAACGCAATCAAAGGAAAGTTGGTGAGACTGGTTCCTTTGCTGATCTAGACTTGGTTTAAGATGGACACTATTAAATTATGGGACTAAAACGCAATTTTTATAATGCCTTAAAGTATATGATCGACTACAGTAAACAAAGTCAGAAAAATATATGATATTCTTCAGGATATATGCTAGTTAGATAGTGTGTTGAAAACATAATACAACTAATTTGGTACAATAGGAAAAAATCATGAAGACACCTCTAAAAACTTTCTTTTTACAATAAAAACCATACTAAATACATACAATCATTCTGACTTTTTGTCAGATAATTCTACAAACAACATAGGTACTAAAGCACTAGTGTTTTATTTTTTTTAGTTCAAACAATAGATTTTTTATAAATAGATAATTGCTTTATATTTTGCAACAAATTACCAGAGTTGTGTCATCGTGCTTCTCTATATTTTCTATGCAGTCAGACAGTGACCTTTTTTTTTTTTTATCGTGTGGAAATCCTCATGGATGTCCGCTACCCTGGGGTGGGTGGAGGGGTCTGTCAGACTCTTACTGACTAAAACCACACGGTGTCCTGCTGCTACCTTTAGCCGGGGTGCTGGAGTGCTTGCGCATTTCATCACGCTCCCCCGGCCAGGTGTTAGCTTTAGGTCATGTAATCCCCTTAATACCTAAAATTGCGCCTTTTGAATTTCAATATTTCTTAGTAGTCCGTTAGCATGTTTTATACTTATCCTTGTTACATAGGGAAACTTATTATAAGCCATAGAATACTGTAATACATGTACTCTGTAACATACTATATGTTGTTGGTTGGCTAAAATATCCTGCCCTTTTATCCCAATTTATTTGGGGTCGGCGCAAAATGTCTTTTTCTTCCATACTTCTCTATTAGGCGTTATCTAGGTAGTCAGCCCTTTTCTAACCATATCATCATTCACACAGCCCATCCATCGTTTCTTTGGCGTTCCCAACGCTGTTGGTTGCCTAAATCCATACTTAATATTATAAATGCGAAAGTGTGTCTGTCTGTCTGTTACCTCTCGCTGAACCGATTTAGATGAAATTTGGTAAAGAGATATTTGAGTCTCGGGAAAGGACGTAGCATAGTTTTCATCCCGATATTCTTACGGGAAACTTATGCGGGAGAAACCGCGGGGCGCCGCTAGTAAAGAACTAAAATTAAAATGAACTATTTTAATTTTGACAAGCGAAAATCAGTCATTGTTTGATAATATTCAAATTCAAAAGCTGTCGTTAAGAAGGTTCTTGTTTGATATTTATTTTAATATCAAATCAATCTGGTGTAAAATAAAAAAAAAATAGCCTAATACTTAGAATATGCAAGATTTTGAAGAATTTTCATATAGAAAAGTGTTTCAGATTAAAAAGAGAAGTTAAAATTTCTTAAACGAACTTTAGATTCTTCTCAAGTTTTCAATAATCTATACTATATTATAAGATAAGATAAGGCATTTATTTGTAGAAACATGAGTAGGTATACATACAAGGCATGCAGGTTGTTTATAAACAAAAGAGATCCGTCATGTTCGGCCTTATTATAAATTCAATATTATAAATTCGAAAGTAACTCTGTCTGTCTGTCTATATGTTACCTTTTCACGCCTAAACCACTGAACCGATTTAGATGAAATTTGATATAGAGATAGTTTGAGTCCCAGGAAAGGACAAAGGATAGTTTTTATCCCGATATTCCCACGGGATCGACATTTATGCGGTTGAAACCGCGGGGCGCAGCTAGTCTATCACAATACACTTAATTAGAAGAAGTGGGCCAAGTTTAACAATAAAATAATCTTTGTAAAACAGCAAGCATCATCCTCTCTGCCAAACCAAAGGTCAAATCCATCCTCACTGGATAACAGCACACCGCAAACCGTTGTTTGAGGCAGCACGTGACCTCTTGTTGACATTTTCCGCTTGATTTTAGGTCGCTGCAGACCGCGCTAGATTGACAATTTGAACCGTTTGCACCGTTCCTCTGTTTGTTTGGAACGTTCCGTTTACTGACGAGATTTCGAAAATTATATTCAGTATATCAAAGGATGGATTTGATTTAAAAAGTTAGTTAGTTTCGCTTTGAGAAATTAAATTGAAGCGAGTTCGTTTAAATTCTTGTTTGTGTTAGTTTGCGTTTATGCTCTGCATGATAGTTAAAACGTGGAGTATTTTGTAGCAGCTGTTTAACCAATATTCTTGTTAACTTTTTACTTGACATAAATCGAATTAACTTTGCAGGGTATCTAATCTAAGACCTCATTAAGTCGTTCATCCAGCCAGACTATAATATTGAACCCTCACTCCTATATATTGATTTTACTTCTAAACTCGCCTCCTCTGGTTCACATAATTAACTTCGTTTGCCTGATTCAGTTAAAAACCTAATAAATACCTTATTTCTTAATTATTGTACTCAATTTCCGGAACTCACGTTAATATTGCACCGATGACATTCATTTTATCGACAACAATACTAGAGCTTGTACATGCGGACATTCGTACGCGGTACACAGTTCACACCCCCTCTAGCGTTTGACATCGGCTGTCATAATATCGAACACAATCGCCTTTTATAAATAGAACGCCGGCTCTCTGCGCAATACAAAACGTACGTACACCTCAGTATAGAGGTTATTTTTGTATGAAATGTATTTTGATAAGCGATTTAATGAGAAAATTGTGCCAAAATAATTTCTGTACGATGCGATATTGAATTTTATTGGTTGTTGATTGAGAGAAAGGTTAAGATCGTTTCAGATTTATGACCTAACTGCCGAAGCTGCGTTAAAACCTTCTCCGTGTATGATCGAGAGCTTTTGGTATACAATTTCCCGAGTATCAAGTCCGAAACGTAGGGTCATTTTGGACTTGATATTGTTGACAACGCAGTTAAATGGTAAAAATACTACGGAACCTATAATCTTCCTACTGCTGGTAGAAAGGCCTCCTCTCTGTGAGAGGAAATGGACCATAATTCACCACGCGGGCCCAGTGCGGGTTGGTGGACGTCACATGTCTTCGAAATGCCGGTTTCCTAGCAATGTTTTCCTTCACCGCTTTGAGAGCAGTGGAGATGAAATTAAATATAAAGTGCCTGCCTGGGTTCGAACTCACGACCTACAACTCGTAAGTCGGAGCCGATTCCACTGGGCCAACACTACTCTCATTTTTACTACGTGGTATAATTTGGGCAGGATAGGGGTAGACTAGGCATAGGGTCCGCTCCACAGATATATAATAGATACACCTAGATAACGCAAGAGCAACTACTTCGCGTGCCAAAAATCGCACCAGCTTACGTACAAAAATCGTAAGCCGCCATTTTCGCGCTCAGTCCTGTATACTGCTGGCTGGGTGAGCGTGAGAGATGAATCGATTTGATTTTCCCATCACTAAATAGTGCTTGTGACTTCATAGTAGGTAGTCAAAAAATGGCACGCTTGGTTTTCATACAGATCGTGATACTTGCGTTATCGAGGTCTATCTATATCTGTGGTCGCCCACTGCATCTAACAGCGTTATAATTGCGACAGACAGAATATTTATTAAGAAGAAAAGAGATGGAAAGGTTAGAACCGATGAATGAATTTTGACTCTCAAAACCAGTTTGTTACTCAAGTCCTAAATGTCATAAAAAACATTTTGAACTCATTATAGTAAGCAATATTGCTCTATTTACGAAACCCGATATGTACTTTTGATCGTCGATGCGTGAGTTTTAACACCCATTGCGAACTAGTTTGACTGCTACGTAGCTCGTTATACGCTAGATAAATGTTTATGTATGAATGGATGTGTATTTTTAGTATTTGTTTTTGTGGGGTATTGGGTGTTTGCAGTAAAAGATATATTTGGTTTTAATTGGTCTGTAGTGAATAAAAGGCGCTTTATTTTATAAAGCTAAGCATTGTATGTTTTGTAGTGTTACTTAAATTTTTAAGGTTCCGTACCTCAAAAGGAAAAAACGGAACCCTTATAGGATCACTTTGTTGTTCGTCTGTCCATCTGTCAGTCGAGACCCTTTATCTCGGGAACGCGAAGAGGTATCGAGTTGAAATTAAAACCATTATACTCAGGTCTAATGTCCCTTGAAGCTGTGATTCGATAGTGTCTCTAATAAGGATCATGACACTAGGAGGATAAGGACACTATCGAATGGTGTAATAATACAGTTTGTTTTTTTGAAGTGAAAACTTCTTTAGCGGCGTTGAACACTTTTTGTAATGGGTAAAAAATGTTAAACTCGCGTCAGGACACGTGACCGTCAGGAGAGATCCCCCCCCCCCCCCCGCCTCTCTTTCTACGGCGGCGCCAACCGAAGTGAACCAAGTTTAGTGACACACGACAATGGATGGATGGATGGATGGATTGGATGGAGTGGAAGTGGAAGTGGAAGTGGAAGCGGAAGTGGAAGTCGAAGTCGAAGTCGCAGTCAAAGTCAAAGTCAAAGTCGAAGTAGAAGTCGAAGTCGAAGTCAAAGTCAAAGTCAAAGTCGAAGTAGAAGTCGAAGTCGGAGTCGAAGTCAAAGTCAAAGTCAAAGTCGAAGTAGAAGTCGAAGTCGGAGTCGAAGTCGAAGTCGAAGTCGAAGTCAAAGTCGAAGTCGAAGTCGAAGTCAAAGTCGAAGTCGAAGTCGAAGTCGAAGTCAAAGTCAAAGTCAAAGTCAAAGTCAAAGTCGAAGTAGAAGTCGAAGTCGAAGTCAAAGTCGAAGTAGAAGTAGAAGTCGAAGTCGGAGTCGAAGTCAAAGTCAAAGTCAAAGTCGAAGTAGAAGTCGGAGTCGAAGTCGAAGTCGAAGTCGAAGTCGAAGTCGAAGTCAAAGTCAAAGTCAAAGTCAAAGTCGAAGTAGAAGTCGAAGTCGAAGTCGGAGTCGAAGTCGAAGTCGAAGTCGGAGTCGAAGTCGAAGTCGAAGTCGAAGTCGAAGTCGAAGTCGAAGTCGAAGTCGAAGTCGAAGTCGAAGTCGAAGTCGAAGTCGAAGTCGAAGTCGAAGTCGAAGTCAAAGTCGAAGTAGAAGTAGAAGTCGAAGTCGGAGTCGAAGTCAAAGTCAAAGTCAAAGTCAAAGTCAAAGTCAAAGTCAAAGTCGAAGTAGAAGTCGAAGTCGGAGTCGAAGTCGAAGTCGAAGTCGAAGTCAAAGTCGAAGTCGAAGTCGAAGTCAAAGTCGAAGTCGAAGTCGAAGTCGAAGTCAAAGTCAAAGTCAAAGTCAAAGTCAAAGTCGAAGTAGAAGTCGAAGTCGAAGTCAAAGTCGAAGTAGAAGTAGAAGTCGAAGTCGGAGTCGAAGTCAAAGTCAAAGTCAAAGTCGAAGTAGAAGTCGGAGTCGAAGTCGAAGTCGAAGTCGAAGTCGAAGTCGAAGTCAAAGTCAAAGTCAAAGTCCAAGTCGAAGTAGAAGTCGAAGTCGAAGTCGGAGTCGAAGTCGAAGTCGAAGTCGGAGTCGAAGTCGAAGTCGAAGTCGAAGTCGAAGTCGAAGTCGAAGTCGAAGTCGAAGTCGAAGTCGAAGTCGAAGTCGAAGTCGAAGTCGAAGTCGAAGTCGAAGTCAAAGTCGAAGTAGAAGTAGAAGTCGAAGTCGGAGTCGAAGTCAAAGTCAAAGTCAAAGTCAAAGTCAAAGTCAAAGTCAAAGTCGAAGTAGAAGTCGGAGTCGAAGTCGAAGTCGAAGTCGAAGTCAAAGTCAAAGTCGAAGTCGAAGTGGACGTGGACACACTGCTATGTATTCGTAACATTCGTGTATATAAAGTGTTTAAAATATAGAAATTGAACAAAGTGCATCTATTAATGAAAAAAGGGACGCAGAAATAGTGAAAAAAAATGAGTTATATTAATTCAATTAATAATTGATTTATTTCAACGTTAATATTCAAGTTTTCACTTCTGCCGGCACTCCCGGAGTGCAACCCGTCTTTTTTTTTTTTAAATCAAGAGGTTCGATTCCTGGCTAGAAATATTGATTTTTCAAAAATCCAATGATGCAGTTTTAGTTATCATCAAAATCGAGCCCGATACTCCTTTTCGCTATTCCTCATAGATTCGGATTTGGCCATCCACGCCCAATTGAAAATTCACCCTGTATATTGCGGACGCTATGTGGCACCGCGGTCTTAGAAAACTTTGCTTAAGTATCGACTTATATTTTGAATCAATTGTTTGTTGAAGATTTTTTGAAATATCAGGATTAACAAACAACGAAAAACTATGAAAAACAGCATAAACACGAATGAGAACAACCCTTCAAAACGAAAAAAATAAAGCAATCGTTTTTCACACACAAATCGATTGATTTACGAGTTCTGCCGGCGTTTGTCAAAGTCAAATCACGGATCGGTGAATACTCTTAACACATTGAGACCCCCCAGTGTTTTGACATACACGCTAGCAGCAAGTCGATTCTAATGGCCTATTTCGCACTTCAAATTATTTTTAGCGGGAATTAGCGAGAAGTGTGAAAGCTCCATATTAGATATACTTGCAGGTACAGACGCTAGCACATCAAGCTACTAAAATCTGTCAAATTTATTTGATAGATTTTCAACTTTATCGCTAAAACATAAGGTTCAAAGTTGATTGGGAAATTTTGACAGTTCGGGTAGGTTGATGTGCTGGCGTCTGTACAAGTTTTGTCAGTGCCTCTTGTGAAACTAGAAAAGTGAGTATCGTCTCGTCTCGTCACCTTTCACCGTTCTCAAGCATTTGCAAGATTAAAGTTTAGATTAAATAGTTGGTTTTCTCGCGGTAAGGTACTCTGCTAATTGTATTGATTAATTAATTTCAGAAATCAGAAGTAAGAATTCAATTTTTTTTAAGTTTTTGGCAATTTGCAGGTCAGTGTCCGCTTGTATGTTGATTAAAATATGATTCACGACCGTAACAAATGTGACTATACAGAATTATAATCAGAAGAATCATCAATACAACCGTCTAAGTTCATATAATCCTATTAAAGGCCGCAGCAAACTTGTAACACCCGACGCCATCCCACGCTTACTTATTGGCTAAATGACGAAAATAACTCAACGAGATGAAAAATGTGGCCAATGAGTAAGCTTCATTGATGTCGCGTAACGGTGTGTTATAAGTCTGTTTCCGCCTTAATACCCCTCGAAGTTCAAATAAATTTAAATTTCGCAGGCTACCTCTTTAATAACAGGGAATTTCTACCTATTAGAACCTCACACAATAGTCCTAGCACTTTAACAAATAAAGTTAGACGCACACAGTATGATGACATGAGCAATATTACTTTATTGAACATGTAAAACCCGTACTGACATGAGGAATGCTAATTCTCATTTACAAAAATAACACAAATGTAAAATCTGAGAGACAAATCACATCGAAAACCTACCTATGAACTAACTAAAAATACAACATACACATCAATTTCCTAAGTGGTATCTTAGCTTAGAGTTTGGTACCATTATCATCAGCCTTGAAATTTACAATGAGAAGAGGTAGGTTTGATCACACCCCGGACACTCCATACAACGCTCGCAAAATAATTACCTACTACTACTACATTAAAAAATGACGTTTGTATACGTATGAATTTGTGCGTGAGGTACTTGTGTTTGCGAGCGCTCTTGTTAAAGAACTGCGACGAATACGCCGAAGTGCGGGGTGAGGTGCGGTATCTGATGTTAGTGCGGGGAAGGGAGTGTCCTTTCTGTACGTAGTACTTTAAGTATTCTGTGGTTTGATTAACAATAAGCCGCCACAAACGTTCATGAAATAGTCTCTAATTTTACATGCTGGTATAGTTTGACCAAAACTATATGGTCATGCGACATACATAACATGGAACTAAGCTGGCCGGATTAAACCGTGATCCAAAGAGGATTAATTTAAAAACTGACTCACTGATCTAACTGCTCTTATGTTTATAAATATGTAAAGTTTTTTTTACGTACGTGCAATTATTTCGATCTTCCTAGCCTTTTCCCAACTATGTTGGGGTCGGCTTCCAGTCTAACCGGATGAAGCTGAATACCAGTATTTTACATGGAGCGACTGCCTATCTGACCTCCACAACCCAGTTACTGTGTAATGCGATACCCCTTGGTAAGACTGGTTGTCAGACTTTCGGACTTCTGACTACCCGTAACGACTGTCAAAGATCCACGAATGACAGCCGGGACCAACGGCTTATCGCGATTTCCGAGGCATGGAGGGGTCTCGGTATTTAAAGAAGGTCACCCACCCACAGACCAACCGCGGCAAACATAGCTTAACCTGGTCGATCGACCTGTGCGGCTGTTATTATTTAGCCACGGGCCCCTCTACAATCTAGTCGTTTTTACCACCGTTTTTTGAAGTGAAACTTCTTTAGGCGCGCTTGACTTGGGGAGTAAACTGGCGAATGCGTTACGAAAACGTGTGATCGCGAGTAGGGAAGGTACGTAAAAAATAGCTGGAAATACCTGGTGTAAAAACCCGGTCCCGGTCGCATAAATATGCGACCGGGTTTTTACACCAGGTATTTGCTTCCAAGTACGCACACCGGGTACCGACTCAAAATACTTGCAAGACTATTAAGTATCTTATACGGCTACTCGCTCAAATACGTAGGTACTCAACCGCGTCAGTTTTCGCAAATTTATGCGATCATGCTCCTTTTGGAACAATTTCGTATGCAAGTATTTTTTACCGACTTCACAAAAAGGAGGAGGTACTATGTTCGGCTGTTTGTATGTTTTTTGAAGTGAAACTTCTTTAGGCGCGCTTGACTTGGGGAGTAAACTGGCGAATGCGTTACGAAAACGTGTGATCGCGAGTAGGGAAGGTACGTAAAAAATAGCTGGAAATACCTGGTGTAAAAACCCGGTCCCGGTCGCATAAATATGCGACCGGGTTTTTACACCAGGTATTTGCTTCCAAGTACGCACACCGGGTACCGACTCAAAATACTTGCAAGACTATTAAGTATCTTATACGGCTACTCGCTCAAATACGTAGGTACTCAACCGCGTCAGTTTTCGCAAATTTATGCGATCATGCTCCTTTTGGAACAATTTCGTATGCAAGTATTTTTTACCGACTTCACAAAAAGGAGGAGGTACTATGTTCGGCTGTTTGTATGTTTTTTTTTTTGTATGTTTGTTCATCGAATACTCCGCCAATTGTCGACGGATTTTGAAAATTCTTTTTTTGTTCCAAAGTAGATAGTTTTGAGGTGGTCCCACTGTCACCAAGTTAGGATCTGATGATGGGATCTTAGAGTAATCGAGGGCAACCTTTAAATTGTATAGGCTCACTTATTGTTTTTCGCATATTTTACGAAGTATCTTGTGTATTTGCGTATGGTTGTCACCATCTCAGGTAGCTGGGCTGATGATGGAAGTTACAACTCCTTAACAGTAAGAAGTTACTCGAACAGGCAAGGACTGTTTTAGTCAATTGTTTTGATGTTTGATAGGGCATTTGCCACATTTGGTCTCATGATCATCAAGTCATGACCTGATGCTGCAGTCAGGATAGTCTGCAGAGTACCTAACTCCTCGACAACTAACAGCAGATATATCGTGTTAAGGCTCATTGAAAAGGGCTCGATGTGTGGATAAACGTACTGTTAATGAGGAACACCGAAGTACATAAAGACCTGATGCTGAAGCCAGGAGCATTAGAAAAAGTACCAACCTTGAAATTACAGCACCGTAGTCGTGTTTGGGCTCATTTTAAACAGGACTAAATTTTAAGTTCAATGCAATGTTGACAAGTCTGGCCTGATGCTGCAGCCAGGATTATCAGCATCTAGTCTAAAAACATCAGGGCAGGATTTGATGATGGGATCCTGGAGAAATCGAAGGAACTCTTCAAATATTAGGTATAGGCACACCTATAGCGATTTGGGTATTTTTTATAGTAACTCGTGCATTTGCTCTCGGAAAGCACTATTTGGTGATGTGGAACTGATGATGAAGACCACAGATGGCCACCGGAACTACTCAATAATATCACGGGTTGCGATTCGATTACTTTAATATGGTTGCTAAGCAATTTTTGCTCGTCACAATGTGAATGGTGATACGAAGCTGATGGTGGATCTGGAGAACTCCTCAACAATTAACTTCCCTGTATCGGGAAAAGCAATATTTTGTTTGTAAAAGGCGATGATCACTAGGCTATTGTAACTTAGATAAATTATAAGCAGACCCACTAAAAAGCGTGAAATAAAAACCTTTTAAGAAAAAAAAAACCGACTTTCAAAAAAACACTACAAAGTGAAAAATATCTTTAATTTCATAAGTCGGTAGCAAAAAACTAAAATAAAGATCCAAAGACACCGACTTCCGAAATTAAAGTTATTTTTCACTTTGTAAAGTTTTTTTTGGAAGTCGATTTTTTTTTTCTTAAAAATTTTTTTTTACTTTAATGGTTTGCAAGTATTTATTTGTAAACGCGATTTTGCTCCTTATTTATTCGTAGTCATTGATCAATTTCCTATGCAAGTAGTTTTACTTCCAACGGGGCTTTTGAATACGCGATTGTATTTCTTATCTGTATGAAGTTATGGATCAGTTTTCTATGCAGATAGAAAATACTTGAAAGTATCTCGCTCCGTCGTGCCTCGACGCTCGATTACGTAGGTACTCAAATAGTTCAACAATCGCGTTTGTTTTCGCAAATGCGATCATACTCCTTATCAGTAAGAGCACAGAATACTTAATAGTACTACGTACAGAAAGGACACTCCCTTCCTCGCCCTCATATCAGATACCGCACCTCACCCCGCACTTCGAGGTATTCGTCGCCGACTCTTTAGCAAGGGCGCTCGCGAACCGCAGCGCTGTATTGCTGACACACAATTATGCGATTTAAAAGTTTTATTTGAGTTTTAATCACGATGGTTGGATATTGTGATGCTTTTCCGAATTCGTATTTACATATACTGTTTGTATGATTTCGTATTTTTAATAACATGCGATTTAATAACCCATTATTTACAGAAAAGTCATTTAAACTAAACTATTATAGTGTTTTTATTTCATTACGAACCCGTCTATATAAATAAACAATTGAACTACTTGGTCACTTCATAATAATGCACACGTTCGGGCAGCGCCGCCGCCGACGTCGTTCGGTTCCCCGACACAAATTGCTTTCCGCGCCATTTTTTTTACGCTACTAGATTTCACGCACACATTTGCACGTATACAAACGTCATTTGTTTATGTAGTAGTAATAGGTAATTATTTTGCGAGCGTTGTATGGAGTGTCCGAGGTGTGGTAAGAGTCTACGGAACAATTTCGTATGCAAGTATTTTTACTTTAATGGTTTGTAAAAGTATTTATTTGTAAACGCGATTGTGCTCCTTATTTATAGGAATTCACGGATCAATTTCCTATGCAAGTACTTTTTACTTCCAACAGGGCTTTTGTTTGATTACGCGATTGTACTTCTTATTTGTATGAAGTTATGGATCAGTTTTCGATGCAGATAGAAAATACTTGAAAGTATCTCGAGCCCTGGTTTTAGGCCCTGGTTTCTTAAGGTGGACGTACTTGGAAGCCCTGGTACTCGATTTTGCAAGTACGACCCATGTCTAAGGGCTACGGGCGAGGCGAACGGGAGTTGAGTGGGGGATATAAGCAAGAGAAAGCAGTGCGCGCGCACATTTTCTTTCTCTCTTCCTCTCATAGCCAAATACGTTTGAAGTTTCACTTCAGTCGTGTGGTCATAAGCACACTCGGTTTTTTTTTTTTGTTTTTCCAGCATTTTTCCCACAAAAAATATGTAGGCACATACATGTCGAAACTAGCTCTTATGGCCCTTATCAGACGGACAGGCCTTATTAGAGTAAAGGGTCATTTATAAAACGTTTTACGTCATCCCGGCGAGCTGTCGGTAAAAGCATTAGTTGATTGGTGATTCCATCAGGTCATATTACTTTCTTACTTAGCCGTATTGTTTTTTAATTGTCCCGTATTTTCCATGAGTTGCGAAAAGGAATTGGTTTTTTATACAATTTGCGTCTATTCAATCAATTAAGCTCGAGTGGTTCTAAGTTGAGATAGGTTTTTTTTTAATTATTAGTTGCGGTTGGTCCGTGGATGGGTGACCATCTATACATATCAAGACCCATCCGTGCCTCAGTAAGCACGTTAAGCCGTTGGTCCCGGCTGACATTTTGTGGATCTTTGATAGTCTTTACGGGTAGTCAGAAGCCCGAAAGTCTGACAACCAGTTTTACCAAGGGGTATAGTAATACCCAGTAACTGGGATGTGGAGGTCAGATAGGCAGTCGCTCTGTGTTGAATACTGGTATTCAGCTACATCCGGTTAGACTGTAAGCCGACCCCAACATATTTGAGAAAAGGTTAGGGAAATGGTGAGTTTCAGAGTATTATTATTTCTTTGTAATAAAAATACGTTTAACCGATCAAGCGGCGCGCGTCGCCAACCGGCGACGAAACAATAGAAAATCAATTGAGTCTCATTAGCGGAGCTTGACAGTGACAACGTGAATTTAAAACTTTTCGTCGCCTCTACTTGTTGTAAGCTTTTATGTATGTGTGTGCAATGGTAGGTGCGGCCTCTCGGTCAATTGGAACATTACGCTGTAAAATTGCGTCCCTTATTAGATCCAGCGTCATTGGTTCATATTACCCGACACTTAAAATAGTCGGGTTAACGTTTAATGGTCGCCAAAGATTAACGGATATTGAGTTTCGAAATTGGAACGCTGGATGTTACTGATTTCCATTAGGGCATTGGAATCAAGGATGGTGAAGTTAAAAGATTTGTGGATATGTGACTTCTATTTTCGTGATTTTAAAATTAAACATTATTTAATTTCTTATTAACTCTGAACCTACATATTTTGTCAAAATAGCAGTACCCAAATGTTTTATAAAAATGGCTCGCAAAATAGTTTGCACATCCATACTATACTATACTATATCCATACTAATATTATAAATGCGAAAGTGTGTCTGTCTGTCACCTCTTCACGCTTAAACCGATGAACCGATTTAAATGTGGTATAGAGATAGTTTGAGTCCCGGGAAAGGACATAGGATAGTTTTTTATCCCGATATTCCCACGGGATCGACACTTATGCGGGTGAAACCGCGGAGCGCAGCTAGTTAGATATAAGCTTCATAATCTCTGAAGCTAAGTTAAAAGCTTGGCATGTAAAGTAAGTTAAATCAACTTACATTTAACTCACCTAAACTTAAATAATTTATTACACACTCCAGTCCACCTGAATAAAGCAACTGCAGTTGTTGCAGCAAAAACAAGCCAGAAATTCTAGCTTTCTAAGCGCTTACGAGTCCCAGAGACCATCAATCTAGTTTAAAATTTGATTGAAATGATATTTCAATCCCATAACTAAATCATGTTATAAACACAGCGTAGAACCAGTTATTGTCGATTTAATGACATTGCATCAAAGATAAACGGATATTAGAGGCGTGAAAGTCAAATATGAAATGTTTTGCAACGATGAAAATAATGTTGTTATACTCTGTTCGTTTTATGATGATATAAATGACACTTGCCAAATTTTCGAGTTGTGGCATGACATACTCGTAAAGCCGTAGTTGTGTATTCAATTTTATTATTGATTCTTTTAGAAGTAGATACTGAATGTAAAAGGGGGAGTAAAGATTGTATTTCATCACGTGTTATAAATGATGCGGTTGACAATAGTGCATGTAGTGGTAGTGCACGCTTACCGAGAAGTAACCTGTTTGTGTTTGTGGCTAGACAATTCCGAAGTTAGAGCTATCGGGAAATACGCCCAATAAAAGTGCTTCCAACACGTGTTGTCATGCAAATCATCATGAAATGAACATAGTATAGTCAGTGAGTGGTACAAACAGTATTGATTGTATATGTTACGAGGCTATACGAGTACTCGTAGATCATATCTTTGGGCATTAGGAAGACAAATGGTGTTTTTGGAATTGAATCGCACCGGTACAGTCGCTGGCACGTAACTTGGCAGGGTTTTGGCGTAGTGGGAGTAAATTGCCGCATGTACACTTAGTGCAACAAGAATACGGTCACTTTTATTGTTTGCCATTGTACTATGGGTATTGCCATAGATTATTTTTAAACATGTCTGTTTACAAGAAAACTGAAGAAAGGAAACACACATCTAACGACTCTCGCCAAATTGCGTGCCGGGGGTGTACTTGTAATATTGCTTGCTAGTGATAATCTTTTGTTTGATACGGAAATTAAATGTATGGAGCTTTAAAACGTTTACGATGTACGGCATTTCATACAAATTTTCAAGCCCTTGTATTTCGAAATGAATGAACCGATTTTAATGAAACTTCATACACATAAGCAGGATACAAAGGTCTAAAAATTTTGTAAAGAACATTTTCACAATGTCTTATTTAAAAAAAGATAACTGGAAATCTCTGTTTCTATGGAATCTTTAAAATCGGTCTAATTTGGCTGTAACACTATTTTTCGAAAATGTTCATAACTAACTTTTTAGAACTTTGTATCTTACTTAATGCGTACGAAGTGTCATTAAAATCGGTTCATTCATTTCGAAAAACAAGGCCTTGAAAGTTTGTATGAAATGCCGTAAGTCATAATCGCTCGAGCTACCTAACTTTGAAGTATATTTAATTTTTCTGTTGATCGGGCAATAAATAATTGAGTTAAAATATAGACATTTTATTTGATTTTAAAAGGTAATAGGCTACTGTATAGTTATGGCTCCCGCAGACAGGTGCGACGCGACTCTAGTAAAACAATTTTTATGAAAACTTCATGGAAATTGTTCTACCAAAATCGCGTCGCACCGTCGCGTCACGTCTGTCTGCGGGAACCTTTAGTGTCGGGAGTACTTCATCCGTATTATGTCATATTTGCCGTTGCAATAAAAAAACTTATCAGGATAAAGGACGAGAAAATTATTCGCCGAGCACAGTTGATATTGCACTTGCTAATCATAGTTAGTTCAAGACAAAATATAAACAATCTTAGTCTGATAATCAATTATCAGACAAGACAGGTTATATTGTTTCTTGAAGATAGAAACAACAGAAAAAAAATCTATTACAAGGTCTGCGGATATCAATTGAGCCAAAAAAGTGGCACTCCGGGAGTGCCGACAGAAGTGAAAACTTGAACAATTACGTTTGTATTTTTTTAATCTTCACAAAAACAAAACACAAACAGAATACTTTGCCATCACTCACTGACATCGGAAATACATTAAAACCGAGTACATCCCGAGGACAGCCGAACACATCCGCATGTAGCGCGTTATCGGTAACAATGTCGCGAGTTCAATGGTCTTTTCCCCATCTCAAAAAAATGCCCAACGTATCTAAAGAAGTTTTCACTTCAAAAATCTAAGTATTACAAGGTCTCGGGATATCTATTGAGCCAAAAAATCCTTTTGTTCTAATTACAAACATCCATTTCAACGAACCTCAATCCAAAGACAACAGATCGAGTTCGACTTAGTAGCAAATACATATTATTTCAAAACCGGTTCACTTAATAGTGCAATAGCATGTATCTAACAGCTCGCCGTACGAATATAATTTAAAATGACGTCGCACAAGATCAGGTAGATGATAGAAAGGTATTTAGGCATTGAATTAAAATTTCTATTGATTCTGTCATGAGACCAATTTTACTGGTTAAAGAATAAAGCTTAATTTACAATATGGAATATAACTTTTGTTGAATCTACAATAAAAGGTGCAACTTTATGCCCAAGAAAAAAAATACTGTAGGTATGTTAAGAATAGGAATTTGTTTAAGCCATATTGTGACATTCTAGCTATCAATCTAACTTAATTTTGTTCATAATGACTGTGCTAGTCATTGAAAATGGCGTTATCTATTTGCTTTCTTCTCTGCAAATTTGCTTCAAATTAGCCAATTTTGTATAAAAATTATCAAAATTAGTTACATAAATTATGTTTTGAAAAAAATTACCCTGAATATGATGTACAAAATATTAATCCAGACCCCATACCTACTCATATAATAAATGCAAAATAACTGTCCATCTATGTAACCTTTTCAGGTTTAAATGGCAGAACGGATTTTAACACTAAATATGAATGTTACATATTTACGCGAACATCAATCATTGGACCTAGTTAAGCAAGTTTATCAGAGATTGACATGTATTTTCATGACAGCATGTTTGCAGAGACCACAACACCAAAAGGCTTTGTAGTTCGGAAATCCACGAAGTTATAGTAGGCCAACAAATTCTGGATGCCATTCCTTTTAATTACATTTCTATTTCTGTAGGTCGAGTGGAGCTTGAGGGGCTTATGGCTAAGTAATAACAGCTGCACGGGTCGATCGATCAGATTAAGCTACGCTTGCCGCGGTTGGTCCGTGGATGGGTGACCATCTTTACATACCAAGACCCCTCCGTGCCTCGAAAAGCACGTTAAACCGTTGGCTGTCATTCGTGGATCTTTGACAGTCGTTACGGGTCGTCAGAAGCCCGAAAGTCTTACCAAGGGGTTTCGTATTATCCAGTAACTGGGTTTGTGGAGGTCAGATAGGCAGTCGCTCCATGTAAAATACTGGTACTCAGCTGCATCCGGTTAGACTGGAAGCCGACCCCAACATAGTTGGGAAAAGGCAAGGCAGATGATGAATTATTATTATTATATATTTATTTTTATTAAACTGTATTCATTAATCCAAACTATAATATTATAAATGCGAAAGTAACTCTGTCTGTCTGTCTTTTCTTCACGCCTAAACTACTGAACCGATTTGTGTGAAATTTGGTACAGACATAGTTTAGAACTTGAGAAAGGACATAGGATAGTTTTTATCCCGATATTCCCACGGGATCGAGACTTATGCGGGTGAAACCGCGGGGCGCAGCTAGTAGATCATATGATTTCCCCCTCAATTTGATAGTCCACTGAGTTTACGATAATATTAATTTTAAACTCGATTGTTAGGATTACCGAACCGTGCTGTTTTTCTTCCGCCGACTGTTGTTACATCACTGAAACATAATTTACTACTTAATTCCGAGATTTGCGGGAACTACGTGATGTGAATTAAAGTGATTATTACTTGGCGGTTGTGTTTTAAAGTGCTCTTGCGCTCATATTATACAGCTGGAGCTTTGCTTAATTTTACTTCATTACTTTGAAACCTGCTAACTTTTGTTTTATTTTAACCGTGTTTACAGCTAAAATTAAAGTTTTCAGCCTTAAAAGCGTTGCGTTAATTCATGCACTAAACTTTTCAGTGACTCTCCGAGCGGTAAAATGAGAAAGTTATTTTTATTTTTAAATTAAACATTTTTTTTTGCTGATGTAAACGGTGTTTTACAAGACAGGCCGAAATTATCATTTTCATCTCATTCAAAAAGTTCTATAAAGGGAAAAATGATTGTCAATTTTTACGTTGACGTAAAAGTTGCAAATTATTATATTAAATTATTTTTATCTTTTACTGTTGCAATTACGATAGCGGGTATATTCCGTTGGATGATAATATCTATCAAACGCAGGCCACTACGTTTGGTAGATATTATTTTTATAATGGCAAAAGCGAAAGGGAGGCGGGCGATAAAATGGCGTCTCATCAATATGTTGCCAATATGAAAAATCCACCGCGTTTGGTATAAAAAGTACTCGCTGTCCTATGGAACTAATGGGGCATAATTTAAAAAATATAATAGTATCACTTGTCCCATGGGACTAGTGGGACTTTAAAAAATATGTTAGTATCAGTTGTCCCATGGGACTAGTGGGACATAATTTAAAAAATATGTTAGTATCAGTTGTCCCATGGGACTAGTGGGACACTTGTCCCATCATGGGACTGGGTCAATGGGACTAGTGGGACAGACCGAAATTATCATCCATTGGAATATAACCACTATCGTAATATCCATAGTAAACTATTATATAATAAAATTAGGGGGAAAGAAATACAGGCCATCAAAAAAAATACTATACTAATTCCACATCGAAGTATCGACTATTCTGCCACAGACTGTGCTTCTATGAGTTACAACTTTATTAGGCATAAAACAGATAAGAAATCAATCAAATTAAAACATCGATATTAATCTTTGATCATTTGCGGCATGTGTCATTAGTGTTAGGTAAGTCAGTGCGTTGGCGCAGACGTTAGGTGTCGTATTCAATTAATAACGATCTACGGTTAGCCTTGGCGGTAGAATATTTATTTTCAGTTCGGACAGTAGTTAGATAGATTATTTAGTAAATGAGACGTTTGACATACTTGATGTTTGTACTGTTAATTGGTTATTGTTCTTTTTTAACCGACTTTAAAAAAGGAGGTTCTGTATTCGACCCGTATGTATGTATGTATGTTTGTATGTCCGCGATTATCTCAAAAACTTCTGAACCGATTTTGATAATTCTTTCATTAGTGTGATCTACATACTTTCAGGAAGGTTTTAGTATATAATACATTAGGTATATATTCTTATGTACGAAGTTATATGCATAAATGTACTGCATCTCCGGCATTTCTATGGGAATTTTGATGATTCTTCGAGTCGTGTCTTCAATAATTCTTCAATGCACTAGTGTTAATTGAATTGGTGTGGGGTAGGTACAACTAAAAAGTGAAAAATAAAACTTTTTTACAAAAAAAACAACCGATTTCAAAAAAACACTACAAAGTGAAAAATAACTTTAATTTCGGAACTCGGTGTCAAAAAACGAAAATGCGGATCCAACGACACCGACTTCCGAAATTAAAGTTATTTTTCACTTTGTAGTGTTTTTTTTGAAGTCGGTTGTTTTTTTTGTAAAAAAGTTTTTTTATTTATTATTACTGAATGGTCCTGCTGTTGACCTCAATCACGCCTGATGAAAAGTAATAGATGAGGTTTATGATGGAACGCGTGCCAAGAAGATGCATGTCCACTCTTGCTTTTAAGGTTCTTAGTTTTAGAATTATTACTGTTTATCAAATAAGCACCTAATGCATAAGATTTTTTTTTCTATTTTTATATTCCGAAAAATGATATTCTTCTCTTCAGGTGAATGCGCAGTTGTAACCCGCGAAATTTAATTTTTCTTACGTTTTTTGCAATATTTTTAGGTCAGTGTCAGGTTGTACCTTGATCAAATATGATTCGCGACTATAACAGATACGTATTTACAGAATTATAATCATTAGAATCATTAATTCATCTTTCTAAGTTAGATTTGTACCATAAGAACAAATCTTTTATGGAAAAGTAATTATGGTACAAGTAGAAGTAATGCTAATGCAGTACAGGAAAATAAAAAAAGACGGGTTGCACTCCGGGAGTGCCGGCAGAAGTGAAAACTTGAATATTAACGTTGAAATAAATCAATTATGAATTGAATCAATATAACAAATTTTTTTTCACTATTTCTGCGTCACTTTTTTCATTAATCGATGCACTTTGTTCAATTTCCATATTTTAAACACTTTATATAGACGAATTTTACGAATACACAGCAGTGTGGCTACTACACAGACGGTCGAGCCATCAGCTGTCCATCCATCCATCCACATCCACGTCCACCATCACCGTCACCGTCGCCGTCCCCGTCCCCGTCCCCGTCCCCGTCCCCATCCCCGTCCCCGTCCCCGTCCCCGTCACCGTCACCGTCACCGTCACCGTCACCGTCACCGTCCGTCCGTCCGTCCGTCCATCCATCCATCCATCCATTATCGTGTCTCACTTGGCTCACTTCGGTTGGCGCCGCCGTAGAAAGAGGGGGGGGGGGGGGGAGGGAGGAAATCTCTCCTGACGGTCACGTGTCCTGACGCGATGTCCTGACGCGAGTTTAACATTTTTTACCCATTACAAAAAGTGTGCAACGCCGCTAAAGAAGTTTTCACTTCAAAAAAGAATCTGTCTCATTACCTACGGTAGCATCCACAAAGTCAAAAGGCTCATATTTCTACGACCGATTTGTTACACCTGTCGTGTCGAGAATTTCAAAAACGTCTGTAAAGAACTCGGTTTATTTTTGTAAAGATTACTTCAATATTATGGACGTCAACCGTGTCAAATGGACGAAATTATGATAATTTTTAAGGGCTTACGACAAATGGGTGTAATGTCCAGGCGGCCATCTTGTTGTACCTTCTGCGTTCTGTAGTGACGTAGTCTTGTATCTATACAGGTTGGATTATTGAGATGGGGCAGTAAGGACCATAACCGTTGTCGGTACAAGAACATGAACTTAGGTCTTAATGTCCTTAACTCTTTGCGACATTGTAATCTACATTCACAGATTAAAAAAAAAAATGTACACGATTATGTCGCAGCCAACTGGTTAAATTAGCCGTTTAGTTAATAGCCTGGCCGGCCTGGCTTATTGATACGAGCTATGTCATATGAGGTGTCTATGGGTCAATTTATCTTATTAATCTTTGCTTTTTTTCTCACCCTTTTTGATGATTTTTTAAATGCCTGTACTGTGTCTTTTGTTGCACTAAAAAAACATTTTATCTATCTTTTTATCAATAGGTGTAATGTCAAAGTGAAAACATCTCAAAACCTTGGTCAAATTCTAGTGCAATATTTACGCCAAAACTATTAACTACATATTACAAACAAATATTCCAGTTTTTATTTAAAACTAATAATTACGAAATAAAAAGTAATTTTATGTAAAAAAAAATCGAATTCAAAAGGAAATTCATTCAAAATGATGAAATAACTTTAAATGGGACCTGCGGGGCAATTGCATAACACATTATCAATCGGAATCGGTTTCATTTTGACAGTTCAACAACATCCATTGCGTTATTTACGCGTTGAGCAGACAAATTTTTCGAACTTATGAAGCAATGGATTAGCAATTTGCTTCAAAATGATTCAGATTCCGATTGATAGTGTTTTACGCAATTAGGGTGCTGGACATAGGCTGCTTTTCACCCTTTCGCAGACGAAGCTTCGGACCACAGCTAGTACCAAATATTCTGATGGCCGTTGTAGTAGCGGTCATTGTGAAGCCAATACACAGACTGATAAGATAATTTGAGCCCCGAAATAATTGAGATTGTATAACTTGTTATGATTCCGATTATTTTGTATCTAAAAAGGATATAATAATAACCTACTTTCCGCATGTCTGTATTTGCTTATGTACACTAAAGAATTTTATGTAGGTTTATTTTAGGACAAAAATGCCATAGGTAAAGTACACTTTTTCGATTCCCCGGATGCTTTATTTTGTAGATATTTCCTACACAAAAACTACGCTTATTCTTACGCTACGCTTGCCGCGGTTGGTCTGTGGATGGGTGACCATCTTCACATAGCGAGACCCCTCCGTGCCTCGGAAAGCACGGAATGTGACCTATTAGGGATAGCGACGAAATGGCCAATGTGACGAATGATCATCAGATCCGTTAAGCCGTTGGTCCCGGCTGTCATTCGTGGATCTTTGACAGTCGCTACGGGTAGTCAGAAGCCCGAAAGTCTGACAACCAGTTTTACCAAGGGGCATCGTATTACCCAGTAACTGGGTTGTGGAGGTCGCTCCGTGTAAAATACTGGTGTTCATTTGCATCTGGTTAGACTGGAAGCCGACCCCAACATAGTTGGGAAAAGGCTAGGTAGATGATGATGTTCCTACACAAAAAACGATCTCAAACATTTATGTAACAACACCAATTCATTATCATAGACGATACTCCCCAAAACATTTCAGAATTTTGCAAAGTAAGAAAGTGTAAATAAATTGCTCTAGGAGACAATTTCATTTGAAATTCAAATCACTCCTTATCGCGTAAGTAATTTTATTACAATATACGTAGACAGAGAGCTAATAGAACAAGTGAAAATGAAACGGAATTTGACGGAAGATATAAATACCTATGTAAGGACATCTTACGAAAACACTGACTTTAATTACGTCATATTTTACGTTGCAAATGGCGTGAATTTAACGTAAGACATCAAGTAACGAGTTATGTGAAACATTCTACAAGTGACGGACTCTGTCGTACGGAAAACGTACACACATAATAATGGCGCAGGATAGCCGTTATCAGAAGTGGCCATCATATTAGTGGTTCAGCAGCTTCAAAATTATCAGAATTGTGCCGGAATATAGCAGTTCGTCGTGGACGTGATACGACAGCGGCTCCCCTTTTTTTATGTATGGGAAATCATCAAATGACCCCTCCCGCTCTGGATGGAGCGGAAGGGAGTGTCAGACTTTTACTGAGTAAAACCCATCCGTGTTCCTTCCTTAGCCCTTTATATGTTCCGGGGTAGCGGTAACCCTTTCGGACAATCCCGCACGCCCGGCAGGCTTCGGCCCTGGCAGGCCCCTTCTTTTTTGCTGACGTCTCTTTGAGGCGCGCGTTGAACACGTACGCACCGTCCAGCACGAGCTTGGTCCTTATCGGACGGTGAGCAACACAGCGGCTCCCCTGACATCGTCTCTGTCATCAGAAGACAGCCGCCACGCAACCATCGATGAAACGCTCTGCTAGAGTGACTGTCACCAGCCAGTATCACTTCTATCCGACCTTTTCGGTGATGCCAGTAACTTCGTAACAAAACGAGGCGGCGCCACTTGCTGCGCCGTCATATAGGTACATAACATTTGCCCCAGTTTCGCTCTCTACTGGGTAGAGTAACACGTGGATGTCACAAAGCACCAATGCCTGGCTATATTTTTTTCATTGATTATTGTGGTCATTCGGTATTGTTTCATGACGAGGCTTTTGTTCAGCATACCGAGCATTTCACGGGCTTGCAGTTGCAAAAAAGTTCCATTAGAGTACTCACAAACAAAATAAGTGATTAACAGTCTTAAAGGCTAAAAGCGGTTTCGCACTACATCCGATCCGAATCCGAGAAACGCCCGAAGTGACCATTGTCCTATTTTTATGAAGGGTTTCGCACTAGATCCAAACAAATAGGACTGTGGACTATTTCTCGGATTCGGGTCGAACGTAGTGCGAAACCGCCCTTATCCTGACTTATAGGCAAACATTTTTTTGTAATGAAATGAGTTACATTTTCACACCAACATTCAATACAAAAATAGCAAAAAAGAAACTGCCCTACTTATTTATCACTGTGATAACAACCGGCAAGTAACGCCTCACACCTCATTTCATTCAGCTACTTTTGGAGCAAATGATCCGCGCAAGACCGTTTTCTCGCAAAGTGCGGAACGCGCGCCTTTGAATCGCATCTAACTATGCTTTATAAGGTATTATCGGATGGGACGAACATCGTTAGTGAGCTAGGATCCAGCTACAGTATAGGCTTAGCGACAAATCTGGAGTTTACTATAAATCTACAAGGTGAAATTAAATTCATGGGCATCCTTTTAAGAGGTCATTGTACTCATCGTTATGAACTAAGCCTAAAATCGCGAAAAAAATCAGCTGTTCCTTGCATTTATGTTCACATGACTCGTCAAAATGTCTGAAAGAGCTGATTTTTTTTCGCGATTTCAGTCTTGGTCCCATAGTAAAAGTAGTTTATAATGATGATTACAATGACCCCTTAAAAGGATGCCCATGAATTAAATCCTAAAACCAAAAATTCAAAGACATGTGACATCCACCAACCCGCACTGGGCCCGCGTGGTAGATAACTGCAACCCTCTCCCTCTTACAGAGACGAGGCCTGTGTCCCAGCAGTGGGAACATTATGGGCTTTTTTTTTGGATGTGAAGTCATCAAATGACCCCTCCCGCTCTGGGTGGAGCGGAAGGGAGTGTCGGACTCTTACTGACTAAAACCCACCCGTGTTCCTTCCTTAGCCCTTTATGTTCCGGGGTAGCGGTAACCCTTTCGGACAATCCCGCACCCCCGACAGAAACATTATAGGCTGATTATGCTATTATGCTAATCAATAAAGAGACAAGGAGGCATTTAGTAGAAGCAACCCGGAACTAGGAGATTATTAACGGCACAACGGTCTAGAAGTGCAAACAACAATAAAATTCGACTCGGATTCGCAATCCAAACTTAAATCTTCTGAAAGTGGTTCAAAATGCTTCAACTTTAGCGACAGCTGACCATTATGGTGCAAAAGTTGAAACAGCTCTTGCGTCACAATTGAACAAGCATTTTCAAGAACACAAACTTATAAACCCATCTGCAGTGTATTTGGTCAAAGCCGAAACTATGAGTTATAGCGAAAAGTAAGTCTCGGGCTCGATTTTGATGAAAACTAAAACTGCATCATTGGATTTTTGAAAAACTAATTTTTCTAGCCAGGACTCGAACCGGTTGATTTTGATTAATAAAACACACACACTATTATTACACTAGAGATATCGCCAAGCGGTTTGTCGACTCTGCCATAAAACATGGTAATGCTGCCAGCCTCTGGGCATTTTTCCTGTTGACAGCAATGCGGACGAATTTTTTAACGCCCTATAATTCTTTTCTTTCTTTTATATACTTACATGTGTATATTATTTTAATAACCCTCTTATTCATAAAACTTATCAAACCTATTTTAGTTAAAATGGGGTTTGTCTCTTTCTTACACACAGAAATGACAACGTGACAGATAAAGACAAACGTTCTATAAACCTATTTTAGCTAAAATAGAGATAAAATAGGATTAGGAACTAGTCTGTTAGCCTATATTATTTCAATATTACCCCTACCTAAAGATAACGTCAAATCTAGGGTAGGTCATAAAGAATGTGGTTGGGTCACTGATCCTCTGCATCATGTGCACTATTCATTGCAAACATTAAGTCGCCAAACTAATAAATTGCCAAAGGAGATCTTATTATTTATAAGCTATACCTGGAACGTCATCTTAATATTCTTATAAAACCAAGTCAACTATTCGATTTCCATTTACGGACACAGTGTCAGCTTTGGCAAGGAATTTGTATAGATGTTATCACACTGTGTCGATATGGGCTTCACGTGAAAAATCCCGCGTTAATTGACACGTATTTCCTTTTGCGGATGGAGGCTTATGTCTGTTAGGTTTTTTTTCTAGGCACCTTCGATTAGTGATTTATTAAGCCGTTAGATATTATATGATACTAGGAGGTAGAATGTTATAAAATATTTGTGGTCTATCAATCTGGATAACATAGCTTCGTGTTATGGAGCGCATTCTACTGCGTTAATAAAAATAATCTTTAGTATCTTTAGATTATGAGACTAGATAGAGATACATTCCTGATTTTAAAAGGAGGTACTTCGTCATTTTTGCACTTAAAGGAGCTGATTTCTAGTTTATAAGTGCATACTTGTGAGACGATGTATTATTTATTTAGTAACCATTAAATTGATGGCTGAGCTTTTAATTTTGAAGTGAAAACTTCTTTAGCGGCGTTGTACACTTTTTTTGTAATGGGTAAAAAATGTTAAACTCGCGTCAGGACACGTGACCTGATCGAAGATTCGTAAGACGGATGGAGAGTAGACAGCCGGCGCGGCGTAGGAGAGGAAGTATCCCCCTCTCTTTCTACGGCGCGGCGAAAATGTATGCCTGCTGTTTCGTTTAGGCGGCGCAGGGCGCTTACGCGAATGTTCGTGTGTGTTTATGTTAGGGTATCATTTAAGCTATCACCAATTTAATTAGTTTTGTGTTTCTTAAATAATAGGGTTTGTCCTCCAAATAGTAGATCTGTCACCAAAATGTAGTCACCAAACAATGCAAGTGACCTAACCAAACCGAACCTCGGGGTGCCCTTCGCTCGCTCTTGCATCCTATGTCGACGGAGCCCCGCTTCGCGGGGCCCCTATTTCTGTGTAAAGGGTTTAAAGTAACCTAACCAAACCGAACCTCGGGGTGCCCTTCGCTCGTTCTTGCATCCTATGTCGACGGAGCCCCACTATCTGAGAACGAAAATATTTCGTGGCGATAGATCTATTTATTCATCATCATCATCATCAGCCTATAATGTTCCCACTGCTGGGACACAGGCCTCCTCACTGTGAGAGGGAGTGGGCCGTAATCCACCACGCGGGCCCAGTGCGGGTTGGTAGATGTCACATGTCTTTGAATTTTTGGTTCTAGGACATGCCGGTTTCCTCACGATGTTTTCCTTCACCGTTTTGAGAGCAGTGGTGATGAAATAATTTACACAAAGTAAAGCGCCTGTCTGGGTTCGAACCTACGACCTACAACTCGTAAGTCGCGGCCGATACCACTGGGCCACCACTGCTCTATTTATCTGATCTATTTATTAGGTGATACAAATATTTCGTGGCGATAGATCTATTTATTAGGTGATACAACTTGATGACAAATATAAATTTTGGTGATAGAAAATATAGTTCCCTTTATGTTACAGCGTGCCACGTGCATCCATGGATGGTGACAGCTGATGGCTCGACCGTCTGTGTAGGGGCCACACTGCTGTGTATTCGTAAAACTCGTGTATATAAAGTGTTTAAAATATGGAAATTGAACAAAGTGCATCTAATAATGAAAAATATCAAAAATGCACAACGTTAATATTCAAGTTTTCACTTCTGCCAGCACTCCCGGAGTGCAACCCATTTTTTTAAATTAAAGTTGCGTTGGACGAAGACTTCTTCCTAAAACTCTTCCTAGAAGCAGTTTGGATAGGGATTATCTAGAGTACTTCGTATCCACGGCATATAGCTGAGCGTTATCTTCTTATTAATAAATGTTGTATAGCGTCTGTATAGTTACACAACGCTTTGTCTTCTTCTTTCGAAAGTTAAATTACTGACGACTGAAAGAGAGAAATCGGTGTGTAACTATTCATCTGATATAGTGCGTTTATTAGTAAGGGGGTTAATGTATTATAACACCTATTATATGTTACCCATATTTGTAAAATAAATGTCTATTCTATTCTAATGTTAGCCTGTTCACAGACTCAAAACCTAATTTTTTATTGGCAAACACACTCCAGTTCATGTTTTACGTAGCTCTCAAGACTTACGTCAGAATGTATGAGCTTGAAGCTGGCTAGAAATTTCCCTAAAACTGCCTTCGTTTTGTCTGAATTCATGCTATGTTTGTACGCAATGGTCTTGAACTGTCAAGAACAAATACTTTAGCAGTTCACAGAACTTTGACTGATGTGAACTCTCGCTTATATGGTGTAAAGTTTTTGATAGTTCATGTTGTGATATGGAAAGTTTTGTAAGGAACAAGTTTATGTCGTGTCTTTCATTTTGCTTCTGTAAACTTATTTAATTTTAAATGTTTAATTATCATCTATACTAAAAATAATGCTGAAGAATTTGTTTTTTGTTAGTTTGTTTGTTTGGACGCGCTAATCTCCGGAACTCCCAGTCGGATTTGAAAAAATATTTTTGCATTTGATAGCCCAATTCTTGAGAAAGTCTATAGGCTATTAACATCACGCCACGCTAGGACTAGGAAACTCCAGGATACATTACTTAACACCCAAGATATCCATATTTAAAGTACCTTCTCCCATAATCAAAGCAAAACTTAGGTACCGTTAAACAAAACCTAGGTTCTAAGGGTCTGAGCAGACGGACTGCATTTGAACTGCATGCCAGCTGCAACATCGCAGTTTGGATGCAGTTGACATACCTAAACTCCATTTGAAATAAGATTAGAATTTTTTTTGCATTCCGTCCAACTGATGTTTAATTCTATTGCGTTGGGTGCATGACACATATCAGCTGCAGTAAACAGTTGGTATTGTAACCACTTTTTTACTTTTAATAACATCCTTATGCCTACGGTATAGAAGTCAAAATCGGTCAAACGGGCTGTAAAAAAAGGTTTTTTTAAATGTCTAATCTTATTTCAAATGGAGTATAGGTTTCGAAGCAGCTAAGTCAACTGCATCCAAACTACGATGTTGCAGCTGAAATGCAGTCCGTCTGTTTAGACCCTTAGTCATTAGAACATAAAGGCACACTCTGACAGCTTGAAAAGGTAGCCTTTCCATTGCTAAGTCATTTAATTAAGGGTCAAAAGGTACACTACACTCGTGGACTTTGAAAACTGAGGTTCGCAGCCATTTAACTTACAAGATGAATTTAGTCTGTTCATTGCTGCCTTTGTAACTGGTACTTGAAGCTGTTCTTGTTATTTTAGGGTCTCTTAGTTTTGTTTGTTTTGACCCTGTAAATGTTAGCTTATACTCACCTATTCTTTAGATTTCAAACTTATATAATCAGCCTATGATGTTCCCACTGCTGGGACAAAGGCCTCCTCTCGGTGAGAGGGAGCCGGCTGTAATCCCACGCAGACTCATTACATGACCAGCCCATGTATATTATGCAATTACGCTTTGGGTAATAATCAGGTCGACACCTCTAATGAACGTGAACCTAATGATGTATTGTGATTGTAACTTGTAGTAGCTGCCTTGTGAATAAATAAATAAATAAATGGGATGCCAGTTGAATTTTAACTTGTTGATGCGCGTTGGAACCCTCAATCAATCAATCAACTCAGCCTCTCGCAGTCCACTGCTGGACATAGGCCTCTCCCAGGCTGCGCCACAACACCCTGTCCTCCGCCTTCCGCATCCAGTCTGTCCCAGCCACCTTCTTTAGGTCTTCGTTGGAACCCTAAGAATAGATATTCGGCCTAAGTTTTGATAGGTTAAATAACTGTATGAGTCATAATTAAACACTGAATAAAAAAGCCTATGCAGCACGCAGTCAACAACTGCACATAGACCTCTCTTATTACACGCCACTGAACTTAATCTTTGCGCTCTCATCCATACATTAACAGCGATCCATCAAAACTCGATACTAAAAAGTTATTCCAAAACAAAAAGTTTGTAAACTCGAAAATCACTAATCTAATAACACTAAAAGCCTATCAGCAAAAACAAAAACTCGATGCCAGTGAAACCGAACAACAAAAAACTGGGGCTCTGTAAAACAAACATACTATTCGATACGCTGTCGATCGCAGGGCATCGGAGCTCGGAGCGCGGTTTTGCTTCACCCCATGCGGTCTAGAGCAACAGCCGTGCTCCGCGGTTTGACATTCTGTACATATACGTAAAGGTGTGTACGCACATTCTGTAGGCGTATTAGAACAAAACGCTCGTAGAATTTTTGAATAGCACGGAAACGGGACGTCTTCGCATAACGGAACATTGATTACGAATCGTGAATCGTATGTTTGGACCTAATTAATGAGTTTTAGGAACGCTATTAATATTTTTGAATGTTTACACCTAAATAACTCGCTTAAACAAAAACTTAAGATGGAGCTTTTCGGAATTTCCAGGAATAAAAATATTTTAGATATAGTTTTTAACCTGCTATATCGCTGAACATTTTTAACCGACTTTAAAAAAGGAGGTTCTGTATTCGACCCGTATGTATGTATGTATGTATGTATGTATGTATGTATGTATGTATGTATGTTTGTATGTCCGCGATTATCTCAAAAACTACTGAACCGATTTTGATGATTCTTTCATTAGTGTGATCTACATACTTTCAGGAAGGTTTTAGTATATAATACATTAGGTAATTATTTTTATGTACGAAGTTATATGCATAAATGTACTGCATCTCCGGCATTTCTATGCGAATTTTGATGATTCTTCGAGTTGTGTCTTCTATTCTTCAATGCACTAGTATTAATTGAATTGGTGTGGGGTAGGTACAACTAAAAAGTAAAAAATAAAAACTTTTTTACAAAAAAAAACAACCGACTTCAAAAAAAAACACTACAAAGTGAAAAATAACTTTAATTTCGGAAGTCGGTGTCAAAAAACGAAAATGCGAAACCAAAGACACCGACTTCCGAAATTAAAGTTATTTTTCACTTTGTAGTGTTTTTTTTTGAAGTCGGTTGTTTTTTTTTGTTTACACTCTATTCCTGGTTTCTCAGCGAAAAATACTGTTTCGAACACAATAAGCCTATTGCAGGCATTTTTGAATCATCAAGGGGTCGGTCAGTCAGAAAGATGAAGCTAGTTCGTACCGAACGACGTATGTATTTTCGTATTCGTATTCGCAAGTACGTTCACGCCTTTACAATTCTCGTTAGACACGGTGCAGTGAGCGGGTGCGATAGCCGCGGTCAACCAAACAATATTGTATCTTTACCGCGTTGCAATGTTCAGTAAATTCTACGTCAGACGATTTGAGTTTAAACTGTAGGTATTTTGTGCAGCCTTCATGAGTTTTATTGTCTTCAATGTTACGTTTTATAATACTTCTGTGGGAGACTTGCTGTAAGAAGAACATTCTCATTGAGCGGTTTACACGGAACGTTAACCATAATGTCCTTTATTGGATACATAATGTGCGGGTTGGAACCGCTGGGACACAGGCATTTTTTCTACAACACGACCGCATTTTTCTTCTTATCTTGAGGCTCCTTTTTTGTAAATGTTATGCTCTACGATGTCTTTCTCACGTGGTACCACCGTAATGGCAAACAAAAACTGTATTTACTTTTATATAACATAAGGGTCAGGACACTGTTTGACGGCGTTCGACGGTTTGTCCATACAAAAAGAGAGCAAAGTATGGCACGCCGTAATAATGAAATTCCTGTTTCGATCGGATCGGACGAAACTCAGCGGCTGAAACGCCTACTAAGCCTCCTTTCGCGTCGACGCGACGAACGCGCTCCGGGGTAGTGTGCTCCTTTTCAATCGGCAAAGTGCGAAATTCCGTCGATCAATGTGTCCTGACCCTAATCAGCCTATAATGTTCCCACTGCTGAAATTAAATTCCTCTTCCTCTTAAAAGGAAAGCCGTAATCCTCTAAACAGGCCCAGTACGGGTAGGTAGATATCACATGTCTTTGAATTTTTGGTTCTAGAATATGATGTTTTCCTTCACCGTTTTGAGAGCAGTGATGATGAAATAAATTACACAAAGTAACCCGCCTGACTGGGTTTGAACCCACGCCGTTCAAGTCGTAAGTCCGGGCCGTTACTACTGAGCCACCACTGGTCTACTGGGTCACCACTGCTCGGCCACTACCGCTATCCATATTTACTTTTGCAAAAACATATTTTAATTCGACTGGGTGGCTCGTTTTACACCATAGTCCGCGCGGAACTAGTTGGCCCCGCCTTAGGTATGTGAGCGGTGGGACGGAGGGGCGGGGCGCGTTACTCAGTACGTGTGTTGCAAACCGCCGCTTCACCCCTGTCGGGGACCTCAGCGGCCAACTAGTTACGCGCGGACTATAGGATCGGCCTTAATCCACAAATCCGTTGAAAGTGTCCAAATTGAACAGTCTACACCAATACTAATCACGAGTATATTTAATGTAGTTAATATTCAAGTGCGTCTATGATTTCAAATTAACTCATGAGATAATTAACTTAACACTTTGAGATAATTATGAACGACATATCACTATTAGAGTCAAGTGTTACATACATAATCGTGTCGTAATTACATATTTTACAATAATCCCTCGCCCCACACGGCTTATCCATAATTAATGTATAAAATGCAAATTAATTTCTCATTAGGGGCCTGAATTTCGTACCCTTCATCAGGAGTAAAATTAAAACAATTTTGAGAAGACCTTTCATTTATTTCCAAAAGTATGAAGTGCTGGCATAATTATGAAAAATTATAATTTAAATGAATACCACTTCAGAACACAATACCGAACTTTTGATGGTTCATACGGCTGTATAACCTAAATTCGCAGTCAAAACTTGCTTCGTTCAATCTTCAGGATACTTAAATACGTAAATGTAGACCGCAGTTCTTATTGAATAGTTTATAGAAGTTTATGATAGTTAGACAACTTTGAGTACTAAAGACTCGCCACCGAGAACCTCCACTTGGTTCGCTTGAAGAACGTCCCTGGAAAGAAGAAATGGAAAACTGGGTTATAGAGATTAATAAACAAACAAATACAGAAGCTGAGTTAATGAATAACTTATTTCTTTCAATAAAAGTTGGTCTTGATCTAGATCGTAGGTTCTCAACGTGGGCGATAACGTGGGCGTTTGAGGCTTTCAGTGGGACAGTAGAAGACCCAGAGAAATTCTATCTTACGACTATTTAATATAACACGTTTAAATATACAGAGTTACTTGTAACTCGACGTATATCCGTCAGGAGCTAATAGGGAGGCCAAAATTCAACAAATTGAACCCCCCCTATGTATGGCCGAAATTCAATAGTTTTTGAGATATTTGATTTTTTAGGGTTTTTTGATATAATTCCAAATAATAAAACTACATATTGAATGGGTACCCTTAAACATTTTACTGTAGCTGGCACTTTAATTAAGGTATGAACATAATTAAAAGTACTTAATTCAACAAAATAATTAAAATAATGAACGATTTAGGAATAATAATATCTTACCAATATTTTCATTTTACGCTTCAAAAATTTGTAATTATCTCGAAAATGTTGAATTTCGAACAACTACTACTATACATATGGGGGGTTCAATTTGTTACATTTTGGCCCCCCTATCAGCTTCTAGCAGGATATACGTCGAATTACAAGTAACCATGTATATCGTGGCAATAGCTGTTTCAGATTTGCGACAGATGGTAAGTAAAAACATTGGGGGGCTCTAGAAGACATTGGGTGATGGGCAAAACATGGTTCAGAACCTATTGACCAAGGTGACAATAAACCCAAGGAAAGCAGGTATGGTAAAGATAACCATGTTTCCTCTACAGTTGTAAATAATGACAAGGAATCTATTATTGTAAACTACATTGATGGAGCATCAGTCAATTTGGTTGACTAGTCTAATTGACATGATAACGAGACAACTTCCCAACTATCGTAATGTGGTACTATATCTTATACTCTAATACCTATATTTCACAGCTTGACTTTCCTATTTACCTGGTACGTAATGCCTCTATTAAAAAAACGGTCTAGCAATTATTAAAATTTACAAATAAGGGTTTTTAACAGTCTGTTAACTTTTTGTTGGAAAACGAACACAATGAAAAAACTCAATTTTCAAAAAAAAATCAAGTAACTTTCTTCAAATATTGCGGTCTTGTCGTCTGAGTTTTTTCTAGTAAGTAACAATATCTCTTCTATTTTCATATTTTTTGCACTAGAATCGACATAACACAATCTCTTCTTTTGCAAAAATCTTTAGCATTTTTACCCAATAGTACTGGGACAACCTCCATTTAGAAAAGGGTTATATTTTCTTGAACATACACAGCAATAATATCAGCTTGAACATGATTATCCATTTGCGAAACAAGTCTCTTGTCTCGGAAGGTATCGAATGCTCTCGCCTGCTCAAGTGTTATCAAAGTTATTGAGGTAAATACAAATTTTGATAAATTAAGAGAGATGTATGATAATAATATTTCTGGTAGAATTGAAAAGATACTTATTGTAATAGAAACTATCATTAGTTATGATATTGATTTCAACGGTACAGAATATCAGATTATAACCGAATGTGTGTCCAAAAATAGCTCACAGGATAAAAACTAGAAATGAAGGATGAAAACATTAATACAGGGAATCACAAAATAAGTTTTGGCCCATTACAAGATAATGATCTCCAAATTCTAGGGTAATATAGAGCAAACTGGTAGTTTGCTGCTTTAGCAAACTGGCATTATGCCCAAACTTCTAACTTCCATAATATGAGAATTCTCAACTACGAGTATCATCTTAGTGTTGCGGTAGGCTTTAATAATACCATTGTCCTACGCACTTCTATTGTTAAAGATCTGTACAAAAGTTCTGGGAAGTTAGTTACCATGCTACTATAACATTATTTGTTCTCACCTCGAAGTTTTGGGTGACTGGATGCTACTAATAACGACTTCAACTTTCTTGTTGACGCCTTCGAAGTACGTGAGGTCAATGGTGTACGCGTCTTGTCTGAAGTTAATGACGACGATGTAGGTTTTCTTGTTGTACCACCTGTAAGAATAAAATATGACGTCATGATCCCTTTTATTGAGCTAATGATCGCGTATGGTTTATAAAGTGAAATTCGATTACAATGGTTAGTATTCCTCTTTGCTTTAACGCTCGTGAAATGTATCGGCGAAGCTTTCAACGCAATCAACTGCCTTATAGATCAGTCGGATCAGTGGTGTTCCGTCAATAAGTTTTTTGGCAACTCCAAGAGGATAACTAGAACCATACCACTTTGAATTGACGACGTTGTTATTATGTTCTAATGGGTTGTATAGCGTAAACTACTCAATTAAGAAATTTGATACACGCAACATGTCCATAATCGAGAAAAGCTCATACATACAAATACATACACACGTCAATGTCACTTATTTAATTACTGTTGGCGGCTCCTAAACCAATTTCGTTGCTGACCAGTATTGAATGTTCGTTTAGATATTCATGTATATGGTAAACGTTTCCAATGAAAGCCTTATCGTCACGCGATGTTGTATGTTCACCAGTTCAAAAACATCTAGGTTTAAAGGTTTATTTTGTATCTACATGAGTTTCTGTATATGTGCAGTTAATACAGAAAACTATGGATTAAAAAACAATTGCTTTTCCTTTTTACAAAGAAAAAATGTTGTTTCCTTTATTTTCTGAAAATACTCAGAAAATAAAGGAAAGCTGCAGGCACAAACGATCTAATAATTTCTCCAAATATAATGTCACTTTTTTGAAAGCACTTTGGTTTTTTCCAGTAAAAAAGTGAAGAAATTCACCAAAAAGTTGATTAAATTAAATGTTCCGGTCTACCTATGACTCATGAATGAAACAATGAATGTGCTCCTCGATTTCAATATGTTCAATCATCGACTCAAACATATCACGTAGACCCATTTATTTTAATATTTGACCTAAATACTGTAATGCCAATACTTTACAAGGACGCAGGATCAATTTCCGCATTAGAACATATAGATGTTTAGCTGTAGGTACACAGCAGGTCTACAAACATTCGTTCCGAGCCTGGTTGTTTGTAAATATAACGTGCGTAATGTGTTAACATTTGACATAGGGAATTCTACTTTCCAGTTTAGATCTACAAATGTACATTGTATTCATACGAGTACATAATATCATAAGGATTGATGATACCATGTAATCTAAAGAATTTGATAAAGGGGTATTTTGGTTATCTCAAGTGTTTATTATTTTGGTTATGATGATATTTCAAAATTTCAGTTGTCAAGATAAGATATATAGACAATTTATGATGACTCTTTAATCAAATGCAATCAACAAAAGTAACAACAATCAGGAGAGAAAGAATCAAAGAGTCAATCATTTCAAAACTCAACTTGTTTTTACGATAATTTGAGAGTACAGTGGTATTAGGCAAGTAAGGCGGCATTTTAATTTAAGGGGATTACAGCACCTAAATGCAAAAAAAACAAGCTTTAGAAGCAATAACTAGACTACAGTAAACAACATCAGAAAAATATATGATATTCTTTAGGATATATGCTAGATAGTTATTGTGTTGAAAACATAATATATCTAATTTGATACGATAAAAAAAAATCATGAAGATACCTCTAAAAACTTTCTTTTTACAATAAAAACCATACACATACAATCATTCAGATTTTTTGTCAGATTCTACAAGCAACATACTAAAGCACTAGTGTTTTATTTTTTTAGTCCAAATAATAGATTTATGTAAATAGATAATTGCTTATTTTTTATTAATTTTGTATTTTGTGTTTCACGAACTGTGTCCAAATAAACATTTTTCTTTCTTTCTTTCTTTCTTATATTTGGCAATAAATTACCAGTATTGTGTCATCGCGCTTGTCTTTCTTTTCTATGCAGTCCGACAGTGACCGCGCTTTAGGTCATGTTTTCCTTAACCACGATGATGGAATTTCAGTAATAGTAAAATTCATGTAGCACTCACCTTCTGAAAGCGAAAACGCCTTCATTGTAAGCAACAGACTCGTATCTGCCGTATCTGAAAACATTGTCAGTTCGAAGAGCGGATAAAGCCTTGTAGACGTTCAAGTGAGATTTTTCTGTCGCTTTCTGTACTTCGACATTCAAGTTTTCATAACCAGCTGCTACTGGAAGCCAGGTCTTGTCACCGTCTGAGAAACCTGTGGAAATATATGTGTTTAAGTAAATCGCATAGTCTAAGAAGTATCGTATATCAAATTCAGTTTCATTCATAGGACCAGCCATAATATTGTCATTGTTGTTTTGATGTTATTTGGTTGAAATATGGTTCTCTCATACCGGAATTCTTATCAGCATTCCATTGGAATGGTGTACGCGCAGGATCTCTGGAAGACATCCAGTAATTGATAGGGTCATCAGTGTTGCAGCCACTGGGGTCTACGGTATCTTCCCAGCTTACATAGCCATCAACCATGCCGATTTCTTCACCCTAAATTAGACATAATTTATTGCATTACTTGAATGATAAATATTTTCACAAGAATTTTATACTGAACTAAGATTGTGCTTACCATATAAGTAACACCAATACCAGGACTCAACAATGTGATCATATTGATACCATCAACTAATTCAGGACTAAACCTTGAAGCTACTCGGTTATTGTCGTGATTTCCGGCCTGAAAAATAATGATTATAATACTTTATTGAAGAAAACATTTTTAAGCAAAACATAATTATGACTATAAAAATTTTAAAAACCAAAACCCGACTACTGAAAAGGATGAAACAAGAAAGTAACTTCCCGTGGTCGCATGCTACCATAGCTTATTTAGTACAGCGGCATGCGACCACGGGAAGGTACTTTCTTGTTTCATCCTTTTCAGTAGTCGGGTTTTAGTTTTTAAACTTTTTTTTTTATTTAATTATTTTGGAGCTTATTTCAGTAAAAATTATATTTTTGAAATGTGCTAGTTAAGCCCTTTCATTTGATACCCCACAAGGTACCATCCCGAAATATTTATTTTTAAATTCATTACTTTATGTCCTCTAGAGGGCGCCATATTGAATTTAGTGTGACGTCAGATAGCCTATAACCAGGGGACGGTCAAGACGCTTCTAAAGATATCTCGTTTGTCAAATTATTATAAGTACTTTTTAAGTTATTAGGGAACAGATGAACATACCTACATACCGGTCAAAATCATAACCCTCCTTTTTGCTTCGCCATAGAAAAAAAGGTAAAAAAAAGAAGGTAAAAGTCTTACCACCCAGTTTGCCTGTTGATCAATAGGTTTAAATGTGAGGAACTTATCCAGAGCATATTTAATCTCAGCAGCACTTGAATCACCATTTACATCAGAAATCAGCACAAAGTTGAAGGGCATCTGGGCACCTTTGCGACCACCTTCACCAAAGTACCTCGCCGTCATCTGAGGACTAGAGTATGCCTCAGTCATCATAACTCTGCTCAATCCATCTTTTTCTTTATACTCATCGAAGACTTCCCTCCATTGGAACACCATTTCTACAGTCTCATCAAGGTCTTTGGTGTAAATATGGGATAAATAATCGTAGCTATCAGAGTCATCTGTGCTTCGTGATAGAGGCTCATCAGGATACTTCCCGCCAAAATCTGCCTTGTCAACTTCGAACAAATGGGCAATAGCGTCAACCCTGAAACCTGCAACGCCTTTGTCTAACCAGAAGCGAATGACATTTTTCATTTCTTCGATGACGTCGGGGTTGCGGTAGTTAAGGTCTGGCTGTCCGATCACGAACTGGTGGAGGTAGTATTTACCAACTTCTTCTCTGTACTCCCAGGCACTCTTACGGAATACACTGTTCTAAGAAATTAAATAATTTGTTAATATCTTCACATGTGTCATAAAATTTACTACCATGGAATATACAGGGTTTATTACCATGGAATAACACACGGAAATGGCAGATAGATGGGGTCGTCTGCTACCTACCCAGCCCAAAAAAAATTACCCTGGACCCATAGTTTTTTTTTTTATTACCGAAATTCATGAGTTTTTAAACTTTAAAGGCCTATAACTTTATGTAGGATAGACGAAACTCGCAACACTTTTTTTTTTGTTTTTGTCTCGACTATTGGTAGATTCAAATTGTTTGGTGCAAATAGTGAAATCACTATAAAAAAAAAAAACTATGGGGCCTAGGTATTTTTTTTTTTGGGCTGGGTAGTTAGCAGACGACCCCACCTATCTGCCATTTTCGTGTGTTCAACGTTCTGCCGAACACCCTGCATAAATATCAACAGGTTTATCTAACATAATTATGATATGAGTAATTAATCATTCACGTGCATCAATCATTAAATTCTCAACAAGAATTATGTTCAGGTAAACAGGTCGTCTTTGCCATATTTCATCCTATCCTAACTAAAAGTAAGTTTGTTTGTTACCTTTTCACGCCTAAACCACTGAACCGATCATCCTGAAATTTTGCAATACACGTGGCGACATCTATTATCATGATAACGCTATTGTTGTTTTCTTCGGGAACAGCACTTTTTTTCGGGATGAAAGGTATCCTATGTCCGTTACTGTATTCCTGACAACGTATATGCAAATTTTCAGGATGACCGGTTCAGTGGTTTAGGCGTGAAAAGGTAACAAACAAAGAAACTTACTTTCGCATTTGTAATATTAGTTAGGAAGGATAGGATACCTCCAGTTTATGCTTACCCAATTATTAGGCGGATGCATAACCCCATTTTCGTCCACCACTCCATCCTCCCAGATAAAGTAATCGTAATATTTCTCGTGACCACGCAATGCCTCCTCAAACCACACACTTTCATTACTTGAGTGGTTTGGTACTAAATCCAGAACTATTTTAATATCTGGAACGGTAAACGATAGTGTTTGTATTTCTTGTTTGTTTGTCTTGAGATAGTTACCAAATACTCAGAGCAAAGTAATAAAAATACGTTAGTTTGTACACTTGTTAAATAAATGTCATTGTAGTTTTTATTTCGATTTTAATCCGTAAAGGTCAAATAGTCAGTATTATGTTTACTGTTCGTTATTTCGGTTTTTCTCGGAAAGAGTTCGTTGTTGTTAGCATCGAATGAATTATTAATTCCAGTCTTTACAAATCTATGCTATTTTATTCATGAGTAAATATATTCTGGAAACTGTCTGTTTTGTGATTAATGAAACTTTCCATTTATTTGTTATATTGTATTTAACAGAAGCTGACTACTCCGATAAAAGTTGATGTAATTATCACTATTTTATTCTTGCTATCTTTTTTTTTTAATATAAACTCCTAAAAATAAAACTTACCTAATTCCTTAGCCTTAGCCATAAGATTTTCAAAATCCTCCATAGTGCCGTATTCATCTTGAACGGCATAGAAATCAGAGATGTCGTAGCCAAAATCGTACATTGGTGACTTGAACATAGGTGAAAGCCAAGTTGCTCCAATACCCAGCTCTTTTAAGTATTCTAGACTTTCCGTGATTCCTGAAGACAAAAAAGTGATAATGAAGAAAAACTTCCCTGCATGGTTAGATCCGAACTTAAGAAAGTGGCTGGGACAGATAGAATGCGGAAGGCGGAGGACAGGGTGTTGTGGTGTACCCTAAGAGAGGCCTATGTCCAGCAGTGAACTGCGATAGGCTGAGTTGATTGATGGTTAGTTATATAGTTAAAGTAATTAAATTTGACTATTTTTGCATAAAGACAGTACACAGATAATAATTTGTTGTGTCTTACCATTTAAGTCTCCAATGCCATCACCATTGCTGTCCTTGAATGACCTTGGGTAGATTTGGTAGAAAATGGTAGTCTCCCACCAATCAAGTTCCTTGTCATTAGAGCTACCACTTGCTGCTAGTGCGAACAGCACTGGAAGAACTAAGATGCTCTTCATCCTGACACTGAGAAAAAAAATAGGCGAAATAATAAAGCGTTGATATTATGGGCTGAGGTATTATGGTTTATGAATATGAGAAATGAAAGTAAAACTACACATTGAATAATTTGCGGAATGATTAGACATTGACAATCAAAATATATAAAATTCAAAGTCCTGACTGACTGCTATATCAACGCACAGCCTAAATCGCTAGTCCTAGAGACATAAAATTTGGAGGGTGTGTTCTTTGTGAAGAGTAGGTATCCACTAAGAAAGGATGTTTAGAAATTCCACCCCAAAGAGGGTGAAGTAATAGTGGGACACGGTAAACATATGCACAAGCCGATGCAAAATTCAAAAGTTTACAATGAAAGTACTATACACTTACACAACTGAGAATCAACAATACAAAAGGATCACTATATCTCTCCAACACAAAATTTGTTATATGTTTCAAAATTTCCATCACCAAAACGTGAAGAAATGAAGAGTTGGCATGCAACACTGTGCAGTGAGCATGTTGATGTCATAGGTACTTTATTCGCACATAGATTCATTCCGTACAAAGAATAATAAGGAAGTACGTACAGGTATCTTATTTCTATTCTGGTCATCGTGACCTTTTGTTGTTGTCATGTATTATTTTGATGCGTCATGACGTTAAGAGGGTGAATGAAAAGCTGCTAACAAACGAAGTTATGAGGGGGATTTTAGTAGGAAAGTAGGAAGGGGATGCTCCAAAAAAGACATAGGTATAAGTATACAAATCGTATTGGTTATGTCCTTCAAGAAAGTCAGATGCGTAGTAAGTTTTCACAACCAGCGTTCTTGTAACAAGATTTATGAACGAGGATGAACGAAAAGGATCGATGTATTGAGGTTCAGTACTTTTTTTGTGAAAAAGCGTAAGTTTATGTATGTGTAGCGGTATCTACAACCACCACATGCAAACTACGCGCCATACTGACGTCATACAAGATCCTGCATCTCACAAGCAGAGTTTACCGCGCAACTAGCATATATACGACGGCTCGACATGAATCATCGGGCAGTTGCCCGCCTGACACGACACCCGTCTGGTCGGAGGATCCTCCCTTTACTATGGAGTATGAGTGAACTTTACACCCTGTTCCTTATACCTCTATATATGTATTGCTGTTATAATGCTACTTACCCCATTATATCTGCTACAGTGTGAAGTGTGCGCCCTGCATCCGTCTTTATAGTAAAAGTTATCTTAAATTCTAGATAAATAATGATATATAGTGCCGATAAACAAAACACTTCTGTGTTTATCTCGACTTTCGTAATACCAAATAGTTTAGAAAATGATCCATAGCTTGTGAAATTAGCTATTCTTGTAACAAGCGCCCAACAACAACAAAAATGTGAGAAAGAACTGATATAAGTAAAAAAAAGTGCCTCCACCACCGCCAACCATAATAGACGGAATCAAGAACTAGCAAATCTTCTATGTCGCACTAGCTGAAACCCAAACAACTGAATTATTCACTACAAAAATGATGAATGAAGATTGTGTGAAGATCAACAACGCCAAAACCGAGGACTCTTCTAGAGCGATTGCTAGATTTTTGTCAGAAAAAGAATATATTTGGCATTCATACGAGCCTCGACCATTAAGAGTTGTAGTGAAAAAAAAAACATTCTTCTTGCCAGTCAGATCGCATCAAAGACAATTTAATATCGCAAGGTTTGATAACTTGAGCTGAAAGACTAAAGAACCACTCAATATGTTCGTCTTATCATTTAATAACGACGAAAACGAAAAAAACGACGAAATGTCAACAAAATGGCATAAAGCATATTTTTAGGGTGTAAAATTTAAATACACTCTCTCAAAAATCTGAAAATCATTCCTCAATGTAGTAGATTCTAGGCAGATAGACGTACTAATAAATACTGCAGAAAAGAGTCAAGGTGTGTATGGCCAGAATCTAACAGCCAACTGTACTAAATCTCCGCAAGAGAAACCAAAATGCGTTCACCGTGGCTTACCCCATCCTGCCAACCACAGAGGGTGTGAAGTAGCCAAGGAGATGCACATTATGAAAAAAGAAATTTGCTGTGCCAACTGCCCAACAGTCTCTTTCAATAAGACATCCCGACAAATAGGCACGGGAAGAAAGTTTTCAGACAGCTGCAAAACCTGCTTCAGCAAGTAGTCCCTATGCACGACTGTTTGCAGTTAGTAACAACACAACTAGACAACCTTCGAATCTGGAAGATAAGATAAATAAGATCTTGAAGTGTATTACAACATTTCACAAAAGATTAGAGAAGCTAGAATCCAACACCAAAACAGCTGTCTTACATAATCAAAAATTAGTAACACACTAAAAATAATAGCGTGTAACTCGCATGGACTCCTCAAACACTCTCTTAGAACGTGTCTCCACACGGCGATATCATCGCGGCGATAGTCTTGCCGACTATGACCGCGAGTCTCTCGCTCGTGGAGACGGCCCCTAAGAGAGTGTATAGAAATACGTGGCACGACGATAAAGGTATGATTCCGATCTCGGCAGCACGCAGCAGTGCTGCCGCATCACTGCAGCTGGTCCCCATATATTTTCTATAGGAATGTCGCGCAGCATTGCTGCCGTGCTCGGAATGTAATCTCATATGAACTCATAGAAAATGTATGAGGACCAGTAGTGCTGCGACCGCACTGCCGCGGCAGCACTGCTGCGTGCTGCCGAGATCGGACTCATACCTTAATATCGCCGCGATTCTCTCGCTCGTGGAGACGGCCCCTAAGCCTTAGTAAAAAAATCCTACTAAGAGTTTTTCTGTTGATCTAGATAATATTATTGACCTAAAAACTGTTAGGTTTGCCCAATACTTAGGCGCCATCTCCACAGCCGAGAGAATCGTGGCGATAGTCTCGCCGTGCCATCAAATTTTCGCCGCGATGATACCGTATTGAGACACGTTCTAAGAGTGTATAGAAATACGTGGCACGACGATTATATCGCCGCGATTTTCTCGCTCGTGGAGATGGCCCCTTAGAAAACACTTTTCAACAACACAAGTAGAGCTCCATAAAATACTCCAGGGTAAAAAGTTACCAGAAAGTAAAAAAAATCGACTTGTGGCTGACTCCTTAAGAAGTTCTGAGAGAAATGCAAAATGATAATTATAATTCTTATTACAAAAAAACATTTCATAATGATGTACTGATAACTTCGATAAAGATACTCTTTTATTTATTTTTTCGGAAATAATACTCATGATAGTGCTGTTTTTTAATAATATTATCTGCCTAGAACTTTTGTTTCATTTACATATACAGGATAAAATTGAAAACATGTGACAAATCGAAATGGGAGATTATGCTCATCATTATGAACAACTTTTACTACGGGATCAAACCTGAAATCGCGAAAAAAAAAACAGCTGTTCTCTACATTTTGACGAGTTATGCGAACATAAATGTAGGAAACAGCTGATTTTTGTTTCGCGATTTCAGGTTTGGTCCCATAGTAAAAGTTGTTCATAATGATGAGTACAATCTCCCATTTCGATTTGTCGCATCGTTTTCAATTTCAACCTGTATTTATGTAATTGAACTTATAGGTTTCTTACAGGTTCTTATTCTAGTTCTTAGATAGCAAAGCAGTATTGAATGCTTCATACAGGTACTTATGTTACATGCAGGCTTTGTAGAAAAAAACACCGGTCAAGTGCGAGTCGGTCTTGCGCACCGAGGGTTCCGTACAAATTTTTTGGTACAGGCTATGTAAATAGTTTATCACGGGAATCGTGTCTAGAATATTTTTCCCGTTTTTTTTTTGTAATATAAACAGAAATTTACGGTTTTTGGATATTTTACTTTACTTGTGCTACATGACATTGCTTCTTGCAAATTTCATGATTCTAGGTCAACGGGAAGTACCCTATAAGTTTTAATTCCCTTGCCAGTGTCAAAATATGCGGCATAAACGGAACATAAACGGTATATTTTGATTGCGTTGACTTAAAAGTTTGATTTTTTTACTGCTTCAAGGGATTGCAGCCCTGAGTATTTGACATTAATTTCAAGTTGATAACTCCACGCGTTTCTGAGAAAAAGGGTCTTGACAGTTGGCCAGACAGACGGACAACGAAGTGATCTTGTAAGGGTTCCGTTTTTCCTTTTGATGTACGGAACCCTAAAAAACATAGGCTAAGCCGACTTATTCCCACCCAATCCTTGTAGAAATGGCAAGTATCGACATCGAGGTATCGAGATATCGACCACGATCGCGAGCATCTTTGGCATGTAATTGCCCCAATAAACAAGGTCTGTAAAGGCAAGATATTTGTTTCTCGTACAAAAGAGGAACAAGTGTTGATTACTTCCCTACACGCATTGATACATTAATCACTAACGAATAAGGTCAAGGAAAGTTATTTGGAGGCACTTCCTTTGTTAATTTCGATTTGATATATTACTTCTCTCTTCTTCTCTCAGTGGTAAAGGCCGCGACTTACGAGTTGTAGGTCGTAGGTTCGAACCCAGACAGGTGCTTTACTTTGTGTAAATTATTTCATTACCACTGCTCTCAAAAACGGTGAAGGAAAACATCGTGAGAAAACCGGCATGTCCTAGAACCAAAAATTCGAAGGCATGTGACATCTACCAATCCGCACTGGGCCCGCGTGGTGGATTACGGCCCACTCCCTCTCACAGAGAGGAGGCCTGTGTCCCAGCAGTGGGAACATTTATAGGCTGATTATGTATGTATGTATGTATATTACTTACCTAAGTTTTTTTGAACATTCAGTAATTGTTTCGTTTGTGCTCACTAGTGCCTTTAGTAGTTCCTTTGAAGGAACTACTGAGAATTTTTGGATCAGTAGTTCCATTGCAAAAGATGAAGGAACTACTTAGAAGGATTATGAAAGTTGCCAGTTTATTTTAATTCAAATAATAAAATATAAAAAATAATAATAACATATAAAATAATAATATATTGTTTAATTAATTCATTTTAAGCAACAAAATTCCAAGAAAATAACAGTCACAAAATAAACATAATCGTGTCTTATTTTTACTTATTGCAGTTTCAATACTAGTCCTTCAAAGCCCGCGACCGGTACAGATGAGGCGCTGAAGACGTCACTGCAATAGAAAAATAAAATTAAAATAACATAAAATCATAAAACAAAATCAATCCTCAAACTCAATCCTCAAACTCAACTTTCTAAACAATAGTGGATACAGAGCTGAACATTTGTTTCACAGGAAAAGTTGTAGGTATTCCGGGTAGAATTACCTAACAATACAGGTGCAAATAAAAAGCCAGTATGTAGACAAAGAGTAGTTCAAAATGTAGGAAAATTCTTCTCCTATAAAACTAAACCTCCGCCTTTGTACCTTTTTGTGCGAAAAGATTAAATAAATAATAAATAAATAAACCTAACAACCACAAAGCCATTATTATCACAACACCATCTCAAACTTATCTACAGACTTCCATTATTGAAGCAGTCATCCCATACTTAATTTTTATAAACTCAGCTTCAGTTGATTCAAGTATCTTTGAAACTCACCCTTCGTTCTTAGGAGACTGAATGCTCCTTAGGACTACGCTGACGTCACCGGCAACGTTTTCGAAGTACGTCAGATCGATGACGTGATCAACGTCACGCATGTTAACGATGACCAAGTAGGTCTCACCCAGGTACCATCTGTAATAAATAAAACGGGAAATATTCATTTATGAGAAGGTAAGCCTACAAACAAACACACATCCTCTCACCCCAAACACATATACCGTCTCCGTACCGTCGTGGGTAAAAAGTATGACAACCAGTCTAACAAAGGGGTACCTATCGTGTTACCAATTAACTGAGTTGTTATCACGTAGACAGTTGTTACATGTAAAATACTGGTATTCAGCTGCATTTGTTTGTACTAGTAGCCGACACCAACAAAGTTGGGAAAAAGGCTAGGTAGATTGATATGTATGGGAAAAACTTAGCAGCAGAGATGTTTATTAAGAAAGTATATAAAATCTTTGTCACGGATAGACAGAACCTAGGAGTGAGGGGCCCGTTGTTAAATTAAAACAGTCGCACAGGTCGATCGATCGGGTAGGTACGCTCGCCGCGGTTGGTCTGTAGACTTTGGACGGGTGACCATCTTTACCTACCGCGACCCCTCCGTGACTTTTAAAGCACATTAAGCCGTTGGTCCTGGCTGCCATTCGTGGATCTTTGACAGTCGTTACGGGTAGTCAGATAGTCGAAAGTCTGATAACCTTACCAAGGGGTATCGTATTACCCAGTAACTGGGTTGTAGAGGTCAGATAGGCAGTTGCTCCGTGTAAAATACTGGTATTCAGCTGCATCCGGTTTGACTGGAAGCCGACCCCAACGTAGTTGGGAAAAGGCTTAGGCAGATGATGAGACAGCACCTAGTAAATTGTCGTAAACAATATTTTTGCCAAGTGCAGTCATCATCATCATTTCCGCCGAAAGACGTCCACTGCTGGACATAGGCCTCCCCCAAGCACCTTCACTTCGACTGGTTTTGTGCTTCTCGCATCCAACGAGTTCCTGCGGCCTTCACAAGGTCGTCGGTCCACCTTGTGGGAGGCCTTCCAACGCTACGCCTTCCGGTACGCGGTCGCCACTCCAGAACCTTTCGGCCCCATCGGCCATCTGTTCTGCGAGCAATGTGCCCTGCCCACTGCCACTTAAGTTTGGCAATTCTTCGGGCTATGTCGGTTACCTTGGTTCTCCTGCGTATCTCTTTATTGCTGATTCGATCACGCAGAGAAACTCCAAGCATAACCCTCTCCATTGCCCTTTGGGTGACTTTCAGCCAAATGCAGTGATGAGAGTAAATTCCTTTAAAACTAAAAGCCACCCATGAGTTAAACATTGAACAGTTTACAGTGAATCTCATAATGCTGATTATATATAATTGTTTTTACGTAGATACGTATTTACTGTGAATTCTATTAACAATTCAAAGTAGTTCTATGGAACCAACGTGTTCAACGAAATTGGCCAATGATTTATTCGGTTTATTAAATATTGGATTACTAGAACGAAATTGACAATAGTTTGTAGAATTTGTTTCCATCAAATGCCAAGAATAATCCAATTAATTCGTAAAAAAAGATTTGTAAATAAATTCATACCTTCTGAACACAAAGACATCTTGGTTCATAGCCAAGGAGTCGTAACGACCATATCTGAAGACTTTTTCTTGGCGCAGTTCAGCTAAGGCCTGGTAGACCTTCAAGTGGGACCTCTCAGCGGCTACCTGGACATCCACGTTCAAGATCTCGTAACCTTCGGCTACTGGCAGCCATGTTTTGTCAGCGGTCGAGAAACCTGTGAAATGTAACAATAAATTAATGTTCCCGTTATATATGACAAAAAAATGCAGGCCATGGGTTAACATATGTTATATTATTCTGTCTAAATAACCCTTTTGAATTGATTCTGGAAATATGACATAACCTTATCCAGTACCAAAAAATATACCAGTTCAGATTTTTTGCAAAGATAACTTTGCAAAAGTACTTACTTCGTGTTTCCGTACTTATATCAATAAAGACTATTTTACGACTAGATAAAGTCAAAGTCAAAGGAGTTATTTCAAATAGGCACATAAAAGGCACTTTTGAACGTCAAAAATTACATTTAAATAGAATTGATTCTAGTCGCCCCTTCCAAAAGGTAGTTTTCGTATAGAGAAGAATGTGCAAGAAACTCCACCGCTACTCTTTTAGAATGTTTTACAATATTTTGCATGGGTACATTAATTATGGTATAATAATATGTGAGGACGATTTACCTAAAATAAAATTACTTTACCACAATAGGTTAAAGAATTAAAAACTAAACCATGACATATAAATTAATTATCTGATAGATACATGGTGCTCTCATATTTACAAACATGGTAAAATTAAACGATTTTAATTAAAAAAAAATTAACAAGTAATAGTAGTCATAGATAAAATAGCAACCAAATGTACATGGGTAACCTCAACTATTTCTTAAACAACTAACAACTCCACTATTTATTCACCAATCGTATTTACATCCCGTTCAATATCATCAAAGAGACGATGGGCAGCCATCGCCTCTTCCAGCAATAAGATTGATAGAACTCAGACCCAGTGCGGAATGACAAGTGAACTCAACAACTCTGTGTTTTCCCGATCCGTAGTGAATACAAATATAGCACGTGTTGATTACATTCAAACTCATTGTGGGTATGAAACTGTATCTCGACGGCAGATATTCGTCCTGTTCAAACGTTGCTGTTCTTTAAAATAAACAACGTCACGATTGACTCTCATACATATATAGATAGATAGACAGAATAACTTTATTGTATACTAGCTTCAGCCCGTGACTTCGTTCGCGTGAAACTTCTTGTTTCCCCCGAGCCACCCTGTCGTATCGCATCACCCGCCCGCGCTATCACTTAACGTTCTTTTTGACTTTTTTTCTTTTTGCTCGGCTCTTAAGGGTCATAGCGTGATGTTAAATAGCCTATAGCCTTCCTCAAGAATTAGGCTATCAAATGCAAGAAGAATTTTTCAAATCCGACTGGTAGTTCCAGAGATTACCCCCTACATACAAACTTACAAACAAATTTTACCTCTTTATAATATTAGTATAGACGAAATTTGTAAAACAGCTCTTATAATATGATTACAGTTAATTCTAAGGTACAATGGCGGTCTTATCATCACCATCATGATCAGCATCACTACTGTCGCCAATCGTCATCTGCGATAACTTATCGCTACAATTTTCTATTAAACAATTTTATAATGTACAATATGGGAACAGTTAAAAAATACAATAGTATGTCTGAATAGTGCCTTACCAGCGTTTTTGTCTGCGTTCCATTGGAATGGTGTTCTTTCTGGATCGCGAGATGATTTCACATAATTAATTGGGTCGTTAGTATTGCATCCAGATGGATCAACTGTGTCTTCCCAGCTAACGTAGCCGTCTACTAATCCAAGTTCTTCACCCTGGAGATTAAAGTCTTTGTTAATATTGAAAAACTTTTAACATTAATATGTATTTTGTTTTAGGCAAACTCATCTGCCTAGCCTTTTCCCAACTGTGTTGGGGTCGGCTTCCAGTCTAATCGGATGCAGCTGAATACCAGTATTTTACATGGAGCGACTGCCTGTCTGACCTCCACAACCCAGTTACTGGATAATACGATACCCCTTAGTAAGACTGGTTATCAGACTTTCGGGCTTCTGACGACCCGTAACGACTGTCAAAGATCTACGAATGACAGCCGGGACCAACAGCTTAACGTGCTTTCCGAGGCACGCAAACTGTGTTTCTAATAAGTATTAGTAGGTAGCAAAATGTAGTTATAGGTTACTTAATTTATAACTTTCTCGGAGTTTTGAGTACCAGTTAGTACTTTTGTGTGTGGCTTTGTTTTCATGCACGTACATTAATTTATACAGGGTGAAATTAAATTCATGGGCATCCTTTTAAGGGGTTATTGTACTCATTGTTATGAACAACTTTTACTATGGGACTAAACCTAAAATCGCGAAAAAAAATCAGCTGTTCCTTGCATTTATGTTCACATAACTCGTCAAAATGTATGGAAGAGCTGATTTTTTTTTCGCGATTTCAGTCTTGGTCCCATAGTAAAAGTTGTTCATAATGATGATTACAATGACCCCTTAAAAGGATGCCCATGAATTTAATTTCACCCTGTATGTCGTTTAAAAAACAATGAGTAAAATTATTTAAAAGTGGTTCTCAATAAATATCAAAAACCAAATCATACCATATAAGTAACTCCCACTCCAGGAAGCAACAATACAATCATATTGATTCCGTCGACCAAAGACGTGCCGTATCTCGTTGCCATTCGGCTATTGTCATGGTTACCGACCTGCGAAATATTCCCTGCTATTTACTCGTATTACTTCATTCCTCATTTTATACATTTGAGTTAATCGTTACAGTAACACTTACCACCCAGTTCGCGTCTTGATCAATAGGTTTGTAAGTCAAGAATTTGTCTACTGCACGTTTAATGTCAGCTGCCGATGATGAGGCATCGACGTCTGTGATTAAGTCGAAGTTGAAAGGCATTTGAGCTCCTAGCTTGTCACCTTCACCGAAATACCTCACTACGTCTTGAATAGATGCGTATACTTCAGTCATCATCACTCTAGAAAGGCCATCCTTTTCTTTGAACTCATCGAAAACGTCTCTCCATTCGTAAACCATGTAGTAAGTCTCATTTTGGTCTTTGGTATAAATATGACTGAGGTAGTCATGGGATTCGGGATCAACGTTGACATTACCGGAGAATGGTTCATCGGGGTATTTGCCTCCGAAAAGTTCTTTGTCGACTTCGTATAAACAGTTGACAGCGTCAACTCTGAATCCTGCTACACCTTTGCCTAGCCAGAAACGAATAATATTCTGAAAAAAAAAAACAATACTTTTTAGTATAATTCAAGGCACAGTATATATTAGAAACTACCAAAACATTAAAGGTCCTCACCTTCATTTCTTCAACAACATCAGGGTTACGGTAGTCCAGATCAGGCTGACCAACAACGAACTGATGCAAATAATATTTGCCAACCTCCTCTCTGTATTCCCAGGCACTACCGCGGAAATGGCTCCTCTAAAAACAGCGTATACAAAATCAAAGATTATTATGTGCTTTAATATATGTATATTAATTAAAATATATATATACTATATACAAATGATAATAATAATAAAAAAAAGACAGGAGTTCATTGGGCATCGAAAAATTCGTCCGCATCGCTGTCAAATAATTATATTAATTTAATTTTAGGTGTTACATCAAAGCGTTAATCATTCTTTCACTCACATTTCACTGACATCTTTCCTCACTTTCATCTAATTCCATGTTCGTAATTTGGGAAGGATTAGCCTTTCACTTCAAATAAAAAAGCAAAATTTAATCGTCGTGGGTTTTTTCAATTTTTTTTATTTTGTTTTATATTTCAAACTTTTTAAAGAGCACAGGTTTATTATACACAAAATCGTTCTATTTTATTTTAATATATTAATATATAATTATAATAAGTATTTAAAACTAGATGATGAAAACCGCATCCAAATCGGACTAGTAGTTTTGGTTTTGCACAAACAAAAGTTTACTGCAGTGCCCCCTAGTGAGTTATCACCGTAACACTTGTCTAAGAACATGTACCTATCAAATCCAAACCCATAATTGAAAACCGTATAAAAATCGGACAAGTAGTTTTGGAGATAAATGGCAACATTGATTTGCACAAACAAACAAACACACATCCTCTCACCCCAAACGCATATACCGTCTCCGTACCGTCGTGGATAAAAATAGAACCCAACAAACTTTCTTCATTACAATCATTAACTCCATAGAGAGCAATCTTATCGCGTCTCATTGTACTAAAACTCCTTACCCAATTATTTGGCGGCTGCCTATTACCATTTTCGTCGATCACTCCGTCTTCCCAGACGAAGTAATTGTAATACTTCTCATTACCATTTAGCGCCTCTTGGAACCAGACACTTTCATTTGAAGTGTGATTTGGCACCAGGTCCAAAACTACTTTTATCCCTGTTGAAAACAGACTTTGAAGAGTTTTTTCATTCTTTGTCGTACCTACTTCTTGAGACTTCTCGTCAAAAAAACTTTAAAAAATGTTTATAAGAATATTTTCAACGCCCACATTCATGGGTTTTATTTCTAAGAGTTGAATAGAGGCACTTGTAACTTCATCACATTGCTATTCAGTCTCTTTTTCTATAAAAATGAAGTACTTATCTTTTCCTTTATTTAACTTTTCCCTTTCAAAACCTTTATTTTAAATGTATCTTCATTTTAAGATACCTATCTATTTTTAATGTGTTCTTATTGTTTATTTCTGACAAATTGATTGCTATTCAGATTTAGATTTTCTATTAACTTACCATGTTCATTGGCCTTGTCAACCAAAGTTTCGAAATCTTCCATAGTTCCATACTCATCGTGAACAGCATAAAAATCGGAAATATCGTATCCAAAATCATACATAGGCGATTGAAACATAGGCGACAACCAGATAGCGCCTACTCCTAGCCCTTTGATGTATTCCAACTTTGATGTTATACCTGCCAAAGACATGAAAATTCAAATTCTTGATAGTATGATCGTCCCTTTCATTAACATACTCGAATATTGCCCAAGAGAACTATTTTGCAAAGCTCTAAATTCTAGTTTTCATTTGTGAAATATGCCTCAAAGTGAGGAAAATGGTCAACTCGGGAAATAGGACAAGCTTGTATTATTGTGGGTGTAGGGTTAGGTAAATTCGGATCATTCAGTGAAATAACAGACAATGTGCGGAGCAATCAATCAATTTTGCTAATCGCACTACCTATACAAGCATTGAAGTACAGTATAATTTGGTTTTGTTGCAAAATCCGAATGTAGGTAAATCATACAATACAATAGAAATGGATTAGCTGCAAACAATAATGTCTGGAGGCTAATAATAATAATATGAGGAGGCTCTCGTTAGGCAGCTGGATCAAGTGCTTGATTCAGAAAGCAGTACTTATGGACACGGCTCGCATTGTCAGAAGGTCCCTCTCTGGAGCCCTGATAGGTAGCTTGGACCCTGTTCCCGATACCGGTGGGCTACTATTTTTTATAATTTTAAATGTTTTTATATTCTTATATTTAAAAATATAATTTATATGTATTTAGTTGAATATAGAAGATAAAAATATCATTTATTTCAGACAATATCCATATTACAATACACACATTTTAAAAAACAACTAATTCACGTAAAAAAAAAACCAAACCAAGAAATAGCTTCAGCTTTTCTAAGGCAATAAAATTAAAAGCACTTACCATTGAGGTCCCCGATTCCATCACCATTGCTATCAGCGAACGAACGGGGATAAATCTGGTAGAAGATGGTCGTCTCCCACCAATCCAGGTCCCTTTCTTCATGTTTCAAAACATTTCCACTACAAAACACCAACAAAATTGGCAGCAAAATGACTGCCCTCATTTTAGAAACTTACTGAATCTTTCAAGCGAAGTGTTAGAATACAAACAGAATATTAAGAATTTATTGATTTATATAGAAAAATCCTGTATCTATATCTATTTAAAGATACTAACTGAGTGGTCTGATAAAAATGCATCATGTGGAAAAACATGTTGAGTAACGATTGTATTAGTGGATTTGGTTATATAACTTTGTTGAGGCACTACCTCGAAAATCTAAAATCTTCGAAAACCTACTAAGCGAGCGAAAGTGATGCAATTACTTTTGAAACGCAAAAGGAGAGTGATGGCTAGAATGTGCGTGCGTTCAGAATAAAACGACGTATGTGCCAAAACAAATTTACTCCTTTTTTAACAAAATAAATGAATTAAATTTTAAATATGTATGTCCTTTCCCGGGATGCAATATATCTCTCTGCCAAATTTCATTTAAATCCGTTCAGTGGTTTAGGCGTGAAAAGGTAACATACAGACAGACAGAGTTACTTTCGAATTTATAATATTAGTATGGTTTAACAATTACTTAAAAACTTTTTGTTAGTAAACTTTTACAAACTGAAACAACTAAAACTGTCGTGACCCAACAGACGTTGGCACGTGCCTCTGTATTCAGTGGCTTTAGGGACTGTCCACTTTGTCTAATAATGTTTTCAGGATGCTGTTTGAGCTTCAGCGGAACCTACCCATTATTGACGCTATTCTCTTCTTCATAATGCCATGAAAATCTTCAACACATATAAGTACATATACCTTGTTATTTAAAATCATTTCATCTTCAATCTTTTAATCATAGCATTTCTCAATTTGAAGAAATTGAGATAAATTTTCAATAGCAGACGTGATCTCCAGTGGGGGAGATAAGTGCCTATCTCAATTTTTTGAATAGATGATATCACGCCAGACACACGCACTGGTAGATCTCACTTATCAAGAAGAAATATGACAAGTGAGGCATGCTCTAGATTCTAAAGAACATTAATCTTACAGTAAATCCGCGGTGAAACACACTATCAGTAGAAATGGTTTTCATTTTGACAGTTCGTCAACATTCATTGCTTTATTTATCTTGTTGAGTAAACAAATTTTTTGAACATATGAAGCAATGGATTAGCAATATCCTTCAAAACGATTCAGATTGTATGTTACGCAATAAGGGCGCTGATTTCACTCACGAGATTCTTGAAGCAGGAATATTAGATAACATATAATATTTGGATGATCTGGATGAAAATGTGCAGGTTTTAGCATTATATCTTATTCTTTGTATCTCTTATCAGCTGATTAATATGAGAAAAAATGCCGCCTGTTATCAATATAAGTGCATAGTAGCTGCACATGAGTAGAACCTATACCCGGAACAAACCTGTGTTCAAAAACACTGCAACTTGGTGGCAAAAACATAGGCACCATTGTAGAATACCTCCAAAGACTGTTTATCTACTCACTAGCTGCGCCCCGCGGTTTCACCCGCATAAGTCTCGATCCCGTGGGAATATCGGGATAAAAGGTATTCTATGTCCTTTCTCGGGACTCAAACTATCTCTATACCAAATTTCATCTAAATCGGTTCAGCGGTTTAGGCGTGAAAAGGTAACATACAGACAGACATACAGACAGAGTTACTTTCGAATATAGTGTGGATGTGGTACCTGGCAGGTCTGTAGTGCCAGTTAATATGCACTTATGTGATAACAAAACCAGTTTAAGCTGGCATTTTATCCTACTGAAACTCCGTAATTACTACGCTAGGTCAGTTCAAGGTCAAAGTTTTGCCATTTCCGTGGGGCCTGCTGTACTTTAAGAATCACCCTCGTGGAGACTATTTCATTTATTTATTTAATACTTCAAGCACATAAATGTACAGAGGCGGACTTAATGCCATTGGCATTTTTTACCAGTCAACCTTTGGTTGATGCAGAGACAAACAGTGGTAGGTGCAATAATGAAAATTGAAGAATAAACATTTTAAACATAAAGATAAGCATAAATCTATTAAAACTATGAATATATACCTAATTACATATAATTATAAGCACAAAAAAATGCATAAATACATGAATATACCTTACTAGAAAGAAATAAGACAAACAATGAGAAAATATAACCGTTGTGATGATACTGCCAGCTTCTTGCGATTGTGCTCGCGAGCCTTAACTTTAAAGGATAATCGGTTGGTTGCCATCCTGATTTCCTGGGGAGCGCATTCCACGGAGAGATAGACTGAACGAAGAAGGAAGAGTGAATGAAGTCTATGCGGTAAGTAGGACATTGGAGAAGACGATTGTTTGATTTTAATGCAAACATAGCGTACAGTATAGTCCTCTTCACCATTTCCCATGACAGCATAATCAGCCTATAATATTCCCACTGCTGGGTCACAGGCCTCCTCTCTTCGATAGGGACTGGGCTGTAATCCACCACGCGGGCCCAGTGCGGGTTAGTAGATGTCACATGTCCTCAAATGGTTGATTCTAAGACAAGCCGGTTTCCTCACGATTTTTTCCTTCGCCGTTTTTGAGAACAGTGGTGATGAAATTGTTTATACAAAGTAAAATCCCTGCCTGGGTTTGAACCCACGACCTTCATCTCGTAAGTAAGGGCCGTTACCTCTGAAACACCACTGACTGCTCCCTCTGTGACTTTGTGAACTCTCTGATAACTAATAATATAGAAATGATGTACATAATAATTAATAATTATGTTGTCATAGACTTCACTGCCTAATTACAGTCTAAAACAGCCGTAATCAAATTTTTTTATCTATAGACACAAAATACCTGCACATTAGTCAAAACCAAATACCTCATGAGGAAAACAAGCCAATATTTAAGTTTACCTCCTCGTAAAATACTCTCTGATTTGATTGCCAATCATAAATTATAAGGTTTGACATGTTTGACTGCTACACTTTCCACTCGAACACCTTTATCAATTCAAATTCTGATATTTCATTTGTGTGCTTCGAATCTTTGAGAATCGAAGGTTGTCCCCAAAGTTTTACCTCTGAGAATAGTTGAGAAACTTAGCTGAGAATTTATTTGTTGGAAAAAAGATGTTCCCTTGAGTTTCTTATATGGGTCAAGGGTCACAAACTGGCTTATTGAGTGTTGTTTGTAAAAGAAGTCTGAAAAAAGTTTAATTTTATTTTTAGGGTAAGTGTAAAATTGTATATTGACAACTAGTGCATAAAAGAAGCCATTAGGTATACCCCGAGACGTTTATGTCGCAGTATGTTAATTAAGTCAAGGGGTAAAATGGCTCGTTAATTCCAGAGTATATAGTTCAGTCAAGATAGTTAAGTCGAGGGGTAAAATGGCTCTTTAATGCCCGAGCTCGAGTTATACTCTCTGCTTTTCGCTTTGATTGCGAGAAAATTAAACAGACATAAAGTATGTTTAACCGGTCAAGCGGCGCGCGTCGCCCATTGGTGACGAAATAATAGAATATCAATTGTGTCTCATTAGCGGAGCTTGACAGATTAATACAATATTTTCCCAGTTCAAAAATATTGCAAAATTGAAGAAGAGGATAGCTATTTTTTTTAATTTTCAATATTATGTCATTCGACTTGAGTAGGTACTTCATACTGCCAAGTCATAAAAACGTTTCTTTGCGTTTTTAAATAATAAATGACAACTATTTTATCTAGTTTTATTAAATTAACAATAGAAGACACGGAAGTGATATAAATTAAAGCAAATGAAATAAAATAACGACTTTAATCTGCGACGTTTTATTGTGCGTGTGGCTTTTGTGCCTGATTATCTTAGGCTTAGAAAAAAAAATTGCTTTATGCAATAGAGCATAAAAAGCGACTTATGTCGCCTACGCACAACATAAAGACGAACTTAAGAAGTGAAAAGATATTTTATAGGTAAGTATACTTTTACATTTTGGTGGAGAAATGGAAAGGTACTTTCATGTTATTTTATCCAACTGACCCATCATAGTAAAATTCCACATAAATATCGAAACAGGAATTTCCTCCTCCTTCTCAAGTCGTACTCCTCATTACCGAGGGTCGTGATCCTCCCTTGAAAACATCTTATCCCTGACGATGTTTCGTCGAATCGTCAAATGGGAATGCAATCATCGAATCGTCGAATGGGAATTTACATGACAGGATAAGATTAAGAAATTTAACAAAAATAACGAATTGTCAGATCGTGATGAAATTATATTGCTGTCACTAGCAGAATCTTTTTAACCAACAAACGATTTGTCTCACCTATAGAATATTCAAAAATCATTTGAGGTCCGAAATAAATGGTAGAACATTCTTGAAGAATATCAAGATCCCTTGTCCTTGTCAAAACTTTGTGTTAGATTAATTTATATTCTATCCAGGTGCGGAGGGAGCAACTGCCTGTAACTAATTTCTTATACCATGCAACGAGACTTGATTACATGAATTATTATTTGGAAATATTTTTTTTCATGAAGTCTTTAATTTTTTAGTGAAACTAGCTTTTTGCCCGCGACTTCGTCCGCGTGAATAAATACCCCTTCTTATTGCAATTTAGGGGACATTATAAAAGGAAACTGTATGCTAAATTTCACGTTCCTAGTTTCGGTACGTTGATATGCCAGTCAGTCAGCCAGACAGTCTGTTTCTTCTTTTATATAAGAGGAAGATTTTTTTATCATCATCCATATTTTTACAGGTTGTTCTACTCATGAATATGAACAAGTTTCACTATGGGAGAACTCTGAAATCACGAAAACAAATCAGCTGTTTAATACAAAAGTTCAATACCTACTTGGATAAAATGTATGAAACAGCTGATTTTTTTTCGTGATTTCAGAGTTGGTCCCATAGTGAAAGTTGTTCATATTCATGGGTAGAACACCCTGTAAAAATTTGGATGGTGATAAAAAAATCTTCCTGTACCTATGTAGATATTATAGGATGAAAGAATTATATGAATCGTAAGCTCAAATAAAATTCATGAGACAGTTGGTAACTTATGAATTTATTAATCCATGAATGTACAATAAATTAATCTATTATTTATAAGTATATTATTTATTTATAAGAATTTCCACACTGCTTGCTTCTTCAGACCTGCATTCGAAGTACAAGTGCTTCGTCTGCCGCTAAATCCAAGTAGTTAGCTTGGACACTGTCACTGCAACCAAAAAGTATTTACTTCTATATAAATAAAAATTAATCGCCAAAATGTATCCAGACGCATAACTTCCGAACGACTGCACCAACTTGGATAATATTTTTTTTGAAGTGAAAACTTCTTTAGCGGCGTTGCACACTTTTTTTTAATGGGTAAAAAATGTTAAACTCGCGTCAGGACACGTGACCGTCAGGAGAGACTACACAGGGGAGAACTACTACTTCTAACTACCAAGTATGGATGGATGGATGGATCGATGGATGGGTGTGGGTGTGGTTGGATGGATGGATGGACAGCTGATGGCTCGACCGTCTGTGTAGTAGCCACACTGCTGTGTATTCGTAAAATTCGTGTATATTTGTGTTTAAAATATGGAAATTGATCAAAGTGCATCTATTAATGAAAAAAGTGGCGCAGAAATGGTGAAAAAAATTATTTATATTAATTCAATTAATAATTGATTTATTTCAACGTTAATATTCAAGTTTTCACTTCTGCCGGCACTCCCGGAGTGCAACCCGTCTTTTTTTATCCTACAAACCGATTAGCAAGAAAATCAATTAGGAATTATGTAGGCACACAGATTTACGAAGTACCTACAAATGATGATATTGTAGAATATGAAGCCTTTTACTCTTTGTATGTAGCTATGGTATGAGTATAAATGATAAATGATTTATTTTCTGTAAGTAGGTTTGTACAAACACTTTTACAGGTCAATCATATTTTTTTTTAAGCTAGATGACGTCGGCGTTTCCTATCTGACTACTCTGAGAAGAAACGCCGAAACAAACTCAGAGGTCAAAGTCTCTTTTAAAGTCCAGAAAAAATCTTGGGCAGATCATTTGAAGACCATATAGATTGGTGTCTGAAATGGTCTTTTGAGGAAAGAACCACACAGATTGAGCGAACCTGTCCAGTCAGTGCACGCATTTGTCAAAAATCGTGCAGCTCAACTCAGAACTTGAGGAGCTCAACGATTCGACGAACAATACATTAGTAGCTACACGATGTTTAATTTGTCAAAAGCGGATGAAAGGCTCGGGGAAACCTTCGAACCGAATACTACAATAATGTATATGAAAGGCTCGGGGAAACCATCGAACCGAATACTACAATAATGTATATGAAAGGCTCGGGGAAACCATCGAACCGAATACTACAATAATGTATATGAAAGGCTCGGGGAAACCATCGAACCGAATACTACAATAATGTATATGAAAGGCTCGGGGAAACCATCGAACCGAATACTACAATAATGTATATGAAAGGCTCGGGGAAACCATCGAACCGAATACTACAATAATGTATATGAAAGGCTCGGGGAAACCATCGAACCGAATACTACAATAATGTATATGAAAGGCTCGGGGAAACCATCGAACCGAATACTACAATAATGTATATGAAAGGCTCGGGGAAACCATCGAACCGAATACTACAATAATGTATATGAAAGTGTTTTCCACATCATTTTCCATAGTCGAATACTACCAGCCAGCATTTTTAGCTTTTGCAATAAAATTAAATACAGAGCGACAGCGACAATGACGCGCAAACTGTAACCACATATTCAATTCAGCACATTATTCTCGACGCCCTAGGGTTAGAAATTATTCGTCGAATAACACAAAAATAAATAGAAAAGTGCAATACCTGCGCGGTAAAAATGTACGAAACAGCTCATATATTTTTTAAGAAGCGACGAAAAATTTAAATACAATTGGTTACAGGTTGCACGTCATTGTACAGACGCCAGCATATCAAGCTACTACAATCTGTCAAATTTTTTTAATAGATTTTCAACTTTATCGCTAAATTATAAGGTTCAAAGCAGTTTCCTACCTTGTACCCTTGCCACCCTATAAATTATTATTGCATTGTTTTACGTAGATATAATTGATGGTGTATATTGATAGATAGTATGATTGACTAGCTTCAGCCCGCGACATCGTCCGCGTGAAATTTCACCTTCCCCCAATCACCCTCTTAGGGGTAGAATTTCAAAAAACCCTTTCTTAGTGGAAACCTATTCTTTACAAAGAACACACCCTCCAAATTTTATATCTCTAGGACCAGCGGTTTAGGCTGTGCGTTGATATATCAGTCAGTCAGTCAGGACTTTGAATTTTATATATTACTAGCTTCTGCCCGCGACTTCGTCCGCGGAAAATTCGTTCTTTCCTCTAAAAGTTTCAAAAATGTATGTAGGTATGATTTAAACATTTATTTAGATAATTAGTAATAATAATTAATAAAAATTAGTATGATCTTAATAATTAGTATTCGGGCCAATTTTTAAGTTTATAGATCAAAAGAATCAGATTTTTCAAATAAACTGTATCCCCGCTTTTCACCCCCACAGGGGTGGAAAATCGTTCGTGATGTGTTCATAACTTGACAAAGAACCATACCCATTTTCGAGTTAATGGAAGCAAGCAGTAATATCCACCCCTAAAACTATATTACTTACCCTTTTCCACCTTGATAAGAGTCGATTTTTGAAAAACCCTAAAACACATACTTGTTTTATTTATTGTTTTAGTAGTACCGAGTTTCGAGTAATCCGACAGCGAGTTACATATTTTTCTAACCTATCAACTTTGTCACCCCCTAAATCCTGTCTGAGGGGTTTTTTTAATCTAAAAGTGACTATCTTTATTATTTAATGACCCAAATATTGCCATGTTTCACCAAATAAGTAAGATTTTTCATATAAACTGTATCCCCGCATTTCACCTCCACAGTGGTGGAATTTCGTAAAATCGTTTCGGACGTGTTCATTTCTTGACTCAAAGATTATTTATACGAATTTCCGAGTTAATAAAACCACGCAGTAAAATCCTCCCCTGTAAAATTAACTACATCTTTTCACCCCGTTAAGAGTAGATTTTCGAAAAACCCTGATAGACTTTATTTTTTATTTATGGTCTTAAGCATAAATGCCGAGTTTCGAGTTAATCGAACCGCGCGTTAAAATTCTTCCATACAAATTTAGAAGCCCCCAATCCCCCTTTAGGCGGTAGTTTAGAAAAACAAAAACTGCCAAACTTCGTAATTTACTTATATAAGTATTCGTGCCAAGTTTCATGTTTATTAACCAAATGAATAAGATTTTTCATATTATACACTGTATTCCCGCTTTTCACCCCCATAGGGGTGGAATTTCGAAAAATTTTTTGAGATGTGTTCATTACTTGACTCAACGATTATTTATACGAATTGTTGAGTTAATCAAGCCACACGTTAAAATCCTCCCCTGTATAATTAACTACCCCTTTTCATCCCGTTAGGGGTAGATTTTCGGAAAACCTTGATACACGTTATTCTTTATTTTTGATCTTAAGTATAATAACCGAGTTTCGAGGTAATCGGACCACGCGTTAAAACTCTTCCATACAAATTTTGACACCCCCCATCCCAATCCTCCTTTAGGGGGTAGTTTATAAAAACAAAAAATGCTAAACTTTGTAATTTACTTAGATAAATATTCGTGCCAAGTTTCAAGTTTATTAACCAAATGAATAAGATTTTTCATATAAACTGTATTCCCGCTTTTCACCCCTACATGGGTGGAATTATGAAAAATCGTTTAAGGCGTGTTTATAACTTGACTCAAAGATTATTCATGCCAATTTTCCAGCTAATCAAGCCACGCAGTAAAATATGACCTTGCAAAATTAACTACCCCTTTTCACACAGTTAGGGGTAGATTTTCGAAAAACCCTGATACACGTTATTCTTTATTTTTAGTCTTTAGTATAAATACTGAGTTTGGAGTTAATCGGACAGCGCGTTAAAATTCTTTCATAGAAATTTTGACAACCCCCAATACCTCTTTAGGGGGTAGTTTAGAAAAACGAAAAATGCCAAACTTCATAATTTACTTAAATAAATATTCGTGCCAAGTTTCAAGGTTATTAACTCAAGGAATAAGATTTTTCATACAAACAAAATCCCCCATTTTTACCCCCTTTAAGGTTGAATTTCCAAAAACCCCTTCTTATTGGATACCTACTCTTTACAAAGAACACACCCTCCAAAATTCAAGTCCCTAGGACCAGCGGTTTAGGCTGTGCGTTGATATCTCAGTCAGGACGTTCATCCCCCGTTAGGGGTGAAACTATCAAAAACGCTGAAACACGTATAAATTAATTTTCAATCGTCAGCCTAAACACAAAATTTGAAGATGCTAACTTTTAAACTGACGGACTTTCATACACAACTTCATCCCCCTTTTTAACCCTTCGGGGGTGGAATTATCAAAAACGCTGAGACACGTATAAATTAATTTTCAATCGACAGCCTAAAAACAAAACTTGAAGATCCTAACTTTAAAACTGACGGACTTTCATACAAACTTTCATCCCCTATTTAACTCCCTTAGGGGTTGAATTTCAAAAAATCCTTTCTTATTCCTGGTCTACATCATAAAAGGAACCATCGTGTAAAATTTCAGCTTTCTAGGTCCAAGGGTTTGGGCTGGGCGTTGATGAGTCAGTCAGTCAGTCAGTCAGTCAGTCAGTCAGTCAGTCAGTCAGGCCTTTTGTTTTTATTTATATAGATATAGATTTCTTTAATAGATTTTCTACTTTATCGCTAAAGTATAAGGTTCAAGGCAGTTTCCTACCTTGGACCTGCCACCCTGAAAATTATTGTTCCATTGTTTTACGTAGGTATATTGATGGTGTATATTGATAGATAGTATGATTGATAGATGTCTAGTTCCTTTTGCTTTGTTACTAAACTATGAATATAATAATTATAACAGCTAACTACCTACAACCACAATTTGTGGCAACAATGTTTTTGAGAAAGTATTATTATCTGACTGACTTATATCACAACATCTTGTAATTTTTTATACAGGGTGTTACGGAAAGGGTATATCAATACAAACGGGTTGAAGAGTGTATCTGGTCTAGAATCTCTGTACAAAATTTCAGCTCGAAAGCAGTAACTTTGAAAATGCTTTCGATAGTTTATTCGTCACCCAACGTCGTCGTCGTCGTCGTCGTCGTCAAACGTGTCACCGCACTACGAGGGTCATTATCCATTATCTGTAGTGTGTCTGTGCGCCTAGTACACGCACATCACGCCGCCGCGCGCCAGTGCAGCGCCGTGATGTCGAAATAAAAAAATATTCAGCATACACTCCAACCCGTCTGTATTGATATACCCTTTCCGTAACACCCTGTATAATATTTGGATTGACGTAAGAATTTTACCTGTAAGTCCTGGACGATAGCACGCTGCTCACTTCGACCTCCAACTGTCCGAAGATCAAATCGAAAGCAGTCAGGTTGACCACGTGGTAGACCCTGCCCACGTTCATAATAACGATGTAGGCGTCATCGTTATACCATCTGAAATACCAAAAATATATATATAAAATTGGTATACCTACACTAAAGTTTATCTAACTAATCCATACTATCCTTACTTAATATTATAAATGCGAAAGTGAGTCTGTCTGTTACCTCTTCACGCTTAAACCGCTGAACAGATTTAGATGCATTTGATATAGAGATAGTTTCGAGTCCCGGGAAAGGGCATAGGATAGTTTTTATCCCAATATTACCACGGGATCGAAACTCATGCGGGTGAAACCGCGAGGCGCAGCTAGGAGCAAATAAATTGGTGTAAGGGTAGGGAGATGTTGACGGCCTAAAAATGTAAAAGTAAAAATAAAAATGAAAAACTTTTGATGGATAAATTACCCACATTAATAAGATCTTATGTAAACATGAGTCATATATATAACTCACAAGGACTTTTGTAACACCGACTTTCAAGTAAAAACGGAACGTAATCTCTAATTAAAACTCCAAAACTAACTTTACATGACATATGTAACACAAGAGTTAGTGCAACTTATCAAGTATCAAACCTCTTAAAGGCATAAACATCGTTGTTGAGTGCCAAGGACTCGTATCTGCCGAGTCTGAAAGCTGGACGCATGCGAAGAGTCGTCAAAGACCGGTAGACTTGGTAATGAGACCGGACAGCCGACCTCTGGGTAGCTACGTTCAAGTGCTCGTAACCTTCAGCTAGAGGCAGCCAGGTTGTGTCAGCATCTGAAAATCCTGAAAATATGGCGTCATTTGAGTGTATAGAAATCATTATCACTTTAGTTAAAAGACGTCCACTGCTGTTAATAAGCCACCTCAAGCATCGCCACAACGATTGGCCCCGTAAATTCTCGCAACCTTTTAAAGACACTTCACCATTTCATTTCACTAGACTTTTAATATTTTCTTTGACTTTTTATTATTGTCTAATGAAATGAAACGGTGAAGTAATTACGAGTAGGTATATTAATTGTAAGAAGATCATTAAAGACACTTTCAACACGTCAATGTTTTGGACAATATTTTAAAACTAGATGACACTGACTTTTCCTAGCTGACAGATCTGAATCCATTAAAGAAATGCCGAAACAAGCTCTGAGCCCGTGGTCTCTTTTACTTTGTCTACTTAGTGAGGGATCTACCTATGCTGCATAAAACTAGTTAAATCTCTTAGAAAAAACATTCTTATTTTTAAACCTCTTAGGGTTATATTTTTAAATCCCTCACTTTCTAAAAGAAGCTTTTCAAAAGATTAATTCAAAAGGGTTTGGTCATTTAAATTCAAAATCGGATGATGTACATAAATGTGAGTCAAAGTATGTTTTTCTTTCTGGAATAACTCTTCGAGATCTCATTTTAAGAAGGTTTTACTAACATAAACCTTTTTAACTCGCAAAGATTTTGAGATTTTAGATTGAATTTTTAGTACATGAGCAAGTTTAAAGAAAAACTTTTAAATTGTCGAGACAGTTTCACAGTTCGGCTTTAAGAGAATGTTGAGTCCATGAATACCAAAAAAAATCCAATGATGGAATGAATAAGTGTTGATGGACATCAGTAACCTTTTCATATAAAATGAAAGGTACATTTTTGTAGTCAGTTGACCTCAGTATTATTCAATGTGGAAATCATTCATATGGAAATGTCAAATATTTAAAAGGTTGGGTACCTGCGTGTTTTCCGTTGCTCCACTGAAACGGGGTCCTGGCAGGGTCGCGGGACACATCGATGAAGTTAACAGGGTCATCCGTTCTGCAGGCCCGAGGATCCCTAGTTTCGCTCCAAGGCACGAATCCATTTACCATCCCTATTTCTTCGCCCTTCAATATTTATGTGTAACTTGCGTTAATATTCATAAATGATACATTAATAACGGGTATTTGAATTCTGGCTTTAGCTAACGGACTTTTTATGAAGGAACAACACGTGTGTTGATCCTATCTGAATAAGGGACGTGTTGTGAGGGTCAAAGGTTAGAAGGGCCTAAAACGTAACAGCTTGCACTAAGCTTTTACATGAATGTGTAATTGCCTATTTACATAAACTCTTAGCTGATTATACAAAATATGATGTTTGTAAAGGTAATGAAAATTTTAAGTGAGAAATCAAATTCTAAATGGCCATGAAGTTGAAAGTCAAAATTGGAGCTGCTTACCATGTAAGTGATGGCGATCCCAGGGAGCAATAGCACCAACATATTGAAAGCGTCTACCAGTTCAGAATTGAATCGTGACGCGATTCTGCTCTTGTCATGATTACCAGTCTGGGAGAAGAAGGAAACCGTTGAATACAATATTTTATCTTTACCCGTTCTTACTTCATATGTACACCTGTTTACGTTATAAGATTCTGGAGAATATTGTGAAAAGCCTGAATCATATAAAAAAGTGGTAGCACTTCATCATTTTTTTTTCTTTACAATCTACATACTTAATATATTCGTCTAGCTAGGTGCTCGTTCATCATCTTTTCACACATCACAATTCTATATTGTATCTGAATATCAACCAGCGACCTTCCCATTATACGAGTAGAAACACATTATCAGTTGACACACAACTCGATTCCCGAGGCGCTCAATTCGCAACAACATCGATCATAATAATTATCTTATTATATTACAAGAGTAGAAAGAAGGCCTTTTCAATATCAAAATAGACACGCCTACTATATTAGCTAAAGAAACGAAATCTGTACATTCCCTTAGGCTAATAGATATCAGTCAAATTGGGTCTAACGAAACGGCTTATTTTGCTGACCTTGTTACATTTTGTTGACATGACGCAATTAATGTTGGTTGTTGTAACACTTTTCCCCATTGGGTAAATGTATCCGAAAATTAGACGACACCGTTGGAGGCCGGAGGCAGTTTGATAAAGTGCACAAAGTTGTCACAAGTGTCAATTTGTAAGCACACCTTCGCAGCCAGAATCATTAGCGGTACTTATAATGTTGTATTAGCGTTTACTTTAATAAGCGTAATTTTTTGAGTAAATTAGTTGCGAAGTCTCAAGAAGAAGTTGGAAAACTGGTTCCTTACGCTAACAAAAATTACTAATAGATAGGAGACAGTTATGTTCATCTATATAGACCACGATAAATTATGAATCTTTATTTTAACTACCAACGGGTAGTCAAAAGGAAGCGTGTATCCAATGAAAATGTGGTACTCACCACCCAGTTGGCTTGTTTCTTCAAAGGCTTGTACGTCAGCCATCGATCTATCGTGTATTTGATATCCCTAGCGTCAGAGTCTTTGTTCAAGTCTGATATGAGAGCGAAATTGAATGGAATATGAGCACCACCGTGATGGACGGAGCCGTAATACCTCACTGCATTTTTAATGGTCGTACTAGCCTCAGACATCATAACTCTGGAAAACAAAATAAAATGGAGAATGTGTTATGAAGGAAACACTAACTTATGTGATTTGATAATCAATAAAGGTGATGTGAAGAGAGAATATGCTTCATCATTCCTCAAAGCAAACATGTCTGCTGAAGCTGATAATAATAAATTTTCTCCTACATATACTACTACAACACGCAAAGTTACAGCTATAAAATCTAATATTTATTAGTTGAAACAGATTTTGTTATATTTCACAAAATAGATGCTCGCGCCTCGAAATGTACCTACACGCAATGTGCGTTCATAAATTTACTAGAACCAGCATAAATTTTCGTTGAGTCCAACTAACACCATGTTTTTACCACGCGGATTTTGAGTAGCAAAAAAAATCAAAAGTATTAAATGTCATCACAGACTAAGAAGAGATGTCATTCATTGTTGAATTGTTGTTGTGTTGATGATGATTGTTGATGAAGAGAAGTCTGTTCCAAAAAACCAAAACCCAGAAATCAAAACTGAAGTTAAAGTATCTAATTTACAGGCAGTTGATCATATTAACCTAGGATTCTAAGATTTTGCAAATGTCTCATACTAATATTCATGATGGTCTAAAAAAGATCACAATTCAAAACAACTCAAATATTACAGTCATATTCATTTGAATGTCTTGAGGACCGATTTCTTCGAACACCACCGAGAAGAAGAGAGAAACATATCCCTGCAATTTTGTATTTGTATTACTTTTCATGTTTGCGTGAGTTATTCCCTACGCAGCTATTTCAAAATTTTCTATAACTTGAAACTGTCTGTTAGTTGAGTTGAACATTGTTTTTTCCACTTACCTCGTTAAATTATCCCTGAGAGTGATAGCATCAAATACATCTCGAAATTGCGATATCATGTCATAACATTCTTCTTGGTCCTTAGTATAAACATGTTCAAGGTAACCATAGTCATCTGGCCCAAGTCCTGGCTTACCAGTAATTGGTTCATTAGGGTATCTTCCACCATACCCATCTCTATCAACTTCAAAGAGGTGATTGACAGCATTTAATTTTATTCCTGCAACCCCCTTTTCTAGCCAGAATTTTATGATGTTCTGTAGAGAAAAAAATATTTAAAAGTATTTGAGCCACAGTATTTAGCATTGAAATCAACATAAAGCGTTCATAGAGGTAGGTTTAATTTCAAAAGGCGTAAGTGTTTAAAAGCAGCCATTACATATCCGAGTGACCACAGAACCCAACAATAATCCTTCAGAAAGCAACCTATTTATATCCTTCCAACTAAACATTTTATTTATTCTCTGTACGAAGCTTTTTTAAATATTTAAGTAACATTATTGAGAGCCGTGGACCACGAAAACATTCATCTTCATTACATGTAGCCGAGTCACAAAATAATGGTATTTACAATTCTGAATCTTTATTTAGATAATGTCTGTAGTATCGATCTGTTTATAATGTTGCCTTGTGAATTTACAAAACAAATGTAGACAGTAACAAAACTCTTCAGCCAAATGGTTCATGTGTGTAAATAATTTCAATTTGTGAATCGAATGTGTTAGGAATTTTCCGTTAAAAATACAATTCTTTAGAAAGATTGTGAACTGACCAATTTGGCAGACGTCTCGCTTAGTGAAAGGGTAATATGCTTCATATATTTGGTCAAGCTACGTTTTGCCTGAGTTAGTTTTCTGAATAAGTTTATTATCAGCATTTCAACAAAGATGCTCCAACCTGAGCTATATCTATACTAATATTATAATAAAGAGAAAAGATTTTATATTTTCGTACGTTTGTTTGTTACGCTTTCAAACTAAAACGGCTTAACGGATTTAGATGAAATTCGGCACATGGGTAGACTAGGACCTGGATTAGGATATAGGATACGTATTTTTACCTCGATATTTCGACGGTATCGAGACCTATGCGGGCCAAATCTAAGAGAGCAGCTAGTTTGCAGTAAAAACTCTAACTCAAAGCATTTATTTCAATTAAACCAATTACAGGCACTTTTAAATTGTCAAGGGGTGGGTCAGTCAGAAAGGTGAAGCTAGTTGCCCATTCCAGTTTACCTATGGAGAAGAACGGGCAAGAAACTCCACGGACACTTTTTTAAATCAAAATAATATGGTTACAAAGTCTTGGTTACATCATTCATGTTAAAAATTATACATGTGAGAACAATGCAGAACGTTAAAAGCGTCCATAATGAAAAGATGAGAAAAAACCACAATTCAAATAATAAATTAAAATAAAATAAGCCATGGTAGCATAGAGATGACCAGTCCCTACTGACGGCGCCCGATCACGAAGATGACGCATGTATTAGCACCATTCAGTTCAACCATTTTGATGGGAGCTAAATGATCCAACACATGCGTAAAAATAAATTAAGTTTCTAAAAATAAATCTCATAAGCAATAGGACGCAGTTTAACACATTCATGTTTTAAACATAGGTGAATATTTATGTTCCTGATTATTAGGGTCCAGACCTACCTTCATCTCTTCAACAACCACAGGATTTCTATAATTGAAATCAGGCTGGCTCGATGCGAACTGATGGAGGTAGTACTGATCACGAGACGGCATGTATGTCCAAGCACTTTTCCTGAATACACTGATCTGAAAAATGGCAGTAAATATAATATTAGAAGCAGCTGAAATTAGACTCAAGATTTATCTCTCATTTGGAAACGAAATCAACTGAAACAGAGAAGATGGTTAAGACTATTTTAATGAAATAACAAACTATGAAGAATCTGCTTGCTTCGTTGGTCCAGTGGTCACAAATGCTACTGATGAGTACGAGGTGCTGATTTTAGTACCCAAGTCAGGCAGAATTGGGTTTTTCGTTAGAAACTTCTCAATAGCACCCCCTAGTCTGATTTTGTGGCCGGTTTATAGCCAAAAGCAGGCTCTTTTATTGGACATCAACATTACTTGCGAAATGTGGATGTATAACCTCTGCCCAACCCATTTTATTTTTTTATTTTTTTTATTGCGGTTTGGACCCGCTCTTGACCTCGATCACGCCTAATGGAAAGCGATGGATGAGGTCTATGATGGAACGAGCGTGCCCAGAAGATGCCTAAGGCACTGGAACTCCCACGCATCGACGAAACACAGCAGGCTGCTTGACGCCGGACTCCGGTGGGAGTGTGATCCCAAACCAGGTGGGCGTTAGCCCTACCACCGGAAAGGAACTATTGGCTAATCAAATAAGGTGTTGGGTGTGACTGTCCAGGATCCGCCGAGCGCTCGGTTCAGTTGAGTAACTGGCGGAACCAACTGGGCTACACGAGGAGGCTTCTTTATACATCCCAACCTTCGGGGAAAACTGGCGTTAGAATTTTAGTAAGCACATTTCCTTACCCAGTTATTGGGTGGGCTTTTCTGACCGCGATCATTCATGTGTCCGTTTTCCCAAATATACCAGTCGCTGTAGTATTCATCTTTGTTCGATGATTTAATGAACCAATCGCTCTCGTTACTCGAGTGGTTTGGCACGATGTCTAGGATTACCTTTATATCTGGAATGAATATTCGACAGTCAGGTTCACAACACAACACACAGGTTCGGACAGTTTGGTTTGAGAAATTACTTGACAAGATTAATTAGTAAGTGAGACGGTAATCATACCAGACAGCTATATCATGTAACATAACAACTTGATTAAATATATATAGATATATGTTGTGTATTAACATATTTGACTAATTAAGGTATTGATTTATTCAACGACTCATTTCCATGAAGCTTATAAAATATACCTATCTATTTTGAGCTCCAATTGTATGAAGTCACTTATGTTATACTCGTATAATATCATTATTTAAAATGAATACTATTAAGTCCATTTTGTCTGCCGGAGTGGTTCTATAATCCATAGAACCACCCCAAACTACATTTATTATTGAAACCACTCCAGAATTTCTCGAACCATCCAATCAGAAATAATTACAATCGAGGAAAAACAACAACGGAATAAATTTTTAAAATTATACAAACAGGCAAGCCCTTTCGAATATAAATTGTAAAAGGAATCTTGTTACGAAAGTTCAAATAACCGATCCGCCTTGCTATCGATTTTCAATAAAGAAAATTTCGATAATTTCGTTTGTGAGTTATGCATAGGTTTACAATAATTTCAATGAATAATAATTTGGACTTACTTAGGTCTCCGGCTTTTTTTAGAAGTTGTTCAAAGTCTTCCATGGTTCCGTACTCGGGCTGGATGGAGTAATAGTCAGAGATATCGTAACCAAAATCGTTCATTGGAGATTTGAAAATCGGTGATAGCCATGTAGCGTCCACACCTAAATCCTTCAGATAATCTAGCCTGGCTGTTATTCCTGAAAACAAAATAGCTATGTGTTTACTTTAAGGCGCTACCTCGAAAATCTAAAATCCTCGAAAACCTATTAAACGAGCGAAAGTGATGGCTGTAATGTGCGTGCGCTCGGAATAGAACGACGTATGTGCCAAAACGAATAAAATAAATTAATTAAATTTGAAACTACTTTGAGTAAACTTTGATATGATAATTCTCTATGTTTTAAAGTAAACATTGAATAATTCTTAAGCGTTACACGGTGATGTCGAAAAAAGTAAAAAAAATACATATAACTTTGCAATTTTTTTGTATTAAGAAAAATTAATGGAAACGCGTATTCCTTTTACATGATACTAGACCAAAGAGTCAAAAGACATATACCAAAATGTTATATATCCCTATTGCACTTTACAAGTTACACGAAATAGAAAAAACACTTTTTTTTTCAATGTATCACCTTAATCATTTACGTTTACTTTTTGCCGCAAGCCGATGCATTGTGGGCTAAGACCACCACAGCATGGTTCCCTAAAAACGTCCAACGGCATCGCAGAAGACCCAGGCGTATATGGCGGGACGAACTTAACGCCTATTTGAGAGATTGGTCCACATTGGTTCAGGATCGAGTTGAGTGGAAAAACGAAAGGGGAGGCCTTTGCCCTGCAGTGTGACAATACAGGCTGATTATTTACTTATTTTTCTTTAGTCATCATCGGCACTAACCTTGTCACTTTAAAGCCAACATATTTGATTGCAAATCACACTATTTTTCAAGTACAACGAACACTTTGGCTTTAACAACAAAATTAAGACATTTACATAGCAATCCTTGCTGTGTCCGTTCAAGGTAAAATTAAAGGTGATAATTTGTTGGAAACCCTATTTTTAGTGTGTCTTGGTATGCGTGCTGTAGAATTCTGAGTAGATAACGAGCCAGGCAAGACTGAGTGTCAGGTGAATTAATTAACTCAGATGGAATAAAAACGATAGGCAAATACAAACTGAAACGGCGTCCCGTTTTGTCTTTTATTTAAAAAACGCTTCATGATATAAAGGTGAAAACAGGTTGGAATTACATTTTCCTTTGGAAGATTTGGCCTCGACATCACTAAAAGGTTTTCAGCAATTAAGGATTTTTTACAGTTAAAATGTTGATGAAAAGGTTGTTATGGAGAACAAGTTGGCTCAGTAATCTTTCTGAAGTTTCAAATACTCGGAGCAATTTTTGCAATCTACTAAAAAAAACTCCTACTAAAAAAAACGAAAGTAACTCTCTCTCTCTGTCTGTCTGTCTGTATGTGTACCTTTTTACGTCTAAACCACTGAACCGATTTAGATGAAATTTGGTATAGAGATAGTTTTTATCCCGATATTCCCACGGGATCGCCACTTATGCGGGTGAAACCGCGGGGCGCAGCTAGTATTTCATAGAACACTTAATTATTAACACATCAAAAAGACGCTCACCATTTAGATCTCCTACGCCATCTCCATCGCTGTCCATAAAAGATCTTGGATAAATCTGATAGAAGACTGCAGTCTCCCACCAGTCCTGCTTTAAGTTTATTTTTTCATATCTTCCCTGTGCCGCCAGCACTACGGTGCCAATAAATAGTAACTGCCACATCACTGCAAATAATTTTAAAGATCAGGTATATATCGGACGAACGTTGAAAATTGGTAAATGGTAAAACACCTATAGTGAAAACTTACAAAATGAACATAAAAACCAATAATTAAATGTAATAATCACAAACAAAAATTAACTAATTAAAACACACTACTGTGTTTTAATTAGTTAATTTTTGTTTGTGATTGTGTGAAACGTTGTTGTGTCTACACACAACAACGTTTTTAGATAGAAATAAAAGAATTCCATTAAAAATCGTGAAAATTGATAAAACAAATATTTTAAAGAGGAAGAAGTTTACAGAAAATTCAAAACAGTAATCAAATTAACAAAGTTGTAATACACTTATAAGTAAATAAACCAAAGAATACCTAGCCAATAATTTATGGAGAACTTTTGCGAAAATTAACAAAAGGAACACGAAGTTTTGAACTGAATAATTTTCAAACGTATTTCCGGGATAAATTGCTTGAGGCACTCACCGATAGAGATGTCCTAATGGTATGGCAGCAAATGAAAATTAATTTCCAATTGTAGTAAGGAAAACTTAGTTTAATAAACAAGAAACATTGGACGACTTCCTACCATAATATTTAGCTTTGACTAGTGTAAACCAAAGACTAAATTGTAATAATGTTGTGAATAGAACTTGATCTCTCAAACTAGTTTCTCACGCTATTCATGAAATCAATGATTTCAATTCAATAACTGACAGCAATATATTTATGCTGTCATCATCTTCCTACGACCTCGAGGACGGAGCGATGCGTCTCAAGTGGAGTTGGGCAGGACGTGTAGTTAGACGAGGAGATGGATGAGATGGGAAGACCCAGCAGAGGGTGATTCCGGGCTGAAATGATGATGATAATCATCTTCCTGCCCTTGTCTCGTGTTACTTGGGCAGGCTCAACTCGTTTTCTTATGAAACATATTATATGCTAAGTGCCTAATAAATGCATGGACCATTAACGGCATATAATAAAACTGAAAACTAGAAGAACGACTTTGAAGTTATTTTACCTCTAAATGCCGGATACGAATAATTGAAAATCCCAAAAACAAGCTAAATCCAGAATGAATAATTTACAACAATTCACAAAAGATAATAGTGAACCTAGAACACTTGCATTCTGTGAAGAGAATGCAGCAACGTTTGCGTATAATGGAATACATTAATGGCTGACAGGCTGAAAGCGCGACTAGGCTGTGGTTAGACACCAAGTAACAAAGTGAAACTTAATAAGCACTGCGGAAAATTGTATGCGTACCCGAAAAGCTTGTAGAGTTTAAACTGAATCGCAAAATTTAAATAACAATACAAACAAAATTTTGTTATTTAAATTTAATGCTCTTGTAACCTTTTTAGAGCAATTGTTTTTTTTTAAACCTTTGTTTTCTACTCTATGTGTCTATACATTAAAGTATTTGAAAGCATTGCATAGTTTATCTTACCTGGTTTAATATGTATTTTTTACAAAATCGCAGTAACCATTAGAAATGGTCTTAATAGAATTCAAAGTTAGAATTAAAATGATTTCTTAACTAACCGTTACTCCATTTTTTAAACCGCACTGAAATGAACCTCTGAGTTAAGGACCTGTGCCTTTATATTCTCAGAGATGACATTTGTTGTTTGATAATAATTTATTATTTATATTGGATTCGCATTTGAAAATCCATTGTTGTGCAAGGGAGTTTCTAAAACAAAGTCATTGTCTCTTCTTATGATGTCAGCCAAATTATAAGCCGTGACATCAATTGTGGTAACAGTACCTTCTTCATTATTTAATATACCACTGTCATCTGTGCCTGCTGGTAGTTATGCTGTTTCATCTCTATTAGGAATCTACTCTCTGTGTTAGATATTCAACTAAATTCTACATTTATCGTTCCTTAATTTTTTGGTCATTAATTTTAAGGATTTTTGTTGCGATTACATTAACACTGTTTTTGTTTTTCTATTGCAGGTAAGCAGCCAAATCTAATATGTATTCGTAAGTAAACTTTGCTTTTGTTTTTTTCGGACAATAAACGGATTAAAATTATATATCAGTAAAGCATTACACATTTTTTGTAATAGTGATCAACAGTCAGTAGTTTGGTCACTTTCCTTCGAAACTGGGTCAAATATAAAAGTAAAATTCACACTTATTTTGTGGAGTTTATCCGAAAATTTGCGTTTTGGTGAATTTCAAGAGTTAATTATTTCATAAGGTTTTGGTTTTATAAACTAAAACTATCATTCTAGTCGGCTATAATAAATCAGCAAAATTTTTGAACGTATATAAAAAATCTACTATAGTCTGACTTTTAATTAGCTGCAGTAAAATGACACTTCTTAGTGTCATTTCGTAAAAAAATGTTGCCACAATATTTCTACTAGTGATGTGATTAAAACGCAATGAAACATCGTTTTAATCTAGATATTCGAAATTGACCAATTTTGATTTAACCGTAAACGATGAAATATTCTTTGTATTGATCGAATAAAAATATGTTTTGTAGTTTCAAATCAGCGTACATACATGTCACAGTCTACTAAAGATAATTTTGTTTAAATTTTTACTCTAAAAGTTAGTAAGTAGTCTATTATCAATTTAAGAATATATTTTTTTTTTTAATAAATTAAATTTTTCATTAGGAATAACGTTTACACTACTTACAGGTTTATTTGCAAAACACCAAAAACCTCAAAAATAAGAATATTTGAAAGGTTTGTTTGTGATTAGAAATAATGTTTTTATAAATTCAATCCGATCACTGATGTGATGACAAAACAGTAATTAGGCATTGCCCAATGTTTTTTTTTTTTTTTGTTGTAAACTTATATTATTTTGAATTTCATTATAAATATCATTCTCTAATAATATTATCCTCTTTTATAAAATAAATTTAACATGAATCGATTTTGTACTGAATGTTACTTGAATGAATCGATTATTTTGTCATATCCCTATTTAAATTTTGTTAAAAAGCAGTAATTTTACTGCAATTAATTAAAAGTCCGACTATAGATTTGTTTGTACTCGCCAGCAAAATTGCATGGTTACCTTAGTGTCTATTTTCCCGTGAACGTTTGCGTTCAAGTTTTCGAAAATAAACTAAATGGCGTTGGTTTCTTCACAACTATGACTAATTTACGAAACGTAAGTAAGAAGTTAGGAAGAAACGTATTAAGTAGGATTGAGCAAGGAGTTGCAAGGCTAATGCATTTATCAAACAAATTATTACATTACATTTACCAGCATACGTAGCTTAAATGATAAAAATAATAAAAGAAACCGATAGGAATATAATTTATTAAGCTAACGAGTGGGTGAGTTAAATCGGTGTCGTTGGTTTCGCATTTTCGTTTTTTGACACCGACTTCCGAAATTAAAGTTATTTTTCACTTAGTAGTGTTTTTTTTGAAGTCCGTTGTTTTTTTTTTGTAAAAAAGTTTTTATTTTTCACTTTTTGGTTGTACCTACCCCACACAAATTCAATTAACACTAGTGCATTGAAGAATTGAAGACACCGTCTAGAAGAATCATCAAAATTCGTATAGAAATGCCGGATATGCAGTACATTTAGGCATATAAATTCATACGTAAGAACAATTACCTAATGTTTTATGTACTGAAACCTTCCTGAAAATATGTAGATCACATTAGAGAAAGAATTATCAAAATTGGTTCATTAGTTTTTAAGGAAATCGCGGACATACAAACATACATACATACGGCTCGAATATAGAACTTCCTTTTTAGAAGTCGGTTAAAAATCGTATAATTTTCTAATCTTTACCACAAAAACCGGTACAGATTTGATAGCGCTTAAATTCACTGAAGCCTATAAATCCTGTTGCCTCTAGACTCCATTAATATTTTATGAGGTCTCCACTCTGATCTTCCTTTACAGATTAAGTTTACGCGTGACCCACAATTTAATATTTCATAGGATCCTTTGAAATAATTTTCTTTTGCATAAAATTGGGCTTTGTTTTTGGTTCCATGTTCTGCATACAAATTAGATGATCAGATTGTTTTGGTCAGCGTTAGGCGTGAAAGTGTTACTTTAGAGCGTTTATATAATGTTGAACTCTTTTTATTATTATAATCTAGTCAATCAATCAACTCAGCCTACCGTAGTCCACTGCTGGACATAGGAATCTCCAAGGCTGCGCCACAACACCCTGTCCTTCGGCTTCCTCATCCAGACTACCCCAGTCACCTTTTTAAAATCAGTGGTCCACCTAGCTGGGGGGCGTCCCACACTGATCTTGCCGATAGATATGTGATCTTCACTCCAGGATATCTGCTCCACCTGCCATCGGTCCTTCGACAAACATGACCAGCTCACTTCTACTTCAGTGTGCTTACTCTGCAAGCTACGTCGGTAACTGCAGTTCTTTTCCAGATAAATTAAATTCTGATTTAATCAAGTATTATATGCTTTCTACAATTGTTCGTGCCTGTATTACAACCGTTCCGCTCAAATTGCGCTTACTGTGGTCAGCCGGTGTACCGTTCTTTACACATTGCGACCACTTTGTGCCTCGTAGAGAACGTTTAAATGAGATGAAAACTACACAATATAGCACTGTTTCTGGTGTACTCTCTAATTTACTGTTTGCAATGTACTGTAATATAAATTTTGTGCGACTCATAATGTGAAGCATTAGAGAGTGCTTTACGATCGAATTATTTTTTTTTTGCCTCCTTTCTGCAACTGTTTCTATTGTTATACTCCTGCTAGTACACACACAGAACCTACTTAATTTATATATCACTGTATAGATCGCACTAATCTGAGAATATTCCCGTCGGATTTGAACAATTATTTTTGCATTTGATAGCTTAACAACACGCTAGGACCCTTAGTAGCCGAGCAAGCACAAAAAAACTCAGAAAGAACGCTGAGCGAAAACGAACTAACATCGCAGGCAGGCGATGCGATGCACGGGTTGGGTTGGGGGAAGAAGAAATTTCACGTGGACGAAATCCCGAACTAGTTCTTAAATAATTTTCCATACATTATTTACTTACCACGTCAACAGTCACACGTCAAAGTTGTCGACATAGCTCACAGAATAAGCAAGCTGAAGTAGCAATGGGCCGGCCATATTAGCCGTAGAACCGATGACCGTTGGGGTAGACGTGTTCTTGAGTAGAGACCGCGAATCGGTAAACGTAAGGTGGGACGCCCTCAGGCTAGGTGGAGCGACGATCTTCACATAATGGCTGGTAGCAGCTGGATGAGAGTTGCCGAAAATCGAGTTGAATGGCGTGTAATAGCAGAGGCCTATGTCCAGCAGTGGACTGCTATAGGCTGATGATGATGACGACAACAATGTGAGAATAAAATCGTGTTCTAAAACAAAACATGAGGGTATAGGTACAGGGTGTTACGGAAAGGTTATATCAATACAAACGGGTTGAAGAGTGTATCTGGTCTAGAATCTCTGTACAAAATTTCAGCTCAAAAGCAGTAACTTTGAAAATGCTTAATATTTTTTTATTTCGACATCACGGCGCTGCACTGGCGCGCGGCGGCGTGATGTGCGTGTACTAGGCGCACAGACTCAGTACAGATAATGGATAATGACCCTCGTAGTGCGGTGACATGTTTGTTATGATTTCAATTTAATAAACTATCGAATTAAAAAAATATTAAGCATTTTCAAAGTTACTGCTTTTGAGCTGAAATTTTGTAGGTACAGAGATTCTAGACCAGATACACTCTTCAACCCGTTTGTATTGATATACCCTTTCTGTAACACCCTGTATGTTTAGAATCAACGCAGGAACTTGGAATTTTTTCACGATCGTCATACAAAACAAAGGTGACCTACATTCAGTTTTATTTCCCGCTTGTCTTACTTGAAGGTCATTGTATGGATTCAGTCTTAAACAGTTCCTGTATTTTTTGTGCTTGGAAAAGTTTTTCCAAAAAAATTTCTTAATTAAAATATGTTACTAGGCTTCTAACTGTAGGTATCTGTTGAGAAAAACATGGTCTACATTTTTAAGTTTAATATAGATAATACTAAATTATAATTTTATCGCTAACTAAAACAACCCAAAACGGCAATTTTTGTAAAATAATTACTGATGTCAAGCCTAATTCACAGTACCTTTTAGTGAATTAAAAATCTCGCAATTCCGTCTTTTTTTTATTTGATATGGGTGTGCTCTTGACTCTAGTCTAGATCAAAGATGACAGTGACAAAGTCGACGATGGAGTGAGCTTACCCAGAAGAAGCCTGTTCACTCCCACTTTGAAGATATCCGGGTTGTATGCGCTCGTAAACATAGACGGAGGTAGAGAGTCCCACTCTTTTGCTGTGTATCTTATTCTTAAAGCCCGGGCGACTTTTAAAGATTTTCCTCAAAAACGAAAAAAGTATTAGGTAACATCACACCATAGTGCTTAATATTACAAAATATCTGTGCAGGCAGTCACATTTTATCTGCCACCCAATGGACGAGAAAGTTTATCGTATCTTCGCCACAATATTAAAGATTTTGCTCCTCGATATTGCAACTTAAGAATTCTTTGAAATTTTCGGTTTACGTCATGAAACTTTATACCTTCCTATGAAATTTAATAAGCACATGTGAAGGTTCACACATGTGCTCATAGAAATATGAGGAAGAGGGTATAAAGTTCACTCATCCTCCATAAAAAAGGGGGGATCCTCCGACTAGACGGGTGTTATGTCCGGTGGGCAACTGCCCGACGATTAATATCTGGACGTTGTATATGCTATATGCTAGTTGTGCGGAAAACTTTGCTTGCGAGATGCAGGATTTTGCATGACATCAATATGATGCGTAGTTCGCAAGTGACGGCGTAGATACTGCCACATAGAAGATTTTTAGTAACTAAACACAACATTTTATAAGCAAATTTTAGCTTACTGATACTATCAGCCTGCATCAGCTGGGCAAAAGCCTCAAATTATAACTTAGTTACTGAAAATCCTTTAGTTCCATTTTTTTGTATGAAACTTAATTTGCAATACGTAACTGAAATCTTTAGAAGTGTATTCTTATTTAGTTAGATTAGCACCACTAGTACATCCACTGCTGATCATCCTCTCCCTGCATAATCATCCTATAATGTTCTCATTGCTGATACACAGGACTCTTTTCTTTAAGAAGGAAATGGCCCTTAATCTACGGTTTCTTAGAAAAGCGGCGACCGCACATAACGGCCGCAGTAACAACTGTCATGAAAATGATGACAGCAGCAAAGCTTTAAATCGTTAGATACGCCCTACCGCGTCAAAAGACAGTCGCGTTTCTGTTTCGTTTTTACGCCTCTGACACACAATGACGTAGAAAAGCTATACAGAATGGAACCCACATATAGGTATGCAATAAATTATACCACATACTTGTTATCGCCTTTTCTGACGATATACAAAAAATTGACGAAATCGGTTGCGAAAACTATCAGCTGTTCCCTACATTTTGACGAGTCATGCGAACATAAATAGTAGGGAATAGCAGATTTTTTTCGCGACCGAATTTTGTTGAAGTCAAAATGAAAGCCATTCCTACTGTTAGTGTGTTACTCAATTACTGCGCGGGCTGAGATAATCCTCCCCCCGACTTTTGAGTAATTGTAACGAAAATTGCTTCTTTCTTTTTGTAAGTATAATCGGCACACAATTTTCTACATTTCCTTTATTCTAGTTAAGTTAGTAACTAATATTGATTTATTACAAAAACTCCCTAAGGAAAAACAAATGCTCATTTCCCACGATTCCTTTATCCTTCCTGTTAACCCCTCAACCCCTCATTTCGGTAAGATTCCGTCGACACGCTTGTAAGCACGGAAAGGTTAACAAGTAGGAAATAATTACATAGCCCACGTGACCTCCAGATGTATTATAGTCCGCTCGGAACTAGTTGGCCGCTGGGGTGGGGACAGGGGTGAGGCGGCGGTTCGCAACACACGTACTGAGTATTACGCCCCCACCCCTCCGTCCCACCGCTCACATACCTAAGGCGCGGCCAACTAGTTCCGCGCGGACTATAAGTTACAATGCTTTCTACAGGGTGAAATTGAATTCATGAGCATCCTTTTAAAGGGTCATTGTAATCATCATTATGAACAACTTTTACTATGGGACCAAGACTGAAATCGCGAAAAAAAAAATCAGCTCTTCCATACATTTTGACGAGTTATGTGAACATAAATGCAAGGTACAGCTGATTTTTTTTTCGCGATTTTAGGCTTAGTCCCATAGTAAACGTTGTTCAGAACGATGAGTACAATGACCCCTTAAAAGGATGCCCATGAATTTAACTTCACCATGTATATGGTTGATTATTTAGAAATGGAATTATTTTTGTAGATTTTTATAATCTGATCAAGATTATGTCTAGACTTTAAAAGACCCTGTGACCTCTGAGTTTGTTTTGGCCTTTTTTCTCAGAGATAAGAAACGCCGACCTCATCTGGCTGGTTTATTTTTATAATATGACGTGTAAAAGTCATTCTGATATCCTATTTACAGAATAAATAATTTCATTTCATAAAAACGAGTATCATCTCATTGCATCAATTTATTAGAAGGCCTCCTTACATTTATTTATTTATTATTTATTTATTGATACAGTCTTAATACAGATTTGTTTGTTTTGTACCATTAAACCAGAAATGGTTTTGAGCTCCTAAGTGCTTGGCCAGACTGGCAGCGCGGGGCGGGCAGCGGCGTGGGCGCGGGAACGCACGTGGTCTGCCTGTCCGTGCCAGTGTTTATCAACTATGTAGTTTGAGAACCCCGGTGCCCGCGCGGGCCGCCCGCGCCCTCACTGCAGCCATTTGTATGAATGAGCTATGGCGTGAGTTGCCCGCACGCTCCCCGCGCCAAGCAGCCCGCGCCGCTCACCGCACCCGCGTGCCCAATATGAACGCTCAAATGAAGTTCTTATGTTTGAGTACGCCGCGCCGCACCCGCCCCGCGCCCGCGTTTGCAGTCTGGCTAAGCACTAAGGGGGTCTATTTTGCAACTAATGAAAAGCTAATTTTAATTATAAATTAAATGGTGTTTACGTTTTCATATATCATCATCATTCTCTTGCCCTTATCCTAATTTATTTGTGGTCGGCGCAATATGTCTTTTCTTCCTTACTTCTCTATTAATCGTCATCTCGGTAGTCACCCCCTTTCTAAAATACCATCATTCACACATTCCATCCATCGTTTCTTTGGTCTTCCCCTACTCTTATAGCCATCGAAATTCATACTCAAAACTTTTCTCACGACATTTTCCTCATTCCTCCATATCACATGCCCATAACATGACAACCGATTTTCGCACAACTTTTCAGTTACCGGTGCCACTTTCAAACTTCATCTTATGTACTCGCTTTACATTTTCATACATATGTTTAAGATTCTGTTGCCAGGGACCATGTGTAATTTTTACCGCGATCCTAAATATTTCGTGAAATAAGTCTACTACACAAGGTGAAAACGAAAATCGTGACACAGACTTTAGCCCACGTAGGCACGGACGTAAAAATATCGCGGCAGGATTTTATCGCGCATTTAAAAGTGACGATTCACATTTTTCGGGCGACAAATTCATGCGAATCGAATAATAAGACTATTTGAAATAAATGGTTTGACTTTGCTTTTTCTCAAGATTTGCTCGAAATTTTTGCAACGTATGTCTTGATGCCGAAGGAAATTAATGGGCCGTCTCAAACCCGTTTAATATAATGATGTTTGTCCAAGTCACGTTTGAGCATTTGATCTTATGACTATTTGTCTATTGTTATGAGTTTGTTGACAATGTGATGTAGGTATTCATCATTCTCCTTATCCCAAATTTATTTGGGGTCGCCGCATTAGCTTTTTCTTCCATACTTCTCTATCAGTCGTCAACTCGGTGGTTACACCCTTTCTAAACATCATCATTCACACAGTCCACTTGCCATCATCATCTGCCTAGCCTATTCCCAACTATATATGTTGGGGTCGGCTTCCAATCTAACCGAATGCAGCTGAATTAACAATTAATTAGCTGAAAAATTTTACATGGAGCGACTGCCTATCTGACCTCCACAAACCAGTTACTGGGTAATACGAAACCCCTTGGTAAGACTGGTTGTCAGACTTTCGGGATTCTGACGACCCGTATTGACTGTCAAAGATTCACGAATGACAGCCGGGATCTACGGCTTAACGTGCTTTGCGAGGCACGGAGGTGGAGGAGAGGTCTTAATATGTAAAGATGGTCACCCATCCACGGACTAATCGCGGCAAGCGTAGCTTAACCTGATCGATCGACCCGTGCGGCTGTTATTACTTAGCCACAAGCCACTTACCAATAAACTTTATTCCTTCTTTCAATCCATCCATTGTTTCTTTGGTCTTCAAAGTGAAGTATTATGGACGAACCATTAAGATTTGTGAGGGCTAAAAGCAAATGCTTACCCGTTTGCTTCTGGTAGCCTGATCAATTTATCAATAACATAACATCACACCCGCAATCTTCGAAAGATTAGGCAGAGGCCCTATTGTACATCCACATTTCGCCAGTTACGTTTAACCCCTCAAGCGTCAAGTGTACATAAGAGAAAGTGCTCGAAACGTCAACGGTACACCAAGTGTACACAACAGTGTCATTGTTCTATTGTCAAAACCACAGAACAGTTAAAAGCAAAATGACTTTACTGCGCCCATTCAACTACTCCCACGCGTGGGGTGTTTTGACAGGTAGGCGGGCAAACGTGTGATAGGTTTAGTCCCATGTAATAGGGGGCGAGCCTATTGCCATTAACCGGGCACAAATCCATACTTCAAGGTAATACTGGAAATTCTTGGTGGATAAACTAAATAACATTTTACTTGATCCGGGAATCGATTCCAGGACCAGAAACTCAGCTGTAGCTATTACGACCACTAGACCATCGAGGAGGTCAATTTACCAATCTGCCGTCAAATTCAATCAACCTAAGCTATTGTTATAGGTTTACCAAAATAACAACAAAACCTATTGTTAGGCTTGGAAACTATTAAAACCAATATTATGAAAATATCGTCTTTGTTTGAATATAAATGGTACTAAAATATACCAGTAAAATCAATTATCACGTTTGCAGCATTTGTATGAAAATGGGAAATAATTTACATTCATATTTTATAAAAATAAAAAAATGAAATTAAAAATTTCAGACGTAAAACTCTGTAATTACTTTGAAAGGCAGCGGATAGGTGGCAACGTTCTCTTTAAAATAAACATTTTGTTAAGCAATCATTTATTTCTGCACATTATTTTTTTCCCACCCAGTTTTTCCGAAAGTATTTTCAATTTTAGCCAGTTCGTTAATTCCATACAAACGTAATCCAAGGCGCAGGACAAATTCTCGCCGCCAAACGACGAATTTTTTGGGAATTCTGCGTATAAAAATTTAATTTATCATTCCCTTTTGTGCGGTACGAAAAATTCCATTTCTCCCCCTTGGGGCGAATTTGCTAGCGATTCACAAAGAAAGTTCTACCATCGATAATATTGGGATAAAATAATACATTGTCTAATGTCTTTTCGACCCTTTTGTATTTTTAGGCTTTCATCTTCACTGGTCTTCGAACAAATTGGATTAGCCACGTAATGTGCTTTGTAACTCGTAAAAAACCCTTTCAATTTTTTCGAAATGTTGACATAATTTGGGTCTGGCGGTTTATTGAATCAAAAAAAAAAAATGATTGTACCTTGTTAAAATATTTATAGTGAAGTCTTTTAAGAATAACATAAATACTTAAATAAATTATTTTGGACCAAACTCTTGTACCTACACATTTCATAAACCTGCCACCTGCGTGAACTTTGTTGGTAGGATTAGCGCTCGGCTTAAAACATTTGATATCAACAACACGGTCAACAATCTGATTAAACATCTAGGTAGGTAGATACAGATACTTTAGATGTACGCGGCAAGAGTCCTACTATTAATATTATAAACTCGAAACTTTGTGAGGACGGATGGGTATTTGTTACTCTTTCACGCAAAAACTACTGAACGGATTATGATGAAACTTTAATAACACATAGGATACTTTTTATTCCGATACTCCCACGGGATCGACACTTATGCGTGTGAAACCGCGGGGCGCTGCTGTTATTATAAAAAAGACGGGTTGCACTCCGGGAGTGCCGGCAGAAGTGAAAACTTGAATATTAACGTTGAAATAAATCAATTATTAATTTAATTAATATAACTCATTTTTTTTTCACTATTTCTGCGTCACTTTTTTAATTAATAGATGCTGCACTTTGTTCAATTTCCATATTTTAAACACTTTATATACACGAATTTTACGAATACACAGCAGTGTGGCTACTACACAGACGGTCGAGCCATCAGCTGTCCATCCATCCATCCATCCACGTCCACATCCACATCCACATCCATCCATCCATCCATCCATCCATCCATCCATCCATCCATCCATCCATCCATCCATCCATCCATTGTCGTGTGTCACTTGGTTCACTTCGGTTGGCGCCGCCGTAGAAAGAGAGGGGGATACTTAGTAGTTAGGAGTAGTAGTTTTCCCCTGAGTAGTCTCTCCTGACGGTCACGTGTCCTGACGCGATGTCCTGACGCGAGTTTAACATTTTTACCCATTACAAAAAAGTGTGCAACGCCGCTAAAGAAGTTTTCACTTCAATAAGAGAAAGGAAGATTTGTCCTTTAAACATGTTGTTAATAGACTTCTTAAACACTCTTGTCTTCTAATCTTGTAGCTCATATACTCAGAGGAACTTAAATATAGCCTCGACTTTTCACACAAATCAACGCCCCAACGTCTTAAGAGACTTGTCTTCACATAACCATGTATAGCACACCAACCGAACAACAGCCAGTCAACGCTTCACCGAGGGGATGTTTACGGATTTTCAAGCCCTCATTAGGAAGACGTTTAGAGGCTCTTTTGTTTCAACCCTCACGGTAGAGTATGTAACAGAGATTTGCAGTGAAACTTGAAATACAATCCCGTCACTGGCTTCTTAGAACAAAGGTTATGGAGATTTTTAATTATTTCCGTGGGAGATTTTTTAACAACAGCTCTTTGAAAGAATTTTATAAGGATAGGGACTGTGGATATATTAAGACCATACGAAGAAAAATTTCTTGCTTGAGTTATAATAAGTAAGATGCTTATCTACATTGAAATTACTTTGAATAACGAAAAACTATTTCTTATTACATTCCAACATAATTGAAGGAACGTTATAAAAACTCCATATTTTATTACCTGGGCATAAATCTTTTATCTTAAAAACTTTATTGCGGGCATTTTGTCACATCAAGCAATGGACAAAATTGTCAACCTTTTATTGCTTTAGTAAAAGGATTTGGGCTTAGTTGTATGTGTATATTTTCTGTCTTTTTTTTTTTGTAATGTGGCTTTTGTTTATTACCCGACTGCGCCAGAAGGAGGGTTATGTTTTTCTTCTTTCTTTTTCGTCGAGTCACTTTCTGCAAAAGTCCATCCGGACCGAAAAACATTGTCTCCCAGTATTTTACTCTTAATTTTCCTAAGCCTTCTAGAAAACATGACGCAATAGCTTTCTCCCTCGCAAGAAACAGCCAACGCAATAAAAACGGGCAGAATCCTTAATTCGAAATTAAGACAAAATGGCCGCGTAATCAGAACTGCTACTAACAGAAACAAGATACCGCGTCGCTAAGTGCACTTCTGACGCAGACGTTTGACGTCGACGTCAGCCTTACATAATGCTCTCGAGAGCGGGCACTGAACGGGACTGCCCAAATAAAAATGGAGGAGCTATAAAGGCATACTGCAGCGTCGCAACTTCTGGCAAATGTTTATTTTTGACTCAGCGTTTTTAAGGTTTATCGTTGACGCAAGCTTTGACTTTGCATATTATTTTCAAGATGGCATTGTGAATAAATAAAATAAATAAATATTAATTCAAAAATAAAAATTTGTTAATTACTGTTTAAATCTTAGAAATAATATAGGTATTACAAAGTATGATGCCTGTACTAGGATAAACCTGCAGCCTAATTGCGGAACGCCAAATCGTCAGGCTTCATTTCTATCACAATTGGCTTCATTTTACGATTTTCGAATTGCGAAACTCTAGTTTATTATGAAACCAATTATGAACGTTAAGGCCCTGCGCAGAAACTAGAGTTTCGCAATTCGAAAATCGTAAAATGAAGCCAATTGTGATAGAAATGAAGCCAACTGATCAGAATCATTTGACGATTTGGCGTTCCGCAATTAGGCTGCCGTATCACAGGCGGCATGAGTTTTTACAATGACTATTATGACAACGGATTTCGTAACAATTTTTAACATAAGTTAACATAAATTTTAACATAAGTTTTAAAAATAGTGTTAACTAAGTGCTAATAACAATTTTCTGTAAATAATGCAGAAAAAATAATGTAGAAATTATCTACGAGTGTTAGTGTTAGTTAATTTATTATGTTACTAGCTGCGCCCCGCGGTTTCACCCGCATAAGTCTCGATCCCGTGGGAATATCAGGATAAAAACTATCCTATGTCCTTTCTCAAGTTCAAACTATGTCTGTACCAAATTTCACACAAATCGGTTAAGTAGTTTAGGCGTGAAGAAAAGACAGACAGACAGACAGAGTTACTTTCGCATTTATAATATTAGTTTGGAAGTTTGGATAATTTACTTAAACAATGTAAATAAACTATAACATAATAAATTAACTAACTACAGCGTTAATTTATTTATTCTGTTATAATTTACTTCATCATCATGCTTGGTGCTGCTTGCTTTCCATCGTTCCTTTGGAATAAATACTAAAGAAAATTTTAAAGAAAAGTTTTGGGTACGAATTTAGATGGCTATAAGAGTAAGAGGAGAAAACTCCTCCTTATACCCAACACTTCAGTCATACTAGCGAAGGAGGTGGCGGCATGGCTGAGGGAGAGTGCCTCACGTCCCAGCCGCCGCGGGAGACGCTCCGGGCGTCGGGAGCCGCGTGACGACTCCCGGCCACCGTAGGTGCGGGACTGCGGACGGAGAGTAATGGGTAGCTCACCGTCCGATCGGGACCAGGCCCGTGCCGGACGGCGCGTACGTGTTCCACGCGCGCCTCAAAGATAAGTCAACAAAAAGTAAGGGGCCTGCCAGAGCCGAAGCCTGCCGGGGGTGCGGGGTTGTCCGAAAGGGTTACCGCTACCCCGGAACATAAAGGGCTAAGGAAGGAACACGGATGGGTTTTAGTCAGTAAGAGTCTGACACTCCCTTCCGCTCCACTCAGAGCGGGAGGAGTCATTTGATGATTCCCCATCCATAAAAAAAAAATACCCAAAACTTTCCTCGCGAAATAAGGCTAAGCTCCGTAAGGCTAGTCTGAATCTCAAATACTATCAGTATCATTCTGTTTAGTAAAATTGCTGTTACCAAAATCATGAAACAACAATTTATAGGGTGTCAAACGTCACAAATTTCTCAAATTTCAATTATTATTTGTAATTAGAAACTAAAAGCTCCTGAGAACTTGTAGACGCAAACATTAATCTATAATTCATGAAATTCGTAATTAGATATTGCTGATTTGTATTACATAAAGCTTAGTAGGTGTCAAGTGTTAATTTAGTTTCCAATTAGTGTTTAATCCAGTCAGCTTAGAGACAATTTCAAATCTCTTATTTCAATTAGACTGTTGAAAGTAATTTATAAAAATCTAGCTGCGCCCCGCGGGTTCACCCGTATAAGTCTCGATCCCGTGGGAATATCGGGATAAAAATCCTATAGGTATCCTAATCCAGGTCATGGTCTATCCATGTGCCAAATTTCATCCAAATCCGTTCAGCCGTTTTAGCGTGAAAGTAGTAGTAACAAACTAACATACAAATATTTAAATATTTTCTTTTTGTCATAATATTAGTTTAGACAAGCCGTGTGCACGACAGGATTTCGCTCATTGTCAAATATGAGAAACTTGCATACAAACTTTCATCCCCTATATTATAAGGGATGAATTTTCAAAATTTCATGTTTCTAGACCCAGACGTTTAGGCTGTGAGTTATTATAGGTCCTTCCATAAAGGTATTTAGTGATTTTTTGATTTAATTTTATTCTATTCAGGAAACTTACGGCTAATTTATACAGTGTAAAATTACAAATAAAAAGAAAAGAATCAAATGATTGTTTTTTTTTTTTTAATTATAAGATACAAAGAAATGAGATTGCTATTCAAGTCCATAAAGAAGGTCTTATCTCCCTATAATGTGGCACTTAAAAATAATTGGTAAAAATGTGGTTGTGATATAATCCCACCTCTCTGCCTACCCTACGGGAGGATTACGGGCATGATGTTGTATTGTATTAGTATACAGTGGAAGAATAAACAAAAAAAAATAAAAAATAAAATCTACTTAAAAAAAATATGATCTTCCAATTTTCAATGCAATATAACAACGAGATCCAAGAAAACTAGTATTTACAATATGAAACTCATTATTTGGTTGCGGTGTGGGTCTTCCCGGAATATTTCACTGTAATGAATTCCAGGTATTTGATACCGAGACCTTGCTGTGAACAAATCACTTAGCTTAGCTTTGGTTCTTCAGATAAATATTGTTTTTCCTTAAAATGCTGAAATAAAAAGAAAAATGAATATAAGCTTTTGTTTAACTTTTTCGCTCGTCTAAAATAAAATGTTGCACTCCGTAGGTACAATTATGGTCGGTCAAAAATAAATTACCCTATTTAATTTTTGCACTCGTTTTGTATTTTTTCCGCCATTCCGATTGCATAAAATGGTATCTACATTACAAAATAGCCATTTGTCCAGTATTTTTAATATTTGAAATATTTTTCAGCTAGATTGAAACTTACTCGCTATTTCAACTAAACCAATAACAGGCAACAACTCGTTATTTCAATTAAACCAATTACAGGCACTTTTGAATTGCCAAGGAGTCGGTCAGTCAGAAAGATGAAGCTAGTTGCCCATTCCATAGTAGAGTAGGTACCATTACCTATGGAAATGAACGGGCAAAAAACTCCACAGACAATCTTTTAAATCTAAAATTTTTTACAATATATTGGCTACATCATTCAAGTTGAAATTATACATGTGAGAACGATGTAGAAAGAGGGAACGCTAAAAGCGTCCGTAGTGTTTTTTATTTTAATACTTTTTGATCAGTACCAAACGTGGGCGCCCGTTTACGAACATGACGCATGGATCAGCACCATTTTGAAGGGAAAAGATTATAGAATGATTAAACACATGCACCACCATCAGCGAGACATTTGAGTAAGCCTTTTTTTATGGATGCGAAATCATCAAATGACCCCTCCCGCTCTGGTTGGAGCGGGAGTGTCAGACTCTTACTGACTAAAACCCATCCGTGTTCCTTTCTAAGCCCTTTATGTTCCGTGGTAGCGGTAACCCTTTCGGACAATCCCGCACCCCCGATTTGAGTAAGCCTGTTTTTTTTTTCATTTACTGATTATGTCTTTTATTGACTTGAATGTGCCCTAGCAGTTGAGAATGTGAATAAGCCTGACATACTCTGAAGTGTTAGGACGCATTCAAGTCGATAAAATACATAATCAGTAAATTGAAAAAAATAAAATAAAAAAAGATTCTATTTAACACTCCTTGAACGTTCCCAAAAGAGGTTAAATCCAACTAACTCTAACTGGCAGATTAAAAAACTTATAACATGAGTTAATACGATGCATAAAATATTGTTGCAACAGACGTTAATGTGAAACTATTAATAATTTTCATAAATTCGCTAAGCTTGCTTTTCCTCGAATAATTTAGCATTCGACCATTACGAGTTGAAACACTGAACCAGGTGATTTGCAAAATGTTTTCCTCTTTAAAAATAGAGGATCATTATGAAAAACGCATGCAAAAATGCTTAAAGTTTTTCAGAAAATGTGTCTGGCTGTCGGGAGGTAAATATTATGACGTGAAAAGCAATACCTATTGGTTGTTTACATTACACAGCAAAATGTATTTTTTTTAAGCTATTGCATAGCTTTTATCGTGGGCTTTGAGCGCGTCGACCGAATCAAGAAATTCCGTAACGAAAATAAACCTGACACCCCCCACTCTGACCGGCACAGCGGTGCGGCGTTGAAAGCCGTGCATCGTCTAACGTCGTTTCAGTTCGGCAGACTTCGGCACGGTGTTTTTGTTTAATTATTTACTAGCTGACCCGGCGCAAACTTCGTATCGCCTCAGAATATAAAATACCTTCGTTTTTTTCATGAGTTTTCCCATGTTTTAATGATTATTCTGCAATTCGGGGCGGAGACAAATCCAACAAATCAAAGATCATAAAAATCGATCCAGCCGTTCTTGAGTTATAAATGGTGTAACTAACTCGACTTTGTTTTAATTATACAGATGTTCATTTCACATGTATTCATATATTTTTAACAAAAACTCCAGCAACTATAAAGAATTCTTCCTCAAACTTCAACAAACGTTGCCAGAAAATACATACCCAAATAATTCAAATAACATTTTCTAAACCTAAGCTAAAATTCCCCCACGATTGCCTTTAATCACGCCTAATGACGCCGCAGCACACGAAGGATTCTAATGCAGTCAAACCGATATTTGCATGTCGACAAACTCCCGTAGGAGTCGCAATGCGGGAACCTGGCAGCTAGTAGCACTATAGCTGGTTGTGGAATAATACTAGGACTAAACTAAGTGCGACGTACACTAGGTTGGTTTTGATTTATCACACTAATCGCATCACACTATTATTATAAAGGCGAAAGTTTGTGACTGTGTGTGTGTGTGTGTTTATATGTTTGTTACTTCTTCACGCTCAAACGGCTGGACCAATTTTGATAAAATGTTGTACGGAAGTAGCTGACACCCTGGATTAACATATAGGCTACTTTTTATTCCGATATTCACACGGGATCGATACTTATGCGGGTGAAACCGCGGGGCGCAGCTAGTAAAACCATGATATTAAAAGTTCGTTCGTTCATTCCATCATAGACCTCATCCATCGCTTTCTATCAGGCGTGATCGAACTCAAGGGCAGGCCCATTCGGCAACATAAAAATAAATAGGTAGGTATAAAAAGTGTTTTTGCACCACGTAGGCCCCGTTATTTTCGAAACATATTAGAGTCTATACATAATATTATAATAAAATAGAAAGTTCGAATTTTTGTCCATTTGTCTGGATTAATTCTGGATCGGCACAAAAATGGCTGAACGGATTTGGTTGAAATTTGGCACACATATCTACATCTACACTAATATTATAAAGAGGAAAACTTTGTTTGTATGTTTGTTTGTTTGTACTGAATAGGCTCAAAAACTACTGGACCGATTTTAAAAATTCTTTCACCATTCGAAAGCTACATTATCCACGAGTAACATAGGCTATATTTTATTTTGGAAAAAAATAGGGTTCCGTAAGATATTTGGGTTTTTCGGACACAAGGTGTAAAAAATCAACCAGAAAAGTTACTTATTTTGCGTACGCTGCCTAAACTATAAAAGATAGAACCATAAAATGTTCTAATTAATTGTAGATCTTATAAATATCTACAAAAAAGTCCGCGACACACTATACCCATCTATGTCGAGTGAGGCACAGCAACCATTTTTTTATTTAAAAATCTTGAATTTTTTTTGGACTACATTTAAACGCGTTTATTTTACTCATGCTATTAATCCTTATCAAAATAAATGATTTCATCACAAAGAACAGTTTATGGAGATAATATTTGGTCTTTGAATGATTAAAATTGGACGTTTGGTTTTGAAGTTATGGCGAAATTAAAATATTACGATTTCTGCTGCACGGCCCGTTGCGAATTGGGCGTCACCAAGGCGGGGGTGCGCGTGCGGGAGGGGAGTTTAGATCTATAAGCGAAGCTTCGTTATCACATTGTCCAAAAAAACTAAGGGAGTTGTTCGTAGTCATACTTTTATTTTGTCAACCATCGGAACCATTGAAGTTATGGGATACTTTCAAAGATCAGTTCTGTGAAGATATTAGACATCGTATCAGACAAAAAAATCAGGATAACACTTTACCCTTCACTGAAGTCATTTATAATGAAGGATTAATCGAAATAGAAAACAAACTTCTAGAATTAAACGACAAAAATTTAAGTGATTTTGGATTACCTTCTCCCGTTCGTACCCAGAATAATACTATTGACACAATGGTACAACAGTATAACAGAAATGATCTAACAGCGTTTGTTAATGACAATGTGCCAAAATTAGTACCAGATCAAAGACATGCTTATGAGACTATTGTGGACAGCGTGAACAAAAACATGGGGAGATTATTTTTTTTGGACGCACCAGGAGGCACCGGAAAGACTTTTCTCGCAAATTTGATACTTGCTAAGATACGGCAATCAGGGAAGATAGCGATTGCAGTTGCTTCGTCAGGAATTGCTGCAACTCTCTTGAACGAAGGAAAAACTGCTCACTCTACGTTTAAACTCCCGCTATCCGTATCTTTAGATCAACGGTCTACCTGCTCTATTCGGAAAAATGGGCCTCTTGGTAAGTTGCTGCAAGACGCGTCGTTGGTAATATGGGATGAATGCACCATGAGTCATAGAGCTCATGTGGAGGCCGTGGACCGTACTTTAAAAGACCTCCGAAGCTCTGCTAATGTCATGGGTGGTATCACTTTTGTATTTGCTGGAGATTTCCGACAAACGCTTCCAGTCGTCAACAGAGGTACGCGAGCAGATATTATGAAGGCATGTTTAAAATCGTCTCACCTTTGGACATCTGTTCAACATTTGAATTTGCGCACCAATATGAGAGCTCATCTACATGGAAATACGCATAGCAATTTTCCACAACAGCTGCTGAAACTTGGAGAAGGAATTTTTCCATCTTTAAATTTGGGCACCGATTAGGCGGTTACTTTGGATGAGTCTCTAGGCCAAATAGTCCATAATTTAGATAGTCTGATAGATGCTATATATCCTGACATCGAAAACTTACATCAAAATGATTTTCGTTGGCTGTGTTGTAGAGCAATAGTTTCTCCCAGGAATGAAACAGTCAACGAAATAAACAGTTTAATTATGCAGAAAGTACCGGGTGAAGTTAAGTGCTATAAATCCATAGACACCGTCACTAACATCGAGGACGCTGTGCACTACCCCCAGGAATTTTTAAATTCTCTGAACCCCGCTGGGCTACCACCTCATGAACTGTCGTTAAAAGTTGGCACGCCGATAATGCTTCTCAGAAATTTAAGCCCCCCCAACATGTGTAATGGCACGAGACTTCTTATAAAGGAGCTAAAAGATAATTTAATAGTAGCGAAGATTATCACCGGCCCTGCAGCTGGTGAATTAGCTCATATACCAAGAATACCCATGATCCCTACTGATTTGCCTATACCCTTCAAAAGGCTCCAATTTCCAGTAAAAATTTCTTTCGCACTAACGATAAACAAATCCCAGGGCCAAACATTCAAATTAGTAGGAATTGATTTACGAAAAGAATGTTTTACGCATGGGCAACTTTACGTTGCCCTATCACGGGTCGGGGCTCCCGACCATCAGTATATTTTGTTACCTGAAAATAATTTAACGTCAAATGTTGTTTATGGAGAAGCTCTACAATAATCGCTTTAGTTATCTATCCTTAAACAACGGGTTGCGCTCCGGGACTGCCGGCAGAAGTGAAAACTTAGTATTAATTACATTTAAATATTTTCATCATTAAAAACTTAACATACACAGAAAGACAATCTGTGCAGCCTGCGGATAATGACTGCGTCGTCAATGTTACTGTCGGTGTCTGTGAATTGACCTGGGAATCATTTTGCTGACCGTGTCTTTCCTGGGTAGGCTTTTTGCAGCGGTAACCGACATCCACGCGGGCGGAGCCGCGGGCGACCGCTAGTAGTTCATAACTTGAATAACATAACACATGGGTACTTTTCATATCGGTAGTATGTTCCCGTAGGATATTTTTCGACATACATGAGGGCGTAGCCGCGGGTGAAATCTTTTTGGCCATTTGGAATAAAATTAGACCTTTAAATAAACCATTTTTTTCAATTCGTTCAACCGATTTTGACTTCTATTCCGTAGGCGGATGGCACTAAAAGCAAAAAAGTGGTTACAATACGAACTGTTTACTGCTGTCATGCCACCAACGCAATAGAAGTCAAAAACAGTTGAGCGGACTGTAAAAAAGATCTTATTTCAAACGGAGTATAGTAAACACTTCTTTCTTGTTAAATCAGTAAGTACATGTTTTCAGATACAAGTTAGAGCTCTATTTCATTTGTTGTGTAAAATGTCTTGTGAGGGTCTTTGCCTTTGACAATTTGACAATAAATTCAACAATGTACAGACATCAACCTACTACAATCTGTCAAATTTCTTTAATAAACATTCAACTTTATTGCTAAATCATAAGGTTCAAAATTGATTGGGAACATTTGACAGTTTCAGGTAGGTTGATGTGCTGGCGTCTGTACATTAAAATCAAATTCAATAATCATTGCGTTACTTATGTAGTAGAGCAGATAAATTGTTCAAACAGATGTTGAAATGGATTATCAATATTTTATTACGTTGTGTAAATTTAGAAAGTATTATTTTAATTAAGTGGCGATGTATTTTTGGCAACGTTTGTAGGTTGTAGATTTGGCTGGAAGAATTCCTTATGGTTTCTTGAAATTTAGTAAAAAAAAATACTTACATGTGAAATGAACAGTAATAATTAAAAAAATAACTTCAAGTGCCTGTTGGCGAAAGTAGCACCAGTTTAGACTGCGGGTATACCTACTGCTGGATCAACTCAATTTAACACTGTGTAGAGCCCTCTTTATTTCCAAACAGTTATTCCGCAGAGGAGATGCCATCCGTGCAATGCGCCAAAGTAAAACATTTAAAAGTTTTACGAGTGTAATAATAAGTTAAACGTTTCGTGGATTCATTTTAGTTTCGTTGAGTTGAATTAGTTTACTGTAGTTCAAATTGCAGCAATTATAATATTTCCGCGTAGTTTAATAACTGTTTGAAAAAAATGTGTTTTTCTAGTTATAAATCGCTGATCGTATCCTTAGAACTTTTTCTAGAATGTTAATAGTCGAAAACAATACTTACTTAATGCATTTAGACATGAAACATTGCCAGAGGCATTTTTAAAGAACAATTACATTTTTGATTTGTAAGTAATATAAATACAAAACCTATAAGTAGTTTAATGGACTCCTTTTCGGACTTTGTAGTTTTAGAACAATGTTGATACAAGTACCCTAAGCGACCGGATTCGGGACCTAGACCTCGCCTGAAGGCTTTGTTCGAGTGAAAGTTTGGACACTAGAGATGATTGAAAACTCGACAATACACGTGCTGAATTTTCAATGATCTAGGGTCGGGCTAGGAAGTAAAAGAGATAGCTATATAGTAAAAACTATTAATTACCTACCTAAATATTTTTTTTTTTGTTTTATGAAATATTTATTTTTTAAGGTTTACTAGCTGCGCCCCGCGGTTTCACCCGCTTAAATGTCGATCCCGTGGGGATATTGGGATAAAAAGTATCCTATGTCCTTTCCCGGGACTCAAGCTATCTCTATACCAAATTTCATCTAAATCGGTCCAGCCATTTGAGCGTGAAGAAGTAACAAACATATAAACACACGCACACACACACACACTCACAAACTTTCGCCTTTATAATATTAGTGTGATTACCAAAAATAACAAAATTAAAACCTAACTTAACTAAAACTATACACAAACAAAAATATAGCGTCGAAAAATTCATCCGCATCGCTGTCGACTGGTAATGTACCCAAGAGACTGGCGGCATTACCACGTTGTATGGCATAAACATACATTTTGGCGGTAACATAAATATTCCTATGGTTTATTAACTCTATTATTAATTATCTTGTATCACGTATCTTCAGCAATACCGAAGCGTGTTTTTCATGGCTGACGTGATATCATTCTATAAAAACTCTAAATAAACAGTTCCGATTGGTTACATTAAGAAGCCAGGGTTGCAATTCTCGTAATTACAAGAACGTTCATTGTCAGATCTCAGTCTCATAACATACAACATAATCAGCCTATAATGTTCCCACTGCTGGGACACAGGCCTCCTCTCTGTGAGAGGGAGTGGGCCGTAATCCACCACGCGGGCCCAGTGCGGGTTGGTAGATGTCACATATCTTCGAACTTTTGGTTCTAGGACATGCCGGTTTCCTCACGATGTTTTCCTTCACCGTTTTGAGAGCAGTGATGATGAAATGATTTACACAAAGTAAAGCGCCTGTCTGGGTTCGAACCTACGACCTACAACTCGTAAGTCGCGGCCGATACCACTGGGCCACCACTGCTCCCAAAATCTCAGTCTCAATCTGGCCAAAATACCTTTTCTCCACATTTTTGACATTGATTGTTGGTGAGATGGAATTGCGACTAGATTTTGAAGGTTTTATTACGGAAATTGACTTGAAGGTACCTATAAGTTTTATTAAATATTAAAATATCCACTTAAAGCCGGTTTTTGAATCGAGAATTTGAAGGTGAGAAGTAGTCAAACTGTAAAAAAAATTGCAAAAATTGTTAGAAAATTTAAATTTCGCGGGCCATCCTAGTTCAAGAAATTCAAAATTTCTTACGCTTTTTTGTAATTTTTTTTAAGTTTTGTGATAAATTAAGGCTGAAGTTTGACAAGTTCCCATCTTCAAATTCTTATTTCAGAAATCCGCGGAGTAAAAGGGTAACACACTAACAGTAGCAAAGGCTGTCATTTCGACAGTTCAACAACATTCATTGCGTTATTTACGTTGTTGAGCAGACAAATTTTTCGAACATAAGTATGAAGCAATGGATTAGCAATATCCTCCAAAATTAGTGATAGTTTGTTACGCAATTAAGGTGCTTGTAATAAGTGAAAACATCTAACATACTACTTCTATCAGTTACCGACTGCACGATACTGACCTTCATCACCTGCCTAGCCTTTTCCCAACTATGTTGGGGTCAGCTTCCAGTCTAACCAGATGCAGCTGAATACCAGTATTTTACATGGAGTGACTGCCTATCTGACCTCCGCAACCCAGTTACTGGGTAATACGATACCTACCACTTGGTACTCGTAAGACTGGTTGTCAGACTTTCGGGTTTCTGACTACCCGTAATGACTGCCAAAGATCCGCGAATGACAGCCGGGACCAACGGCTTAACGTGCTTTCCGAGGCACGGAGGGGTCTCGTTATGTAAAGATGGTCACCCATCCACAGACCAACCGCGGCAAGCGTAGCTTAACCTGATCGATCGACCTGTGCGGCTGTTATTATTTAGCCACGGGCCCCTCTCTCTACTGATACCTTATAATCGCCAATTAATTAGCGGATCTAGAGCACCGCAGGTATTTCAAAGAGTTCCGCATAGCTATTTAATTTACATAGGACATGCAGCAGATAATATTAAGCTCAGCTTGGAGCTCTCGAACAGGTTTCAGGTGCAGTCAGGGTTATCACTTTGTTATCCACTGCTATTGTATGTCCTACTTTAAAATGTAGGTTTTACGAGTGCATGCACCCTTACATTTTAATCGTTTTAATCCTTAAAAAGGGTAATTGTACTTATCATTATTAACAACTTTTACTATGGGACCAACCCTGAAATCGTGAAAAAAAATCTGTTGATCCATACATTATGTCGAGTTATCCATACTTTTAATATTATAAATTCGAAAGTAACTCTGTCTGTCTGTCTGTATGTTACCTTTTCACGCCTAAACCACTGAACCGATTTAGATGAAATTTGGTATAGATAGGTATAGTTTGAGTCCCGGGAAAGAACATAGGATAGTTTTTATCCCAATATTCCCACGGGATCGAAACTTATGCGGGTGAAACCGCGGGGCACAGTTAATAATAATTATCATAAATGCGAAAGTAAGTTTGTTTGTTTGTTACCTTTTCACGCCTCAACCACTAAACCGATTATTCTGAAGTTTTGCATATACGTTGTCAGGTGTACAGAAACGGATATAGGGTTCCTTTCATCCCGAAAAAAAGTGATGTTCCCGAGGAAAACAACAATAACGTTATCATGATAATAGATGGCGCCACGTGTCTTTCGAATCATGATTGAATTATATTAGAAACTTGAAACTTACGCGGGTAAAACCACGGGACGCTGCTAGTGCTAACATAAATGTATGCTACCAGCTGATTTTTTTTTATTCTATTAATCTTCAGCCGAAAAATCGTCTCTTATTTACCTTAAACTGTGACAGCCCTGCCCTCGATTAACTTAAGCTCTACATCCAAAACGCTAGATTATATTCTCACCGCTATTTAATAAGTTTTTGATGAAGCTAGCTGATGTTTGATATCATAACAAGATTAAATTAGGAGTTTGTATTCCCATGAGTGGTTGTGAAACTTTCATTTAGTTTGGCATGAATGTTTTGTGAAATATAATCCATACTAATATTATAAATGCCAAAGTGTATCTGTCTGTTATCTCTTCACGCTTAAACCGCTGAACCGATTTGCTGCTGACTCATTCTTTCGCCAAAGAATTAACATTGCCATTCAACGTGGCAATGCTGTCAGTCTGCTGGGCACGTTTCGACAAGTACTTCGACGCCTAAGGGAACAAAACAAAAGGATTTTTTGTATTTATTTGATGTTTAGTAAGTTAGTCATTTAATTTAGTACCTAGCGAAAATAGTTTGTTACCTTAGGAATTAGAATGTTTCTAGTACAGACCACATGAAGCTACTACAATCTGTCAAATTTCTTTAATAGATTTTCAAGTTTATCGCTAAAGTATAAGGTTCTTAAGGTAGATTGGGAAAATTTGACAGTTTCGGGTAGCTTGGTGTGCTGGCGTCTGTACATTTACCTTCTACATTCACATTGAAACAAAGTAAAAATTTAAAATCCGCTATATTGTAGCTATAAAAGAACAATTACACAACCGCATTCCCCAACTTATATGACAATAATAAAGGCTTAGAGAAGAGGGTACTTCACATTACAGCAATTCATCACGCGAGATAGTAGGTATTAAAGATATAAAATGTGGAGATGACAATACCTATAACAATAAATGAAAACACTAACAATACCAATGCATAGGAGTATTTAGAAACTATCAAATAAATCCTAACGTTGACATTAAAAAAGTGATTTTTTTCTAACGTATGTATTATATAGCAAGTGTAAACAAAAATGAACACCATTTAAATATTGCGGCAACAGCGCAGTATCATTGACCCAACGAACATATTATGGCCGAAACCTGAAAAAATTGTGTAGGTCAATGTGTCGGGCACACCATTTTTTAAAGGTTTGTAAAAAACTTTTTTGTAGTAATACCTTCCACATGCATTGTTTTCTTATCTAATTCTGATGACACGCTTTATGACTCTTATGTCTCAAACATAAGGTATAATATGCATTTGTTCGCATCGGGAAATAAAAAATTATATTCTCACTGTTCTAATCACCCGTTTGCTCTCGATTAATATTTTTTCAACACACTTGCTCGTAAAATGGCTCTTAATGCACCGCTTTTAGGACCATAATGCAGTGTATTACAAACGCGTGCTTTTTCTTTACGTTACGGTTGGTTACGGTACTTGTGCTTTATTTCCACAGATAACTATTTAATTTACTAGTCGGAGGTCGGAGAAGTGCGTTTTTTTTTTAATCTCTTCAAAGAGACTTCATGCCAAAAGGAATCCGCGAGCCATATTTCAATTTTTTTTTAATAGTCTGAATTGTCTTTGGTCCCAAAATGAACTAAAATGTATTTACCTTAAGGTGAATGGGTAGTAATAGCCCGCGAAATTCAATTTTTCTTACGTTTTTTGCAATTTTCAGGTCAGTGTCAGGTTTTATCTTGATGAAAATTTGAATCGCGACTATAACAGGTACGTATTCACAGAATTATAATCATCAGAATCATTAATACATCTTTCTAAGTTAGATTTCTACCATCAACACTTTTCCAAACGAGATTTGTTCTTAACGGTAGAAATCTAACTTAGAAAGATGTATTAATGATTCTAATTATTATAATTCTGTAAATACGTACCTGTTATTGTCGCGAATCATATTTTGATCAAGATACAACCTGATACTGACCTGAAAATTGCAAAAAACATAAAAAAAATTGAATTTCGCGGGCTACAACTACCCATTCACCTTAAGATGAATGCGCAGTTGTAGCCCGCGAAATTCAATTTTTCTAAAGGTTTTTACAATTTTCAGGTCGGTGTCAGGTTGTATCTTGATCAAAATATGATTCGCAACTATAACAGGTATGTATTTACAGAATTATAATCATTAGAATCATTAATACATCTTTTTTAGTTAGATTTGTTCCATAAGAACAAATCTCTTATGGATAAGTTCTTAGGGAATAAATCTGACTTAAATAGGTATATTATATGAATGATTCTAATGACTATAATTCTGTAAATACATATCTATCATATATATATATACATTTTGATCAAGATACAACCTGATACTGACCTGCGAATTGCAAAAAACTTAAGAAAATTTAAATTTCGCGGTCTACCACTGCGCATTCACCTTAGGCTACATCCAGACAGAGCGAGACATGCGCCGCAAATAATTTTTTTTATATGTACGGTTGCCTCAGGCTGAGGCATCTAACATACAAAAAAAAGTACTTGCGGCGCATGCCTCGCTCTGTCTGGATGCACCTTATAATAATATGGTCCGTGGTCCCTCGCGGAACCAAACGGAAAAGACCACTGGCGTTCTATTATTGCGGATTCTCACTGAATTAATGTATATTTCTGTATGCCAATAGTACTTTCTAATTAACTACAATTTGACATACGTTTTGTCTGTGCCTTTAAATGAATAAACGCGCGCCATTACTTACTCTATGGGTAAACCTGCGCGCGCACCACGCTAGGTGGGCGCGCGGAAAAACAAACCCAGCCCGCCATTATCCATACAAGTTAATATTTAACAATACAAGCCTGTTTTTTTCCTCGCAAGTGTGTTGAAAAACGTCGTATGATACGCGTGTGCATTGATAATTAAACTCTCGGCTTCCTAATCGCGCTCGCCTACGGCTCGCGCGAATAATACAGCCTCGAGTTTCATGATCAACATAGCACACATGTATCATAATGTACTATTGTTTTTCATATTTCTGCTTCTGAACAAGATACTAAAGACAATAGTTCCCCCTTTAAGAAACCTTTGATTGTTTGAATTGATTGATCGATGGTCCATTATTGTTCGAACTGGCGGAAAAATAATTTCAGTAAATAACTATAACATTCCGCCCAGAATTAAAGCAGCTACTCCAGCATGTGCAACTGAAAGTTTTAAAACCACGGGAATATGGCCCTATAACCCAGATGTTTTCAGCGAAGCTGATTTTTTGGCTAGTTCTGTTACCGAAAGAGAAGAAGAGGCTGATTTCACTGCAGCTGAAGGGGCATGTACTCTGCCACAAGAAGTATCAATAGATAACGCTGTCTTACCTAACTCACTTGCTGGAGAAGTATGTGAACAGAATGTTTCGTCAAAAGAATCTAAAAGGGTTACACCTGGTGATGTTGAGGCTACCCCAAGTGCGGTGTTGCAGCAAAAAGAACACCAGCTCAATATTGCAGAAGCTCCACAAATACCGACGATGGTTGCTTCATGTTCTCAGCATGGGTTTGTAAAAATAGCTGATATTTCTCCTTTGCCAAAGTCTCAAGTTAAGCGTTCCATATCAAGAAAACATAAAAGATCTGAAGTTATTAGTAGTTCTCCTTACAAAAATGAAGTTCAGCGACAAATTGAAGAAAGAGTCAAGCCTTTTTTTTTTTTTTTTTTTATGGATGGGAAATCATCAAATGACCCCTCCCGCTCTGGGTGGAGCGAAGGGAGTGTCAGACTCTTACTGACTAAAACCCATCCGTGTTCCTTCCTTAGCCCTTTATGTTCCGGGGTAGCGGTAACCCTTTCGGACAATCCCGCACCCCCGGCAGGCTTCGGCCCTGGCAGGCCCCTTCCTTTATGCTGACATCTCTTTGAGGCGCGCGTGGAACACGTACGCGCCGTCCGGCACGGGCCTGGTCCTGATCGGACGGTGAGCTACCCATTACTCTCCGTCCGCAGGCCCGCGCCTACGGTGGCCGGGAGTCGTCACGCGGCTCCCGACGCCCGGAGCGTCTCCCGCGGCGGCTGGGGTGTGAGGCTCTCTCCCTTAGCCGTTCCGCCACCTCCTTCGCTAGCATGACTGCTTCGCAGAAGGAGGTGACGGCCTCCCACTCCCTCTCGCCCCGGACCATGGCTTGAACCAGGGCCGGACGCGAGAGGTCGCCGCCGCTATCGATCGCCTCTACGAGGGCACGGCGGTGCTCCGCCCATGCGGGGCATACCTCCACCGTATGCTCCACCGTGTCCTCTGGGCGATCCTCGCAGTGGTGACACCCGGGCGTCTCCTCCCGCCTGATGATGTGCAGGAACCTCCCAAAACATCCGTGTCCGGTGAGGACCTGCGTCAGGCGATAGGTGAGGACGCCGTGACGCCTCTCTAGCCACTCCTCAAAGAGGGGTCTTACCGCCACTATCGTGGCGTGCCCTGCGCTGGGTTGCGAAAGTCGCTCCTTCCATACCACCATGAGATCGCGCCGGAGGTCTGTCCGCTCCGCCGCGATTTGCCGCGGAAGCGGAGTTTCCCCCCGGCTCAGTGCCTCCGCGCGCCACTCATACAGGCGCGCGAGGACTATCGCCTCCAGATCCCATGGCGGCAGTCCGGCAAGGAGGCTTGCCGCCTCGCCCGAGATCGTGCGGTACCCCCGGATCAGCCTTACGGCTACCACCTTTTGGGGCGCGTTCAGATAATGGGCGGCTCGCCGCCGCAGAGAACGCGCCCACACCGGGGCCCCGTATAGGGCCATGGACCGCACGACCCCCGCGTAAAGCCTCCGGCAGGAGGTGTTTGGCCCCCCCAGGTTGGGCAGGAGCCGCTTGAAGGCGGCCCCGGTCCTCTCCAGTTTGGGGGCCAAACGTCGGAAGTGTTCGACGAAGTTCCACCGGCTGTCGAGGACGAGACCCAGGTATCTCATTGTTGCCTCGACGCCGATGTGAACCCCTCCCACCGTTAGTTGGGATCCCGATGGTGGCCCGTTCCGAGGCCCATGGAAAGACATGGCCTCGGACTTGTGCAATGCCACCTCGAGACCCAACCGCCGGATTCTTTCCACGACTATCGCAACCCCGCGTGTCATCGCGTCGGCCGCCGCCTGATGCGACCTCCCTTGCGCCAGGACAAGCGTGTCGTCAGCGTAGCAAACCACGCTGACGCCATCAGGGAGGTCGGCCCGCAGCACCCAGTCGTAGCCGATGTCCCACAGGAGCGGCCCCAGAACCGATCCCTGTGGGACACCGCACGACATCTCTCGCCGGTTCCACTCCCCGTTGCGACCGGGGTAGATGACGGCTCTGTCCGTCAGATACGCCCCAACTACTCGACGGAGGTAGGTCGGCACCCGGTGATACCGGAGTGCCTCCCCAATACAGCTCCAGGGCAGGGTGTTAAACGCGTTGGCGATGTCGAGTGACACCGCCACGACGACCCTACCCCGGGTCACCGCATCCCCCGTCGTGAGGGCTCTCACGCGCATGATGGCATCCACTGTCGAGCGCCCCTTGCGGAAGCCAAACTGGCTATCCGCAAGATCCGGCCCCGTCCTCACTAGGTGCCCGACGAGGCGGCCTGCAATTACTCTCTCAAAGAGCTTGCCGACCTCGTCGAGCAACACTATGGGCCGGTATGCGGACGGAGAGTCCGCAGGGCGCCCTGGCTTCTGAATGAGGACCAGCTTCCCCGTCTTCCAACGGAGTGGAAACTGGCCCCTCTCCATACATGCGCTTAAGAGCGCCTCTAGTCGAGGCCCGAGAGCCCTCGAGGCCAGGACCCAGACTTTACCCGGCAAGCCGTCGGGTCCTGGGGCGGTATTTTTGGCCTTCAGCCTGCCTACCGCCACTCTCAGATCTACCCCGGTCACTTCAGGGATGTCGTCGTCGTCGTCTTCATGGTCCGCTTCGGGCACCGCAAGTGGCGGAGCCATGGGCGGGGGAGTATGCTCCCCCCGTGAAGGTAACAGAGTGCTCACCACCTCCTCCACCAGCTGTGGGCGGAGACTCTGCGTCAGCGGGGGGGCCCAGGTGCGGAGTTTATTCCGCACCATTTTGTAAGGGCGCCCCCATGGATCTCTGTTCAGAGTCTCCACCATCTCTTCGCGGGCCGTTTCCTTGGCCCGCTGGACAGCCCCTTGGAGGGCGGTCTTCGCCGCTCTGTACCCCTCGTACAGCTCCGCCTCCGTGGCTTCCGCATCCGGAGGGCGGATACGGAGCCTGCGGTGCCTGGTGTACAGGTGCCGCGCGTCGACGCACGCCTTGCGTAGCGTCTCCACCTCCTGCGACCACCAGTACACCTGACGTCGGGCGCATCCTGGCCGGACTCGGGGCATTGCCACGTCACATATATCGGACATGGCCTCCTGGAGCCATTCCGCCTCATTGTCAATATCGGCAGGCCTGTCCGGTGATGACACCCAGGCCTGCACGATCGAGGCTTCCAGGAGGAGCTCCCGGTCCAGCTGCTTCAGCGCCCACCGCGGACCACTCGGGGCCTGCTGGACCAGCGCGCTAGAGGTCTGGGTGGAGACGTTGAACCGGATATACCGGTGGTCGGAGTAGGTCTCCACCTCCTCCATGACGCGCCAGTCACTGACACGCTGTGACAGAGCGGGGCTGGCGAACGAGATGTCCACTACTGACTCACCCCGCATCCGCACACACGTAGGAACAGAACCCCGATTTAGGACGACCAGGCCTGTTTCCAGGGCCCAGTCCTCCACCATCCTGCCCCGCACATCCGTGTAACGGGAACCCCAGGCCAAATTCTTGGCGTTGAAGTCCCCGACCACTAGCACGGAGAAGGAATGGTTTCCGGCGACGACGACACTCAACTCTGTTAAAGAGTTCTGGAACTCGGCGAGAGTTCGGTTCGGAGAGAAGTACACTCCCACTACTACAATCTCTCCGAACCGTGCCGCTACGCACCCCTGTCCCTTCGTGACACCTTCGAGGGACGGGGTACCGGCGGCAGCCGACGAAATTATGGTCACTGAGCCGCTCAGGTCCTCCACCCAGTTATCCCTGGGCGGGACAAAGTACGGCTCAGCGACCACGGCGATGTTAATCGACCACTGCGCCATGCTCTGGAGCAATAGGTCCTGAGCGCAGGCGCAGTGGTTGATGTTCGCCTGGAGGAGGCGTAATGGAGCCATTACTCCTCCATTTCAGCCCCCTCCCGGGCCTCTTGTGAGGGCCCCTCAGTGGTGGCAGCGGCGGCGGCGGCGGCGGCGGCGGCGGTGCTGGCGGTGGCGGTGGCGGCAGTAGCGGCGGTGGCGGCAGTAGCAGCGGCGGCGACGGTGGTGGTGGCGACGGCGGCGGAGGGCCTGCCTTTTCTACTGGTTCCGGCGGGTGGAGCGCAGGACTTGCTCCCCGCCCGGTGATCAGCCGGCTTGCCAGCAGCCGCACATGCGACGCAGTGCGGCGCGGCGTTGCATGAGCCGGCCGTATGTCCGGGCTGACTGCAGCGGAAGCACAGAGTGCTGCGGTCCTCCGAGGTGCACTGGACGCCGACGTGGTGCCCCACATGGCATCGGAAGCACCTCAAAGGCCTGGTTTCCAGTAGTTTAACCTGCGCCGACACCCAGCCCACCAGGAGTCTTCGGCCCTCAACGATAGTTCTGGCCGCCGTCACGGGGCAGCTTACCGTCACGGTTCGCATGCCCGCGAAGTCGGGACGTATGGTGCCCGCCTTCACCTGGTCGGCCAGACACCCACCCGTCCCGACGACGGCGGCCACCACCTCTACCTCCGTTACAGAGTCATCCAGGCCCAGGATACGTATGTCTGCGCACTTAACGGGCCTGGAGACACGAGCCTCGTCCGCATTGAGAGACGCCCTTAGCTTCTCAGCTAGGGCGTCAGCGGTGGGGCCACTCGTCGCACCGGGGATCTCAAGCATGCGGGCGCCAGTGGCGGTCACCCTATGCCGAAGGCCCCCGGTGATCCCCAGCTCTTGGAGGTCCACCGTCTCTCTCGCCTTGGTGAGCACGTCGCGGTACGTCACTCCCCTCTTAGCCGCATCCGGCTGTAGCGTTATGACTACAGCCGCGGTCTTCGGGGTGCGAAGCCTAGCCGCGACGGCTCGCTCCTTGCGGCGCCTCCTTTGCGCCTTTTTCCTGGCCGCCTTGGCCGCCTTCTTCTTCTCCCCGACCATCTGCCAATCGGCGTCGGTCGTGGGAGAAGTGAGGGATTTTTGGGGGCGGGGCGTAGGCTCTGGAGCCTTCCCCTCCCGAGCCGTTCTGCCCTTCTTCTGGGCCGGCGCCGGGGTTTTGCCGGCAGGCGCCGGTTTAGCCGGCGCCGGAGCCCCGCCAGCGGACGCCGGTTTCGCCGGCGCCGGGGCACCGCCGGCCGGCACCGGTTTGGCCGGCGCCTGGGCCCGGCCAGACGGCCCGGGCCGGCTGTTGGCCTGCCCCGACGAACCCGGTTTAGCCGTGGCAGCCGCGACGGTGGCATACGAAGCCACCTTCTTCCGCTTGCCCGAGGCCAGCTGGCTCTCCGCTAGAGGGGGGCGCAGTACAATGGCCTCCAAAGCGGAGAACCGACTCTGGAAGGCAGCCAACTCCTGCCGAACCAGAGCCAGAACCCCGTCCCCAGCAGGCACAGTCTCGCCCTGCCCATTCCGCGCCTCTTCCTGCGGTACCTCCCGGGGGCCGACTCCTCGGAGCCTGGCCAGGTCTGCTCGGAGCTCCTCATTCTCCTTTCGGAGAAGCTCCATGGCGGCTGTCAAGCGGGCGACCTCCGCCCGCATCTCGGACATCCCGTCCGACGGAGGCCCGAAGTGGGTGGCCTCCGCTGCCGCTATGATGGAGGCCGTGGCTGCCGATATGGCCTTGTCTTTAGAGGATTGAGTCCTCTTCAAGGCCACACACTTGACCGCGGCTGCCACAACCTCCGCAAACTTGGTCGCTCGCTCCGAACTGGAGCCGCCAGCACCGTCCGACTCGCCGCCTGACGACTCTGAGAGGGCCGCCCTGCAGCCTGTCTCTCCAGGGTGCCCCACCGTGGCAGGCCTCCCGCTCTCTCTAGGAGTGCCAGGCCGCTTGAAGCGACCCCTAGCGTCGTGCTGCACCGCGCGACCTCGGCCCCTCCTCGCCGTCGGCACTTTGGCCGCCGACAGGTTCTCCTCACTTAAGGAGTGACCCATCGATCCCGATTGGTCCGAGTCTTCCTCGCGCGGACGTTTTCTCCAGTATTTGGAGCGTCCGCGCAAGTCCTGGTCGGACGTGTTTTGGTCCCCTAAGGGACAGGAGCCTCCTCGGCTCTTGTTGCCATCGGCAAGCGGAAGACATTCGTTGCCCCCCCCAGAATACGATTGGGGGCTTGACGTTCCCGACGGAAACGTGGCGGATTCTCCGGCTGCTGAGCAGCCGGTACCTCCCTGGGTTAGTTTTGTGCCGTCTGTCTTTTCCATTTTTTGTTCCTTTTTAAGGGTGAGGTCCCTTTTCACCGCGCTAACGACCGGATCCCCTCCGGCCATTCATCCCCTCGGCACGCTAGACCTTGGGATTAGGGTAATTTTTTATAGAGGTTGTCTTCCTCGCAGCCCGGGCCTCAGTGGCCCGGACTCCCGGTCTTGAACTCAAGATTACGGGGTGGCCGACGGCTGGGCAGAACCAACCGCCGCCCCGGCGTCCACACGCTGCCGCCGGATGCCGGACAGACGCAGCGCGGGCATTGGACACCCTCCATCACCCACACTCTCGTGGGTGCAGCGGCGCTCAACGCCCCGTCAGTCTACGCCCACTCACATCCCTCTGTAAGCAGAGGAGGAGTAGGCGTGTATCTGTAGCCCGGTTCCCTTCACCGACAATCAAGGATGATCGGTGATTGGAACCATGACCCTTCCCGCCTGTTGAAGATTAGCCGCCCGCCCCAAGTGTCCACCAAAACCTGGTGGGCAGTTGGAGCCGACGTTGCCCAGGGTGCGCCACGAGGAGGCTCTTCAACGTGCACCCCAAAGAGTCAAGCCTGCGGTGAAAAAATGTAAGTTTGAGGCAACTGCAACTACCAGTCATAATAGAATTGTAAAATCTAAACCAAAGATAGTCAAGAAAGATATTAAGAAGTCGAAACAAAAGCTTGGTACTAAGAAAACTTGGACATGTCCTGGCTGTGGTGAAATTTATAAAGAACCAATCACTGAAGACTGGATTAAGTGCGTTGGTTGTGACGAGTGGTGGCATGAGCAATGCACGGCACACGTAGGTGGTGCTGACTTCGTATGTGATTTGTGTGAAAAATAACATTAATTAGTAACCGCGCAGTTTTACACTACCCGCGCATTCTTATCCATCTAGCTGCGCAATCTTATACTACCGGTAGTGTAAGACTGCGCATTTCCCTTTTTTTAATTTAATTTTAATAGCATAAAAACTTTTGATCTCAATGGTTAATCTTCAAGGCATTAGATTGTTTATTAATTAAAGTTTAATATATTAAAAGTTGATTTACCTGCTATTATTAGTTTTTATTTTAAAGCTTCTGATACCTTAGGTGCGCAGTCTTACACCACCCTACCCTACTTTTGTGTGTTTTTATTTATATAATTTAAAATTTTAAGCTTCCGTCTATATTTTATTGCATGAAACTAATATAAATAAACCACCAATATCGAGAAATTTGTTGTTTTAGGTGTGTGTGTGTTGTTGTGTTGTTAAAGTGGCCTGGCGTCAGGGGTACGGCGATACGTTTATACTCTGGCGTTCAAAAGGTTTTAAGAAAGGCTGGTGTAAAGATCTTGCACATCTGAAAAACGGTGATAACTCTTCCAGGGTTGTTCCGAAGCCATTTCTCACACTCATTGGAGTAGTATCTCTTCAAAGCAACATGAAATCCTCTGTCCAGTGGTTGTAGCTTATGGCTACTGTGTGGTGGCAAAGTTAACGCAATTATATTGTTATCGCGGTAAAAATCGATAGCTCCAATCGATGTGTGTGATACATGGTTGTCAAGGATTAATAATACAGGGTTTTCTTTTGTCGGCTTTGTATGGTCTTTAAAGTGCGACAACCATTGTATAAACAAATCGGCATTAATAAAGCTTGAATCAGATACCATTGCTATGGAACCGGGAGGCGAACCATCAAGCAATTCAGCTTTCATTCGTTTTCGTCCAAAAATGAACGCTGGTGGAACGAAGTGCCCGGTGGCGCTCATTGCCGATATCACAGTGACGTTAGTGCCTCTTTCACCGCTCGAGATCTTGTTCACCGCACGTTTGCCTTTAGTGGAAATAACTTTTGGTGGATTATTTGGCATGGAAGAAATGCCCGTTTCATCCATGTTATAAACGTTATTTGCAGGAAAGTTGTATTTGTCCATTAAAACGGTGAGATTGATAAAAAATCTTTCACACTGAGGTCTATTAAACCCCATGGCACGAGCGACGCTTGTAGAAGTTGGTTGTCGAAGTGAAATGTCCGAGTGTCTCTTTAGAAAGCCACGTAACCATTCCTTGCCAGCCATTTTGGTCTCAGGGTTAAATCTATGAGGAATGTTATTTTTTTCCGCATACTCGAATGCTACTATTCTTAGGTCTTTAGCGGTCATTCCAAAAAACATATCATCTAACTTCTTTAGATATGCACAAAACTCATTTTCGACTTCTTTCGAGAATGTAGTATCGTATCGTCCAAGGTTAGATACTGAATGAGATCTACTTAAACGTAATCGTAAAGTAGATTCAGCCATACCAAGTTCTTTTGCGATAGATCTTTTACTCTCGCCATCTGCAACCCTTTTACGTGCTGCTTCTATTATTTCTTGAGAACAAATCGATCGATTTGATGTTCTTTTTCTTCTTGAGGACATCCTGCAAATTAAATTATATTTTAATTTAACAAACTATTGCCAATTATTAAAACAAATAAGAAAAACTTAATGGGTTGTGTAAGACTGCGCGCGCACTCTTACAAAGCCATGCCCTGCGCAGTCTTACAAGTTCGTCAATTTTATCATAATTATACAAGTACCGCCATCTATGCAGAATGACCTGAACTAATATCACCGGCATTGTCGCGCAACCATGTACGCTTGTCAAAACAAAAGTAATAACTTTTGATGTATTTCATATCTTTGAGATATAATACGTTCAAGTTGAAAGAAAATAAGATCAAAGTATAATAAAAACTTCAAACTCACCTGGGGTGTCGTACTTTCACTTAAAAACAATTATATTCCGAGAGCTATATCAGATGCCTTGTTACTTCAAAACAACACTGAAGTTAGCTGCGAACTTCACTCTGCTTCCCAGCTATGACGTATGCGCAGTCTTATCGACTGCGCAGTCTTACACCACCCTACCCTAATGATTAAATGGTTTATTTCATAATATGGTGCGACCCGTGCGACGTGTATTTTGTTTGTCATTATATTTGAGACGTTGGCGTTCAGGGTAAGATTTCGTTTGTCACATACTTATATGTGACAATGGCGTTCAAAAGGTTAATGCAGCCATAGGTAAGATTCGATAAAACATTTTAGGAAATATCCAAGTGCCTAACTCAGTCCGGTACTATTAGTTGCATCAATTTAATTTGGTCGAACGGAACATTTTATTGAACGCAAATCCAATTAATGTCGCTATGACGTCCGTAAAAAATGCGGAAGCCTTTTGGTACTATGTAGATTCACCGCAGAATACCTATATCAGTGTTGATAAAGCAACTATGGGTCAGTTCACACCGCGACGCGACGCGGCGTGTAGTTTTCAAGATAGCAATACAATTATAGACCTTATCTACTACACAAAAAAAAAACAACCGACTTAAAAAAAAAACACTACAAAGTGATAAATAACTTTAATTTCGGAAGTCGGTGTCGTTGATTCCGCATTTTCGTTTTTTGACACCGACTTCCGAAATTAAAGTTATTTATCACTTTGTATTGTTTGTTTTTTAAGTCGGTTGTTTTTTTTTTGTAAAAAAGTTTTTATTTTTCACCTTTTATTTGTAACTACCCCACAAAAAAGTAAACAAAAAGATCGTTAGTGTAGACAATGTAGATACATTTTTAGGCTTTTGTTGATTTTTCAAAAACCGCTTGTCCGATTTCGATAAAATTTTCATGGAACCATTTGGGAAGTATACCCTTTCCAACAAAAGAAAAATTTTCCAAATCGGTCCAGGCGTCTTTGAGAAATCGGGGAACATACATAAAACAAAAAGGTTCCGACGAATTGAGAACCTCCTCCTTTTTCTGAAGTCGGTTAAAAAGGTACACATCAGTGAGAAGGGCCGCGCGGCGTAACTTGACGTAGTAGGCACACAGAACTATGTACCTTTTTGTGTAGAAGGTAAGGTCTATAATGTACCTATTGCTATCTTGAAAACTGCGCGCCGCGTCGTGTAGCGGTGCGAACTGAGCCTATTACGTATTAGATATACTGTACGTTTTACAGTACCTACATCATCACATTTACAACAGCTTTAGGTATTTTAATGTTTACAATTCTAGAACAATGAGTAATAAATTAGGAAGGTACAAACCGTCCGCGCTACAACCTACGAGGTGGTCGCCTGCTTAACCAATTGCGAATTCTTAATTCTCTTTTAACACCATTGAAACTTACCCATATTGAACCATTTGTAAGAACGTTCTGAAAAGTATTTGACGTGGAAATAGTAGGTACAGACACACATCAAGCTACCCGAAACTGTCAAATTTTCCCAATCAACTTTGAACCTTATGCTTTAGTAATAAAGTTGAAAATCTATTAAAGAATTTTGACAGATTGTAGTAGCTTAATGTGCTGGCGTCTGTACTTACGATCGTGAGATTGAGAATTCTGAATTTTAAAACTAAACTTACATAAGTACACAAGTAACAAAACATTACGCCTGTATTTTTCCGAATGGATAGGCAGCGGTGAACTTACATACTTCTGCCATAAATCTATAATCGTTCTTTTAGCTTAGGTAAACCTATTGTCACCGTCACTCACTGGCTCTATCAAACAAATGACAAAAACAATTCTACCCTCATTTAAATATGACATTACATAAATCCAATAGATTAACAGTTAACACCTTTCAGAAAACCTTCATGTAAGATCAAAGGGAAAATGTTTAACCCTTTTCGCGCAGTTTGACAAACTGTATCATTGAAGTCGAGTACGGTTTTTTTTTTATTGCTGAATGATCCCGATCACGCCTGATGGAAAGCGATAGATGAGGTCTATGATGGAATGAGCGTGCCCAGAAGATGCCGATTCACTCTTGATTTGAAGGCACACGGGGATGCGCATAATAAAAGTGGAGGAGAAGCGTTGAGTACTACGCGTCGGGATATCAACCAATTGCGGATGGTACGCTGCAGTTCGTCTGGTTGTCCGGTGGTAAAAGGGCGATGGTGGGATCAGGTCGTGGAGCTCCTGGGTTGATCCCTATATTGCTCCAAAAGAGTAAAGGCTCTCCCCCACAGGCGTGTCATGATCGATAATATCGGATGCGTTATTAATGCAGGTGTGTGTACAATCATAAGCGTCCTAATACAAAATAGAACTCATATCGGAATATCCTTGGACGGAAGAACGCAAGCATCCTACTTCTATCGCGTCGTTATTATCGCAACAGTGTGTAACTTTGTGGCCGTCCTAATACAAAATGTAGTGAAAACAGTTATTGCAATATCGCATCCAATAATATCGACCGATAATATCGTGCCTGTGTGGGAGAGCCTTTAAACGTCTCGATGTTGAAGTTAATCTATTTTGAGATAAAATATTTTAGGTTAACAAAAGGTAGAAATAAAATAATGGGCTTCTTCAAGTCGTGTACAGTGAACAGTCAACCGCACCACAAACCTGCTGATTCGGTGATTTTTATAAAACGGCATGAGCTAATGTTTTGTTTGACTCACACTGAAATAAAAGCGAAATGGAAAAAGTAATAAGGTATAGTCACGTCTAAAAGTATGTATACACTTGGCTTCATTCAAAGGCGATTTTCTCCTTTATTTTTGAATGAAATTTTATGTTATTACGAAAATAGTATTTTCGAACCCATAGGTTTATGTTAAGTGTCGTATTTCAATGTTGCATTCGTTATTTCACGAAAAAATCGCAATTGAAAATTGCCTAGTGTATATGTTACCGGCCAAACCCGATTTCAGGACAAACTAGTTTAGCCTAGGCTATACTAGTTCTTCCTATACGCGATAGGGGATGCCCTTCGCTCGCCCTTGGATCTTATGTCGACGGAGCCCCGCTTCGCGGGGTGTAAAGGTGTATTTCTGTGTAAAGGGTTTAAAGTAACCTAACCAAACCGAACCTCGGGGTTCCCTTCGCTCGCCCTTGCATCCTATGTCGACGGAACTAGTTTAGCCTAGGCTAAACTAGTTTGTCCTGAAATCGGGTTTGGCCGGTAACATATACATACTTTTAGACATGACTGTACTTGGTAAGTTGGTATTTCCAGATTACCACATATTTTATTGCAAGTAGGTACTTATCAATGTCATAGAAAACAAAATCGCTTTTCATGTGACCGTTTAGTTGTTCTAAACTGGTACGGAAGGTTTATGTGTATAATACATTTATGAGTATCTTAGGTAAAGCATAAAAATCTCGATGTTTTCACATCGCTACATCAATATGTTGCAACCGAGCGAAACAGCGGGCGGGTCTCTAGTACTGAATAAAAATTATGCTGTTGAAATTACTCGAACAAGGTATGGAGATAATGAAAGTTACTCAATTTCGTCCCTTCCGCAACTTTTATCCATACTAATACTAATATTATAAATTCGAAAGTAACTCTGTCTCTCTGTTTCTCTGTCTGTATGTCACCTTTTCACGCCTAAATCACAGAACAGATTTCGATAAAATTTGGCAGAGAGATAGATTGCATCCCGGGGAAGGACATATGGATAGTTTTTATCCCGATATTCTCACGGGATCGACACTTCTGCGGGTGAAACTGCGGGGCGCAGCTAGTATTGTTATGTTTAACCCTTATTTTGCGACGACCGTTTCTAGCTTTGCCGGCGGCCTTGCTCCGACACGGAACCCCGCCACCGCCGCCCGTCGCCAGCATGAATGAAACATGGCGGCGGTACTTGGCCGCAAAATTGTCGTTGATGGAATATGGAGTGGGTGTGTTCGTGATAGATGTAAAATTGATCCGATTTATGTACGCTCCCGTATTGTGTTGTAAACAAGCATGTTATTTTTCTAGAAATAGGTTAGGACATGTATTATTATTTTTAATGACTGTGCCCGCGACTTTGTGCGCGAGCACGGCGGAAGACAAATTGGATTTCATGGGTTTTAACTTTTTTGTACGGAACCCTAATCTATACTAATATTATAATCCATAATAATATAATACTAATATTATAAATTCGAAAGTAACTCTGTCTGTCTGTCTGTATGTTACCTTTTCACGCCTAAACCACTGAATCGATTTAGATGAAATTTGGTATAGAGATAGTTTGAGTCCCGGGAAAGGACATCTATGTCCTTTCCCGGGACTCAAACTATCTCTATACCAAATTGTCGTGGATAGTTTTTATCCCGATATTCCCACGGGATCGAAACTTATGCGGGTAAAACCGAGGGGCGCAGCTAGTTCTTTTTATAAAATAATAAATGTAGCGTAAGTTACTTCATATATCGTCAGCTATCTGCCAGTGAAAGTCCTGTTAAGAGACAGACAGATAGATGGAGACACAGACAATTTTTTTTTAATTGATGCTTTATTATAAGTACAGTACATACTTTCAGATGCCTTTAGTAAAAGGCTGTTATTTTGACATTACGAACGAACACTTCAATTTTATTTATTTAGATATTCAGTTGTACTAACAAAATTATAATGTCGTGTACATGAGTTAGTCAAGCGCATAAATGAAGCAGCAAAAGAACTGATGCCCGAATCAATGAAAATACACACATCAACACGGTCTAGGGATATTTTAAAAAAAGCGAATTACTATCAATGTGTTAATTATTTATATGACATGTATATATTTAAAATATACGTTATTTAATATTCTACCATTTTTTAATAATGGTTAAGGTACTTAGATTAAAATTTCAGGATTTTATGGAAAAAAAATGAAGCATAGACGGTAATCGTATATGAATGAACTTTTAATTTGTGAGTAAAAACTGAAAAAAATAGAAAAATCATTTAATTTGTGTTTATAAACTTGAAGTTAGTAGTCTGAGAAAGCGCCCATGATGTTCATAACACATCGGCAACGATTCGGCATGCTCAGAACAAGGTTGTCAATGTCTTGCTGCGGAATATTGTCCCATGTCCTTCTGAGGTGCGCAAAAAGTTGATCTTCTGTAGCCAGATTTTCAGGAACTTCCTTCAGAGCTCTTCTTTGCAGCATATCCCACGCATGCTCAATGGGATTTAGATCTGGCGATTGAGCAGGCCAGTCTAAGGCCCTAACATTATGTGTATGTAACCAAGCTGCTACCGTTCTCGCCGTGTGTGCCCAGGCATTGTCGTGCATGAGCAGGAAATCTTGCCCCATTTGTGTTCTGTGGGGCAAGATTACGGGCCCCAGCACCTGTTGGACGTATCGTTCTGCCGTCATATTGCCCCGCACCCAAACGAGATCCGTCCGTCCTCCAAGACGAATTCCTGCCCAAACCATAATTGTTCCTCCTTGGTATGGGTGAACTTCCTGAGGGTTCTGGAGACGGCTCCATCGTCCAGGAACTCGCCAAACACGCGTCCTTCGTGAATCTGGATGGAAGCCGAACCTGGATTCATCCGTGAACAGCACATTGGACCATTGCTCACGGCCCCAGTCCACGTGGTTCCGAACCCATTCTAATCGTCGTCCACGATTGCCTCTCCGTAAAAGTGGGACCCGGAGTGGTCTACGAGAGCGTAGATTGCTTTCATGCAGTCGCCTTCTTACAGTTTGGTCACTCACAAGCACTTGGTGTTCCACTCGCAGCCTTTGGACCAATTGAGTCGCCGTTGCATTTGGTTGTGCTCGCGCAGTAATTTGCAAAAATCGGTCTTGTCTGGGGGTAGTGATGCGACTTGGCCCCCGGTGCCACTCCGCTACTTCACCTCCACCTTCGTATTGTTTTCTAAATTTCGCACAAATGAAAATTCCCTCTCCTATACATCAAGACATTTTTTGCCACCGAAACAAAAGAATTTTCAAAAATTTAAATTTGGAATTAGTCTGAGATAAATTACAAACAAATCGGTGTATAAAAGATTCCAATGCGGCCAGTACTTTTCGAGTTATTTAATTGAGTATGAAATATCCCTAGACCGTGTTGATGTGTGTAGTTCATCGCTCTTTTGAGTGACACGAAACTTGGAATCAACTTCATTGAAAAAAAATAACCGGATAAATGCGAGTCGGACTCGCCCACGAAGGGTTCCGTACCACCGTAAAATATTTAACACTACATATTAAAAAAATGACGTTTGTTGTATGGGTGCCCCCTTAAATATTTATTTTATTCTGTTTTTAGTATTTGTTGTTATAGCGGCAACAGAAATACATCATCTGTGAAAATTTCAACTGTCTAGCTATTACGGTTCATGAGATACAGCCTGGTGACAGACAGACAGGCAGACGGACAGTGGAGTCTTAGTAATAGGGTCCCGTTTTTGCCCTTTGGGTACGGAACCCTAAAAAAGAAAGTGAAAACGTGTAATTTGCCTTATTTTGTATTTAACTTAGTGTGTAAAAAATGTATCACAACGGAATAAAATAAATCATTAGATATTTAAAGTCACACAGTAAAATGTAAACAGAATTAATAATTGAATCAAGCCAAAATTCATAGAAGAACATCAATAATTCTAATTTCAGTTATTTCAGTATAAACTGATGTCTAGCCTAGAACTTTCCACAGCCTTCGGGAAATTTCTCCTCCTCCTTCGAAAATTCAAATAATTATTTTCTATTTTCAGGCCAACCCTTCAATTCTGACGCCCAATCTAGTTTCTATAATTATATTTACGTCGGTAGCTCTAGGCAGAATTTAGGTTATTTCATAAATTTCTATACGTTTTGAGATTGTAATACTCGTAATAATTAACTTTTTACTACAATAGGCTAATAAAATCTGATGAATATTTGCAGCTCCGGCAAAATAAAAGTGGAACAGAAGCTTCCACAAAAATTCCGTCGCGTTCTGAAAGAGTAGATACGCCTCGACCTTTTCATCAGCATCTGCCTAGCCTTTTCCCAACTATGTTGGATCGGCTTTCAGTCTAACCGGATGCAGCTGAATGCCAGTATTTTACATGGAGCGACTGCCTACCTGACCTCCACAACCCAGTTACTGGGTAATACGATACCCCTTGGTAAGACTGGTTGTCAGACTTTCGGGCTTCTGACTACCCGCAACGACTGTCAAAGATCCACGAATGACAGCCTGGACCAACGGCTTAACGTGCTTTCCGAGGCACGGAGGGGTCTTGGTACGTAAAGATGGTCACCCATCCACAGACCAACCGCAGCAAGCGTAGCTTAACCTAATCGATCGACCCGTGCAGCTGATATTACTTAGCCACAAGACCTTTTATATGTAGGTAATTTAGGAGGGCTGCTGAGCATCATTAGCAGTTCAAAACTGGCACTATCCACTTGGTTGCAAACAAAGGACCGCCAACAAATATGGCGTTCAAAACAAATCCCTACTGACGCATGTCGTATCTCTGCCACTGTCATCACGGACAAGGCCCCAATCTCGTAACTTCACAGGGAAATAGGAGAAGATACATACTGCAGTAGCTAGTATACAGGGTGAATTTTTCCAGTGGGCGTGGATGGCCAAATCCGAAACTATGAGGACTGGAAGCCGACCCCAACATAGTTGGTAAAATGCTAGGCAGATGATGATGAGGTAAGTAACACAAGAAAAATAAAAAAAGTATTTTGTTAAAAATGAGCTCTTTCCTTTAGTTTGCCGTATGTCATTACTTCCCAGAATTCGATTCTTATTAGCGACACTATCGAATGGTGTAATAATACAGTCTTTACATTGATATATAATCAATGAGTCTTTATTTTTTTTATCAAAAGTAACAGGTTCGATTCCTGGCTAGAAATATTGATTTTTCAAAAATCCAATGATGCAGTGTTAGTTTTCATCAACATCGAGCCCGCGACTCCTTTGAGTACTTTTCGCTATTCCTTATAGTTTAGAATTTGGCCATCCACGCCCCCTTGGAAAATTCACTCTGTATATGGCATACACATTTTTGGCGTGGCAACTTTTAAAGTGACATCAGTTATTTTTGTGATGGAACGGATGGTAGTATTCCTAATCCGGACTGTTAGTTTGATACCCAGAATACTCCGCTCTGCTTCATATTCCTTTTGTTTTAATTGCAATGCTGGTCGCAACAGCAGGCGACTTATTCCGTCAGACGTGTAATTAGACTCCTAACCAGTTCTTTATTAAAACCGAGATCGACAAAGCGGCGCTCAGAACGTTTTAAGAGCTAAGAAAGACTGTTTGAGGTGAATGTTCTGGAAAAATGTAGCAAGATTTTATTTATTTATTTTGAGCTTCATGAGTATGCAAATCCTTGTATTTAGTTAAAGTGGCCTGAAGGACAAAGAAGTTTTTAGGGTTAGGTACGTACCAAACTGGTAAAAGAAACCTTTATGTACACAACACACAAATTTTTCTTGCCGTGCAAAACGACGGTTTATTCACCGTGTGTAGGCACGGTCGTGTGTGTTGTTTGGATAACTATGGAAGCTTGCTGGCGGACACGTTTTTTTTCTACGGCGCGGTTTATACGCCGTACCATAATGAAACCGTGCCGTGTACAAAGGGCCTTATCGTGCGAGATCTGTTTGTCTCACTGTATGAAAGTAACATGTCTCTACTCATGAAGAAGATAAGTAGGTACTGACCACTACGCCTACTGCGGTTGGCGATTTCAGACCATTCCTCATCACGAAAAAGTTGAACTGGAAAGGCAAGTAAAAAACTAATTGCTTCTGATAGGATATGTTTCTGCCGTATATTTTGTTTTAAATGAACTCTGGATTTCTGCTGTCATCAACAATATTGTTACCGCAGTTAAGGATGAAGCGGGAGCGGTGAATGCTGTTGGGAATCCCGCACCCCCGGCTATAGGTAGAGGTGGAACACCGCGGTGGTTTTAGCCGGTAAGAGTCCGGCATGCCCCTCTGTCACCCCCACGATAGAGGAAGTCCATGAGGATTTCCAACGCGAGGAAAAAAAAAAAAGTTAAGGATGAAGCAGGGTTTAAATTTTGTTGTGTACATTTTGGAATATACGGCTGAGGTCCAACAGACACGAAGTAGGTACCTATTTGTATACAGCATAAGTAGTGGTAGCCCATTGGTAATGCCGCGACTTACGAGTTGTAGGTTGGAACCCAAGCACGCACTTTAATTTGTGTAATTATTTCATCAACACTTCTCTCAAAACGGTGAAGGAAAACATCGTGAGGAAACTGGCATGTCCTAGAACCAAGAAGACATGTAACATCCGCCAATCCTCGCTGGGCGCACGTGGTGGATTTTGGCCTACTCCCTCTCATAGAGAGAAGGCGTGTGTCCCAGCAGTGGGAACACTCAAAGTCAAAGTTAAAGCATTTATTTCAAATAGGCACATAAAAGGCACTTTTGAACGTCAAAAATTATCTTATATATTATATTTAAAATAGAATTGATTCTAGTCGCCCATTCCAAAAGGTAGTTTTCGTATGGAGAAGAACACTACAAGCTGATTATCTATAAAAATGATAATGTTTATATTTTGATGCATTTTAAAACAAAAGTGTTTACCATAGTGTCACATCATTTTGAGGCGTTGTTTTTTACCATAAAGGAGCCTGCCCAAAAAGAAGGGTAATTACCGGCTATCTCAAAAATGCTTAGTCAATCTGTACCTCATTTTTACTGAGCGCAAGTCATCCAATCCTTTGTTGTTTCCATTCTCATTAGTCGTAGCTATAGGTTACTTAGAACTATTTCGGGGTAGAAAAACCAAACTGAGATCAAAGTTATTTTTATTTATAGCATCTACCTAACCACAAAAGAGTATCTATGGAGTATCTTACCTTGCCAGATCTTCTCCGTATCATGTTAGGAACGTCGAAATGGAACCATTATACCAGCTAAAACTTTAAAAAATAGTAGATTGTTATGCAAGGGTCGAAAGGAATCAACTCCTATGCGAGGCATTTAGACGCCCGAGCGCAGCGAGGGCGGCTATAGCCCGAGTAGGAATTGATGACTTTCACCCGTGTTAAACACTCTACTTTTTATTTCGAATATAAGGAAAGTAAAAAGTATTAGTTTTTCTAAAATATTTATTGATAACATGCAAAGTTTTTGAATTTCGGTACGGCTTACAGGGTTAGTAACCCGCTAAATAATACTATTGTCTTGTTTTTATTTTAAATATGGAACACACCGCGTCATCGCCGCGGGCTGTCCCGCTTAATAGGTTTTTTTTTTTAAATTCACACTGGCTGTTTATACACTCACAAGACTGCAGCATTTTTCTTAATTTATGTAAAAAAATTCGTAGCTGACTACAGTTCTATTTTTAAAATTCATTCCCACCCTAAAGAGGGAAGTAATTACTATGAGTTTTTCCCGCCCTGTGGTGGGAAGCAGCGTCTTCCACCCGCTATTTGGATCAAACAAACACTACTTTCCGAGTATGAGAAATGAAAACTTCTTTTATGACTTCAATAGAATACATTCCGAGAACAATGGCAATCAATATTTGAACCTAATGAAATGAAAATGTTTTGATCAAAGTCTATAATTATGTTATAATTTTCCAAGAATCTATACTAATAATAGTTTGTTTTTTTGTATGGTAATCTCTGAAATTACCGGATTGAATAGAATGGAATACTCTTTATTAATTAACCTGAAATAGCGAAAAAAAAATCAGCTGTTCCCTACGTTTATATTCGCATAACTCGTCAAAATGTAGGGAAAAGCTGATTTTTTTCGCGATTTCAGGTTTGGTCCCATAGTAAAAGTTGTTCATAATGATGAGTAAAATCTCCCATTTCGATTTGTCGCATGTTTTTAATTTCAACCTGTACATATACATAAACACAAAGAAATCAAAAATAACGCTATGCGAAAACGAAAAATAGCGAGGGCGGGCGATGCGATACGACGCGGTGGGTCCGTGGGTCCAAGGCCGCGGAAATTTCACCAAAATGTGGATGTTATTTTAGTATATTGTGAATCTTACGACTTCCACGCGAACGAAGTCGCAGGGAAAAGCTAGTAAAATAATAAAATTGTATTTCATAAGAATTTCTCTAAGAAATCTTCATAAATTGGAGGACACCGTTCCAATATCTTCCGTTACTTCCAGATCACCATGAAACCAATATACAGGGTGTTACAGAAAGGGCATATCAATACAAACGGGTTGAAGAGTGTATCTGGTCTAGCATCTCTGTACAAAATTTCAACTCAAAAGCAGTAACTTTGAAAATGTTTAATATTTTTTTATTTCGATAGTTTATTAAATTGAAATCATAACAAACGTGTCACCGCACTACGAGGGTCATTATCTATTATCTGCAGTGTGTCTGTGCGCCTAGTACACGCACAACACGCCGCCGCACGCCAGTGCAGCGCCGTGATGTCGAAATAAAAAAATATTAAGCATTTTCAAAGTTAATGCTTTTGAGCTAAAATTTTAAACAGAGGTTCTAGACCAGATACACTCTTTAACCCGTTTGTATTGATATACCCTTTCCGTAACACCCTGTACAATCTTAAACGAGTGGCTGTTTTATACGATACTCTGTCTCTGGGGATATCCTTCGTTCTAAAGCTGACCGGTCTACAAATCTAAATCGATTGTAAACGTGCAGTTCAGACCGGTTCATATTTTAAAGCGAGATGAGAAGAAGGTTAGAAACCAGGGTTAAAACGATGTACAGATGCCAGCACATCAAGCTACCCGAAACTGTCAAATTTCCCCAATCAACCTTGAACCTTATGTTGTAGCGATAAAGTTGAAAATTTATTGAAGAAATTTGACAGATTGTAGTAGCTTGATGTGCTGGCGTCTGTACCTACTTAATCTGACTAGCCCTGACTATGTTGGGGTCGGCTTCCAGTCTAACCGGATCCAGCTGAATACCAGTATTTTACATGGAGCGACTGCCTATCTGACCTCCACAACCCAGTTAATGAGTAACACGATACCCCTTGGTAAGACTGGTTATCAGACTTTCGGGCTTCTGACAACCTGTAAAGACGGTCAAAGATCTGTGAAAGAGGAACGGAGAAATATCGGTATATAATAGATGGTCACCCATCCTCGAACCGACCTTGGCAAGCGTAGCTTAACCTTCTATCGACCCGTGCGGCTGTTACTACATAGCCTTAAGCTCTTCAGTCAGTAGATGGTACCTACATCAGTCCAGATTCTCCACGAAACTCGTTTCCTAATAAATTAGGTAGGTACCCATTTATTCCAAAAACACGCCATAACTTATGAACACAATACAGAAAACGTGTGAAATATTGTGTTCGCGTGAAACCTTACATAAGCAATTAATTAGAGTTAATTGACTGCTTTTATCATAGTAATTACGTTTATTGTGTGGTGTCGGGTTCTTATTATTGATCGCACATCAATACATATTAATAATGGACGTCAATATTGCCGTGTTTGTTGTGAAAATGTCGGAAGCCGTTGATTTAATACGTTTTTTAATGGCAAACGACATCGCGGCAGGCCCAGACGGAGATGGCGGGATGAGCTGGACTCCTTCAACAAGAACTGGTCCTTAGCAGAAGTGGAAAGAGAGTAGGGAGGCCTTTGCCCTGCAGTGGCATCTCAGGCTTTTAATAATATACACACATCAAAAGTGTCTAGGGATCAAGCATTTTTATGCGGATTTCTTGAGATTGAGATGTGGCTTTGTAATAAATTTATGATTTTATAAATTTATATGGATCCTTTTTGGTGCATTTCATAATTTGAATCAGGAACTGTGAATCAAATTCGAGTAAAAGATGAAAATCAGCTGTCAATATTTTCCCTATAAAAACATACAACGCATTGAAGACATTATTAGTGCTACTGTTTCCCTACTACTGATTAAAACCAACGTTATTATGGAGCGGCGACGTCATTTAAGCAGGGAAGAAATGCTCAGAGCCGTGGGAATGATAGAAGCTGGTTCCCGGCAACGTACTGTGGCTTTAGCTCTGAATACAAGTCAGAGTGTTATCAGTCGACTTTGGACACGTTACCGAAGCACTGGTACCGTGGCTGAGCGCCATGGAGGACGGTATCGCTGCACCACACGGAGACAAGACCGATATATTCAAATCTTAACTCGAAGAGCCCCAACAATAACCGCCATGATGTTAGCCGTGAGGCTTCATCACTCTTCAGGGAACTTAATTAGCGACCAAACAGTCAGAAACCGCTTGCATGAAGTGAACCTTCATTCCCGAAGACGGCTACGGGTACCACCTATAGCAATGCACAATCGTAGGATTCGATATCAATGGGCTCTTGAACACAGAAATTGGGCAGAAGAACAATGGCGTTTCGTGTGCTTTTCTGATGAGTCTCGTTTTGGTATGAGACCGGATACAAGACGTATACGACACTGGAGAACCCCTGGACGCCAACAGCGATTAAAATCCTGCCAGGAAGTCCATCCTTATAGTGGTGGAACCATCATGGTATGGGCGGGTATTTGGATCGGCGGAAGAACTGAGTTGATTTGGATCAGAGGCAACCTCAACGCTCAAATTTATGCTGAGACGATTGTATCAGACGTCATCGTTCCTCTACAAGTGCAAATCGGTCCGTTATTTCAGTTAATGCATGATAATGCACGACCGCACACCGCAAGAGTTGTAAGACAGACTCTCGCCGCAGCTAACATCAATGTCCTGCCCTGGCCTGCTCAGTCGCCAGACTTGAACCCGATTGAGCATGCATGGGATATGCTACAGAGAAGAGCTCTGCCGAATATGGAGGGTATCCAGTCGCAAGAAGACCTTTTTTTGTTGTTGCAACGAACATGGGCGGCCATTCCACAGCGTGATTTGGATGAACTCATTTTGAGTATGCCAAACCGATGTTCTTGTGTTGTTAGTGTTCGCGGTAGAAACACGGATTATTAATTGTTTAAGTTACCCAATAAAATTTTAAAGAAAACTGTTATTTCAGTCTTTTTTTCGAACTTTTGTGTTAGTGGTTCAAATGTCAAAAATCCCTTTATTAGGAAAATGGCAAATTTCTTTATTAATGCAAAGGTGACTTGGTTTATCGTTACTGTGACAAACGAAAACACTTTATTTGATGAATCCTTAAAGAAAATTTTAATTAATATCAATCAGGAGAAAAGTTATTGCAAAAATATATGTTGATCCCTAGACACTTTTGATGTGTGTAAATAAGTGTTTTCTAATAAAATTTCATCGAACAGAACTACAATTCATGTTTTTCTCCTTACATACTCGTAGTTAAAAACAAAGTCGCCGAAATGTCTGTATGCACATAACTTCCGAATGACTGCACCAAATTGGATAATTTCCTTTTTTTGTTGTGTTCGGTATGGCCAAGACAAGGTTTGTATGAAGGAAAAATTTGGAAATTCGAAAAAATATTGCACCCTTGCGAAGCTAGGCCTTATTTCAAAACTTTAATACAAAAAAGGAATACCACCTCTGCACCTTATACAGGGTGCCAGGATGCAACGTCCCTTTATCATACCTGGATTTAGTACATGAATATGAAACAAAAAAAAAACCGAATGTGCTTATGACCACACAACTGAAGTGAAACTTCAAACGTATTTGGCTATGAGAGGAAGAGAGAAAGAAAATGTGCGCGCGCACTGCTTTCTCTTGCTTATATCCCCCACTCAACTCCCGTTCGCCTCGCCCGATCACACTTTTCGTAACGCTTACTCCCCAAGTCAAGTTTCATAGAAAAGTGTGCGGTCAAAATGTATGGAACTGCGTTTCTTTTTTTAAATAACCAATGAATAATTTAGATTTATTCCGGTCGGATCCCCTGATCTAGATCCCTTGTTAGTTATTCTTATGTTTTAATTTCTGTTTCAACCCCCTGCGTTGTTTCACATTTAGACCGCGTAGCAGTTGCATTTTTCAATGGAAAGCAATTTTTGAAGTGAAACTTCTTTACGCACGCTTGACTTGGGGAGTAAGCGTTACGAAAAGTGTGATCGGGCGAGGCGAACGGGAGTTGAGTGGGGGATATAAGCAAGAGAAAGCAGTGCGCGCGCACATTTTCTTTCTCTCTTTCTTTCACTTCAGTCGTGAGGTCATAAGCACACTCGGTTTTTTTTTTTTGTAACTGGCGAAAAATCTGTTATCCTGTGCTGAATTCATGGTTACAGTTTTCAGGTTGATGTCCCTGCCACCTTCTTTGAGAGCAGGAACAGATGCAATGTGTATGTATACCTCGCCTAACGGCGTGCACTGACTGGACAGGTCCGCTCAATCTGTGTGGTTCTTTCCTCGAAAGACCATTTCAGACACCAATCTACATGGTCTTCATATGATCTGACCAAGATTTTGTCTGGACTTTAAAAGAGACTGTGACCTCTGAGTTTGTTTCGGCCTTTCTTCTCAGAGTAGTCAGATAGGAAAAGCCGACCTCATCTAGCTTTAAAAAAATATGATTGACCTGTAAAAGTGTTTGTACATACCTACTTACAGAAAATAAATCATCATTTATAACACTCAAAACGGACGGAAAGGCAAAAGAACTAAAAAAATCGGTCTGATGCTAGTTATTTTTATGTTTTAATTTCTGTCTCAACCCCCTGCGTTGTTTCACATTTAGACCGCATAGAAGTTATTAAAAAAAAGGTCAACCTTATCTGCTTACTTCATAAAATTGACACGTCTCAACTTTATTACAATAATCTTGTGAATAACAAAGCGGAGGCCTACTCAAGTTTACACAGGGCATCAACTTATGTGTAGGTACTCGGCTCAAAATAACTTCAGCCCAGTCCTTTCTGTACGTGTCTCGGTCGTATTAGGGCTCCGGCAGACATCCGACTGATACCAAACAGCATGTGTCTTATAAAAAAATTGACCTGGAACAGGTTTTTTTTTTCAAAAGATAATTTTATTGGTTACTAGCTAATGCCTTCTTCATTAGTTGCAAAGCATTTTTTTTAATAGTCATTGATTGATCCAACTGTTGGTCGACTAAAAAGTCTCTAGAATCCGCTTGCCCTTAAGGATGTTATTTAGAGTCAAGACATATCACCATCGTAATTTTTGATTCAGCTAATAAGGCAGCCGATGTTTAAGTACTAATCTAATCTGAACTGATGGACGCTGATGATGGCGCCAAACAAGTAGCCGAATTCTGAGCCGAGTCCATTTAGACCAGGCCAGGACCAAGCCCGTGCCGGACGGCGCGTATGTGTTCCACGCGCGCCTCAAAGAGATGTCAGCATAAGGGATGGGGCCTGTTAGGGCGGAAGCCTGCCGGGGTAGCGGGATTGTCCGAAAGGGTTACCGCTACCAGGTCCAGTTGAAAACCAGCGTCAGGCACTAGTTGTCTGGCATTATTGCTGAACTGGACCTTTTTGGCGCAGCCGTGAGGCACACTTTCCTGCTAAGTATTTACATCGGACCTTACGCTTTTTATTTGATCTTTGTTTTGTTTTTTTTATCTGATGTATCTAGTGTATTGTGTGTCCTTTAGTCTGTGCTAAATAAATGTATTTTCTTTCTTTCTTTCTTTCTTTCTTTCTTTCTACCCCGGAACATAAAAGGCTAAGGAAGGAACACGGGTGGGTTTTAGTCAGTAAGAGTCTGACACTCCCTTCCACTCCACCCAGAGCGGGAGGAGTCATCTGATGGCACCCTCAAAAAAAAAATATATGTAATTTGATTGCTATCGACACGTTAAGAAGAAGAATCTAATCTATCTAGCCTGTATTGTCCCAATGCAGGACAAAGGCCTCCTTCTCTCTTTTCCACACTATTGACAGAATAGTGTGGAAAAGAGAGAAGGAGGCCTTTTGCCAGTACCGGCCAGTCCTTTCTATAGGAGTCAATTTCGTCCCACCATCATCTTCTTGGTCTGCCAAGATTTCATCATGCGTTTAGTGGGACCCAACCGGTGGTTCTCTTAGCCCAATTTTCTAAGTAATAATTAATTCATTTAAATGAAAATTAAAATATTTTTGAAATGAAAACTTCATTAGGCGCGTTGGGCATTTTTTTAAATGGGAAAAAACCGTTGAACTCGCGACACTGTTTAACTGACACCGCGCTACATTCGGATGTGTTCGGCTGTCCTCGGGATGTACTTGATTTCAATGTATTTCCAATATGTGATGGCAAAGTATTGTGTGTTTTGTCTATATATTGTGACGATTCAAAAAGTACACACGTAATCGTTGAAGTTTTCACTTCTGTCGGCACTCCCGGGGTGCCATGTTTTGTCTATATATTGTGACGATTCAAAAAGTACACACGTAATCGTTGAAGTTTTCACTTCTGTCGGCACTTTTTTATTGTCATATAAATCTACATGGGACTTATGAAACGTCAGAAGCACCGTTTCAATAGGTCGTTCCCTATCGAGCAGATCCAGCAAGAAACTCCACGGTTACTCTTTTACTAATAAATGTACCATTCGCCTTTCATTCCACCGACGTACGTTTAACTTGCGCTGAAATTACCACTGCGAATTGCAAGACCAGTCTTCCATGTGCACGTCTCTCCGACTAATCAATTACATTGGATAAAAGTTGGTGCTAAAGACTTAATCCAACCAAACAATTTTGTTGGTTGGTTGGCTGTTTGCAAGAACCCTTAGGGAGAAAAAAGGTTTCAGGTGACTTACCTCAGGCTTAGACCCTTTTCACTTTAATGCTGTATGTATTATGTTGTAGACAAGTAAACAGGATTTAGGCGTAGGTAGCTCTGTCTTTGTATTGTTTCTTAACAATTATGGCTACTCAATCAGCGCATTCGCTATCGTCGCGATAATTAAATCAGACACATTGATCCAGATGCCTTTTAGTAAAACATAACTACGATACCTGCAGGAAACAAAGTGATCGGCGAAAATTTGTTGCTGCTAGAGTTTTTCATTTGTCTGAAAAACAAATACTACCTACAATTGAGAGTTCCAATTCAAGAAAAAGTATTCCATTTTAAAATGTTTGCCCCAAAAATATCAAAATAAATTCTGCATAAAATCCAGCGATAATATTTCCTTTTTATTTTCCATCAGATTACAAGGAACACCTCTTATAATGCCAGAGCTTTATGCTAATAAAACGAGGTCAGTATTCAAATGTTAACATCGCAGCACACCCCTGGCGAGACTCCAAAACTTTTCAGCTAAGTGTAACAAATTTGTTTGATGTTGAACTAAATTATGGTCTTTAAAATATAGTTTGCGGGGCACTGATGATATTCACCTTGGTTTTTAAGGTAAATAGAAGAAATAAATTATGTTTATTTAACGTAAACAACAAGGTACACGATAATGTTCAATTTTAGCTATCTGAATGTAACCTACTGTGTTTTAAAACATTAATTAGGTTTTAGCTCAAACGAAATATATTTTTCGTATATGTAATTAATTAGGTATTGTGTGCCCCACAGCTGTGTCAAATAGGCTCAGGAAAACACCGACCGTTAGTGCCTGATGTTAGTTTTCAACTGGACCTTTTAAGATGGTTTTTTCAAATGTTTTTAATAGTACGTTTACGGTTCAGTTCTCACAACAATGGAAAAAAAAAAAAAAAAATAAGTTTATTTTAAATACAGAGCATTTTAATATTTTACCACAAATAGATGTGCAATTATTTCAATAATAGAACACAATATTAAACTTACAAATGCAAAGAAATAAACATTACACGTAGTTGCCACAATCAAGATTTTGTTTATATTGACTAACTTGTTTGCATCTGAGCCTATCAAGCATAATGATCACAGCTATTACTTTTATTTGATTGAGATTTGAAACGGGATCTTGATTGGAGTTATCACAAAACCTATTTGCAGCAACCAAATCAAAACATTGTTGCTCCAACCAAGATTATTTATTGTACCAGTGTTTGTATAATGTATTCGATAAACACAACCAAGGAACTTATTTAGCGCAAGCATATCGCGCAAGATTTGATCAATTTGTATGATTAATACAAATAATTACAATGATAGATGCTATCAAGTCAAATCAACGTAATAAAGTTTCAATGATCTTTATTGAAGTAATCAAAATGCTTTATTGACACAAGTAACTTACTTTGTTACAGTTAACATTTTTTTAACTTGACTCTTTTTAACTCTTCTACAATAATGTCATGTTAAGGGTAATCAAGAAACTTTTTTAAGCGTTCAATCATTTGAACTAGTATTGCTGTAATCATGTCGTGATGATCAACTTAACTAAGAGTTTGATTAATCTAAACAAGATATCGTCAATCAAGCTAAAAAGTCACTTGATTGGAGTACATTTTTTTTCAGTGTCGTGGGTTCGTACCCAGGCAGGCGCTTTATTTTGTGTAACAGATGACAGATTTGTATTCGTTTATTAACAACGCTCCAATACAAAATGTCCCAAAAAATAAGGACAGTTTCCCAAGACCGTTGTCCTGTATACTACTGCCTCATCTCAAAAATCCATCCTGTATAAACCAAGATGTCCTTCAAAATTTCCGTTGTTCTACCTGTCATGCTGTATACTGAGAAGGTAAATTAGGTATTTACTATCATTATTTCAGGGGTTAATAAAACAAAATAAAACGTTTTCTATTTTTATTTCAATTTTAAAGAACATCATTCTTTATGCTGTAAAAAAAATAAGTCCAGTTAAAAAGCGGTGATAATGTCATTAGGCTTAGTAGCTTGATAATAATTGACTAGCTAGTAGAGATAGGTAATAATTGGGGATCCACTATATAAAGTTTCTAAGATGTTAAAAAGAAATGATTTTTTTTTTATGAATCTTGATTTTTCCTGCTACTTTTAGTTGCATTCAAAATTCCTAAAAACGCCATATGTATACGTCACAAAATCCAAGTTAAATTAAATTCAACTTACAATTCAGAGCTCTAATTTGTTTGAGCATGTTTTCGTAATAGCTGAGTTGGTCTTTTTCTGTAACATGCAAAATTGGTCGAGTTTTTAAGAATAAATCCAACATTTAGCAAATCTTAATTAACATTAAGTACTTTCAATAATTACCTTCTTTACTAATTTGTTGTCCTAAAATACAAAATATGTTAAGTCATAAATTATTTTTATTTAATCTGATAAAATTTTTTCGTTAATATCTACATAAATAATTAAATGGCAGTGTCGGTAGACACTTCCTCCGCCATAATAATGATGGGTGGTCATCTTTTAAATTCGTCTTAAGTTTAAGTTAAAGTAAGTAAGAAAGTAGTGTTAAGTACTAACAATTTATGTATCTTTTTAGCTGTCCAAAATAAAATTATATTATTTATTTATAAATATTACTTACGCATTAGTTTCTTGTAAACCTTTTCTTCATCTTGCGCTGAAAGTTAAATTGTGTTCATTGTCCGTGTGAAAGTCGAAAAAAAAAAACAGTAATAAAGGCGATCATATAGGTAGGTCCAACAAATGGGTTAGGGGGCAACTCAAGAGGAGGCCTGTGTCCCAGCAGTGAGAATATATTTATAGGCTGAATATGATGAGGTAGTTCCAAATGTAGCTGTGAGAGGGCTGATTCTGCTCGGAGAAGGAGGCGTCAGGGTGGCAACTGCCTTGGCGCATAAAGGTCATAGCACACGTATCAACTCGGAAAGGGATCTTCACCGTATTAACTCGAGCCATTCAGTATTCTTTGTATGAAACTCCCTACTGCAACGCACACTAATCGAAATCGTAACGTAACGCGTCGCCTCGGGACAAGCTCACGAACCGCAGTGCGGTGCGTGGTCAACTTGCAGTTCCCGCTCTTACGTCTCTCCGTACCTGAGCTTAGGTCTCTTCGTCCACCCTTGCCCCTCTCACCCCTCCCGCGGCCTGCCTGCAGCAACATCAACCGGCGGTCGGCGAGTCGTAAGCGCGGCGTCGCCTGGCCATAGCCGAGTCGACGAATAGGAGCTTCTGATCCGCTTTGGTTACATGCTTACGTTAGGTTTACGCCTGTTTGACGCCGAGGCGAAAAGCGATACGGTTACGATCCCTTTCCGAGTTGATATGTGTGCTATGACCCTCATACGCCGAAACCCATTTACCAATCACGGTAGGTAGGCCTTTGGGGTCGCGGGCGCACAGAGTGGGGACTCTGTCTGCCCACCAAGTGACCCCAGGGAAGACGGTGGCACAGTGGTCACGTGCTGCCGTGCATAGCGAGGCTCAGGGGAGGCCCCTGTACAGTCTCCCCAGGGATATGCCCTACAGGCGTTGCACGGGGGGGTTCCGCAATTGGTCTTTTAAGAGGAGACGCGACCACCCCTATGTACTGATGGTGATTACTGGGGTGGTTTTAGTGAGGTAAAAATCCCACACTCCCCGACCTCCCCCTCGCTGGAGGTCGGGGGCCTGTTGAAGGTTTCCCCTCGAAAACAAAAAAAAAAAGATCCAAATGTAGCTGTACCCAAGACTCCTTCCGTGGAGATGTTCAAAACCATTAAGGTGAATGTGCAGTGGTAGCCCGCCGAATTTCAAATTTTCTTACGTTTTTTGCAATTTTCGGGTCAGTGTCAGGTTTTATCTTGATCAAAATTTTATTCGCGACTATAACAGGTACGTATTTACAGAATTGTAATCATCAGAATCATTCATACATCTTTCTAAGTTAGATTTGTACCATAACAACAAATCTCTTATGGAAAAGTGCTTATGGCACAAATCTAACTTATAAAGATGTATTAATGATTCTGATTATTATAATTCTGTAAATAAGTATCTGTAATAGTCACGAATCAAATTTTTATCAAGATAAAACCTGACACTGACCTGAAAATTGCAAAATACGTAAGAAAATTTGAATTTCGCGGGCGACCACTGCGCATTTACCTTTACCTAATCAATACCTATAGGAACGCATCTAACTACCAAAGAATATAAAAAAAAGACGGGTTGCTTTCCGGGAGTGCCGGCAGAAGTGAAAACTTGAATATTAACTTTGAAATAAATCAACTATTAATTGAATTAATATAACTCATTTTCTTTCGCTATTTCTTCGTCACTTTTTTCATTAATAGATGCACTTTGTTCAATTTCCATATTTTAAACACTTTATATACACGAATTTTACGAATACACAGCAGTGTGGCCACTACACAGACTGTCGAGCCATGAGCTGTCACCATCCATGGATGCGCGTGGCACGCTGTAACATAAACACACACGAACATTCTCGCAAGCGCCCTGCGCCGCCTAAACGAAATAGCAGGCATACATTTTCGCCGCGCCGTAGAAAGAGATGGGGATACTTCCTCTCCTACGCCGCGCCGGCTGTCTACTCTCCATCCGTCTTACGAATTTTCGATCAGGTCACGTGTTCTGACGGTAACGTGTCCTGACGCGAGCTAACATTTTTTACCCTTTACAAAAAAAGTGTACAACGCCGCTAAAGAACTTTTCACTTAAAAAAAAAAAACAGATATAATGTGACGCATTCCCCCAACCCTTTCAATTTTTTTTTTTGGGTATTATGTTCTTTATTGCATCATGTTCACCGCAAATAAACGTATTTTCTTTCTTTCTGATAACACTCTTACAAAAAGTACCTAATATTGTAATGAATAACTTACCCATTTTTTTGTAATACTTTTTGATTTCTGTAAAAGGTTATGCAATTATTGAAAGCATCTTTAGATTAGCCTACAGATTATCATTTGCACACATCAAAAGTGTCTAGGGATCAACATATATTTTTGCAATAACTTTTCTCCTGATTGATATTAATTAAAATTTTCTTTAAGGATTCATCAAATAAAGTGTTTTCGTTTGTCACAGTAACGATAAACCAAGTCACCTTTGCATTAATAAAGAAATTTGCCATTTTCCTAATAAAGGGATTTTTGACATTTGAACCACTAACACAAAAGTTCGAAAAAAAGACTGAAATAACAGTTTTCTTTAAAATTTTATTGGGTAACTTAAACAATTGATAATCCGTGTTTCTACCGCGAACACTAACAACACAAGAACATCGGTTTGGCATACTCAAAATGAGTTCATCCAAATCACGCTGTGGAATGGCCGCCCATGTTCGTTGCAACAACAAAAAAAGGTCTTCTTGCGACTGGATACCCTCCATATTCGGCAGAGCTCTTCTCTGTAGCATATCCCATGCATGCTCAATCGGGTTCAAGTCTGGCGACTGAGCAGGCCAGGGCAGGACATTGATGTTAGCTGCGGCGAGAGTCTGTCTTACAACTCTTGCGGTGTGCGGTCGTGCATTATCATGCATTAACTGAAATAAGGGACCGATTTGCACTTGTAGAGGAACGATGACGTCTGATACAATCGCCTCAGCATAAATTTGAGCGTTGAGGTTGCCTCTGATCCAAATCAACTCAGTTCTTCCGCCGATCCAAATACCCGCCCATACCATGATGGTTCCACCACTGTAAGGATGGACTTCCTGGCAGGATTTTAATCGCTGTTGGCGTCCAGGGGTTCTCCAGTGTCGTATACGTCTTGTATCCGGTCTCATACCAAAACGAGACTCATCAGAAAAGCACACGAAACGCCATTGTTCTTCTGCCCAATTTCTGTGTTCAAGAGCCCATTGATATCGAATCCTACGATTGTGCATTGCTATAGGTGGTACCCGTAGCGGTCTTCGGGAATGAAGGTTCACTTCATGCAAGCGGTTTCTGACTGTTTGGTCGCTAATTAAGTTCCCTGAAGAGTGATGAAGCCTCACGGCTAACATCATGGCGGTTATTGTTGGAGCTCTTCGAGTTAAGATTTGAATGTATCGGTCTTGTCTCCGTGTGGTGCAGCGATACCGTCCTCCATGGCGCTCAGCCACGATACCAGTGCTTCGGTAACGTGTCCAAAGTCGACTGATAACACTCTGACTTGTATTCAGAGCTAAAGCCACAGTACGTTGCCGGGAACCAGCTTCTATCATTCCCACGGCTCTGAGCATTTCTTCCCTGCTTAAATGACGTCGCCGCTCCATAATAACGTTGGTTTTAATCAGTAGTAGGGAAACAGTAGCACTAATAATGTCTTCAATGCGTTGTATGTTTTTATAGGGAAAATATTGACAGCTGATTTTCATCTTTTACTCGAATTTGATTCACAGTTCCTGATTCAAATTATGAAATGCACCAAAAAGGATCCATATAAATTTATAAAATCATAAATTTATTACAAAGCCACATCTCAATCTCAAGAAATCCGCATAAAAATGCTTGATCCCTAGACACTTTTGATGTGTGTATTTCTAATCAACTGCTTCGTTGGTCTAGTGTTGTAGAGGTCCGGGGTTGATTCCCGGCAAAATGAAAAATCACGGACAAATTCGGGCAAAATGTTATTAGGTTTTTCTCAGTAGCCGGGCATAGTCTGGATTTGTGCCCGGATGATGGAAATACCCTCACCCACAGTTGCATGGGACTTAAACTCTGCCTGTTCCCAACTATTTACCATTTATGTACACACATATATAAACAGACAAGATAAAAATCAGAACAGAAAAGTAGGTACAAAGGTGATGCTTATTTCATAAGAAATCTCTTCCAACCTGCGATAGGACAAGAAATAAAGAGATGTAGACAGCGTGTTAAAGAGTAAAGGAGACAAAAAAAATACATAAAATCAAAAAACCCAATCTATGTTGGAGTCGGTTTCCAGTCTAACCGGGTGCATCTTACTATTAGTATTTTACATGGAGTAACTGCCTATCTGACCTTCACAACCCAGTTACTGGGTAATACAAAACCCCTTGGTAAGACTGGTTGTCAGACTTTCGGGCTTCTGACGACTGTCAAAGATCCACGAATGACAGCCGGGACCAATACGGCTTTACGTGCTTCCGAGGCACGAAGGGTCTTGGTATGTGAAGATGGTCACCCATCCACGAACCAACCGCGGCAAGCGTTGCTTAACCTGAACGATTGACCCGTGTGGCTGTTATTATTTAGCCTCAATCCCCTCTCAGACTTAAACATAACTGGCGAAGTGTGGGTACACCCCTGCCTGAACTTTCGGGAATTACTGGCGTCATCTTAAGTTATCTTACCTTGGCTACTTAATGATTTATTATCATCTTCTGATGATGATGATGATGGTGGTGATGAATCTGAACTTTCTTTAGCACCCAATTCAGCCAAGCCCGCCACTAAAATAATATTTTGTATGCAAGGACTAGTTTCTTAACAAGAGCGAAAGCAAAAGTGGTCTTTAGGTACAAAAATTGGTTCATTCGTTTTTGAGAAAATCGCGGACATACAAATATACATACATATGGGTCGAATACAGAATCTGCTTTTATGAAGTCGGGTAAAAAAGGAATGGCTTTAGTAAAGCCTGCAGTATTGTCTCTCCTTCTTGCTATAAACCCATCCGAAAGTTGTCTTTTTCAACGCAGGGGGGATTGCTCGCCGGACAACGCGTATGTGTTCCACGCGCGCCTCAAAGGGATGTCAGCGAAAAGGAAGGGGTCTGCCAGGGCCGAAGCCTGCCGGGGGTGCGGGATTGTCCGAAAGGGTTACCGCTACCCCGGAACATAAAGGGCTAAGGAAGGAACACGGATGGGTTTTAGTCAGTAAGAGTCTGACACTCCCTTCGCTCCACCGAGAGCGGGAGGGGTCATTTGATGATTTCCAATCCATAAAAAGAGGGGTTGCTCATTGTGCTGATTTCATGGTTGCAGTTTACGCATCAGTGTCCCTGCCACCCTGTATATCTTGTCTTTGTGATATTTTTATAGTCACATCATCAGTTGAGGCTGTTTATAAACAGATACACAAATAAGATAGGCACTTACTCAGTACTTCAAGACGATCTTTACAAATCACATAATATGTTTGTGAAACGAGCTGTAAAAGAGAGGATAAGTAAATTATTATACCAGCAGTAAGATACATAATATTATGTTATAGTTGGACTTTTAAAATCGTTTGAATAACTTAAAACCTCAAATAGAAGTTAACAAGTCACCCCTCAAAACAAAAAAACAAAAGTTTAGCTATTTGGGAGCTACAATGGCGCAGACAGACACACAGATACACACGTTAAACTTATAATACCCCTCTGTTTCCGTCGTCTTTAAAAAGAGTGATAAAAAAATTCTCTATCGTTGTCGGGATCCCCATTTCTGGATAATATTCAGTTGTATGGATTCCGACGGCAAATCAATAGTTAATTATTAAATTCATTGATGAGGTTTGAATTTTTCAAATATTTTTTTTTCTTCTTTCGGTATTAGTATTTGTTGTTTACGGGTTTCAACCCGTAAACAACAAATACTGTAATTTCCGCAACACATTTATTTAATACCCTAGCAATTTTTTTTTTTATCTAGCCTGCGCTGTCCCACTCCTGGGCAAAGGCCTCACTCCACTCCTTCCATTTTTCGCGAGCCCGCGCGTCCTCCCTCCAGTTTTGACGGAACCTATCCAGCTCGTCCCGCCATCTCCTACGTGGTCTGCCGCGACCCCGCCTCACTGTCTCAGGGCACCAATTCAGCGCTATTTGGGCCCACAGTTTGTCCGGCATGCGGCAGACATGTCCTGCCCAGTCCCATTTAAGTTGAGCAGCCTTTTGAGCCACGTCAACTATCTTTGTTTTGAAGCGCAGTATTGTGTTTCGAACACGATCCGTTAATTTAACGCCTAGTATACTGCGCTCCATTGCTCGTTGGCAGACCTTGAGTTTTAACCTAGCTAATTTAGATATAATTAATAAACATACTCACAATTGTAAATAAGTAAAAGTGGAAATACATTACAACGTATACGAAGGTTTACCTATGGGCGACTGATTAGCCGACATTATTACACGCGTTCAATTAATTAGCGCAGGTAATATCGCCTGCTTTATTAAGAACCGTGGAACTGCTTTCCGATACGTTAACGTAGTCTTAATTAAATTAAGACCTAATTAAATACCTACTGCGAAGTTGTAGAGCTCCGTCTGATGTTGGACTAGTTTCCATGTTGATTATTTTTAACGGACACAAGTAGAAAGAAGTAACTCCCACCTGGTAAATTGGGGCTACTGGTAGGGATTTGGGATGTATGAAGAAGCCTCCTCGTGTAGCGCAGTTTGTTCCGCCAGTTACTCAACTGAACCGAGCGCTCTGTGCATCCTGGACAGTCACACCCAACACCTTATTTGACTGGCCAATTCTTCCTTTGCGGTGTAAGGGCTAACGCCCGCCTGGTTTGCGACCACTCTCCCACCGGAGTCCGGCGTCTAGCAGCCTGCTGTGTTTCGTCGATGCGTGGGAGTTCCAGTACCTTAGGTATTTTCTGGGCACGCTCATTCCATCATAGACCTCATCCATCGCTTTCCATCAGACGTAATCGAGTTCAAGAGCGGCCCATTCAGCAACAGAAAAAAAAAAAAAAAAAAAACTTAGGCAGAACGGCAGCAAGGGTAGCTCCACATAGCATAGATAGTTTGCTATGCTCCACCTCCTATCCTGCCTTCTGTGTCCTGAAACATTCAGTCAAAGTGACCTCTCCGCCGACACAGCGCCCGAAAAATTAAAAAAAAAAAAACGAGAAATAAATACCAATTAAACTAGCTGTGATGATGTAATAATAATACAGATGAAACGAGCTTTGGTATTTGGTCGTATATGTATATACGACCCGGGCGGAATGGACACGAAAATATTTGTCGGATTAATCCGGTGTAGGCGGTTAAAAGGTTAAAAAAAAAAAACAACCGACTTCAAAAAAAAAAAACTACAAAGTGAAAAATAACTTTAATTTCGAAAGTCGGTGTCGTTGTTTCCGCATTATCGTTTTTTGACACCGACTTCCGAAATTATAGTTATTTATCACGCTGTAGTGCTTTTTTTTAGAAATTAAAGTTATTTTTCACTTTGTAGTTTTTTTTTTTTTTGAAGTCGGTGTTTTCTTTGTAAAAACGTTTTCATTTTTCACTTTTTAGTTGTACGATAGGCTGCAAAAGTGCATGGGTAGTACAGAAACAAAATCGTATGAAGCGAGAAATGACGCCATCTAGCGTAAAACCAGTTAACGACTAACAAAATTTAATTATGCTGTTATTAGATGGCGTTGCTTTGCTTTATATGATAAAATATTTTTGTAGTTTCTTTTTGTCTCTTCAAACATTCAAACAATTTATAATGAATAGTTTCTTTTAAAGAAAATTGTTCCTAATTATTAACCTACTATGTTAAAATTGAATATCAATTTATAAGTAGGTAGGTATCTGATTTTCTAAGTTTTAGTTTTCAAACTTGAAAGGGTAAGTAGGTTGAATATGGATTTATAAATAATTGGTAGGTGGTATGAATAATACTTAGATCGAAGATTTATGACGGCTCAATTGATCGTTCGCTAAGTTCATTTAGATTACCTACTTTGTTCGAGTGCCTTTTGTTCAGTTTTTATTTATGATCAGGCGAATTACTTATTTTGCCAAAATGAACACGAGTTATAATATTGATTTCGTTACAAGAGCTCAAATAATTGCTTTGAATAATCAAGCCAAAAACTTGTCAGAAATAGCCAGAGACACCTCAGTGTAAACGTAAGTAGTTTTATTTTTACACTTTTATATTAAAAACTGCATTATTTTTTTGTTACTATACTACGTAATAATCATTATTGGGTATTATATATTTCTGTTTTATTGTTGCAGAGAAAAACACCATCAAAGAACTGGTAGACCACGACTTACAAAACACATTGCAGCATCAAACCATGATAAGGGAGTATGAAGAAAATGGATTTCTGCCAACGAACCACTATGCTGGTTTATTTGACACAAGTGTTGACACTGTCCGTTGTGCTCTTCGTAGTGGGCCGCGGAGGTATGCTGTGAAACCCTTGCTCACGGAAAACCATAAAAGGGCAAGATTACAGTTTGGATCACATAAGATTCGATTCGATTCGAAAAAACTTTTAAGTCCTGTGAACACGGACGCTTATGTTTGTGGCGTCGAAATAATACGCGATACACAAGTGGTTACGTAGCTACGAGCTAAATAATTATACTTAGATAATATTATTTATATTGACTGGAGACCTGGTTATGTGTGTGTGTATAACCTATAACTTACGTATAAGTTCAAACAACATAGTTTTTAGTTTTTTTTATGTTGCCTACTAACCATTTGATATGTTTTTGTGCAATTTTTTTAGTTTTTAGCCTACTTATTTAGTATCCATTTAATCCGTTTGACCTTTGCAATAAAATAACCTGGTCTCCTGTTTGTTTTTATTGAGGTTACATAAGCTTCAATCCTCTTTCCGATTTTGGAAACGAATACTTAAGCTATCGCCTCAATACCTTCATAATATTATAATGTTATACCTATAATAATTAATAAACTGACTATTAAATTTGAATAATAAACTGTAAGAAATAAACTTCTATAATTTTTTATAGTGCCTTTTTTTGCGAGCCCACAAGGCGAGCCTGTTTACCTGCGATGAATCTGCTCTTTTTTCCATTTGCGAAGTAACTAACAATTCGAATAATTATTAAAATACCCACTCGTTAGCTTAATATATGCCTTTCGGTTTCTTTTATTATTTTCATCATTTTAGCTACGTATGCTGGTAAATGTAATGTAATAATTAGATAAATGTATTAGCCTTGTAACTCCTTGCTCAATTCTACTAAATACGTTTCTTCCTAACTCCTTACTTACGTTTCGTAAATTAGTCATAGTTGTGAAGAAACCAACGCCATCTAGTTTATTTTCGAAAACTTGAATTCAAACGTTCACGGGAAAATAGACACTAAGGTACCCATGCAATTTTGCTGGCGACTGTACCTACCCCACACAAATTCAATTAACACTAGTGCATTGAAGAAATGAAGACATCGACTAGAAGAATCATCGAAATGCCGGAGATGCAGTACATTTATGCATATAACTTCGTACATAAGAATGATTACCTAATGTGTTATACATTAAAACCTTCCTTAAAGTATGTAGATCACATTAGTGAAAGAATTATCAAAATCGGTTCATTAGTTTTTGAGAAAATTGCGGACATACAAACATACATACGTACGGGTCGAATACAGAACCTCCTTTTTTGAAGTCGGTTAATTAAAAAAATAAAGTAAATCCTGAAAATGTTGAAAGACTAATTAATTGGTTTCTTTATAAAAAGCCAGAGGTCGTGAAAACAAAACAAATGAACTTTTGTTTAATTATCAAAACGACACGAAAATTACTCGACAAATTAAATTTTCATAATTGCTCAAAGACAATTTAGAGCAGAGATGAAATGAATAGAACCTTGCTTACTTATGATTAGACCCTTTTGTTAAGTGGTTTTATTAATAATATACATTATTTAGAATGAACTCTGGTTTTTGCGGAGTACCGCTAATTTGTGAAACTTCTTTGTAAAACGACCGTAGTTCAATCTTTTGCCTTTGGGTACTGTACCCATGATAATGATGATGTACTCATTAATTAAACAATCAAATTACTTCTTTTTGTGTTTGGTACCTACGTTTTGAAATAGCTAGGTTACCACCTAAGTACACATTATGGTAAAGCAATAAAGTATTGAGTATTAATAACTATTATTTAGATGTAGAAAAAAACAACCGACTTCAAAAAAAAACACTACAAAGTGAAAAATAACTTTAATTTCGGAAGTCGGTGTCGTTGGTTCCGCATTTTCGTTTTTTGACACCGACTTCCGAAATTAAAGTTATTTTTCACTTTGTAGTGTTTTTTTTTGAAGTCGGTTGTTTTTTTTGTAAAAAAGTTTTTATTTTTCACTTTTTAGTTGTACCTACCCCACACCAATTCAATTAACACCAGTGCATTGAAGAATTGAAGACACGACTCGAAGAATCATCAAAATTCCCATAGAAATGCCGGAGATGCAGTACATTTATGCATATAACTTTGTACATAAGAATAATTACCTAATGTATTATATACTAAAACCTTCCTGAAAGTATGTAGATCACACTAATGAAAGAATTATCAAAATAGGTTCAGTAGTTTTTGAGATAATCGCGGACATACAAACATACATACATACATACGGGTCGAATACAGAACCTCCTTTTTTTTAAAGTCGGTTAAAAACAGAGAATTATTTTGAAATTGATTAGTTATCCAGTAATTTTACAGGTTAATACTAGTACATTTTTTTCTTTTTGCTATGAGCCCTGAATTTTTTTAACACATTTCATAAAAATCAAAATTGCGAACAGCACAGCCACGCACGTGAAACGAGTTAGAACCAATAGGCAAGTAAGTAAGAAAAATACCTTATAAATTTTGTATTGTAGAAAGGTTGTGAGCTAAAAATGTTAAATTTAAGATTAATAATTATTTATTTTCGAGAAATAATTTCGTAGAAAAAAATACATTACATACTAAATTTTTTTTTTCTACATTTTTCACGTGACATTGAACGCGAATCAGAGCGCGACACGTCATATCTGCCGGACGATTTTTCACATTGTAAATAGAAAAATACATGTCAAACATAAACTTTCGACGACTGACTTAAGAACTGTTCTTAGTCAATCGTCGTTTCTTCTTTGGTTGGGATTCCCTTTCAACAGGATGGTTTTCATTTTGAGAAAGATGAAAAAGAATGCGCTCGTGTTCTTCTTCCTCTTCGTGTCTTTCTTCATCATTCTGAGGAAGAAGTCCTTCTTCATCTTGCTCTGAATCGTCGCTGTCTTCGTCAACAGAAATCAACGCGACGTTATTACACGACTTTCCTCCGCAATTCAAACAAAGAGCCGAGCATTTCAGCCCAGCTTTTAAACAACTACATGCCCCTCTACATCCCTTTTTGCATTTGCAGGCTATCATTTTTAGAAGCTGTGCGGGAGCTGGCTCTTTGTTTGTTGTGATCGGGATTAGGCCGCGGGAGCTGATTTCCCAACCCCACTCGGTAGGATCCTTTTCTACCCCCAGCCATTTTTGCACTTGGTGGTAGGTGCGAAACGCATGAAAAGAGGATGCCTCGGTAGTAGGGGGCAAACGTGCCAGATTCACTTTTGCGCTTGCCGCTGTCTTCACAAACAACTGAAACCGCAGGTCGTGCAGTGTCTGAGTACCTGCAACGCCTCCGTAAAGAGCCACCAGACACTTTACGCCAGCTTCCGCAATATCCGCATGCGTTGCATCTGTTTGGAGGAAGATGGTAGTCAGCACCCTAATTGCGTAACACACTATCAATCGGAATCTGTATCATTTTGAAGCAAATTGCTAATCCATTGCTTCATAAGTTCGAAAAATGTGTCTGCTCAACACGTAAATAACGGAATGAATGTTGTTGAACTGTCAAAATGAAACCGATTCCGATTGATAATGTGTAACGCAATTGCGCCGCTGGTCTTCTAGGTCTTGCCTCTTTTGAAATTGACCACACAATTTCTGTTTTCCTTGCCAGAAAAGGGTGGACGTGGTATCACACCCAGTAAAAGCGTGTATAAACAGTTTAAATGCATTGGGCATTTCAACTTCTCCTCGGTTAAACGCGCTAGTGGTATACTGAATGCACCCGGCCTCATGTCTGTTACGTCCACGTTTCTGAAAGCGCAAGTTCTGGATGTTAGAACCCAACCCACAGAGGAGAACGAGCAGGTCTACGTCCTCTCCCACTACGATCACATGGGCGTGGCTCTTGGTTTTCTCTAACGCCATTAGAATAATATCGCGGTCTGCATCATCCGTCGCTGTCTTCGTTTCAATTCCTTCGAGACATAATGCAGAGCAGAGATTTTGAATGAGACGTTCTTTGTTTCGATCGTTCGACATCATCTTCTCCCGGGGCACTTTTATAATCGTGGAGGAGTCAAAAATAATTTCAGTTGAAGAATCAAAATATCGTCTGAATCGCTCGGCAGATTTTGTGCTCCGATCGGCACTCTCTTGTCCCGGGTACCCGTCAAACACCACTGATACGTTCCTGCCAAAGCGGTTCAACGTATACGTGACGTAGGCATCTATAATTGCCTGTACAAATGAGTTACGATGCCAAAAACAGTATGCAAGAGGTATCTCCCATCAACGACTACATAAGTGTTTGAATTACACGCTTACACTGTTACCGCCATCACCGCGGGGAGGTACTCTCAGCTTATGTTATTGATATTCGGAATGGAATAATCGAGATAAATGTAACGTATCCCTGCAATAACCATTTAAAATTAAAAAATGTTAACCATTAAAGTTAACTTCAATGGTACATTAGTGAACTTAACGCCATCAATCCACGTCCACACACAACAAAGTCAAAAGAAAGAGTTCTACGATTTACAAATCTTTTTGCTATGGACGGAGAGGTTATGTTACTTTTGGGGTCAATATTGTTGCAAATGATGTCCCCCATCGCCCCTTATAAGATTCCAGTCTAATTTACAATAACCCTGTTTTGTCTTATGTCTGTTGAGTCTTATGCCTCTATAACCCATTTTACTTTCTTTTCGTTTTTTTGAGATTGTGAGTGAACTGCTAGTCTCATAGACTTCGTTTTGGGCTCTAATAAAAGCTAAATAGATGTACTACAAAATATTTTCAGTAACTTTTCTTCGTAGGGCAAGTGGTTTTGCCAATATTTCGCGAAATAAGTGTGGAAAACCTGAAAATTTCAATTTTCAAGAAAAATTGGTCATCTTTGAAGTGCCATAGCTTGGCTCCTTTGGGGTCAGTAGAGCTGCATTTGGGCTCAAATTGTAGGCAATTTAATACAGTTTATAAGTGTACGGAACATCGTTCGCAAAAAAATGCATAGTTTTGGCCCTGGAGAGCAAATAGTGAAAAAAATCCCAAAATTTCGAAGTTTTTCTCGATTTTCTCAGTTTCCACAAGTTTTTTGTAGTTGCAAATTTGAATTTACACTACCCTAACAGACCCATACAACATACCAAAAATGCAGAACTACATCACGCTTTGCGAATTTAGCCACTTTTTTTGTCTATTTCCGACGGCCTATTATTTGTTACTTCTTTCGTTCTATATTATTCAGTAGTCTTAATTAACATCGTTTTTATCATTTTCAAAGTAGACAAATAATTGTTTTTTGTTAATATTTACTTTGAAAGTCGTTGAGAGACGATTTCCTAATCTCCTAATAATCCAAAATACGACTAATTTTCATTTGAGGTAAATGAACTTATATAACATGACTACAGGCCGACCGCTTAACTGAGACGTTGCCTGAGGCAGCTGCGCGGTGCGGGAGGGGTGATAGTTGTCACAAGTTGACGAATCATTGAGCTCGCGCATCACGTCATCACACCCCTCCCGCACCGCGCTGCTACCTCAGGCAATGTCTCAGTTAACCTATCGGCCTATAACTGGTTTCTCAAAAACTGTCAACTACATAGAATATATTGAAGTGAGAACCAAGTATTTTTTTACTGGACACATCCACAAACCAAGTAACATTAAAGTTTTTCTCACACTCCAGTTTATTGCAACGTAAAGAAAACTGCACGGAAAGATGAGTGGCCGAAGTAATTGCAGGTCATCATTTACCTTGTAACTGTAAGTTCTCGACAAACTTTGTGCAAGAAACTGTCGCATCTGGGGACCGACTGCGGGATGAGAAATTGAGAGTAAATGTAATTTATTATCTCTGGATGATACCTACGGCTCAAGGTTTTTTTGAGAATGTGTACTCTGAAAGTTGGCAACGTCGCAAATAACTATTCATAATCAATATTATAGTGCATATACATACATACTCAGCCAATGTTCCCACTGCTGGGACACAAGCCTCCTCTCTGTGAGAGGGTGTGGGCGCGGGCCCAGTGCGGGTTGGTAGATGTCACATGTCTTGGAATTTTTGGTTCTAGGACATAAGTAACCGGCATGTCCTGAACCAAAAATTCCTCAAAATGTTTTCCTTCACCGTTTTGAGAGCAGTGGTGATGATATAATTTACACAAAGTAAAGCCTCTGACTGGGTTTGAACCTATGACCTACAACTCGTAAGATATATTAGAGAGCAATATTTCATAATTTAATTTAGTAATATTGACAAAATAATCAAAACAGTGAAATATTTTACAGCTGCTTGCGACGTCACACGGTAGCAAAAATTACCCGACAAAAACACAAACTCCTCAATCATTCAGCCTAGCCTTTTCCCAAGTATGTTGGGGTCAGCTTCCAGTCTAACCAGATGCAGCTGAATACCAGTATTTTACATGGAGCGACTGCCTATCTAACCTCCACAACCCAGTTACTGGGTAATACGATACCCCTTGGTTGGACTGGTTATCAGACTTTCGGGCTTCTGACTACCCGTAACGACTGACAAAGATTCACGTATGACAGCCGGGACCAACGGCTTAATGTGTTTTCCGAGGCACGGAGGGGTGGTACGTAAAGATGGCCACCCATCCACGGATCAACCGCGGCAAGCGTAGCTTAACCTGATCGATCGACCTATGCGGCTGTTATTACTCAGCCACAAGCTCCTTCACACAAACACAAACTCCTAAAAAGTAGAAAAAATAATAATATGTGTTGGCCCTTTAAGTAAGTTGCAGATAATATTTTGATTCAAGTCGTCGCGTTGGGGGATGGTTAATGAAAACGCCAAACAGACAACGCCCTCGTTTTCAATCAGGGGTGAAAAATATGAAGAATGTTATAAAAAGAAAGAAAACAATAGGCAGATACTTATATGTATTTAGATTGGCAGGTTTATCAAGGTTGGATTCATTTTGACTATATTTATTTATTTTAGTACAAATGGAGGACTTACAGCTAACAAAACACAACACTCGTCTGGGTTATAGTTTAGGCTTGTCAAAATATGAACCTCAACTCAGCAAAGCTAAAAGTAATTTTCCAGCTACCTCCGCCAGAGTGCCTATCCGACTGTAGATTTTGCTTTGGTATGATAGCTGTCCTCTATTGAAAAGTTTTATTTTATAACTATTAAAATTCTTCACAATGATCTGATAAAGAACTTATACTTGAAAACGAGGCCAACTTTGTACTTAATACAAAACTTAAAAAAAAAGTGTGCGGTCAGGGGAACCCCGCGATACTTGCACGCACACACACACGTATATTATGGAGAGAGAGAGAGAGTGAGGGAGAGAGTCGCATGGAGCAGCATAACGCTGTTTCCATACGTGATGATTTCTACTAATCAACTCCTGCCGCAAGCCACGTAGGAACTTCCAGTACGTTCCAATAAAAACTAATCATAAAAATTACCAAAAGATAAAGTAACCGACACAAAGATTAACGGTCAAATTGAGAGCCTCCTTCATAATCATAGCACAACATCACGTCTACATTATGTAAGGATTAGACTCCTTTTGAAGTGAAACTTCTTTACGCACTGACTGACTTGGGGAGTAAGCTGCCGAACGCGTGACGTAAGCGTTACGAAAAGTGTGATTGGGCGAGGTGAACGGGAGTTGAGTGGGGGATATAAGCAAGAGAAAGCAGTGCGCGCGCACATTTTCTTTCTCTCTTCCTCTCATAGCTAAACGTTTGAAGTTTCACTTCAGTTGTGTGGTCATAAGCACACTCGGTTTTTTTTAAACTCGCATAGAAATATATGTGTACTCTTCCATATCAAATAAAGCGTTCCATTCGACCCAGCGTTAATTAAAGCCCTATTCATAAACCGACTAACAAAGGAAGCTTTCTCATTATTTTTCATCACGGCTCTTTATTATGCACTGGACTTGTCTTATCACTCGTTTTACTATCTCATATTACTGTACTTCTGAGAAAACTGGTATTAATGAAGCATGAACACTCGTAGTACATAATATAATTAAATCTAGGCAGGGTTAAGAGAGCCGATCGATCTACAAGACGAAGCTGCGTTTTCTAACTTCAGCCTTTAGGATAAAAAGGAGTGGCAGTTTGGATTTGTGCTAGATGAACCAGGATGAGAGTAGTGGTGGCCGTCGAAACGGCTCCGACTAAAGCCGCGTACGCACGAACGAACAAAACATCGTGAACACGAACATATCGAATCGCCATGAACATTTTTGATGAACACAGTGTTATATTCCTTAGTGGTACGCACGCACGTGGGAACAAAGTGTTCGATGTTCGTGTTCACCATGTTTTTGTTCGTTCGTGCGTACGCGGCTTTACGAGTACGAGGTCGTAGATCCAAACTGAGGCGCTTTACTTTGTATGAATTATTTCATCACCACTGCTCTCAAAACGGTGAAGGAAAACATCGTGAGGAAACCGGCATGTCCTATAACCAAAAATTCGAAGACATGTGACATCTACCAACCCGCATTGGGCCCGCGTGTCGGATTACGGCCCACTCCCCCTCACAGAGAGGAGGCCTGTGTCCCAGCAGTGGGAACATTATAGGCTGACTAAGAGCCAGCATAAGACAAGTGACTGGCGAAATGTTAAAGTACTCTTGTGTTGTGTTTATGGTTTAGGGGATGGCGGGAGTGATGATGTTCCAACAAATCTTAACATTTTAACATAACATAACGTGCCGCAGAACTTTAAGCCAACACGAAGAATAAAGATGAAGAACACGTACATCGTACAACTTTGCCCTTGTTTATTCAGCCTATTATTTATTCAGCTCATTCAATTTATTCACTCGAACTTTATTCGCGTCAAATGTGAGAGAAATTCTGTCGAAATATTCACCGTTGGCTTGTAAGGTTCAGTCGCGATTTTGCTTGCTCTTGCAAGACGAATTTAGGTAAACATTGACGGAGGAGATGAAGCTGTGAAAATATAAAAGTAGTTACGTTGAAACGTTGAGAGTTGTTGACAATGGTTTATGTTGGTGCTTAATAAAGTATGTGTATTGCAAATGGTATTTTAAGCTGCGTGCAAATCACTGTCTAGTATATTATTTTTATCCCACGAAGCGACACGCAATTTACTTGTGAACAGCACCCTAATTGCGTAACACACTATCAATCGGAATCAGAATCATTTCGAAGCCAATTACTAATCCATTGCTTCATAAGTTCGAGAAATTTGTCTGCTCAACACGTAAATAACGCAATGAATGTTGTTGAACTGTCAAAATAAAACCGATTCCGATTGATAAGGTGTTACGCAATTGCCCCGCAGGTGACCAAACACGCTGTGAATCTCGCGGCACCGTCCGAGATAATGGCGGAGTCGGAAGTATGTGTGCGTTATGTGCCGACGGTACTCGTCTTCACGCACTCATTCACAGCAGCGTGTTTGTACACTTGGTTGCTACAAATAAAGCACGTGTCGCTTCGTGAGATAAAAATACTCTCTCTATACGCTTCGTGCGTCTACGCGAGTAAACGCGCTGTTACGCAGTCTACGTCGATCTCGTAGCAAGTAAGCTCGTGCGTAGACGCGCGGCTACGTGCGTAGCAATTACACGTGAAAATCTACGCATATTCAACGTAGCTCTTTTTCGTACGGTAACGCAATCAATAGACACGGTTTTGAGAACTAACAAAGATACGAGTATATCTATGTCATGGGATATATGATACACTAGCTGCGCCCCGCGGTTTCACCCGCGTAAATTTCGATCCCGTGGGAATATCAGGATAAAAAATATCCTATGTCCTTTCCCGGGACTCAAACTATCTCTATACCATATTTCATCAAAATCAGTTCAGCGTTTTAGGCGTGAAAAGGTAACATACAGACAGAGTTACTTTCGGATTTATAATATTATAGTATGGACTAGTATGGATATAATATTATTAAAGAAAATAATAATCTGCTTGAACCTTAGTATTTTTTATGTGCTAGTTAATCTTTGTTTTATTCGACGAAGTAATGCAATCAGTCTTTGTGTCTGTCGCCCTTTTACTATTAAAGCTCCGCTTCTGAAACTCATATAAGCTGACATCAGCGTTGCAGAATACCACGAAATTTTAAAATTCTTTAAAATCTTTTCACATTTTCGGAACACGTGTGTGGCCTTTCCAGGAACATGGTTGAAATATATTGTGAGAATCAAGATCAAAAATTGAAACGAGGTCGGAAAACAAATATGTATGTATAAGTATTTTATTAATAAACAGGAATAAGTCTTCAAATAAATGTTTTTTTTGTTCTGTGACAGAAATTATAGTTGAATGTCGTAAATACACTTTAGATAAATTATTATGATAAACAGAAGATTCTATAATTTGCTTTACCATGTCAAATTAAACATTCTGCATTTTAGTTATAACAAGTTAAGAGGACTACAGGACCTAAACGCTAAAAACGCAAGTTTTATAATGTCTAAAAGTAGGTATATGATATACATTAAACCAAATCAGAAAAAATGTATGATATTCTTCAGGATATGTGCTAGTTACGAGTAGATAGTGTGTTGAAAACATAATACAACTAATTTGATACGATAGAACAAAATCACGAAGATACCTCTAGTAGTTCCTTTTATCGATTAAAAACCATACTAATAAACATGCAATCGTTCTGATTTTTTGTCAAGCAACATATTAACGTAATAGTGTTTTAATTTTTATGTCTAATCAATAGATCAATAGTTTTTTTTATAAATAGATAATTGCTTCATATTTTGCAATAAATTACCAGGGTTGTGTCATCACGCTTCGCTTTCTTTTCTATGCTGTCATGTAGTTCCCTTAATTAAACCGGAAAAGAAAACACGCGTGCGCTCTACCGTACCGTATCTGTAAATAATGTTGCGAACTCCTTGGTTGTTGAACTTTTTAGAAGATTTCTATATTTTTTATTTTAATGACATTCTTTTTCTTTTGTTTTTGCTTTTGCTTCTGGTACGTGGCTGTCAAAGTTATGTGTTTCCAAATTTACAGATTTCGCGTCGATGCCAGCCTATCATCATCATCATTTCAGCCGAAAGACGTCCACTCCTGGACATAGGCCTCCCCCAAGCACCTCCACTTCGACCGGTTTTGTGCTTCTCGCATCCAACGAGTTCCTGCGGCCTTCACAAGGTCGTCGGTCCACCTTGTGGGAGGCCTTCCAACGCTACGCCTTCCGGTACGCGGTCGCCACTCCAGAACCTTTCGGCCCCATCGGCCATCTGTTCTGCGAGCAATGTGCCCTGCCCACTGCCACTTAAGTTTGGCAATTCTTCGGGCTATGTCGGTTACCTTGGTTCTCCTGCGGATCTCTTCATTTCTGATTCGACCCCGCAGGGAAACTCTTAGCATAGCCCTCTCCATTGCCCTTTGGGTGACTTTCAGCCAGCCTTTGCCAGCCTTTATAATGATCTAATCATAAATAACATCGGAGACGACTAACCATGAACTGACTAACTATGAATAACCGACGAAAAATGATTGGTTTAGAATCATGTAGAATCATGGGGTTCTACATGATTATAGACCAATCATTTTTCGCGATATATAGATATATAGATTGTGCGTCGATGCCAGCCGTTATAATGATCTAATCATAAATAACATCGTAAACGACTACTTCAACACAAATTACAAAACATATTTCATGATTTTCATGTAGCAACCTTAACCATGTTGCATAATAAACATACATGTTATGCATCTGTTTCTGTATGTTATGTTTGTATACCTATGTTTGTGTGCGTTCTTTAGTCGTCATAAAAGGCACGTTTCTTTAGCGCGAGCGGTGCCAACGTGCACTGTGTTAAATTGAGTGCACCAAAATATAAATTTAGATAAATGTGGATGTTGTTAGTTTTTCTTTGGAATTTGCGTTTCTGTTGGTGAAATGAGGTTTTGTGTATTACTGTATGTTTTTAAACTTTCCTATGAGTTTTTTACTTGAATCCGTGTTTTTATTTACATGTAAAATCAATTTGCCTTACCTCTGTCAAAGATCTAAGAATGACAGCCGGGACCAACGGCTTAGCGAGCTTTTTGAGGGACGAATGGGTTCGGATATGGAATGGTCATGTACCCACAAACCGACTGCGCCAACCTTCGACCGACCCATGCGGCTATTATCATTTAGCCAGGAGCGTAATCAAGAATTCAATTTCGATTATTTTTTTGCTTATATAAAAGTCACACATATAATTATATTGTAACGCCTGCCAAAGATGTCGCCACTGTAGTGACAGCCAGCCAGCAAGCCGCCATGACGTCACATCCTACCACGAGGACTAAGTGATAAGGTGTGGCAGTTGCCGCCAAGCCAGCTAGTCAGTCATTATAAAACCGAGTTGCGCTTTTGCATGAATTTGTAAAATCGAGGAAATCTTATATTTCCTTGATTATACACATTCACGATTGCGTTTATTCCGTTTTTCATTATTTCCACGCCTACCTGAGTGTTATAATATAAAATTCGTACTTGAATTCACAATTGCCTGCATTCCTTCAGTTAACTTCAAACTACAAAGCAAAAAGCAGCTTAACTTGCCTCCAATTTTCTGTCACTATTTGTCAACAATCTCGAGAGAATTCTCACTGACCCGACGTGGCGGCGCAGTGTAGTAATCGTGTAAACCTATTTAAGGTCAAGTGTGGGCCGCTCACTGACCTGAACGCATTTCATGTAATAGGGTACACGATAACAACTTGAATCGTGACGGCTATCAGCGGTATTGGTATTACCATGAGGTCCTAACTCAAACTCAAAGCATTTATTTCCATTAAACCAATTACAGGCACTTTTGAATTGTCAAGGTGTCGGTCAGTCAAAAAGATGAAGCTAGTTGCCCATTCCAAAGCGTAGGTACCTATGGAGAAGAACGGGCAAGAAACTCCATGGACACTCTTTTTAAATCAAAATAATATGGTTACAAAGTCTTGGTTACATCATTCATGATAAAAATTATACATGTGAGAACGATGCCGAACGTTAAAAGCGTCCATAGTGAAAAGACGAGAAAAAAAAAGCTATTCAAATATTAAATTAAAATAAGCCATGGCAGCAAAGAGATGACCAGTCCCTACTGACGGCGCCCGTTCACGAACATGACGCCGTCCTTGTTTAGATGCCCAAATTGAAGAATGATTTTAAGTCTTTTTACACGACTGCCCAAAAATAGGAGTGTTATGTTTTCATGGTTCATGTATGTTTGTTGTTTGATTGCTTTTAGTTTCTGCAAGGTATTAAAAAATGAGTTCGTTACATGACGATAGGCATTGAGCCCATAAGCATTACACATAATATTATATTACAAACCCATTTAATTTACACTATGCAAGTTTCTTACTGTTACATACAATGAAATTGATGCAAAAATTGACTTTATTGCTTCAACTTATGGTATGTCACAGACTATCAAATCGCACTCTATAAATCAGGCTTTAATCTGTCGAGCTCCGCTAATGAGACACAATTGATTTTCTTTTGTTTCTTCGCCAATAGGCAACGCGCGGTGCTTGACCGATCAATGATGCTTTAGTATCCGATCCTATCTGGTTTCTGTTAGCGACCACTTCAATGTGGATAACCTTGTCGTAAGACTACTTCAGGGCCATTAAAATAAGCCCTGTAAAATTGCCATAAGAGCTAAAACATATAATTGAAAGAGCATTAGCATAGAGTGGAGTCTACGCCTACCACTCGAAGATATTGCAATATTGCACTCGTTTCCGTGACAACACTTCAACGGACCAATCGATTAAGGTCTTTGCACTCTGAAGGATGTCTCAGCCAAAGTGCTTATACTGGTTCTGTCGTGCGTCATATCCGTATCAGAAAAAGTACTTTCGATTATTTGCATTTTGATTAGTATCTAGATCAAAATCATACTATCATTATGAATTTAGCCAGGCAATGAATTAACCTTTTAACAGCTTACGTCGGATTAATCCGACAAACATTTTCGTGTCCATTTTGCCAGAGTCGTATATATACGACCAAATAACACAGCTCGTGCAATCTGTATTATTATTACATCATCACAGCTCGTTTCATCGGTATTTATTTTTCGTTTTTTTTTTTCGGTTGCTTTGGGCACGACAACTCATATAAAGTCGGGCGGTTAAAAGATTAAGGATAAATATTCGTGACAGGGGCAGAAACGGCGGCTAAAAGGTTAAAGATAAATATTCGTCACAGGGGCAGAAACGGATAACAAGCAAACGTAATCCATCAATTACCTATTGAGGTTTTTACCTCAAGGGCATAAGGCATTCTATTTTTAGAATGCCTAAAATCAGTAACGAAAAATCTTAAAAAAAAAGTATTCTCACCGGAAAATCTAACCCCACATTCAGAAACAACAATTAACATTAATCATTATCAGTTTGTGGCGTCAAAGTAAAATCGCCCTTAACGAAAAGCTACGGGAAAGTGCAAAGGAAAAACTATCTTGATACATTTTTTTTATTTTTGTATTCCTTCGTGTTGGATACCTCCGCTTGAGTGTTCCCACTTCAGTCCGTTTAGTTACAGCTTGGAGTTTCAACGGAAATATTTTCAGAGGGAATATTTTCCATCATGCTGGGATGAAATTCATATAAAAAATTTATAAATCTTTTAGAAACAGTTTGACAATTGCGTTTTAGTATATTTTTATGTTTTAGAAGAACTACTTCCAATTTTTGCCGTAGCAGCTGATCAAAGATACCTACGTATTATCCTACTATCCTACTAATATTATAAACGCGAAAGTTTGTGAGGATGGATGGATGGATGTTTGTTACTGTTTCACGCAAAAACTACTGAACGGATTTTGATGAAACTTCACAGTATCATAGCTTATACATCAGAGTAACACATAGGATACTTATATTCCCATGGGACCGATACTTATACGGGTGAAACCGCGGGGCGCTGCTAGTATGTTATATATCAGAGAGTTAGTGCGCGAGTCATCCTTTACCGGGTCTGCCGCGACGCCTTTTGGCTGTGCCAGGACACCCAAATAACCACCATTTTGGGTCACAGCTCAATGGGCATACGGAAAATGTAGCCAGCCCAGTCCCACTTCAGCTTAGCGGGTATTTGACCAACGTCTTTGGAGCGATGGTCTGTCAATTAGACGCCTAGAATACTGCGCTCCATTACACGTTGGCAAACCTTGCGTTTGATCTTTCCAATGTCGAATGTATGTCTAAGACCAAGCCTGGGATTCATAGATCAAAATGGAAGAAAGCACATAATTTTTCGCTTGTCTAACAAAGGAAGGTATCCTTTCATAAGCTGTTTCATGGACCAGTAGCTCCAGTTCCAGAATAAACGCAACGAAAAATAAGTCTTACAGAAATATTAGATTCCCATTTCAAAATATGATGTCGACCATGTTTACACCATCCAAAATGCTATTATTTACTTACAAAAATAAAACAGATGAAACAGATGTAATCATAACATTTCATTTCCCACTGTGCATTGATACGTGGCTCAATATTGAAGTTTAAATTGCCTCACTGAAACTTGCAGTCCAATTTATGTTTTGAAATTATTTAAGTAAATACGTCAATAGTAATTGATCTGTCCTGTTTCATAAATAAATGCTTGCGGGATCGTATGCTGCCTGACACGTTTATGTGATTTGAAAATATTTTTTTAGTGAGTTTAATGTTATTGTGGCGTTTTATCAATCATTTTCAAATTCGACCTTTGCCAGCTTTATCGACTGTTTCATTGGCACCTCTCAATATTTTTCTTACTGAAGATGTATATGCTTATGATGTGTATCCTTAATGCCATAGAACAATTTTGTGAATTGGTGTCAAAGTTCATGTAGATAGAGGATTTTTGAACATGTTTAATTTTTTTTATTTAACTTTTTACTTTTTCATGTTTTAGAACATGTGGCTACATCGAAAGGTTTGTTAAGGTATTGGGTACCCAATAAAATAACAATGAAGGCTATTCAATTTGAGAGTTTAGAGAAAAGCGATATTTACGTTTATGACGAATTCGGGGAAATTTTCAAAATCGCATATGAGTCACACTCATTTTTTCATTCATAGTGTGACCTGAATGGAATACGTTGAATTACAAGTCACCATGTATCTATATTAAGTTCTAGCACCTTGGTTAAAGAATGCCACAGATGCCGCAAACAATATGGCCACTTACTGGCCTCAATAAATACAAAATATCGCAGATGAGTACCATCGACACGATAAAAGAAGAAGACCACTAAAAATCTATATATATAAAATTCAAAGTCCTGACTGACTGACTGATATATCAACGCACAGCTTCAACCGCTGGTCCAAGAGACATGAAATTTGGAGAGTGTGTTCTTTGTGAAGAGATCCACTAAGAAAGGGTTTTTCGAAATTCCACCCCTAAGAGGTGGAAGGGGGGAGGGCGAAATTTTACGCGGACGAAGTCGCGGGCACAAGCTAGTAACAAATATACCTAAATAAATAAATATCAAGTCACATAATAAACTATAATTTTTATCGAGCGAACATCAAGGTTCTGACGTACCATCCCTCACCGATCTTTATTAACCCGGAGACCCTTAAAGAGCACTTTACGTGCGAAACGTGCTCAAACTCCGACTCCGAAGTACTTCAAAAGGTACCATCAGAATAATGCTACCTGGGCAGTGTAATCTTAAGTAATCTATCATCTAACACTGGTTTATTAACAATTTGTTTCTTTTTTTATGACTGCCTTTTTGGTTTAGTGGTCGCAAGCGCTACAGCTGAACATGAGGTCCTGATTTCGATTCCCAGTTCGAGCAAAGTGTTATTGGGTTTTCCATCTGGAATTTTTCAGTAGCAGCCTGGAGTCTGGATTTGTGCCCGGTTGATGGCAATAGGCTCGCCCCCCACTACATGGGACCATGGAGAATAGAATATGTAAAATGAAAAATGTCCGTCAAATTACGTTAATTTAGGGTGGCGCCACAGTAGCAAGGGTAAATTTCTCACAGCAGTAATTTTAGGTTATGATTACAAAATTATTTTGGACTACGTAAATAGTTGAGGTTTGGTATACTGGGCTGTCACTAACTACTCTAGACACTAAAAATATTAAATTATAATACTTATATAAAATAAATATAAATAAATAAAGGGTTTTTGAACTGTTATTTAGTGTGTTAACTGTGGTTTTATGTGCTTAGAGCTGGACTTTTTCAACTTTCGCCCCATTTGAGTCAGTTCCCCTTACTTCTATTCTCCATGCATGGGACCTAAACATAACTGGAAAAATGCATAAATAAAATGTGTGTGTACTACACGTACAGACGCCAGCACATCAAGCAACTACAATCTGTCAAATTTCTTTAATAGATTTTCAACTTTATTTGTAAAACATAAGGTTCAAAGTTGATTGGGAAAATTTGATAGTTTCGGGTAGCTTGATGTGCTGGCGTCTGTACATCTATGCATAACCCTTTGGAGAATACAGGCAAGATGTTCTGTTTTTTTTTTGCATAAAACCTCGTTTGGAAAAAATAACAGACGCATAGATGGATGAAGGGAGAGAAGTGATATCATGGAAGCCTTCAATAAACAGAAGTACTTTATGTTCGCAATTTATTCGACTATTGACGAGAATATCAGCATAATTAACCATAAAAACTACATGTTATTAATAATTGTATGTATGAAAATAAATAAATATCGTTTACATATAACAACAGAAGGCCAATTCCCGTAATTAAAAACCTTCAAAATCTAGTCGCAATCTCATCTCAGCGACAATCAATGTCAAAAACTTGTCAAAAATGTTAGACGTATTTTTGACAAATTGAGACTGAGATCAGACGGCAAATTCTCGTAATTTGACCGTGAAAGTTATTTACATTAAGAGAATTGGCCCTCTGAGCTGTACAGATCCACAGATCCGAGATTTTAATAAACTTCTGCGGGTTATTCACATTTTTAAAAGAACCGGAGTTTATGAAAAGGACAGTTAATAATTTATTTTACGTTTTCAAACGAAAGTTTTTACGTCACCACAACGTTTTCATTCCATCGCGTCTATTAAAGGAATTATTCAAAATCTTAAAAGACTCCGCTTTTCGGCAACGAGACGCGAATTAAAAAGGTGTTATCTTTTCTTTGTAAAAACGTTGAAAATTGTTAGGTCTGGCGAAATGACGTAATGTTAAGGGTTCTGGGAATCATAATCATAAATTGACTACAGGATGGTTCGACTTGATATTTTTGCGTTAGCAGACTTGTTTTGGCCTAGGAATTGATCTTCTTCGTTTGTGGTTGCACCTATACTGCATACATGCTTATAATTTGAGATACAAGTCCCTTTTTCGGGTTGCTGGCCAATTTGAAAATAATTAATTCAATTAGAAAAGACAATACAATAAGTCGGTGAAGGGGCCCGTCGCTAAATAATAACAACAGCACAGGTCGATCGATCAGGTTAAGCTCCGCTTGCCGCGGTTGGTCTGTGGATGGGTGACCGTCTTTACATACCGAGACCCCTCCGTGACTTGGAAAGCATGTCAAGCGGTCAGTCTCGGCGGTCATTTGTGGATCTTTGACAGTCGTTACGGGTAGTCAGAAGCCCGAAAGTCTGACAACCAGTCTTACCAAGGGGTATCGTATTACCCAGTAACTGGGTTGTGGAGGTCAGATAGGCAGTCGCCTCATGTAAAATTTTGGTATTCAGCTGCGTCCGGTTAGACTGGAAGCTGACCCCAACATAGTTGGAAAAAGGCTTGGCAGATGATGACAATTCAAGAAGTCGGCGTGCAGAAAACTTGACAAAAAGTTAGTAAAATAACGTAACACACTTTCAATCAAAATCCAAGACTTTTGAAGGAAATTCCTAGTCCATTGCTTCATAGGTTTGAAAAAATCGTCTGCTTAACAACGTCACTAGCGCAATGTACGTAACTGAACTGTCAACATGACAGTTGTCATTTTATGTTACGCAACTACCCTAATGGACGCCTACAACTATCATCGACACATGCTTGCACTAGGAAAAAGCCAAGGACACTATTAAATTCTCATGCATGAAAGATTCCAGCACAAAAATTACACGCTACTAACGACCTTAGGAGTGTAATATTATCTTGTCATGGCTGCTCATTACGAAGACAGGTCCGTACGATGATTTTCCTTTGCATGTATAATGATTGTTTATAGCCGGTAATAGCCAGTTAGCCTTTGTAGTAACTATCTGATGCTGTTCTGGAAAATGATTGAGGTTAATGCTAATTTTAAGATAAGAGGCGCTCCGACATTGGTAGAGGTGAAATACAAAATCATAATCAGCCTATCACACTAACATTACAAAGGCGAAAGTTAGTGAGTGTGTGTGTTTATATGTTTGTTACTTCTCCACGCTCAAACGGCTGGACCAATTATGATAAAATTTTGTATGGAGGTAGCTGACACCCTGGATTGACAAATAGGCTACTTTTTATCCTGATATTCCCACGGGATCGACACTTATGCGGGTGAAACCACGGGGCGCAGCTATAATAAATTGTGTTAATTTTCATAATCAGCCTTTATTCCCACTGCTGGGACTCAGGCCTTCTATGTGAGAGGGAGTGGGCTGTAATCCACCACGCGGGCCTAGTGCGGGTTGGTAGATATCACATGTCTTCGAATTTTGGGTTCTAGGACATGCCGGCTTCCTCAAAATGTTTTCCTGTTTTCCTTCACTGTTTTGAGAGCAGGTAATGAAATAATTTACACAAAGTAAAGCGCCTGTCAGTGTTCAAACCTACGACCTACAACTCGTAAGTCTCGGCCTTTTCCACGGGGCCACAACTGCTCTCTCTCTCTGCTTAATTTCAGAGTGACTATCACTATTGAAAAAGTTATAAAAATGTTTGAAGTTGTAGCGTAAACTGAACTTTATTGTGTAGGAATTAAAGTTATTTTTCCATTATTTCATATTTTTTTACATTTTTGGCAAATAAATCGCAAACCCAGATTAGACAAACGCAGTCTTGTATCATCACGAACAAAATGCTAAGCCGAAACATAACCCAGTTGATACCGCAACGGCTTAACAATGGTACATACATTGTTCTCTTTGAGCGGTACCCAAGCGTTCGGTTCAGGCTTGATTATAGTGGCCCTTTGTTATTTGATCCGTTGCCATTGTTTGATGCAGACGTTCTAGATTAGACAGATCAGTCCTTTGAGGTATGTTTATACTTTTCTGCGTCTTACAAAACTTATGATTTTACGAATAAATTCGAGTGGCTAAATAATAACAGCCGCACAGGCGATCGATCAGGTGAAGCTACGCTTGCCGCGGTTGGTCTGTGGATGGGTGACCATCTTTACATACCGAGACCTTAATCTGTCAAGCTCCGCTAATGAGACACAATTGATTTTCTATTGTTTCGTTACCGATCGGTAACGCGCAGGGCTTGACCGGTTAGCCCTTTATGTTCCGGGGTAGCGGTAACCCTTTCGGACAATCCCGCTACCCCGGCAATGATAATACCCTGGATACTTTTTTAAATCTCGGACGATCGTCATATAGACGTCTAGTCGCTCCAATATCTGGATTAGCTTGAAACATGATTTTATTTTATGAGATCGTTCAAAAAAACATTGTCAGATTATTGGCCAATTTTTTTGTTCATATATGAATTTCTAACTTCGAGGTTTTGGAGAAAGTTATGGAAGGAATGAGAGATAATGGAAGCAAATCGAATAGAGATCTCAATGTTTATTTGAAAAAGTTAAAATATATTGTAAAGCAATAGAATTCAAAAAGTTTATTTTAATGTTGAAGTAGCTGACCCCACAGACGGTTGTCCTGTTCTTGATTTTTGAGTTCATACAAAAATACCATAAGAAACGTTCAGTTTTTCCCGAATCCGAACATTTTAGGGCTATTTTGCCAATTTTTCTTTCCATAAAAACCTTACTCGCAATACTACAAACATTTTAAAATAAAAAAAGCCAAATCGGTCCAGCCGTTCTCAAGTGATGCGCTTACCAACGAACAGCATTCCATTTTATTTGTATAGATTGACATCAGCCTTTGAAAAAACAAAAACAAAAGGAGTAAAACGGTAAAGGAAAACATCGTGAGGAAATCGACATGTCCTAGAACTAAAAATTCGAAGACATGTGACATCTACCAACCCGCACCGGGCCCGCGTGGTGAATTACGGCCCACTCCCTCTCATAGAGAGGAGGCCTATATCCCAGCAGTGGGAACGTTATAGGCTGATTATGATGTCATCAGCCTTTTGACATATTGCTAGCCCAACTCTTACGACCAGAAACGTTTGAGTTCTTTTAAATTAAATAAGGGCTTTAAAGGTTACTAACATAGGTACCTACTATTCGCCATTTTGATGTATTTTTCAAAAAGGTGGCCACACGGGAAACTTAAATAAATCTATAGTTGATTGCTTTACAGGATTCGGTCCGGTTCGGGTTTTAGATGTTTTCTGTTTGCATTGTTGTTAGCTATCGATTTATATAGGTTCCGTGCCTGGCCGCCATTTTGAAAAAAAATCAAAATGGCAGACAGTAAGTATGCCATATAAAAATCTTCAATCCCTTTTATCTTTTATAGCGTAATTTGGTACAGACGCCAGCACGTCAAGTTAATACAATCTGTCAAATTTATTTTATAGATTTTCAACTTTATCGCTAAAACATAAGGTTTAAAGTTGATTGGGAAAATTTGACAGTTTCGGGAAGCTTGATGTGCTGGCGTCTGTACAATGTGCCTATAAAATGATTCGCTACATTTAATCAACAGCCTCGAAACAAGCGAGAGTGTATTGTCAACAATTGGCGGCCTGCCACTTGACAATGGACCGTGGCTACTTTGTCCACTTAATTAAAACACAATCAAGTTATAAGCAGCACTGATTTTTGAGACCTGTTTATTTAATAAATGATTGACCTCGCATGAAATCTGTATAAATCGATAGTTGATTGCTTTACGGGGTTTGGTCCTATTATGTTTTCTGTTTGCATTGATGTCGACTATTGTATTATATTACTGTGGCTATTGCTATTTTTTCATGAGTGGCCGCCATTTAAAAAAAAAAAAGACGGGTGGCACTCCGGGAGTGCCGGCAGAAGTGAAAACTTGAATATTAACGTTGAAATAAATCAATTATTAATTGAATTAATATAACTAAGTTTTTTTCACTATTTCTGCGTCACTTTTTTCATTAATCGATGCACTTTGTTCAATTTCCATTTTTTGAAACACTTTATATACAGGAAGTTTACGAATACATAGCAGTGTGGCTACTACACAGACGGTCGAGCCATCAGCTGTCCATCCACGTCCGCGTCCGCGTCCACCATCACCATCACATCACATCGCCATCGCCATCACCATCGCCATCGCCATCACCATCGCCATCACCATCGCCATCGCCATCACCATCACCATCACCATCCATCCATCCATCCATCCATTATCGTGTCTCACTTGGTTCACTTCGGTTGGCGCCGCCGTAGAAAGAGATGGGGGGGGGAATCTCTCCTGACGGTCACGTGTCCTGACGCGATGCCCTGACGCGAGTTTAACATTTTTTACCCATTACAAAAAGTGTTCAGCGCCGCTAAAGTTTTCACTTCAAAAATATTGGTGGACAGTGTCTGCAAGTATGCCAGGCTCCATATAAAAATCTTCGACCCCTTTTATCTTTTAGAGCGTAATTTGATACAATCCATATTTTAATAATAATAATATATGTGTCTGTCTGTCTGTCTGTCTGTTACCTCGTCACGCTTACACCGCTGAACCGATTTAGATGAAATTTGGTATAGAGATAGTTGGATTCCCGGGAAAGGACATAAGATAGTTTTCATCCCGATATTCGAAACTGCGGGGCGCTGCTAGTGTGCATATAAAATCATTCGCTACATTTCATCAACAGCCTTGAAACAAACTGGAGTGTATTGTTAACACTTGGCGGCCTGCTACTTGACAATGGACCGTTGGATACTTTATACACTTAATTAAAACACAATCAAGTTATAACCAGCACCGATTTTTAAAATATGTTTGTTTAATAAATCATTGAATGTATTGTTTCTAGGTGAATGGAAGTACAATGGAGTGATTTAACGGTGTCTGATACATTGTTAATTTATTTTTTGTGGAAATTGGTTGACTGGTAGAAAATGCTTCAGGCATTAAGTCCGCCTTTGTACCTACAGTATTTTTTTTACTATCACACTAATATTATAAAGGGGAAAGTTTGTGAGTGTGTGTGTGTGTGTGTTTATATGTTTGTTACTTCTTCACACTTAAACCGCTGAACTGATTTAAATGAAATTTGGTATACAGATAGTTTGAGTCCCGGAAAAGGACATAGGATAGTTTTTATCCCGATATTCCTACGGGATTGACACTTATGCGGGTGAAACCGCGGGGCGCAGCTAGTTGTGTATAAAGTTTTAATAAATAAATTGTGTTCATTTTCATAATCAGCCTATAATGTGTCCACTGCTGGGACACAGGCCTCCGGCACCATAATCCACCACGCGAGCCCAGTGCGAGTTGGTAGATGACACGGTTTCGAATTTTTTGGTTCTAGAACAGGCCGGTTTCCTCACGATGTTTTCCTTCACCGTTTTGAGAGCGGTGGTGATGAAATAAAATACACAAAGTAAAGTCACTGTCTGGGTTCGAACTCACGACCTACAACTCGTCAGTCGGGGCTGATACCACTATAGAGGTATGAGGAACAGGGTGTAAACTTCACTCATACACTATGGAAAAGGGAGGATCCTCTGACCAGACGGGTGTTGTGTCTGGCGGGCAACTCACAGAGTACTATAATAATACGGCAGGGGCCACTGCCTGATGATTCAGGTCGGGCCCTTGTATATAGCCTAGTTGCGCGAGAACTCTGTTTCCGAGATGCAGAATTTTGCGTGATGTCAGTATGACGCGTGATGTCAGTATGACGATGTTCGCATGTGGCATACACCACTGAGCCACCACTGCTATTTTATTTCTGTATTCATTTTATACGTGTGTAACGTTGCCTAGCACTGGCAATGTTTCAGCTTTCGTACGCAATATCGTGTTGAATCGATCATTTCAGATGAACTCGACTCGGGGCGTCTAAAAAACCTACCAGGCTCTCAGCAATAAGTAGAAAGTATGTTACTAGTATTTATAATTAACGTTCGACTGCTTCGTTGGTGTGGTAGCCTAGTGGTCTAGTGGCAAAGTGTTATTGGTTTTTCCATCAGGAATTCTTCAGTGGCAGTCAGGAGTGTAAACTCCTGACTCCTGAACCGGGTGTAAACCCGGTTGCTGGATGGGCTCACCTTCTATTACATTGGGACTTGTGGGTGTAGGTACTATAATAGATAGATACACTTCTGCTGAACCCTTCCGGGAAAACAGGCGTTATTTTATGTTATGTTGTTCAATTACCCATACTCATAAGTACAAGCTGGTTAAAAAATGGAAAAAAATAAAACACTCTAGGAGTACTTACCTATTACATTAAAACCGATTAAGTACATCCCGAGGACAGCCGAACACATCTGAAGTGGCGTCGCTTACGGTAACAGTGGCACGAATTCAATGGTTTTTTCCCATCTCAATAAATTCCCAATGGCCTAAAGAAGTTTTCACTTAAAAAAAAAGAAAGGTTTATATAACTACTAGCTTAATTTAATAATTTTCTAAGATTAACTAACACATCGGTATAATAACAGCATCAAATGTTTTCATAATACTAATACACAATATAAAATTTTGACAGGCCTGATGGTCTAGTGGTTAGTGACCCTGACTGCTATGCCGGAGGTCGTGGGTTCGATTCCCACCCAGGACAAATGTTTGTGTGATGAGCACGATCATTTGTTCTGTGTCTGGGTGTAATTTATCTATAATATGTATGTATTTAGAAATATATAAGTATGTTTATCAGTTGTCTAGTACCCATAACACAAGCTCTGCTTAGCTTGGGACTAGATGGCGTTGTGTGATAGTTGTGGAATATTATTAATACATAAATATTGTTGATAGTTGACTAGTCATCCAACGTACATAATGAATTGCCGGCAGCATCGTTTGGAGGTGTCACTTGGCGATGGGTTCCGTACGGCTCGACGCGTTCCGCATCAAACATCAAACGACAGGCACAGTTGATTGCGCACAGTATTTTTTATTGAAATAATATTGTTATTCCTGAAGCTGATAGGTTGTTGCGGACTTTTTTTTACACAACATGTACCAAAGTCAAAGTCAAAGCATTTATTTCAAATAGGCACATAAAAGGCACTTTTGAACGTCAAAAATTATTTTAAAATAGAATTGATTCTAGTCGCCCATTCCAAAAGGTAGTTTTCGTATGGAGAAGAACGGGCAAGAAACTCCACCGTTACTCTTTTAAAATGTTTTAGGTACAATATTTTGCATGGGTACATTAATTATATAATAACATGTGAGGACGACGCACCTAAAATAAAATTACTATACTTACCACAATAGGTAAAAGAATTAAAAACGCAACAATGACATATAAATTAATTATCTCATAGATACATTGTGCTCACATATTTACAAACATGGTACGGTACATACAAGCAAAACGATTTTAATAAAAAAAAAAAAAAAATACAAGTAATAAGTCTGGGTGTGACCGTGTGAGTAATGAATGTAAAAAAGAATTTTAAAAAATTTCAACATTACCTTCGTGATTGTTTTTCCGGACGGGTAAGGCAGCATTTAGGTATGTATGTTTGAAGGTCTATCTTTAGTAGAAATCATGGCGTAATGGTCGTGGGATCGTACCCAGGCAGGCGCTTTACTTTGTGTAAATTATTTCATGACCACTGCTCTCAAAACGGTGAAAGAAAACATCGCAAGGAAACCGGCATGTTCCAAAATAGAACCGAAATTTCAAAGACATGTGACATCTTCCAACCCGCACTGGGCCCGCGTGGTGGATTACGGCCCACTCCCTCTCACAGAGAGGAGGCCTGTGTCCCAGCAGTGGGAACATTATAGGCTGATTATGATGGTGTTCCGAATTTTGTCCTGTCTTTTTACACCCAGGATGTAAATAATCACAAAATGAGAAACGAATAGTGTCATGTAGCTAACACCTATCAAAGGTAACAATTTAGCCGTCGGAAATTCAGACAACCGTTTAAGTACATCGATATGTTAAACTGTCTTCCGATTTATTGCTACATTTTCGCGTTCCCTGGAGGAAATATAAATCTGTTATATCATTTCTTACTTCGGCGTCGATTTTGTGTCGTTTCCTTCCACAAGATCTGACAGCGGCGATAATTTACGTCTTTGGACAAGGGTAACGATGATCATAGATTTAAGGACACATGTGATGACTAGTTGTGATGTATTTACACGGATATCGAATTTACTATCGAAAATATTTGTCGGATTTATCCGGCGTAAGCGGTTAAAAGGTTAATTAATAGCATTTTTTTTTAATAACTCTAAGCGCCTGATTATTTTTCAGCCATACCTCACAATTATAAAAGCATCGTATTGGAATCGCAAATCCGCTTTGAAAGCTTGTAGGAGGCTAAAAACGGGTATCTCCACCCTTATTTTTTTGCAAAAGGCCCAGCAAATCCATCAATCCACTAACTGCAATATCGTCGGCCATTTTGTCATGACGGTTTGTCGAAGCCTTTATTCCATTTGCACTATTTTGTCAGGCGACATGATTGAAATGTTTCACAATTCAAACAATGTGAAAATTTAAGATAAACAACGTTTCTACGTCCTGTGTTTTTTAACTTGATCATTGGGATCTTGCTATTATATAATATTATATTTTGTATGCATGGAACTTAGTAGGCTCTTTGTGAAGTTTTCTTCAATAATTGAATATTGTCGACACTTAATACGGATGTTGAATAAGATACACAGTTACCCCCTTACTAATAAACGTTGTATAGCGTCTGTATAGTTTCACAACGCTTTGTCTTCTTCTTTCGAAAGTCAAATTACTGACGACTGAAAGAGATAAATTGGTGTGTTACTATTCAGCTGATATAATACGTTTATTAGTAAGGGGGTTACATTATATTGTTCCGCAATAACTTATTCATCAGCCCGTGGATATGATGAGTGAACGAATTCCTTATTGTCGATGATACATGAAAGTACGTGACGTTATCACTTATAATTGACATTATCGCCATCAGTAGCATTGGCTTTCATTTTGACAGTTCAACAACATTCATTGCGTTATTTACAGACAAGCCTTTCGAACATATGAAGCAATAGATTAGCAATATCCTTCAAAATAATTAAAAATATGTTACCTACGCAATTAGCGTGCTCGGTTTATTAGGTACGTTCAGTTCAGCAATAAAAGCACATGATGAGCAGGAATTCTTCAAGCACCGTTTCTCTTCAGACATCTAAGTTTAAGACGACTACATGACCTAAAGCGCGGTCACTGTCGGACTGCATAGAAAAGAAAGAGAAGCGCGATGACACAACGGTGGTAATTTATTGCAAATATGAAGCAATTACTTATCTATTTACAAAAACTATTTAATAATAAATAATCCATCACTGAATGCAGTTTGGCATTAGTTTAATGGTATATTTTTAATTATAATTAAAATAGTTAATGAAGGGATAAACTTCTTTTAAAGACAATTAAGAGGTGTATTTGAACATTTTTTTGATGCATTAATGTATATTTAATTATGATTTGAGTTCTATCACTGTAGGTATTAAAATAAGACTTGAAAACATCATATTTTTGTTTTTGGTCAAAATTATTTACGGTTTAAGAGATACACTGCTTTAAAAAACCAACTTATTGACCGTTTTCTGAAACCTCCGCCTTAAGGGGTATTCCCGGTTTCCTATGACGTTCAAAGATATAAAAGCCAGCGATAAAAATGACAACCGCCAATCGTTAAATAAAGTCGTTAGTTTTTAACGGTTTAATTGATATTTCTACGATGATAGCTGCAATTAACCGACCGTTAGTTCTATAAGTCATTAACTAATTGCTCTTGTGATTAAACTTTTATTTTATAACGTTAATGTCATAAAGCTGTAAGTATTTGAATTTAATATTTAAGTTATTTCAGCATTGTTAAACATAACACACTATGCTATAGGTATAGGTAGATATCCTATGTAGCATAATTAGTCTATTTAATTCAGTTGAATTATAGTACCGCCTACACAACCATTAGATTTTCAACTTTATCGCCCAAGTATAAGGTTCAAAGTTGATTGGGAAAATTTGACTGTTTTGGGTAGCTTGATGTGCTGGCGTCTGTACGTAAGTTATGAAACTAAGAATAACTTGTAACTTGAATTCAAAACTGCATAAAACAATATAAAAGCAGCGTTCCCAGTCAATGATATCAAACAGTTTCGTGTAATATCTTTCTCAAAGTTATCTCTCGTCTGAATTTCAGTGGTTCTGGCAGTTGACTTTAAGACTGCAGTTTTACTTGTAATATCATTTTAGTTGCCTTGAAAAACGATGAGGTCGTTGAACTCTCCCCGACTTCACTGTCACTTTGTTTTGAATTTGTTCAAAGTCCGTGGTTACGTAGGTACGTAAACGTTAAACGTATTTACTTTTCTTTTCTTTTTTTTCACTATGTTTCGTGTTGTCCTAGTCCTTTTATCAAGTCCTATACTCCATTTGAAATAAGATTAGACATTTTATATCTGGAGATGGAGTATCTACTTCGGAATCAGCTTTCTCAGCCAATCTGTAAGCATACTGACGAACCACGAAACAGTTAAGGTGAATGCGCAGTGGTAGACCGCGAAATTCAAATTTTCTTACGTTTTTTGCAATTTGCAGGTCAGTGTTAGGTTGTATCTTGATCAAAATTTGATTCGCGACTATAATAGATATGCATTTACAGAATTATAGTCATTAGAATCATTAATATATCTCCTTAAGTTAGATTTCTACCGTTAAGAACAAATCTCGTATGGAAAAGTGTTTATGGTAGAAAGATGTATTAATGATTCTGATGATTATAATTCTGTGAATACGTACCTGTTATAGTCGCGAATCAAATTTTGATCAAGATAAAACCTGACACTGACCTGAAAATTGCAAAAAACGTAAGAAAATTTGAATTTCGCGGGCTACCACTACGCATTCACCTTAAGAGAAATAAGAAGATTTGGTTCCAGAAAAAACTTCTCTTGGACGCATCCTAGGACTCTTATCAACACTGTCATTTGAATTTGGTCGATGGCGACCGTCGTTAACTTACCGTAATTTACTGTAAGGGTTGCATTGTGTATAATATGGCCAGCCACGAATCATTGTTTATGCTGTAAAGTGGACATCGGAATCACTTTTACACGTAATTATTATCCGTACTAATATTATCAATTCGAAACTAACTCTGTCTGTCCTTTATGTTACCTTTTCACGCCTAAACCACTGAACCAATTTAGATGAAATTTGGTATAGAGATAGTTTGCATCCCGGGGTAGGACATAGGATAGTTTTTTATCCCGATATTCTCTCGGGACCGATACTTATGCGGGTGAAACCGCGGGGCGCAGCTAGTTATAATATAAAAAATAACCTAGATGAGGTTGGCCTTTCCTATCTGACTAGGTAGGTACTTTAAGAAGAAAGTCCGAAACAAACTCATAGGTCTCTCAGAGGACCGCCCATTGTGTCACCCTTTGTAAAGTTACTATATTTATGCCTGTAATTTATATGGTGTAGGTACATAATAAAGAGTATTCTTTTCTATTTTCTTCTAAATTCCCGACATAATCTTGGTCAGATCATGTAAAGACCGTGTAGATTCATGTCTGAAATGGTCTTTTGAGGAAAGCACACCACACAGATTTGAGACAATTTTTGTAAGAATAGTTTATTGCTAACTAGCTGCGCCCCGCGGTTTCACCCGCATATGTCTCGATCCCGTGGGAATATCAGGATAAAAAGTATCCTATGTCCTTTCCCGTGACTGAAACTATCTCTATACCAAATTTCATCTAAATCGGTTCAGCGGCTTAGGCGTGAAAAGGAAACATACAGACACACTAATATTATAAAGGCGAAAGTTTGTGAGTGTGTGTGTGTGTTTATATGTTTGTTACTTCTTCACGCTCAAACCGCTGAACCGATTTAGATGAAATTTGGTATAGATATAGTTTGAGTCCCGGGAAAGGACATAGGCTACTTTTTATCCCGATATTCCCACGGGATCGAAACTTATGCGGGTGAAACCGCGGGGCGCAGCTAGTATTATATTAGTATGGATGATTGATCAGTCAATGATAGTCAAGTGAACCTACAACCATTGTTTTTGACATTCAAAAGTGCTTTAGTGTGCCTAATTGAAACAAATGATTTGACTTTGACTTTAAATCAAAACCAAAAGCATAATTACCGTAAAAACCAAAAACAAAACCGCAATTTTCCGACAGATTTTTCTCCCAGACCTCCATCTTTTTTCTCTTGGTTATTATCCCAATTTATTTGGGGTGAGCCCTCCAATTACTTCTGTGCCATACCGGATGGTTGTGGCTTGTCTCTTTTACTAATTGTGTTGCTGTGTACTGTGTGTCATTTTATTAGGGTTCCGTACGTCAAAAGGAGAAAACGGAAACCTTATAAGATCACTTCGTTGTCCGCCTGTCTGTCAAGACCCTTTATCTTGGAAACGCGAAGAGGTATCGAGCTGAAATTAAAACCATATACAGTACCCGGAGATAAATATTGCACATCGACCTTTGGAAAGAGTCAATCGGCTAATTTCGGCTTCGTAGAGCGTTATCTCTGTCGCACACTACCTATGTGATGTGACGTTTTGTCAGTCGTTGTTCAACTTGTTGTGCGATAGAGTGCGGTCGCGTCCAGTTCAAAATATATATTTAGAGTTGTTAACACCCCCAAATTTAAATAATTTAAAGTTGTACTATGGCATCTTTAGGAAAAAGAGGGAAACCTTTTTATTTGACCCCAACCTAAAGCAATCATTTATAGAAAAATTGGTGTATTTTATACAAAGAATAAAAAGAATTATCAAAAGAAGCAAATCATAATTGTTTTAACAGCTCCTAATAGATACCGGACTGTTTGTTATTTCGTGCGACAGAGATAACGCTCTACGAAGCCGAAATTAGCCGGTTGTCTCTTTCCAAAGATCGATGTGCAATATTTATCGCCGGGTACTGTACTCAGATCTGCAGTCCCTTGAAACTGTGAAAAAATCAAATTTCTAAATTATTGCGAAAAAAAGATACGGCCGTTTATGCCGCAAAAAACGTATACTTCGACACTCCCAAAATGTATAGGGTACGTTACGTTGACCTAGAATCATGAAATTTGGCAAGAAGCAAACTCATGTAGCTCAAGTAAATGAAAATATCCGAAAACCGTAAATTTGTAGTTAAATTAAAAAAAAAACGGTGATAAACTATTTACATTCGGTGCGTGAGTCCGACTCGCTCTTGACCGGTCTTTTTATTGTTCATAGCCAAGATATTGGTGGTCGTCCACAGCCTCTTATTCCGTCTTATATATTCATGACTCTTTTAGTCATAAATTATGGTCATCATCTCGCATCGTCACATGTACATACCAGCGCAAGCGGTTTTCACCAAGATTTTCGTATATCTTAGCGACTTTAAAAGTGCCACAAATATAAAAAAGTAAGAAAGAAAATACATTTATTTAGCACAGACTAAAAGACACACAAAACACCAGATACATCAAATAAAAAAATAAAAATGAAGATCAAATAAAAAGCGTAAAGTCCGATGTAACTAGCAGGAAGGTGTGGCATTAGCGCGACGGCGGACATATTCGTTTCTTATTAAATTTATTTTATCCATTTTAGAAACACCTTTTTCTTCATAATTATTATAGCAGAGGTAGAACAAATCCAATTGGTACGTAAATTACAATGGTCAGTCCCTCAGGGGATAATAAAAATTGGTCTGTACCTACGCATTGTTGCCCAAAGCTATCCACCTAATTAAACTTTTGCGTTATTTTTCCGGTTATAATGCCCGACCCAAGTAATTGTTTTCTTTATTTTGCCTTATATTTTACGTCTATTATTATATTTAGAGATGAGATATCTGAGGGACAATACTCGTAATTTTAAAAACGTTCGTATTCTGATCTCAGTCTCAATCTGTCAAAAAAAATACCTCAATTTTCTCTACATTTTTGACAAGTTTTTGAGATTGATGGTCGCTAGGATAAGATTGCGACTAGATTTTGAACGCTTTTAATGACGGGAATTGGCCGTGAGATTACTTTAAGAACAAAATGGCTTTAGTTTTCTTGTATGTACTGTAGAAGAAGAGCTGTTATTATAAGTGCACGGTTTCATATCAGTCTCGAGGCTCGTGGCTAAATAATAACAGCCGCATGTGTCGACCGAAGGTTAAGCTACACCTGCCGAGGTCGGTCCGTGGATGGGTGACCGTCAAATATCGAGAACCCTCCGTGCCTCGGCACGCACGTTAACTACAACTACAGCTGCTCTCTGGGCCGCCACAGCCCGAGCATAGGTCACACAAGACATCATCATCTGCCTAGCCTTTTCCCAACTATGTTGGGGTCGGCTTCCAGTCTAATTGGATGCAGCTTAATACCAGTATTTTACATGGAGCGACTGCCTATCTGACCTCCACAACCCAGTTACTGGGTAATACGATACCCCTTGGTAAGACTGGTTGTCAGACTTTCGGGCTTCTGACGACCCGTAACGACTGTCAAAGATCCATGAATGACAGCCGGGACTAACGGCTTAACGTGCATTCCGAAGCACAGAGGGGTCTCGGTATTTAAAGAAGGTCACCCATCCACGGATCAACCGCGGCAAGGGTAGCTTAACCTGATCGATCGACCCGTGCGGCTGTCTGTCCTTCCAAAATAATTTTAAATTAAAACCTTTCTTCAGCCATATCGACCCTAACACCAATTCTACGGCAACCTAATACCACGACGTACAAAACACCACACACATAGATACATATACATCGTTCGTAGTCACATCACGTCCAACAAGAGTCGGACGTGAGGCGCCCTCTGTACATATTAGATTTACGTCCATTATGTGGACGTATTATGTCCTGGTTGTTATGGACTGTTTGTAGAATGAAATCATGCGGCCCCCTTTTTGTCCATTTGATTTTTGGTGACGGAATGCGGTATTTGGGTTGATGGTTGGCGACCCCTTTTGTGTTGGGTGATAATTAGAATTTTATTGGATTTAATATGACGGCTGCTCGATTCTCTTGTGTATATTTTTTCGTGTAAAGTTTAGTTAAAGGAAACAAGCGTTCTTATAATTTCTAACGTGGCAATATTATCACGGACGTCATCGGCATCACGATAACCATAGATATAAGAAAGAAGTTTATATTTCTACTAGCAACGCCCCGCGGTTTTACCCGCATAAGTTTCCCATGGGAATATCGGGATAAAAACTATCCTATGTCCTTTCCCGGGACTAAAACTATCTTTATTACACCAAATTTCATCTAAACCGGTGAACCGATTTAGACAGACAGACACACTTTCGCATTTATAATATTAAGTATATAGTATGGATGACGATAACACAAAAAAGTAAATAATGTTATTACGAGTAATGTGCACGTATTTCCATACATTTTATTGACAATATCTACAACAAACGATAATATCTTTAATCGATAATATCGTGTCGCTAGGATTTATAAAAGCACATTCAATTAGTAAAGGACGTGAACACATCCACAGTTCTATAGTCATCGCCTGTCATTGTAGTTAACATTGTTACAAAGTCACAACTGTGTGAAAAGGACTAATATTTGAGCGATGCACATTATTCCCTCCCAAAAACTTTATTTCATCATCATTTCAACCGAAAGACGTCCACTGCTGGACATAGGCCTCTCCTAAGCACCTCCACTTTGACCGGTTTTGTGCTTCTCGCATCCAACGAGTTCCTGCGGCCTTCACAAGGTCGTCGGTCCACCTTGTGGGAGGCCTTCCAACGCTACCCCTTCCGGTACGCGGTCGCCACTCCAGAACCTTTCGGCCCCATCGGCCATCTGTTCTGCGAGCAATGTGGCCTGCCCACTGCCACTTAAGTTTGGCAATTCTTCGGGCTATGTCGGTTACCTTGGTTCTCCTGCGGATCTCTCCATTTCTGATTCGATCCCGCAGGGAAACTCCAAGCATAGCCCTCTCCATTGCCCTTTGGGTGACTCTCAGCCTTCTAATAACGCCCATTGTGAGCGACCACGTTTCAGTGCCATATGTAATCACTGGCAACACGCATTGGTCAAAGACATTCGTCTTGAGACACTGCGGTATGTGGGACGAGAAGATATTGTGTAGCTTCCCGAACGCTGCCCAGTCGAGTCGGATTGGACTATTGGCCTCTTTCTCGAAGTTGGACCTACCTAACTGGACAGTTTGTCCTAGGTAAATATACTCGTCCACGACTTCGAGTGTAGTGTCTCCGATCTTCATGAGAGTGGGTGTTACATAGGCATTTGACATGATCTTCGTTTTGTCCATGTTCATTTTCAGACCCATTCTCAAAACTTTAAATACAAAAAGCAAATTAGATCGAAATAAATTCACGACTTTCAAAAAATTTATCACACAAGCTCAACCGGAACAGAAATGATTGTCGCTTTAAACCCAATTCATGAAATTCCAACAATGTGGTAAACAGCGCTATAAATTCTGAAAACCCCGCCTTATATTTTACTCGACTAAACTGTGCGAAAACAAAATACCTTTTTGCGTCCCCGTTACAACAAAACACAAGCATTTTAAAAACACATTACTTTCTGGCGAACCCATTAAAAATTACCGAGGAAAAGGGTACTACACTAAACAAACGGGTAGAGAGGATACACGTACAGTCAACAAAAGAGATAAGTATGCAGGATCGTCGGATATAGTTGAAGTTTAGTATGAAACCGATGAATGTTGTCGACTGAAATTTAATTTGATATATGAGCTGTTTGTTTTCTATCAATAAAATTATTTTTTACTAGCTGCGCCCCGCGGTTTCACCCGCATAAGTTCGATCCCGTGGGAATATCGGAATAAATAGTAGCCTATATGGTAATCCAGGGTGTCAGCTACCTCCATAGAAAATTTTATCAAAATTGGTCCAGCCGTTTGAGCGTGAAGAAGTAACAAACTTTCGCCTTTGTAATATTAGTGTGAAGTGTGATTCGAGAATATCCATCGGTTTCTTACTAAACGTCAACTATATCCGACGGTCCTGTATACTTATCTCTTTTGTTGACTGTACATAACATTATGTATGTGTTATTACTTAGGTGAACATTTTTGCCAATTACAGTAAGTATAGCAATGCCGGGTACAACCTAGACAACGAGTTACTTGTACCTATTGTATTTATGAACTTTTATATTTCTGAAAGATTACGACTAGTTAGTCAGACGTACAGACGCCAGCACATCAAGCTACTACAATCTGTCAAATTTCTTTAATAGATTTTCAACTTTGTCGCTAAAGTATAAGGTTCAAAGGTGATTGGGAAAATTTGACAGTTTCGGGTACCTTGATGTGCGGGCGTCTGTACAACGAAATGTAGGTATACCACAGAACAGATAAAAGACCTCTTTTATCTGTTCTGTGAGGTATAGGTACCTACAGAGTGACTTGGACGTGATCCTTCCGGAACGTGATTGTGTGTAACAATTAAACACCCTCGAATTCCATGGCTTGTTTTCCCATATTTACTTAGGTTAACCTAAGTAAATATCCATGGCATTCGAGAAAATCCAAGTTCTTGTAGTTTTTTTAGAATTCATGAGCAGAATTCCTCACAGTGGGGCTATGAAACGGGCTAGCATGGTAAATATTATGACTTTTTGACAACCGGCCGATAAATAAGAATGGTACCTGAACATTTTGGCTAAACATTTATTACGTAAGACAATTTTAACCAATTTCTGACGTAGTGTACGATTTTTTCTTACTTAGGAGGGGGGGGCTACGTCAGAAAAAAATACGACATGAATGAACCCCCTCCCCCCTTTGAATCATACGTAAGATCTGTATCTACCAAAATTGCAACGAATAAGTAGCAACATTTTTTAAAACTTATAATTTTTGCTTACTTTTGTGATCTTACGTAAGAACAATCAAGACCCTTCCTGGCCCCACGCAAGAAAAAATAAGACTTGTTTGGACCTCTCCCCCCTCAAATCGTCTTACGTAATAAATGAACTGCCCCTAGGTTTTTACTTTATCAACGTTCCTAATGAACTGCATACCTCCCACGAACACGCGCCAATATAACTGACACGCCCGTCAATTTTAATTTAAACTTTAAATGAATTTCTTCGCCGCCTTTTGTTCTATCGCAGTAATTAAAACTTGTCGCGAAGAGATGGCGTTATCTCAACAATGTGACGTCACTCAACCCTTTGCACTTTGTATGCAAGATAAATGAAGAGCGCTGGAAAGCGATTCAGCGCTGTAGAGTGTCGATATGTATTTTTCGTATGACTTGGCGTTTTTTTTTTGAGGCGCTTTATGGAATTCTAAGTAGTTTTATCTTGGCATAGTATTTTCTAAAGCTGATTATGCTATGTAATCTACCTATAATGTTCCCACTGCTGGGACACAGGCGTTCTCTCTTCGAGAGGGAGTAGGCTGTAATCTACCACGCGGGCCCAGTGCGGGTTGGTTGATGTCACTAGCTATGGCTATTAGCTAGCTCGTCTTCAATTCACAATATAACCTTTACCTTCACTGAACTCACTATCCTTGTTATAACGATGTAGGTATTATCATAAATATCTCAATTCAAACAGCATTGTTGCAAACGAGTATCATTAGAAGCATTGCATCTTTATTATTATGATAATATCACCGTAAAATACTTAGAATTACTAGTAATCTTCTTCACCGTTCCAAAAATAAGATACCTAAGTATTTTTCTGTTTGGTAAGGTGTCTATTACAATGCATACAGCATTTATCAACTCAGCCTATCGCAGTCCACTGCTGGACAAAGGCCTCTCCCAGACTGCGCCACAACACCCTGTCCTCCACCTTCCGCATCCAGTCTACCCCAGCCACCTTCTATAGGTCGTCCGTCCATCTAGCTGGGGGGCGTCCCACACTGCGCTTTCCGAAACGTGGTCTCCACTCCAGGACTCAAACTCTAAAGCATTTATTTCAATTAAACCATGTACAGGCACTTCTAAATTTACAAAATTAAATAGTCGGTCAGTTAGTCAGAAAGTTGAAGCTAGTTGCCCATTCCAAAACGTAGATGTCTATGGAGAAGAACGGGCAAAAACTCTATGGACACTCTTTTAAAGCAAGATATTACAAAATCCTGGGTACATTATTCTTGTCTCTCTGCTCCACCGGCCATCGGTCCTTCGACAGACATGGCCAGCCCACTGCCACTTCAGTTAGCTTACTCTGCAAGCTATGTCAGTAACTCCGGTTCTTTTTCGAATAATTTTTATACAGCATTAGTAGGGTGGTGCAAACTCACGGTAGTTTATTTTGCCAGTCAGATAAAACCTTGGGGATTTGCCACATCAGATTCTATACAGGATCAAATTAATTTAGGTAGCGCAACTCTGCGGACCTACTGCGTATTGATATCTAAATACGAGCAGAGAGAGAGTGGGAGGCAGTCACCTCCTTCTGCGAAGCAGTCAAGCTAACGAAGAAAGTGGCGGGATGGCTGAGTGAGAGAGCCTCACGTCCCAGCCGCCGCGAGAGACGCTCCGGGCGTCGGTAGCCCCGCGACGACTCTCGGCCACCGTAGGTGGGGGCCTGCGGACGGAGAGTAATGGGTAGCTCACCGTCTGATCAGGACCAGGCCTGTGCCGGACGGCGCGTATGTGTTCCACGCGCGCCTCTAAGAGATGTCAGTATAAAAGAACGGGCGTGTTAGGGCCGAAGCCTGCCGCATGCCGGGGTAGCGGGATTGTCCGAAAGGGTTACCGCTACCCGGAACACAAAGGCCTAAGGAAGGAACACGGATGGGTTTTAGTCAGTAAGAGTCTGACACTCCCTTCCGCTCCACCCAGAGCGGGAGGGGTCATTTGATGATATCCCATCCAAAAAAAAAAAAGACCGCCCCTCCTAAAAATCTTAAAATCATTTATTTTAAGTTTTACGTGTAAAGATACTGATACCCATCTCGTCTTCGAAGTTTCGCCAGCTAATTTAATTTGACCCTTTATTAACCTAGAACTGCTTCGAACCCGCTTATATCCTTCGGAAAATCAAAATAATATTTTTATGTTATGAAAACAAATTAAAAATAAATTACTTGAACGATCCATTGTTCGAAAACCAACCGATAGTTTATTATTTTAATGATGATTGACAAACAATAAGCGAGGAGTGTTTACAAAATATTATTTATTGACATCTGTTCGACGATTGATTGTATAATAGTAGCATTATATGAATGTCATTTGTTTGCCTTCACAAGTAGCGATATACGACCGACGTAACCACCTTGCTAGACTATTCTCATATTATCTATATCTATATCGCAGCCAACTGGTTCAATTACCCGTTTAGTTAACTGCTTAGCCGTTTAACTAAACGGCGGCCATTCAGCTAACGGCCTGAATGATATTCAATATTATATTTTAGGTTGGAACTGTAACCAATCACGCGAGAGCCGAATTTGTCGCAGCAACTAAGCCGGGGCACCCCGACCAAATGGGTTAGGTTAGGTTAGAACTGTGATCAACCGCGTGCGAGCAAAGAGAGCGAAGCGAGGCGAGCACTACTTCCAAAGGCCAGGCGGTTAACTAAACGGCTAATTTAAGTAGTTGGCTGCGACATCTACAGGGTGAAATTAAATTCATGGGCATCCTTTTAAGGGGTCATTGTAATCATCATTATGAACAACTTTTACTATGGGACCAAAAATGAAATCGCGAAATAAAATCAGCTCTTCCCTACATTTTGTCGAGTTATCACACTAATATTATAAAGGCGAAAGTTTGTGAGTGTGTGTGTGTGTTTATATGTTTGTTACTTCTTCACGCTCAAACGGCTGGACCAATTTTGATGAAATTTGGTATAGAGATAGCTTGAGTCCCGGAAAAGGACATAGGGTACTTTTTATCCCGATATTCCCACGGGATCGAGACTTATGCGGGTAAAACCGCGGGGCGCAGCTAGTGTGAACATAAATGCAAGGAACAGCTGATTTTTTTTCGCGATTTTAGGTTTAGTCCCATAGTAAAAGTCATTGTACTCATCATTATGAACACATGATGATGAGTACAATGACCCCTTAAAAGGATGCCCATGAATTTAATTTTACCCTGTATAAATAAAAATCAATTGCTGAATGTATACGCGTATCACTTCTGAACGGTCGCACTTATTTGGCTAATTCTTTTTTGTTGTGTTTGTATTTGTCAGGACAAGGTTTGTATGAATGAAAATTTCGAAAATTAGAAAATTGCACCTTTGCGAAGCTGGGGCGGGCCGCTAGTGAATTATAGATATTAATACTCTTTAATAGTACCGCCACTGTTACACTTCCCATTTTGTATCTGTAGTAACAAACTAGTGGGTATGGTAATATGAAACAACAACTATCTCAAACACTGTTTATTAACAAACTATAAACTAATTTTAATAACAAAATAAGTTCACTAAAAACAAATTGTTGCCAGCCAGCTAATAATAGAATATAGAGAGCGAAGGTCGTGGGGGGTTGGAGATAAACCCTGTACTGTTCCGTTTTAAATGAAATTATTATTTAAGTTAAAAGTTATCAATTATTACAAAATTAAGGAGAAAGTAACCTTCCAGTTATTGATTAATTTGAAATCTATTAAGGCGACTACACGACCTAAAGCGCGGTCACTGTCGGACTGCATAGAAAAGAAAGAGAAGCGCGATGACACAACCGTGGTAATTTACTGCAAATATGAAGCAATTATCTATTTACAAAAACTCTCAAACACCAAACAAATAAAAACCGTATACTAAAATTCGGGGAATTAAATTGTCTTTTAGATGGTGAAAGTTTTATGAAAATACACCCGATAGTGTTTGCGTGATTATCGTTTTTATGTCCGCGGTAGACATTACTTTACAAATTAATTACACTATGTTAAAAAAATATAATTGCAAATATTCACATATCAAATTACGAAGCAAATAGTCTAGTATAACATTTATTTTTTTCAAAGAAATCAGTCCGGTCGATTAGACGTGATGTTGAATTTAAAATCATTAGAAGTCGTATATCTGCGCCTTAAATGGGCGCCAGGGACTTTGAGAGTCCCGGATACTTTAATAGTAAAACGCGATGAAAACAATAAATAAACGCTGAAAAAAAAAAGAATAAACAAGGTGACGAGTTGGATTACTATGGGCAAATCTGAAACTACCACAAATAGAGAAAAATGTTCTAAGGGACCACTTCAACGATTTATAGTTAATAACTAGCTTCTGCTCGCAGTTTTACCCGCTTGGAAGACGAAAATTGTCGACAAAAATCCTTTGTTGCTCCTTATAACATCAGCCAGTGAAAACCCCGTCAAAATCGGTCCAGCCGTTTCAAAGGTTAGCTGGAACAAACAGACAGACAGACAAAAATTGTAAAAAAAAATATTTTGGTATATGTACCGAAAAACATCCATAATTATGCATTTAGTAAACAGCGGTTATTTTAATATTACAAACAGACAATCCAATTTCATTTATTTGTATAGATGTATAGGTAAGAAAACAGCACTTCCTTTTTTTGGCCGGCACACTGAATAAAAAAGTAGTTGCCACAATCAAGATTTTGTTTAGATTGACTAAGTAACTTGTTTTTATCTGAGCCTATCAAGCACAATGATCACAGCTACTACTTTTATTTGATTGAGATTTGAAACGGGATCTTGATTGGAGTTATCACAAAACCTAATTGCAGCAATCAAGTTGATCAAGTTGCTTGATTGACACAACTAACTTACTTTGTTGTTTTAACTCTTCTACAATGATGTCGTTTTAAGGGTAATCAAGAAACTTCTTTGAACGTTCAATCATTTGAACTAGTATTGCTGCAATCATGTCGTGATGTTTAACTTAACTAAGATTTTGATTAATCTAAACAAGATATCGTCAATCAAGCTAAAAAGTCACTTGATTGGAGTGCATTTTTTTTCAGTGCACAATAATTTTTGGGTACGAAATGAATGATGTCCTTTAGCACATACATAGACTATAACCTAGGTAAGGACATAGGCTATTTCTATCCTGGACCGCAATGAAGTCGCGAGCAACAGCCTAGTGCTGTATAAAACCACAACTTCCCTTAAAAGTTCCCATCCAAACCATCTAGTACAGGTAACTAGACACCTAAAACGAAGGTACGAGTCCCGTAATGAGTTTAGACGAAGCAATTAAACCTGGCAAAGTGGGTCGACGGGTCCAATTTGTACTAATAAGTTATAGCCAACTGAATTAGATTAGTAACTTGAGTTACTACAAACAATCTATACTATATAATATTATAAAGAGGTAAAATTTGTTTGTAAGTTTGTATGTAGGGGGTAATCTCTGGAACTAAAAGTCGGATTTGAAAAATTCTTTTTACATTTGATAGCCCAATTCTTGAGGAATTTTATGATGCTATTTAACATCACGCTATGTCTCTTAGGAGCCGAGCGAAAAGAATAAAAAGTCAGAAAGAACGCTAAGCAAAAGCGAAGTGATAGCGCGGGTAGGTGATGCGATGCGACGGGGATGGTCGGGGGAACAAGAAATTTCACGCGAACGAAGTCGCGGGCAGAGGCTAGTGTTAGATAAAAATACAGTTTTATAGGATGTTCTTTTGCCCTTGGCTTTGGCGTAAAGGACCAGCCAAATTCCGGGCAAGATAAAGGCCCTCGCAAAATATTAACTAAAAAATGATGGTCACGTATTGCAACCGTTTGGTGGCTTTGACTAATAAGATATCAGTAAAATTTTTGTTTGTATTTGTTACTAGCTGACCCGGAAGATCGAATTTGTGAGAAAATAAATTAACTTTATTATTATTTTTTCGTAAATTTTTCCCGTGTTTTAATAATTATACTGCTATTCGGGGCGGAGATAAATCCAACAAATCAAAGATCTTAAAAATCGGTCCAGCCGCGGTTCTTGAGTTATAAATGGTGTAACTAACCCGATTTCGTTTTTATACCTATAGATTTAGATTTTTTTTCGCTCTTAGCGATAAGACCGTCCATTGCGTCACCCATTGTAAAGTTTCTATATTTATATCTGTAATTTAAATTTATATGGTTTACATAATAAAGAGTATTCAATTCTATTCTATTATATGTTTATCAAAATTTCGATAAATAGTGCCAATGCAAAGAAAACGAACGATGAAAAGATCTTATTTGGTTGTCAACCGTGAAGTCACAATCGCTGATAAAATTCTATGAAAATATTAGTATAACATCAGCTTCGATTCGCCTTTCAAAATCAAATCAAAGGCAATAATTTATGAGAAGCAGTACTTATTGAACGTCAAAAAAAGATAACACAGTTATTTAAACCACCCACTCTTTACCATGTTTGAACTGCGAATAAGAAGTAGCGCAACAAACTCCCCAGCGATAACGTTGCATTAATATCAGTGCACATATTACATTCAAAACCACGATATCAGTACCTTCATTCATATCGGAACTATACTTCATTGGTTTAGGTAGTTAAATAAAGGTAAACAAAAAAACCACGTGACTTAGTTAACCGACTAAACGTGATACCAGTCTATTCAGTTCGGGCCTGCGGACGGAGAATAATGGGTAGCTCACCGTCCGATCAGGACCAGGCCCGTGCCGGACCGCGCGTGCGTGTTCCAGGCGCGCCTCAAAGAGATGTCAGCATAAAGGAAGGGGCCTGCCAGGGCCGAAGCCTGCCGGGGGTGCGGGATTGTCCGAAAGGGTTACCGCTACTCCGGAACATAAAGGGCTAAGGAAGGAACACGGATGGGTTTTAGTCAGTAATAGTCTGACACTCCCTTCCGCTCCACCCAGAGCGGGAGGGGTCATTTGATGATTTCCCATCCATAAAAAAAAAGTCTATTCAGTTGTCATGGTATGTCACAATTTTACTCTTCAATTTAGCAACGTTATAATTCATTAAAAAAAAGTTGCTAAATGGGAGAGTACAACTGTGACGTAGCATAACTGAATAGACTGGTATTACGTTTAGTCGGTTAACTAAGTCACGTGGTTGTTTTCTTTACCTTTATTTGACTACCTAAACCTACGGAGTATAGTTACTAGTTTGATGCAGCCGTCTCCCGCAAAGCCTACTCATCTTCTATTATGTTGAGGCCTCCTTTCAGTTCAACAATATTCTATGCCGAGCAACTGCCATCTAACCATACTGAAATCCAATTATCTGGGAATATCTTTAGCTATAAACCAAACTTAAGTGGCAGTGGGCAGGGCACATTGCTCGCAGAACAGATGGCCGATGGGGCCGAAGGTTCTGAAGTGGCGACCGCATACCAGAAGACGTAGCGTTGGAAGGCCTCCCACAAGGTGGACCGACGACCTTGTGAAGGCTGCAGGAACTCGTTGGATGCGAGAAGCATAAAACCGGTGGAAGTGGAGGTGATTGGGGGAGGCCTATGTCCAGCAGTGGACGTCTTTCGGCTGAAATGATGATGATGATGATCTTTAGGTATTGTAAGATCACATCCTGTCTATAAGCTTAACCGGCCAAGAACCGCGCGTCGCCTAGAGGCGACGAAACAATAGAAAATCAATTGTGTCTCATTAGCGGAGCTCGACAGATTAAGACAGATTAACCTACCTGCTGTAGCTTGCTGACTAACTATTATTTCATACATAGTATTGTATGTATTTAGTTTTGTATTGTTGTTAGTATTGTATATGTTGTGTATTGTATTGCGGGTGGATAGCTTTGCTGCTATCGTTAGGAAAAGATGCGCCTCCCTACTCGCTCGCGTTCGTGGCAGTACCAACACTATACTGGGTGTTTTTACTGATCGGTGGGAGTCCCCCATGCTGCAAAGGTGGGTGCGACTTCATGTCGTTATTTAATTTTGTTGCCAATACTAACATTAGTTTTAAGTACTTACATTGTTACTAACAAAATATGGACCTGGTCTGAATTAAATGTTTATTATTATTATTGTATAGAATCGAGGATTTTCTAACTGAACAGACAGTTGTGCTGCTGGGGAGTTTGTTCCGCCACTTCTTCTCCCCAGCGAAAGCACTAGGAAGTGGTGAGAGACGGGCCTTTTGGGGGACTGTCTTTTGTAATTTTGACATTCGAAAAGTGCTGATTCTCAGCCTAGTTTGAATAAATGACTTTTTATTTTAAATGACTTTTGATTGAACTGACCTTTAGATAGTTAAAAATAAATTGATGGGATTTTTAGATTACTGTTCCCTGTTTAATTAATCATTAATCTGCCGAGACTTTTCTCAACTGTGTTGGAGTCAGCTTCCAGTCTTACCGGACGCAGCTGAATACCAGTTTTCTACATGGAGCAACTATCTATCTGACCTCCTCAACCCAGTTACTGGGTAACACGATAGTGTACCCCTTGGTAAAACTGGTTGTCAAACTTTCGGGCTTCTGACTACTCTGTAACGATTGTCAAAGATCTACAAGTGACAGTGTCTTATATAAACTATAGTAGGTATACATTTTGACATAGAAAAGACAATGAAATGAAACTATATATTGAATTAAAACTTTTATTTCGAACGCATTCAATATTGCGCTAGTAAATCTTTAGTTTCGTCCAGTCTCGCTTTCTGAATTGTTGCTACCTGAAAAAAATAAATTGGCAATTGAATTGAAACTCTTATTTCGAACGCATTCAATATTGCGCTAGTAAATCTTTAGTTTCGTCCAGTCTCGCTTTCTGAATTGTTGCTTCCTAAAAAAAAATCAATTGACAATTGAATTGAAACTCTTATTTCGAACGCATTCAATATTGCGCTAGTAAATCTTTAGTTTCGTCCAGTCTCGCTTTCTGCGAAACAAAATTGTTGCTACAAGAAATAATCAATTGACAAGGATTGTTCTCGCTGCTATCATATTATTATCATCTTTAACCTATCCTTTCAACACAATATAAAAAGATCTAAGCGTCGCCATTTTCATAAACATAGCGATTACAACCACACTGTCAGCTTAGCAGGGTACAGTCGTGTAGAAAAACGAATGGCCTGTAATGCTGTAATATTGCTGACACTCCCTATAATATCGTCACATCACTTAGGAGAGGGTGCGCCGCGTACTGTCGTGTAGAAAAGTGAATGTGAAGCTTGTTATTAAAACGTCGACTAGTAGAGAAATATTTCGTTTCGAAGCAATCATATTTATGTTCACGTAGACAAACGTGACTTAGAAGATTATTTATCTACACCCATGCTATAAATCCTCTATAAAACTGAACCAGTTAGCTTATTGCCAACATTAAAACAACCGGTGTCATTGTAACCATAATATCATCCAAACGAGTGTTATTATGTTGTAGATACTAAATTTCATTATGCAACTCGTTTTCAAAAAAAGAACCTTGTCATACACGCGCGTTTCACTACCACAGCGCAGTAATTTAAAAAAGGAACTTATAGGTTATTCGAATTCACGTCGTATCCCGCCGGCCACTATTTGTGTCCCATATTAGTTGTAGTATGCAAAAAACTGTTTTAGAACCTTTTATAGAGGATTCATAATTATCATGGGTGTAGATAAAGTCTTGTATGCAACAGTACATAATTAGGTATTAAAACAGTTGCATAATAACTATTATAAACGTTGCATAAAGTTAAGTAATGATTAGCGACTGTTTAACCTTACATTTTTGACGTTTAAACGTCTCTCAACTTTATGCAACGTTTATAAATAAAGTGGTTTATGTTTGCCCACGAACGCTGACTATTTGTTAAACTGTATTGTGTATTTTCAACAAAATTGTCGCAAGTAAAGCTACTTTTTTGTTGAATTTCAACAAAGTCCGTAGCTAGGGTAATTTTTATCCCGGTAAAAACGGGAAATTTCTTTTTATTTAAAATGATTGCTGTTGATATTTAATGTGCCTATTTCAATGCTATATTCGCATTGTTACAAAACTAAGATTTCTTAATGTACCGTGAATAAAGGGGTATTCAGATAGGATATGTCGACTCCATCTTGCTTATTTTTTTATATATGACGTTTAGAAGTGATTCCAATGCCCTAGTTACAGAATAAACACTATCATTTCATTTCAATATCAGCAATATTCGTTGTTTTTTTGAAAGCTCAGTGGCTCTGTTATTTACGAAAACTTAGGAATCTAGTAATATGCTGAACAAGTAAATACATAGTTACCTACCCTTTTAACTAGATAAAACAGTTTTGTTTACGTCAGCTGTCTCGAGCGCTGTTAGCTAAAGCAACAACGCGACGGCTCCATCTAATTGATTAAACGTTTTGTAATCGACTGTACATGTGACATCAACATGTGGACTCAATTCTATCTTGACACATTCATTAAAATATTTATTTTTCTTGGTAAAAATAACTTTTTTGTAAAGACATTTTAGGTAGAAGTACTACGTGTACCTAAAATGTCCCTTACTACTTACTTAAGTATATTGCTTAAGTGTATTGACAATTCATTATATAGATTTCAATTTTAGAAAAGGCTAATTGAACTACTTTAATCCACTACCACTCCTAAATCAAGCCACCTTGCATTTTCATGTAAGGTGGCTCATAAACGCCTAGTAATAACAAAATAAAAAAGTTTTCATGCAAGTTTGAAGCCGAAATACTGGCCATTATTTTGGTGTCACCATTGTTCCCAATTTGAATTCTCGACTATACCTAGTGCCTAAACTATAGGCCTGAGGTAGCTGCGCGTTGCGGGAATCACTGAGCTCTCACATCACACCCCCCCCCCCCCGCACTGCGCTGCTACCTCTCTCAGTTAAGTTCGGCTTATAATGCAAAATTTATACAAAAAATGCAGGGTGACTTCATTAAGTGCTCGTACGAGTGACATGCGTGAACGGCAGAGCCAACTGCAGCAGTCGACAATGCCGCTCGTGTGTTTGAGCACCGTACCTAAATACACGTGCGGCGCGCTGTCGTTGTGCCGTGTCGACGGCTGCAGTTACCTCTACCGTTGACGTGTGCCGCTCGTGTGTATGCATACATAGGAGTTCGGGAGTGTACTTTTTATCATCAAAATACGATCAAAACTTTTACAAGTAGGTCAGGTTATTTCAGAATCCCGCATTATTCACGAGCGTAAATTAATTTTAATGTTACTTTTTCGTGTTACCAATGGTTTTATAAAATTATTGTTTTGCTTCTGTGAGATGTTTGTAAAGATAAGCAAAATAAAAACCAAAATTATATCCGCCTACGATAAAATCTACACTCTCGTAAGTAATCGGTCACTTTCTCCCCTCGGTAAACAATGTACTATTTCATACCGAGAAGGATAAAGCATTAATCAGCTCACGCTTACTTCGTGGGGGTTGGTGATTTTCCAGGTTTCTCACGATGGAAAACATTATGAGAAACCCTGGACCCTACACACACAAATACACAATGACGATTTATACTTACTTAGAAAGTTCTTAAAAAATCATTATCAACGCGCTCTGGGCCCGCGTGGTGGATTACCGCTCACAGAGAAGAGATTTGTGTCCTAGCAGTGGGAAACATTATAGGCTAATTATGCTGGGTATCATTAGAAACGCAAGAAGAAAGAGAAGAAGAAGATCAATAAGATTTTTCGAGGATCAGTTTATCGTTTTCGCTTAACGATTGATACGATTGAAACTCAAGGGAAGGAACAACATTGTATAACCGTCTCATTCCTCTTACCAAGGCTGCTTGTATATATTATTGTACCTACGTGCATTATGAAAATGGCACAAACGGATATTATCTTATATTGTTCCAACAGAACGTAGGAAGCATCCAATGTATTGTGGTCTGGTCGCAATAAATGTATACAAGCACTGCTGTTCAGTCAAGCTATTTCCAACTTTAATGAGGGGTATTACAGTTTATTTTTATTGGACGGTACCTAGTTAAGAATAGGCTACCGCAGCGCTTCCGTGGGTGTTCTAGGTGGGGCAGAGATTGTGCCAAATGAATAAACAGTAGCACCAGTTTAACTGGATTCTGCTAAGAATACTTTAAAAAATAAATAGCTACCAGCCAGTAAATGTTAACTGCACGAAGGAAAGAAAGTTCGTGAACGTCATGTTCGTGAACGGGCGCCGTCAGTAGGGACTGGTCATCTCTTTGCTGCCACGGTTTATTTTATTTTAATATTTGAATTGTTTCTTTTTTTTTTCTCATCTTCTCATTATGGACGCTTTTAACGTTCTGCATCGTTCTCACATGCATAATTTTTAACATGAATGATGTAACCAAGACTTTGTAACCATATTATAATATTTTGATTTAAAAGAGTGTCCATGGAATTTCTTGCCCGTTCTTCTCCATAGGTACCTACTCTTTGGAATGGGCAACTAGCTTCATCTTTCTGACTGACCGACCCCTTGACAATTCAAAAGTGCCTGTAATTGGTTTAATTGAAATAAATGCTTTGAGTTTGAGTTTGAAAGATAAAAATAGGTTTATTTACGAGTATGTGATTGTGATTGATTTGATTGCATGAGCCTCGCACCTCGAAAATTACACCGTTAGAACGTCAGTGACGTTCAGTGAAACAATCAGAAACCTTTGCGACTGGGTTTAGTAGTTTATAGTGGACTAGCAGCGCCCTACGGTTTCTCCCGCATAAGTGTCGATCCCGTGAGAATATCGAGATAAAAAGTATCCTATGTGTCATTCAAATGTATAAGCTATACTACTGTAAAGTTTCATGAAATTATGTTCAGTAATTTTTGCGTAAAAGAGTAACAAACATCCATCCATTCTCTCAAACTTTCGCGTTTATAATGTTGGTAGGAAGCCTAATAAGACAGAGATTAAAACAGAAGAAAAACTAGCAGGGGATCCAGGGGGGTGGAGGGGGGGTTCAGGGGATAAGACCAGAATAACTCGTTGTTTCAGTGGCAGGATCATAGACTTATATTATAAGTCCATGGGTGGGATAGACAGCTACCTACCTCCCTGTCGATATCAACTACATGGAATCAATTTTCATGGAAATTTTGACGTTCAATAGTGCTTTATAAGTGGCTATTACATACAAATAAGTAGAATGGAAGTGTCTTTTTGTAGTGTCAAAATAACAGCTTTTACTAAGTGCATATGAAAGTACACGGTACTTAAAATAACCTCCTCCGTTTTTTCGTCGGTTAACAAAAAAATATATTTTTTAGATATACAGGGTTATTGGAAAACACCAACAACCTCTTAAGAGGTCATTGTACTCATCATTATGAACAACTTTTACTATGGGACCAAACCTGAAATCGCGAAAAAAAAATCAGCTGTTCCATACATTTTGACGAGTTCTACGAACATAAATGTAGGGAACAGCTGATTTTTTTTCGCGATTTCAGGTTTGGTCCCATAGTAAAAGTTGTTTATAATGATGAGTACAATGACCTCTTTAGAGGTTGTTGATGTTTTTCAAATAACCCGGCAGCCTAATTGCGGAACGCCAAATCGTCAAATGATTCTGATCAGTTGGCTTCATTTCTATCACAATTGGCTTCATTTTACGATTTTCGAATTGCGAAACTCTAGTTTCTGCGCAGGGCCTTAACGTTCATAATTGGTTTCATAATAAACTAGAGTTTCGCAATTCGAAAATCGTAAAATGAAGCCAATTGTGATAGAAATGAAGCCAACTGATCAGAATCATTTGACGATTTGGCGTTCCGCAATTAGGCTGCTGTATATCTGTCGGTTCCGGAAAATCTCCAAAACGGCTGGACCGATTTGAACCGATTTGATTTGACCGATGAAATTTTGTATGGGGATACTTTAAACCCTAGGGATGAACAAACTTAGGCTTTTTATTGACCCACCATGCGGGCGAAGGCGCGGGCGGAAGCTAGTGAGAAACAAATGATTCTTGGCTTTATATCATTTACAAGCTGTACTGCAGTAAATGACATTTGCACCCTTATAAGATGACGTTAGAACGTATTAAAGCATTTTCTAATTGAAGGTATGTAGATCTCATAGCATTCATATTATTATGCTACTTGTGTCTAATACCCTAATGGGCTTAGAGTACAATAGTGCAGCCACACTCCAGTGGCTATAGAACGGTTCATTAACACTGTGTCTGATAGGTAATTACTTAAGACATCAGTGTAGTTACCTACAAATGTAGGTACTAAGGGTGAATTTCATCTATGAAACTGAACACAAAGCACGTCTTAAAGTTCAAGAGCTGTTCATTGGTGAAATTCCTTCTTAGATAATATGAACGAAGTAAACAGATTAAAAATAAAATCGGCCAAGTGCGAGTTGGACTCACTCGCGCACCGAGGGTTCCGTATAAAAATTTAAGGTTTTCGGAATTTTTCCTTTATATGTGCTATAAGACGTTGCTTCGTACCAAATTTCAAGATTCTGAGTTCACGGAAAGTACAGCAAATTAATACAGGGTGGCGATTTAGTGACTTGTATCCGTCACCGGGTTTATTCTACCCGGCGACATTTTAAACAACTTATGAAAATAAAACCAAAGAACAATGGGTAAAGTTGTATGGGCCCCGTACCCAAAAAAAAAGATGACTGTAGCATTATGAGCTATATCGGTATTCGTTGCCCTCATGGAGTAGTTTAATTAATCCTAAGACAGCATGTCTGAATTCACTTGGAGAAAAAAGATATTTAAGGAAGTTAAATTGGTTTTGAGAAGACCATACCCAGAGACAAGGTTAATTGTAGCATTATGGACTATGTTGGTATTTGTTGACCTCATGGAGTAGTTTAATTAATCCTAAGACAGCATGTCTGAATTCACTTGGAGAAAAAAGATATTTAAGGAAGTTAAATTGGTTTTGAGAAGACGGTACCTACCCAGAGACAAGGTTAATTGTAGCATTATGAACTATGTCGGAATTTGTTGACCTCATGGAGTAGTTTAATTAATCCTAAGACAGCATGTCTG